>OX452969.1:12642200-15284401 GCA_949699065.1 Metalampra italica
TATATAGATATTAAAATAACAATAAAACATGGTTTTATTCGCTTACCTAAACAAAGATTTATCACATGCAGCCCCTTTTTGCTTTTTGGAGTAATTTCGGCACAATTTCATTGTGAAATACACAACATTTCACCATATTTTAATAAGAATTGTACATGACAGGAGCTCCGATTATAACTGCAATGACGCTGCTAAGACTGTGTAAGGAAAAAATGAGAATTTTTGAGTGAGTTTTGTAATACATTTGACACCCATAGAATGCTTTGTTTACTTCTCTATAGGGGGAATTTCGAACCTTCCTATGTACTATAGTTTTAATTATTTTGTGTTAAAACATACTTTTCTTGTTTCATTGCACTCAGATATGGAAGGTAAGTATATAATCAATAAAACATTGTATTACAAAAAATATGGAAAAGAAATGCAGTTCTTTGATCTTAATATTTTGTGCAGATTTTTAAATTCACAAAAAGTATCCTTGCTATAAAGCCACAAAATAAATTGCAGCTCACCCAACTAAGACCCGTTTCATTTTACTAATATTATAGTTTAACTATATAATTATTCTTTTTACACTTAATTTCATCCTGTTACAATAAGCATTTCAGTAAATTTAATTTCATTTATGAATACTTTATTATTTTAATTTTGCAATATAACATTAAATATTTTATTAATATAAATAAAGTTATTTGCTATTAATAACAAAACAAGAAAATGTATTCGAGTGTGTCTATTATATATTAATGAACATTAACTTTAGTCGTAACAGAGGATCTCCTAAGGAAACCGAAACATTGGTTCATTCTAGAACAATAGATAGCACAGCCCTATTTCCTGCCTCTGAACAATGGTGTATAGAGCCCAATTGGAAACGTTATTGGACAATCAAGTCAAAATGCCACTTGAGATTGCTACTTCAATACTCATTTATACTATAGTTATTTATAGCTTTTTGCTCCACTTTGCGTCATTATGTTAGTGTTTTCCTGTAGGAACACAGTATTTTCATGCATTGTTCTAATATACACAAAAAATTCTAAAAATACACAGCTGAAACCGCTCTTAAGAGTCGATGGTATGTCAGCTCAAATTCAAATTTCCCCCCCGCATGCCTCTCCCACCGCCGCCGTCAGCGCACCTATCTCACTCGCACTATTTATGTAGGGTAAGCTACACAATATTGACCGTCCAAGATGGTTCTTAATAAAAAAAACACTATGTATTAATAATTTATTTACAGTCAATGTCAACATACTTTATAGCATAGGAGTACCACATCACCAAGTAACATTAATATCAGGCGTCTTTGTCATTCAAAGAATCGTCTATTTTATAATAACAAATTGTTACATAATGTGATTTTTAAACTTTGTGTGCTTCATATTCAAGATAGATATATATATCTCCTGGTAGTTTGTACGATAGTGAAACCCTCATCATCCATCCGGACATCACCAGCAGGCGGCTGTGGTTTTACAGCGGGTTTACTTAAACAAAATATTCTCAAATCTATATTGACTGGATACGGTTAGTATATTTATTTCTTTAAACTTTTCTCTTAATGACTACAACGCAGATTATAGATCGAGCTAATACCTAGCTCTCTTTCGCAAAATAAAAATGGTCACTATATCTGCTGCTCGACCCCACAGTAAGATGCCTTATGCCATGTTACTGTGGCAGTAGCTGAAATATACTAATTTTGCGATAGCAATATCAGTAATTGTCAAATTTTTCTAACGGCATAGGCGGCCGAACTTAGTATGCCAGCTAGTGAAGCTATGTGGGGCCCCCATTGAAAAGATGAATCTATAGTTATACCAAGGAACACAATACTTTTAATAAATTCTAGTCTATATGTACCTAAAGTCATATTATTTTCTACATGTCTTACATTTGGTAAGCAAAATTTAATACATTTAGGCCGGTTTTCCTGTCACGCGTGTTTGCGCCCGCGTCCTGGTCCGCAACTTTTCCCGCTGGAAAAATATTTAATTTTGATGAAACTTGGTACAGTCATAGCTTATATCCTGGGATAACATATAGGCAACTATTTACCGCGGTAAACTTTTCCCGCGGGAAAAATATTTAATTTTAATGAAACTTGGTACAGTGATAGCTTATATTAGTGTGGCTGACGGAACGGAAACCTCCGTGGGCGAGTCCGATTCGCACTTGCCGGCTTTTTATTTTTACTTTTCAGTTCCTTTCTTTTTTCGGCGGTTTAATTTTTTTATTCAGTAGATTGAGGGCGGACTTGTCGTCACACCTCGCCTAACTCTCGAATTGGCATATTTCGAACATGTCTAGGATCGCATAACTCTGGCAACATGCATGATAAAGAAAAATCTTTTAATTTATCTTCCATAATCTGTTTCCAGACCTTGTCATCGCGTTGGATTTTTTCAAATGTTATGTCTGTGTCCCGTCCAGACCATACCGCGAATGTTAAATTAAATATAACTGAGAGTTTTCGTGTTTGTTTATTGGATGTCAAATATGGAGTGATTGCAAAAACAAAGGTTGCCTAGGATACATAATTCTATGATGTTCCAACTTTGAACACTTCCCCTCAATCACACCCTGTATATAACCAACAGTTATCCCAGTGCAGACACGCTCAAGTCCATTTCAGTCACACATCTTTTAAACTTCACATGACATAACGGCTTAGTCAACACGTCAGCAGTCATGTTCTCAGTCGATAAATATTTAATTTCTACTGAAGATTCATTTACACAGCTTCTAACATAATGCATGCGAATATCGATATGCTTTGTACGCTTGTGTCCGATTGGATTCTCAGACAACTTTATAGCGCTTTGATTATCTGTATAAATGAGTACCTTACTTTCCGTAATTGCATACAAATTTGCAACTAGACGGCGCAGGTACACGGCTTCCTTGCACGCGTGTGACAATGCGACGTATTCCGCCTCGGTAGACGATAGAGCCACGCAATGTTGCTTCTTACTCTCCCACGATATAAGATTTTTGCCGACTTTGAAAAGGAATCCTGTGAACGACTTACGGTCTTTCACATCTCCGCCCCAATCCGCGTCAACGTAACCTGTAATGTCAACATTGCCAGTTCTGGTAAAATGTAAATGGTAGTCCAACGTACCCTTAAGGTAACGTAGAACACGTTTAGCGTGCTCCCAATGTACATTACCATGACATGCATTGTATTGTCCGAGAATACTCACCGCATTCGCGATGTCCGGCCGAGTATTACAAGCCAAATAGTTTAGCGCTCCCACGAGAGATTGGTAAGGAACCTTTCTATCACCAGCTCCCCCTTCCGCCAATAACACGTGAGCGTTAACTTCCATTGGAGTACGAGCAGGTTTGCAGTCCTGCATCCCAAACTTATCCAGAAGTTCCAGAATATACTTCTTTTGATCCAGTGAAATAGTCCCATTTGGATCTCGACGTAACATCATGCCTAAACATTGCCTCGCTTCCCCTAAGTCCTTAATTTTGAAATTGTCCCGTAATTTATGAAGCAAATTGTCCTTCGCGGCTTTATTTCGATGAAAGATAAAGAAATCATCCACGTATAAAGCAATGAATAATCCATCCATAAAATATACACAATTGTCAAAATCACAACGTTGAAGTCCCAATGACAATAAAACGTCATTGACTTTTTCGTTCCAACTCCGTGAAGATTGTTTCAGGCCATAAATTGCCTTCTTTAAAAGACAAACTTTTTTCTTCGAACTTTCTTTGACACATCCTTCTGGTTGTTGCATATAAACTGTTTCATACAAATTACCATTTAAGAAGGCTGTATTCACATCAAAATGATCGATAAATAAGTTTTTCTCCGCAGCCAAACCTAATAACAAACGGATGGTTGATCTACGAACCACGGGAGAAAAGGTTTCGAAGTAGTCGATACCAAAAGACTGTGTAAATCCTTTTGCAACTAATCTCGCCTTACGCTGAATATTCCCGTCGGCGTCGAATTTATACTTGAAAATCCATTTATTTCCCACAACCTTCGCGTTCTTGGGTTTGTCTACTAAATCCCATACTTCATTTTCATACATTGAACTCATTTCCTTCTCCATTGCCTCTAACCACTCCGCTTTATCCTCTCTAGCACGAACTTGCTTAACTGTGGTAGGCTCTGGTTCAAAATGAAAACAATATTCTGCTTCCCGATCATTAAATAATAATCTGTTCCTCAGTGGATATGAAGTTTCCGCTTCATGACAGACATTTTCAGTTTCTGTCGAAACTACTTCAACCTCAGCATTATAACCAGCCTGGCCTTCTGTGCAGTCTTCACCAGCATCAGCACATAACATCCCCTCTGTGCAATCTTCATCAGCATCAGCACCTAACATGTATTCAGCACTTGCCATAGAAGTATTTGCACTTTCATCCACAGATACGGAAGCATTTGGTATTTCAGTGACAACTTCCCAAATTAACCCTTCCTCCTCAACTTCTACTATCTCCTTTTCTGTTGTACGTAGGGGGTTAATGGTCTTCTTCTCCTGAAATTCCTTGGTTTCAATAAAGGTCACATCTCTTGCCCTAATAATACTACGAGGATTATTTGGATCTGCAAAACGATACCCTTTTGTTTCATCACAATATCCCACAAAATAATATTTCTTTGCCTTGGGATCCCACTTCTTCCGAGTTTCCTTTGGTACATGTACATAACACTCCGAACCAAATACTCTTAAGTGATCAACAGTCTGTATACGCCCTGTCCACATTTCTTCCGGAATTTTGCTGTCATTCGCACTATGAGGTAGCCTATTCTTGATGTATATTGCAGTATCACAAGCTTCCGCCCAATATTTCTTAGACAAGCCAGAATCTTGCAACATCGAACGTGCCATCTCAACAATAGTTCTCATGACTCTCTCCGCAACTCCATTCTGTTCCGGTGTGTAAGGAACAGTCACTTGATGTTTAATACCCCTATTATTAAGGAAAATATCAAATTGTTTATTACAAAACTCTAAACCATTATCCGACCGAATACATTTCACCTTCATACCAGTCTCCGTCTCCACATGTGTCACGAACGATTTAAAGTAATCTAGAACCTCAGTTTTAGATTTAAGAAAGTATGCGAAAAGCTTTCTTGTATAATCATCCACAATGACTAACATGAACCGAGATCCCCCATATGAAGTATCCGACATTGGTCCACAGAGATCTAAATGCAACAATTCGAGCTTATCAGTAGCTCGTACAGCTTTCCCAGTAATAAACGGTAAACGGTGTGACTTACCCTTTATACAGGCAATACATGACTTCATAGACTCCTTTACATCGATTCCCAGCTTACGTAAATCACCGAAATTCACGTGACCAAGCCGACGATGCCACAGTAACGCTGACTTCCCATCCTGCACAGTAATCAATGCATCTCCTACAACCGGTAAACAATCATTAACCTTGTAGATGCCTGACACATTACTAGCTGTTATCACAGAATCGCCAGTTACACAGCAATCAGAATCCTGATATACACTACATCCATCCTTACGAAAAACAACACACATACCTTTCTCAGTTAATTTGGCAACAGATAGCAAATTCACACGTAAATCAGGCACATGAGTAACATCTCTAATGGGTATCAAGTCTCCTTTCACACTTACCATAATGTTACCCTTTCCCGCACATGACAAACTTTCATTATTCGCACATTTCACAACAGAAGTATTTTGACAATTTTCATAATTTCTAAATAAATTTTTATCAAAAGACATATGAATAGAAGCACCACTATCAATATACCAGTCCGATGATGATGACGAATAAGTGTGAAGTGAAGTGTGCAGTGACACATTCTTCTTCATCTCCGACGTAGCTTCGCCAGTCTTCAGCAAGGGACATGCCGGTTTTTTATGGCCTTTCTGGCCACATTTAAAGCAGCGCACCTTCATCATCTGTTTGTTATTAACTGCAAGTGCAGAACCATCACTGGCCGGCGTGATCTTCCGCGACGTATCTTCCTGCAGCAACTTTTGTCGAACATTTTGCGACGTCAACTTCATACCTGAATGCTCCAGTGCCATTCTCATAGGTTTGAACTCCGCAGGTAAGCCTCGTAGCAACACAACCGCCACCAAATCATCATCAATGCCTTTGTCAATCTCTTGTAGTTTCTGCGCACAATCCATAACAGCGACGACATAATCATGCATACTTGAATGATTCTCTAACCTTTCATCTAGAAGATTGTTCAAGAGCGAAATCCTTCGATTTATCCCTTTGTCTTCGAAGACCACGGCAAGAGCATCCCATGCTTGCTTTGCTGTTAATGCGTCCTTTACATATGGATACAAATGAGGCTCGATGTGTAAACACACTAAAGCTAGCGCCTCCTCGTCCTTCTCTACTTGAGCAGCATCCGATCTATCTGGTTCTGTCATCGTACACCCGAACAGTTTTTCACGTAACAATAACATTTTTATCGCGAACTTCCATGATGAATAGCTATCTAGCCCGTTTAGCTTATTAATCGTAGTGAAAGAACGTATATGAGTTTCTGGGCCCATAACCTGTTAAATTAAATATAACTGAGAGTTTTCGTGTTTGTTTATTGGATGTCAAATATGGAGTGATTGCAAAAACAAAGGTTGCCTAGGATACATAATTCTATGATGTTCCAACTTTGAACAGCGAATATACATTGCCGCCTGCCGGTGATGTGTAATTGTCCCTGGATTTGTATAAACCAAGGACCAAGGATGTTTTTTATTAATATAAAGTTGTTCTTTTTTCTTTTTCCAAAAATTAACTTTTTTGTTTGTAATTGCTTGGTCCAAAGACGTTTTATAAGCCGTAATCGGACATTTAATTTCTACTATGGTGTCGTCTCCGACAACTCCATCTGGAGACGCACCCAGAAAAGGCAAATCTTTATCAATGAATAGACCGCAAGGCTCTATTTTGATTTTAAGTTGTGATGATAACTGCTCTAAGGCAATTGCTTCATTATCTATTCCGTGTTTTAGAGATGGCACATGACTTAGATCTTTTTTATAAACAAGATTCTTCACTAAATTTTTTACGCTTGTAGTCTGACGTCGATTTACCACTTTCGCAAAATTAGACGCTGTCAGAAGTTTCCTTCTAACTTCTAACCATTCGCTTGAGTCTCTTTGCAATATAGTTGATTTTTCTATTTGTCTTCTCTCGTCTTCTGTGTGTGCCAAATTTTTCAAAAATTCGTCTTTACTTTTATTGTACTCCAAATCGGACATATCTGGTCTTTGACAGTTTTCATCGTAATCTTTATCGCTGTCTTTGTATTTGTGAAACAGTTTTTTTCCCTTTCGTATGTACTTAGAGCCAATCTGCCGTTGTTTGAGAAAGATAAGTACATTTATGATTACGTATAATAATTTAACCCGATGTGAATTTTCTTTACCAAATAAATTATACTCACTTTAGTGCTTTACTCAAGTTTTTGCCTTTTTTTTTTACGCCAACCGAGTCTTATCTTTTTTTGGTTACCTTGGTTTCCCATTTTAAAAAATTCGTTATTATACTAAACGGTCGGGAAATTATTAAGGAATATATTGGAAAATAAATATTATCTTCAGAAAATTTCTTTTGTAGTCTTCTGTCTACACGTCGTCGTCTATTTTTGTTCTGTCAAGTCAAACAACCAAGTATCGAAACAAATTACAAACAAACATCCAGTCATTTTTCAGTCAAGGAGACTGTACTCCAAAAAACACTAGGATAGCAACAAAGATGCTACCCTATTTCAAAATATAATTTGAATAAATGACGTGTGACGGGAGTGACAGCTGGATGGCGGCGAGCGACACGTGTTCCCCGTGCCACTGGCAGAGCGGGACTGACGCGGGGTAGGGAGATGCCATGCGGCTCAAGTTGGGCTGGCTCAAAAACACTTAGATTTAGGTTTTTCCTTTTTTTGCCGAAAGTTATGTGTATTTTGTAAATTCAAATGTTATGTGATCTGCATATTAGTAAGTACAGTTAGTACTCAAAATATGGTGATTGTACGTAGCTTTATTACAAAAAAGTAGCGAAAATAAATTCTTAAAATGGTTAACTTTGGAATTTTTTTTAATTGAGAAAATTTTAACGAACTGTGTTTTCGAAATCGTGAATAACTAGTAAAAGTCTTCTACTTTACTGCATATTTATTACAAAATGAATGATACAGTATTGTTGAAATAGCGACGGATCATCCGACCCGCTGTGAGATATCATAGCCCCTTAAGGTAGCAGTCGGATCTGAGCAGTCGCGGCCGGGCAGCGACGGCCGTACATGTCTATATGGATTTGTATGGGGAACCGTCCGATGCAGGCGGCCGGGCAGCGCCGGTTCTCCATACAAATCCATAAAGACAGGTACGGCCGTCGCTGCCCGGCCGCGACTGCTCAGATCCGACTGCTACCTTTAGGGATTAGAAACTTGACATTTTTGCATGTATTTTAAAATACTACCCCGATAAGGCTGATACGGTTAAATTCAATGCGGTCGCCCGCAACAGCTAGTGAATAATGTTAGCGCTCAGAATAAGAAAATGTGCAACCAGGATTGTGACTGTTTATCAAGGCCATTTTATGCTAACGAATAACGTGATTATATATAGGTACATTTTGTTGTTAAGAGGCCCCTCTCGCTCCCCAACGTTAAACTGATTGTGATTTTACAATTTTCCTGTGAGTTAGTTACACATACGTACCTAAACTTTATATAAATAAAAAAGTATTTTTGATAAAATTGCGAACCAGTTTCCGGTTTTACAGTTTCAATTTATGTATTTGTGCGATAACAGGATCCCACACCAAAGACAACTTAAAACCGCCTTCCCTGTTGTATTAAATAAAATAATGTGTACAAAGCGCGATAATTTAAAATGTATATTATGTTGTTTCGATTTGCTTGGGAACTAGCTAAGAATAGAAATGTTACAGCACCACTGCCACCAGAGCTTCTGGATCTGTCGGACGAACTGCTGCACCTGGACCACGCTGCTCCCGACGGGTCCATAGAGGAGAACTTCGAGGAGGAGCTGGCTACAGCACCCGTGGTATATGCTGAGGTATTTTAACAAATCTCAATACATACTATATTATTCATTACGCTTGTGAATTTACTATGCCTTGCTCTACATAAAATTTAGCAGCAAACAGGAGCAAAAGTCCCCTGATGATATTTAGTGGCTACATCACCCGTGCCTGGTGTGCCTGTAGATACATTCATCCTAGGATTTTCGCAAAGATCTGATTTTGTCAATTGTTTTACGATATATACATGGTAGCTGATAGCCAAATGTCCATGACCAGATCGCTGGCACGTCTCTCGACGAGGAGTCGTTCGCGGAGCTCAACGGCACGGGGCTCGTGGAGGTCGTGGGCGACGATGAGATCGGACGGCGCATCATTGTGGTGTCTGCGTGCCACCTGCCTGCCAGGAAAGACCTGCACCAGGATAAGCTGCTCAGGTAACGTTTTAACATTAACATGAGGGTGGGTTCAAAGTTAATATTTATCATATACAATTACAGATCTCAGTACCTACTATGTAAACATAGTTTTTTTTCACTTCAATACGATATTTAAGACTTATTAATTTGTACAGTCACTGTGCTTTGATTTATTTTTGAGAATTCGCTGGCGTTGACGGATAAGGCGGCACACCGCGCAACCCCGCACCGCCCGTGGACGCATAAAACCCTAAAAAAATATTGTGAAGCTATGAGAAATTTTTTCAATGTCATATTAAGTTAAAACTTGTACATTTAAATAATATTGATAAAAAAAAACGTTTCCAACCTCTTTGTAATAAACAGTACTACATCGTAATTCTTTCGTTACATGCGGTCGTCAGATCACAATTTTAGTAGTACCACCCAGGCCACTATTAATTATTTTATTTTATTTATAATTTTTTGTTTCAGATATTTGATGTTCACACTAGACAAATATGTGGAGCAGGATTACAGCCTGGTGTACTTCCACTGCGGTCTGTCGAGCGAGAACAAACCGCCGATGTCGTGGCTATGGAAGGCGTACAAGGCGTTCGACAGGAAGTACAAGAAGAATCTCAAGGCCCTGTACCTGGTGCACCCGACTAACTTCATAAGGATCGTGTGGCAGATGCTGAGGCCAGCGATCAGCGTCAAGTTCGGCCGCAAGATGATGTACGTCAACTACTTGCACGAGCTTCAACAACATTTGAATTTAGAAAAGCTTTGCATACCGAAGGCTGTGCTTGAGTAAGTATGAATGTGTTATTATCTATACTAATTTAATAAAGCTGAAGAGTTAGTTGTTTTGTGTGTATGTATGTTTGTCTGTCTGAACGCGCGAATCTGTGAAACTACCAAAGGGATTTGAAAAATTCTTTTTGCATTTGATAGTTCAGTTCTTGAGAAAGGTTATAGGCTATTTAACATCACGCTACGACCCTTAGGAGCCGAGCAAAAATAATGCAAAAATAACTTATGGAGCGCGAGCGAGGCCGCGGGAAATAGCTAGTTGGTAATACATAATTTATTTGATTGCCAAAGTTCGTAATAGTGTTTTTTTTTTATAAAAGTTTTATTTTTACCCGTTATCACTACGCTAGACAGGATTTAATTATCATCATCTTTATTTGCCCTTATTTGTCCCGTCTACTACGGACATCATAGAGCGTCAGTGGCGTCGGGGATAAGACGCGGCCTACATATCGAAGGGTCCGAAATTCGATTCACGGCTGGGCCTTGTAGCTTTGGTTATTTTCTCGAAAGTTAAGTACATTTACTGACTGCTCTTAAACGGTGAAGAAAAACATCATGACGAAACCTGCATATGCCTAAGAAGAAATTCTTAGGCGCATGAGAAGACCACCAACCCGCACTGGGCTAGCGTGGTGGACTATAGCCCAAACGCCCTCGTTGATAGGGCAGGCCTGAGCCCCAGCAGTGGGGACATGTTAATAGGCAACGGTTGGTGGACTTCACAGACGCCTAAGAATTCCCTCTTGTGCTTTGAAACCCCACTATGTTTTCACACACCGTTTGAGAGCAGTCAGTAAATGTACCAAAGTTTCGAGAAAAACCCATTGATTGATACATGACACGACCGGGAATCGAACTCGGTTCTCTCGACACGACAGGCCGCGTCTTCCCCGCTACACGCTTCCTACACTCGAAAATTACTATTCTCAAACTTAATTTATCCTGTAGGTATGACAAGCTCCTGCTATCGAAAAATCCGCGCGCGGCGGAAGCGGCTCGCCAACAATACACCGAGAGAGCGAACAAGCCGCCAGACCAGAACGACGTGAAGGAGGTACCGAAGAGCCTCTCCCCTCCCTCAACCCAGCAGTTTGGGGTCTCACTGGCCTTCATAAAGGAGAACAACCCTAATATGGTGGACTGCATACCGCCTGTGGTGCGGCAATGCGTCGAATTTCTATCGCAGCCCGATGGTGAGTACTAGTCCTACAGATGTAGCCTTTAGACAGGCCATTTGATGGCAAGCGGCCACTGTCACGAGTGTAGCATAAAATTAATAAAGTACGTGCGTTACATAACTTATCCCTTCCGAACGTCGTAGCTTAGTTGTGATAGAGGTACTACGATTTTCGTTTCAGGCAGTGATTCGTATGCCATTTAAGAACCGCGAGGTGCGGCTGCCGCTTTTGATTTATTTTTACGCGTAAAATAGCGATATTTGAACTTGGATAATTTAGAACCCCCATACCCGGCATCACGCATTAAATAAATGCAGCCACTCGAATGGACGCGTGGTTTATGCCGGTGTTTTAAACGCATTACGGGAACTTTGGTGTCCGCCTTGTGTTGCGGCACAAATTCTACAACAAGCTATGTTTTATTTCGCAACTATTTCCTTTCGTTTTATATTTTGCGCCGACACAAAAGTTCCCGGTTTTTGGGCATTAATGAGCATTAGACGTCAATGTGGCTCCAGCATTGGGATATTGAATGTTATCTGTGTGTTACATGCTGTTAGGGTTAGGTAGCATGTATTTAACTGATAGCGGTACAATATATTATAATGTAACATTACAGAATACGTGGAGATAACAGCGGGCAGGCCCTCGTCCGTGACGGTTATACCGCTTTTAGTCCGACCGAAAGAGCTTTGGCCTTTAACTAGTTACGTTCGCTAGTACTAACGTTAGCTAGTTCAAAACTGATTACGTACCTATTATTCTATTTCTAAGTAGAAGTGAAAAATTTACTGATGACGTTGCCATTCAAGCACTCGATCTGTTGTAGGCCTTACTGATGTTTTTGTTTAATAATAATGTTTTATTTCTTCACTTATAAATAAATACTTGCGTGGCTGGGACCTCCTTATAAGTGAATAGATACTTGTACCAGGAGTTCCCGCTCTTCCATAACAGTTTTTTTTAGAAAACATTACTACCTACATAACTAGCTTAAAATTATTTTTTCATTACTCATACTCTGAAAGTAGGTCTGAAGTTGCCTGAGGAGCGGGTTGAAAGTAATACATCTCAGCCCTAGGGAGAATCGCTTTCAACTGACAGCTGTCAAATTATATTTAAAAAAAACTAGTACTATTTTGACATTTCTATTGAACCATGTTCCAACTGTCTATACAGCCACTCAATTACAGCGCGATGTAAAATTGAAATAACATAAAGTTATGTAATAATTAAAGAATATATTTTTTAAAATGACTTTATTATAATTATTACTGTCAACTATTTCTTTAAAATAACATAGATTTGGGCAAAATATTTACCATTTTTACAATGATGGAAATGAAAAATAATGGCAGAATAGCAGCTGGCCGGCCACAGAAAAAAAAACAAAGTAGACGTAAAAGCGGCAATCCGATCTTCATTTGTTTTTTCGAGTTGTAGAGTTTTGTATAAACTTCCGTATAGCAGAGATTTGTATTAACACTCATTTTATGTATTTGTTGTTCGAACTACGCGTCGGGCGCTAAACGCCGTCTCGGGACTTAAATAAGTTACTTTCACACCTAGGTTAACAATGTACTATAACATTGTTTAGTAGTTTGTATATGCTGACACAGCAAACTGCAGGCAGGCGGCATGCCCTACCCCGTTGCCTCTGTGTGTTCTATATGATGGGTCACAAGGAAGGTGTGTCACTTCTATGTCCCTCGCGCCCCATATTAATGTATGCGACTGGCTTGTTGGCGTAGTGGTATAGTGACCCTGCCTAATGCGCCAATGGTTGTGGGTTCGATTCCCACCCGGAACCAACATTTGTGTGATGAGCATAACCGTTGGTTTTCGGATTCTGGGTGTTTGTATGTATTTAAAAGTATTTATGTATGTTTATCAGTTGTTGAGTACCCATTTCCAACCTCAGCTTAGTTTGGGACACCCATAACCAAACATTATTATTATTACTATGCGTATTTCTCCACAGCCTTAGAAACGGAGGGCATATTCCGTCGCTCCGCCAACATATCAGTGGTGAAGCAGCTACAGAGGTCCTGCAATAGGGGAGAGAAGATCTCCTTCAATGGTGACCCTCATAACGCAGCCGTGCTGCTCAAGACCTTCCTGCGAGACCTGGAGGAGCCTGTCATGACCTTCGACCTTTATGACGAGATTCTACTGTTTAATAGTGAGTTGAAGCCTCATAGCCTTGTTTACTGCGTCATACCTGCACATGCAAAGCAAGAAAAGACTTAGATCAGGTGGCAATCATTAATAGACGGGGTTCCACTAATTGAATTGTTTATTTCACTTCACGATGGAGCTAAAAGATTTTTTCCAAATGCACTTTTTTCGTGTTTTACGTTCAAGTGAAAGGCTAATTCATACAGTATGAAACCATTAAATACAATATAAAAATGGTACACAGTTTTTAACTTTCTGAAAAGATTTATGCAGTGTAAGTAAATAGTAATAGTAGTGAAACATATAAAAATTACTTATATAACTTCAAATATGAATTCCCTCAATTTCTTTATACAAATACTTATTTACCCAACAACAACTCGAAAATATCAACTTAATATTTTCTAAACTTAATGCTTTTATTATTCCAGAGTGGTCGAATAGGGTGAAACCCCAACAGGTCAAAATACTCGTGCTGGAGAGGCTACCGCTCGATAACTACAAGTTACTTAAATACATCTTTCAGTTTCTATGGAAGGTAACTTGCGCTTTTTACTTTAATTCGAAAAGCTAAGTTTTGAGAGGCGATCTGACAAAACGTCGTGTTTCATACCTACAGAAATAGCAGAATAAATTTTGGTAAATTGCGTTTTTTGTAAATGTGTATGTAGGTACTATTTTTTATATCTGAGCGTGTTAGCGGGTGTGGAGGCGTTCAACGGAGAAGGCCTATGTCCAGTAGTGGACGTTAAAAGGATATGATGATGATGTACAGGTTGTAGGTGTGTGTACTGATGCCCTATTTGCGATAAAAGCCCAACAGTTAAAGTTATCAACTTTATAGGAGAGGGCGATATAGCTCTCGTTAGAACCCATACTTCTTGTCGCTCGACGGCCTCCAGTATCAATCTCTGTGATTCCAGGTCCAAGACATGCATAGCCTAAACAAGATGACGAGCAGCAACCTAGCGGTGGTGTTCGGGCCCAATCTAGCGTGGCCTCCCAACGGCCAGATGTCGTTACAGGCCATCGCGCCAATCAACGCGTTCACAGATTTCCTACTAAAGAATCAAGAGTCAATATTTATTGTCTAAGGGATTATGTTTAAGTACGTCCTTGGCTAACAGCCGAAGTGTTTTAGGGTGTGATTTCTTCTCGACGGTTTGCAAAGAACGTATTTAATTCGTGTTTTAGCCGGTTAACCTGTATCGCACTTCGGCTGTTATCCAACATAATGTAGCAGCCAGAGGCGACGGAAGGCCTCTACGGTCACCCGCGCCGTGCTATAAGGGAGAGAGGTTCATATCACAACACACTACTTATTTTTTGTGTAAACTGGTCGAAACGTCAGGCAGACAGTCTTGCTCGCTTGTTAGACACAAACAAGTAAAGTTAAAGTTGGTAACATGAATTTCCATTTCCCATGCTAATGGCATATGCTACATTTAGTTCTTATGTAGTTTGAAAAATAATGCATGTATATTGTATAAGTGGCATGCAATAGTTTTATGTATGTGTATGTTGCATGGTTGCGTTTTCAACCAATCAATTTTGGCCAATGATAAACTTATTGTATTTGCACTCAATAAACTGAATAAACAATAGATTCACGCCACCCCCACAGTGACGCGGTAGCTTGCACCGCCGCCTCCAACGCGCCAGTGTGGGCTCTAGTAATGTTATGGTAAAATCTTTACTTTCATTTGAAAGGCAAATAAATTTGATTATCGTTGGTGATTTGGATTGAAACGATTTGTACCTGACAACTCGTTAATAGAACTGTTTTTGCGGTAGTTTCATTGATTATTTAATTTATTGAAACTGGGCTCGTCTTGTTATAAAATCAAAGCTTTAAATGGTGATTTTTTGGGTCATACCTACTTATCAGGTAATTTTCCCACCCTGCATATTGTTGCGTGCTGTTGCGAAGTTATGTGTACACTGTTTCAAATGGGTGTCGTAGTGCAAGTTTCATAAAAAGTTGGCGTACTATTAGATAGGATGCATAAGGTTCTTTTCGCAAAACCACCTGCTACTAAAAAGGTCCCGTCCGCAAAAAGACACTGAAAAATAAGGGCCGTATAAACCAACATTTATATGAATCTTGCGTACCTACAAAGCACTGAAAGCCAAAACAGATTTTGCAACCTGATTTATACACAAACTAAATACTTGCAGTGAACTTGGGGCACTTTTAGTAGACACCTATTGGTGCCTTTGTTGTTTGTACACTTGTTTAATTTTCGAAAATTGTTGTTTACAACAGGCACTGCCGGGTATTTATTGGTGTTCTAAAAAAGTGTAAGCCGAATTTATTTAAAATTAAATCATGTTTGTCCCAATTTCTTTACAAATTTGAAACATTCGTTCGTTGCTTCCGAAATAAGTGCCAGATATTATGTACCTTTATTTGCTATAATTGTAGCCATAATGGAAATAGATGAGAATTAGAATAGAATTGTTACTATGTTAGGAGTGGGACTATATTATGAGGATAAGTAACGATATAGTTTCAAAAGAAAAAGTTGGTGCAGATTTCTTAGTTTAATATAAACAATGAACAGAGGACGTAACCAACTCTGGTACCGTCCGGATCCGGATTAAAAACTACAAGATATTTTAAATTACATTGATTTAAGTGTTTTTGTTATATTAGGCATTTTTTGTTTCATACATACAATACATACATATCTTCACGCTATGTCCCTGGCGGGATAGGCAGAAAGAACATTTTTTGTTTCGACACCAGGTATTTATTTATGTCAATATTTTACATACATAGGTGGACGGATAATTAGAAACAAGGCAAGATTTTCATACAATCGAGGTCACTTTGAAGCCATGGTTCTCCGTGAAGGATTGATCGGGGCATGTGACGGTCGTCGAGAGAGTAGATGGAGGACTTTTAGATCGCTATAGATATCCAACTGATCAGATGAGCCGCCTGGAAGCAGCATCATCATGATTCCTTAACTTTAAGATTATCATACGCCATTTTGCGGGTTTTTTTCTTCGTGACGATGCTGCTTCCAAACGGCTCATCTGATCAGTTGGATATCTATAGCGATCTAAAAGTCCTCCATCTACTCTCTCGACGACCGTCATCAGATCATGCCTCAATGAATCCTTCACGGAGAACCATGGCTTCAAAGTGACCTCGATTGTATGAAAATCTTGCCTTGTTTATATTGCTCAATATTGTATGCAATGGACTGGCGCATTACGCCTGTCGTCTCAAACGTTGTATGACATCTTGTTTAACCGTTGATGCAAACAATAAACGATTATCTTATCAAGTAATAATAATAATCGTCCGCCATTTTCAGTCCGCCGCCGTCTAATACATGGATAAAGGTATTGTAAACTGACTCTAGAGTGATTAAAGTTTTTAAATATTGTAAATTGGTAAAATGTTATATAAAGTTTGATTTTCAGGCAAAGCCAGGTTATTACGGTTGTAATTGTAAAAATGCTTCCATTTCATTTTTGTAGTATTCTAATAGGCACGCTGACTGATAGAAAATAATCGATCTGATGATAATCAAACAAGCGACGGTTTGTAGATTCTGAGTGAATGTATCCAAAATTCGTTGCGAATTTGTAGATAATAATTATAAATTTAGTAATAAGACTGGCCTAATTCTGAAGACACATTTTAAGTACTCTATAATCTGACGGAGATTTTTTGGGAGACATTACAATTGAAGTCACACATATTAAATTATAACTTGTGCATTCAGAATTGACATATTATACGTATGTGAATACAATTCGTCAGGTCCATGGCAAAGTTGCGAATGCAAAACTTAGTTGTCCATTCGCAAATTTGCTATAGTACAATTTCATGGGAGAGATCTGAGGAGGACCAGAATACAGGTGTAACAAAATTCCTGTAGTAACCCATTACACAGACAATCAGTATCGAATAGGAAGGTGTTGAACATCTTTGTGTATGACGACTTATGGAAATTCCCTAAATAAATCAGCTTACCATACATAAGGAGCTATCGAGCTGTACAATTTGTATGATATTTTCTAAAGTCGCCGTACAAAATATTATGGAGCAAGTAACTGGTATGGTTGTTTTTTTCGTTCACCGGGTTGTTCTTGTTACCGATCACTAAGGGTAAAATTTGAAACACAAACACTCAGAATTCCACAGTCTAGTGTAAATTTCTGGACTGATCACGAATCAGAGGTTCAAACAATAGAGGTTGGTTGTATAGAAAATATAATCGAACCTTTTTGCTCCCTTTAGTAATAATTTAAGTATGGAAAGGTAAAATGTAAAATTGTATTAAAACTAGGTAATTCTTTAACATAAATACCAAAAATAACAAAGAATAGTTACGTATTACAATAATAACTTAATGTAATATTTTAAGTTATATTTAGTTCGTCTCAAATTGATTAGAGAACTTTGTTTTTTCATAAATAAAATAATAAATTGTATAAAATATCCACTTGTTACAACAAACCTACATTTTATTGGTTAATAGGACTATCTTATAAATGCTAAATTGTATTTTGAATTTTTTGTGATTAAGAGCTTCAAATAAAGTTTGTTGTCGATTTTCAATTTGAGATGTTTACGCGCGAATACTGGAAAAATTGATAATGTTAAGGTCATTTTTGCTGTTTAGTGTTTAACAGTAAATAAATATTTAAAGCTAATGAGAGTTCCAGTATTTGGGCTGTAGTATGTTAATAAGGATAGTAATGAGTTAGGTCCGTTGTTCAATAAACGATGCAAGTGATGAAATAAAAATCGACAAATAAAATCACTTCATTAATCGCATGCTTTTGGTTGATTTTTGTAGCATTGCAGTCGCGTCGCTGTTGCATCGCATCGTAAACGATCCTTAATGTTATATCACGATGGCATAGTATAAGCTTTTATGCCCGCTGTTCAATAGACGCCTAGACCACCTAGACGAGGGCCTATAAGGGCCAATTGAACTCTTTTGGCGGGAACCGCAGTCATTAGGTGCGTCCAGACCGGCTGAGCCGCCGCGGCCGCGGCACGCCTCGCGCGGCAGCGCGCTCGGTGTGGACGTGACAGGCGCATGCCGCGGCCGAGCATGCGGGCGAGACAGGCGCATGCCGCGGCCGAGCATGCGGGCGAGGCATGCGCCTGCGACGTCCACACAGACCGCGCTGCCTCGCGAGGCGTGCCGCGGCCGCGGCGGCTCTGCCAGTCTGGACGCACCTATTCACGTTCGTCTCTTCTATTTTATTTTCCTAAAAATGTTTATTGTGGGTTTCAATGTATAATTTTGATAGTGTTTTATGCAATAAGTGCCTGCGGATGTGTATATTGTGCGGGAAATGTAAATTAAAGCGTGTAAACACTCTTCCAATTTGTACCAAAATTGTCCGTCGTAAATTTTCTTGTGGTCGTAAAGTTCCTATCACTTTAGTGAGGGAGGATATGAGAACCTTAGTGCGAAACGCCGACTAGCTTTGTCGTGCCCTATTTTTGCGGAGGCTTTGCTGTAACGGCCCCGGTGTAATAGATATAAGAAATATGACTTTATATTCTAAATAAGATGTGGTGTAACTAAGCCAAAACCTACATAAAAAATAAATTAAGGGTCATAACGAAAAAATGATCGAGCAATTTATGCTGCTAATGTAAACTAACGTAAAAATATTTGTATTAAATTTATAAAAATAATATATTAATAATTTATATTTTTATTAATTATTGTTTTTTCTCGCAATTTACAGTTTAATTTAGTTTCCTGTATTGAATTTGAATGGAATACTGTCTTTTTACATTAGCACCAAAAATTGCTCATTCTACCTAAGAATATTCTATCCTAAGAATAAAGCGATTTGGCTGCGACGACGCCATCTGAGGAATACTTCTATAATATTCTACCTACCTATGTCATTTCTTTTTATAATTCTAACGACCACAAATGTAATATTAATAGATTTTTTCACACACAATTCAAAATGTCGCTATCCACAAAAATATACAAAAGCATGCCAAAAGTATGCCAGCATAAAAATTCGGCTATGCCATTTGCTATGCTTTGACTGAAAAATGATAGAATATCCTTCTGATGATATTCTAAACAAACTTCCTTCCAAAAATAATGTAAGATGTGCCATTTTCAAATTATTCAGATAATTAAGTACATTGTGTTCCCAAAAATACACTCCAAATCTGAATCTGCTCTTATTTTTTCCAAGTCTAGATAATATGATTCCATCTGCCATCCCATCACCACTTTCTTGATAGCAGTGATGTTCTGCATGGCCAAAATATTTTTATGTTGGTACAAAAACTTTTAATAACACAGTAATAACTTACAGTTCAAACTACATTTAAGTTGCTACAATATAAATGAATCTCTTCAAGTTTTCCTCTGCATTCCATAAAGTAAACAATTATTTTTAAAATAATGATTAGGTGCGTCCAGACCGGCTGAGCCGCCGCGGCCGCGGCACGCCTCGCGAGGCAGCGCGGTCGGTGTGGACGTGACAGGCGCATGCCGCGCCCGCGGCGGCTCGGCCGGTCTGGATGCACCTATTGAATTTTATTAAATGTACAACGAACTAAAAGTCCTTCCTATATGTATTCCATACTTTTTTTATGTAGTTTTTAAGATGGAAAGGGTATTTTTAAGTAAAGTAACAATTGTAATAAAATAGTCATGCATGTTTAATGAATGAAACTTGGGCTTTAAAAGCGAATATTGGGAATGTTTGATAAACTTAGGCATATAGGTGATTTTGTATTTAACAATAAAAAATGTTTTAAACTTTAATATATCAACTGTTAACAGAAATATAATAAATATCAATAAAATTTATTACACAAATATTATTTTTTATTCATTTAATGTAGGTAGGTACATACCTGGTCTACTTTACTTGTAAGTATTTCTTAGCAACTACTGATGACCCTTGATTTTAGGTCACATCATTAATAGTTAATTAAATAACTCAATAATTAACTTTATTAATTAACGTTGTATTGCATCAACAGCCTATTAACATGTCCCCACTGCTGGGGCTCAGGCCTACCCTCTCAACGAGGGCGTTCGGGCTATAGTCCACCACGCTAGCCCAATGCGGGTTGGTGGACTTCACATGCGCCTAAGAATTTCTTATTCGGCGTTTATGCAGGTTTCCTCACGATGTTTTTCCTTCATCGTTTGAGAGCAGTCAGTAAAATGTACTCAAGTTTCGAGAAAAACCCATTGGTACGTGGCCCAGTCGGGGATCGAACTTCGGACATTTCGATATAATAGGCCGCGATTGTATTGCATCATATCAGCCGGTAATGACATCAAAAAGTGCTCGGGGCAACATTTCCGCTTGGTCTAAACCGACCCTTACGCGTCTGTGCCCGTGGTACTACGGATGGTGCTACCTGGTAGCACCACACCACGGGAGATTCTTTACTGTATCTTTAGCACAAATATATATAGAATACGTCCAACGATACAGCCTCTGTCTATCAAAATACAAGCAGATGCTCAGATTAGAACTGAGAGCAGATGTAAACACATAGATACTATCTAATTTGTGACATAGACTAAGGAAAGAGAAAGCAAAAGGTATGTAAGTAGGTACTCGTCCGTCTGACCGTACGTACCCACGTCCGTCCCGCCCGTCTGAAATTGTATAGTAGTCACAGCCTACCACAGAGTACAATAAATATGCAGACTACTACTAAGAAGATACATAATAGTTAGTATACGTCCAAGTCTGACTAGAACAACATGATGAATCCAACCAATCCAGAGAAGCAATTAATACAACAAGTCTGTAGACTACACACTCAGACTACACACAACGCGTTTATCAGCCGTCCTTGTTTCACTAGCAGTATTTTCACTTAACTGTCCTGCTGTCATAATTGGACAGATTTTTATCTTGTTTTCGAAAGCCTGAACGGAACGTATCGTATCAATCTAATGCCGGCGCCATACATTTGCCGCAAACCTCCGCGAACGCAAACGCCAATTCAAATGCAGGCAAATCAAACCTCCACAAACCCTTTAGGTTGTGATAAAATGCACTAGATTTAGTTCCGAAAGCAATAGGTTGGCCACACTTACAAATATGTGGATGGCACGCATACGCAAACTTCTTTATTCTTTCTTTGATTCTGACAACCGACAACGATCGGAGTGAGCGGGGCGGGCGGCAAACCTACGCAAACGCAGGCACCACACGTTTGCGTTTGTATAGGTTTGCCAAACCACAGAATATTATGTAATTCTAGTAGGTACCAATACTGGTGGGCTGGGCACATCGCTCGTAGAACTGACGGCTGTTGGGCAGAAAGGTTCTCGAGTGGCGACCACCCACGTACCGGAAGACGCAGTGTAGGCAGGGCTCCCTCAAGGTGGACCGACGATCTGGTGGAGGTCGCGGGACCCAGCTGGATGAGGTTAGAGCAGGACCGGTCGTCGTGGAGATCCTTTGGGGAGGCCTTTATCCAGCAGTGGACGTCTACAGGCTGATATGATGATGATGATGAGTACCAGTACAGAAGTTTGTCTCCGCAAAACATATAAACAAATAGCGACTCTTGCTACGACGCATAAGGTGCAATTCATTCAGCGCCCACGGCGCTAAATGCCTACTAAGATATTCACCTACAACTTGCCTCTCTTTCAATCTTATTTATTACATAAATGACGTACTAGGGTTGCGAGAAAGTAAAAAGACTTGATTCTATTCTTTACCACCTGTATAAAAAAACTTAAATTGAACTAACATTTTCATAAACATGCATGGACATTATTTGACAACCTTCTTCGAGATAAATCGAAAATGCTGTACTAGGCTAATACAGCAGCGAGCAGCAGCTGGCAATATTGTATGAAAATCCATATCTATCGTGTTTAGCGGCCGAATAAATTACTATGAAAACTTATGTCGTGTTAAAATTGAAATGATCTTCTTAGGGTAGGCGCGCACGAAAAAAGTACTATACAAACCTTGGCCAGGCACTGATGTGCTTCGGCTTCTTTGCCTATCAATGCCTCTGTCCGAGGGTTTAAACCTACTATAAATTGCGAGGTCAAGGAGAAGAGAAGGTTCTTGAGCGGTCTCTAAACGATCATGCGGCATGACATGCATTACGTTTACGTGAATTATCATACTGCATGATGGACCCTCATGCTTGCTATCAATCACATAGTACAGTGATACAACGGCCAGCACGTAGTTTGCATGTCATGCAAGGCAATCACTATAATTAGACGGTCATGCAAGAGTGACAGCACGTAATTCATGTCATGCAGCATGATCGTGTAGGGACCATTTAGGATTTCTATTGATTTGATTTATCATTTGATTTGACTCAATTTCATCCGTCCGGGAATCCTCTTTCTACTTAGGCCCCTATTACCACATAAATAGTAAAATCACTGATTTTATTCATTTCAGAGATTCATCATTAGTTTTTGTTGTAGTTTGGCGTATAATTAATGTGTGGTTGTGTGTGTCTTTTAGTCTTTTCATTAATGCATAGACAACATTGAATTCTAGTACACTGTGGTATGTAGAATTTTTTTACCATAGCAACATTAGATTTTTTTCGACACAAGCGCCAACTAGTGGCCCATTTCCGTAACTTGTTATTGATATCTCTCGCTCTAAGTTCATGCTGTAATATTCTTAAAAATTGTCCTATTTGCTGACAAACCCGACGTTTATTGATTATGTGTTCGTGTTCGGTTTGTTTTCGGCTATAACGCATTATTGTCTCAATGTATGTGTTTTGTGGCAAGTTCCTTTCAAATCGAATGACATTAGATGAACTCGATGTGCGTTTTGGCCATTTTACTTGGCTTGCGTTGGTGATTCGTACCTAGTCACGTGACCAAAGTGGGTTTTGGATCAATGGCGCCAAATGTCTATTATAGAAAATGTACGTAAAACATGAGGTATTTCATCATTATGCATTATTCCATAGCGATGTACAATTTACTTGCACCCTACATCATATACATTGATATAGAAACGGGGGAGAAAATGATGCGTAGGCCTCACGTCAATCTGGCAACAAACAGTGCTGCTATCTATGTTGTCAATTTTGTTATGTAGTAAGTAATGGAGAATACCCGTGAGATAAATATTTACGGTTAACAATACATAGGATGGAATTATTGGAATCCGATGTGATAACGAGTGAGTGTATTTCATATTAGGGTCTAACGATCTGGCGCATTGGTACTTTGGATTGCATGGTCCTGGCGCCTGTATAGACCCCGAGAGCTCGGGCCGCAGACCCGCCATACATATTACTCGTGCAAAGTGAAACGTCAAATGATATTGCTGTACATTTTTACTGTAACTAGACAAAAACAATATTTGCACCCTGTAATATTCGTATATAGTTTAATGGTGAGACAAAATCCTGCATCCCTTGTAAATTAGCCCCCATAATAAAGAGAACAATGTAAATTGTCAATTTTGCTCCTCAAAAGGCATATTTTTAGTAAAATTCTTCCATGGAATGCGATGTTTACCTTGTTTAAGCTTTATAAATTTTGATGAAAAGGATTGCTGCTTCAGTTTTAGTATCTTGTTTTGTTGTCAACATACATTGTGGAAGCTATTGATGACCTGTCATACAAAACAGTGGTTGCTTGTTGTGAGCACCTAACATTGTCTGTTTTGCAGTCACAAAAGTAATGGTTTCCCAACAAATTTACTAAGACAATGTTTTAATTCAGTAGATGAGTATTACGAAAAAGCTCTGATTTCTGGGGCTTAAGAATTCAATGTTGCAAGTTTTTGTAAAACACATAATGTATGAATGAAGGCAGTGGTTTCTTATGGTAGCAAGTGCCAATGTATGCAGCAAACTGTGTTTTGAAAATAAATGAACAGTATTTTATAATTGTATGTTCTGTTTTGGAGTTAATTTATAGTTTTATAGGTTAACTTTATCGGTAAGACAGCTCCAATCAAAAGAAAAAGCAATGTGGTAAACTATGAAAATAATAATTTTTTTAGTTGGCTAGATGCAATCAAGAATGAACAGGCTAATAAAATGGCATAAAGCTAGCGGTGGAATCATTTGTTTATCAATGTGATAACTGAATATTGATTATGGAATCCTTAAAGAGTACAGAGGGCTGTAGACATGCAATGCCATTTTTTGATGTACTTTTCGTTTTGATAGACTGTCGCTCCCTGTGGTATGTATTACCTTTGTATTGAGTGTTATTGTTGTTAATTCCAGGCACTATCAGCTGCTATCATGTCGTCGCAAACTGAAGTGGCATCATGTAGTGGAGGACGTCACATTCTACACGATGTTACTCCCTCGATCCAAGTGCAAAGCAGTACGGGGCTCGTGAACATGTAGGTTGTGGGACGATACGAAGCAAGATGTCAGTGAGAGGCAGTAAACGGGCGGCTGGGGTGCGCGGCGATGAGGCCGGCACCTCCAAGCGCCGCCGTACGGAGGCAGAAGACGCACTCTGGCAACTCCGGCCTGTCAGTGACCTCAAGATGTCATCCATATATAATAGAAGTGCCTCTGAGGCACCAGCAGAACTATTCAGGTTTGTGTGCACATGTAGTTACGGTCTAATATTATATGTATCTTATATGCCTTGATTATTATGTACCTAATAATTTTATTATGTAAGTAATTGTGTAGCATTGTGAATAAACTTATAAATACCTATCATAACTAGAAATGCAGTACCTAATTAGTAGTATATATAAACATATGCGAAAATATCATAAGTATTTGTAGTTTAGATAAAAATAAAAATAATAGGTAATGAAACTATTTACTTATTGTACATTTTGACAATAACTCAAGTTCTCTCTGTAATATAAATAAATATAGCATAGACAGCAAAACCAATAAGTGAAATGTATTGTTGACAATGCTGATATCTTCATAACATTTAGTCGAGTTAGAAACACAATTGACCTTTTCTGTCACAAAAGTTTTATTAAGACATAAAATATGGCCTTATAGGTACTTTGTAAATGTAAGAAAAAAAATTAAATTAATAATAATATAGAGAAGACATTACAGTCATTTTAATGAAACATAGAAGATAATACCAGCCTTGTAACTAAGGGACATAGGAATTATTTTATTAACAAATTAATTAAACCATACATTTTTTAATTGCTCAATTGCCTTGCGAAATCCTTTTACAATTATGTAGTTTAAAAATGTGATTGAGATCAATAAAGCAAACGATTGTAATATTTAAGAAACTATCAGTTAGTTAAGTGTAAAACATTAATAAGGTGATAATTGATAGCCTATTTTGAGCATTAGAATAGGTTTGAATTTTATCACAGACCGAATCTTGCCTGCGACTTAACGTTCACAAAAAACAATGGCGAAACAAAAACAATTCTACACCAGAATAATTAAGGACCACAAAAATTAAAACCCCATTTTAAATAATTGGTTATATTCTAGTTCTAGGTCCTGTTTCGAATCCTGTTGCTCACTTCACTTGCTCTATGGGCACCAGCAACCCAACAAATCTAAACCTAAATAACATATAAGTTTGCTTGCTAAGATTTGGTGGTTGTTTATTAAATTTGGTGTTTACTTTTAATTTATAAATAAACTCCTTTTACAAATAATGAGTAAAAAAACAGTTTATGTTGTTTGGCTACCTAGTTAATTTATTAAATAAAAATCTAGTTCCAACCATAATGCCATTTGAGTAGTGCATTGATAGATCAGTCAGGGTTTCATTTTATTGAAGTGAATCTGTGCACATGTTAATAGTCGCAAACAGTTAAAAACGTGTACGAAACATTAGTAAAGGTACGAAGCAAGTTGTTAATGTGAATATCGCAATTGAACTGTTAACAAGGAAGCGAAATTTAGTTATTGCCTTATATTGTGTATGCTTTGCGTTTTATACTTCTGTAATTAACCTTGAATAAATTGCGTCAATTAACAATTAGAATCAATATTTATTAAGAATTAGGCATTTCGTCCAGTCGATATAGTGGCAATTCACTTGTAGCTTTTGTTGTTGCACATAGCAATACCCAATTTGTTGGCCACAGTCATGCCACAACGCCTACCACGAGCCTGCTTCCTACTTCAGTTCAGACTGCAACAAATATGTACTCGTTAGCGTTAAATGTCCATCTACTGTCTTATGCTTAACATAGCCAGAATGTCCTTAATGGAAGCGAAGGTGTTGCACACTTTTACAAATTCCCGGTTCCAGCAGTGGACGTCCAAAGCTTTATATGAATGCTAAAAAGACAGATATTTAACAGACACATAAAGATATTTAACGCTCCAGTATTCGTTTTTTAAAATCTCATTTTTTACTTGAAATCCTATGAGAAATTCAGGAAATGAAGTGTATAAGTTATATTGCCAGTATAATCTTGCCCATGTGAACTTGTCTGAAAAATATGCGAATTTCGTTAAGCTGCACAAAAGTTTATATTTGTAAGTGTTCTTTTCCATCCTGCCCAACCCTTTATTAATGTTTTTATTACTAGATGTTTACCGCGGCTTAATCCGCGTAGAAAAGTTTTTCCCACAGGAACAACTTTTCCCGAGGTATCTTTAGCCTATGTGTTATTCTGATGTATAAATCAATATTACTGTAAAGTTTCATCAAAATCTGTTGTGTAATTTTTGCGTGAAAGAGTAACATACGTGCAAACATACATCCAAACTTCCTTACAAACTGTTGCTTATATAATATTCGTAGGAATAGATTTAATAGTTTTTATGTCTGAAAAGGTACTATTTTATAAAATAAAAGGGTATTGTGAGCACCTGGACCCGCAGGAATAATATTTTATATTATAATTATTTTAAAATATTTTAATAATAAATATTTCACATATTTAAAGTTCATAGACTATCATTGCCTAAATGTTTTGAAGATCAGCATATTTAAATACATTAATATTTCATGCAGGACACCATAACTAGCAATGTATTATTTGTCAGCTATGTACATACAAGTACTGAGAACTGTTTAAGAAAATAACATTGTTAAAATTAATGAACATGTACGAATTGTTTGAGGTAAGTCAAATGTACCTGGTTGTAAAATTGTTTGTGCATAATAATTTGTTGCAGAATTATGTGATCCATTTTAAATCAAACTAGTTGTATAAGATCTACAATGGTTCACACACGATCTCTTTTCTTTGCATATAAGCGTCATTACTAATATTGGAATAGGTACTATGATGTCTTAAGTATTACTTTAACGGTAGGGCGAGCAAAGCTTGTAATGCAAATCTCCCTATAAAACTTATTCAGGTAACAACACAAATGTAAAGCTTATGACCCCTGACATTCGAAACCGCTTTGCGAACCCTAAGTTTTATAGTGATTCAAGTGCGTACAGACATACCTAGTTAACAGCCTGTCAATCAGAGTTAGTGATTTAATGTGAGCTCGTATGTAAAAGTGTCCAACTACTCTTTCGCACATAGATATTTTATACGCCGCGAAAGGTTTTTTGTGGCATCGACTTCGACTGTTTAAATATGATGCAGTGACATGAAAATTGCGGTCAATGCACTAGCTTATTTTAAAATTGCTTGCATTATCAGATGCGTCGTTAGCACTTAAGTCTCACTCGGCATTACGAAAAGACTAGAGGTTCCTACTAACTCAATTGGCTAATCGGTTTGATCGAACGGGACTCTGTTGCAGCTCAGACCAATGTTGATTGTTTCAACTGTGTATTTTTTAATCTCATAAAGGAAAACCAAGAATCTGTATGGCAGTTTAAGTTGTAAACGCCCGAAGTGACTCCTGTAATGGGCGCTGTGGTGTTGTTGTTAATTAGCCGTCTTTGATATTTCTGACCCAGCTGGTTTGAGAATTTCTACCGCCAATGGTACATTCGCTTGGTACACTGCGAGCAGATGAAGTTGATACTCAAAAGCGTTGATGTCGGTCTACCCATCTCGCCGGAAACATATTTTTATGAATTATTATGTTATGGCAAATGGGAAGACAATTCGATGGTAAGCGGTCGATGGCGATGGTAAGCGGCTACTGTCGCCCAGAATACCTGTAACATTGCAACAGTTAAAAGCGAATTTGTTGTCACCCTGTTAAAATTACTCTTATGCAAATTATACTAACTCATACTTTTACCCTTCAAGTGGAATGACCTGTAACAAAGGTTATCAATAAATATATGTTTAGGGTCTATCTGAAACAAAGCGATGCACTCGTTACTGTTGGCAAAAATACGTAAGAATGTGGTATGTACCCGTCCAGACAGACCGAGCCCTATAGGGCATTCGTAGAATTTTAGCATGTATGTATGTTTTGCTGCACGTCCAAAGCAATCAATAACCTGAAACGCATGCGTTAAAATGTCAGCGAGAGTTTGAAATTTTATCAGATTTGTGGCACAGGTGGTTGTTTCTGTTTGAAACATCGTAAAACCCTTACTTATATGTTTTTAATACACATTTTGGAGATGAAGAAAGATCCGTTTATAAAGTTCATATAGTGAAAAGACTTGTGTTGATCATAATGTATAGGTACGTAAATGTGTCATATCTAGGCATTGCACATATATTTGTGAGCATAGAAGAATTCATGAATTTTTGCGATATCTATTAAAGTTATGGTCTTACTTTCTCGTTCATGCAAATACACTATGACTTCTTGTAACTACTTATTGTGATATATTAAGCTCTTTGTTAATTTTAATGGCGTTTACTGCTTAAGATTAAGTTTTATTTGAAAGAAAGATTAAAAAAATCACAGGCCAGAAGGACTTGAACCTACGACCTACCTATCTGGGGTCACGTTCTACCAACTGAACTATCGCGTCAAAGTGTTGAGCGTACGTTCAAGTCCTGCTTGCGTGTGAGGTTTTCTTTCTTTAATGTTAAAATTATCGCCTGCATTGCTCATAGACTGAAAACTCATAAATATGTAGATATATTAACATTTATATTTTAAAAATTAAGAGATCGTATGTTAACTAAATCTGTTCAAAGAATGATCGCTAATAAACGTCACTATGATAGCATTGAAGCAATTCATCATCCATAAATTTTAGGGGAAACATCTTTCTTGTCTGGTAACTTTTTCTTGTAAACCAATTAATTTTTATTGATACTTTCATTAACAAAACCGCCGCTCATTTCAAAAACAAAAGTGCCGTTTAGAAGTTTTAGCTAGTTTCAGTTTTTTGGTTTAAATTTCTGTCCCTCATACTGGCTCAATTAGCTAGCCTATCGAGGTTCACTGCTAGTGGAGAAATGGGACAAAACGTTATTTAAAACAATATCTGCTTGCGAAAGGGTTTTGAAAACTTAACGACTAGACACATGTTCATGATACATAAACAAATACAGGTGTAACAAAAATCTGTAAATTGAAAATTCCCGTGAAAAGAAATGCCTTTGAGCGATAATTTTTTTATACAAAGTTAAATTATCCAAATGTCCTGACGTTATAAGAACAATTGAATTCAAGTTTTGTAAGGTGTTTGACAATAAATAGCTCTGTAACGGGTCGGTGAGGGTATTTAGGTATACTAAGTGATGGAATGACAGCTATTAGCAATTACTCTATGAACAGAAAGACTAAGCAATCGACCTCTGACCGAACAAAACCCATGATATTTCAGGAAAGATCTGATTAGCGCGATGAAGCTGCCGGACTCTGAGCCGCTCACGCCCAGCGAGTACTGGGTGATTACGGACACCTGGAAGCAGGATTGGGAACGCGGCGTGCAGGTGCCCGTCAACCCCGACTCGCTCCCCGCGCCCAAGGTCCAAATCATTGCGAATCCACTGCCGCCAGACTTCAAGGAGTTTAAATTGTGAGTACTCTGTTTATATTAACTCTATCTAGGTACTACACGCTTCTTTGCCGCCTAGCTGTGACAATTTTACCTCCCTTTGATACTTGACCAGGACCAACTAATTGGACCATTTTAAGAAAAAGAAGTCTGTGTATGCCCGCTAGGCAGCCCACTATGCATTGTCACACACGAATAGGTGCGTCCAGACCGGCTGAGCCGTCGCGACCGCGGCACGCCTCGCGAAGCAGCGCGGTCGGTGTGGACGTGGCAGGCTCATGCGGCTGCTCAGCCGGTCTGGACACGCCTAATCAGGGCGGCCATAGTGCGTGCATTCTGCGCTAGTGCGTTCTGAGGGCCAAAGCGCTATCACTTAAGCGCTTTTCACACTCGATCGAAGGTTGTCTTGTCTGTGACAACTCAAATATAAAATAAAATAATGCATTTCAGTACACGCAGCGTAAAGTCCGTTCGCTTAGATACGGTCGCCTTTGTAAAAAGCCGCCCGGCACGCGCCGCGCCTCTACATTGTTTGTTTTTTGTTTATATGTTTTTTAGCCCGTGGGAAGACAGTGAGGTGCCTCAAAATGAACTTTCGGCTGAACCAAAAACAAAAAGACGAACTTTTTGTAAAACATGTAGCTAAGCAAATTATAATTGATGTCCATCGACATTGTGTTGAAATGAACTTGTGTATATTGTTTACATTCGTATATAAATCCGCGGCCTTCCCCATATTCCGTCCGGGTGTACCGACACTATCTAAATGAACGAACTATACGCAGCTGCATCGGCTGCATGCGTGTCTGGTGCTTTGGTGTGAAGTCCACATCCACGAATGACCAATATGAAATATCATTTGAATATGATATGACCGCAACACGCGCGAGCGTATTTGGTTTGATGTTTGCGTGTGGCATTTTAAGGTGGCATTGCATGCGACGCGCTTCTGTTGCTACGCGCTGCGCACGCCACGCAACCTGTGTGACGTCTTCCATACAGTTTCATACATTACAACGATATTCGAGAAGTCGTACTTTAAAGAAATCGTCGTTTTAAGAAACCGTCGTTTCAAGATTCGTCATTTTAAGAAGTCGTCGTGTTCAAGCCGTATCATTGAAAAAAGTCGTCATTACCCGCCGAAACGGTTATAACGGAGCGGACACCCGCACGTAATAAACACGGCACACTGCACGCGTTCAGTGTGCTCCGGCCATAAAGGGGGAAACATGAATCACCCTGAGAATTCTAATGCAATGTCTTGCAATTGCAGACAATGCAATTACAATTACTCTCGTACCCCGTAAATCGAAACATAAATATACAAGTAATAACATTCGACATACAGCATAAATAGGTACCTGTACCACCCTCCGTAACGCCCACCACCCCTGGGGGTGGTTTAGGGTGCCAACCGAAGCGGGCTCTGGACTCTTACGGGCCAAATCATTCAATCCTTGATAGGCGGCGTAATAGACCGTCTCAAATGGTGAATTACATCCCGCTTTTGTCCGAAAATACATATTATGCCCAGTAACTTCATAAACCTCTTACAAATGTTTCCTATAGAAGAGTAGCCATTCGAATGCAAAAATAAATCTGAAGAATGTAAGTAAAATATTTTTTTTACAGCTGAAAACGTTTTGCTTAAGTTGTCATAGTTTCGCTACGTAAAAATGCATATATACAATAAATACAAATAATAATACTAGCTACAACAACTACCATATACAATAAATACAAAAAATATGTAAAATAGGGGAAGAAACGCTAACAGCCCAAACCGGCAACCGCTGAGTCTAGAAACGTAAAATTTTGCACAAAGGTTCCTCATATAGCTCAGACGTCACCTAAGAAAGGGTTTCTCAAAAATCAACCCTTAAATGGGTGAAATAGGGATGCTAAGATTGTATGAAAGTCCGTCATTAAAAGGTAAATAAAAAACCATAAAGACGTGTTTCGACAATTTAAAAATTTTACCCATAAGTACGTAAAATAAGGGATGAAACGCACACAGGCCAAACCGCTGAGCCTAGAAACGTGAAATTTTATATTTAGGCTTTTAGTTAAAAAACAATAATGACGTGTTTCGAGAATTTTGAAAATTCCACCCCTAAGTATATAAAATAGGGGATGAAATGTACAGCCCACACCGCTGAGGCTAGAGACTTGAAATTTTGCAGAAACTTTCCTCATGTAGCTCTGATGACCACTAATTTTACCGCGGGAAAAGCACACTATGTTATTCCAGGATATAAGCTGTCACTGTGCCAAGTTTCATCAAAATTAAATATTTTTCCCGCGGGAAAACTCGCGGGAATACTTTTTTTACGCGGGCGAAGCCGCGGGCAAAAGTTAGTTTATTACAAAATGAATGCTACAGTATTGTTGAAATAGCGACGGATCATCCGACCCGCGGTGAGATCTAATGAAGAAAATCGTAGACGCAAAATAATACGCCACTTTTCTCTGCGAGCCGCTTCGAGCGCTCTCCGTAAAATAAAACGTTACCTAACCAATCAGAGAGCGTAAATTGTAAAATTATTAAGCTCATTTTTTTAATCATTACTCATTTCATTATTTTACCTTTACGCAGGCGTAGGCGGTGTAATAATCTAGTTAAAAATAATGAAAGAAATCGTAAAAGCAAGAATATACGGCAAAATTGTGTATGTAAGTAATAAAATATTTATTTATAAACAATCGAACTACGATAAAAGAGACAGGAGTAGTGTAGTACCAAACAAGTCGGGTGTAGAAGTATTTCTTACACACAGGGCGTTGTAACAAGCTAGTTAAAAATAATGGAGGAAACTGTAGAAGCGGAAATATACGGCAATTTTCCCTGGCGACTCGCTTGGAGCGCTCTCAGCAAAATAATACGCAATCCCTTCTAACCAATTACAATACGCAAATAGGTACCCCTTTTGAATGGGCACGAGCGATATTGCTGTCTTTTGGCCGAAACTTTTTAAACATCTTTTGGCTGAAACTTTAGCATTTGTACCGTTTTACTAAAGTACAATGGTTTTTTATTAAATACAACCATTTTTTTCCAAATCGGTTTTACACATTGGAAAACCATTGTCGATACATATTGCTCGATTTCAACCATATGGGACCCCATAATCGTTGCTTAGGCCTAAAAGTAAGCAGTTATCGTGTTCATAAAGATTTTATGATATAAAAATACCGACTGTCATGAATCTATGACTTTCAACCTAAATTCGACCATAAAGTTAAAATATAGTTAAAATAAAGTTATTATTATAAACCGAAAGGCCCGAAAACGAATCCCGAAACTGCAGTCAGACACTATAAGCCTCTTAGTTTGGGCAGGATTCAATTATCGAAACATTACGCGGACAGGGCGGTCGATTTTTGGGTTCATCCAAATGGAAGGATTCACCTTTAGTAAAGTTAAATACATTTTCTATGTTCAAGTTTTAATTTAAACTCGGAGAATGTAGCGAAATATTAATCACGGTTATCTTGTGCTCTATCTTCGGGACCTACTAAACTACAATATTTTATTAAATACTACAATTTCCTCCCAAATCGATTTTACACATTGGAAAACCCTTGTCGACACTTGTTACTCAATTTCAACCAAAAATTCTGGAAAAAACCATTTACTTATTTTCACTTTTTGCGGTAGAGATCACAGGCCGGCTGGGGCACAGAAGCCAAAAGCTTGGTTGGGGAGATCGGCCGTCGACACGGACAAGGGCTTCGACCCCCGCTCCGGTTCGTTCCTGGTGCAAGGTTGTCCGTAGCGATACAGCGCGGGAACACCGCTAGTGTTATGGGCACCTTTGCGCCAGCTTCGACACGGGGCGGGATTTTAGAATAATTTAGTTTATGTGTAGTTTAAGAAACTAGATATGTATAGATTATGTGATACTTTAATTTATTTTACAATTTTTCAACCATATGGGACCCCAAAATCGTTGCTTATGCCAAGAAGTAAGCATTTATCGTATTCATAAAGATTACATGATATAATAATACCGTTCGTCATTAATCTTTTCAACCGAAAAGATTCGACCATAAACCGAAAGGCCAGAAAACGAAGCCTAAACTGCAGTTAGACACTATAAGCCCCTTATTTTGGGCAGGATTCAATTATCGAAAAATTACGCGGACAGGGCGCTCGATTTTATTGTTCATCCAAATGGAAGGATTCACTGATAGTAAAGATAAGTACTTATTTTGTTATTTTTTGACCGAGCGGGCGAAGCGTTTCGGACTGGTCAAAAATGCTTTTGTCCGTCTGTAATCGCAGGCGATTACAGACAGACAACCGATTTTGACGAAAATTTGGCATGGGGTATATATTAATCACGCCGACAAAGTGGGTTAAATAGAATCTTGAAAAACATTTTTTTAAAGTATGTACTTTCGTTTCGTTTCTTCGGACTTACTAGCTGTTGACGCGACTTCGTCCGCGTGGATAAATAAACATGACATGTAATTGAATATACACTTGTTGTAAAATTAAGTACGCCAGTCTTATTATGTAGGTTTATACAATTTAAAATTAACTAAACTTTTACAACCAAGTTAGTCATTGTGCATGCCGATATTTCATCACAGTTGCATGCGCTATTGTCACGGGTGAATAGATTTGTTGCTCGAAACTACGGGTGGAAATTTTATTTTCAGTCTTTTCTGTTTTAGGTTTCCGTTCCCGAGCGCTAGCTCGGCAACGCAAACCTATTGCTTTCGCTACGCCGTCTGTCTGTCTGTCCGTTCGTCTGTCCGATGTTCAAAGGGCTGTACCTCCGCAACGGTGATACGTATATAGCGAGCTGAAATTATCAGAAAAGACGCGTACCTGCGGCGCATCCAACAACAAATACTCAAAAAGTCAAAATCAAAGGGGGGTGGGGGCCAAAAATACGACATTTCGGGCTGTATCTACCAAACGGTAACACCGGTGAACGAAAAAGCACCGGGTAACACCATATAAGTTTGAAATTTTCACACAATGCGCGCCGCCCACATACCGTTCATAACAACAAATACTAAAAATGTCAAAAAGTCAAAACCCAAAAAGATCGCCGCTTATATCTTGGGATAACATATAGTCAACTTTTTATCGCGGTAAACTTTTCCCGCGGGAAAAATATTTAATTTTGATGAAACTTGGCACAGTGACAGCTTATATCCTGGAATAACATAGTGTGCTTTTACCGCGGTAAACTTTTTCCGCGGGAAAAATATTTAATTTTGATGAAATTTGGTACAGTGAGAGCCAGAGGTCGGCGGGGGTGTGCTGTTTTTACGTCATTAATGTCATGTAGTTGTGTCTTGTAGATGTTAATATGGATAAGATCCTTAAAGAAATATTAAAAGAAGACATAACTGAATATTTTTTTATTGTATTTCTGTGCCATTGTAATAACTAGTAGTTCCGTGAGAACAGTAGACCTCGCCAGCCCTTATAAAACTTAAAAGAAACGAACAGAAGTCAACTTTGCAGTTGGAGACAGATGTACCTACATCTGTCTCCAACTGCAAAGTTGACGTTCGGTACTAAAGTGACAAAAATTAGCAGTTTAAAGCTTAATATTTCGCAAACGGAACCCTGAATCGAAAAAAGTTTTCCACACACCCGTAATATTTTTGAAAGACCTATCCAATGATACCCCACACCATGGAATTCACGCGGAAAAAAATCATTCCCATTTTACGTATGCAGTTCTATGAACATAATAATTTTTTTCGACTTTCATAAGTTGATCGACTATTACTCAAAAACTATTAGAACCTACATAGCTGTCATAGTTTTCCTTTTAACTACGTTATATAAGCTACTGCCATGAATTGTTTCACATATCCAGAAGCAACCGTTTAGCTGGCAGGGGGGGGGGGGGGACACGTGAGTCTAACAAAAATTACCGCTTTAAAGCTTAATATTTCGCCAACGGATCCATAAATCGAAAAATAGTTTTCACACACCCGCAATATTTTTGAAGGACCTATCCAACGATACCCCACACTATGGGATTCACAAGAAAAAAAAAGTTCGCTCCCACTTTGCGAGTATGGTACGTACTCTAAAAAAAATGTTTTTAAAATTTTATTCTACTCATTTTGTCGGCTTGATTAATCCCATGCCAAATTTTCGTCAAAATCGGTTGAAAAGTGCGAGAGAATTACAGACAGAGAGAAAGACAGAAAGACTGACAGACGGACAAGAGCATTTTTGGCCAATCTCGAAACTGAGACTCTTCGCTCGCTTCGCTCGCTCGGTCAATTAACTTTTTTTATATATTTTTTCAATTTTTAATGAGTTTCACCTTGAGTTTAATATCATTAATCACATTCCGTAGGTTCTAATAAAATTCATTTGTTTTGATGACGACGTAAATCTCGTAGCAGAAAGGCAGCCTAAATAAAATCATTTCTTTAGTTTATTATAATTGCACATGGGGCATTTATCATTGAATGTTAAGGTATGTCCATGTTATGCAAAAACTGAAAACAGCACACCCCCGCCGACCTCTGCTCATAATGCAGCCTTTCTGGACGGAAAATTCTAATTGATCAAGTCCTAATCGCTCTGTATTTGATAATTTCCTACCTTCTTGTAAACCCTTTAACAAAACTTTTAGCTTTTCATCTTTTAATGTCGCCTCAGCAATTTCATTGACTGTGACTGGCGAGCTTTCAATTTGATTTATCTCTGTGATATCTGAAATCTCTAAAAAACGTTCTTCTTCTGTCCTAACTGGTAAGCGAGACAACGCATCTGCATTTGAATTTTCTTTTGACCTTTTGTATTTTATTTCATAGTTAAATCCTTGAAGAAATATGGCGTAATGTTGCATTCGAAGTGAGGACATGTGTGGTAGTGGTTGACTTGGAGAGAATATTTGTAACAAAGGTTTATGGTCTGTATATAATATGAATTGTCTACCATACAAAAACTGAAAGAACTTATTTACTCCAAAGACTTTCGCATACGCTTCTTTATCGATTTGAGACCATTTACGCTGAACTGTATTTAAAGTCTGTGAGGCCATTTGAATTGGTTTTTCCTGGCCGTCTGCCATAATGTGCGATATGACCAGAGGTCGGCGGGGGTGTGCTGTTTTTACGTCATTAATGTCATGTAGTTGTGTCTTGTAGATATTAATATGGATAAGATCCTTAAAGAAATATTAAAAGAAGACATAACTGAATATTTTTTTTATTGTATTTCCTGCCATTGTAATAATTAACTTTTTTTATATATTTTTTCAATTTTTAATGAGTTTTGCCTTGAGTTTAATATCATTAATCACATTCCGTAGGTTCTAATAAAATTCATTTGTTTTGATGGCGACGTAAATGTCGTAGCAGAAAGGCAGCCTAAATAAAATCATTTCTTTAGTTTATTATAATTGCACATGGGGCATTTATCATTGAATGTTAAGGTATGTCCATGTTATGCAAAAACCGAAAACAGCACACCCCCGCCGACCTCTGTTGATAGCATATTAGTGTAGCTGACGGAACGGAAACCTCCGTGGGCGTTTCCGACTCTCACTTGCCGGCTTTTTTTTAATACCGTCGCTCTTACCTCTTACTGACCGAACAAGAATAATAGGCCTCTTAACATAAGTACATTCAATAAAACGTTTATTTCTATCAAGCATCTCGAATTATACATTTAGTTTTATGTACAGATAGAAAATAAGTGATTGTAAAGGTTGAAATTATTAAGTTTTTTTTTACATAAAACTACTCCTGTCTATTCTTAAACTAGGATTCTCAGTGCTGTCAGAATAGACAATCTGTTTATATAAAAAATACCATTAAATTCGATATTGGTGCGGGAACAAAAAATGACGGGATGATACACAAATACAAGAACCGTCTCTGGCGCTCGAACGCCCAACCCACTGAACCAACAGGACGGTTAAACAAATATTAAATGCATATAGGTAGAAATGCACTGAACTGGAGCGCGACTGCGCGTCCCGGGGAGCCTCCCTGTGGGGGGAAATGGGAATGGGTAGGTTCGGCCCGGTAATCTAGGAACGCTGCCTCTGGTTGGTGAGCACTTGTAGAGCAGCTTCGAATGTGTTCAGTTCAGCTCGCGTTTGCCCATTGCTTTAGAACCCGCCCTCCAGGATGCACCGCTCGCGGTCTGTGTCTGACTAAATAAAGAGATTCTAGTCTTCCTTGTCGCGGTTAGTTTCGTCCTTGGACTTGTTTGTTTTAATAAATAAGACTTCCGATGATTATAATTTCATTAAACGTTTTAGCCCAGTCGACCGTAATTTTTTTTTAAACACAAAGTTTTGTCGTCGTCAGACGTTTTGATTAGAATATAACTTGTTGTTAACAACTTTTATTCTCAGGCTGTTGTTTTATGTGTCTAACAGACTAATTTGTCCACAGGCCCAGAGATAAATACATTCACCTGGGTCGCGACGCACACTACCAGCCCGACAGGCACCTTCTGAGCACGACGCCAGCACGCGCCGAGGCAGCGTGCAGCTACGACCTGGACGCGGCCGATTGCGCCTGGTTGAAGCTGCTTAACTCCGAGCGGGCCCGAGCTGGCGTCCCGCCTATAACAGAGGACCAGTTTGAGAAGATCATAGAAGAGTTAGAGGTAAGTGGATCGACGTACATTTGTAAATTTGTATATTCATATTCGACGACCACTGTGGTACGTAAAGCTCGATAACTGCAAGTAATGGTATATCTCTGGCGTGAAAGTGGAGCCGCCTTGAGAAGATCGTCAAAAGGTAAGTGGAATATGGTATAAATGTCGTAGGATAATTGGAAAAATCGGATCTTTGCGAAAATCCTAGGACGATTGCAAAAGCGGATAATTGGAATGTAAGAATGAATTTCGTTATCATCCGAGATATTTTCAGGATCTTTGCTAAAACCGGCTTATTTTAGGTAAAAACGAGTTCCCGCCGGACCGATGTTGATTGGCTAACGGCAACATTAGGTTAGGTTAGATGTTCTGACCAACCAGAATGAAGATCGACTCTTAGATTAGCCAATTAGCTTTCTAGTTTCTAATCGTCCTTAACAAACTGGGATTTCTGCAGTTTTCCTGATAATAGCTAGGATGGTTACAAAAATCTGTCTTAGATACAAATTAGGATTTTCGCAATAGTCCATTTATCCGACTATCCTGCGACATATAGATACGTTTAAAAAGTGTACCTTAGTTTGTCTAAAACACAAAGCAGCGACATGTGGTTACATTTGTTGGCCGATATGCAGCCGCGGCGGCGCGCAGTAGCACCAATGCAAGATTTAGCGGAGGGAAATTATTTTCACGAACTAAATAGCATAAATAGCTCTAAATGTTTTGCTAAGTTCAAAACTCGAGAACTACCAGTCGAATTTGAAAAACATTGATAGCCCAATTCTTAAGGAAGGTTATGGGCTATTTAACATTACGCTACGACCCTTAGAAGCAGAGCATACAGGTCAGAAAACAGAAAAGAAAGTCATTGATATGGGATAAGCCTTTGTTCTTTGAAGTTAGAAACATGAAACTTTGAATTACAGTTAATGAGCATAAATAAGTGATGACTGATGACGTTGTACAGGGTTTTTGGATCATACAATAAAAATAAACATTAAATATGAAAGTATATATATATTTGTTTATGTGTTTGTTACTCAATCACGCACCGACGGCTGAAACGATTTGGCCGAAATTTGTCATACTCGTAGACGTACAGCTAGACTATGTTCTGGAATAAGGATACTAAGCAAGAAAACAGGTTCCCACGAGAAACTCAAATTTTCGCGGGCAAAGCCGTGCGGCGGAAGGCTAGAGAGATTCACTTGGATATGATTTAAATGCAGATGATTTTCACGTCAAAATATATTAATTAGATTACCTACACATTTTCGAAACCAGAAACCAGCGAAAACAGAATAGGTTGCTTATAAAGAATAAAATATTCTTTCGAAAGAATCTTCCTTCGAAACTCATTTATTATACCCCTACAAACTCTTAGTTATTTATTATTTTTATTTAGTTATATACCTTAGTAGACGCAGAAGACGGATACGGAGACGCAGTGTAGGCAGGCCTCCCACAAGGTGGACCGACGATCTGGTGAAGGTCGCGGGACCCAGCTGGATGAGGTTAGCGCAGGACCGGTCGTCGTGGAGATCCTTGGGGGAGGCCTTTGTCCAGCAGTGGACGTCTACAGGCTGATATGATGATGATACCTTAGTAGTTAGAGTTACCTTACCCTAGTTATTTTGGTAATCAAAGGACCGGGTGTGGTGACGTTCATTGGGGAAGCCCCATGTCCAGCATTGGGCGCTAAAGGACTGATCTGATGATGATCATCATTTTGGTAATAGCCTTTAGTAACCTTTTTTTCCCTCAAGTAGTTATTATTGAATGAGTTTCGAAAGATGATTCTTTCTTCTGAATCCGTAACCAGGTTCGAAACAGAATAGTTTTTCTTTTTAGGCACCTAGTTTCGAATAAAGAAAAAATATTCTGTTTTCGCGACTAGATTCGGAACTCTGGTTTTAAAAATGGTCGGAGCGTCACATTAATATCTAAACACCATTGCAATTCGCGTTGCTTCCATTACTGAGGTTGTGAGTCGCCTAGAATGTGTACAGTTATTCAGACACCAATAGGAGGAGAGGAATAAAGACTGACTACTGCTGCTAACGTTTCAAATTTTGTGTTAACGTCCTTTTCTCTATTACTAAAACGCCTAGAACTCACTGTCTATAAAAATAAGCGCAAAGCGAGCGACGACGAGACGCTTAGCTTATTTGTTAACTGTCTAGCTTGTCTCCCGCAGCATTGACAACTTGTTCGATTTCCTACAGGAACCTAGTATTTTTCCATTAAAGAACAAATTGAAACAGTAAGAGAACTTAAAGGCTTTCGCCAATTTCCTTTTCATGAAATTATTGTTCTATGTCTAAAGTATGTGTATTATTGTTTCCACGGCAGATGAAAGTAGTTAGCGACCAGGATGTTGGATATTATTTATGGTCAACTCAGCCAATCTTAGATTAAACTGGTTTTATGAGCTTGATCCTCAGCCAACCGAAGATTTTACAGTTTTTGTCCATTATTTGTCAGACCTTTATATGTTCGTTCAGTTTAGTTTGTGTAACTGTAAATTGATCATTCAATTTACAGTTTCACTAGCGGCGATCACTGCCTGGTTTTAAAGCGCACAAAATACCCCTACTCTTTATAACATTGAGTAATTGGATATTAATCAAAACCCTTCATTTTTGCAATGGCCTATGTCCTGTTAGCAACGGTTGCCTCCGACCTGTACCAAACCCTATTACGCTGCAACAAGATCGAGGGTTCCAGCTCATGTGTTTCCGGCAGTACTTACAAGCTACATATGTCGCATACTATGTATGTCATTTTAATGAAGTTCTGGGAGGAGCGTGCTCGCGTGGAAATGCGTACTGCCACCGCAGGGGGGAAAGCGAATTTAAATAGGTTTGGCACGCGCATAATTTTGTTAAATGCATTTTGAACGGGCGGTCGAGCTTTTTTAAAATAGAGAATTGCATTTTCTGTCTTCGCTTATTTTTGAGTTGAGGTAATTTCTGGACTACGTAATCGGTTTAAAAAAAGTTGCTAGTACAATGATGCTTAGATAATGAACTTGAAAGTGCAAGTAGAAGCGTTTTTAGAAAGGGAATAAATTTGAAGTCAGGAGAGCATTTAATATAAGCAAGGAATATACCTAATGAATGACCTACTTATGTACGTGAATATCAAACTTAAAGTGTACCTGACTTCCTTGTTATCTATTGTTAGTCGACTTCGCAACTTTGATTATAAGTTGATTCGCAAATATTGAATGAAGGTTTAAAATAGCATTTCTATCCAATAAGCATTTAAATTGAAAAACACGGGTATAAAATTATAAGTTTTTGAAAAACCCACCCTCACAGTGACGTCTATGACATCAATTCTCCTAAAGAATTATTATGGGCGGTTATTGACTGGAGATTATAAATAGCTTATAGATTATAATTAGGGGTCCCTATAATGCACGACATTGTTTTGCACATACCAGTAATGTACGACATCAGTAATGCAAGGCACGAGAATGCGCGACACGTATTTTGAATTCCAATGACGCGCATTGTTATGTCGTGCATTCTCGGCCCGGACCAAGAGTGCCCGTCATAGTATTGTACAGCATAACAATTGGAATCAAAACAAAGAGTGACATCACATTAAAAAAGTAAAAAGCCACTAGGGATGGGTGATTTACTGATTTGATTGATTTTTCTTATTTGACGATGGTTGATGGTTCACGTTGCCTATCGTTCTAACTACTGTCGCTCGCTTCGCTCGCTCCAAAAGGGTTTACATTGAACCTAAGAGCTCGTCGCTTCGCTCCTCGCACCTAACCTTCGGGCTGACTACATTTCTGGATCAATCGACGAAATCACTCAATGTAATCAATCGTCTTTCGTAACAGCACTACCTAGTATCCAAGCCTCAAACCCATCGGCCAATCACGCGATGTCGCCAAATACGGTGCTGTACACTCTCGGCTCGGACGAGCAAGGTACAGCGGCGTATTTGGAGACATCCCGTGTTGTGCAATCCATTGTCGCGCTCTGCTGGTGTGTGCATTCACGTGCCGTGCGCTCTCGTGCCGTGCATTGTTGATGTTGTGCATTACTGGCTCCCTAATTAGGTTTATTTATTTGATTATACTTAATGCAATGCATTAATCTTCTGGACTTTCGTTCTTTCTAGTGGTCTGAAAATATAAATAGGTACACACATACACTTGTCAAATCGTAAATTTTCCCTGTTTTAAGTAATTAGAGAAAAAGCAGCACATTTAGAACTGCAATAACAACTCGTACAAAGCTCAGCGTTGTCCTCAGGCGCCTGAGTCCAACGCTTGAGTCGTCACTAAACCCGGTTCGCTTGAATCGACTTTTAATATACGAACATTTTCAATTTCCGCGTGTTAACATAGCGAAGCGTCTCAGTTTCGAGATTGGCCAAAAATGCTTTTCTGTGCTGTTTTCTGTCTGTAAATGCCCGTCTGTCTTTCTGTCCGTCTTTCTGTCTGCCTGTCTGTGATTCCCTACAGGTCTCATTTTTCAACCGATTTTGTCGAAAATTTGGCATGGGTATAAATTAACCACGCCAAGAAAATGAGTAGATCTTGAAAACATTTTTGTAGAGTACGTGAACGGTACTCGCAAAGTGGGAGTGAATTTTTTTTTCTTGTGAATCCCATAGTGTCGGGTATCGTTGGATAGGTCTTTCAAAAATATTGCGGGTGTGTGAAAACCATTTTTCGATTTAGGAATCCGTTTGCGAAATATTAAGCTTTAAAGCGGTAATTTTTGTTAGAGTCACGTGTCCTCCCCCCTCCCCTGCCAGCTAAACGGTTGCTTCTGGATATGTGAAAAAATTTACGCCAGTAGCATATATAACGTAGTTAAAAGGAAAACTATCACAGATAAGTAGGTTTTATTATTTTTTGAGTAATAATCGATCATCATTTGAGTCGAAAAAATATATGTTCATAGAACTGCATACGTAAATTGGAAATGTTTTTTTTTTGGCGTAAATACCATGGAGTGGGGTATCGTTGGATAGGTCTTGCAAAAATATCGCGGGTGTGTGGAAAACATTTTTCGATTTAGGGATCCGTTTGCGAAATATTAAGGTTTATAGTGCTAATTTCTGTTACTTTATTAGGTACTTAATCTGTCTCCAACTTGCAAAGTTGACTTCTGTTTGTTTCTTTTAGGTTTGGTTTATAAGGGCTGGCGGACAGAACCAATAGTTTTAGTAAATCTGAATTCTACAATTTTCTACCGCCGTTTATATTTTCAGTGGGGCTGGCCCTACATGCAACACTTTGATTTTTTCAGCCATCGGTTTGAGCGGTGTGTTGACAGATCAGTCAACCACCATGGTATCACAGAATACATGGTATATACACTACGCACTACAGTATCCTCTTTATATAATTAACTAAGGCACATTTTTTTTATATATCATATTTTTATCTTCATATTTGATCGTTTGCTTGTTTTTTAGGGCTCCGAACCTCAAAAGAGGAAAAAAGGAACCCTTATAGGATCACTCGGTTGTCCGTCTGTATGTCCGTCTGTCAAGACCATTTTTTTATTGACTTATGAACATATGACATTCAGATTGCCAATATTATAGTATGGACTTACAGGCGTCATCCGCTGTATTTCCGGTGCCTACGCGGTCGCCTGCTCTATAAATTCCCTGCCACCGGGCTATCGATTTTTCATCTTCATCTTGATTTGTTGATTTCAAACAAACATTTGTTTCCAGGAAGTATTTTTTCATACCATTATCATAAACGAGGGAAAAGCTAGCTAGGTAGCTAGCTATCAATATTCAGTAAAGAAAAAAGTCGTTTGTTCGAAGTCCTTTGAACGCACTAAACAGAAAAATTGACATAGTTTTATTTGAAAAAGTCCGCCTGAAAGCGCAGCAATCAAAGGCAAAGAGAAGTCTGTATGGCATTTGAGTGCACAGTTTATTCACTTATTTGCCGCTCCGTCGCTATAGCCTGGGGCTACAGAAAGCAATTCATTTTCGAAGCAAATAGCTCGTCGACGGCAATACAATGAATACAATACAAGTTACAGGAAAATGCGACCGTCCCATGACACGATCGATAGCAGAGTTTTAATGAAAGTAGGTACCTTCGTCAAAAAATCTGCATGCATTTTTAGTTTGTAGGTTTTCTAACTTGAAAGAAAACCTGTTAACACAACTTCAATTTTACACAAAGCTCGTCGCCCATGTGTGTTTTAAAACACAACCAATTTGTCAAACTTTGACGCTGGACACAGGTTTTACATTACGGAACTAATACCTATAGCGGATAAATCATTCTCAGTAGTTCCATCGTGCTTTTGTTCCTTATATGTTGAACGGACGCAGGACGTGATGGCCGTCGCAGTACTTACGTATTTCAATCCACACGGTCCTCACGGAAATTGTTGCTTTTTCAAATCGTGTGCGTTTTAAAGAACGCCCTGCATTTGACAATAGTTTTTCATAAAATCATGACTCATCAACCATTTAAATACAATTCAATATAGGCCTTAATATTCAAAACTAAAATAAAATTAATTTTATGCCAGAATACACATTGTAATAAAATAATCATTGATTAAATAGGGGGGGACAGGGACCTGTCCAATTTCATTGTTTATAAATTCTGCAATGGAAAATATGCAATATAGATGCTCGGTTAACCTGTCTGACCGACGGCGTGATACATATCCCATCAAAAACATAAATGTGAAAATGGGAGCCAAGTTCCATATTAAGAATATGAGTGGTTGTCGACTTCGTTGACAAAAGAATTGATATCTAAATGGGTGCCAAGTTTTGTAGATAGTCCTGAAATTTATTTATTAAGATACAACATTCTTAAATAAATTTATAACACAATTTCTTATTTTTTCTGCTACAACAATGCTATTTAAAAATATAACTTCTTAAATTTTAACAGTGGAACTATTTACACAAACCAGATAATCGATCGACGACATTGTAATCGAGTCGTAGCATCCACGACCCACTTTGGTAGACAGTAATTAGATGGTGAAGTGAATTTATCTGAACAATTATAACCCAGCACGATTACGTTTTGTTGCCCACTGATAGTGACGTGAGAACTTTAAACAAACCCACCCCCAGTTTCCGCATAAATAAAAATGACGGCTTTTTGGATTTCACATTTTAATCAGGCGGAAGGGGGACGGGGTGAAAATTTTCACGGGAGTACCGGTTTCTTTAAAGGCAGTAACTTGAAAATTCGAAATGTACCATAAAAAAATAATGATGGATTTTTGGATTTTCACATTTTAAGGGGGGAGGGGGGAGGAACGGGGGTGAAAATAAGCTTCTGACAGAACGACGTCTATTAGGTCAGCTAGTTGCTGTTATAATTTTGAAAGGCGCTAGGAGTTAATAAAAATCGATTGCTTGAAAAATATTTCAAATCGTTAAAATTCTCTGTTTTCACACAATTACCCAGCTGTATGCCAAATTTCAACTTTCCAGGTCATCTGGAAGTGGGTTAGGTTTTTGATCGATATGTCAGTCATTCAGTCAGTAATAAAAATGGGGATTTTTAGTTAATAACTTTAATATTACTTTTAACGTTAATATCTCCGATTGAGCAGTATTTATGAAGTTTGGTGTTTTAGTTGGTTAATAAAAAAATCAAATTTCATGTGTTTATGTTAAATAGTTTTTGAGATATTAAGGGGTGAAAAGGGACTTCAAATGGTTCGTGTAATATAACACACGGCTGCGGCGGCACGCCAGTTTCTTCTTTATCTTTGCTGGAACTTGGCTTGACACGCTGCCGCGTGTCTAGATTTTGTTTTAGGCGGCCGGCACACCTTTCGCTTTGAGGCCACTCTAGGGATAAAACTGTATGGAGGGAGCGTAACAGGTCTGCTTTGCTGCTGCTACGTGTATTTTATTTCTGCTGAATATTTTGATTTTCTGAAAACCCATCTTTTCTATGTATAGTATAGTTTGTTTCATAGGATTTAATTGATCAATCACTGCACTAAGTATTATCAAAATCCGTTCATCCGTTAATTGAGCGACTAACATTAATTAATTTGATTTACTATGTCGTGTAGTAACGCAATCGTCATGACTAATTCGCCAATGGATCAATCAGTGTGAGAGGTCATGGGTCGCTGGTCCATTACGCCTGAATAGAATATTAGCTCGATACATGCTCAAAGTGCACTGCCTCCCACATGTCAAACAGAGCATGTTGTACGGTATATTAGAGTAAATCTCAATATGCGAAGTGGGCACATTGAAATCAATAATGTAATTAACATAGCGTCTGCTGCGCTTTTGTTGTCGTAGCCCGATCCGAACAACGCTACTCGTAATATTCGCGCGTTGGTCGTACAAGAGAACGGAGTATCAAAGTCCATTAAGGCGGTTACCATTCCATCTGCCCATCCGATGATTAGGGCATAAACCTTCCATTTCGTTGTTCACTTCTATTTTAGGGGGCAGGTTTGGTCCAGAAGTGCACTTTCATTCTGGATTCCGGAGTTGAAATCGGTTATGACTTTTTGTGAATGTCCTGAGAACGTTCTCAAAACTGTAAAACGATATGTATTACGAAACTAGTACCGCGTGCCGCACAGGTCTACCTTATCCTAACCAAAGCTACTTCAAAAAATTTAATTTTATACTTTAAAAATATACTGATTGCACTGATGTGCAGTAGTATATTCGGTGGACAATTTCAGTCATTATTTGATTTGCGCTTAGAGTTAAAAGAAGAAAAAAAACCATTAACCTTTAGTTGTTTCAGCCGGTTTTTATTTAACATACCCATTTTCGCAATTTATGAAAGTTTCTATCAGCCCATCTAGTTACTAGTTATGTAGTTGCGGAGTTTACGGATTCGCAATTAGAGTAGTTGTGTTTGGATTTGTGCAATAAACTCTCCAACTGAGTGTTTATCGACCCGTTTATCCAGCCAGCCACCCCGGTCGGTGCGCGTCTACCTGTTGCGTTGGGCTCGCGGCCCGGGAGGAGGGGAAAAAATTGCAAATGCGTATCACAGACAGAGACTGCTCCGATCTTTTGGTACGCTGTTTATATGTATATGAAGAGGTAAACAACAAAACCTAAGTTTTCCACTACATTGTTTAATTTTATTCCGGGGCAAAATGATTATTTTGTGAGAGTCTTATATATCTAATAATTTATTAACTACAAATAACATAACACTACACTACAAATAAACAATATAACTTTACATCTTAGTAATGCCCAAACTGAAGTCCAATCTTAATAATATCTTAATCAGTGACTAGATGCCGGTAGTGGGACAGTACTTCATTTCCGCCCGTTGGTATCATACCACTAGTTTGTACCACCCGGTGGTACCGCGGGTACATTTTTCTCGCACAATTCAGTCCACTCACTGCACTCTTTGATTTCCACGCCAAATTCTGACGAAAATGTTCACTGAAAGATACTTTGAACTTCCGGCGGAAACAGAAATCCGACTGAGATTAAAAATGCCGAATGCATAAAGCCGCTACCGAAAGTTCGTTTCAACACTAATTAATCCCCCGTACACACAGATTTTTCTGCTAGGTAAAAAATATATTTCGTGGTAGAAGCGAGAGGCTTAATTTCCCAGGAAATTCGCTTTCCAGACTTTATTGGGTTAAGTACGTCTTTGAAATTTTATACTGCTTCTCAGAAACGTGAAGAGCACTCGGGTAACTCACCGTGGTAGGACAATGATAGTATTTTTTTAAAGTAAGAGAAGTGTTTTATTTCGACACTGAACTACTTATTAGACTAGTCCCACCTAAAGATGTGACCAGCCACTACAATATTCTAAATATCTTACCCCTTGGAAATGCCCAAACCGGCTAATTAACATATCCTTTTTAATATAATTTTTATATATTTATGTAAATGCGATTATTTAGTAGTAGTAGATATCTGTTGATGTCACAATATATGGAAAAGAGAAGGAAATTACATTTCCTTTATAATCGGATGCTGTCCTGTCTCTCTCACGCCCACATTGTAGTGTAGAAATCAGAGTTTGTACGCAAATAAATAGCCATAACAAGTTCAACTTGGTGAGGGGAGATGAAAACAACGTCATTGTATAGTATTGATGTAGTTAAAAGTTATACTGCACTGTTAGCGAATAGTGTCGGAAGTTCCCTGGAACATTTCTAAAGTTTCCTTACTACCAGGAAGTTCCAATTTACTGGGAATATTTCCAATTTTATTTTGCTTGCCAATCTGGATATGGATTTATGCATATCGCGTTCACAAAATAAAAGTGAATTTATATTTCTTTACTGCTCATTCCCAGTCTCACCCCCGACAAGCAGGACGGATCGCATATGCCTATTGCGAGTTTTGATGTATATTACATTACTGCAGCGGCCCGGATCAGAGGTATTGATGGATGAAGCTGAGGCACTCATACCTACGTAAGTCCATCAATGCCTGATTGTGGCCAAGGCTTGTATAGTACTTTTCTCAAGTATTGCGGAAAGCGGAAATTAAAACAATTTCGCAAGTCAAAACATATCAAAAGTTTTATTTCAATTTAGAACTGTCTGAACTGAACGATAACGAGCTAAGGTTGTCACAGTACTTTCCAATTAATGTATACTTATAAAAAAAGTTTCGGCCTTGTGGCATTTTAGTTTAGTCTTCTTAATTAAATTAGCGGTTGTTCTGATACGTCGATTGTTTCATGTGACAATTCTTAAATCTTGAGTTAGTGAAGAAAAATTCTCGGCTTGTGCTTTAGGAATTGACGTTGACGCTGAAAGGTTTGACCCAAACTGTATTTTTGCGATATATAATAATTTGTTACTTTAAAGTTTAAACATAATGAAGTCAAGCTTTATATCTGTTTTTTTTTGTCAAAATTTTAGTTAAAAATGTTATAATACTAATGTAACTTAATTATAAATTATCTTACTGTTGAATTACCTCCAGTCTGCATTAAAATATATATTTATTTAATGTTTATAATTTTTTTCCTATAATAAATATATTAAATCTATGTAAGTAATAGTTATTATACAAGGTGAGCCTTTCCGTTTATATTAAATTTAAGATTAATTTAAGTTTTTAACAATTAAATTTATTTTAGTTAACTCTTTATTAAAAGTTGATACAGAAATACTTAGTTCCACGGATTTCCCGTGGATCTGATTTGAACCGCTGCCGAGTTACATTTCATTTAGCGCATTTCAACCGTAATTGCAGTATCATTAAAATTTCTTGTGTCAAGTCTTAAAAATGCACTCACTATTATCATCACTTCGAAGATTGCTATACCGTATTTTGCTTTAGAGGTGCCTAAGATATGGTTTGATGATACTTATCTAAGATCTGAACTAAGTGTCATCAAAGACACACATTCTCAAGTAATTAAACATATCGTATCCAAAGAGCACGAAGTATTAAACTCCACTTATTCGTTCATAGCTCCCTTGTAATATAAGTGTGCTTGAAACCCCCGAGCCGCAGCTAGTGTGCACTCGTGTCCCAGACATTGCCCAGGGCGCCTAGCAACTGCCACCCCTGCCTGTGGCCTCCTCGTAGTTACCAACTAATTGGACGATTTTCCGCCCTGTTGCTTCAACAGGTTCTATCTCGGCAGTCAAAGCAATTTTATGTAGGGTCCCTACTACTGTGAGTCGGTACTAATTCCTTACCTTGTAAAATCTAGTGCATAGGGTTGCTTAGAATACTAACGAGTGTGATTGGCCAATGTCCTCTGCTGGGCATAAGCCTTCCCTTATGCGGAATAGTAGATGTATATGTCGTGGATAATTTAAAAAATCTGATTTTTGCAAAATGCCGGATAATTGGAATGTAGCACAGACCAACCAACCAATTGACAGCGCATTAACGGCGAAAGTGTTCACCGAACATAAGGCCATCGCCTAGGTAAATTACCGGCGTCGAGCCATATTTGTATTCATGTGAGTTTGATTTTGCTTAAGGTAAGAGCTTCCCGCAATTGGTAGTTTATTACAAGGTTACTTTATTCCTTACCTTAGGCAAAATTAAACTCACACTTAAACAATTATGGCCTGATGCCGGTAATATAGCGGAGATGACCTGTTATGACCTATATTATGTTCGGTGAACGCTGTCTCCTTCTCATGCGCCGTCAATGCGCAGTCAATTGGTTGGGTGATCTATGGAATGTAAGAATGATTTCGTTATCATCCGAGTTATTTTCAGGATTTTTACAAATATCCGAGTTTGCTTAGGACGATTGGAAATTTGAAGCGGTGATCAACAACTGAATATTACAAATCCGAACAATACTGTGATTTTGCTACTTATGTCAGCGCTCTCTATTGCAAATGTTTTTACGTGGTATTGCAGTATCACCGACTTTATAAAATATATTTAACTTCCAGAGAGACAAAGGTAATTCACAAATGGGATTTGATCTTTCTGTCATTAAAGGGAAACGTTCGATCCACTAGGCGGTATTCGAAATTCAATCTAGGAAATGAATTTAAACAAATTTGTTTACTTCAAACTTCTCTTGATGGGGTGGTTTATCTTGTTTCGTAGTGCTGATTCGCGTGGAAATGAGAAATCCATTTCTCCGAGAAACATCTGCCCGCCCGGCTGCGGTGGCCTTGCAGCGCCTGCAATTTCAATTCCACTCAAATTGCACTAAACTCAGTTATCCCGATGGCCCATTGGCCCGTAGACCTTGTTCCCGGCTTTCAAGCACCAGTTGATTGCATGAAGCTTTGGTAAGCACTTAGCCTAACCTAAGGCATGATAGAAACCGATTTTCCAAATATAAAACTGTTATTATTAGCCGATACCCTTCTATCCTTTTTCTGGGGATTGGAATATAATTAAATTATTAATAACATGGTTCAGGGTAACTCCAATCTGTTTTGACAGATCGATCCAGCGACCTTCAAAGAGTTGCTAATAAATCGGCACCAAAGATTTATCCGAAATATTATTTTTAAATATTGTTTTATGCAATAAAATAATAAAATCGCGCGTTGAAACTTGTTTCAAATATGTATATAACATATTTGAAACAAGTAAAAATAATCAAAATAAGCCGTGGCAAGTCATGAGTTCGTAAGGTACAGGTTTCAAAACACAGGGTTTTCGGTGAATAAATCCGTCTTGAGGAAATTGCATATGCTTCGGAAGCAGTCTTATCCCAACTGTTGCGTGATTCGAATCCGTTACGAGAGTAAGCAAAGCTTCTGTCCAATAGTGCAATATATGCATGCACAGACTGTGCTGACAGACTTAAAGAGAGCTTTTAGCTAAGCTACGATACTGTGTGTAAAGAGAGATTTGAAATACACGACAAAGTGAGTCGACGTAGCGAAAACAACTCTTTTTTTTATCTATGTGTATCGGTTCAAAGGAAGCGTAGCGTACAAAATAATCCTTGTGTGGATTCGTTCAACGGCTCTTGGAAAATAAATCCCTTTACGATGTTTTATAGCATTTTATTCATACGTGCGCTCTAAGCCTTCTTCGAAAATATTAGGTACTTACATACACATATTAAATAAGAAGGTGATATTTAAGTTGACAAAATGGCCACAGCCTTTTAGTTTTTAACAGCGCTACTATATGGCGTCCTTCAAGAAGAGTGTCAAAAGAGCCCTTCAACCAAGGCCGGCAACTCACCAGCACCCCCCGGGTGTTGCAGGTGTCTATGGGCGGCGGTGACCTCTTAACATCAGGAGGCCCGCCTGCTTGTGGCCCCCGTAGCATTTAAAAAAATTCACTTGTTAGAGTCAATTTAAAATGGATTTTGTGAAACGTGTTTTCGATTCCAATTTATTTGGTGCTGGGTGCTGCTCATTGCACAGGTCTCCTCTCCTCTCATCATCATCACGTAAGTAATCTTATGATAGCATCACCCGATCGCGAAAACGTTTATTTTGTGAATGCATTTTTTGAAAATCGATTTGATTCTCCCTTCTTGCGCAGTCTGGCTATATGGGGGATTATCAAAGGTTCGAGCGTTGTTCGAGGGGTCCCATTGTTGTAACGCCTATATGCGAACGAATCAATAATTCGGTACCTACTATAGGCGCTGTGGTCTCAAAATTTATCTAACCACCGATGCTGCGATTGACGGTGGTAGATAAAAAATTGATGTTGTATAAATGTATCCAGTGCACTTACATGCAATGAAATATTTTTGATCTGATTTGACGGAAACTAACAAGAAAGTACCCGATGTGTCCGTCTCCGATTTAATTCGTTTTCAAACTGAAACTTGGTTTGACACGCTCCCGCGTGTCTAGATTGGTTTTATTCTGAAGCAAAAAAATATTTGACATGTATTTTTTATAGCTGTCTATGTATATTCATAATAGAATATTTAGTTTAAATAATAAACCTTCAACTTCTTAAAAATTGGCCCAGTGCGTGTCGGGCCATGCACAGGACCCTGTAGTCATTACGGCTGTCTTCAAGTTAAAAGGTCTCTATAATATTTTAAAATACGAAGCTATTTTGTAGGTTTGTATTGAGTTTGCTTTTTTTTTCGTTATATCGCACCATTAGGGAAATTGAATTTAAACGCCATTTTGCCGCTTCCCGGGCTATATGTTCCTTATTTAAACTCTTCTGTTTCTTATATGTCTCGGTTAAAATGAGACTCGACGAATTCGTTTTGAACAGCCTACTCTGACTTTGTATAAACTTGGTACCTACAGTCAACACCAACACATTATTTCCTTTGATATATTAAAAGTAATATATTAAAAGTGATCCTATAAGGGTTCTTTTTTTCCTCTTTCGAGGTACGGAAGAACCCTAAAAACGTAAATAACTATAACGTAAATATGAATGTTCTACATCTACAACATATCCTAAAACGAATCAAATTCGAAACAAACACTTGGGGGTACTTTTCTTAGTAGCAAACGTACTACATGTTCGGCTGCATTTGAGAGAATGCATCTGTTAATTTGCAACGTGTCCTCTCAGAACTGTACAAATAATATATACCTACAATAGATACCTAAATAAATACCTGCATAGGCGGATGCATTTTATTTGATTACGATGAGGGGATTATCTAGTAGCACCCTAGTTTACAGTCCGTCTGGGTGGGTATCACCCTCCATCTATTTCTGTCGCCAAATAGCTATGCAAATATAGGAGGAATACGTACGAGCACAGATATATGTATATCTGTGCGTACGAGACATACACTATACCTCAGTGTACGAAGCTAGCGATAGTAGCAACTCACGCTAAATCAAAACAACATCATCTGACATGTGCACCGGACGTTTATTTTGTCATTTTGGTATGCAGTATTTATTTATTGTAGTGTTTAGAAGGCAACCAATAAATGAGTATTCTATTCTATAGCCAATACGTCCCTCTAATGGACACTCATAACGAATTAACGAGGATCTTACGTGCTACAGCTCACTACGCAGGCCATGTGGGGTATCTAATGAAGGGGCTTTGTGAGTAGATTACAAAAATATAACATTTTCACTACTTGGTCGAACAAATAATTTGAAAACGTCCAAAAATGTCACAATTCAGAGTTGATTTTGAACTCTGGATGAATTTTTGTAAAATATATATCAAAATACTCAAGATATATTCTCTACATACCGTCAAAAAATAATAGACCAGATATATTTAAAAATGGCGGCAAGTACGAGTCGGACTCACCCACGGAGGTTTGCGTTCCGCCAGCCACACTGTACCATCATCATCATAATTCGCAACTTCATTCCTGTTCTAAGTTGACACGGACTGTATTTAAAATATAAATGTATAAAAATATATAAAACAAAACACAACGAATTTACAGTTTACCACGGTAAAAAGTAGTCTATTTTATATTATTCCAGGATAAAAGCTATCACTGTACGAAGTTCCATCAAAATTAAATATTTTTCCCGTGGGAGAAGTTTACCGCGGTAAAAAGTAGCCTAAATGTTATTCCAGGATATAAGCTTCATCTGTACCAAGTTTCATCAAAATCCATTAGCCGTTCTTTAGTTATAAATGGTGGTTTATTAGTTATAGATTGGAAATTTCATCAAGTTTTTGCCTGTTTCTTTTTTGGGTTTTGACTTTTTGTCATTTTTAGTATTTCTTGTTATGAATGTGTACACATAGCCAACATACGCGCCCACAGAGTTATGTGGGCGTGTATTGTGTGAATATTTCAAACGCATACGTGTTACCGTTAGGTTGATACAGCCCGAAATGTCGTGATTTGGTTTTTGGGCCCCCACCCCCTTTAGATTTTGTATTTTTAAAAATTTTGTGTATTTGCCGTTAGATGCGCCGCACGTATCACCGTTGCGGAGATACAGCCCTTTGAGCATCGGACAGACAGACAGACGGCGTAGCGAAAGCATGCCGAGCGAAGCTCGTGAATGGAAACCTAAAAAGAGATTTAAATCAATTTGAATAACAGTATAATTAATTAAACAGCAGAAATTAATGGGTAAAGTAACCCGGTGTTGGGTATATTTGTCGCAGGGTAATTATTATTGTTTAAGCAGGATATTATTCTGTCATTCATAGATACAAATAAATATATAAAATTCCTTGTATGGCTACCTGAGACGTCATAGATACTCATTCCACCATTTTAGGAAGGGACATGTTGCTTTTTGGCAATCAGTAGACTACACTAGCTGGTTCCAACGATACCACTTGTCGGTATAACCTTTTCAGTCGTACAAAAATGACTATTCTTCAGCTTGGCCTCTCTACTGGTAGTATTATGTGGACAATTCCAAATTAAGCTAGTCGAAGTTACTCATTTTTTCAATCAATCGACTACGAAAGACTGCTAGTATCAACATACAACACTTGGTATTAAATCATTAGATACCTGAAAATTATTATCCTCTTATCAGCCTGTTGATACCACTACTGGACGTAGGCCGTCCCCAATGTAGACCACTTCCTCTTCCCACCAGGGCCAGGACGGCTTGGCAAGGCATAAGTTGAGGGGTGAGTTATTTCTCCAATGTATCGTGCAGACCGTTTAATTATAAGTTGAATGCGATGTAAATTCAATTTCACACTCAATAGTTGCAGTTTGGAACAAACCGCTGTTGCGGCTTTAAGTTGAATGCCTGTACCTTTTGTATTCGACAGATCAGTAATTGGATTTGCTGTCGGAGTACTTGTATATCAAACTTTCACCTCTAATATACAACAGTGTAGTGTAAACCCAAAGTTTTGTTAATTTATCTATTAATAAACTATTGTTCTGCAACCCACACGTCTGCCCGGCGTGGCCATATCCACGCTTAATGGATGGGTCCATAGATATACAATAATGGAGGTAGACCTATACATGAATCCAATTTCAAATTTCACACTGTGTTAGTTCAGTACTGAAACGCGGCTGCAGCACGTTCAATACGTGTCAATACCTTTTGTCCGACAACTAATTGGATGCGATGTTGACGTACAGTCGGCCTGAGAAGTTGTTCATCTCTTTAAGGACGACAGTTCTCACTTTATTCCTAAACATTACTATTTAACGAGCTATTTCTAGCAATTGACACTAAAAATATAACAACCTATAGTTCACTGCTGGTCCAGCAGGCCTCTCCTGAAATAATAAAAGGTTCATGCTCACGTCGCCCTGTACACCCAGACTACACGTTAGACAGGCGAATAAAAAATCTTTATTTATTGAGGCAATGATATGATTAGTGATTTTGTTGAAGAAATATTGGGGAGTCTTTTATAGAACGCACACGATAGAAACTTATATTTGACGAATTACTTTCCGTGTCGAGCGTACCTTTGGCATCCAACCTACCCTTTGAAATTAATTGCCCTGTAATTTCTGACACATGATTTCAAAGCTTGATTGGTAAAGCAATCACTACGTATAATTATATATTATCGTATCTACTATTGTTCTGCAATGGCCAACACTTGTGCTTCCGCATAATCCAGTTAGGTAATGGTTAAGAATCAAAACGGTTAGTCTTATAGCGAAACTTATTTGGACTAGTAGATAATGTAGAGAATGGGTTCGCCCTGGCTTGGCAGGGGCACATTATGTTACAAAATCAGATAAACTAAGAACTTCGCCTACTTGCAAGGCGGTTTGTAGGCAAGAAAGTGCTCTTAAATAGGTACTTATTTATTTAAAACTTTATTGCACTAATTTGTACAAAAGGCAAATTTAATGCCAATGGCATTCTTTACCAGCTATAGTAGAGAATGTAGTATAGTATAGTTATATACCTAACCTAATAAATTTTAATCATTTGTGAGTATAATATTAGGCACTTACCTATGAAGTTGCCGATTTGTATGAAGAAAATGAGGATGCATTTTTCATACAATTTATTTTGTATATTCATATTTTTTAACGAATCCGAATTAAGCAATATTTTGTATGTATGACTTAATAATATTATGCTAAGTATCGCATGTCTTAATTTCTCAAAAACAGAAACCATCGTAATAAGGCGATGAAATGAAGCAATCAGTCTAAATGCACTGTTTTAATTTAACCTTTATTTTTAAACATGAAACACAAATAGATGAGAACAGTTTACTACGTATTAGTAAAGTGTTTTTTTTTTAAATAGCTATTGTTTTATGGAAATTACATGCAAACTTCATAGGTAATTACCTAATATTGTAAATATACTTCATCTTCAATAAAAAAACATAGTTTTCACCTATATGGATATGTTTGTTGCAGGTGCGAACATGGGACAAGATCCAGGCTATCATGAAGTCGGAGGAGGGGCTCGGCATCGAGTACGACGAGAACGTGATCTGCGACGTGTGCCGCTCGCCCGACTCGGAGGACGGCAACGAGATGGTATTCTGCGACTCGTGCAACATCTGCGTGCACCAAGCGTGCTACGGCATCACCGTCATCCCGGACGGTAAGTGGCCGTCACGGCTATGGAAGCGGATTTATGCCAATGAAGCCACTTTCCAATTACCCGACTGTAACCGACTACCATTGTGCTTCCAGGGCAATGGCTGTGCAGACCATGCGGCGACGGTGTCCGCCCTACGTGCGTGCTGTGCCCCAATCTCGGCGGAGCCATGAAGTGCACCCCATCAGGCCACAAGTGGGCCCATGTGAGCTGCGTTCTCTGGATACCAGAGGTGTCTATCGGTTGTGCAGAAAATATGGAACCTATAACTAAAATATCCGCTATACCTACTTCGCGCTGGTCTTTAGTGTGTGTGTTGTGTCGCGAACGCAAAGGCGCGTGTATACAGTGCTCTGTAAAAACTTGTAAGACTGCTTACCATGTCACGTGTGCATTTAAACATGGACTTGAAATGCGTGCTATTATAGAGGACGAAAACGCAGATGACGGTGTGAAATTGCGATCCTATTGTCAAAAACATAGTGTTAATTCTAAAAAGGAAAAATGTCCTGGTTCTGGGTCGGAGGAGGAGGAGGTGAAAAGAAAGCGACGGAAGGACATGACATCGGAGGAGAAGACTCAGGCCCGAGCTGCTCGGTTGCAGGAGATTGAAAGCGACTTCGACCGCCACGTCACCGTTAAGGACATCAGTTCGCACCTGCTTGACGTCGATGAAGATACTATAACCTACGTGTACAATTACTGGAAGCTGAAAAGACGAGCGGGGAACAATCGTCCCCTGCTACCACCGAAATCAGATGACAGTGAACTGCTTACTCACAGACAAGAGCAAGCTGACCTCGATAAGATGAAAATGTTCGTACAATTGCGACAAGACTTAGAAAGAGTTCGTAATTTGTGCTACATGGTGAGTAGGAGGGAGAAGCTCTCTCGCTCATTTTTCCGATTGCGGGAACAGACGTTTCATAAACAAGTGGCCGTGCTGTCGGCGGACCCGAGCATATCCGGCGCCGATTTGGCCGCTATTATTGAAGCTAATCACGGTCCTTCGATTTACGACAGACTATATTCTCATCCCAACGCTCCTGATCACAAGAACGACTTCGACGACGTACTCGCACGTATCGCTCCGCAAGATTCAGGCGACGAAAAGAAGAAAGATCGCAACGGTCTAGTAAAAGGGTCGAAGTCATCTAATCCCTATAAGAAACATTACGTGAACGGCTCACGTCGCAGCGGCAGCATGTATAGTGGGCTCTCTAGCGAGGAGAGCGCTGTTGAGATTACTCGATCGACCAGATACCGCGGTCGAGCAATCGGTTCCAGTACAGACGAGGATATAAAGAAGCCTTCAACCTCGCCAAAAAAGAAGGTATCGCCCAAAGCAAAAGGCAAGAGATCTCCAAAAAAGACTGAGAGAAAGAAGAAGGTGCCGCAATCAAAGGCAGTTATAGAAAGCAGTAGTGAGGAGGAATTAACTATAAAGGCTAGAATGAGAAAGGATAGATCCCGAAGTAAGACCCTTCAACAGATGGAAAAGGAAATGGCTGCAGGAAGAGTAGGTCAGTCTGGTACTGACAGTGACGATGAATTGATCACGATGAAATCAACAAAGAACAGTAAGTTCCCAGTTGACATTTACTCGGACAGCAGCGAAGACGCTATTGCTCCTAAAACCGTTATTAAAACTGACAAAATCAAAACTGAAAAGGTGAAACCTGAAAAAACACAAACAGAAAAGTCACCAAATGAACATGATGCTCAACAATCATTTCCTAGAACAAAGGCAGCCATGAAGGAGTTCGTTTCAACACAACCAGAGAAGAAAGTAAAGAAGTTGACCCCTATTAAAGAAGAAGATAAACCTACTCCGAAGAAGAGGGGAAGAAAACCTTCTAACAAAGAGAAAAAGACTCCTGTTAAAAATGAATCTGATGATGAAGCAAAGAATAAGGAAAATATCAAATTATCTAAACAGAAAGACAATCCCACTGATATGATTGTGCCTCAAAGACAGGCTGCCAAGAAAGCTTCTGAAAATATGCGTTCAACAACTGTCGTGAAAAAGGACGAACAGACTCCTGAGAAGCAAGCTAGTGGAGATGATGCCAAGTCCAAACCAAAAATCCCAAAGTCCAAGGGTAAGGAAGTCAAAGATGTCATACCTGCGAAAGTAGGCAGAAAGAAATCATCTAAAGAGGTGGAAAAAGAACCTATTGCATATGTTCCTCAAAGACAAGCTGCAAAGAAAGCTGCCGCTCACATCAAAAGTGGCCTTGGTACTAAATTGCCAGCTGCTGAGACTATGGAAGGTGAAAAGAAAAAAGAAAATGAAAAACCAGAACCCGTTAAGTTGTCACCCAAGAAGGACGATGGAAAAGGTAGCAAGACTCCGCAAAAGGATAGTTCAAGTTCCTCTACAAATTCGAGCAGTAGCAGTTATTCCTCATCGTCTAGTTCAGACGAGGAAGTAGAAGAAAAACCCGTTATAAAACCAACAGTCAAAGCACGTGAAATCAAACCGGCCGTAAGACAACCTTCAATGTTCTCCCCACCAGGCTCTAGGCCGACAGTGGACCTGCCCTTTCTTAGCAAGGTGTCCAGACCACTGTCGTCCACGAGTGCCTCGAGTGATACTGACAGTTCTAAAGGATCAAGAATATCAGACTCAGGAAGCCCCTCTCCTAAACGTCCACGCCGACGAAGAAAAGGCAAAAGCTTGTCGAGTGATACGTCCCCTCGCAAGGCCCCAGACAAGAAGCTTAAAACTTCCGAACGGCGGTCCGATTGCAGGGTACCATCACCGACTGTTGAAGGAGAGGAACCGAGCAGACCCAGCGACGCGCGTGCTGCCACGCGTGCTCGGACCAGAAGCACTACTACTATCGGAAATTTGCCTAATAAGTCTGATGCCAGACAGAGAAAACCATCTAAAGACGACACCGGTTCTGCCACTGGACCAAATAAAACACCCAAGGAGGGTGGTCAGTCCAGTAAGTTTCCAACTCCGGAACGGAAAACGGACGAGGAGGTAAAGAAGGAGGTGAAAGATAAATCTCCCGCAGTAGAGGTCGTCAAAACTGATGCTAAAGCAAAGAGTACTAAAACCAAGCGTCGCAGTGAATCTATCGAAGATAAGGACAAAATCGCTAAATTTTCGGATGTTGAAACTCTTATAAAAACAAGTCCGAAAAAGAACGTAGAAACGAAACACAAGAGCGTCACTGGCAGGCGTACGAGTGTAAAAGATCCAGACCGTGTTAAAGAAGCAGTGAAGGTACCTGCTCCCGAGGAGCCACGTCAACCCGTTACGAAAGAAAGAAGAATGAGTCGACATGAGACGCAAAATACTTCAAGTTCAGATCGTCAAAAGCGGTCGCCTACCAAAAAGCCCGTTGACAAAGGTACAATCGACCTGGTCGGTAAGAAGACTACCCCTCGAATCAATGTTGATTTTCCTGATAATGACAAACACTGGCTACCGAAAGCTCCAAGTCCTAACGTTCATCCTCCACCGGTTGAAAAACCTGGCGGTCACGAAAAATATATGACCGAGGACAAGTCATTGGATTCAGACTCTGCTGATAAGAGCAGCATAAAAATGATAGCAAAGATTCAAGCTACTCTAAACGAGAACACTATGATCAAGTCACCAAAAACTCCAATGGATGCCAGGACAATTGAGCCCATGGACCTTGAAAACCCTGTGACTCGAAATATTAGAAAACGATCGACACTGGATCCTGAAAAGAAGTTTATAACGCAAGATGCCAGCCACGTTCAAGGGGTTGAGATATCTAAGAGTGCCAAAATACCTTCAGCTCTCAATCCATTTCCTAATAGATCTATGTTTTCGCCTCAGCCTAAAGATAATGAGCTATTCGAGTTTGACATGATGGCTGTCGACGATGGGTTCAACCATGACGAAATTATGAAACCTTTTACTTCGTATCCAGAATTCTTCTTCAAAGAAGACTCCAAAGAACAGGGCGTACAAGAAACACTGAACTTAGTCGACAGGCTGAATCTGAGAATGCAAATGATATCCAAAAAAGCGCCTTCTGAAAATACCGCGGAACCAAGCGTCATCGGTGATGATAAGGAACCGAAGGACGAAGACAATAATGTCGCATCAAATTCAGTAGCAGGCGATCACAAGACACCACCGCCTGATAATGACACTGCCCTTGACTTGCAGAGACCTCCAAAAATGGTTCACTCAGCTGCAAATCATGTACCTCATAGTGTAGCGAATGACTTACCACCCAGAGGTAATAGGCATAACGACGACGATTGTCCCATTCCCATGACGAGCAACGACAAGTGGCCCGACCTCCCAGTGCGTCATATTGAGTCTCACCCCGAAAAGTCCAATGACAAAAGAAAGTACGATCATGCTGAACAATACCAAGAAGAAATAAAAGAACCAGCAACTGTGCAGTCGGACATGCAATCTGTGTCAGAGATAGGAGACACAATGTCGCTATCGAAACAGAGCGACGACTCACAGCCTTTGTCCGTCGTCGACCACTCCATGCACAGCAACGATCAGGACATGGCGCAAGATAACCAGACTTACGACAACAACAACTCTGTGATACATTCAGATTGCGCCACCATTTCCTCACCTTACGTCAGCCGAGATACTCCCAAATGGAGAGAGAGCAAGATAACGACGCGACGATCGTCCGCCTCAAGCACCAACTCCGAAGTGTCTATTTGCTCTCAAAAGACCGTCAAGTCTCATATGAATAGTTTTGATCCGCACCAGGGCAATGTGATGCCGGAGATCGATTCGTATCCGTCGATGCCGGCGTATTCTTGTGCGGTGGAGCCCTCGATGCCGCTGAATCAGTATAGTAACTACGCATCGGGAGGTCCGCCGTACCTGGGCGCCCTGCCGCTGTTCGGGCCAGGCTCGTCCCAGATGCCGCTGCCGCTGCCTTCGCCCGGCCCAGGCCTCTACTCTCCCGGCCTGCCGTTCACACCGACGCCACTCATACAGCCTCTCACTAAAACCACGTTCCCAACTTTATGTGCAGCTTTCACGTCCTCATCGCAGAACATCGCACTCACAACTGCCATGATAGCTCCGCCGACGCCCAAACCGATCGACTCTCCTCGAGATGACATCGACGTGACGGGAAGCGACAAGTTCTCAATTCACGTTGCCTCTAGCCCGAGCGTCAGCATCGACTCCTTCAACGAATCGAGCAGCAGAGCCGCTACCAAAATGTCCAACGACAGCAACGAGCCCATACTGAATAATCCACAAGAATCTAAATCTCCCCCGAAAACTAGTACTAAGACAATGCACACCATGCCCAAATTCCCGAGCAAGTCACCCGGCAAGTGCAGTCCTGGCATATCGCCAAAGCAGACCGAAGCACCGAAGGGTACTAAACGTTCGAGTAATCGAAGCAACCGAAGCCAAAGGGGTCGAGGACGTTCAAAGAGCCGCGGTCATAGCTACGACTACATGGGCAACTCGATACAGAGCAAGCTAGTCGGCACAGTTTATGACTTCAACGAAGAAGTTGCCAACGACGGCGTTGATCTCAAAGCACTTCGAGAGAGACGAAAGTCTGTAGATATACGAGATGACAGAAAATCGGAACAATCTTACAAGGACTCGTCGCAATCGCCACGCGTCGTCACTCCTCCTCCGATTAAGCGGCCTCCTCCTACTGAAACGAAAGAGACTGAACCTCCGACCCCGGCATCTGGTGAGAGATCGCCGTCACCCGGCGACAAAGATTCAGCCGAACGCGGGCCGGGCTTCTCGCGGGTCCATCCCGTGTTACCTGGGCCAGTAGACATGCGGACCTACCAGCCCTTCGAAAATGCAGCACCTCCCGCGGGTAACGCTTTCCACAGCCATCTGCTAGCGTTCGCCAGCGGCACGGCCGAACAACAGCTGGCAGAGATCGATGAGGAAGTGGAGAAGCAACTTCACAGCGAGCTGATGGCGAGCAAGCCCGGCCCTGGCGGCGACAAGTCGCCTACAGCGGTGCCGAAGCCCAATGAGCCCAACAAAGAAGCACCGTGCATCCCGCAGCTGCCCAAAGTATCGCTGTCTGACTCGAGGAATCAGCTAAAGGTGAAAATCAAAGGCCCGTTCCTGGACGCGAACTACTCGAGCTCTGTGCCGGCGGCTGCTCCGAAGCCGCCCGTGCCCGTCCATGACGCCGTCGCCAGTTCGTTCAGCGCGCCTGGACAGGCCTCCTCCTCGATGACGGGCTCCACCAACCTGAGGCGCATGCGCAAGAAGGAGCTCCTGCGCCAGTACTGGACGCAGGACATGAACATGGACGATCCGGCCGCCTCGTCGACGATAGTGCCGCCCCCAGTGGTGCCGCCGCCCATCCCGCGCGCGGTCATCACCATACCGAAGGCTGTCGCCTCCATGACCAGCATACCCACCCGAGAGGACTACAAGATGATCGATTCTCCAGTCGAGAAAAAGAAACGCAAGGTGACCAGCGGCCTGTCCCGCGAGTTGAGACACTTGCAAGTGAGCATGAACGATGACGTGGACCCGCACGACGAGTCGAAGATGTCGAGCTTCGGCGGTGGGTCAAATCAGGCGGCCAAGAGGCGCGGCCGCGTCAGCACTAAGCCAAATAAGTCGGCCACGTCCCCTCCAGTGACGCCAAAACTCAAAATAAAGCTTGGCCTTAATATCGTGCAGCAAGTGAACGAGGAGCCGCCATCCAGCTTCCAGTTCCGTCCGCCGAAGAAGCGGCTGTTGGCGCCGGCGCCCAAGCCCAGCCTCGAGGACCTGCGCCGCGAGAGCATGAAGTACAGGCGGATGGTGATGGCTAACTTCGAGGAACACGAGAAGCCCAAGAAATCCAAACCCAGCAAGAGTGAGAAACGCAAAAAGAAAAAGGACAAAAAAGCTGAAAAACTGCATGTTGTTAATAGTGAAAGTGAAAGTGCGACTAAATTGATTATAAAGATAAAGCGGCCGAAAGGGGACGAGGGCAAGGGGCGCACGGCGGACGTTCCGTCCGGCGTGGCGGGGGCGGCGGCCGGGACTTCCGGGGCGCCCGTCGACCCGTTCGAGTACGACCCAGCGGCGCCCGACCCGCTCGCCATCGACCCGCCCTCCTACACGGAGGCTTCCTCCGCCATGCGCAAGATACGGACAGCCAAAGTGACACCTATTCGGTTAAAACTGGCGCGCAGCTCGCAGGGGTCGGGGTACGACGTGATGAAAGGGCCCGGGGACCCCTCCCCCGCGGACGAGCCCCGCGCACCCCCCGCGGAGACCCTGCCGCTCGCCGTCAATAAACACTGCGAAGTGAGATGATATAAGACGCGCACCAAGCGACGCTAGACTGTTTATGTGTGTCTCTCATCTCTAGTGTATAAATAAAATAAGCTTAAAATAGGGTCTGTATATTTTATAAAACCTAATTTTTATCATCTGTCTAAAGAATTAATTGTGTAATTTTAATGAACATTATTTATTTGTATAAATGGAAAGCTCAATGATTAACTTAAAAGTTATTCTAAGATAGTAATAGTAGTTTTAAGGAATTTTGTGCGTGCACAAGTAAATCTTTAGATATAGTGTCATACCTATACATATTTTATGCATATTTTTATATATTTGAATAGTGGAAATTCCAAACAGTGGAAGTGCCAATTCCAATAGTCTATTTTTGAATTATCCAAGTCTAACAACTTACTAGACAAAAATGTAAAAGACGAACATAAATAGATTGTATTGTAAGCACTTGCACTAATTGGAATTTCCACTCTTCATTTGTAGTTTTTTTTGTTAATGTTATTGTTTTACTTGTGTCTCATTTTATTGAATCTCAAACGTCACGCGAAATGTAACTACTGGAATGGAGTGACTATTTCATCTAGTTTCACTACCACAACGGACATCACATGGCTCAGTGCTGGTTACAAAGTCGAAATCGAATTTACACATTGCGAATGGGCATTTTTACTAAATCTTTGGTGTTTTTAGGTTCAAAGTACGCTTAGGCAGGTCCTCCACAGGCAGGTACCACAAATGAAATGGAAATTTTAATTTAAAACTACGCGCCACACTCACGTAGCTTTTGAAATTGTGAATTATTAAATTATATAGACGGGCCGAGATAAAATATAGCCTGTAGAACAAGTCTGCAGTACAAGTAAAAGATTTTTAAAATCCGCTCCGTATGAAGAAAACATACAACCGCTACCTACCAGGGACATCGTAATTTTAATGCTTTTTGTAGTGTACCGCTATGCAACATTTCAAAGGTCTGATACAATACAAATACAGCGTTAGTAAAAGTCAAACTATTTTATTGCATGTAAGTGCACTGGGTACATTTAAACAACGTCAACCCCACTTTAAATGTTATAAATGCGTAAGTGTAGTTGTTTTTTAGTCGCTCAATCACGCAATAACTGCTGAACGGATTTTGATGATTCACATCAAGTGATGAAATTTGGTACAGTGACAGCTCCTTACTCCTCCGGAACGCGTGAAAAAGTTAATTAAAAAAGGTCAAGAGATGGCGCTGGCATTATGTATATATAAATTTATTCATCACGCGATGACGCGACACGCAGACGAATGAGCGGTACATGCTAATTTATAGCGCCAACTTTTATAAGTATAGAAGATATCTTCACATGTGTGATCGGATGCGCCTAATCATACTTTGACCTTAATAAAAAAATTAAATAGTAAACAAATTAATTTGTTTTATCTCTTATTAATTTAAGCTACAATTTTAAATTTTGAAGCATTACTGGTCTTACGTTTTAAAAAAGCTCTTTAGACTAATTTATTTTTCCATAATCACTGTTCTCATATAGAATAGACTTCCGTACCACGAGCCTAGTTTCGAACACTAGATTTCAAATTATTGCGGGTAATTGAAATGAGGCTTTGCTTAAATGGATTGCTGCTGCATTATTCAAATTTCGCAATAATTATAACAGTTTTAGCAACTTGACACTGTGAAACTTTAACCGACTGAGACGCCCGAATTTTGGAACCCTCATTAACTTTAAAACATCCTTTAATGTCTATCTATATCTCATGTAAAGATGTATTGATAATGGATACTTCAGCCAATTAGAGTTGCAGAGTTCGGTCATGATTTCGGTTATTTGGTTGTAATTTGATGTTTTTAAAGGAATTATACGCGTGTACCATTTTGTGCAATATTTTGGCAATACTCATCGGGTAGTCATGGTTGTTAGGCCGCGGGGTGTGTTAGGTTAAGGACAATATTTCGTTAATGTAATGTCGCTTAAATTATTTTCTCCTATTATAGTAACTTGTATAGTATAGTATCCCTTTAAACTGCAGACTGAGTCGCGAGCTCTGGAGTCGCAATTAATTAAATTTGAATCGTATTTGGACCAATTGTAAGTCTCGCAGGTCACACTGAGGTCGGACGTAGGGAACGCAAAACGGCCGTGGAGCGACAGCGGCGCGGCGTGCCCGTACCACACACTTCAACAATGCCTAGGGGATAAAACATAGTTTCAACTTTTTTGCAAAATCTAAAACATGTAAAAATAATAACATCAAAATTTTAATCTTGCGAAGAGAATAATTAAGTATAATATGAAAATCTAAAATGATGCCTAAATTCGGATATGGTTTCTTTTTTTTGTATTTTTTAGCATCATATATCTGTTCGTATGGACGTAGGATAATTAGTCGCAAGCAGCATTGACGGACGCGAAAGCTCATTTGTTGGAGCAGCGCGTGTGAAGACACTATTAATTTTATGCTTGTTTTAAAATTACACATCTAATCATATACTTGACATTAGTTTTAGATTTTGAGAAGGTGAAAATTCATTTTCCCTAAACATTGTATTGTGTTAATAAATATATCACTTCGTTGCGACGCGTCGCTTCCCGACATTCCTCTGTCTTGCGCCTAGTAGTGACGAATGCGACTCAAGTCACTTTAGATTCGTCTTTATGCGATTTCCAGTATGATTTGCGGTTTTAAGGCGTTCTTCATGTTGAACATGGTTTGCGATGTTAGCTAAACCGTTCTGTAAAATTGTTTTAAGGCATTAGATATCTTGAATATATAATGTTAAAACTGTTTCATGACTCATCAGACATTTTAATTTTATATTTTCAAGATATAATGCATTTTAAAGCTGAGCCAGTAAAACATCGCAAGCACCATCGTAAGAACTAAATATGACATTTTAGACAACTTTTTATTTATTATTAGCAACCACCGTAGCGTCAGCACGATTAATAGGTTAAATCGAATATTACCCAACCGTGACGAACATGTTTGTAAGTTGGCGTTTACGACTCTTCTTATTAAATCAATTGAATTACATAAACGCCATCTTGCAAAACGAAATCACGTCTATTTATTATTTCGTCTATTTCGATTTGCCGGTAATGTTTTTAAAACTTTTTTATACTTTTATATTTTATATTTTTTTATAGTCTAATGCAACAGTACACTAGGGTAGTTGTTCCAGATTAGATAAACTTGATAAGAAACAAGATTTATTTCTAACTTGCGTCTCATGGGTCTAGTATTAAAAAGTATTGTGCTCGGATTTATTTATCTATGCATTTAACCTTGATGTCCAATTTCAATAGGTTAATAATACATAAAGTTAAAGTATAGGCCATCAAAATCGTTGGTTCGTCTATCATGTCGTTAAGTAAAATAAACTAAGTTGTAAAATACTTGATACAAGTAAGTGATTTTTTAAATCATTAAATGAAAAATTAAGCTAAGTGGATTTTCACGGTAACTTGTTGTAAGTATACACAGCTATTTTAATGTTTACTGCATCCCATTGAGGTTACGAATGTATATGGAAATCAACCCCTAAACAATATTTGTAAAAACTGAAATATTTAGCTAACTGTGTGAATATCTACAATTTTACAATATTAATATTAGTTCTATACAACTAACAGTATTTTGGCGACCACCAAAACTGTAATACTTAGCATTTGTGCATTGCATGATTAATGTTAGCTTGAATAATTATAAACGTAATTGCAGTATATTTGATGTAACCTGTGTGACTAGATTTACAATTAACGATGAGCCAATATTTCTTGATGTGCTACCCGATATAAAACTTGACTCGAACAGTAAAACATTTTTTGTCAGTGCGTGTTATAATGAACAAGGAACCACGGCGTTTACATGCCTACAAACAACTTTAGCGTTAACATTAATAAATTGTGAGATTGTAAAACTTTTAGTTCAACTTAAATGTATTTTACAATTATAACTCTGCTTTTCCTCAGTCAGATAAAATATAATCACAACCCTCTCTAGCTAAATAGAGGGTGAAATTCTTTAAGTATAACAAAAAAATTTACAAAAAGTTGTTTGTTGATTGATAAATTCCGTCGTTCGTGCGAAATTGCTTTTTGTTATGATACGCGCTATCTATACCTACTTATATAGCTAAGAAATAAAACTAAATATTTAGGACCTGGGTTGACATAGACTGCATCCGGTGTCAATAGGAGTGTAACAGAATACCTGTTGTGACTAAGTTACTAAATTTAGTAAGACACAACAACCTTTGTTCAAAGACTTTAATTTTTGACTTCCCTATACAATTTTAACTGCACAAGAAATCGTTTTTATGTAGATATGATATTTTTGCGATTTCCAAAGGCAGAGCAAAGGTTGTTTAGTTCGTTTCTGAATGCCTCTGCAACTGACCACTCGGGTATTTTGTTACATTTGCTGGTACAATGTCGAAAAAATAAGTTTCGTTACCATAATAATTTAAATAAAAAAGTAATTTATTATATTAATAATTAATAATATTAAATAAAGCAACTGACACATAGTAACTTGTAAATAGATAGAATAAAAATAAAATTATCGCATTAATAAGTGTTCGTTTAGAAATGAAAAAATTCTGTAGCCCTTTTTTATGCATGACATCTCATCAATTGAATGTGTTAGCGTAGCAATTTAAGGCCATTAAATATAAATAGACATAGTATTTGACAAAATTAGTAATGAGTTTGTTTTGCGGAGCAATATAGAAATTAATAATAAATAAGCATATAATAATTCCTTAATATATTTTCTTTTAAGGTAATAATAGTACAGCCAGCATGTCGAATCTAAAAAAAATTCCAATGTCTCACTCCAAACTAGTCTAACTAAACCATTAACAGTTTTCAATACACTACAGTGAAACAATGATAATCTATATTTCTCAGCTCACCCTCTACTGTTTTGAATCTTAGTGAACCAAAAAATAATGACACTTATCACCCTAAAGCGTTTTGAACCACTGAATGAACGAGAAAAATGACATACGTGTGACTACACAAACGTTTTATAATTTAGAATCCCAATTCATTTTTATTATTATTATTGGTGCATCCACGTTGCAGAGGTACTCTCTGTTGAGATACATAATTTGATAACAACCGGCGACAAAAAGTTTCCTTTTGGGTAATGTTGCGTACAACATCAGTAACGCCCAAAGTGAGATGTGTTTTGACTTTGCTCGACAGTGCAACGCCTGGTTCAATCGAAATAAGATTATCTTACGTTGCTACTTGTTGCCGATTGGTTTTTTATGTTACTGGCATTTAGGAGTCCGGTAAAATTCAACCGCAACAAGCTGCAACAAATGTTGGAGAATGTTGTAAAGACAAGGTCCTACATATTATAGATATGTAATAACATCACATTTTGGGTTACCAATCTTTATTTATGGTGAACTGTTAGTATCGAATAGTTTTTTTTTCCGTCGCGCGTCGCTTACAGCATTTTGATTGACAAATTCAATAGGTATCTACCTAATAGGCATGGCTTCAATCTTTGTTTTAGTCCGATATAATGACAAGTCAGGAATTGATTTTAGAGCTTATTACTTATATAGTGTCCTTTCGCTAAAATTGGGCGATTGCCATGTTTAGTACCGAGTAATGTACATGAATAACCTAAGGGCGGCGTATATCCACTAACATAAGCACCGAACGACATGTCCCGATTTTCACTTTTATGTAATAAGGACAAATTATCACCCATAGCTAGTGAACAATCTAACCACCCTGTAAATAAAGACTGTTGCACCATTAATCAGATTAAAATATCAGCAATAGGTATTACAAATAAATAGTTTCTAAAGGTACTAAATACAACAAACTGCAAACAAATATTTAATAAAGTTAATAAAATAAAGTAGGTAGGTGTAATGTTGCGTTAAGAAAATAATATAAGTATATTCAGCATTAAAAATCAGAGACTGAAAGATTTTTTATGTCGGATAGAAAGTTTGCTTTTCTCTTATAATAATATATAATGTCATATTTTTTAAGAACACTGGAAATAGATCTCGACTACTTTTAATGCTGTTTATACTTGTATACTTCAACCTCTATTATACAAGCTAACAAACCAAAATCCCAATGTAACAATATGTTTCGGTCGAAGGTTTACTGTCGCTCTCCTTGGTTTTCAAAAATAACCTCCAATCGACTTCATAAAAGAGTATAACGGAGGTTTTAGTATACATCATGCCTAATATTTAATGCGGATTATTTATTTATTTATTGATTAATGGTATAATTGTAGCGTGCACATAATCAATCTTCATGTCGGCTTAGTATTTAATACTATGCGTAGCCGCATAAATAGCATATTCCAATAGGATTACCAAATCGTTGGATAGTTTACATTTTACAATGTGGATGTATTTATTTTATTTATATGATATTCTGACAGACTGACTGACATCAAAATATCTTAAACCGCTGAATCTAGCATAGAAAGGTTCCTCAAACGACTACGTTAGCAACCAGGAATAGATAATTTTTCCACCATAGGGCTTGTAATCACAGTTGGACGGACGTAGTCGCGGGTAACAGCTAGGAAAAATGAGAACTACATCCAGCTATCACATTTATTTGGTCACCCATAGTCAACTTTTTGTTTTGACGAAATAATTGAATTCTATTAATGTTTTTGACAGCAATGTAATTCATGTAATACATCTTTTGTTAACGAAATTATTGAAATTAATAATATTAAGAATCCCACTTTAAAAGCACAGCTTTAAATTGTCTATCATCCTGAAAAATAATATAGCTGTTGACCACAGCGAACCAAGCGATAGGACCCAGAAACTAACGTCATCAGTAAAAAAAATCCAATGTGTATTATTTTAAGTCGGTACCTTAAAATAGTATCAGTTCTGACACGACTACGTTGCCCTCGTACGAGTAATTAGTATACTCAAACGTACATTTATGAATTAAACTATCGTATTATGAGCTGTGTAAGGTAACATTTTGTAAATACCTCTATATATTCTAATCAATTTATTATTTCAAAAGTTTTTACAGTTAATATAAAATAGAGATACTTAAAAACAATTTTATTGTAAAATGTGAACTAAGTATCTGGCGAATATTACATACATAATTAACTATATAACGATACGACGTACAACAAAATCACACATGGAATGTCTTCCGAACGAGTAGTACCTACACCACCATGCTACAATGAAATGTTCAGTCACCAGGCGACCAGTACGGCACCTTATGACGGCTTCGTAGTCACATATTGTGACCCCCCAAAGTGGCACTGGAATGTTTTATTGTAACAGAGAGTTGGTATTATAGTATGCATGTTAGATTTTAAATCCTGCATCGAGGTTATGTAGTCGCTTTTTTCTCGCTTTTTGTCGTTCTTACATGCAACATGGCTAGCACCGACCTCCTACCAACAAATCGGACCTCATTTATACATTATGTTAGTAATGAATGTATAACATTAGGATGGTGATTTAAGAACGTATACCCTTAAATGCCCAAATCAACAAAACAGCAATAAATAGATCTCCCACGATAAAATTTAACGGTACTTAACAAAAAGAGTCCGACTTTGTTATTCAATATAGGTACCTACTTTTACTATCCCGAAGTCCTTTATTCAGGCTAATTGCACATCCTATATTATTATTAATAATAAATATGCCTGAGATCCTTTCCCGTTATATATAAATCTTAACACTTCGGCTTCGGACAGATTCAAACCAAAATTAATAACAAAATATGTCGATCCAATGACCTTTTTTAAATCTAAATCTTAAACTTAGCCCAGAATTACCGACTTGAGTCTTAATTTAGTTAGATTTTAAAGTTTGGTTATCTTGCAATCCGTATAAGCATTCAATTATATATTACATGACTCAATAGCTTGTCAGTAGGTACCTTGATCTTTCCATCGTAGTTGGTGACCGATTCTAATATTTGCAATAAACGGGATTCACCACAATTTCATTCATTTGATTTTCCGATATTTCGACGCAGTTGCCTGTAAGTTATCACATCGTAGTAAGAATCCCGTTTATTGCCAATCTTTTGATTTATTTATCGTATGGTAAAATAATAAATAATCTTTTGATTATAATTATAACAGCCACGGAAGTTTTAAAAGTTCAATTCTAATGTAGTGACATATTTTAAATAGGTAGGTGGTAGTTGTTACGCCATTCTATTCTACGCACAAACTATATACCTATTACTAACTATTGTAGCAAGATTGCATCACATTACAGCAATGTCGTCATAATTACCTTGTTACTGTGATTTGTTTAAATAATTTATATTTAAAAATAAACTATTAGAATATTGATAAGAACTATTTCGTATTCGAAGTTCCGATCGCAGGAAATAAAAAAAGTGTTTAGAATATTTCTTATAAGAATTTCTTGTATTGATGAAAGTGTCTTTTTTTATATATATTATATAAAAAATGATGTAGGTATGTAATTTTTTTTATATTTCGGCAGATTGAGTGTTGAGTCATGTTAAGTAGATTTCGTGCTTAAAGCGCATGATTTTGTACCGAGTATTTTAATTTAATAAAAGTGTTGATATTATAAAAGTGTCGTATGGAATTGTATTTTACTTTTGGTCGTAAATGATGTTCATAGGACTTGTGTGTTGTTGGTATATTTATGATATACATGTATGTTTATGTAAGTAAGAGGCGCTATAGTGATCTTAATATGTAGAGCCAGTACTCTTTTAAAACTGAAATATTAGGATCTTCGCTATCCAGTTTATATATCTAGGTATAGGTCAGAAATGCAAGATCCATTTCTGTATTCCGGTTGCGAGGGTCACGGTGCTGCCGACTAGTTTGTTCTTGATGATCATCTCCGATGCACAATTACGTTACACAACAATAACGTGACATAAATAAGGACTCGCCTATTTTGTCAGCGATTAATTATGTGTATTATTATTTTATTGATTACTGGTTTATGCCCGCGACTTCATTCGCATTAAAAAGTATCGTTTATGTACTGACTTACTATTTGTTGCCCGCGGCAATGTAAATTTTTGTTACCTTACAAACCTTAACATTCCTTTTCACCCCTTTAGGGTTGGAATTTTTAAAATCCAAGTGCACCAGATTTTAGGTCAGACCACATGCTTTCAAACTAAAACGGGTCAAATCGGACCAGTAATTTAAGCGTGATGCGACAAACAGACAGACAAGACATTTTTTGAATTTGTTTTGGGGTCAGTTAAGCCTAAATAGTGTTTCCCAATAGTTTTTTTTTAACTTTCTTGTACAGAAATACTCCCGTTACGATTTTATAATAGTACTAGCATATCCCGCGACTTAGTTCGCATTAAAAAGTATCGAATATGTTACTTTCTGCTCTCAAACGGTGAAGGAAAACATCGTGAAGAAACCTGCATACGCCGAAGAAGAAATTCTTAGGCGCATGTGAAGTCCACCAACCCGCACTGGGCTAGCGTGGTGGACTATAGCCCGCACGCCCTCGTTGAGAGTGTAGGCCTGAGCCCCAGCAGTGGGGAGATTAATAGGCTGTTGATGATGATGTTACTTTCTAACTGTGTCCTGCGGCAAATTTTTGTTCCCATACATACCTTAATATCCCTTTTCACCCCTTTAGGGTTAGAACTTAAAAAATCCAAGTAACATCAGATTTTAAGTCAGACCACATGCTTTCAAACAATACAAACCCTTTGGATTTTGATGAAACTTGGTACAGTGAAAGCTTATATCCTGGAATAACATATGGGCCACTTTTTACCGCAATGAGATGTTCCTGCGGGAATAGCTTAAGTTATTCACATTTTATGGGGTGAAAGTGTGCACGGGAGTATCGGTTTCTTTAAAGGCAGTAAGTTCAAAATTGTAAATGTATGTATTATAAATAAAATAGTGACGGATTTTTGGATTTCACATTTTAAGGGAAAGGGGGAGGGCGAGGTACGGGGGTGAAAATTTGCACGGGAGTATCGATTTCTTTAAATGCAGTAACTTGGAAATTTAAAATTATTATAATTATAAATAAGGTGTTTGGATTTCACATTTTAAGGGAGAGGGGAGGGGGGAACGGGGGGTAAAAGTTTGCATGATTTATTCTGCTCCCAATAATTATAATTTATTATTTTGTTTAGAAAGACTACATTTCTGAAGGTAGGTCTGTTAAATCTTCCTTGTGCGTAGACAAACTGCCACAGTCAAATACCTAGCTTTTGACAGTACGACGTCTGTCGGGTCAGCTAGTATATTAATATACCTCGACCCTGCTCAGCAATTAAAGTGTAGATATAAAGTTCTTTTTTGTTTCAAGTACCTATTCACGGCAACTACTGAATTAATTGTTTTATTGATGGATGGTTGTGTTCTTCATTCGGACGGGGTAATTTTCGAGATCTAGAAACTATTTATTAGATCAGATATGTTCTGATTCAGTGCAATAAAGTTTATAGTATTAGCACAGATTACATAATAGTTTAGTGTGATTTCTCAAGCAATATACCAAGTACTCGTGGGCAATAATAGATTGACTTGTTATTGTTATTAATGTTTATCAGTGTCTAATCGAACACGACGCCAGATGCCTAAAAGCCTACGTTTTAAATGATTCAACAGCCTTAATTCTTCATCATAAACATTTGTTTTGCCTAGTCTAGACTAGGCTGTTTCTACGGCCTAAGTATTTTAATATATTTCCGTATTTCAAATAATATTTAATGTAACTTCTATCTATCCTCTGGATCTATAAAAATAGATGCAAAAGCTGAATATTTCAATTACTTTTATTATTGAATATAATATATACTTAATATAATAATGAATATAATATAGGGCAACATCGAAGGTGATTGTCAGGAGGGAATGTTTTGTCGGTGCGCACCTCGCAAGCTATCTGTGTTAGATTTAAAGCCGTGGCTGACCGATTAATACCAGTCATTAGGTTAGGCGATGATACATATATTTTATTATTTATATTGTAGCCTGTATAATCAGTGTTAAGTATAGCAACGTAAGCGACTTCTTATACCACTGTCCGTATAAGTATTACGATCAATATTTCCATTGTTTTTAAATTCTAGTTGTTAGATGATAGTTTGTAAGTGTAACTTGTACAAACTACTTGTGTACAGTGTGTAATATAAGTGTAGGTGGTACGTGCGCTAAGTGCAGTAAGGTGCGGTAAGCGGATGGTGCGCGGGCGCGTGACGCCGCGCGTGCGCAGAGTGTTGTTGTATATAGTTAGTGTACAAGTGTACTTGTAATATAACAAGTGTTTCAATGTGCACATAGTCGCCTCATTCATTAATAAATTTTTTAGATCAATCATTCTTTTCTTTTATTTCATCATCATCAACAGCCTATTATTACGTCCCCACTGCTGGGGATCAGGCCTATCCTCCCAACGAGGGCGTTCGGGCTATTGTCCACCACGCTAGCCCAGTGCAGGTTGGTGGACTTCACATGCGCCTAAGAATTTCTTCTTCGGCGTATGCAGGTTTCCTCACGATGTTTTCCTTCACCGTTTGAGAACAGTCGGTATATGTACTTATTCTTCTTAAATTTTCTTTTCTTCGTAAATGTTCTTTTATTTAATTTAATTTTGTTCAAATCTTCGGAATAATAATATAAACATTTTCATGTCGACGGAGGCCGCACTAATGATTTAAGAGGCTGAAATCGGAGTGGACAGACCAAAAAATCAAAACCAAAGACCATTACTGACTAGCAGTAGGTAGTGATGATGGTAGCTGGATCAAAGAATCGATAATAGGCTAGACGAAGAAGGAAGATTTGGCGGATATGTGACCAATTAAGCTTTTGCCAACAGTGAAATACTGTAAACACTATATGCATCATCTTGGCAGAGCCACAGCCTCTGATTTGAAATCTGACTGCAGAAGAAATGTGCCACTATATGTACTCGAAAATTACAACTTAGGCCGTTTAAAAGTTATAGGGGTTCTATTACTAACAAATGCTAACATTAAATAGACATGAAATATGTCAATCTAACCAAAGACAAACCATCCAACAAAACTTGGTCACACTTGGTATAAGATCTGACAACGGATACCAAAAAAAATTTTTTTAAAAAGCAAGGTGGAGCTCGAGGAACGACCCTTTAACTAGGTATATATGACGTCCAGTCGCAGTTCAAACCAATATGGCATGCGTCTCTTGGCTGTGCTATCTATCGTCCGATGAGCCGATGTTCGTCATGGTTCCGGGATTCAGTGGCACACATGTCAAATCTAGGTATTACTCACAGATACCGCATCAGTGCTCAAAATTGTGTCATGATAAAAAGGGCTTTATATAAAGTTAAGCGTTGTTTTTGTACAATAAGTTTAGGACACATTTTTAGTTTGTAGTGTAATATGATAATCTGGGTATTATATGATCGAAGTAATAACAGATATACTACAACACCTATAAATAACTTATCAAATTACCTAGGTTCGTACCCAGAATGAGAATTTATCGAATGATACTTATCTTGGGAAGGAAAACTCCACGATAACGTGTCTCAAATATACAATTACATTGGTTATTAAATGGCGATTAGATAGTATCAATGACAGTGATTACGTGTACGTTGTGTTATGTTATTTGAGATATTTAGAACTTACGTCCTTTCCCGAAAGTGCAAAAATCACGTTATAGACTAAGGTATACTAGTATAAAATGACATATATTTAGGTGAAATTGATACGTCACGTGTGTGCGTTTGTTTTGTGGAGGAATCTAAAAAAGATATTTTGTATGCCGAATTTCGTAAGGCGGCCTCAATTATAAATACTCGAATGCTTTGAAAGATGGAGTCACAGCGGCAGAGCTACTACGAGAAGAAATACGGAACCGTTAGAAGAAAACCCAAAGTATTGGTGAGTTGACAGTGATATTCCGTCTGAAGTTCGACCCCCCCTGGGCCATTTACCAATGGGTTTTTTCTCGAAACTTAAGTACATTTTACTGACTGCTCTTAAACGGTGAAGGAAAACATCGGGAGGAAACCTTCATACGCCGAAGAAGAAATTCTTAGGCGCATGAGAAGTCCACCAATCCGCACTGGGCTAGCGTGGTGGACTATAGCCCGAACGCCCTCGTTAGGAGGGTAGGCCTGTGCCCCAGCAGTGGGGACATGTTAATAGGCTGTTGATGATTGATGATAAACAATCTCTCTCTTTTTATTAAAATGGTTTTTACAATCTCCTCCAAAGAACCAAATCAATTATATATTCTGAGCCAAACGCAGGGCAAACGCAAAAAAGTTTTGATGCGACGCTCGGCGCCTAGAGCTTTGATGATGCGTTTCTCCTATAAGTTTAACAATCGCTTAGATGAGTCCGGCTATGCATTATTCTATACTAGCTGTAACCCGTGACTTCGTCCGCGTGGAACTAGAGTAGGTACAGGGGAAAATCCCCCCAATTGTAATTAATTAATCACAACCTATAGATGACACCTAATATATTATACTTACTCATTGACCACTCCATATCGAGATAATAGTTGAGACGGATCCCAATGTCTCTCTTGACGACTCGCCCGACTAGTGTCCAGCAATACGACGTACATTACGTTATACCTACACAATAGTGTAACAACTAATAAGTAGCATTTTGCGTTTTAGGCAAATTGCTTTTCAGACGAAATGATCATAACCTGAGCATAACCTCTGTGTGACCATGGTCGGGATTCGCCCATTTTGGTTTTCCTGAAAAATCTGGGGAAAAAACTGAAATCTCATTCAATTATTCCCAGGAAGTTTTTCATATAATCCTTAGTGCTAAAAAACCCGATCGGTACGTCTACCGTAAGTTATATCAACTAATAAGCGTACAGTAAAATTGTCACAAGATGTAGTTCAAAGCCGCGAGCACCCACCAAAGAGATCATATCTCTATGGGTACTAGACATAAGTAAAGTCTAGATAGAATTCTTTTTTAAAAACCAAAAACTGACAATCACAAATCAGATAAAATCTTCAACTTCTTTGGATAAAATATAATGACGTCATTAAAAGACCGGACAAGTGCGGGTAGGACTCGGGCCGTGAGGGTTCCGTACAAACTTATTTTTTTTTAATCGAAAATCGTTAGGTGTAACTCACGTGTAACTAGTTACTAAAATAATTAATAAATATTTCCTACCATACTTTAATTACCATAATTTAAATTTTTTATAAATGTAATTAACCCCGATCGATCAAATAGTGTGAACTGTGCGAGATCTTGCAAGATCAATACCGAGATCTTGCAAGATTGCGGTCCTCTCAATCTTGCAAATACCGAGATCGAATAATTTGCTGCAAGATTGCACACCCTATCATATAGTGTGTGTATAGAGTTCTTTAATTACTATTCATAGCTCGAAGTGTTTAAATTACATTTCATCATCATCAGCCTGTACTTCTCCACTGCTGGACATAGGCCTCCTCCAAGGCGCGCCTCTCAACCCAATATTCGGTTCTCCGCAACCCACACACTGGGCTAGTGTGGTGGACTAAGTAAAGCCCGTACGCCAGCCCTACCTTCTCAGGGTAGGCCTGAGTCACAACAGTGGGGACATATTAATTAGGTATTGATTTGTTAATAATTGATACATTTACTAAATTCCCCTTTTATATGCGACGATACTCTTCTAATCAAACAAACCCAATAGTTGTGTCTTTTTATCATTGTGTTGTCACATTCACATACGACATCTGCTGGATTTGATTAGAACGGAGTCCTCGCATGTAGAAATGGAGGGATTCAGTTAAATAAATGTATAAAGATTTCGCTAGATGGTGCTACTAGTACCAAAACAGACACCAAGACAACGAACGCAAACATCCGAACTCGCTGTACATTGAATTTATTGTAAGACAATGTAATTTGAGTTTTTGAAAAACAGCAATTAGGTATACGACGACGCGCGACGATAAAATCCCTTTATTATTCTCCACAATCGACATATTCCAAGTAATTCCAACACACTTTTTTTATCTGTGAGACTGAGACGGATGACGGCTGTGTACCTAGTGTTAGCCCATAGATAGAAGGAAGTTACCATTGTTAGCCAAACATTCGCGTAACCGACCGATGTCTGTAAGAGGTCTGTAGGTATTTTTGCTTGTCTATGTAGGTACTTATTAGGAGGTAAATATGTCAATAGTTTTTGTCCTTCCTTGCCGTTGATTGAGTTTCTCCCTCTACGTTCCTTGCCTATTTAGACCATAAAATGACACCCGAACATAACTGAGTTTCCTGTGACCAACATGGTCGGTTTCACAAACAATGTGCAGAATATTTTTGTATTAAATTAAATCTGAGTATTAAATTCTATCTCTAATGAAGTAGATAGGTATTAGCTAATACTTATTATTTTTTTAAAACAATGTAAGGGTAGTTATTTTTCGGATTGTATTATATTATATAAAAACTTAGATTACCTACCTAAATATTTATCATCAAAAACTTAATCTTAAATGGTAATTATTAACTAAGTGGTATCATGTAGACATGTTAAAAATTACTAAGTAGGTAGGTAATTCAAAACTACACGGACATTTTAGACACTTTATTTTGATTTATTTAAATTAACAAATGAAATTAATGCCAGTGTGACCATCTACATAAAGATGCATGCAACATTCGGAACCTATACAATATAATTATCTACCTATATCCAATTTATTTAACTATAATATTAACGTCATCTTATATGCAAGGTAGGTACGTACGTACCTAATTTTAATTACTAATTCAGCTAGAAACAATAAAATACATTGAGGTTGGACACTGAGTGTTGTCATGGAAAGCTTATCTATGGTGAGGGGGCGTTTAACGCATGCGTAATCGTGTTCTGAGGCGAGGGCTATAAGGTTGGGGACGGCGAGGCGGCACGGCAGAGGTTGACGACGCTTCCGTGCGGATCGATCCTCTGTCTCCAGTCCGCTCACTCGTGACTACCACCCACGAACTCGTGTCGTTTACCAACGGTCACCGTCCGCGGCCGCCGCGGCACCACCACCATGCAGCCGCCACCACGGAAGGTAAGTCTTCCCCGCAGGTTCGCCGCCACCTGTACATTCCAAGGGAATTCCGACAACACGCTTCCATCTCGAACGAATTTTGACATCATTTGTTAACGTTGTTGTTAACTTGCGACAATTATGTAACTAGCTTTGCTAACTACGCGTTCAAATGTCACGTGGTAAGTATGAGTTGGTTTTTAAGTTAAGGTCTTGTCATTATCATGACCATACGTTGCGTGCCCATTGACTGAGTTCATTGGATGTGGTTGTCACCCAATGACCTACATATATTTTGTTATAATGACACATTTTGTGTTTTAGGACTCGAAATGAACTAACTGACGTCGTTAAATCAATATTATTAACTCGCAGACGATATTGTAAATAAACATAGTTTAAACATAAAAACAATAAGTAGGTATGTACCTGGCTATACCTAGGCATTGATTTTTCGTATGCGGTATATTAAACAAAATTGTGTAGGTATAGAGGTCATTTCCCTAATACACCGTATCCACTTTTATAATACTCAATTGATTGATGTAGGTAGGTACCTATCATTCATCAAAATCGAAGAAGCAGCGTAAATCTGAACAGCAGCCAAGATAAATATGCTTCACGCGTATTTACACACAAGCAGCGCCCCGCGACTTCATTCGCGTTAAAAAAGAGTACACAGACAATGAGCTGTGTATGCAATACTTCAAGACAAATAAACTTACAAACCCCCATAGTTTCTTGCGCTCCTACCTCTCTCCCGCCTTACTTCTCCTCCCAGCCCTACTTCACTCACCCCTCCCTCCTATCCTGTCCCCCTTCCCCTTTCTAACCCTTTCCTTCTCATTCCCATCCCCGTCCCCGCCCCCTTCCCACACCCGAGAACCCTCACCCCCTTATAATCTGAGTAAACTAAAACCCGTCATTATTTGTCATGAGTAGCTATAATTTCAATTCTCAAGTTCCTGCCTTTTAAAAAAACGATATTCAAATATAAACTTTCATCCCCCACCCCCCGTTACCCCCTTAAAATGTGAAAACAAAAATCCGTCATTATTTATTACGGTGAGTAGCTACAATTCCAATTTTTTTCAAGTTTACTGCATTTTTAAAAACCATATTGCTTTACAAATTTTCATCCCCCCTTCCCTTACTATGTAAAAATCCAAAAACCGTGTAACACGTCATTTATAGATGCTCGCGCGCCACCTATTTGCTTCATTCTATATCTCTCTGTAATGTAAGAACGTCACGCATTTACCGCGTATTTGTCTATATCGATGACTTCCTGACACGTTTCTTTTTGCTCGGCTCCTAAGGGTCGTAGCGTGATGTTAAATTGCCTATAGCGCCTTCCTCAAGAATTGGGTTATCAAACGCAAAGAGAATTTTTCGAATTCGACTGGTAGTTTCTCTACAATTCCAATTTTCAAGTTCTGCCTTTTTTTGAACCGATAATAATAATAATAATAATAATTGTTTGGACAATTTTACACACGGCTGTTTAGTCCCAACTAAGCCGAAGCTTGTACGTGGGTACTCGACAACTGATAAACATACTTAAATACATTAAAATAAATACATAAATACATACAAACACCCAGAATCCGAAAACCAACAGTTATGCTCATCACACAAATGTTGGTCCCGGGTGGGAATCGAACCCACGACCTTTGGCGCAGTAGGCAGTGTTACTACCACTGCGCCAACAGGCCAGTCAAACGATATTGCCTTACAAACTTTCACCCCCCCCCTTTATCTTAAAATGTTTTCCACGGTTTCTTGCGCTCCACCCCCCTCTCCCGCCTTACTAGATCTCCCTGTCCTACTTCCCTTTTCCCTCCCTCTTATCCTGCCTCCCTTGCCGTCCCATCTCTTCCTCTTCCCCATCCTCATTCCCGTTTCCGTTCTCGTGCCCGTCCTCCCCGTCCCCGAATGTGAAAATCGAAAAACCCCTCCATTTTTTATTTATGATGAGCTACAATTCCAATTTTCAAGTTACTGCCTCTTTAATAACCGATATTGCCTTACAAACTTCCCCCCCCCCCCCCCCCCCCCTTTATATTTAATGTTTCTTCAGAGAACAAAGATTTAATTTGTTTACTGTCCTCTTGCGCATGGACCTCATAAATTAGGCCACTTCCTCGCGCGCCACCTGTTAGCTTCATTTATCTCTCTCTGTAATCTAAGAACGTCACGCATCTACGGGGTTTTTTCAAATCGTCTGTGTCTGACTTTTTACTTTTTGCTCGGCTTCTATGGGTCGTAGCGTGATGTTACATAGTCTATAGCCTACCTCAAGAATTGGGCTATCAAATGCAAAAAGAATTTTTCGAATCAGACTGGTGGTTCTTGAGATAAGAAGGTTACACACATGTATTCGTGTTTACGTGTATGAATGACTTCATGTCACGTTTCTGAGGTTATTTTTGCTCGGCGCCTGAGGATCGTAGCATGATGTTATATATCCTATAGCATTCCTCAAGAGTTGGGCTTTCAAATGCAAAAATATTTTTTCCAATCCGACTGGTAATTCAAACAGACAGACAGACAATCTCTTCAGCTTTATTATATTAGTCCACGCATAACTTTTTACAGAGCAGTCCGATTTGCATAATTCTTTTTTATTGGATAGGGTATACTTCAATGTTGGTCACATTTAAAGTTGAAGAAAAGAATAAATTCAACCCTTAGGGTAGAAAATTAGTGGATGACTGATTGTTCACCTTTTAAATTTTCATCTTTGAACTGATTCTGTTGAAACTAGGCACACATAAGCAGTTCCAATGACACCACAACATGACAGAGACCTCAACTTGATCTGATGTCGGAGACGGAAGATAGTCGAGGGAACTCTTCAACGGTCTATAGCAGCTAACTCGCGTTTGGGCTATTCATTCATCTTAATGAGCACTTTATACCTAACTTATGATTTATGGGATTATGACTACCATCGATGGTTGATGATGGAGACGGAAGGCTGTCGAGGGAATGAATTAGTATATTTTAGTCACAAAAAAGTAAAAATATAAAAACTTTTTAACAAAAAAATTAAACCGTCGAAAAAAAGGAACTGAAAAGCGAAAAATAATAACAAGTAACCTTGTTAGTCTATAACTACGCTCCTATTAAAATATTAAAATAGTATAGGTACTCAGATGTAAGTGATATTGAGTAATATGCTACGCATTCGGCATTATGGAGTTTGTAGCCAATTAGTAGCACTTTCGTAGATCTGTTCGTTCGTTCGTTTCGTAGAGCGACACGTAGCATGGATTCGTAGCGATTTTGTATCCGAATTTATACTGCTCAAAACACTTAAACGAAAGAGATTTGAATGTTTGTAATTTGATATAAATCCCAATATTATGCAAGTAGGTACGTATATTTCATAACATTTCAAAATCCACAAAATGCTACCCGTTGACCCACAATTTTGATTACCTACCATAATACTATAAAATACGGCAAAAACGGCCATATCTTTTGACTGCGTTGATAAAGAAGTTTGATTCTTTCACAGCTCCAAGGGATTGCAGACCTGAGTATTTAATATTAATTTCAACTTGATACATCCACGTATTCTTGAGAAAAGGACAAAGACAGACGGACAACGAAGTGATCCTTTAAGGGTTCTTTTTTTCCTTTCGAGGTATGGAACCCTAAAAAAGGTCTTTCTTTTTTTTATGATCGTAATTACGAAACAGATACCAAGAAAAAAAATGACGTACTCAACATTTATTTTAAACCTTACAATTGTTAGGTTATTTATTGATTTATTCTATAATGTTAATACATACCTACAATATTTATTTATAATAGATGTCAATTTGTGTACTTAAAAAAATGACAATCTTACAAATACATATAATAATAATAGAGCTTACAAACCGTTACAAACAAAAATAAATTCCAAACCTTTTTTATACTTCTTGAATAAAAATTATTGCTACAACAAGGCAGTGCGCCTAAAATGCTGGCGGCATAACCTCGTTGGATCGCCAGACTTATTCGCTGGCCGAGGTAGCTGCCCGCCCGCCGCCGCCCGGTCACCTGATACGTCGTTGAGACGCTTTGACAGTTCCATAAATAACTTCACGGCTTCAGGGCCCCACGGCCCTATTGTTTCTACCCCCAAACGGCACAAACTGATAAACGTCACCAATGCAAGCGTATTTGCACTTCTTTACCGCTTCTGCCGAACTGCCGCCCCCGCCCTAGCTGAGGTGGCCAGGATATGGGAAGGAGCCAGAGTATCCACGCAGGTGGCATCCCATAAAAAAATTAGAAAAAACCAAAATCTTTTTCCCTTAATTGTTTTGATCGGTGTATATTGATTGCAATAAGCATATAATTTAAAATTAATTACAATTTGTGCAGTACCTAACATGACAGTCTTTCGAAATTAACTACACAAATTTTAGCAGTTACAATACTTACATATACAGTCTGTATTTACCTATTATTATATATAAAATAATTCGTTTAATATCTTATTTTAAAGAAAACAATAAAATAGCACAAAGTAATTCAGTAAATTTGAAAATGTTACGTAATAGTAAGTACATTATGATATAAGTGCGGTAAGTTGAAAATTACAATCGAGGCGATATTGCTAGCCCGAGCCGTAGGCGAGGGCCATAAGGAAGCAGAGGCTGTAATTTTCAAAGAGCACGTACGTCATACGACGTTTTATAACATATTTGCGAGGAAATAAATAAAACTCGGAAATCGAATAAATGTTTATTTACTTGTTAAAGCAGTTAAATCACTACTTGACGACATTTTCAAATAAAAACAATACAGCGAAAATAAAAAGCGCATGAAATTACACTGATTGCAAGCAAGTACCTGTAGTTTTTAAAATCATACTATTTTGTCTCAGTTAGAAACCAAATAGTTTTTTTTTCCAAAATTGATTCATTTAACCAAGAACAAACATAAAAGTCAAAAACGACAGCAGACATTTTACAAAATTTTTGTGCCGCTTAATATAATATATATCTACGGCCGGTTAGAATAATTTGAAAAAAAAAATCCTCGGACCGGACGTCCTCGGGTCGTTGATTTAGTATATATACCACAGATTAATATTATAGGTTTAAATACTATCTCTATGCCTCGGGTCGATTGCGACAAAAAAGTATATTTTTTTCTACTCCATCTATCAAATGAGAACTGTCGTTAAAAAGCGTGCAGTAATATTTGAGACATAATTACCTATATCTCCTTCTCTCACCACCCTGTCTCTCCCGACTATTTTCCCAGCTTGCAGAATATCACAGCTTTCAACTAATTTAGCCAATATCAGAGTCAGCTGAGATCGTTCGAAGTTGTGGCGAGAGTTAATATTGTGCTGGGTAACATTATACCTGCTACGTATCGACTTCAATATTACTCTTGAGCAAATTTCGATCGGACCGGAACTCAATTCTGGGGGCAACGGTGCAAGTTTCATACCAAACTTGGTCCATACTGCAGCACAAAATAAATCCTGCCAGGTCAAGCCTTAGTACTTTGTAAGTTGCTCACTAAAAGTTAAAATACGACATGTGTTGACGAGGGGTAGAGGTCAAAATTAAAAGAAAGATTTTGTTGGGATTTTGTCAGAAGTGGTTGTTTTTCTAAAAATGTATAGTGATCTGTGATTTATAAGTGCCTGTAAAATTGTATATTGTATCGTCTAATTCGTTCCAAAATGTCCTTGTTAAATCTTCATTAAAGTTGATATCACTTTAGTGAGGATGTGTATGGATCGCCGACTCGCACTAGTTGTGCCTTATTTATATGAATACCCAGCTGTAACCGCCGCCGGTTTTTCGACTGGCCCACAAGGACTTTGTTTGCAATTGGTCGTAATTAACTCCTCATCCATACACTTCCGGCTACATCCACCTTTTTCTTCTTCAATTAACAGCATCACATCGGTATTCTTCGTTGTTTTTCCTGCCACTTGCAGTGGAAAATTGCTAACGATAATATTTAACGCCAATTATGGAGGTGGCGGTATTACGTTCGGGTGCACCGGGTAATTAGTAATTATCCAGCTCTGTCGAGCAACGTAGTCTTCGAGACAAAGGCATATGTTCTCAGCGAGGATAGTGGGGCATGCATGGCTCTAATTGGAGCATGACTGTCTATCTACAGGCCATGTCAATGTAGATAGGGGTAGGTTGTAATGTCAATGTTACATACACAAATGCAGACAGAAGTTTTTCTAGCAAAAACAAAATTTTTGTTTATATATTACGATAATGGAATAATGTAAACTGTCGATGTTTTTTAAAGCTTTCAGATTTTTATTTGTGTCGGCATTTTTCAGTTTTCGTTACCTACCTAATATTCTTTAGGTATTATTATATTCACGGAATTTAATTTTTTTTTGCATTTACATCTAATAGTAATCCTGTCATGATGTTATTAACTTTATATTACGAAGATAATATTATTATGATTATAGTTGAAATTTATCGATAAGTAACAATATTTCGGAATAATGTTGTCCAGGGATGAAATTAAAACCTATTCAAAAACCCCAATACGGTGGTTTAGTGTTAATCGCTTAATCTGTCTTGGTATTTATATATTTTTCTCAGGCATGCTTGGAAATGTGAGCGTTATTTTGACAACCTACTTCGAGATAAATCGAAAATGCTGTACAGGTCAAATATATGCGAACAGGCAGCCGGCAATGCTGTATGAAAAACTATATATGTCGTGCTTAGCGGTCGAATAAATTGCTATCAAAACTCATATCTGTCGTGTAATTTGAAAGTGGAACGATCTTTTTACTCTAAAACATGGCAACCACGGAGGTAACTTATCAAAAGTTTGATTAAAATTTCGAATTACCTTGCAAATAAAAAACTGTTTAGTGGAAAAAAAAACAAATGAACATTTTGGCACGTGGAAAATTACTGTTGTTCGTCCTTGATTTTGAAATTGAATAATTTTTGTGCAATTGACAAAATGAGTTCAAGTGAATAAAACACATCACATTATTTGAGAAAACTATTATACAAGCCATGGCCACAACTAGGCAATAATGGACTTGCGTATGTATACACGTTCGTCCATCAAAGCCTAAGTTGCGGGCCGCTGGAGTAATGTACTATTCTCTTTCTTTCTGTCTTTATTTTTCTTCTTCTTTCTTCCTTCTTTTAAGAACTGCTGTTTGGCGTTAGTCAGTTCAGTTCTGTTTTGGTTAGTAGGAGGTCTTTTTACGAGACGAGTTTTTTTATTAAATAAGAGTTAACATTAAAAATCTGCCAAACTGTATTTACAGTATGTTGGTAGAGAGTCCCTCACTATAATTGTTATTTAATGTATAAACTAAATACAAACTGGTTGTACGATGTTCGACCACCGCACCCATACAACCGAAAATTTGCGCCCGTATTTACTAGATTATACCTTTCTCAACAAAGGTTTGATATTTACACTAGTTCCAATCTAATTCCACGAAAATTCTACTGTGCCCCGGACTACCTGATACCACATTATTCACGTGCGGATACTGTAGTTGGCAAGCCGGTTGATGGATTTCACGTTGGCAGCCATCAGCATCACTGTCACTGCATCCAGGCAATATACCTACAAATAGTATCGTATCAGATATCGAGCGAAAGCCGTCTGCACATGAACCTGCAACGGTGGGTATTGGAATTTCAGTTAGTTGAAACTGATATCCGCATGGAATTAATTTAAGCTGCAGGAATTACAAATGTGCCAGTTTCTGACATGCACGTCCGTTCACTGTATTTCTACTTATTGAAATTTGTGTAGGAGCATGATATTATAGAGTTACCTACATACGTGGATAGCTGCAGACTGGGAGCTTACTTTGATGTAATATTACCTGTTGATTCAACACAGGCCTTTGATGCTTATGATCAGCTCTGAACTTATAATTATATTGAGGACTAGCTTATGCCCGCGACCTCATTCGCGTTTAAAAAGAAGGCTACATGACATACTATTGAGATGTGCCTGCAATACTTCAAACTAACCAAAACCGGTCCAACCAACCAACAAACCAACCAACCTGCGAACAAACGCGCGAAACGCTCGAACAAACCTATCAATTAACCAACCCGCGAACAATTTCGCAAACAAACGCGCGAAACGCGCGAACAAACCAACCAAATAACCAACCAACGAACCCGTGAACAAACGCGCGAAACGCGCAAACATATGCGCGAAGCGCGCGAACAAACCAACCAAATAACCAACCAACCCGCGAACTATAGTACATTACTTTATAACATATTTGCTCGTAAATGATCACTTATTTTACCAATCTCAATATCGTTTTGTATCTCATTACGCACTTGTGCGGTAATGTAAAGTAAAACGCACGTGTGCGGTAATGTAAAGTAAAACGCACAGTTTATCAAGATGCTCCGTCTAAAAACGAACGAATAGCAATAGTACATTACTGCCGCGGCCCGCAACAGAGGCATTGATGGATGAGCGTACGTGAGTCCATCAATGCCTGGTTGAAGCCAAGGCTTGTATAGTGCTTTTCTCAAATAATGCGCGGAAATCCAAAAAAATATCCAAAGTTTTATTAAAATTGTGAACCGTCTGAACTGAACGATCACGACTTAGGGTTGTTACAATACTTTGGGCAAATCAAAATACTTTCGGCCATATCTCCGGAACGGCTAGTGCTAGAACCATGTTCATGTACTCAAATGAAAGGGCTCGACGAGATCTATCTGAATATAATATAAAAAAACACCTTGTTTATTCATATAAAATTGTATATACAGGGTGTTTTTATTTTATATTATATTCAACTAGATTTCGTCGAGACCTTTCATTTGAGTACAAACACGAGGGGTCTAGCTAGCACTAGCCGTTCCGGAGATATGGCCAAAAGAGTGTTTTTTTTTCATTTGGCCATATCTCCGGAACGGCTAGTGCTAGACCCCTCGTGTTTGTACTCAAATAAAAGGTCTCGACGAAATCTAGTTGAATATAATATAAAAAGAACACCCTGTATATATAATTTTTTATATAACAATTTCCGCGCATTATTTGAGAAAAGTTCTATACAAGCCTGCAATCAATGTAATTTCATGCGCTTTTTCTTTTCGCTGTATTGTTTTTATTTGAAAATGTCGTCAAGTAGTGATTATAACTGCTTTAACAAGTAATTAAACATTTATTAGTTTTCCGAGTTTTATTTATTTCCTCGCAAATATGTTATAAAACGTCGTATGACATACGTGCGCTTTGAAAATTACAGCCTCTGCTTTCTTATGGCCCTCGCCTACGGCTCGGGCTAGCAATATCGCCTTGGCTGTAATTTTCAACTTACCGCACTTACATCATAATGTACTATTATAGTATAGTATACATCACATTATAATACATTACTGCCGCGGCCCGCAACAGAGGCATTGATGGATGAACGTATGCATGTGGGCCGAGACGGTAGCCGAGGCACACACATACGTGAGTTCATTTGCAACCATCGTCGTGCGTGCAGCGTCAAGTCTAGTGCACGTTTCGCCCCATTACACCTAAACGCGTCAGGAAATATTCACAAACAATAGTGGAATAATAAAAATGAAAAATAAAGAAAAATGAAAAAGAGGAAAAGTAGAATAAGCGGAATTTCAAACCAAGTGCAATAGTATTAGAAATAATTGACACTAAGACTAAGTACCAAATACCGTCCCAAATACCGTCTTCTCGTCCCAAATACCGCAGTGTCTCAAGACAAAAGTCTTCGACCAGTGTGTGTTGCCAGTGATGACATACGGTACCGAGACGTGGTCGCTCACTATGGGCCTCATAAGAAGGCTCAAGGTCACGCAGAGGGCAATGGAGAGAGCTATGCTCGGAGTTTCCCTGCGAGATCGAATCAGAAATGAGGAGATCCGCAGGAGAACCAAGGTCACCGACATAGGTCGAAGAATTGCGAAGCTGAAGTGGCAGTGGGCTGGGCACATCGCCCGCAGAACTGACGGCCGTTGGGGCAGAAAAGTTCTCGAGTGGCGACCACGTATTGGAAGACGCAGCGTAGGCAGGCCTGCCACAAGGTGGACCGACGATCTGGTGAAGGTCGCGGGACCCGGCTGGATGAGGTTAGCGCAGGACCGGTCGTCGTGGAGATCCTTGGGGGAGGCCTTTGTCCAGCAGTGGACGTCTACAGGCTGATATGATGAAGACTAAGTAGGCTAAAATGATGGACATTGTTAATGAGTGGTATTCTTTTAATCTGTGACAATTTATCTACGTCACAACTGATGGCTCTAAAATTGTCCCTAAACGATCATGCTTGTTTGACATACGTTTACGTGTATATCATGCTGCATGATGGACTATCATGCTTGCTCTCGATCAATACTGTGAAGCAACGGCCAGCACGTAGTTTGCATGTCATGCACGTCAATCACTCAGCAAGACGGTCATGCATGAGTGACAGCACGTAATGCATGTCATGCCGCATGATCGTTTAGGGAGCCCAATCTAGCACATGGCAATAATCTATTAAATGTTTTGGATGTTGGCTTGGTAGCTTACAATTAGATCATCTGGATTCATTTTGTTAATCGCTGGTTTACGTATAGGTACACCTATAACTTCAACTATGCATCTACTAAATAGGTACCTAATGAAATTCTTTTGTAACATTGGCTATTTTGGATATCGTCGTCTAGACGGGTTATTTCGGATATTTCAGCTAATATTTAGGATAGCGAAGCGTGATGAATACAGAAGGTACCTACTTCCTCCATAGGATCGCCGCCCGCCGTCAGCGACCTATTTTGCTTTGCGATAAGTAAGTACACTATACCAATCTATGAGCCACTGCGGTCATTGGAAAAGATTTATTTGTATTCAAAATCTAAATGTTCGTTCAATAGATTCCTAGTTTTATTATGATGATATGAATGTCACTTCTATTTTGGACATCGACGTCTAGACGGGTTATTTCGGATATTTCAGCTAATATTTAGGATAGCGAAGCGTGATGAATACAGTAGGTACCTACTTACTTCCTCCATAGGATCGCCGCCCGCCGTCGGCGACCTATTTTGCTTTGCGATAAGTAAGTACACTATACCAATCTATGAGCCACTGCGGTCATTGGAAAAGATTTATTTGAATTCAAAATCTAAATGTTCGTTCAATAGATTCCTAGTTTTATTATTATGTTGATATGAATGTCACTTCTATTTTGGACATCGACGTCTAGACGGGTTATTTCGGATATTTCAGCTAATATTTAGGATAGCGAAGCGCGATGAATACAGTAGGTACCTACTTCCTCCATAGGATCGCCGCCCGCCGTCGGCGCCTATTTTGCTTTGCGATAAGTAAGTACACTATACCAATCTATGAGCCACTGCGGTCATTGGAAAAGATTTATTTGTATTCAAAATCTAAATGTTCGTTCAATAGATTCCTAGTTTTATTATGATGATATGAATGTCACTTCTATTTTGGACATCGACGTCTAGACGGGTTATTTCGGATATTTCAGCTAATATTTAGGATAGCGAAGCGTGATGAATACAGTAGGTACCTACTTACTTCCTCCATAGGATCGCCGCCCGCCGTCGGCGACCTATTTTGCTTTGCGATAAGTAAGTACACTATACCAATCTATGAGCCACTGCGGTCATTGGAAAAGATTTATTTGAATTCAAAATCTAAATGTTCGTTCAATAGATTCCTAGTTTTATTATTATGTTGATATGAATGTCACTTCTATTTTGGACATCGACGTCTAGACGGGTTATTTCGGATATTTCAGCTAATATTTAGGATAGCGAAGCGCGATGAATACAGTAGGTACCTACTTCCTCCATAGGATCGCCGCCCGCCGTCGGCGCCTATTTTGCTTTGCGATAAGTAAGTACACTATACCAATCTATGAGCCACTGCGGTCATTGGAAAATATTTATTTGTATTCAAAATCTAAATGTTCGTTCAATAGATTCCTAGTTTTATTATTATGATATAAATGTCACTTCTATTTTGGACATCGACGTCTAGACGGGTTATTTCGGATATTTCAGCTAATATTTAGGATAGTCGGCGCCTATTTTGCTTTGCGATAAGTAAGTACACTATATCAATCTATGAGCCACTGCGGTCATTGGAAAAGATTTATTTGAATTGAAAATCTAAATGGTCATTCAATAGATATCTAGTTCTATTATTATAATGAAATGAATGTCACTTCTATTTTGTACATCGACGTCTAGCCGGGTTTATTCTAATATTTTAGCTAATATCATCAACATATCAGACAGACATTTAGCGTCCACTGCTGGACATAGAATCCCCAATGAATCCTCCTCTGCCGCATCCAGCCGCTTTCGGCCAACTTCAGAAAATTCAGAAAATCAGTCGTATTATTCCGTCCTAAATGTAGAAAAGAAAATCATAATTTATGACGTTCCACACCTTAGAGTTTTTTTGCTGTTTTCTAAAATCTAGACACTTTATTTCTGGTATTGCACCATTATGTAGTTCAAATCGTACTTAGTAGGTACCTACTATAAAAATAATTTATGTATTTTAATACTTATCTGAAGTGTCATTTAAAATCCGTGGAGGAGAGTTGGTCCACACAGGTGGGATAAGTGTGAGCGTCACGTCACCAGCCGAGGGACGGCATGTCCACTATCGAATATGACCTACAGCCAAATTCGCCGGTGCATTGCCAGGATGCTGGCTAGAAACATCCATTCAAGATGAAATGGCCTAAGATGATGAATTCCGCCATTTTCATGTACTTAATGGAAATAAAACTTTATTTTCTGGCCGTAGTTAAGAAGTTCACTGGGATGTGATTGCAACGCCGTACTACAATCTAGAGATTCCATGAATCGGAATACAATTAATGAACCTGGATCGTGTTGTGGATTTCTGTAATTGAAATACACTCACAGTGTTGTTTTAATTAAATTGCATTGAAACGTTCGTAGTTTGGTATTGAACGCTTCCTTTTTTTAACGGGAACTGTTTCAATAAACAATTGGTTAAAAGCGAGATGACGTGGAGATGACAATGAGATGATATTTAACGAGAGATAAACGACAATTTACAACGGTGTTTGTAATTTATTGTAGATTTTAAGAGAATAGCGATATATTCATTTCTCTTTGGCAAACAGTGAGCACAACGTCTGAGTTTTCTGAGTTTCTGAGTTTTCTGGCGAAGGATATGGTTGGGCAGTAGCTCATCTAATGAAGAACTGCTGCTTCTCACGATCCATCAGTTCAAAAGAAAAAAAAGATAAGTGCATGACATAAATAAAGAAGGAACGAATTCAGTGAATATAATAGCCTATGCCGAGAATTAAAGTCACATGAAGACTTTATTGGTATTTCCATATATCTATAATTTTTTTTAAAATTGCCGCATTAATTATTGGATTGGAACCCAAATCACGTTTCCGTGCTGCACGGTGTCGCACAGCGCTGCGCGTGTACGCGCGTCGCCGCACGCGGTTAGTGTGAAGTCAACTAGTGAGAGCCATACTATTACAACGTCATCACGGCACAGCGCGCGCGCGACGTGTGGACCGCCCGGTACGATCGCGCGCTCGGGTTGTCTCTGCGTGGCTTGACGCACGGATACGCGCGTAGCTGCGCAGCGCTGTGCAGCATCGTGCGTTTTTGTGTCCTTTCCCATAATATTCCATACATTACAATGTCATAAGCCGTGCTGCGCTGTGCGCGCGATCTGGCAACATCGCGCGCGCGCCGTGCCGTGATTGGTCCTCACTAGTTGACGTCACACCGCATGAGGCGATTGCGTTGCGGCACAGCACGTCGCGACAACTGGCCGGTGTGACCTGCTACGCAACGCTCTGCGCTGCACCGCATACGCATTCGGTTTGACCCGGCCTTTAACCAGGCCTTTAAATATGTGGCATGACAAAAAAATACCTACATGGAGTTTTTTTACATAGAATAATAGAAGGAAGAATGGAGGCCTGAGTAGTTACCTATTTGATTTTTTTTTGTGGTGGAGCGACGGCTAAGTTGCATTTCATAACTTACGCTCGTTATTCCTGTTTTGGTGGAAAATATATTATTTTACATATGTACCAGGCAGGCACCAGAGACAATGTAGGCAAAAACGTTGTTGGGCGCCGAGAGAATCTGAATACGGTTGGTAGGGTACTATATACTATACTCTCCATCACATGCATGAAGGTGTATTAATCCACTGCAGGACATCCCTATCGTGATATTTCTATAAAATATAAAAAAGGAAAAAAGGGGAAAACAGCACTTATGAAGATTCTATATACGCTATAGCTTGAAATATATTTCGACTTCCCATAACAGTATTATGTAACTTTAAGAAAGTTTATCGTTTTGATGTTTAATAACCATTTTCGCAAAAAAGGGTGAACTCTTTCCGTTCTTTATTTTAATTGAAATGTTATGCATTCCCCTTCCAAGGAAGTAACCTTAAAGAAGCCATGTAAGTACTTTTGCCCTCGACCGTACGTTTAAATTAAAACTTCTAATTAATTTAATAACTTTTATGTCCGGTTTCCACGGAACTTTTAAAACTACTGCATAATTTGTTAGGAACGTTTTTATTCAATTTATTTAGTCCTTCACTAGATCGTCGGTCCACCTTAATTAAAGTATTTACTTAAAACTAAAATGAAAGGTTTGTCGGTCGACTTATTTATTAAAAATTAAGAAAATCAGAAGATGTGGAGACCTATAATTGACCTCGTATTATGTACTTTACTTTAAGATAATGTTGTTATTATAGCTGTTGGTTTTCCAAAACAAAATAAATAAATAAAATAAAATTGGCCGACAACATATAAGCGCAACACAGACAGAGCGGCGGTGGTGCGATAGCGTTGCGGTGGCGAATCAGCGGGAAGCGAATATAAAGCGGAGCCCTTCAGACAGGTATACCGCTTGCGGCGGCGGTGAGTATGAAGAACGCTCCGCACCGCGGCCGCTCTGTGTGGCGGTTCTCATGTAATAAAAAGGAATGCAACGCGCCGCGCGGGGCGTACCAATCTGTGCGCGTGGCTTTGTCGCTTTCGCTTTCGCGCCGCCGCCGCAGCGCGCGTCTGCCGCGCCGCTTTGATGTGAAGGGCTTCACACTATTTCGAACATTACAAAAAATTACCGCAACGCTATCTCACCGCCGCCGCTCTGTCTGTGGTACGTTTAAATGTTATCATCATCATCACGACATCGCTTCCCGCTGTCTGTCCCTCTGTACGCTTAGATCTTTCAATCTACGCAACGATTTTGATGCGGTTTGTGATCTAGTAAGTGTACAGAAGGACAGACGGACGGAAGCGACTTTGTTTTATACTATGTAAGGAGGATTATTATTTTGATATTTACAGAAAATATAAAAAAGTCAATGTTTAATGAGGTAGAATTTTGGGCGCTTTCATTACTAACGCTGACTAATATAACTTTGCGAGATAATTTGTGTATCGACAAAAAACAGGCCGTGATGGCATATATAGGGTCCTACCTCTATATTTTTTTGCACCCGTGCGAAGCCAGGGCGGGTCGTTAGTAAGTTATATGTAGTTAACTAAACCTAATTGGAGATACTTTGGTAAAATAGTCTCTATTGCAACTGTCACTTAAACCATTTTGAATTTCAATTTTTAAATAGATATTTGCTGTGTAGCAAATAGCGTTTCGGCCTTGAAACGTCATTTCCAATGCATCGATGCCACGTATCAAAGGGCGAAGGTTCCGCCCGCCCTTACCTCGAGTTACCGCCCCAGCAGGCAGCGCATTCGAGTCGCCGCCTTCAGCCGTGTGCAATACTCCGCCTCGGTGGGAGGTGCAACGCGTGCCCTTTGCGCGAGAGTGCCGCAGCAACTCCAGTCCACTTCCGCTATTCACCCAGACCTGACGACTACTACTTGGTGAATATCGCAGTGAGCCAACCATGAGTGACTCCGATGAGGAGTATTACAACTACAGAATCCCTCTGATTCCTGTCGCTCGGGATGATGATAACGAGGGCTCTAGTCGACGACGCAGAACATCCGATAATGGAGGCGGGCAGTATATTTCGATATCTATTCCCAGGCGCACAACATCAAATCTTAGCAGTGATAACGAATCCGATGATGAAGTGTTTCTAGACGAGTCGAAGGTTTACTATTACAAATATGGTGCGATTCCGAAGAAAACATCGCGCAGGAGACTGGGCGGCTCCAGCAGCCCAACCGCGGAGAGTCAGAAACTGACTCTTGGATTCGATATCATATTGCCGAGCGATAGCGACGACGAAGATGGGGTTTCAGTGCCGTCTCTTCCAGAAAGAATTAGAATTTACAAAAAGCAAGCCATGGAATATATACGCGATGTATTGAGTTTCCAGGTTAGTCAGTTGGACTTAATGAGGTCCTACAACATTGTTACGAATAACAGACGATTACGATTTTCTGTCGTGTTTTTTTATCGCGATCGTCTTAATGTATTTTTAGTTCCAAACCCATACCTGCCGAATAGGAGATACATTTCTGTACAACTCTTATTTTAATTAGATTATAATAAACATAATTTAATATATAATAATAAATGCGCTGAAAGATTTAATAAAACATGCAACACATTAAAGCAAGTAAATTTACAATCACTATCTTACTAGTAAGATAGATTATAGATAAATATATTTAAATACATATATGCATCTCATTAAATCATTATATATGTTACGTTAACATTTATTTATTTAAATATTAGCAAATAAAAATAAAGTATGTAAGTTACGTAAAGATAAATAAACTAATTTTATATAAATGGCCATGAATTTGAATCAAGAAGGTAAAACAATTAAATCATGAATTAAATTGGTAGGAAAATTAACAAAGAAATAATATTTTAATAATAAAACTGTCACAGGTTCATTTTTATATATATTTTTTTCTATTGCAAATATAATTTGTTCTTTAAAACGGTTATTGTTTATTGCTAAAGCTAAAGATTTGACAAGATTTGGTTTTAATATTACTTAATACATAAAATGTGATATTGATATGAGAATGTCGGTCGTAGCCGCAATAGAATAATTTTACTAGAAAAAAATATTGTCATTCCTCAGAATATTACTTACTAGTAAAATTACAATATAAGCTTGAAACCTTGAAATCACTTTCAATGTGTGTAAATATAAATATGTAGCAAGGGGAACAAGCGAGCGTGCCGCGGCTGCCGCCGGGAGCCAGGGCCCTAATGACAATAAGCCGTTGGATTCCTAGGAAAATTATATTCCGGTTACTTTGTCCGGTTATTCCTGCGAGTTATAAATTTATAATAGATACCCCTATGTCCCTTGTTGGCTTAGTGGCTTGATAATTGGACTCATGCTCCACTGTATGTGCTCACACACACTTTATATGTACTATGTGTACTACAACTTTGTGCGATTTGGTTCTGTCTGAGTTTTAAATTTGTAAATAATCCAGTCTTTGTCTAATTCCCATAGTACATAGAGCGTAATTTGTGATTAGAGAATTGTAGGTACATAATACCACAGATTACTCGTAGCGAGCGGGAACGTAGCGAGCTATTTCCGTGTTCTGTGCATAATACCTTTTAGAGTAACCATATATTTTTTCTGTTTCTGCGAACCCTCATAAATTCAAAACTTAGATAGGTAATTCGTTGCGCAACTTCTAGCCTGATTTCTTTCGTTACTTGAAAATTGAAGAATCCAATTCCGAATCGAAATGAGTTTGTTTGTTGCAACATCCAGCCAGAACCAATTTTTCCAATGTAATTTCAATTTCCGAAGATATGTTCAGAAAATCAGAATAGTGCGCCCGGGGCCGGACTACGCGGGCTCGCCTCGGCTCTGGCTCTATCTGCATATACCTACATTTTAATATTTGCACAGAAATAAATTTACATACTTAGCAAATGGCAAAATCGTCCAACAGTAAAGCAATGAATGGCGTATAAATACCTATGCGAATTAAAGTTTTCTTACACGCGTCCTTATTATTATTAAATAAATGAGTATTTGTTTTTATTAGAAATCTGTTTAAGTTCAAACCTAAACCTAAACCTCAGGGTTTAGGTAGACGAAGCTAGTACCTATGAATTTTTACAAAAACTTTTTAATTTGTTGTTTAACGTGTTGAGTCAGTTTAGAGAAGCCAGACAGATTTAATTGTAAGTGGAATTTGTGTAGAATTTACGCAATCAGTATCTAAGATAGTGTTTATTAGTGTAAGTAAGTAGGTACCTACTTGTTTTTTTCCAAAAGGTTTTTTTGCTTAGTAGGGAATTTTCAGTGCTGAAGAAGATTATACCGTAATTAAAATGCGATGCGCATTTATACAACAAAGGAAGCTTCAAAGTAGCGCTTCAGTAAAAATTGCATCTCGCAAGAAAATCTGTTAGAGGAAATTCTATAACAGTTTCTTTGAAAATCTCGAGTAAACGACTTGTTATAAATAGACGTAAGACGCTTATGCACTTTCAGCGCCGTTTTATATTTATTTTTATATTATTTTTATATTTAGTTTTATTATAATTGTTATATTAACGTAGCTCAAGGCTACAGGTTGCTGACGTATTTAAAATATAACATTTAATATAACTATTAGGCTCCTTTGTGCCAGCGGAGGCCTGGTAGACTAAGTTTACTTATCCTTTTTATTTTATTTTTAAATTTTACTATTAGGTAAACTTACACACATTTTATTTTGTCAATAATATGTTCCAGGTACATTGAGAATAAAGTACCCCCACACCCCCGTATCGTTAAATTTGGACGTTTACCGAAGAGTATTTATTAATCGGTTATTTTTATTAAAGAATAACTCTGACTTTCACCTCATAGTTTTGATAAATCCTAGGTTTTAACCGGTTTCGGCTTTTACAGTACTTTTACTTAACTTGATATGTTTAATTAATTTTATATGTACATATATGTAAGTTTTTCTTGTACATAGATTTAAAAAAAAACAAGAATTAGGAGGATTTATCTCTACACTAGATCTTTTACTGCCAATCTTCACCAGAATCTTAAATTGTTCATCCAATCGCATGGTACAGAGTGGGGCCAACTGTCAGGCATGGCAACCAAACGTGTGTGTGCAATGCAATGAACAGATACTATAGGTTATATCGTTTGTTACAGAGCAACTATACCAAGTTTTTGAAAAATCTCCACACCGAGCAGATTGCAAAGCTTCAAGCCAAGAACCAGCACGAATGCGATTTGCTCGAAGATCTGAGGACCTACATCATCAAGCGCTCCGCCATCGAGAGGTCATACTCCGAGGTAAGTTCTTACTCTCACGATGTCTGAGGGCAGTTTAGCCGCAAGACTAACAGACGAGGGGCTGCGATATGGTGCGGATGCTGCAATTCATCTATCTAGTTTGATGTTTCTCGCGGAAACAGCTTTTTCCGAGGCATCTATAGATAGCCTACGTATTATACGTATTACTACGTATTATCGTTTCAAGTTTCATCAAAATCGGTTCAGTAGTTTTTGCGTCAAAGAGCAACAAAAATACCTACATCCAAACATCCTTACAATCTTTCGCGTTTATTGACCGAGCGAGCGAAGCGTCTAAGTTTCGAGATTGGCCAAAAATGCTAATGTCCGTCTGTCCTTCTGTCTTTCTGTCTGTAATTCTCTACAGGTCGCATTTTTCAACCGATTTTGACGAAAATTTGCATTGGTATAAATTAATTAAACCGTAAATTAAATGAGTAGAATAAAATTTTGAAAAACATTTTTTTTGGAGTACCTACCATACTCGCAAAGTGGGAGTGAACTTTTTTTTTCTTGTGAATCCCATAGTGTGGGATACCGTTGGATAGGTCTTTCAAAAATATTGCTGGTGTGTGAATACCATTTTTTCGATTTAGGGATCCGTTGGCGAAATATTAAGCTTTAAAGCGGTAATTTTTGTTAGAGTCACGTGTCCCCCCCCCCTGCCAGCTAAACGGTTGCTTCAGGAAATGTGAAAAAATTCATGGCAGTAGCTTATATAACATAGTTACAAGGAAAACTATTACGGCTAAGTAGGTTCTATTAGTTTTTGAGTAATAGTGGATCGACATAAGAAAGTTGAAAAAATAAATTATGTTCATAGAACTGCATACGTACGCGTGATATCCATGGTGTGGGGTATCGTTGGATGGGTCTTTCAAAAATATCGCGGGTGTGTGAAAAACATTTTTCGATTCAGGGATCCGTTTGCGAAATATTAAGCTTTAAAGTGCTAATTTTTGTCACTTTAGTAGGTACTTTTTCTGTCTCCAACTACAAAGTTAGCTTTTTTTGGTTTCTTTTAGGTTTGGTTTATAAGGGCTGGCGAGGTCTACTGTTCTCACGGAACTACTAGTTAGTAAAGTAGGAAGGATGTATGCGACGTTGTAGCATGCGACGCGATGAAACCCCGCTTCCACATTGTTACCTAATATATTATACCTAATTGACCGAGCGAGCGAAGCGAGCGAAGCGTCTATGTTTCGAGATTGGCCAAAAATCCTAATGTCCGTCTGTCCTTCTGTCCTTCTGTCTTTCTGTCTGTAATTCTCTACAGGTCGCATTTTTCAACCGATTTTGACGAAAATTTGGCATGGGTACAAATTAATTAAGCCGACAAAATGAGTCGAATAAAATCTTGAAAAACATTTTTTTTAGAGTACGTACCATACTCGCAAAGTGGCATGGAATTTTTTTTTTCTTGTGAATCCCATAGTGTGGGGTATCGTTGGATAGGTCTTTCAATCATATTGCGGGTGTGTGAAAACCGTTTTTTCGATTTAGGGATCCGTTGGCGAAATATTAAGCTTTAAAGCGGTAATTTTTGTTAGAATCACGTGTCCCCCCCCCCCTGCCTGCTAAACGGTTGCTTCTGGATATGAGAAAAAATTCATGGCAGTAGCATATATAACGTAGTTACAAGGAAAACTATTACGGCTAAGTAGGTTCTATTAGTTTTTGAGTAATAGTCGATTAACCTATGAAAGTCGAAAAATTAAATTATGTCCATAGAACTGCATACGAAAAATGGGAAATAATTTTTTTTCCGCGTGAATTCCATGGTGTGGGGTATCGTTGGATAGGTCTTTCAAAAATATTGCGGGTGTGTGAAAAACATTTTTCGATTCAGGGATCCGTTTGCGAAATACTAAGCTTTAAAGTGCTAATTTTTGTCACTTTAGTACTAACATCTTCTCCTATTGCAAAATTGACCTTTGTTCGTTTCTTTTAGGTTTGCTTTATAAAGGCTGGCGAGGTCTACTGTTCTCACGGAACTACTAGTATAGGCTTTGTTTCATTGAAATCGGATGACAGCGAAGAAAGTTATCGTCATTTACAGATAAATCATATTATAACGTAACTAGACGGGACGATATCATAGAAATAGGAGATAATTAACAAAAATTTGTATGAGAGGTTTTATTAACAGCAATAGAAGCCAAAACAATAATTTTTAGAGATTCTGTCTGTCTTTAATTATGTTTATTCCCACATCACGCCAAAAATACTTCACCAAATTGGATAGTTTTCACAGTTGTGTTCCTAAAGGTTTAACTTAAAATCTGGTGATTTTTCCCAGTGAACTTTAATAAGAGTTCACTGATTTTCCCATAGGAAAATTATAACTAGACGATGTCTGTACATAGCAGAGATAGGTACCTTCTTTCAAAATCCACGCGTACGAAGTACCGGGCAACAGCTAGTATATATGTATAGCGAAAGTCATAGACAGAGGCAACCGGCGGCGGGGCTTCGACGCGTGTGGCCAAATACGCAAGTGGCCAAAGCACACATTTTTGGCCATTCACGTATTTAAATTTCCGTAATCCACAAAGTACCTTTTTCGCAGAAGGCTAATACCCAAATATTTGGTCAGTACGTATATTTTAATAATGTTATGCCACGGACTTACGGGGTGCCGCGCCACCAAACATTTGCAGCTAAGTTGACAATGTACAAAGGTTCCTGTTACACGAGATGAGAATTTTTTTAAAACTGTTAAACGTTTGCTTTTTCTACATCCTTTTTTCATCATCTTTGTAAGTCATCATAATTTGTCCAATGATATGGGTACCTTCATTGTAGGAAGTAGAAGATTTTTCTTGGAAATCAAAGTTATCCTAAAAGTATACCTATTTATTAAATTTGACCCAGATTTGTAAATGGTGACTAAAAAAATGAAAAGTGCCGAATTGTATATTAAAATTGGAAAAAACATTATCTCTAATTGTGTCAGTTCTTGTAGTGTTAGTACTAATATTAATGGTAACATATATGCCATGCATTCTATAGCAGTATTGGTTAGACATCGTGGCGACCTTATTAGATTCAAAACCTTTCTTTTTAAATTTCGAACTGGCACGACAAAAAGAATGCGCCAATAAATGAATTTAAAAAATAAGCAGAAATAAATTGACCAATAACAAGTCAAACAAGTCCTGTCATGTCAAATGCTAAATCACGTGTTTACGATAATGGTCAAATGTTATTCATTTTTTAGGTTTATTTCCAGACTTAGCTAAACCACGACGAGTATAATTTGTAAAACCTTACGAAATTATTTAATATAGATCTGTAATGATGAAATTTCTAGACGATAGGGAATTCTATCAACAATTTTTTACGTCATTGTACTAATTTATAACGGTAGCTTGCTCATACGCGAAGTTAAGTTTGTTGGTGTTTACGATAATGGTCAAATGTTATTCATTTTTTAAGTGATTTTATTTCCAGACTTAGCTAAACCTTTAGTATAATTTGTAAAACCTTACGAAATTATTTAATATAGATCTGTAATGATGAAATTTTTAGACGATAGGGAATTCTATCAACAATTTTTTACGTCATTGTACTAATTTATAACGGTAGCTTGCTCATACGCAAAGTTAAGTTTGTTGGTACTTTTGTACAAATAAATTTTTGTGATGTAAATACAAATTTACGGTTTTCGGATTTTTTCCTTTACTTGTGCTATAAGACCTTGCTTCTTGCCAAATTTCAAGATTCTAGGTGAACGGGAAGTACCCCATAGGTTTTGGTTACCAAGATACTCAAAAATGCGGCGAAATCAGCAATATCTTTTAACTGCGATGACTTAGAAGTCTGATTTTTTCACGACATCAAGGGACTGCAGACCTGAGTATTTGATATTAATTTCAATTTGATACCTCCACGCGTTCTTGAGAGAAATGGTATTGACAGACGGACAGACAGACGGACAACCGAGTGATCCTATAAGGGTTCCTTTTTTCCTCTTTTGAGGTTCGGAACCCTAAAAAACCTGCAAAATGGCATAAAAATGTATGAAAATCTTAAAGTTAAGGAATCATGACGATGCTGCTCCCAAACGGCTGATCTGATCAGTTGGATATCTATAGCCATCTAAAAGTCCTCCATCTACTCTCTCGATGACTGTCATCAAATCACGCCCCGATCAATCCTACACGGAGAACCATGGCTTCAAAGTGACCTCGATTGTATGAAAATCTTACCCTGTTTCTAATTATCCGTCCACCTATGTATGTGGGTACTAATAAATAAAATGTTCCTCTAGGTACTAGGACTACCTATTTAAATTGTCTTTTATAAGTTAAAAAGTGTTTTCTTTTTTCTAAGTAGCAATTTTATTTGTCATCCAAGGTTAAAGTGACTTTTAATGGCAGGCATTTAGTTTCTAGGTCGTGTAAAATTTACAGCTGCACCTTCTGCAAACTCTTGCTGGAATTACAAGATAATTATAGTACCAGCTATTCTGTGTAAGACTGACAAGGTCGCCAACTGCACGTGTTCCAAGGCGATTATTCCAATTACGCGGCTACCGATCAATGTCTGAGTAGTTAGGCCGTTAGCCATCGACCGTAGAGCCTTTGAAGAGGACAGCGAGACGATGAAGCACTTGCATGACGTGAATGCAAAGCACCGGAGAATCAGAGTCCTGGATGCAGCTTGCTACCTACCACTAAGCGGATTATTATCATTCAACGGCAGCAGGGGCTTACACAAAATATCCCAATGCGGTGTATTTAGGCATTCAAAATGTTTGTTAACCATTCATTTTACGAAGATACAGTTAAGGACCTGAGAGATTTAGGGCCTCTTACACCACTTGCTGATAAAGTCCCAGATACCCTATCTGCAGGTTATCTGACAGATAGCCTGTTTTTTTGGTTTCACAGGTATCTGATTGCTTATATCTTATAAATTTTATATAGTCTATCACACAGATTTATCTGATAGATTAGTTTATCACTAAGATTACTATTTGTAACAATATCAGGAAGTGGTGAAAGAAGGGCTTAATTATGAAGATTGCCTGACCGTGTGATTATAAAATTTATAGTACTTTTCCCAAATAATGTGAGGAAATAAACAAATGCGTTTGATTAAGAAGAAATAGGTAGGTAATTTAATAGCTCATGATTAGTTAGTCTTTACGCAATGAGGTAAAAGTGTTTGCAAAAAAAAAACGTAAAGTAATTAGCCAATAGGAACAAACTTGGAACAAACTGTGTGTCACGTTTTCAATTAAAAAGAAAATATTTTAAAGGTCAACTGGCCAGAGCGTGATTAACAGGTAGGTATTACCTAAAACTGTAATTATTACACCATCATTATCACCGTGTAATGTAAACTAACACACAAGCGATCGACCAGGCTTTTTGCCATTTTTTTTTCTTAGTCCCTTTGATTAAGCAATGTTCAAAATTGTTAAAATTTTATCGTAGCGGGAAAACATGGATTTTCATACATTTTATTTTAATTAAGTATAGGCCGGAAAGTTTATTTTTTCAAACTTAAAAGGCAACATTTTGAACCAAAGCACGATTGGTCTGTAAACGAGGTTCTTCCAGTCTTCTTTTTTCCAAGGAAAACCGATCCTTTCTGAACATGTTTGAGAAATAGTTACATTATTGTATAGGCGCGGAAAGTAGTCGATTACCTGACGAGGTGATTTAGCCGGTCGAACCTTGGCAGGCCTTGTTTAAAGTAGGAGTTGAAAGTTGAAGCAGCATTGAGATGTTGACTACCTATTAATGAAACGCTGTAATTTATAAAGAAGTAAAATTAAGTTATTTAAAAGTTTCATTATTTACTAATTTCAGTAGGTACAAACAAATTACTTTATGGAAGTGTTTCATTTTATTTTCGCTTTGAACCTATCATAATTAAAAATATATCAGGTTTCAAACTCTTTAAATAAATTAACATAAAATTATTTTTTATTCAAAGAATTGGTGGATGACATTCACATGCGCCTAGGAATTCCTTCTTCGGCGTAGCAGGTTTTTTCTTTCACCGTTTTAGAGCAGTCAGTGAATATACGAGTAAGTAGGTAGGAGTTAAGTTTCGAGAAAAACCCATTGGTACATGACATTATGGCACGACCGGAATCGAGCTCTCCTGGCCTGGGGCCTCTCGCGACACAACAGGCCCCAGGCCGCGACTTAAATTCCCCACTACGCCATTGATATCAGTTCGGTACCTACTCGATAGCGATACACTAACTTAGGAATGTTGTACGTCGCTGTACGATATGACTATACCCGCGGAGTAGGACTGTACCCCGTTATCAAGCGGGCAGTTTGGTGGCTACCTAACATTAGTGACTCAGCCAATGAAACTGAACAATTTTCACAAATAAAATTTTGGAGATCCCATACATGTCACGCTACGTCATTTGGATGGTTGGTGATGGAGTACGTCACTAATGTTAGGTTCAAAATCAAAATACCTGCTTGATAACGGGGTATGGATATGACGTAGCCGTGAGCTGAAGGTTTGACAAGTACCACATACACATAACCCACCAACTGGCATTTACGACTCCATCATGACAAGTTTTCAATTTTTCGTAGCACCGTTGAAATTATCGAGTGACGTTAAAATTACTACTCATACTTCAATTTAATATCAAGAAATGCAGTAGTGTAGTGGTGATATTTTGTAATATAGCGATGGTGCTACAAATCGTAGCGTTCAATGATGAAAGTAAAAAGTTTCTGGTGGGCGCCGCTGCCTGCGCTCATAAGGAGAAGCATTAATCCTATCACCATCATAGGTATTTCATCTTGGACAGATGTATCTGGCCACTGGCCAGCATCCTTTACTACACCGGCGCTCGTGGCTGTAGAGCCCTATTCGGGAGTGGACATGCCGTCCGCGCCCGCGCCAGGTGACACACTTGCCCACTTACGGACTTATAACGGGGAACTGTTACCCACAGTGTTGTTTCACACCTTTTGTGGACCAAGCGTCCTCTCCACTGATGCTGCTGCGCCAGGGATGTAATTAAACTTGTTTGTTTGAATTTGAAAGAAAGAAAGAGTACTCTTTAATGACACCATTGTAAAACTAATATATGCTTACAACTATTACTTAGATAAACGGGCGAGCAACAGTGTCAACAGGTCGCTGCCTCAGCTTTTTGCCGCAGAGTAATCTGCGGCACTGACTTTCAGGCAGAACCGTAGATTTGTTTTGTTTAAATTCGAGTAAAGAATTGAATTGAATAAGGGGATGCCGTTTGAAATGACACATTTAATTACTAGTAGTTCCGTGAGAACAGTAGACCTCGCCAGCCCTTATAAACCAAACCTAAAAGAAACCAACAAAAGTCAACTTTGGAAACAGAAAAAGTACCTACTAAAGTGACAAAAATTAGCACTTTAAAGCTTAATATTTCGCAAACGGATCCCTGAATCGAAAAATGTTTATCACACACCCGCGATATTTTTGAAAGACCCATCCAACGATACCCCACACCATGGATATCACGCGGAAAAAAATAATTTTCCATTTTACGTATGCAGTTCTATGAACATAATTTATTTTTTCAACTTTCTTAAGTCGATCCACTATTACTCAAAAACTAATAGAACCTACTTAGCCGTAATAGTTTTCCTTGTAACTACGTTATATATGCTACTGCCATGAATTTTTTCACATTTCCAGAAGCAACCGTTTAGCTGGCAGGGGGGGGGGACACGTGACTCTAACAAAAATTACCGCTTTAAAGCTTAATATTTCGCCAACGGATCCCTAAATCGAAAAAATGGTATTCACACACCAGCAATATTTTTGAAAGACCTATCCAACGATATCCCACACTATGGGATTCACAAGAAAAAAAAAGTTCACTCCCACTTTGCGAGTATGGTAGGTACTCTAAAAAAAATGTTTTTCAAAATTTTATTCTACTCATTTTGTAGGTTTAATTAATTTATACATATGCCAAATTTTCGTCAAAATCGGTTGAAAAATGCGACCTGTAGAGAATTACAGACAGACAGACAGACAGCCGGACAAGAGCATTTTTGGCCAGTCTCGAAACGTAGACGCTTCGCTCGCTTCGCTCGCTCGGTCAATAATTTTATGAATAAATTAGCTGACCCGACAGTCCTTGTCCTGTCGATTCTTTCATACAATTTTCCTTTTTACTTTCTCGCCCCTCGTAGGTAGGGTTTTTTTTCCTAATCCACCTCTGTATTGACATAGTATTGAGTCAAACGACACAAAAAAAAACCGGACAAGTGCGAGTAGGGTTCCGTACAAACTTAATTAAAGAAACAATTCGAAAATCGTTAATAAAATTTGTAGTTAAAGCACCTGTATATTAATTTAACAAGAAGCAACTTCTAGAATAGCACAACCTGCCTTATTCTGACATACCTAATAATCATCTTATCTTCTACCTAATGGTCTGATAGAAGTCGCTTTAAAGCGTAAGACTGTCTAAATTGTAATATTTACTAATTGTACCTGTCTTTAATTTTATTTGCACAATAAAGTATATTGTATTGTACCTACTCTTAATGTACTAGGTATTTAACGTCAACAACATTCAAAAAACAATTTCAAACAAATTAACATTCGAAGTAAGAAAGTTTGATATTTTAGTTGATAAAATATGTCGAGAATAAAAAAAAGTTTGGAATATTCAAGGGTTGAACAAAAGGAGAAAGAGTCTTGGAAATTTACAAGCGTGACTGAAATTATTTTCGAATCTACCTGTTGTTTTTCGGAGTTACCGTGACCCTGTCCTGACCTATGGCAATTCTATTCACTCATTCCAAACACTTTTGTACTTACATTAAAAAACCGGACAAGTGCGAGTAGGACTCGCGTCCTGAGGATTTCGTAGAAATTAACAATTTTTTGTGATGTATAACAACAAATTTACGGTTTTCGGATTTTTTCCATTACTTCTGCTATAAGACATTGTTTCTTGCCAAATTTCAAGATTCTAGGTCAACCGGAAGTACCCCATATGTTTTGATAAGCAAAATACTAAAAAATGCGACAAAAACGGCCATATCTATTCATTGCGTTGACATACAAGTAGAAGTTTTATTTATTCACAGTTCTAAGGGATTGCAGACCTGAGTATGTGATATTAATTTCAACTTGATACCTCCACGCGTTCCTGAGAAAAAGCGTTATTGACAGACAGGCAGACGGACAACGAAGTGATCCTATAAGGGTTCCTTTTTCCTATTGAAGTACGAACCCTAAAAAAGAAAACAATACAATTTTATAGTAATTTGGAATACAATCTACCTTCTCTGAGCAACTCTCGTAAGTTTTTATTTTTTCTTCTGCGTTTGTTAACAGATTCTACTGTTATAAGGACGGTATATTATATTCGCAAAGCCTGGGAATAATCGCAACTGGCAAGCTACTACAAAATGGAACAGGAAAAACTATACCGAATAGAATCGTACATCCAGGGGGTCCACCGACAGAAGGAAAAAAACTATAAACCACACCAAATGAAAAACTTCATATTAAAGACGGATTACCCGCTTTCGACTCATAACCGTGGAGCAATCAAACGGACTGCAATTCACACTGAACTGAAGTACTGTATACTGAAGAACTAACCTTGAAGCGTTTCTAATATAAGTACCTATAGATTCAGATATGTCGCTCAGTAATAGCTTCTATAGCCCAGAGCGAAGTAGCTTTTCTCCTTTCATGGCTCAAGTCTGTGTCAAGAAACTTGAGAAAATGACAACTAAAATATCCCTAAGGTTTTGAAATTGTTACCGCTTCAGCCCTGTCTAAGCAGAGTGCAGTAATTCTCATTTGGAGAACTTCTAGAAATCGCGGCTCGATATCGATCTCGCCCGATAAATTAATAATAAGAGTAAATCCAATTAGGACTCCTTTTTGTTGCTTTTAGATACCTATTTCATATTTGTCATATGTGAATTACCTGACGGTTATTTTGCTGTGCTGAAAACTAGCTGGTGTTAATCTCCTGTCCAATAAACTACGGTTCGTTGAACAATTCATACAGATGTTGGGCTGGAGATGCGTCAAAGTCTCAAATTCCCCTCCATGGCATCGTCGCCAAATTGATAGGATAATACAAGATAAGCAAAGACAAGTTTACATCCGTAGCGTTGGGCAACACCAGCGAGGGAATCACCAACTCTGTTTTGCTTTCATATTTGTTTCAGAGTCAAGTTAAAAAAAAATGCGTCCAACAGAATAAACGACTATAATATACAATAGAATAAAAGTTTTCCAAAATATAATCAAATCAAAATTAATTGGTACAAACTTGGAATACAATATTCTCTTTTTCTCAAACATGCTTGGAAATGTGAACATTATTTTGATAACCTTCTTCGAGTTAAATCGTCATTGCTGTACTGGTCAAATAAATGAGAGCAGACGGGCAAATAATTTGAATGAAAATCCATATATGTAGTGCCTAGCGGTCAAATAATGACCATATTAATTCTTAACATGTCATGTGACCATGGCAACCACGGAGGTAAAATAACAACTGTTTTTTTAAATTTCGAATTGCCTTGCAAACGGCGTGAATATAGTATATGGTGATCGAAGCTTGCAAATTGCAAGCAGTTTAGTGTAAAAAAACAAATGAACATTTTGGCACGTGAAAATTTATTGTTGTTAGTCATTGATTTTGGAATGTATGTGTATGAAATAAAATGGTGTACATAGGTAATAGTTTGAATTTCCGCGCATTTGTTTGAGAAAACTACTAGGTATACAAGTCTTGGCCACAACCAGGCATTGATGGATGAATGTGTGCATGTGGGCCGAGGCGGTAGCCGAGGCGGATGCCTCTGTTGCGGGCCGCGGCAGTAATGTACTATTTAACGTCAATTCTGTCTATTACTCTGTTTCCACCTCGAATAGCCGAGGGGAAGAAACAGCAACAATTTAAGGCCGGGTCAAACCGAATGCGTATGCGGTGCAGGGCAGAGCGTTGCAGCGCAGCGCGTTGCGTAGCACGTCACATCGTCCAGTTGTCGCGACGTGCTGTGCCGCAACGCAATCGCCGCACGCGGTGTGACGTCAACTAGTGAGAGCCATACGATGACAACGTCACCACGGCACGGCGCGCGCGCGACGTTGCCGGACTGCGCACGCTCGGGTTGTCTCTGCGTGGCTTGACGCACGCACACGCGCGTAGCTGCGCAGCGCTGTGCAGCATCGTGCGTTGGTGTGTCCTTTCCCATAATATTCCATACATTTACAACGTCATAAGCCGTGCTGCGCTGTGCTGTGCTGCGTCGTGCTGCATTCGGTTTGACCCGGCCTTTAATTCAATTTTTCCATCAGGTACTCCATATTTACGACATTAGACAGACGGTATGTTCAAGTATAAAGTACGTGTAGCATGTATTCTGGGGTTGTCGATCCGATAATTCACCATTACCTACCACGCTCGATGACAAAAGCGGAGCATCGCAAGGAATGGATCCGATTGAAGAGAGTAAATATGTGGGAAGTGCAACCCGATCTCTTGAATAAATAAAAATGGAGTAGGTACCAAACTGCATGATGCATCAGAAAATCCGGATCAACTCAGTATACTTACAGCTTTGTTCGGCATCAGTATCCCTACTCTAAGTTTACAGCGTCGATATACTCGCTAGCGGCTACGTAAACGTAACAATGCCGACTTTCCTACTACCTACAAAAGGCTGAGTATTATCGCCGAGTAGCGAGTATAAACTGTGTTTCTAGGAGATGGTAAAATTGAAAATTGAACTGAATATGAGTGTAAAGATAAAGTCGGAGACGGTATAACAAAGACTGGGAGACACATAAGGGCTTTTAGTATTGAATAAATGTAGGTACACACTTGAAAATTTAATCCACTAAATCTAAAGCTTTAGGGGCTTCGTTGTTAAATTATGTAGTATAAATAGAACTTATCAGATGTTAAATATTAAAAGTTGAACTCTCGGTAAGGAGGGGTACAGAACGCACCTTTTACTACTACTTATGTACCTACCCACACAAATATTTAATCTGTGACTAGTTGTTAAATGTGAGGTGACAAAGGAGGACGTATATTATGTGGAGGTCTAATCTTCCTGTTCTGTATGCCTCATGTACAGTCGACCGCACGTCAGTGGAAACACTTTGACCTTGAGCTGGCCTAGCCTATTAGGGAGTTTCATGAGAGACCGGATCATACTGGTTTTGTTTCCACTGACGTGCGGTCGACCGTACAAGTTAAGAGTTTCTTTTTGATCTTTGTTATATCGATCTTGCTATTATGTACGCGTTTAATTAGGACGTAGATGAACGGAATAGACCTGCTCGTTTATGACGTCGTTGGTCCATTCGTTCATTGGTTTACGGATTTTTAATCTGAAACTTTTTCAATCTGCCGCACTCATGGCGGGACGGCAACTGGTGTATTTTTAAGACTTCAACCCTCGCTACTGACGGGTTTTCCTTAAATCGTAAATTCTATTAGCAGAGTTTCTTTGCACGCCCACTAACCGGTTCAACCGGTTGAAATCGAGTCACTTCAGTTATCGTTTCATTAGACTCAGAAGAGTTTAATCTCGTTTTTAAACTAGGTCATCCATCCACCAATGAATTTTCCAGAACTTGTAGATATAGAATAGAATAGAATTCTTATTTTCTTTCTTTTCTTAGTGAAGAAAAAATCTCTAGTAAAAGTACAGTATTTAGGTATTTAACTATAACACTTTCCGTGAGGTCGAGTGTTCAAACCCGTTTATAGGTTGTTCAATTGATAATATAAGTTCAGCAATTCTCAATGGCCCGCGAAGCTATGTAAAAAGTCGTTGTGACGTAAGTAGAGCAGAGCTTAGTGCCAATTAAAATAGCCGGGATAAACTTCTATTTTACAGATGAGCGACCAGCGAAATCACATGACTTTTTAATACTCTTTTCAAATATTTGTCATAAGATAAGGTCCGCTTTATTGTCCTCAATTTTTATGAATCCGCTTTGTTCTTTAGTATAATATAACCAAAGAGCGGATTAGAGGGAGCTGTCACTATAAATAATATGGATATGTATTGCAAGTGTATTTTTTTTAAACTTTGTACTATTAAAATGTTAATTTTGGAAAGTCTTGTATCCATCGATTAACAGTGCTTGTTTGAGGCATTTTAAAATTATGAAAAGAATATTGCGAATAATAATTTCTAATAGCAAATCATCATCATCATCATATCAGCCTGTAGACGTCCACTGCTGGACAAAGGCTTCCCCCAAGGATCTCCACGACGACCGGTCCTGCGCTAACCTCATCCAGCTGGGTAATAGCAAATGCACTTGTCATACCCAGTTATAGTGATAGCTCTTTCAAATCCGCTCTCTGATTATAACTGAGGTGGATACTGCATGGGATCATGCAGACAATATTTCATACTTAGCTTAAATCGTCTTAGACTCTGTCAACGTCTCCAGCATCACCATCCATCATCAGCATCACCAAATACGAATTCGGAGAAGTCGTTTAAAAAAGGTTGTTTTCTGAAAGGAGATCTTTCAAAATTATAAAAACAACTGAAATTTCCATCATTAGCACGAAATTTTACTTTTATAAAATAAGGGAAGGTTTCCTTTGAGTAACATTTGCTTTCGTTAATATATATTCTATCTACCATAGATCTAGGATACTTCTCCCGCTACAGTATCTTCCCTCCCGGTGGCGTACGTAATTTTATTTACTCGAGGTAAATTACGTCCACCGGACGTTCCCTTTTACAGGATATGATATTACCTTGAATATTGCAGTCTCCAGTGCAGCTAATCGGATTACTAGTGCATTCAGTAGGCAGCAGTAATCGGATCCCGTGTCGTAACTATATCAGTTCGCTCGACTGGATTAGATATTTATTAACTTAGCTTCAATATAACATCGCCCTCAGATCTAGATTATGATTAACAGCCTATTAAGATGTCCCCACTGCTGGGGCTCAGGCCTAACCTCTCAACAAAGGTGTTCGGGCTATAATAGTCCACCACGTTAGCCCAGTGCGGGTTGGTGGACTTCACATGCGCCTAAGAATTTCTTCTTCGGCGTAGCAGGTTTCCTCACGATGTTTTTCTTCACCGTTTGATTGCAGTCAGTAAATGTACTTAAGTTTCGAGAAAAAACCCATTGGTACATGGCCCAGCCGGGGATCGAACTCCGGACCTTTCGATATGATAGGCCGTGTCTTATCCCCGACGGCACTGACGCTCTCAGAGCTAGATCTAGATTATAATTGCCATGTATTTCCTTGAGAAATGTATTTTACTTACCAGATGTTCTCTCGTCTGGGTTTATATACATATGTTTCCGGCAAGATATTTGTGTATAACATCTTACATAAATTCATCCCCCGCTCTTAAACTAGCGGAATACAAAGTTTATGTAAATTCGTTAGGTTAAAGTTAAGTTTAAACTTAACTTTGACTTGTATTGTATGGAGAGGTTTAAATGTATATGTACCTACCCCTTTACATGTATGGAGAGGTATCCCAAAAAAGTAAAATCACTTTATTTTTTGAAAATTGAGGTCTACAACGAAATTATTTTTCGCCTTTCGGTTCCTATCTGTAAAAGTGACAAACACTGACAAACATCATGATTTATTTTTTGTATTGGTTGTATTTAACCATTTTGGCGCACCCCGTCGTGTGTGGTAATTTTGAGCTCTAGTTTGCTATTGTTCAGTTACAATATTCGTAAAAGAATGGAAGAGAGTTTCACGGATCACTTAAACTTTTTGACAACGCATGTAGCGTAAACGAATAGGTACCTACATTGTCACGATGTCATTGTAATTAAATAATGTTTGTTCCCAGGCGCTGCTCAAGATTTCCTCAGCTTACCTGAATAAGAAAATACCAAACATCCCGGATATAAAAGTCGACGGCGCCGAAGAGAAATGGTACGTACCTACACTTAGCTGATTTTTATATTATTCAATTCACACTGCTCTTTAATGTTTTACTCAAAAAGTTGGCAAGTACATAATTTAAAATGACATTTGTAGGTACAGTTGGTATTAGCATTAAAATTTAGTTTCAATTAAACATAAAAAAAAATTGCAGCGGAGATATTGTGTGGGAGTAGCCAGCTGCAGTTTGAACTAATTTCCATATAACGTGCTGCGCCAGAATTGAGTGAAGAATATAGTGGGGGCGCGGACATGCTTCAATATGGAATTAGGCTGAATATCAAACTAGACTGGAGCTTTACAAACTTTGGCTTTGGATAAATTACGCTCTAATCACCACGCTGTTGGCCGAGTGGATTGGTGACTGCAGTATGTTAAATACGTAATATGTAACTTTATGCAGCCCTTCCTTTATTTAAATTTATATACGTCACTTTTTTTTATCTACCACCGCACCCTTGAGAAGAAGCATATTACCTGTAGGTACTACTCAATTCGCGTCAGTCAGAGAACTGACAATATCTCTCAAAACAACATGTTCTGATCTGACTTAAAACCCGATTTTGGGTCAATTGATTAGCAATAGCTCAGTTTTCTTAATGATAACGTCAGACAAGTACCTACTTGAGTGGAAACCACGGCTAGGCAAGTAGTGTGGGACGCCCCCCGACTAGATGGAGCGACGATCTGCGTGAGGCCGCTGACTGGATGCGGACAGCCGAAGATCGGGTTCAGTGGCGTGCGTTCAGTTGGGAGAGGCCTATGTCCAGCAGTGGACTAGCGCAGGCTGATGATGATGACGGCAAAAAGGTCTTGTAACCAAGCCTGAGCCTCGGAGGGTGCGCGGCGTAAAGTAGGACACGTTATTGGTGCTCCACCTTATTATGCCCTTACAATCCATAGTCACCCATACAATGTTTAAAGCTATGCTCAACATGACATGTGGATGAAAATTTAAGTTGAAAGGTACTAGAATTACGTTCCAACGTTCTTCATCGGACGTTGTTGAATGAAAGCTGTCTTATGAAAACTTAAGTACGCGGGCCTCGTTCGATGTTGTTCGCCTTTTGTTCGATGTTGATTGAAGGCATACATCGTTACAATATGCTGCGCGGATATAATTTATTAATGCTTAAGTAGGTACTAACGATTCAATTTTATGCTGCTAATAAAAAACAACTTTATTAGAAATGTCATATATATACGAGTAGGTAGTTCATACAGCGGAAAGTGCAGTTCACAGTTTAGAGTTAGTATTGTATAAGATTTGAATCTGTTAGTCTTCATGTCGAGACTTAAGCAGATTTTCAAGACTTTGGACTAACTCTCACGAATCATGAGTCATTTAAGTCCTATAAGCTTTTTGAGTTCTTTGAGCAGAACTGACTCATGAGCATTAAAGTTGGTGTAATGTTGTCGAAGTTTAAGAAATCACGTATGTACAAATCAGCTTTTTTTACAGCTTTATTTCTACTTTATCTCCAGGTATGGATTTAGAGGGCTTAGCCCTGAGTTATTTTAAAAAGTCTTTTTGGCACGACTCAACTCCGTCTATCAAATACTCAAAATTCAAAAGGATTTGAGCTCTGACTATTTTTTTATTAGACTCGAGTCTTCAAAGAGCTCAAGCTATAGAATACAAACTATTTATACCTACTAGTAGTTGATATTACGCAGCATAAAATTGCTTGAAAAAACAGTTTTCATGTACGGTCTGCACCGTCAGCTTGTAATAGGATACTTTGGTTCTCACCACGTTGATAAACAAGTAAAAACAGATATTTGAAATCATAATCTGATAGCTTTTATCTTTCATTACTATTACCTAGATATTAGACTTGTTGCGAGGCATAATAAATATTTATTTTACCTGTTTGCTGCCTGCAAATGTACCTGTGGATTCATTTGAAATTGCGAATGGTTTATTGATTTATGCCGCGAGCAGTATAGGCAGACTAATTTGATGATTGAAACTTCTTACACATGTATGCGAACAGCGCACGCAGCCGATCGCCTAGATCTGGGTTGTTGAAGCTTACATACTCTACTGGCGATCTTAAAAGAATTAGACGGCAACCGATCGGCTAACAAGACAAGTCTTGTTATCCTTGATGCTTGATATCCCAGAAAGAGTTGCAAATTCATCAAGACCATAATGTACTTCCGGCCCCTTAAATCAAAAACTGTCCTGATCAAATGTTTTTGGACATGGATACCTCATGGATACCCCTGGTCTGGATACCTCATCATGTCAGCCTGTGGACGTCCACTGCTGGACATATACCCTACACACTGAGAGCCCCACATCCGGTCCCCCGTCGCAATTAGCCGTTTCATATAGGTATCTTTATATATAACCATTCAAAATCTTGTCATCGCGTCGTTTGCACCACACAAACAAGATGTTTTATGTAATTTAATATTGAATTCTAATAATAGCCGTCGTCAGAGCAACTAAGCTCTGCGCTTAGTTGCTCTGACGACGTGAACGTAGGACTTGGATCAAAAGTATATTGACGTAGGTATAGCTGGAGTAGACATATCTCAGGGCCGGCGGCAGGATTTTGGGGGCAATAGTCTAGCTCTAACTCGTCAACAATGATGTAATTCATGAACAGTAAACTATATGATTTCAAAACACAAATAACTTAGTTCTGCAATACACTTTATTGCACTTAAAGAAAAAGTAAGAAAAAAAATATTTTAAAGTAGGTATACTCAATACAATCTAGATATCTTATCGCTATAATGTATTACATACAGCGTTAGGCAGACAAACTAAAGAAACATTATCTATACTATATACAGTTCAGCATTAATATGGTCTAGATATTATTATATCTCAAAAGTTATGGATGGTCTCCTAGAAACATTTTCTCGTTAAAGGTAGCATTCGGATCTGAGCAGCGACGACCGTGGCCGTGTCGTAATTTTTCCCGCACAGCCGCGCGGCCGTACTGCTACCGACGCGGTTCGGCCGCGCTGCCACGGCCGCCTGCATCGGACGGTTCTGCATACAAATCCATATAGAGCGGTACGACGCGGCCACGGCCGTCGCTGCTCGGCCGCGGCTGCTGGACAGCGACCGAGCAGCGACAGTAAACTGTTTACCAGTTTACCACGGTAAACTGTTCCCGCGGGAAAAATCTTTTTCGACGCGGGCAAAGTCGCGTGTAACAGCTAGTACTAACTAAGAGGATACTCTGCCTGACTGATCTATCAACGCACAGCCCAAACCGCTGGATCTGCAGCCTCCAATTTGCATATTTAGGTGTACGGCTTGTCAGAGCTAACCGCCCTCTCCCGGGCGCAGCCGTTTCAGAATTAAGCCTGTTTAGTATTATTGTGTCACAAATTAGTGTAGCAATTATGGTGACGTACCTAACATAAAAGGGGTTTTAATCGTATAGGTATACCTACATAATTGTTCAGATTTTTTTATTAAAATGTTTTGAACAGAAATAAATATATATATACGCAGAACTGGTAGCTAAGTACAAAAAAAAACATACATACAGCCGAACATAGTTCCTTTTTGGAAGTCGGTAAAAAAGGTACCACCCATCTCTGACAATTGCTATTGTCAGTGTTCGCAGAATTATATTGAATCAGAAGCATTCGCTCGCATGAGTTTTTATATATCGGAAAACTATTTGCGTTCGCTAGAATACCTATTATTACCTACTTATACAACTTATAAATATAAAAGAAATATATGAAATCACTTTTATCATTGTACGTATAATCTTTAAACATTTCGACGTCGAACAACAAATAGAATTAGCAAGAATTTAACTTGAAATAAGAATTATACTTGTTCCGTTTATTTAAATTTTAAACAAATTCCAGCTATTCGTGCTGAATTCGAAAAAAAACCATCTGTGTCGTTTTATAATTTCGTCACACGCATATAATAGAATGGCGTTGATAAAAGTTTTACCTTTTCATGCTTGAATTCCACGAATTCTATAAAATTGCACCAGCACTTTCAAATTGTAAAATAAAATTGAAAAATAGAACTTCGAACTGTTTATGAAACTTTGAAGCAGTTTTTACAAACTTTAATACCACATCGAAATATTATTAAAATAATAGAGTTATATCCTGAACAAAAAGTAATACTAACATTAATTTAGGAAAGGGGAAACTGTTTACAGAAATAAATTAAATACTAGCTGTTACTATAAATAAAATGTCATTATTACAATGATCATAATCATGATTAGAGATTGAGGTTACAAACTTACACATAAAAATAACTTTAATACTTTCAACTTTATTAAATCACATCGCACTTTATACTATGCAGTCTGTGCACGGCCCTTCAAGCTCTCAGCAATATTGCATTATGGTGTAATGGAATCCAGTTTCAAAGTTCAGAACTGAATAAATAATATTGTGAATAAATTAATGTATGTACCTAAAACTGTGACTTGACTATTCATTACCTACATTATAATTCAAGTAATCTTATGTATAATCTTAACGCATGAGGGAGCACGGTTGTGACCCCCGGGCCGAGTCGTACCTGGTTCAAAGGATATCCATGGCGATTCAACGTGGCAATGCAGCCGGCGTCATGGGTACCTTTGAGCCGGGTACGATTCGCGGGGGGCATTTTTGACTAAATTTTATCATTGATTTTATAGTAGCTTAGTATTTGTGTTTAGTTTTAGGATAATTTACTTACTTTATTTTACTAAGAACTTTTCAATAAAAAATAAAATCTTATGTTATTTTATTAGCGATAAAAATACAAGTTTTGTCAATATAGCTCTGTGTAGGACAATTAAAGAAAACTGCGTACTACATAGTACAGTGCCAGTGGTATAAAATGCCAACTAAAACCTCAGCGATATTTGCTTATTTACATGCGAATGTAAAAATATTGACAAAAAAAGGAGTAAGATTGACTGACAAAATTTGTCTTTTTTATTGCTAATAAAATAACTATAAGATTGCTTGAAGCATAATGTAGGTATATTTGGATTGCAATCGAGTATCTAGGGATTGCTATCGCAATAAATATTCATGGACGCATTGGTGCAAACATTGAAGTGGAAGTCCATCAGTAGAATTAACAAAACTGAAAATACATCACATACCTAGATAAATAGTGAGAACACGTTACATGGAAAATAAAACCAACCATGTTTGTACTCCATACCTTTTTCGTGATTGATATATAATCTCGTATATAACATTTTGTTTAACTTTAGTTTACACTGCGTTGTTTGTGATTAAAGTGAATATGAATGAAAGCGGACGACTGACACGTATCAGCAACGTACAGTCATAGTGTAAATATTAATTAACAGTCTAAATCACTCGACCGTAGCCGCTGTGGCTTCGGACCATTCATTTCGTAGCCAAATTTCCGAGCCTGCTTCCAAACGGGAATTAATATTAAGTTGTATTTAAAAATGGTTTCACATTCGTTTAATAATATGAAAAATCTTGCCTTGACATTCTGATACACTCACTTGGCATAGATATGAAGCATCTGCAATAAACTGTAATTATAGTTGGCAGACTTTTAATGTGAACATCTCATCAACAGCCTATTAACATGTCCCCACTGGTGGGGCTCAGGCCTACCCTCCACCACGCTAGCCCAGTGCGGGTTGGTGGACTTCATATGCGCCTAAGAATTTCTACTTCGGCGTATGCAGGTTTCCTCACGACGTTTTCCTTCACCGTTTGAGAGCAGTCAGTAAATGTACTTAAGTTTCGAGAAAAAACCCATTGGTACATGGTCCAGCCGGGGGATCGAACTCCGGACCTTTCGATATGATCGGCCGCGTCTTATCCCCGACGCCACTGACGCTCTCTGTCTGCACATCTGTTTTTGCTTAATTAAATTGTTTAATTATTACTAATATTATTACCATCTATATTGATTACCTTTGTAATGATAATGGTATATGTCTAACTGATTAATTATTGGTACCGGTACACTGTGTCATTGCGCAAAGCGAAGTCATTCGTTCAATACGTTATTTTAAATAAATTGCCATTTATACTCAACACAGTTTAAACGTTACATTTACTGTAATTATAAATGCGTCATTATTCTTCCAACGAAGGTGTGGAGCGAACCAGGCCCCAAATAAAATGCGAGGTGTACCTGACAGTCATATCCATGGGTACGAGGATGCTCCTTAATTTTATGCCTAGTAAAAATCTTATGGTACTTTTCTTACAAGTACCATAAAGAATATTTTCATATATGCTTCCTACGCCGGTAACAGAATATTAAGCTACAAAATGGCTGCTGTAATATTCGTCTGAGGGATGCATTTTCCGAGAATATGGAACGCGTCTTTCATCATTTTATTTGCATGTTACTGGATTTAAATTACTCCTACGTCATTATATTACCTGATGGAATAGGGTGCACAGAATATAAGCGCACTTTTCCGTAGTCTGCATCTCGTAGCTATTTCGTAGAACCTGTAGCTCGGTGCTACGGCGGATCAAGAACGTCTTGATGCTTTTCAGGATTTATACCTAAAGATATAAAATTAAATGGATTCTGAAGTGTACAAAATAGTAAGGGTACTATGGTCACAGTGTTCAGTTAAGAAGTCGGTACTGATTGTTATTCCAATATTAATGATATTCCATACAGCGAACATAATATTACCAGGGTGCCTAGACATAACTTTGTTTAGTACAATATCGCTGCAGTTAACAATATATCTAATAATTTCTAACGATGTTTTTTGAATCTACTATACGTGTATATACAATAGAAAAATAAAAATATATGTTTTCGAATCTAAAAAGGCAGGCACCAGAGACAAAAAAACAAAGATAAGTGAGTAGGTAAATTAAAAGTTATTTAGCTGTTAATTTTCTTTGTCGATGACTATAAATACCTTCCATTGCTTTGACGTCATCACATCATAGTCTAACATCGTATCAAGTTTCTATTCATCCACGTGGCTTGCTACACATTTCAATTTTGAAAGTATTTCATATAAATTGGTGCTCGACTAAAGTACATACCTAGATACCTATAGGTATAAGACTTACGACGACGTAATATGCCTTTGGTTGCCTTTTCCTTTTGAGCGGCGAAGTTTGTTCGTATTTTGAGACTTAGTATCGGTAAAATGAAACCTTTAAAATGGTGACTACATTTTATTTCACAATCTAGTGCACGACTCTTGCTTTCTTTCAAAACCGAAAGATTTTTTGATGATGAAAGGTGGTCGTGAAACTTTGGGATTGGACAAAAAATAAATAAGCTTGTGAAACTGTTATCATATTTTGCACGTGCATCCATCACCAATGATCTGGCGTTTTGTGCAACGACATTTATACCAATATCATTTGTACTTTGAATATAAACATAAACTATAAATAAGAAAGAACCTTCAGACTTGCAGCTACATTTCCAGGAAACTTGCATCGGTGGGCACAATAAGCCCCTTTAACGAGTTGTTTACTCGGCACTATCCTTGGAACTACCTACTTTATAGAATTTCCTTGAGCAGCTCTTGCAGGATGCAATTCTATGACGCATGTTTAGAAAATAAGATTGCTCTAACATTGTTAAAATAGGTATTTAAAATGATATACATGGAAATTGTTTTGTTTTAATATGTAATTTAGATTGAGCATTATTCTACCTAGGTTAAAACACTGTGAAGAAGTTCTAACGAAAATTAAGAAAGCTATTTTTCAGATTTCGGACCACAAAAGTACTTAAAGCATAAGTTTCGGTTCCTGCTTCGTCCGAAAAAAGCTTGTTCGAACAGTCCGGCATTATTCATTTTTAAATTGAAAACTACAGCCAGCAAGTTAGGTAAGGCACTTAACTGACTGCACCGCACCGGCTTCGTTATTTTTAGTGAATTTAATTTCTTGTGCGGTAAGAAAACTCCTTGCAATTTCCTCGAATTTGCGATTTAGAAGTGAAAACTGATTGGTTGAAATGGAACACAACATTATAATTTTTTTTTCAGAAAAATGAAACGTGGACAGAATCCTCATTTCAGAATTAACGAGAACATTTCTGCGTCGTAAAAATACATTGGTTTTATTTTTATTGTTAAGTCAAAACAATACAGTAGTTAAAATAAAACAAAACTGCGTGTTTCACTTAGTAATTTGCAGAAATAAACATTTGAATATCAGACTATTTTGGGATTTTTAACAAAGACGTAAGTACAGTACTCACCCTTATGGCAAGTAGATACTTACTTATCTTTTCTTATGATGATGATATCTCCTACTTGCAACTGTTGCTGCAACGCTTTTTGACGTGACAATATCCTCAATCTATCCATTTAGGTAGGTATTATTAATGTTTAGGCACCTAAAGGAACACGGTCTATATGTTGTGATAAATGTTGCGGTACGTAGGTACTAAAATTACATCACGACAAATCAGCAGTGTACTCAAATCGTATCAGGGTGCCCTCAGGTTGTCCTACTTTGCTACGCCAACGGATTGATATTTTAGTGTAGCCAGACAATGCATCTTTCATCTTCACTAATCTATATTCAAACTAGCAGAAAATTTGACCTAGTTTAGGTACCAAAGATAAAAATATAAAATAGAACATTGATAAATTTCAATTAAAAAGGTGACATATTATGATTTAGATTAGAAATATTAAACTCTAATTTCTTGGAATTAAACTCTATTTTCTTAGAATTCTTAGAACTTTGATAGTGATGACTTTCTGGGTAGCTATCTATAGACAATCTGATATCGAAACTGTATCATTCATAACGAAATCTTGTCTACCTACAAGGATTACGAGAAAATTTTGTGTTTAATATGAAACTGTGAGTGCAGTCGGTACGAAAGCGAATAAAAAGTAAATTGTAATTTTACAGCAAAAGTGCTTTTAATAATTCAGAATAAAGTAGATTGCAAACAGACGGCGACCACCTTGATGCTACAATTATTATTAAGTTTTTACTTTGTAGTATTTTATTTAAATGGATTCGTGTATGTACACTGACCGTTTATCGAAGTGCCGTTCGCCTTCGTAGAAACGTTTCTTTTATTTACTTCGATAGTTTAGCCGATGTATCTTTCTATTTCAATTCCAACCGGGCATACACAACTCAGGCCAATTTGTAAAAAATGATCCTAGTGTAGGTGAGTGATATAATATGTATTTGTCAATTATCCTGTAATTTTTACTTTCTCGCCCCGGTACGTAAGGGTCTTGATAAAAGATTTTGCCAATTGTCGCGAAAATGTGTTCTTTATCGATAGAACAATATACCAAACCAAATATCTCAATTCCGTTCGTCCATCGCTTCGGTCCGTTCGTCCTTACGTCACGCTTGGCTCTCGAGGCTAAACCTTCACTCGAGGCTAAAACGTCCGATTGGGACCAAATTTGGAACTTAGGTTTAAATTATTTTATCGAAGGATTATCAACAGTTTCTTCGTCCGTCAAACCGAAGAGTAGCTATCCAACAATAAAAACGTTTTTTTTTTCTTATGAACGGTTATAACGATTTTGACGAAACTTTGCACGTTGTAGTTGCATATGTTTGTCTATGTCATAGTAATACCCATTGTCCTGGGAAAATGTAGTTTCTACTATGGTTCCTCTACAAATGAAATTGAGACTTGCGATTTACTCACAAATGGTTAGAGCTATTAAATTATCATTATTACGAATAGGTATATATTTGGTATACAACATGAGTTTATGTACAATTATTTTTTCTATGAACCAAAAATTTTATGATTTTTTTTGTTCGGAAAATGACAAAGCTGTATGTGTTTACTCTTTCTTAAAAAAAAGAAACGGCGTGAAAGTTTAATCCCCGGGCCCCCGTACAATTTTTTATAGTACATTACTGCAGCTGCCGGCAACAGAGGCATTGATGGACCGACAGATATGGATTTTCATACAACTTTGCCGGCCGCCGCTTGCATGTATTTTACCAGTACAGCATTTTCGATATCTCGAGAAGGTTGTGAAAATAATGCTCAAATTTCCAAGCTTGTCCCTACTTATTATATTTTAATGTACCTACAATATTATAATAATGGTGATTATTGTGACAGTCCTCAATAAGTAGGTACACGGGTACTTGATAATACAATTAACATCACATCATTATCAATTTATAGGCAAAACATCACCGTCGACAAAAATACTGACATCTATATTTCTTATTATGTATCGCTAACAAATGCGTGGTTTCCGTTTCCTACAGAAACAGATTTTCTCAATGTAAAAATTTGCATGTGTTCATTCATTTCCATGTTAAGTGAATGCAAATTTTCATGGAGAGAGAGAGTCGTGGGAGCGTGACAACAAACAAACTCACTTTTGGCCTCAGCTTTCGATATAGAAGTATTCGACGGTAGTATCTCTTTCGTATATTCTGCAATTTATTATAGAACAATAATTTACGAAAGAACCGGTAATTGGCATATACTTCTTTATTGCTGGTAGTAGACTAGCGGACGAGCTATTAGCGGATTATCGAGCTGTAAATATTAAATAACATGATGCTAGGTCTACAATATGACAATTTGAATACCTACAACACTTGGGGTTTCTTGGAAGGGTCTAATCAGAATAATATTACTTTATCATGAAACCTTTTTGCCTCGTCGGTCAATCATGCGAAGTCTGAATTTCAACAATTTGTGCGACACTGGCCTACCCACAGCCACTTCCGCTTACTAATCCTTTCAGTTACCTGTGTAACCTTGGTTCGTATTTAATTATTTATGACATATTTCGATAGGATTTTTAAGCAAGGCAATAATTCTTTGTACAACTTATTTTAAAAGTACCTACTTTAACGTTTTTAATGTTCCGTTTAATCGGTTTAAAGGGCTAGGAACCCGCACTTTTCATTTATTTTTAAACAACGTTAACGTTTAACAGGAACATGTGGAACGTATGGCGCACAGTGCTGGAAGAGAACGAGAAGCTTGCGCGCGCGCGGCTCGCCGCCGTCGAGGTGTTCCAGCAGCAAATCGCAGACGAGGCCAAGATGCTGCGCCAACATAAGCTGAACGTCGCTAAAAAGGTACAAGCTATGCTATGTTAAGTTTTTGCAGCAAGATGCGCAATGTTATCATGGAACATTCTTATATTTTTCTACGCTGCCTGGGATTAGTAAAGAGGGTCCCGCCCTTTCGAATTCTGCCGTTGATGTCGTGCAGTCGTATTAAGGGCTGGTCAAACCGATTGCAGCACAGCACAGCGCAGCGCAGCTCAAGACGTTGTAATGTATGGAATGTTATGGGAAAAGATTCTCCAAACGCGTAATGCGTAGTTGCGCAGCGCTGTGCGGCATCTGCGTTTGGTGTGTCATTTTCCATAATATTCCATACATTACAGCGTCCTAAGCTGCGCTGCGTTGTGCTGCGCTGCGCCGCGCCCCGCGCACTTCACGTATGCACGCACGCAGATGCGTTCCGGCCTATCAATACCACTGTTGGTCTAGGTCTATTCTTTTAACGCAATTCCTTCCTGTCTGTCGTCATTCTACCATCATTGGATCGGCGGTGAATGGCCACCATTCAAGCAACCTGCAATAAGAAGGTTACATAACCCTTCGTATGTTTCGGGATATGAAACACCTACAATAGCACGTAAGCTCTGTTTATTTCAACAACCTTGGATAGGCCTGTCTCTTTGATTCCATACAAATGACATATGACACCAGCTTAGGAGGCGTTGATAACACATATATTGAAAATCTAATGCTTCTATCACAAAGCTAGTAGAATTAAAGATTTTAATTATAATATATACCTAGGTATTTATTTATCTAAATAACAGAGTTCGAATTCCTAAATATACTTACCTTATAAATGACAACGTAAATACTTACTTAAGTATGTACATATTATTATTTCATTTTCTCTTTCCGTCGTATCGTTATGTAATAATACATTTTGTATCTTTGAACGTATGTAATATGTTACACATCATTATTCGGTACCTAATTAAAAAGGCCCTCGTTTCCTTTTAGTCGTTCAATTTCTTTTCTTTCAAGTCATTTATTCCAAGAAGATACTAATTGTATCTAAGGAAATGGTTGAGGTATTCCGTCAGCGGTTGCCACGAGGCTAAAATGTTGCGACAACACAAACTAAATGTCACCAAGCTGTAAATGTCAAAACTTCGTACAGGTGAACCATCCGGCATGCGGCATGCCGCACCGCCGTCGGTCGGTCTAGTCGTCCATTCCAACAACAGACGTGCTAAACGACATGTGGCTATGTTGCTTCTTGTCCACAACTAGCAGCTGGTGTCCATTAAATTAATTAGTTTCTAACGCAGCCGAAGAACTGAATTCGAATCCGTTGACTGGTTTCGGGCACTACAAATTGTTGCTCTACTTCAAGTTTAACAAAGCGAAACAACAACTCATCAACTTTCTTATTGGTTTAAAAAATGGAGCATGACTTAGTTACGGCAAATTTTATATTATGATAATTGGTTACAATATTTTATTGCACATATTAAATTCAACAGATACAATGTACAATTTGCAGATAGGTACCATTTAGGCTTAAAGCGATTTCTCTAAACAAGCTTTAGGTTCAATTTTTAGAAAAAGGTAAGACTGAGAGATCGAACTTCTAAAAAACACAACCGTTTTTTAGAAGTTCGATCTCTCAGTCTTCAAAGTGTCCACCTAATTCTTGAGACGAAACAACTGCTCAATGTATGGTGTTTGGGGTTTTGCTTGTCTTGTGTAGGTAGGTACGTCTATTAAACCATAAGATTGAATTGATACGAAATCATGGCGAGGAAAGCTCTAAGGTCTGCTCTCTCTCTAGCAATATAGACACAAACTTTGGTAAATGCTTCTACTGACTGCAATTCGGGTCGCTGTAGTTACTAAACGTTTTCAGTTAAATCGATTTGCTCTTAAAAGCATTAACAGTTACGCGGTTTCCTTCGGATTTGTTCCTCTAGAGAAGTCTTTGAGGCTGTTTAGAACTACTTATTTGTTCTGAACAAGACAGAGGGCGTGTTTCCACTGTAACTCGCGACAAGGCAACGGTTAACTGCAGTACGGCATCAGTCATATGACTAACTATAGGATGCTATTGGTATCTAGCGCGTATCAATTCCAAAAAATCCTTTCTACGTATTTGCCTACGTAATGATCGATTCTCCAATAGGTTCGTGAAGCTTTCTTTGATGTTTTCGAACCTCGATTGACAATAATATTTGAGATCAAATGAAGATTTTATAATTTTTCTTACAGATCTATGCCTTACTATTACTATCCCCAAAATTTTAGTATCCTAAACTTGATAGTTAATAAAATAATATTTTACCTTTATATAATATACAGAAAAATCGCCGATTTGAGTACCTAACCTCTTTGAGAAATATCGAGATTTTTTGCAATCATAGCCATAGCGGACTATTTGCCGTACACAACGTTGACGTGTCGTGTTGTGGAAACACGGCGATACACGAGCAGCGGATCAGATCCGAGAAAGATGTTTTCTCGAACGAACGACAAAGTTAGTAATTCAGTTCCAGACAGGAACTGCTGTGTAGTTGTGCAGTTTGAATGGGCTCAAATATGAGAGTTGAGATTTTAAAAATGCGTGTTTTAGACGTGGTATTTATAGTTTTCATTTCCTTCTTCTACAAGATTGTTCTTGGACTTGCTATAAAATATTGAATGGGTACTTTAATCTTTAAAACCTACATGTTTTTGGCCTATTCGATGCTCATAAATGATCGCTTAGTACGGCGTAAACCCACCGTAGCGTCTAGGTTTTACTAAAGTAGATCATCGTAATCCTAAGTCTGCTCTCATTTTACATTTATAGGTACGCTACTAGCTGTTGTTTTATAACTTTATAAGTTATTTCTGACATATTGTTTTGCTCGGCGCCTTTTCGATCGAAGTGTGATATTAAATAACCTATACCTAGCTATAACCTTCCTCAAGAATAGGGCTTTCAAAAGATTTTTTTTAATCCGACTATTAGTACTAATACTCTTCAGCTTTATTGTATAACTTTAATGGGTATTTTGTAAATAAATTATTTACTTCACTACCTACACAACTCGAGTATAACATATTGCCACGACTCCTTAATCTCCTAAACATTATAAAAACCTACAAAAAGTGCTCGCGCCTGCGATCTAAATTTAGATTTTAGTTACGCGACCACGCTAATATTCAGTTGTACTTTCGCTCACTTAATACCTTTTCGGTCGTTACGGGCGTTCCGGGCTTATATACTGTATTTTCATACCTAAACTGTGGAGGGACACAAGTCTGTTTCTTCTTCAGATCTCCTCATGGCGGATCGTGATACTACGAGCATATAACCCCCGTTAGCTGACTGAGCGACTCTATCCTTGTATTTGTTGGCAGTTGATGGAAACGCTGGCACAGGCGCATAAAGAGTTGCAGCTGACCGTAGTAGACATTGACAAGACCAAGAAGCTCTACTTCGACGAAGAACACACCGCCCACGACGTGCGCGACAAGGCAAAGGATATCGAGGAGAAGTGAGACCACTATATTTTTCTCATTATATTACTGTCTTTGCAGTTGCTCTCGAGCGGCAGAAATCGGATTCGACTCCACACTATTTTTAATGCGACTGATGCTGGCATTTTATTTTTTTAAATTATCACTACAAAACATGGGTGACATCTTATCTTAACTTTGTAAAAACATTTGTCAATGTCTACTCCAAGGTTGAAGAAGAAGAAGGGCTCCTTCTTCCAGTCTATCACATCCCTGCAGAAGAACAGCGCTAAGGTGTCATCTCGCCGTGATCAGCTTGAGGAGAAATCCACCGGTGCCAGGAACGACTATCTTCTGAGCATCGCAGCGGCTAATGCCCACCAGGTAAGGTTGATCTTAAAACTTCAGACACGCTTCATAACACTGGTAAAGTGAAACAACGCGGAAAAACCTCCATAACCTGCGCCGGAGAAGAACTGTTAAGAGATACCTGATGCATAAAGTATCTTTCGTTCCCAGACCCGTTATTTCCTGATCGAGCTGCAGACTTGCATGCAGAACATGGAAGCTTCCGTATACGAGAAGGTGTCCGAGTTCCTGACCCTCATGGGCCGCACGGAGCTCCTTACCTGCTCGGCGACTCAGAACTCATTCGGCAAGATCCGCGACCAGGCTCAGCAGCTTACCAGGGAGTATAATCTCCAATGCCTGTACTTGTATTACCCAGTACTGAAGCAACACATCCAGGTATGAATATAGTTTATGTACATCTCTAACACAATCACTCACAGTAACAACAACACTTACACACACTGAGACTGACTCTCATATACTCTCAGGTACTTTTAACGCTTACATCACTGAAACTGTACTTACTTGTATTCAGCTATTTTAAAATATTTGCAATTTAGTTCTGTTCTTCTTATTTTGATTGATTCTGCAGTTCACTGTAAGTATATGGTTGTCTTCTTTGCGCAGTACGAGTTCGAACCTTGCGACAACGACCCCGTCGAAACGGTGACTATCGAGCACGAGTCGGTTTCGCTGACCCTGGCCCAGGAGGCGCGCCGCTGGGCCACGCGCGTCGTGCGAGAGACCGCTCTAGTGCGCGATGCTACGCGCAAACTGCACTTGTACCAAGCCATGCGCGATGCTGGCCAGAAGGTAACACCACTACAGGTCATCGACTGCAGCACCTCACTATGTACCCGATCTGTCTCCCTCATTCACTCGGCTAACTTACCGGTCAGGGCATCTTAGATGAGAACTTCTCGACTCGAGGTGGGTATGAGTGAGTGGCACTTACTCTTATGAGGCGCTGTGAACCTTTTTCCTTCTTTTATACAAGTATCACATAAAATAATAATAATAAAGCATTTAATCAGGTAATATCTATTGTACATTGAAGCAAAGCACTTCTGGTATGCTGTCTCCACTCTAAAACTTATCTGCACTGTGATTAACTGTTGATGACTGTGATTAAAGAGTCTTCCTTGCACTTTAGCTTACATTCTAAACTGTAAGTTATCTTTTATGTATAATTGATTCGAAATTTTTGAATACGTATCTACCAGGTCGACCCCAACGACCCGAACGGGCCAGAGTTAGAAGTTCGCATGGATGACCTTCGGGCTAACATCCGTCGCTCGGAGACTTCCAAGGCTAAGTACGAGGCCAGGCTGGAGTGCCTCCGTCATGGCGGCGCCCCGGTCGACGAGTGGCTCAAAGAAGTCGATCTCCTGGCGGTCCAGGATACACTCCCGCGCAGCAGCAGTCTGCTAAGCGTGAGGACCGATGCTTCAGGAGCAGCCGTGAGTACCCAACAGCGAGCATTTTGTAATTTAGGAAAAGGGTTTTCAGGATATTTGGGTGCTAAATGGACAGTGAGCGAATTTTCACTCCTATTTTCACATTTGGATTCCGACTTCGTTGCTGGTTACTCGATGCTAACAAGTAGTAACAAAATTAAGCGAATCCGTCTGTAAACAGGATCAGCCCAGCTCCGACTCCTTCTATGACAGCGACAATACAGAGGGCGAAGTCGCCACAACCTCCGCCGCAGTTGCTACCACTTCTGGTCACCAGCGCACCACCTCTGGATCTCAACATGAGGACGATGAAGAAGAAGTAGATGGTAAATCACTTCTCGAAACTTATGCCAGTTATATTAGTTATATCATCAGCTTATTTCTTAGTAAACAAAGGGACCTCATCAACTTCCACAGGTCCGATTGATTTGAAATTTGGTGTATTGTTACTTTGGTGGTAATATCATAACATAGTAATCTTGACCAGATGCTGCAGCATCAAGTAGTCTGCAGGAACCTAACCCAACTATCCAGTAACTTACAGCAGTTATAGCGCATTTGGGTTTATAATAGCCTCAATGAGTAGTTAGACAGAGCTGCAGCATTAAATATTCTGCGGGATACCCTACTTCTCAGCAACTTAGAGCAGATATAGCGTATTTGGGCTTATTAGAAAGGTCTCAATGAGTAGGTTATTAGAAAGAGTTGCAGAATCAAGTAGTCTGCGGTATATCCAACTCCTTAGCAACTTACAGCAGATATAGCGTGTTAGGCTTATTAGAAAGGTCTCAATGAGTAGGTTGTTAGACAGAGCTGCAGAATCAAGTAGTCTGCAGGATTCCCAACTCCTTGCAGCAGATATAGCGTGTTTGGGCTTATTAGAATAGTCTGAATGATAATGAACAGATAATGATCGGGGCGTCATGGTGGAGTAAGATATACGTAGTTAATATCGACAGATCTTTTTTTTAGCTCGTTTTAAGGGATCTCATAAACTTTTAATTAAAATTTAGGTACTTGATAAAAATTTAAAAAGTATGAAATTAAATAAAATTAAAAATTTTTTAAACCCCCGACAAAAAACTCTCCAAAAAGTTTAAAATAAAATGTATTGGTGGCCCTTTAACTTTAATATCGGACCGCTAAATATAAAAACAGAATACAAATAAAATATTGTTATAGACGCTATTTTAATTTTAGCGGTCCCCGACGACTCGACGCTTGAATCAAAATATTACTAGGTATATTAAAGTTATATGGTCACCAACACATTTTATTTTTAACTTTTAGAAGAGTTTTTTGTGTCGGGAGTTTTTAAAAATTTAATTTAATACTTCGCTCATTGCTCATTAATTATAGTAAGGTTACATCGAGAGAGTAAAAAAATCTTTTTCAAAGTATTAATAATATAAAGTCTAAGTAAGAAGAACCTTGAAGCCATGAATGAGGCTCTGGGCCTGAAATCCAAAACACTAAGTGTATGTTCGTAGCTATATTGGAGGAGGAGCGCCAGCGCATAGAACAACTGACTGTCGGCTGGGACGACCCCACCCAAGTGAACTGGGGCGAGGCCGAACCCGAAGCCTCTGCGGCTGAACCCACTGAGCCTCCAGCCGCCACCATGTACAAGTGCACTGCTTTGTACTCATACACGGTAAGTCTTATACTTAAATGTTAGAAAAAAAACGTACGACATAATTAAACGCGGTGGTTGTTGTCTTCGCTGCATGTTTAACTGTGCTTTATTTGTACAGCGCGATATAGTGGAGCTGATATATCCAAAATATGCACTGATTGTGCATTTCGTGTCAAAAACACAGAATACTTAATTCAAAAATTTATTTTCTCTTCACAATCCGTGCAAATGGTCGGTCCCTCAATTCTGAGGATCGTGACCGCGCCATTTTGTCTATAGACTCAAATGGAGACAATTATTTTGCTTTCATTTAGTTTAACATGGGGATTTACGTGGATATATGTAGGTATACATGCTTTAGTTATTATTATTATAAATCATTGTAGTAATCTATGGCCATTACTATATAAATTGAACGGCGTCGGCAGCACAAAACTTTCGCGCCATTTCTTTTTTATTATTTTTACTTTCTTGACCCAGGTAGTGGAAGTATTTAATTGTAATCGCGAAAAAATTTCATTCTAATTTTCGTGAAAATGTATTCTATATCGATAACACATACATACCGATAAACGAGTTTTAATTCATTTTATCAACAGATTTTTCGTACTTTCAAACCGAATAGTAGCGGTTTTTGAGAAAAAAATATTTTCGCTATATTAAATATTTTTTTTTCAAACTACAAAAAATATTTTTTTCTCAAAAACCGCTTTAACGATTTTGATGAAACTTTGCACGTGGTAGTTGCTTGTTGTACCCATTGGTCTTGGAAAAATCTAGTTTGTATGATGGACTGACGGACGGACGGACCGAACGGAGGATCAGACGGAATTGACATATATGGGTTGTTCGTTATGTGTTATCTATAACTATGGAAAACATTTTCGCGAATATTGGAAAAACTTTTTTTTCGCAATAATATTAAGTACTTACTTCTTTTGCCCTACGTGTCTCCACGATACGATAGGGCAGAAAGTAAAATTAGGAATGGGCCACACTGTTAATTACCCCTCTGCCCTCTCCCTCCCTTCCTCATTCTTAAAACCATGCTCTTGACGCGAAGTGCACAGTGAACGAAATCACATATCGGCCCCGCTATTTAGCTATGTAACAAATAATATAATATTAGGCAATTTGTTATGGTATGTTAGGCCCCACAGAAACAACAGCGGGGAATGAATTGGCAACGTGGTACATTTATTGGCGAACCAAATTTTAGATTTATATATTTATCATGATTCCTTTCCGGAGTCAATGCCATCACTTTTGTTACATATTGCTAAGAGACGTGTCAGTCATGAAGGATTCAGTGTTGGGCCAAGCAGAGTGAAGAACTCGCGGTCACCGCCTACTTCCTCTGGCGCCGGAGTCGTCGAGTCCTGATGCAGGATAAGTTTCACGGCACAAGGTACACTGTGTATGTGTTGTCCATTGTCAACAGGCACAAAATCCGGATGAGTTGTCAATCATAGAGAATGAGCAGCTGGAGGTGGTGGGGGAGGGTGACGGCGACGGGTGGCTGCGCGCGCGCAACTACCGCGGAGAGGAGGGGTTCGTGCCCCACAACTATCTCGACGTCGACCGCGAACAGGTAGGGCCCTACCTCCCACTAGACACCCAATCCAGATCGCGATCCGTGAATGATCATGTAATATGGTGGATCGTGGATCTACAGATCTTTTTATTCCTTGAGCATTTAAAAAATACAATGATCAAACTGTTCTGTGGTAATTTGCATTATATTTTGAATTTCATCTATTAAGTTAAGTAACAATAGTTTCTGCTAAGCAAGCTTTGTTTTTTTCTGAAATAAGTGTTCACTTCACGCGGACTAATTGTGATCTGGATTGACCGTCAACTTAAGTCTCGCGAAGATTTGTCAATCCACATCTACCGCGGATCGCGATTTTGATTGACTGTCTACTGGACGTCTTACAGAGCTCAGCTGATGAAGAAAGAGGGACGCTGCACGCCGACCAGGTAAGGACGCACTTGAGCCTGGTAACTACAGTAGCGATTAACTATTTCATAGCCAAGAGTTACGCCACTTGAATTACTAAGTACACCTATGTGATTGAACAGCTTAACACTTGCTGCATCATCTGTCGACCTAAGGCTGGTGGCTGTTGTATGACGGCTCGCTTCTTGGCTCTGAATGGCTATTAAACCGTTTAATCGCCTCTTGAAGAACTATTTAGAGAGCGGTCATAAACCACGTGTTCCATTTTAACCTTCCCCTTCCTGCATGTAGCTTTTAGCCTCACGTAGTGACGAAATAATTTGTGCATTAGGTATGTACACTTAATACATCCAGTACATCCTGCAAAAGCATACCTAATACCTACGATACACAATGGTCCGCCCTGGAACTGTAACAAATCAAGAAATGAAAACTCGCCATCTCTCCTCCACGTAGCTTATCGGACCACGTGGTTTATGGTAGCTCCTGGTAGATCCCTTACTCGTTAGTTTTATAGACGTGCTGTTAAAATCTATGAGAGTCACTTTTAAAAGTTATCTCCTAGAACTCTCTCTTAGCAGACATTTTATGACTTAAAAGGCGGAAAGTCCAACGGATGGTAAGCCGCCGCAGTGGCTCTGACATCTGCAGCATTGTCTCTGCTGCGTTGAACAACTCAAAGGCTACAAAATGCATGCCCCACTTAGGACACTTACGGAATGTTTCGTGTATCTGTACTATATTTACTCTTACCGTTCAACTCCCGATGCATGCATTATTCAGTATTGCTGTTTGACGACAGAAATAGGTAAGAGGGAATTAGAGGAAACCATACATTCAGAGGAAACTAAATGATATGACCCGATGAACAACTCTATATCAACAAATACATTTATTGTCCACGTGTTAAAATTGCTGCCCACGATAGTTTAATGGGGTCCATTGGTCGAGGATGGTTCAGACGATATTACAACAACCTGACTAAAACCAGTCAAATATGGTTAATTGTAACTAAGTAATTACAGTGAAATCCGCTAGAGGGTACAAGATAAAATGCTACAAAATCCTTCCGTCTTCGTATTATTTTTGGTACTTAGGTACCTACATCAAGGATTTTTAAAAAGAATAATCGTAATCGTTTATGAAGCGAAAGTAAAGATTTTATTTCTTGTATTGTAAATATTTCTCCACCTCTCCAGGAGGTTGGTGGCATGATGTCTGCAATCTTTTCACCTCACGAGCTCAGAATGTATTACTTTCTCATTCGAAATCTGCGTGAAAAAATGCTTTTTAGCCGCTAGCGAGCGTGGAAAAGGTTTTCAAAATTCTAACCTTTCCTCTATGATGAAAACACACAATGATACGTTGTTTATAAACTCGGTTCGTCACACGGGTTCGTCATTATTCTTATAATATATTTTATGATCCCTTTGTTACTTTTATTCTCATTTTAAATAACTTTAAATTAACAATAATTACTCCGTTTTGGTTTTATTACATAAATTATTTTTCATAAAAATAGAATAAGACTAAATATATATTAAAATATATTTTTGGTTGTAGGAATTTTAAATATAATTATGATGATAAGAGATCAGAACGCACCCGAAAAAAAATTAATTTAAAAATTTTCCTTAATTAATTTACCTAGCAATTTCCTCACTGTAGTGAGGTCAAAAATTGTGTTTCGCTCGCCAGCAAAGTTCTTTTGCGTCATGTCTCGTACCTTTGAAACCTTCGCTACGCTTAGGACTTTATCTTTGAACCACTCGCTTCGCTCGCGTGACTCCTAGAATACTCGCGTAATAATAATCAACTTTGTGAATAACAAATAACTATTTCCTTAAACTGTCGCGGGGCAAACATTGTATGGTTTCCTCTATTTACCCACCTTATTGACACTACTTTAACCCTTCCAACAAGACGGTCTTAGTTAAACAGGCGGCCTGATAAGTGGTTCGTTATTTAATCGATGATGATAGTTTTCAATCAAAACCGACAGCCGTATTAGAATATTTTCGCTAATCGTTAAAATACGGAACCCTCACAATTAACGTAATGATACGTGTTTCCTTGATACTAATAACAATAACTAGGGACTGCATACAATCAATGCACTGTCTTTATAGTAGCGAACCTCTGGTCGGGCGATCGCTATTATCTTTTTACTTTACTGCCGCTTTCGAACGACTAATTAATTACGAGTAGTAGCGAATGAATTTTGTGATTGTGTAAGTAAACAAAAGATCGAGTTCATGTTTTGTCGTAGATTTATGCAAAAGTCCTTTTACATAGAATCATATGACAACAATAGTTTATGTCAAACTATTTATTTAAAGTTCTAATAATCGTCGTGGAGATCCTTGGGGTAGGCCTTTGTCCAGCAGTGATATATGACTAAAAAAAAGGAAACTTCTGTCTTCATCAAGACAAAACGTATAGGTGTAAGTTTACAATTTCGACCATTTAAACATTGCCATTGAAATGAATGAACGAAATTAAAAATTTGGAACATAAGCATATGTATTAAAATTTTATTATTAAATCGATTTCTTTTTTAGCTAAAGTAATATAGGTACATATATCTTGTTTTTTAAAAAAAATGGTATAACCGATTATAGTGAGTGAGTGAGAAAGTTGAGCGATGTGGCCGTACCGATAATTCATATATAAAATAATTATACAGGCATCAACCGCGCCGGGACTGGTCTCCCAGATATCATTCTCCTCAGTGGACTATACTGTCGAAGGAGAGGACGCCGAAGTCGTACAGTCGCCAGATCAAATCTCGGTAATCTCTGCCCCTGTCGCCAAGCCCGAAGAGGCCAAAGCCGAAGAACCCAAAGCGGACCAGCCGAAGGCCGACGAGCCGATGGCCGAGGGGCCCGAAGAAATAGACGAGTACTTGAAACCTACCCTTGGCTACTGCTTCGTCGTATATGACTATGAACTTGCGTCAGCTGGTGAACTCACGCTGGAGGAAGGACAAGTAAGATCTTATTATAGCTTATTCTTAGATTTTAGATTATACCCGCCTACTATACCTACGTCTACGCGTAAATATATTATTTATTTATTTAGACCATTTTTCATTACGTTATTTACGGTTTTCGTCAACTACTTAGTAAAAGTATTCGTGATGAAAAGTATCCTATAAGTTATTCTATTACATAATATATTTAACCTGTCACTGACCCAAGTCTCCGTTGCCGTTAATAGCGTGATTACATACAACCAAACATACATACATCCACACATTCGCATTAATATAAATAAATAACAAACGATACGTTAGTATGAACCTTGTGACAATGACAAATAAAAATGTAATAAGTACTTTCCTTACTGGTTGCTATCGTCATTTCCAGCGACTGGACCAGCTGTTCCAGTTTTACCAATGCGATAAAAGTGATAACCTGTTATGTATGTGTCGAGGCAGACACATTCTAAGGGAAAAAAACCTCTTATAAATATGTACCTACATAAGTGATTAAATAGGTATTTACACATTTATTTGCCTAAAAGTATACATTTACATTTTTCGAATGTTACTATTGGGATAATGAATCACTTTTTGCAAATGTCCATCAACATTTTTGCGACAACTGATTCAATTATTTTGTGACCAGTTGATCCGCATTATATCCCGAGATGCGCATGGCGTCGACGACGGCTGGTGGCGCGGAGAGTGCAACGGTATCATTGGAAACTTCCCGTCGGTCATCGTCGAGGAATGCGACGAGGTCAGCTATTTCTTATACTATATCTGTCTCTTGTACTTTACCAGATGAATATTCCAGCATCAGATGATCTCTGCAGATCTTTGTGTAGATTTCTAGGCACTCATATATAAATGTATGTACAGTGCGATGGACAACGCAAGAACTTTTTCTATATCCAGCGATCCATGCCAGATGGCTTGAAAATAATAAGTATGTGCTTTATATACCCCGGCATTCTTCCGATATGGTACGTAATATGTTTTCACCTCTCTAAGCTCGAAAGGAGCAACTACACATGGAAAGTAATGTTGAAAGTTGTATTTTGTTCTCTTGAGTGTTTTACATTTGAATTTGAAATCCTATTTGGCTTGTTTCTTTGAATAAGAACCAAAAAGTTTTAGTGACAAAACGTTCTAAAACTATGCCTATACAGTTTTTGCCTAGATAAAATTTCGATTCGAAAAGAAGATATTCATATACTCCCTAAAGAAATTACGTAAAAATAGTAAAAAGTTGATAATTATGTAATCATAACGACACCAAAAATATTAAACAAAACATACTTAATTGTGTAAAATGTTTTTCGAAACTGCATCAGAATACAGTTTTAGAACACACCTTGAAAAAAAGGAAATGAAAGAGCGCGAAAAGAGGTGAAAAGTTGTTACTGGACACGAGACGAAAATTTTCTCATCTCGCTCAATAAATGTCTCGATACGAAATAGGTATTGTGATAGTGTTTAAGTCACTCGCTATGCTCGTGACCATTATTACTATTATACTTACTATTATTACTATTTCGTATCTCGGCATTCAATGTCGCTCACTGGGAAAAGAAAAGACACTTTCGTCTCTCGTTGCGTAAATAACTATTTCGGTGTTTTTTTTTTAATTAATATAGGTAGGTATTTGGAAATCTTACAGTTAGTAATGGCTAAGATTAATAATACCCTTTTATTTAACCCATTTTACGTTTTTTTTTTAAATAAAACCCAAACAGTAACAAAATTAAATAAAGTTAAACCAATACCAATTGTGAGAATTTATTTCCTATACTTATACATGCACAATCAGACCAGCAAATGGGAGACAAATTGTCTTGTATAGATACAGCGCATGTGGTAAATCACCATAAACGCATACGAGACCGCTACCGCAGCGAAGACGCCAAACTTTAAATTAAATTCTGAGTCGCGTCTTAGCTGCCTAGTTTTTTGTTTCAGGCTGGATTCCCTCAAGCGTGCGTGAGTGAAACGTAACTAACTGCATGCGAAGTTCGGTACGAGTTACTAATAGTAATAATACAAAATAAAATGGTGGAGGATAATTCCTAAAAATCCAATAGATTGTTGAATTAATTTAAACATAAATAGTGTTACATTTAAAAGGGAAAATACCCTTAATTATTGTCAAGATGCCATCGTTTTACCTTGCAATACTTCTTGGGTACAGAATTAATATCCTAATGTACAACATTAACAATTACACGGCTTTGCTAAACGTTGGGACTCTAGTAGGTTTTTTTATAACACTGCTACTTTATAATATAATGATATATGTTATTAAAACCTTACAATAGAAACATATTAATAAAACAATATGTTTCATTACCCAAAACTTACAAAGGTTTTAGCCTGATTTTAGCACATTTCACGTGTTTTGCATGTTTTGTGTAACACATATGTACAGCAAATAAATATAAAGTGTTATAACACTTTTCATTGTGTTATTTTAGTTACGTACTAAACTGGCAGCGTCTATTCTACAAAGTCTTTTTTTAAATTAGAATGGTGAACTGATGGGCGCTGGTGATGAATGGTCACCTACAGGAACCAGGCCTGTTTTCTCACCAGAAGGTACACCTCCTGCTGCTTACGAAGATGAAAGTAAGTCGTGTTCCACATTCCTTCATTCATTTTTCGCACTGGCTGTTCTAATGCGGATTACTTCAATTTATCATTTAATGCCAACTAAATACAAATAGTTACTTAGGTACCTATTTAAATACAAATGTGTTTTTAATTAATAAACACAAGACATAAATTGCAACCTTTAGTTTCAAAGAAAACTAATAAGTATCTTTTTTTTTATATAAAATTTATATGTACCTGAGGGCAGGTCTACTTCGAAAAGTTTAATATAATTGAAGTGCATTTAAGTCTTGAATAGCTAAAACACTAATTGCAGACTTTGACTGCTATGAGTAGTTAGTAGTAGTCACTTTTAATTGTGGCATTTTAATTATTAAGTAAGTACGTATCCTTGAAGTATTCCGCGTATGGACGCCAGTTTGACTTTTCAATTTGACGTTTTGTATTTGCATGGTACACATAGAGGGGATGTCCATATATTACATTACACAGAGGGTTTAAAAACGGTAACAAAAATTGACTAGATGAGGGGTCATCTCGTATTCATGTAACGTGTAAATATATTACGACACGTATAATTTCATTCAATAATAATTAATAATAATTTCATAATTCAATGAGAGAATTTCAGCAAAACGTATGATTTAAAGAAATAACTTATGAAATAAAAAATACTTACGTAAATACAGTTTTTAATGACATTCTTAGGTTGTTCTACAATGAAATTACATTACACCACTAGATTCAGCACCTTGTTTTTTTAAATATAGAGTAAAGGGGGTTGTAAAAAAACTATATAAAACGGACGGTGGTCCCTCATTATCTATCAGAAAATGATAAGAAGTAATATATGGATAGCCCCAGTTAGCTGTCTGATTATTTGCGTTTTCTTCCCAATTGGCATGGTATTTTTGACCTGGCAGTTTCACTGAATGGCACGACACGAGTTCTGTAGCCGCTATCAATAGGCTCATCCGTCACAATATATTGTGATACCTGCATGACGTTTTGCACGATTTGAGGTACAATGGAAACATTGGTGGCTTGTTTCGAAAATAAAAATCCAGTGTCGTAAAATGAATGTCCCTACAAAATGTGCCGCAATTGGGTTCCAAATTTAGCTTCGCAATGTAACTAGGTGTTTCAATGTTTCATAAAGTGTCGTAACAAAGGTTAATGTTCCATGAATGTCAAGCATTTCTAAAAATGTTTCAAAATAGTCTTCCAATTAAAAAATCCTTCTTACTTCTTTAAACTTTCCTTCTTACACCGATAGTGGAATTACTTGTAAACTTAATTTTACTTTGATGCTAGCGCCAGCGCGCGCTCCCTGCAAAATTTTTTGAGTCATGGTTAAATACACATCAATGCATCCTTAACCTTACTTCGATATTAATTCTCCTTAACCTCAATTCGATCTTCATCCCAGGGCTAACACCTTGGAAGCGGTAGTAGATAAAAAATTGACGTTGTATAAATGTACCCAGTGTACTTACATGCAATAAAATATTTTTGATTTGATTGTCTTTCAAATCTGATTGGTCTTTCTATGTGTCTACAAATGCACATTACCGTGGATTATACTTGTATTACTCTAAGGGTCTAGCAGGATAGCCTTGGGTAAAGTGCTACCAAAGCCTGGAGTTCGTAACTATCCAAACGATACTTTATATAAAGATAGTTTATTGTACAAAATTTCAACCCCCAATGGTGTTACAATTTTTACTTTTTATTTTTTCCAACATAGAAGGTATTCAGAGTGCTCTTGTTATTTTATATTATTGCCTTATGACGACACAACAATATTCGCGCAAAATTTGAAGTCCGTCAGTTACCTACTTAGATTTGGAGAAAAAACATAAAACAGTTTTAGGTTTAATTGGGCGCTGTTGCCCCCTGGGGAGCATTGAGGGGTTGAAATTTTGTACATTAAACTATCTTTATATAAAGTATCGTTTGGCCATAGTTACGAACTCTAGGCTTTGGGGGCACTTTTCCCATGGCTATCCTGCTAGACCCAAGTCGCACCAGCTAGACCACTTGTCTCTATTCTTCTGACTGTTTCTACTGAATGTTTTGATTGTTTCCAAAACAATGTTTGTTCTTTGTTCATCGCCTGATATGTGTAAATGTTTAACACCATGTATATTGGTCATTCATTACTGTGCTGTAACGTTGTTTTGTTCACACTGTTTGAATTGTAATGAAATTGGAGAAAAATACAATATACCATATTGAAGATTTACACTACATATATAACTTTCTATTTTAGAAATTGCAATTGTGTTGTTGATAGTTGACAAGTATTCTTTGAGTAAGCATTCAGAAATAATTTGCATTTTAAAAGAGAATGCCCTGATAAAAAAAGAGGATGGACTTTTAATTTAATTTATTTGTAAATTTTTTACAAAAGTAGCACGCTGTTTTATTTATTTTATAGCTATAGTTGGACTATTGGAAAGAGAACTGCGCCTACCAATAGCCATCGAGGACAATCTGCCCTTTGGGCGATTGCCCCTTTCTCGCCTTTATCCTAGCACAAATCAGTATATCCACAGAGCTCTCCATAAATGCAGTAATCGATGCCAAGGTAGGTACTTTATCTAGCTAGATGTCTTTTATGTACCAGATTTATTAATTAAACGTGTTCAAAGCGTACAAGTTACTAAATTTAAGATTTTGTTTTTACATTAAGACGTTAAGTATTCAGATTTACGCTTTACCACACTTTTTAATAAACCAAAGTACCTAGCTAAGTAGCTAATAAGATTTTACTATTGCAGTACTGTGCTCTACACGTATTCTTTCGATTCTCCTGATCTACTTCTATTCAATACTTTACTTAAATGTTAGGATTATAGTTTTCAATAAAATAGAAAGATACATTTTTTACTTACTAATTTTATGTCATATATAAAGTCTAGGGCAACGCGCGATGCCATTGCGTTGCGGAGTATTTCGATACATCCGGTTCTGGTTCGTTATATTCCGTTCCGTGTAGAGCAAAGTGCCTTTAGCATACGTTCATATATGACTGATGTGGATCGAAATGCTTCAATGTTGAGCATTTAAAAAAAAATTATCTAACTTTTTCATAACATCTTATATTTTTGTGTTTTTCATCGATTATAAATACGTTTCTAGCTATGAATTTGGATCAAAATATGGTGTCCCAAAAAATCATATTTGTTACGATGTTCCAAACAAGGCTCTACTTTCGTATTTATCAATCATAACAAGAGAGAAAAATAATTTTCATAGGTACATAAATACTACTTTTAGGACAAAATATTGTAATCCAAATTTATAGCTAACGTATTTATATTCGATGAAAAACACAAAACTATAAAGGACGCTAAGGGAAAAGTTAGATACCTACTTAGTCAATTTTTTTGAGAAACGCTCGATTACCTACGTCTTCAAAACAGAGATAGATTCATTGATTTCAAAGTAGCTTCATGTGCTAAAAATGGGTACCTAACCCGTGTATGTTACCGTTTTCTTAAACACTCCATAGGAAGATAATAATATAAGTCAGTAAAAGACTTAACGTGAATCCTTTATGTTACCATAAAGCAAACGTTTCGTTCCCGGTCCACAGCAAGTTCTCCCATGACTATTCGATAAATACATCAGTCGTACGTGAATACTGGAGGCCACAAACGACCTGACACAGTAAGTTGATAATGTCAGATGGACTACATCGGAAAGTCTACTCAGAAACTCATTGTCCACTTGCGATGCGACCCTGTTTATTTATATCAGAAATCGATATTAACCCAGAGAATATCCACTTAATAATACCCAATAGTTACAAAACTCTCATAGGTAATAGAAATGCGTTTCATCTCCGAGACGTTAGAAAGTTTATTATTATTAAATTGATTTATTAAACTGACATTACAAAAATGTATGTCGTCTGATCGCTATGTTGGGTCGTCTTTGGCCCGTTTTTGGCATCGTCGTCGCCGAGTGCTTCCACATCGTTCGATACCATATCTGAGGCGGAATACGACAGCTGACATCCGTTAACAATAATATCGGGATATGCTATGAAGCGTAGCCCGATATTATCGTTATCGGAAGTGTATGAACTCTTCCGAAATCGGAGCGATTTCTTAGTTTGTGTGCTGTTTTCGCTTGTCTGCGTAACTTTTAGCAAAACACAATAGTTTGTGGACTGATATCGGGTCGTACATTGTGGAATCGTTTATCGTACGACTATTGGCTACTGAGACTATTGGGAATACTATATCCTATAAAATGCGCTGAATTCGATTACAAGCTTGTATTTCCCACGTGGTACGTCATTCATCAACCATGTTTTATTTAACAGAGCGTCGTGCTTCGGTAGTTTAGATAGAAGGTAAATTGGCGTACACCAATAATAGTGTGGGTTAAGTTAGATTCACAATGCAAGGTCCTGGGGCAGTGGCGATATGAAGCACAATTTCACGTGTTGAATCATCTTTAAATCTACCTAGCACGATTCGCATTCAAAGAATTTAGTAAAAACGATTGAGAGTATATTTTGTTATTTAATAAAAGAAGTCCTAGAAGCAATGTTTCCATTCGCCTTTTACCAATTTTATTGCTAAATCCCATTTTATCTTTCTCTTCCATTCCCTATTTTTGTAAAAAGCTATTTTCAATTCCCATTATTTTCTTAATTTTTAAGTAAGTATTAATCATAAAGTTATTATATGCCTTTGTAAGTTATACTAACTTTATGGTATTAATGCAATATTTTCCCAGTGACTAAGTTATTTTTAAAGAAGCAACATTCCATAGGTATATTTTGTTTCATTTCTTTATAGAAAAACACACTTATAATATTATATATGTTATAACTAAATATTCATACTCATATACTCGGCAGACTCGCTGAAAGTTATATTATAGTAGAAAAAAAAAAAATAGAATAATAGAAATATATTCTTTCCTTCTGGCCCTTCCAACCTTGCCGTTATGAGGGCCAAACCGCATGAGAGGGCACCGGTACTCGGCGGAGGTACTTGTACTATTATATATTCTGTGACGGAGGCTCTTTCCTGAATGCACTCCACACATTGTTAAAGTATCGCCTTCTTCTATCACTTCTCCACCTTCTGGAGCGTTACGTAACACCACTGTTTTGGCGCCGAGTAGCTCAATGCGTCTTCGTTTTTAGTGCCAAATATAGCAAAAACGTGCGAAGTTCACCTCTCCGTACGCAACACAGAAATAAATCAAGATTTTATTTCTGTAGTAAGCACCAGTTCCCTGAAGTACACTGGGCCTTCCTCCGACCTTTCTTATCCGCCCGAAGCCTGCCATGATGTGCCTCGTACAGGTTGACACACCCGCAGGGGAATGGAAATATTGATTGTAGGTTTTCTAGTAATTCACAGCCACACTCAACAAGCTTGTTTTGAGCGTGTAGCCGTGGCATTAAAACTGTCATGGCGCGCTCTAATACGGAGCCGATATTGGATAGATTTTCCTCTACGACTTTAAGAATGTTACGTCTCGTGTGCCATTTTGGGATTGTGACTATCCGGTTAGTCAGGTTAGAGCATTATACCTGTCGGTTCGAAACCCATTCAGGCAGTTGCTTTTTAAAGTTCTTTTTTGGATTGGTCAACTCCACTTAAGTATGTACCTACCAACGCCTCTGAAATTCTTTACCAGCGTATGAATGTTACTTCTCGATACGGGTCTACGAGTAGATTTGAATCAAGTTATTCCCAGGTTGTTATGTGATAATCTACTTAATCTACTTCTAGCCGGGAGCAGGTAACAATCCAAAGGTTGCATGTTTAATTTAAGGATGACTTCCAACTGCCCTGGTGGGTTTCTGCCTTGTATCCCTTCATTTCGCACTCACAAGGCACATTACAAACCACTCCAGATTTTAATCTTGTACTTGCGGAGGTGTGTGTTAGCCGTGTTCAGTTCTAAACACTCGAAGGAAAAGGCAAATGAGCATGTAACTGACGTCATTGCTGTGTCTGGACGCTGCCAGTGCTGTCTACTGAGGAACCGAGCGTGGCGCCCCCCGCTGACGCGCCCCCGCCTCCACCGGCTGACGACGCTATGGACAGTCTACCAGATTATAGTTTTAACTTGGCTCTTAGCCGTAATCACCAGGAACTGTATTGTATGCAGTTCAATCAGATTGCTGGCGTCGTGATGCCCACAGTCACGATTGTAGGTGAGTGAATGAAAGATAAACAACCTCGTTTAGACTGCTTATTGTTTGCGGTTGTTGCGGCTGCGTTTTGTGAGACAACTAACGACTGCAAACGAATCATAGCATTGTGTTATTCGGACTGAATTCACAATGCAATAAACTGTCACGTTGCATTGCGAATCCAGCTCATTCATGTAGACAGTGTTATTCTTCTGTTTCTGTTGTGTGAGTCCACACTCGCGCACTCGCGACAAGTTCCTCATTATTAGATACAAAAACGGTCGGATAAATCAAATTGAAACTTGCTATTTACTCACAAATGGTTAAAGCTGTTGAATTTTCAATTTTACCATTAAGTTTACATAATTATTGACCGAGCGAGCGAAGGGTCTCAGTTTCGAGATTGGCCAAAAATGCTTTTGTCCGTCTGCCTTTCTGTCTGTCTGTAATTCTCTACAGGTCGCATTTTTCAACCGATTTTGACGAAAATTTGGCATGGGTATAAATTAATGGCGCCGACAAAATGTGTAGGATAAAATCTTGAAAAATATTTTTTTAGAGTACGTACCATACTCGCAAAGTGGGAGTGAACTTTTTTTCTTGTGAATTCCATAGTGTAGGGTATCGTTGGATAGGTCTTTCAAAAATATTGCGGGTGTGTGAAAACCATTTTTCGATTTAGGGATCCGTTTGCAAAATATTAAGCTTTAAAGCGGTAATATTTGTTAGAGTCACGTGTCCCCCCCCTGCCTTATAAACGGTTGCTTCTGGATATGTGAAAAAATTCACGGCAGTAACATATAGGGTAGTTAAAAGGAAAACTATGACAGCTAAGCAGGTTCTATTAGTTTTTGAGTAATAGTCGATTAACTTATGAAAGTCGAAAAAATAAATTATGTTCATAGAACTGCATAAGTACGTAAAATGGGAATGATTTGTTTTCCGCGTGAATTCCATGGTGTGGGGTATCGTTGGATAGGTCTTTCAAAAATATCGCGGGTGTGTGCTAAACATTTTTCGATTCAGGGATCCGTTTGCGAAATATTAAGCTTTAAAGTGCTATTTTTTGTCACTTTAGTACTTAATCTGTCTCCAACTATTATCTATTCTGTGCTCTAACTGCACAGAATTGACTTCTGTTCGTTTCATTTAGGTTTGGTTTATAAGGGCTGGCGAGGTCTACTGTTCTCACAGAACCACTAGTATAGGTCATACAACATGAATTTATCGGTTTATATATATAATAAAAAAATCCTTAATAAAAAAAATTGTATGAAAATTTTTGTTAGGAAAATTACGAATTTCTTTTAAAAATAAAATACCTATAAAAAAGAAATGGCGAGAAAATTTAGTGCGGGCCGCCGTACAGTTTATTTATTTAAATATTATACATTATATTATTTATTTAAATGTGAATAAGTGCCTTTCTTACACCTATTGTGTCACTTTGAGACATTTATTCGTATTTAAACACAATAATCAGAATACATGATAAAATGTTTGTTCATTCATTATATTATGACATGATTCCTGCAATTTGTACAATAATAGTGTATTTTTTTCATGCGTCAGTCGATGAGGTAATTGGAGATACGATAGAGGAGGAGGTTTGGGTTTTGAACATACTTAATGTTTTTGATGTTGCTATGAATATTGATATGCTTCGATGTCGCAGCTTTAAAAAGTTATAAAATAATATGGCTGTCTTTATGTTTTCTTAACTATGCTTTACAAGCTTCTGGATTACTGGTGTAAAGTAGCCTGTACATTATTAACTAGTTTAAGATATATTAAGAACATAAAAGATTTACACGTACAAAAGTCACCGACGATTTGTGAACTGTCACGTTTTCGTCATCTCAATTGCATCGCGAGCAGCCGTGATGAAAAATCTAACTTCAGTGAAGCTTTTTCATCGCATAGCGCGTGAAAATGCGGCACGTGATGTCATTGTGATGTGAACGCAGCTTAACACGATCGCAAGTCGGAGGTACGCTTGAAGGCAGAATACATAAAACTCGTTAATTGGTAGTAAACTATCGTCTAACGAATCTATTGTCTTGTAGCACCATTTACACTGTTCTTTTTGTCTGGAGGGTTGATTCGTTGCGGGCGTTTGAGTTAGATATACTTACCTACTAACAGCGTTATAACTCCAGACAGGCAGCCTTATTAAAACCACCCTTTAGGTATATTATTTGTGTCATGGCGATAAAACAATGTACCTATTTTGACTTGGGACAACGTATTCCCACAATTTGGTGTTGCTATTTTATGTATTATTGCTTATTTCTATGTGCTGTTTTATGTTTGTTGTTTATGGTTTTTACCTGACATTAAATAAAGTTATTATTATAATAAATTGTGACGTATAGTCACATTCTTCGCGTTGCGCGTGAAAGCGCGGCGATAAGGCAGTTATGATTTTTTTTATAAAGAGCGTTTTATTTGTGGAAATGTCACCCTCATGGTGCAGGTACCTACAATTATCAAATATCAATCAAATAAATACAAATTAAAACTATTAACTTAACTAAAACTTACTGTTTACTCCTAACACCTATCTGTACTAACTTGTACGGTGACCTGGAGCTCTATTTTTGAATCGCTCGCCTTGCTTCGAGCGGTCGATTCTACTGATTTTTGTATCGGATGTCGAAGGAAAATTTGTAGAATCTACCGATCGCAGCGAAGCGAGCGATTCAAAAATAGAGCTTCTGGCCGTCCGCGAGTTAAGATTGATTCACAATGCAGTACCTTGTATTATTTAATAGTAAACGAGGCGTCGAAGCTGGATTCACAACAATAGCGAACTGCCGTACTAATAAGTCGAAATTATCACAGCAGACGTTGCAACGAAATACGAATTACGACAGGTGAATTTGCGCCGCGTAGTTTGCATTGTAACTTCACTTTAACCCTATCGCGACAGAAGAAATAATACTACAAGCGCGCGCATCGCGCAACATGCAACTCTCATTCACTGCATTCATCGCACCAGCGACGTGCTCAACCCGCCAGACAAAAAAAAACTGTTTTTCGATATTTCCCCCTATGACCGTATGATGGCAGTGTGGTTCACATTTAAACAATTCTTCTACTCAACTTTCGTACATTCCACAAGTTCCTAGTTATGGATAAGTAGCCCATGTAGCGTCATCTGAGCATGCGCTTGATATTTTGCATGGGAGACAATCTATAATATTTGCATGTATTTGATATGAACAAGTCGTTATGCCCAAGTTGTCAATTTGTCGTTGCAACTTCGTAGGTACTCAGCAGATAGATGTTTATACCTATATGTCGCAGGATAATCGGAAAAAGTGGAATAAACCGGATAATTTGAATCTAAGACAGATTTTTTAAATCATCCTAGCTATTATCAAGGTCATTGCAAAAATCCCAGTTTGTTTAGGACGACTAGAAACTTGAAAGCTGATTAGATTCCTTAATACCCCGATCTTCATTCTGGTCAGAACATATAACCTAACCTACTATAATATGTCCGAACGCATCCGTCCGGTGGTAATTTGCGATTTACCTAAAATTACCTACTCGGATTTTTGCACAGATCCTGAAAATATCTCGGGTGATAACGAAATTCATTCTTACATTCCAAATAACCGGCTTTTTGCAATCGTCCTAGTATTTTCGCAAAGATCTGATTTTTCCAATTATCGTAGGCATCGTAGCATATAAGTAGTTTATAAGTATAAAGTTAATATTTAAGTAGGATAAAAACTGGAGATAAAATAGTAAAGGCAGTTGTAAGAACGCTTTTTTTAACCAAAAAAATGTCTAGGAGACCTTTATTTTTAGACTTTTAAGTTAATTAAAAACTTCATTCATAGCTTTTAAATGCAAGGTGCAGCGAATAAACTCAATTTTCGTTTGCACCTTTGAAAAGGAATTCTTCATAAAGCGTCAACCTTTTATGTTCTCTAGTTAAAAGGACTAAGTTATACAACATTGAACACATTTTAACTGATTTCAAAAAAGGAGGAGATTGTATGTTCATCTGTAGTATTTTTGTTTCTTTTATCGTTCTCTGAGTTATGTTTCCAAACATTTCATTTAAAGTAATGCAATGAGAGACATAAAACGTATGAGATCAAACGGTGCGCTTCTTTAGAATATAATGCAGAACAACTAATCAGAATTAGATCTCTGCCGATATCTCTCTGATTGCACCTAAAGTACATTTTAGTGCTTCTGGTATTGAAAAAATACCATTTATTTCAGAACATAATAATATTATATTATATTATCTGCCTGCACTATTGGTCGCCGATTCGTCTAACCTATCGCTCGCCGTGAGACGTGATTTACTTTGGTATTTGGATTGGTTTACAATAATAATGTCCAATCTGAAAAATGTCCAACCGTTAAATAACGTCCAATCTGAAAAAAGTCAAATCTGAAAAACGTCCAATCAGAAAAATTACCAATCTGAAAAACGTCCAATCTAAAAAATGTCCAATCTAAAAAACGTCCAACTTGAAAAATGTCCAACCTGAAAAATATCTAACCTGAAAAATGTCCAATCTAGAACATTTTACACTACAGAACCTTAAAAACCGCTATTTATTTATTTTTCTAATTGGACATTTTTCAGATTGGACATTATTCAGTTCGAGCATGGTCGTTGGACATTTTTCAGATTCGACATTATTACAGTAAATCTTTGGATTCACCATTGCGCGCAGAGGAGAGATAAAACATATTAAATTCCTAGGATGATGGAGAAAGGTCTACTTCTGACTTTGCTGTTCTGTCTCCATAAGTGCGTCAATGCAAAATTCTGGTCGTGGGACCCCCATTGCGTTACTGACGACTTATATACAGAGTGATTTTTTAATCACTATCCAAATTTTAATATTGTGATCTTTGTTGAAAACACTAGGTAAATACGTGTTTTTATTATTATTTTAGTCTCCCCTAGTAATTACTCTACAATATTGAGTGCACCACAACATCTATGTTTGTGAACACAAAGAAAATCTTACCTACCTATTTTCATTATTAATGAAGCTTTGATTGTTATCTAATGTCTAGCAAAGAGTTGGATAGTGATTAAAAAATCATCCTGTAATTATGATCGACTTGAAGTTACTAGAACTAAATTCAGACATAAGTATGAAGTAAAATCTCAAAATTACACTTAAAAAAGAAATATCCCATATTTTTCTGCCTCGTTCCGAGGTAAACTAAGATCTGAGTTTGACCGCAGAAATAGAATCCTGTAAGTCACCTACTTTCCAACCAATTGCTGCACCATTATTGATACAATTCTGTTGACCAGGACGAGGAGGAGGAGGAGGAGGCACCACCGCCCGCAAGGGGTGCGCCGGCAGTTGAGCTGCCCGACGAAAGCGGCCTCGGCGTGGGCATCGTGATCACGGCCGCCACGCCCATGGTCGAAGAGCCCGACCAGCCCTTCCCCCCACCGGAGTCGGCCGAACCAACCGAGCAGATCGACGAATCAGACCGCATAGAGGAGATGGAGAACGAAGACGAGGAGTCCTCGCTTTCGGAGCAGACGGCGGTCTGCGTGCGCGACGACGAGGGCCCGGCCGACTCTGCCCCGCACCCCACTTCAAGTTCCACCGCTTCCGACGGGGAGTCGACGGGGGCCTCCATAGCGTCCGGCCCCCCGACCGCGCCCCAGTCGCCGCCGGCCGCCGTCCGCGCCGGCCGGGCGTCCATCCCCGACGAACTGGAACCCGCTCAACTGGCAAGGCTCACCGACCTCAAGGAATCCAACGCTTAAACTCACGGCTGGAAGAACATACTCGCTTCGCATAGAACATACCTACTCTTTGTATTTTAAAACACGGTGTTATTTTGGATCTTAATTAAAAATGTTGTACGGAAGTCAAGTACAAGTTGAAATGAGCGAACTAGCGAGCGACCAAACCAAGCTCCTTATTAGACATCCCCAGGTATCACTGAAAATAAATCTAAATTAAAACCAAATCGCCTAAATGTAACTTGATAATGAACGATAGGTAACGTACAGTATCAGTAACGTACGATAATTTTCGTAGAAATGAAACTTAGCATTTTGAGAAAGTGAAGTAAGTCGCTGGGCAGTTCTTGGGCGAAAATCACTCGCGCTCATTTCTCACGAAAAGTATATCGTTTGAGTAAGTCATAAAGATACAAGTGTCTATATAGTTCCACTAATAATAACTCCGTGTATTAAAATAATTATACTAGTAAGTAATTTATAAAAGTATATATCTATATGGAGTAGGAGACGGGGTAGCTACCTGAATCGGTGTTGCTATAGGAAATTGATATTAGAAGACTGTCTATGATTTATATAATTATACTTATTTCGACCGGCACATTTTTTTTTGGAAAATATAGCAAATCAGAAAATAGGGCAATCCTCACGTTATATTTTTATGATGTCAATTGCTCCTGTTGAGAGACTATGGGATCAACTGTGGTTTCAGTAGTAGAAATGACAGAAAATCGCAAAAACATCCCATAAATTTAGTAAAAAAAACGTGAGGATTGCCCATTTTCATACTGACTGTACACTATATATTTTCAAAATCTGTGAATGCAGGTCAAAATATTTTAAATTTAAATGTCAGACTTCTAAGAACGTGTTCATGTAGCATCAACGACGGTTTAGGTAGCTACCCCGTCTCAAATGTCCAACCTGTTGGTATAATATTATAATAGTACCTACAGGGTAAAATCGAAATAGTTCAACTTTAAATAGGTTCTTAAACGAATATCTTTGTCTTTTGAAATTGAAGTTATCAAAAGAAATCGGAATTCTAGGCAGATTTTAAAGAAATTACTTCTTTATAACTTAAAATCCTCGAACAAAATTTTGGTGTTGCATTCATCAATCCAAAGGTTGCAGGTTATAGAACAGTAGCCGCTTATTTAACCATTTAATGCATTAGATCAGATCGTAGGAAAAATGGAATAATTATGGTAGGGAAAAACATGACTGAATCAATTTTATTGGCAAGGAAAAAAAACTCAAAATTTTGACAACTGCAGGTCTAGCAGGATAAGGAAAGGTTTAATTATTACTCCTTGTTGCTTATCCTACTAACCTTTGTTTATAGGGTACCCTATAAACCTATGTTTATATCAAACGCGTACGCGAAGTCCACAAATAACGGATTAGAGCACCGACCGTTGGTGGACAGGGGTTTAGTACAAATATAGGGTTACACGTACAGTCAAATATTTAATAAGCCGAAAGAATTTCAATTTTACCCTGTATCTGCATAATCTATCATATTATCCTACATAAAAATAATTAGGACGAATAGCGAACTTTGTCGCGCTGTTGGCCTAAATTTTAACTCGTCGCACTGAGGCTCCCAATTGCACTCTACCTACCAAAATGCTAACAAACTTCATTTGTTCTTCGACTTCTACAGAATAACTTATACATTTATTTCGGTCGTACCATAGTAAAAGAAAAGGAGAAGTAGGCCGACTCGGTACCCGTGCGAGCGATAATAACCTATTCTCGTAGGGCTGTCGCTTTAGTTTATTCAATCGTCGCAAATGCAGATATATATATATACTTAAGCGTATTTCCCTTGAAGGGTAGGCAGAGCATCAGGGATCCATAATACAAAGTTTCATAATGATATGTTTCCCGTGCATAAACCGGGAGCTGAGAATTTTTTTAAATCAATAATGTCATGTTATTAGTTTATTGATTTGAGAAGATCCCATCTTTAATGGGGATAATTAAAATGTATATTTACTGAATTACGCTTATATTTGAAAAAACAATGAAATTTTACACGTTTTTTTTCTTCTATTTGGACAAGTATACGAAACGCCTTGTTATTTGAAATTTATAGTAAATTGCGATATTTCTCCTTTTCTTTTACTATGGTCGGACGTAACCAACCAAACCAAAGCACATCTACAAGCTAGCTACCATAGATGTAATGTTAATTTGGTAATACCAACTTGTTATTGCGATAAGCGCCACCTTCGCCGTGTAAGAGAAATCTGTTTCCGAGCTGCAAATGAAGTATGGTGGGTGGCTTTTGATAGGGACAAACTAATTTTAAACGTATCCTCAAAAGACAAGATAATATAGTGCTTAAATCAGAATATACTACTGGTAATTTGTAGGTAATTTCTTGGTAATTTCTTGGTAATCTCTTGGTAATCTCGCTCATTGGCGAATGTTCCCAAGAGTTTTATATTTTTCAAAAAATTTTGTTTAAGAAAAGACCGTTTCTTATGCTGTTTTATTTATTTTCCCAAACAATTGCTACTTAGGTAAAACATCCGGATACTGGAACGAATTGTGTTTGCGAGGCGAATGTGTTCATGGCAGTATGAGGTTGTTTATTGTCTAAAAGTTAAGTTGCTGACTGTTTAAATATAGTTAAAAGCTGGAAGTTTTTTGGGCCGCTTTTTCTTCCCAGCTTTTGCACTTAAGCGGCAGTATAGTTGACGACACGTAACTTGAGCTCTGCTTTGTAAACGTGTTGTCAACTATAGTATTAACTTTGTGTATATTGCAACGTAGGTAAAGTGTTTGTTTAGATATTGCTGCGACGGCGTAACTGTCGGTCGTAGCAATATACGATTTACTTGCTGCTTCATAAAAACTTGGCAAGTCAGACATCTATGACATCAGTACGCCTACCATGAGTTGACAACGTAAAACTAGCAAGCGTGCGTATACGTAAATGCTTAATAGTGCTATCTCTTTTCGACTAATTACGAAAAACAGAGAGGCATAGATAGTTTTTAACGTACTCGCTAACGCATCCCTAACGAGTGTTGACGTTTCAACTAATGGTAGGCGTACAGTAAACTTTACGTACACTTATAATTAACACTATTTAAACAAAAAACAGCGATATTAATGTATGCTTTACTTAAATTACAATTCCTGCACCTAGGTATTAGAATAGCAGCTTTCATTCTGGGAATTCATTCAGAGTTACTTTAAAATATTATGAAATGATTCATTACTCTTATTTCAAAAATTATTTTAAATGAACTACCTACTCATTTAATAAAAATTAGGCAGTAGACCAGAACTATAACTGTTCCATTGGCGCTTTCCCTTAAATTTTAGAAAAATCTTATAAGACACGTACGGGGTACGTATGCAAAATCTTTTACAGGACGATGCTCTTGTAGTATTTCTTCTTCAACAGCTCGAGATGTAAAATGACATAAGCGCCTTTCTACTGTCCTTTAACTCTAGAGTTATCGTCTAATGTGAGCAAACACTATATACCTCTAGAGAACTATTTTTTTATGATGTCATTATCATTGATGATGATGATGATATACCTGTACTTTATGTCTGTTACTGGATTGTATTGAAACAGGAATGCGTGGAGAAGTGGTCCCGTGTAGAGTATTGTATATAATATAGATAGATCATATTCACTAGTTAAACACGAACATATATCGCTAATTTTATGGAAAGATGGTGCCGTCTTAGGTAAGATGTAGCATTTGCATGTTGGCCACAAATAAAATATGTAAGAAAGTCCTACGGTTACGAAAACGAGTCTTAACTCGTATAACTTAGAAAAAGATAAATTTACTTGGTAAAAGATAAACGCTGAAAGAGAATTGCATTAAAAAGTTATTTAGTTGATTCATCATCTGACTCAAAACAACAAAACCGAGGATATCCACTAGATAAAACTTTTTTTCATAGTGTAGTTTCTTTAAAATAAAGATTTTTTAAACCCACCCGGCATTTTGTGAACCCATAACATTTGCGCCCCATTTAATAACTTATTTAATTTATTAATTAATCTTACACAGCATAATATATTACACACATACTCGTACATCATAAAGATCTGCATCTTTTATAATAAATTCCGCCATTTAATTTAACCTTCACACTCTAGTTGGCCAACATGCGGGTGCTTTAAGTATCATAAACATGTATGTATTACGTATGATATGTATTTCCATTAAATATATATAAGTATATATATACTATAAAGTATATATTACTATTATTATAAGTATATAAAATCGTGAAAGTTGTATTAAAATGGACGAGCTTCGTTGACACTCATCATAATTCACGGAGCAGAAATTAATTGGAAAAAAAAATTCTATTAATATTATTAAGTTATCTTGTTATAACAAAAAAAAAATTTAAAAATCATTTAATTCAATTGTTTAAGTACGAGTAAGTAAAGTTAATTTGTGATTTTTTATTTTTATGTATTGTTTCCAGACCAGTACCAGTACCTACCTATCTATGAAAAGAAAACAGTGCACTATCTTTGAGATCTGAATTTAAACCTGTAAAGACACCATATTTCCAAGACTATAAGTAGCTAGTTTAACCAACGTGAAATAACATTGTTAGTCGTGTAAGATTAGTATAAATAAACAAGTCGTCTAATGGTAAGAAATCCCGCCACCTATAAAGACGACATAAAGCCGTTGTTCCCTCCACTGTAGAACAACCGGCTAATCACACTGCCAAAAAATTATATAAAAATATTAAATGTAAAAAATAAGATAACGATTCACGAAATTACCCTCGGAAATGACAAAACCGACTGCCTGCTTTTGCTTTACCAAAAATTCCATCTACAACATTTTAGGCCACAATTTGTTTGGTTGTTCTCGTATAAGTACTAAGTCTCTTTTCTTGTTTAAGCATTGGTTACGAGTAGACAAAATTCAAAATATAATTCAATCTTATACCATTGCAGCCTGCATTTTGGATATTAATTTATGCCACTAATCTTACTAATCATTACTAATGTATTACTATTAATCCATTACTTTAGTATCATTACATAAATGGCTTCATTCATTAATAACTTTATTTTTTCCTTATTCTTTATGTAATCCTTTCCTTCCATCATCTTCTTTTCACAAATAAGCAAATAAAATATTTGTTTTATAAGTACCTACCTACAATAGATTTTGTCATTGAATTCTGATCGTTACCTTGAGCCGTTTTCTTATATAGTTGGTAGTTTATCACCGAAGTCCGGAAAATTCCGACTACGGTTTACAAGTTATGTTGTAAGACAATATCTGTTATTACTAGTTGAGGCAATATCAAATCAAGATACTTTACCTTTAAATTTATTTTTTTATAATATCGCAACATATAAAAATTGTACACTTCAACGAATGATTTGTCTTGTGTTAATTTTTATAAAAAATGCCTTTATATTCAAAAATGCGAATACTGAATGCCACTGTAACGGTTCACTACAGGCATTGTCTTACAACCTGTATAGTCTATGTCTCTCAATGTTGTGCATGTCGTATATGGATTTTGGCAATATGGCGTCTACCAGTGACTAGTTTGTATTCCACATGCCGTGTACGAATACAGGCCTCATAAGTTATAAACATGACGCTCGACTTTTCCCCCATTTCCTATTTTTCCTTCGCATAGACAACAAATCAACCCTTTTTATTCCTGTCACTTGATCAAACTTTCTCATTACCCAAACATAACTAACTCTATGGAAATCTACCTATGTGGTACCTACAGTACAGTCCCGTTACTGAAGTCATAGGAGTATATTATTTATGACTAGCTATTGCCCGCGGCTTCGCACGCGTGGAACAAGCTTTTAACGCGGGAACAGTCTACCGCGGCAAAAAGTAGCCTATTTGTTACTCCAGGATGCTATCACTGTAACAAGTTTCATCAAAATCAATTCATTCAGCCATTACAACGTAAAAGACTAACAAACACCCTTACAAATTCACAAACATCCTTACAAACTTTCGCCTTTATAATTGACCGAGCGAGCGAAGCGAGCGAAGCGTCTACGTTTCGAGACTGGCCAAAAATGCTCTTGTCCGGCTGTCTGTCTGTCTGTCTGTCTGTAATTCTCTACAGGTCGCATTTTTCAACCGATTTTGACGAAAATTTGGCATATGTATAAATTAATTAAACCTACAAAATGAGTAGAATAAAATTTTGAAAAACATTTTTTTTAGAGTACCTACCATACTCGCAAAGTGGGAGTGAACTTTTTTTTTCTTGTGAATCCCATAGTGTGGGATATCGTTGGATAGGTCTTTCAAAAATATTGCTGGTGTGTGAATACCATTTTTTCGATTTAGGGATCCGTTGGCGAAATATTAAGCTTTAAAGCGGTAATTTTTGTTAGAGTCACGTGTCCCCCCCCCCCCTGCCAGCTAAACGGTTGCTTCTGGAAATGTGAAAAAATTCATGGCAGTAGCATATATAACGTAGTTACAAGGAAAACTATTACGGCTAAGTAGGTTCTATTAGTTTTTGAGTAATAGTGGATCGACTTAAGAAAGTTGAAAAAATAAATTATGTTCATAGAACTGCATACGTAAAATGGAAAATTATTTTTTTCCGCGTGATATCCATGGTGTGGGGTATCGTTGGATGGGTCTTTCAAAAATATCGCGGGTGTGTGATAAACATTTTTCGATTCAGGGATCCGTTTGCGAAATATTAAGCTTTAAAGTGCTAATTTTTGTCACTTTAGTAGGTACTTTTTCTGTTTCCAAAGTTGACTTTTGTTGATTTCTTTTAGGTTTGGTTTATAAGGGCTGGCGAGGTCTACTGTTCTCACGGAACTACTAGTATTAGTAGGATTAGTAGTACGATCCTTTTTTTATTTGTAAATGTTATTAGCTTCTAAAACCCATCTCCTAATTAGACATGGGGTCCTATCATAACTCTATGCTGCTAACTGATCTAATCTGATCACATAATCATCATCATGTATTTTTTATATCGTTTATGTTTAAATTACTGTAAATTTTGTTATTAAGTTTCAAATATATTTAATTACAAAGTTATTAGTTAATAATATGTGTTACTTGCCGTGTAATTGAACCAACTGGTAAATAATTAACATTCTGCTCAGTGAAATTATGATGTAGGTATGCTGCTGGATGAATGACTGCAAGTAGATAGAGACCAAGGTGGTAACAGAAGGTGTAGGTAACAGATTTTTTTCCTTCTAAATATTTGCCTATATTCTTTTAAATTATTTATTATCTTTTTAATTCAATACATTGAAATAACTTCTGCTTTTTAAAATACGTCTTTTATGATTTGTTACCTGTCAATGTTGTATTATTCAGTATATGTTAGAATAACGTAGAGTTTTTTGTAGTGAGATAATATTATAATGTATATTTACAATTGTGAGGTTATTCTCAGTATAATTTAAACCCTAAAAGTCTCCTACATAATTTGTGAAACATTTTTATTGTGAATTTTAAACTTACTTATTTTTGTTTTGTTGGTCTCATGTTTATCGATTTTTTTTCCCGGTATACAATGATTTTAAAATACTTACAGTTTGAGAACTTTTCGCAACTAAATATACCCGACAGAATGAAAGATGATTTTTTCTATTTTTATTTAAATCCACAATGCTAAAAAGGTACTTTTTTGTTGGTTTATTCCCGAAATCATCGCTGCGCGTGCCCACTGAGGTGTTTACGATATACTTTGAATAACCTTGTCATTGAAGAATAGCACCATACTCACAGATGAACGGTACGGTGTGGTACGCGGTACCCCGCGCACTTGCCTAAAGCGTGACACACACTGGGCGGCGGCGTTGCGAAAGCGTTGCCTCGGCGGCGAAGGGTTGTATGAAGAACGCGCCGCGCCGCCGCCGCTTTGATGTAAAGGGCTTCATACTATTTCTAACATTACAAAAAAAAAAACGCAACGCTTTCGCAACGCCGCCGCTCAGTGTGTGTCACGCTTTGTCCGCGCACTTTTTGACGTCATTGTCAAATGAACCATATCACTATAGCCTAAAGAACAAAATCGACAGACGTCGAGGCGACGCCGAAGTGCAGAAGTCATTATACGATTTTGTTCTTGAGGTTGTAATGATATGGTTCATTTGACAATGACGTGAAAAAGTGTGCGGACATATTTCGATTGGTCTGCCTCGACCCTAAAGCGTGACACACACTGAGCGGCGGCGTTGCGAAAGCGTTGCGTTTTCCGCGGGAAAATTTCCGCTTGGTTTGCGCAGTCCCTAAATATGAAAATCGTAATCACTCACACGCAGACGGTCTTCGTCGCACCTACCTACTATATCTTAATCTACATTTTAATAACCTATGATTCATCAATGCTGCATAATCATCATAAGACCGCATTACCGCATTGTCGTGTTTATTAAAAACAAGAGTAGGTATCATATCATAGAGTAAGGAAAGATTCGCTTCGCTCCTTCCTCTAAGGTAGGTTAGAGTAAGGTAGGTAAGGTATAAATCGCGACGCGTCATTGGTCCATTCGGTGTGAACGTAAAAGAAAATTAAGATATAAAGTTTACAATAAAACGAAGATAGCTTATTAACTAAACACGAAAAGCTCTTTGAGTGTGGTGCTATACAGGGCGACTTCAAATTAGTAATACAAAACACTTGATTGTAGTTCAGTTAATGACAAATAGTATAATACATTAATTCAGTTTTTAAAATTAGGTGGCTTTAATTATTGTTAATTTTCTAATAAAACAAATAGGTAATTAAAGTCCCGAAGTGTGGTTACCCCACATTCAATACGTTATAATGTCACTTGATGTTATCAATGTCAGCTAATAATTATCGACATCAATAAAAGAGACACCATCCTAAACCTTAAAAAATGGGATAATTTAAAACTTTAAAAAATATACTTTTGATCATTTTAAAAGCATGAGACTTAGTGGAACAGCTTAGTTTAGGGAAGATGTGTGTATTGAAGTCGCCCTGTATATTTATTTAGTATTGAAAGTTATTAGCAGGTTAGGTATATAAGTATATGTTAGAAAATTAATAACGAAATATCAGTATTTGCTGTGTATTATTGTATACATATTATGAAGAAAGTCGTTTTTATCCGATGTTCAGATTAGGCAGGAAAATTCAGTCAAAAGGAGAATTCTTACATAACCGTCACACGGTGAACGGAGTTTTTCCGTTCACACTACACATCACTTTACCACTCTGGAGTGCGATGGTCGGGTCAGTACCCGGTTAGTAATGTTATTTATTTGAAATATGACTGTAGTCTTTAAAAGTAATTATCGTTTTTTTTATCCGACTACGGCGAAGCTCAAAAGGAGGGTTATTACAATTATTTATTCTATACATAGAGGCATCTAAGATCTTTTTCCTATAATAATTATATAAAAAAATTGTATGACGGTATTGTGTAGTCTATGTAGGTACTAGGTAGATAGATACTTACAAATAATACCCGAAACATTGTGTGAAATCTTGTCAAAATAAAAGTTAATTAATAGTAAAAAGAATTTTCACATAGCATAGTTCAAGCATACTTTTATTTGACATTATTGGCGTGGAAAAAAAATTTGTTATACTTAAGTCAACAGTTCTAGTTGATAATTTAATTTTGCACGCTAATTATGTCAGATTATGTTGGAACCAGTGGAACTAACCAGATTGATCGTGAAAATTGTATAAATTTTTTAATTTGACAAATAAAATATTATATATAAAATATGACAATTAATACACCATTGTCAGTGAAAGTGATACCATTTATACTGATATTTCGTTATTTATACATTGCTGTGGTTAAAATTAGATGTTGTTACTTTCATGTCTTTAATGTGCCACTGTAGGTATTTAAACAAGCTAGGTACCATAAAACACTTGTGAACCTTAGTCTGTTTTGCTGCTAACTACGTAACTGGATAGATTAGCTTACTCTGCTCTAGGTATATATTTAATGGTATAGTATGGTATACCATAGCAATTAAACTTTTTAATTAACTAATATATTATATCGTTTTTAGTGCAAAACAATATTCGAAAAAAATAATGTTTCCTAAACTATCAGATGTATTGACAAATAAAAATATCAACCACAAATGTATTTAATTTAAAAGTGAAGGCGATGGTCTCCTTTTGATTTCAATAAAATTGTATAATTTCACGTGTTTTCAACATGTTCTTAGTGAATTGTGACATAAAATATAGATAAACCTCTTAGCCTATTATATATTTAAATGTTCATAATTTATGTATTTTAAGTATTTTTAAGTACCTAGGTAAGTTAGATACCCATCTTTTTAATTCTTTCCTTGTAAGTAGTCAGCTCTCCAGTTACGTATTAAGTACCTAAAAGTAGGGTGTATATGACTTTAATATTATAGCATACACATCTGCCTATTTGGTCTGCGGCCTATAATATGTATGAGAGATTTATATTCAAGCAAATAATTTCAAAGAAATCGATTAAAAAATTATGTAAAAACAAAAACACTAAGTAGGTACTAAAAAAAACATTCAGTAAAAAAAGTCATGTACACCATTAAAACCTTATACCCATGTTATTCCTATAAATTATTATAATAACTGTGTAAATGTTAAAGTAAATGTACGTAAGTACACGTGAACATCATTGTTTTATTTCCCCACGAATCATTTAGGTTTTGTAAAATATTTTTGTATTTTGAGCTGTTTAAATGTACTTAAACTACATTTTGAGCTATATCATTGCTCAAAACTTGTAAGGTATTGTACATTTTGATTAAAGTAGGTAATTGAATGAATAGATTGGTAATTGTATGGTAAGTAGAAAAAGTAAGTAGATTATCAACTTTTTGTTTTATTTGCAATTTTAGAAACGGTCAATTTCTAATTAACGCCTTACATTAGGCATGCTATGATATCAGGGAACTCACAGGAACAGCTTCCTACAAAAGTACAGTCGGCCACTGGATTAAGTGTACATCTGTCAAAAATTCAAAATTATACAGAACAAAATGCAAAGTGATATGCTATAGCATATGGTTTAAATTATAGACGAATTTAGAATAATGTTCTACTTACAGTGGTCAATTGTACATGAGTAAAATAAAAAAATTAGCAAATATAAAAGTGAAGTTCCATATGAAAAGGACTTTTTTCCGTATATAATGCATTTATGCGTATTATTTATTATAGTTTCATATTATTATTTTCCAGCTTTTGTAAAGTAAAATGGCTTTTAAGTACTTATAACGCAAGAAATTTAAATGGAAATCAAGAACAATTAAGTTTATTTCAAATGGAGCTTCACTGAAAAACGATTTCCCAATAAAACCTAAATATCCTTCCTTAAGACAGATAAAATAGAAAAATCTAATAAGCCCCGCTCAAAGGGTATGAACTGACAAATCATTAGCGACGCAATGATTACGTAACCGCCTCTAGCGGCAGAATTTAGAAGCTACGTAAATGAGCACTTTACAATTAACCTACAAGATATTATGACGTTCATGCGCAACGTCATTCTTCAATTTATCTAGGTACTTACAAATTTCCTTTTTCGGCCAATAGGGGCGTTGGTGAGAATCTGTACGTCGCTAATAGGCTCGTAAATTATGGTGCTGTTGCCAGCGTCATCTGTTTATTTTCACTTGTACCTATATTGTTTTTCTCGAAAAAGAGTTAATGCGTTGATTTTGTTATAGATGTCGCTTTCAAGAATGACTTATTTTTTCTCAGCGTGGGTCATCCTGTTTTAATAATGGTTTATTGTCTAAATTGTCTAATTCGTTTTATCTTTCGAATGTAATAGTTGTAAGCTTTAGAAAAAAGTGTAAGTGGACAGTGATCATTGATCATTTCCAAAGAACTACTAATGTCGGAAAGCTGCATACTTTCCCGCTAGATATCGCTTTTGATTCCGTGTAGATAATGTCTCTAGATGTCACCTCTGGTTAACATTTTGACATTTTTATTAGTAATAGACTTGCGGAAAATGTACTGTTTTGACAGGCATCGTCATAAAGAAATTATACTTTTTATTTTGAACTAAATAAAGTGCAAATTAAGATAAGTAATCAAAAGTTGACTTTGTTACAACCAAAAATAAGTTTTAATATTTAATTGATCTTTGTAAAATCGAGATACATACTCGGCGGCTCTACTATAGCTCTTTCTCTGTTATACAATGCTATAGAGAAAGGGATTGTCTTATATCCGTCAAAATTTAAGTTTGAGTTGGTTTGGTTTGGGAAATTAAATCACTGTTTATTATAAGTAAACGGTTTTCAAAATTAACTACTAAATAAACGTTGAGGGATTTATGTATAGATTGTATGTATACCTGGGTACGTAAATCCCAAAAACAATGTTTTCTCAAAATTTTGTCGTAGATATATCACTACAAGACACTTCTTACTAAATTACATTATCGTTATTTTGTTCATTCTTACATTAACTAGTTACGTCATCTCATTAATTAATTTTGTATTTATATTGATTAATGTAGTATTTTTAAAATTTATTTCGACTTCTGGTAAGTGCGTGCTGTTAGGTATACTTATCAATTTTTTTGAAAACTAGCTAATTATTATATTATTAAATGTTATTGTTATTCTCTGTATTATTTATGTAACTGCCAAAGTTTGTCTAGTTAATTTTGAAAGACCTTGTATATTTTTGTTTAGAATTTGTAAAACCTATAAGTTTACAACGAAGAGAATACGTTCAAAATTGTGACAGATAATAATCTGAACAAATCATGTTATTATAATATATAAACACATGTTGTTACCTATACAAAATTTAAATGTAGAAAAAGTTTTAGTGTGTTCAGTTTAATTTATCGAAACTTAGCCTAAGCCGGCAATGGTTGTATAATTGTTTAGTGTAACCTACATGTTTAACTTATTTAACCATTGTTGTAAGCGAAATTAGCGATATGCAATTGTTGTGTCATGCGGATAGAAAGAATAGCAGGTGAGTGAGAATAATACATAGTAACTAATAGCACACGAATGGATATCATCGTGTAGATCCTTCGCTCGCAACATGCGTCTCTCTCACATTCGCGACAGACCTATCCGCTTCACACAAGCAGTATCTTAGCGCGGCCACACACCTGCCGGCATGTGTTAGCTCAATTACACACGTATCGGAAAAATCGGATCGTACTTTACGGATTACACTAATTTGTATGAAATGTCAGAACGGAATCTTTTTTTTGTGTCACCGTGCATATTGTTCTGTATCAAATTAGTTCCGTTCGATTTATCCGGTACGTATATCATCGCGCTGAGACGGAGCGGAGAGAATGTATTTTATTAAATTATAGTGGGACTAATGGTACCTAATGTATACCGTATATACCATACCATCTGTCAACATTGACAGATGGTACGTTACTACGATGCTGACTGTACTAACTTATGTATACCGGCCAGAATCGGCAAGTATGCGGCCGAGCTTAAGGCAGTGCATTTTTACGCTTGCGAGTAGGTAGATAAACACAACATCGTGTGTCAGTCATACCTATTATACGGTGTATCGTCAATACCGGTCAGTATGGGGAAGTCAGAAACTGTTAAGAGACTAGCTGACCCGACAGTCGACTCCTGTCAATTCCTTCATACAATTTTCCTTATTTTTTCCAAATGACCCCAGTATTGTGGCGAACGAAAAAAATATTCAAATCAGTCGAGCAATTGCGAGTCGTGATTTTTATTATAAAGAAGTGACCTGACGTCGATTGTAGAAATAAGAACTGATTTTGGTAGAACTCTAAGCGACTGCGCGACTCGGAAATCAAAGCCTGACATTTTCTAAAAAATAACGTTGTTTTATTATGAATAATTATAGTTTGGTTGTAAGGAATAAATGACTATATAAACTTGTAAATTATAAGAAAAAGGCTGCATTTAATTTTTTAATGTAATTCCGGAATTTTGTGTACAAATGGTCGGCCTTATTAAATAGCCTCCGAGGTTGCCAGATCTAACCCAGCTAGATTATTTCTTGTGGGGTTACGTTAAAAATGAAGTTTACAAAATCAGCTAGGTTATTATTAAGAGATCTAACAGCGGCCAATTTGAAAACACAAAACGGAATTACAGATACCTTTGAAGGAGTTTAGGTAATGCATTCAAGACAATGATACCTACCTAGGTATCATTTTTACTTAATATAAAAATCTAAAATAAGTGCAGCATTTTGTTTTAATGGTAGACACAGGGTTCCATAGCAACATTTATTTCTTACAACCTACACTATAAATTTTCGTAATAAAATTACACACTTTTTTATATCTGGGTTCGATTCCAGAGTTGCGTTGAGATTTTCTGAAAATCTATGAATGCACAGTATTTCTCATGTCTAGAACCGACGTCATGTGGTTCTTTAGAACAGCATACTTACTTTATTTCTTATAGTTTCTCAATTCCCCGTAATGAACGGTCTTTATAATACACACTGTATACAGAATGTTCGGCTTATGCTAGTTTACACAAACGAGAATGGTGAACAAATTGGAAATTATTTACCGTTGAGATCTCTATCCTAAGGGTCACGGCATTTTTGTTTATAAATAAAATAAATATGGTTGTGACAGTTAAAATTAAATTTTTATTTGTTGCTTTGTAATATGAAGCTAGGATCTCGTTGGTGGGCGCGCGCCCCCTAAGCAAATTTTTTTCATTAAAGCTTTGTAATGTATAAGTTTTGTAACCCTGTTTTTACAAAATCGATATTTGGAGCACATATTATAACTTGACTGTTATTAGTAATAGAAGTTCAACTTTTAATTGCATTTTTAATAAAAACGTACGACTACGCCGCATAACTTTCTCACTCACTACACCCAAACAAAATCGATTTAATTCATCTGTATGGAAATGTGTACAAAAACAAAGTTTAAAGTTCAGTTGTCGAAACTATAAACATGTGCAGTTTGTCAGCATTGAAAATTTGTATAACCGCAAATTTAACATTTTATTATTTAAACTAATTTTTTTTCGTATTTTTGACAAATTAATGATGTCATATAGTCGTATGTAATAATAATAATAAAATAATTTATTTAAACAAAAAACCTTCAAAAGACATATAAAAAATTATGATTATATTTTAATTAAATAAGGCCGCGTGTGTCTGGGATATGCTTTTTAGCCATTCCTGAGTGAATCACATATTTTTAGTTAGCGATTTTTCCCGGGCGAATAGATAAGTAGGATTACTAATTGTTTAAAAGGACGCCTGAAGCAGGCTAACAATAACAATGGAGTTAAATTGCCTATAGCAAGATAAATATGCTGGTAAAAGACCAGTTCGAGTTCGAAAAAATAACTCAAAAACCGTGGCACCCAGTAAAACCAAATAAATAAATGTATTAATTATTAATATTTAAAATTGTATTATTAGAATATTAAAATTAAAAATTAAACAAATAAATAACTTCGGAATGGCTCCACCACAGCTCCCGTTTGGCAAACCACCTGCTTCTTCTGTGTACTGTGCATCAGTCGAACATCCCGTATATATGTATATATAAAGTATATATATTTAACTGTAGCCAGTAAATAATGTTGAAGGTAAGATCCTTTTAAATAAGGAATTATTGGGTTCGATTCTGAAGGTACTCATTTAAAATATGACAGCACTGAAGTAACAAGACCAGCATTTAATAACCAGCACTAAATAACGACCGAAAATCCGAAAAGTTTCCTAGAAAGTAAAGTGACCGGAAGAACTTGTCAATTATTGAGAGGTTTTCTTTACATTCTACGGCAGTGTAATTTTTGTTCTAAGTATCATTTATTACAGGTTGCTCTGTACTACTCGTAAAACTAAACTCTCAGAGTTTGGAATACCTAGGTAGCCGCCGGCCGTCCGCGCGGCGATCCCCGCATTCTGTGCTCTGCGTAAACTCTGAACTCCGTAGGATCAAAATTTGGCAAAGTCAAGGGAAATAAATAAAAAATATTGCACTGCAATCGACAAAAAAATGCCTACACTACAGTGCCACAGATAAAAAAGAAAATCGCTCATTCTCAAGCGTCGTCTGACTCTACTCGTTATAGCACAGAAATATAGAGCGTAGCGAGCTTTTTCTGTGTTCTGTGCGTTATAGCATTGTGCATACACATTTTGTTGCTAAAGGCGTCCTCTTTGCTTCGCTAGTAACAAGACAAAACTAATTTGTGTTGGCAAACATATAAATATATACTGTGTGCCTTCAGAATCGGGCGCAATATTAATGCATATATATATGCATTTATACATCTTGTGTGGGTACAGCTGTCAAAGAAAGTGGCTGACCACTTTTAAGGCATAAACCGCGTTCATGTTGCGGCACACAGCCTACGTGTTATGCATTATCTGTGTGTAGGGCACAAATATATATTTTTTAAATCTGATCGGACACTTTCTTTAATGTATACCAAAATAGAGAGTATGTACTTTACATATATACGTACGTAGATGTAAACAGTTCTGTATACAATGCTACACGTGGCAATAACAAATACACAAAAAGGTGCATTATAGTGAAGTGAAAGCTAACAAAAGGATCGTGTTCCAAACCGTAAAATCCATCTGGAACTTGATTTAACTAAAGCAAATCTGACAGTTTTCCACTGTACTGTATCCCCTTCGTACAGTGAATACGGCATTGTATACGGAACCTAATTTATAGTATACCTACTCACAATTATGGATCTAATGGTCCCGGGTTAGATGTACGTTTGCTTTAATGTTCCCAACGCCTTTTTGACCCGTAATAAACTTTCTAAAATGACAACGTCTTTTATTTGTTCACTGTACATTAACATCAAGTCTTTAGGGTTAAGGATTATATGATTTTGAAGTGTAAATGTATGCTCAGCGTGACGACGAGGGCGTTTTACTGCCGCATATGGGAACCTGTGTCCAACTATGGATGTAGATATAAAAATAAATAAAATACACGTAAATTCTTAGCAAAATTAATTTATTTTGTTAACTTTACTATAAATATTAATAATCTAAAATACTAACATAATAACCTACATACATTTTCAGTATAGCTTGTTATGTTTTTAAAACTTATTTTGACTGAAGTAGGTATTTAATAGTTGTCATAAAAAATTTACTCGCGTTCGTAATAAAATTTACGTGATACAATTCTTTAACCTTGAACTTATTTTTCGCGACATGAGATTAAAAAAAAAACATAAATGAAATTTTATCTTTACAGCTTCACAAATTAACACCAATAAATAAAATTTTACACCACAATACATTAGGTCGTTGATAATAAAATAATAATAAAAATATTTTACGGAAAATGCTAAGATTATGTCAAAAATATGTTAGTGACCGTTTTATTACATTTTTAATAAATTACTCAAAGCTTGATAATTAAAATTATTAAGTTTGTTTTATTGTCATAAGTTTTACAGTTCTTGGTTCAGCTGTTTATTAAAAATATTACAATTAAATGAGGTAGGCACTTAGTGAAAATCTTTTTACCCAAAACAAGTATTGTCACTTACAATATTTTAAACAACAAAAAAATATGGTTTCAGGAATTATTTAATAATTTAGTATTTATTAATTTATAGTGTAAGTATACCATATAGTTTTACACAAAACAAATTATTCTTTTGCACCTACCACTAATTTATCTGCATGGCCCGAAGGTCAGCTAGTTGAGAATGCCTTTGGTATAAGTTCGCCTTTTGTACATTTTAATGCAATAAAGTTTTAAATAAATAAATGTTAGTCTAATGCAGCAAAATAATATGAGTTTCCGAATCGCTTCTGTAAGTGAACATAGCAATAACATAATTGCATAAATACTGGTGTGAATAATACGCATTCGGCACGAGTGTCGTATACTGAACAACTTTGGCTCTACGATTCTGGAAAAATTAAATTTAGTATACTGAACAACTTTGGCTCTACGATTCTGGAAAAATTAAATTTAGTATACTGAACAACTTTGGCTCTACGATTCTGGAAAAATGAAATTTAGTATACTGAACAACTTTGGCTCTACGATTCTGGAAAAATTAAATTTAGTATACTGAACAACTTTGGCTCTACGATTCTGGAAAAATGAAATTTAGTATACTGAACAACTTTGGCTCTACGATTCTGGAAAAAATAAATTTAGTATACTGAACAACTTTGGCTCTACGATTCTGGAAAAAATAAATTTAAAACGTACTACCTATGCAAACTTTTAAATTTAACTTTGAGAATACAAGGCTGAATTTTTCGATGGACCCCGTTTGCTTAAATATAAATTCCTCATAAAGTTACTTTTCATTGGACCAAGCAGACGGAATCGTGTCCAGCTAGGATAAAAAAAAGGAATATTTTTATTCGAATTCAGAAAACTACTCGTACAGTCGGCCAAGAAAGTGCTATAACAGTTTTGACAAAACTTTCTAGCAAATGAAAATATTGATCAATGGGTTTGGCTAAGGTTGCCTGGAAGAAATCGCTTAAGCTATAATACAGTTTAGTTTGTACAACAAAGTGCGATTATGTGTATTTGAATCGAATTGAATACTCAAAATTATTTCTTAGCATAGTTAAGCTAAAGTTGTACAAAATTCGATACTGAATGCTTCACAGGATCATAGTTCGGAATCTTGATGTCATCCTGGGCTGAACTCAAAGAATAGTCGCGCAGTCTAAAAGCGTCCCGGAAATATTCCATTATTACTTGAAAATTTACACACAATTGCTATACGAATATTCCCAAAAATACGTTCGAGTTTGCTTCTCTAACATCGTCAGCGGAATGTGAACGATTGTTTTCTTCCCATAAAGATATTTGTGAAGTGAGAAGAAAACCTATTTAGAAAAAATTTTTAAAGAATTTTTCATTTTTTAGAAAACAAAACCTAGTTGACGCTCAGGAATTTGTAAAAAAAATGACGCTTTTAACGCAGGGCGACAATTTAAGTCTTTGAGTTCTGCCCTGAATTATAAACAAGATTCCGAATTCTGATCATTACAGATACTTTATCATCATGGCTTATGTAAGATTGGTGGTAATTACCTGGCGGTATTGCTTTTGTACTGCTCATAGATCTCTTGGAAGATTTCCCGGCAGTTCAACTTGACCCTCATCTTGGAACAAAGCAGGAATACCCCCGACAGTTTCCTGTGCAACGAGTATATCTCTTCTGGCGGTGGACAGAGCCGGTGGTGTAGTATTGTGGGCACTAAAGCCTGGACGCGTTTCGTGGTCCTCTGGGTGCCGAAGTCGAACTCCCCTGAACCTTCACTGGCGAATACTTCACCCATTATCATGACCGTGTCTACGTGAGTTTCTTCCATTATCTGTGGGAAAAATATTAATAATTGACAGCTGAAGCTATTAACATTATAAAAGTAATGAAGGATAATGCATCCGAGTAATTTCTTTTTATTAAACTATCTCCTTTTATTCACAGCACAGCAATAAACTTGGAAATATGACGTTCCCTTCCACCTCATTCCCTGAAGCCCTGTACCTCGGACCCCCATTTTAGGTAGTTGGCAAACGCGAGTTATTGTCATGTCTATTGGACTAACCTTGGTCTCATATCCAGTGAGGAACTTCATCTCCCTGGACATCCTGAGGATGGCGGCGCGGTCTCCCTGCGAGGCTGCGTTGATGATCTCGATGTACTGATCCATGAACTCCTTAGAGTACTCGCGGGTCGCGCCGAAGTCCAAAAGGATCACCTGGCAATAAAAAAAAACAAAATTAAGCCATCTTAATATCACTCCTGTTGGGGCTCAGGCCTACCATCTCAACGATGACGTACGGCCTATTAGTGCACCGTGCGGGTTGGCGACTTCACATGCGTCTAAGAATTTCCTAATTCGGCGTATGCAGGTTTCCTCACGATGTTTTCCTTCACCGTTTGAGAGCAGTCAATAAATGTACCTAATCCTGAAAAAACAAACAGGTCCATGACAGGCCGCGTCTTATCTACTAAGCCACTGTCGCTGCAATCGACACCGCGCCCTATTGAAGGGCGGGCCGGCACGCAACGCTCCGAACAGTCACCTGTTTAGTACTGCTGTTGTAGAAGAAGTTGGCCCAGTTGGGGTCGGTCTGCATGCACCGCAGCACGAACATCTCGCGCAGGCACAGCCGCATGATCTTGTAGCACACGTCGTGCCGCGTCTCGTACGGGCCCTCGAACAGCTTGTCCAGCGGCGTGCCGTCGATCAGCTCCGTCGTCAGCACCTCGGCGGCGCTCAGTTCGTCTGCGGCAATTTCACTGATTTATTCAGGATGTTCATATTTTTTTGTTCAAAAAAGGATAAGTTATTGTATGCGAATAAACTTTCTTTTCCTAAATCCGAGACGTCACCGAGAACGAGATTATTGATGATTAAGATTATGGTGACGGACGTGCGGTGGACTTCGGCGCCGTCATCTCGTACTCGGTGACGGTCCGGTGGCGGCGGCGGTGGACGAACGGCCTCAGCGTCGTGGCAATAGAAAGAGGGCGACGCTCAGTGCGCTCACCTATGACTAGTGGCACGAAGTACTCCGGGTACGGCGCCAGCAGCTGTTTGAACTTCCTCGTGCACGCCGCCTCCCGGACGTAGTCCACCTCCCACGCGAGCTCCTTCTTCGCCACCTCCACTATGTTGTTTATGAACATCCCCTTCGGGAATACGTTCCACACCTGAATTCAATAAAACTAAATCTATATTACGGCCCTCCACAAGTTCCAGGTCCAATAAGTATCACCCGCGCCTACTACAGACGCACCAGCCACGATCGTGTGTGTGCGTTAATATGTGGGGTTATCAAAAGCGAGCTTTTAAAGGTAAAAATTGTCGTAAAAGAATTTTTCCCTGACATTCCCATAGCTTTCCATTATTGGCGGGCAATTCAAAAAATATTTCAAGTTACAGTTCAATTGGTAAAAACTTAGAGCACATAAGTTTGTAGCTTTTATTTGTGTACTAATGAGCATGACTATTTAAAATTAAGTTAAAATGAAGCTCAAATTTAGTTAATTAAACCACCCATTATTACGTGTAAAATAAACATTATGAAGAAGCATCGTTACCTTGAGCACTCCGACGAGATTGTCTATGTCGCTATTGATGCCGTTCGCGACCCCAGGGTACTGCACTTTGATGGCCACCTCCGTGCCGCCGTGCAACACCGCCAGGTGGACTTGCCCTACGCGCATTGTGTCTTCATATTAGCTTCATTATACTAACTTTATGACTAGCTTATAAACTAAGCCCACTGCTGGACCACACCGCTACCAAACAATAGTATGCTGGGCAGCACAGATAGCACTCCATAGATATCGCATGTTAAAACGTTATACTGATTCGAGTTCACCTGGAGGTAGGACGGTTTGCGGGCGGGTTTGTAATTGGCTGTTATAGACCTTCCGAGTTATCTGTGAACTGAAGGGTGGCTCATCGGCTCTGCCAGCGTTTCATTGTTGCCAGTTGAACTTTGTGCTGACGGCCGAATGGACATTGGCGTAGTTCCTGATTCTGCCACTTCACAGATAACTCGGTAGATCTATACAAGGCGGCGCCGACCCGACCGCGTTCGGCAGTTTTAACTATCACCGCCAATAGATAGCGCTGTGCGGAATTATTCCACGTTATAGTGCCTTCTAAGCATTAGACAGTGGTATTCGAAGAAAAATTTTTGTAAGTAGAATTTTTGTAAGCGCACTATCATGGTCATGTTGTGGCCACAGTGCGCTGTGAAGTGCATGTTTGATAGTACATTTGAAGGTAGAGGATGTTACGTTGGCACGAAAGGTACACTCGTACCTAAAAATCCTAAACTAAAAGCAACGACCTAAAATATATTAGGTAAATTTTCACCATAGGACAATCTGTTTCGGCGGGTAAAGGTAGACTTTGGAGACAAGCGTGTGCGTCAGTGACGCGGCGACAGAGCGAGCGGCAGATAGAAGTACTATGCAAATATTATATGGAACGTCATTCGAGCGAATAATTGCAATTTTGCATAGTCCGTGATAGTACTACTATCTGCCGCTCTGTCGCTGCGTCAGTGGCGTTGCGTCACTGAGACGCACAGACGTTTGCTTATCCCGAAAGTCTACTTTCTGTATAAAATTGCATACCAATAGAAGCGGCCGCGAAAGGTTTCTCTTCAAAATGCTGCACCTTGCTCCTCCAATCGGCGCCAAGCTGTGTTGTCATCACTTGCTCAACCTGCAACACCAGTTACACTTATTCATTTACGACTAGCTTGTATTCCACTGTTGGGCAAACACACATAACACATACCACAGGGTAGACTTGACTAACAACTAAGATTTCTTCTTTGGCGATGCAAGTTTCATCACTGTTTTCATACACATAATAATATGGTACATAAAAAATCAAAAGTAGTGGAGTAGGGCTACTGGCCGACGGCATAACTGTTTTGTCAAAAGGTTGGGATCTATTTGTTGTCAGCCCCGTTTCGGATGTGAATTCCCGGGTTGCGGTACAGTGTAGCAATACGTGCTCGACTGTCTCGCTTTCCTGCAGACAACCCTACACATTCAGATTGCAGACTCCTAATGTTATGATGCTAATAAGAAGTCTAAGGTTGTCTCGGTTGTGTTTCGTTGGGAAGTTTGTGAGTTTACCGGTAAATCCGGTGGAAATCGAACCCACGACATCTTGCGCTCGAGTCCAAGCCACTAAGTAAATAAAAGATCAAGACCTGCCAGGAGGGCATGAAGTCAGCCGACTGTCGCACGCGCTCGAAAATGCGCTGCAATTCTGGAGAGATGAGCGTGTCGTCTTGGATACTGAGCAGCTGGCCCAGTTTGAGCGCAGCACCTGTACATTAAAGATAGACCGTTTTCTTATAATTTGCAGTAACTCTACCATTTGCTGAAGACTTTTTATTTCACAATTTTTTCCATGAAGTCCTGCACACTTCATTATCAATCTGTATTGGGTATAATAAGGCCACCAGCGGACAGTGACAGGATTATAACGAAACAAAGTAGTCCCACCTCTGACTTTACACAAGGTGTCGACTATCCTCTCAGCATTGGCCGGTGTCATGAAGGTGTTTTCTTCTGGCTGGCCTCTCACCGACTGGAAAGTGTTGCGCGCCATCTGCGCCACGGTGCCAACGCCGAGCCCCGCCGCCAGCGAGCCGAACGATATCATGCGCCCGATGCGAGATGATGGCACCACCCGCGCCTTCGAGTTCTCGCTTAGCTAAAACAAATACAACTGCTATAAATAAAATTATAGAAAACCCGGGCAAGTGCAACTCGGACCTTCCATATCATGGAAGGAAACGTAAGTAAAAGAATTTACATACATATCATCACTCTATGTCCCTGACAGTATTGGCAGAAAGAACGGAACGCCAATTACTGCGTTCCTGATAGTTCACCTCTTTCTTATAAAAGTTATTTTGTCAAATTTTATGAACAGTTGTTCATTTTGCGTAGAGAGCACAATAAGCCCTAGGTTTAACACTAGACCCATGGTAGCCTAGTTGGTTTTGCACTTGCTTACTTTCATGAGGTTATATGTTCGATGAGTTTTTCCAAACTACTTGTTGAAAATAATTGTCTAATCTGTTTTTAAAGCGTGGTGTAATAAAATTAAATAGTCACTATTTGCGATCTGTCCCATGACTAAGCAAATTTTTTTAATTGGTACAGTTGAACGTGTGAATTGAATACTTACAGCTACTCTGATTTTCTTCTTTGCAACAGGCTTGGGGGCAGAGCTGCTTGCAACGCCTTCTGCAGTTGATTGCCTTAACACTTGTGGTACCAGCTGTATGCCTGATGTTACTTCTACCTTAAGATCCTCCACAGGTGCCACAACTTTATCAAAAAGCGGTGGTGTGACAATCCGAGTCCCAGACTGCTTCAACGTCTCAAACGTTTCATTGAACTCCCTATTCAATTCCTCTATTTCCTTGTTCAACTCGGGATCCATTGTGAACTTATTCTCTTGACTGGCTTTAAAGTCAGGCACATTCATCATAGCATATTCTTTGACACCTTGAATAACCACTTGGGCTCTTTCAATTAGTTCTTTGGGTAAGCCTGGTGTAGGTTTAAAAACTGTGAATATGTTAGTTGGGCAACTAAGCAGGATTGGTTTTATGCTTGAGTTATTCCATATTAGTTTGGAGGTGTCCTGCTGCATTTTGAAGCCTGATTCTAGCACCATCCTTACTCCCCTAATAACACCTATCAAGTCATTAATGTGGGACATGATCTGAAATTGTTTAGTCAGTGTTAATGTTACAATAATAAATAATAATGTTAAATATACAGAGAGACAGAATAAAATGGAAAATTTGCCAACCAACATCAGTACAATTAAAGGAATTTACAGCATCAATCAATGTTGAAGGAACTTTGCAATGGAGATGAGACTAAAGAACTTAGATGTAACCAAAGGATGCAGTACTCTCTATGATACTAGGTGCCCGTTTACATATATACAGACTCACATAGCTGTATTCAAATTGCATTCATGCAATTGTAATTAAAATTGCATTACACAGTATTGTCTACTAAAACCATAATAATAATAAAGGCGACACACTCACACCCCCCAGTAAGTAGGATTGTCTCCTCCCTGTTTCACGGGTGGCATGAATACATGACTTCAAAGTGACCTCGATTGTATGAAAATCTTGCCCTGTTTCTAATTATCCATCCACCTATGTAGGTATCTTTTTTTTTGGTTACATTCAAGATTAGAAATTAGTGGAGCGTCAATCATGTTAGGTTGCATCAAATTTTTTCATAATTTGTAGGTACCCAATTTAAAACAAATGATCCTAAATGTAAACAGATGTTTCATCTCCACTAATACTTGCTAACATGGCACAACGTTGTGCAATATAATATAGTGTACGTAAATAAGTAGGCGGTGTGGAGGTGTTAGAAAGATCAAGGTCTGAACATAAAAATAATAAATCATCAAGTCAGTGTGGGCACAGAATACATAAGTGTGGGTAAAAGGGGGCGCAATGGAAAAATAATTAGAAAAGTTTCACTTTTTTGGAGTACTGTCGCTCGCTTCGCTCGCTCCAAGGGTCACCAGTAACCATGGAATTTGTATACTAATTCCATGCCAGTAACCTAACGAACCTAACCTTCGGGGTTCTCCGACTGCTAACTATCGCACATCATTTTCAAAAAAATTTCCTCAGCGCCCCCTTTTCTCCACTCCAACCAATAATTGCAATAAACATGTAACCTAAAACTTTTGAGTAAATGTAAATACTTAGTGAGTAATGAATCACGTTACTGTCTAAAACCTACTTTTAGATGTGAATGAAATGTAAAATACAGAAAAAATATAACACTATACCGATTAAAACATACCTTCTAAAAAGTTATTTGGAGTAATAATATTTTCTAATTTCGTAACTTTCTCATACAAAAATTAAATAATGCAATGCATTTTACAAATATTTTGGAATTCGTTTTTTTTGTTGTTGTTGTTGATTTGCCCTCTATTGAGGACGGGCAAGGGAAGCTTCGTCCATACAGCCCTGTCTTATTAAAGTATTATTTCTTATATTTATTTAATCCGGCGGTTAGAGCACGGCCTCCACAAAAACAGAGCACGACCAGAGTTAGTCGGCGGTTTTCAACAAAACCGCAGCACGGCCTCCACGAGGGCACAACCAGTGCCATTCGGTGATCCACACTGCAGGTTCATGTCCGCATTAAACCGATAGTAGGTTGAAGAATAACAAGGGACATTTTGGTACGATCCGGTAGAGACGTTACACGCTTTTATTTAACTATACACTTTAATACGCACTTGTTGCATATAAAACTATCACAAATATACACCAAAACCTTACAATATATATTTTTTGGAAAACTAAACAAAAACGACAACCATCTTTGACAAAATCCCGCCAAAATGTCCGGTTTTTTTTGGAAGTTTGTGGCTTGGTTGCAATCGGTTAAATGCACGTTTGACAGTCACAGTGTTGCCGACTTGCCGCTCTAACAAGAAAAAGTCCGGAATTCTTTCTAACCCTAAAGTATGGGCGAGACGATCAATTGCGATTGTCAATATTTACGTGATTGAAGCAACGAAATTGATCGTTAACGGCGCCGATTGAAGCGATTGTCAATTGAATCTACGTTATTGACGGCGAATGATGACAATTTTGATTGACGGCGAATATTGACAATCGCAACGCAATTGACCGTCTCGGCGGCAATTGAAGCGACAATCGTTTCCCTTCCCATTCTTGATCGTTTCTTCCAATACGCGTAGTGTCTCTATTTAGTTTGTGAATATGGCGGATGAGTTTGAACACGATCTCGTTTCTCGACGTGGCGTTAGCCGCAGACGCAGCTATTAATATATACATATTACTAAGTAATGTATATTAATATACCTTATTATCATATGTTAATAAACAGTAATATATATTAATTCAAATTCAAACATTTATATGCCCATATCCGCTTGTCTGTGACCAAACCGGCTATATATAGGGCTATAAATAGTGACATGCCGATTCCCGATATGGCCACAGACAAGAAGTTATTTAATATACAGGGCGTCCCACGGCCATGCCACACGGAGGGAAAGTACAGTCGACCGCACGTCAGTGGTTACACTTTGAGCTTGAGTTGGCCTAGCCTATCAGGGAGTTTCAGTACTATGCGGGACCAGTTTATACTGGTTTTTGTTTCCACTGAGACGTGCGGTCGACCGTACATTAAATATTGAATAGGATATTTTACTAAAAGAAGACATCGTTTTATGTTTAAAAATAAGTAGAACTGCTAAAATTCACGGATTCTTTTAAAATCGCCTGCCTCAACCGGGAATCGAACCCGCCAAATTTGAAAAAAAAACCACAATATGTAGGTACCTATTTTATGATAACGGTCGAAAGGGTTAATCATAAGGAATATTTTTTCTTTTCTTTTAGCTTTCAAACTTTTGATTTCAAACGCAGATGGCATCATCTGCGTTTGAAATCATAGCGCAACATTAGTATCCCTCTGTAGTCTGTGCGCTACACGAAGCGACTGAGGCGAATGATGCGCCGATTGACGCACCGTCAATTGGAGCTTCAATTGAAACCTACAATCACGTAAACATTGTCAATCGCAATAGATCGTCTCCGGTACCTACGCAAAACGAAGAAGAAAAAAGGATCAAACTGAAGACATGGCTGTATGGGCAGAGAGCCTTTCCCTTCGAAAGTTATTAAGTTGACCAAAAAAAAAAACATATTTCGTTCGTCGTTTGATTTTATCGGGATTGTTAGAATTCTATTTCATGTCGTTTACGGTTTTAAATTTTTATATATTTTTTGTATTCAATTTTTCTATGTAAAAAGATAGTGGATTTTTTTTATCAATCGGTAATTTACGATTTTTCGACCTCCAGAAGCGTTTCTGTCAATTTTTAGACGCCATGTTTGTCACGTTTCTGCAAGTGCCTATAGTGAATATATTTAGCGAAAAACTTGAATTGCAATAACGTCACCGCATGTAATTATTATCAGTGCTGTACATTGTTCCACAATGAGTAAAGATTTTCCAAAAAATACAGAGAAACGGTCGCGGTCGACGTCCAACGATACTAACAATGTAAGTTGTCACCAGTTCCCGCTTTTTGCGACATGTCGTTATTTTTCTGTAATGCGGCCTCACGCGTAGATATGTATTTTTTCCTTACTTACAGCAAGGCGTTGCATGGCGAATGATTTTAACTCGATTTGTCATTTAATTGTTGATATTCAAAAACTACATTTGATCAGACTAGCAAAATGTGGTTGGGTAGCACAAGTTTTTGCATCAGCGATGTCTTGTCAAAGTAGGTACATGATTTGCTAATTAAGACTGTTATCTTCAGCTCAAACGGGTTCCCAAGATACATTTTCTAGACCTGCCTTTCATATTTGTATTTTGCATCTAATTGTGAAATTCATACCTAACCTTCAATTATTTGTCATTATGATAGTCTAATAACTTCATTTCGAGTTTACAGTAAAATAAAATAAACTGAACTTAAAGTTTAAAATAACTTACCTACAGTACCTAGCAATCAAAAGTATATTTAGACAAATAAAAATGTTTTAATATCTTGGTGAATCAGAAATATCTGGCAAAGTGGCAATGTTGGTTGAGTTGAAACTTCAAATTTATAGTGTGCAATGGTCTACTATCTATATGCTGAAAATTCACCAATTATTATTATGTATTTGGAAATATGTAATTTCTGAATTATTTACATTTTGAAGTTATGTTATCTTGTTAAAAATATCTAATGCTAGTTCTACACTCTCGGCCAGACACCCTGAAAACGTTGATGACAATGTGCACTCCCTCGTCTTGTCTCATGTCTCTGGACTTATGGGCGTTTCCATGGCTGTTTTTGCTTTCGTACCAAAGAGTCCCGCATAGGTCATGAGCATTATGTATGAATTAGACAAAAATATACATGCGATGGCTGAGAAAAATATAATAAAAATCTAAACCCAACCAATGTTATCCACTGCCTGTTTTGCGAATCAAGGTTTATAATATGTTACTACTTTATTAGTTGTAAGAGTAGTGCGGGGCAGAGTCTATCTGGGTGACTAGTTACCTATTTCTGTCCTGAAACAGGTCATGTTTAGGTTTAAAGAAAGAGTGGAAAGCCAGTGTAAGTACAGGCACAAAAGGCCAACTGAACTGCAGGTTGGAAATGCCCTTGTAGCCTTTGAACTGTTGCACACAGTATCAGTGACCACATACTATTAGGTGGGCTGTCTGCGCATTTGTTCATGCCTATTTGAGTTTAATTAGTGAAATTTGTTTAAGTGCAGTATTTTATGCCTTTTTAAAATTTATCACTAGTCTACTTAGTAGTTTGTTTGATATCACCGAAAGACGATTACACTTGAAAAAATCATCACCATATTAAACAGAGATGAATTTTTTTTCTCTATTACCTTAACAAACCATACAAAACAGTGTAGGTTGCTGCAAATTTTACTTATAGATTTACTGTTCTGTTTGTTCTTTTACTGTTGTTGCAATGTTACGTGGTTGCAGTAAATTGGACTGATTGATTGATTGTAGTGGATATGTCACAGGAACCAGCCATGTTGGGTTAATCAGTTGATTATTGTCAATTTAGTTCTCTCTCGGTGGATCGATCACTATACATAGTGAACCTAACATGCTTTTGCAACAGATACACACTTGTGTTACTATGTTTGTAGTTAGTTGCTCGACAAATGCATTGGACTGTGGCATTATATGTTTTATGCTAAAATTTCATTGCATTGTATGGCTGGGGGGCGGTTAAATTTGCAGTAACGAATCTATTGCTTGTGCTCTATTTCTTCACTTTTACTCTATTTTTTCTAACTGCAATATGCAGTTTTTAAACGCGTACGCAACTATTACCGCACTAGTGCTTTTTTCTTTACAGTTAAACCTCAGCAAAGAGTTTTTATATCAAAAAATAGGAAACATTCTGAATCCTGTCCTGTGTTAATTAAAATAAGATTTCATTTTTTGTCATAAATTAACATTAGTCTATAATATTTAAATACGCATCGCTAACTCTACCACAGACACTGCGCGCGAAAAAGAAATCCGCGTGCCATTTTTCACAAATATTTTATTTATGTAGCTTTGAGTTTCGACCCGCGTCTTTGAGTCTTTTTCCCGTTGGTGCAGCAGTTTTATTGTGATGCCGCGCCGTAATTATAAACATATAGACAAGATAGACAAAAATTCAAAAAAATATTGTTTCGGCTTCTATTGCTCTTATTAAATACCCCCTCATATCATTTTTTCTTAAATATATCTCCTATGTCTATTACATCCTCTAGTTACAGTTAGATTTAAATCTGTAAATGACAATAACTTTTTTCGCTGTTATCCGATTTCAATGAAACTAAGCCTAAATATTGCTCCAAGCTGTGCTTAATCTATCTGTGAAAACCGCAAGAAAATCCGTTCAGTAGGTTCGGAGATTAGCCTATACATACATACACACAGAAATACAAAAAAGTAAAAAATGTTTTTTTGTGTTCTGTTACTATTATTATCCTTTTTTTATCGCCCACACTCATTTTATTATAAATTTATTCAATAGACATGTACAGACACGACTTCTACTGCTTTATTATAAGTATAGATTATACTCCCATGTCACTTTAGTTGCGTGTGGGCCGACCACCGTTACTGTGATATATCTATATGATTTATCAATGCACAGTTTAACCTATTGGGTCTAGAAACTTAAATTACTGCATATTTCAATTAATCCTTGGATGAATGAAGTCCAAAATTTCATCCCCCCTTCACCCTCTATTCCTTAAAATGTGAAATCCCAAAACGCATCATTATTTATTTATACATTTACAATTTTCAAGTTAAGTGCAAATTCCCCCCTCCCTCTTAAAATGTGAAAATACAACATTTTTTACCGCGGGAAGTTTACCGACGTAAAAAGTAGCCTATATGTCATTCCACGATATAAGCTATCACTGTATCTAGTTTCATCAAAATCCGTTAAGCCGTTCTTGAGTTATAAATGGTCTAACACGACTTTGTTTTATATATTCAGAAGAAAGAGATTTACCAGCTTCTCCAGGTATAAAACGTTAAAAACTATAAAGAGAGACCCTTGAGACTAAATCTGTCTTCAGTATGACGCACAAAGGGTAAAGAAAGGGCATTGCAGGCTTTCAGTTTGTTGGCTTGATTAACCTCTCCCCTGTTGCAAAAATACAAAGACGTCATTACAGCATTCATACAAAAATGTATTCGTAACACCTCTAGGGTAGGCATAACAAAAGAATTTTTCGTAACATTTTAAACGACATTGAAACTTTGTTAACAATTTATGTAAAAATGTTGACTATGAAGAGTGTGCGTATAAGAGTGGGAGTGTGCGTGTAAGAGTGTGACTATAGAGAGTTGCAATCCAAGTAGCGTAAAATAAAATGATTGATCTCCGAATGTCCAATGTTAATGAATAATTTAACGAAAAACTTAAAATGATTTCTATCAGCGTAAAACTTTTAATCAAATGATGTACTGCGGATTTTAAAAACATATGAATACCAGATCCCAGAACTCCTTTCCTGACAATATCTTCAATGTAACCTTACTTACCTTTACTATGTTATTTTATTAGTAACTAGCTTTTTACCGCGGCTTCGCCCGCGTAGAAAAGTTTTCCCGTGTACATTGTGAAACAGCGCCCTCTATGTAGGTGTTTCGTTACTTAGGGGGTATTAGCGGACGCCCCGCGACTTTGTCCGCGTTGAAAAGTAGCCTATATGTTATTCCAGGATATAAGCTATCATTGTACCAAGTTTTATCAAAATCTGTTCGGTAGTTTGAAAGAGTAACAAACATCTTCACTCACATCCTTACAAACTTTCGCCTTTATAATATTAGTAGGATAGCAGGATAACTTATTGCCTGCCTATATTGTACCTAGGTATTGCGTGGTAGGTAGTAGATTTTGTACTGGACATGGCTGCTGTGAAGGGTGTTTTTTAAGAACGACACTGACGCGAATTTTTATTTAGACTACGTGTCTAGACTTTGTCGTGTTACCCGTGGGCGATCTTTTGATAATCAACAACTTAACTCGCTAGCTATGGGCTGGGTGGGAGGTACATGTACCTACTTAAACGGTTCGCGGCTCGTGCAACCTAAAGATAATGTGGTTTATATATTTTTTAATGTATGTATAGATTTGTAAGCTGTTGACGAAAAAAAGTCCAATCTATTCAGTATTTTACGTATTTAGATGTTAACACTACACATCATCATATCAGCCTGTAGACGTCCACTGCTGGACAATGGCCTCCCCCAAAGATCTCCACGACGACCGTTCCTGCGCTAACCTCATCCAGCCGGGTCCCGCGACCTTCACCAGGTCGTCGGTCCACCTTGTGGGAGGCCTGCCTACACTGCGTCTTCCGATACGTGGTCGCCACTCGAGAACCTTCCTGCCCCAACGGCCGTCAGTTCTGCGGGCGATGTGCCCAGCCCACTGCCACTTCAGCTTCGCAATTCTTTGACCTATGTCGGTGACCTTGGTTCTCCTGCGGATCTCCTCATTTCTGATTCGATCTCGCAGGGAAACTCCGAGCATAGCTCTCTCCATTGCCCTCTGCGTGACCTTGAGCCTTCTTATGATGCCCATAGTGAGCGATGCGTATTTTGAAAGTATACAAGGCCAGTACGCATCCATAGTGTTATTGCACTGTACGTTTTCAAAACGAATATCAAAATAAGTTCTCGGAAAGTATACACGGTATTGTGCGTACTAGTCGCGTATACTTTCTAATATTGCTGTAGTAAATTATTTGGGAAAATATCGTACAAGGCCAGGACCCAACATGTTACTGACACTGGACATTTAGGATGTAAACATGTAACAGTATTTATAAAGTATAGGTACAACCTCAGAACTCAGATTATTATTTATTTTGAATAAACTGGTAATTATGTGAGATTAAGTAAATAAGTAGGGAATTTTTATTGTTCATAATTATTTTGATGCCAAGTCAGTATCTAAACAGTTTTGCTTAATCCAACAGAATTACTTTTTTTTGTGTGCACATTTTGTGGCGCAATTCTTTTTTTTATTATTATTATTATTGCTACGGGGGCAACAAGCAGGCGGGCAATATATTATTTATAGTATAATTCAGTGGTTTTGGTTCATTTTGTGTATCTTATCCTATCCTATCCTATCCTATCCTATCCTATCCTATCCTATCCTATCCTATCCTATCCTATCCTATCCTATCCTATCCTATCCTATCCTATCCTATCCTATCCTATCCTATCCTATCCTATCCTATCCTATCCTATCCTATCCCATCCCATCCTATCATATCCTATCCTATCTTATCCTATCCTGTCACCAAAAAGTTACCAGTCAAAAATATTCTATTTGTGGGATGTAACGCTTCGATAACATACACGATTAGTCCGCAATGGTAACTAGTGTAGTATATTTTCCACAAACAAGGTCGGCGTACGTTATTGGAAAATATACGCGATACGTACGTACTAACCATGTATTGTTTCTGAAAAATCAATGTGCTATCACAACTGGAAACTATACGTGAGCAGTCCCAGCCCGTGCGTTCTGGCCTTGTATACTTAGCCTTAAAGTTTTGCACCCATCTTCCAATCACCCTGTATATCAAAGAAGAATCTCGCTTTTCTTCAAAATTTTTTGTCGATGTTCGAGCGATAGGCGACACTTCTGGGCGATACTTGCAAGGAAAGTAACTGATGTGTCCGTCTCCGACTTGATATATTTTGGGATGTTGTAGAGCATAAAAAAATAAGGAACAAGTTATTTTTTATAACTGCCCATATTCATATTTAGTGGGGTAATCAACCTGCTTACTCCTAAATAGCGACCAAATCCACGAAGAAAACGTTTTTCTTTATCGGGTTTTATTGACTATCGGACGGAATGTCCACATTTACTATGTATTTGCAATTGCACTAAGAAGCATTTTAAATTACATACTGACGTTTGATATAAGATATCGACACAATTTAGAATCGCGCTTGGCAGCCAACTGACTTTCCGCCTCCGCGTTTTCCCCTAGACGGGGGTGTGGGAGGGTACAAGGGACGACAGGGCTACAGGTGAGAGGCAAGTCCCAGCCCTTACCTATGAGCAGGCACATTAACAGTTTTCGCGTCGTCGCGCAAGCATCTGTTTGCGCGACAAGAGTTTTGAGAATCGGGAATATATAGCCATGTAGTTTCTGATCTCTTTAAAATATGGAGGTGTTTAACTTATTGAGAATAAATTAATTACAAAAAAATGTTTTATATTTTTGAAACTAGCGGATTCCCTGCGATTTAAAATAATTGTGCTTAGTTATTGTACATGTTAAAAGTTACTCTTTTCTTTGTTTTGTGTTGTTTTTATTCTTCCTTTATGATGTTTGGAATAATTTATTCAAACATGTGGCGTGTTTGTTAAATTTAAGTTGCGGGAATTGTTAAATAATTGATTTACCTGTCATATTTTTTCCAGTCATTTGTCAAGAATGTGACATCGAGGATGTCGGGCCTGTCCGCCACCATCAGCAAGTGGTTCAGCAACCCGAGCACTGCCAACAGCAACGGGTCGGCGCCGACGGCCGACGCGACGGACTCGTCAACCGAGGACGAGGCGCCGGACGCTCCGGTCACGCAGCCCCCGGCGAAACGCATGCGTTACTCGCCATCGGGAAAGGGAAACCATTACAACGCTTCTGATGGAAATCAGGTATGTTGCCTTTTAATGAACGACAAACGTAAATTAAAATATAGCTTTATGTTCGAACAAAGAATATCCCAACAGTAAAATAATTTTGAAAATCGGTCTAGTTTTAAGTAGATTATATGTAAAAAAATTCCCCGCAAAGCATAGGGCATAGGGAATTATTTATTACGGGGAATTAAATTTTAAAGTTATTTGCTTTTTTTTACCATCATATAACTTACCATGTTTCGGCGAATAAATAATTTCTTTCTTTATTTCGCCCGCCGTCTGTCCGTCCGTCTGTCCGATGTTCAAAGGGCTGTATCTCTGCAACGGAGATACATAGCGAGCTTAAATTTTCATGTAAGACACATACCTGCGGCGCATCCAACGACAAATACTCAACATTTAAAAAAGTCGAAATCTAAGGGTGGTCCGAAAACCAAAAATACGACATTTCGGGTTATGTACCTAACGGTAACACGTATATATTTGAAATGTTCACGCAATACGCGCCCACATACCTTTCGTAACAACAAATACCAAAAAATGTCAAACAGTCAAAACCCAAAAAAGATACAGGTAAAAACTTGGTAAAATTTCCAATCTATTATTATTTAAGCACCATTATAACTCAAGAACCGCTCAACGGATTTTGATGAAACTTGGTACAACTTGGTATCCTGGAATAATATATAGGCTACTTTTTACTGCTGTAAACTGTTCCCGCGGGAAACTCAATAACGGCTGAACGGATTTTGATGAAACTTGGTAAGTACATTGATTAGCTTATATCCTGGAATAACATATAGGCTACTTTTTACCGCGGTAAACTGTTCCCGCGGGAAAAATACTTCATTTTGATAAAACTTGGTACTGTGATAGATTATGCCCTGGAATACATTTAGATAGGCTACTTTTTGTCGCGGTAAACTGTAAATTTATTGTGTTTGTTTTATGTATTTTTATACATTTATGTAAGTATGCAGTCCGTGACCACTTAGAATAGGAATGAAGTTTCGAATTATGATGATGATGGTACAGTGTGTGGCTGGCGGAACGGAAAACTCCGTGGGCGAGTCCGACTCGCACTTGCCGGCTTTATTAGCATCGAAGGCCACCACATAAGTACATAGCTATGTCAATTCGATTTTTCGCGGTGGGAGAGAGTTGGTTACGTCACATTTATTACTAACGATATTATTAATATCAATATGTTTGTAGTAATTAGAAAATAAGAGCACAATTTGATAAACAATTGTAGCACACAGTTGTAGAACAATTCTAACTGGCAGTGGATGTTGATAACCAGGAAAAAGGCCTCACTGAACGTAACATTGGATCAAAATTCATCTAGTAGTTAAGTAGGTAGTAACACAAAAGGAGCGATCGATTTAGCTTCGCAATTTGTTTTCAGTTTGCTGTCGGATAATACCAGGATGACCTACTTGAGCTAATATTTTATTAATAGTACGTCAGTAACCTGTAGACGTCAGCTACAATTTATTTCCAAGAAATGTTCATCGTAAGCGGCTTTAGGTGTTTAGATGTTACGATGAACTTAACTGGAGCCATAAAGATTTATAATTGTTATCTGGGATCTTTTTTCTACATTATAAAATTTCATTGTACGCAGGTTCTTTTGCTGTATTCAGATTTATTATTATAAACAGGTCTTAGTCGAAATTTTCTCATGTACTTCAACAAGTACAAGACAATTCACAAACATATTTTAAGGTAAGGGATTACCTGGACCAAATTGTACAAAGTTCTGCTGTGCGAATCGAACCTTCGACCTTTGCTTGTCTCTGTACTTTGGTGCTCGAGAAAAAATACTCACTGCAGCAATGCAATTTGTTCAATCAACTCGTTTTTGCAGAACTACTCTGTTAGCGGCAACGTTGAAACATTGGAGCCTAACCTTTATACCGCGGTGCAGTCTACGCCTGACCCGTCTACCTTCCGGCGGGACTACGTGACGCCGCTCCCGTCCACGTCCGAGGAGTCCACCAGCGAGTGGGATGTGATTATGTTGAAGTCGCAGGCATCAAAGTCCTCCGTACGCCCTTCGGTGGCCACCAAGAGGAAATCTTTGTTCGACAGTCCATCCCGGATCAACGAATCTGTCAACGCTTGTGGTGAGTACTAGTTTAAATTGTTTAGGATGGTACAGTACTAACTATACAGGGTCTCCTTTAATAGTGGTCCTAACGAAATATTTACCCCATATGTGATTTGATTATCAAATTTTTGGTAGGTTAAAGGTTGTGTTTTTGCACTGTAATTGCCTAGACAATAAAGTATAGAATAGAGCGCCTACAACAAAAATACTGAAATAGTTGAGAGGGATTTGCCGTTCTAATGAGTGAGTGGAGACTACGAGTGGGCGGGCAGGCGCAGTATGAGACGCCTCCCCGGCTAGATAGAGCGACGATCGGTTGCCAGTGACTGGATGCGGAGAACCGACGATCAGGTTCGGTGCCGCGCCTTGGGAGATGCCTTTGTCCAGCTATGAACTGGTACATAGGTTAATGATTGTTTTTATTTTTTGTTTTTATAGAGCATGACTCGTAAATACTTTAGTTGTCGCTTATGATTCTTCAGATATTCTATTATAATGTACATACAGTATAGCACGCAGTCAACCCGAGATCGCACTTTCTGATTCATCGTAATCAGTTTTATATGTTTTTATATGATTTTTGAATATGATCAGTAATCAAAAACTATTTTAAGAATGTTGTAGAGCGTGCCGACAGCGACATAACTTGATATTTTAAAAAGTAAATGTTTCTTTTTTAGCAACTACTCCTTGTAACACAATACGCGACCCCAAAGAGCCGTGCTTCAAACCAAGCCTGCTCGGCTCCCCTTTCTACCCAGGCAGGACCACGTACGGAGGAGCATCCACGTCGTACATAAATCATCCAAATATAAGAAATAGGAAAAACGCAGTAGTTAACCAAACGAGTACGGAGAACAATGCCATAAGCTATTCGGCTAGACGCGTGATGGACCTTCTTGAGGACTACTCGTCGCCATTGAACGAAGCCAGGAGGATACCGCAATATGAGAGGACAGCCAGGTCACGTTACAGCGATCCATCACACTTCAACATCAACCCCATTTGTAAGTATGATGTAACTAACTTGATCACCTACAACTATTGGCCCTGGATGGTGCTGAAAGTAAGGTTGTATTTAATACATTTACTGTAGCACGATTTATCGACTATTTAGAACTTTTAGATTGTCGATATAGTTTAATAATAAGGAAAGAAGAGTTAAATAAGTAATAGAGTTACAATTATTTACTTACCTATTTTTTAAATCGTACTATAGTTTGTATGTATGAGCGCCGCAAAATTGAAATTTTGATAAAAAAAAATTCTACGTCATTTTGTGTCAATTTACAGTTTCGTAGTATCTTTTAAATTAACGAGGAAATAACCACTTGTTTCACCCTGCATATTGTAAAATGGCCTGGCGATGAGGATGACGAAGAATAGACGGCGTTTCCGAGATATTGTAGGAAAAAAAGATTTGCTAACTTCACTTATAGACTTCAAAATTTCAAATTCAAATGTATGTTGTGATCGCAGCATACAAAACGCAAGAGCTGCACGTGCCGAGCATAGCATCAATACTGCAGCTGAAGAAGCGGTCGCGGCTGATGGACACGACGACGGTGGCGCGGCAGCTGATCGCCTCGCACAGCAGCACGCTCGGGTTCAATCCCCCGCCGTACCCAGTGCGCGCCAAGACCAGGTCAGATGCACTCACCGTACAATATACGATGAGGGTGGGATAAGTAAAAAATAAAGTTCATGTTTATCATATACAATGTGCTTTGCGCATGTGCTTTTTAACACATTTATTACATTTGTTTATCTGCTCTTGTTACAGGGAAGAAAATCCGTCTAGTGATTTAACCACTAAACTAAAAGTGAGAATGACCAGGCAAAATCGTGGCGAGGCCAGTGACAATGAGGCCATGCCCATACCGGTGGAACTACCATCAGCTGTGTTACAAATTGACAAGGACCAATTACCCAAGTTCTCTTTTGGAACACAATCAGGTTCAACCTTGCCAACCTCAACTCCAAGACTGTTTACTAGAATCGAAACAAAGGCGCAAGTCATAGAAACCAGTACCATGTCTATGATTACCGAAACACCACTACGTAAGCCTGAGACAGTTTCTAATGACATTCTCTATAAGTTCTCAAGTCCCGTCACGATATCCAGCGACTCTTCTCGCGAAAGTTACATTCCTGTTAAATTTATATTTGGTAGTCCAGAAAGAAGTGTAGATCGCGCGAATGTTAATGAGGAAATATATCATTCTTGTGTTGTAGGTAAGCAAAAAGAGATGGATATTAAAGATTGGCAATGCCCGACTTGTTGGGTGGCCAACAAGCCGGATGTCTATGTATGCGTTTGTTGCGAGGGCAACAAACCGCCGAGGGGGAGCGAGAAACCAAAATGCGCGGTGTGCAAACGCGGCGACACGCAACCGCACTGCTCTTGTGCGCCGAAAGCGAAACCAACCTCGACGACGACCGCGGACTACACGAAATGGAAGTGCGAAGACTGTTGGGTGAACAACGATGTGAGCGTGGACAGTTGCGTCTGCTGTGGCGGCAAGAGACGAAACTCCGCTCCAGCGACGCCCATCTCAATGATAGTCCCGATTCCAATAAACTATGATGAAAGCGACTGGAAATGCGATGTATGTCTGATCAAGAATAAAAGCCATATTGAGTCTTGCGCTGCGTGCGCCGCATCCAAACCCAAAAACAACTTTAAGACTACTCTATCACCAATCGCAGTTAATTATGTTGAGGGTGAGTGGAAATGTGATGTCTGCTTGATCAAGAACAAGAGCAACGTTGAGACTTGCGCTGCGTGCGCCGCACCCAAACCCAAAAACAACTGTAAGACTACTCTATCGCCAATCCCAATTAATTATGTTGAGGGTGAGTGGAATTGTGATGTCTGCCTGATCAAGAACAAGAGCAACGTTGAGACTTGCGCTGCGTGCGCCGCACCCAAACCCAACAAGATTAAGAAGTTTCCAATATCATTAAGCATTTCAGTGTTTGACTCATCCAAAGCGCCAGACAGAAAATTCCAAAACATTGTCAATTCGCGAACGGACAAATGGGATTGCCCGTGTTGTTTAGTGAGTAACGACGTCAAGAAATCCAAGTGCATTTGCTGCGAGACAGTGCAGCCGGGGACGATGAAGGAGTCGGAACATAAATCGTTTAATTTCGGAGTAAATACAAGTTTCAAATTCGGTATCGATCCGAAGTTACAAGAAGTCCATACCTTTGAACTAGCTTCAGACAAATCTAAAGTTCAGGAGTCTGAAACCAATAATAACGTATTATCAACTACTCCCAGTTTCACATTTGGCTTGCCACCTAAGAAGTCCGAAGATAAAACAGATACGTCTAAAAAGGTCGGGGAAAACGCTGTTTGTGCACCGAAAATGAACTTCTCATTTGGTATACCAAAGTGCAGTGTGGAACCACTGCCTGTTGCATCCGTGTGCGCAACAGTTCCTAAATTATCAGAAACTGTACCGAAGATAATTGTTAGTGAAACGGAGAAGCCGCAGGAAGTGCCAAAAATCGATTTTTCGATCGCGAAAGCGCAAGAAACTTCGAAGCCGATCCCGAATTTCAGTGCACGTCCACTTGCCACGGCGGCCGCTCAAGACAATACTACAGATTCTTCTAACTCTACAAATGCTTTAGAAACAAAAGAAACTACTGGAAATGTCCTTTCGTTGCCTGTTGTAGCGACGAGTACGGAAGCGATGCCGCAGCCCACGTTCACGTTTACCACGACTGGTGGGAATCTAGGGTCTCTGTTCCCGGCGCCAGCCACCACGGCCGCCGCTGTGAGCATACCCTTCGCACCTAAAGTTACACAGAGCTCCTCGTCGACGATAAACATGTTCCAGAAGGGTGAACCCACTACCACTTCTACAGTCGCAATCTTTAACAGTGAACCTGCCAGCAGTTCGGTGTTCAGTAAAGGCGAAACGATTACTGTCACGCATCAGCCTCCTGGTGTCGGAACCTTTTTATTCAATTTCGGTTCGAACACCCAACCAACCGCGCAGCCCAAGTCTGAGAAACCCAAGTTCAATTTCTCGTTCGGAAATAACAATTCGACAGACACCAATGCGATGTACAAGGTTAATTTCGGCGCGACTGACAATAATGCCAACAAATTTTCTCTGAGCACTGTGAGCGCAATTGGCCCCGGGACTACGCCTGGTGTGTCTGCTGGGAACCATACCGTCGGTAATGAGCTACCGGCGATTCCGTTAGGTGGGAGCGAGCCTAAACCGCTGTCGACTGCAAGCTCTTTACCAGCGACCTCGTCGATTTTTGGCGCAGCGATACCAAAAGAAACATTGTGGTCTTCAAACAATAACAATAACACCAACCTCTTTGTCACCAGCGCTCTGACGAATAATAACAACAACAATAATAATATGTTTGTATCGAATTCGACGAATAGTCCGCAGAACCCGGTGCAGAAAGCTTTTTCGTTTGGTAATACGCCGTTCAACGCACCTAATGCGGCGCCGTTTGGAAGCAATACCTTACCAACGCCGTCGTTCGGAAGCAACTCTCTAGCACCGCCGGCGTTCGGAACCAATTCTCAGCCGGCGCCGAATGTGTTCGGATTGCCTAATCAGAATTCGAACAATCAGACTTTATTCCTGAGTGCAGCTCCGAGTCAAGGTGCCACCAACATCTTTGGCGGTCCGGCGAGTAACCCCGCGCCGGCGCTGGGCATGTTCGGACCGCCGAGCGTGCCGGTCGCATCGTTCGGCGCGCCGAACGCCTCGCTGCCGCCGTTCGAGACGCCGTCACTCGCCCCCGCCCCCGCGCCGGCGTTTAACTTCGGTACTGCGCAGCCTAGCGTATTTGGATTCGGACAGGTGAAATTTTGATATATACTGTAGATTTTTTTACCTTCTATATCGTCTGGAGTGGCAACCGAAAAACGGTTAAAATTCAAATAGAAAATTGGAACTCAGTGGTGTGTGTGTAAACAAAAAATTCATCAACAGCCTATTAATCTCCCCACTGCTGGGGCTCAGGCCTACCCTCTCAACAAGGGCGTGCGGGCTATAGCCCACCACGCTAGCCCAGTGCGGGTTGGTGGAATTCACTTGCGCCTAAGAATTTTTTCTTCGGCGTATGCAGGTTTCCTCACGATGTTTTCCTTCACCGTTTGAGAGCAGTCAGTACATGTACTTAAGTTTCGAGAAAAAACCCATTGGTACATGGCCCAACCGGGGATCGAACCTCGTACCTTTCGATATGATAGGTCGCGTCTTATCCCCGAGGCCACTGACGACTTGTAAACAAATTAAATTTAATAAATTAAAAAAAATAAAATGTGACTTGGTGTGGTGTTTCTTTCCAGCAACAGCAGCAGCAGCCGGTGCCGCAGCCCCAGACCGCGGCCTCGGGAGTGTACAGCTTCGGCAGCGTGCCCGGCGCCTCGCCACAGGTGCAGTTCAACATGGGCAGCGCGCCTAACACGGCCATGAGGCGCATGCGCAAGGCGGTACGCAGGAACCCCCAGCGATGAACGCCCTGACTCATAGTGTAATACCATTGTACAATATAGTGTTTGTGCGGTCGCCGCGACAATTTAAACTGACTGAATGAAACTGACGGCATCAAAAGCGAATTGTTTTTTTACCGTATTTTATTACTACTACTTACTAATTGGGTTCAGAAAGTTTTTCATGCCCTGACGTCGCTATCAAATTTTTAAGTGGACCATATTTTTAAAAGGTGACTACTTATTTTAATTCAATTTCTATTTTTTTTATTCAGTGACCAGTTTTAACTGTTAAATGTATTTCTTACTATTACAAAGATTCAGTGAATCAAATTTTGATTGATCCGACTGCATAACTGTACTTGACTTCAGATTTTTATTTTATGACTACTCAGATTTTTAATTTATGACTACTGACATTCGCGTAGACGAAACAATGAATTTTAAAAACCGCGCTATTACTGTTATATCGTTTTTCACGAACCTAATTAGTTAGAAGAATAAATCAAATATCAACGGCTAAGTACGTAGAATTGCCAAGTCCATTTAAATCAATATGACATTGGATCGTATGGGATATTTATTATTTACATAAGATTCATATATGTCAAGTTGACAGATATGGAGTTAGTAGTTCTACGTACATAGCCAAAGATATGTTTGTTACAGCCTGTAGATGTAATTGACGAAGTTTCTGTAGTTAATTTTTATTGACCTTAAATATAATTGTAAAAAATACTATTAAGTCGGTTAGGCCAATTCTGTATTTGTTTATAAATTTTGTATACGCTTTCACAAGCATCATTTTGCAAAATGTTAGACAAAATGGATGAACTTGCCACGATAGTGTTAAATTCAGCCGAAAGTAGATGACAAGCAATATTAGTTGAATAGTATTGAGCTTTATATTCTAACATTACGTCACGTTATTTAGTTTTGATGCTTGTTCAAGTGTTCTTAAGATCGCCTTAAATGTGAAAAAAAAACTGAAGCTGGTCTTCGAAATCAAGCTATTTTAATTGTTAAAGTTGCAGAATGTTTTTTATTATAAGTTAAGGCGATTTATTTCTAAGTATTTACCGTTAAATTCAATTAAAATTAACATTTTTATGTGCAGTAATGTAACCAATGTCGAGAGCAGGCAAGCAAAAAAATGGATGTTGGGAATGCTTTCATACAATCTAGCTAGGTGATCCCTTCAATCTCTATGGGATCTCAGGGAATGGGTTGGGTGAGATCTGATGGTGGTTGTTCAGGGTTTGGATGGATGTCCAGAGTGCCATAAGTACCTATTTACAAACTTGCACTAAAATTGTTCATATGTCATATAAAAGTTCGACGGTACAGATTGTTATTGTTAGCATAATCGAAACCCCAATGTCTTGCCAATATTTGTTAATAAAGTAACGAATATTGGCAAGACATTCGGGTTTCGATTATGCTAACAATAACAATCTGTACCGTCGAACAAGCCAAACATATTTTGCTCAGCCCGCCATCCTGTAGTACGAATATTGTTGTTGATCTTCTTTATTTTTAAACGCCGATGGAAAAATATCGTTTTCATCAATTTAATTTTATCGATCCTGTTTTATGCTTGTAAATATCTTTGTTAGAACATGGTGCGCGGTGTCAGTCCGCCTTAAAATGTGTTAGTTATACCCTAGCAGGCAAGTCAAACGCAGATAATAATCTAAAAGGTAGCCTTTAATAGGTAGAATGCCTTAAAATAGGTAAACGTAAAGTTTTAGTGTGTGTTCTGTCGTTATTTGACTTGCCTGCTAAACGGTTATCAAATGATTAGTGTATAGTTTGCGAGAACAGTCGATTTAAATGTTTAAGTCTAACTACCTGATTTTATTGAAAGGGAACGTCTTATTTTCAATTAAGAATAGGTCGTGCGTTTTTATGATTTTTTTAGAAAAATATATATAGTTACAATAAATAGACGTCTAAATCTTTCTGTTATAAAATCATGTAGTTTCGTATTAAAGTAAACAACAATTGTTAATGGATCTAACATTCGGTAATTCGTGACGCAAGTATTCTCCCGCGCACTGTTAACTTCCGTGACATCCTGAGAACGATACATCTGTTGACCAAATTCAAAAGTGTAATTTTCAACTCCGAGAACTTTTATTCACGAGACTCGAGTCGTGAGGCAGGTTCAAATCATCGCCGATGTTTTCGCTTTGATACTTGCTTCGGGATATGTGGGAAGGAGGGATCGGCGTTCGTTGCAATATATTCCTTATTCCCAACGAATAGTGGTTAAATTTGGTTATTGTAATTATGAATAGTAAATATAATTTTGAAGGCCTTCGCTTTCAAGATAAAATCCCTCCTGTCTGTCCTAATGTCGCCCATGAATACTGTAGAATAGTTACCTACATGAAAAAAAAATATCATTTTTGTCGCAGCCAACTTTGCAGTTTGCATCATTAATTATCTAATACTCGTGTTGAGATAACTTCGCTGTCATTTTATTGCAATGTGAAATCAGCTTAATAAAATTGTCATGCCTTCTAGATTCTTAAGTTTATGTCTCTTGGGATGTGTGTCACAGGGAAATACTAAAATCTGCGAGTTCAAAATATTCTAATTACAGTGTCGCGTTTTTCTGGCTATTCGCCAAATATACTAAACAGACGCAATGGTTTTATTTGATACTTTAAAAATGATCGCCACCACACAAATAATTAGGTATAATAAATCTAGGTACTTACGTGGTACTTACATACAAATGTTACATATAGACGGTGACTAATTTGTCATATGATAACCAAGCTAGGTACTAAGCCAATAATCAGAACAGTTACTAATGTCATTTCATAATGGTACCTAATTTGTTACATAATAATAATGTTTGGACAAATTTACACACGGCTGTTTAGTCCCAAACTAAGCGGAAACTTGTAAATGTGTACTCGACAACTGATAAATAATGTTAAACATACATATATACTTTTAAATAAATACATACAAACACCCAGAATCCGAATAACTTGATTACCTAGTCTCTCAAAGTACTTTTCTTATTTATTTACTTGCATAGGTAGCAAGAAAGGTTTTTCTAAGATCCAAGTTAATAATAATATTACACCGAACTACCTTGTGTTGATTTAAAAAATGTTCATAATTTCTTTAACGAAATTTATGAAATTCCCAATTTCACCTGCGACACGCTGTATAAGTATACTAACTTTTTCCCACGGCTTCACCCGCGTAGAAAAATGTTTCCCGTGGGAACAGCTTTTCCCGAGGAATCTATAGCCTTCACAAAGGCTAGCACACAGCGCTTGATCTTGTAGTTTAATGAATTTTAATTATATATTTTTTGTATTCAGCGCTATCTGTGGCAATCTGTTCAATTTGGTTCGTAAGTTTACATGAAATCAGTTTCCATATGGTTTCACCCGCATTTTTGGATTTACTGTCTAATTTACACATTATCTTTATGCCTTTATGTAGTTTTTGCGTGATAGAGTAATAAACATCCATCCTCACACACATCCAAACATCCTTACAAACTTTGCCTTTATAATATAGTAGGATTCAATTGCAAAACATTGTAACAAACAGAAAAGCGAAGCATTAGAATCAATATAACTTTTGTATACCTATTTCACATTGTTAAAAAAATATATAAATATTATGAAATTATAAAATCGGAGGAGCAAGAAACGCAGTACCTTTCGAACCATTCAAGCCATAAATGCAGTAAGTTTTTATAAAATTTCGTGCAATTAGCGACACTGAAGACTTGACTGCTACTGTTTTTGCTTCTGGCATAGTGTTCTGTACATAGTTTATACTTTATGTTCGTAGTAAGTGTGTATTCGTATTTGGACCTCAGTTGAAAAACATTTTTTAAACTATCATCACGAATCGAAGGCATCCAAATTCAGACTACACGGAGTCATTAAGTAATGTAAAAAACTACTGTAATGTAACCCGTAATGTTTAAATGTAAGTACCGTAAGTATTTAAATGTAACATCAGTGGAGAATTGCAGATTACAGTAATAAACGAATGATGGTGCAATGGGGGAGCAAACCTAAAGGTACTGCACGCCGCGACGTGTCCTTGGTATATTATGTATAATGTTGATAAATAAAGGAAATTAATGATCGTTGATTTATAAATAAATTTAGCTTTGTTCCTCAATTGAAAGAGCCATTTTAAAAACTTGAAAACTTGTTATTATTTCACAGGTACCTTTTTTCTCATTACAGCTTTATTGAAATACTTCGACGCATATATTTCATATGCATCCATTAGAGTGAGGCGAAACGAGCGTAATTTTGTGAGTTCAAAGTCTCGTATTAACTGTGTCATACAAAAGTCCAACTCATTTTGCGTCGTGTGGTACGAACTGGACTTTTTTGTATGAAAGCGACTGTAGCAGAATTTACGCGACAGAAAATACGGGACTCATCTCACAAAATTACGCTCGTTTGGCCTCGCCTTTAACTATTTCTTATCGGGGGGGCTCCACCCTCCCCCTCATATGTGTATGGGTGGGTATATGGGTGGTACTCTTCCACGGAAATGTATTTTTAAATGAAAATTGATAGTTCTTATTTTTTACCGACTTCCAAAAAGGAGGAGGTATTATGTTCGTCTGTATGTATGTTTTTTTTTATGTATGTTCACCGATTACTCCGTCAATTGTCCCGAGGTGGTCCCATTGTCACCAAATTAGGATCTGATGAAGGGATCCGTTGGAAATCGAGGAAAACCCTCAAATTTACATACATAGTTCGAGTTACGGCATAGTAGGTGGAGGGCATAGGAGGGGCAGGGGAGGGGGAGGCGTGGTAGAGGGGAGGGGAAGGTGTGGGAGGGGTGAGGGTGTCGGAGAGGGGGGAGAAGGAAATGGGCATGGAGAGGAGATAGGGGGAGGGGTGGCGGAGGGCAGAGAGAGGAGATAAAGACGGGGGGGGTGTTAAGGTGTGGGAGGGGTGAGGGGGTCAGGGAGAGGGGGAGGGGAAATGGAGGGCATGGAGAGGAGATAGGGGGAGGGGGGCGGAGGGCAGGGAGAGGAGATATGGGCAGGGGGGGGCGGAGGGCAGGGAGAGGAGATAGGGGCGAGGGGGGGGAAGTCTGTGTAGTATTTTTAACGCGAATGAAGTGGTGATGGTGATGAAATGCTTTACAACGCTATACAGATAGGGCGGCGGCGTTGCGAAAGCGTTGCGGCGGCAAATCTGCGGAAAGCGAATATAAAGCGGACCCCTTCAGACAGGAATTGTATGAAGCGGTTTGTATGAAGAACGCTCTGCACCGCGCCGCGCCGCCGCCGCTCTGTGTGGCAGTTCTCATATACTACAAAGGAATACAACGCGCCGCCGCCACTCCGCACCGCCTGGGGCGTATTCATCTGTGCGCGCGGTTTAGTCGCTTTCGCCTTCGCACCGCCGCCGCCGCAGCGCGCGTTCGCCGCGCCGCTTTGATGTGAAGAGCTTCATACTATTTCGAACATTACAGAAAAAACCCGCAATGCTATCGCGCCGCCGCCGCCCTGTCGTGTTACGCTTTAGAGTTGCTCACAGAATTTCATTTTACAGCATTACCTATTAGATTATTACAATATAAAATGTGAAGACAAGTTGCGCAATCGAGTTTTGAGGTGTACCTACCTACCTATATAGTTCTTTTTACGGGGGATTATTAGGAATGTAGCGAATACTATTATTTGTATTCACCGAATATTATTTTGATATTCGTATTCGCTAACGTAATAAATTCGTTACAAGCATCTCTAGAGATTAATTTCTTGTGTCAAAACTCAAAAGAATACACTATATTGACACTAAAAATGGAAAAATTAAAAAAATTTAACAAAAAAATAAAACAGACTTCAAAAACACAAAAAGGCTCTAAAAAGCGTAAAATAACTTTTTTTTATTTTAATCCAAAATCGTTTGAAGTCGGTGTCAAGCCCGACACACAATAAAACTTAGCAACATGAACAGCTAAATTAACAATGGAATCGCGCGCGCGAGGCTTAGCCCTACTACCGGCTTGGCACCGACTTCAAATAGATCAGTACATAGCACATAATTATAATAATAATATTTTAGTTAAAATAATAGGTAACAGGCTTCTGTCTTTTGGATTAAAATAAAAAGTTATTTTACGCTTTTTAGAGCCTTTTTGTGTTTTTGAAGTCAGTTTTATTTTTTTGTTAAAATTTTTTAAAATAAAAGGAATGTTTCGTTTTGGGGTATTCACACGTATTCACGAAAAAGAGGGGGTTTTAAATGCTCCGATGTCGAAGTCAGGCAGACCCAGGTATAGTTACTGCCGCGGCCCGCAACAAAGGCATTGATGGATGTAGCCGAGGCACACATACGTGAGTCCATCGATGCCTGGTTGTGGCCAAGACTTGTATAGTAGTTTTCTCAAACAAATGCGCGGAAATTCAAACTATTACCTATGTACACCATTTTATTTAATACATAATTTCCAAAATCAATGACGAACAACAATAAATTTCCACGCGCCAAAATGTTCATTTGTTTTTTACACTAAACTGCTTGCAATTTGCAAGGCAATTCGAAATTTTAAAAAAACTGTTGTTATTTTACCTCCGTGGTTGCCATAGTCACATGACATGCTAAGAATTAATATGGTCATTATTTGACCGCTAGGCACTACATATATGGATTTTCATTCAAATTATTTGATGACGATTTAACTCGAAGAACGTTGTCAAAATAATGTTCACATTTCCATGCATGTTTGAGAGAATACTTTATACATTATGTATGACACGTCATGCAGTTTGTACCCGCCGTGAATAGGACATGTTCGGGTCATATTAGCGGTCATACCATTTCGTCCGGTTTGTTATTGCATCGATTATAGCGCCATCTGTGGTTACTACCACCAAATATTCAAACTGTCTCGTTGGTCTCGCTCACCTTGCACTCACCCGACTACGTTAGGGTCGTTCTAATGCGAGGTAAAATGACAGATCAAGACCACAAGATGGCGGACCGCGACTTATAAAACGCTAGGTAGTCTATTCAATAGAAACATAATTCTGGTTTCGCTCACTATTGGGCCTCATAAGAAGGCTCAAGGTCACCCAGAGGGCAATGGAGAGAGCTATGCTCGGAGTTTTCTTGCGAGATCGAATCAGAAATGAGATCCGCAGGAGAACCAAGGTTACCGACAGCTCAAAGAATTGCAAAGTGGCAGTGGGCTGGGGACATCGCTCGTAGAACACACGTGAGATGCTACATAATTGTTTCACAGCGACCCGGAGCGTGTCCCGTTCTACGGGCGCGTACGAGAGACCGGACGGGTACGGGTACAGCTAGGAAACTAGCCTAAATATTTTTGAAAAAGTAAGTTGTGAGTAGGTACTTTTATGTAATTACTAACATTTCCTCAAAATAATACAGACCCAAAACAGCTGCTTTTAAATTTTGTCTGTAGGTATATCAGTCTGTTCGTTTGTTCGAGCGAGCAAAGAAAGTGTCCTTAATATCAAGTATCAACTAAATATGTATCTGTAACTTTTTATTAACTCCCCTGTCGTAATACAGGATTTCACAGTTTGGTCATGCAACACACAACAAGTCGAACATGGCAATTTTAGGGCAGTTTTCTGGTATGGCTCTGCCAAGATGACGCATAAAAAATTTTTGAGGTCCGTAAATAGGTACCTACTTATTTAAAATTTACTGGTGAATTGCCTTTTACAGAAAGTTCGTTTAACACAAAAATTAAGCGGCCAAGTGCGTTTGCAGAGACGCTCGAGATTATAGTTTCAACTATACTAGGAGCTTGGTGTACGGCGAAATTCCGCAAGATTACTTTAATAAAACAAGAGAATTCTTGGCTGTGTTAATGGGGCATTTTAACGCTTATAAATGATCAATCAATAGTCATAAACAACAGTATTAAATCGGAAATTGTTGGAAATGAAGTAGTATACATACACATGAGGCCACTAATTTATCCGGTAGAGTTTCTGAACTCCCTTAGTGCAAATGGTCTTCCTGCCCATCAAATAAAATTAAAAGTCGGTGTGCCGGTTATTATGCTTCTTCGCATTTTAATCCCCAAAGGTTGTGCACTTTAACTTCTATACAGGTTGCTTGGCAAAGAAATGTGATTGGGGCAGAAATTTTGACGAGTTGTGGCGCGGGCATGGACCTATAAAAAAGGTCACGGGAAAACAGTGTTTATACCGCGCATACCACTCATTCCCAATAATTTTCCTTTTCATTTCATACGAATCCAATTTCCCGTGAGCGTTTGTTTTGCAATCACGATAAACAAATCGCAGGGACACGCTCAAAGCTACTACGAGATTGGCCTCAGGACTGGCTGTTTTTCACACATCGTTTTCCTTAGGATTTTTCTGAAAAATACCAAATGACTAAGTAGGTTTACTACATCTAAGTACTAATAATATTTGTTATACTTACATAATTACCGGAAAACAGTTTAATTATAAATATGTATACCTACAAGAGTTAATAAATAATAACCGTGGGTAAGTATTATGTAATGTACTATTATTTTATTAGCGTAAACACAATAATTTAGAAACTGTTCATCGGTTGCTGGATAATGGCGCCAATAGTCCTGCCTATCTTGCTGAGAAATACGTGCCGATGGCCGTGGCCAGGTACACCACAGGTCAGCGTGCGGACCCTGTACCGGCCTACCCCTGGCCACACTATTACGCGTTGGTACCCTGGCGGACGATCATAAGAGCTATTGAATCCATGTACACACTGTTTGAATTCCCTCGGTTTGTCCACGTTATAGTGAGTAGGCCCAGGGTCGGTTGGTATCTTGATACACATGGCGAGATCTACCATACCGGTCCGACCTCTGTAAGGGACGTCTCTGTTAGTTTTGTTCAGTTTACCAAAGTTGAGTTTTTTGTACTTCTCTAAACTACCAGGCAAAGCTAGAGGCCAGGACGCCGCAGAACATTTCAATTGAGTGTTGAAGTGGTTTTTAATTGTACTACCGTCTCTTTTACCTGTGAAGAGTTCGTATGGACCTTTAAGAGAGACAATCCTTTTGGATTTCTGATCAATTGAGTCTTTGTCGACTAAAGTGTAACGGTTGGGGGCTAGTGACCATCTTGGACACGTGTCCTTGAATCTACAAAGCTCTTCCCTATCTAACGTCTGCAGCATTGAATGTGGACCGTTAGGAGCTTTGAAAGGAACAGCTTTATAGTATGTTCCGGGTCCTGGGACTCGGTTTCTGGAAGGTCTAAATCGCGGAGTCCTTCCAAAACCAACATTCTTACAAGCTGGTTCATATCTGGTCGAATCTGGTACTTCCGTCCATGCCGGGCCCAGTAGAGACGCTTGCCATTCCCTCTGCTCGAGAACTCTTTGGTTCCGATAGCCTAGATTTTTCGACCAAGCTTCGAGTTCTGTTTTATACCTCCAGGGGTCTTTCGTGTTGGTTCTATACCGGTTTACCTCAAACACTTTGTGCATGGATTGCGGGTGGTACAGGCACGGGTCACACGCGTCTGGTCTCTTAGTGTTCAAACCGCTGTGGTCCAGGTCAGGGTGCAAAGTCATTTTCCCAAACCTCCTGGATCTAGAGCCAAATGGCGCAAAGTTTGCGAATTTCAACTGAGTTTTTGTAGTCGGCATTTTTATAAGAATTGTTCAAAAATAAGTACCTAACTAAAATAGATAATTTATCAAAATAAATGCATTAGAAACTTGTACATACTGTTCCACTGATTTTTGACGTATTTTTATTATTTTTATCAACCGACGAAAAACAAAAGAGGCGGAGGTTCTCAACTCGACAATTATATTTTATTAAAACCAAAGACTTTATAATTAAGACCCAAGGAGTTTTTTTGGCAACGAAGTCACTGACGAATTTCAATATTTTTATGAGTGCATCATCAGTAAAACTAGCTAACATTAAATAGCAAACATTAATGCGTTCTATAGAATATTCTATGGATCAATGAAATGGTTTTACATTTGAATATAAATTAACGTTTATTATTTGAACCTGTAAGCCTGTAAGTGTTATACATTTTGCATATCTATAAAACTGTTTGGCAGCCTGCACTAAACTTTCTTTTATATTTTCCTTTGTTTTTTATACAGGCTGGAATTTTGTAGTGTCACCTGGAGGGAAAGTACCTACTGTAGATAAAAAAATTTAGTCAAAAATAATTAAGTACCTATTTGTTTATGCAAGGCTGCAAAGTTGGTTATTTTGTGCGAGTACTAGTATTGAAAACTGAGCAAGCGAAAAGGGTTCTAGGATTTCTAGGAGCGTAGCGAGGGTTTCTAGGTACGAGACACAAAATAACTTTGCTGCCGAGCGCAACACACAATTTTTCACCTCACTACAGCGAGGAAAATACTAGGTGATTGAATCCTTTCGGCGGTTTAGAACCACAAATAATAATAACCACTATTAGAATTGACCACTTCTTTAAAATGTCCACCTTCTACAAATTAGAAGAAAAGTTTTAAGAAGTTTTTTTCCAGGTGCAGTTTTCCACGCAGATTTCGAATGAGAAAGTATACCCTTCCGTTTAAGTAAGGAAGTATACCCTTTATTTTTGAAAGGAAAGAAAACTGCATTCAAAGATTTTCGAAAAATGGCTTGCCACACCAGAGAATCGAACCGACTAAAATCTGTAAAAATTACATCCTGTACATTTTTTGCATTGATCGTTAGAGTCAAATAAGGATGAAATCTCTCTAACTTGATAAAATAAATGAAAGGAAAACCATGAAATCATGAAACCATCAAATCAAAACGAAACAAATCAAATTAAATTAAATTCTTTTATTTTGAAAACAAGTTTCATATTTTTACATAATTTATTAAAGTTTATTTAATTATATTTAAGTTTTCGAGAAAACTGAAAATTTCTGTCTACCTGTCTACAATAACGTAAATCTGTCTATGCTATAATTTCATTTTTTGTCATTATTTATTAACATCGATCTCGGAATTGTATTTATATTATTATGTTTTTATATTATTATGTAATGCTATTTTGATCTCAATATACATACCAAAAAAAATAAACAGCTTTGTTGATTTTATAAAATCTTGTTTTTATTTTCCTCCCTGTAAAATTTGTTAATAGAGACAGAAAGAGCAAACTATACGGATTCGTCATTTTTCCATCTATCTAGGTAGGTACGCACTAAATCCGTCCCTCGCAAAAATCTTGATTTTGTTAGAAGCGCTAAAAGATTAGTCGTCGTCTAACCAAAGTACCTACTTGTTTAATAAAACTTGCAGCGTTAACTTGATTTTGGTAAGAGTTAGAACTAAAGTTAGCTGCAGCGCTAAAAGATTAGTCGTCGTCTAACCTAACTATCAAAACTTGCAGCGCTAAAAGAGTCTATACAGTATAAATCTATGCATTTTCCTAAAAACTTTTTTGGATGGATTTTTATTTATTTAAATTATACACTGATAAAGTCATATTGTTAAGACCTTAAATATGATACCTACTTATTCGTAATACATGACAATTCAATAGCTTTAACTTTGTGAGTAAATCGCAAGTTGAATTTCCTGGGGACGGGTACGTGTTAATAAAGGCTGTTGATTAAATACCTAACCTATATCTAACCTATTGATTTTACAAGATGAGGTGCAGAAGTTTATTGCGCCGCTTCTTCTTAGTAGCGCTTTCGAAACAGAGGTCGATAAAGACGTAATTACGTTACTATTTTGACTTTGAAATTTCTGTTTCCAACTATTCACAGAAAGATAAAACACAAAAGTTAATACTAAAATGTCCCTATCCGCAATAACTTTCGAGTATAACTAAGCTTAAAGTTACTTTAAATAAAGTTTCATAAAGTTTGAATTTAGAGCTTTTCCCGCCCGCAAGTTGTGTGATCGCCCGAATAGCTGAGCTAACTACGGCAAGCCACCGCGGTCGCGTCACCCAGTCACATCCTAACATCCTAACCACAGTTTCCTCTTTCGGAGCAAATCTTAGGAAGGGGAACCGGCACTGTTCTGCATTAGTAAATATCGCGCCTTGGGGGCGTGCTTCGAAAATCGATGGGGAGAGGGGAGCGCGCGTGCGTTCGTCGCGCCGGACGCGCGTGTCGCAGGCCGACCGCGCTCGCCGCCGCACGCCCGCGCGACCTGTTTGCGCCTCGCGACTTGTTGCGGACGCCACCTGTTAACACATGGAGGTGCCGTGAACTACAGGTAAGTCCTCCTCCTCCTCAAACCCCACCTCTTGCAGCCGCTGCGAATTTTTTTTGTAAAAAAAAAACTTTTTACCGCGCATTTTTTTCTTGGCGTTCCGTTCGCTGTAATTAAAAAATGCTTTAAGATTTTATGCTTGGGGTTAACAAAAAATATTTCTAAAGCTAATGGGGGAAGCAAAAAGAATTGCGATTGAGCGTATTATTTCCTTGTCTTTTTTGCTTCTTAACTTTTTGGTCGGCAACGCTCAAAAGCCGTGCGTATTTTCTTCAACTAGTTTTCAGCTCTCGTTAGTGGTAGCTTTGTGGTTCTTTCTTAAAAATATTCCACAAGAACCCATATAATTGACAGTGACAAAGTTTCAAACCTTGATTAGTGATGCTCTACTTATAAAGCGGACAAACAAATATTACGGGTTACGAAAATTACTGGAGTACTTACCAACACGAGGTATAAATTTAACTTATGGAAGCTTTTAAAGCAACACAAACTTCTAAACTAATATTAGTGAAACTATAGGTTTGGTACATAATATCTATTAGTCTGTAAATCGTAAAGTTTTTTTGTTACTACTTATGTAATGTAGGTATAGTAGACACGTAATAATATGTCCATATACACTTGTCTAATCTAGAATAGTTACTAAGAATTTATCAAGAACAGTACAGTCGGCTAATTTATGTAACACGGTAACACCCCACATGGCCAACTTTATAAGAACTTGTACGAAGTTGTTTGTCTCCAATAGGAATTCACCCCACGACCATCACTCAAATTCCAAACTCTATCAACTTTAAATTAGCATTCTTTAATTTATTTCTCCACAATAATTCTGTATAAATTTCTATCACAATGAATACGGTTCAGATGCATAATGCCCTAATTTATATACGCATAATGCCCAAAACGCCGCGTTCTGTACCTAAGCAAAGACCTAAGTATGCAGCTTTTTAAACAATTTTAAGGTTTTGGCAATTAGTATCCCTTAATTATGTTATTCAAAGATAGTAAGTGAACCCAGTATATAGGCTACCCACTGTACTAAGTATAATCAATATTCGCTAAGTGGCAATGGCACTTTGCATGTTTTTTAATTATTATTTTGATTATTTAAGCTAAAAGCACAAAAAATAACCCATAGTTAAATAAAATTTCTCTCGGAAAACTTGAAAAGCGCTTGCCAAAAATATTCTATAGAAATGCTGTAGGGACTTACCTATAGGAATCCTGCCGGTGCCTGTGGTGTTTCATTAAAATTTCAAACTCGGCGCACAGGAATCTGACTGGCTAGTGCGAAATTAGAATATTTTCCTGGTAGTTTCGGTGAAAATACACACGTATAATGTTCAGTGAAGATCGGAATTATTTATGTAATACCCAAGAAGTTTTTTAGGTGCCTTAACATTTGAGTATGAAAAATACAAACATACATACATTATATTCACGCTATGTCCCTGATGGGGTAGGCAGAAAGAACGGAGCGTCAAGTATCGCGATCCTTTAGTTTCGCTCAGTCTCATCACTCTCTTCACACACGCTCGCCGCAGGACGTGAGTTCTCTTCATGTGTCAGTCGTCAGTTAGCACCCGCTCAATATAATCCTCGTACATCTTGTACAAAGTTACTTGTCCCCAGTGGAAGTCGACCCACGTCCTCTGCTGGTGCTCGTAAACCAACGAGGCGGTCATTCGACCGCTTAAGGGCATTATGGTAATAAAATATCAATAAAAAAAAATTTGAGGGGGGAAATGGTTTACCTAATAGTGAAAACCGGATCCAACCAGTTCAGTCGTTTCCAAGATTAGCCTAACATACAGAATAAGCTGGTTCTGTAGTGTAGTTGGTTAGCAGTTATATATAGGTGTAGAGCTAACTAACATTGACTAAACCAATACATTAAAGTGAGATAGTCTAACACCACGTAGTTTAACTTAACATAATTCTAATTTAAATGAAACATCGCTGGAAGCGGTAACCCGTCTTTCTATGCTACCCCTTCCTAGCTCTACCAGAGCAGACTCTACATTGGTTACGTTGCGATGCGAGTCTAACTGAAGAATAATTTATCGCTAATGCGCTTTTCTAGTCTCCACGAGCTTCTCCACCATCCCTGTATGGAGATGATTTCTCCAAGAGTTTCTTCATAGAACTATGTTACAGTCAGGCCCCATTTACCACGAGTAGCTTAACGTGGGTGCAGCAACAGATTTAGGGATAAACCGCTCTCTGGACGGCTTGGTCTTGGGAAACGGGCGCGGCGCGGGCGGCGCAATGCGATGCCGACGACGTCACTGTCAATAGACATTCCGTTGTTAGTCGTTCCTGTCGGAAAAGAATGAAAATGAAAGAAATTATATCTAAAAATATATACAGGTTATATACAAATTAAAATTATAAATTATATATCAATAAAAATTATAAAAATGAATATAGGTACGCAAAAATAATTAAAAAAAATAAAAATAAATAATATATATACATCGCCATATATTTTACAGTCGAAAACAGCCTACGATGAAGTTACTTTCTATTGTTTATAAAAATTATATAACAGTCTTACATATTTGAAAATATTAAATTTACCTACGAATATATAAATTTTTCATGTTTACTTCAGTTCTTCAATAAAATAATCAACATCAGCACATTGGGGAATTACTCATACCTGCTACAAGCAATTAGTTTGTGGTGCGGCTATACTATAATAGGTACCCGAGGGTTGTATCAGATTAGTTTTCGTGTCATAATTAGAACGGTATGGCTGCTGGCCGTATAATAAGCGTATGAAATGAACCGACAATCGTGTCTATTATATTGGTTCTATCGTTACTATTTTAAATAATACCTAATGTAATGTACAGTCGACCGCACGTCAGTGGAAACACTTTGACCTTGATCCTAGCCTATTATGGAGTTTCAATACTATGAGTGACCAGTTTATACTGGTTGTGTTTCCACCGACGTGCGGTTGACTGTACGTGCGAAGCGTAACTTTTTACAGCTAATCAGATATTCCGTTTTTTTACCCCAACGCAAATAACGAGGGGTTGAAGTTCGCTTTTTGGTGGGCGTGTGTTTGTATTTTGGCTAGTTGCTAGGAGTGGATGAAAATTGACGTGTATACTTATTGCCTTCCGTGTACCCTGTGTATACGGGAATAAAATATTACGACTTGGACGGATTTTGACGTATATTTTTAATTATTTTTGAAGTCAACATTGATTTAGTTTGCAATTTTCGTCACAGTTGCTGGCGTGATCACAGCCTTAACTAGGTTCTTCAGATTTGGATCATCAATTCAATTCAATATACCTACTTTATTGCACATTTAAAAATTACAGACAAAAAGAGAAAAAAAACAGATATCGCTAAGAGAGATTTATTCCAGACAACCTTCCTCATCATCACTTCAATCTCCAATTGTTTTATAGGAGAGGTCTGGTCTAGGGACTTACCATACTATCCCTATAGCCTATTAGGCTTTTTGATTATAATGGACAAAGCCGGACTTACTTGCGGGTGCGTCATTAAACTGACAAGCGCTTATTACGTCGGACATAACTAACATCCCATTAATTATTAAAGACTATAATAAAACACTTTGTACGACCGGGTTAGATTTCTATCGATTTGGAAATTATTTCTGCCAATATACGATGAAGTCCGGTATACGGAAGGCAATGTATTTCTTAGTATTTACAATGCATCTTTAGTCCTTTATTATTATTACCGTAAAGCATCTGCCACTGCGGCGCGTCGCGTGTCAGGTCAGCTCCATTGAAGAGTATGGATGACGTAGCACCACACGGTGCGGCGCTACGTCATCCATACTGTATTGTGTTGCCACGCACCGCACACACTACGCAGCGCAGCCTGTGCGTTCGTCGTCTCCCATACAATTTGATACAAGTTTATTTTTATTTGTTTGTTTTTTTTGTACGTAAGATTTAAAAAATTGTAGGTACCTATCTAAGATTTGAGTTACGAGCTAAAATGTAGATTTACTCATTACTATCTTCATGAATTCAATGCAGCCGATCAAATTGAGCACCTCCTAGATTGACTTTGTGATATTCAATATTAGCTGAACGCAGTTCAGCTAGGGGCATCAAATACCCGAACGTCGAGACGGTCGTCTCACTGAACTATCGAATTTAATTAATCTTACAATTTACTCACCGTGGTCCTCTTTGTTTGTACAGAGCACACAGTCTAACATTGTGTCATCGAATCTGTACTACCAGTCACACTGGATAGTTGATAGCTTTGAATTAGTTACCTAATATTCATTCGTGGGCGGATAATTAAAATAAATATTTCACGACCTTCATAAAATTCACTCTTCTAGACAAGAGTGTTTCAAGGTATGAACTACGTCTAGAATTTATTTCAAAAATGAAATCGCTTTTTTTAATATAGCCCGATATAGGTCAGTTAAGAAACATGGTGAAAAAATTGAAATTTTATTGCTTCCATTTCTGTAGGTTATACCTAGAGTAGCCTCTACAGTATAACTTTTTGTCCTCCTCTCCTGAATGAAAACTAAACTAATATGTACCCTTTCATAACATTCCCGTCGAACGTGGCTTTTAATTGAACAAAGGGTGTTTTAATTGAACTGGGTACCTCTGGGAGTAGGTGGCAAAGTCTGCATTCGTAGATAGCTTTGTGGCGGCGAGTACAAAAAAAAGTAGTATTTTTGTGTTTTATACTGGCTCTGTTTTTCAGGTAGGTACAACTTTTATAATTGTTTTTGATAGCTTACATTGTAAATATAGGTAATTATGATACCATCTAGTTCCTATTCCTTGAAGGAAAACGGTAAAATTTCGTTTTTAATGTAGAATTTATAAAAATCCGTTCTTATTGGTTGTACCAGGTGTTTGGTTTGACAATTAAACATCTGATAGACTAATTCACTTGGAGTAAATCACCTGGATGCACCGTAGACTTAGTAACACTAGCTTTACCAATTGATTTCAGTTGATTGATACCTACGAGTAAATAGCTATCACGTTTGTTTATCCCGACTTGATTTTCCTAGAACCCAACATTTTTCCGGATTAAAACGTAATTTCCCGGATTAAAATGTCATCTAGAACAAGTCCGCAGTACGACGTTGAAAGGTTTTTATTAATCTTTCAATATTACAGTGCTGATGATGAAAGATTACTTAGTCTTCGAGCTACCCACATCAAGCTTTATTCTTGTAAACTGGGTGAATTATAGATATGCCTGGTAGGTTAATATAGGTATATACATAATAATTTGAACTTGTCTAACTCCAAATTAGAACTTTTCCTCTTCTGTACGGAATAAACTGGACCGGGCATACAAAAATATATAACAGAAATAAAGCATTTTATATAGGTACCTATAGGTACAATTTTTTTGCGTATTGACCAACTACCTACACTAGCTGAAGTTTTTGTTTTTGTTTGTTTGTTTGTTTGTTTGTTTGTTTGTTTGTTTGTTTGTTTGTTTGTTTGTTTGTTTGTTTGTTTGTTTGTTTGTTTGTTTGTTTGTTTGTTTGTTTGTTTGTTTGTTTGTTTGTTTGTTTGTTTGTTTGTTTGTTTGTTTGTTTGTTTGTTTGTTTGTTTGTTTGTTGGTTTGTTTGTTTGTTTGTTTGTTTGTTTGTTTGTTTGTTTGTTTGTTTGTTTCTTTGTTTGTTCGTTTGTTTGTTGGTTTGTTTGTTTCTGTGTGTGTTTACACACGCTTATCTCTGAAACTACCATTTGAGAGCCAAATAATTCTTGAAGAAGGTCTATTTACGCTTCCACCATTAGGAGCGCAGCAAAAAGGAAAAAAAAATTGAAACTTACCAAACGCGGGAAAGTAACTAGTAAGATAAGATAGATTATGAAACATTTTAATCCGCACTACGATGGCATCGGAACAATGATTCGTCACAGAACTTATGTTATGAAAGGCAATTTCAGAGTAGGAGTGAACGATGTCTGTAATTAACCGCCGACTCCAACAGGTTGCGAGGCAAATAGACTGAAAACGACTTCACATTACGAAATTAATTGGATCAAACTAGTCGCGAGGAAACCATACAATACATCTTATCCTGGTTATCGCTTAAGATACTTTATAAATAAAATAAATAAAATCATTTATCGCATATGCAAAGTGTCCCTTCAAATAACTTACAGTAGGTACATTCATATATAGTAACTACCTAGGTATATTACATGAAATGAATATCAAGTGTACAATATTACATTGAATTTGAATATAATTGATTGAAATTGATAATTATTTATTATTATTATTTGGGGTGGGGGGCTCTTTCACGGCTTATCTAGCCTTGTATCACTGCGACCATTGCTGATCTATTGTGATCGTCGCCTTTACTATAATTCAGTGTTGAGCTTTGCATCCGTTAGGAACTTCAGCACGCTTGTGACACTAATTAGTAATTAATTGATAATTACATTACTCTTAATTTTCACACACGTGTAATTTTTTTTATAAATAAAAAATGCATTTATCCGGAAACATAGAGGAAAGCAAAGCTTCAGGCGAGTTAGAGATCGTGTTATCCAAGCTATAAGTATATCTTGCTATGCAATGTCGCCGAATAACCTACGCCATTCAGAACGAATGCCTCAAACTAGAGGAGTTTGTATTTTATATACAGGTTGTACTACTGTATGCATCAACAAGGTTGAGTAACTCGTTATTCCCCCGGAAAATTGGGTTTAATCTCTCTATGTTGCAAAATTGGAAGGCAAATTGCAGCTCACAAGTAGTTCCGCGAGGGATGACGTGTCGCTTAATATAGTGTGGGCTTTGGATCAGTGACGTTAACACGGCAAAGCTGGCACTTGGAACGCTTTTTTTAAAATCATTATCATTGCAAATTAAAAAGTGGTACGAATTTCATTTAAATAGTATAACTATCATAAGCTACAAAAGATACACCCCTAAAACAAATATTAAAATCATAAATTAAGTGAAAAGATTCGTTTTTCTACTTTCATATTTTATTTTATCAATGTGGTTGGGTGTCAAAGAGACCGCCCCGGGCCTGACCTGGACCAAAGGTTCTGAAGACGCTAGCTGCATTGCCGCGCTGGACAGCGACCGATAAAGTTATATTTACATTATCATTATGAAGTGTTTCTCAAAAAGTGTCCAACTTTACTATTGCAATACCTAATTAAAAATATTTACTGACGTGATTTGAAGACAAAATGTAAGTATTGTAAGTTTAAATTAAGTATTTAAAAGTATAAGTAAAACTATCTATAAAACTAAAACAACCTAAAACTAAACTACCAAAAAAATTTTTACGAAGTAAGAAAGATATTATTACAAGTTTCGAGATTGACCAAAAATGCTAATGTCCGTCTGTCCTTCTGTCTTTCTGTCCTTCTGTCTTTCTGTCTGTAATTCTCTACAGGTCGCATTTTTCAACCGATTTTGACAAAAATTTGGCACGGGTATAAATTAATTAAACCTACAAAATGAGTAGAATAAAATTTTCAAAAACATTTTTTTTAGAGTACCTACCATACTCGCAAAGTGGGAGTGAACTTTTTTTTTCTTGTGAATCCCATAGTGTGGGATATCGTTGGATAGGTCTTTCAAAAATATTGCTGGTGTGTGAATACCATTTTTTCGATTTAGGGATCCGTTGGCGAAATATTAAGCTTTAATGCGGTAATTTTTGTTAGAGTCACGTGCCAGCTAAACGGTTGCTTCTGGAAATGTGAAAAAATTCATGGCAGTAGCTTATATAACGTAGTTACAAGGAAAACTATTACGGCTAAGTAGGTTCTATTAGTTTTTGAGTAATAGTGGATCGACTTATAAAAGTTGAAAAAATAAATTATGTTCATAGAACTGCATACGTAAAATGGAAAATTATTTTTTTCTGCGTGATATCCATGGTGTGGGGTATCGTTGGATGGGTCTTTCAAAAATATCGCGGGTGTGTGGAAAACATTTTTCGATTCAGGGATCCGTTTGCGAAATATTAAGCTTTAAAGTGCTAATTTTTGTCACTTTAGTAGGTACTTTTTCTGTCTCCAACTACAAAGTTGACGTTTGTTGGTTTCTTTTAGGTTTGGTTTATAAGGGCTGGCGAGGTCTACTGTTCTCACGGAACTACTAGTAGTTAAATATATTCAAAAACTATATTATATTATATTTATGCTCATTACAGGAGACTTGTAAACACGATTCAATGGATGGTTTTGATGATAATATAAAATTAAGATTGTATCAGGAAATTTCCTCAAACGATTTCATGATATTTTCTTTACGTCAAGAAATTTTAAGTGGTTCATGCTGTAGGTGGTTCATTTTCGGGTTGGCTTTAGTAACTTGGACCACGATTTATGGGAGAAATGGATGTGGGGAGATGTGAGAAAGTCAATCACCCCTGAATGTCCTAATATCTTAAGTAAAGCAGGTGTTTTTTTTGTAGAGACTTAATAATTTCGTTATTATTGTATTTTAGGAGGACTTTTACAAGTTGTCTCCGCCGTACAAACTTGGAAGTAAAATGTTACTTTTAATACTAAGCAGAATACGAAATTGTTGTTTGTGAGTATGAACAACTTTTTCGATGGTTCCACTAGTATTACTAAATAGCAGTTGAACTATTGGGATTTTTCTTTTCTTAATAACAAGGTTCCTAATAACCTCGCAAAAAATTACCTACCTATGATTCCTTAATTTTTGCATCATTGCCGAGGAATTTATTATTCAAACGTAAGTACCTGTTCCAAATTTTAGCTCAATACCTAAAGGTAGAACTACATAGAAGATAAAATTTATATTTATTCGTATCCAATTTGTCATACCGAGCAATTAAACTAACATGGCCGTTTCAGTCCGTTCTGTTCAATTGCATAATAAATAGTTGAACTAGAATCTAATCGATCCAGTAGTACTAGTACTATTAAACATATATTCTGTGCCAGTAGTTTTCAGTTAGTAGTTTTTCGCTGGAAAGACTGACGGATGGATAAAAAAGTCTATCCGTTTTGACAAAACCCTAAATGTTAGAAAATTAAACTAATCGTACTAATGGCTAACGGATGTTACCAAAGTAGGTACAGGGGAAAATCGATTTTATCAACCTAGTTTGCAAGTCAAGTAACTAATTTTTTCGAGAATAATTGATTTATTCTCTTCCTGTTACAGTATGCGCCTAAGAATTTCTTCGGTGTATGCAGGTTTCCTCGCGATGTTTTCCTTCATCGTTTGAGAGCAGTCAGTGAATGTAGGTACTTAATGTTTCGAGTAAAAAAAAACCATTGACATGGCCCAGCCGGGGATCGAACTTCGGACCTTTCGATATGATAGGCCGCGTCTTATCCCCGACAAGACTATTAATTCCTCTGTGCCCTGACGCCACTGTCGCACCCAGATTTTTAAATATTATTAGGTTATTGAATGACATTTTTATAAATATTTTGACTTGTTTTATGTTTGTGTGTTTAAGTATATTATGTTGACATACAAAACTAGATTACTAATTCAGTATTAATGTTAGTTTAGTGTAAATATTGCTTCATTGTCGTTTTGGTTCTAAACTGTTAAGATGATGTAAGTTGAATAAATAGATAATAACTTTTAACGCTTGGACTCCTCAGCCGGAGGAAGTCCGTCTGGCCGTTTTGATTTTGCTGGCCAGACGAGACTGCAACTTTACATAACGAAATAATAAAAATAAGGTTAAAAATTACGTTTATTTCATTATTTCCCCGTGTTTACTACCAGTAGTAACAAGGGTATTTTTAAAAGCTCCAGTTGTAACTTGGGACATTTTATTTCCCATTCCCACTAGCAAGCATCCCCAAACTCCAATAAAACAATTTTCAATACGATACAACCAGGTAGGTTGGGGCGCGGGCGCTCACCAAAGAAATTCTAGCTCCATGGATACAACATTCTGTTCAGGCGGAGATTCCCCTTTATATGCCTTTATAGTCCACTTTACGTTGTTCATCCCCTTACTCACTTACACATAAGTGCAAGTGACATAATACATATAAGAAGTTTGTATTAGAATTTAGGCAAAGGTAAATTGACCAATGTTACAACTGGGCCAGTTAGTTACAACAAATTACTCGTATTACTATTGGTTCAGACAGAGTGAGTTCAGTACGCACGGTAGCACAGCGCGTAGGTGCTGAAGACCACTTGTTGTTGAGATTCCCCTTCAACACATGTCTCCCTTAAAGCTCAGCTTATTAACTACATTATATAGGGAAATACAAGACACTGTAAGACACAGGAACTATAAGTAATGTGCAATTATAGTGCAATTGGGATCGCACCATTCAGCATCGTTTTTTTTTCGGATTTCTTTCTTATAACTTGGTTGACTGGCCTGTTGGCGTAGAGGTAGTAACACTTCCTACTGCGACAAAGGTCATGGGTTCGATTCCCACCCGGGGCCAACATTTGTGTGATGAATATAACTGTTGGTTTTCGGATTCTGGGTGTTTGTATGTATTTATCTATTTATTTAAAAGTATTTAAGTATGTTTATCAGTTGGCGAGTACCCATGTACAAGCTTCGGCTTAGTTGGGACTAAACAGCCGTATGTAAAATTGTCCAAACATTATTATTATTATTTAAATGTCCACTAACTGTAGTTCAGCGTATGATACTGCGTGCTGAAGTATTTGGTGGATGCTATAACGTGAGCGCAGCTGAAGTCACATATATGCCGCCACCGCCGTCATATTTCGAACTCGTTATATTAATGCACTTAATTTGAAGTGAAAAGTTTCGTAACAATCTACATCCAGATACGAAATTATTTAATATAGCACCTTATTGTATTGGCAACAAAACGCAAAATTTAACCTGCAATTTAGTGGGTTAGTAGTAGTGGCATTACAATACCTATAAATTCGTCCCTCCCTTTCTAACTGCCCCGATTACAACGTCATTTTAAACTGAAAATCGGAAATACTGGTGAATTATCGTCAGTCAGCTCTCGCCCGCGGCCGATGCAATATGCACCAACGAGGCACCTTATCACGTCGCTATAGAGTTCTCCACGAGGCGATCTCGATAACTTTATTATTGTCCGGGGCACTCGAGTTTACTGAAAGTTTTACCTTTAACTTTGTGGCGAGAGTAGTTACAAAAATAAAATAAAAACTTAAGTTAAAATTAAAATAAGAAGATTTTATGTCCGTGTATAATAGAATAGGTACTTTCAAATGAACTGCTTACTTTTTAGTAAAAAGTGTATGTTAATAAAAATTAATAAACAAATATTTAATTACTTACTGTTAATATTCAAATAGTTACTTATTTAAGTATAAGAAAATTTATCAAATATTTAATAAAAAAATAATCTTTATATTATGAAACCACATGTGTAGATAAATCTAAGCATACTTAAAGTATTTTAAAATAATGCAAAAAAATACGATTAATGTAAATAAATAGACATTAGAAAAAAAACTTTAACCTATGAAAGAAAAAAAGTGAATTAAAGTGTGTATTGGACTATTAAGTGTACGAATATTTGTGACGATTTATGTTAGTTATCTAATATAATAATCACATAAACTTGATATCGTAAAATATCCTTTTAAATTATAATTATTAAAATTCAAATATAAGTAATGTGTATGATAATGCCAAATAAATATAATAATAAATGTCAAGTAGTAGTATATGTATAGGTACCAGACTTTTTTTGGCTTCGCGATCAAAACGAACTAAAATCACGACAGAAGTTGGACTAACATTGCGAGAGAGCAATTCATTTAATGCTGGGCAAAACCACGTGGTTCAAAGTATAAATTAAAATTAAATTCGAAAGAGATAAAAGAAATTATTGCGAGTATTCTGAAAAGTGATTATACTGATAATAATATGAACTACTTTATTGTGCAAAACCAAATTAGTCTGACAGCACCCATTGTTAATCTGTGGCCGATCTATACAACAGGTACCTAACGATGATATTTGTATTTGTTGTTTTAAAAATTTATTTATTATAAATTAGCTTAATAAAATTAAAACTTAATCTAATCTGGCCTGCACTTCGGCCAGCGCATCAATAGAAAACGCTGCCAACGTTCTAGGCACCATACAGCGAGGCAGTGAGCTAGACGCCATTCTTTTTGTATAAAGGAATTAATTTGTTTTAATTATTTTAGTTATAATTAGGTTTATGGTAATTAGCTTATTTTTAAGTTAGTGTAGTATGATTACATAAATATTAATTTCCATTTTAATAAACGCTACCCACTATCTAATGTTACATTGCCGTGTGTTCTAAGTATTTTTCAGCACACTTGCTCGCAAAGTGGATCTTAATATATCGCTTTTAGGGTCTTAGAGCAGCTTATTAAACACGCGTGCATTTTTCATTACCATAACCGCACCTGTGTTTTATTTTCCAGTTTTTTTTAATTCTCAGCAAAGAGTTTTAATGTAACCAATATGAATAAATTGTGGTAATTTAAATATTATGATAAATAAACAATTTATTTTATCAAATTAACAATAATGTTCTTTGTTAATTTTTACAATATTTTTATAATAAATTTATTATTTACAATTTGTTTGTTTTTTATTTTAAGTTTTAAGTTTTGAGAAGATAGGTACTAGATTTTACTCCAGTTATATGTTTATACTTCAGCTTTATGGTTTATACTTTGCAAATTAAGCTGCAAAAATGCTACTTGTAATTCATGAATTAAATGATTTCATTATTAATTTATCAGGATACTATATTTTTGTGTTGTTAGGCTGTTAAGCATTGTCGTACCATCGCCTCTCCTTCCACCTCCGCGAGAAACGAAAATCCGTGCGCCTTAATTCACAAATTTGTGTAAACATATAGTTGCATTTTGTGATTATTTTCAAAAATATCGACTTCAGAGTGATTCCACTCTATATGTTGTGCATCATATTATGATGAAGAAGAGCCATAATATAATTTTGCTTCGACGATATACGATTCTACGCCGCTAGAAAATCTTACTGAGGCACAAATGTAAGTGATAGCCTGTATTACCATCAAAATCAAATGAAAATAAGTTTATGACATTTTATTTATTTTGCTCGCCAAAAGTGTGTTGAAAAACCGTCTTATGTTGGTCATAACACTACTTGGCTATACATTCTAGCCTCAAGTGTAACCACCAACTTATCTCACTTGTATCATAATGTACTATTATGAGATTATGAGGCTAAGGGCGACTATATATAAAAAAAAATCCTGTATAAAATTTTCAATTCCTGACATCCGTGTCAAATACACTTTTTGATGCGAATTCGATAAACGTCTTCGTCGTACCGTCCGACCGCAGCGGGCATTCCGGAAAATAATAGCGGTGGGTACCTCGATTTTTTATTTTTATATTGTCTCCTAAACTAGATGCTGGTTCAAATATACAAGTTTCTGAGGAAATCTATTAATGACGTCATACAGGCGGGCGGAGTCGGACGAACGGACATCAAAGTATGATCTTAGGGGTATTTCAGTACCGTAGCACGAAACCCTGAAAATGACCAAGTAATAAGGAAAGTAATATTTCAGCAGAACGTATTTCATGCCGATTCCGGTTTACACAAAGGGCCGGACAACCTTTTGTCGGCCGTATGTAGAAAGTTCGTTTACGTAGCATTGTTACCGGAAATCTAAACCCTTTTCGCCGTAATTCCAGAAAACATTGAGGGTATAGGTAGTTAATATAAATTTAATCTATATCTATACTGTTTGTAAAATAGTAACGGAGTATTTCTGTACATGGAAGGGATTTAAAAAAAACTATTGGAATAAGTTATTTAGGCATAACTGACCCAAAGACTAATCCGATTTGAACCGTTTTTTTTTTGTTTGAAAGTAGGTGGTCTGACTTAAAATCTGGTGTACTTGGATTTTTAAAATTCGGACCCTAAAAGGGTGAAAAGGGATATTATGGTACGTATGGAAACAAAAAATTAAACGAACCAAATTTACGTTCCGCGGGCAGGAAAAGGGATTTTAAGGTTTTTATGGGAACAAAAATTTACAGATCTAATTTACATGCCGCGGGGAACAGTAAGTATATTCCCCGCGGAGTTTAATACCTATATTAAAAATATATATTTTCTGTTTTTTTGCGAGCTAATATTGCATTGTCATCCAGTTATAAGCAATGTTAGAAGTTTCAAATCTCTAGTTCATCGGGAAGTTAGTTTAAAAAACGATTACAAAGTTTGTACCGACAAACAAATAAACAAACAAACAAGAAAAGTTTAAGTTTCAAGTCTCTAGCTCACGAGGAAGTTAAAAAGTGTGTAATTACCGAAAACAGACAAAAAATTTAACAGACAGACAAGAAAAAAACTTTTCTTCAGGTGGTCGTTACATTAGAAAGGTTTCTAAAGGTCTGTGTAAGAACCCAGGCATCACCAGTGCTAGAATCTGCGTCGAACCTCGTTGGCTCTGTAGCTTGGTCATTGAATTCCAGAGCCAGGGGTACCATTCCCCACTTGGGCAGACAACATTGTACAATCTGTACAAGTAGGTCCCAATCTAATTTATTTTGTAAATTGTCATAACTTTTTAAATGACCCTAATATATATGGGAAACATCCTTATTTGGTATAATGTATACAAAATATTAATTAATATATAAAATTGTGGCACGAAAAAAATTGCATATATATACCTACTCTGCGCATTGTTTTGTAAGGTGTGTGTAATACGATAGAGAGAGGTAGAGGTAGGTTCGCTCTCTGTGCAATAAAACTTTATTACATGACAAGCTTTTTGGGAATCTGACAATAAGACAATGGCAATAAGACTTTTTGGGAATTTGTTATTTTGGGCATCCAACATTTTAGGGAATCTGACATTTTGTGTAATGGACATTTTAGGAAATTGTCATTATGGACCGAACAAAAATCAGCTACACAAAACGATTAGTGCAGTTGCACTAATCGTTTTGTGTAGTTTATTTGTGCCAGTTGGCCAAAGTTGGCCAGTTGGCCAAAGTTGGCCAGTTGGCCAACGCTGGCCATTGGCCAACATAGCCGTTACAAACCCATCTCCCATGCAACTTCGAATTCAAACATCTCAAGTACTTAGTTTCGTTAAGTTACTGTTCCTGAAATAAATTATTACTATTTAATAAACCTATATATTTACTATTTAGTAAAATTTAAGGTAACACAATGCAATTCAGTTATAGTCAGTTTCCCACAAACATCGCCCGAACAATTCGGACTCGCGCGAAATTAAATTCCCCTTCAACCTCATCCTTTGTAAGCCTGTATAGTCGCACGAATGTACAAAAAAGGCAGAGTGAAAGTCGAGTTTTGCATGGAGGGTTCCGTACCATGTCAACATAAAAGCTGGACCTATCCTACTTGTACTTATTTTGTTGTATATGGACGCAAGTTGGAAACTTATTACACAGAGATGATGCTTGAGAATTGACATGTGACATTCGAACCAAGTGGAATTTCAAAAATCCTCTCGGTCTGACAGTCGAACCAAAAGGAATATCAAATTCCTGATGGTCCGACATATCGAACCACCAGGAATCAAAATTCCTCTTGGTTCGACTGTCGGACCACGTTGTCGAACCACGTGGCCGCACCCACGTTTTTGCGCTAACTTCACTTTTGAAAAAAAATTCAAATGATATTCAGTTTTTAAGTAAACTTTCAATTTAGTAGGTACTGAAACTTTCGGTTTTCGGTCTCACTCTTGGAACGCTCGCTGAGGTAGAAAAAAATATCTATAGTATACCAAATTCATCGTACCCATATCCATACTACTCATAATAATATAAATGGGGAAGTAACTTTGCCTGCCTGTATGTTACTTTTCACACCTAAACCGCTGAACAAATATTCATGAAATTTGATGTGGAGAATAGATTCAACCCTGAGGCACATAGGGTACTTTCTGCCGGGAAAGAAATATTCCACGCCAGCGAAGCTGCCGGCGTCTTTCCTGTCCACCAAATGTTGTTTTATAGGCTGTGCATTGGTTAATTGATGCATTCTAAGTAGCTATTCAACTTTGAAACTTGTATGTTAAATGTCTGGTTACGCCATTGTGCCTCTTCAAAGTTAGGAAGGACTGAACCCTACGTTATTCTCCTCTCAATAATAAAAGTTAACAGCTGTTGTCAATACTTTTGAATGTAGGATATTGTGTTCTTATTATAATTAGACTGATTACGTGTACCATTTATTGAATCGTTCCCCTTGACATTGTGCGAAAATAAACTAAATGTAGCAAAACTACCACTGATGCACGAATTTATTGTACGATTTTCGATTGACTGTTGAAATTGAAGGTAGAAATATGAAATACTAAATGTATTTCCATAGTTCCAATTAATCACGCAACCCTTAATTAACAACAAATTAATGTACAAATTGCACCAGCTCGTTGCATAGGGGTTATCCCGATCTCGTCATTTTCAATTGGCGGGGTTGTCTGACAGGGCCGGTTTCAGGCATTCACTTTAGTTGAGTACCTATTAAAGTTCGCTGTAGTTGAGGTACTTTTATTAAAGAGGCCAACAAACTGCATTATAGCATGGCGGATTTTTGTATTTACTATCCATGTTTTTTAACAAATAAATATTATTTAGTTTTATTTACACCTTTGACTATCCATGCAGGGAATATGTGGACACATCAGTTTCAAACATAGTGACAATATTATCCAGTTTTGTGGTTAGTTTCTGCGACTTGTCGAATATATTATGTATATACATATTTATATTAATAATAATAAATATATAGGTATATTGTCGACTTAAACCTAGAGAGCCATAAACTTACAAATGTGCTCAGCCTGACAAAGTTAAGCTTACTACCTATTTTTTTATTAGGGATTGGCGAAAAAAATCGATTGAGAAGAAATGGAATCAGGAATTAAAAAACGGGAATAAGAGGGAATGGAATTAAAAGTTCGAGGAAAAAAAATATTATAAAAAGATAGCTGATAAGACACAACAAAATGTTTATTATTGTTTCATTTAAACAAATTGTAGTTGATTTTTAAATCCACTTACAATCATTAAGAAACACCCTTAAATTATTATCTATTAAATGTTTTACATCAAGGTACAATTTAGACTGTAAGATCGATACAGTCAGGTGTCTGTACAAGTCACTCCCCTGCCCCGTCTGACCCCCCTTGTGACGTAACCTGAGGAATCAGCGGGTGTAAATTTGTGGAAACTTGATATTGGTTTACGGAAATTGTAATATTTCTGCGCTCGAATGCTCTGTTTGATACATTTCGATTTCATAAAGCTATTGGGAAAAATGTTTGCAGGTTTTAAAAGATAAATAGGTACCTAAACTTTATTTTAATTTCCAGTTATATAATAATGTAACGAGGCCAATAACTTACTCTGTGACGAGGCGAACTTATGCTACAAGCTATGATAATTAAGAATAGAAGTGTGTGAAAGCTAATATTCCTAGCAACTTTACACGTCAGTATAATAAATTTCCCGCGGGAAAATTAAACTACCGCGAGGCAGAATATCTTTATAACCTGAAGAATCCACCTTTCGACATTCATACCTAATTCATTTGTATGAATCCCTCAAAACTTCCTATTGAAAAAAACTTTAATTCCGAGCGCCACTATAAAGACAAAGGCTTTAAATAATTCAGTTTAAGTCCTCCACACCGAGCGCGGGCAAGGCTTTTTAAATATTTGTACGAACGAATTCCTTTACATAAATAATTAGCTTCGCGAGACCGGAACCTACATTACCATTTATTAGCTTTTAGCCGCGACTTCGTCCAGGTGGATATGGGAACGCCTTTATTCGATTTAAAGCGGAAACCAGAAAGATCATAAAAATATGCACACTTAGCTAAATAACATTTCCTGCCATATTTTGGCGTGCAAACTGTGTAGTTAGGTAGGTACGTAATGTTATTTAAGTTTTTTATTATTTATGTTAAGTACCTAGATCGTTCGTTTTTTCTAGATCGTTCTTTTCCGTGAATCGTGTTTACAGCTTGGCACTGCACATTTCACCATGATAAATCCTAATCTAAATAAATATCGGCGAGAGTAACAATCAGCGCTACTGACGTGTTGTGACTAGTAGCGTCGCCCCGAAAATTTCGAGACTGTTCAGACCCGTGCTTACAGTTCAGACTTGCTAACGCGCGCTCTATGTATACTAACAACTCTCTGGTCGCGGCGCACTCGCGCACCAACCTGTACCGGCTCTCTCCCGTCGCGCACGCGCACCGACTGCCCGGCTCCCTGCTCGCCGCATCACCACAATGTGACTTGTTCGCGGATGGGATTGGAAGGCTGAGGAATGCCTATTTCGTCCCTAGTTTAAACTTTTATTGTATCGCTTTGGATATTCAATCTGTAATGTTACAATAAGATTTATTGAAATAAAATAAAAAAAATTATTTTGTAACATATTAAATTAGCTCCTTTAGATAAAGCTTGGTCTGTCGCTGTTTGTCTAGGAATTTCAAATATCCATTGTTTTAGTAAGGGGAGTCTAGTTGATGTTCCTAATATAATCAGCCTCTGACTGGCACAAAGGTTGTGGTTAGGTAATGAAATCCTAGTTCCCGGCAACTGAAGCTGACAGGTAACCTGCTGCAAAGGGCAAAGGAAAATAAAAGCCTAATTCAATTGGCTAGCGCTCGAGGACGATTTCCCGTTCCGTAGTTTGATTTGAATCCTGGTTATTATCCAATAGGTGCCTTCCGACATTTCAATTTCGACGAGATCGAGCACTTAGTATTTGAATTTCAAATTTCATTCCATTTGTAACTCAACATTAAACTGTTTTTATTACAACGGTAAACGGTTTCTAGATCTGCTGTCTTTCGGTACTAGGTACCGAATCAGAATAGTAGTCTTGCTGTGGGTGAAGGCGAATAAAGTAAAATTCAAGTGATGGGACGAACATCGTCATATCATCAGCAGGCGGTCTGCCATTAGAGTCGTAGTTAGGTGATTAGTAGATAATAGAGCGTAAACATTCCTTTGTTTTTGTAGAAGTCTGGTTCGGCTGTGCTTCCAAAATATCGACAAAGGTAAAATGGCGGAAGTAAGGTGTCACAACCGTTTAGTGCCCTTAAATAGACAAGGTTATAGGTACCTAGGTATATTTAGTCAGTCAAACTACCTTGATTATAAACCAACCAATAGAAATTACTCCAGCTTAGGGAAAGGGGCAACAGACCAAGTTGAGAAAATAAAATTGATGATAATGTTCAGGATTGAACATACAGGATACAATCAACAGTTTTGTTTGTAAATCGAGCGCAAGCTCGTAGAATCAAGTTTAAAACTAATAATAAGTTGTCTGAAGTGAGCGCGATGAAGCTTGCTATTAGATGAGCTAAGTTTTAGCGCTCACATTATGTAATTATGACGCTCATTCCATAGTTATTGAGTTCCGTTTATCGGGGGCTGACGAAAACTTTTAACGAACTAATCTGCCAAAACAATCCTTTTTCTTTCAATATATCTAATGAAAGAAAACTGACTACGCTTGAACCGGTGCGGTGGACAGAAGAAATTTTATGTATAACTAGCTGTTGCCCGCGACTTCGTCCGCGTGGATTTTGGAAGTAGGTACCTATTTCTGCTATGTACATTTTTCATTAATTTCATTAACATTTTTTTTGTACAAATTGTCTCATTTTTATGGACAACACACGCTTGACCAAAAAAATTTTTGCACAAAAAAGACCTAAAGGTTCCTAAGACACTTTCCCTGTATCTCCTATGGTTTCGGACTTGCCCATACTGTCCCAGTTAAAAAAAAAACCTTATATCTCCTACGTCTATGACTTCGTCTTATTACGTCATATGATTTATCTGTAAATGACCATAACTTTTTTCGCTGTTATCCAATTTCAATGAAATAACGCCTATATGTTGCTCCAAGATGTGCTTAATCTATCTGTGAAATCCGCAAGAAAATCCGTTCAGTGGTTTCGGAGATTAGCGATTACATACAGACAGACAGAAATAAGTAAAAATTAAAAAAAAAATTGTGTTCAGTTACTCTTTTTATACCGCCCACACTCATTTTTTTATAAATTTATTCAAAGTACAGACACACGATTTCTACTGCTTTATTATAAGTATAGATTTCTCGAAGAGAAAACATCCAACATTCTACGAGTTCGTAGAGCGTCTACGTAATTCGTAGCGGGTTCTACGTCGTATTGTACGGCCATGAAAGCATACTAGATATTGAGTTGTAATGTCCAGGGAAGCTAAAACTTTGTTGGTGGGAGCGGCTGTCTGTATGTAGAAGCATGAATTCGGTTGCTAGGCACCGGGGAGGGACCTATGGGATATCCACTCAATACAAAATGACATAAGTAGGCATAGTGCGACAAATATCCTTACAAAATAAGCGTGATACTACGTCCATAGAGCTATCGCCGGCGACACCAACCAAATTATTGTAGGTGGCAGTGTTTCAATCGCATACAATGCAAATTATGCAGAATTTAGATGCAATACAGCTACCTAAACACTCTGCGAATGTGTGAACAGTATTAGTTTGCGTTGGCGCGAGACATTCGCCATGTGTGCTCGCACGCATATGTAAATGTGGTTTAAGGTCTAATAGATTCCTAGCTGCCGACGAGATAGCATAGTGATGCGCAAATTCAATTATGGAAAGCGATGCCGGTTGTCGATTTTATGCATCGTCTGCCAGCCAAATATCGATCTTTAGAATCCATGCATTCAAAACATAGAAAGCGTTTCTAACAAATGAGTGTCATATATTATTTCAGTATTAAACATATCAGTAATTACTAAATTGTTATATTACCTACCTATAGTCACTCGTGTTTACATCGACCACCTAATTGGCTTAGTGGCTTAGTCATTGAACTCGATCGCCAGGTGCCGTGGGTTCGACTCCCTCTGGGGACAAATACATTTGGTCAATTTGTATAAGTTCCAGTCTGGATGTTAAATTACATCAAAAGGACAAGACTAAAAAAATTGTACAAGTTTAGTAGAGAAAAATCATAGTGGTAGGTGTACGACATAATATGAAATATTTACTTGTTTCATTTTTGTTTCCCCGGAAAATACGACTAAAAGTAAGTATGACCGTGGGTCCATAAAGCTGATAGAAACGAATAAAGCATTAACAAATATTTCGCTATAGCGAAGAAGAGGTTGACTCCTCCTTTTTGCCTGTAACCGACCGCCCGCCCCGCCGCGCCAGTGGCGGCGGGCAAGGGAAATGCTACCTACAGATTTTAATATTAATAATGAAAACTACGACCACACCCCACTACTTTTTCTCACTCAGTACTTGACATTCTAGGGTTCCGTACCCAAAAGAGGAAAAAATGAACCCTTAAAGGTTGTCCCCGTTGTCCGTCTGTCTGTCAGTCTGTATTTCAAGACCACTTTTCACAGCAACGCGTGGAGGTATCAAGTTGAAATGAAAACTGTAAGGAACGGAAAGTGAATTTTCAGAGATTTCCTTCAGCAAACGCGGCTAACAGTTAAATAAATAAAGGAAGACAATAAGTACCTTTATGTGAATTTTTTTATAGATTTAATCACAAAATAATAAATTATAATTAATGGGAACAATAAAACCGTAAATTAAAAACAACTTAAAAACTAAAACTAAACTACAAAAGAATTATAAAAAATGCTAGCTTGTGGATAATTTTAAATAAAAGTGTAATGGGGTATAAAACACGTGTTAGCCGCTGGACTATATGTAGAATAAAAGCCGGCTCGGATACTTGTTGCTCCCAAGTTATTGCGCCCCCTAAGGCATACTTTGCAAAGAAATGGAAAGAGCTTGCAGAAACTGTCTGTGCTTGTGGCTTGTATACCTACTTTTGTCAAAACTTTTACTGCCGAAGTCGGCCGTATTTACATTTTGGTCTCTTGCAGTCAACTATTGTGGCATTCATATTGTAAAGGCCGCATATGAATAATTTCCGGATGTTTAAAACCGAGCGCTACGAAACATGAATCTATAGAAAACAAACAACAATTAACAATTATAGCTTCTTATTATATTGCCAACTTGTATTAGGTAGATACTTACTATAAAGTATTTAGTTAAATTAAATGGCAGAAATCCTCTAGTCGGTTTCGGGAAACAGATCACAACCCTGCGTTTTTAATGGGGTTGTAGAAATCAAGACATTGCTAATAAATATAATAATCTACCGCTAACAACCGCCGCGCAACCGTGTTTTTAGTACTTTTTAGGTCCGCCGCCGCCCGTCACCTTCGTGGTATCTCAGTAGGTAGTAGTTCTTTCGCGTCATGTGGTCGATGGTTTGAAAGAAATTTTAATGTGATAATCACAGATAATTATTTGTTTGGTTGGTTGTTTGCAGCTAAGTAGGAGACGGCAAAACAGATTTTAATGAAACTATCCTACTAATCTTTTAAGTAAACGCGAAAGTTTGTAGGTGTGGGTATTTGGATGTATGTTTGGATGTTTGTTACTCTTTCACACAAAATGCACGGAACAGATTTTGATGAAACTTTACAGTAAACAGAAACATCAGAATAATACATCTAGGCTATAAGTACTCGTATAATATAATAATAATAATAATAGGTACCTCGGGAATCAGAGTAGGTAAGCTAATATATTGTGGAAGACACACATAGTAGCTATTTTTCAGTTCTGATTTTGTTCTGAAACTACCACACGGCTGTTTTTATGACCAAAAAGTAGAAATCAAGGGTAAATCGGAGTGCTCGTGCTTGAAATTGAAAAATGCTGTGCCATGAACACTGCCTCTGCCCTGTTGTTACGTCACTTTTTCGTTTGGTTACTTTGGGTGATTGTCCTGACGCGTTTTGCACAAAGGCTTTTGGAAAAGTGTCATGGTGAAACTGAAAATGCAAAAGCTTAGTGCAAAATTTTAAGTTTCACCCTGACACTGCACTGCTGGAGTGCTGTCACGGAAAGTGGCTTGATGAAAATCGTTGGCATTTTATACACAAGACGCCCGTTAAACTATGCATTTATGAGCGTCACAGTGATATTATCTACCCGTTACCTACATATCACACCAGACGACATTTAATTTATCGTATATCCCACGAATGGAGTTTAGCTATTACTTACTCTGTGGTTTAGGCCGTAAATTGTTGTTTCTTACCAAACACTATTATATTTTGAGTTTAAGTACAAACATTAAATAAAAACAATTGAATAAAAATATTAACAATTAAATATTATAGTGTAAATTAGCTGTCAGTGTAATTTGAAAGTTTTCGAAAATGAACGATTGGGCTAGGCTACCAAAATCACATTAAGTAAATGAAATTGAATGAATGTATTCTATGGAATAAAGTTAGCGCGGGACCGGAGATCTTTAGGGGAGGCCTTTGTCCTGCAGTGGACGTCCTTCGGCTGATATGATGATTTTATGGAATAGTACTGGGTCTTTAATTAATTTTCGGTTTCTTGTTGAGATTCTTGTCGAATAAAGTGGACATAAGAATGCAAAAAGATCCATCAATGGATCTTTTTAATTGATTTTAGTGGATCTCGCGCTCCTTTTCCCCTCAAATGATAACTTGTCAACTATTCTACCGAATAGTGTGACTACGATATAAGTAAACTATTGTGTCCTTTACAGCGTGGGCCGTGATGCCGCGCTGCTACATGGTGAAGAAAAACAACCAGCGGCATGAAGGCCCGCCGCAGTGCAGCCCCACCGAGGCCAGTGTGGCTCCGCCCTGCTACAGCCCGGCCGAGCATTCTGCGCTCACGGGTAAGTGGCCGAGTTAAACTACCGTAAGTAACCGAGTCACTCCCTCGCTAACAGGCAACTGGCCTTTTGCTCTACGTTATATACAACCTGACATTCTACACAGGTAGGGATTCCCCTTTATTTTGACTGGCCTGTTCGCGTAGTGGTAGTGACCCTGCCTACTGCGCCAAAGGTCGTGAATTCGATTTCCACCAGGGACCAACATTTGTGTGATGAGCATAACTGTTGGTCTTCGGATTCTAGGTGTTTGTATGTATATAAGTATTTATTTAAAAGTATTTGTGTATGCTTATCGTTGTTGCCGGGTGTGAAATTTGTCCAAAAAAAATATTATTATTAAAAAATATTATTATTTAATAACTTACCTACTGGCAACTTTTTCTGGCAAGTAGGTAATTCGCCTAAATAATTTTATTACACAATACGTAATGGGGACTTTCAGTTTACTTTAAATACGATACGATATTCTGTTCATTTTATGGAGGTAGTAAATAGAACAATGGACATTTTAGGTCCTTTATGTTCTACTAAGGATTGTAGAGAACTTTTTAACTCCTTTTTGTTCTACTCATAGTACTATTAGTAATAGTTCAGTTCGGAGTGTACAACCCGTTAAACTCCGTTGGTTGGACGAGTCACTGCACCCCTCACCGGCAAGAGGCCGAGTTATAACAGTATACTGCACCATTTATGGCATGGGTAATTATAGGCGAGCCACTGTTCGCGTTCATTAGAGTAAGTAGCAAAATCAAGGCAGGCAATATGTAAGTCCTGCTACATTGTGAAAAAAAGAATAATAGCCCTCTTTCGTCCGCCGAAGTTTCCGATGATCGATTTAATAAAATTCAATTAGGTACTCCTATTAAAATATTTATGACAAGAATGTAACCTACTGTACAAAATATTCAAATCCCTAGAATAAAAACCTGAAACCTGTGCTGAAGTTAAGTAGTAGACTTATAAAGCGAGTGAATTAACCTAAGTGATACTTTGATCAAAGGCTGTTCCCTCACTGTGTGTGCTTTTCAGCCACAGCGTACAAAACGAGCACCAGGGTGAATGCTCTTAACTTTCCAACATTTTCATTTTAAAATTCAGTGCTTGTTTAGCGTCAACACTTCCTTCATCACTCTCGGTACTGCTTAGGGTTGTCATATAATTCTATGTCAAAAGATAATATAAAAACAAATTTAGACGATAATTAAATCGTTTCAACCGTTACTGAGCGAATCACATAAACATGTTTATTTTGCATGGTTTACCGATTTTCCCCGGACAAATGGGCATAACAGACAGGGTCTTACATTTTACCTGAATATGTTACAAATTTTCCCATGCGACTTATGTGAGTAAACCGACGTGGAGACGTAAAAATGCTTTATTTTTGGCGTTATTCTAAAATTTTAATGTTGGTAGCCCTATTTCATTTAGATTTAATATCCACTCGTTGTCGCTCGCTGGTCCCGCTGCACCGACGTCGGACGTTGCTGCAACAATATTCCGGGAAGACGACGCAGGTCCGGCGATGTCTTCCAATAGAGAAACTTACTCATAGAATTTAAAATTATTTTCCGAAGGACGTCACTTGTTGAGTTTACGCTCGATGAAGTGGAATTAAAATCACGTTCGTGACTTGCACGAATATTATATTTACTATAACAGTAGTATTTTGTGTTTTGACGTGTATTCTTTTTCGTATCTTATTATTCTTTCGGATACACTTACACAGAACAGACGTAGCGCCAAGTAGGTCTTGCGATACTGACGAGGCGTCTTTTTATTTTAAACGTGCTCGCCCCGTGGGATGGTAGGTATGTGGGAGATTCTTCAAATCTTCACGTGTCTGTGTATATGTTGTGACTTCTGGATTCAATTTATATTCCATAATTACAATAAATGTACATGTAAAAAAAATATTTTTATACACAATGCTAAAATGCTTTTTGTCGCTCTTATCTTTTAAGAAATATTACACGCAACACTTTACACTACAAAAGGTCCATTATAATACAGGTGTAGCCTTAAGCTTTTACGTAACCCCACAAGAAATAATCTAGTGCGATTAAAATCAGGCCACTTCGCGCGTAATTTGATAGTGCGGTTTACGCAATCCATTTTTTAGATTTGCATTAAATAATTAAAATAACGCATTCTATTGATTTTAGACCCAAGGTTTCATAGTAACATTTACTTCTTACGACCAACACAATCAATATCACTATAAAATAAGGTAAGTGTTTTTTCAAAATGTTTGGGTTTGATCCCCGAGTAGTTATAGGTAAGTTTTTAATTTATTATAAGTAGCTAAAGCAATGTGTACAATATGTGTGCTTCAAATCCCTTCGGACCGTTTCGTAGCCAAATTTGGGAACCAGTTTCCAAACGGGAAATAAAATTCCCGCTTAGTAGCCGGGTACGAAATGAGACTTTTTGAAAATTTCAGAGCTTACTCTTGGAGCCGGCTTCCAAAATAAGAATCCCGTCCCGTTCCCGGATGCCTATGTCTACTGCTGGACATAGGTCTCAAGTGAACCCGATCTTCGGTTCTGCGCATCCAGTCTCTGCCAGCCACCTTACGCAGGTCGTCGCTCTATCTCATCGCTCATCTAGCCGGGGGGCGTCCCACAATACGCTTGCCCAGTGGTGGTCTCGTCGAGCTTACTTTAGGAGCCAGCTACCAAACGCTCCGAAGGGCTTCAAATTTTAATCCTATGAGCTCACATTGAAGCACTGAGCCTAAAATAGTAGTAGGTAATACCAAAGGAGGCGGGAAGGCTGGGTGAGATAGAGTTCTTTGGAGAAGACGTCCAGCAGTGGATATCGTTGATGATAACAGAATAAATAATAGTACAATTACTATACACTTATCTATCTCCATCATCGTTAACTGTCTTTATCTTCCCTGTATAATTATGGTGCAGAATCCGTTCTTACTTATTTCTGCACTAAATAACAATGCAGGCTTGCTATGTTCCGGTGCATGTGAAGGGTAGGGGAGCCAGTGTAATTATAGGCACACGTGGCATTCTAGCCTAGTCATCAGGGTGGTAATTGGAGCATGCAGCAAACTAAAGGCTTCAAGTTAATGGGTGACAGTATAGCCACTTACCTACTCCATTCCGTAAAAAAACAATTTTCACCTGGTAGAGAGTAGTTATTCTCCCATTAAACCAAGAAGTTTCAAATCTCTTTGGTCGCGCGCGCGCTCCCTGTGGAGATCGCATCTTGCATATTTAGTATGGAAAACGAAGAAAAATTCGGTGTCAAAATCCGGGGGGGGTGCGGACAAAGGAAGCGGAGTAGCGGGAGGAGATTGCTAATACAAATTTATATGGAGTTTGAAAATGAGAATGTGTGAGTGAGTATCAATTTCGATATACATTTGGCACGATTTTGGCACCCCCTAAAATGCTTTTGTTACTCATCCTTAAGGGAGTAAGTAGCTTTTTTTTAAAATTCATGCATTAAACCAACCGCATAGACATACAAATCTAATGTCAAGCGAATAACAAAGATCTCTATGAGACCTGGCTTATTAAATTAGTTGACAATTTTATTGAAACTAATAAATCTTTTTGTTGAACAAGTTAAATTCAAGTTGAAATTAAAATGCAAGCTTTCCCTAAATGCAGTAACAAAGCCGTTGGTAGCTTATTTCTACTTTTCTTTTGTTGCTTCTAATCCGATTACAGACTTGAGAGAAAATAATTTCTATTGAGCTTTTTGACAATACGCTTAACAGGGCGCGCAGAAAGTCCACTTTCAGCTTGAGTATGTAGGTACTCTGTTTTATCATTATAATCATTAGAATGCGGCTGTTAGATTTTGGTTTTTGAAAAACGAACTCTATCTAGACTTCACATAAGTCTAGTATTTGAACTTGTTTTTTGGGTCGCAAAACCCGTTTTAACACTCTGAGGGATAAATTAGTATATAAAAATGAAAAATGTAATTTTACGTTTTTAAACTACTATGTTTTGCTTTTTCACTGTCTGACCTACCTGTATCCATACTTTGAAAGGAAACGTAAATGGAAAAAATAAGGCAGAGAATAGTATTCCTCTAGAAAGAAACCTTTTTCATGGTTTTAGTAACATTATAGAGTTTATATTTTGGACGGGCTTGTTTGTAAGGATTCATGCTGATTTCTAAAAAAGCTATGCTAGAACCTTAATTATTATTGTACTTAAGGTTAGTACTATACTTAAATTACATAACATGTTCAATTATAGCCATTAAAATGATATCCCACATAACCTTGTAACTCCACTTTAATTTGTTGATCCCAATTTCGTTTTTTGCAATGAAAATAAAAAAATATTTTTTTAATTGTTTCATTTGCAGTATTATTTAAAATAATTCTAGAAGTCTACTTAATTGTAACCGTTTTTTAATTGTTGGGAAAACCTACAGTTATTAGTTGGTGACATAATCAGCTTTCACATGTGGACAGACAGACACACAGACGGACGATGTTACCACTTTGGTACGGTACCCTAATTTTTATTTTATTTAAAAAGGTTGCTATTATTTTAAAAAATGTTTATTTATAAAGTAACGTAGTAGAGTAGCTAGCGTAATGTGTATACACTACTTTCTAGCCTCAGTGAAGCTCCTACGTTTTTAATTTTAATTATATTAAATTAACTGAATTCATCGCTCATTTCTTCATTTTTCTTCCGCTAAATTTCATTAATTTTATGGCAGTAAGGCAAATAAAATCTGAAAGTTTAAAATATCTCGCTGGAATGCCGTACTTTTTCTGTTTGTATAAAAATAGAGAACGAACTCGTTAGAGGATTTTCATATTTTTCACAGTTGGAAAAATAAAATTTTACAACGCTGTTTCGCGAATTGGTTTTGGTATAAAGGCTTATGTAATCTACACTGCAGCTATCCACATCTGCCCTAAAAAGTCAACAAAGCATACGTTGGTATGCAATGTGCTGGATCCGTTATTTTTTGAAAGTTTTCCTAAAATATCTGTATTTTTCATGAAATTCCTGATATATCACGTTTTTTAAGTTTCAATAAAATAGCTCGGGTAATAAATTGTGTTATGAAATTAATGAAATTGTAAATTCAATAATTTTACCACCATTAACAGCAATTCTGCGTGTAGGTAACTAACTATGTTCAAAAATTCAGCTCAATCGATTAGTAAACCAGAAATTGTTATCCGGGGACAAACAACTTTAGTTTTCCTTTGATAAATATAAAAAACTAATTATTTTCATACATTTCGCAAAAATGTAAGGCCATTTTACATGGTAATAGTCCACGATTCGGCTCAATCAGTCCAGTAAGACCATAGACATAAAAAAAAATACATTTTAAATCTATGAGTAGGACTGACAAATAGATAACAAAGCTTTGCTACAGTTGCGGTAATCCCTAAAAAAGAGGTAGGTACACTAAAGTTTGTGAGTTTGCTCTGTAACTAACATCCGGTTTTATGAATTCCTTCTCAGCTGCAATGTGCTGCTTTTTACTCAGAAAAAAAACTAGAAACCCAGAGAGAGTTCACACTAAAAAGTTCCATTGTCTATATTAGATCCAAGATGGAACTTTAGGTAATTATTTACTTATAATTCCAAAACCGATGTAATGTACAAGAATGTGCGTCACTAAGAGAACACAGGACTTACAAGAATATAGAAGTTCTACTTCACTTGGGCTCTCGCCAGGGTGTCTGGAGACATCAGGGTTGTTGCTGTATAGCTCCCTTCCATCATCAGACTGACAGTCCTTTTACCCGTCAGATTCAGAGGAAAAGAACGGCTTTCAATGGTTTGTTAGTCATGATCAATGGGATTTAAATATGTTTTGAAGGGTACCTTGAAGGGGATGATCTACACCTTTTAACCTTATTTCTGTTTTGTGTTTTAACTTTTTATGTGACCTTATGTATATTTTTTAACTTTCGTTTACCTCTGTTTTGAAGTCATCTGTGTTTCACCTGAAAGGTTCATGTAGAAAAAATACTTTTAAATAAGTTGTCGATTACCTCAAAAGATAAATATTACAACAAGGCAATACTGAATAGAATCAGATGAAGTTTCAGCCGGATATTGCAGTATTACGAAATCTTTTACAAGGCGGTTGTTTTGAACAGTCGCTGTCGTCGAAAGGCAGCGGAAATTACCGAAAGATGAGGGAAATGTTTGTGGTAACCTGTGTTGTGGGATTTCTCACAAAGTTAATGGAAAATCGGCGAAAGCGCAGCAGCGTGGCAGGCCGCAGCATTCCGCGGCGGCGTTAGAGGGATTTTATTGCTTACAACTGCATACGTAAAAGTTGTAGTATAAAATAAATTACCTTCTATCAAACTAGTAAAAATGTAATTTATTTCGGTTCTGCTCTAACAAGAGACAATTCTCAACCTGAAAATTTAGAAAAATCTGAAACTGTATCCTGAACGAACTATTTTTTGTTGGTGCTTTTAAATATATATATTTTTGCTATTTAGATCATGTACCCTGAGTCTTACCTATTTGGTCATCTTATAGATTCGGTTAAGTTAGGTTCTAAAAAGGTTTCGGAAATATCTTTTTACACCCTATAGTTATATTATGCTTTATAATACAAAATAACATATTAGCATTTTATTAATTAAATTGATTTTACAGTTAGGTGCAGTGAAAAGTGTCAAGTAGTGTATACACCTAATGCGGTAATGATTACTATTGAATGATCGATATCATAAAAATAACCGGACAAGTGCGAGTGGACCTCGCGCCCTGCGGGTTCCGTACAAACTTAATTAAACAATTATTTCGAAAATCGTTAATAAAAGAACGAATTGGCGAGCTCCCATATCAATTTTCATAACCTCTGACTTGGCTGTATGGACAATTTCCTTTGTCTTTCCCGTAAGGGATAAATAAAGAGAATGAAAAAAAAATTACTCAAGTCCAAGAATTTTTGGCGGGATTTTGTGGGAGACGGGTTTTGGTGCGTATCTGTGATAGTTTTATATGCAACAAGTGCCTATTAAACAGTATATTGTGCGGAATAGTTAAATAAAAGCGTGTAACGACTCAACCGAATTGTTCCAAATTGTCCCTTATTAAATCGACACTAAACCTACTAGTTTCCAATTGGCCGTTAAACCATTTAAAAAGATCCAAGTCCTGTCATTTATGTCAAATGCTAAATCACGTTAATGGTCAAAATATGTTTGTGGCGATTAGTACGCCTCGATGAGGTTTCATGCTCCATGCTGGCCATCTAATTTGGACGGCATGCACTTGAGTTTTTTATAAGAATGACAAGATAGTACATTGTTCTTTTCTTTTGCTCTGTCACTCAAGAGCTTTTGTATTTTCCTGTGCTATTTTATTATACAGTACTTAATATATGCAGTATCCTTTCCACCGGGTTTTCCTTCCACGTCACGCCTACCAGCTCGTTCGGGAACGACGAGCTGAGCTACAACATACAGTTCCCAAATTGGTGACCCCGACGTTCCTATGGCCCGACGATGGCCCGACTATGGCCCGACTATGGCCTGACGATGTCCCGACGACGATCCGACATGATGACCACATCGGATAATTTTGGTGTACCTACTGTGAAGACTGTGGCATGACATGGTCACTCGTAGCAAATGGATTTCTGCTGACATTAAATTCAATTTTGCCGGATACACCTGTGAAGCAAGGCGCGTGTTGCTGAGTTCAAGTCCTGATAAAACCGTTGGACTGCGTAGCCGACAACGCACGGTGACCACTGTGCGGCGAGGAGGAGTTCAACGAGAGTTGAGTGATCAATCGAACATTTTTGAATATTTGATAAGGACCATTTTACCCGGTTCAGTGATTTTGATTACCTACATCTTAAGTTTGTGTTTTTTATTACTTTTTACAGCTGCATGTGCGTAGGTAGGTACATATTCTAATCGCGAAATAGGTGCGAATGATATTAATTTTAATTTTTAGTTTTTTAATATTTATTTGCTTTATTATATTATTTAAAATGTCTGTTACCGATAAGGAGTTCGCGGAACTTAGGGCTAGCAATGAGGTCTTACGCCAGGAGATAGAAAAGCTTAAGCTAGCTAGGCCTACATCGTCGCCTACACCACACGCCTCCGGAGAGATTCTGTGTCCGCGTGTATACAAGCTTGCGGCCAAGCTGCCGCCCTTTTGGGTAGACCGTCCCGCTCTGTGGTTCGCGCAGGCGGAAGCGCAGTTCGCGATCTCAGGTGTAACCGTCGACAGCACTAAATTCGACCATATCGTCGCGAACTTGGATTCGCGAGTGATCGGTGAGGTTGACGATATCATCACTAACCCGCCGGCGACAGATCGTTTTCTTAAACTTAAGACTGAACTAATTAATCGTTTGTCTACATCCGAGGCGCAGAGAGTACGGCAGTTGCTGACTGATGAAGAGTTGGGAGACCGTCGTCCTTCGCAGTTTCTTCGTCACCTGCGTACGCTTGTGGGCAACGTGCCCATTGACGAGAGCCTACTCCGCCAGTTGTGGATGCGGCGTCTCCCGTTGCCTCTGCAGGCCATTCTTGCAGCGCAGGATGACGTCAGCTTAGAGAAGGTAGCAGCCATAGCTGATAAGATAGTGGAAGTCTCCATACCCGCCACCTCGGTGCAGCTTGTTGACGCACCGCAGGCTTCAACGTCCGGTATAGGTGCTCAATTCGAGGCCCAGCTCGGGAAGTTGAAGCAGCAGGTGAGCGAGCTTGCTCAAGCGGTTAACAATGGCCGTTCTCGCGAGCAGTTCCGCAAACAGCGGCGGCGTCCATCTCGCTCTTGTTCTCGGCGTAGCTCGTCGAATCCTTCTACTCGAGACGGCAAACTTTGCTGGTATCATTTCCGATTTGGTAAACTAGCGAGGAAGTGTATTTCCCCTTGCGCCTGGCCATCCTCGGAAAACAAAGTCGGCAGCCCGAAGTGACGACATCGGACTGTCCGTTGTTTAATCGTCGTCTTTTTGTTCATGACCGCGATACGAAGATACGTTTTTTAATTGATACCGGATCTGATGTTTGTTGTTTTCCTCGTAAGCTAGTGACTGGCCGTGGTACGCAGGTTAATTTCGATTTAACTGCTGCAAACGGATCACCCATAGCTACTTACGGAACAATAAGTTTTAAACTCAACTTAGGTCTTCGGAGGATCTTTCCTTGGGATTTCGTAGTCGCCAACGTCGACACGCCCATTATTGGTGCAGATTTTTTGTCGCACTATAATTTGTTGCCGGATTGTACACATCAAGTTTTGGTGGACGGCCTGACAGGCCTGAAGTCTCGCATCGAGGTCATTTCTCTTGATGATGATGATGAGGCTCGACACGTCTCTTCCCCTCTTGGCAATTTTGCCAGTACTTCTGGGCGTTTTCGTCACGTCCATCTGGACATTGTTGGTCCTATGCCTTCCTCAAACGGTTTTAGCTACTGTTTGACTGCCATTGATCGCTACTCACGATGGCCGGAAGCCTGGCCTATGTCATCGATTACAGCTGAAGAGGTCGCGCACACATTCGTTAGTGGTTGGATCTCCCGGTTTGGTGTTCCTTCTGTAGTGACTACCGACCAGGGACGCCAGTTCGAGTCAAGTCTCTTTCAGAGGCTCAATAATCTCAGTGGTACGTCCAGAATCCGTACAACGAGTTATCACCCTCAAGCTAACGGCATGGTCGAAAGACTCCACCGTCAGTTGAAGGCAGCTCTGATGTGTCACGGTGGGTCGTGGTCCAGAGCTCTGCCTCTCGTCCTTCTCGGCATGCGTTCTGCCTTAAAGGAGGACCTCAAGTGTTCAGTAGCTGAACTTCTGTATGGCGAGCCGCTGCGGTTGCCTGGTGAATTTTTTATTCCATCAGGAGCTCCCAGCGATTTGGAGAATGCTTCTGACTACGTGGTCCAGTTGAGGCACATGATGTCGTCACTGAGGCCAGTTCAAGCTTCGAGACACGCACAGCCGACATCCTTCGTTTTTAAGGACTTGTCCACTGCCTCTCATGTTTTTCTCCGCGATGATACTGTCCGTCGTTCATTACAGCCTCCTTATACTGGCCCTTACTGGGTCATCAGTAGGAGTGATAAAACTTTTACCATAGACATAGGTCGCAAGGAACTGGTAGTGAGTGTTGATCGTCTTAAGCCAGCTTATCTAGATCATGACTCACATTCAGCTTTTTCTCCAGGAGCTCATCCACCCAGGGTTACCCCTGAGCCTGTACCCCTGGCAGCTACGCTTCCGCCTGCGCCTGTCTGCTCTCAGTCACCGCTCCCAGTCGTTCAACCTGCACCCGCTCCTACACCTGCACCCGCTCCTACAGTCACTAGGTCTGGTCGTAGGGTTCGTTTCAGACAAGTTTTGGACTTGTAGAGTCCAGATTGAGCCGGTTTCTCTCTCCGTAGGGGGGTGGTGTGGCGATTAGTACGCCTCGATGAGGTTTCATGCTCCATGCTGGCCATCTAATTTGGACGGCATGCACTTGAGTTTTTTATAAGAATGACAAGATAGTACATTGTTCTTTTCTTTTGCTCTGTCACTCAAGAGCTTTTGTATTTTCCTGTGCTATTTTATTATACAGTACTTAATATATGCAGTATCCTTTCCACCGGGTTTTCCTTCCACGTCACGCCTACCAGCTCGTTCGGGAACGACGAGCTGAGCTACAACATACAGTTCCCAAATGTTATTAATTTTTTAATTGATTTTATTTCCAGACCTAGATAGACCTTTAGTATAATTTTTAAAATCTTACGAAATTATTTAATATAGATTTGTAATGATGAAATTTCTATTTTCTTCATTGTACTAATTACGTCATTGTACTAATTTATAAGGGTGGCTTCCTCATACGCAAAGTTAAGTTTGTTGGTAAGAAATTTTTGTGATGTAAATTCAAATTTACGCTTTTCAGATTTTTTCCTCTACTTGTGCTATAAGACCTTGCTTCTTGCCAAATTTCAAGATTCTAGGTGAACGGGAAGTACCCCACAGGTTTTGGTTACCAAGATACTCAAAAATGCGGCGAAATCGGCAATATCTTTTAACTGCGATGACTTAGAAGTCTGATTTTTTCAGGACAGTAAGGAACTGCAGACCTGAGTATTTGATATTAATTTCAACTTGATACCTCCACGCGTTCCTGAGAAAAATGGTCTTGACAGACGGACAGACGGACAACCGAGTAATCCTATAAGGGTTCCTTTTTTCCTCTTTTGAGGTTCGGAACCCTAAAAATGAGCTAGAAGATAGCAAAAATATTTTTTATAAAAAGGACAAACAAAAAGAGCACCATGCTCGACCGACACCTACAAACCGCGTCACTAACTCTGAGCAAAATGCTGGCAAAATGACACGAAGCTGCATGCCGACATGCTTTTCTGGAATTCTATGAAAAATATGCAGAAATGCATTTCACGGCCGGCCGATGAATGTCGTGCTCAAGTCCGATCGAAGTATCCGGCGGCCGCATCCGATGTCGTCGGGCGGCGTGGTTTGGCGTAATCAAGGGCGGGCGGGGCGGCGCTCGGCGAGGCGGTCGGTCGGTAGTTGCGACGAAGCGTTCCAATAGCGTCTGATTAGTGTCGTGTTTACAGTGGATTTAACCGTACGTGCGATATACTGCGACCATATATGCAAATGAGACTGGCCAAAACAATGCGATCTCAAGCACTAACGACCTCGTTTGCTACCATAAAGGTCACCGGCTGGGCCAAAATGGGATGAACCCCGTTGGCCCACACTTATTAAATACGTGAATTCAAAATACTTGTTAATCCGATTACTGGCTCCCATGATCCTGATTGTGGAGTCCTGAAATAATGAGGCTTACGATTACGATGCCGTTACTATGTTTAGCAGTAGTATCGTCTGGATTTGGATTTTCCGGATTTATCCTGAAAAATTGAAACAAAATGCACTCACTATATTGACTATAAATGTTGAGAATCTCATGAAGAGGCTTGAGGGCTTGTTTTGGTCTTCATCAGACTCTCAAGGTGGAGAGTGTGGGAGCTGCACCAAACTACAGTTCACATCCTTACCTAAAGTGATAGAAATAGCTATAATGAAGATTTAATAACAAGGGACCACAATATTATGCATTTTTAGGAAAAATAAGTAAAACTACCCCGCAAATTTTTTTGTTAGGTAAAATAGAAAGTGTTGCCACATGCAACTTAGCGCTATCATAATGAATTTAACTACTAATTAAACAACCACGTTTAAGTCTAAGAATATTATTCTTATTGTCCACAGAACCGCGAGCGGCAGAATATGCAGAACTCGGCAGCACCTACGTGCCTGAGAGGTCAGCGGCGGACACCGAGGCAGCCCACGAACTCCTCTCCCTCGCTCAAGGCCTCCCCCCCCTGCCACCCACCACTGTTGTCACCGTCCTACACAACCCCGAACCCCCTCTCGTCCCCGTCTACACATATACCATCCAACCCACCAACTTCTACATACTAGCTGACGAGTCCTCCGAACCCGTCTACCATACTGTTCAGACCCTGCAAATGCAAACTGTGGCACCCATGCAAAATGTGGAATCCCTGCAAACTGTGCCACACACGCAATCTGTTGAATCCATACAAACTGTGGAGCCAATGCAAACTGAGACTCCTGTACAAACAGTTGAATACATAGAATCACCGGCAAACTACGTCACTTACCAAACATCGGAAGAGACGCAGACGGAGTTCGCGGACACTGAAATACAGTACATAGAGGAGGAGCTCGTGGAACCAGAACCCGAGCAGGAGCAGCCAGAGGAGGAAGATTGGGAGCAGCTCAAGAAAGAGGTGGTGCAGGAAACGCTGTATGTGAGAAAAGCCAAGTACGCTTGCGGCGAATGCGGCAGGAGGTACGCGACATCGTCGAACCTGTCGCGGCACAAACAAACGCATCGCAGTTTGGATTCGGGGGCGGCTAAACGCTGCGGTGAGTGCGGGAAGGCGTACGTGTCGATGCCTGCGCTGGCCATGCACGTCCTCACACATAAAATGGGACATGTGTGCGGCGTGTGTGGCAAACAGTTCTCTAGGCCATGGCTTCTGCGTGGTCATCTCCGCTCCCATACAGGGGAAAAGCCGTACCGGTGTGGGGATTGCGGCAAAGCGTTCGCGGACCGCTCTAACTTGCGCGCGCATCTGCAGACGCACTCGTCTGATAAGAAACACGAGTGCCCGCGCTGCCAAAAGTCCTTCGCTCTGAAGAGCTACCTCAACAAACATCAGGAGGCAGCGTGCGCACGCGACGACGACGACGAGTAGACGACCACGCAATAGATATCAGCGCATCAAAATATAAAGGGTGTACGAGCACGCGGGAAAGAATTTCGTAACTGGCGGCAATATATTAACCACAGAATAATATAAAAATATCAATCGCGCGAGCAAACGCGGGTAGGAAACGCACGCGATCCTGCGCCAAAACGCGTATGTGTGAATACACTAAACGCTCCCGTCTCAACGATTGCAACGAACGATTTCTCTATGAACTTCTTTACACCTTTATAATTAAAAAAAGAATATTTTATAGCGTAGCTGCTGGGTGTCGATGGAATGATAAGCAATAATAATGTACCTAATGTCGTTATGGCTCTTACTATAATGTTCTAGGAATAAAAATAAAATATTTTTTCAATTAAAAGTCTGGGATCGACGATTTGAGTCAATTTTATGTCAAGAGCCTGCAAAATTTAGCGAGTAGGGTAATTTAGTATGGTAGGTATTTAGCGTCGCAGGCACAAGTAGTACGGTGTGACGGCGATTAGGTAGTAGTTACGGTGATACCTAGAGACTTAATGAAACCGTCGAGCTGTGGTAATAAGAGAGCAATAAATGAAACCCGTTATCTTGGATACTTTTATGTGGATCAATGTATGCTTTTGCGGTGCTTTGTCCTTTGTACAATCAAAACCAAGATGGAGTTTATACAGGATATATTTCGTATTTTTTTGTCATTTTTACGGAAATTTAGGGACAGATTATTCAAAATTACGTAAAAAAACCAACTCATACCACCAAAAAATTCACGATTAATAGCGGGCGACTGCGTCTACATATCGTATTTATAAATTTCATAATTTAAAGTTAGTGTTTCGACTTACAATGAGCGAAGCTATGCAGAAATGATCTAACCCACACGTATCCACTTTCAAATTAATTATATTATTTATTTACTTTTCAAATAAATCCCATTATCTGTTATTACTAATCCAGTAAATCGCATTTTCAGACTCGGTAAGCTCTTATTTTGGTAGATACACTGTACTCATATAAAATCAACCAAAATAATAAATGAGTAATCATTTCTTTTCCTAAACAACTAAAAGTCTTCAGTTAAGGGTCAAAGAATCCAAGATGACGGGTTCTAGCAATAAAGTAACGAGTGTAGGGTGACAGTGATAGACGCACGAGTAGCGTGCGGTGCGTAGCGAGTAGCTTAGCGTGAGGACCAAACTGTTGCTGGGGCGCGGGGCCCCGGGGCACACCGCCCCTTCGCTCGCCCCGGGGCACCTCGGCCTGGGGCATTGCGCCCCGGGGCGGCGCCGGCCCTCGGCTTGCGCGCCCCACAGACACGCCACTTTAATCCCTATACACACTTTGGCCAAGCACAAAATGGTTTATCGACGCCAATAGCATTTTGAAATCGTCTAATATTTGAAGTATATTTAGGGAGAGACACAACACCCGCGCAAATGATTTTACTGAGTTTTAACTGCAACAAATTGAATATTCATAAGCCGTTTCAACAGAAACGAATACACAATCAAAATTTAATCTTTTTTTTTGCTTCGTAGTCAACCCAGCCCACAGATCGGTCAGCGCGGGCTGAATTGTTTAAAAATATTATTATTTTTTGTAGTTATGTAGTTACTAAAAATGTACGAGATTTTTTGTGTGCGCATAATACTATCAATTTACTGGGCTACAGCTATAAGAAAGCGCACAGACTGTGAAAATAAAAAGTAATGGCATTGACAATAGCAATGTTTACATAAAAACTGTAGAAACGTTGTATCTATCTATAGGTATACATTAAATACTTCTGGGAATAATGGTAATTAATGCTGCCTGCCTATACCAGAAAAAATAACCCAGTATTATTACAAATTTCACCTTCATGGAAGAAACTCTTCGATATCGACTAGCGTAAAAGCGCTTCATGTTGTATATGGTCGGGATATTATGTGGGGAAGCTGCCGCTTTATGACAAGTAGGAGCTAGTTTTAATTAGAATAACAACACTTCGTAGCCTGTGCGTTCGCCGTGTAACTAAGCGACTAAGAAACTTCCAGCTACCTGTCTCTCAAGACGAAAGACGACGTACTAAAGCCAAGAGCGCATCTTGACTAAACTTAAGAGACGTTGAGTTTCTGCGCCTTTGCTGTGGGATAGACATTAAGTGTCTTAATAAACTTTGTAATTATTAAAACTAATATGCTTGTAACTACACAAAATTACGACACAACTTCACAATTTTCATTTCTTCCGAACATATGGGAAAATAATGGAAGTTGGTAATAATTTTATGCTTTTGGGGTATTTTTGTTCACCACAGGGTCTGGTAAGTAATGGACAACTTAATAAAGATGGATCTTCTCATGACCTATCAGAATTATGATAAAATGACTGAGAGAAACCACCACCATTTACGAGATATTGGATTCTTTGTTTTATTTATTTATAATTCTTGGAATATACGATTATCTACGGTATTATAATATGGTTACAAAAATATTTGAAAACCCACAATAGAGCAAACATGAAAATCATGGAGCTAAAATCTCTTTGGTGGATGCCCCGCCCCCGTGAAAATGGAACACAGCAAATGTGATCTAACATTGGTGTCGATAAACCATTTTGCGACTACCCTGCACACTCTCAAATTAAAAAATCTTTAGGAACTTAATATTTACACATATCGAATTTTAATTAAATGTATAACATAAGTATGTTATTTTTTTTTAGAACTTGCTACCTACTGCTGATAAAACTGTCTACTTCAATACCAAATATTTACTCGACAATATACTTTTAAACAAACCGTAATCGTGGCCAGGTGATTATTATCAGTTTAAAAATGTATAAAATAAATACGACAAAGTTTTTTAAAATAAACTAAACAACTTTTAAAAATAAAAAAATATTCCCCTATTTAAAAAATCTGTTTCTTATACTAAAGTTGTCCGGTTAATTATCGATACTGAGTGCTTCTGTAACACTACAGGTGTTTTGTTACTCAATAAACAGATAATAATAATAAATCCCCTTCGCTTCTGTGGAATTGTGAGTGATTTTTCAATTAGCAGCGTGTCATTGCTAAGCCTTACCTATGATTTACGAAAACCATTACAATATGTTTTTTTATACGGGTAATTTGCGTTTCTGGCAGTATGCGTCGAAATGATTAGAAAAAAAAGAAACGAAAGATACCTTCACTGGAACTTTCGGTCAAAACTCAACATTACGAGTATTTATGACTGACAGTGCGGAAACACTGACTCGAAGTTCGAATGAAGTTTCATACAATTTAATTGAGTTTCCCGTGCGCTTGAATGTCTATAACTAACTTATTTATTTGTTTCATTCACGCGTTTATTTAAAACTAACCTGTACTCACATTGCCGTGTTGTATCCTGACTATATCACTGGTTAAAATATATTTAAGTACATAATGACACTTTGAAATGAGCATACCTACTTCGAATTTCTCCGAAAAGTTTGATGTTCATTAAAATGTATGGCTTTATAAGGACTAAAACGTTTGAAAATTATACAAAAGTGGTTTTGAATTCGATACCGAACGAATGTCTCTATGCAAAAGGTCACTACAATGTATTACACCATACAGGGTGCAAACCCTATTTAAAAATCACAGTCTCAAACATTAAATGCAACCCAGTTGTTATTATTATTAGCCTAAACGTAGCATATGAAAAATAAACTAGTCATTTTAAAAATAGATTATGCATGTAAATTCAGCTATTAGGGTTCATTAAATTTTTCATTAAATTATGTTTTTTTGTTGTATATAAATAAGTTATGTTTTTGGAACGCGAAAGGTTTGGATAGAGAGAGAAGATAAAGGCAGAAGTGCTTGTTGAAAAAAAGTATTTTTATAAAAGTTACACTTTTATGTGAAATTGTCGATAGTGAACACGATGTCTTTCCGTTATTATAGAGTAGGGTAATTTTATATTTAAACGTATTGTAGGTTTAGTGGCGTCACATTAAGGCACACTCAAATAACATCATTCGGTGAATGTTACCGAGAGATGGGCTGTTTAAGGTATGCTATGTTTCCTTCGCTCTGACAACTTTAATATTCTTTAGAGTTAAATTATAGATTAAAAAAAAAACTGGCAAGTGTCGTACAATTGATATATGCGTGGGACATAACAATCGTTTCCCTTGCATATATATGTCTGTGACATAATATTTGACTGGGGCTTAATATATGAATGGTACAGATTTTCAGAAGTAAAATGCTCAGTAGCTGAAGGTATAGATGGTATAAATATATAATGCATAAATGGTGTCATCAGCCATTAAAATTTGGGTCAGATTTGGTATTGTTTAGGGATATGATAGTAAAATATTTTGTATATTGTAAGAACTGCACTTACGATCATTTTAACTTAGAACTAGACTTGTTACCATAGCTCTCTATTATGTATGACACACTGAGTGTAAAATAATGACTTTGATATTATAGTCATTTTAGAACACATGATAAATGATGTATAATATTATAATTTATGGAATGAACAGCAAATGAACAATTTCATCACTCTTTTTTATTTATTTTATGGAACTATAATTTTATTCATAGTTTCATATTTTGGTCATTTGAATTATAGAGGTATCGACACAAACTAACAAAAAGTAGATATTATTATGTGAAATTGAAGAAAAATACATAAACAAACTCAAAAGTACGATATTTCAACGAAAAAAAACAGGTATATTTATTATTCATGTTAAATAATTAAATACAAATCATGGAGTTTATACCTACCTATATATTAATTTAAAATAAAACACAACAAAAATAAAAGCAAGATGATGTACCTACCTTCTAACAAGTAACATTTGGTACATAAATGTTGCTCAATGTTTACGTAATAATGAAGTCATATGCATAAACCGGCTTTATAAATACTTTCACAAAGCAAATTAAGACCAATTTCTAAACATCCAAAATTTCAAGAATATAGTTATAAGTATTGTACATATAAGACTTTTTAGAATATACCTATTTATATAATAATTATTATTATGATTTTAAATTTTTAAGAGGTCAATGGTATTTACGCATACTTAAGTGCTTGTATGTCACGAGTCGCTATCACATCATCTGCACGTTATAGTGCCCAAATATCTATTGGGATATATTGTGGTCAGCAAGAGAGTAATTTGTGAATGATTTTGTACATCTAATGGATGCGGTAGGAATTAATTAAACACATATTTGTTTAGCGTACCATACTGTTTGTTTTAATTAATAAGTACTGCAATCAATTACAAGCCTATTACAATTTTAAGCCAAAATAATAGACATTGTTTCATTTGTCTAGTTAAAATATGAATGACCAAAATTGATAATGGTAGTCGGGTACGCAGCGGTACATTTCAAGTCAAATAATAATAACTATTTAAAAATAATGTCGGGACAATGCTTGAATAGTAGGATATTAACAATATAATTTATGAGAAATAAACCTACAATTTGCCGAAGTTACTTACTATTACTATCGTAACTCAGCAAGTAGTAGGTAAATTTTGCTTGTGAAGCGCATATTTTTTGTTAATATAGACAGTTTTAATTGGAATGATTTTCATATTATCGTACCTCTATATATATATGTATATAATTGAGATACTTATTAATATTATAATAGTTATGATATCACATCTCACCATGTCAATTTTAATCTTTTCAGTCAATTCATCTTTACACTCTCATATTTACGTTAGATTTAATAAATTTAAAATTAAATATCACGTTCAGTAATAGACTGAATTTTATATTAGGTATATGAATAAAAAATGTATTGTTAGCCATATTTTGTAATAATACAATGTATTATTGCTCGTTATGTCTTATCGTTATTCTTTTATTGAACATCACTTTAGAGAGCGTTATGCAATAAAATCGTATACTCAATCAATAAACCAATAAAAATTAATAGACTACATCAGGGGCACAAATTAACTCGCTCTACGCAACAGACTGATAGCTGCTAAACCTAACTACAAATTGTTTTCAAGATAAAATTCTGTTAATTTTCGCAAAGCGGCATTTACAAATAGTTCTTAATCAAAAGTTCAGCCAGTTGTGGGAGTAAGTAAGCCTTCAGCCGGATACTCTGGTAATAAGTATAGAGATGGCATAATTAAGTATTACTTAACTCGTTTTAAGTTAAATAAAATTGAAAATAATTTACACATAGAGAATAAAAATTTATACATTTTTGATAATTTAAAATACAACTCACATATAATATATACCTAGATATATTAGTGAAAATACACTTTTAGTTTCATTACAAAAATATGCACTAAATCTGATATTGAATCACCTAAAGTTATATAAAAAGTCAAATTAAACATAAAATATATCTAGGTCAACTTGGGTAAATGCGACAAAATGAAATTACTCAGTACAGAGAACTCTAATTATTTAAAACCCACGAACGAAAAACCCTAATCCGTTGCCTTTTTCAAAGGACTTTTAGAGTTAACAGTATTTTCGACTGTCTCTTAAGTCGACCTTAACTTTTTTAGTCTACCACCACTTATATAAAGGTCCACCAATAGGTAGGCTTTGCTTGATATATATTTTCGGGGAACAGTTTAAATTATTCCTGTCGTTATGCCTGCCCACTGTTGGACCAGGAATTTATTAAATTGAAATTGCTTTACAATCGTAAACATCTACGACAGTTAATCTATCTACATTTAATAAGACATTGTTTAACAATTATATAAACAGTCTTAAGAACTATACATTGCAGTTATATCATTAGTGACACCAAAGATGTAGGTATCTACTTGTAGGTCGTCTTGATTGTAGATCTATAAGCATGTTACTTTATTTCATTAATTGTCAATTAAGTAATACCATTTCATATCTTACATAAACAATAAATTAAAACTAAGAATTTATCCTATTTAAGTGAAACTGTAAAAATTTTAATTATTCAAGTTTTGTAGTTTTTAGTTGAGATTCTGACCAGAGCGTCGGCGGAATTCCTGTGCAGAAGTACCTACTAAGTAGATATGTTGTGTTTTGTGAACCTATTCTAATAGTTATGTCATAAGTTTCCCAAGTTTGACCCAATAGTCATTATTTGTTAATATAGTAATATGTGAATTATAATAATATGAAATCTAAGTCATAAATGTAAACAGTCCTAACATACCAAATGAAGCAATACTACTTACAATTTACAATTTTCAAACTATTTATTCTCTATTAATAAATTTATTCGTAACGAATATTTGATAATGATAATGCATTATGAATATTAAAAGCAAATATAAAGATAACAATTTTAGTATGAAATTACAATTGTAGGTATATTGAAGGACTAATAGTTATTTGGAATTTATATACAAAAATAATTAAGTTATTGCTTTTTAATAAAACCTGTATGTTTAAAACATTATAATGTTTACAGGTGTAACAAAACAATCTGTGTGACTGGTTACAATTAGGTACATTTAGTACCATTTCACAACTTCTAGTAAACAAGTTATAGTAGATTTAAAAGATTATGATACTGAGTGCCCCTTTAACCAGCCTAATAGGCGATGAACGGAAATAATTCTTGACTCATTCATGTCTTATGTCCGTTCACCTCTTATAGATATTTTGTTTACACATGGATGCATGCCAATAATATTTTTTATATAGATGTTAGCAGTCGCTTAAATTTTGTTTTATAACTTTAACATTTTATAATCTTCCTATTTTATAAAAATAGTTTTATTTCGTTTTACATGAAGTAAAAAACAAAAAGCTGAATCGTGGCGCCTCGTCGGCGATCGTCAATACAGTAGTATTAATGATCGCAGCGCCTCGCTATGGAACATGTTAAAAATCACTAAATTATTTCCATAGAAAGCAGAAAAAAGTGAAAATTTTATTATAATATTATCCATACTAATTTATGTAGTATATTTCCCACTAGAAAGCCCGAATGTGGTGAATTTCTCAAAATTTCTTAGAATTTCAGTTCAGTTAGGTCTAAGTTAATCTTAGGATTTACCGTAGGTCGGGCGAGTGTGTCAGCGGCGTAGTAGGGAAGACGCGGCCTATCATGTCGAGAAGTCCGAGTTCGATCCCCGGTCGTGCCATGTACTTATGGGTTTTTCTCGAAACTTAATTACGTTTACTGACTGCTCTCAAGCTGTGAAGGAAACATCACGAGGAAACCACCTGCATATAACGAAGAAGAAATTATTCGGTGCAGAGTCCACCAATCCGAACTGGGCTGGCGTGGTAGACTATAGCCTACGCCCTCGTTGGAGGCGAGGGTAGGCCAGAGCCCACAGAACACTGAAAAAGCTCGCTACGCTATATTTCTATGCCTGAGCCCCAACAGTGGCGACATATTAATCCCCTGTTGATTTGATTTGGGCTTCAAATATATGCAAAGTAAACGAGATTCGTGATAGTATCCCGCGCTCGACGGACTGACGGCTCATCAAGTCCTCACAGACACGTAAAATTTTTAAATTGGAATAATAAATAACATTCACTCGGACGAGAAACGATAATAGGTACCCATTTGACTGACAGTTGCGAAGTGTAAAGCCAACTAACCGGCGATGTTCAATATTCCCGAACATTTCGTTACCCTTTCAGAGCTCGTGTGAAGTGGAAATAGTTAAGCGCGAGCTAAAATTCTCTCACTTTCATTTTGAGCTTTATATCGACGACGATACGGGTGAAGTTCGAGTGAGAACATTTTGCACCGGAATTGCTCGGTCCAGCCGGAATTGGAGTTCCCCTGCCTGCGATGCATTGGCTTCGAATATACCAAAATGTTGAATTCGTAACCCTTGACAAATCAAATGCCGGGTTCAATTGCCTATATACAACGAACGTAATCTCTAACAGTCAATTTGTGTTAATTTTATTTCTAACAGTCATAATTAATTTATATATTTTCAGGGCAATATTAAAATATATTTTTTTCAATTGGCCAAAGAAAACACACAGTCGGCGACGAGTGAGGAGTGGAATTTAAAAAAAGGCTTCGATTACGTTTAATGAGAAAACTGCAAAATTTCAAGTTATGTATACTTAGTAAGTCAGTCATACCTATATTATTAAGATATCTTTACAAATAATAAAGTGCCAAAGTTTGTATGGATGTACCTACCTATATATTCGTGTTCCAGGTAATCTCTATAAGTGCTGAACCGATAAAAAATACTGTTATATTTTACAGTGGAATTCTTCGTTCGAACTTTGTCCAAATTTCTCAAGGGAAGGTTCGCAGGGCAAATGCTATAAGAGGGATAATTACGTTATGTATATGCACAATCTCAAATGCATGTTGTAAAACAACGGAAGACAAATGAAAGAACAAGTCGAATCACCCCCATATTTCATGATAAGAATTGGAATATTTAAATGGGCCTTTTGTATTTTCTGTTCTATCAGGATATTTACGAAATACATTCAAAGATACATTAAAATCGCTTCACTAGTTTAGGCGCTAGACGAGGTGACAAGACTATTTTCGGCCCTATATGTGTGTAGTACAATGGATTTTAATCAAAAACGCGTTTTTTCAACTACAAAACTTTATTATTATTATTATTTATTTAAGGTCGCTTCAACAACTGAGGACAAAACTTTTTATCACTTCTATTTCGAAAGTAAAAAAGGGTAAAATAAAAGGCGCTGAATAAAAAGTTTATAGTTGGATAAACGTGGCACATTCCCTAAAAGAATAAAAGGTTTAAAATGCCTTTGTTTAAAATGGGCGAGGTGGCCTCTATTAAGTTTTGTTGGTCATAACTGTTGCTCGTCGCCCATACACTACGTCGGTACGGTACTGTCTCGAATTTCACTAAAAACATGAAATAACTTTGATTAGGTGTGTACCTAGATAATCAAATTTAATTTAAGCCATTTTTTGTCTCTTCGACGTGATTCCTTTACATTAGAATATATATAAAAAATATATAACTGTTTCAAAATTGTATTTCTTTTGGCATGTTTTAACACCTCCAAATAAGCCTGCGTAGCCTACCACCTTCTTAGATTTTCCTGCCACCAACAAGCTTACCTATATAAATGCATTGCTGTATTTCGGTTAAATATGAAACAGCAAATATAGTTACAACACCGGACACGAGGCTGTCGGTTAACAACTTGCTTTTAGCATTTCATAGATCCAAATGCGACACGCCACATTAAAAAAATTCAAATGCGGAACTCGTTTTTAATATTTTTTTGAACATAAGTTTGATGTAGAATTTCCTGGCAATGAATGGGAATGTTTAAAAATCTGTTTTTTTTTTCGGGAATACTAATAAAAATCTAATGACGGACATTATGGTCGATGACGTACTCGTACGCTTTGCGATCCTTTTTACATATCAGTCCAGTAGTTTTTAGTTGTACTACTGACAGACAAACAATAAAAGGTTTATAAGATTATTGTCACGAGTTTAAATGACGGAACTTAACGAATGTAGACATAGCACCAATTAATGTTTAAAGCAGCAACTGAAATCACATCACGTAATGCCTAGACGACACCCTACCGTAACTTTTTAACCACCCTCGTTACGCGGGCTTTGTCGCGTAAATTCTTAGCTCTTTCTGTTGCGTTAGTGCAAATGGGATGGTGTAAGAATGCTTTAATTTGTACACCCCCGAATTAAGGACTAACTCCTTCAAAAAGATGATAAATAAATGGTTTAGTTTCAGAACATGACTTGGAGAATTTAACTTTGTGTAACCGTCAATAACCTCCTCTCGCTAGTTATTTGCCGCCCGCAAATAAGAAGTACGACTATTCGCAACGACACGACTGCCGCTGTTCGTTGCTTGCGAAAGAGAAGCACTTATAGATCAGCCTCATCATTCAGTAGGGTGTGCGGCATACCGTATACCGCCAACCTTCTGGCGAGCCTCGTGTATTTTGAGCGTTTGAGCGTGGATTTTTTTACTGTGATTATTCTTTATAAGTTTAGTTTATTTCCTACCTCAATATTTAAATAAATCTAACTTATGATTATTAAAACTTTGGTTAGATTTAGATAATTTTGCGCAAATACACCGGAATAGTTTTGTCGGTTTGTGTCCGTCATGTTTCGACTGCAATCATCTAACTTCTATTTTACAAATGCGAAAGTGTTTGGATGTGAGTTGTACAGTTACAACAGAAATTATAACTGACATCCAAAAGAATGAAACATGAGCTTCTGCATTTATAATTAGAATTTTAGTTTGTTTTTAATATTGTATTATTCTCGTTAACTATGGAAATAATTTAATTTTCAACATCTGTCATAGTGAAGAAAGAAGATTTTTTTTGTAATGCGACTATTTTTTTGGTTGTATATTTTACGACTTGGACTTAATTATTTTAAGTAACAATTAAGAGGTCAATGCAAATCTTGTTACGGCTGGGATTATTATACCTATATGTATAAGATATGACTGATATCCAAAACTGAAAAGCAATACTAATTAATAATAAATATGATATTTAAATTATGTCCTAGGCAAAATGTAGTTAAATACCGTACCTACATAGTATAAAACAGTTATAGGGGTACTGAATAGAATTTTATTTAGGCTAAAAATACAGTTCTTCCTATTCAGTTTTAATTTTTTGGTCAGCATTATATTTAACATTATATTTCTAATTTCAATACCTGTACCTTCATATTTTACAACGAAATTTGTATATAAAATAATTTATTTAAACCACAACGATTGGACTACGGGGAAATTTTTGTATAACATAATAAAAAATTAATATATATTTATATTATAACTTAATATACTTATTATCGTATTTATTTGATAAAATACGTAATAAAATATGGACATAATATTACAGATTCTAGTCACAATAATATTGCAGGCAAAACTATAATATAAAATATCAATTAGAATCTAAGATTTAAACAAAATTATGCATACGCATTTACGTAGTTCTGATGACAATATCAAATTTTCGATATTCATGATCAGAGGGCTGGCATATATTTCGCTCAGTGAATTAGCATTGCCATTCAGCGTGGCATTGCGGCCAGCCTTCTGGGCACATTGTCCATCGGCAGTGATCATTCGGCTTTTTACTTTATTTGTAATTAATTTATTTGTGTAGTCATGCAGTAATCATTTTACCTACTTAAATATAATTATTTATATATTGTACTTAAACTGTCTTAAACTAAACTTGATTAGCTGACTTTTACATATGTAAGATTTTATTTTGATCTTGTATCGCCATTGAAGAAACTACTTAATAATGTGAGTAGTGTTTCAAACACGTGGCAAAATTAAATTATACTTAGGTACTTGATAAAATCAAAATAAATTCAAAATTGTAATAAACGTTATAGTCTGAGTATTTTATATAAAATAATTTGACTTACTCGTATTTATAAGGTAGACAGACGTAGTAACATTAGGCAAAGTATAGACTTTACCTAATGTAAAGCTAAGTTCAGACCCTATTTTTTTAAAAGCTCGTAACATCGCTAGCCGCATTTTTAAAGTTCAATTCAAGCGACGGCGACGCCACCCGTGGTTGCTGTTTATTGCCTCGGTTTTCGCCCGCAGCTATCTTGTTGGATTCCATTGAAAATCGACAAATTCAACGGGCTTTTCATCGCGCCCGACGAGTGCTGTGATTGGTCCATTCAACGACAAATAAAAAGCTACTACCACTGAGCTGCATTGTGGATCTAGCTTTTATGTTATGTAATTAATGATTCTTTAAGTAATCAGAATATGCGAAAACATAGAAATAAACTAGTTTTTGCTGGTAACAAAGTTGAGTATAGACCATTTAAAGCCTTAGTTAGCATTTTTTTTGTTACCACATTCTGAAAATCGACAGTTAGATAAAATCTCTTCTAAAATATCGTTTATTACAATTACATTACACACTTCTCCTTGACACCACAAGAAAGAGTTTTTCAGATAGCGTATTTCGCCCTGAGTAATAAAATCGAACGTCTGAACTGGACATCATTTAATTTCTTTTCTGATTCACTTGTATCTTAAGGAGCACTTATAATACGAATCAGTCGAAGTAATGTACAATATTATCATCAGCAATAAATAGTTAAGAACTGCTTACGTAATAACGATATGTTACTGTACTTTAGAACTAGACTAAGTACATTCAATTCTATACAATAAATGAAAATGTAGTTATACGCCGATTTTAGTTTGTTTCATTCTAAATAAGTATTTAGGATAAGAATTTCCTAGCTATGTCAGTAAAACTCTAACGTCAAGTTTACCTTTCGATTTAGATTTTTATGTTGTTTTAATTCGCGAACTAAACTGGACCAAACTATATAAACTGGGCTAAATTGGAGCAAACTGGACCAACGCCTTATGTGAATTGTACCAGTGGGTCTTCGAGAATAAGTAATTTTAGCACGAACGATACTTCGCACTAATGACATGTCGCACAATCGTATTTCGCACGAACGATACTTTGCACAAATGACACGTCGCACTATCGTACATCGCATACTCGTATTTCGCATATCGTACATAGCACACTCGCTTTTGTAATAATCCCATTTTAAACGATTTGTTTATATAATAATTATCAGCTTGTCCACTGCCGATTATGCTAACTTTCCATTATAATTATGTCAAGTACCATGATGGCACATTTTGACACCTTGAAACAGCGAACTGTTGTCATTTCTCTGCCTTGAAACAATGACAAAAGAAACTCCTCAAAAGCACGTCAAGCAAAGCAAAACATGTCCATTACCTATGCCAGAGAAAACAATGAACAATTTATTTATTTAAATAGTTTTGTAATATTTATTTATTTATGTGTTACATAAATAAATATTATCTAGTAAGTTCAACAGACACGATTCATGACACAACAGTTGCAGAAAGGGCAAAAGCGACACCATAACATCAGCTTCTACGGCCTTTGAACCTAAAGGTATTCTACATTCGTCAAACCGAAAAATATTAAATTGGGAACGCACTGAATTTAGGTTATATTATAAGGTTTTTCATACGGCACAAAGCTAAAACAAAAATAAATCTCAGCTCCTGAAAACAGAGTTTTAATTAACTCTGTTCTCACTTTATTTTTTGAACGAAACCCAATATTCAATTAGTCACAATTCAAAAATACGCCCGCAATTCGCTCCAACTTTAATAAGCCCTGACCTACGCGGTACACTCCCTTAAAGTTTGATTAAAAAACTAGAGTTTCAAAGCTTCACATTCAGAATACGGCATCTGATCGTTTTGTTAAAAAAATGTAACTGTTACGTACCGGAAAACTTTTATAAATTGAGTTGAAATTTTACGAGACGTTGAAAAAGTGGATATAAAAAAGATTTTTACTTAATCTTAAACAGACAATTAACTTATAAAAGTTTGGAAGTTGGCGTCTTCTATGAGAGACCTTAAACGTAGCGCAACCGTTTCTTCGTACAATAGAGGCCCTAAGGTCGATTCTGCCGACTAGCCCTGTACCAAACCGGTGGGTAATTCATTCTACTGGGAAGAAAATAAAAACAGGATTTTATAAAATCAACAAATCTGTTTATTTTTTTGGTTTATTGAGATCAAAATAGCATTACTTAATAATATGAATTCATATAATAATAATATGAGCACAATCTTTTTACACAGGTGTAAAAAGATTCTGCTCATCATACCTACCTACTTTTAACAAACTAAAGGGTATGCATGTGACAACAATAATTGTTCTATTTTCACTTGTTGTTCCATGTAGCGCTTTGCAATTGGTAACAAGCTGACACCGGTCGCTACCAATTTGCGATCCCTGCGATCGTACGAATAAATATGTCGCAGACGGAGGGCGAAATTGGTCGATTTACAAAAAGCTCAGACTTAATGAAATTTGGTAGCAAACTGATCTTAACGGCAGGTTATTATACAATTTACTACGGGTAGAGTGGAAAGTCTTTTATTTAGAAAGATACCTATTACATATTACCTACCCTTTGTAACTAACTAATGACCTTCAATTAAATCTCAATATACCTATTTAACACGGTCACAGCAAGAGATAAGGTCGCCTATGTGTACTGTCAGCATCAAAAGTAACTGGTCACTTTAGTACCTTATCACTCTAATGTCAAGAGCGAATGTGTCAATTAGTAAATGACTTATTTACATTAGAGAGTGACAAGGAATTAAAGTGACCAGCTATTTTTGACGCTGACTGTACCTACATTAATAAAATATTGTTTATATCATCGTTTATAGCTGTACTGCCGATTATGCCTTCCATAATAGTTTAATTCTATGTTAATTTAAAAAAAATATTATAATATCAATATTAAAAATACTATCTTGTGACTTTATAATTTACTAGTGGCGTCCCGGCTTCGCACGGGTGGACATTTTTTTGCAATAAATATAGCCTATGTCACTCAGGGTGAATTTTTGAAATTCGCACAGTAGTTTTAGAGTTTATAATAAACTCTATTATTTAGATATCATCTTACCCAGTATACCAGAAAAAATGCAAAGAACCATGCGATTAAGTTTGTAAATATTATCATACCAATATTATAAACAGGAAAGATTTGTATTTTTGTATGTTTTTAATGAATTATTCATTACATAATAATAATAATTAAACGCAAAAATGTAATCTAGGAATTTTTCGAAACGCCCAATTCCCCGTTGTGCCGGCGACGCATATCGTGGTTGGTAGGTATCGCGTGAACGAACTGCTGGCTTGCACCAGCCGGCCCACTGTTGCCCGTGCATGTGCCCCGACAAGTTAGCGGCAAGTTGGGCGGGCGATCGAAGCCGCGGCGCGCGCACCCTGCCCGCACAAAACCCCCATAAAACCAGCCGCGTCAGCCGGCGACAGTCACAACCGCACCAAACCGCGCGCGACCACCACCGCCGCTCGCCGCGGCTCTTTCTCTTCTCTATCTCTCTCTCTGTTCGTCTTTCTCTTGATGCGGTCGCGCTGAAGCCGATGCGGCCGCCGCTATGCCGCGATGCCTCATGGCCAAGAAGTGGAAGGTCGCCCCAGGGCCGGAGCTGGGCGATTCCGACGAGGAGATCGACGTGGTGGGCGAGGGGCGAGGCCGCAGTCCGGCCCTGGCATCCACCGCACCGGGGCCCCCTCCTAGGGACCCTGAGCCCACGCTTCTTTACAACGGTGAGCACTTGTTACTTCACTTTTAATCAACATGTTTACTGTTGATCAACACTGCTTTTCCGGTAACGTGTTGGCGACTTCAAAATTTTTTAAATTTAATCCTCTTCCCTTTCCTCTCTTTTTCCATCTAACCAGGTCGAGAACCTTCTTCGGATTATATATGACATTACAAATTATTTATTTATATTTAATTTAGCCAAAAAGGTAACTTACTACATAACTTAAATATCAGTCTCCCAATATCTAAGTTTTCTTTCTACTGTTGTTGCTTCACAGAGTTTAAATAAAATCCATCTATAAAAACTTGTGTAGGTACCTGTAACTTTATTCAGTTACGTAAACGAAAGTCAGCCTTTTTTTATTAAAATCACCTGCCATTTAATTTATTTAAAAACCAACTTACCTACCTACTACATAAAAAACACTATACCAGAAAAAAAGCAACATACTATACTACACTTTTGCTTTGAATACGTTATCTAAACTTGGTAACTTATTTCCACCATTAGAAAAAAATACAGAATTCATTAACAGCAACATTCTATGAGAAGTCCACTGTTGTACAAATTACCTTTCTTGCTCGGAATAACCATGAGGTTTTGTAGGATTAATTAAATAAAGACAATCAAAATCAGCATTCTTAGTAATAACATATAATTTCCATTAAACGAATATTTTTCATCCATATCGACCGATCAGCAATTATGTTTAAAGATTCTTTGATTAACTGAAGTAAGCTTTACGAAATTTCGTCATCAAAGTCAAAGTCCCAATTATTTTTTCAAAATTGGATACAACGTATTATGTAAGTAGGTATATATACCGTTTTCTATACGAAAATCTACCTTACAAAATAACGCTTTATTGGCTTTAATCTACGTTTATGCTTCGTCGTTACTGACATTATTTTTTAATTGTTTTCTTTATAACCTCTCTCGTGTGCACCATGCAACCGTTAGCATGATGTAACGTCGGTTGCAACCGAGGACTCCATTAGGATGCTATCATATCCGTTGAACCCTGAAGTAAGAAGGTGCTACTACCTTCTATTTTATTCGGATTTGTATGCTACAACCGTTTCATTTATAATTCCACTTAATCCCAACTTTGAAGGGAAAGTTCGGAGCAACTCTACTACACTTTTAATCAAAATTAATCCTGTTATACGACTTTGTCTTCAGAAACAAAGTTTTAATAAACGAATCCATCGAAAATCTTTTATTTAAACTTTGGATACCCCCACAAAAAAAACAAATTGTAGCGTTACCATTGCCAAAATGCGACTGCCTTTAACAGCTTGCGAATTGGATTAATCAATTGTCGTTATGTAAGTAATGCGCATGCGAGATTTTATGTTTGTTACCCCTGCCCTGACAACACTGACATGATGTCTCCATTCTTCTACAGCTTATTTACAATGAGTTGTCTAGTACACCTCCTTGCTGGGTAAAGTTATTTGATAACAACCGGCGACTAAAAGTTACATAATGTTATATAATAGATATTTATTACCGTGTTGAGGAATGTTGTCTGACATTCACTAGCAGTTAAAGTGTGATATCATGTACAGTCAACAATAGAGATAGGTAAGCAGGACATTACAGACCTCTATAGTAGCGCTGTACTGTGCCTGCTTACCTATCTCTGTTGTTGACTGTACCACTTTTGCTACAATTTTAACGTTGCTCAACAAGGCAAGCTATTAATACAACAATAATTGACTATTATTTCATAATTTAACTAGCATTGGGGAGCCATCGAATTAGAATATTGTTGAATGTTTTACAACATCGCGTTACCAGCGATATAAATTACGTACATACACACACTAACGAGCAAATAAAACGGGTATTGCCTTTTTCATATTCGCCTTCATTTAGATCTTTCAAATCTCTGCGGGCGGGAGAACGATTTGAGTGAGATCGGAGATTACCAAAGATTCAAACAAGCTCTAAAACCAGACTATGAATGGGGAGTTTTTAGATAATTTGATACCATTTTAGCAGTTTTGCGACAAAGCATAATTTTGATATTTAAGGTATCATCATGACACTCTGGACCTCCTCCTAGACGGCCACCATCAGAGCCCACCTAAATCGTTGGGTGGCATGGATTCAAGGGCTCAAAATGACCTCGAATGTATGAAAGAGGCCTCGCCTTTTTTGCTCGTTAGGTATAATGAGAAAACGCCCAAGCAACCCTCTAACCTGTCGAACAATTTTCAAGTAGGAGTTACATTACTCTGCGGGAATCGTACTAAATTGGCCATATTCACGACGTAACCGCACAAATCGGAAATGTATTTTCCGGTCAAATTTCATTTAGGTAGATTCATTCACATACCTTTCATCATCATCATATCAGCCTGTAGACGTCCACTGCTGGACATAGGCCTCCCAAGGATCTCCACGACGACCGGTCCTGCGCTAACCTCATCCAGCTGGGTCCCGCGACCTTCACCAGATCGTCGGTCCACCTTGTGGGAGGCCTGCCTACACTGCGTCTTCCGATACGTGGTCGCCACTCGAGAACCTTTCTGCCCCAACGGCCGTCAGTTCTACGAGCGATGTGCCCAGCCCACCGCCACTTCAGCTTCGCAATTCTTTGAGCTATGTCGGTGACCTTAGTTCTCCTGCGTATCTCCTCATTTCTGATTCGATCTCGCAGGGAAACTCCGAGCATAGCTCTCTCCATTGCCCTCTGGGTGACTTTGAGCCTTCTTATGAGGCCCATAGTGAGGGACCACGTCTCGGTACCATATGTCATCACTGGCAACACACACTGGTCGAAGACTTTCGTCTTGAGACACTGCGGTATTTGGGACGAGAAGATGTTGCGTAGCTTCCTGAACGCTGCCCAGCCGAGTTGGATTCGACGATTGACCTCTTTCTCGAAGTTGGACCTACCTAACTGGACCAATTGACCCAGGTATATATAATCGTCTACAACTTCGAGCGTAGAGTCTCCAACCTGCTGAGGAGTGGGTACAACACGGGTGTTCGACATGATTTTCGTCTTGTCCATGTTCATTTTTAGACCCACTTGTTGAGAGACTCTACTGAGGCCATTGAGCATTGTGCCTAGGTCCTCCAGGGTCTCAGCCATGACCACGATATCATCGGCAAATCTAAGATGAGTGACATACTCGCCGTTTATGTTGATGCCCAGTCCGTTCCAGTCCAGAAGCTTGAAGACGTCTTCCAGTGCAGCGGTGAACAGTTTCGGAGATATGACATCCCCCTGCCTCACACCTCGCTGCAGTTGGATAGGTTTCGAGTTCTGGTCCCGGAGACGGACTGACATGGTGGCGTTTTCGTATAAGCACTTCATCACTTCGATGTACCGATAGTCAACTTGGCACCGCTGGAGAGACTGTAGCACAGCCCAGGTCTCAATCGAATCGAAGGCTTTCTCATAGTCCACGAACGCTAAGCATAGTGGCTGGTTATACTCTTCGGTCTTCTGTATAACCTGCCGCAGCGCATGAATGTGGTCTATGGTACTGAAACCTTTACGGAAACCGGCTTGTTCACATACCTTTATTTAGTTTTTATTTTATTATAGACATACCTACCCCCACCCACATATGAGATAGGTAGGTTATGCAGGGTCATTCTTTAAAATAGGATGGACAATATGGGTTCTTTTGTTTGAGGACATTCCTTATTTTTGGATTTAAAGTAAAACTAAGAAAAACTTGGTTATAGCGTAAAATTTTTCAGAAATCGCAAGTTTTGAAACTGTTTAAACATAAGGCTGTAAATATGGAATCGGACATAAATTATAAGAAATACGTATTAAATCTAAACGATTTTTTTATTTCTTACGACCTATATGAGCCCAGGCATAGAGAAATAGAAATTCTTTATTGTAGGTTACATGAATGTCCTCTATAAGTTGTGATTATCTGATTCGATTACCTGATATTGGCCGAATTCCAAGTTTTCAAAGGCATATATATTTTTAAACAAAAGTGTCAGTATCGGTCCTAATAATTGTCCGTTGATACTCTAAACACCTCTCCTAATCTAACATTGAAATAATAAACTGATTATCAAACTTGTTTCAAAAATCAAATCAACAGCCTATTTTGTTTGTATGTATTTATTTAAAAGTATTTATGTATGTTTATCAGTTGTCGAGTACCCATGTACAAGCTTCGGCTTAGTTGGGACTAAATAGCCGTGTGTAAAATTGTCCAAACATTATTATTATTAACATGTCCCCACTTCTGGGGCTCAGGCCTACCATCTCAATGAGGGCGTACCTTAAAATGTACAGAATTAATCAGAAGCGCATTCGCGCTCGAAAAAAAACTAAAAACACTACTCTAAAATTTCAAAATAGTTGTATAAATTGGCTATTATTCTTATTGGATACTTATAGGCTAGATATCTAGATGGTCATATATTAAACTATGTGTTAGTGTTCATAAAAATTGCGTTAAAGTTAACTTTCACTCAAACCAAAGTTAGTAAAGTAGCGGCAAATTTAATATTTAGAACAACAGTGACGTCACACGTCATCGACCTATTAAATATGAAATCAGGCTAATCGGCGTATCTGGAGAAGCTATCGGGGTCCGATACATCGGATTTCTACTTCGTACCATCTCTAATATTTGATGTGTTTTGTTTGAAAAAGAAAAATCCGCTTTAAAAATTTGTAGGTATTTGAATTAACATGAAAAAAAGTGGTTGCTCACTTACTGAAAGGATTTGCATTTTTCACTTGCATTGCAGATTTATTTTCGTTTACACTTGCTATGGTCTTTTTTTATTTAAGGATGATAATAACTGTTGACTATATAATATTACACAACAAGATTACTTTTGTCAGATTTCACACAAAATCCATAAATAATTCGTACGAAATTATCATTACGACTAATTTTTAGGGTTCCGTACCTCAAAAGAGAAAAAAGGATCCCTTAAAGGATCACTTTGTCGTCCGTATGTCTGTTATTATAATAATTTAATATACTACCATACCAATCTACTTCAGTTTGAAAGTCGATAACCATTTCTAACCACCGCCGTTTCTAAATTTTTGTACTCTATTTATTCAAATTCAAATTTTAAAATTCGTTTATTCGAAATTAGAATACAATATTCGCTTTTTGACGTCAATTCTGTCTAAAACTACTCTGTTTCCACCTGTCTATTTTATTTATTATCTTTATTTCACACAAAATGATACATATCTAAACACATTTTGTATTTTCTTGCAGACCAATCTGGCTGCAATGGTTTGATTGTGTACTTAGGTACCTAAGTAAATAACAGAAATCGAAACATATCCGAATTTTTCCTTTACGATATTAGTTTGGGTTTGGATGAGCTTAATCACACTAGTTCAATGATCACAAGTTATGGCTACTAAATACACCATAAATTGTGTGTACACCATGATAAAATCTGACTGCGCGGTTTACGAGAGCCCATTAATATTTTACGGCATGCGAAACCGTTATGTTACGCACTACCTATGATTGTTTAGTTTGTGGAGAGACATCGCTTATCGGTGTGGTGGGTCTTTCTGAGATGCGGAATACTACAATCTCCAAACTCTAATTCTAAAATCCTTATTCGTGGTAAAAATTATTGAAGAGTCCAGCGAAGAACAAGCTCCATATCCTAATTGCGATTGTTCCACATATTTTTTTGTGGCAAAGTATTTACTTCTATTTGGTTACTATCATTTCTCTACTGTACTTTTTTTTTTCATTTATTAATACCTGTGATAATACTGAGTACTGAGTACCTTTATTTAAAACGTTAAAATAAGCGGCCAGAAATAAATCGACAGCAACTCATAACAACTGTAAATCCTATTGATTCCCCTCCGCACTCCATTAATTGTATTATGCACGGTTTAATAAACACAGAGCGATTTAAAAAACAAAATGGGTGAATGAAATTCGGTGAATAGCCGTCCATCGAAAACGGTCAAATTAACTTGTCGAGACGATAGGGCTGGCACATGGGGAATAATTAGGATCCAGACTATTTATACCTAACTATTTCACTATTACTATAGCCTATAGCACATTCTTGTTCATTCGTCCGAGTTTTTCGCAAGTCCGCGTTTGCCCTACCTGAGGCGACTCTCTGATAAGTGCAGGGTTCGTTTGAATTGCTACTACTTTAATAGGTACATACGTAGACTCTTGTATAATTTTAACTCAATTCTTTTGCTGTTTTAATGGCTTCACCATCATCATCATCAGCCTGTACTAGTTCACTGCTAGACATAGGCCTCCTCCAAGGTGCGCCACTGAACCCGATCCTGGGTTCTTCGCATCCAGTCACTGCAAGCCGCCTTACGCAGGTCGTCGCTCCACATTTCACATTTCAGCCAAACAAAATACAAATAAAAAATTAACAACGGGTATCTATTAGAAGACAAATAGTTACATAAAATCAACCTGAACAGTACAGTTAGATAGTAAGGATTTAAAAGATACTTTATTTAAAGGTATATATATTGTGATTAGATTTATTTATTCAACACAATATTATGGGAACATATATTTCCACAGTAAAATAGCACTTAATCATTTATTATACATGACATAGGCTAGTGTATTAAAAATTAAAGGGAGACATCGTTTGAATAGTGCCGTATGAAAGCGTAATAAAATAAACAAACACAAAAAACAAAAACAAAAACAAACAAACAAGAAACAAACAAATTATTAAATAAGTAGCTGTTATGCAAATACAATGCAAATAAAAAATTATAGAAGCTCATAGAACAAGGCAGAATTATTTACCTCCTTTCTTAGGCCTTGGACTTGATTGTAGGTTTACTTCGGATTTAAAATCAGGAAGGGAAACTGCGAACTATTGCGAAAAACCAGTTTTTTATTTACGCGCACAAAACATTTTCAATTTACGAACACAAGGCATCCACTTCATGTTGTCAATAAGTTCCATGACAAGTGTTTGTTTGAGCGCAACTACCTTCTTACTCAGCTTGGTCAAAGCTTTCAACAACATTGAAGGCGGATAAAAAAAAAGAGTACATTTGTCTGAAAAACTATGTTGGTAAACTTATTTAGCCAACCGAAGTGATCCTGGTCTTCGCTGCAAAAATCTCTTTCCTTTTATTTAGTTCTGTTATTTTCATCATGGAAACACGTCTTAGCATTTGGTCTGTTACACAATCTAAAGCTTACTGTATTTGTTGACGACAATGGCTGCTAAGCTTTCTGGCGTCTGCCGCCTTTAATCGAAATTATTGTATATATATTGCGCCGTGCTACTGATACATTCCGTATTGTTTACGTCTAAACAGCTTGGACCTCCAGAGCGTGAATCAAAAATTACAACTGGTAGTTTATGAAGATAAATAACATCGGAAATAAGATAGTGATGTTTTGCAAACTCCTGCGAAATATATTTTGACTTTGAACAATAGTTTCAACACAGCAAAACTTATCAACTTTTGAATGTATTTCACTCATCCATGAAATACCCACCTACACACTTTTCGCACGGATTTCTTTGAGAGAGATTTAAATTTAAATATCTAAATAAATAAGTAAAAACAATGGTAGGTACCTACATAGCTATACCTGTACATACGCATGAAATGTAACACATTAATAAGCGTTTCTAGTTTTTTTTATATATTTTTATTGTGAACCTGCTGTGAACATTTTTTGTGCGCACTTATAGTATGTGGAGAACCATGTGTAACGATTCAAATATCTCAAGTCTCAAAACATAGTTTATTTAAAGATGGCGATCCAATAATGGAGGGAGTGATGTCATTGAAAGACAATTTAGCACTTGTAAAATATAAGAATTACACAGGTCAAGACTAGGCTTAAATGCCCTAAATAATGGGAGTTTTATTCCGTTTATACAGGCAAGTAAGACAGAACCACATCTTCGGTTCGCCAGCCGCCTTACAATCGTCGCTCTCTGGCGTGGGAGCGTAGGGGAGGGGGCGTGTCCCACACTGCTATAAGCCCAATCGTGACCCCACTTGAGACCTAGTTTACCTAGCTTATCGGGGAGTGGCAACCCTATCCCCCAACTGCAGATCCGATTATCGGGTATCAAATTGCAAGTTGGATGAAAGTGTGCTTTGGAAATTCATTTCCGTTCCGCTGGGAACTGATAAGTTTGACTGCATTTGCATGCGATCGGCTTTTTAAAGTTCTTTTGACGGCGTGGTTCTTTTGAGAGGGCTTTCTTAAGTTTATGAAGTCGGTGGTTAGTGTTGAAGTTAGAGAGTTAGGGTTCGGTCAAATATCAGCGATTTTTAAAAATTGTTCTCCTGTTGTAAAAATATTTCTGCCGCCCGGAACAGTCGAGCCAGCCAGGTGGAAGTAAACACGTTTTCAGAGACGTGCGGCAAATAATATGTCGTCGGACGGGACGCAAACATCGAGGCGAGTTTGATAGAGTTAGGTGTTCAGTGAACGCCCCGTGCCTTGTGAACTGCGAAGCGTGCGCAATCGTATCAGAGAGCTTTATAAGGTTTTATAAGGTAAAATATTTTATAAGATTTTACCTGCGATCAGGTATAAGTACTAGGTATACTATTTCCTAGAAGTGCTTAATATTGAGGTAGGTACGACATACTATTGGTTAAATATATTTTCATTATTTGCCTTCGGTGTGGGTCGGCGGTCGCATGCGTTGTTAGTGATTTGTGGTACTTAAATTGCATAATATGAGTAGGTACCTACACTTACTCTTTCTAAAACTAATATAAAGTATAGTATATAATAGTAACTAATATGAATAAAGCCGAAATCATCATTAAATGATATTATATTGTTTTTCTATATTATTCTGTGTTGTGTTGCTCTTGTGTGCGTCAAATAAATAATTTCATTCATACATTCAAATCAAGTCGTGTTCGGCAATTTCATGTCGAATTTTTTACGTTTCGTTATGGTGTACACCAAGTAGTACAACATAAAAATATGTATATATTCCTATGTTTTCACAACTAAAATAGAGTTTCGGTAGGTTCCATTTTTTAGCAATAGAAGAGAACAGAACAGCATAAATAGGATTCGGCAAGACTACGTTCGCACAGCTTGTTGGCAACACTTAACAAACCAACATAAATCATTTTGATTTTTATATGGCAACACTGCCACTCTGTTCGTTGTCCGCCATCAGCGACATCACCACGTTTTCTATGTAACTTTTCTCTCTGTGCATCCAGTGATAATAAAAGTTAAAACAGTCATCGCTTAGTGTCTTCATTCCATATCGGCGACCCAAGAACCCATAGAAAGCTAGCTGACAAATAATATTATTGCGACGGGGCATCTGAAGTGCTGGACCGACGGACCATCCACGCGGCCGCATTGCAGACAGAACCTGACCGTCGCACAGCTTACAATGGCACTAATTAGTTGCGAGTGCCCAACTAAGTCTACTGTAAGCGCATCAAAAGCCGACTATTGTTTAATAGGCCCACTGTCCACCGATATACCACAAAGTTACCGCCCCCGTGCACTTAGCCGACTAAACCGTTTATTGGATATAATCGAGTCGAGAATACACGGTTTAGTCAGAGGCATCCGAATTAGGTATCGACCGATGCGTTGGAATCCTTCAATGCGTTCTTTGCTTAGATAAGGGCGTTATAAATGACACAATAAATTTGGATTAACATTTTTACGCGTGACTGGTAAACTTTTCTAGACATTTATCAAGCTCCTCTAAGTAGGTACCTACCCAATCATATCAGCCTGTAGACGTCCACTGCTGGACAAAGGCCTCTTAATACGGACACATAAAGCTTCTTTTAAAAGAGCATTAACGTCTTGTTTACCCGACTACGGCGAAGCCGGGAGGGTTGTCAATTTGCTAATAATTTTAGTGTAGTAATATAAAATCAAATATTAATAGTTAAAGTCAAATTCAAAACGTTTTAGAGAAATACCATGCGTCTGAATGTATTTATAGTCGTCAAAACCTTCTAGATATTATACCTAATGATAGCCGTAATAGTTTAATTTTTTTTATCAATTTACCTATTGCTTAGTTGTTTCAACAAAGTTTTTACATATTGGGTACATACAAACGTAGCGACTACAAGTAATACGAAACATAACTACCTTCCTAATAATAAATACCAAAAACCGGATAACCCAAAAGTTGATTTGAACTTGATTGCATGAATCAATTTTAGTTCTTGGTCAAAAAGTAGGGCTTTCATTTTGGTACTGAATAATACTGTACTGGGTATAATATTTCTTAAATTCTATTTTTTTTCGAACCAAATTTTTGTTTCCAAATTCGAGGTATTTTACAACAACAGTATGATAGTGATTTAACTGCAAATAAGTGTGGCTGGCTGTGACCTTCCTACAAATATTGAAATAGAAACGATTATGTAGTAGTAATAGTAAGTAGGTCTGAAGATTTATGTTTTTGTTTGTGATAGAAAAATATTTCTTAAATTTTCAATAAATAATATTAATACGAATGCACACCGCTCCACTACCTACATTAAGTACACAAACTCATCTCACTGATATCACTACCATTTTTAAACCATAAAATCCAATCGCTGACGAGCTGCACACTCTAACATATTACGACAAACTTTTAACCACTCGTTTGAATGCGTCGCTGGTTCAAAAGAGAATTTAACATAAAGGCATTTTAACCTCAACGTTTGTACGAATTCATTCTGATAAAAAAGATAAAAAGGAACTCGAAAACGGGTTGAAAATAAAACTGAAATCGTCAAAAGGCTGCTTTGAAACGAATGTGGGTTTATTCATGCCGGATAGTCCTCCAGCAGACTGTAAAAACGTATAACGCATTACTAAAGGGTCCCGTAAAAGGGATCTAAACTGTAGAGTGGGTTTTTACAACACATTTATGTACTTTACACAGATCTAAATGGAAAGTCTGACTATGTATACACAGTTCTTATGCTAAGGTTGCCTAGGTACATCAACATTGCATAAGATTTCAATCATAGAAATATAAAACCATAGCAAACGGGAGCGTAGCGAGCTTTTTCCGTGTTCTGTGATTTCAATGTAGGTTCCTACCCGTTTATAGGATAGTGTTAATTATGTCAAACGTCATCAAAGAGCCAATCCCTTTCAATCCCTTTCTTGACGTTTCAACCACATAATTATACTGGTAAGACTATGGTTTATGTAAAAAATTGAATAACACCTATCACCAAATATGAACCTTTTCGCTAAAATAACAATTTCCTAGCTGTAGTTGCTCGAGAAATCAACGTAAACAAGAAAATCGAGAAAACAAGTATCTCATTTAAAATTACCCCTGACCCCATGTCAGAGGGTAAAAACGTGAGCAACAAAAAACACTGGCTGTATTCACGAACATAGGTACGTTATGCAAAAGTAAAATAGAATTACCATTTAACACTGCCTAATGAACACGTCGTTCTGCCTGGATGCCCAACAGTAGAACAATTGTAGTCAACGAGACTGATGCTCGCATTGGAGCTCCATTTTCGTGGTGCAACGCACAGTGAAAAGCATTTAATTTCCTTTGCCGTTACTGGCCCATAGTATTCTCGTTCGTTGCACAATGCACGCCCGAACTCCCTCCACTACCTACCTACCTAGCCATTATCTGCCCACTAATAGGCAACCATTGTCACCCTGACTGTCAAATTACAATCTAACAAAAGCAGAATTGGAACTATGAACCCTGGTGAAGTGACGGGTTTTTTTTTTGTATATAAATTGAGTTGCTGCCTAACATAAAATTTATCTTTATTTGGTTTCAATTTTTGGTTGGCTGTTTGCAGGCTTTTAATATTCAATTTTATTTATTGACAAGATTGTTATATCTGCGATAAGACATACCGTGACTGAGTATAATGAATGTCGTTTTCTTTTGCCCAATTTCTATATCTTCATCCCCGAATGTAGCTGTAGTTAGGCCTCCTGCATTTTGCCTTGACCCCTCTGTATCCAGTCTCGACCTCCTCTCGAGTCTCGAGCCACGGGATGCTGGGCGAGCTGGTCTATAATGTTCGCGCCTAAAAAGGACTAAAATGTTCCAAGGTCATTTGGGAAATTTTAGTCCTATCACTATCACCTTCGTATTTCTCCACAAAGAGTTTCCGTTTCTTGATTAAGTATATATTTTATTTAATTTCAAAAATAAGCCAATAAGCTTTTTCCCAACACTTTCAAAAGTAAATAAATTGCCGAAGCCTTACCGCCACGACGCGACGGCATTAGCTCCAATATTTCGCTATAAACTCGGTACAAAGTCGAGGCTTCCGTCTAAAACCTTTTAAGATATTAGTGGACGTTGTCTTCAAGTTAGTGCTTACTTGTTGGAGGGTTATTTTTTGCTTTATTGAAAGTAGTTGTTTTTAAGGCAAGCGCCTCCACCGGGGGCTTTTCCACCCTCTTAGGTACCTATTTTTTCCGCCAAACAATATGGACACGTTTCTTCGAAGAGTATGAGAGCCAGTGTAAAATTAAAGGCCAATGAGGAATCCCAACCATATCCATTGATATCGACAGTGGCAGTGATTATCAGGTGGTCAGTTTGAAAATTTTTGGTTGAAGACGGCGGCGGCGGGCGGCGGGCGAGATATGGAATACTCAGAAGCTATATAGGTAGGTACCTTTTTTGTTGACGTTCCGACAGTCCTCTAAACATTCCTTCGGCATTCTGGATGTAAAGCTGAAAATGTATCAAAGCAAACCGAATAGGGCAAATTAAACGCTCGGCGTTTCACTATTATGCTGGGGATCTCTGATTTTATTGTTCTCGTTTCGCTATCTCGTCTCTCTAGTGAATAATGTTAAGGGCAAGGCAAGTTGTCGCAACAGTACTTTTCCCTGCTCCGACGAAAACAAATATTTGGTGTCGATATATATTATTGGGAGGAGCTGTCTGGTGGAACTAAATTACAGTTAAAACTATTACAATAATTAATTATGTAGAGCTAGTAGACAATATAGTAAGATATTGTCCGCTGAAAAAATATATAGGTAGTAAGATATGGTTAAATTATTGTACATACTTTAGTATATATGTACATAGGTACCTATATAAATTAACATATAAAGCTACCTACTCTTAATAAGAAGGTGTCACATTTTTATTCAATTTCAACTACACATATTTGCACAAATTTAGTAAACGACCTACAAATAATCGTCATTTGAAAAGCTGTTACGATTGGGAAACAGGACAAAGCATCAGAAGCTACCGTTAAGTTACCAGTATTGATGATTCGTCATTTCATAATCATGATGACGCCTTCCTTTCACGCCACTCTGCCAGAATAGGTAACTAGACCATAAGTGACTAGACCACTCCTAGTAGTCATTAGGATAAAGGATCAAATAAGGCTCTAACCCTTCTGCCCGGGTGGTAAGTTCGGCATAAACCGTCCATTGTTTTGGGAGAGATTGCTCCAGCAGTGGAATTAAGTTAAGTGGTTTAAAAACTGGGTTATCCAATAAAATGGATTACAAGATTAAAACGTACACAACCCTTAACTGTTTGGATTGTATCAGCTCAGTGGGGTCTGAGCGTCGTCGTTCTACTTAATTCTCGAATTACAGGAGCCCCGGCGCAGACAGGGACGGATCTGGTGCCATAACTGTGGACCCTCCACAGGGGGCCACAGGAATGTCTATCAGAGCCTCCTTTCTTCCTGTCCTCCTCTCTTTTTTTAACTGTCTTAGTAATAAATAATGTACTAATATGTCCATGAAGATTAAAAGTGGCAATAAAGAAAAAATAAACATTCACATGTGAAGAGGACTTAAAATATTTACGGCTGCAACGCTAATGGCATTGACGCGATAGCTCAGTTATTTATTAGAGCCAAAGCCCGGATAGGTCAATTGCAAGTTTAAGTCAGATCATCATCATCAACAGCCTATTAATCTCCCCACTGCTGGGGCTCAGGCCTACTCTCTCAACGAGGGCGTGCGGGCTATAGTCCACCACGCTAGCCCAGTGCGGGTTGGTGGACTTCACATGCGCCTAAGAATTTCTTATTCGGCGTATGCAGGTTTCCTCACGATGTTTTCCTTCACCGTTTGAGAGCAGTCAGTACATGTACTTAAGTTTCGAGAAAAAAAACCATCAGTACACGGCCCAGCCGGGGATCGAACCTCGGACCTTTCGATATGATAGGTCGCGTCTTAAGTCAGATACGAATGCTTTAAAGGGCTCTTTCCATGCGTATTTAAATATAGGTAACTACCTGGCACCTCGTATGAATTGTAAATTGTATATAGTTTCAGCGGTTAAAAATCTTTTGACCTCATAAATTGTTTTACTGTCATGCCCCATGCCTCCCACCCCAAATGAACATCCCTAAAACCGGTCCTGGACGCGCCGCTGGAGAGAACGACCGCTCGATTGTTATTCGCTACGTAGTGTCATTTTATTGTTCGCCATCTTGTTGTTGGAACTAATTCTGCAGCGGGAAACGATTTCTCAAACTTTTGTTTTGATAAATCTTACAATTTTTAATTATTTCCATTTAAGTTTTTTTGATCGCGTGAAACGTACAATTTTTCTTTTAAAAACTATTGGACCCATATCTTTTAGAATACGGATGATGTGAAAGTCGAACTTTGCTGACTTTTTTATGTTGTATGTATTGTCAAAAATTAACAATCAATTTACGAATAATATTATCAATCATTCATTATGTCATATTATGCCTGGTCCGGGGGCTTGCAATCAGAGTGGTCCGACATGATGTGAATCCGAAATAATAGTCGAATTGGTAAACGCGGCGAGTTCGTTACGGCGTGGCGCTCCATCCGACGGCTCAACTCAAACTGACTCGTCGGCCATTCGGCCCTCGCTTTATAAAGCTTTCCTACCAGCAGCGCCCCAGCGGCTGTTAGCGACAACTCCCGTAACGACCCCACGACGATGTTTCAAACTTTGCCGATAGATGGCGCTTGTGTACTTGAAGCTCCGACACGGCCATCTTGACATCTCACACGTCCCCGTGTGAGTCTCTTAGAACAAAAGATCCGAGACAGTACTTGTTCGTTCGGCCAACCTGACCAAGGTCAGGTCGGTTCAGGCTTTACTTGAAAGCGTACAGTTTTTATTACAACTCTAACTAAAAACTCGCTAATTACAAAATTACTCCCTCTCTCTAAATAAGTTAACTCAATCATATCGTCAGTCGAACAGTAGAACCTAATCAAAAGTTATTGAAGCTCAACCATTGCAATTTAGATTTGCTACACACAAAGATAAACGCAGAGTCCAAATTCACAGCTCCTCCAAACACTATAGTAACCTCCTCCGGCGTCCGTATACTACACTGTTCATGGACCACCTACCTGGTGTCCGTATACCAAACTGTTCATGGACCACCCACCTGGTGTCCGTATACCACACTACTCATGGACCACCTACCTGGTGTCCGTATACCACACTACTCATGGACCACCTACCTGGAGTCCGTATACCACACGAGATTCTTCATTAAAGCTTACACATTTAGGTTTTACACGCGCTTGACCTTGAGGCATTTTTCTAAAACGATCATGGTTGTAAGTAGGTACAGTTACCTGTCAAAATTTTGAAAACGTAAAGGTCGCCTTTCGTAACCTTAACGATCTCAAATAGACCCCTGAATCATAATCGAAACAATACAGCTCACCGGACCGTTGTAGCTAGGCAGATACCGCGAATCTCGTTAGTGTCGACCTCGGTCTTTGTGGGACGCCAAGTTCAGATCCCGCTTCTGATGACGACGCCTGGTCCGGGGGCTTGCAATCAGAGTGGTCCGACATGATGTGAATCCGAAATAATAGTCGAATTGGTAAACGCGGCGAGTTCGTTACGGCGTGGCGCTCCATCCGACGGCTCAACTCAAACTGACTCGTCGGCCATTCGGCCCTCGCTTTATAAAGCTTTCCTACCAGCAGCGCCCCAGCGGCTGTTAGCGACAACTCCCGTAACGACCCCACGACGATGTTTCAAACTTTGCCGATAGATGGCGCTTGTGTACTTGAAGCTCCGACATATTATACTTAATATCATAATTAAATGTTATATGTAAAATCAAAATATTTTATTGCTATGTAAGTACACTAGGACCTGAGTACATTTATTATACTTACACGCCAATTTTTTATATCTGCCACCGTTTCCTACAGATGTTAGCGTTGAGAAGAAGAATTTATAATGCATTTTATTCACGATAACAATCTACATTGCATGCGAATATTCATTGAAGCTACAAAATCTATCTATCTATATCTATACTATTAAAAAATTGTAACGGGAGTATTTCTGTACATTGAAGGGATTTAAAAAAACTATTGGAATAAGTTATTTAGGCCAGACCCCAAAACACTTTTCAAAAAATTTCTTGTCTGTCTGTCTGTTTGTACCCGCGTCACGCTAAAACTACTGGTCCGATTTGAACCGGGTGTACGGGAACTAAAATTCACAATGCTACGGGCAACCAATAGTAAGTAACATAAATACTTTTTAATGCGAACGAAGTCGCGGGGCAAAAGCTTAATAATAAAATTATATAGCGATCAGACATTTATAAGTGAGTCAAGTGCAACATAAGTGCTCTCAGTTTACTTTTAACAGTACCTAGTCTACTTACTTTTTATTTTCGTACTTTTGGCATGCTATTGAACACAGATGATTGAATGAATATAACTGCTATATTCATTTAAACCGGTTCGTTTGCGAGATAAGCATAGTCGTATCGATAGTTTTCCTCATGTTCCCAAATTTATTGTCACGAACATATTGTTTCAAACTTGTCTCCCCCATTACATTATACCTACTTACAGGATGTTTTAAAATACTATCCCCTATTTCTAAAAGGTATCCATATGTTTATTTATTTACAGAAAATACAATCAATGGCTACTGTAGCTACTCATGCTAACATTATAAAAGTGAAAATGTGGTTAAGTGTATTTATTGTTTCTTTGTTGCTCACGCCATAATTAAGTATATAACAGCTAAACGAATTTTGACAAAACTTGGTACAGTGATAAATTATAACGTACAACAACATTAGGATACTTTTTAAATTGAAGTCGCGGTCGTCGCTAGTGGAAGACATAAAAAAACTATAGGTTCATTGCCGTTTGTTTCGTGCCTACTTGTAGATTCATGACGTGTTTCACCTCAGTGGCAACGACTAGTAACTTCTGTAAATCGATGTGAGCTATACTCGACTATTATAGAAGCGCCTCTGTAAGGCTGTAATGGAAGGGATCGGAGCAATTTATCAGGTTTCGAACCACCCGTCGGGCCGGCCGCCGCTCCACCCTTCTTTTCTCATAACTAGAGCCGCCAGCTACTTATATATAAATATAACATTGACTAACACTTTTTAATACAGGAATTACGTTTATAGCTTTCATTATAAAAATGCGACTATTGTACAAACTTGTTACTGTCAGTATTGCCATAGGTAATTTTGTTTACTCCTACTTACCTAGAAAAAAAAAATTCATATATGAAGTTTACTCATAATGCATCAAAATATTTTGTCTCTGACTTTATTAAATTGATACGGTCTTGGTCATAAATAAAGAGGTCGACTAAAATGGATTCAGGTAGTGATTGCCTTGCATGTGTCGGTTTTAAGCCTGTGTAAATATTCATTCCAATCCAAACAATTAAAACAAAAATAGGTCCCTCAGACAGCATGAAAAGGACGCTAGCAGCTAAAATAAGTTTGCATTACCAGTTAATTTTCCAGTCCACTTCGGAACACTATAATTAACTATTGATTATTTAGTATCCGAGAAGCGAATGCATTTGTTTCGTATGCAATTTTTCTAGGAAAAGATAAAATATTAAATCGACTTTCAGGGTGAGTAACAATTTTTAAAATCTGACATATGTTTATCAGCTGGACATAAGAGACTCAGTGGCCTTCGATTCAAATCTGAGGAAGCCGCACAGCTCTAGTTATAACCCACTTCCATTTATCCTGTTTATGTAATCCACACAGCGGGCATATTCTTTCATTTAGGTTTTATAAATATGACAGTCTACGCTTAATTCGATTTGCCTTGGTTCATCATCATCATCATCATTTGCCTTGGTGATTTTATTAAAATACTTTTACCCGCGACTTCGCTCGAGCAGTCTATAGCAATTTGTAAATAGTTTAGCCTTCTAAAGTAGAAATAGTTCAGTTAACAGTTCACATTTTATCAAACTTCGTTTAAGGTTAAAAAATATTGTCAAGGGTTAACAGGTGCAGATTGCAACCGGCATTAAGTTCGCCTGTCGTACAATACTTTTGTACATTCCATTGTGTAAACGTAGTCGTGTTTTGTCATTATTTTCAAAAATATCGACTTCAGAGTGGATAGAGCATTCAAGTGATGAAGAAGAGCCATATAAAGAGTTTTAATTCGACGATATACGCCTATACGCCGCCGCCACAGTTAGTCACTCAGCTATACATTAGCCGTTTTATTTTTGACAGAAATATAGCTATTGTTTAATTATAATTGATTAATTCGTTTTCATGCTACATTTGGCCGGATAAATCTGACCGTGACCACTAATCTAACCACGGACACTAAAATTTATTCAATCTGACCACAGACACCAAACAGTGGACATGGTCAGATCGATCTAACATCGCGACTTGACCACGGATACCGGACGACAAAAACTTACTTAGGCAACAAAATCGCTCTTAGCGATAAGACCGCCTAGATGTACATTACTGTATCTGTTTTTTTCTTTTTTTTGTCTGTAATTTTTAAATGTGCAATAAAGTGTATTGAATTGAATTGAATTCCAATTTAAATTTATTAATATAAAAATTATTGTAACATATTGTAAAATGTAAAATATAGCCTGTACCATCAAAATCAAAGAATTAAATAAGTTTATGACATTCTAATTATTTTGCTCTCTAAAGTGTGCTGAAAAACGTCGTATGACACGCGTGAGAATTGGTCATTACATTACACTCGAGGCTGGAATTGACTTAGCTCACTTGTATTAGGTATAATGTATCTATTATTATTTTACAAAATATGAAAGATCAAATAGATGGTACAAAATACAAAAGTCAAAATTCTTATTTTAGTTACAATCTAAAAAGCTCTAGCGAGAGTGCTCACACGGTGTAGCACTTAGGTAAATGGCGAAAACATTATCTTTCACGACACTCCCCGGAAATGTTGTCATTCTGATTATAAACTGGAGATTCAAAGTTTATTCTGGACAGGTGAGGGGCCAAGGCCGACAAAGTGCTTAAATTGTCCAATCAGAATTCCTTTTTCAACCGACGAAAGAAAAAGGAGGAGGTTCTCAGGTCGACCCGTATATACTTATATTTTATTTTTATGTATGACCACGTATAAATTTTTACAGAGTTGTCCGATTTTGATAATTCTTTTTTTATTGGATAGAGAATACTTCGAAGTTGCTCCCATTTAAATTTAAAGAAAAAAAATCTACCCTAAGGATAGAAAATTAAGGGATGACTGATCATTCACCTACTAATTTTTCATCTTTGAAGCGATTCTGTTTAAACAAGGCACACTTATGTAGTTCTAATGACACTACAACATGACGAAGACCTAAAGAGACGGAAGACAATCGAGGGAACTCTTCAACTGTGTACAGCAGCTACCTCGTGTTTGGGCTATTCATTCATCTTAATGCGGCGATCGGGAATATCTTAATGAGAACTTCTCTTTCTCTAAGAGATAGGATCCGAAACAATAGGTGATCCGCCAGAGATCCAAAGCCTTCGACATAGTTCAAAGGGTTAGCACGTTGAAATTGCAGTGGGCTGGTCACATCTGCCGGAAATCCGATAACCGCTGGGGTAGACGAGATCTCGAGGGGAGATCACCACTGGGCAAGCGTAGTATGGGACGCCCACCGGCTAGACGGAGCGACGACCTGCGTAAGGCGGCTGGTAGTGACTGAATACGGAGAACCGACGATCGGGTTCAGTGGCGCGCCTTAGGGGAGGCCTATGTCCAGCAGTGGACTAGTACAGGCTGATGATGATGATGAATGAGAACTTTTTATCTTACTTAAGAGTTATGGATTATGACTACCATCGATGGTTAATGATGGAGACGGAAGGCTGTCGAGGGAATTAATTAGTATATTTTAGTCACAAAAAATTAAACTTTTTAAGGAAAAAATTAAAAAGTCGAAGAAAAGGGACTGAAAGCGAAAAATAATTAAAAAGAATCTTTTAGGCCTAACTAAGCTCCGACACAAATGTACATCTAAATAATTTTGAGTCGGCGCCAAACACAACATTTTTTTGTTAAACTATGTAAAATTTATCTTTAGTAGGTAGCTATCAATCGATTGTAATTAATGTCATTTATTCCTTTAATAAATAATATGGAAAAGGGGTAGTAACTTTCTTTCCAGTTTAGATTATTATTTCCAAAAGTTGTAAGTTGTTGAAAATCCCACTATAACCGGCCACTATTGCTTGCTATGCTTTGTTTTTCGATTTGTTGTTAGATCCCGTTTAACAAATAATGTGTACTAATTGCCATCGCATTGCCCCAATGCGCTTCATGCAGCTACTCCGCCACTACGCTGCGCTACGGAGGCCCCGGGCGGCGCGCGGCGCTACTACGCTGCCGCTACGCCGCCGCCCGCCGCCGCCCCGTAGCAAATGACATGCGTTTAGAGATTGCAAGGTATCCCCGTGAGAGAATTAGTCGCCCGCCAGCTGTGGCACTCTGTTCGAAACACGAGAATTTACTTAGTATGGAAACGCTTAGCGCTTAGATGCACTTGCATTGAGTACCGTGGTTTTTTAATAATAAAAAGCTATTGTATTTAGGCTTTAAACGTATTTCAAGCTAGATGGCTGATGTTATACAAAACAACCCTAAGGGTGGTATTATAGTTAGCGACGGCCGCGCGGCGCGGCGCTGCCGCTCTTACGAGATTACATGAGTTTGTATGAGACGAATTATCGGCGGCGTCGCTTGTCAAATCTCACAGAGCGGCGCCACGTCTAAGTATAATCCACCCTAAAAAGAATAAGAAAAATTAATTCGTATATTTTTGTTAGCTTTATATTGACCCAAGAATATTTTTTTAACAAATCACAGTTAGAAACACTTTTTTATGTCTGTTTTTTTCTTAAACTTAATAGATGGTTTAAATATGTTAATATTTTTTTATCTAGGAAGTCGGAAATAACTTAGTTTATTTGTTAAAGGAAAGCCAAATTTTATTCACGCACGAATTTAATTTTAGGTTATTTCTCTATTACAGTGGTCTAAAAAGAAATACTCGTGATCGTAAAGTTATTATGGAGTAAAGTTAGAAATTGTGTTTTATAAGATGGCTTTATATTTTACACAAGATAGCGAGTCAAAATCTCCTATTAAAATACAAGTAAGTACTCAGTACATAAATTTTTAATATTACGAGAGTACATCATCATATACTTTTAGCGTCGTACGGTCGTTCCTATAATACATACTAACATCTATAATTATATTGAATTTTTAACGCCTAGTTAGTAGTTAATTATGAACATATTGTGTTCATTGAATATGTTGGATAATAACGAATTTTCCCAAAATTTCCGCAATTTACCCATCATTGCAGGGCAATTTTATTTACCTAACACTCGACCTCGCCCGCGTTATAATAATTATGTCGTTTCTGGATAGAAGCTATCACTGTAATTTTCATCGAAATTCGTTCAGCCATTATGATTGTGCAACAAACAAATAAACAACTAGCTGTTGTCCGCGGTTTCACTTGCGTTAAATTTAGATTGGCAAGTTTACAATAAATCTCTATGAATTAATGTGGTTATAGTATTCTGATGTATAAATCTCTATTACTGTAAAGTTTCATCAAAATCTGTTCCGTAGTTTTTAGTGAAAAAGTAACAAACATCCTTACGAGTATATCCTTACAAACTTTCGCGATTATAACATTTGTAGGATATTATTACATTGTAGGTACATATTTTTTCTGCAGAATTGGTGAAGTAGTTTTTTATCTGGCGTCGCTTTGGCGTAAATGCGCCAATTGGGTAGATAGTAAAATCCAATATATTATTCTACTCTATCTTTGTTAACTACCAGAATATCTTAGCCTCACAAAACTCAAACAAAACGGAGCAACGCCACGCTTTCTTCAAAATCAATCCAGAACGCGTCCTGATATGAGCGTCAACAAGTACCTTTACCCCCTCCCTGCCCCCCTTACCCGGAGGGCAGGGCGGGGGGTCTGACCCCCTTGTCTGGGGCGTGGGGTAACCATGACGACCCAAAGTTAAACGGGACATTTGGGTCGCTCGCACTCGCTTTGCTAACCAACTTACAACATCTGTTACTCATTTTACTGCATGTGAGTAAAATTTTATTATTAGCTGATCTTTGATGAAACTGCTTCCTAAAGAAGAATAATTGACTGTTTTCCCCCGGCTGAGTTAGGTATGTCACGGAAATGCATTCAGACAGATTTCTCTGTATTATTAATTTTACTTTTCTGCAACCGAACTGTTCACAAAGTTCCTGGAATCATACGTACATTTTTGTACATGTATTTAGTAAACTTAATAATAGATAAGTAACAGATTATTGAACAACATTTGTTTACTTCGTTGATTTTTTTGTTAATTACACATGTCCCGATACGTCTGGACGCGGGGTGTCTGCAACAGAGGGGTCGAGATTCAACTGGTGCAATGCGGTTCCCCCGCCCCTCCCCGCCTCTCCCCCCGGGGGTTTGTTTTTGCCATTGTATCTCTGCGGCGCCCACTTGGCACGCGGCGCGGGCTAGTCGCCCAATACACAGTTTTTTTAGCACAAAAAGCTGAGCGCCTCTGTCTAGCAATTTTCGGGCTTCAAAGTGTTTTATGTTCAGGGGTCGGTCACGCACCGAGACCCCTTTGTGCTCTGGACACAATTGAAAAGCTAATTGAGTGTTTTTTAAGGGTCCTCATTGCGTTAAGCTAAATTCAATGCGCTAAGAGTTGACAATGCACGATAGATGGAACCAAAAGGCGGAAACGTCACTTATTTACTGAAAATGCACCCACAAAACCAAGAACCGAGGATTTGGTTACATTTTGGTTATCTTTGTAAGACATTCAATTCAATACACTTTATTGCACATTTAAAAATTACAGACAAAAAGGAGAAAAACAGATGCAGTAATGTACATCTAGGCGGTCTTATCGCTAAGAGCGATTTCTTCCAGACAACCTTTTATTATTACCACTGGCTTTTCGGCGAAGAAAAACACGATGAGGAAACCTGGATACCTCCAATATTAAATTCAATGAAGTCCACAAAAAGACGGATTGGGGTACCGTTGGTGGACATGGGTTTTGCACAACAGATCTTGTAGTGTCGTCAGGTATTTCTGGCCCTTTAACAAGATAAGTGGCCTTTGGTTTCATCTAAGGAAAAAGGGTAAAGTGGAGCTCTTAAGAATTAGCTTCAACCGCGACCGCTAGCGACTCTAATTAGCCAGCCACTCGTGCATATCTAACTGCTTTTACTTCAACGTGCTAATTCAGTGGTAAGTTCTCAGTTGGCGCACTGAATTTAGCATAATGATATGGCACCTTTATTATTCAAATTTGGAACCCGTGGTTTTGGAACTGGAGGTGCTCAACTCACGCTTGCCCTTTTAATGGCAAGTGACTTAAAGGGGTGTACGATGTTAATAATCTTTTCTCTCGTTCGTTCACACGTGCATTGTAACAATGCGTCCCACTCCATCTTTGTAGCATTATTTGCGCCACCTTCAGCGAGAGAGCCCGTGTCAACGAGTGTTTTTATAAAGGACTCAATCTTAATGTAAAGGGTTATCCAATGAGGCGATTAAAAATAATGTTTTTTACAGCCGAATGCAGCTGGGGCAGTAAGTAGGTAGAATTAGTTCTTCTGTCAAAGTCAAAATAATGTGTGGCGTCCACAGTACACGTAATAAACGTAGCGAGCTTTTTCCGTGTCCCTCATAAACCTAAATATTATGTTTGTTTTTGAAGTGCATAAAACAAAAAAATGTCGGTAGGTATTTATTTTTCAAATCTATACATAAAAATCGTAAGGAAGCCAAGTCTGTACATTAATTGACCGAGCGAGCGAAGCGAGCGAAGCGTCTACGTTTCGAGACTGGCCAAAAATGCTCTTGTCCGTCTGTCTGTCTGTCTGTCTGTCTGTCTGTCTGTCTGTCTGTCTGTAATTCTCTACAGGTCGCATTTTTCAACCGATTTTGACGAAAATTTGGCATATGTATAAATTAATTAAACCTACAAAATGAGTAGAATAAAATTTTGAAAAACATTTTTTTAAGAGTACCTACCATACTCGCAAAGTGGGAGTGAACTTCTTTTTTCTTGTGAATCCCATAGTGTGGGATATCGTTGGATAGGTCTTTCAAAAATATTGCTGGTGTGTGAATACCATTTTTTCGATTTAGGGATCCGTTGGCGAAATATTAAGCTTTAAAGCGGTAATTTTTGTTAGAGTCACGTGTCCCCCCCCCCTGCCAGCTAAACGGTTGCTTCTGGAAATGTGAAAAAATTCATGGCAGTAGCATATATAACGTAGTTACAAGGAAAACTATTACGGCTAAGTAGGTTCTATTAGTTTTTGAGTAATAGTGGATCGACTTAAGAAAGTTGAAAAAATAAATTATGTTCATAGAACTGCATACGTAAAATATAAAATTATTTTTTTCCGCGTGATATCCATGGTGTGGGGTATCGTTGGATGGGTCTTTCAAAAATATCGCGGGTGTGTGATAAACATTTTTCGATTCAGGGATCCGTTTGCGAAATATTAAGCTTTAAAGTGCTAATTTTTGTCACTTTAGTAGGTACTTTTTCTGTTTCCAAAGTTGACTTTTGTTGGTTTCTTTTAGGTTTGGTTTATAAGGGCTGGCGAGGTCTACTGTTCTCACGGAACTACTAGTTATTTTTTAAAGTTAGTGCTATGTATATATTTAAGACCCCAAAACAGCAGTTAAAATTTTTTTCTCTGTTTGTCTGTTAGTTTCTTCAAAGCATCACGCAAAAACCACTGAACGGATTTTGATGAAATTTTGTGTAGTGATAGTGTAAGTACCTGGCCAACATAAAGGCTATAGATACAATATCTCAAAAATTGCGCGCGAAATGGTGACCAGCATTAAAAAACTCTCATTTTCTAACATTTGTATGACCTTGCAGTTCAGAAAAAAAATCTACGCGGGCGAAGTCGCGGCAAACAGCCATTTAGGAATACATATTGCATAGGTACCATATAGCTTTAGGCGTGAATAATTAATTTTTTAATTTCCGACTGCAGGTGCAAGCTGCGCCGGCCTTGATACAAACACAGAATAATTTAATATACAACCTACTGATGTATACCCGTTACAAAAACAGTTGGGTGTCACCAGACGACAAAATATAAAAATAAATGATACACGAGTAGTATACATTTACTATCTATTAAATAATCATACCCAAGTATCGAACGAACCACGGCAAAACAATGATAACTACTAGCGGAGCGCGAATATTCAATGAAATACCCGCTCGTCTATAAAAATGTTAACTCGTTCCCTTTATTTAAAAAGCAATTGGCCCAGTACATCAGCAAAACAGAATAAGTTTAAATTCAAACAGACACAAAATATAATAAAATAACGGTGTGAACGGTGAAGTTGGTGTTTGTGTGCTTGACTCGGTTCAAGTTTACCTTGGTAGTTACAATTTGATGTTGTGTAAATTTTGCCTCTTTCATAATGATTTTTTATAAGGGAACGAGATGAATGACGAACATTTAAAACTATTTATTTATAAGTAAAATTGTGTTATCACGTAAGTGACAATTGTCTTTGTGACAATAAAGTTCTTTAAACCTTCAACCATACTACACCATACAAATATATCATGCTTGTTTTGTAGTTTTTTTAGTACAATCTGAAGCGATTGTTTCCAAACAGAATCGTTTTTGTTTTTTTAATAATTAATTAACGAGTTATGACCCTGCCCATGCCTGGTGCCGATTTTGCCACTTGGCCGACTTTTCCTAAAGTCCATATAGGTACGTCATCTGTTACCACATGCCGACTTATTAAACTTTACGCCTTTTGTTCCCGTTTTCATCGAAGTCAGTTTGTAAATTGTGCCATTTATTCTACACATTTATTGTAGGTAGGATAAACCCATCAGAGTTAGTTGCCCTTACTGTGAAATGCAAGCTCAATATTCGTAGTTAATCTAATACACCTAACCTGGCGTGAACTGCCGCCGCCGCCCGCCCGGTTTGAACTACCATGAACAGTCTGATTGTTCCGAAGGCATCCGATGTTAACTTGTGCCTAATTGACGGATCGCTAAGCTGTAACTCCCATGGGGCATAATCTATTCTCCTTAGCAACCTTGAATTTTGTACTATTAATTAGTATTTGTACTACAATCGTACTATGTTACTATTATACTGTTTTGGGTTTATGTAGGAGGTACGCATAAATCTATACTAAGTAATTAAATAAAGCTGAAGTTTGTTATTTTGTTTGAACGCGCTAATCTCTGGAACTACCAGTCGGATGTTATGGATTTGATAGCCCACAGCCGAGCAGAAAGAAAAAAGTTCGAAATAATGTGGGCGAGGCCTGCTAGTATTGTATAATTTTATTGGTGTTGAAAATTTGTAATATATAACCATATTTTTTAGTTTAAATGTAGTAGGTACAGCTCTATATATGTCGCGGTTGAGTTTTCAATAAAGTGATGAATGAAATTCAAATTTAAATATGCATATATACCTATAAAAATTTAGGTATGATAATAAATATATATTCACGCCAATTATCAGATCTCCATACATAATGAGCTTTGATATTGCTTTCTTAAGAGACTGACAGCCAATTTTTACCTGCATTGACGAAACAAACACTTGACGAATGTAGAATTTGACGAATGCCGTGGCTACAGTGTTGCCAAAACCTCGTGACCGATTGGCAAAGTGGACCGATGGTTCCGCAGTGGTCGTTAGCGAAGGTTTGCAGTAATTGTTGCGTGCATCTCTATACCTATAGGTAGGTTGCGGATAAAGCATCACGCTGTTCGCTAACGATTTACACGCGCCTTAATTATCTTTTTTTCCACAAAATCCCTGAAAAGGTTCGCTAATGCTACCCCGGATGAAGCTGTTGGTACTTAATAGGCACCAGTTTTCCTCAAGCCCCAGGTAAAAATGAATAAATGCTTTTTTAAATGGTCAATCCCACGTGATAGTCAGGCCATTAGGGAACACTTGGGGACACTCGATAGTTCCCTGTGGTACAACCGGCGGGCGTGGTTCAACTGGTTGTACCACGGGGATTTTTTCTCCCCGATGGACCAAATATTCGCGAGTATAACCAAAAACGTTCCTGTGACTCATTCAACTAAAGGGGAATCGGTTATATTATGGGAAAATACATGGGATACATAAATTAACAACTAGCGGTTGCCCGCGGGTTCGCCCGCGTATAAAAGTTTTTCCCGCGGGAACAGCTTTGTCTTAGAGATTTATAGCCTGTGTTATTCTGATGTATAATCTATATACCAGGTACCAGTTTTTGCTGAAAGAGCAACAAACATCCTAACGCCGCGTCCTTACAAAATATTAGTAGGTTAAGAAGCCTCAAATAGTTCTATAGAACTAGGTTGATGTGGACTTCCAACCTAGCCCTCAGGGTAGCATCGCGCTTGTTAATGTGCGACAGTCTGCCCGCACTTCATACCGTAAAAAACATATTTTGTGTAGATTGTATTAAGTGCACATCAAATAAACACTTAAATTGTAGAAATAATTGTAAAAATATATAAGTAGTAAAAATATACTGATTGCGCATCAGAGTGCTCATTAGTGTGCAATCAGTATTTTTGGATGTGCAAATCAGTTTTTTTTATAAGTAGTAGGTTAGTTTCGTTATGTTAGATGTTTATTTAAATACAACCGATTTTGTATGTTTGCCGCTTCGTGGTCTCGAAAGAAACTAATAACTGAAACTTTCTCCTTACTGGTACTTACAAACAAAATGCATCAGCACTTTTGAATGTAATATTCTTCTTGCAACTGCAGCTATTAGCCGCAGTAACTGCACTCTTACGTGAATATAACTTTCCTGATGAATGAATTAAAACTTTCCTCGTCAGACCGCAGTTACTGTTCGTTTATTTGAAAGAAATGAGTAAGTAGTTAGTTGAGTAGTAAATGCATTTTTACGCAATATTTGTTACACCCAGCAAACTTTAATAAGTAGTTACACATTCAATATTATGTTCCGGAAAGCTAATAGACGTTGATTGGAGAAGTTTTTTTTTATTGAGCGTCAGTGGCGTAGGGGATAAGACGCGGCCTATCATATCGAAAGGTCCGGAGTTCGATCCCCAGCTGGGCCGTGTACCAATGGGTTTTTTCTCGAAACTTAAGTACATTTACTGACTGCTCTCAAACGGTGAAGGAAAATATCGTGAGGAAATCTGCATTCGCCGAAGAAGAAATTCTTAGGCGTATGTGAAGTCCACCAACCCGCACTGGGCTCGCGTTGGACTATAGCCCGAACACCCTCGTTAAGAGGGTAGGCCTGAGCCCCAGCAGTGGGGACATTAATAGGCTGTTGATGATGATGGGGAAGTTTGGAGATTGTAAGAAAAGATTGTATTCCCACGGGAAAGTCGATCATTGAGGATCTTTACTAATAAGTACACTTATACTTAATGGTCTGAGTAGACGATTAACCAAAGAGTTTGGAAATATCACCGACCGCATGCATGCGCACTCTGTGCTCTGTGGGATTAACTAATAAAACGGTTAAAAATTAGAAGCGTGTCGCAAGTCGTGTTCAAAATATGTCAGACTAGATTTATCAATAATAATTGTATTTTTTTGTAAGGTCTAAGTGGGAATGAAATCAACAAGCTGGCGTAGAACCCAAGTAACACAAAAGTGCTGTGAACTCGCGAACCATTAGGTCAATTATAAAAATATAAAAATAAACGCGACACACTCACCCCGCATTAGGTAGGATTCCCTCCTACCTGTTCCGAGAGGATACAAACACAATCACAAACATCCAAGACCAAACAAGCATTTATCGGTCAGACTCCGAGCACAGCAGGCAGAGTCACTACCTACTGGGCTACGAAGGCTAATTAGGCGATTAGTCAATAATTATTTTTTAAATGTGTTCAGCGGTGGCTATTTTTATTATTGAAATATCTTCCCATCTGTGACCATAATCATGCAACCGCCAAACAATTCTACGGGGACTATACTAGCTTGAATAAACTTTATTAGTATAAATACGTCGTAGACTGGCGATGACGTAGCGGGTTCTACGAACGTAGCTATATTTTCAACGCGTTTACGAAAACAAGCTAAAAAACAATCACTGCAACAAAAGTCAAGGCCATTTGACCTAGAACTTTAGAAACCATGTCCGATGCACTCTTCTTCATAAATATCTCTTTCTTTGAAACAATCACTGCACTTAAATCGATTTCACTTAAGTGTGGTTTAACCTTACGTCGCAGTCAGATACGATTAGTCACTTCACGGCCACAAACTAAACGATTTTGTAACTAAACGACAATAGCACGACGACTTGAATGGAGCGATTATGTTCTATGACCGGTGTTCTATGGTATGTAATATGTATGTACTAGTACATTCGGTTCGTTTGTTGTCCGCGGTCCGCGCAGGCTTTAGACAAGGAGAGAACAATACACAAACTAATTGTGTATTGTCATCTCCTTGACTGACCTGTTGGCGTAGTTTGTAGTGACCCTGCCTTCTGCGCCAGAGGTCGTGGGTTCGATTCCCACCCGGGACCAACATTTGTGTGATGAGCATAACTGTTGGTTTTCAGATTCTGGGTCTTTGTATGTATTTAAGTATTTATTTAAAAGTATTTAAGTATGTATATCAATTGTTGAGTACCCATTTACAAGCTTCGGCTTAGTTTGGGACTAAACAGCCGTGTGTAAATTTGTCCTAGCATTATTATTATTATTATTAATTGTATAAAGTTATCTGTCAGTTGTTGTCATCAGTGGGAATCGAACCCATGATTCTCGCGCTGGACTCCAACGCCCAAGCCACTAAGGCAAATAAGCAGTTTAAAAAAAGTGGCGCAAAACTTAGGCAAAACCCGCAGACCTTATTTGTACGAGACAATTAGCTGGTTTGTTAGCGAGTGGAGGCGCACTGATTGAAACTGAATAAATAAATCCTAATCCATTAAGGTGACAACACTGCCAGGGGCGAAGCCAGATTTCAATTTGCGCCCGGTGTGCTGGTCACACTCACCAGTTTGAAAAGTCATCATAGCCACAAGGAACCGCACGCGAGCCGGATGGATGCTCTAAGGTCATAACCGTTGAGATAGACGAGTTTTCGAGTGAAGATCTATGGGCAAGCTTATTTGTAAATCCCCCGAGCGTCGAGCAGAGTCTGGGATGAATAAGCTCAAGCACAAACTTTTATATGAGTACACTTGGCACAACTAATATAGACGTCATTTTTTTTACTGCCACCCCTTCCTAAGCCGCTACGAAGAAGATGAATCAACTTTGTTTATTACTGCTGAAAAGACCTACGAAGCAGAATTCAAATAATCCTCTATTTTATAATAGGCTATCTTACAAAGGTGTACATTATTAATAGATAAATATATTTGCGGACATACAAAATATTCATCATCATATAACAAAATATTATCAAACGACATTGTATATCTGACAATAGCACCTTTTTTTTTAATTACCTGGTACTGTCAAAACTAGGATTGGGGCGCAAAAACCAACACCGCTGCTTGGGCCACACTCACCCCAACCACATGATCTAAAAATATTGACCCACTTAGATTCAATTCTAGTGTGAAGTAACTATAAGCGGATGCCCCGTGTCTTCGTCCACGATAAATAAAATCTTGCACAATTTTATTAAGAAAAGCTTCGGGACAAGGTTACTTTAAATTTTGCTTATCAGAGTTTGTAGGTACCTGATAACAAGAAATGAAATTTAATTTATTGCCAACAACTTTACTTACAACAGAAACATTATTAATTTAGTATTTTATTTTAAATAGAAATGCTGTTGTTAATTAAATAAAACTTGTAGTAAGTATAGATAGATTATTTTACGTTGAACAAATCCAAAATCTACGTATTAACTGGGTACATTTTATTATAAAAGTTTTAAAACAACATGAGAACGGTATGAGACATGTGCGAGAGAAAATTGAATTTCTCGTTGCACTTTTAAATTGCTTGTTCGTTCCAGACGGTTGGTCCCGATGCTTCGTTAGGGCGGCGAGCCGCGGCAGGGGAAATTATTCCTTTGTATTTTTTATTAGTGCCGACCAAAGGTAGCATTTGCGCTTTTTTTTTTAACGGCTACTGCTCTGAGCTAGTTTCTACGCCTGTTGCTACCAAACATTGTTTATAGTTCCGAAAGTGTGGATGTTGTTACTTTAGAACGAATATCAGTAATTAATTTGATATAGACTTCTATTTATAGTGTACTAATAGGAGTGAAGGAAAATACAGGTGTAGATTTAGTGACCTGCTAAAGAGCGCCTGTAGGTACCTACACAAAAATGCTCATTTGTTACTTGATGTAACACCACAAATAAATTAAAGTTTTAAAATAAAAATAATTATATATAGGTAATAGTGATTATATAATATTGATTAAGGTAATAGTGATTAAATAATCGTAACTTTGATTTCAGCTGTGTGAGTGTGTAAGCACTACATAGACCTGGTGTAAACGTACGCAAAATAAAAAAGCTTAGTTAAAGGCTTTGAAATATCATTCCAATTTATTACTACGACGACCCACGTTGAATTGAAAATCAAATAGTTTGAAACTGCAAACAAAATGCTTTGATTGATAGATATTGGATGAATATTGACGGAGCGATCAGAAATACGACCTAGCTTTCGAATTTTTTCGAATAAAAAACTATGTGTTTTTACATTGAAACACATCTATTGTGGTGCTCTGATGGCTCTTTATTATTGTTGTATATTGTGGTGTAAGGTATTTCCTGAATAAATATAATAAAGTGTGGCATTCAACAAAATAAAATACCAACAACCACTTATATAATAAAAGTGAAATTTATCGGCGAACGTTTTGAGTTCAACGAAAGAGCGGAACTTGCATGTTCGCTGAATTCTTGTGGAGTTGTTCCGCAATAGAACAACTTTACTTGGACTGCTTTTCCCAGTGGTTCTGTCTGTGGGACAAAGTTACGAAACTCTCAGGTATAACATGACGGAAACGCTAGAAATTTATCGCAGTGTAGAAGTTGGACGTGTCTAGCTAGATTTCGTGTACAATTGAACTGTGATTTATTGTAAAATCTTTTTTCCTCTCAGAACCCTATTTCGGCTCATTATAACTCCGGAGCTTAATCTATTTCTATATAACTTTATTTGTAGGTTTGTTTGGCACGATGACCTTTGTCATTTCTGCTACGTTTCAGTAGACCTTAGAGGCCTTGATTTTAAATTTTAAAATTAAACTGTGGCTATTTCTAACTTTTTCAACAACGAGGTCTTTGTTATTTGGCGACATTTCAAGTATAATCCGGCTTTCTGTGGATCGCTATTTGTGTCACATTTGCCCCCGAGCGCTCAGCAAAATGCATTTATGCATGCAAACAGCGTCGCTTCGTCGGAACACTAGAAAAAACCGGTCAAGTGCGAGCCGGCCTCGCGCACCGAGGGTTCCTTACCTTAGAAGGAGACGGAGAGTAAAAGTTATATTTACATAAGTATAGTTGTAGTTTCTATAGAGTTTATTTTAGGGACCGCTTAACTAAGTTTGTGGCTTTTTTGGCAGATTTCTATATTAACCATAATTATGTTAGATAGAGACGTCGTTTTATTTTTTCTGTAATATTTATCTATCTCTCTATAGGTAACGTTAATTATTTTAAAATTTTTAACTTTTGGAGTATTTTTTTACATTTTCCATCATGAGTCAAAAAACTATGCAATAGGTACATAAACAAAACCTATTTTAGAATAACCAATTGAAGTCCTTCCATAATGATACCCCGCTTGACCTTGTAACCCCACTTTAATATTTAGTCCCCCATTTGAACGAAATGCAACATTTTTTTCAATTGCAATAAAGGTGAGAAGACATTATTTTCTCAAATTTTCTAATAACTCCTCAAATCGATGCTTACGTAGTGTAATAACTATTATAATCCTCTGTGTCGATACCATAGTAGTTTCTGTGACAGATAGACGAACCGACGAAATCGGCCCGTAAGGGTTCTATTTTACCAATTTTGTACGGAACCCTATAACAAAGAGAGGCGTATACTAAAACTGTGCTTTTGTGGAATTATGATAATTTATCATTGAAAAGCATTTAGGTCAAGTCAGTGCCTATGTCACTTTGAAACTTGCAAAACCAGATTTTGTACCGGATATTCCAATGCAGTAGTTGTCGTGATTTTTATTCCAATTCCTAACTTATACAAACACTAGCAAATTTCGACAATTGTTTTTAATTTTAAATTAATATTACGTATTTGATTTGTGAACTTGTATTTTTAGGGTTCCGTACCTCAAAATAAAAAAAGGAACCCTTATAGAATCACTTCGTTGTCATCACTGTCTGTCATGGCCCTTTTTAAAGAGGTCCTTTTATAAAACTCGGATTTTTATACTAGCAGATGCCTCGCAACTTTATCCGCGTTAAAAGCATCCTATAATTATCCAGAGTATAAGTTGTTACTGTACAAAGTTTCATCAAAATCCTTTCAGCCGTTTGATTGAGCAATAAACAAGAATCCAAACTTTCGCATTTTAGTTGACCGAGCGAGCGAAGCGAGCGAAGCGTCTAAGTTTCGAGATTGACCAAAAATGCTATTGTCCGTCTGTCCTTCTGTCTTTCTGTCCTTCTGTCTTTCTGTCTTTCTGTCTGTAATTCTCTACAGGTCGCATTTTTCAACCGATTTTGACGAAAATTTGGCATAGGTATAAATTAATTAAACCTACAAAATGAGTAGAATAAAATTTTGAAAAACATTTTTTTAGAGTACCTACCATACTCGCAAAGTGGGAGTGAACTTTTTTTTTCTTGTGAATCCCATAGTGTGGGATATCGTTGGATAGGTCTTTCAAAAATATTGCTGGTGTGTGAATACCATTTTTTTCGATTTAGGGATCCGTTGGCGAAATATTAAGCTCTAAAGCGGTAATTTTTGTTAGAGTCACGTGTCCCCCCCCCCCCACCCCTGCCAGCTAAACGGTTGCTTCTGGAAATGTGAAAAAATTCATGGCAGTAGCATATATAACGTAGTTACAAGGAAAACTATTACGGCTAAGTAGGTTCTATTAGTTTTTGAGTAATAGTGGATCGACTTATGAAAGTTGAAAAAATAAATTATGTTCATAGAACTGCATACGTAAAATGGAAAATTATTTTTTTCCGCGTGATATCCATGGTATGGGGTATCGTTGGATATGGGTCTTTCAAAAATATCGCGGGTGTGTGAAAAACATTTTTCGATTCAGGGATCCGTTTGCGAAATATTAAGCTTTAAAGTGCTAATTTTTGTCACTTTAGTAGGTACTTTTTCTGTCTCCAACTACAAAGTTGACTTTTGTTGGTTTCTTTTAGGTTTGGTTTTTAGGGGCTGGCGAGGTCTACTGTTCTCACGGAACTACTAGTATTAGTTAGGATTAACTTTAATTGAAAATACTTTTCCTTTTTTAAATTAAAAAGAGTGGCAATTTATCGAAGTTTTAAAGAGCAAATGCAGCGAGAACAAAAATCCACTGGACATTTTTTTACTCCAACCGATAAGTAGAGCGGACAAGTAGCCACAGCCGCGAGCCGCGCGCGGGCCGTAAACCGCCCGACCGCAATCCCATTTTGTTTTCCAATCGTGTCAGCACACAATCACGAGTAACAGTAAATTGTTCATCAAGGGGAGAATACAACATGTTACCTACTTACATGTGTACATTTGGACACATGAGTTAGTAATGTACTTTCTCCAGGCTATGCTTAACATTCGAGGTGGTGCTAGCTATACTTCACTTACGAGGATATTAAAAGACACTACGAGGAGGACTCAACATATCAATATTTACATTTTGAAAAATTTTTCTATTTATCACAAAAAAACGGTGAACGGAGATACAAATAATCATGAATGGGCACGCTCGCTTGTTATTCAAACCTCGAATTGGAATTAAAAACTCATTGGTTTTCGTCGAATCGTTGATATTGAAAAATAACAGTGCGGTAATGGATATACATACAATTTTACTTTCCGCATGATGTAATAAGTAAAGAGTTGCTTTCAGCTCAATTATTAGAGATCTGCGTTAGTAAGAGTGCACTTTAATTCCGTGCATGCAATAGTAGTTTATGAAACTAAGTTATTAGCAGTTTCATACAATACTTTATATAAACTGATGAATAAAATACCATTTATCCACAAAAACACAATTCACGGAAACGTACACGATGGCCAGGAAAGCGCGTAGCTGCGCCCAGCGCGCGCCAATGATGTAAAATATCGAATTGAAATCTCTTTGGTCGGATCACATTGTTTTATAAGGCCGTTAGGTCCCATTCGCACGGACGTAATTTTATCGCGCGTTGAAGCGATATTTTTACTCCTTGAAATAGAAACATAACATAATAATATGGGCTTTACCTAATCCGTTCAGACAGAAGCGATTTGTTTTCGTATGTAGGCGTAAAAAATCGCTTTAACGCGCGATAGAATAACGTCCGTGCGAATGGGGCCTTATAGGCCAATCATAGTTTAGTCACATTGTACTTTAGGAAATTGAAAAAAATATATATTAAAGCATTATTTTGCAAGGAGAACTATCATGCTTTTTATATACCTAAGTATAGAGACGTACAATTAAATTATGTCATTATCACTTTATCGTCAGAACATTACAATATTATGATTATATAAAAACATTTCAAAATAGGTACCAAGTTATTTTAAATAGGTGTGTCACTAGAAGGGTGCGGTCAGCCAAATAGGCGTTATTTACGATATTTGTAATTATTATGAAACTTCTGTAAAGCGCACACCAAACAATTTTAATAAATTTTAACGAACCCCTTTGCACGATGCAGGGTATTAAGGCATTATGGAAAGCGCAATGAGATTAAAATTTTGAATTGACGTTGAAATTTTAATGCAACTGAAAGTGGTACTGTGGGATTATTCTGAAACTCGAATTTACACCCAGCGTCCGCCGGCAGCGGCTCTCGGTTTGTTCGTAACACCTCTCCCGACCCCTTCCGGGTAAATACTTGTCTCATTTTCTCACTAACTAATCCCACCACCAGTCAGAGCCGCACTATGCGATATGGGACCCGCCGCGCCTCTTACAAATAAAAATCGTCAAAGTCAACATATTTTATTGCTTATGAGTTACAACGAAGTTAAAAATTGTACACAATACGGGGTTAAATATTGTTCTGAAATGCTTTGCATTTTTTATTATTTATCGTATGCCATGTCATTTACATAGTTATAGGCAGTAATCGAACTTATTTAAGTTACAATTTCTGTACATTCTTATTAAATTCAATACTTATGGTATAAAGTATTTATATGTATATAATTTCATACTAAAATTAAGAAAAAATTCTATACAGGAGATGTACATGTCCGTTCGCACTCGTATATCCATAGTAAGTAGTTTTCCTCGCCTACTTAAGACTTGACATAGTTATAAAACTTGATAACCCGCATATAGCTTCAGGAACCAATATAAACTAATATAAAAGCTAAAAAATTGGTTATTTTGCTTGTTTGTTTGAACGCGCTAATCGCTGGAACCTGTACCTATGTACACCTGTAAATATGTACACCTGTATAGAAGACAATACGACATAATAATATCGCTAACTGCAAACGTAATTGCAAATTTTATCTCACGGCGCTTTGGAATTATCTGTTTAGCTATGTAAGATTAAATGAATAAATAATAATAATAAATAATCACGCTCCTTCGAAGAAATAAAACCATGAAAACATTACAATTATATGAAAATATGTCGGTATAGCTGTGATTCACTTGCGCAGTCGAATAAAAAGAGAGATGTAGGTACATTACTTCGCACAAAATGACGTTGCACTATTAGTACATCGCTCACTCGTATTTCGCACGAACGATACTTCGCACAAATGACATGTTGCACTATCGTACATCGCACACTTGTATTTCGCACGAACGATACTTTGCACAAGCGTGTGTCGCACTCCAGTAATAATCCACATTTATGGTAATAAAATAAAACGTTTGCGAGGAAGCGTCAGTCCACTAACAAATCCCTATTTACATAAATGTTTTCATCCATTCGTATTCTGCAAACTGGACATTCGGCGTGTAATGGTTTCTAGATTTAAATATTCTGTAAACTCTTCAGCCGGTTCTGTTGAGCCGCGGTCAAGTTTTATTTATTTTGTTCTCAAACAATAAACCGTCGCTTCAAGCGGACTCAGTCGACTCTACTTTTAAGTACATTATTTCTTCATGAGTTAATGTTTCTTTGTTATTTCATATAAACTTTATGGTAAGTGTAATTAAATTAAGCATTCGTAATACATACCTAGAAGGCAATGATAAAGTTGATAATTTTAACTTTTAAGTAGGTACTTAGTACGAAAGAAAAAGAAAGCTTCCTACTACTTAATAAAATACTATAAAAGTTCAGTGTAACGGTTTTATAGGTTCCTTTATCGAATCTGATTTCAGGGACATTCAGTATGAAGCAACAACTTTTGTGAATGTTTTTCTTACTTTTCATCCAATCGGATTTATTATTTTGTATGGAATGTGGGGGTTATTATTTTCCAATTTTCAAAATACTTACCTTCAGGAATAGAATACAGGACATACCTAACACAGATAACTTCAGCAATAGATTTATTGTTGACACAATCTCCGTGAAAGGCTTTTGTTCTGGAAACTATAGAAAAGATATCTCTATTGTTCACGAAACAACGTTCTCAGACTTATTGCCTTGTAAGTAATTCGCTATTTGTTATATGATTGTCCGGGAACAATTCAAAATAAAATTAGAGTTTTTTGCGATTTACTCAATAATGTCGAATCTTAAAAATGTCCAACGGTAGGTAAGAGTACTCGAGTAGGTACCTATTATAATTTTAGATAACTTTATTTATATGAATATTTACAATGAAGTTCATAGGAAGTATTCATATAAATTAAATTCATACTATGAACAGGTTCTCATTGTCATATTTTATAGATAATATAGAAATAATCTAGTGGAGTTAAATCGGGTGATTTCGAGAACCAGTTAATTGCTTATAAAAAGCATAAAACATCAATTCCTATACAATGGTAACTGCAATTTACAAACGTACTCCTTACATTTTAAATTACAAAACGGTAATTCTCTCTAAATTGTCGCTGGTCTTGGGTCCTTCATTTAAAATGTTAACTCTCAATGCGACGAGCCTAATTCATATAATTGCTTGCGGCACCGCACCGTAGGGTTTACAAGACAAGTGCGCGAGTACAGTGGGCAAATAAAATGGGTTGGTTAAAAGTATACGAATGTAGTGTTCGTCGTATAGAAATCGCCAGCGTTAGAAAATAGATTTTAATTACAATAATCGTAATCTATCTAATAATCTTAGGCATATGATTATATTGATTTGTCAGAAAGTTTGTTATCTAGAAACCTGAATACGATACGACTATCTTTCAAGGATTTGTCGGTGTAGGTCTGAAGTAGGTATTTCAATAACTACTTGCCGTTTCACTGACTTGTTCCCGTATGTCAAAGTTTGTATAGATAATAAAAATTATTGTTTTTATAAAAAAAATCAAATTCTAGACACAATACCGACAAAATAAATACTTGTAACTTTTTCATTGACGATACGAGTAAGCATCTTTGTATTGCCAAAAAAACATCAATACCGGTAAATGGAAACGTTGGCGCTTTTGGTACGGCGATCGTCAATACTAATCGCAGTGGTATGAAAATTCTTACCTCCATTGCGATCTTAAGGTGGCGAACCGCTTCCTGGGCTGACTGTACAGCGGGTGAGTGGCGCCACAGGTTGAGCTGCCCAGCTACAGGTTGGAAGTTATTAACGGGCCCGACATAACTCTTGCAGCTCCCGCCCACACCTCTGTCTGTACCTTCCCTAGAATTAGGGTTGCGAGATCAAAATATTAGGAGAAAATTAAATACTCTTGCTTTAATATTTCACGAGTGGTCCGAATGGAGAATATTACCTATGCAAAAGTAAAAGATTTTTTAAAATCGTACATACCAAGTTTACCTCTGTGTTAATGAGACAGATAGATATTTATTATAAGTAGCTTTTCTCGAGACTTGAGTAATTTCAATAAGTAAGCTTAGTGGTTGCCTCCAGCACTTTGAGTGCTGATCAGTTAGGTACTCATTGTCAGTCAGGCCAGGGTGTCATCATATCAGGCTTTCAACGTCCACTGCTGGACATAGGCCTTCCCACGTGAATGCCACCACACCCGGTTCTACGCGGCCTTTTTTATGTCCTCGGTCCCGTGCGAGACAGTGGACCGCCACGATTTCCACTCCAGACCTGTTCTGCCCTAACGGCCGTCCTGCGTCAGATGTGACCTGCCCACTGCCACTTTAACTTGCTAAGCCTTTTCAGCTATGTACTGTGAACTGGTACTATGGACTGCATTGTCTAAGTACCTAAGTAATTATTCCGTTCAAAATGTAATTATTTATACCTAGGTAGTATAGTAGGTACCTAATTTAGGAATGAGTAAGAAGAGCGTACGCAATATAATTACCTAATATAGGAGAATAAATATAGGTAAATCTTATGAACGGGAACATGAAAATAATACTACTCAGAAAATGCAATTAAATGGTATAATATATAATTATAGTAACAGTTAATGGTCTAATGACCTACAGCCATTTGTCAATAGTTCTACTCTATCTATAATTTTCTTTGTACCAACAATGAGGACCAACTTGTCTGATGTCTTTTATGAGTCTAATTTATATAATTTATTGGATGTCATTCTTTGCTCAACAGCACGCATTGTGAAACAAAACATTGTCACAACTGCTGCGAGCAAAGAGCAAAGCAACAAAATGACACAAGCTCGTATCCTGAAACAATTGTATGCGATGGGACGCGTGTGCATAAAATAGGGGTGCCAGTTGCACCTTGTGATGGAGCTTTGATCTGATAAATCGTCGGGTGATAAGAAAAAGTCACTAAGTTGTTAATTCTTTTTTTCATTAACAACCAGGCACAGGGCCTGAGGTCATGGGTTCGATTCCGTCACGGAACGAACATTTGTGTCATAACCATATCTGTTGGTTTTCGGATTCTGGGTATTTGTATGTATTTAAGTACTTATCTTAAAAGTTTATATTATTATTATATATGTTTATCAGTCGTTGAGTAGGTACCCATCCACAAGCTTCGGGCTGTTTTAGGACTAATCAGCCGTTTGTGAATTTGTCCAAAAACATTATTAATAATATCTCTGTATTCAATAATTTTCTTAGGTAGGTACATTAAGTTTTACGCAAGAAAACATTATAGGTAAATAATTAAAACTAAACTAACAACACTAACGCTAAAAACCCACCATCAATATTATTTGTCTACATAATTAGTAAATAATACATACCTATTAGAATTCCACCAAAGGAACACCGTTAGAGAGTTCGAGATGCAACATCTTGTTGTAACTCGATTTTCACAAAGGGGTTGACAACCCTAATGTGTACTATTGATGCGACGCTTGTGTGTAACTGCAACTCATTAAAAACGGGAGGTAGGAAGGCTTTTTTCCCGAGCCAGACTTAATTAAAGAGTGTTTTTAGAAGTGCCGGCTGTGTAAAATTTGACGGCTTTCCTTTTCCTATAATGAACTGTGGAGTTAAAAAAGATTTTTATTTCGCTGCAGTATTTTATTTCCATGGTATGGATGGTGTGTGGAAGAAAAACGTTGCCTTTTGTGTTGAATACGTTGCAAAGATTTTATTGTTTGTAACTTACTTTATATAATTGTTATTTTACTAGAGGTAGGATAGGACTCTATAATGTTATGTCACCATGAATTGCTTGTATAGTATGCAGAATATAAAATACAGACGTTACTTAGCTGAAGTACAGTTCAGGGGAAAACATGTATAGTTGGACACAGCGTTAACAAAAATATGTAGGTAGGTATTCTTTAAAAGGACCAAAAAATTTACATCAGTGTGCTCCTATATTGTACACACAGATACATTAATGTATATGCCTACTTAATATCCACATTATCCGACACAAATCAGAGTAGGATATCGTAAAATTATCTTTCAGAACTCAGAACAATTTCGATAGTTTAACGTCACACGTTACAAAATGTATTTGATGACATAAGAGAATGGTGTAATAGCTGCGATCACCAATACTATCGCAGAGTAATAGTAAAAAATACATCGTATTTAATACTTTTTGTTGATTCCTACTCCTAACCAGAAGAGTGCTTCAGAATAAAGTATAACACAGAACAAAATAAAGAATTAAGCGTAAAAACGCGTTAAAATGTATTTAAAAGCTTGTTGGTAATTCATTAAAAATAAATAAAAAAGTATGGGTAGGAGACGGCCATTGCAACAAATAAATTGTTCTTTTGTGTTTGCGCAGGTTACACCGAGGAGCAGCCTTCCACGCAGTTCACGGCCCAGCTGCCAAATGAGGTGAGCGCGGCCGCCGCGGGCGCAGTGGCCGGCGTCGGCGCCGCCCCTCCGCCGCCGGCCCAGCCCCTCTCCTATGCTCTTCTGCACCTCTCCCCCTCCGACTCGCCCGACCCCCCCTTCCTCCAAGTGCAGCTCCCCTCTGTCTCCCCCCCACCGCCACCGGCGAGCGGCAAGTCCATCTCAATGTGCTACACAAGCACCGGAGCTCTCTTATCCCTCCCGCCCAAGAAGAAGGACATCTACCGCCCCTACTGCCTGGACGAGCGTAATGCACATCTGCATCGCGCCGAGGAAGACCTCAACGCGGCGCATGCCATTCTTGATCTCAGCCAGCACGCAGTTTACCTGACCACCCCGCCGACACGCGCGGAACCCGCGCCCCCCGCACCGCCTGAGTCGCCGCCGCCGCCGCCCGAGCCGGTTATAGATCAAACCGCCGATAAGCCGAAAGAGACCGTCGCTTACACCTACGACGCGTTCTTCGTAAGCGACGGCCGCTCCAAGCGCAAGAACTACGCGAACGCGCCTGTAGAGATCGCCCAGCAACCCGAGCCTAAGTCAAAATACACGTGCAGCGAATGCGGTAAAAGGTATGCGACGTCGTCTAACTTGTCGCGGCATAAGCAGACTCATCGAAGTTTAGACTCTGTATCGGCTAAACGATGCGGCGAGTGCGGTAAGGCATATGTGTCGATGCCAGCGCTGGCCATGCATGTTTTGACGCACCAGCTGTCCCACGTGTGCGGCGTGTGTGGCAAGCTGTTCTCGCGGCCGTGGCTGCTGCAAGGTCACCTGCGCTCGCACACCGGCGAGAAACCGTATGGCTGCGCGCACTGCGGCAAGGCGTTCGCGGACCGCTCCAACCTACGCGCGCATATGCAGACGCACTCATCTGACAAGAACTACGAATGCTCGCGATGCCACAAGACGTTTGCGCTCAAGAGCTACCTCAACAAGCATCAGGAGTCGGCGTGCGTACGCGACGACGACGGGCCCGCGTCGGACCTCGACTCGCCGATGACGCCCGCCTCCGCCTCGGGTTAGACGCTGCCTATCGGCCACTGCAACTAGGGACCGTAACCGCTGGTTTACACATAAACTTAAAGTATTAATATGAATTTAGCTTGTTAGCATAATATAAATTTACAAATTTTAATGTAGGAGCGCGCGCAGTCGGCGCCGGCGCCGATCCGGTGCTGCCGCCGGCGTGCCGCGCTGCAACCAAGCAACGTTTCGCATACAACGAATCACGTATGACCCCGTAGCGCCGCGGCCGCCGCGGCTTTAGGCCGTAGCGACACACGTCCCGATAACGGTAATATTTAATTATGTACATATTCGTCGATAAAATATACCCTTATATACATAGAAGTATTGAAATATGGATGAAAACTAATATCTTTTGTAGGTGATTTTTACAAGCGCAATGTAGGTTAGAGAGTTTTAGGGTGTAAGTTAAGATGCGAGCGCCGAGATGCGAGCGCCGCCCGCGCGCCGAGTCGGCCCGTGTCTGCGGCCCGTCGGCGTCGCCCGTCTCGGTGCGGGACGGGCGAAACTTTCCGTCCGGAGGCCGGCACGCCGCCGCGCCGCGCCGTGCCGTGCGGCGACGGCGCCGCCGATCTCTCTTCGCCTGTACTGTGTCGGTGTCGCAACAGTGCCTTAGCGGCGACCCTGTGCCGCATCAGCCCCGCCGCCCGCCTCTATTCCCCTATGACTTCAATATAAGTACAATAATTATTATATATTAAGTAGGTAAGGTACAAGTGGCACATTATAATAGGTATCGCCTCAACTTAACTCAACCTTTAAAAAAAATCACTTTCCCATTCTTAAGTTTCCCAGAAATTCAATATTTTCTTGACCAAGGTCGTGAAATAAAATGAAGCAATATTAGAATCTAAGAAAAACTAACGATTAGGTGTAGTATTAAATCTAAAACTCTTTTGTAAGTCAGAAAAAACATCTGTTTATAAGAAAATATTTGGCGCTATTGACGAGTAAACAGTTTAACAGTTAGCTATGTATTCATTTTTTTTTTAAACGAACTTTTGGTCGTAATAATTTATTATTATTTAGGTATCGTTAACTCGTAACTTGGAGATATCAAAGACTTTGCTATACCTACTAAGCAAATGTAGGTAATAAATGATGATCTATGATTATGATAAAGAAAATGTTGTATGTAAAGTATTATCAATGCAATAATTTGTAAGACAGCATTACGATCATCAGATATTGTCGTGAAGTCCGAACAACTATTGCAATTACAATAAAACTCTGCTTACAATGCCGTTGTGGCTGCGATACCTTTATCGATCAATCCCCCATCACTATACAGCACACGTCGCGATGACGATTCCTGAAACAAGCCGGACTACGCTTTTACAATACATGACGTCGTATTGTAAAATTTGCATTGATTTAGTCCTTGATACACCGATATCATTACGTGGTGTAGTGTCGTTTTTAACTGGCTTCAGTTTTATTCGCGCCATATGTTTGAGTGTCATACGTACTGTCCTGCTTGCGCTTAAGGCCGGGTCAAACCGAATGCAGCACGGCGCAGCACAGCACAGCGCAGCACGGCTTATGACGTTGTAAATATATGGAACATTATGAGAGATTATGAGAGAAAACCGACAAGGCACGATGCTGCACAGCACTGCGCAGCTACGCGCGTATCCGTGCGTCAAGCCATGCAGAGACAACCCGAGCGCGCGTCTGGCAACGTCGCGCGCGCGCCGTGCCGTGGTGACGTTGTATTCGTATGGCACTCACTAGTTGACGTCACACCGCGTGCGGCGATTGTGTTGCGGTACAGCACGTCGCGACAACTGGCCGGTGTTACGTGCTACTAGGAAGCGAGAGTATGTTTTAGAGTCATTCTATGTTATCGCGACAGTATGTGGGTTGAAAAGAGCGAGCGGCGGGCGCGTCTGCGGCGGTGTAAAGGCTGGCCTGCGCCGCGTAACACCCAGCGAGCATGCCTTTAGCAGCGTGTTATACTAGTCAAGTCACGCTGGCAATAAACTAACTTAGGCTAACGTAGACGTAATTACACCCATTATCTAGGATGCATTAATTAAGAATCAAAGCATATTTTGAAGAGGCCGTGAGCAATAATACACATACAAGAATTATTTTGTGTATTAAAAACTGGGGGCGGTATTCCGTGGGGCGGTAAGTGACCAAAGTGAGGGCGGGAACAACTTGTCTATTGAACTAAATTGATTCATTTTGATGCCTCGGCTAAACGTATTAGCAACTAAATATATTTTTATGTATAAACTAAAAAGTGGACGTTCAAAGTATATTGAGACCCTATTAACGCATCTAAAGTAATGGGACCTAGAAGTAACTTAGATTAAGTTCAAGAACCTTACAGATAATACTGAAAGGAAACACTGGAAAAACTTAAGTGAAACTAAAGCAAGATATGTTAGAAAAATTTAAGTATATTATGTGGGATCACAGTTAATAGTATAGATATATTATAGATCTATCTATAACTGTGTGTGGCAGTCTAGAGAATGTAGCGAATGGGTGAGGCGGTGTGAAGGTGGGGTTAGGGCCAGTTATTAACTACATTATTAATTAATGAAATGACTGGATAAAATAAAATTGTCACCATAAAAATTAAAAAGTTTCTGAAGCATTTCAAAATGTTGACGTTCACCTTGACTTTCAAAGTGATTTTAAAACAGTGTTATATGTAAGGTTGTTGGTTTAAGAGGGCACGTGGTGCTCGTGGTGGGTATTCGAAAAGCAATAATAATGTAGGCACTATTCAAGTCGCGCACCGCTGTCGAATAGTTGCAGCCGTAGACTTTCAACCCGTAGTATCTACAGTAGTTCTAATAGTATCCATTAACATAAACAGAATAGGAAAAGCGAACGATAAGAGGGAAAGTGCCGATAACAAATATACTCAAAGACCTCTTAAAAAATTAAATATTGCATTCCTACAATAGTCGCATGCCTGCACCAAGAATCGAACTCAATGCGAAAAAATGAATCTGAATGTTAATGGTACCAACTCATAGAGCAACTGCCGCATATAGTCGAGCCGGATGGACGTGCATGGATGAGGTGGTTAGATAATGATTCAAATTTCTGTATTAATAAACATTGTGTCATAACATAAATTAACGGAAGGCCCTGAAATGTGACATCAACAATAAAGTTTCCCTTGACTAACGGGATAAGATCGTATCGTCTAAAAAGCAAAATGCCTAAAATCAATGTCTAACCTTATCCGTAAGTGCCATAAAAGTATAAATGTAATTTTTTTCGTGTCTGTGACTATTCAGCCTAACATCTTCTTAAAATCTACGATTGCAATTAAAATCGCCTTTGAGTTAAATAAGTTCAATAGTTATGGTACTTTCGCTCCATCCACGCGTCTTTTCTATCTTGTATAAACATCCGGTACCCAGCCCCATAGAGGAAATCGAAGAAAAGATTAGCTTGATACAGAATGCTAGTTGGAGCGAGATAGAGGTTTCCAAAATGTGGGGTCGATACCCCTCGTAGTGTATTAGTAGTGCCTCGCAAGTCAATTCGTCGTTGGTGGATTTATTTACCCCTGTCAATTAATGTAATGTTTTAAAAACCAAAGTTCCTGTGATCCTATTTATTGAAGTGGAATTTTTTGTAAGCGGAAAAAGTGCATTTATTTAAGCACCGAGTGCTGTTAGTTTTTTTAGGTCAGCGTTTTTCAAATTCGAAAACAAACAAAAAAATCTTATAGGTAATTTATGAATCTGTCTGGTATAATACTTAAGTATATTTTCTGCAATAATATGTTTAAAGTCTAGGTTTTTCTGGAAAAATATCGTTTATAATTTTTCAATATAATGTCTCTTGACAAGTTTTTTTCATAATAAGCTATACATTTTCCCATTCGGCATTTTATGGATACGTTTAAATGCCTGTTAACGGGAAATATAATTATGTATATTACTATACGTATGCAACTTTATATAAAACAAACTCACGCCCCGCAACTATACGACGGCGTTAATAGTTTTTTTCTTTCCGTAAGATCCTTCTACAAAGTATTAGAAAACTAGTGTGACAAGGGAAATAGAGATTAATTTATATATATGTATATTTATAAAATTTTATATAGGTACATCTATTTATTCGTAATTTATTAACACATTTGTGACCTCACTCGTTTTGCTTCCAGTCAATACTTCGGGAACGTAAAAATTTGGAAAACGCTGAAAACCGAGCCCTTAATGATATTTTCCGGTAAACATTTGAAATGAGTTAAAGGTACTTCCCAATGTAATTCGCAAATTATTTTTGTGAAGGCTATATGTTGAAAGATTATGATAAACATAGGTTTACAAAATTATTTTACGGCTAACAGAACCGCCTGGAGAGGCACTTTTCTTGTCTCTAGCTATATTCCTAATATTCCTACAAGTAGATGTAGTGCCACATTTTTAACTACCTAGATATTAGATCCTGTCACTTGTAACATTTTACAGAGATAAGCAATGGTCGCGCGTTATAAGCAATAAACATGTAAAGAATAAGCAATACTGTAGATTTTATGTACGAGTACCTAGTTAATATATTATTGTTTATTAATATTTAGTAGTATTTTAGATGTTTTTGGTGCTTCGGAGTATTAAATTGAAAAATAAATGAAACTAATCTGACATCGAATATTATTGTAATTTTTAATATTGTATATTTATTGTAATCAAAGAAATTGCAAAAGAATAGCGTTTGTAATTTCTTTGATCAAATGTATAGTTTTTGGTGTTGTACCTATATGAAATGGAAAAAGGGATGCAACATTTCTAAACAGTCATAACTTTTTGTCAACAAATATTAAAATACAAAAATTAATATTTTCAAAATAAAAGTTTTGGTAAGTTTTTATAATGTCAGATAACTAAAGTCAATTTCCAGAATACAAAAGGTAAAAATTTGTTATACACCGACAGATTGTATATATTATAATTGTTTTTATGTAGTAGCACCTATTCTTCTACAAACTTATAATTTCAAACCTACTTTGTTCTACCTATCTAGACGAAGTAATATTCGTAATATATTTCGTACTCTACCTACTTAGATCTAGTTTAACCTGTGTACTCTTTCTCCTACTCCCTTCAAATAAATTCTTTAATCTAGCTTTATATCCGATTGTTCGAATTTTGTAGTAAAATGCAAAAGTAATGGCTTTTAAAAAAATTGAAATAAATCTAAAACGAGATATTTTATTCAAATATTTATACTAACGTTATAATAATTGTAGTTATTATACAGATAATTAAGTAGTTAATAATTTAAACATTAACTAACGAAACCAACTTATATACAAAAATATATACATTTAAATGTAAATATTTCCCAGTGTACCAAATTCCCTTCTTTACAATTTTTGTAGGTGTAGTATTATGAAATACCTTTATAAATTATATTATAGTAAACGGTCATGTAGATGTACTAGACAGACAGTCTGACTTCATAGATACACCAAGTTGTTATACTTATATTATACTTACCTAATCCGTGTTTGTTACAAACACAAATTATCACAAAAAGTTTTCAGGGTAAAATTTAAATGATTAAATACAATATACCTTGTCATTTTTAGTAGTTTTAACAATTTTCAAGTATTGGAATACTATCATAATCTGTCTAATATTGTTGGCGTCTTAAATATAGGTACATTATACATGGCCTGTAGTTAATTGGGTTTGTTGCGATTATTGTATTCATACACGGCAGCATTGCAGAGCCGTCTCTGTATGTGCTGCATCCGCTGTTACGCCACCTGAAGTAGTAGGTATCTAAATAATTGCATAAGATAAGTATGTGTGGGTGCGCATCACTTGGTAAAAATACAAAACTTTTTAATAGCAGTAGACAAAATTCTGAAAGTGGAAAAGGTACGGTTGTTGTTTTGAATCAATTTCAATTTTACCCTGTATACGTAACACTTTACTGAACCTATTAATCATTCACAAGATAAAAGTCAAATAGCTACTTATTTGTTTTATAAAAAAATAAGTAAACGCAATTCAGTGATATAAATAAATACCTATAAAAATGTCCAAATTAGCAATACATTATAAGCAATAACGAAACATTAGACTTAATTATAAAATTCCTTAAATAGTTAATTAATTGATAGCAATAACGTAATGAAAATTACAATTAAGAAAAGCAATACTTGAAGCAATATTGTTTTAGATTTAGTTGGAGGATGGAACACTTATTGTGGGACTATCCTGCAATCGGCTATACAGTAGACTGCGAGAGTGATAAAATGTAATATATTTTTAAATATAGGAACTTAGTTTTCCATCTACGAACTGAAAAGGAAATGACTTGACGACATTAATTACAGAAAACCTAAGATGTTTTTAAAATGTCAGCTCCAGATATTAACAGCGTATGAAGTGTATCTATAAAAATAATTAGGTTTTAACAAGAATAAAAAAAACCCAGTTGTTACTGCTAATCCTTTTTATTCTATTATTTTTGTTACGAGTACATATTTTGACGTATTTTCCCTTCAACTTTCGTTACACTCGACGTCTTATGACCTGCATTTTCTATTTAATGAATATGTAGAAATCAACGTAATTACTGATTTTCATATCCTTTCAGATATCTTGAGTAGACCTGTAGAAAATATATGGTCGAAGAGAGTTAAAAGGTCGCTGAGTCCTTTCAATTTCTTGTAACACTGTAGGTGCTCTCTGTCAGTGCCGAACGAACGCGTAGGAGCAAAAGAAAAGGAAAGTGTCTAGCATTATAAGAATATGGTTCGACAGTTCATAGTTTTAATAAAATGCTGAAAATGTAGCGAGAATTGAAAGGATTTTTCCTATATATTTATATCAAAAATCCCTTCTACGAGACCTTAACATTATGTATAAGAAATTGCTACGAAACAGCTACGCGGACGGCTCGTAGACAACTGCTACAAAAATAGCTTTCACTTTGAACGAGTAAGTATTTGCAGGAAACGCTGAGCATTCGTTTATGAAAAATAACGTCCAATATCCTTTTTGGTTTATGGCGTAGTAAAAATAACGAAAACAGCCAAGTAGTTGTCGTTTGACTGAATAAAAGGATCGCAAAAGGTTCTCCCGGGCAGAGAGGTTTTGGGATTATTTGTAAAATCATAAGGTTTATTCAAGAGTATTTTTCACTTGTTCAGACGTTCGATTCCCCACCGGGAACACGCAACTTATTTAGTCCCTGTTCCAAGCGTTTTGTAAATAGCGATAAATTTGCCTAATTCCAATAATAAAGAAACCCCTGGATTATAATTACACAAGTGTATATTAGGAGTTGCTTTAGAAAAAACAACTTTAAACTTTTCAAGATTTATCAAAGTATATTTTTGGAAAACTATTTGACGACGATTAAAATTTGTAGTAATGAAACAAGCAAACTGAAAAACAGTAGAGAAATCAAGGTAAAAGAATCGCAACGTCCGTTTTCAAATCTATATAAACTGTAAAATCTTTGTACGGGAGACAACCTTTCGTTGCCTTTTTTCTTAGTACAATTTCTCTTACCTACTTCAAAAGTGATAAAAAGTGTTTAGGAATTTTAAATTAAAAAAGACATCGATGAGAAATATATCGAAATTCACAACGAATTATTTTATTTGTAGTTCATTTGGAGTAACGAATACGGATATTAGATTGTTTATTATTATATAGGGGGCTACCTCAGGCGTTCTGGTTGTATTCAAAATCATTAGGTGGCAACATTGGTAGGTAGGTACTTAAAATAAAATAAAATCTGCATTTATAAGGACATCCATATAAACCTAAGAAATTTATATGAGATTATCCTGACTTCCAAATTTCACGAGAGTCACGAGACTAATAACTAAATAACTTTGAATAGACACGACGACAAAAAAATAATTTATTCATACTAAAGATGAAAAACTGACAAATTATCACTAAAAGTTAATAATATATCCATCAATGGTTACAAATAAATGTAAGTCGCCTAGGTACTTTAAAGAATCCAATGTTGCCACCTCGTGCTTTTAAATATACCGTTAGCAGCGAACTTATTAAAGTTCGCTGACCGTTAGTGATGTGAAAAGTGTATTAGTTATATAGGATTATAATATAGGTAAATAGGTACTAGATGATGTCACGAGGATTATTCAATAAGTTGTTTTGTTAAAATTATTAAGATACGGATATAAAATGTCCAACTGTCTTTGCAATTCTAATTAATTTTTTTTTACAAATTTACACAGTTTTCATTAAGTTACAATTACGATTTCGTTTTATAAGCATTTATGGAACGAGTATTTTGTTATATATAACCAAGTTTTGTTTTAATCTAACGTCTTAGTTTTTTTGTGTCTCGTTTAAAACTGTTACATTATATGAATTTTTGAACTTTATCAAACTAAATCTAGGCAATTAGAATAAAAATCACAGAGATTTTTATTTTAAAATCTAGTTCACGTCCCCGAATCTAGTCCTATCCTAGTGTAGACCGTAGAAAATCTAGTTATTTAGAAGACTATTTATATTCATATTTATACCAATAGCAGTAGAAAGAGAGGTGATTATTACTAATGTGATGCATCGTAGAACGTGAGAGTGAGTAGGACGTAAAATAGAAAGCGAAAGGTAGTGTAAGAGTAGACGCAGAGTTGAAGTGTAATCAAGTTTGCCTTAAAAGTTTATGTATAAGTGAGTTTTAACACCATTTATGGTTAAAAATCGAAATTTCTACGAACTAAGATACTTAGGTAGGTACTCATAATAAAGTTCAAAAAGTCGATGGAATCGGAAGTAAAGATTCCAACATATTATATAATACATAGGTATTTGTCAGTCACTAGACACTTGTCATAAACTTCTGTCAAGGTTATTACTGTTATTTATTACTTACTTTTGTTTATATACATAAGGCAAAATTCAATAAAAAAAATACCTGCCAATTGGCTTCAAGACAAAATGAATGTTTACATAAGATGAGCTAATTAATTTACTAGGTAAGTATATCAAAAGTCACGTGATTATATATTAAATAAATAAAAATATCTTAAAAGATTATGAGGTCAAAATAAATATCCACTGAGAATAACTAATGGGTGACACAATTCCGAATAACTATTATTATTATGTTCATAAATCTTTACTATTGAAAAACTGTAACGGGAGTATTCCTGTACATTGAAGGGATTTTCCAAAAAATAATTGGAATATGAGACTTCACTTAGGCTTATCTTAGCCTACAACACTTTTCAAAAAAAATCTTGTCAGTCTGATTGAACCCGCATCACGCTCAAACTATAAACTGGTCCGATTTGAACCGTTTTTTTGTTTGAAAGCATGGTCTGACGTAAATCTGGTGTACTTAGATTATTTAAATTCTATCCCTAAAGGGAAAAAGGAATGTTAAAGTTTGTACGGGTAACAAAAATTTACAGATCAAATTTACATGCCGTGGACAACAGTTAGTAACATATATACGAAACTTTTTAATGCGGGTGAAGTGGGTCTAATAGTAAATAATGACTTGATATTAGACTTTTGCATGAAAATCCAAGTTTTCTAGGGGTATAAAATACCTTACTACACCCATAAAAAATGAAACTTCTAAGTAATAATTGACCGAGCGAGCGAAGCGTCTAAGTTTCGAGATTGACCAAAAATGCTAATGTCCGTCTGTCCTTCTGTCTTTCTGTCCTTCTGTCTTTCTGTCTGTAATTCTCTACAGGTCGCATTTTTCAACCGATTATGACGAAAATTTGGCATAGGTATAAATTAATTAAACCTACAAAATGAGTAGAATAAAATTTTGAAAAACATTTTTTTTAGAGTACCTACCATACTCGCAAAGTGGGAGTGAACTTTTTTTTTCTTGTGAATCCCATAGTGTGGGATATCGTTGGATAGGTCTTTCAAAAATATTGCTGGTGTGTGAATACCATTTTTTCGATTTAGGGATCCGTTGGCGAAATATTAAGCTTTAAAGCGGTAATTTTTGTTAGAGTCACGAGTCCCCCCCCCCCCCCTGCCAGCTAAACGGTTGCTTCTGGAAATGTGAAAAAATTCATGGCAGTAGCATATATAACGTAGTTACAAGGAAAACTATTACGGCTAAGTAGGTTCTATTAGTTTTTGAGTAATAGTGGATCGACTTAAGAAAGTTGAAAAAATAAATTATGTTCATAGAACTGCATACGTAAAATGGAAAATTATTTTTTTCCGCGTGATATCCATGGTGTGGGGTATCGTTGGATGGGTCTTTCAAAAATATCGCGGGTGTGTGATAAACATTTTTCGATTCAGGGATCCGTTTGCGAAATATTAAGCTTTAAAGTGCTAATTTTTGTCACTTTAGTAGGTACTTTTTCTGTTTCCAAAGTTGACTTTTGTTGGTTTCTTTTAGGTTTGGTTTATAAGGGCTGGCGAGGTCTACTGTTCTCACGGAACTACTAGTAATAATAATGTTTTGGACAAATCCACACACGGCTGTTTAGTCCCAACTAAGCCGAAGCTTGTAAATGGGTACTCAACCAGTTGATAAACATACATAAATACTTTTTAAATAAATACAAACGAACAAACAAACACCCAGAATCCGAAAACCAACAGATATGCTCATCACAAGTATTTATAAACTTAGGTAGTTACGAAGATTACCTCCAGCAAGCATACAAAAGTGTACGGTGTACGAAAGTCTTATTTATACCTTACGAGGCCAACAAGGGTTTTGGCTACACAGTTTAATTTAATTTTTTACCTATATATAAATGCTACATACAACCTAATCGTACGCGAAGCTGTAATATAAACATAGCCATCTTTTACCAATCTAACTTTTATATGATAATGGTAGGCCTTTGGTAGGCTAATTTAGCCATTAACGTCTGACCTCGACTTTCAAGCTGACCGTGGCACTTAAACCACGGGGCTTGTTGTCACAATGACGATGAAAAGGTACATTTATGAACCAATGTTATACTCACTTATACAAAAACAGGAACATTTTAATATGATCATTGATCACAGGAATGAATTCCTAGCTAAAAGGGTTAAATCGTTCAATCAGTATTCTATAAACCTATTTTATCAATGGGAGGAAAAATCAGATCAAGAGTTTGTAGTAGTTATTAAATTGTCAGAATTTCACGCCTACACATTGAAAAGGTAGGTGACGATCTAAACCTGAATCAGAAGAAATCCTTTTCGTATGAAGACTGTCGGTGAAAGTTGTAAAAGTAAGATAGTCTGGATTCTTGGATTTCAATCCTTTTTACTAGGAATGTCAAAGAGTACAGGTTGGTAAAGTGCGTGGTTTCTAAAGGTTTACGAAATGTTTGTACTCGTAATTAAGTCTGGCAATGCATGTAACTTTAGGATATTCATCAAAGTTCCAATAATTTTTCATCAACATGACCAAATGAATGTCACTTTTTAATATTAATAGTATAGTTGTTGTCGAACTCCGAGACCAAACATGAACTAGGCTTGCGTAACATCATTTCACATGATTAGGACTTACTGAAACCCGTTTATTAATTGTACATCATGGCCTATGATTTTTCAAAGGGGAAGATGAGGGACACTCTTATATTATGGCTTACGGAATTTTACGCACAGTCAATTTACACTTGATTCAAATGTGTTGCTCACAAACACTTTAGAAATCATGGATCATGACTTAATTTATGCAACCTTGAGTTTGCTGTACTTATTTATTTAAACCTAATAATTATTATTAAAAATAATCGTAGCTTATAATGTCAATTTTTTAATTCACTTATTCCTTCCTAATAAGCAATTATATACCAAAGTACCTACAGAGTTAGAAAATTGCATGAATTATTTAAGGTGTAACAAAATACCTGTAAGTAGGTATTTAATTGAATACAGAAAAATAAATTGTATTGTGACTTTTAGAAATTGTTAAATGACTTCTCGTACAAATGAGTTGCCGAACGTTAAAAAAAATCAAAAAGTCAACATTGTTTACTAAAATTCAGAGTATTTTGTTACACCTGTATTATTATTACATATATAGTTATTATAGAAATAAAGTATATTATGTAAGCGTATTAAATTTGAAATAAATTGTCGCAAATTAGTTTGTCAGGTACACGAATGAAAATATGTAGATATTCAATGCAAATTCTCGTTTCTTTCAGTTAACGTCTCCGTAGGCTATTAATGAACTATTGCAGGAATTAAGTCTCAGAGATCGAAGAAGATATTTCATTAGATGAAACCAAAAAGAGCAGAATGCGTTTACTTTCCACTTTAGGAATGGTGCTCATCAGTCCATGCACGAACGAACGCTTAATAGCATGTCATTAATTTCGCTCGTTAATAGTCGTTACTGTTTTAGTGAAAATAATACTATAGGTAGATATTGAACTGGCAATTGTCTCTCGTTAATTTTGCAAAAAGAGTACCGTATCTTCCTACTTTGGTTTCATCTGTGGATATATTCATTTATTTCTGATATCGAGGGCCAATTCTTTCCATTTCCTACCTTTAAAAATATTAACTATTTACTATTATTGTCAGCTGGACTGAAAACTTGGAATTGCTCTACTGAACACCATAGAAGATAGTTAACTGGAAAATTATGTACCACTTACCAATCTGCTATCTTATTTATTTTTAAGTCTTGTTTATCTCAAGTAATTAGTATATTTGTTTATTTATATTTTAGTGTTTTACATTGTTAAATCGTCAATAGCATTGTATACATCGAAGCATGGACAATTTGCATAAATGATACATACTTGGGTTACCTAAGTCAACTTTAAACTACCTTTTAGTTTCCCAAGCAGTTTAGGTAAACAATTTCGGGAATCCTTCAAAACGGTTACCGATAAAGCGTAGCTTTTCTTGTGCATGTGCCTGTCTCCTTGATAGCATGAAAATTACTAGACCAATTAAGCTAAGATTTGGAGCATTTAAGTAATTTGTAAATTGCTTCGATGGTTTATAGGAGAAAATCCCATGCAGTAATAGTGTCGATTGAATTTGCTAACTTATATTTATTAGGACCTGCGCTCTGCTGCATTCACAATAATATCACGCATGCAGTGCTACCACTATTTTCTAGTATTGCAAGACTCGAATCCTCGAGTCGTATTGAAGATTTACTCTTTATTTACAAATTTTTTCCTAAGTAAAGATTACAGTTGGTTGAAGGCGTAAGCAAGACTCGAAAGTAAAAACCGACTCATGGTAAAAAAAGACCAGGAGTCCTAATTTGAATCGTTCGCCTCGCTTCGAGCGGTCGATTCTACTTATTTTCAATCGACATCCGATACAAAGTCCAAACAAAATGAGTAAAATCGAACGCTTGAAGAGAGGCGAGCGATTCAAAAATAGGACTCCAGAGCGCTAAAAGAAGACTGCTGTAATGAAAATAGAGTCATGCTCGATGATTGTAGAAATCGAGTCTTGTTTAAACGGCCGAGTCTCGAAATTTACATTGGTTTTAATGAAATAGTAGTCAAAGATTCGAATCTTTGGTAACACTACTAGATAGAAGTATGGAAAATGTGCGCAGAACCGCAATATAGCACGGAATGGTAATCTTGTTTAAAAACTGGTAAGCCAATATAATAATTTCGTTATATTTACGGCTTCTCTAGATATGAATAATTGTGTGAATTATTAATTAAATTTCAAATATATATACAGAGCGTGTGTACAAGGGTATTGATTCTGCTACTCAGTCCGACCAACTTTTGATGTACGACTTCGAAAACAATGTATTCTCTTGACATTTGTAAATGCTCACTTTTAGCTCAAACTTTATTAGTCTAATCAGTGTAAATCGTGAATTTCATGACGTAACTTGTTGCGTACGCGGCCGAACAGCATTCTTCGTTTGTAACTTAGAAGAAAGTAAATTTATCTACGAACCGTAGTTACGTACGCAGAAGTGATTTTAGCGACGTTTATTTACGTCTGTAAATGAATGTCGCTAAAGTCACTTACAGACGACGACAATTATACTGAACGACATAAAAATGCGATTTACTTGTTCGAGACAATTAAAATCATTGAAATACATTATTTTCTAAAGGTGCAGAACAAAATGTTCCATTTAAGGAGCAGGGCGATACTTGCTCTAGATGCCCAACGCTCGAAGACAATCGTCCAGCTATAGGTACTTTAATGGTATTGTTTAACCTCACCTGTGGTTGACCGTACAAAGAAGAAATCCTACCTATACTTACCGGTCTGCTTAGCACAAAATAGTAAGGACATGATTAGTTAATTGGAAATCTATATAATTATCAATCGTCAGCCTGTCGCACGCCCACTGTTGGACCAATAACAGTCGATTCAACTTTATTTATACAATGGTGCCAGAAACGGTAAAAATCGAGGTCTATGTTCAAAGGGGGACGTTGGCAGGCCGACGATTTGACTCCTAGAAATGAGTTGGTAAACTGTTTACGATTAAGTGTGATTCTCTGTTTGCTGGCAGTTGTTATTTTTGTTTTCATAGACCTACTACATAATAAACTGTATTGTATAATCGGTGTTTTCTTTTCTATAATAAAATCCCATATAAATATACGTGATAACCTTATAAGTAGGTCCTCATTAGCGGATCCCCAGGGGAACTCGAAGGGGGAACATGCGAAAGTACTACCAGGAAACCGCAAGTAGAAAGTTTTCTTCGAGTTTGTTTGTATGCTATGGAGTAAGAGACGAGTACCCTAGGACAATAAAATTCAAAAACCCAACCCAGACCACGACCAACTCGTACAAGTTTGTCTGCCGAGAGAACAAGTTAGGCCTCGCAACAGTTGCGTTGCTGCTCGTCATCGGACTGTGGCAAATATAGCCCAGCGCTAAAAAGTATCCAGAGACATGGGCTGTTCGGTATTTTTGGTTGAGTAATCTTATCCTACTCTCTGATTACACTTGGAAGAAGTACGTCAGTGATGTATGCGCGGGCTTTGTCAAAACCAGCTCACCCGTTGTAGAGTGATTGAAATATTTTTCTATTCAACTTTCGCATTCATGATATTACTGGTATATATACCGGCGTTCTTCCTACCTACCCCGTCAGGGACATAGCATGAAATAAATGTATGTAATTACGTATATAGCTGCGACTTCGTCCAAGTTAAAAGTATCTTACATGTTTTACTACTGGTCGCTTTCTAGCTATAAAGTGTACCACGATTCATCAAATTCTGTTCAATAGTTTTGGCGTAATGGTTGAGCAACAACCAAACAAATAATAAACAAACTCATTCGCAGTTTTATAATATTAGTTGGAATAGAGAAAACAATAAGTAAATTTAAAACGTATATATTTATATAAATATTCATATAGGGAAAATTCCCATATCTATTTTTTCCTAAGAAATAGGTAGTTTAGTTTAAATTTAATTACAACACATCTGAAGGAAGGTACAAGTTCATATTTAGCACTCATATCATAACTGTATGAGTTACATAAAACTAAATAATATACATTATATGGTTTTACAAAAGATAAACATTCAATAATGATATGTAATTTTTATAATGATAACTATTCAATAATATGCGTATGACACTTTTATATTCTTAATAAACAACTATAATATAAATTCACAGACAGACATAACGACGAACAACAAGCCCCAAAGATAGGCGAGAGGATTTACGATAATAATGTGACCGTTGAAATATGTCCAATCTGAGTAACTGCCAATCTGAAACATTCTATAATAAAAATAGTTTACTAGAGACTTACTTTGCGAATACACATTAATAAGGATTCAAACGAATCTAGAACAGAATCATTTTAATTTCACCATTAAGTTTTTAAAATAATAATTGTTTGAGTTAATTTATTTTCTGCTATTTTTTGTTAAATTAATTTTTGTAAATTTTCTGCTATTAAATTTGGGCTTTATTCAGTTTGGACATTATTCAGTTCGAGTATGGATGTTGGATATGTTCCAGATTGGACATCATTATCGTAAATCGATGACAGCGACGGGGGAACGGCGGCGCATAGTACATATTTTAATAATCTGACACACTTATCGACAGCGATCAACGATTCGTCCATCACTTTTAGTATGAGATGCCGTTCGCCTTCGATGTCTGCCGATCAGTGTATCATGACCTAGGTATATAATATAACATATTTTTACAATTTCCTGACTTGTGCGACTGCAAGTAGTGCAAGATAGGTACTATAAAATAAAGGGGTTTGAATTATGGCATCTTTCAGTAGATTACTTTGACATTGTAAATAACCTTCAAGACGTTAAGAATTAAATTAATAGTAAATGACGAATTCCACTTACAGTTTGGTGGGATTAAAAAGGTCACAACTAGGTCACATGCGGTAAAAACATGTTTTACCGTTCATGGAAATACCCGATTGGCGTGAGACGATAGTCTCGGAAAAACAGCGCCGCATTACATCCCGCGGTTTATTTCGATGTTATAAAGGAACTTCGAGAGATAAAAGAATGAAAAAACACACATTAAAACTTGGAGACAAATTGGGAAACACCTTTATTTTCTTGCAGAGTGACTATAGGAAGAATACACCTTTTTTGCAAGAAGTCACGACTAAAAATGAAGTTATGATGCCATGTTCCAACCCTTTAATCCCTGTACATATCAATTACGTATTATATAAGTAGTAAGTATATAAAATAGGTGACTTTTAAACATTGCAAAATCTTAAATTGACTAAGAATGCACAACCCAGCAACAGGTGGGTGCAACTCAGAGATAGTAAACTTTATAAGTGAAATTATTCGCAAGTTAACAAGTTAAAATGTTGACTATTTCTGAGTTAAACTTGTTGCCAAATCACGCATTGTATATGAACAATACCTATTATTTATTGCGTAGATTTTCTATTGTGATAATTATAACATGTAAATGTCTAAAAATATGTTTTGTTGCTATTTCTTTCTACTCCTTACAAATGTTAAAGAAAAGCGATACGTTGATACAATTTCTCATTTACAATGCATCTTCATTTAGCAGTTCACACATTTATTTTAAAATTAATCGTCAATACTATACGTATCTACACTACTTTAAGGATTGGCACAAAGAATATATTTAGTTCCGGTTACTAAAAATTTGATGAAAGCGCTCAGAAGCACCAAACGGGCAGTCAGACCACGAGATCGTAGGCAATCTTTGGATTGCTGCATGCAACAACCTAATGGTTGCGTTGCCGACTAGCTCCACTGACCAGCACCGCTGCGCACATTGCCCATAAAAAACGCGTGCTTTGTATATGATAGCGTCTGAATCGATCAGCCGTACTAGCAGCGCGTCAGCACCACGCGTCCGCGGGCGCAATGGCCCTTTAGCATGCGGTCGCGCGCGAAACTATCCAATTATCCATTTATCTCGCCTAGTGGAGGTTGGCCCTAATTTTGTGCTGTAATTATAATTTCTCTCTTACTAGTGTCTGTTTTTTTATTTAAATGACTGTCAGAGTTACACCTCGCATGGGTGTGACATAGAGACAGACATCTGGTTGAAAGGAAATGCCTGAGAGTAGGGAACGAAAGTACAGTTCCTTTCTCCGAGGGTATAACGTAATTTCCTTCTCTTTTTAAGTCATTGCAGTTTCGAATTTAAAAAAACTGACTATAGTAAGGCACATTTGACATCTGATAAATTTTTATAGAAGCACAAAGTACAAACCTACAGGAAAACCTCATTTTAAAGAGGAAGTTCATAAAGTATTCAATTGCGTGTTCATGGTATTCATTCTAGTTGCTATGAAAATAACACTATACTTCATTATATATATAGTCAATCTAAATAGCATCTGTATTTATATTTTCTCGAGCGGTTTGACACTAACGACAGTCAGTCAAAGTTACAATATACTATTAGTATTGCACTACTACACTATATAGTATCACCGTTAACAATAGTATAAGCCAATTTTGGGCTATCTATAGTATGGATTTATATTGACACCAGTGATACTATCGATATTGTGACCAGTTTTCGAGGTCACTATAGTATCGATAGACTAGACTATGTATTCGCTCACAACACTAGAACTACTTACCATCTTTATCCTGTTCATTAATATAATTATTGCGATTGCGACACTGATATGTTACAGATACAATAAAATACATTGAAGTAAAAATAACGATACAAAAGTATCAATAAGCACTTAATTATAATATTTACTTTTTAATTGTATATTTATTTTAACATCAAGTTATATAAAAATGCATAGACATAAGACAAAGTAATTGCTTTATATACTCGATTGTATTAATAAAAATTCACTCAAAGTGTAGGCAGGTTTTTGGCACGCTAGACACGGAGGAGAGTTGTTTTCAGAGTCAATGCAGACAGAACGGAAAATTCGCGAGCAGTTTATGCCGGTAATGTAAATTATAAGGGCTGGGAAAAAAGCAAACCATTGTAGCCATAGAGTTAGTATACTAGCTATAGAGTGCGCGCATCGCTCATTGCCCATTGTGCCAAGTGTAAGCAGGTGTTCTATGGACGCTTCAATATCGATTTTTTCTAGATCGTTTGTTTCCGTGAATTGTGTTTACAGCTTGGCACTGCACATTTTACCATGATTAATCCAAATCTTAATAAATACCGTCGCGAGTAACAATCAGCGCTCCTGACGTTTTGTGACTAGTAGCGTCGCTCCGAAAATTTCGAGACTGTTCAAACCCGTGCTTACAGTTCAAACTTGCTAACGCGCGCTCTATGTATACTAACAACTCTCTGATTGTAGCTTAGCTATAGAAAAACGTTTTAGGAAGACCGGCCATGATTTCTGAAGTTATTTTGATCGGCATCAACACATTTGACTGCTGTCAGCAAGAAAAAAAATCTATCCACGTTTTATTTTTATGATAGCAATCCGGCTTCATATCAAGAAACTAAGGGACCAACTGAGATTTCAGTAGGTACTAGAATAGGCAAGATGACAGTTTTAAAAAAACTGTTGTATAATGTTCGGAAATTAATGCCACTTACAAAGAACATAAATATTTCAGCAAAAAATAAAGGTTTAGTAGAAAAAAATTACCTTTTCATTTTTAAATTTAAAATTCACACCAAAACACTTTCGGCGCCATGGCGTCGCTTGTGACGTAACGTTTGAAAAACTCGTATTCGTTTAATGTTGGTTTATTCAAACGTGACGTAATTTCCTGTGATTAGTGTTCAACATAATTATTAAGGCGGATTGTCATAATTTGTAGTTTAATTTTATTAAAATAATTATCGATCTCGCGCATAATAATAAAAAAAGGTTTATACAGACGGACATACAGACAGACGGACAACGGAGTGATCCTATAAGGGTTCCTTTTTTCCCCTTTTGAGGTACGGAACCCTAAAAAAATACATGTTTTGTGAATCCATGACTCAGGTTTCATTAGATAAATATATAATTTTAGTGTTTTTAAGTTACTGTCATCATGCCTGTTGTCAGGTGTCGGTGAAACCGTGGTAAAACATATTCTCAAACATTTCATACAAAAAAAAAATACATACAGACGAACATAGAACCTCCTCCTTTTTGGAATTTCGGTAAAAATGAAATTCAAACAAGTTAAAATACTCAGAAGAAACTGGGCGCCGCAAAGGTGACTGGCCACAAAAATTGGGATTCCCATACATTTTGAAGGAAAATCAGAAAATAAGTTGTAAAATTAAAACATATTTTTTATTATGGAATGGCAATCATTTTTGACTCCTTTTCATCCATTTTCGGAAGTAATCCATGTTCATAATCAATTTCAAAAATGGACACATACTTAATAATAAACAATGCCCAATTTCATAACCAGTTTCGAAAACGGACGAATGTCTCCAATAGTCTCCATTGTGTACACAATTTCAAAAGTGGACTAATTATGGGAAAAATATTACAGGAACAAAATGCTATACTACGAAAGTGGACTAAATGACTGCGTCTCCCCTCCGGGTCGAGCCGACGGCCGTATTGCTCTAAAGGCCTCTAGTTATTATTTAATCTATGTGGTCATTGTATAAAAATAACTTTGAACTATATAAATTTATCACATAAACATCATCCGCTGTACCATGTAATATTGTTATAAAAATACATAAATTTAATTCTCTCGTATACATTCACAATAAATATTGCTTATTCAATTATAAGGTTAGTTACACATGACCCCACACCCGGCGGATACCATAAGTCAGCTAAAATCAGCATTACCATTAATATTCAGTATTAAAGTAATCTTTAAAAAATCGTTTATTTGCACGATTTAGAAATTTTGCATGGATTGAGGACCCTCAATGCATATTGGCTAGAGGGTTGACCTGGGCATAATTTAGATTATCTTTCAGGATGTTTAATCATATTACCTTGATAGAGCCGTGGTAGCCCAGTTGGTTGTGCACTCGCTTCACGTTCATAAGGTCGTGGGTTCGAATCTGGCCCTACCAATGAGTTTTTCGAAATATAAGTATGGTTTGTTATAATACCACAAGTTTTTCGATGGAGGAAAAAATCGTGAGGAAACCTGTAATACGGCAAAGATTAAAAAATAAATTTGAATCCACGAATAGCACCTGCCAAAAATATTGATCGGTGCCCTTCGTGGCCTAGGCGCAGGTGCTATTCGGACGGGTGCTCTAGCTGCAGTACGTCGAAGAATTATTATTCTAAGGCGTATGTGAAGTCCACTAAAAACGGATTGGGACACCGTTTGGCGGACAGGGGTTCCCATAGGGTCGAAGTGTCGCCAGGTATTGGTAGTTGTCGCCTGACCCCCTAAGTAGATAAGATCTTAAGATGTTGCAATGCTGATTCTAACGTAGTTTCATTCTCTCTTCCATCCATTAATGTCTCATTTAAATAAATAAAAACAGACATGTATTATCATTAAAATTGGGATAAAAGTCGATCGTCGTGCGGCAACCGCATCAGTTTGTAAATGCTTTTAACATACAGGTGGATGATGCGCTGAAGTCAATATTAAGATACATTCTCAGTAGGTAACGTTCTTTTTACCATCCTGTATACATCGACCTGATCGATTTATAAACTAATTCGTTTTGAGCACGCCCCATTCGAACATAATGTATTATTATTCTTTATATTATTATTAATAATTTAATTATTATTAGAATGTCAAAATAAAAAATAAAAGTTAAAATGTAATGTCGACACATGAACTAAACAAACATATATTCAAACACACATATGGCGGTGCAAGAAAACCAAAAACAGTTCACCAATAAACAGATAGATAACTTAAAATTTACTTAAAACTGCTAATTAACTGCATTTATGTTTCTAAGCATTTAACAAAAAAGAAAATATTAAGAGTGTACGTTTCTTAAACGTTTTATTTATTATATTACAAGCTAACCTAAACAAATGATATCTATTTACATACCCTAGCTAGACCCTAATCTCTTAAAAATATTTATTTGCCGATAAAATTTATTGCACTTTTTCTGCTATTTTTTTATTAATAAAATGGCAAAGGTTGCCATACAGCGTTAGGTTTAAACCAAAAAGTTGTCATATAATATAATTTATTTGGACACGGTCGATTCGATAACAGGCATGCGGGTTGTTTCGATATACATGGTATCTCCATAAATTTAGTACCTTGCTCTGAGAATTTAACCACTCTGGAGCGTTACCTTTATCTGGTGTGCTCAAGTTCTTTAGGCCCGATTTATAATTCCATAAGTACAGTTGCGAGAAGGTCGAGAAGTGAAAACCTTCGTGTAGACCACGATTAACGCCCAAGTTAACTCGCTATTGTACTTAAGGATGTGTACATGTGGCTTTATGTTAACTAAAAAAACTCGAGTTGTCTCTGATAATAAAACAATATGGTCTTAAAACTAACATACTCAAGCCACCTACACACTGGGGCGGTGGCCCTACCGGTCCGCGGGCAAAACTTTACTGACTACCACTGCCTCTGGTAGGATCCTGCATACAATCCCATATATGTAATGGTACGTATGTCAACTGAACGCCACCGCACCAGTGTGTGAGTGGCTTTAAACAATAATGAGTTTTCTTTACAATCTCTTTGACACAGAGAGATTGAAGTATAATTTTTATTACAAAATATATATTTCTTAACACCAAAAAAGTGTTCAATTTAGCGCTTTAATTCTTCTTGGCAATCAAGATGAGAAAGAGCTTTAAAAACACTTAACCTGCAAATATTTTTTCTTTTTTCATATTGCAAAATGCATAAAAAATAGTTTCATTAATATTTTGTATGGAAGGTCACCGTTTCGTTCGACACATTATAAAATCACATTTTTAAATTACTGTTGAGTTAACTTTTTATAAACCAAGTTACATGGAATTATTAAGGGATTTTCAGGGTACAAGACGCAGTATATTAAAGGCCGAAGCACACCGAGTACGTGTGGTACTTCTAGTACCTTTTCTGGCACATGCTGCGCACGCGTCGCAACGGCGCAAGCGTCCGGTGTACTCCGACCTTAAAACGCACGAGTTGAGCCACCATCGGCCTAAAGTTATTGCTAAGTTTTAAAAAAGTGAGAGAATGTAAACGCAACAACGGTTTCATTAAAAGCTCGACAGATGGCGCCAATGGGGCATGCAGTAAACATTGTGGTGCTTTCCTTACCTGTGTAAGGAGAAAAAAAAGTTTTGGTATAGTAATTTATTTTGTCAAGCGTGAGTTGTCCATAAAAAAATATGTTTAAAAAAATCTTCGTGCGTTAATGTGTGCATTGCATTCTGCTCTGCTGCTATTGTACGAAAAGTATTTTAGTAAATTTTATCAGTTTCCGTCCAGGTTTCTTTTTCCGATACGAAATGATTCTTCAACCGATACAACGAAATAAACTCATACTTGACTAAAAAACTACTATGCGAATATTGTTTCCATTCAAAAGACCTAATGGTACTTCTCCAAGATAGTTTCTTTGTATATTCTATGGTTTTGGACTTTCCCATACTGTCCGAAATAAAAAGAAACTATTAGCTTATTATTATGGCGAATTTTTTAAATATTTACCCACGCGCTAGTGGCGCCACCTAGCAGCGAGCAGTGACAGTTTTATCTGCCATTAGCGTAATTTCAATTTATCAGGCACTGTCCTCTTAAACTAAACACTTCATTGAGCCCACTTAGGAATAAAAGTAAAGTCACGGGGGAGACACAGGCAAGTAGCGTCGCAACTGACAGTGTACGAGCTACCGCCTGTCGGCGCAGGACACAGAGGTTAACGGTGGGGCGGATGGGGCGCTCACCTGGCACTGGCGGCGGCCTGGGCCTCCACCTCCGGCCCGTCGTGGTACTCGTGGAAGCACGGCACGATGCACAGGTTGGTGCGGCACTCGGGGCAGTGGTACTGCGTTTTTCGCCGCAGTATCCGCCCGCACTCGTCCACCGTGTTCCAGCAGAAGTTGCAACTTAATGGTGGGCCGGATCTGAATGTAAAGGATAATAGTAAATCAGAAATCGATGGATTTCCAGATAACCTAATGCAATTCAAAAAGGTAATAACATCACTACCCATCTAGAGCTATCAATTTTGGTTTTTCACTGTTTTCTCACAGAGACAGGATTTCTTTTATGTTAAATTTAGTTTTAATATTTCACATGTACTTTAAAAGTCATTTAAGTCACAAAACAATATACTAAAAATTATCCAGTCACTTCTTTAAAAAATGCATGTCGTGGCAGCCTCTAATTAAGGTAGCACTAAGATTTTTCAATCACACATGTCTCTCAAAACATCCAAATTACCATCCAAACTTTCGCCTTAATATATTTAGGAAGTAGGATGGCTGTAGGTATCATCAAAATTGTCAAACATAGCATATTAATTACCTAACTGCGGGGGTGTGGCTCGCGCGCTGCGCGTGTGGGGGGGGCGTCTCCGGCAGGGTGCCCTCCACAGAGGTGGACGCCGTCGAGGGGCTGGAGGCGGACGACTGCCGGCCGATGACAGTTACAGCGCGGATGAGCAGCGAGTCCACTTCGTGGTCCAGTGTGCGCGCGCGCCGGTTCTGTGATCGTCAATCGAGGTATTAGTATAGTACTGTAGCCAGCGGAACAAGCTCATCACAATAAACCGGCCAAGCGTGACTCGGACTCGCGCATCGAGGGTTCTCAATCTCATTGACTTACATTATGTTACTAGATAGAGTGCTATAAGTACGAATCTGTGACTACCGAGGGTTGTATAAGTAAGAAGACAGGAAGAAAGAAAGACAGAAAGAAAATTAATTGCATATCGTGGTTAGATTACCTTGGGCGGCGTGTACTGCGGGTAAGACTCGTGTTTCTGAAGCACGTGGGGCGTAGGCGCTGGCAGCGGCTCCGACGACTGCTTGCGGATCTCTCGCTCGTCGGGTTGCACGCGGCTCTGTCTCCTGAAGTGTTTCGACCGCCGCAACTTCAGACCGCTGCTTGATTCTGATGGTCCATTAGTTACATAAGTCATCATATCCCATAAAGGCTACAACTACAGCTACGAAGGCTTCAAACCACATCATTATCATATCAGCCCTTCGGCATCGGCTGCTGGACATAGGCCGTCTCCAATGAACGCCACCACACCTGGTACAAAACCATGATGGAACTACTGAGAATGATCCGGTACTCCTAGTACAAACCACATATAATCCCTAATAGTTACCGCTTACAGGGCAACTGATGCTCACCAAACATCTATGCATTTGTACAAACGCTATACAAATTATATATAACATGGACAAGGACAGCGAGCGACAGAAGGGAGTGGTAGAGTTTGAAGGAGGCCTTTGCCAAAAAAGGGCAAACAGATATTAATGTCGATAATTAAATAATTAATATTTTGTTACGTATCTGCATATAATAACAATATACAAATTATCGGCCGGCGTGACCTAGACAGCCAATCACAGCGGGTTCAGACCACATATGTATGATCGTTCAGTACTTAAGTGATGATCAAACGCTGGAATTTTTACAAAATTAAATGTTTACATACCACATAGTTATTTACGCCCATATATTCATATTCCATACATTTTCAGTTACATTCATTTAATACATTTTCGAAGGCGATTGGCAATTTTTTATCAACCCTCTCTATCTGGTAGTTAGTACCACAATAGATTATTTTTTGGAGTGGTATTACTTGAGTTGCGCTCTAAGTACCCAATGTTCAGTAAAAGTACAGATAGGTTGCAGAAACAGTGAGATCATAGATTAAGGAGGGTAAGAAAAGTAGAGAGGGCTACAGAAATATACTAAAAAGGGTATGAAATTGAGATTAAATAAAAAAAATAACTTACAAAATAATCAAAACTTTTATTTTTACATCTATTTTGGTATGGAACATGTGGTGCTACGCACTTATTATAGCATATTATGTTCGAATCAGCTTATTAGACAAGGAGCTGGGAAATAAACACGAATACACCAGCACCTAGTCTAAAATGTAGGTATTATAATAATTATTGCAGTAGCTCACACTGGGATAAGGTAATTATATGAAGTTAATGGATTCTGGTAACACGGTCATTATAAGAACCATATACACAATGGCACAGAAAACTGTGAAAATATATAAAAAAAATAATATATATATCCAAATTATTATGCAACTTAGGGCGATTTCACACGCTACTAACTGGACGAATATAAAAATAGAGCCACCCCGCTAACCAGCGACACTGGGTCTATTACCAATGATCAAAGTGGCAGTCGCAATTGGGCAGCGGAAAGTCACTGACCAAGTATGGCATACTAATTACAGTCACAAATGTGCAATGAGCACCAACTTGTGTATGAAATCAGTAGGTACCTACTGTAATGTCCCGTCCGTAAACTCATTCGCGTGTGAAAGGCCCCCCGACACTCAGTTACAGTTTAATTCTTTGTGAAAGAATTCTATTTATGGAGTATAGTGGCCGCAGACCAATTTAATATTATGAACACCTTGTATGTAACAAAGCGGATGTGTTTTAATATTATTACCACTTATTTATTTACAATCTATATACACTATCCGATCTATCGATGATTTTCCATAGCAGCTATGTTGCTATACTAAAAAAAATAAAGATTTTAGCTCCACTAAATACCGAGAGTACAAAAAAATCAGTCGTAAATTATTTCAAAAGAGATCTTAACACACATTTTAAGGCGGAGCAGACCGGATGCGTGCGTGTACCGTGGACTGCGCTTGAGCGTTCCAGTTGTGTTTGTAATGCATGAAACTGTATGGTAGACGTCACACCGGTTGCGGAGCGTACGCAGCAGACGCGTATCGCACGCAATATGCGTAGTTTTATACATTACAATTACAAACTAAGCTGGATCGCGCACGATCCGGTCTGCTCCGGTCTTTAAGAATCGTTGTCTAGACGATTAAACATATTTGATACATCTTAAATATAGAACGTAGAAAATAATACTTAGATATTTATGTGTAATTAGACATAAATACATGGACTTTCTATCTACGAGGCTACGTCCACAGTACAACAAGTATCTAGTACACAGGCGTAGCAGTGCTTGTCTTGTCCTGACCACTTACAAAAGCGTCCAATATCACCCATGTCATTTAAAAAACAGCATTTATGTAAGACGAAATTGTTTCCAAGAAAAGGTAATTTAATTAAGATAAGGCAAACTCTTAGGTTAGCGTGTATTTGTGATTGTCCTGTTCGATACCGGATTGGGATCAACACCGAAACTTATTTTATTTGAAATTCTTTTTGGTCTACTGTGTATTTTGTTGGAATTTTCCGAAAGTCGCCAAATAACATTATGTTCAATAATTGATACTGAATGTGTGTACCTTTGCGTTATTATTACGATTTTGAACACGTGCACGTCATTAATATGACGTCATACTTTTCAGTAGTAACCTTAATGTACCACGCATAGATTAAAGTATTCCAACTGAACAACGCTTAAAATAACATGCTTTTGTACCCCTTGTTGGAGAAAATCCTCTTACTCTAAAATATAAATGCTGAATCTTTACACTTGATGAATCTTAAGGCGCGAAATACTCGAGCTTGATTCGGTTCAGGTTCGGTATGAACACAAATATCTATTCCGATCGTTATAACATCCTGTTTCCAAATGTGTGAAAAATCGAGCCAGACCCAGAGACGATCTGGGCTCGTGTAGATCGGGCCTAAAGACGTCGTGTGCAGCATTCATAGTCCGCGAGCCAGTATTACATTTATTTACGTCTACTACTGTCACTTCGGAACTCAGTATTTCAGTAGTCAAAAATCAAAAGGGAGGCTTCTTAAATATACATACATATATAATAATAATGTTTGGACAAATTTTACACACGGCTGTTTAGTCCCAAGCTAAGCGCCGAAGTTTGTAAATGGATACTCAATAACTGATAAATATACTTATATACTTTTTGAATAAATACATACAAACACCCAGAATCCGAAAACCAACACTTATGCTCATCACACAAATGTTGGTCCCGGGTGGAAATCGAACCCATGACCTTTGGCGCAGTAGGCAGGGTCATTCCCACTACGCCAACAGGCCAGCCAAGTAATAAATGGAACGAAATTGGCCACTTAGCTTACTTATTGCGTTTGGTTAATATAGTAAACAACACTTGTCCAATAAGATGAACTTCATATTTGAATATTATCTAGTGGCTTTAAAATCATCTAGAATACCTAATTTAGTTACAATAAGTACACATTAATTGTGTACAATAGTACTTAAAAATAACTTCGTACATAATATAATACGAATAAACTTGATTTTTATCTCTTTTAGAAATAAGTATTTTTGACAAGTGCTGTTTTTGTAAAACAACCTTTCAATTATATATGAACAGCTTCATTCGTTAAATGAGACACAGGCTCGCTTACTATAATGAAACTAAAAACTAAAATATTAGAGATCTTGTATTCAGCGATGCTTGTTCGATTGAGCTATAAAGAGCTATAATTGAGTATCAGTTTCTATTCATTTTCCCCGAAAGATTCGTATTAGATATTGGCAATCGTTTTTTAATATTTCATTTTTCTTTGTATTGTATTATTTCATTTTATTTCATGTTATTTTATGATTTTATATACACTTATTGCTATTTTTGTATAATATGGGTTTATGCCATAAATTAAAATTGATTTATTTTTAAATTTCATTTTCAATAGTTTTGAATTTTTGGTAGTTTTTTAAACGTTACAGTGTTTGACCCCGATCACCTGGTTGAGGTAGACTTTAGAACCCTGCGGCAGGCGACAGCGGCATATGTGGCGCTGAAGTTGCCGCGTCGGTAGGCGGCACTGTATATAGGTACTATGATTTTCTACAAAATGACTTCAGGACCACGCGACACGCGGCGCAGGCTAATCGGGCGGTCGTGCCGCGCGACAACTGAAGCGCGGCAGGTGCCGCTGCCGCCTGCCGCGCGGTTCTAAAGTCTACCTTTAGGGTTGAAATTATACATTAAATATTTTAAGCTCTGACGAACTAACTTAAAAACGCTTAAATATATTATATCATATTTCCATTGGGAAAAATTAACATTTTTAGGAAAGTGGGTCGTTGTGTCACACCTGTATAGGTGTTTTAAAATACTTAAAATCTATAATTTGTGATGGAAGAAAATACATTTATCAGTATACCTATCTGACACTTTCTCACTTAGGCATTTAGTCTGACAATGTTTTTATATTTAATCGTCAGGAGTGTACGCATATAAGTTTAGTCGTAACTTAGGCTCGGCACTGGATAATGATATGAACATTTCTTTAATAATTATTATTTAAGCGCTAATTATATTATAACACACAACCAAAAAACAGTATCGGAGACTGAACGCCTAGTAGACATTTTATACATTGTTAGATGGCAAAGAACAACCACCAACAGTAACCAATGTATATCAGACCATCCTATCAAATCGTTCACTGACAAACTAAAGCTTCAAACTCAACTGAATGAAAAAGCAACTATGTTATTGTATTGCTTGTTTTTTGCTTTTTAATGTTCTTTTAGTGGGAGATATCAATTGTGACGGAGAATAATTAAATTAATTAATTAAAAACAATAGAAAATTATCAATATAAAATAAATTCTAAAAATGCTTAATTCGTAACAATAATTGGTATAATAAATCACTACAAAGTATTGTATAAAAGTTTACGTGCCTTCGTAAGTACAAAATAAATTTACATCTAAATCACAAACCATCTTGTTTCATACATGTTCTGCCGATATGGTACAAGTTTTAAACAATTATTGTAAATTACGATAGATTAGATTATATTAAAATGCAAAAGGTGTACATGTTGAACATTGGCTGTTAAGTTACTAAAGAAAAAAAGTAACATTTCAATATATGATAATGTCATAAACTCATGATATAACACACTTATTTTCGCTGTTTAATTTTATTCATTTACGCACCTTCGTTTTCAAATTGAAAATCATAAACAAATTAAACTATTATTTAAATCTTGCACCATGATGTAGTTTCACGATTATTCAAAAGCTAGAGGTGTTTTGTGCTATTTACATCGATCTCATTAGTCGCACCGCCCGGGCGTAGTCTGAGTTAAACGGTCCATGAGGTCCATCTATACAATAGGACCTTTAACTAGGTACTTATTTCCTACTGATAGCGTCTCTTCTCACTTACAATCTGATCAAATACTTTTCTTAAGAAATACCAATACAGAAATCTATGTATACATCCTCAATGTATCCTAATTTGAATAAATTTCGATTTTTATCCATAAATAGCACAAAGCAATACCCATTGCTTATCTCAGCTCAAACTAACGCGAGCACCACGTTGATACCATCACAGCAATAGCAAAACAGCAAACTCGATTGCGTCCACTATGGAACCGCGTCTGTTTCAACTAAGATATTTTTTTAAATATCCCCTTGTTGCTCACTTTACTTTAGTTTAAATCAATTATAATTACACGATAATTACTAAAAATAAATGCATACTACTCCACAAAAATACTAGTGACAAAATAAAGCATAATCAATTTTTGAACTGCCTACAATTTAAAACAATAAACAGCAATTAAAAAAACTGTCAAATTCTTAAAAATACGCATGGATTTGGATTTGTCGCATGTGGATTTCATAAAATTATTTTATTTGTTATTCTTTTCGAATGTTAATAAATAATTTCAATTCATGTACCTACTTAAATAAGTTTTAGTCACACGATTAGTCGAAGCCAATTTAAAACCCAATTCTCAACACACAGTTGTTCCGACAGTATCGCGTACTGCTAGACGTTTGTTACGGGTTGCGTAATACTAGATGACTCCACTAGTCGAAAAAAGTTTTTAATATCTTCTGAATTCATTGAGCCACCATATTCAACAAATATCCATTTCTCGTAGGCACTTTCTAGTAAAAATTACATTATTTTATTTGTGATCAGATATAATTAACGAATATGCAAAATTCTTAATTTCTTCAATGATGCGCTTATTAAATTAAGCCTAAAAATTACAAACTTTGAACCGCCAAATCGCGAAATCATCATATCCATTGCTCTTTCATATTGCTTTAATTGTCATTGGAAGTTTACAAGACTAAGGGCTTCTTTCACCACTTCCTGATATTGTTACAGATAGTAATCTTAGTGATAAACTAATCTGTCAGATAAATCTGTGTGATAGACTATATAAAATGTATAAGATATAGGCAATCAGATACCTGTGAAACCAAAAAAATAGGCTATCTGTCAGATAACCTGCTGATAGGGTATCTGGGACTTTATCAGCAAGCGGTGTAAGAGGCCCTAAGTAAATTGTAATGTTTCAAATATAACACCAAAACGATTAGCCATCAAATTAAATACCTAGCCTTATAGAAATATAATTAGGATAGTTACTAAACTAATTGTATTATAAAATAGCTGTCTATAAAAAAGCGCAGGTACTGAGCGAAACTAATTTTGGGCAAGCGGGGTTGGTTGTGGACATTAAGTAATATCTTAATACTGGCCTAAGCGATTGCCTGGAAGGAACGAACTTCCAATTTCAATTCTATGCAACATATATTTTTACAGGTGTATCGATACTACCACATGTTTTATTACATAACGGTATATTTTGGTTCGTTAGCTGTCCAAAGTATTTTGTATATTGTAACTAGCTAATGGACACATCGTTGTATGAATTTTGGTTTCTACAACTCCTCAAAACCAACCACACAACGAGAATTTAAAAAAAGTTTAGATGATTATATAATTATTTACGGGTCTTACACACGAATAAGTAGGTTTAGAGGAGTTAGTAGAAACAAATATTCAAGCATCGATATGCTTTTGACAGTGATTACGAGATCTCCGATAATGACAGTGTTTAAGGAATATGCCCTTTAAATTTTGAACTATTTTACGTTTATCTTTGATTTAATTATTGCTCGTTTCCCTAATTTAGGGTTTTTTTCTTAGGACACGATCCTTTTTATTATTGGTAGTTTATACATTTTATAGTATTATAAAATAATTAGGAACTACCAAAATAATTTACCTGTCCTTATAAGTTAACCGTAATATTATATGAAATTATCAGTGTCACTAGAAATAATGTGTATTTTGTCATGAGCATCGATATCTATATAAAATACGTGTCGCACACTACTATTGGATAACTGTCATATTCCTCGATGGGTCCTTTAGCTCGCTCCCCCACTGAAGATACATAGTAAAACAAAATACCACTTGCATTCGCTTCTGAAATGCAATCAAATACAATCTTGTGCATAATAAACCACGTCACAAAACGTACGATTGAAAAAAAATCTTACTAAATCACAAAAAAAACTACACGTTCAAAGTCCACTTAGTACCTGGTCCTATGTATACAATATAGTTTACATTGAAAACTTACACAGTTATTGAGATCTATTATACATTACTGATTATGGCATTCGACGCCCGCTGTGAACACGTACAGTGGGCCACACGTCCAGCTAAACACATCGACACCTTTCGGAGCGGTAATAGTACATTGCAATAGTTTTGTATAACCCGAGCTGTGGCCCACCTTACGTCTAATTTAACAATATACTTACACAAATTATTGCATAACTCGCGTAAAGAACTACTCGGTGAAAACCAAATTGTATTTGATACAGCAACATGGAAAGGATTGGAGTATTCATAGATTATTTTCGGAATCTACATACGATCGTTTAATTGCATACTATCAACATTGTATGAAGTGTAACAAAGTATCTGAACTGAAGTGGCTGGTAACAGATACATTTACTATACAAGATTTATTTGACGTTTGGCAATTAGATTTTAATTATTTTGGACGTCCAAAGTGCTTCACTCATTTTTGTGAAAGTTGAAATTATTTACATGGAAACGCGAAATGATACTGAATGCCCTGTAACTATAGGTCACTACGAGAAGTGTTAATGTCGATTTGGCATTTAACTGACTCTAAGACAGTTTGGTAAATCTGGACACCAAGGCGAAAGCACCGCTTTCCATGGATCTATCTATCAACCTCATGGACAAATAAAACTTGTAAGGCATCCACCGAGAAACTCTATCCGTGAATAATATTAATACTGGACAGGGTAACTAAACAAGAAGCTTATAGCTGAAGAGTGGAGCAACACGTTTAGAGCAACATGTTTTGTAAGGTTGTCTTTGCTGTTAGCTTCACAGGAATGTAAAAAAATTGTAAGATTGCCTTGATAGAAAATCGAGAAGGCTTCTGAAAACTACAGCCAAGAGACGCAAATAATTAACAATAAAACTGTTGGTAAAGTGACCTGTAGTTTGTTGGAAGTGGGGGTCCTCAGCTCAGTTTAGTGCGTTCAATCCGCTCTCCGACTACAACCAACTTGGCAACTAACATTAATATTTACAGTGACATGTGCGTGTAAACGTCGAAGCGGGTATGCGGGCGCGGCGTGGTGGGCGCGGGGTGCGAGGGGGGCGGCAGCTCCGCGCCCGCCCACTCGGGTCACAACGAATACGCGTCGTCGCCGCCCGCGCACGCCGCGTTCTATTGCATCGAGTTGAAGTTCACACCGAGAATGTTCAGCGGAGAGTTGTGGACGGCTTGCAGAGGGAAGTCGATGGGCCGCGAGTCGATGAAACCCACTGGCACCGGATGCGGGGGACATAACAACGCCATCTGCTGATCCTGGTGGGGGAGTTCTTCTTTTAATTCGCGCGGGGGTGTCGTGTGCTCGCGCTTTATACGACTTTTAATACTCGGCCTGTTGTTAGGGTAGCCTTTCTTCTTGTATTCCAACCATAGCGTTCTGTTATTGACGCCGAACATCCTGGCCGCTTTGCAGAAGCCTATACCACCGAAGCGTACGGCCTCCAGGGCGCGTTGGAAGTTCTCTTCGGACTGGGGGTTGCTGGTGCGACGCCTCTTCTGCGGGGCCTGGGGCTGCTGCTCCTGCGTGCCCTGGGCCTCGACGCAGCTGGGCCCCGAGTGGCCCGTCACGCCCAGTTGTCCGTAGTCGTTCATGTCGCTCATGTGCGGGTTGATCACGTTGTTCATATACATGCCGGGGTCGGGCTGCAGGGCCGCGCTGCCGATGCACGCGTTCGAATACCTCGGGTACGTGTGCTCCATCACACTCCATTGTCCTCCTGGGAAGAGAGATAAGCTGTTTGTTTAAAACATTTACTACAGAAAGAAATTGCGTTCAAATCGTTTTTGAATGCAATAAGATGCTCTTGGGTATATCACTCAGCGTTGAACGAGACTACGTCACGTATGACGCAGTGCTGTTCAGAAGAGTGGCATACCTGAAGAGCGCAATTCTTATTGCACCATGCATTTATTGTCAATAAGAAACAGTTACTGATTTGATCTCCCTTCCCTGGAAAACAAAGTTAACAGCCCGGGTACTTGTACGCGAAGTATAACAAAAAACATCACATAATTCATCTCCGTAATCCAAAACACCAGAATACAGCAGAAGTCAAGAAACATATACAGGGTGAAATTGATTTTTTTAAAAAGTGATGACAACATAAACTGTTAGCAAAAAAAACATTTAAAGCAATTTCAAAGGGGGCTGACAGGACATCATGATTGATATTTTGTGCCAATTCAATTCACGCTTTAAGCCCAGTGTCTAGAAACTTGATACTTTAGAGAGAAAATCAACCAAGAAAGGGACTATTTGAAATTACACTACTTAGTCGGAGTCGCGGGCAACAGTTAGTAATTCGATAAATTCACCAGCAATGTGCACGATATTTGTAAAAAACTTGCTTCGGTACCATCAGTACTTATTACCTGTTCAGAGCCCCTTATATCAATGTTACCCTGCATAAACTAGGAAACTAAAAAAAGTTCTACCAGCGACCTAGTCTTGAATCGTTATTTTGGATTTGAATATCCCGTGGCCCCAATTTACTAATACAAATTTTGTGTCTGTCGATTATGTATGACGAAAGTCGACTCAGTCGCAGTAATACTTTACAATAAGTCATCAATCAAGGAGTTCTTATTAATAGAACCAAAAACCTATTGTTTGTGTTTATGCCTAAACTCCCACCTTCGTTGTCAGTACCAGGATTCAATGAATATACAAGGCATCCCTTCCACAAAAAAGAGGGAAGCTTAGGTTGGGTGAAAAAGTATGATCTTACCTTGTGCCAATCCTGGAGGGTTTGAGTCCATCCCTAGAGGTTCTACGTTCAGATTGTGTTGTTCAGCCTGAAAACGAATTAAGCTTGTATCACACAATATGATAAACACAATAATCCAAAAATAATATTGTGGCTTCGAAGCTTAGTGTAATGATTCAACGAGGTGATACGACGAAGAATTGCGGGGTATAACAGTAGGCGGCTAAGCAGCGCGACGGCCGCGCGTCTCAGTCGCTGCTCTTGGGTAAAAGTACAACACCTCATGTTGTTGTATTTACACAATGTTCATACAAAACAGACAAATAAACCGTTGGATTCAATGGTGAGGATAAATTGTTTATTTCACAAAGGGGCTAATTACACTTGGGCAATTAAAACGCATAAAACTCTTCAGAAGGTTGAAATAGTGTACAATAAATTATTTTTATTGAAATGTTGAACTTTATTTCAAACTATACGAATTACCCTTGTCTTTCAATAAAAAAAATTGTTATTCTGATCTTTATTTCTGTAGTTTCATCAAAATCTTTGTGTGAAAGAGTAACAATAAATAACACTTAACATCCAAACTTCCTTACAAAATAATATAAGTAGTAGGATGACAGATGCAAAATACGAAAAATGATCAATTAAAAAAAATTGCTTTCGCCCCTTTCGTGAAAAGACTATAATTAGTTGTGTTCCCGGTAATACTGATTAGTACTGTCTGCTCTCAAACGATGAAGGAACACATCTTTAGGAAATCTGCATACGCAGAATAACTAATTCTTAGGCGCATGTGAAGTCCACCAACCCACACTGGGCTAGCGTGGTGGACTATAGTTCTAAAGCCCACGTTGAGAGGGCAGGCCTGAGCCCCATCAGTGGGGACAGGCACTTTTCTGTAATGTCCACATACCTGCTGCCCACCATCTATGCTCCTGTCCTCGTGGAACTCGCGCGCCCTGCGCTGCTGCGGTAAGCTGCTAAGTGTGATGGCGTCCCCACGCATCAGGTCGACAGACTGGCCAGGATCGTCGTTCCTATTATCCTCTGCCACCATGAGTTGCGTTGACCCCGTAGAACTTTTTCGGCGCCTGCTCGAATTGGAAATAAAACCATATATAATATTACCTTACCAAAGATCATTATCAGCGGGTAATGTAAAGTCAGGGACTAATTAAACGCGAGCAAATGCCGCGATCAACAGCTATTTGTAGTACTGAAGACTCATCACCCCGTGGTTCGCGTCACTAATCCAAACTACCTTTATCACGTCGTCGGTTTATATGACGGAGGCCGTCCCATATTGCGACTGCCGTTACGCTGTCTCCATTCTAACGTCCTCAACGCAACGTAACCTTTGATTTAAATCTAACCGTTTTTTCTTGATAGAAGGTGAGCTTGATGGCGAAGTTGAGTGCATCTCAGAGTCTACGGAATCGATAGGCGCCTGGAAGTCCGCTGAGGTGCCTTGGGAGCGCGTCACAGACGTTGTCGTGTCTGGCATCTCTGTGAGACCTTTGATCTTGAGGAGTTTCGCTGTGTTCAACACCTGCGCAGATGTGGAAAAGGAACGAGTTACAAATAATTAAAATACTATTGCCACACTAGGTAAACTCTTGGATGAATAATATATATAAGATAAACGTGGATCAATTTGTCAATACGCAGAATGTCACATTCGGAAAATGTCCCGTCCCGCCTCGTAACCGACTAACCCTAGAAAAGTCAAAATGAAAGCAAGAAGATTCTGATGACAGCTGTCAAAATGTCTCACCTGTGGCAACTGTTCCTCAGTTACATTGACTTCTCCATAGTACATAAAGTCCACCATAATCCTCAGGTCTGCGAACGACACATCCTTCAGGATCACTATGGGGTGCTGTGATGGGTTGTCCATAAATAATGCCTGGAGAAAAATAAATTGTTATATTTACACACAAAATAATTGCAAGTGTGCGATTAAGTCTATACCTTGAAATTGCTAATATATCGGTTTTATCGAAAGCTTTTCCAGCATTTTTTATTCACTGCTTTCATGGTATAGCCATTAACAGAGATTGTTACGATAGCAATCTGAAATAAATATGGCCTGTTCAAGGCAGCTGCCAGCCTAGACCTAGACTGAGATAGTTGTACATATATACATCAGTCTTCAAGACAAAGTTCGGATTTGCAGCAGCGCAGTCAACAAAAGAGCCAGGGCGTCATCCTGAGATTCAACGCGGAGATCATCACCGATGCAGGATTACAGGTGACAGGCAGGAATTGATACCGGTATTTATGTTACCGGTACCTTACAAATACGGGTAGTACATTATGTTAGCCAACATTGCCATTCTAGATTGTTTTAGATTAGGAAAAGTTAATTTTAAGGTATCAATCATGATACCATTTGAAAATACTGGCTTTAATACGATTATCCAGGATATTATCCGGTATTAGTTAGAAAATACCGGTATCCCTAATATCGGTTTCAAAGCAAGGTTACTGGTACCGGTAACCAAAACACCGGTATTTCATATGACCGCTGTACCATCAGGCGCGCTAATTTTTAATTAGACAACAATTTGTCTTACCTGAAAATATGTGCTGCAAGCAGAAAGTACTACTCTGTGTGCTTTTAACTGTTTCCCCTCGGCGCTGAGGGTGACGTCAACGAGGGTCTGTGTGTTCAGCAGCGTCGTGAACATGGAGATGAAGTTCGGCTGGTGGTTGTTCCACCGGAGGCTGTACTGCTGAGTCATGGTCGCGCCTGGGACAAGAGCGCATTGGTCTAGTAACAATTTTCTATTGGTTATCATTATTTAATAAATTATTTTTAATTTTAATTTTTAAAGATTGTATTTGAGTATGTAAAGCAGGGTAAGAAGTGATAATTATAATGATAATGAACAAATAACACGGTAGCGCTAGCAATCGCGCCATGTGTATTGCCGCATCCAAACCAAATGCGTCAAACAAATATCAATCTAAATATTTTCCTTGTGTTTATTTAGTTTTGTTTACAATGACTTTTCAAATAGTAAAACATTAAAATAATTATGTATTTAATTATAACATTTTAGTATTTTCATTTTTAGTCAAAAATTAAAGACCTTCCGTCTATGACATTTCGCCCCACATCTTAACTTCCTACAAGACAAAAGTAATGTTCAAAGTTGGAACATCATAGAATTATGTATCCTAGGCAACCTTTGTTTTTGCAATCACTCCATATTTGACATCCAATAAATAATCACGAAAACTCTCAGTTATATTTAATTTAACAGGTCATGGCCCCAGAAACTCATAAATTACGTTCTTTCACTACGATTAATAAGCTAAACGGGCTAGATAGCTATTCATCATGGAAGTTCGCGATGAAAATGTTATTGCTACGTGAAAAACTGTTCGGGTGTACGATGACAGAACCAGATAAATCGGATGCTGCTCAAGTAGAGAAAGACGAGGAGGCGCTAGCTTTAGTGTGTTTACACATCGAGCCTCATTTGTATCCATATGTAAAGGACGCATTAACAGCAAAGCAAGCATGGGATGCTCTTGCCGTGGTCTTCGAAGACAAAGGGATAAATCGAAGGATTTCGCTCTTGAACAATCTTCTAGATGAAAGGTTAGAGAATCATTCAAGTATGCATGATTATGTCGTCGCTGTTATGGATTATGCGCAGAAACTACAAGAGATTGACAAAGGCATTGATGATGATTTGGTGGCGGTTGTGTTGCTACGAGGCTTACCTGCGGAGTTCAAACCTATGAGAATGGCACTGGAGCATTCAGGTATGAAGTTGACGTCGCAAAATGTACGACAAAAGTTGCTACAGGAAGATACATCGCGGAAAAGCACGCCGGCCAGTGATGGTTCTGCACTTGCAGTTGATAACAAACAGATGATGAAGGTGCGCTGCTTTAAATGTGGCCAGAAAGGCCATAAAAAACCAGCATGTCCCTTGCTGAAGACTGGCGAATCTACGTCGAAGATGAAGAAGAATGTGTCACTGCACACTTCACTTCACACTTTTTCGTCATCATTATCGGACTGGTATATTGATAGTGGTGCTTCTATTCATATGTCTTTTGATAAAAATTTATTTAGAAATTATGAAAATTGTCAAAACACTTCTGTTGTGAAATGTGCGAATAATGAAAGTTTGTCATGTGCGGGAAAGGGTAACATTATGGTAAGTGTGAAAGGAGACTTGATACCCATTAGAGATGTTACTCATGTGCCTGATTTACGTGTGAATTTGCTATCTGTTGCCAAATTAACTGAGAAAGGTATGTGTGTTGTTTTTCGTAAGGATGGATGTAGTGTATATCAGGATTCTGATTGCTGTGTAACTGGCGATTCTGTGATAACAGCTAGTAATGTGTCGGGCATCTACAAGGTTAATGATTGTTTACCGGTTGTAGGAGATGCATTGATTACTGTGCAGAATGGGAAGTCAGCGTTACTGTGGCATCGTCGGCTTGGTCACGTGAATTTCGGTGATTTAAGTAAGCTGGGAATCGATGTAAAGGAGTCTATGAAGTCATGTATTGCCTGTATAAAAGGTAAGTCACACCGTTTACCGTTTATTACTGGGAAAGCTGTACGAGCTACTGATAAGCTCGAATTGTTGCATTTAGATCTCTGTGGACCTATGTCGGATACTTCATACGGGGGATCTCTGTTCATGTTTGTCATTGTGGACGATTATACAAGGAAGCTTTTCGCATACTTTCTTAAATCTAAAACTGAGGTTCTAGATAAATTTAAAACGTTCGTGACACATGTGGAGACGGAGACTGGCATGAAGGTGAAATGTATTCGGTCGGATAATGGTTTAAGAGTTTTGTAATAAACAATTTGATCTTTTCCTTAATAATAGGGGTATTAAACATCAAGTGACTGTTCCTTACACACCGGAACAGAATGGAGTTGCGGAGAGAGTCATGAGAACTATTGTTGAGATGGCACGTTTGATGTTGCAAGATTTTGGCTTGTCTAAGAAATATTGGGCGGAAGCTTGTGATACTGCAATATACATCAAGAACAGGCTACCTCATAGTGCGAATGACAGCAAAATTCTGGAAGAAATGTGGACAGGGCGTATACAGACCGTTGATCACTTAAGAGTATTTGGTTCGGAGTGTTATGTGCACGTTCCAAAGGAAACTCGGAAGAAGTGGGATCCCAAGGCAAAGAAATATTATTTTGTGGGATATTGTGATGAAACAAAAGGGTATCGTTTTGCAGATCCAAATAATCCTCGTAGAATTATTAGGGCAAGAGATGTGACCTTTATTGAAACCAAGGAATTTCAGGAGAAGAAGATCATTAACCCCCTACGTACAACAGAAAAGGAGATAGTAGAAGTTGAGGAAGAAGGGTTAATTTGGGAAGTTGTCACTGAAATACCAAATGCTTCCGTGTCTGTGGATGAAAGTGCAAATACTTTTATGGCAAGTGCTGAGGACATGTTAGGTGCTGATGAAGACTGCACAGCGGGGATGTTATGTGCTGATGCTGGTGAAGACTGCACAGAAGGCCAGGCTGGTTATAATGCTGAGGTTGAAGTAGTTTCGGCAGAAACTAAAAATGTCTGTTATGAAGCGGAAACTTCATATCCACTGAGGAACAGATTATTATTGAATGATCGGGAAGCAGAATATTGTTTTCATTTTGAACCAGAGCCTACCACAGTTAAGCAAGTTCGTGCTAGAGAGGATAAAGCGGAGTAGTTAGAGGCAATGGAGAAGGAAATGAGTTCAATGTATGAAAATGAAGTATGGGAGTTAGTAGACAAACCCAAGAACGCGAAGGTTGTGGGAAATAAATGGATTTTCAAGTATAAATTCGACGCCGACGGGAATGTTCAGCGTAAGGCAAGATTAGTTGCAAAAGGATTTACACAGTCTTTTGGTATCGACTATTTCGAAACCTTTTCTCCCGTGGTTCGTAGATCAACCATCCGTTTGTTGTTAGGTTTGGCTGCGGAGAAAAACTTATTAATCTATCATTTTGGTGTGAATACAGCCTTTTTAAATGGTAATTTGCATGAAACAGTTTATATGCAACAACCAGAAGGATGTGTCAAAGAAAGTTCAAAGAAAAAAGTTTGTCTTTTAAAGAAGGCAATTTATGGCCTGAAACAAGCTTCACGGAGTTGGAACGAAAAAGTCAATGACGTTTTATTGTCATTGGGACTTCAACGTTGTGATTTTGACAATTGTGTATATTTTATGGATGGATTATTCATTGCTTTATACGTGGATGATTTCTTTATCTTTCATCGAAATAAAGCCGCGAAGGACAATTTGCTTCATAAATTACGGGACAATTTCAAAATTAAGGACTTAGGGGAAGCGAGGCAATGTTTAAGCATGATGTTACGTCGAGATCCAAATGGGACTATTTCACTGGATCAAAAGAAGTATATTCTGGAACTTCTGGATAAGTTTGGGATGCAGGACTGCAAACCTGCTCGTACTCCAATGGAAGTTAACGCTCACGTGTTATTGGCGGAAGGGGGAGCTGGTGATAGAAAGGTTCCTTACCAATCTCTCGTGGGAGCGCTAAATTATTTGGCTTGTAATACTCGGCCGGACATCGCGAATGCGGTGAATATTCTCGGACAATACAATGCATGTCATGGTAATGTACATGGGAGCACGCTAAATGTGTTCTACGTTACCTTAAGGGTACCTTGGACTACCATTTACATTTTACCAGAACTGGCAATGTTGACATTACAGGTTACGTTGACGCGGATTGGGGCGGAGATGTGAAAGACCGTAAGTCGTTCACAGGATTCCTTTTCAAAGTCGGCAAAAATCTTATATCGTGGGAGAGTAAGAAGCAACATTGCGTGGCTCTATCGTCTACCGAGGCGGAATACGTCGCATTGTCACACGCGTGCAAGGAAGCCGTGTACCTGCGCCGTCTAGTTGCAAATTTGTATGCAATTACGGAAAGTAAGGTACTCATTTATACTAATATTCAAAGCGCTATAAAGTTGTCTGAGAATCCAATCGGACACAAGCGTACAAAACATATCGATATTCGCATGCATTATGTTAGAAGCTGTGTAAATGAATCCTCAGTAGAAATTAAATATTTATCGACTGAGAACATGACTGCTGACGTGTTGACTAAGCCGTTAAGTCATGTGAAGTTTAAAAGATGTGTGACTGAAATGGACTTGAGCGTGTCTGCACTGGGATAACTGTTAGTTATATACAGGGTGTGATTGAGGGGAAGTGTTCAAAGTTGGAACATCATAGAATTATGTATCCTAGGCAACCTTTGTTTTTGCAATCACTCCATATTTGACATCCAATAAATAATCACGAAAACTCTCAGTTACATTTAATTTAACAAGTAAGAATCAACTTATGATTGACTAGCCGTTGCCCGCGGCTTCGCCTGCGTGGAATAAGTTTTTCCAGCGGGACCAGCCTAGTTTACTGCGGTAAACAGTAGCCTATTTGTCTATCCAGGATATAAGCTATCACAGTACGAAGTTTCCGTTTTGCAGTTAAAGCTTGAAAGAGTAACAAACATCCTCGCATCCAAACATTCGCCTTTATAATATTAGTAAGAAGGAAGTAGAATTTTATAGGATAATTATCAAAGAAAAGTATCTTGATAATTTCTAAACCTGATCTAAGTAAAATGACAAGGACTTTTTTTCTCAAAAATGAGCACAAGCCGTAACAGTAGTATGGGGAAGTAGTAACCAATTTATGTTGGTTTGAGAACATTTATAAAGGAGAATCACTTCTACCCAGTTATTACTAAATTTAAAAAAAAAATTGAAAATTAACAATCTAAATAAACAAAGTAATGAAATTAAGAAAAATTACCTTTTCCGTTTGCACTTCTTTCTTGATCAATGTGCCTGTTACAGGCTGGACTCTGCTTCTAAAGTTGTAGACTGCAATAAGATAATATTATATAGTGTAAACAAGTGCTTAAAGAAATGGTTCTATTTGTAGTAATAAAGAGACGAGTTAATTTCAATAAAAGGTAAAAATGACAACTCGGTTAGCAAGTGAATTTAAAGCACACAATCCGATTCAGATGACGCCACTAACGTATATAGTTATCATATTGGCGCGATGCTTAGAATTAAGAAATAAGATCGAATTGAACTTGTAACTACGCAAGTAAATCTAGACATATAAGTTGTCTGAAAGAAATAGCTTTTAGCGATATGATGGTAGAGATGTACAAAGCAATTGTATTTTTTGTATTAGCGTACGCTAGTAATGAATAATATCTTTCAATCAATAATTTTAGGTTTGTTTACTCTTATCCAGTGTAGGTATATTTAGGTACCTACTCTATATCTATATAGGTACCTACCCTATATGTACCCCCGCGAGCACTGTCAGTTTTACCCCTCATTGTACTTGGATAGTTTAAGATGTACTGTTATGGTGGCACTTTACTTGGTGTAGCGTATTTGTGTGCTGTATTTGGCCAAATATTTGTCCAAAAATTAAAATACACAAACCGACCACACACAAATGGACCCAAACAGCAAATAACTTGAATGTTTGCCTGTTCAATCGTTTAATGTGTGACCAAAAACCGACACGGGCATTTGCTATTCGCATTATTTGCTTATTTGCACAAATAAACTAAATAGAAACGAATATCTCTTCTACACATGGGTGTTTTCGCGCGAATAGGGCAAATACACAAATACGCCACTCCAAGTGAATTGCCACCATAACAAAGAGCTTAGGTTACAAAAATAATTCAAAATGCGCGTTAATTTGAATAGATAGAACTCCTTAAAATTATTGCAAATTAGATGGACGCGCAAATAATGCTTGATAACAGACTACTCTAACACATTTACTGGTAAAACTATAAAAAGAGCCAGTGTTATTAGGGTAAGTAACACACTTAAATTGTAGTCTTTGTATTGTGCACGCAGCAATCTTAAGGTAGCAGTCGGATCTGAGCAGTCGCTGCCCGGCAGTCGCGGCCGGGCAGCGTCGGCCGTACATGTCTATATGGATTTGTATGGAGAACCGTCCGATGCAGGCGGCCGGGCAGCGCGGCCGGGCAGCGCCGGTTCTACATGCTGAATGTGTCAATTACTAATTGACACATTCGCTCTTGGCGTTTAGAGTGACAAGGTACTAAAGTGGCAAGCTACTTTTGACGCCGACTGTACCTACAGAAAAACTAGCTTCCTTTAAACTAATACAACAAAACTGTAGTTTTTTGTTTCTTCGTTTGTTTGTTTTTCGTATTTGTCGGTACGAACGCGCTAATCTCTGGAACTACCAGTCGAATTTGGAAAATTCTTTGGCTCAGGCCTGAAATATCCGTATTCCTAAAATGTATTTTTTCGCAAAATGTCTGCTATTCCAGAATGTGAGCACGTCTTTTGCATAATGTCATATTGAAAAGCTGACATTTTGCGAAATACATGCTCACAGTCTGGAATAGCAGACATTTTGCGAAAAAATACATTTTAGGAATACGGATATTTCAGGCCTGAGCCAATTCTTTTTGCATTTGATAGCCCAAGTCTTGTAGAATGTTATAGGCTATTTAACATCACGCGACCCTTAGGAGTCGAGCAAAAAGAAAAAATCTGAGATATAACTCATAAAAACCGAGCGAGGCCGCGGGAAACAGCTATTATCATATAAGATCAATTGCAATAAACATCACATTCGCATCAGTTCGCATTTAGCATAATTTCCAAATTTACTAGAGGCTGAGAGATGTGCTGGAATGATGATGTTCGTCCACTGATGGAAGAATAACCATTTGTCATAAATCAGATTTAATTAAGTTAATTTTACTGACACAATTCAATCTGATATTCTCTGTTAGATAGAAGGATAAGTCTCACAATTTCATAATGAATACATTTTAAAAAGCTCCTTAGAAAATAAAAACTAGTTTAAATTATGCACAAATAGGTAAGTAATGATGGAATCTTGAATGAAAAAAACGTGCTACTCCCGAGAACCCACCAAAGAGATCATATCTCTATGGATGGAATAGAGGCTCACCTTGAAGATGCCTATACTTTATCCCCGAAATAAGAGAGAAAGTTAAAGGTATAAAATATGCATCATCCAAAATAGAAATATAATTTATGGTTTAAACTAACACAAAAAGAAGGACTAGTGCTAGTGAGAGTGGACTTGCGCCCTGAGTGTTCCTCTAGCCATAAAATGGAATAATTACTAGACAAACTTAGTTTTTTAGTTTCCCATATGGAAGCTGTATGAAAGAAATCTCAAAACTAATTTTCTCAAGAGGTTCAGAACCCATAATAATACCTTCATTCATGACAAAAGAGACAATGTCAACTGGAAAAAACAACTCTACTTTACTAGTATTTGGTATTAATTTTAACAAGATATCTTTACTGAAAAAGGGGTCATGACAGATACAGTTTTTTATTATTTGGGGCACGAAATGACGGAACCCTAAAACATTTGTGAGCTGTCACATTGTTTCTATAAATACCCAGATATATGATAAAATATACTCCCCTGCCCCCAGATGACATTGTCTGCTTACCTATTGTTATTCTGCATATTTAAAAACAGTTGAAAACCTAAAAGGGATTATTCCACTGATTTCAAAATCAGATTTAAATTACAGGCGAAACATAACAAACCCAGTGGATGTTTGTATGAATTATTAGTTTTCTGGTGTTCTTTGTCATAAATATTAAGTATATTTTCGTTATTTTTCATCACCTACATCATTGCTCATTGGATTTAGAAAAACACATAGAGATGATCTGAGATGAAACCAAAAGGAGGAAGATGTATATTATTTTACCTAATGATAAAGACCTTTGTCCAGAAGTGGGCAGCTAGTATGTAATATAGTAAATTATAAATATTTTTAGCAAGTAGTTGCATGTACAGCAAAATAAAGGCTATTTTTATTTTATATTTAATTGCAATTAGTTTTAGTGGAAAATACTGTAAATACATATTGTAACACTAGTGATTGTATTGTATTTGAATTCAGCTGTGTGAGTTATTGTAGTCATGCACTTTTTTTCGTTTAGGCAATGTAAAGAATACCATATCTTCCTCCTTTGGTGTCATCAAAGATGACATAAAAAAGTTGATGTTACAAAAAAAAACAATCTTGTCGCCTGCAGAATATTATAAAAAAAGCCTTTATTTTCCAGCCATCATGCATTACAATAATTTAAATAAAAAATTGAAGTAAATAATAATTAAAAAATTAAATTAAGTTTCATTTTTAACAATTCATATGATTTGTGGATAGTTAAATTAATTATTTGGCTTGGAGAGCCTTTGGGCTCCGGCCTCCTCCAGCTACCTCTTGCCACTCTTCTGTATATATTGTTCCATCTCCTTATTCCATTCCTTTCTGTTTTCTGCTTTCTGCATCCATTTCTTTCCTGTTGTCTTTGTTATATCCTCCTCCCATCTGGTCTTATGTCTACCTGTTTTCCTTTTTCCGAGCTTTGGATGCCATATAGTAGATCTGTGAGTCCATCGTTGTGCGTGCACCCTGGCTACATGGCCAGCCCAGAGCCATTTCATCTTTAGTATGTGTTTCACCGCATCGATAATTATGGTTTTTGTCTAATTGTGCTTGCTCTTACTTTGTCTTTTAATCTTATTCCCAGAATGCGAATAAGATTAAGCAGCAGAATATTACTATTAGTTAATTCAAATTACTATTAATTCTCATTTTAATTCGCAATTGGGTGATATCATTATATGCGGCTGCAACATTTAGTTAGACATGTATATAGGTCTGTAGCTATTAAAGTAAAAAAAAAATGTTTTATTACATTGTTTTTTGAAGGGTTGTTATATTTTCCCCTGTAAATAAATAGGGCTGCCTATACTCAGTTCAAATGATTGTTAGGTATTATTGAGACTTGAGTGTCACTAGTACAAACATAAAAGTTATTTGAAGTTGTTGCTACTAAGAAAACCAAATACAAAGTAACTCAATAAAAACAATCAAATCTCAAATAGTAATAAATAATCTCAAATAGCTATTTATTTTTTAGTGTGTTTATGTAGCTATGTGTATTCAATTTCTTTGTGTATCCAATCTGCCATCTGTAGTATTTTGTATGGATTAATGAAATAATGTAAACATGATTTTTTTAGGCACTGAAACACCAATCAGGTATAAATTGTTGTTATTCAATTGTAAATTTAGCGGTACGTGATAAAGCGCCTGTAAAGGCGGTAGCATAATACACAACCGACCCCCACCTCCAGTAGGAATCTGTCGTAAAAAAATAAAAAGTACGGATACCATAACGCAAGCACCTATGAAACATTGCTTTGGTGATACAAATGTAGAATAATTGTCGCGATGCATTAATACAGTCGCTTCGACGCATAAAATACAATTTTTCCGATGCAGCTGCACAAATACATATAAAAAAATAGTCGGGATGACGAATTAGTCGAGCCGCGCAGTGACATCAATCAATAACCGCATATCACCAAATTGTTGTAAATAAAAACTATGACTCACCTATGCACTGATTTATGTGTAGTTGCGCGGTTTCCACTTAGTTTAATCAAAAATTATGAAAATTTAATAGACCCACGCCAACAATATTCATCTGAAGAATCCAAACCCACGCCGTCCTGTGTTGCCATAATAAAATAATATACTGATGGTGTTTTTATTGAAGATTTGGCTTGGTTAATATAACTTTAAGCCATCTTCAGAAATAATGTTTAAAGTAGTAACGCCATAAATCAAACCATCATATTTCTTTCTTTCTTTCTTTCTTTATGGTAAAAGGTATTACACGTCTGAAGGTTATAGAATAGTAAAAATATAACATTTATCAACCATGGAGCTAGGATCTCTTTGGTGGGCGGCCGCGGTAGCTAAATTCGAAACTTTCTGCAAAGAACACACGGACTCAGTGGCGTGGGCGATCTGCGGTAGCGAAACTGTGGTAAATCTTTCAACCACTTGAAATATATCGCGTATGTTGCATCTCGCTCTATCTGTCTGTGATTTCCTTTAATTGCATCTCTGTCTGTTTAATATCTCCACATGGACGCCTCATTGATTTCCTTACTGTTTTGCTTTTTCGTGCGGATTCAATTTCGCTACCGCGTATCGCCGCGTCCCTTTATAGGCTATAGGCGTAAAAAGGTGAAGATGATATCCTCACCTCATATTAACCGTATGGCCTCATTCGCACGGACGTAATAGAAACATTAACATGCATCCCATTTTCACCGGGATCAGAGCAGAAAATGAGTAACAAACAAGGTATTTTAAATTGTAACGTTAAAATGTACCTAGTTTAGTTTAGTGTAATTTTTATATATTATTTATGTATTTTATTTTTATATTAGTTTTTTGTCTATGGGTTATCATATGTTAAGAATATGCCTATATGCCTGCAATAAAACTTTTATTATTATTATTAAGGTCTTGTTTCCAAGTGGCCGTAAAACTATATTAAAAAATATGTATATTTGTTTTATTTTTGTGACAGCCAGCCAGCCAATCGCAGGCCAATCGGCATGGATGGCAAAGGATGGCAACATTGAAAAGCGTTTGCTCCGTCACACGCAGAAATCATAATAGTTCATTCGACATTCGACCAATAGCCAAGCCAACAGTAACGGTCATATTTTGGGTTTTGTTTGCGAAGTCACCAACACTTACCAGACGGATGACGGAACGAAACGTGTTGTGCGGACGGACGTCACGACGAACATACCTTGTAAATAAAAACGTAATTTTTTTAAAAACGTGAACAATCGATCAGTGAAACAACAAGTGCGTAGTGCGTTGAGTACCTATCGAGAAAAAGGTAATATTATGCTTTATTTGTTTAACGGAATTTATTTATAAAGTTACCGTAACTTCTATGATGAGAATTCTAAAAGAATAGGACTTGTTCTAAGTAATAATGCCATTGATTTGTATCTTGGCGAGTGTATGTAAATGCCATCTACATGGTGTATTTTTAGTACTCAGGTGACCTCTATACTGCGGTGGTCCTTCTGGATGGTTTTTGTGTTTGAATTTGTCTGGTACGACCTTCAGAGTAGGTAAGGTCATATTATTGTTTATATAAGTTTGCAGACGGTAGGCTCCGGTCAGGCGGCGTAGGTGTGATCACCGTCGCCTAGGGATGTGATGTCACCAACAAGTGACCATGTTCTGCTAATGCTAATACATTACTATGACTATCAGGCCTTATGTCCATGACTAGATGACTCTGCCGCTTGTTGACTTGCAAATATCGATTTTCTGTTTTTCATTTTCATCCGGACTGGAATCACTACAACTGGCTTGTTGTTTGCGCTGAACTTTTTTAAATATAGGTAGATCAGAATTCAGAACATAAAATATTGCTTTGTGGTACCTGATCTGTAAAATATGTAAGCATTGATAGGTATGTTTTCACACTTTTATGTATATAAGTCTTATCCCTCTTAGTGTATTAATAATTAAGTATATAATAATTAAGTTTATACTGAACCTTCCCGGCGCGAATCCCACTCGCACTTGTCCGGTTTTTTATTCTGATTGGTCTATGGTGAAAACGGATTGCCTTATCGGGTGTGCATGGCATATGACCTTAAATCAAATCCATAGCCTAATAACATGTCCCCACTGCTGGGGCTCAGGCCTACCCTCTGAACGAGGGCGTTTAAGCTATAGGCAACACCTAATTATTGGTAAATAGCATTTTATAAATGAAAAATCTAATTCATAAGCGGTCAAGAACGAACGTTACTTAATTATCAGAACTGGCGAATTTGATATTATTTAGTTAGATAATTATTAATGACTCCACAAATATACAACACTCCATAATTAATTAATTATCTGACCACTATCAATCAGCACATAAGAATAGCATTAACAAATGGGAATATTTTGAAGAGACCTTCACCATTTTAAAATAACAAATGTTTAACGAAGGAGTAAGTCTACCAACTATAATTTCCTGCTACAACAAGGACACACGTCACAAATATCGTGGATGTACTGACATATTGTGGCCGTCGGGACAGGCGCGGCCTAGGTACCATACAAATATGCACCGCCCGCTGGCCGCGCCTTGCCCGCGTTGGTGTGGAGTCTTTGAGAACTGAATTGAGAACTCTAGCCTAAGGGCATCAGCGGCGCCGCCAGCTGCTGCCCTGTGAGTTTTGGCAAGTGGCGCTGCGCCGCCGCTGCCTAAATAGGTAATTCGTCCCATACAAACTCATGTCATCTCGTACAGCCCTTATAATACAGCCCAAAGGGTCGGGGCAGACCAAGCGGAAAATTGCCCGCGCACTTTTTGACGTCATTGTCAAATGAACCATATCACTAAAGATCAAAATCGTATGAATGACCTCGAGCGCGAGGCGACGCAGTAGTCATTCACTGTACGATTTTGTTCCTTAATCTATAGTGGTTACAGTGATATGGTTCATTAGACAATGACGTCAAAAGTGCGCGGGCAAATTTCCGCTTGGTTTGCGCAGTCCCTAAGTCGACATTATGGCTGTTTATCATAATGCCACTTCCCACTTTGATAGTCGTAACAGTCTAAATAATTACACCTTTCGGGATGTGTTATAGTGAGCGGTGCCGCCGCTACAGCGAGGAGCGACGCCGCTGCTCTGTGAGTTTTGACAAGCGGCGCCTTTGCTGCCTAATTAATTCGTCCACATTCGTCCCATACAAACTCATGTAATCTCGTACAGAGCGGCGGTGACGTTCACTATAATACCACCACCCTTACAAATAATTATTATTTATGATTATTATGTTTGTGTACTGTGGTGTAGTTTTTTAGTCACCCCAATCAACAATTATTATTTTTCATGTAGCCATCAGCAAGTGTTTGACTGACGCGATGAGGTCACTGCCACGTTATGTTTGCCAGTTTGTTGTGTCAATATTCGTTTAACACACATTTGTCACGATGAGGCTTACGACGTCTCACTATAGTTATTGATTAGGTCCAATTAGGATGGTCGTTCTTTAATTTAAGCGCCTATTTTTGGTTCTACAATTGGATGGGAGTGGTCGGTTTTTAATGGGAGCGCATTGTGTTCAATGATAGGTCCATTGTCACTGACAATGTGTTTGTGAGTGGTCCCTCCGTCGGCATCTGAAAAGTTGACTTTTAATTTCACTTACATCTTTATAGAGGGTAATAATTACGATTTTGAAACCTGCATAAGTATTATGTAATTTTTTTATTGTATTTATCGGTTATTGACATGGCTGAGATTGATTATTTTTGCCTAGAGCAACCGAATACCGATTTAGCGATTCACATGAATAATATAAAATCAAAATCGGATATTTTGATACCTCAATGTGTGACAATAATAACTTCGCGTAATCTTTTCAAAAAATGTTGAATTGTGTTGCGGAACTCTCGCTTCCCGCCTCCCGCTCTGCGCGTACCCTTGGTCTCGTCTCCAAAACTCGTCTGCACCAACGGCCATCGGTTCTGCGACAGATGTGACCTGCCCACTGCCACTTCAGCTAGCTAATCCTTTCGGCTATGGCGGTGACCTCAACTTTCGTCGGATCTTTTCATTGCGGATCATTTCCCTTGAAGAAAGTGCGGCGGCACAAAAAAGTGTGCCGGCTGCGCGCATGCGCGGTACATGGTAGGTACATCTCGCTCTTCGTTCCACCCGCCCGCTCGCCATTCCATGTTTGCACCCATTTACCTGCCGTCGCGCGTCGTGTCAAGTGAAATGAGCTATCCACTGTAAGCATTCGCCCGTAAAAAATAACTAAAGTTTAATATATCGGATACTAAACCAAATAAATGTACAAACTCACTAATTTTGAAAAAAAAACCTAGTAAATTTTTTTCAGTAACTTGCGGCTGCTCGCGACTTCGCCACCGTTGAATATAAGTTTCACTTTTCAGTAATAAAGCAACCATGAGCAAGCTGTGCAGGCAGGTGTCGATAGAGTCCCCCGGGCCGACGCTCAAGGAGTGCGTGTTCAGCTTCGACGTGCCCGTGCCCGAAGTGCCGATGTACGGCGCCAGGATCCGGGTGGTGTACGCGGGCGCCTGCTACCGCGCGAACCGCGCTCGGTCCGCCTCAGTGTGCAGCACTTCTTCGGTGTCGTCTTTGGGTGAGTTTTATGTTTATTATGAACTTGCATGTGGCCACAGATTTCTTACATATATTGTAACTGGCTTTTTCCCTCGACTTAGCCCGGTTGTCCCGCAGGAAAAACCTACATTCTTGCCTTTTCTTTTATTTTCCTTAGGAAGTCTGTCAGGCGAGATGGAGAGCTTCGGTATTCATACATCCACTCCTGCTCACATCGGACTCCGAGACGGAGCTCTGTTCCCAGGTAGGAAACGTCTAAATAATTTAGGTACATGTTATAAATACGTATTTATGCTTGAGGGCAAAGTTAATGTAGGTAATTATTAGTAAAACTACTAGCGGTAGAGTCAGAGTGAACGAGAGTGCGGAAACTCCGACCAAGCTCTCTGAATCGCACGCGCGCATGCGTAGTGTTCACCTACACTAGCCGACAGAGATAATCGAGGGGAAGTAGAACTTGGCCTACTGTGGGTGAACACTGCGCTTGTTTGCGTGCGTTTTAGAACCGTTGTTCTGAGTTTCTGCACTCTCGTTCACTCTGGTAGAGTAGCAAAATGTTAATAAATCCGAGAAAATTGAAAGCCGAAAGTAAAATGTTTTTGTTGCGTCATACCTTATTAATACGGATTACGGATTCAGCAATATTTTTGATAAATAATAAATGTAAAACATTTTTTGATGCATGTATTGAGGAGTCAATTTTAACAAAGAATTTTTTCAATAAACGACTAAATAATAAACGATTTACATTTTATCGGATTAAATGGTTTGGCTGTTTCATATACCTATAAAAACTTTTTAACAAAAAAATTTCAACCGTCAAAAAAAGGAACTGAAAAGCGATAAATAAAAACTTTTTAACAAAAAAATTAAACCGCCGAAAAAAGGAACTGAAAAGGGAAAAATAATGAAAAATAATCTTTCTGGTCTAAATAAGCCCAAACACGAGGTAGCGCTGTACACCGTTGAAGAGTTCTCTCGACTGTCTTCCATCTTCGTCAACAGATCAACTTCAGGTCTCTGTCATGTTGTGTCATTATAACTACTTAAGTGTGCCTAGTTTCAACAGAATCAGTTCAAAGATGAAAATTTAGTAGGTGAACGATCAGTCATCCCCCAATTTTCTACCCTTAGGGTTGAATTTTTTTCTTCAAATTTAAATGGGACCAACTTCGAAGTATACCCTATCCAATAGAAAAAGAATTATGAAAATCCTACTGCTCTGTAAAAAGTTATCCGTGGTCATACATAAAAATTAAAAATAATAAAATATACGATTCGAATTGAGAACCTCCGCATCTTTTGTTTTTCGTCGGTTGAAAATATGTCAATACGTGCTGGTTTAAATCAGCTTTACTATGAAAAAGTCTGCGATCATCAATATATAGTATTGATCATGCATGAACCAAAAAATTTAGCCACTCCCACGCGCGACCAATGAGATTTAAAACTTCTTGGAATATAAAAAAAATCACCCTGTATATTCATACAAAATTATATATACTGGGTGTTTTTATTTTATATCATATTCAACTAGATCTCGTCGAGACCTTTCATTTGAGTACAAACACGATGTATGTACGAACACCAGCCGTTCCGGAGATATGGGCAAATTAAAAAAAACAACACACTTTTGGCCATATCTCCGGAACGGCTGGTGCTAGACCCATGTTCATGGTACTCAAATGAAAGGGCTCGACGAGATCTATCTGAATATAATATATAAAAAAACACCCTGTATATTCACATAAAATTGTATATACAGGATGTTTTTTTATTTTATATTATATTCAACTAGATTTCGTCGAGACCTTTCATTTGAGTACAAACACGAGGGGTCTAGCACTAGCCGTTCCGGAGATATGGGCAAATGAAAAAAATCCACTCTTTTGGCCATATCTCCGGAACGGTTGGTGCTAGACCCATGTTCATGGTACTCAAATGAAAGAGCTCGACGAGATCTAGCTGAATATAATATTTTTAAAAATCACCTGTATATATAATTTTTTATTAAACAATTTCCGCGCATTATTTGAGAAAAGTGTTATACAAGCTTGCAATCAATGCAATTTCATGCATCATTCGAAATTTAAATTAAACTTTTGACAAGTTACCGTGGATACCATGTTTCAGACTGAAAAGATCGTTCCATTTTCAAATCACACGACAGATATGACCAGTACAGCATTGGCGATTTAACTCGAAGAAGGTTGTCAAATTAATGTTCACATTTCCAAGCATGTTTGAGAAAAACAATACTTATATCTTGGAAATGTGATTTTAGGATGATTATGTTTCGAGGTTAGCTATATTGAATGTCCCTGTAACTGTACGTATTTTTAAAATCCAATGTTATAATTATAAATCCAGGGATTTTTATCAAGGACAACGTAGCGATCACTTGGCGATTGCTTTTTGCAATTAAACCCCGGACAGATCCCTAACGAAAGACGACTTCCTCTTCATTCGGTTTAATTAGTAGTCATATCCGGAATAGGATAGCATCACTCCCAGTCTTCCTATTGATAGGTAATTGGCAATATGCTAACCTCCCACTATTGGAGGCACAGATATCCTCCATAGATACCGCATGCATGGCGACTGACTCATTTGCGCATTTCCACAAATTAAAACCACTCTCCGGTCGGCGCGACTTTATGAGATCCAATCACAACGCGCCGCGCCGTTACGCCGACCGCAACCAGCGAATGCACCAATATGTGGTGATCGGCCGGCAGTTGCCCGTCAGTTGCTTTGTATGTGGTATCTATTGGGGATTGTCTATGATTGGTGACTTCATCCCCCCTCCGCCAGGTGGACCGACGACCTAAAGGACCGGGTGTGGTGGTCTTCATTTGGGAATGCCTATGTCCAGCAGTGGACGCTAAAGGTCTGACATCACTTAACAAGTTTCTGAAGAAATTGCTTAGGTCCCTGCTCACGCATTCTACACCCCCTTTTGGACCATTCGTTAATTGGACTAACACACTGACTACAAAACAATGCTAAGAGTATATTTAATTTATGCACTGTTTTTGTCGCGCCACTATTTAAGCACTGAGAGAAACAGTATCTGAGTATAATAATATAATGATCTAAGTAAGGGCCCAGAATAAAACTAATTATGGACGGTTGATGTATTATCGAAAGGCTTAAAATAGGGATTGAGATCTTATTAAAGTCATATTCTTAGATTTTTAATGAGTCTTAAAATAAAGCATTATAAACGCAATCCATCTTAACAAAAGGGATAGGTATAACAAAAACTTTAAAGTATTTTTCATCTTGTTATTGAATCTTATATAAAGAGGCCTTAGTAACGTCTTTACAAATAAAATAACACAGTTGGAAAGAAACAGCTCGAATTTCTTATTTTTTATTGCGAAACCTTTTGGTTTCTTTGTTATCCTGTTGCTACAAGGCTTTCCCTTCAAATGGCGCAACACGTGAGCCTTATCGATCCGGCTTTGATAACATAAATAGAATTCCATGGAAAACTCCCCGTGCCAAGGGAAGCGTTCTCTTTGTTATTGAAGTGAAATATATATCGACATAAAATTATTCATATACATGTACCTGCCGTCACAGAATACATAATTGCTACCGTACATGTTTCAAAGGACTTATTATTGTAAAGAGTCGAGTATAGTGATGGTAGACAATAACCGTCTCGTTTAAAGGCAAGAAGTATAAATATGAACGTTTGTAAAGTATAAACTATATATTATTAATTATAATAACAAAAATAAAGGACATGGGGCTATTCGGGCCCCCACCAATATCAACAACAAACACCTCTATTGATCAAAATTAACATCATGTGTAACGGAAAATAGGATATGTGAATAAGTAGGTAAATATACAATCATAAAGGAATCTCTTTAATAGGTACCTTATTAATGAGACTGCTTGTAAAATAAATATACGTAATTATTATTTTCGAGGTACATATTGAAAATTGAAATACCGGAGAAGGTTAACTTTACCTATAAACATCTCGAAGCTCCACATCAGAATTTAAAAGTTATATATAAATAACTATTGGGCGTAATATGGGCAGTAAGTAGGTATAACACTAGAATCGTTATTTGAGTTTCATAAATTCTCTTTATATTTCTTCTTTTTTCCGTGTTCGGGGCTTATAAGTTTAAAATTGCGCCACATCCTTTATATCGTACTAGCATTCAAGGAGCGAACGAAACCGATTATTTGATTTTGTCCAGGAAGGTTCGGACAGATCTGAGGGACAACTGGGAATAATTCGGACATTTCGGGAAAAGAACATATGAACCTAGATGATTTGGGGCGCGGGCGCCCACCAAAGAGATTTTAACTCCATGTTTCCTAGTGAATGGATCTTGAGGGATCTCACCAACTTCTGCAGGTCCGATTGAAATTTGGATTGAAAACTTACATTGGTGGTAATTCCATGACATGGCAACCTTGACCTGATGCTGCAGCATCAAGTAGTCAGCGGGATATCCAACTCATCAGTAACTTGCAGCAGATATAGCGTGTTTGGGCTTAGAATAGTGTCAATGAGTAGTTGTTGTACAGATTTGCACTATCAAGTAGTCTGCGGGATACCGAACTCCCCAGCAACTTGCTGCAGATATAGCGTGTTTGGGCTCATTAGAAAGGTGTCAATGAGTAGGTTGTTAGATAGAGCTGCAGCATCAAGTAGTCTGCTGGATACCCAACTCCTCAGCAACTTATAGCAGATATAGCGTGTTTAGGCTTATAGAAGGGTCCCAATGAGTAGGTTGTTAGACAGTGCTGCAGCATCAAGTAGCCCACGGGATACCCAACTCCTCAGCAACTTGCAGCAGATATAGCGTGTTTGGGCTTATTAGAAAAGTCTCAATGAGTAGGTTGTTAGATAGAGCTGCAGCATCAAGTAGTCTGCGGGATACCCAACTCTTCAGCAACTTACAGCAGATACGGCGTGTTTGGACTTATTTGAATGGTCTCAATGAGTAGTTGAAGGACAGATAATGATGGGGGCGTTATGGTGGAGTAAGATGTAGTTAATATCGTCAGTTCTTTATTTCTAGCTCGTTTAAAGGGATCTCAGACTCTTAATTAAAATTAACTCGATAATTTTTTAATAAAATATAAATAAAATTAAATTAAGATTTTAAAAACATACGGACACAAAAAACTCTCCATAAAGTAAAAAAAAGTTTTGGTGGCCCTTTAACTTTAATATACCTAGTAATATTTTGATTCAAGAATACAATTCTGTTTTTATTTTTAGCTGTCCCTAGACTCGACGACGCTTAAATCAAAATATTACTGGGTATAATAAAGTTAAAGGGCCACCAACATATTTTATTTTTAAGTTTTTGAGAGTTTTTTTTGTGTCGAGAGGTTTTTGTGGGGGTTTTAATTTTAAATTTTATAAAAAGAATATGCGTTTTCGGTCTTTGCTTGCCCTGACTGACTACAGTCCTAACTATATACATGCAGATCGAGCCGAAAACCGAAGCCGAATCGGGCTTTTTGGCATAGGTATTTTGACATATTTTGATGATACAGTCAGGCCGTCCGGGGTTGTAGACTTTTTAAAAATAGGTACTGGAAAGTTACTTATTCCCTCCAGCTACTGTTGCCCTAAAGCGCTACAGATGTTTACTCATGAAATAGTTTGGGACTGATAATATGATTAGGCAATCTGCCTATGCCGAAATTTTAGTTACCTATTTATTTATTTGCTAACTTATTTTTAGCGACTAATTAACTTTTTTTGTTAGGTCTTCTTTATTATTATAGTTTAGTTTATACCTAACCTAGTATTATTATTTTCACTAACAAAAATTGGATTATTAAGTCCTTAATTAAATTTTTCAATATTTTTATTATTTGTTTATAGGCAAAGACTACGCCAACAGGCCCTTGTTTATTATTAAACAATTGTTAAGTACTACTTACTACTTGTTTTAAAATAGTTCTTAAGATTGTATTTTTATGAAAAGGGGTGACAAAGTGGGTCCCGCCTGACGGTATCGTGAACCTAAGTTGATAACTCATTAATTTATAATATGGTTAATAATAGTTGACACAGCTGTCTGAAGTCTACACTCAAATGAACACATAATTTATCATATTATAATTCTAGAGAAAACATAAATCTATCATCATTTTGTATATATCTGTCAATAAGTTATTGAAATGTAACATTAGAACAGACCATAGTCTGTTTTTATTGAAATACGAATATCTATCAACGGTCTTTTAAAGTCATTGGCATTGAAATAAAAAACCGACTGTAAGTAGATCAGACACAAGTTTACTTGACACAACTCTCACAGTGTCTCTATGCCCCCTTTAGGAACATTACGTGAATATATGTTTAAGTGGGGGACCCTCAGTGACCGCGAGCGAAATGTAACAATTACGTAGGAGCACTGCGAATTTATATTGAATGACAGTCCCCCGCCCCACTATATAGGGTTATAGACTTGGTGGCCAATTTTCTTTTACATTATGATAAATTCAGACTAGCAAATTGAATTAGAATGCAGTTAGTCGCGTTGACCTGATGGCTAATTAGACTCGCCAGTTAACTACTAGCTCGTTTTAGACAGCTCGGAGTGGAGTCCTAATATTCACTGCAGCAATGAATTTAACGTAAAGACTACATCGTCACAAAGGTCTACCATATTTGTCACCCCCATTGGACTTAATTACCCAAATACATCCGTGTCGTGTCACGACAGACCCATTCCGCTCGTGGTCGTCGGCCAGTCGAGTATTAGAGACCCAGGTCTTAAACCAATTCATCCTGCACTGCATATTCCCAGGCTACGAGGTCGCAGGCGTAGTCGACGCGATCGGAAAAGCTGCTGAAGCAGAGGGTTTCGTCGAAGGGACCAGAATTGTCCTGTACCCCTATGAGGGAGTACCTCATGGTTACGCGGATTATATCGTCGTACCAGATTTTAAATGCTTGGTCCCCGTACCCGCCCAGTTGCCGCTTAGCGTGGCGGCCATGCTGCCTACAGGAGCTCTGCTCGCAATGAATACGGTTTTCACGGCCGGGGAATGCCTGAAGAGAGTTTTAGAAGGGCCGAATCAAAAGGATAAAGCGACTATACTGATCGTTGGCACGGGCGGACTCGCCCTTTGGGCTCTGCGCACTGCGTCTCACTATTTCAAAAAAGGCCCGTATCATGATCGCATTCGGATCACCGTGGCAACACTCAAGGACGAGGGTTTCATTCTGGCCAAGGAGTGCGATGAGTAAGTTACAAGTTTTATTATTGTCTTGTGGTCTCGAGGTACAATGAATGTACAAATTCAAAAGTCTTATAACTCTGTAAATACGTATCGTATCGAAGTGAAATGAAAACTATTGTCACTAGTAATGAAATCTGTAATTGTATGTGATAAAAACGATCATTTTTTCACTTTTCCCACCCTCATTGCGTTGTAAAGGATCAGCGTGGTGCAATGGAACGAGGACCTGTACGAGAAGCAGTTGATCGAGCGCACGACGGACGCGTGCGGCGGGCCCGTCGATGTGGTCATGAACTTCGGCACTACCTCGCGCTCGCTGCATCGCTCTCTGCAGTGTCTGGCACAGGTGAGGGCTTGGCTTGGCGGCGTTTAGCTTCATATGTCCTTTTCCCGAAATGCCCTTTTCCCGAAATGTCCTTTTCCCAAAATGTCATTTTCCCGAAATGTCCGTTTTATTTCCAGTTGTCCCTCAGATCTGTCCGTCTGAGGTAACAAATGGGTCGTTTTATTTCTCATGATATACTAACTGTAGCAGCTGGAGTAGTTTGAAACCTCACATATTCAGCCCATGTATTAAGTAGTTTAGTTACTTATCATCAATCATCAATATACATTCATAGCAAATAAGAAGTATGATTGGGATTACGCCTAATCGTCACCCACCGTTCACATCGGCACCATATAAACTACCCACATTCATAAAGGCTGTTGATCGACATCACTTTGTACAGGGTGGTGTGGTGCTGGTAACTGAGGATGTGGGAGAGAAACTCCTGCCGAAATTCGCTAAGAAAGCCGAGGATATGAACGTGAATATCGCAATTGTGCCAAACGGGTCCATCGAGCAGCTCAGGGACCTTGTGGGCTTGGTAGCTAGCGGTGAGGTGAGTATCTAGACTTAACTAGTTTCTATGATTACTGTGCAAATACTTTCCTCTTTCTTATAAATGTTTATATTGTCATTATCAATTTATTAAGAGCAAGAAAGTTCTAAAATACCTCAATGGTACTGTAACATTTTACGTCAAAGTACTTGGATCCGAGCAGGTCACACGACTTACTTGGTACATTGGTAGCATATAAACAAGCTACCACTGTACAAAGTTTCATCAAAATCCGCTCAGCCGTAATGGCGTGATTGAGCAACATCCATCTAAATTCACAAACATACAAATTTTCGCATTTATAATTTATAGTAAGGGTAACTCTATAAAGCTACAGAAGTCACTTATTCTAAAAGAGTAAAAGTAACAACTTATTACTGCCCCCTAGCTACAATAGCCCTGAATGCCCTTGGGATTTGGTTACTATATTATTACATTTTATTTGCAGATCGAGCCCCCTCCCCACTCCGTATTCCCCGCTGAAGAAGCGCAGGAGGTGGTGAGGAAACTTTGCAACTCTGAGATCAAGGGACGCGCCATTCTGAAGTTCCATAATATCGACTAAACACCAGCGGATCGTTATATAAGTACCCAAGTAGGTTGTATGCACTTTATAGTGTATTGAAGGCTTAAAGAGATACTTCAGACTACGGTTAATGTTAAAAGCAAAGTCGGTACCTACCACATAAAGTGATAAGAAAATGAAACTACCCGAACGGTACCAAGTTACAGTTATGTTTATTGCCGAGATCATTAGTTATGTCACACATAACACAAGTGACATACAAATTGATATAGCATGAATAAAACTTACATAGTAATTTTATGTCGACAATTGTTATTGATAAAGTTCAAATATGTAGAATGAATTTTTTAGCCAATATTTACATTATAATTATGGTAGGTATATACTTTTATTTTAATAATTTCTCGACAATATAAGGTGTTTAAATATTTCGACATTTTTCAGTTTTCGTTACTATTCTTATAACAGTTGAAGTAATATGATATTTTTGACATCTAATGAATTGAGTCATTGATGATTATGTATACTACCGATGAAGATTTCATTGTTGTTTCAACTTTATAATTTTGTCGACATAAAATCACATTGAAAAAATATTTGGTGCTAGGTAACAACAATTTCTGTCTGATATTTTATCGTACGCAAGCGCAAGGACCTTATTCCCAGGCCCGGACTTAGATACCCAGGGCCCCTAGGCACTTGACAGTGCTGGCTGTTAGATACCAACTCAGAAACTATGACACGCGGCAAGCGAGAAGCGCGAGCCGTAAAAAATTTTTGGTGAGGTTAATTTTTATTGGGATTTACGGCTGGAGATTTTAGGATGGCTCGGCCCATACGCCAGGGCCTAGGCGGAAATCCGGGCCTGCTTATTATTCCCAACCTGGAATGTGCACTGCTGACAGACCCGCGCCTCGTGTAGAGAGAGATAGCCTTTCGAAAGCCCTCTGTCCTTGTCAGTAGGGTAAAAGGTCAATGGTCACCCCATGCCATAATAAAGAAAGAAAAGGATAGAGGGCCCTTGTGGCGCTTTTTAAGGGCTTTTTCTCGTGCCACGGAATAGCTTATCTACTTTATGGTTTTAGAGATGTTTTCTTTCTAACGTGTATTTGTAAGTGCACATACTAGATGGGTAAGTTCCTTGCGCAAGCGTACTTTGTGATTTTTTTGTGGCTTCAACCTGAAGTTATTTAGCCAAAGACAAGTGAAAAGAGTACATAAAATCCGTGTGCGTGGCACAGGCGCTTGTGTTGACAACATTCGGTTTCGCCATATTGATATTTTACTAGATCGTTTTAAATATCTTCTTGGCTGTAACGTGCCATAACTTTTAGCTCAAGTTCACCAAGCCCCGTACGTTTGCTTATATTTTATCCCCTCGAGTTGTGGTGATATTAGTACAGCTTTTGTAGCACGGTATCGCACTCAGTTTGATAAGGCTGAGTTAAGAAACAAATATTACTGAATGCAAAATAAGGCCCACCAGATTATTTACACTTAAGTATAGAAAAATAATAAGTTTTCTTTAAAAACAAAACAATAGATTTGAACATAGTTTTGTTTAAGTTTTAGCATATTTGGTCACTAAACTTGTTTTAAAAATTGAAAAACTAAGGTGGTCCTTATATTTGTTTGAGTAGGTAGTATTTATTATATTTAGTCCAGATATTGTCCTTAGGATCATAAGCTGGTAATTTTGAGTCGTTTTTGACTTGTGTGTTGTATTGCGATCCGGGGATGTAGTTACTATAAACACTAAATAGACTGGTATTTAATATTAATTATTTTAATCTCAACGCCATTTTGATAACATGACTTTAATGAAATAAAATAGCATGCTGAATCCGGTTCTGAATGTTGCCAAGCCGAAATTTGGCTCCTTTGCTCAAAATTCAAGATGGCGGCCAAAATGGAGCCTAAATTTAAAAAATCGTATTATAACTCGATTCTAGTCGAGTGGGATGTAGACATTGGGTTCCGAGGGGAGCAATGATGACACGGCAAGGAGTACGCCATCGACATCTTAATAGCCGTACTCAGTTGGATCGGGCAACGGTGGGTGAGCCTGATCAGCGCAGCGCCAATCTGCTGTCTGGAAGTGCATCCGTTTTATGTGCTGACGTGCTGCGGCTGGCGTGGGTGGCAAACACTCAGGCGCTTGAGTGGTGCCAAATAAGGCGTGGCGGGCATCGTAGCGGGTAGCGTTCCACTCAGTACCTGAGTGGAACGCCACAATATTCTGAGTCGGAACAAACTCCCGGTCCTTACTTGTGCCTGTCATGAAAAAACATTCTTTTCCCTCGATCTTGTCGTAATTATGAATCAGCAGCAAGAAGGCACTCGACTTGTGCTTCACGCTGTGGACAGCCCCCACAGAAGACTGGTTATCAGTGCAAAAGACACTGATGCTTGGCAACATTCAGAACCGGATTCAGCGTGCTTTTTTACTTCAGAAAAGTCATGTTGCCAAAATGGCTTACCAAATGCCGCTGACATGAAAGAGGAGACCGATTTTTCGGATTAACTACCAGTCTATTAGAATGTTTTGAAATATAACCGTGCGATATTATGTTATAAGAGATTACTATACAATATATATGTAGGTAAGCATTACTTTTAAAGTAAAAACCATAACATCAATTTAGGGCCAGTAGTCAAATTTTGATATTTTATTTCTGCACTAAGGCATGGGTGTCCAACACCCACAACTCTCCATTCTCAATGTACAGTTAGTGACAACCCTGACTGATTGCTTTCCGTATCTCAGCTATAAATAATGTTTATTACAGATATCTGTTAGTAGACATGACGTTAATTATACGAATCGATGTCAATAGTTAACATTATAGATGTGTGTACGTTTGCATGTTAGTTATGTAAGTACAGTGGGGGAGCGAGCTAAAGGACCCTCTGAGGAACATGACAGCTGTTATATTTATCAAATAGTGCTGTGCGATACGTATTTTACATAGATATTGTTGTTCATAACAACATTGAAGACATCTTTAAATAACATGTAGGTAGTGTTTTAGTGACACTTTATAGTAATTCATGAGAATCACTTTTTGCTTATATGGGCACTTGTCCATCAAAATTTTTGCAATATTTTCTGCCCTACTGTCATACAGATACTTTTGTTTTTTTTTAAAACGAGCCTTTATTAAATCATTAGTACCTAAATGTTAAATAGTTCAAAAGTTAAATGTCAAAAATTAATAAACACTATCGGAGATCTTATCATCACTGTCTGCTCAGACATAGGTTAATTTAGTTACCTATACATGCATACTTTTTACACTTAGAATGCGTCTTAAATATGTAAAGAGTTTTCCCAAAGCCCTTTAGCTCGGACCTCCATCTATACAATTATGAATAATGTAGTCGTCTATATCCTTCTATACTTATAAAAACTGAATGTTCGAGGTAATCTCTTAGTTTATTTAGACTAAGGTGGTCCGTGAAAAGTTAAGACTCAATCGATTTAAACGCGATTATTATAGGTATACGCTAATTTGACCGTATGTGTAACAAACAAACATCGACAATTGTAGCTTCCAAAGGATTGATAACATTAATTTATCTCACATGGCGTTGGGAGTTATTCAAGCTATTATTTTTGTCTATTACTTATACTTTAGGAGTCTCATTTCAGATTTGAATACTTTCATAGGTTAGTAGTTATTTATTATAACTCTTCAGATGGCTATCTTTTTTACTAATTCTTCCATTTTTAGACTATATCACACCACATGAGACTCTGATCTTCTAGTGTAGCTTGTATGCTTGTGGGTTTTATTTAGCAATTAAACCCGAAACAATTCTTCTTAATCTTATCACCTTCGATCCTCAACTTGATTATTAGTCTTGTTAAAATTTCCACATGGGAATTCCAAATGTTTTTAATAGTCCAGGCCATTATTCAGGCACAAAAAAATCGTTTACTGATCTTAACCGGCACATCTGGGATAGATATTCAGTAATTAATCGCGGGTCCAATCGTACAACTACAACGTCCCCTTCACATTGATCATAGATGAGTATAGGTGCAATGCAAACAAAAGCACTTCTCCTTCCTGACCTCACTATTATTGAACGGGTTGATTAAAACTTTATTTCTAAACAGACGTTATGGGTTTAGTAAAAAAATACATATCTTTTTGACCATGTTTATACCTATCAGAAGTATCTAATCGTCGTGTTATAAATTATTTAGGTAAAGTATAAGGTCACCTGTAATGTGTTTTGCCACAAATTTATGTGTGACTAGCTGTTGCTCGCAGCTTTGCCCGCGTGGGATAAAAATTTTTTCCCGCGGGATCAGTTCACCGTGGTAAAAAGTATCCTTTATGTTATTCCAGGATATAAACCAAGTACAAGTACCAAGTTTCATCAAAATCCGCTCAGCCGTTACAGTGTGAAAGAGTAACAAACATGCTCACAAAGTGACAAACATCCTTACAAACTTTCGCCTTTATAATATTAGTAGGATTAAGAGACGAGAATAATTCATCGATTGAAACGTAGGAAATACAAGCCGAACCACGGGAGATGCAATTTCTCATCTCCAAAAAACTTTACACTGATCCCGTCCCGTTTAGCATAATGCTAAAATAAATTGGTTATAGTAGGGCAGATTGTTGGCCAAAACGAGACATTTTGATCAAATGGCGTATCCACATTTTTATCTGAATCTGCCCTACTATTAAGAGATTGCATTCTGTAATGTTTTCAAATGGTTCCTAAATTTAGCTTTTTTACAGTCTTAGGTATCATTCAATTCGTCTCGTACGGATTACAGACTAAATAAAAATAAATAAAATATTTTCGTACTTATTCGGTTTTAGTACGATTATGATAATAACTAAACCTACTTTCTACAATTTTTTTTAACTTAGATCCAAGATATTCTATTTATTTTTGTTTTTTGTTGTAGTTTGCTCTATTTATTCCATATAATCAGATGACATTTTCAACCTAATATACAATAAGTGTATCTATTTTAATATATTAGGGTGCCTTCACAATATCGGCTAAACAGCGCGACCGACAGCTACTGGGGCTGCAGCGTTGCTAAGTCGCAGTTTGTTTGTGGTTTGCAAAGCACGATGAGGTCCTTCATAATAATTATGATCGATAATCATCCGGTATCCGCCTCGTTAAGGGGCTATGATATCTCACAGCGGGTCGGATGATCCGTCGCTATTTCAACAATACTGTATCATTCATTTTGTAATAAATATGCAGTAAAGTAGAAGACTTTTACTAGTTATTCACGATTTCGAAAACACAGTTCGTTAAAATTTTCTCAATTAAAAAAAATTCCAAAGTTAACCATTTTAAGAATTTATTTTCGCTACTTTTATGTAATAAAGCTACGTACAATCACCATATTTTGAGTACTAACTGTACTTACTAATATGCAGATCACATAACATTTGAATTTACAAAATACACATAACTTTCGGCAAAAAAAGGAAAAACCTAAATCTAAGCGTTTTTGAGCCAGCCCAACTTGAGCCGCATGGCATCTCCCTACCCCGCGTCAGTCCCGCTCTGCCAGTGGCACGGGGAACACGTGTCGCTCGCCGCCATCCAGCTGTCACTCCCGTCACACGTCATTTATTCAAATTATATTTTGAAATAGGGTAGCATCTTTGTTGCTATCCTAGTGTTTTTTGGAGTACAGTCTCCTTGACTGAAAAATGACTGGATGTTTGTTTGTAATTTGTTTCGATACTTGGTTGTTTGACTTGACAGAACAAAAATAGACGACGACGTGTAGACAGAAGACTACAAAAGAAATTTTCTGAAGATAATATTTATTTTCCAATATCTTTCTTAATAATTTCCCGACCGTTTAGTATAATAACGAATTTTTTAAAATGGGAAACCAAGGTAACAAAAAAAAGAAAAGACTTGGTTGGCGTAAAAAAAAAGGCAAAAACTTGAGTTTACCGCGGTAAATAGTTGCCTATATGTTATCCCAGGATATAAGCTATGACTGTACCAAGTTTCATCAAAATTAAATATTTTTCCAGCGGGAAAAGTTGCGGTCCAGGACGCGGGCGCAAACACGCGTGACAGGAAAACCGGCCTAAATGTATTAAATTTTGCTTACCAAATGTAAGACATGTAGAAAATAATATGACTTTAGGTACATATAGACTAGAATTTATTAAAAGTATTGTGTTCCTTGGTATAACTATAGATTCATCTTTTCAATGGGGGCCCCACATAGCTTCACTAGCTGGCATACTAAGTTCGGCCGCCTATGCCGTTAGAAAAATTTGACAATTACTGATATTGCTATCGCAAAATTAGTATATTTCAGCTACTGCCACAGTAACATGGCATAAGGCATCTTACTGTGGGGTCGAGCAGCAGATATAGTGACCATTTTTATTTTGCGAAAGAGAGCTAGGTATTAGCTCGATCTATAATCTGCGTTGTAGTCATTAAGAGAAAAGTTTAAAGAAATAAATATACTAACCGTATCCAGTCAATATAGATTTGAGAATATTTTAAGTAAACCCGCTGTAAAACCACAGCCGCCTGCTGGTGATGTCCGGATGGATGATGAGGGTTTCACTATCGTACAAACTACCAGGAGATATATATATCTATCTTGAATATGAAGCACACAAAGTTTAAAAATCACATTATGTAACAATTTGTTATTATAAAATAGACGATTCTTTGAATGACAAAGACGCCTGATATTAATGTTACTTGGTGATGTGGTACTCCTATGCTATAAAGTATGTTGACATTGACTGTAAATAAATTATTAATACATAGTGTTTTTTTTATTAAGAACCATCTTGGACGGTCAATATTGTGTAGCTTACCCTACATAAATAGTGCGAGTGAGATAGGTGCGCTGACGGCGGCGGTGGGAGAGGCATGCGGGGGGGGAATTTGAATTTGAGCTGACATACCATCGACTCTTAATCTTGCGGCAGTCGCAATGCTCTTTCGCTTATTTTGAATTTGCTACTCGAACGCGGTATTTAGCCGCCTTATCTGAAGGCTATACTATGTTTTGGTGTTATTAACGAAAGGATTGAATAGGCCTAAGATTCTAGACTGTCCGTGTGTGTGTCTCCGAATAAGGAATTACTAGTGTATACTTACTATATTTATCTTGCTATTCATTTCTGTCAAATTGTTGCGGCATGATTACTATAGGATTAGACGAGAAACTTATTCTTTTTCACATCAGTATCAAATGGTAGAGATTAGAAGCTACCTATAATTTCATCGATATTAGATGATAACATTTCATTCATTTTACTTTATAATTGATGTTTTGTAGCGTAGAATGGCAACATGACATATGTAATTATGTACTTATATGATTGTATAATTTTAGAAATATGTATATTTTTGTGTAAGTAAATCTAGTTACTTATCTATAGTAACTTTCCTAGTTTTATAGTTGTAAACTCCCCCTATACAGTGTGTTTTTTTAAACTAGGACAGTATGGGCAAAACCGAAACTATAGAAGACACGGAAACTGTCTTAGGAATCATTAGGCTTTTTTGTGATAACATTTTTGACATACATACATAGTTTTTTTTTTGGTCAAGCGTGTGTTGTCCATGGAAATGAGTCATTTTGATCATAATATGATCCAAATGACGCCTTTTTATGGAGAACACACGCTTGACCAAAAGATGTACTATACCAAAGTTGTCATCACAAAAAAAGACCTAATGGTTTCTAAGACAGCTGTATCTCCTATGGCTTCGGACTTGCCCATACTGTCCCAGTAAAAATAACACACTGAAATGTGTATTATTATATATTATGTATTAATTATTATGTATTCCGTATATCTATCAAACTTAAATCTCATCTTTTCTATCAGAACATAGCAGATTTTTTGTATAGTTACTATACAGTGTGGATTTTTGAGATGGGGCGGTAAGGGCAGGTACCTTAACCGTTGTAACTAGCTAGAGGTAAACTTTCTTAAAAGACTTCTTAACTTTTTGAGACATTTTAACCTGCATTTACAGATTTTGAAAAAAATGTACCGTCAGCAAGGAAATGGGCAATTTATAAACAAAAACTTTTTTTATGCCAATCTTGTTTCTTATAAAGATCAATGAACTCTATTAGGCCAACTGAGGTTTGAGTAGGTACTACTAGTACTAGAAATCTCAGAACTCGCAAAAACTTCTCCTATAGGTACATTTTGCAGGAAATGCGAGACTCAAACTTACTTTTATACTAACACTAGCAAACGCCCCGTGACTTCATTCGCGTTTAAATATTTCCCCTTCCTATTCCCCTCCTAATACTTACACATTCACGTATATATCAGAATTATATTATATAAAAAATTGGTATTCACATATAAACATAAATATATTTCTTTTATTTCGGACTGGGAGTGTCCAAGCTAGAAATAAGTAGTAAGTAAATTTTTGATTTTGTGAGTTTGTTGAGTTTTTGGCTTGACAAATTTTTAACCCAACCGCGCAAGCGATGGAGGGTAATGTTTTTAGTTAAAATTTTTCGAACTTTACGTCTACGTGTCCAACGCAATAAATAACTAATGAAAAAAATGACATTTCAATAAGAATTATAAATATATGAAATGTCCGTAATTTAGTATTTTAATTGTAAGTTTAGATTTTAGGTTGCTTTATAGATTATTGTGTTGTACAGGTTTAACAAATTATATATGCAGGTGCCAGTTACAGAGGCATTCCGAATACTGAACAACTTTTGTCCAAAATTGCATCCTCTGGGGAAACTCGTTCCATCTTCACTTTCCGTCACGTAAGTTGGTCATCGTGACAGAAAGGTGGTTTAGTATTCTACACTGATTGCGTCCCTAACCGATCTGTACATATAATTTGTTACACTTTGTATTATAGAATTACTTAAAGTTATTTGATATATGCAGATTGTAAAATACCTGGACCTACTAGTTATTTTGGGTTACTACGCGGCACTGAAGAACTTACACTGAAGACAATTATCATGATTAAAGATAATCTTATTTCCTATCATTATTTTTATACACAACTGAACCGTGTGTTACAATAAAACATTTGTCGATTCCGACGAATGTCGTAGTTGAATGCTAACAGTGGGTGTAAAAAAATCTTCTGCAATAACTACCTACCTAACATGGTTTTATTTATAATTATAATAATTACGCTTTAATTGTGTGTACATACTTAAAAAAAACTCCAACCAAATAACTATATCGTAACATAGTCTTGAAATGAAACTATGGCTTGTTTTTTTTCTAACCTGTATTTTTTAAATTAATGTAATAGGTACTACAATACAACCTACACATAAATACCTAATAAACCTTTATATAAGTTTGTATATTTTTAAAGACCTTGGGTATTTTACTGCATTCTGTGTATATACTCGTGCGAAAAGATATTGTTTATTTTAAGTTTGCTCTTAAGTGGAGATGAGGGATAAGTTTGTTGAATTTTGCTTGAAACTGACTGTGGGAAAGTTATATGAAACTGCTATAAATTTATGGGAAAAAGTTATTGATATTTTAAAAGTATATTAGGTTACAATATGTTTATTAGAAAATTAAGAAAATGGCATAAAAGTTTTTAAATTGCTCCGGCCGTGTTTGTAACCGAGTTTTGTAACCAGCTACAAACGAAGTTTTTTTATTCTTTGTTTGTAAGTAACCAAGTTACGAAAAAACAATAATTTGATCGCTGTATTTTCTTTTCTTGTAATTTGTTACGATTGAAGAATATATAATTAATTTGTAACCGAGTTACAAACAAATTATTTTCGGATCCCAAATATTTCTTATTTCGTAGTTATGGCACGCGTAACTAATTACAAGGAAAGAAAACAGCGATCAATTTATTATTGTTTCGTAACTTGGATAAAAACAAAGAAAAAAAATTCTTCGTTTGTAGCTGGCTACAAAACTCGGTTACAAACACGACCGGAGCCTTTTGAATTGGTAATTGCCATTAAAATGGGAAATGTTTTGTTAACAAATTAGCTTTCGTGAGCTGTTGGCTCCTAAGGCTGGCTTCAGTGTTTATCCTCAACGTAGACGTACCATGCATTATTCTTCAATCGTAACAAATTACAAGGAAAGAAAATACAGCGATCAAAAATTAACATTGCTGGCAGACTGCTCGCATGTACATACTTGACCACTACAGGTTAGTAGTACCATTGACAGACCAGTACTGTCAATGGTACTACTGACATAACGGGCAAATTATTCTTGTTTCGTAACTTGATTAGAAACAAAGAAAAATATATCTTCGTTTGGAGCTGGTTATAAAACTCGGTTTCAAACACGGCCGGGCCGGAGCCGCATTTATACAACAGTGTAGGTTATGTATGGTACGCATGCGTAGTGTGCATAAGACTGAAATGAGCTTAAATATATCCAGCAAATGTCAAATATATCGTTCCCGTTCTACGTCACTCAACACAATTACGTCACGTTAGCATTACGTTAAAAATTTAATCATTCATTAAAACATACTTAAGTCATCATTATACGCCCTGGCAATGGGGTATCTACCTATATTTGTACGTAGTTTCCCTTTTCATAATCACATAATTTTCACCTTTTCGCGTAAATTAAATCCTATAGTAACATGCAAGTGATCAAGCTTCACATAGTTATTAAAACAAGATTAAGTTCAGTAGTTTTACTAGTTTTAGAGTTATAAGAGACACACAGACGTAGACAGACTTATTTCATAGTAGGTAAGGATATGCCATATAATAAGTTGTAATGTATCTAGTCAAGCTAAACACAAGCTGTCGATGTTGAAATTTGACAAAAAAAATTATGTCTAACATTTGTATATAGGGTTGCAGCGATTACTGACTTCACCGAAGCGATTTTTTATATTAAATTAACGTAATTAGTATAGGAGTAGGTATTCATATATTATGTCGCACAGTTCCTGTCATTCATAAAAGATGACAACTGACACGCGGGAACAGGTGTAACGGCTAACCGTATTATATATAATATTGTATTATTTTTGCCCCAACTATACCGGCGCCGGCGATGCTAAAAGGAGGCTTGAGTTTACGTATCATACTAGCCAGTTTAAACTCTCGAAACCCAGGCGTTTTTTGTTTGCTGTAAAACTGTCGACAGTGTTAAAATATCTTCCCATTAAGTTCTAATCCATTAATGTGTACTTACAATGGTCACTTACTAACGTTACATTGTAATTTACACTTTGAAACTTATGTATGAATAGCTGTTGCCCACGGCTTCGCCCGCGTGGTATAAGTTTATTTCGCAGGAACAGTTCACCGCGGTAAAAAGTAGCCTATATGTTTTTCCAGGATATAAGCTATCACTGTACCAAGTTTCATCAAAATCCGTTCAGCCGCTACAGCGTGAAATAGTAACAAACATCCATCCTCACAACCTTTCGCCTTTATAATTGCCTACTTTACTACTTTTCGATTAAAACACCGCATCACTAGCTTAATGTGCTACGCAGCCTCGATGATTATAAACATACAAACTTCCTTATTTATCGCATTGTGGGAACGTCGGGGGTTGATTGATAGTAATCAAAATGGACGTAGTCCAGCTACAGCACCCGTCTTCAGACACCTGCGCGAATCGCACCTAGCCTAGTCCACGAAGGGCACCGATCAATATTTTGGCAGGTGCTAATATGGGTGCTAAGATGTTCAATTTAATTTTTATATTTTTGTCCACGAACGGCACCTATAAACGACTTAGCAGCCTAGTGCTGGGACGTACGTATTTGTGCACTAGGCTGCTAAGTCGTAGTTGCTGTTTGTGGACAAAAATGTAAAAATTAAATTGAATCCCTTAATAACACCTGCCAAAAATATTGATCGGTGCCCTTCGTGGACTAGGCTAGGTGCGATTCGCGCAGGTGTCTGAAGACGGGTGATGTAGCTGGACCACGTCTCAAAATGCACACCTGGACAAAAGTCTAAACGAATTATTATTACTAATAGAACTTTCGCTCAATGATCGTTTCGGAAGCGGAATCGTTCGCTCCCCTGATTTTACTGTATTATATTAACATAACATTTTACTGTATTAGCTGTGGATAACGTTAAAAACAAGTCACATTAAATATGTTTAGGTTAGATCGTAAGCAGTGTAACATCGTCTATACGTTTATATACTTATATGTTAAATGTACTTTAATGGAAATAAAGAAAACGATTGTTTAATTATTGTTTTACTAGCGGTTTCCCGCGGCTTTGCCCGCTTGGAATAGGTTTTCCCGCGACTTACGACTTCTGGCGCAGTAGGCAGGGTCACTACCAACTACGCCAACAAACCAGTCGTATGATTCTCAGGTGGTTATTGTAGTACTTATATAATAGCTATCACTGTACCAAGTATCATCAAAATCCGTTCAACCCTTCGATCACCATATACTATGATCGAAGGTTCAACCGTTACAACGTACAACCAAAAATTCTTACAAACATCCTTACAAACTTTCGGCTATAAAATAAGTACCTACCTATTAGTAGGATTGCAGTAGGTATACCTAATCTGCGGAAATATTTCATTAGGATCAAAACGGCGCACCTTGAATAAGTTGTAACAAATATTCCAGACATTCTAGTAGGTACGTACCTACTTAACTACTTTTTCGCAATTTTTTAAAATAGGTCTGATTTTTTAAGAATTTTTTTAAAATTTAATTTTTTAAATTTTTTTAAGATAGGATATCTGTGATAGTTTTATATGCAACAAGTGCCTATTAAAGTGTATATTGTGCGGGATAGTTAAATAAAAGCGTGCAAACGACTCTACCAGATCGTTCCAAAATGTCCCTTGTTAAATCTTCATTAAATCTACTATCAGTTTAATGCGGACGTGAACTACAGTGTGAAAACACCGAATGGCACTAGTTGTGCTTTCGTGGAGGCCGCGCTGCGGTTTTATTGAAAATCGCCGACTATTAGTCGTGCCCTGTTTTTATGAAGGCCGTGCTGTAACCGCCGGTTTTTGAAGAATAACAAACAAAATATGACTTGGCTGTATGGTCTATGACTTTTGCCTGTCCATCATTAGACGAATTCAACAAAAAAAATCGTACAGTTTCGTCATTTTCCCAACAAAAAAAAAATCAGAAAACAACAAGAAAATAACCTATAAAAATATTTGAGTTTTTTAATTTAATTTTTTCGTACCTATCTATGTGTATCGTATAGAACACATTTTCTTGAAAATTGGAAATCATTTTTGCTGTTAATACTTTCTCTACCGCACGAACTGGGGCGAGAAAGTAATTATATGTTTAATTAATGTCTTAAATGTTTTACTTTCCCGTGGGAACATATATTCCCGTAGTAATAAACCAACCCATGTATAAAAGTACCTACACACCTTTTCGGATTTTCTGCGATGTAGGTATTCATTTTGCAACTTGGTATTTTGAGATTTAGACATGAGCTGTGGACTAAGAGCGATGTAGTCATTTTGCGACTAAGTATTTTGAGATTTGGACGTGGTCAAATTGCGATCCAGTCATTCTCTTATACCAACCCATATTTAGTATGATCATATTTTGTTTGTTCACGTTTTTAACTTTCAGACTTTCACATAAACCGCATATTGCAATAATACACACTAAGTATACAACAAAATTATTTTATTTGAATACTAAAATAGTGCAAAAATATAAATCATTAATAGTTAATTACCTACCTACATTTAAAAACATAAAGTAGGTACCTAAGTAGTTTACGTTTAAAACCTACTATTCATACATATAACATTTTTTTATAAAACATTATTTTGATAAAATTTACTGTTTTTATTATTATAATTTTTATATTATACAGGTGACTTAAAATTGGTAATACAAAACAGTTGATTGTGGCTCACTTATAATGACAAATAGTATATTACGTTAACTCAGTTGTTTAAATTAGCTGGCTTTAAATATCGTTAATTTTCTAATAAAACTGATAGGTAATTAAAGTCCCGAAGTGTGGTTACATTCATTATCTAACTGTCATACCTGTCACTCGATTTTATCAATGTCAGTTAGTAATTATCGATATCAATAAAAGCATAAAAAAATGGGATAATTTAAAACTTAAAAATATATATACTTTTGGTAATTTTAAAAGCATGAGACTTAGTGGAGGGGCTTAGTTTAGGGAAGATGTGTGTAAAACATTGATTTTGTATTACCAATTTGAAGTCACCCTGTATAGAGGTGATTTAATTTTATGATGTTATGTCGTCACTGTTGACCTTAAGTCAACTTGGACTTCTTCAATGGAATTCATTGCTCTTGATTGTACAATAAAAATAACACATACCTACAATAATACAGCACCTTACAATAGTACACGTGAGCGGTATTATCGCTGAAAGCGATTGGTTCTATACAACTTTAGGTAATTAGTATCTATCTTATAATAACGATACTAGTTACAATGAATGCATAGCCGAAAATCGGAGATATGGTAATATTTGCGCATACCGAATGGAAAGGTTTTCAATTTATATAGGTAGAAATATCCACATAACTTTGCTCTGATCAATGTACCTAGATGTAAACTAATACTTGTTTCTGAACTTTGTCCGGGCCACAGACACACTAAAGTGAATATGCATTAATAACGAAAATTGTGATTAACAGCCCTCAAGTCTTTAAACAGATACCAAGACTTCATAGCGCCCATATCTTCCATCTTCACTCTGGGCGGTTTCTTTACCACGACCCTCTTCGTGCCCCAAATATCGATCACCGACCTGATCTCGTGATTCGGCTCCGAATGGAGCACTATCAGCACCGACGAGGACCCAACCCCACCATCCTTTATAGTCGCACTGGCTCCGCACGACTTCCGTGCCAGATTATCTACGTGTATGTATTTAATGGTTCGATTGGGGAAGTAGTTTTCGTATACATACACTTGGCCCTCTTGGAGGGTTATCGGTTTGTTTTCGACGGTGGCTGAGTCCATGCGGTAGAGGTCGTGTCGCCATGTCCCCACCTCCAGCGGCAGGGCTACGTTCCCGCAGAACAGTTTCGCGTGTGCACCAGTAGCTACGAGCAGCACTGCAAGGGCCGCGCGCTCCATTGTGTCGTGTCCTCTAAGAGACGTCGGCCAATGGAATGGTTTTTTTCGACTTTACTGAGAACACCTGCAGCTTTATTGTTTGGAAACAATGAACTTATTGATAAGGCAATGAATTCGCGTTACACAATGTCGTTCAGATCGTAACATGGTGGTGGCAATCGCTGCGGTCACACCTGATAGGCGTGGTTACGAACGATACTTTCGCATTTATAATATTTATTATAGAGGACCCCCCCAACTTCGCGTTTAAGTGTCCCATGTGAAGCTCTATTTCCAGCAAGGTGCGTTAGAAAAACGATCGATCTCAGGGTCATCTCATCGTAGACCAGGCAGGACCCGGCGGATTGTACGCTGGCAACCGTTGACGGTATTGTCAAAATAATATTATTAAATAAATCGTTTTTAGAGGCGGAATACTTTATTCCGCAAACCCGTTACTTCCTTTATCTATCGATTATGGTTTATAAAAAACAAAACGGGTGCTTCGCAGTTTGTCTGGTTCGCAATTCGCGAAGTTTTTATTCTAAATTCGTCTGGCTTATGATCTTTGTATTTTTTCCAATTCGTAATTTGTCTGGCAGATGAATTGATAATAGAAATTCGCAATTCGTCTGGACATTTACCATTTTTTACCTACATCGTAGACAGACCATACATAACAGACATGTAATACATAGGTAATAATAATAGCAAAAATTCCTGTCGAACTGATTCAAAAAAATTTGCAAAAAATTTGAAATGCTAATTTTAAAAAGAATCCAGAATACAGACGAATTGCGAACCGGACAAATTGCGACTTTGGTTGAGTAATTTATTTGTACTTCAGAGGTCGAGGGTTTGAATCCCATTGGGGACAGAAATGTTAGTATAATTTACTAACATTTAGTACTAGTTTGTCAATTGAACCAGGGGAGCGGATGGTTATAATCATATATAAATAAGTAGTAGGTAAATATATAAATAAAACACACACATTACAACGGCAAATTTATTTATAAAGGCATCAAGAAATGTGGTCCCTTAAAATAAAAATATTTCATCTATATAAAATTTCAATATAATAATAAAACATTTCACTTCGATCTGACGTAATCGCGTAAAAAATAGTGGAGAAAAATACAAGTGCTTTTAAAAGTAGGTACTTACCATTAATATGAAAAAAAAGATGCACAGTTTTATAAGATAAAAAAGCTACTAATAAAGTTTAAATCTGGCTCTGTGCAATTTAAAAAACATATTTCAATAGCGATTTACAGATTCCTCAAGATCTTTGGTGTGACAAATCCTTTTTTAAGTAAATCGAATATTAAGTAACTTGGAAAAGACCCAGAAAAAAATAACATAGGTAATTGATATAATTATAATCTCTACACATAATATCACTCTAATATCATTATAAAATATTTATGGGTACTTGAAACTTGAGTCGCGTGATGTGACACACCATCCCTGCCGAAATATAAGATTCAAAATCACATTGAGAAATAAAGTGGCTACTTGTGCACGTCAATTGAGATTACGTTGCCAACTTTTGTTTGTGTGCGTGTTGTAAATAACTTAATACCCCCCTCCCCCCCCACACCCTGCAAGAATTGGCAGTGTTATTTGTACAAGCCACACGTCAGGCGTCTCAACTTATAAATACCCAAAGTGTAAAATGCTTATCCTAACTACAAATACAATAATTCTATTATTAATAATTTTATTATAGAAAGTAAAATTTTGGTGTAGCGTGTACTCTGTACACTTGATAATGGTCAAAGAAAAAAATGGAGTTCCGTAAGACAAAGTACAAACTCTATGCTAACAACACCATTAGATGGTTTTAAAAATTGGACCCCTTTAACATTGAGATTTAAGGGTGACGTAATTAAATGAGATTTCTAATTTTTTCTCGTTTGGTTTTCGCGTCAAGGCACAAAGGTTACAGTATAACATTTATAACGTAATGTCGCGCAGCACAGAGACAGATATATATAGTGTCTGTACAAACGGAGGCACAACGCTTGACTTATCTAATTACCGGAAACCTCCCAGGGGTAAAAATGTCGAAAATATAAAACATTGTGTTGCAGGAATTTTCGATATTCCCACAATTCTGCCGTGCAATTTATAAACGCAGTAAGACACTTTACTGCGTTTATAATTTTATTACATATTTAACATCGTTGTGATGAGATCTTTCAGAAACAAAGACCCGTTTTTCGCTACGTGTAATAGAAGTGAGAGAAACAAAAACTATAAACACCAAACCACCATACAACACAACGTACAATCAAACTTTCAAACGCGTTTTACTCAAAACTGTCAAATTGTCCTTACTGCGTTTATAAATTGCACGGCAGAATTTACATAATGTCATTAAATCTAAGAGGTTTTCTTAATAATCTGTGGATGTGTCAAAGGATGAAATTATCTGTCAAAAAATCATTGAAATGAAGTTCAAAAGATCATTGACATAAATTACTAATTCGGAGTTATAAATGCAAAGTATCATTAAAAAACGATTCTTGGTATGAAGTTAAAATATTTTGAGAATTTTGAAGTCTCAAACACATAAAAGTATTTTTTCCGGATAGATAAGTACTAAATGCCCTCTAGAAAAGCTGAATTTACACATTTCAGGTCACCTTGATAAAGATTTCAATTATTTCAAGTTATTCACATCTAATCATATCTTCAAATGGTCCCGATTTATTGAGCTATGCCGCGCGTAAATGCGTAAAATAGTGTAGGCGTCCCCAGTTCGTAATAAAGTTTATTCGTAGTATAATTTGTCTTTTTAGATTGTCTTTTCAATTAACATGATGCAGAGAACGATAGGCTAATTTGACAGAGCGTTTTCACTTTGCCCGTCACGACACCTATTATGCTAAACGCCGATACATCCCGTCGGAAAGCTGCAAGCGACCGAGAAAGGCAGGTGGCATTAGAGTATTATACTACCTAATTTCTAAATAAACCATGTACGTAAATAAGTTAACTACCTATTTGAACTGGGGTCGCTAGAATGTCTCTGTACAGTACACTGCCCTGATAAGAAAGAAGGCCGCTATGTGCATAAACTGTTTATGCACATAGCGGCCTTCTTTCTTATCAGGGCAGTACAGTCTGCCACAATCCGGGGCCCTAAAATGTTCATCTTACACAATAACAACCTACAAAGGACGGAGATTCCGATTGTAAGCTTACGGAACCCAAAAAGGTTACTGTTTAGCTGTTTACTTTCAACCAATTGCGTGATGTGGTGTGGTGTGTGTGTAACGCAGACTGACTTTAGTTGAGTACACTTTATGTACCCAAATTTATTTCTAATTTATTTTACATATTGTACCCTATCCTCAGGTAAAATCGGAAATAGATAAAATCGATCGTGGCAGGTTGTAGTTGACCGATATTTATTTGTACATCTCACGACACAAAAATAATTTTAAAATGCTGTAAGGAAAAAAGAGAACTATCACCGTTTTCAAGTTAACAATGGAAGACAATTAGGTACTAATAATAACTGCAAAGAAATACAGTCATATATGAAGTGTATACAGAAAGAACGCGTTTTGTCAGTGTAATATCCCTCATAATATGCTGGCCTATCAGATGATGTAGAGAGAAATGTGTAAAACATGCTACAACAAGAGTTACTTCGACTGTTTTACACCTTTCTCTTCACTTTATCTGTTATACCATTGATTTATCAATGTTTTCCGAAATAAAAACTTTCATTTCTTTTCATTGCATGAGAAAAACACTTTCAAGATTCAGAAAACATTTTTGAAAACACTGACAAGCACGCTCTTTCGGTGTACCCTACTGAAAACTGAATATAATTTATGTACATATGAATCAAATAAATTAACACTATTGCAACTATACTATTATTCAATGCGTTTGTGAATGAGGGGTACTTTGTGATATCTAATTCCATATAAGTGTCAGTCTGCGTTTACACATGCGCGGGCATGTTCAACTAAACAACAAAATATGCGCGAGGGATGGTGAAGAATGAACAGATCACCTGTACATTTAACTGCCAAATTTTGTATAGCTAATTTTATAAAACCTTGTGTACTATGACTCCAAGAGACAATACACCTAACTACAACGTTGTAACATTTCTTCACCACCCGCTATCGTTACTCATTGTGCTATTCTACTGATATTAAAAGTCACCGAATACCACGGTGCATAGTCGCCGGTCAAATCACGAAAGGGCGTGGTTACAGAATACAGAACAATCCAGAAGCATTGTGTCCGGTAACGAACACAGTCGTGATTTCGTATGAAACCAAGCGTAGTATTTGGCTCCACTTTCAAGCACGAACGCGACTTCTTGTTTGTTCTGTGTTTAGGGGTTTAACTTATTTTTGCGACATCGATAATAATAATAAGCCTCTACTCTCAATAGTTAGGTTCCTTTATACAACCGAACTGCTGAGATTAAGGAAGACGATCGATCGATGTTATAAAAAACCTTTTGTTGGAAAATTATTATTTCTTAATAATATAATCGGACGTCACTTCTGACATTTAATTTATGATTGATTACACATCAGTAGAGATAGGAATTTTGTAGCAATTTTCAAACAGGGGTAAATAATATAGATATGACTTTCTACTCAAATTGAATACAAATTAAAATTAATGTAGTTAGATGCGAAGAGATTGCATAAAATTTAGTCAGTTGATTTATTTAAGAAAAAATTATCCAAGTCTGTGTCAAATGTCAAGTCAGCAACGTCATATCAATGTTTACTGGTTTTTTATTTATTAATAATTACTCTAATTAAATTTATTATACTTCAAATCAATCAATAGCCTACTCACGTGGGTTTTAGGGCTATAGTCCACCAAGCTAACCCAGTTCGGGTTGGTGGACTTAACATGCGCCTAAGATTTACTTCTTCGGCGTATGCAAGTTTTCTTTCACCTGAGAGCTGTTAAATATACTTAAGTTTCGAGAGAAACTCTGCCATGCACGATCGGGGATTAAACTCGGACCTTACCACATGACAGGCCGCGTCTTTCCCTTTACGCCACCGACGCTCTCGATACTTATCCATAATATTTAGCCATGTTTGAAAATTAGAATTTCTGTCTCGCACATAAGTTACGCCCCCGCACGTGATTTGTGGGATGTGATAGTGGTACTGTTAGTAGTGGAACATGCCCGGCCGCGCGGTGGGTGCGCGTTACATGTGGATGGTGGCGGCGGTGTAGCGCGCCTCGCCGCGGCGCCAGCTCCACTGCGAAGGCCGGTACTGTGGAACGACATTTTATTAAATTAAAATAATTATACCGACACATTGATAATGAGAACATAGATCGAATAAGGCCACCCGGAGCTGATGTAGCTTAATTACACTGGTTAACAGTAATCAAAGTTACTCTCTAATGCACAGACGTCACTCATTCTAAAACGAAACAGTAACAAGTTATATCAGTCAATTTGCCTCCTAGCTACAATAGCGCCGTGATCTTATATCTATACCTACATGTAAAATTTTAAATATGTGTCTTCAGAATCGTACCTATTGTTTCACTTGTATACCATTGTTATAAAAAAAACCTAGGCGGGTCCAGCACTAGAGTTGTATATCTAGTAAATGGAAATAGTGTAATGAACGATATCTCACCTTGATGAGCAGCTGACCACTGCGCGTGTGTGGATTCTTGAAGGCGTAGAGCGCCCAGGCGGCCGCGCCACAAACGAGCGTGATCGCGACCAGAGCAGCCACCACACCGCCCAGGGGCGAGTGCGTCGTGGTCGCGAAGGCCGTCACCTGCGCGTGCGCCGGCGCTTCCGCCCCATCAGCCGGGCTCGCTGCCTCCGCTGGTGATTCTTTCACTAATATTACACAACCGTTAAAAAAACCAATACTAAAAGTTGCCCGTGTTCAATAAGTTTTGTTTTCTCGCGAGAATGAAAAAACTGTTTCCGAAAACTTTTTTATTATCACTCTACACACTTGCGCAGACGCAGAACTAGTGGACTAAATGCTGAACATAAGCCCAAGGTGCGCTATTGAACCCGATATTATCTTCTGTTCTCCGCATCCAGTCACCGCCAGCCACTTACGACACCTAATACCAATATCGGGTTAATTAATTACCACTTCTCAAAAAACTTGACCGTAAATAAAATCGTCCCGGGAAATAAAAGCCAAAAGTCTGTGAATTCGTAAACCCTAGTACTATCAACAAACTTTTCGCCTTATCAATTTAAAATTTTTGTTGCTTGCATGTGGCGATCGTAGCTAAGCCCTTTTCGCTCGCTATTCTATTGTTTAGCGAGGACAATGGCCTTAGCAGTCGGTCACTCGGAATTTAGTAGCCGCACGCAATAATAAACTTTAAGGTGGTAAGGCGGGATTTTTGGCGGAGGTACCTATGCTGACGACGGCCTTCCGCTGGTGCTTGCCGAGGTCCATGTCGGTCACGTACGCCGTGTTGCCCGTGTCCGCGTGCCCGCCCTCCGGCCCGTGTGCCGCCGGGCAACACGACGAGTTCGTTACGTAGTTGCCGCTCTTCTCGCAGTCTGAATCAAAAATTGTATTTCCAGTTTAGCTGGGATATAAGAACATGTGACGAACCCTGTGCTGTTGAACTATTAACATAACAGTTGACTCCATAAGTACATTTCTATAAAATTGAAAAAAAAATGTGAGCACTCACTTCTCAGCATCCAGTCTTGCTTGTTTCTATCAGTACCGCTCGAGCATTTGTGTATCGCTTCACACCACATGCACTGAAAAAAATCATATTTATTAAAGTTTTAAAACCCACCATGCAGCCCTTTTTACCCGACTGCGGCGAATCTATCTAGCCTATCAATATCAATCGCCAAGTATTCCTCTAAAGAGGTATACTATAGACAGAGGTCGGACTCTGACAGAACCGTATTCAAGTGGATCTTTTTAGATGTACATATAATATAAATAATAATACATCAAAACAGTCCAGATTAAGTGTCAATAAACAAGGTTCATTTAATTTTTGAATTTTAACGATACTAAAACAAATAAGAAAATTGCAAAGTCAGTTTATCATACTGATAGCTTCTTTATCTTGGGTCATTGATTAATTGCTAATGAAAAGGTTATCTATCTTTTGAAAGTATTGAGCGGATATAACCGTCGGTACTAACATACTTTAAAAAAACGTTTTAACAAAATAATTTAACCGTCGAAAAAAAGAAACTGAAAAGCGAAAATAAATAAAAAAGAACCTTTTTAGTCTAAGCTCCTACAATAATGTAAATCTAAATAGCTTCCTCACCAAACACACGTGCAAATTAATTAATTATTTTTTTGTAATATAATGATCTTCTCATTGATTGCTATCATTTCAATATAAGGCCTTATAGAGGATGGTAATAAAATTGATAAGAAAAATGAATAATCTAGATTTTCCCCCATGGCATTTGTAACTTAGAAGTCATTGATTATGATGATTGACCCTTTCTATTTTAATCATAAAAATACAGAATGCGTTGAATAATTAAAGAATGTATTCTTTCAGTTAAAATTTGCCGTCATCAATATTTAGTGTACTTTCCCTCAGGCGGTAGTTGCCTATAATTTCCACTCTGTCCAATACCGTACTCACGTCGAAGCCGGTGTCGTGGTTGACGCAGCTGTCGCACGAGTCGTACTGCAGGCAGGTGGGCAGCGCGGCCAGCCGCAGGATGGTCCCGCTCGTGATCTCGTAACCCTTGAACGACACGCGGTGGTACTCGTAGATCGTCTTGCGGCGGATCACTGGCAACACCCAATAATCAATCAGCTTTAACATACATACACATCTTCACGCTATGTCTCTGACGACAAGGCAGTTAAACGCCAAGTAATGCGATCACGACACACATATTTCGCTTCGTTCAGTCTCATCATTCTCCTTCATACGCGATCACCGCGGGACGCGAGTGGTCTGTTTTAAAACAATTATTATTAATGTTTTGGTCAAATTCACACACGGCTGTTTAGCGCCAAAATCCTAAGTAATTATGCAAATCGTGTTGTAGTAAATGTACGGAAGACAAAAGTGAAAATTTTGAACACATGGTGTTGAATTTTAGGGTTCCGTACCAAACTGGCAAAAAACCTCACGGTGTGACTTCTCTGTCAGTCTTTCAGTCTGTCACAGCTAATTATCCCAGAATCTACTAACGCTATCGACTTGGAAGTTTGGATTAGTTAAAAAAAATACCTTTCGACTTTTTATAACAAATCAAAGAGTTTTACAATTATTTTCATTCCTTTCATATAGGTAGTGTTATGTACTCACAGAAGAATATTTTGTCATTGAGATAGGCGTCACTGATGCCCACTTTTACAGGGTGTTCACTGTCGCTGATGTCTTGCACTGGGATGGGAATAGTCTGGAATAGTAATAATATATCAATCAATCACCATCATCAACTGCCCGCAACATGTCCACTATCGGTGTAAAATAACTTAACCTGAGTGATATTTTTCGCATTTGTTTCGGTTCCATTCCCGGCTCAGAGAGGCGACTTTATAAAAATACTAGCTTTTGCCCGCGGCTTTGCCCGCGTGGAATAAGATTTGTCCGCGGGAACAGTTTACTGCGGTAAAAAGTAGCCTATATGTTATTCCAGTCCAGGGTATAAGTTATCACTGTACTCCGCCGCCTGACTTAATAATATTATGACTGGCACGTTTAGCAGCGCGTCGCTAAAGATATTCTCCTTAGACAAAGGCCTCCCCTAACAATCTCCACGACGACCGGTCCTGCGCTAACCTCATCCAGCCGGGTCCCGCGACCTTCACCAGATCGTCAGTCCACCTTGTGGGAGGACTTCCCACGCCGCGTCTTCCGGTTCAAACAAAGTTCATGTACTTGCTAATAGGTACCAGAAGCAATTAATTGATAAGTAGGTAGCGAAGATTAATTTATTTTTATTTATTTTTATATTAATTCACATTGCAAATACAGAAAATATAGGTAAGTACGTGTTGTCGTGGCCTTTCTTTTAGAATTATAGGAGAAACAAACACACTTTCACCCCCGTTCCTCCCCCCACCCCACGACTATGTTTTATATATATATATATTTTAAGATAAGACAAGAGATAAGATTTTTAATTTTGGATGAAATTTGGCCAATTTACATAATATATCTTTATAAATTATAGCCTATGTGTTATTCTGATGTTTAATCTATATTACTGTAAAGTTTCATGAAGATCTGTTCGGTAGTTTTTGCGTGAAAGAGTAACAAACATCCTCACATCCATCCTCATATCCTTACAAACTTTCGCCTTTATAATATTAGTAGGATAGTAGGATCTAAATGCAAACATAAAAATATAACTATAAAAAATTGAACTCCTTTGGGTACCTAAGATTTCTATCTTCAATATTTAAGATACTTCCCTTGTATTCTTTTCACGTTTATAATATCAGTAAGATGTACCAAAGAGCGTCAAGTTAAATACTGGCAATACCTTGTAGGCGAAGTCTATGTCCCCAGTTTTGTACAGCGTGACTGCGAAGGTAAACTTCTTATCAAGATCTTCCTGCACGGTTACGTTCTCCCAAAACGCCGTGAACCTGTCCTCTGCGAAGGAAAATGGTTATTAATACCGACTGGCAACTCCCGTCTTCGTGGAGTCGGTGCAGGGACTGCCACCCCCGTCTAAGAATAAGAATAACATCGACTGGTCTGTTGGCGTAGTTGGTAGTGACCCTGCCGACTGCGCCAGAGGTTGTGGGTTCGATTCCCATCCTGGACCAACATTTGTGTGATGATATTTGTTTGTTTTCGGATTCTGGGTGTTTGTATATATTTAAGTATTTATTTAAAGATATACATGTATGTTGAGTACCCATTTACAAGCTTCATGTAGAAAAAAACCTGCAAAATGGCATAAAAATGTATGAAAATCTTAAAGTTAAGAATCATGACGATGCTGCTCCCAAACGACTGATCTGATCAGTTGGATATTTATAGCCATCTAAAAGTCCTCCATCTACTCTCTCGATGACCGTCATCAGATCACGCCCCGATCAATCCTATACGGAGAACCATGGCTTCAAAGTGACCTCGATTGTATGAAAATCTTGCCCTGTTTCTAATTATCCGTCCACCTATGTAAGTATTTAAAAGTGAAACCAACTGAAACAGTTTCAGAATGTACTATAAGTCGTTGTATCTATAAATTAACACCGCATTCATCAAGGTTTGTGGACACGTATTGCCCAGTAATTGAATGTTGATAGGATCGACAGGCCATCGGGCAATTTGCTGCGACGAACCACATCCATTTGCGTCGTAGCCAGCTCGTAAATTGACGGACTTGACCTCAACAATGGACGCCAATTTGCACACTATTTATTAGCCCTTAGTACCGTATCTTTACTATTCATCACTGGTGATGAAGAATGATAGGTACAACTATTTCCACTTTCATCACTGGTGTTAAAAGGGGCTTTATTTACCCTTTTCGTAATTTTGTCATCACTAGTTAAGAAATGGGATAATTCATTCCCGATTCGATTCTGATTTCCATTTTGAAAAAAACAGCAGACAAATATAGTGACGAATTGGGAATAATTAATTTTAAAATTGGAACAAATTTCCATTTCATCACTATTGATAAAAAATAGTGATGAAACGGTACTAAGGGCACTATAGTGACCATCTCGGGGCGTTGCGTGTACGTGTATGCTACGTCACGTCGTTGTCTCAGCGGCTTAGGAGGTTGTAGGTTTGATTTCCAAAGGGAAAACAGCAATATACAAGATGCTCTTGGTCTGGATGTCATTTGTGAATGTCTTGTCTATAAAGATGTTTGGAAGGCTGTTGCAACGCCTTGCGGAGATGAACATTATGCGATCAAGTAGCCAAAGTTGATGCAAGGATGCAACAGATTATTAATATGTCCCCACTGTTGGGGCACAGGCCTGCCCACTCAACGAGGGCGTCTGGATCATAGTCCACCACATTTGAATACCTAGTTCTTAATTACATTATAATCAATCAATCTTCAAGTGTACTGTATATGTGTAAAATAACATTGTACTTACCCTCATTGTACATCTTGACGTAGCTGTCGTTAGTGAGTGTTGTATCGAAGTTGGCCATCAGCGGAGCAATATACTGCGTTGCTGCAAGCCAGTTGTGGACATGCTCCCCCGTGTATATGAACCCGCCTGTCGCTACTGTGATGTTGCGTATACCGTGCCCGTAGAATGGGAAGTCGAACTTCAGAGTCAGCGTCTGTGGGGCATACAATACGTATGGTGTATAGCTGTTTCCCGTGGCTTTGACCGCAGTTATTCAAGTTTCTAACGGGAACACATATTATTACAGTGAAAATTAGTCAATGTTCATTTTTATGACACCCTTATGCAGGCAAATTTTCCCGAAGAGCTGATGGGTAGTCAAGCCGTGAAAAATTAGTATAGTTAGGAACACTTGGGAGATTAGAAGAAATTAGGAAATCGCACACCGCGAAGTTCACGTCGCCGTACTTTACGTGTATAAATGTACCAAGTGTACTCAAATGCAATAAAAGACTGACTTTGTACATAGTTATTTTCCTATTTGTTATTATTGTTGTTAGTTTTGTAACGATAACGCGTTTACATAAATGTTTTCTTTAATGTATAACTAAAGGTACATAGAATTTATTTATTGTATTATTTTTAGAAATCCTTATTACAGTAGATAAATATACTCACAGTGGCCCTTCTGTGAGAGTGGCTTAGCACGGGGTGAACGTCGGCGGGAACATTGGTGAGGTTGGCCCAATACTCGTCGAAGTACGTCACGTTGCCGATGAACGTGCTGTTGTAAAAGCTGTGGTCATCCTGTCAATGCAAAAGGCAGGCATATATGGCGCAGGATAGTCGGAAAAATTGGTTTAATAGGACGCAATAAACCGGATAATTTGAATCTAAGACAGAATTTTGTATTCTTCCTAGCTATTATAAGGGATCATTGCAAAATTCCCATTTTTTTACCTTCACGACTATAATTTTGCTGTCAGAGGTGGAAATGGAATCGGTAGGTTAGGTTTAACCTTGTCTAGTTTTTGTTTTGGGTTTAATAGGTTTAATTTAAACGATAATAAGAGCCAGGGACGACCTAGACTGACATACCTACGAGGATCAGATAGAGCGGGTGCTTATAGACGGACACGTCCTTCTACAGATAGAGCGGGTGCTTACAGACGGACAAAGAGCACTCGCGACCCGCGGCGAGCGTGTATGAAGAGAATGATGAGACTGAGCGAAACGAAAGAGTATGTATGTATATATTAAACGATTCAAAACGTGCATATCCGAATTCGTAACGTCTCGTGGTTGGCAACAAATTAGACGTAGTATATACCTATTAATAAATAAATTATTATCCTTTTGACTGAATGTTTTTTATTATCGACAAAGCTGGCCAGTTTAAGTGGCAGTGAGGAAATTAGAACTGTCTAAAAACCGATAACCGTCGGTATGAACGAGTATATTATTTCCTGCATTGACAGTATCACGATAGATCAAAGCATTCTTGCGTTATGAAGTCAAAAGGTTGCTTTTTGGATTTTATCTGGGGTTTGTTGATCTTAAATGTAGTGTTAATTTCTCGTATATTCTTTTTATTTATGGAACTAAAGGTATTATTATTTTATTAAGGTACTGTTATTTTAGCAATATTCACATAATAGTTAATGATTTTGACATCAAGGGTATTTTCATTGGTTATTAATTATTAAAATGAAATTCAATACTTACGATAATTTGTATCCTAATATTTTTATTTTATCTTTGACTGAAAATTTTGACTTTTTCTTTTTACTTAAGTACTTAATTAGTTCACAAAACTTGGAAAACAAATTGATTTCTCATTGTCCCAAAATCCTATACAAGTATACACAAGTGTTGTTAGAAACTACGATGAGGTACGTACGAGGTTCTTGGTCGCAGAACAAATCGGAATAATAAACTTTTACTTACGTATTTCAAGTCGGTGATATTTTGTTCCGCTTTCAACCTTTCTGGCGTTTCACGGAACACGTCAGTGAGGTCTACAAACAAATTACATTTTATTAGTATTCTCCATTCAATTATCATACATACGAGGATGAAGTAAACATTATATCACGCTTATTTTATGGTAGCTTGTCGCCTAAATCATTTGAGGTAGGATTCTAGACCTAGATAGATCAGTCACATTCTTAAGAAGTCTCCAACTAAGCCCTTGGTCAACACAGCGCAGTGCAAAAGTATTCCATTCAATCATTACAATCAATAAACTTACAATCGAAGAGGTGCCATTAATATAGATTGATACCTATTGGATATTTTCATACTAACATATTTTTAATTTCTTATTTGTCATGTGTTGCCATATTTGTTTTCAAAATTGCATCAATTTTAGCTGGCTACACAGATTAGACGGTTATATGATGTTAATTTAGGAGTGATGCAGGCAGTTCATGCATTGGTTCACCACACGATCTAATTTCCATTTCGCAGCATCATCCAATTGGCAAAATGGCTGCAACCTTCATATAGACGTGTGGAGGCATATTAAGTAAAGGCAGCGAGCAAAATTAACGTTACTTGAAGTCTAACCAAATTAAACTTACATATTTTTCCGAGCGTGTCAGTTTTGCGCACTAATTGCGTATTATACCAAAATAAGCATGTAAGTGAAATTATTCACGGACACAGTTCAAGTATTCGGTTTAAGTATTACTTATAATCTCTTTCTCAGAGTTCTGCGTGTGTGGTTACAAGCATTTTTAGTGATATTCTAAAACAAAAGTTAACCCGTATTTATAAAAGCCCACGGAAGAGTCTCAGAGAGGTGTTATTTATTATCATCCAGATGCACACGAAGAATTAAACCCATTTGTATACATTATATACATAATTATTTATACATCTACATTTAAAAAAAAGATGAGTACCTACCTACAAACTATTCGCATGCCAGAGAAACATGGAAAGAAGTATGATAAAGTATAAAGAAATCAGACAAGTTCAGGAACGTAGTATTATGGAAGAAAACTAGAGTCCGCTCAAGCCTCTGTGTCTAGAAACTTTAAATAAAGGTTCCCCAAGTGACGCAGACAAAGAGTAACGAAGGATTTTTTTTTAATTCCGCGAAAATAAATAACGAAGTTGCAGGCCATCCGCGGAGAGTGTTAAAGAATTTGTATACAATATCTAAATTGAATTTAAAGTTTTTAAATCTTCTCTGTTTTCATCCAGGCCACTTATTAAAAAAACATTTTCATTGCGCTCCACTCTTTTACAAAAAACACCTAATAGAGGACTTCTACTCCACACAAACACGGGTAAGCACTTTTCAAGAAAATGGGCTACTCACTGTCATCAGGGTTTATGGGGTCGCTGACTAAAGGCGAGGTCGTTGTGACCTTCAGGATACCAGTGTCATTGCGACCCAGCAGCGGGACCTGCGTCACCGAGACCATTGTCGTCGACGCATTCGTGCCTGCGAACAATAACTTTTACATTATTCCTGATACACGACTACTACTACTTTAGAAAAACAAACAGGTACATCATTTTAACGGTGGATCTCTAATAACTACCATCAAACATTTTTTTTATGGTCTGGCTAGTTTTTCCACTCAGGGAGCTAGATGTCACTGCTAAAACTTTAAACATTATAAATGTACCTAGTTGATTTGTTTAAAGGTTTAAATGTTTGAGTTTGAAAATATATCATAATAACAATTCTACATAATTAAGGTGTGTCATGATTTCATTTTGCAGCCGTATCAAAATATCTACTGCGGTATTGTTAGCTCTGGCGCTATCTTGTAACAACAATGAAGAAAATTACAAGGCGTTGGTCCAAGATGCTGAAACACACCTGATATGCCTGCGAGCAGGCCATTAACACTTTGAAGTTAAAATTAAAATATAACACGTAGGTAATAAAGTAAACAATTAATTTCGTATGAGAGAAAGGTGTAAACTTTACACCTGTACAGTTACACTGTAAAACACTGTTGTATCAATAGTTATTTCGACTGTTCCACATCTTTGTCCTCTACATTATCTTGATAGACTATCGTATGAGGAGTATGTTCGAGGTCGATGTTAACAACACGACAAACGACAAAGCTCGTTCAGTGGACCGTTCAAGTGGCCTTAAAATCGAGTTCAGATAAATAAATAAAAAAACAAATAAAAAACTTTTTTATTTCAGACCATAGATCCATAGTAGCACACACTTATCCTATGTTAGTACTTAAATCATATTTTATTATAATATTTTAAATGCACATTGACCCAGTGGCCAACGAATCGAAATAGCGGTAACTCTTAACCTCTTTTGTTCCGTTGGCTACAGTATCAACCTGAAAGGTAGCTAACTCTATGGTACCAACTATCTCATTATTCTAAGTGTAATTGAAAACTGCATTAAATCTTTCCGAGAATCTTTAATTAAACAGAACACACTTATAGACGCTGAGGTTTGTAAATAGTGTGTGATAGCGACTATAATGCGGCTGAGTCAATGTTTAGTAAACATTTAACTAGCCATTCAGTTTATAAATTCAGAGAAAGGTTTATATTATAAACGTCCCATCTCTATTTAAACATAAACATATTAAACCAAACATATAATTACAAAGCGTTACCTAACCAATTTGGTATGACATCCGGATCAAAATTCATTCTGTACTAGTTTTTGAGATTAGCCAGAACGCAGTGACAAGTATTCGAGAAATGACGAATAGAAATAATATTAAAATTGAATTTCCCGTTACGTCCCATTTGGGACATTCGGTTGTGGGGTCTAACGACGAACGACTCGAGAATCGTACATAATTTACCATGCAGTAATATAACTAATATCGATTGGGTGATAGAAATTCGGTATCCCCATACAATATCTATGACATCATTTAGCAGTATTTCTTATCGAACACGCAGACTTCCTCAACGGTTTTCCCCTTCGCCTTCTTTGATCGTTTACAGTGTTATTTTTTTATGTTATTTCATTTTGAGGGTTTAGTACCTCAAAAGAGGAAAAAAGGAACCCATACAGGATCATTCCTTTGTCCGTCTGTCAATACCATTTTTCTCAGGAACGCGTGGAGGTAACAAGTTGAAATTAATATCAAATACTCAGGTCTGCAGTCTCTTGGAGCCGTGAAAAAATCAGACTTTAAAGTCATCGCAGTCAAAAGATATGGCCGTTTTTGCCGCATTTTTAGTATCTTGGTAATAGGGTACTACCCGTTAACCTAGAATCATGAAATTTGACAAGAAGCAAGGTCTTAAAGCACAAGTAAAGGAAAAAATCCGAAAACCGTAAATTTGTAGTTACATCACAACAACAAAAAACAAAATCACAAAATGGGCCACTAGCACAGAATATGTAATAGCTACCTACTATCGGACCAAGAGACCGGTTGATGAATAATAGGGCAAGTCTCGAACACTTAAAATAAAAAATCGCAAAGCAGAGCCGTAAAAAAGCCGGTCAATTATACTAAAATATCCCGTTTCCTAAATTTTATATTTGAATGTTTAATCTAGTAGATATAAAAAAATAATATATCAAATAATAAATAAATTTAAAGGTACACTGCATAAAGGCCGGAGCACATCGAATGTGCGCGCTTGTATGTGCGCATCTAGCGTCGTTGTAATATATGAAACTGTATGTAAGACGTCATACCGGTTGCGTTGCGTGGGCGCAACCTTTCGAAAATGTATCTCTCGACACCGTGCGTCCAGCGCCTGCATACGGCTTTAATATATATATTCAATTCTAAATAAACTGGCTTATGTAAGAAAACAAACGATGGACATAGGAAAAAAAAGTCCACTTCGTAACACCACTATTAATTGTTTATTTTGTACGCCTGTCTAGGATGGGCTATTCTCGCGTGAATGTCTTAGTGTACCTCTGTGATCCTCGCTTTGTGAAGTGGCGGAGCGAGGTTAGAGAGGAGGCGGTAATGTCACCCTTAAGGTGACGAACCACTTTTCGTGCTAACTGTACATTGAGACGTAATGCATAATATACAATACTAACGTAAGAAGATAAGTTTTAATCTCTGGCCTTTGTTCGCGGTGACCTGGCGGTGACAATGGCGCTGGCAGCCAACGGCGCGGCGAAATGTTTAAATGCACACTTTTATTAACGCCCAAGCATTGTCATTTTGTCGCAATTAAAGGTAGTTATAATTAATTGATGAAATTTTAAGCGTTTCTTATAATTATAACATTGCAATAATGTTCATAAGATTTCAGTGGTACCTATTCATTAGTAGCAATGCAGGTATAGAAATTTAGTCCGCACGCACGTCATCATCAATGCTACTAGGTATATAATTATATTTTATACGATCATCTGTTAATTTGTTAATGCCAATTATGCATAGAGTTAAGATCTCTTTGGTGCGTGCTCGTGGGAGCGCGCGCGCCACCAAAGAGATTCGAACCTTCCTGCAATTATGCATGTAGTTGTATGTGTTTATGTTTTAGTAGATGATGCAATGGTGTCAATAAAGTGTGCTCTTTCTTTCTTTCTTTTCTTTAGTACCTTCTTAAAAAAATTAGGGTAAATATTAAAAAGTCCGTCTGTGTTTACATATTTCATGGCCGGGTGCATACTTGGCTAGTAATCAATCCGGTGGATACTTGTAAATCTCCTCGCAAGCCGCACCGATCCGCTCCGATCACGATCCCACCGAACATCACGTACTGTTGACATTATTTCTTTAAAATCATAAAGGATAACCCGCCGTTCATTAATTTTCTCGAGGTAATTTAATGCCGGAACCCACCAAATGCCTTCGTGTGTGACGTAATGTAGGTAACTGTATGGGAGACGTCGCACCGGCTGCATGGGGTGTGCGGCGCGTGGCAACAGATACCGCTATCACGGTACCAAGACTCAGCGAAATAGGTTAAGCAGTTATGACGTTTTTGAGAAACAAACATCAGCCAACAAATATACACAGACGCGTTTATAATGTAACTAAGACCAGTTGTTCAATTTTAGTGGTGCAACAGGCTAAAGAAATAATTGGCAACATATACACAGGCTGTACTGTACAAACATGGTAAGAGAATCGTCCTTCTTATTAAATAATTGTTTACCGGTCATTTCGGTGTGAGGCACCCACCGCCTGCATAAGAAGGAACTATCAGAAACCGCTAACTGTAGAGCCTGTGGAGAGGACAGTGGACGATGAAGCACTTATGCTGTGCGAATGCAATGCAATAGAAGCAAGGCGTATGAGTGGAGTAGCCTTTGTTCAGTTTACTCCAGACTACAAGCTCTTAGGCAAGCAGCGTTCAACATAGATGATGAGATGACCAACCAAAGATCCCACAGGAGCGAAGTAGCGCCAGGTGATGAACTCTCATGGGTGGTATTCGAGTCTTAAAGGAACACTAATTGTCCGGTTACGTTTCGGGTTCCGACATTTTAATGCCATTAATAATTATATAATTATGAATACAAAGCGCGAAAGTCTAAAATGTACTATTTTAATGCCATTGTTTCTAAGCACGCATCCAATGGCATAAAAATGCTGGAACCCGAAAATTTTCGATTTGCTCCGTGTTGTTTGCTCACCGACGATATTTTGCAATAAGATTTTAGAGTTTGAGTTGAAAGCCTCGCGTCTGTTGGCTCAGGACGCACTGCATGTAGATGAGGATGGCATTTGGAAAACTTGATATTATCGTGTTTGTGTCCTCAGACATAATATATGTCTATGTTCAAATTGTAAAATACAGAAATTCACAGAGCGAATCCATAAAAGAATACAAGACTTACCGTCATGTTTGAAAAACACTCGTATAAAAGTTTTGCGTACTGGACTCTGTTTACCAATCACAGTTTAAATTAGAAATTCAATACTTTGTTTCGGAATTACATCGAGCGACAGCAAAAATAGTATCGGAGTATTAAACATATCGAATAAAAAAAAGTGAAAGATAGATGGAAACTGCGACATAACCAGATCCAGAATGGACAAGATGTAGGGGAAAGTCTGAAGAAGGTAGGGTAGGGCCGATGAGCTAATAAGAGTTGCAGGTGAACTAAAAAAAAGTGGTCCAAAATGAAGAGGCAAAAAATATACCTTACCATACAACTCTATAAAAAGTTGTTTGTGAAATGGTGTCGTCATACTTTTGAATTGTCCCGTGTCTGTGTCAATCACATTCATATGCTACAGGATATGTCAGTATCGGTTTAGACAAGGATTTGTAGGTAAACTATATGAAATAATTATATTACTATTATTCATGGTTATAATTATTTCCACAGTCTACCTGATCTATTTCAGGGAGATACTCATCTACCAAGTCTCTTGGATTACCATTCGTAACAACAATTGTTACAGTTATTGTTAAGCCCAGAGTATATTGTCAAGGAGATTCGTGTTTGTTTACATACTTCCACATCCGTACGCGCATACATCGCATAATTAATTTATAAAACCTAATCACGCAAGAGCGCCAAGCTATTTACGCATGAATACACACACAACTGACACTCATACTACCAACGATTGTAGGTAGTTTCTTTGTTTGAAATATTGCATTAAAATTTATTTTTGTCATTAGACACGTTTCGCTGTTTGCAATTGATTTGCTTTTGCGAACAAGTATCGTGAAGTCTGTAAGCCGCCCCTGACGGTAAGCGGTAACTGTCACCCATGCAACACAAATATGTATAGCTCGGTTAGTAATAGTTTGGAGGACTCGGGTGGAACGCCTCGGTTGACTCTCTTAACCTTCAAACAATCCATGCAGAGTTCGTCCACCCTCTTGGTAATATCTGCCGCTTACAGTCATTTATTTCTGTTTTGGTTTGAAGGGTAGGTATGTAAGTATTAGAAGATCAATGTAGACAAATGGTGTTTTACTGGCAAAAATTGTTTGCTTTTCATCAGAAAACTTAAGTAGATAATTTGATCCTGAGAATAGGAGTTACCTAATCTTCTTAAATCAGAAATTCAATACAATTTCTTCAGGCATTTCGAATATAAAACAAAATTTACAATTTTGTGCAAAGAATAAGTCTCACCATTACACGCAGATGGCGTGCAAGCCACACGACGTATTACCAATATATTACCTAGATATCCAAAGACGTAAAAAAAGGAAGATAAAGTATGTCTAGGTAGATATCTCAGTATTTTATTCTATATATATATATACATACAATAATATTATCTTAAAAACGACCCGAGAATAAGGAACATTTCGTTGCTACAGTATTTATAGTGTCTTATTATATCAGTACTCCAGCCCGTCATATCGTACGAACGAGCCTCATTTACACAGCCAAAACACTTGTCCAATTTGTAAATAACCATTATACCTATAAAGTTTATTACACTTAGGGACACACACAACCGATAAAAGCGAAATTTTCATACATTTAAGGTGATTTTAAAGTCTTCGAGAGATTAGAATGAGGTCCGTTAGCTGCTACTCTGTATGGATTCGGAAGTCCAGAACGCATGAGACTGACAACAAATCAATTCGACAACTGTATACACCAGAATGGCTAAATGTGACAGCCTGTCAGCTCGTTACTGTTTACTGTCGCCCATAACCTGCAGTCTAAAAGTAACAAGATGTCACACTGAGGTCTATGCCTCGTGTGCCTATTATGACATTGAACCACTCACCCTTCAAACCGGTATTAGCATTGCGGTTTTGCGACAGAATAAACAAAATTCTTAAAAAACACTCAACATGCAATCGAAATGTGTGAAAATTGAACCTTGTTGGAAACAGCTTCAACCAGTTGCATGTCTAGCCTCGCTCCGTGCATGGCCGACATTCGCCCTTCGAAATGTCATCGAATATTTAAAATTAAAATCATCCCTGACCCTCACCGCTCCGTAGTTCGTTTTATAATTCAAAAGTTCCCACTGCAATTAAAGTACTGTCAGTTAAAATTCCGCTTTACTACTGAGTCGGGTATAATTATTAAAATTGCACCCTGCTGTAAAACAACCTTGTGGCGTGGTATCGTATTCCGTGTGACGCTAGGCAGTGTGCCGATACTTAGTGGTTCAATAAATATACTATGAACGCATCGTTGGCTTAGTGGCTTGGTTTCTTGTGGGGTCGATTCCCACTTGGGACAGACAATGTAGCACAATTTAGTCCCGGTCTGGATGTTATAATTATTAGTGAATTGTCCTAATCCTTGTTTATTTCCCATGGTACGGGAGAAAATCCTTGTTTGGGATCAGACAGGGGTATATACGTACATACATAGGTGGACGGATAATTAGAAACAGGGCAAGATTTTCATACAATCGAGGTCACTTTGAAGCCATGGTTCTCCGTGAAGGATTGATCGGGGCATGATCTAATGACGGTCATCGAGAGAGTATATGGAGGATTTTTAGATCGCTATAGATATCCAACTGATCAGATGAGCCGTTTGGAAGCAGCATCGTCATGATTTCTTAACTTTAAGATTTTCATACCGTTTGATGCCATTTTGTGGTTTTTTTCTTCATGACGATGCTGTTTCCAAGCAGTATAATATCAATAGCGATCTTAAATTCCTCTATCTACTCTCTCGATGATCTTCATCAGATCATGCCCCGATCAACCCCTAACGGAGAACCATGGCTTCAAAGTGACCTCGATTGTATGAAAATCGTGCCCTGTTTCTAATTATCCGTCTACCTATGTTTGTACTTACTGATGTTATGTGTCTACTTATTTACTTATTAATAGTTAATAATTACCAGAACTTTATGAGTTTAACTTGCAATAACAAGAAAATAAAACGGGTTCTTTTTTGACGTATTTATACAGGTTTCCTTACGATGTTTACCTTCACAGTAGGTACTTATAAGATTCGAAAAATTCATTAGTATTATTCTAGATGTGAACCTTCGGACCACATGAACCTGCGAGTGTCAATTAGGCCACAACGTCATCTGGTGCTAGCAATGGTTTACTCAATATTCTCGTGGTTGATTCTATATTTTCCGCGATAAAAAGTATTCTAACTATACTATATAGATGTAGGTTGTGGCGGAATTGACTACCAACAACAACCAGCTCCTAACAGACATCAAAACTATTTAATTATCCAATTCAACACATCGTAGCGGAATACAATTCTACTACAACTATATAATGGTTAATTGTGTTAAAAAATACAAGTGCAAGCGCTCTGAACTATCAATGGAAAGTAAGTACATATGATTCATATTTAAGAGTCGATGGTATGTCAGCTCAAATTCAAATTTCCCCCCCGCATGCCTCTCCCACCGCCGCCGTCAGCGCACCTATCTCACTCGCACTATTTATGTAGGGTAAGCTACACAATATTGACCGTCCAAGATGGTTCTTAATAAAAAAAACACTATGTATTAATAATTTATTTACAGTCAATGTCAACATACTTTATAGCATAGGAGTACCACATCACCAAGTAACATTAATATCAGGCGTCTTTGTCATTCAAAGAATCGTCTATTTTATAATAACAAATTGTTACATAATGTGATTTTTAAACTTTGTGTGCTTCATATTTGTCTGCTAGATATATATATCTCCTGGTAGTTTGTACGATAGTGAAACCCTCATCATCCATCCGGACATCACCAGCAGGCGGCTGTGGTTTTACAGCGGGTTTACTTAAACAAAATATTCTCAAATCTATATTGACTGGATACGGTTAGTATATTTATTTCTTTAAACTTTTCTCTTAATGACTACAACGCAGATTATAGATCGAGCTAATACCTAGCTCTCTTTCGCAAAATAAAAATGGTCACTATATCTGCTGCTCGACCCCACAGTAAGATGCCTTATGCCATGTTACTGTGGCAGTAGCTGAAATATACTAATTTTGCGATAGCAATATCAGTAATTGTCAAATTTTTCTAACGGCATAGGCGGCCGAACTTAGTATGCCAGCTAGTGAAGCTATGTGGGGCCCCCATTGAAAAGATGAATCTATAGTTATACCAAGGAACACAATACTTTTAATAAATTCTAGTCTATATGTACCTAAAGTCATATTATTTTCTACATGTCTTACATTTGGTAAGCAAAATTTAATACATTTAGGCCGGTTTTCCTGTCACGCGTGTTTGCGCCCGCGTCCTGGTCCGCAACTTTTCCCGCTGGAAAAATATTTAATTTTGATGAAACTTGGTACAGTCATAGCTTATATCCTGGGATAACATATAGGCAACTATTTACCGCGGTAAACTTTTCCCGCGGGAAAAATATTTAATTTTAATGAAACTTGGTACAGTGATAGCTTATATTAGTGTGGCTGACGGAACGGAAACCTCCGTGGGCGAGTCCGACTCGCACTTGCCGGCTTTTTATTTTTACTTTTCAGTTCCTTTCTTTTTTCGGCGGTTTAATTTTTTTATTCAGTAGATTGAGGGCGGACTTGTCGTCACACCTCGCCTAACTCTCGAATTGGCATATTTCGAACATGTCTAGGATCGCATAACTCTGGCAACATGCATGATAAATAAAAATCTTTTAATTTATCTTCCATAATCTGTTTCCAGAACTTGTCATCGCGTTGGATTTTTTCAAATGTTATGTCTGTGTCCCGTCCAGACCATACCGCGAATATACATTGCCGCCTGCCGGTGATGTGTAATTGTCCCTGGATTTGTATAAACCAAGGATGTTTTTTATTAATATAAAGTTGTTCTTTTTTCTTTTTCCAAAAATTAACTTTTTTATTTGTAATTGCTTGGTCCAAAGACGTTTTATAAGCCGTAATCGGACATTTAATTTCTACTATGGTGTCGTCTCCGACAACTCCATCTGGAGACGCACCCAGAAAAGGCAAATCTTTATCAATGAATAGACCGCAAGGCTCTATTTTGATTTTCGACGGTCGGGAAATTATTAAGAAAGATATTGGAAAATAAATATTATCTTCAGAAAATTTATTTTGTAGTCTTCTGTCTACACGTCGTCGTCTATTTTTGTTCTGTCAAGTCAAACAACCAAGTATCGAAACAAATTACAAACAAACATCCAGTCATTTTTCAGTCAAGGAGACTGTACTCCAAAAAACACTAGGATAGCAACAAAGATGCTACCCTATTTCAAAATATAATTTGAATAAATGACGTGTGACGGGAGTGACAGCTGGATGGCGGCGAGCGACACGTGTTCCCCGTGCCACTGGCAGAGCGGGACTGACGCGGGGTAGGGAGATGCCATGCGGCTCAAGTTGGGCTGGCTCAAAAACGCTTAGATTTAGGTTTTTCCTTTTTTTGCCGAAAGTTATGTGTATTTTGTAAATTCAAATGTTATGTGATCTGCATATTAGTAAGTACAGTTAGTACTCAAAATATGGTGATTGTACGTAGCTTTATTACATAAAAGTAGCGAAAATAAATTCTTAAAATGGTTAACTTTGGAATTTTTTTTAATTGAGAAAATTTTAACGAACTGTGTTTTCGAAATCGTGAATAACTAGTAAAAGTCTTCTACTTTACTGCATATTTATTACAAAATGAATGATACAGTATTGTTGAAATAGCGACGGATCATCCGACCCGCTGTGAGATATCATAGCCCCTTAAATTGTCATGGGTAATAAATTGACTATGTGATTTTCAATAGTCATTACAATTTTTATTACCTACCATTTACTTTGTTGAAGTCTTGCTCGACACAAAGTGAGTGGGGACATATTTTATTACAGAACTAGCTGTTGCCCGCGGTCTTAAACCTTGCCGAGGAACAAAACTATCCAACAATGAAATTCCCATTCGAGTCGATTAAGTGGTCTTAAAGGAGAAAAGTAACGCAACTCTCTTTATACGTCTTGCAAGTATGATTGTTGTTGTCTTAATCTAACGTTTAGATGATGTAGCTATAAGTACAGTGTGACGACAAAGAAAAAAAATTACTTGTAGTGACACCAGTGTGACAACCTGGTGTGACGACGAGTCCGCCCTCGAATTTATGTATAGGATGCTACGAATTGTTATTATTCGTAGATAGGATGTAAGTAAACACATTTTCAAACACTTTGTTACTATGTTACATTATCGATATTTTGTTCACGCTTATAGTACCTACGTCATCTCCATAATTTATTTTGCATTTATGTACGTTATTTTGCATAAATGTGTTTCGTATTGATCAACTTTTATTGTTAGAGCTCGTATATGTACCTGGCAATGTTTGTGCGACCATTTTGAAATACCTTGTGTAAGTAGTAGTGATAGTGATGAATTGCCAAACAGGTAAACAGCCCGTTAGATGGAAAGTGGTCAATGTCGCGCTTTGAATTGGTGTCTTACAAACGACAAAGCGTTGTCACGCTACGGACTAGGCTGGCATGCCTCTACTTCGAGGTAGTACTTCGTGGTAATGAAACTGCAGACAAGCATTTCACTGGACAAAGCCTTAATATCTTTCCTGTCGTGTGATGCCACCTGATTAACAGAGCCGAACGATATAACAAAGTAGACATAGGGATGTTTATTGAGACTGACATGAAACACTCATGGTACACTCGTCCTGAGTTTATGGTTCGTCACATTAAGGACTACAATTGTATGCATGCGTATTGACTGCATAGTGTCGAGAGTTCGTCGTGTTAGCATGATGATAGCAATGGTTAAATTGTTGATGAAAAAAGCCCTAAATATGCAACAGAAAATCATAATTTTCATCATCATTTTGCGAAATAACAAATAGCAAGCAGAAAAAACCAATTCGCAAGCAGACGCTAATCAATAAAACACGCGTTTAAAGAAAAACTGTTCAGACTAACACGTTATGTCGCATCTATGATGGATGGATTCTCATTAAGTCGACAGCCTTTAATACATCGCACTGCTACGTGTTAGGTCACCCATTGACTTATTTTCCTTCAGAATAGTAAACATAGATAGAATGCACTCACCCGCCGTAGTGCTACCGACAGTCTTGTTGCTGTCATCTGTGATGGTGAGATTGGTGGCTGCCGTCGGCGGCGTGTCGGCCGCGGTGTCGTTGGCTGCCGCGACGGTGCCGGTGGGGACGGCGTCGGCGGCGGTAGCGTTTGCGGGGGCGGCGCGCTTGTGGCGCAGGGGCTCCAAGCTCACGATGTCAGGGTCCAGGAAACTGACGCCGCTGTCATGCACAGTGTACTTGTTATAGTCTGCAACCAAATAAATAGATTTATCGCCATTTGTATAGCCAAGAAATACGTACATACTCGTACGATACTTGTGCAATTCCAAACCACGAATTTCGTTCGTTCCTTCTGTACTTAATATGGGGTTAATTAACACCCATGTATGACAAAAAATTATGACAACCAGACTAGGACAAACTTGTACAAAGTTATATGTTAACAGTGGGAAGCGAACCGTCGAAAGGTCGTACCTTTAATACCCGAGTCCAGCGATCAAGCTGCTTAGCCAACGAGTTGGTCAAATTTTCTTATTATTTGAGTGAAAGAGTATCACTTTATTTTTATGATGATATTGACGAAGATATTTGTATATTTCTGCTATTTCTTCTTAGGTGTATGCAATTTTCTACGATGTTATACTACATACCTAATCGTACAAATAGTATACTAGTGGTTCTGTGAGAACAGTAGACCTCGCCAGCCCTTATAAACCAAGTCTAAAAGAAACGAACAGAAGTCAACTTTGCAGTTGGAGATTCAGTACTAAAGTGACAAAAATTAGCACTATAAAGCTTAATATTTTGCAAACAGATCGATAAATCGAAAAATGTTTTCCACACACCCGCGATATTTTTGAAAGACCTATTCAACGATACCTAACACCATGGAATTCACGCGAAAAAAAATCATTCCCATTTTACGTATGCAGTTCTATGAACATAATTTAATTTTTCGACTTTCTTAAGTTAATCGACTATTACTCAAAAACTAATAGAACCTACTTATCTGTTATAGTTTTCCTTTTAACTACGTTATATATGCTACTGCCGTGAATTTTTTCACATTTCCAGAAGCAACCGTTTAGCTGGCAGGGTGGGGGGGGGGGGGGGGGGGGCACGACACGTGACTCTAACAAAAATTACCACTTAAAGCTTAATATTTCGCCAACGGATCCCTAAATCGAAAAAACGGTTTTCACACACCAGCAATATTTTTGAAAGACCTATCCAACAATACCCCACACTATAGAATTCACAAGAAAAAAATGTTCACTCCCACTTTGCGAGTATGGTAGGTACTTAAAAAAAAATGTTTTTCAAAATTTTATTTTACTCATTTTGTTGGCTTAATTAATTTATACTCATGCCAAATTTTCGTCAAAATCGGTTGAAAAATGCGACCTGTAGAGAATTACAGACAGAAAGACAGAAGGACAGACGGACAATAGCATTTTTGGCCAATCTCGAAACATAGACGCTTCGCTCGCTCGGTCAATTATATATAATACATAATTAGTAGTTGTTATGTAGTTAGCAGAATAATATTTATAATTTTAATTTTATTTTTGTCATTGTTAATTTATTTATAATTGTATAAAGAGGATTGACATATATAGGTACTGCTTTGACGTTTATATTAATTGTTATTACATTTTAGGTGTATCACAGACACACGCGGTCTGCGGTGGCGGTGGCGGCCTGTTGTCTTCCTTATGCAATGTATGTGAGACCACAGACACGAGCGGCCTGCGTTTTCATATTGAAGCTGCGGCCTGTGGTAGAACACCACCGTAGAACGCGTGTGTATGTGATACGCCTTAAGTTTTTATTAATGTTTTAGAATTATGCCATTGTTTTATGCATTGTCGCCTTGGGACTCGAGCTGTAGACATGTATTTTGTAAATTTAAAATAAAAATGAAATAATAAAATAGCTATTAGCCGTACAAAAGCATCACTCTTGAACAAGCTTTTAAAACCCAAAAAAATGTGACCCGCGCATGCGAAATTCAGCTCTTTAAATAAATAAGCAAGAGTGCTCCCATTCCATGGTGGGTTCGGGCGCTTATTATAAATCGGTTTGATGTCTTGCGGTCGTGACGAGCTTATTGTATAGGCAGAGGATTGAGATTAGCTTGGTGCGGGTTGTTTCGGGTGTTTCCTCGTGGTCCTACTGTGGAATAAAATTATAAAATGATAAATGTCTAGTTCCTCGTAGTCCTACTGCGGTACCTAAACTGTGTGGTGACCATGTGGTGACACAGACCCGAAGTTACAAAAATTCGGTACACGTCGTGTTAAACCATAGATAGATCTCACGAGCTCAGGGCTAGCGTCGCTTTTTCAACTGCGATAGCGTACTTAGTAAGTCTAGTTCTCTTCTCAGTGTAGGTAGACAATAATCACGCGTCGTGAAGTAACAGTCACAATTAATTGCATCATACCGTGTTCAAGATAAAATAATATAAATATTGGATGTTCACAAGTGTCTATCTCTATTTAGTCTGATATGATAATATGATACAGTTCGTTTAGCTTACTTTGCTTCGCAAGTACGGAGAGACGTGACTATTCCCATGCTGTCGCCTCGCGATATGTAAACAAGAGCAGTAACTGAGTGAAGTCGAGGCTATTTTTAAATATATAAATTGAAGTTTCCTGCTCTTTCAATTAAAAATAATCGTGGTGCATACAGTTCTATTGCTATTAACAGTTAAGGCGTGCTACTACGCACTAATAAATACACCGATTTTTATGATTCACGCGTTGTTATAATTTCCCGCAGAACCCTAATAAATAATCCTACTAAGATTTATGCAACAATAGAAACTCCGAAAGAATCCATTCCGTGGTTTTGGAGAAGATTAACAACGAGGCTTTTATCTTGGACGTTTTATGTGCATTCTGTCATACAGTATACTATAGTAGGTAGTATGACTACTTGGACTCACCCATAAGTAAAGTCAAAATTAAAACCAAACTATCATACATTTTTTTTGTCAATAGTGTAAAAGTTTAATAAGATAACGTCAGTTGAAGAAATGTTCCAGCAGCCTTGTCGTTAGAGAGTAGACCCTTATGTCTCGTATCGTTTAAAGAAGCTCGCTACTTGTAACTCTTGATAACGGAAGGCGGTCGAGTCGAGTCAATTTCAACTCGGTGCAACAACGGCCGCGCCTACATCCTACTCGTTGAATCAGACGTTCAATAATTTAACACTTAAAGGGTTGGTTTATGAGGAAGTGCATGCTGCATGCATGTCCGTTATACGTCTAGCAATTCTAAATTGTAAACGTTTGATAATATCGTCTTGATTCATTGTAATGAAATGATGCTTTATATTTATTACATAATAACTTTGAGTTTGTGACAGCTGCTGTCGTTTAATTTCACTTATCCCTCAGAGTGTTAAAACGGGTTTTGCGACCCAAAAAACAAGTTCAAATACTAGACTTATGTGAAGTTTAGATAGAGTTCGTTTTTCAACCGACGAAAATCTGACAGCCACATTCTAATGAATATATATAATATAGTACCTATCAATGAAACTTATCCTGTTCCACAGTGGTTCCACGTTACTCGCGACAAAAATGTTCGAATACGGCCGCCGCCGGGGGAAACAAGTTGGACGGGACGAGATCGAGCTTGCTTTTTATTTTATTGCATAAAAAAGGCGTAGCTGGCGCCCTTACGCAACCAAGCGCAATTTTATCTCCTAACAATTTGACCGCCTCTCACCTACGCTTAGAGAGGCTTGATCGAGCCTCGAGGGTCAGAGGTCGCAAACTTGGGACACTCAGGGCTTGAAATAAGTCCCCTTGCCCTGGTACAGGAGACAGAACTTAATATACAAGTTGTAAGTTGTTGCAAGAGCTAATATAGTGTAAGTGAGAAAAGAAAGCTCTAGATTGTGCATTTAACCACTCTTGGCAGTTGGCAGAATAAATTTTTTAACGTCTGTAATACTATTTGTGGAGCGTCGTATCAAGTGGTTTGGCTCTGGGTAGCTTAAGAGTTATGACGCAGGGTTTTAAAGTATATACTTATATGATACAGGTATCGGTAGTTGTTTACCTGTGCAAAGGCGGCACCTTTGCACAGGTCGGTTCTTGCTTAGGAAGAAACCGGTATATGACCAGAATTCTGAATTAAGAGACTACAGGTAGTCCTCGCACCTTATCCAATGTTCATAAATTAAAATTCTAATGAACTTGATCATTTATCATAGAATATTACGCAGTGTTTGGGATAGGTAGAGAGATTTCGGGTGTCGAAACGTACATGTTAATTAAATGGACATACCTCCAAGATGGTGGAGGTGTGTCAGGGTCGCGATACTTGGCGCTCCGTTCTTTCTGCCTACCCCGACAGGGACATAGCATGAAGATATGTATGTATATACTTCCAGGATCTTGGGGATTTTAAAATGTGTGGAGAACTTCATTAGAAGAAAGTTAATAATATTTCAGTCATCGAAGTATAAAGAGCTGTGTTTGATACACATACAGATTAGTTATTATTATTATAGCAAAAATGAAAAGACTGTTTATCAACAATATACGGGAGGAAACCCCCTCAAGCCCGTTTGGCGTAAATCATAAATGGCCAGAGCATGACATTGGCAAGATGTGACTAACTTACTCCTATGGATATTAGTAACCATTCATTATACATACAAGTAAAGTAACCATTGGAATCAAATCAACAAAGTATAGGTATGCATATTTATAAAAAACTGAATGACTCACTGTCTACAGATATGGATTTAATATTGTAAACAATTAAACATCGTAATAAGATGTTGATACTTCTCGTGATGTGTTATTGTAGTATGGGATGGGTCGTTTAAGATACCTTTTCTGAGAATGAATGTATTACAAAGAAATTAAGTAAGAAGTAAGCTACTCCTGCAGTTGCAAATGAATGCACTATGAATAATTTTAGAAATAGTTTAAAATTTTAACTTATGGGGTTTGCAATACGCCTATGGACGGGGGTCACCAACATTTTAATAGGAATGTAATACTTTTTAGGGACTACAGCAATGCCTAAGTCAGTTAGTTTTTACTAAACTACTTCGGGAATTAAAAAAATGCGTGAAATATCCATAACTTTCCCACCATTGCAAAGCTTCGCCTACCTATGTTTGATCAACCGGTCCAGTAGATTTCGAGATATCCGCGGGACATACATACAGACAGACCAAATATATTCCCTATAAGGGTATTCATTTTGACGGATCCCTAAATGCCAAAAGTTCACATTTGAAGGAATGCAACCACCATCTAAGAATAAGAAGTCCTTATTAAACATGTGGACCAACAATCTTAAAAAGGTTGCCTTCTGGCTACCAAATCCAAATTCAAATCCAATTAAACAGTTGTGTGTGAATTTGTCCAAAACATTATTATTATCAATTAGGTTTATTATGGTAATTATTATGAAGAGGTGTAGTGCAAATCAAAAGTGACTGAATAGGATACATAAAAATTACTATAACCAAATGTGTCCCCAGCAGACCATATGTACATTATGTCATATTAATATTTTTCTTTAACAATAGGTACCTACAATTTTTTTTTTAAATTGGAAGTTTTTTATTATTTTTGATATTTCTTGGAAACTCAAGAATTCTTCATTTCTAGACAATAAACTAAACAAACTTACATTTGGTTTGGTTGCTGTATTCTGTTAATAATATCATCATCATCATCATCAACAGCCGATTAATATGTCCCCACTGCTGGGGCTTAGGCCTACCCTCACAGCGTGGGCGTTCGGGCTTTAGTCCACCACGCTAGCCCAATGCGGGTTGGTGAACTTCATATGCACCTAAGAATTTCTCTCGGCGTATGCAGGTTTCCTCACGATGTTTTGCTTTACCGTTTGAGAGCAGTCAGTAAATGTACTTAAGTTTCAAGATACAACCCATTGGTACATGGCCCGGCCGGGGATCGAACTTCGGACATTTCGATATGATAGGCCGTGTCTTTTACCCGAGGCCACTGACGCTCTGAATAATATAACTACCATTGAAATATAGTTATTTTAATAAAATTACTTTTTATTTAATTAGTTATTATTATTAAAACTAGAAAGATAACCACACGCAAAGGAATATACTTTAATGTACAAATAAAACAGTTTACCACGGTAAAAAGTATATTCCAGGATATGAGCTATCACTGTATCAAGTTTCATCACAATCCGTTCAGCCGTTATAGCATGAAAGAGAATCATCCTCACAAAGTCAGAACATCCTTACAAACTTTCGCCTTCATTGACCGAGCGAGCGAAGCGAGCGAAGCGTCTACGTTTCGAGACTGGCCAAAAATGCTCTTGTCCGTCTGTCTGTCTGTCTGTCTGTCTGTCTGTAATTCTCTACAGGTCGCATTTTTCAACCGATTTTGACGAAAATTTGGCATATGTATAAATTAATTAAACCTACAAAATGAGTAGAATAAAATTTTGAAAAACATTTTTTTTAGAGTACCTACCATACTCGCAAAGTGGGAGTGAACTTTTTTTTTCTTGTGAATCCCATAGTGTGGGATATCGTTGGATAGGTCTTTCAAAAATATTGCTGGTGTGTGAATACCATTTTTTCGATTTAGGGATCCGTTGGCGAAATATTAAGCTTTAAAGCGGTAATTTTTGTTAGAGTCACGTGTCCCCCCCCCCTGCCAGCTAAACGGTTGCTTCTGGAAATGTGAAAAAATTCATGGCAGTAGCATATATAACGTAGTTACAAGGAAAACTATTACGGCTAAGTAGGTTCTATTAGTTTTTGAGTAATAGTGGATCGACTTAAGAAAGTTGAAAAAATAAATTATGTTCATAGAACTGCATACGTAAAATGGAAAATTATTTTTTTCCGCGTGATATCCATGGTGTGGGGTATCGTTGGATGGGTCTTTCAAAAATATCGCGGGTGTGTGATAAACATTTTTCGATTCAGGGATCCGTTTGCGAAATATTAAGCTTTAAAATGCTAATTTTTGTCACTTTAGTAGGTACTTTTTCTGTTTCCAAAGTTGACTTTTGTTGGTTTCTTTTAGGTTTGGTTTATAAGGGCTGGCGAGGTCTACTGTTCTCACGGAACTACTAGTAATATTAGTAGGAAAGATTTACATGTTACTCCAAGTTTATTATAGTTTTACTATTTCTCGAGTTCCCGACACTTTTGCAAGCAGAAACTCTAGTTGTCAGAATCATCTCAATAAGGTTTGTTGTTTGCCGAGGGAGTTCCAGTAAAGTCACTGGCAGATCTGGGATTACTCTCAGAATCTGGTAAACCGGCTAGTCACATTGTGTGTGACATGAAAACTAGACAATCACTTACTGTCTAGTCGCAATAGCACATGTCTAGCCGTTTCATTCAGATTTCTTGTTAGTCTTGCTTGATATCATGTTGATATCTGAAGATGTGGGTTTTTATTTCTACTATTGATAAGTGTAGATCACAAAATAGATGAATGTTATTGCCAAAATAACTTAATACATTGAAGATTTTTCCAAGTAATGTTTTTTTATTTATTACCAGCTGTTGCATGTGGTGGTGTGTGCAGTTTCTGTATGACAGTAAAAAAATTGGCTATCAGTCTGTCAACCATTACTGTGCAACAGTTTACACACCTAGAACCAACTGCTTATTATAAAGAAAGGATAGCATTTCATCTCATTGAAAGATAGGTAAGTAGGTGTGGTTATAGCACTCATGAAACAACAGTTCTTTGTTTTTATATTTCAACCTCCTAAGTCACGAACATGTAATTTGACCTAGAAACTGATATCTTGGTTTTTTGTAGTAAAACAATGGATCTACAGAAATTAATATTCGAGGAAAATATCAATCTGCCTGCTCAACCGGACTACGTCACCAAACGGCAAAACCCAAGAGATTTAACACAATAGCTACCATATTCTAGAAAAACAACAGGTCTAAAACTTACCATTTACGTCGTGACCAGAACATAGCGTCAGCACAAATATAATCACAAAAAGTCTTGGTTTCACAAATAATCGCGAGGGATCCATTTTTGCACAGTAAAAAAATGTAAAAGTATGATTTTTTTCTTATAAACTACCTAATAAACAACGTCACTCAGTCGCACTTGGTTGGCTGGCTTCGTTCGTTTGACGCACGCACGTACAGGCAGGTTATTTGACGTTTAACCAACGTTTGACGTTCTCCACCACGCTGGCTGGTGCCACAGATTATAACTAGTGTCTACTTTCTCCCTCTATGGTCTACGACTACGACCAGACGGGGCTGACCGCTGGTTGTCTCTGGCTGGATTTTAGGCGGGATTTTGACAAACATGGTTATTTCTTTTTTTTTGAATTCAAAATATATACTGTGGGTTTTTGTGTGTCTGTGATAGTATTATATTTAACAACAAGTAAAGCAACAAGTGCCTATTGCCATATTGTGTGGGATAGTTAAATAAAAACGGGTAACGACTCAACTGGATCGTTCCAAATTGTCCCTTGGTATATTTTCATTAAACCTAATTTAGTGCGGATGTCAGTGTGGACTGAATGGCACTACATATTGAATAGTTGTGCCGTAGTGGAGGCTCCTTGGACGTATACTATCTAATTTGTGGTGGAGGCCGTGCTGCGGTTTTATGTAGGTACTCTGAACACTACGATTGGCCGAACATTGTTTCCAAATGGTAATATACAGAGAGATACAGCATAGTCTACTGCGCTTATTTTCTACCTAACACAGAAATCAAGGAAGTATCTTGAAAGAAAAGTACGAAACATCATTCATGCAAGTCATGTGAGATAGCGGAACCACACGTATCTTATTTTATAGTGGGTGAACCACCTACCGTAAGGAAAAAGTAAGTAGGTACCTACCTACAAGTAATTAGATCTATAATCTATCATTTATTCTAAAGACCGCGTTTGCTGTAGCAGGAATTAGAAAATGCTACTGCTTGAATAAGTATCGAAAAGTTGTGTTTCTACGAATATAAATATAATTTATATTTTAATAATATTTTGTAAGGATAACTTCGGGGAGGTACACAGGTAACATTTTTCCGATGTGTTTACAAACAATGCATACAATTGTTTAATTTATTCTTATCGCATTTACTATAAACCTTTATTTAACCTTTGGTTAACCTTAGGTTATAATTTAATAACAATCAGTCCTCGGTTTATTTAAAATTATGAAATAAATTCACGGCGATCAGACAAGGATGTATAAACGTACATCCTTCGTCCATTTTGTGAGAAGAAATAAAACCGCAATAGGTTTGTAGGGGTAGATATAGATGGCGCTGTACAACTGATTTGTGGATTTGAATGATGACGGATGATGGGTATTTGGCGCCATCGTTCTGTTTCGCAACCCAACCATAGTATTAAATCTCGTAAGTATTCCGGTTGTACGGAGTACCTGCCTTCAAAACTGCCTTGTCTATTAGGACTGTATTATAATGGGCGGCGGCCGCGCGGCAGTTCCAAAGAGTTCCGAGAAAATCGACTTAAGAAGTTCCCTTCCATACATTGATTATGTAAAATACCTTTTTTCTCAGCAATAGATGCGCGAACCAAAAAGATATTTAAATATTTATTAATTTAATGGACAGTGGAGTACTACACGTTAGAAAAGTTTGTGTAGAAACGAAGTAGAATATTTGAAAATCCTATGTGTATGAAACCCAAAATTGAGACCACTGTGCGGCGCGCCACTCATCATAGATCGTGTACAAATTTCACGGCCGCGTCAATTAAAAAACAGCCCTTACAATTTAGAATGAGTAAGTACCTACACGTAAGGGTACTTTAATTCACGCCAGTTTTTAGGGTTCTGTACCTCAAAAGAGGAAAAAAGGAACCCTTATAGGATCACTTCGTTGTCCGTCTGTCCGTCCGTCAAGACCATTATTCTCAGGAACGTGTGTAGGTATCAAGTTGAAATTAATATGAAATATTGAGGTCTGCCGTCCCTTAAAACTGTGAAAAAATCAAACTTCTAAGTCAACGCAGTCGGAAGACATGGCTGATTTTGCGGCAATTTTTAGTACCTTGGTCATAAAAACCTCTGGGGTACTTCCGGTTGACCTAGAAACTTGAAAGGTTATTAGCAAGGTCTTATAGCACAAGTAAAGGAAAAAATCCGAAAACCGTTTAGTAATAAGTACATCACAAAATAAAACTTGTACCAACAAACTTAACTTTGCGCATGAAATTTTATTAACGATTTTCTAATTATTTCTCTAATTAAGTTTGTACGCAACCCTCAGAGCGCGAGTCCTACTCGCACTTGTCCGGTTTTTTTGTCTATCATAGCTATTCGCTTCCTAGGGTGTTGGTGTTCTGGTAGTAGAGTAGGGTACATTGAGTTATAATCGCCGAAGGTCGAGCGTTCGATTCCCATTTCCATAAAGGGGAGTTAGGTATTAGGGATAGACAATTGGTACCTAAGTACATACGGGGAGTTATGATTGAGTCGTAATCAAAGGCGGCAATCAGATTTTTTATGACAGCTGATTGAACTGAACTTCAACTTTCTTCTCATTTTACCGAGAATCAAAACATTTTTTTGCAAATTAACGGATTACCGATCTCATGCAAATTGTCCTACCCGTATCTACTTACATATAATTATCTATCACGTATGTATAGTATAGTAGATTCATCCTAGTTTATTTTTACCCGGTGGTATACGACTCATAGATCACCGTCTTACATAGGTATCACTGCCGCCAAATAAGCAATTTCCTGTGTTCTTCGTACTATCATAAATTATATAGAGTACTTAACTTAGGTGGCCTGTCTGCCCGTACGCAACTTTATTTCTTTTAAAAGCAAATGCCCATGCGACAAAGTGCTTGAATACCTATGTTTTTGGGTCAATCAAAACGGATTCACAGCGAAATGCTTGGTTCGGCGGATAACTCTAAAATTACTGGACCGAAAATCGTCTAGCAATTATGGAAATTCCAGGAAAAATATAATACTTACTTATTCCAAGTTAAGTAATTGAGGAAACCTAAAATTTAAGGATTCCGCACATTGATATCATTGACCAACTCCACTGGTGCATGTTCGTGATCTATGCGGCACAAGCCATGTAGAAAAAATAGTCTGGGCGTAAACAAACGGGGCTCAAAATGAAGAGATGGCTCTAGATTAGCGTATGTCGTGCGCGGGGCGACCACTAATAATTCAACCGGTTTAATAATGCAGTCACATTCTGCATGACCTTACCGCCAGTGTCGGAGACACGGAATTGAGGTCGCGGGGTGGGTAAAAAGGGGGAGAGGGTGAAAAATAATTGTACGAAAAATCCGCACCTATACTGTTTCCTCATTGGCTTAGTCATGAATCATGACTCATGAAGGTAAAAATGAGTTGGCAACGCCGGTGGGCGCTTTGAAGGCAGTAGGTATCTCACTTCTTAATACTTGGATATCTGCTGGCGGTGCCTATTTTTGGGTAGAAATTCAGTAAGTATTCAGTTTATGTTATTTTCGTTGCTATGGAAATAGCACGATACTCGAATACACTGCATAGTGTGTTGAGTTGAGTGAGCCTGACCCGCCACCTAGCAACCGCATCATGCTTTCTGTACCCACCGACACAAGCATTTTAACTTCATCGTTGCACCCAATGCTTTCAAACTTTAGATCCATTTATTGGTAGAGATAGCCCAATCAGTTATCCAACCTCTATTTGTTATATTTTAAAAAAGGCTTACTGCATTTTCTATACTTACTGTGATTATTTAGTTGGAAAGTAAATCGTAATCGTAAAGTAGTCTACATACTCCTGGTGTTAGCCGTTTCCTCGTGGTTATCCTTCAATATAGATAGCTAGCCGACTTCAGGGCTCCGCTGTCCTTCAAGACGCTGAAATAGGTATAACCAAAAATAACCAGTCTAGACGACGACGTCCAAAATAGGTGTGACATCACTCGGCATTCGTACTTAATCATAAAAATAGCAATCGACATAACATGTTGATTTTAAATATGGCTATACTCTATGTTAATCTGACAAAGTGGAAAGTGTATTAGGAATTTTTGGATGCGCGCATGGTCGACAATTTTCGAATCAGCCACAGCGCGTTGAAATAATAAAAACTAGCCAAGTGCATGTCGGACAGCGTAGCGTATATTTCCCATTTTTCAGTTTTTCTCAAAAAGCGTTTGTCGCAGGGGTAACGTTGACCGTTGTACAAAATGACCGAGTCGGAACCCTAACTTTAGTACCTAGTTTAAGTTATTTTGAAATGAAATAAGTAGGTACCTACGTTGTATACAACATGCAGGCTGTCCACCTGAATAATTTTCCATAGTTTTGCCATCATTGTATGCGCCAGATATGGCCTGTCCACTGCCACTTCAAACGTTTTTGTAACTAAGTAACATCAATAAAAAGTACCACTTGTCATATAAAATAATAATTCAATTATGTAATTTATATACCAAATCAAATGGATACCAAGAGCGTCGGTGGCGTGGTGGGGAACAACTAAGCGGCCTGTCGATGTGGCATGTGGAGTGGTCCGACTTCGAACCCCAGTCAAGCCATGTAATGTACTAAATAGTACTAATGGGTTTTCTCGAAACTTATGTATGTTTACTGCTGCTCTCAAACGGCGGAGGAAAACATCTGAGGAAACCTACATACGCCGATGAAGAAATTCTTAGGCCCATGGTGGACTGGACTGTAGCCCATACTACATACTGTACATACTGTAGTAGTACAACGTTGTGACATATTAATAGGCTGTTGATTTGAAATGCAAATATAAATCTACTAACATAGAAGGTATAAAACAATAAACTAACAACTTTTACGGACTCTGTACAAAGTGAGTAAACGATTTGAATTGATTTGTTTGTATTTTTTTAATTAATTAAATATTGACAGCCTTTGATGTGCCTGGACAGCTTGAGTTTGTGGGTTCAATTCCCTCTGTGTATTCTTTTTGTGAATAAACCCATTTTTATAAAATATAACTTAACTATCGTTCTCCTTGAAAAATTGAATACTGCCTTATAAACCTTCTCTTTATTTTCCTTCTATTTATGTCTGTTGTCAACGCCGCAGCGTGCATGCTTGAATTTTAATGGAAAAATCTAAAACAGAAAATTGAAAATAGAAATTGAAAATAGAAACTGAAAATACAGTGTGAAAATACAGTATAATAATACAGTAAAAGGTTTTATGGTGGCCGGAAGCGGCTGGATGGAAATGTACAATGTCTAGTTATCAAAAGGTCTCACAAACTCGGATTTGACTTTGTCATTCAAAATCTGCGTGCAAAAATGTTTCTTTACCGCTAGCGTGGAAAAGGTTTGGACCTATGATATATAATCTGTGGAAAAGGTTTTCAAAATTCGAACTTTTGGGTACTTGACAGTTGTCACAATAAAATACGAAATATATTAGATAAGGTAGCCTAAATGTAAATATTAATTATCCAATACTTTTATTGCGTCGTGTGACGTCACATTTCACAAAACATGACTGACATTGACATCCCTGTAAATCTGTGCTGACATCGGCTCTGTCTGTTTTTGCTGTGATCTGTGATTTTGCGAGTTTCGCAAAAATTTTGAAGAATCCGTTTTTGAAGAAGTCCCTGGTCCATAACGCCCCCAAGGGTACGCTCTAACAGAGGCTTCGCGAAATGATGGAGCCCGGTTATACAAAGGCTGATAGCGCCAATCTGCCTAAAGTAGATTATTTTATGGTCGCTAATTTTTTTTGTTTCTAATCCGGACCTTTGCTCTGCCGAGTTTCGGAATTATGCAGTCGAATAATAAAGTCGGAATGGTCGTAAGTGTAACTTGTAACTTGTGATGTTCCGCGTAAAATCAGCCCGGACCGCCTCGATCTAGCCGTATTCTTTGTATGAAACTGCACAATGCAATGCACTCTAAATTAGCATCGTAACGGCATCACCTCGCCTCGGGAGTGTAAGGTAGTGAACGGAATGAGGTTCGCGGTAAACTCGCAGTCAGGCGTCGTCTCAGCGGGAATGGCGCGCGGAATGTCTGCGGTCGACGTCAGGGACGGCTGGTCGGCGGCCGCGAGGGGATGAGACGAGGCGGTGTCGATCCGAAGCCAGGGTGATACCTATGTGTGCGATATCTGTGACATGTCACCCATGACCATTAGGCGCGGGACATATAAAAGAGTGTCAGGTGCGGGCGCGGCGCGGGCGCGGCACAAATTGAATAAAAATTCATACAAAATGTACGCAAGTGACGCGGTGTGAATTATACAGGCGCTCCGCCCCGCCCGAGCACCGTCGCTTCTGTATTAGTTCACATCGCGTTTCTTGCGTATATTTTGTATGAAAATTCATACCAGGCGCCGCGCCTGAACCCGACGCTTCTTTTACATTCCGCGCCTTAGAAGTAATTTACATATAAGCGATGCCGCGTGCAGCAGCTAGTATTGAAGCGGGTTGAACTGTCAATTAACCGCATTTTTTTTATTTTGGTTAAAAGCCCAAATGGGTGACGTAACACATTCCGCAACAAGCATACTGTGTTTGCATCGTCTGTAATCTGATCTAACATGACCTAGCGGGATATCCCAACTTTATGCAGCTACATAAGCCGATTATCTATGAGCGGAGTTCCATAAACCACGTCATCGCTACACTGGACACGCGAGGAGGGCTTCCGATTCTGGATACTATCGCCAAAAACAAAACAAAAAACGACAAATATAATGAAAAATAAAGAAATAATAAAACAAGGAAAATATACAATTATCACCGTCCCTCTGATCATATAGGCCCGCTGTCACCGCGCAGCGCCGCGGATAGATAGTAAATTGGATTTTTTTTTTTAAAAAAGGTCATGCATTCGTTGTTTCAGACTTATATTAGTAACTAGCATATGCCCCGCAACTTCGTTCGCAATAAAAAGTATCGTTTATGTTACGTTACATCTATTGCCCGCGGCATTGTAAAATTTTGTTCCTGTATACAAACCATAACACTCCTTTTCACCCCTTTAGAGTTAGAATTTTAAAAATCCAAATACACCAGATTTTAAGTCAGACCGCATCCTACAAAAAAAAACCAACAGCTCCAATAGAACCAGTAGTTATAGCGTGATGCGGGTACAAACACAAAAGAAATTTTTAGAAAAGTGTTTTGGGGTCTGATAAGCCTAAATAATGTATTCCAATTGTTTTTTTTAAATCCCATCAATGTACAGAAATACTCCCGTTACAATTTTATAATACATAGTAAAGATAAAATAAATAACTGTGACCTTCATTGGTGGCATGGTAGGTACTAAAACATTTTTCTAAAATATCAACATGATATCAACCTATTTCCACATCTTCTTGTTCCTTTTTCTGTGAGAGAAAATGGATTTTTTTATTTTAAAATAATGTTGGCAACGTTTCTAAATATTAATCTGCCGTATGTACAGGTCAAATACAGGTGAAAAGTACGATTATTAATTTATTTCATACTCGAAATTTTTATTATTTTTGGTTCAGAAATACCTAGTTAAATCATACATGAATTAAATGGTACGCATTGAAAAATGTTTACATACCCAGTACCGTTCTACTGAACAGTTCTAAATGAGTGCACTTAAAAGCCTTATTGGATAATCATAGAATGTATGATCCTTAAGCCGTCGAACTACTTTTCGTGCCGAATGTACAATTCAGGAAAGTCAAAACCCATGGTACCCTGCATTGTGGCAAGGAGGAGATGTAAAAGTGCAAAACGTCCACGTAGTTTATAGAAGCTCCCTAAATGAAACATGTGATCGACTACGACGAGCGCCGCAGTTCCCGGAATTTAATATAGAAGGAATTCCTTTGAAGAGACAGCTTGTCTGTTTATTAACAGAGAGTGAAAGCTATTTTGATAGTGAAAGTCCCAATCAAGAGAGTACCTGTGAATACCGTCAGCTGTTTGCTTTAAGCCTTCGCGTACTCTATGGGGACAGGGCCGTACTTAGATGTACACCGAGGGGCGCTGATGTATTATTTTGTTTTTACGCGATGACACGAACTGGAACCACTTATCGGAAGACGCAGCGTAGGCAGGCCTCCCACAAGGTGGCCCAACGATCTGGTGAAGGTCGCGGGACCCAGCTGGATTGAGGTTTGCGCAAGACCGGTCGTCGTGGAGAGGTCGCCAACACCGGTCGCCCGGGGGAGGCCTTTGTCCAGCAGTGGACGTCTACAGGCTGATATGATGATGATGACACGAACTGTTTGGAGGAACACGATTCTAGGCACGGTTATAGATTAAGTGCCAGGTGTTTAAACCAAATTACAGTGTGTCATATTGCTTTATTCCGTTATAAAGATTATCATGAGCTGGCCTAGCCTAGTAGGAAGTTTCAATACTAAGATAGACCAGTTTATGCTGGTTTTTGTTTCCACCGACGTGCGGTCGACCGTACTTGTAGCTTAGTGAGATTATCTAGTTAGGAAGTAAGATTCATTTCATCTATTAACTTAGATTTTTTCGGTGTTCCTTTAGTTGCCCATAAACCCGGCGTGAGCGACAAACTGGTGAAATGTTTTTGAGAAACTAACTCAACTACACACCTGGTTGCTAGCAGGAGTCGCGAGTTTGTAAATCTGAGCGGCTTGAGGCCACAAACACTTGCCCTCTACACAAGTATCTGATATATCCGTAATGTTATAGATATTAATAATAGTTATCGTAGTAAAAAATCAGTACCTAATATTGGACACTTAAATTAAACATGTTAATTTTAGTCAATAGATGAAGACTATTAATGAATACTGATAATTTTTTCTAGGCAGTACGTACTAACAAAACGAAATAAAGCGCTGAAAACGCACGCAGTGAGTTTATTATCAGAAACGTACTTTTGATTTTAAATATTGCGGTCCCCACGTCCGTCCGGCCACGTAGAATAACTACGTCTGTGTGCCGCGGCGGGCGACTGGCACTCGAGCGCGAGTGCAGGGCCGGCGGCAGGGGCACAGGGCCGGCGAAGGGCAACCGCGGGGGCGCTCGAGGCCAAGCGGCCAATTTTGATTATGACGTCGCTCCCAAACGTCGTCGTGATACAAATAAAAGTGGTTGTACACCGCGAGGGCCGGACTCGGGTATCTCAGCGGGCGTGCGTGCGGTCTATCGATCTGCCGGCGTGCGCGGGGCGTGCGTGAGGCGGCCGCCCGCCCTCCGGGGGGCCGCCCACGACGCCGCAGACATGCGCGACGCGCCTCCCGGTTCCCATCGACCGACTAAATTAGATTGGGATTAAACGCGCTACTGCCGCCGCGCCAGGCGGTTTACGGAACACGCCCGCGGGTCGGACGGTCGCCGCGTGTAGCACGTCGCCCCCCATGTGCGCCCAGAACGCGTACGCGGCATCGATCGGGCGAGGCGGCCGCGACCAGCCCACGGTCTGCAGCTAATCGCGGAAGCGGTGGACGAGAGTCGCGCGCTGCGACCCTCGCGGCCCGCACCGTCCGCGCCACTGCCACGCGCCGTCGCTACTCTCTACCACCAGGTATGTACCGCAGTCGGATCACGCCGCGCCGCATGCAACGTCCCACTTCCAGCCGCCCGCCAACGGCATGTGCGCATCATTGCGCGGTAATGCAGTATTCGCTCAGTACAGGGTTCGATTCAGTGACACCGATTGGTTTATGTAAGTATGTCCGTCGTTATCCTAAGACGTGGCAGTAGAAAGAGACGAGCAAGTCGAAGAGGAACGGGGCACTGCCATCGACAATTATATTTAAAATCATTTTTTAATTGCCAAATACAGCACTGCCGAAAACACTGCTGGAAATACTGGAATAGGGATCGCTTTCCCGGCAAATGTTTAAACCTCGACGCAGTTTTCTTTCGTTATTAATCTACCCTACTGAGCGGTGGAGGCCGTCATGCGGTGACCATGGAAATGGGATACTCAAAGAATTCGCACTTTCTATAGCTTTATTCATTCTTTATTCATTGTAACGTAACTCCTTTTCAGAGTGATCCGATTGCCGCTTTGCGTAGTGCCTTAGCGTTTCCGTTTTGTAGCTAGCGATTGGCGAAAATGTTGAATAACACATTATATTCCGCGAATATACCATTTTTGGGACTGGAAGAAGACGTTAATCTGATGCATTCAAATCGTCAGACCAATTTGAAATTATTATTCGGATATCAGGGTACAATTACCATTTCTTTTTGATGGGCTCTTAATATGGGTGGCACTTACTCGTAATGGATTCACGTCTCCTCTGGTTCTATGGGATATTTTATTACAGGAAACTTAATGCATGGCGAATGTAATAAACCGGCAATGGAATCCACGGGGCAGAAATCAATGAAACTTGTTACGGAAAGAATATATCCTAAATAAATAAACATATTATCGTCTTTTATTTTTCTACCACCAGGAAGTTCAAGTCGATTTTAGGGTTCCGTACCTCAAATGAGAAAAAAAGGAACCCTTACAGGATCACTTCGTTGTCCGTCTGTCTGTTGGTCAAGACCTTTTTTCTAAGGGACGCGTAGAGGGTATCAAGTTCACTGTGAAAAAATCAAACTTCTAAGTCAACGCAGTCAGAAGATATGGCTGATTTTGCCGCATTTTTGAGTATTTTGGTAATCAATACCTATGGGGTACTTCCCGTTGAAATAGAATCATGTTTGGGAAGAAGCAAGGTCTTAGAGCACAAGTAAAGAAAATATCCAAAAACTGTAAATTGGTAGATACATCACAAAAAATTCATTTTTTTCTTGTACCAACAAAACTTTGCGTATGTGCAAGTCATCCATCTATGTTAGTACCATGTGATTTAACTACAAATTTTATTACGGATTTTAATTTTTCTCATTATTTCTTTAATTACGTTTGTACGGAACCCTCAGGCCGCGAGTCCTATTCGCACTTATCCGGCTTGTTACTCGTACATTACCGAGTTACATTACCAGCAATGTACAAGGAAAAAATATTCTTCCCACAGAACCGGGTAATATATTAAGAAATATTTGTTCTTTGCACATTACCGATTACATTTCAAGTTTTGTATGAGAATGTAAATATTCTTCCTATATTACTCGGTTTTGTTCAAAGAAATCGTTGTTCCATGTACAAAACCAAGGAGGTTCTTCCCATTGTTACTCGTACATTACCGAGTTACCACGGACCTTATTATTTAAGGATAACCTGAGCAGGTCAGCGATTGACTCGGCGTGGCTGGTGTCGACATCCGTACAGTTCTTGGGTGACACGAAAACTTCAGTCCACTCGTCTTCTCCAGCTGTACAATGATATTTACAGACATAGGTCCCGCGTGAAATTAAAATATACATAAAGGAAGTTAATTTTTTTTAACATTGGACACTTTCCCGAAATCATTTCGGATGCAACCGGGAAATACACAAACACCTATTACTTCGGGCGTCCGCAATAATCCACAATAGTTTATTTCATTGCGTCCCGACATTTTTCCGGTATTTGCGACTAACGCAGTAATATTTCTTACTCTCTTAAATCAATGAAGTAGTGATTAATTTGCTAGAACAGTCAGTCACAGTGAGAGAGCGAAAAAAATGTAAATTATTTTAAAAATTGTTACTAAAGAAGACATAACACAATTAATAATCCATGAAAGTTTAGTCAATTTAGGCGTATCATAATGGGTCGCATCGATAGCTCAGGTTTTGTGAAAGCTTTTGAACTGCAACAGTGGCTCGGTTTTTATTTATTGTTTTGCTGGTAGTGTAACTCGGTAATGTACGAGTAATAATGGGAAGAACCTCCTTGGTTTTGTACACGGAACAACGATTTCTTTGAATAAAACCGAGTAATATAGGAAGAATATTTACATCCTCATACAAAAATGGAAATGTAATCGGTAATGTGCAAAGAACCAATATTTCTTAATACATTACCCGGATCTGTGCGATGAATATTTTTCCTTGTACATTGCTGGTAATGTAACTCGGTAATGTACGAGTAACAAACGATTATTATCGTCAGATAAATCTATTCTATACTTATAATAAAGCAGTAGAAACCGTGTGTCTGTACATTGTATAAATTTATCAAAAAATGAGTGTGGGCGATAAAAAAAGAGTAACAGAACACAAAAAAGCAGTTTTAATTTTTTTTGTCTTTCTGTCTGTCTGTCTGAACGGATTTTCTTGCGGTTTTCACAGATAGATTAAGCACAGTTTGGAGCAACATATAGGCTTTGTTTCATTGAAATTGGATGTCAGGGAAAAATGTTATCGTCATTTACAGTTAAATCATACAACTGCACTGTAACAATGATTAGACGATGTTATAGACATACGAGACATTTAAGAAAATTGATATGAGGGGTCTTATTAAGTGCAATGGAAGACAAAACAATAATTTTTAGATATTTTTTGTCTGTCCGTCTATATAATGTTTATTCCGGCATCATGCAAACCCTACTAGGTACACCAAATTGAATACGGTTTTCAAGTTGTGTTCCTGAAGGTGTAACTTAAAATCTGGTGATTTTCCCATCGGAAAATTATAACTAGACGATATCTGTACATAGCAGAGATAGGTAACTACTTCCGATATCCACGCGGACGAAGTCGCGGGCAACAGCTAGTACAAAATAAAGTTGTGATTATTTCTGTTTCTCATTAGGTCCTATGATTATTTTCAATACAGGTATGACCACGAGTACCTACCGTGATTTTTATACGTAAAGCTTACCATTGTTTTATAATTTTTAAACCTTGACTATTTTGTATTTATATAAAGGTAAGGCATCATAAAGCCATATTCTTTGGGTCCTCTCAAAAACTCAAAACGATAACTTTTCAGAACTTCTAATCTAAATCTCACTAACTTAGTAAAGTACCTGCTGCAATATAATTATAATGCTTGGAATACAAAATAAACTGTACGGCGGCACCGTACTAAATTTTCTCGCCATTTAAAAAGAAAGAGTAAAATCATATAGCTTCGTCATTTTCCTAGCATTTTTTTTCATACAACAACTACAGTAATTTAAATATATAGGTATCAGCATACTTATAATCTAAGCTGGAGTTACAACATCATGGAGTTTTATAAAAAACATTGACGTAAACTAATACACACTGTATTGAAATCTGAGCAAGCGGTGACAGGACAGTTGTACTGAGTGTGTGGCTGTATGGCCGCCCCGCCGCCGCGCCGCCCCGCCGCCACACGCCGCCGCCGCCCCGCCTGGCCGCCCGCTCTTGAAGGTAGTTGGTTGGTAGTATACAGGGTGTAACATTTAGATGGGTCAGTACGGTGAAGTCATAAACTATAGGAGATACGAAGATCTGTTCTCAGGAACCATGTCATCTATTTTAAAGACATGAAAAACTGCATTCATAGATTTTAAAAAAAGCTCATACACTGCTCGGGAATCGAACCTGGACATTTTGAAAAAAAAAAACTTTTATTATTTTGTTAAGGATATTGGTTGTGTAGGTTGCATGTAAGCAGTAAATGTTGCTAAGAAACCTTGTATCTAAAATTAGTAGAATGTGATGTAAATAATTATTTTATGCAATTCCGGAAAAAATGTATTGGTACAAACGGCCCCATCAAATGGTTCGCGAACTCCCCCGATTTAACTCCACTACATTATTTCATGTGGGGTTACGTTAAATATGAAGTCCACAACACAAGGTTGGACACCGCTGAACATCTAATAGCAGCCAGAGGCCATTCCAAAACAATTACACACAAAACACAATAACAAAATCGTTACCTACACGAGTTGATTAATTCGAACATTTAGCTACGTAAATAATTAAAAGAATATTAAATACGAGACATTCTATTAATTTTAGATACAAAGTTTCTTGGCAACATTTACTCCATACAACCTACACAAGAAATAGCCATAATAAAATAACGTACTTAAGTTTTTTTACAAAGTGTCCAGGTCACCGGGTTTGATTCCCGAGTAGTGTATGATTTTTTTTAAATCTATGAATGCAGTTTTTCTTTTTAATGAAATCGATGACATGGTTCCTGAGAACAGATCTTCGTATCTCTTATAGTTTCGGACTTCCCCGTACTGACCCATCCAAATGTTACACCCTGAATACAATTTCCTTGTACCCGCTAATCATACTGGCCAGTTAACTTGTTGTAATGTTTCCTTTTTATTTAAAGAAATTTGAAAACAAGCCTTTGTTCCAATAATTCTTGTTCAATTGTTTCTATTGGTCAATTACTTCTTTAGTAGGTATTTCTAGAGTTTGTTAACATCAAAGGCGGCAATCTTTTTTCAACATTCAAACTTTTTTTTTATTCTATCAAGAATAAGAACTCGATTATCAATAAACTGATGAATTCACGTTGCAGGACCATACAATAACTTCTTATTCGTAATACATGACAATTCGATAGCTCAAACCATTTAATTTGCGAGTAAATCAAGTGCGAGTAGGTAAGCAAGTTTCAATTTCAGTAGTAAACCATAGAAACTAGATTTTACGTAAGACTTAAGAGAAGAGTTACTTTTCGGTTTGAAGACAGTTCAGTTCAGTTCGTACAATCGTATAAGTCGTAGTCTGGTTGTGGCCAAGGCTTGTATAGTAGTTTTCTCAAATAAATGCGCGGAAATTTTGTATCAATTTTTCACAATTTAAAATAAATTATGTACAAAGTAACTTAAGTAAGCTCGTAACAGTAAATATAAAATAAAAGGAGTTAACTATTAATAAGTAAAAAATAAAAAGAAATAATAAAAATAGAATAATACTAGGGACTAGAAAGTAGTTTGCTCCGTTGTCAAAACATAAAGCTTTAAAACTTCTACAAAGTGTCCGCCCGCCCGTCCTTTAGAATTTTAAATAAAATAAGTAAATCGCGTCACTGGAAGCTAGCCCGCTTCACCGTGATCTAATCAGTCTCCCGCCACAGTCGCTGCGAATGAGACGATTCGCTAAAGTAATAATATTGTACATTTTGTTGCTATAAAAAAGTACCCATCTTTTGATCATTTAAATACCTTTAGGATAATGTATACGAAAGGAATACTTAGCCTACCTATTTGAATGCTTACTTATATAAAAAAGGTACTTACAAGTAATCTGTAATATAATATTGCAGTTTTTTTTTGTTAACACTCTGGATATTTATTTTTTTCGAAAACAAGTCGGATTTGAAAAATTATTTCTGCCTTTGAGATTTGATAGCCCAATTATTGAGTAAAATTGAGTTATTGAGCCCAGTTATTGAGTATCAATAACTGGGCTCAATAACTATTAAAATAATATAAAAATTTTTTTTTACATAGATGTAAAAAAAAATTTTTGAGGAAGGTTATTATTAAGGATATTTAACATGTATTTAACATCACTACCACCCTTAGAAGTCGAACAGAAAGAAAAAAAAGAAAAGAATTACTTTAAAAATGCGGGCGAAGCCACGGGCTACTGCAAGTTACCTATACTGGTGGGAAGGTGTTATATTATACAGAAGGTATACGTTTTATACTATAAATGAAGTAATTATACGAGTATGAATTATATAGATCTTGACCTTTATAATTTATTATTATAATATTTTTAATTAATTGTTATTTTCACATATGAAAATTGAGAAATAAATAAAGTAAATCAAACTAGGCTCTGTGATTCTTGAAGATAGCCAAACAGGCATTGAATGGTATATACTCGTAGATACACATGTATAATCGTACCACAGACTCGTAGCATCTCGTAGCACATAACGCTCTGCTAGCTACGCTGGCTCTACGCGTAGCATCTATTTGCTTAGAAATTACCGAGGGCGATTCGAGTCAATACTGAATCAAACGGAGTTAGTTGACTTTAGATTTACTGGGCATTGGCGTATCTATAGTAGAGTAGAATCGGCGTCGAGGACGTTACTGGACGAGTAAACTAGGTAACACTAGGAACATACAACCTATGTAGGTATAAGTTGGTCTGGATCTTATATTTATCCTACCTATCATTGTTTAATTTCCGTAGTACAGGAGAAAATTCGGTATATTCTCAGTTCAATTGATTCTACTGAGTCTATTGAATCTCACCATCTATTTATTTATACTTACAAATCATAGTAGCACAATTGCTGGAATTTTTATGATTACTAGTGGTTCTGTGAGAACAGAAGACCTCGCCAGCCCTTATAAACCAAGGTTGGAGGCTAAACCTTTGGTCCGGTTGCAACCGGTTGGGACCAAATTTGGAACTTAAGAGTTTCAATTTTTTTTATCGAAGGATTATCATAGAAAATATAATATTTTTGTTAGGAAAATTACGAAGGTGTTAATTACTCTTTCTTTATAAATGGCGAGAAAGTTTAGTGCGAGCCGCCGTAAAAATTATTCTTATCCGAAACCGTTGCCAACTAAGAATACTTTAGCTAAAGTAGCTAGAGATGATTTTAGATGTAGATGATTTTCTTCTTCAAGAGGAATCTCATCTGTACAATGTAAAGTGGACTAAAGGGAAATCCTGAATAGAATGTATTCAGCAAAAGTATTTTTAGTCGGCAATTGGTTTCTGTCTGATACGGAAAGTTATTCCTCTATCACAACTGGTTAAGAAACTCAGTTGCGATGGCGGCCTGAAGGGTTTAGAAGATTGATACAATGCCTTGCGGAGATTGCAGGTCATTTAGACTGCATTAAGATAAACATATAGGTACATACCATACAACAAAACCCGAACAAAACCTTACGATGTTTTTTTAACTAATAGGTATTATACTACATAAAATACTAGAGTGTGTAGCTGTCTGATGAATATACTTATTAACAAATAACCAAAGTTAATAAACTACGTATACTTACCTAGTGAATTACATTTTTTACACTTATTAAGTTTATTTTGTAATTTCTAAATAATATATATGTGTCTATAAATAATTTCCCCTCTGCAAAGATTTGTATCTACCTTACAATTGTTATGGTATTCAAATACCCTGTATACAGAGGGGGATATCTTGCGAACCCGCCTATTCAAGTTTCATCACAACAGGTAAAACAACAATGTTTTGGACAAATTCACACATGGCTGCTTTTTAGTACCAAATTAAGCTGACGCTTGTGTATGGGTACTCAACAACTGATAAACATACATTATACTTATAAATAAATAGGTACTTAAATACATACAAACACCCAGAATACGAAACCAACAGATGTGCTCATCACACAAATGTTGGTCCCGGGTGGGAATCACGACCTCTGGCGTAGCAGGGTCACTTGTAACTAAGCCAACGCCAGTCAATATCCACCTCCTTCTATATATGCTACGTTATTATCATCAGACGAATTGCTTATAACTTTTATTATTAGCTCAGCCTAACATGATAGACTATAACCTAACCCCAACCTATTCGAGCCCATCCGTTCCGATAACTTCGTGATCGCGCTTTACAAATATTTTAACAATACTATACAGGATCGAATATAAACGAACCGCCACCTGGAGGGAAAGCAGGTACCCTAAATTTTGAAGATAGCAAATCTATATCTTCTATATCTATACTACTTATAAAATCGTAACGGGAGTATTTCTGTACATTGAAGGGATTTAAAAAATTTTTTGGAATACGTTATTTAGTTTTAGGTATAACTGACCCCAAAACACTTTTTTTAAAAGTTCTTGTCTGTCTGTCTGTTTGTGCCCGCATCACGCTGAAACTACTGGTCCGAATTGAACTGTTTTTTTAGTTTGAAAGCAGGTGGTCTGATGTACTTGGATTTTTAAAATTCCAACCCTAAAGGGGTAAAAAGGGATATTAAGATACGTATGGGAACAAAAACTTAAAAATCAAATTTACATGCCGCGGGCAAGTTAGTAACATAATACGATACTTTTTAATGCGAACGGAGTCGCGGGGCATAAGCTAGTTATAAATAAAGTGACATGGTCTGAATGCAGTCGATTTCTATGTTAATTTCATAATGCATAATATGTATATATGTATATGTGTGTTCGTTTTTCCAACCTGTATAGCCGTAGCTAATGACAACCATTCAAAATGCACGCTTCAACACCCAGCTTATACAGTCAACCAAACAGTTCTTTAACTTAGAAATCGACTGCATTCACTTTATATAAAACTAGCTAAACAGGCAGCTAAAGCCTTACTCGTTGTACGGAAAACGAGGAACTTTCGAGGCAATCTATTTTAGAAATATCCACATATCCACACACATACAATTGAAATACTTACAATTAGTCATGGTTTGAAAAGTCTTTCTTTTTGGTAAATGAATTGTTCTAGAATCTAGATGGACATATATTATAATATAACCTCGAGAACGTTAGGCACAGTATAAAGTGGAATAACTCGGACTATTATCTAGTTCGACATAATTATCGTAAACATAAACGCCGACGCAGTATGTTTTGTCACTATACAAACAAACCGACATAGGGAAGTATACGTAACCTCCCATTTCTCCCATCCGAATGCCATTTCTCCCATTCCTATGCTATTTCCCCACTAAAATACCTAGCGTGTCGTCGCTCGCCGTGTACAAAACAGCACCTGCACACAAATCCGATTTAAGCGTATTAAGCGCTGCAGCGCTTGAATTTGCATTGTCAATTTGAACAAACCCTATCGGATTAAGCTAGTCGGGTTCTCAAAGGCTGCGTTTACTTGTTCCTATGTAACTAAGCCAGCCTCCGACATGCCGCAACAAAGGCGAAATAGAATTCTGCTCGCTATTCCGAACTTTACGCCAGACATTTCGGGGTGGTTCCGGGAATTTCGGTATGTATCATGGTATCTTTCGGCCATATTATGATCCTTGTGCTTTATTTATATATAACACTTTGATACCTTGGATTTTGTAATATTTGGGCGTTCTGAACCTTTAGGCAAAGTAACTATACCTACGTGTATCGTGACAATAGGTACTATTATGTTACCTACTACTAGGTACCTATATATGTACCTGTATCAGTTTTGTATACAAAAAAAATTCTGACTATAGCCTTGTACTATTATAATTCTGTACTGTGTGGCTGTCCAACCGCTGGGCAAAGATCTCCCTTCTTTTTGAAGCTGTCACGATCCAGAGCTTCATGTGGTCATTCTTGAAGGAAACCATCAATTTCATCTGCGAGTTGGTCTTCCGCGGCTGCGACGGCCACCTTGTGGCAGCCAAACCCTGCTCCCACTTCACTTACAGGCTTTTATTCGCAAGTTTTAGAATGGAACGTCGCATTTGTGACGCGTTCCGCCCCCTGTTTGCGTTTGGTATCTGCGCTCTGCTCGTTGGCAAACCTTGAACTGAGACTTCTGAACGTCAGTTTCTTAATATATTTAAACATGTTTTACACTATAAGTAAAAAAAATGCTTAAAAATAAAGGAATGAAATACACACAATTTAAAAAATAAAGAGTTCCTAAAAAAACCTTTAGCAACACGGAACGGAAACATCACATGTGATTCACAAGCTAGCATTGTGATAAAAATAAATCTTTGTGACAGACGTATTCTGAACCGGTAGACAAAGTAACACCCCTGCCAGGTGGACCATTATTTGAAGCAGTGGTCTGTATCGTGATAATAAGCTTATACATGAAAATGCGCCGCCAGCCTTCTATTGCTTGTATTGTGTATCCACCAGATTCCAGCAACACAAACGCGACGTCGTAACTTAATTGTTTATGGTAGCTGCAGAGAGGAACACTAGTTCCAACTATAGTTAATTGTACCTAGTTTACAAGTTAGGGATGTCTACCTGTTGTGTAACTTGCGAGAGCTTAGCCATCTCGTCTTATGGACCTGATAGGGACCCACAAACTTTAGGAATGGAATATAGATTTTAATTACACTCAAAATTGTTGAACTCGTCGAACTTTTTTGTGAACTATATAAAATACCTATTTAAAATCTGGGTATATATCTTTTCCTGAACTTTCCATAATTTTCCTATGATTGCCAGGCAATTCAACAATCATACTTACAAAAGGCCGTAGGCCTAAGTGAAGCCAAACGTGCCTCTGAAAAAGTTGACGGAGGGGAAAATTTTTGGCGGATTATTTTTCGTTAGTTTAGTTACTTACACAATGTTAGTGATAGTATACCATTAGAAAAATCACGTGGTTCCTTTAAAAAGTAGAACCCTAAAACCTTCAAATAATGATTTGTCACGTGGGGTTCAGTAGTTGGTAGGTATGAAAAGTCGAAAGATGCATCTGTAATAGTATATTTCATAACGAGTACAAAGTGACGCTTTTTCATACCCGAGGGAGGAAGCTAGTTTCGACGCGACCGTAGAAAACTTATTCCGAGGTTAATGATAAACCATTTTGTACTTGGTACGTACGAACGATACTTTTTCTACTACCTGAAAATCAGACAGTACTAAAAAAAATACAAAACAAGTATATACTATCAGAATCACTTTCAGAAAAACGCGCTATGTTTTCTCGTCAAATTCTTATTCTTCTTCTTTATGGAAGGAACTAAAATAATTAAAGTAATAAAACCAAATCGGAGTTGTATGAATAGTCACTAATTAGGTATTAAATAAAGGACTATCATAATATTAAAATGTCTTTTACTCGATAGCATTGATGTTACATCATTCATGTTCTCAGGCTGTCATAGGACCTACTCTGTGTCTGTTTATAAAGCTACCTACCACTACTAATATTTATAGAGACCGTTACAACATCTCCTTTGTACTGATTTAAGTTAAAAGATTTCTCATCAATATTAATTAATAACATTACGATAATTAAGTACATATACATTAATACAACTGGTAATCAGCGAGCCTAGTTGGCATATTTCTGGTTCTTGGTGGCCTAGATGTGTACTCAGGAGTTTGGTGTACCATCGGTGAAGATGAGTTAGTTGGCTCTACCACGTCTCTAACTTTTATTTCATACCCATAGTCCGGGTTGGTTGCGTGTGGCTGAGAAGACGTAGGACTTGCAGCTTCTGGTTGGAGGGAGCCTTTGAAGGGTTTTATATGCACTCTGTTTCTTCGGTATATAACACCATTTACATTAATTCTAAATGTTCTCTCATTTAGTCTTTCTGTTACTACTCCCACTCTCCATGTTTTGTCAATCTCAGGCTGTAATTGTACTGCTACTGATTGTCCAACTGTCAAATCTGTATACTGTTTACATCTTTTATCATATTGAACTTTATGCTTTTCCTTTCTCTCCTTGAGAAGATGAGGTAGATCTTCAACTACTTTATGCTTTAACTGTTCTTCTTTGCAAGGTATACCAGTTCTTGTTATTTTACATAGAAGTTTCTGTGCTGGACTTGCATTATCGGTATCTGTGGGCGTATTCCTTTGGAGAAGTAAGCTGTACCACACGTCTTCGTTAGCTGCGCTAGCCTTGAGAATCAGTTTCTTTGCGATCTTCACAGTTGCTTCCGCCTTTCCATTAGACTGAGGGTAGTGCGGGGAGGATGTGACATGCTCAAAGTTCCACTGTTGCGAGAAGGCACTAAAGTCTTTGTTAACAAAGTTTGTCGCGCCATCTGTACATACTCGCTGTGGGATACCATACCTTGAAAAGTTTTTCTTGCAAATCTGTATCACATCTTTTGCTGTAAAATCTTTGATCTTATCTAGCTCATAGAAGTTTGAATAGTGGTCTACCGTTATAAGGTAATTTTCAGATTTTTCCTTAGTTTTAACATTAAAAACATCCATAGAGACATATTGGAAAGGGTATACAGGAACATCATGACTCAACATTGGAAATCTTTCTTGAGATGCCGAGTATTTTATACAAATGTCACATTTCTCCACATGGTTCTTAATGTCAGATGACATGCTTGGCCAGAAAATATTTTGTCGGGCTAGACGTATAGTACTAGCTATACCATTATGGCTTTTATGAATTTTGGAAAGCATAAGTTTTCTCATAGTCAGTGGAATCAAGATTTGACTATTTCTGAATATCAACCCCTCTGATGTGGATAGTTCATGAGCGAATTTTTTAGTCCATCTCAGGCTTTCATGAATGTCTGAGGCATAATCAGGAAATCCAGTAGTGATGTATGATATCAGCTGCTGTAATGTCACATCTTTGGAGGTTTCCTCTCTAATTTGTTCTATTACTTTGTCGGTAACTTTTAGATATCGTATGTTTGACACTTTACTTATTAATTCAAATATTTGATTTTCTGCCGACATTTGGTCAATATTGTGTTTATTGTGTTGGTTTTGATTTTCAGGAGTTCTTGATAGAGTGTCGGCGACGTGATTAGATTTACCTGTTATGAATTCTACTTGCAAGTTATATTTCTGCAGAATCATCAACATCAGCTGCAGTCTCTTCGGGGCCTCTACCAGTGGTTTCCTGAAAATATTGACCAGGGGTTTGTGATCTGTCTTCACAGTTACCTTTGCGTTAGCTACAATATATTGATTAAATCTTGAGCAGGCGAACACCACAGCCAGCATCTCTTTTTCTATTTGGGCATATCGTTTCTCAGTAGCAGATAGAGTTCTGGATGCAAAAGCTATAACTTCACCATCCTGATATATGGCAGCTCCGAGCCCATACCCACTGGCATCGCATTCGATGGTAATGGCTTTGTTTAAATCATAATATTTCAGGGTGGGTAAGTTGCTTATGCGCTTGATTATATTCTCGAATTCTGTCTGCTCCTTATCTGTCCATTGCCATGATGTTTCTTTTCTAGTTAACTTTCTCAGATTGTCTACCTGGCTACTCAAATTCTCTATAAATTTGCTGAGATACGTTACCATTCCCAGAAATCTTGCTACATCTTTGGTACATGTAGGTACAGGCAGGTTCTTTATAGCTGAGATTTTCTCTTCATCGACTTTCAAACCCTCGGTTGTTAGCACGTGCCCGTAGAATTTCACTTCCGTCTGTAAAAGTTTCAATTTTTCCTTGTTAAGTTTGCAATTATTTTTCTGTAGTCGAATAAACAAATTCTCCAAATTATTATTATGATCCTGAATTGCCTTCTCCATTGTGTCACCTACTCCATAGATTAAAATATCATCAGCCATGACTTCTATGCCTTTCAGACCCTGTAGCACTGATAGCAACCTTTGTTGAAAAATTTCGGGTGCTGAACTGATACCAAAAGGCATACGGAGCCATCGATACCTGCCAAAGGGGGTCCAAAAGGTAGTGAGTTTACTTGCATCTTCAGATAATAATAAATGCCAAAATCCCTTTTTAGCATCAACTGTACTAAATACTTTGGCCTTCCCTAGTTCTGGAAGCACCTCATCCAAAGTTGTAAATTGGAAATTGGGTCTTTTTAGGGCTTTGTTTAATGGAATAGGGTCTAAACATATTCTGAACTTTTCCTTTCTTCGTACTATTAAAATATTATTTACCCATTGCGTGTGAGCCATTTCTTTCTTGATAATCCCATCTTTTTCCAATTGATCGAGCTCCTCCTTCAGCTGTTGACGTAAAGCTAGTGGTACCCTTCGTGCTGGCTGAATACGTGAGGGAACACTGTTGTCTATTTCTAGATCCACTTCACCTGGAAGCAAGCCATAGCCCTCGAAAACATCTGAGTATTTGTTAATGATTTCCTGTGTTGCAGCATAATCGGATGGGTTAGTAATTTTTACAGCATTACAGTATTTAACTAGGCCTAGCCGTAAACAAACTTTCTCCGAAAGCAACGGCTCATGTTCTACATCCACAATGTGGAAGGTGATATGGTATGTTTTATTGTTATGAAGACATTTTATCTCTGTCTGACCCATCGATATTATTTCTGAGCCATTGAAGCATTTCAATTTTAGGTTTGATGGTTGCAGCTTCGGTTTGGAGTCATTGACTAGTTTCTTAAATTGTTCAATTCCAATCACACAAACATGAGCGCCTGTGTCCAATGCACAGAAAACTTTTTTCCATTCTTTACCCAACCACATGCTAAGTTCTGCTTCGGTGTGACCAGTTGATCGGTTTGTCCTGATTTTAGATATATAGACACTACTGTCACTTTCATTGTCTTCAGACTCTTCTCGGAGCAATTCTTTAACATTTCCTGTCTTTCTGCACACCTTTAAAAGATGATTACGGCCATTACAACCTTCACATCTTGTTCCATATGCTGGACATTTACGTTTATCAAATATATGTTTATTTCCACAGAATTTACATGTTCCTTCTTTTTTATAGTGCCTGTCTTCTTTTGTTTGTCCACTTTGTTCGATTTAGTAAGTTTGTTGACCTCGAGCTGAGTCGGGGATGTGGCCTCGAGCTGTTTTACCTGCTCACTTGCGGCTTCTGCTGATCGACACATATTTATGGCTGTATCTAGATCCAGTTTATCCAGGCGAAGCAATTCTTTTTTTAAATCATTATTGAATATGCCTGTAACTATTTTGTCTCTAAGGAGATCTTCTTCAAATTGGGCATACTCACATGACTTGATTAATTTTCGCAGCTCCAATAGATAAGCATCAAAAGTTTCGTTCACAGTTTGTATTCTTGAATTGAATAAGAATCTACAGTAAATAATATTCCTTTTCTTTGATAACTTTGCTTCTAGTTTCTGAAATATGATAACCTCACTTTTCTTGTCTTTTGGAGTCATGTCGAATTCATTGTATTTCTTCAATGCTGCTTGGCCTATGGCACTTATGAGTAGGCTGGCCCTTTGTTCTTCTTTGTCGGGTCCCCAAGAAGAGATGCCTGTGGCGGACACGTAGTTGAGCCACGAGTTTTTGAAGCTTTCGTAGGTTTCAGCTACATCTGGCGCTTCGATGTCTAAGGGCGCTGGCCAGGGTACACTCACACGGCCTCTCTCCGGCGGCTGAGCAGGAGGATTCTCCTTATTCTGAATGTTTTGTAGTTGTTGTTGTATTGCTTTTAAAATTTCATTTTGCGTTGACAAAATTGAGGTGAAGTCCATCGCCATTGTTTCTTTTTTTGATAAAACGAGTGGGTACTTAACACTTCTGACACCATGTATGAATAGTCACTAATTAGGTATTAAATAAAGGACTATCATAATATTAAAATGTCTTTTACTCGATAGCATTGATGTTACATCATTCATGTTCTCAGGCTGTCATAGGACCTACTCTGTGTCTGTTTATAAAGCTACCTACCACTACTAATATTTATAGAGACCGTTACAACAGGAGTATTTAGTAGAGATTTGAGAGATATAAGTCCAAACATAGTCAAAACCTTCGGATAAAAAGCATTTTCCACGAAGATTTCGAACGAGAAAGTATACCCTTCCGAGCTTGTGAGGTGAAAAAGTACTTAACATTGTGTCTATTGCACTTTTCCCACATTGCATTGTATGAAGGCGCATTAAATAATACTAAAATCATCATCATCAATCATCATTGCCTGTCATCGCGGTGGTTGGAGCATAAAATCTACCATTATTTTTGACAGGCCTCATCCAGAAGTGACTTGTAATAGACAGTAAGTGGTGTGATTGAGAATAGGCAACGCAGATTCGCAGAATAGAGTGGCCTGTTAGTTGCAAGTTACAATTTTCCAAAGTATACTGCATTCCGAGTAATCGTTTGTAATATTCACGTCATTCGCTTCATACTCACATTGCAACGGTCAACCTCAAAACCCGATTTTCAACTTTCCTAGTAGGTAGCGTAATGCATGTTACGTCACGATATATCGCGATACGATTGAACCATAAGGTTTTGTCGTATATTAAAAATTCGATAATGAACATCGTTAAATAATACTTAATTGTATAATCCGTTTAATATCAGAAAGGATTAATGCCTTTAGGAACTGAGGTAAATGGTAGCTCATTATTGGTTGGCTAATAACATATAAAAAAATTAACAAATAAACAATGAGCCACATTTAAAATTTTTCATATTACGACAAAATTCCAGTCCCATGATGGCGATCTGATAATATAAAAAAAACTTGTGAATTACATTTAGATATAAAATAATAAATTAACCAATACAGTGAGATGTAAAGATGAATGAAACTAACTTCTTAAAACTATTTGCCTGAATGCAGCATTGATACTCGCAGATCAACGATCGTAGACCCAACTTCGGCCCGCAAGCCCTTATCAAGTCTAGTCTAGACGCTGCAGTAGACTAACAAACTTGTGAAACAGTGCAAGTATTTCGGACTAAGTATTTCGGACTAATATCTCTGATGGAGTTGCGACTCAGTCCGCGAACTCCGTCTATTTGCTAATTGCAAGTTTATAGTGGATAGGCTTTGCCCCGCGGCTTCTCTCGCGCAGTTTCAGAATCAAACAGCCCGCAGATAGTTCTATGATGCGTAGGTATATTACGCAACAGGGTAATATCTATTTTATCGACCAGTGCGAATGTTTGAATGAAGTATCATTAAAATGCTGGGATTCCATTCTTGAATATTTCAAATCGAATTTCAAATAAAATAACGATTGAAAATCTAATCAATCCGTGATGTCTTATGTTAGGTATGGACATATGTAACCGAAACAATACAGGCTGTAATTCTTGATTACAACACAAAATAATTATAAGGCATTTTTGACAACGGGTGCATTTTCATACGCCGTGCGGAGCAAAAGCCTATCAAAACTTTAAATATTATCTATCCCAAATTGTTCAGTAAATTAAAGGTACAGCAACATTCACGACTCACTAATACATGACAATTTTTACCGGAAAAACATACCTAGAGTACGAATCGTCGTAGGTTAGTAGGTTAGATACCTTGAATTTGAATTATTAGGTGCCATTTTATTATTTTAGGCGCCCGGTTGCCACATGCCAAGAAAATATATGAAAATTCAGGAAAAAGATTTAACTCTGGGATATTTTAGTAAAAGTAGAAAATATTAATCGATGGGACCATCATCTTGAAATCGTTGGTAATTAGTTACATCTCCGTTTCTTCAGTTTGGTAAAGCAAGTAATATGTATGGAAGTAATAACTATTAGGTAATACACTTAGCACATATTACTTCCATGGTAACATGACAACCAGACGACGTCAAAAGGGGACAGCCGCGGTCGAGCCAGTGGTTAGCTACATTCACATCATCAATGCGCACCAACTTCCGCATGAAACGAATCCCTTGAAAGCCAACTGAAACTAAATTCTGCAACTAAAACCAGAATATGTGAACAGCACGTGCAGTTGCTATCTTTAGCCTATTCCCGTCTACTACAATTTAATTATAGACTCGAGTTGAGCTACAACTTCTCGGGTGCACGCTGCTGAATGCACGTGGACGGGTGGGGCAGTGAGGGGTGTGACAGGGGAAGGGAAACGGGTTGGGGGACACCCCCTCCCTCCACGCTGCCCGCCGCAGCGCATCCCTGCTCCAACAACCCCACTCGACAGCCTGTAGTGATGCTATCCAATGCAAATACTTGACTCTGTTGCAGTTTCAGATTTTGTTCAACTTTCCGCGTACTTTTCGTAGACAAACTTTTTGGTAGTTTCCAAGTACAATGCTTTTTGTTTACGGCTGTAGTGATTCGTTTTGAATAACAACAAACCAAAATTATCGATTTGTTTTTTTAGTAACAAGGTAGTAAGTATTATTTATGTAAGTATAAAACTCGCTAATCGTTAGCATTTACCTAACATGGTAAGAAGGAGCAAATCTTACAATTAACTTTGCACCCACTTCTAAATTGGTGTATCGATTTAGAACTTTGAAAAGGTTTTTTGATATCATTATTTACCTATAGGTACTTGTGCAGAAGTTGATAGAACTCAAAAACAATTTAACAGAATAATAAAGGGGTTGAAGTTCCCCGTGGCCAATGACGCGGGTATAAAATACGACAGCCATTTTATATAAAAATCGTTTAAGTCAAAATCCGGTTATCATTATCCAGCTCTTACCCAATCCCACAATTCACTAAATAGCCTGGACAAGGGCTTACAACCTCGGTATTCCGAGATCTCGAAATACGGAAATCCCGCATGATTTTCAAGTCCCGCTCACTGCGGGATTACAAGTGCTGGGTACCGCGGTTCTTGAAAGAATTAATGATATTCAAAATTTAAGTGTAAGTGGATAAAGTTCAGACTATACTATCACCGATGTAGTACCTGCTCGGCTGAACGTTTGGCTTCCGGCCAAAAAGACCGAAATGAGAAGTAGCAGGAAGGACAGGGGTCGTTCCTCGTGCTCCACCTGAGAGCTCCTCCTGGGTGGAGCAGGACAGGACCTTACCTACTTATAGTTTTAATAACACTACTTGTCATCTTTCTTACTATTTATTTCCGTAATTTTGTATTTTTAGGGTTCACTACCTCAAAAGGAACCCTTATAGGATCACTTCGTTGTCCGTCGGTCTGTCTGTATGTAAATAGCTTTTCTCAGGAACGCGTGGAGGTATCAAGTTGAAATTAATTAATTAATAAATGAATTATAAATAATCAAAATTATAAGTCAACGCAGTCAAAAGATATGGCCATTTATCCGCATATTTTGACACCCGCAAGGGAATCAATACCTATAGGGTAATTTCCGTTGACCTAGAGTCATGATATTTGGAAAGAAACAATGTCTTATGGCACAAGAAAAGAGAAAAATCCGAAACCATATTTCTACTTAGGTAAAAAAATTGTGATTATAAACTTATTTAAGTTTGTACGGAACCCCCAGGGCGCGAGTCCTACTCGCACTTGTCCGATTTTTATGTTTCCGTTCTCGAGCGCTAGCTCGGCAACGCAAACCTATTGCTTTCGCTACGCCGTCTGTCTGTCCATCTGTCCGTCCGTCTGTCTGTCCGATGTTCAAAGGCCTATATCTCCGCAACGGTGATACGCAGCGAGCTGAAATTTTCACAAAAACCGCGTACTAGCGGAGCATTTAACGACAAATACTCAAAATTAAAAAAAGTCAAAACCTAAGGGGGGTGGGGCCCAAATACCAAAAATACGACATTTCGGACTGTATCTACCTAACGGTATCACGTATACGTTTAAAATTTTCACACAATATGCGCCCACATACCGTTGATAACAACAAATACTAAAAATTTCAAAAAGTGAAAACCCAAAAAAGAAACAAGCAAAAACTTAAAGAAATATCAAATCTAACCACCATTTATAACCCAAGAGCGGCTCAACAGATTTTGATGAAACTTGGTACAGTTATAGCTAATATCCTGGAAAAACATATAGGCTACTTTTTACCGCGGTAAACTTTTCCCGCGGGAAAAATATTTAATTTTGATGAAACTTGGTACAGTGATAGCATAATAGTGTGGCTGTTGGAACGGAAACCTCCGCGGGCAAGTCCGACTCACACTTGCCGGCTTTTTTGTTAATACAAAGTATTTTCAAATTTCAAACTAGGTGGGTACGACATTGTGCTTTTCTGGCATAAAGCGTACAAACCCTAGTATTGTATTGCCTAAAATCCACTTTTGTTCGTAAACAAGAAGGATCCCGTTAAACCGAGATCCCGCACAATTGAAATTCTTCGATCCCGCCAATACCGAGAGTGGAAGCCCTAGTCCGGAGTGGATTAGTGACTTTTCCGTGAGGATGACGTATTGTAATCCTTTAGGCCGCCTTCAGGCCTGGTCGCTGTCGTTTGCAAGTCGCGTCTTCGTGTTACCTTTCGGATTAAAATTGCAAACAGCAAGGCCATTGCTTTAATGTAATCTCATTTGTCGCTCGGAGCATCGTCTAATGCATTTCTACAATACAATATTTTACTGCGCAAATATAAAAGGTACAAATTATATATATAGATTTCGATACAGCTAATAGTTACAATAAATAGAATAATGATGAGTAAAATATCGTCTAATGCATTTCTACAATACAATATTTTACTGCGCAAATATAAAAGGTACGATATATATAGATTTCGATACAGCTAATAGTTACAATAAATAGAATAATGACGGTTCGTGCATGTTCTTACTTTATACATTTTATGAACTGTAGCAGAAGTAATCATAGGACTCTTTTTAAAAATTACTTGGGAAAATCAAGGGCGATACACAGCTGTTGTAGGTATCAAAGTATCAAAGCTTTAAAAATGGCTAATTACAGATTTCCTCGTTTACTCCAAAAAAAAGTGTTGTAATATTAAGTACTAGCTGTTGCCGCGACTTCGTACGCGTGGATTTTGGAAGTAGGTACTTAGTACCACAGTCATAAATCTATCTACTTAGGTCCTATGGGAAAAAAGATTCCTATGGAAAACCGCCAGATTTTAAGTTAGCATGTTGCTGGAACAAACACAGACAGACAGACTTATTAAGACCACTCATACCAATTTTCTTTATCTCCTATGTCTATGACATCATCTAGTTAAAGTTATATAATTTAACTGTAAATGACGACACCTTTTTTTGCTGTTATCCGATTTCAATGAAACAAAGCCTATATGTTGCTCCAACGTGTGCTTACCTACCTGTGAAAACCGCAAGAAAATCTGTTCGGTGGTTTCGGAGATTAGCGATTACATACAAACAGACAGACAGACAAATAATTTACAAAATGTTTTTGTGTTCTGTTACTCTTTCTTTATCGCCCACATTCATTTTTTGATAAATGTATTCAATGTACAGACGGTTTTCTACTGCTTATAAGTATAGATACTATACTTGTGCCTTTAATTACCTCATATCCCATGATTACCCCGATTGACCCTACCTACATAATACTTAGTTACAGTTTTGGAGCTTCAGAAGTATAATCTGAACTAGACCAGTCGCTCAAAACTTTTTGCTCTTTATCCACTGAAATTGAAACGTTGAATACACAGAATGCCAACTTGTAAAACGATCAATATTACGTCAAAATTCTAGAGCAATTTTTCGGCAATTCTTTAAGACATCTGTTCCCACACACCTCAATAGATATTAAAGCTTTCTGGCGTTTAGTTGTAAGTTGAGTGTTCACTTTGTAAAGTAGAATTCTCAACTTCCCAAATCCTTAAGATAAAAAATAAAATGACATTATTCTAACACTTTTAAAGACTACTTGTCAGTAAAATCCGAGCGCTGTGCTCCCCCAGGTGTGCGCTGGGCCTAAGCCTTCCATCCAATCCAACAGTCCGCTTCGATGCCCCCGACTACATCACGAGCTGCAATTATATGGAACACGCTTGGATCCGACGCTCGATGCATTGTTCCATTGTCTTGCTCAAATATCAATCATATACGTCTCAAACTATCAACGGGATACTTTTACGTTAGACTGCACGCTTTATGCAGCGTGACATATTGTCTAACTGAAGTGGAGTCTAATTAAAGCTTTCGAGCTTAAATATACATGGGTATACATATAGAAAGCTGAAAGATGGCTGATGAAAATTAACGCGTATAAATGTACTCGTGTACATAAACGCTATTATAATTTGCCTTTTTATGCACTTTAATTTTTTTTTGAATGAACATACATACAGCCGAACATAGTACCTCCTCCTTTTTTTGGAGTCGGTAATAAATACTTTAATAAACAAGAACATAAATATTACTCAACGAACACAAAGTACATAGTGAGATCTAGAGATAAGATAGCGCCATCTCAGCACATTTTAAGTTTCCGGGATAATAAGTAGCCGTGTGTTATTCCAGGATATAAAAAACCACTGTACCAAGTTTCGTTGTAATCCGTTCCGCCGAGTGTTATTGGGCGACAAGCAATCAAACACACATCCACATTTTCGCTCCAACTTCAGAAAGTTTATATAAATTCAATGAACCGCTGCCTCTCTATTTGTCATCTAGAGTATAGGCGGATACTGGTGCGGTGCCCCGTGACGTGAGGATCCAATAATGTGAGAGTGGCTAGTCGGGAGAAAATTCAACATTTTCAGCTCTCCAGCCAGCTTGTGATAACGTAACCTGAGCAAAGTCGCGCATTGAAGGAAATAAAATGAAGTCTGAAATATTTTCCAAACTGGTGGGTTTATTGCATGTTTTCTCGTATACCTTTTCGTCCTATCAGTAGGTCCATGAGGATATATTGTTTCTCGTCGTCATTTTATTTATGAAATATTTTTAACTTACACCTTCTATATTATATGAAGGGGAATACCCGATTGAATAACGTAAAGTGGACTAAAATCCCCATCTAAGCGGACCGTCGTCGTCGTATCGTATGTAAAGTTAAGACAGCGAAAAAAGTATCGTCATTTACAGTTAAATCATATATTATATCTAGACGATGTCATAGACATAAGAGATATTAAAGAAAATTGATATGAGGGGTCTTAATAAGTGCAATAGAAGACAAAACAATAATGGCATTTAGATTTTTTGTCTGTTTGTTCCGGCATCATGCAAAAACTCCACGAAATGTTATGCGGTTTTCAAAGTTGTGTTCCTGAAGGTCTAACTTAAAATCTGGTGATTTTCCCATGAATTTTTTTCCTATAAATTTTTTAATTAGACGATGTCTGTACATAGCAGAGATAGCTTACTTCCCAAAATCCACGCGGACGAAATCGCGGGCAACAGCTAGTATATAATAAGTCTGAAGAGTTTGTTTGTTTTCTCTGGATCTGAATTCGGATTTGAATTTTTTAAATGCATTTGATTTATGCTACGTGATATCTTCGTTAATTGTGAACCGGTTTAAATGATTCTTTTTTTATTGAATCGGCTACATTTCGAGGGTGGTCCCATTTCAGTTTAAAAACAATATTTTACCTCTAAGGGTGGTTTATAAAAAATAATTGAGAATCGATAAGTCACCGATGTACCTATAGTATTTGTTACAAAGAAGGCGTTTTTTTTGTATCAGATTATCGTGATAAATATTATTCTATGATACCATTTGACCAAATGGGTTACACACGTTCATAATAATTATGTATACATCCGCGTGAAACAACTCCCTGGCTTCGCAGTTCTGTTTGGCAATCGTGTATATACTCCGCGGCACTGAAGTGACGAGAATGTGCACGCCTCGCACAATTACCGGGCTCCAGGTGCCACGGGACTTTTCTAAATGAACGGGGAGTGGCGCAACGTAACAAAGAAATAACCCACATGTACGGTCAGCCTGAGAAGTGACTCGGCACCCTAAAGAACAGCAGCCTTTCGAGTCGAGAGATCACACTTTCAGTGATTTACTTACATTACTCGTATATCAAATTACAGAACGTAACAGTTCATATTTCTTAATTTATAGGCAAGTGATTTCTTCTTTTTCATGTGTTACAAGTATGTACTTATTTATGCATTTTTAGTTTAACTAATTTATTTTACAAATCGTTAGTCGTCTTCTATACGTTATATACCTAGTCAATATAATATTCTAGTTGGACAATTTACATTTTTGACAGGAGTCAGTGGTCAGTCTTCAGTGAGGTGTCTTCTAGACCGCACGCGATTTAAAATATTTTTGCCCAATCATTAATCGTGCCGACCGTACTTTAATTTGCAAGAGTGCACTCCGCCAGGAGAGCGCAGAAAAATCCACGGAAATAATGACTCGGAGACGACAAATCAGTTTCGCCACTGAATCGAAAATAATTCACTCACATTTTCGCGATGGAGTCTTGATGACGCGTCCCAGGAGCCCATTATGGAATTAAAATGGCGACCCCGTTGACAGATGAACCCTGCAGACATGGGATGATAATTTACAGAGCTTGGGTGATAGGTACTTACTGCAATATCTTAAATGGGTTTGGTACATTCGAAGGCAATGAAGATCCAATATGTTATACTTACTTATTTATATACAGACCAGGTATTTGATACTTACTGAATGCCTCTGAAACTGAGCTCAGAACGGTGTACCGAATCATCCTTCGCCGATTTTCACTATAGTTTTTTGGTCACATCAAGAATTGCCACAAGAACCCATCATAACATACCTTAAACGACGTACACTATTCTGTTATGTACACTTAGCATACTGGGAAAAAAAACTGAGTAGATTTATTTTTCTTTGTATCGCTATAGGAAAAGTAATGGAAAAATCTCAGCGAAAAAAGAACGTTCCTTTGTCTTTGACATTGCTTCTTCATAACTACTCTCTTCTCTGTCAGGCGCTGGTTCAAAAAGAGCGCTCTCTATGTAAACGAAATCTTTGTCGAGTCTTGTATTCTAAATAACGTTACAAACAAAGAAAAAGTTCGCTTAGTTTAATCAGTGGTGCTCTTGCTCTCATACATTTTATTACACTAGTACCATCTCACAATTAAATTAATGAGGGACCACAATTAAATATGGTAGTTAGATACCAAACATATTAAAATTATGTTACCCTGTAATATTTATTCTACTAGAACCGAGCTATAACAGTAAGTAGTATGCGACGGTGACGGGCAGCAGCCTGAGGTTGCAGACGGTGCACGTAAAAAATTTAAAATGATACGACACAAAATAAAAACACTCAAATCCGCGTCAAAGTTATAACATCACTCGATTTCGTTTCGAGAGTTAAGCGAAAGGCGAAGGAAGTACTTGAAACCATCTCGAAGAAATTCCCTCAGCAACATAGTTTTGAACAACCAACTGGTAAAAAGTTACTTGAGTCTGGTGTTTGGCGTACGGTGTAAATCGACAAACCTCGGGCCTCGCTGGTAAACGAGTCTATATAAAAATAAAAACATTCTTACTACTAGTAAATAGTAATTCTTCCCCTTTTCCTATATTACTGCCCCTTTTGGTGGGAAGGCGAAGTGTAGAATAGCCAGTGAAATTTAATTACAGTCGCAAGAGACATTCCAACATAATACGAACGAACGTTTAAGACGCAGGTACCTCGATCAAATTAAACAGCTAACAAATATGCTTTATGAAGTCATTTGTAAATACACAAGTAAATACCTAAAAGAAAATTTTGACTCAGAATATTATAAAAAAATTACAGTAGTGACAGTCCATGAAAATGTAACGTTATTCGTGACGATGGACTACTTGGCAAGTAGACGCCGAAGAGCAGATATGATGATGATGCGGGCACAACCTGATAAACATACCAAACATCCAGAATCCGAAAACCAACAGACATGCTCATGACACAAATATTGGTCCCGGCTGGGAATCGAACCCACGACCTCTGGCGCAGTAGGCAGGGCTAGTACCAACTACGCCAACAGGCCAGTCAATATAGACTTATATTAATACATTTAATATGTAATAAAATGATTAAAACAAAAAAAAGTTATTTATCCTAGAATAACACAAAGAGTGTAACGCGGAGAAAGTCGCAGGGCGTCCGCTAGTTAATAATATAACACACACAGTACACAGGTTTTCACGCTGTTAATGTAGTTTATTTGCGGGTAGCCGCTAGCTAGTTTCAAATGTGAAACGTTCCACTTTCAAAACACAACACCTCTACAAATTAACAACCAGGCAAGCCACTTTATTATATAACTGTCAAACAAACCGATCGGCAGTGTTCGAGCCGCTAAATAATCAAATTGATCGATGCAATGCAGTTCGCGCGTGAAAACGTGAATTGTAAAACGTTTGCATGGCACTCTTTTAGTGGAATGCCGTTATCGCTGTTAAAAATAGGTTTGTAGAGTGTCAAGTCAGGGCACGACCAATCAGTTCACGCTCCCTCATTTTCCTGATTCGCTCTAAGAAAGTATTTATAAGTTTTTTTGGTTTCAGCATTTCGATACGTATACGGTTGTGGTAGTCATTCTTCATAATTAGACTTTTTTTTTTTGTAAAATAGTATGTGTTCGCTTCAACTCAACAAATACTTACATACTCGTAAATACCTACCTATATTATTTTGTCGTGCCATTATTCAAGTATATACGAGCAGGTACTTAAAATATAGAAATACGACGTAAAAATACAATTATACCCGTCTTTAAACAAGGTCACGTTCAAATACTAGACTCGTCTTTAAACAAGGTCACGTTCAAATACTAGACCCGTCTCTAAACAAGGTCACATCGACGTTCGCAGTGCAGTCAAGTTAATATGAAATGCAAATAGAAATATGCTTTTCCTCTCAAAGCGCCGCCCGTCTGCAAAATGTAAATAAACTCAATAAATTCAAGGCCCTGACCTGGCTTATGAGCGAGACGCAAAAGCGAATCTCATATTTCCGAGAAGGTCGACATTTTCTAACCCTGAACCTACAAAGCGCGCTCTACATAAATAGTTCACAGAAATTGAAAGGTGTAGAATAAAAAGGTGGCGCTCTCTGAGTTAATTAAAAGTGGACTTTCACTTTGAACAAAAGAACTATGCAGGCAGGAATTCACGAGCTTTGTTATGCTAATCCTTTATTTGTGAAATATATACGCGCAGCTGAATCCGATGGATCTAAAAACTTGAAATTGCAGAGGTTCTTCATGACGCAATCAACCATTAAGATTCTTTTTGAGTTGTCAATTCAGTGTATGTTGGTGGACTTCTCATGCGCTGAACTGACTGCGGTGAATGTATTCTTCGGCTTATTCAAATTTCTTCACTTTTTTTCCCTCGCCGTTCGAGAGCAGTCAGTAAATGTACTTAACTTTAGAGAAAAACCTATTGGTACTGGCAAGACCGGGAATCGAACTCGGCCTGTCGACATGACGGGCCGCGTCTTCCCCACTACGCCTACGCCACCGACGCTCTCCTTTGCACCAGTGAATCTTCAATATTAAATAGATAATAACAATTCGTAAATACAATGCCTAAAAAGTAATACACACTTTATCTATCATATTAGAATTCTGGCGGGCGACCAACCGAGTCCGACGTCCAATCCACTAAGAACATTAGACCGTCGAAAGCAGTTCACTATTAGATTAACACAGACGTTTCCATTACAACTCTGTACCATCTATCAGTTCCACACATATTCCTCTCTCGGTCACATTTATGACGTTCATTCTGTATTTAAAGGCTTATAGATGAAACATTGAATGGTATATCTAAGGCTACAAAGACAGGCCGTAGATATCACTTCAAAGGCTGCATTCGTATCGAGAGCTTTCGCTTTCATCTCTGTAATTAAACGGAGCTGCTGCATTGAAAAGGCTATATTGGTTCAGTTCCGGCAATTTACAAAGCGAGACAGCCTGTTACCTGCCCGTTGATTACAAACCTGTTGCAATTTCTGTATAGGACAGTTATTACGTGATAGAGAATTTAGTCAGGAAGCTGTATCTATTCATTTACCGATACATGAGTCCTTCGTTGAAGATAAAATTAAGTTAGCCTTGCAGCTTCCCGATTTAATGTTGTTACGTCATGTTCAGGCTTCAACGAAAATTACATTATCGAGACTTGATGAAGCCTCCTGTTGCCAATAAATCGAATTAATCTATTTATTCACTATTTTTAAATGAAGTAGATAGTTTTTATACTGCTTTAATTGAATTTTATCAAAAACTTTCTAGTTGGCATGGTACATACGGAACCCTCCATACGTGAGAACGACCCAAATAGTAAATATAAAGAAGAAAAGGAAGACTCACACACGAGAAGAATTTGAACCTGACCATTTAAAAGCATTTCTTTAAATAATTAATTATTTTCTTAAACTAATTTTAAATTTAAACGTTTGCACTCTAAGGAATTTTAAGTATCTTTATAGACCAAGTATCTTGGTCCTTCCACCAAGTAGGTAAAGGGCGTCAAGAATTAAGTACGTCTCAAGTCCACAACCTCAAAGGTAGCGTCGAAGCCTTGTACATTTAACAGGGTGTTTCACTTCCAGCTCAATGGCCGGTCGAGAGCCACTTACAGCCCTTTTAAGAGACGAACACCTTTCCTTTAACAAATATTTCACCAAAATATCGTACTTATTCAAATTTCAAACGCTATGGATACGTAATACGATCCATTGTCGTTTTTCAATGACCTATCACAACAAAGGAAATGGAACTGGTATAATATATTTCAGATGTTATATTTCTGGTTTTAGGATACTAACCTAGGTTAACCACATAAATATACCTTGGTCAGTTCAAGTTCATTAATGAGTTATTTTTACTTAAAATTATTTTATTACTATAACACAATCAACACACGTAACATTAACAAATGCGACAAATTTGGATGTTTGTCGCTTAATCACATCATAACGGCCAAACGGAAGCAAAACACCTGGGCAATTAGTAGTGATGCAGGACTTATTTGATTTTTAGGGTTCCGTACTTTAGAAGGAAACCGTAAAGGGAAAAAGGAACCCTTATAGGATTACTCCGTTGTCCGTCTGTCTGTCTGTCAAGACCCTTTTTCTCAGGAACGGGTGGAGCTGGTATCAAGTTGTAATTAATATTAAATACTCAGGTCTGAAATCGTTTGAAGCTGTGAAAAAATCACACTTCTAAGTCAACATAATGAAAAGATATGGCTATTTTGGCCGCAATTTTGAGTATTTTGGTAATCAAAAATGCACAGAACACGGAAAAAGCTCGCTACGCTTCCGCTCGCTACGCTCAATGGAATACTTCCCGTTGACCTAAATCGTGAAATTTTGGAAGAAGAAAGGTCCTTATAGCATAAGTATAGGAAAAAACCAAAAACCGTAAATTTGTAGTTTATCACAAAATATAATAATTTTACTATTACCGAGAAACTAAATTTTGCGTATGAACATATCATCCATGTAAGTTACTACCTAACCACAAAATTAACGATTTTCGATTTTTCTTTAATTTAGTTTGTACCGAACCTTCAGGGCGCGATTTCTACTCGCACTTGTCCGGTTTTTTTATGTTAGGAAAGTGATGGTGTAAATTTTAGTAAACTATCGAAGTACACGTTCGTACACACTGGAACACAGAGTAAGTAATAGTCTTCACTGGAAGTTCCGCCAAATACCTATGATCATAAAAAAACATAAATAAAATCTTACACTTTTCCACAATTTCTGGGCAATTGTAAGTTCAAAGGAGGTCATTCCGTCCTAGTAATAAGCGTGTAAATTTCCAATAGGTATAATAGGCCTGCTCCTCTCTAATTTCCCACTGCAATTTCTGTTAGTCGATGACAGCTACTACATTAAACATAATTTTGTGAAGGTTGTTTTAGTACAAAACCACAAGTCTAGGGCTTTTCATTTTGCATACAAAGCTGAAAATGCCGCAAAATGGCGCTTTCATTCAACTTTTGACTCAAAATAGTTTAAAAAAGTGCTTTGAAAGAGCTTGAAAGCGTGGTAGTCCGCTTCTATTAGATTCTGTCAAGGGTTCTGAGCTGAATAGCGGCTTTGCCTTTCATAAAAAGTATACAGTGCAAGCAAAAAGTGCATATAGCGTTCAATCTTGCCATAAGCAAATAAATTTGCATGAGAATGTAAGCTTTCATACTCGTATGTAGGGCAAGGCAATATGGTTTAAGCCAGGGACGAAGGGTGCAAATTTAACAGAGGGCGATCATTATTCGAAAAATGAATTATATCTACACAGACACAGGTATAAAAGGATACGCTACATAACTCAGGTCTATCCACGCACAGCTTATACCACTGGGTCTTCTAGTTTTCAAAGAGTTTTTCTTCACTTCTTTAAGTGCTGACTATTAATTAAAAGGTGTTACAAAAACAGCACTCGTCAAAAATATTTACTTTTAAAAATATAAACAAAAATTCCGTTCTTCCGTAAGTAATACATATTAGTAAATTTGAAGTTATTTTACATTATTTATTTATTTAACAATAGGTGGTACCCAATTAAACCAATAAAGATATAAGCCTGGTTTGTGTGGGAGCTGCACATTCCTCTAATATAATATATTATTTATGTGCCATTATTGAAAATGATTTTTAACTCCATTCAACTTTTGATTCAAACACTGCCCCTGTCGGACGTAATGTTATTTGTACCTATAGTTAGCGGCAAATGCCCTAAACTACGTCGAATATGTGGCACGAAGCTGTTCGATATGCTGTGATTGGATTGTATTGGAATCTGATTGATTGAAGCGCTTACAATAGGTGCTTAATCAACCGAGCGATCTGATTGCATTGCATCCACTACCATTGATCAATTAGTCCAAATTTGTTCAAGCAAGCGGCCACTCGAGCCGCTGGTTTCACACAGCAGCAGTTTTTTGCAGTACGTATGTACAGGTGTTTGGAAGGCTGAAAATTTTGTATTATATTAGGTAAACATATACTATATTAGGTGTGCATACCGGTGTAACGGTGACAGGGGGAGTAGACTGCATTAAGCCAAACATACTTTAGCACAAAACAAAACAAAAACATGAAAAACGTAATTAGTTATTCTGCGAAAAAATATTTTTTTACATTACGGTACGGTAACATACATGTGATTCATTAGTAGTTAAGTCACTTGGGTTCACACTCTAGTATTTAAAAAAAACTGTCTCCTTTACATTTACATACTTTACAACATATTATATTGATTCTCTCAAATACTATTGAGTATGTACATATTTTATTGCACTTGTAGATTAGGAATCCTACGACTCGATTGTACCTGTTTTTAAATCAACAAATAATCAGCCTTTAACTACTTTCACTGCGGAAAAAGACATTTTAATTACATTATTATACATTTATTAATACGAAGATATATAAGCTATATATCTAAAAATAGCTTTTCGAAGCTTGTCATTTCTCATATATTATTATGTCATTTCGCGTACTCTCGCGTGAGCAAACGTGTCAATACGCGTTTAGTCCTTTGGAAAGGCTCACTGATCTGAAAAATGATTGTTTACCAAAATCACACAACCACAAAATCACGCACAATCCATACAAATGGCAAAAACTTTTTTAATATGAATAAAACTAATTTCTATTAAGGTCCCATGCCGGAATAGAATACGCATTCCACCAAATTAATTAAAAATAGAGTGTTCATTTTCACGGGGACACCAATTTTTAGGGTCGCAATTTAATTCATAGACCGGGGCGCCAAACACACGTAGGTAAGGAACTGTTACGATAATCGCAAGAAATATTTTCCGCGCCGCTTACCTACTTTATAAGGCGCGCCACACAATTTTAAAAACGAATCAACAAGCTAAAAATATAATTATAGCTATTACCTGCCGCCTCACTCTTCGCAGGAGATTGTGACCGTGGTATTGGAATACCACTGGATATCAAAAAAATCAAATTAAAGTGATTATCAATAAGATTAGGAATTTCCCCACCGTGACACAAATCAGTGGGGATTTTGAGAATTTACCAACTTTATTATTCCTGACACTAGTGTTGTGAGGACGACGCGGTGGGGATCTTGCCATTGATTCAATTAAAAAAAAAAAAAAAAATATGCGCGGCAACAAAATACCTGTATCTGGTCAACGGTTCAGGGACCCAAGTTTAGTGTTTAATTGTATCAGGCGTTACTTTGCGGAAATCCATTAAATAACAATATTGTGGTTATTAATTTGCTTTTCCCGCGAATAAACTTATATATGTTGTTATATATAGTAAGTAATACAGAAATTAAATTACAATTCTAATATTAAGTAAAAATAAATTTTACAAGTCTAAATTTATAAATAATATCATGCAAATTACTATTCTAAACAAAATGTTTTGGTCAAAATTTACTAATTTATAAATTACAAAATAATATTAATACTAGCGAAAAATATACTGTATAAAACAACATAAAATAATATAAAATCGACACGTGTTTCACCTCTCTACGAGGCATCCTCAGGATGTTGACAGAACGGCAGCTTACGACCGAGTGACTGCTCATATGCACGACCCTCCCTTTTATATCGTCGCCGTCGCCCCACTACTCCCACCCTGTGGCAAGTTTAGTGGACCATCCTAAAATTAGTAAAGTTAGTACAGTACATAATATGATAGATGAGAGATGAGGATGAGGTTAGCGCCTGACCGGTCGTCGTGGAGATCCCTGGGGGAGGCCCTTGTCCAGCAGTGGACGTCTACAGGCTGATATGATAGTGACAGTACATACAACTTGATCTTTTTCCGCTGCAGCTTTCGGTCGCAACAAAGAAGATAACAAAATAAAATGTGGAGATAATAATCCCAACTCTGATATTCCTTACTTCGATATTAAAGTGCGGATATATTCAAATAAAAATGGCGACGACTCAAAAGCAGCGCTCCGTCGAGGCTTCACTTTTCATGACATAGGTACGAGTATGCCATATGCATATGAAGTGCAGAGCTTTCAAGAACTTGTACATGCAATGGGTAATAGGTATGATGTGATGTTATCTCTATTTATTTATATTATTTGACGTCCTACCTTTATTTCAATTGCAATTGCAAGCGTGACTAATGGACGAACGGACGTACGGAAGGACCTTAAGTCTCGCCTAGAGACTGAATTAACAGACATATGAGCACAATAAGGACGTATGGTTCATATAGTCTACCATGGTAGCGAAGGGTCGGTTGGTGAGTGGACACTTGCGACTAAAATTAGAATTTATTTTTGGGCGTATGCAAGTTCCCTTACAATATTCACCTTCGCAGAAAATCCTGTTGTAATTAAATAAAGCGTAATTTAGTTCCGTATAAAGGGTTTTCAAACAAAGATACGTCGTTCGTGAACAAACAAATTAGGCTATTACGACTACTGGGCGTACTGAATGAAGCTAGCGAATCATTAGGTTAAAAAAGCTCAAATCCGCCCGTGGCTGCAGCTCCGGCCTTTTCGCAACGAAATAAATAAATATTATTTTGCAATTGAGTCTTGCAGTCGTAGCCTAATAGCTACGAGTCCGCTACGCCGCGCCGCCCCGAGTCGCTACGGCGGAGCTACGCAGTTGCATTTTTGCCGTGGGATGCTTCTTATGAAATTTCACGAGAATCACAATTTCCGACTCTGAAAGCAACCTTTTGAAGTACTTCGTCGCTGTGAGATTATTACAATTTAAATGTAGACGCGATGCAGGAGACTGAGACTGAATATAAATGTGTCCTGACTTTGTTCCTGCAGTCGCAAAATGTATTTCAGTACGACATTATTAAACTGAATTTAATATGCGAATATTTTAGACGTTCAACATTGACTGCCTTCGTTGGGTAGTAATAAATTGCAGCAAAGATGCAAGTGAGGGTTTTATGCATAAAATATTTTGGTAGAAAAATTAATATAAAAAGAGGTTTGTCCTGTGAAAGTGTGTTTAGGCCAGAGTTGAGATACCATAAAAAGGTAGTGGTTAGGTGTCCATGTCTAATTTCCGTTAAACTCATTGATTTTTTTTTGAGCACGAACACAAGGGGAGGACACTCAAGGTATTAACAGTTAGATATTACAATACAATTAAGTGAAATCTTAATAAATACCTAATAGTAAATGAAACAGCATCGTCTAATTCGTTTCTGCAAATCAATAATAGATAGATCAGTCGGTAAGCAAATAAACAGAATACCATAAATTGATCAAATGGAAGTGTGTGGAATGGGGTGGTTTTTTTTATCTGAATACAATTCGCTACTAATGTGGAACATTAATAAAATATTATATCGGGTTATATTTCGACATGAGGGCACTTTGTACTTTTGTACATAGCTACTGTAAGTTTTTTTGGGTTATGAGCCTTTCCTGTACCCATTGCAAATTTGGGGAATATAATATGATAACTTCAATGTGTTATAATATATATTATATTTACAAGGTCTTCAAAATTAATCACACAAACTTTCGCCGTTACATAACCAAACAGCGTGTCTAATCTTTGAATATATAATATTTTCCCTTCGGTCATCTAATATTCCGAGAACAACTTTAAAACAAAAATCGAAAGGTACTTACTCTCCCGAACGGGCGAGTCTCGTTCGGGCCGCTCAAGTCGGTAAATTATAAATCTTACATTATTGAACATAAATGCAAAATATACGTAACTACTGCAAGTATGAACAAAATAATGATAACGTAACATAATAAAAAAGTGTTTTGAAATAACAATACTACAAAGATTAGAAAACAAATAAAAATTAATAGGTATAGGTTTTTTTTGATTTACGTATTGGTTTCTACAATACAACCAATACATAAATCCCTCAGTTTGTGAAATTATAATTTGGAAAAAAACTTTTTCTTTCTTGTCTGACTTAAATGCATCGTGGCATTTCTGAAACCAATACTCGCCTCCTCTCGCCAAACTTCATACAAACGAAAAACAAAATGACTTTTCATAAAAACAGTACTAAGTAAGTAGGATAAAGAGTGGAATGTATAATTTCGGCGAGTTGATTTTCACACCTTTCAGTAATGAATAAGTAATTTATACAAAAGGGTTCTGTTCTGTGTTTTATATTTATGGACTTCTGGTTTGCAGAACAGATATTTGACATTCTCTACTACGGCCATCCGTACTATCATTTCCCTGGCAGACATCCAAGAGCTCAAAATGACCTCGAAAAAGCTTTCCCATCCGTTCCCTAGTCAACGCTAAACCGAGTGCATCACATTATCGGATGCGAGATACCACACGAGGGAAACTGAACACTACCACTAGTCTAAATAATACACATCTGACCTATAAACTGTGACCTACAAACATCTGTATCATTCGTATCGATGTCGTACGTACGAGCCGACTAAAAGATAAATCGTATGTGCAGCTTAGAATATGGAAACTAACAGAGGGAGCTTGCGGTAATCGAAACAAATCTCGATACATTTAAACTCATTACACATACATACAAGACGCGTAATAAGTTTATAAAGGATGTCTGTATAGTTCTACTCAGCGCGATGTATCGTTATTATCGTTTGTATGGAAGGTAAGGAAGAATTATCTTTCTTATGAATTTTTTTCTTACAACATTTCATCAAAATCTGTTCGGTAGTTTTTGCGTGAAAGAGTAACAAACCTTCACGTTTATTATACTAGCTGTTTGGAACAAGATTTTCCCGCGGGAATAGTTTACCGCGGTAAAAAGTAGCTGATATGTTATTCCAGGATATAAGCTATCACTGTACCAAGTTTCATCAACATCCGTTCACCCGCTACAGCGTGAAATAGTAACAAACATCCTTACAAACTTTCGCCGTTAAAATATTAGTAGGATAACAAAATGTTGTTGAGTTCTGGCCTATAAAATTAAATTCGACCTCGATGGAACATGTCAGTAGTTTGTGCCCATCAATAATTGAAACGGACGCGCCGCCCCGGGATAAGTTAGTGACGTGTTTTGATGTTCATGCGCCAGGGACGCGACACGGACGGCTTGATTGACGCTTCACTGCGATTCATTTTAAACTCTACCCAGTTGCGGATCAATCAATACACCCTGTATAACAAAACCCAAGTAGTAACCGAACAAAATGTTGTATAAAGATTCGATATAATAGTACATTTGCGGATCAATCAATACACCCTGTATAACAAAACCCAAGTAGTAACCGAACAAAAGTTTGTATAAAGATTCGATATAATAGTACATTATTATACAAATGAGCTAAGTTGGTCATCACAGTCTGTAATGTAATGTAAGCCAAGAAGTGTTTTGACCAACGCTCACCCGTATCACACAACGGTTTTCAACACACTTAATTGCGAGCAAAATAAATAAAATGTCATAAACTTATTTTCTTTTGATTTTGATGGTAATACAGGCTATCACTTACATTTCATTAATTTCTTCCTCACTTGAATGCAATATTACAATCTGTAGTCGATATTTTTAAAAATAATCAAAAAAAACAATGTTCACACGATTTACTGTAATAATGTCCAATCTGAAAAATGTCCAACGACCATGCTCGAACTCACACGGATTTTCTTGTTTTGCGGAGGTGGAAGGAAATGCGATGGTACGAAGCCAAACAGCCCAACAGCATAAAAATATAATAAATTGATAGATTAATTGTAATTATTACACAAATTAAATTTAATTTGTTGACAAAAATAAATAATTTGATCAAATGAAATTTTTATTAGTGTGTATTATAAAATGCAAAAATGTATTACTTCGCACAACCTATATTATTTTATAATTTAATATATATTTTTATTGGGCACTAATAATGAGTTTAACACCTCCTCCTCTTTATTTCGTAACAAAAATGTGAGAAAAAATACAAGTGATAAGATATCCCCGCCATCAACCGCAATAAATAATTCCGCCTACATAACCTGGTTTTTTTACAGAATTTATTTTTATTTGGATATTACTGGTTATGTACGAGGAGCAAGAGGATTTTCTTCCTAAGTTACCAATTTTGAAGGAAAATGATTGTTACGCTCTGCTTAGCGAAACTAACAACGATATTATATACGTACCTATCCCGTTATCGTTGGCGCTTAGGCTCAGAGACGAGCCAAGCTGAGTGGAACGGAGATGACGTGTTTACCGACCAATAGGATTTTGTTATCGAACCTGAGCGGAGCGGAGCTAGGGAAATAACCAAATTCTCAACACAAAACTCTCCACTCCGATCAGCCTTGGCAGCCTCATAGTTATGTAGTTGGTTTAAAATGCTATTAAGTTCATAAAGACAGTTTAAACCATTCATTACTAACGTAATGTTTATGTCCAGTTTAAATGTCACCGTATTTTTGTTTAAGGCAAATTTTTCAAAATTCTGAGCTTTTGCTAAATATGTCGCATTAGGAAAACTCTATGATTTAACGTCTATTTGATAATTAGAAAAGGTTAAATGTTTCTCTCATATACCTTACCCCCGTCGCCCCTAAGTCATTTTATAGTTTTTAAGAGAATGCAATAACGGTTTTTCCCCAACCCCCCTTTTATTCTTTTCCTCCCCTCCTAACCCCATGCGATACGTAAATTGAACAAGTTTCGTTGAAAAAATACGTAACGAAATTGTCACTTCGCGTCGCGCCTCGCATATAAGTTAGCAGGGGAAGTGAGCGCTGATTGCTGGTTCACAAATTCACCCTTATGTGTCTATAAACAGCGGACGCCGTTTCGAAGAATCGTATGCATTTTTTACGTACCCAGCAGCAGGGATGTCGTGTCTGGGGCCACAGAGTGTATATCTATTTACTGCTCAAATAGGGCAATTTGCATACTTAGTTGCACCGTCGGCAGTCGTATTTATGTCTGAATACTGAGACTTCCATTAGCGTTAAAGCATTCGTTAACTGATTTATACCGCTTTCTTTAAAAACGCAACTGAGTCGTTAGCCCATAGCTTTGATGTAGTTACGTTTTACATTGTATGTACGATTGTGCTGTGTAAGTAATCGCTAAATACTATTTCTGTTTATGACTTAATCTTCTATTTGTTTTCGACACAGGCAGTATTCGACATATTTAACATTGAAATTCTTAACTGATACTGGGGCGTCATTATTGTGCCATAGCTATAGCACATACTTAACAACGGTAAATATATTATGTACAACGCGTAGAATTTCACCCCACTATGCGTGGAATGTCTAGAAATATTTTCTTAGTGGCTGGTTGCTTACATCGTTGTTTGAACTTCTGAGCAAAATTTCAAGTATCTATTAGTAGGTACTGTAATAGTGGTTAAATTCGATTTCAACCGCCCGCCCGTCTCGTTGAGCAGAGGCTTGATTTAAGTTATAAAACAGGCCATAAAATAATAATAAAAACGTGTCAAAGTTGTCATACATCTCCCGTACCCATATTATGTAACACAAAATATTATCCAACTTCCCCCGTTGCAAGCGAGTAAAAGAGCTAACATTTTAAAAAGATATTCAAGTTGTTAGGAACTTGTTGCGTGAAGTGTCGTTCAAAGCTAGACGAGCTAATGAGAACCTTATACTGGCGTGAGTTAGACCCAACGATAGGCAGTTCAGTAGCGACGTAGAAACATTAAACTGTCGATAGCATCGATAATAATGTCAAATAATTATTATTTATTTAGCTTTAGTTCCGGAAATACTAACTTCACATTTTCAACCTCATCTACTCCCATCCCCATTAGGTGAGATTTAGAACCCATTTAATACCAGAAAATAGTATCAATACTACCGCTGTATTTAGCTTTGACCTAATGCTTTAATGGTATTGCTTTGACCCATGCTATCAATACCATTGTTAGTATTGTGCCGTCAACCAGTTATATATAATGATGTAATGAATGTAAATATAAGATATATAAATAAATAAAAAGACTGATTTTGCCAAAAACTATCGCACTATTGACTACATCGATACCTAGTCCTGCAACACTACATTGCAGGCGGTTGCAACTTACATGCCGGAGTTATTGCTTCGCGACGAGCATGCGCGACCCCCACCCCCGCACCACCATCCCCGCAGAGTGGCAATTATTTAGCCCTTAGCTAGCTAGCAGCAGTCGGCGCTCACCACTCGTGGCTGAGTGACGTTTCAACGAAGAGCACCCCAGTGCTTGGTACTCGGAATTTCTGGCCAGTGCATTTCTTTGATACACGAGTATCCGCGACATAGGCAAACTTTATAGACCGAGCGAGCGAAGCGTATAAGTTTCGAGATTGGCCAAAAATGCTAATGTCCGTCTGTCCTTCTGTCTTTCTGTCCATCTGTCTTTCTGTCTGTAATTCTCTACAGGTCGCATTTTTCAACCGATTTTGACGAAAATTTGGCATAGGTATAAATTAATTAAACCGACAAAATGAGTAGAATAAAATTTTGAAAAACATTTTTTTTAGAGTACCTACCATACTCGCAAAGTGAGAGTGAACTTTTTTTTTCTTGTGAATACCATAGTGTGGGATATCGTTGGATAGGTCTTTCAAAAATATTGCTGGTGTGTGAATACAATTTTTTCGATTTAGGGATCGGTTGGCGAAATATTAAGCTTTAAAGCGGTAATTTTTGTTAGAGTTACGTGTCCCCCCTGCCAGCTAAACGGTTGCTTCTGGAAATGTGAAAAAATTCACGGCAGTAGCATATATAACGTAGTTAAAAGGAAAACTATGACAGCTAAGTAGGTTCTATTAGTTTTTGAGTAATAGTCAATTAACTTAAGAAAGTCGAAAATTTTAATTATGTTCATAGATCTGCATACGAAAAATGGGAAATAATTTTTTTTCGCGTGAATTCCATGGTGTGTGGTATCGTTGGATAGGTCTTTCAAAAATATCGCGGGTGTGTAAAAAACATTTTTCGATTCAGGGATTCGTTTGCGAAATATTAAGCTTTTTTAGTGCAAATTTTTGTCACATTAGTACTTAATCTGTCTCCAACTGCAAAATTGACTTCTGTTCGTTTCTTTTAGGTTTGGTTTATATGGGCTGGCGAGGTCTACTGTTCTCACGGAACTACTAGTTTTAGTTTTTGTTTTATTGTATTGGGTCTAATATTTTTCTAATTTTATTTAAATTAATAACTTTTAATAATTTTATTACAAATTCTATTTTTATTAAAAAAGAACAATTTAACTGATTTTCTTTTGTTGTACTTTCTTTAAAATTTGTATTTCCTTGGTTTTTAGTTTTTTTAATACTTAGAAGTTATTGTTGAATATAATAAATGATAATTATAGATAAACTTTACTAATAAATTTGTAATAAAAATAACAAAATGTATGTTTTTATTTAAAGGCTATTTTAATTGGTTTATTTGAGTAGATTTAAAATACTGTTCATTTCACTTTAATAATACATATAGTCAAAAAGCGTACCTATTTCAGATTCATCCATTGTACAATTTTATTAGAAGAAACATTTTTGTGGTTCCTGGCTTCGAAAGGTAGGTGTTTCCATTGTACATGATATTTGTAAAGTATTTTTGATTCGATGTATTTATACAAGTGTCAAAATTAAATGTCGTCGACAGAATATTTATTTAAATCTGCAAAATACAAATGTTAGGAAAAATAGAGCTCATCGTGTGGACAAGCTGGTTTCTTCTTCGAACGTCATACTTTTTTTTATGTTAAAGTTACAAAAAATATATTTCTAAGAAAAATATAAATAGAAAAGTTATTCATATAGCTTTAACTTTCGTACATATACTTTCGTACGTATAAATTGTGCCCGTATAGGAACATGTATCATGTACTTACAGGGACGATCCCGAATTACCGATATCGAAATTACGGTTTTAATCAACCACGCGCGTAAGTTTATACGTCGCATAGTAGGGGATTATTCGATTTTGAATAATTATCCTTTCAAGTGCTGGTGTGCTATTGTTCTTTATTTATTTATTTGTTAAGAGTGATTTTACAAAAACCACAACTGACAGCCACACTTTAGGTACCTATTTTCTTTTTTGACAGCAGCACTACATTGGTTATAATGAGTTATTGTTAAAACAATATTTCACTTTACAGTTTCAATAAAGGTTACATTAATAAATAAAAAAAGTATTCACCATTTCCTTAAACTGCTTTTAATTTTTCTTTAAGTATTAAACAAGAAACCAGCGCTTTTAAACTGTAGGAAAACTTTAAATGAAAAGACCTGCTCGCAAAATATTAGTTTGCTTTCTATTTACAGCACTTAGAGCACATGACATAGACATATAGAATATAGAAATGTCGTTTTATTAAAGTTTAAGTATTGTTTTAGTTAGTAAATAGGGTCAAAGGGTGGTTGAAGTTTAATAAACTCATAGATGTTTTCACTTGCGTATAAAATCTTGTAGACTTCTAAACTACGATCTCTCCCCTTCTTCACTAGCAAGAATTAGACATGGACTGAAAAATATACCACCCTACCTATATACCCTTGACCCCTCTTCGACTACTTACGAGTAGTTATATAATAAATAATATATATTCTGACATCCAGCATGTCTACAAGCCACAGTACTTATTTGCTAATCTTCTCAGATCAGCCGATAGGACTATGTAATTCGACCCTGTTTTTCTATGATTCAGAGTAGGTATATAGATATACCTGCAGGTACATCATTTTCTTGTTAAATTACTGCCTTATAATTTGTATACCTAGTTAATTTTTAAACAACACAACATACACATAAATGTACAATACAACACTGGATCACCGTATTCATGTCGCTTTGTTACATACTTATATGGAAATTACAAAAAAATTATATATTCAATTTATTTTCTCGCATTACCTTGAATAATTTACCCAGAAAACAATGTATGATAGCCCAGTAATTCGAACGACCGATATCGGCTTCGCACCCCATCGGGAACAGACAATGTAGGTATGTGCCAATAATGCGATTTGTGGATTCTGGTCGTGTCAATCCTGCACCTATTGTATGGGCATTGGGTGAGCTCATATTGTTACCTAAATTAATTCATGAATTTGAATGAGGTGTTGTGTAGTTCGCATAATAGTACTACCTAGCATACCTATAGAAGTGTTTGGGTCTGAACTCCGGCATAACAATAATTATTATTATCTGATAATAATTTATTAGGTATATTGTACAGTCAAATACAAAGAGATGTATCCACTGCAATGTTATAATAATGTATCCTTTCAAATGCATAGTTAACTAACCATACCGTGTGACAGACATGCATGATATGTATACATCGATCGTGACATAATCATGGTGATATAATGTGTCTAATCTAATGCAAAAAAATACACATATCATACACTTACATACATGAAACCCAAACTAGATTCTATGTAAATGAAAAATTATTATAGACATGTACCTCACAGCGAGTTCATAGTATACTAATAACAATACGTAGTTCAAAAACACGGAAGATAGGATTGTATAGAAAAGAGTCTTCATCCGTCTTTGTATATAATATGAAAGTACCCCTCAGGCCCGGTTGGTTCCCGAAATGTCCACTCGGTCCGTTATACAACTAAAATACTTAAGAACTCATGTACAGTAAGTAAACCGTAAAATTTCCGCCGAAGGACCTTTGTTCCGTTCTTATATATATTTTTTGTACAATTATTTTCATAATTCCTACGAATAAAAAAGTATAAAAAGTAAGTGCCTACTCGTTTTATATGTATACCCAAATAATAATATAATTGCAGCCTTCGTAACTTTTCCTAGCTGAAATTTAATTTGATGTCATGAAGTTTTTTTAAAGCCAGTTTGCACCGCGTAATGTTTCACATGTGATAAACGGACTAAAGGAGAAAAATACTTCCTTATTCCTTGGAGGTACGAAAAATAGTTGAAATGTGAAAAAGGAACAAGGGCCGATGGAATGAAGTGAAAAAAAATCAGACAGTTCCGTCACTAGTTTATTGCGCGCTCTAACTTTGCTGCGCGGAGGATGAATATCTGAACTTTTAAATAGTTTGAAGTAGTTTGAACTGTAAATGGCTCTCTTTGAATATAATTTTTGTCACCAATCATTTGCCTATACTTATAAATCGAGGCTATACCTATACCTATTATATGCCCGATTATAATGGAAAGCAATAAATATGTAGAGATTATTAATAAAGAGCCTATTGTTTCCAAAGCTTAGCTCCTTCTTTCACTGCATCTGATCTGTGCCATTTTAGTCCACTCCCCTGAAACGATATTTTGCATAATATGTATAATAAGTAACGTAAATTACAGGAAAAATAAGTATTTTCTGTATATTAAAGGTGAAGTAAAACACCAATGTACGGAACCCACACCACAGAATATATAATAGGACAAGTCCTTACGTTGTGTGTAAAGATGTACATTTTGCTAGTGTTATTTATCCCATTTCTAGGTAATGCATTGTTTTTTTCCATTCAGCCTAACTAAGTAGCCAATAGTCTCTTTATTACCAGTGTCCGTACTCCACGTATAAATATTCAAGCTAGAACTTGTTTGCCCTTTTATCGCGGCCCCTTGAGTTTATTAGAGCACTATTAGCTCGCACGCGGCAGGTACTATGTATAAATTATCAACCTCCAACTTTCCGTCAATTTTAACAGCTTAATTAACTTGAGCTTAAATGGCGTAAGTTCCTGCGCTAAACTTCGCTCAACTAATTTTAGATCACCTATCCAGTAAGTGACAGAACGTGTCAATCTGTTGTAAGCAATAACTATTTTGAGCGTTGACTCGTAAAGTTAAATAATGAGAAAAGGTTGTCGTCATTTACTTTTGCTCTCTGTGAAAGAGCTGCGTATTGATAGAGGATCATTAAGATATCCGAATTTTATTTGACGCGTAACTTCGTAACTTTTAAGCCAATCTTACAACTTACTTTTCACTCACTTCTAAATGTCGCAATTCTGGTGACAATACAAAATCGAGCTTCTAAAATGATGGAGGTGGACGGTGTTCATAGGAGCTTTTAAATATCTACAGTGAGTCTTTCGAGTTTGTTTTCGTTTGATTAGGCTCAGTGAGTCCTTCGGTTTTATTATTGTTGTAGCACCAAATAGATAATCCGGTAAGGAAAGCAACTGTAAACTTACATTGGTAGTTTACGAATTTGCACTCCTTACGATCTTTACAGCGCTAACAGAACAGACACCTTCTTCTGACTTCAAGAACTGACAACGAGGCATTCATTTAGTAGCTTATACTTCAGGTAGAATGTGTACCTACATTAAATTCAATGCCAATCGGAAAGCCTTGTAAATGACTTACGAAAAGGTTATTAGTCGGAAGGCGAACCGTTATTATTTCTAACATTGTCGTGAATTAAATGTTATTGTTCTGCTTTGACACGTCCGTCAGTACTTATTAAAAATGTATTAGACTACGGTATGCTAAGGACGTCACATCGACTAGCAGAGGAGGACCGACCGACCCCCTGAGAATAATACAATATCGATGTAACAATACAACCGGTGTGTCAGGATCACGATACTTGGCGCTCCATTCTTTTTGCCTACGCCATCAGGACATAGCATGGAGATTGTATGTATGAAATGTATACAACAATGGATATTATCGGTGGCATACTTTTGTCTGTTTATATCTTTTCAATGAATTTTTCGAATTTCAGTAAATTAATAGCCCGGGTCCACCTGTGACCTTCCCTACTTATATATAGTTACAGCCGTAGCCTTGTACTTTGACCCATTCCCACTTCCACTGTTTCTATTTCTATAATTACTGTAGCCATTTGCAAGGCTCTTCGATTGTCATTGAAAGACAAGTACTTATATTATTATGAAGTCATTATTATGCACTTTGATGTAGTACCTATCTACCCTACTGACCTTCATGGGAGGACAGCAAATAAAGAGCAAAACATACCTTCATGATGAAATGTCATTTTGCATGAAACTATGATGCAAAATAACATTTCAACATCCAAGCAAATTACATTTTTAAAACATATTGGTTTGAACTTTTCTGTACCCTCTACTATTTACAAAGGTCACAGAAAGTTCGAGTAATATTATAGAGGATATTAAATATTTCGCGAAGCCTTTCTGAACCGCAACCGACCAAAGCATGTCCGATTTCAATAAAGTAAAAGCCAGTCGATTGGGTATTACATTTTAATCCGTAATTATTTATTTGCACCATAGAACACGGCAATTTAAATAAAATGAGAGATTTCAAAGTCGCGCATAAAAGTTTTCGCCAGTACGCATTTTATTTGTTACTGCTACTGATACTTAGTTTAAATTAAATCTAGACGTAATGGGACTCGACTTACAAAGAACAATTCATTATTACATTATAGGAAAGACTGATTATTAACAGCGAATTATAACTGCACACAAAATGATTTTGAATGAAAATAAGTACCTTTCTTTTTTTTCTGACTGTGCCTACCTATTTCCCCCTGGTCGTCATCGCGACCGTATTTCGCTTGCGATAGACGACTAAATATTTTTTGTATATACGCATCTTGTTGCGATAGATGACTTTTCCTTATTTATTCGCAATTATCGGCTTCACCAAACTCGACGTAAAGGGAATCGCAAACGACGTGATCATCGCAGAACAATAGACTCAACGTAACGGGAATAGAAGCGCAAACGACCGCAGAAACAATAGGCACAACCACTTGGAGACTATTAATTCCTGTGTGGCTCAACCTAACGGGAATAGGAAGCGCAACTTGTCGCAAAACATAGCCTTTCAGACTCGACGTAACGGGAACAATACTTGGTAGCGAAGCACACTACAGAAATGGAGCGATTTAGTTATTCTACTCGCAGCATCAATTCTGATCGGTGTGTCAGTCTCTATTGACGATCTACGAATTAAACACTGTAATGTATTCGCTTCTTGCGTCTTAAAATATATCGTTTTAGAATGCTATCAGTATTTGCCATGGATCTAACTTGACCGATTGATCTGTTTGAAGATGTTAAAATTGTCTGGTAACGATGGAAAAATTATGAAAATATTAGAAAATTTATTAGTTTCTTTCTTCGATATATTCTAGGAAATGTAAAAAAATATTCGACGGTGTATTACGGACGGTGAGACGCGGTTCGACTTGGCAAACTATTTTTTTCCTTTCCAATGTTTAGTCCCCGGCCGCGCGCCGCTATTGTTTCCTTTCTAAAGTGTACAATTTCCTTTGTTTCAGACACAATGTCGTCGATGAGACTGCCATCGGTCAAATGACAATAACTAGAATAAAGGTAAATTGTATATTTATATATGTGATGTTTTCGTTACATTAATATATTTTTACACGAGGCGGATAGTTTCAGCACCCGGTCCACTAACCTCATCCAGTCGATTCCGGCACCTTTTCAGATCATCGGTTAAAGCCACTCCCCAGTGAGTGGGTGTCTTTGATACGCCGTCACTTCTTTAGAACAAGTGTACAACTAACAATGGTCATTGCATGGTTTCTCCATGACGACTCCACAAAAACTCATTAGTTATACACACAAACACCCTTCACCTATATGAATTTAAAGTGCGAAAACTAAATATGCAGAATGAAACAAATCACCCGTAACTAGTAAAATTTCAAGTTGTTTACCGAAAGTGTACCTCTGAGTTTTGCTGTACGCTTCTGTATACCAAGATTTAAATGTTTTGTCTGCACGGCAGTGTCGGGAGCGCTCATGAGACAGTCGTGCCATCGTCTGCTTGAGCACCAACAGGCTGGTGGCGAGGAGCCCCCGCTGTTCTCATCCCTCGATCAAATTTCAGGTAATAAACCTCTCCATGCGTTAAGGTAACAATTAGTTTGCGACGCCGCCGCGCCGTCCGTCGTCTCAATGAAAAGAGCTATTAATATAGCATCACGCTTTGCAGGTGCCAATTTTGAAGGAGAATATCATTATTCGTTAGTATTCACTTCATTTTATTCTAGTTGTTAAGTAATACGAAACTAGGTATGATGGGATTACCAATGAGGTAGAGGGGCTATAAAGTTGTCCATTGGACAAGCACTGGCAACCGTGTTCCTGCATCCTCCATAGGGGCGGCGGCACGGGCATGGCGGGGCGCCACGAACAAATTGTTTGTATACTTTTAATGTTGTATGTTTATCCCATTTTAAAAAGGATTGAAAAATTCCTGCAGAATTAAAAAAAAATAAACTGAATTAAAACTACAATAAGCATTTCCAAAATCTTCATCATTGTTAAAATTTTAGCGTAAATGAATTTGGATCCTATTTTGTTTGCGGGTCAAGTAGGTACGAGTAGTTAATGTAAATCATCATATCAGCCGAAAGACTGTTGGACAAAGGTATTCCTCAAAAATCTCCACAATCTGAAATTTGTTACTCGTAGTACCTAATATCTAAATTTTAAATACAGCAGGGGTGTTTAGTTAGATTCAAATACTACGAGTAAAGTGACTACCTATTCTAATTGGAATTTTTCAATTCTATACTAAAATGTGTAAAAATAGAAACAAGTTCCTTTTGGAACTCTCACTATAAAACTTAGTATTAAAACCAATTTAATAAAGGTACATATGTCTATTCTATTCAGTTTATTTTTTATTTTTTTATGCAAAGGACTTGGCGGCATTTCAATACAACAGGACCAAAGAGATTTTATAGCACTGACAGCTCAGGACTTCAGCAGTTATGACTGATGATGATACGCGAAAAAATCCGTTAATAATATACTGTAAGTATTTACTTAACTATTTTACATATATGTTTTTTGAATTCGTCATTTAATAAAGGCAAAAAAATTCTACAATAAAATAATCAAAACTTATTTAATTACCTAGTACCTACTTACTTAATTTTTTGTGTAAGTGTACCATACCTAAACCAATATCATATCACAAACAAGATCTGAAATATTAATAATAAATTTTTCACAGACTGCTGTGTATTATCAGTTTTTGTATTTATTTTTTTGACATAGTTTTCAGAGATAGATTTAAGACAATACCAAATCAAGTTGAGTGATAAGGACAACGATGTGGCATGAAATTGTAGTAATTAAGTTTAATTTTTTTTGTTTTTGAAATAAAATCTGACACGCACCGCTAGATTGTATTTGTTGGTATGTCTTGAGTCTACAATCTTTGGTCCTGGACTTATCCATGAAATGCCATGAAGTCCTTTTATAAGAAATACCCTCAACTTTTAATTCCACACACCCTATATCGATCCAAATTCTTAGTACTCCCCTTTTCGTGGTCATTGAAGCTAATTGGCAATACATTGTATTGGTTCGATTTTATGTAAGTACCTACGGCTATAGAAACATCAAAAATATCTGTATGATATTTGTATCATTTATTTTTATATTTTATTATAAGTAAGTACTACAATTTTATTCAGTATATGCTAAAACTTTACTGAGATATTTTACGTAGATATTTAAAATTTCATTTCAGGGACGCACACATATAGAGGGAAAACTAGAAAAATCTAGAACTAGAATATACTTTAAAATAGTTAAAAACGCAGTATAAGACCAAACGGGCCTGATGGAAAAGGTTGACCTCAACTCAACTGATTTACGCTCGTTGCGTTTATAAATTCTCACTTTTTTGAAACTTTAATTAGCGGTTAATGAATGAAATAACATCATTTAAGGCAAAACTGCCAAGTTAATAAAATGTCACATTTTATGTTTTCTTATTTTTAGGGTTCTGTGAAAACGGACACTCTGTTAACAAAGCTGAAACATGTTCCGCTAACAACGGCTTAGTATAAACTACTCTAATCAAATTATTCCCTCGAACCATATACGTCGTAAGACTCGACTCTCGTACGTATGAAAAAATATAATAGAAAATATTTCATACAAAATAATCACGATAGGACTATGCAAGTTTCAAAAACTGTAAACAACAATAAAATTTACAAATTGGTTTCCAAATAAAGTAGGATAGGTTTAGGGATACCACCATGCCACGACAATACAGTCACGACGTCGAAATATAAAATAAAATGGGAGTTTTCCCACAGTTGTACCTGAGCATGTGGCCAGGGAGGCCGGAGACAAGCTGACCCGATATGCGCCGGCGGAGGAGGACGAAGCGACACTCAGGGAACTACTGCTTAGGTACGTGGGCCACCCTAGCGACACAAGTCTAAGTTAGCTTTACGCCTTTATTCTGGCTTTGCATCAAGAGTATATGTGTCGATGTCTCTATTCTATAAATACATTATTTCACCATCGCCTAGCGTTACAAATATCTTGTATTGCAGATATACGACGCGCTAAGTCAGTAACGGCATCATCATTCACTTCTTCATAACATCGGACCATAGAGCACAAATTAGCATCAATGGCCATGACTATCTATACTGTGCCGTGACATAAAGTCATGTCATGACATTCCCGCTTTTACACTATAATCGACACCGTTTTAAATAGAGATGGATACTTATAGAACTGCTTGCATGTATGTGATTGTTTTCTTAAAATACAAATAGTACATTATTTTCGCCGGGTGATTTACCAGAATTGGATGTAACGTCATGATGATCATCGTATGACGTATTTTGCTCAATTCAGCGTGAAACGTTTAGAAGACGACGTTCTGTTACCCGCTACGATTGATAGATTTATTTACTATACTATGGATTTACTATATTTTTAAATTGTGGTTGTGTAGTTCATGCACAGATTACTATAGCGAGCGGGAGCGTAGCGAGCTTTTTCCGTGTTCTGTGAGATCATGTCATAGACGAAGTCATAATTTGACATAAGGCTGCCCTAAAATTAAACCAACAACTTACTCCACTCCCTCTGTATTTTATTTTTTATTTTAAATAGGTACTGGATTACCAACCTGAATTAAGGTATGATAATTACTTGGGTAGATAGGTACCTCACAAAATGTGAGACGAGCGAGTTTTCAATTAGATCTTGTAATCTTAATTGGATAAATGCCGACTGATCATTTTCATATTCACCTCCAATAAACGTTTTGCTCCCTAAAATTAATAGGTACAACACCGATTAACAACGAAAATATGTTCTTTAAATAGCATTTGCTCTACGGATTCCTTTTGTTCTGTCTGTAGCTCCCTTTTCGTGTTAAAAAACATCATAATTGAAATCTGTTGCATAACTGAATACTTAACAAGCGTTCAGTTTGCGGTTCAGCTTTTATTCAAAACGGCTTTCATCTCATAGAAAAAAAACACGGCTAAGCTCCGATCTATAACACAATTCTGTGAATGCGATCTATCCAGATCGAAAATTAAGTGCGTTACTTAGTGAAATCAAGCCAACCTAGAACATGGAAATGTTTTATTTTTCAACCTCCACTATCTACCACAGCTTTTTCGTTTGTATTTTTCAAGAGCCGTTTTAATTCCCCGCTAACTGACGCTTGTTGAATTTTTCATCGCATGTTTCGCGCTCCAATAAATTGGGAACGTATTGTACTTTACACTCTCTTCAAACTCTTTTGAAATATTTAACTTTTAATGTGAGAGTTCTGTAACATACAAAAAAAACTAAGAGTACTTAATTGATGGTTTTAGTAAAAAAATTGGAACCTAATTAGATCTGACAACCTGAAGTTTCATTTGGTATCCGGCTACTACACGGGATATTTTTATTTCCCGTTTGGAAGCAGGTCCGAAATTTGGCTACAAAACGGTTCGAAGGGCTTGAAACTTTGATTTATAACTTTGTACACATGCAAAGTTCTGAAGGAATGTTCAAATGTTCATGTAATGGAGTCAGGACCATGGATATCTAAAACCCTTCGTCCGCTTACACTACGACTACGGTTCGTAACTAGCTACGATCGAGAAATATATTTTTCCTATTTCGTAACTTTTAAAAAATATTATAATTACAATTAAATATAAAAATATTATCAAAAAACGGGCAGTCCACATGAAGATAAATGATCACATGCAACACAAGAGGAATTTAACTAATCGAGACCCATATTGGAGAGCTACGCGAAAACGTAAGGGGAAGGTCGTATCTTATTAAGCGCGTTTGTTTAGTTTAAGTGATTGGTCCCACGTTATAGTTGGTATTGATGTATGTATCATTCAAGACGCGCTACTGAACCGTTTTCTGCATCTAACCACTTCACCCAAAATATTTTGCCAGTTTTAAAATGAGCTCTAGCCTGTAAACTGTAACTATCTTACATTAATTACAATTAGGACTAAATGTACACTATTTGTAAGTTTTAATTTAGTACAAATAAAGCTATTCAAAAATAACAAACGACTTCACCCAATGCATATATGGCGCTATATCTAGTTCGGGTGCAATTCCTTGCCCAAAATGTGGTGTTCACTCGAGTAGGTACTCGTCCCCAACTTCTTCAAATTATTCGATTAGTGTATCCAGCCCAACCCACTAACACAGTACTTTTTCTAACTAGCAATTGTTTAAGCAAATTCGACAATAATAGCTCAAATTAAAGTATTTTGCATCTTCTCAGATAAATTCCTTAGGTAGCTCTCTCAACAGCCCGTTCAGCGTTTCTGAGTGGACTATTCGCATTGGAATATCAATAGGTAAGTACATCAGCAGCCAACCGCAGGATTTCAATTGGATTCAACCGAGTGGCTCTCACTGCAAATTCCGTGCATTCTCGTGAATACACATCAGATAGAATCCACGGCTGCATTGGGAACATTTCCAACGAACGAGTTATTCGAACGATTTGACAATTTAGCTCCGCGCAAAGTTTTGGGGGATCCGATAAAAGTTTAGGTTTTGGCTTCCGACATTTTCAGACGTATTTTTGAGGGCGGATTTTGTATTTTTAACACAGGCTGACAGCGGTACCACTTGTTCGGGAAATTTGAGGATGACAACTTTGACATGGTCCGTTTCACAAATAGAACAAACTTTAAATACCTTTATAAATGTACGTACATATACTGTTTAAATTACTGGGCGGTACTGGGCATTACCTCGCTCAGCATTCAGGGCACGCACGCTCCCAGCGGTGGGAATTGATGGGGAGTCCACAGGGAATTTTTCTTATCTATGATTAGGTATAATCTTAGTTAGTTCCGTTAAATTTATATACGTTCATAAAACTTCAAATTGTGTTGCTTTTGTACTTTTTTGGTTAATTTGTCAGAAATACGTACTTAACATGTTTTACGTTATAATTCTTTTCATATGTAAAACGCAAACGTATTTAACCATACAGCTTAAGCTGGATTTTATTTAATTGAAATGTTATTTACTCTGTCATTTGAGCGCTGACTGCAAGCTTTTAATTTTGCTTCGGATTGGAGAGATTTTATTTCAATTGAAAATTGCCCAATCAAGTAATTTTTTAACGTTTAATATTTTCGTTAAATGTTACCTACTTAATTCTCTTAAATCTCTAAATTATTATTGTATGGTTTGGAAGTAGTTGTATTTTTCACATTAACTCGAGGGTTGCGATGAGAAATTGATGAGAATATTAATTTTCTTGAATAATTTGTCTGGCATACATTTAAATTATATTATTATGACGATTCTTTTTTCTGAAATTGTGTGTAAAAATCATTACAGTTTGAATTAGGTAGGTACCTACTATTTTAAGTCACTATTAACTATTTTAGGTATATTTTGTTCATTTATCTAGAGTATAATATTTATTTAGAGTTTATATAAAGTACTTTATTTTGGTATACATAACAGGGAACCTAATCACAAAAATAAAGAATAGCACAATAAACAATAGTGAAACAATATTATAAACGCGAATGTTTCTAAGGATGTTTGTTACTCTTTCACGCAAATACTGCCGAACAGATATTGATGAAACTTCACAATACAGATTAAAAGCTGTTCCGGCGGGAAAAACTTATCTATGCGAGCGAAGCCGCGGATAACAGTTAGTATTTCAATCATTTCAGTTAGCGGAATTATTATAATTTATTATTTTTAAATATATAAAGTAGGTACAGTAAGATTCATAAGTGCAGTAGCACTTTAAGAGTATTTTTTCTGTACAACGGTGCGCACGACAACATGAAAATTAAATACAATTAGATTTATCTGACCACCCAAGTCAATAGCGTGTTTTAACCTTATTGTCTTAGCAATAAGTCATCGTAATATCCAGGAATATAGGTATTAGTGGATATGTGCGTGTGTGAGGTACAGGTATTAAAAAGTCGTACCTAAGTGAAACTGGTCTCTCAATCTATTTAGTTGCGAAACTGCTACTGCACTTATGCACCTTGGCTGTACATTGAAGTTACTTTTAAGTATACCTAAGTGAAGTTCAGCAATTCACACTTTCGGGACATTCCTATTGTTGATTCAGTTACATTCTTGATAAGTTACCTCGATGATCATGATGATGTATAGTTCAATGCAGTAGATACCTGGTTATGGAGCCTGATTCTGAAGGATGACATTTGACTACACAACAACTAGTTTCGCCTTTATACTCATAATTTAAGTTAATTTTAATTTAGTGCTCCCTATTAAGTTTGTGTCCTCAGAATCAAACCCGTTATCACACTATACTTATTAATCACATATATATGGGTTCCCTACTTGATTTATAAACAGAATCTCATTTCTGTATTCCCGTCTGATCAAGCATTTTGCATTTCTATTGGAAACATTATTTTAGGAAAATCTGTGTTTATGCACTTTTCCTTTCTTTAACGTCTGTGACAATTGGCCATAGTACAATTTAAGTAGACGTAGCGAATTTTTATTCTTATTTTACCTTTACCGTGCGTTTCAAGTGGGTAGTTAGAGAAAACTCACTAGGTACTCGATCGTTTTGAAACCTCGTCTCTCCAGTCAGCTCGTTTCTAACGGCCAGAGCGGAACGGTCAGTCAGCAAAGGTGAAATAAAATTTGTTTTATTTATTGGGTTACAAACCTATGGGGCGCGTGTATAAAAGGACAAAGAAAATGATTTATTTTGTATAATTGTCACGAACACTGGCCACAAAGGATCACGGGAAGAAAATGAAGCTTCTTTGTCTTATTTTCAAATCTGAAAAATCTTTTTCATGGCGTGCTATCTATCACAGATTGAAGGGGATGGTTTTCGTTACATAAAGGACAGAAAAGCTTTGTAGGATCGGAACCTGATAACACGTGGGCACCCAGCGTCGCGTCAAAGGCTGCATCATCAACGTCATTCAAGGCTTTGAAATCAAAATTGAACGCCGTACTCTAGGACAGACTCATAGCGATATCATCATTTCTCTGTGCTTGTACCAAAATCTATAATATTCTACATGCCTCATCTTTATAGAACCACAGTCTGAAATTTGACTGTGCAGGGGAACGAACATAACTTTTTTCATGTTGTGCCCCGAAAATTGGAGTTTGTACTCCAGTTTGCTTATTACTTATATAGGAGTGTAGTAGCAGGTTAAACTGATATCTCTACAGCTACCTAACTGAACATGGAAATATATACTGGAATTTGTACCTAAAAAACCAAAATTTTAAATGTCATTTACCCCTACCTTTATTGTTCAAAAATATAAGGGAACTGGTTCTGCGAAGATGATGCATGTACTTGTGCTTAAGGTACCTTAAGATAAGACTTTAAATAAATAGAGGAATTCGCTTCAATAATCTCAATTACACAAGTCAATGCATGTTTTCATAGATACTTCACACTCTATGCATTGATTTTTAAGTTTATTGAAATGATTTCCGCTTTCATTTAAAGTTTACCTTTCAATTCTTTTTAGCCAGCCCTGCCATGAGTAAGTCATCACAATCGGGCAACTGAACACTTTTAGTTTCATCCACAGTAACGAAAGACGTTTGTGGTAGCAGGGGAATGAATTTTTTGCTGCTAGGGGAATGAGTATAAGTATATATATTTGTATGATATAATGATTTTTGTAGTTGCATAATTACGGGATGTTCTCCCAAATAATCTCTGTATAGACAGACTGCAGTTTTTAACTACGCCTACAATCTGGTTGACACAAGTAAAAATAGGACATAGTCACTTATTATAACAGTGGTCATTTCTCTTATTTGAAGTAAACTTGATGCCAGGGAACGATTTAGTTGAGATCTCATCAAGAATATGAAAGGAAGAGATTAAAAGTATTTAAAAGTTCCTAGAATGGTTGAAATCAAAATTGACTGTTTTTGGATAGATTAAGGACAATGTCTTGACACAGTTTACGCCCCTTTTTTCACCTTTATGGTTTTAAAAAGAATTTATTTATCGCATTCCTCATACCATGAACGTCTACCTGAATTGTATCTTATATGTTATTTCTCCGCTTTCCGCCATTATTGTAGCCTTAAAGAATATATTTATTAGCTCTCATAGTACACCTTCAAACCGCAATACAACAAGAAAAGGGATCACTCTGAATTACACTTTCATTCACTCGAAGTTATTTCCATTTCTGTCAGGTAATGATTTGGGATGAAATCTGATGGTCGCTATCTATATAGAGTATTTTATAAGTATTATATTATATTATAGTATTATATTATCAGAGAGAGCAGTTTTAGTTTTAGACAGAATTGACGTCAAAAAGAGAATATTGTAATCCATTTTTTCATCATCAACAGCCTCTTAACATGTCCCCACTGCTGGGGCTCAGGCCTACCCTCTAAACGAGGGCGTTCTGGCTATAGTCCACCACGTTAGCCCAGTGCAGGTTGATGGACTTCACATGCGCCTAAGAATTTCTTCTTCGGCGTATGCAGGTTTCCTCACGATCGATGTTTTCTCACGATCCATTCTTTACTCTGCATTAAACGAATTTTGAATCTGAATTTTAATAATATTTATAATAAAATGACACACATTTTGATTGACCTGTTGGCGTAGTGGTAGTGACCCTGCCTACTGCGCCAAAGGTCGTGGGTTCGATTCCCACCCGGGACCAACATTTGTGTGATGAGCATAACTGTTGGTTTTCGGATTCTGTGTGTTAGTAGGTATTTAAGTATTTATTTAAAAAGTATTTATGTATATTTATCAATTGTTGAGTACCCATTTACAAGTTTCGGCGTGTGTAAATTTGTCCAAAACGTTATTATTATATTTACAATAATCTATTAACAAATCACAATACTGTAAAGAACCTTAAGTAAGTACCTAGGTAATTAGATTTTTAGACGGTTTGTTTTGGTTTTAGGGTTAGTCAAAACAAAATGAAAACCCTTATAACATCGGTGTTTGTAGAAGGGGTAAAATTTCATACATAGTTTAGGTATAAGTACCTAATCAGAATTTTCAGAATAATTTTCAGAATTTGACCCTTATTAGCAACACTATCGGATAGTGCAATAATACAGCATGTGTATTTTTTCCAAAATCAATAGGTTTGATTCCCGGTTATGAGAATTTATTTTTTCAAAAATATAATGTTGCAGTTTTAGTTTTTATCAAAATCGGCCCCGAGACTCCTTTGAGCATTTTTCGATTTTGCTTGTAGTTTAGAATTTGGTCATCCACGACCACTTGAAAAATTCAACCTGTATATTGTATATAGCCGTCTGACTGTAAAACTGCTTGTTGTTCCCGGATAACTCAAAAACACTGGATCTTTTATTACCCAAACTGGACAGTCACCATCAGAACCTCAACCAAACCATACCCTAGTAATGACAGTTTGATCCGTAGAATAATTTTATAAAACTGTTTTCTTAAAAAAAATCTTTATTGATCACTATGCTTCAAGGTTAGAGAAGTCAATGATCTTCATTATTAGAGGTTAATGAGAGAAGTAGAGACATAGGTACATTAATATTTATAATACCCAGTTACCCTAGTCTGGTGGTATATGTCCAGCATCATCAGTCTGCCAACATAATATACTTTTGGATAGTTTCAGTATAGCTAATGAAATCGTGAAATAGCTGGGTTGGTTGGCATTTGAAAGTTTTTATATTTACGTGGCCCTTTATTAAACCCATGTTGTGCGAGAAGTAAAATTTGTTGGCTTCATAGTTACGTTTGGCTTGAAATGATAATCGATATAATCGAAACTGTAGTTAAAGAAATAAATAAATTGCTACACTGCATTCGTCTCCTAACAAGGATAAGTCAGTAGTTAGAGCGTGTTTAAACTGAGAGCCACTTAATGTTTGTTCAGCCTTCAGAGACAGGTGAGCGTGATGAGCATGAATCTGTCCGCCAAGCTGGACGAACTACAGAGAGGCGACCGACAGTTGGAGACCACAGTGGCGCTGTGTGAGATCCGCACCCAGCTCCAGGAACTCACCAAGAGTGTGGAGTCATGCCAAAGCGAGGTGTCTGAGGTAATAACCTAATCATTTCAATGTTTACTTCAGTTTTCCGTGGGAAATTTTGTTCTCCCGAAGTAAAAAGAAGGAACTAAAAGTAAAAAGTAATTTAATTTATAAATAATTTGCAAATCACTATTTATGCAAATAATAACTTTAATAAGAGTTAAAACTGTATAATATTATATTCCACTTCGACACATCCCACATAATTTTCATGGAAATCCAATATAAGTGATGTGTGTTAATTTAGTTCATGTACGTACGTAGTAGGTAATACCTATATCACTATAAAAATATCCTGTTACGGACACTAATCATTATCTATCCAACTAAAGGGATGTTTGTCAGTTAGGATGTTTGTTTACTATACAGTGCAAGCCTCGTTAACTGTTCCAAACATTTCATTGTATTTTCGAAGCAGTATAGGACCAGAGAACATACCTATAATATACTCAAATAATATGAATGGGCATATTGAACCAGATGTTTACATTTAAATATGCGTTCCTAGAATTAGACACTTGAGACGAACAAGAAATATGAGTCATTTGTTATTCGTCCATCATTGGCAACATAGTGTCTTACAATCCGTGAACGGAAATAACACCCACCGTTCACCGCTTACAATGCAACAGTGTTAAAAAGCTTCTTTATCACTTTTGTAACAATGTAACTAAAGCTAATCTGGCGCAATTATGTGAGTAAGAAAGTGATGAAATGTTTGCGGTAGACTTTAAAATTCGCGTACCCAATAATCAATAATATATTATGTAAAAAAGTTTGGTAAATTATACATTTAAAAAAAAGCCGCCTTACATAATCCAAATGTGGCTAAGAACCTATCTTGAAATATTAACCGCATCAAAATCAAACCACTCATTGATGAGTTACCGATACAAGATGGATAAAAAGTTTAAAAACACATTCAATCTGTGATAGGTTGGGAAAAAATAATCACAATTTCTTAGTTGCATCGGATAACGTGATCCGATGGGAAATTTTAGCGTGATCAGATGCAACTACGAACTGATCATATGTTCCGTTGGGAATCACCCAAACCCACGCGTCAAATTTAAAATAAGCACCCCTCTTTTTGTTGCGTCGAGGATTAAATAGGATTTGGAAAATGTATAATGTGAAAAACCGTGAACTTGGATCCGATCGCTGATTTCATACCATTGAGGATTCTTATATGTATCTTATGTTTCGTCTATTAAGATTATTATAGGTACCGCTCTTTAATCATCCGTGGGAAATTCGTAAAATCTTAGCGGTTGTTCTACATCATAAATTATAAATAATGCAAAATTTCAAATTCTAAACAACGAAAAGCACTAAGTGTAAACAACTTTACAAGCAAGTATCACAAATAATAGACGATAGCATACGCCTCACATGAAATGGCGGCGTTTCAGAAAGTTTACCTCGCTGCAGCACGTGGCGCAACATTCCGGTTGTGCATAACTATGCTAACTACTCATAACTACACTTATAGTTTCCAATCGAAGTTGGACGTACTAGTTCAAGTACTAGTTCAATAGTGGATTCCGCGTTACGACAGACGCAGCGTGTGACGTCTCACTGCCGGCCGCCAGGGTGAATGACGTAGGCAACAGGTAGTAGCGGATGTAAATACTGCAGCGTAACTTTTGACATTTTACATTTTTCGTTAATATTTTACGATATGCCTAAATGAAACTCTTGATATCGTATTTTATGTAGGTTTAGCTCGCTGTGGTCTACAACCGCCGAACGGTTAACGTAGGATTTAATTAGTTTGATTCTACCAGATTCATGGTTAATTCTAATCTTTTCTATATTATTATATATTCATTGTATATTTTTTGTTGTTGTTGTTTATTTGTAACGTGTGGTGGCTCATCCTGCATCCGGCTGCATCCTGCATTCAATAAATGTATTTTCTTTTTATTTATTTCTCTTTTACATCCGGAATCGGTTGAACATGGACAGGGGTTCGGTGGGGGAGCACACATTAGAATTTCGACAGGGTGATAAAGATATGAATAATCTTTATTTTAAAGATCTCTCTTTGTATCAGACTTATTTTAAATTTTATTGCACCCAATAAATAAAATTTGTAATAATATAGGTTGTACAAAAGGCGAACATAATGGCACTATGACATTCTTTACCTATACATAAATAAATAATTTTGGCGCAAAACGTCAGTTTCAACCATTTGAACACGCAGAGATCAACCCACTGATGTCACCCAAATCGTTTTCTGGCAGAGAACCTAGGGTTCAAAAGGCCCCCATGTAAACAGGTAGGTATATAATGACTTAACTAGATGGTACATTTTAGGGTTCTATACTCAAAGAAACAACAGAGCCCTTGCTTAGTCAACTCTGTATGTCAGTCTATTCGCTCAGCTCAGAAATGTGAAGAGAAAGATTTTTTAAGAATTCACAGTTTTGTACCTCATCTATCCACTTGATATACTCATTATCTGACCACGTGATATTTGATACAGAGGCGACTGTGAAGCCGGAATGATTGACTTTGGGACATTGTACGTATCTGGAGGAGAGCCTTATTCCTTCCGCGATCACTCGTCTGGACGGACGGGCCTTACAATCCTTAAAGGTTACAAGACGTGTCGGTGTTGAAAGTGGTGATCGATAGTAAAAAAGTTGTGGCTAATTAATAATTCAATGCTATAACACAAAACAAATGCTACTACGAGGTAAAGCTAAAAAATCTAAATCGAATTAGGTATCTAAATCAAAATATTTCTGTAAAATATATTTTTTGAAAGATTATTTAGGTAATCATATTACCTTTATATAAATAGCTTACACTTGTGTATTAACTAGTTAAATAAATACCAACAGTAGTATTTGTACAGTAATCAACATTTGTTTTATGTGCGAAAAATTAATCGTAACTTCCCATATAAAATGAACTGAACATATCAATTTGTTATATATAATTTTCTTCGCGTAGTGTCAAGTCTTAAAATAAAATTAAATGTTAATTAGTATTGCCATACTCACGGATTTGGTTTCGTTATTCTCTAGAATTAAATAGTATTGTTGTGTGTTAAATGTATTAAAAGTGATGTCTTAAAATTTACTAAACACATGTCATAGTGCAAGGCATTTCTTTTTTATCTACGACCTAATTGAATTAAAATTAGGCCGTAGACGGCGTTTGACGACAAAATTACGGAAGCGTCGCTGCCCTTAATTTGTATTTAGATACCCTATGGAACGTGCACGACTAAATGATTTTTTTAATCAATGAAAGATAAAATAAATATGAAAGATAAATTTAAAACGAGAAAGCGTGTTCGCTTCGTCAAGGGACTTGTGATGGTTAGTGAGTTTGATCCGATTGAGATGCGTTCAAGTGAGCAAAATTTCGTAAGTACGACGAGTACGACCAACCCTCGACGTAGGCGCAACCCAGCACGAGGATGCTTGGCTGTGAGTAACTTACATCGCACCCTTGAATTTATATTTAATTTCGTCCAAAATGTATACCCATATAGCGGTGTTCTTTGGTTTTTATCTTTCCTTTTCCAGGTGCGCCATCCCATCAGGTACTCCGCCTCCCTGCCCACAGCAGCTTCCAGCTACCTTTTTAGGGTTTTCGGTCCATCTGGTGGACCGGTCTGATACGCGGTATCCGATAGCGATAAGGCGGCCACTTGAATTTTGCCTGTATAATTACATAACAGATGTATATGTACGCTAATGGCGTACGTTCACTAATAGTACACAACAAATGAGAAAAAAAAGAATTTCCTTCCTGACACTAATTTGGATCCCGAGAGCAGCGAAGGATTCTAAAGTAGGATTCTTGAGTAGAATCCTGAGCGGAGCGAGAGAGACAAACCCAGATGATTTTATTTGCCCGAAATTTACGCTATAAATGAAGTTAGTAGGTACCTATCGGACGGCATTATCCTTTATATTCTAGAACTTTACCGAGATTAACTTGCAGGTGAAACGTGATATGGTGGCCATCAAGCAAGAACTGGACACGGTGCAGCAGGTGAAGGAGGAGATCGAGGAGTTGAGGGAGTACGTAGACCGATTAGAGGAGCACTCGCAGCGAAGGAAACTGCGTCTGCTGGAACAGGTAAGTCCTGAGCAGAAGCTCACAAAAATAGAAAGAATAAGACGTCCCCAATAACGTGTATTTATTTAACTGAGTGTATCCACAGGGCAAGTAATTGATTTGCTTAATTATCATCGGAATTTGCGATAGTCAGTTTTCAGAGGTGTTAAATTCTCAATTATTACTGCTTCGTTTGGTTTCCTTAATAATAGGTTGAGGTTGAAGATTTATTTGGACCCACTGTTTAATTCTCTACTTTAGTTGGAGGCACCAGAGCCTACTGAAGTTTGAATTTTAGTGGGTGGTTCAAGTTTCATTCAGTTGGTTTAGAAATTGGTCAATACTGGTGTCAAAGATAATGTTATGTCTAATTTGATGTTAAAGCCGGGGGTGGTACCGGTCCGCGGTCAAACTTGTACTCCCCGTCATCGCACCACCGCGCCGGGCCTGTGGGGATCCTCCATACAATCCCATAGTACTTCAACTGACCGCCACCGACCCCAGTGTGTGGGTGGCTAAAAGGTTTAGTGTATTTACGTTCAAAATGAAAGTGGTCCAAAGTGGAAAAAAATACGTCCAATAGGTATGTAGAAAACAACCAACAACAAACTTAACAAAAAATTAAACCGTCGAAAAAAAAGAACTGAAAAGCGAAAAATAATAATAAAAAAGATTTTTTTAGTCTAAGCTCCTACACTATTTAAATAATACTTTTGAGTCGGTGCCAAACCAAACAAGCAAGAAGCAATCAATGAGAATATCATTAAATTACTAAAAAGAAAATAATTAATTTGCATGTGTGTTTGGAGCCGAATTAAAACTATTTAGATTATAGTGTAGGAGCTTAGTTAGACTAAAAAAAAAGGTTCTTTTTTTATCTTTTTCGCTTTTCAGTTCCTTTTTTGGCGGTTTAATTTTTTTTTACAGTACAGACTTTTTGATTCGACCAGTTTCAATTCAGACGTAAACACACTAAGCGGCTCAAAACTTCGACCGCCTGCCGTCCTAAGGCCGTCTCAGCTCACAACTCCCGCGATATTTTCATCTATTTGTACTACTTAAACCTATTGTTTCAGGGTCTGACGTTCTTTCTATCTTACGCCATCTTAGCCGCGGTGCTCGGTATGCTGCAGTTCGGTTACAACACTGGTGTCATCAACGCTCCTGGCAAAGTGAGTCGTGTTTATTCACATTAAGGATAGTGCAGTCGGAGGTTTCTCGTACAACTCCTAGGGGCTTCATATAAAATGTAAGTTGGAGGTTTCTTGTAAAGAATTCAATCGCGTTAGAAATTTTGTAAAACTGAAAGCAGTCGGTGCTTTAAAGAAAAACTCAGACTAGTAAGTAACCTTTGGGTCGAAGTTATTCTATCAGATGTTTTAGCAGTGAGAAGCGTGGCGTAGTACGTGGGTTCAAATCTAATCTGTCAACTTTTTTGTGTGTGTAGAACATCGAGAACTTCATGAAGGACGTGTACAAGGACCGGTATGGGAAGGACATCCAAGACGAGACAATAAAGCGACTGTACTCGATTGCGGTCAGCATCTTCGCAATCGGCGGCATGCTGGGCGGTTTCTCTGGTGGCATGATAGCGAACCGGTTTGGGAGGTACTGCTATACCTTTTAATATTATCTGTCAGACAGTATAATAATATAGGTGAAACGAAAAAAAGCCTGCTGCCAATCTGACAGAAACTGGTAGAGGCTTGGGACGTAATACGACATACTATTACTTTACATAAAATTAATTCATTATTCTTGATGGTATGGTGATCCTAATCACATTTTCGCAGTGTTTTTGGTTTGTGTCAAATTAAAGCATTATAGCAAATTACATTATTATTACTGTCTTCCTTGCATAACGATGTTGACATTTGGCTCTCGTTTACCAGGAAAGGGGGTCTCCTGCTGAACAACATCCTCGGCATCAGCGGCGCGAGTCTCATGGGCTTCACAAAGATATCACATTGCTACGAAATGCTCTTCTTTGGCAGATTCATTATAGGCGTCAACTGTGGTAACTAAAAACTCGATTGTATCGAAATAATTATAGTAGAGTAGAACATTATATTAGAATGAACATTTTGATAATGGTTATGAAGTAATGACATAAAAAATGAGACTTGGACATGATGAAACTAACCTGATTTTTACATTGAACGAATTGATACACCTACACCATTATTTCTTTTTCCCCAGGGCTGAACACCTCATTAGTGCCAATGTACATATCGGAGATCGCGCCCCTAAACCTTCGCGGCGGTCTCGGCACCGTCAACCAGCTGGCGGTCACCGTCGGTCTGCTACTGTCACAGGTGCTCGGCATAGAGCAGATCCTCGGCACCGATGAGGGCTGGCCTATCCTGTTGGGTGAGATAAGCTGTCTGTCCATCAGCTGATTTTCTATCGAGTCCTAATAATTATCAAATCCTTAGCAAGATTTTAATCATCATACAGACAGCTACCACAGATGTTGTTTATCCAGGTCTGGCGATCTGTCCAGCGATCCTACAGCTTCTACTGTTGCCTGCATGTCCTGAGTCACCGAGATACTTGCTCATCACGCGTCAATGGGAAGAGGAGGCCAGACGGGCGTTGAGAAGATTAAGGGCGAGCAACCAGGTGAATAATCTGGTTACCCCAAGGAATCAGTAACGACGAGCATCTTGTAATCTGGACTGAAATATAGGCTAATGCTAATGGAGATTCAGGAATCAGAGGTCCCTTCAGAACTTCAAGGCCTGCGCTAGAGCTTCGTTTGTTGCTTAGATCGGTGCAAGAAGGGTTAATGAGAACAAAATGTATAGGAATATTATAACGAGGACACTTGACTAGTTTCAATTTATTATCATAATTTTATTTATTTAATGACCTGTAATCAATTGATTATTAATAAATATGTCTATGTCTAGCTGGTTTGTATATACTTATATGTATGTGTGATTTAGTTAAATTCCGTCCCCTAAGTAAACTTAGTTTCGGACAACAGCTTAAAGAAATGAACCGTATATTATTCAATACCTCAACCTCTCTCGAAGTATCAACAAATTGGTGACATGATGACTGATGACATAGGTGGAAGAGGACATAGAAGAAATGCGAGCGGAGGAGCGAGCTCAGCAAGCGGAGGCGTCTATATCGATGCGGGAACTATTGTGTTCTCCGACGCTTCGCGCTCCGCTGCTAATCGGCGTAGTAATGCAACTGTCGCAGCAACTTAGCGGGATCAACGCGGTACTTGTTCATTTCATTTTTAAAACTCCTTCCATCGTCAGTCAATGAGCTACACCCGGTCCTCCGTCTTTCCCATCCAACTCTTCCAAAAAAACTCCGCTCCCCTTAAAACTCCCTGCAAGTCTTAATTTCACTTTATTGTCTAGTGTAATCACTCCTACATAGACCATGGTCCTTCAGATTCATGAGAAATAAATAAAAAAGTTTTTTTTGGTAGGATACGGTACGGAATTCTTTCTTGTGCTTAATTTCTTGACCCAAAAAATCTTTTTCTAATACCTCCTATTATTATCAAGTACATTTTCTGGGGGAGGCGAGATTTTGCTCCATATCTATTATAAACCCATCGCCTAGGTTAAATATATTGTCTATATACCTACTTTAATTAAGTACCTATTACGATCTACTTTGTTTAAGTCCTATTTTTGCCTCTACTTCTCAGTCTACGACGTTTTTGTATCTGTATCTTCGTCCCTCGATTCAAGATCTCCGTACCCGTTTTTTTTTAGTTAATAGTCGATATTGGCGAATCTCCAGGTATTCTACTATTCAACCTCGCTGTTCACGTCATCGGGCCTAACGGAGGAGTCTGCCAAGTTCGCGACGATGGGCATCGGCGCTATCATGGTGGGCATGACTCTGGTCTCGCTGCCGCTAATGGACCGCACTGGCCGCCGCACCCTTCACCTCTACGGCCTCGGCGGGATGTTCATCTTTTCTATATTCATCACTATATCTTTCCTTATAAAGGTGTGTCTTATATTATAGTGGTTTGATTATTCCAGGTCTCAAAGACTTTGGAGCGTTAGAGCACAAATTGAGTACTCAATCGCGGCAAGAAACTGCGTGGAAAATGCAGTTGCTCCATTTGCACTTGATTAAAATCTTCAGAAAGCTACTGAACCGAGTTTAATAAAATCCAAAATTATAAGTAGGTAGACGTGTTGATATAGTAGGAAGTAGATAGGCATTTTTGTCAAGAGTTTTCTGCGAGAAGATGTAAATTTTCAATTCCTAGAAAACCAAATTAGGTAGTAGGTAGAGAAGAATATAAAACGGCGGTTTCTATTCATAAATAAAAGTGCATTTATGCAAAATACAAATTGAATAGCTTTTCACGTTCACGTTTGATGAAAATAAACTGTGAAAATTGCAGCTAAATATGGTAATGTTCAGATTTCATAACGCAAAATGAAAGCTTAATTTCAATTTCAATTCATCCCGTTTCATAGCACCTCTCGCGTATTAGTTACTAATAATCTGGGGGTAATAATCAGTGGTGGGCGAAATACTCTCTTAGCTGCAACTCCAATTACATTTTGAAATTAAATTCCAACCAAATGCGGAATACGGAATATCTAAATAATTTTGATGCATTCGAAATTGAAATTCATGTTACAGAAATGAATAAAGCCCGTCACAGACGTAGCTATAATATATATTATAGCAAAGCACCACACACGTAGCGCGATAATATAATATATATTATGTTAGTGTTCCGTTTGTAAGTACAGTAAATTATAGATTTGACAGCCGGAATGACCTGTGAGAAAAACTAGAAGTATATCGGTTTAATTGCATCTATAGAATAAGTTAACTGTTGGCGAATTTAATATAAATCGTGACCTATCTTTTTTATTCGGTTCCCGGGTGATGTTAAAAAGCATGTACACCTTCATTAAGAGTTGGTTACAAATCCCACATAGAAAATATATATTAATATGCCCAGCTGTAATTTATATTAATATATATTATAGCTACGTCTGTGACGAGCTTAAGTATATTGGTCGAAACCAACATGAAACTCGGATATCCGGGAATAAATTATATAACTTATTTACTATGGTCTTAAAAACGGACATTAGAGGTTACCTACCGCCAAACACTACAACAAATGGCGTAGAGTATATGAAGTAGAGATATAATAAGTAGGTAGCGAGTGTAACGAAATCTCGTAGTACTTACATTGTCTATCAGAGGTCCGTTTCTTAGGTAATCAGTAAGACATTTGAAAATTTCGCGAAAGAAATTATTGATTTCTTAATCAAATTCGGCCCGCTCTATATACAAAAGTATTTATATCTAGTCAGATTGACTGACTGATCTATAAACGCTCAGCTCAAACAACTGGGTCTAAAAACTGAAATTTCTTTTAATTCTACTTGCAAGAGGTTAAATTGCAAGTCGCGGTCAATAGATAGTTGTGTAAAAATGAATGTCTACCAAATTATAGATATACAATACACTGTCTAAGCCCCATTGGCCATTAAATTACTTATTCATGGTTGATGTTTGTTGAGGTAGGTAATCGTGTTCGACCACAGAATAGCTAATAGATTCAGTTCGGTACAACGTACCTACCTACTTATAATATCTGATGGATTAACGTTCTGTTGTTTCTAATAATCTCAGACACGCAGCTAGGAGGAGCTTCCGGAAGGGGTTTGACGTGGATGTTGTATTGGCCATCTCAATACTGATGACAGTTTTTTTTACTGATAGTTCGGTCGATTACTAATCGGAACAGTCAACTCTGGATGAGAAACCTTTGAAATTTGTGATTAACCGTAATGTTCTTTAAATTTATAATCCCATAGACGGGAATCTTAGTTCGGGATAAGACAAGTGTAGTTGTTTTTCTTAGCAATATCCTTGCTGCGTGTTTGACTGCTCTATGGAATAAGCAGTCTAGACGACTCTATTAAGCATTAACTATTAATTAGACAAGTGTAGGTAAGTATTAATATTAAGTACTTTCAATAAGTAGCATCATTTTAGAATTTGACGCCAGTGTTTCATGATCACAGACTTTATGACTGAAACACTGGTGTGTAGTTTTTATTCAATGGAATAAACACACTTTCTTTTAACGGTAGGTAATGTTTTTTGCCGGAACAAAAAAGAACGCAAAAAGAATTACGACATTTAATAATTTGGAAACAAAAATGTTTTAATTCATCTGTAAATGTTTAGTGGTATGGAACAAATTCTCCGTCTACGTCAGAAAATAAGATGATGTTGTTCTCTGATCTAATAGTCTTAATTTACTTACCTACTCGTATTTTTTTTATAAAAAAGGAAGTGTGATTGTCTGTACCAACCGTAGATATGCTGTAGCATATCTTTGGCGTAGCTTTGGCACGCTTTATCATCGCTTTTTTCATCTCTTCCATCTACATGTTAATTAATTTAATAGTTTATTCTTCAATCTCACTCAATCTCATACTTTTCCATACTGACATACTGTTTCTATATCATAAATATCGTTTAAAACCCTTAATCTTGTTGTTGGGGTGAATACGTCCCACCCACTTAAAAACTACATTTATGGGCAAATAATATTCGATGTTGGGGCGAAGTTTTATGTTTATAAACATAAATTTTAAATTTATTATTTAATTTAATGACATTGATTTGAATGTAATGTAATGACGTGTACTCGTAACAAAAGTTATCAATAAACATATGTCTGTCAAAAAAAGTCCAGGCAAATGGGCGCTACATTTTTACCCATATACCTATGCTATGCCTGTGTTTCTAAACGGCAGGCAACATCAACATATTATCACTAATCTGTGGGCAACATTGGCACGAAGCCGAAGCTAAGGTAAAGTACCTACCTGTAAAATTTGTAGGTCCATTTAGAATTGACAGATGTTTTACTTTACCTAGACGGAAACTGTATACAAAATTAAAAGCGACTTCAACCGAAGTGGGACGTGTTCGTTCTGCTCGCTGCCAGATCAGCAGACATTTCATAGGTTAAGGGTTATCGAGTTACAATAGCAATGCATGCACCGCATCATTCTCTTTTATTTTCCCACACACACCACTTTAATTTGCTTCTGCTTCGCTAGACCTCCCCCCCCCCCTTACGACTTTCCTGTTTCCGAAACCGGACCCTCGGTAGGAAAGTACTGTAAATAAAAAGAAATGAACTCTCAAATATAAATGTTAGGTACATCACTCACACAGCACTTGACACTTTTTTGTTATTGACACGAGAAAGCGAGTGATGATTCGATGAGTCTCGAGGTGCTACCGCACGCGTTTTGATGCGATGGTCTTACACGAAAGCTGCTCAGAAGCAGATGGCACTTTTCACTATAGCATACGCCGTACAGCCTATAGAATCGAGAGGTACTACTTCACTGCTAAACAGCACTCGATGTGGAAGTAAAGAGTCCATAATACTTCACTCTGCCACAGCACTGGATTATTGACCAGTTCGTGAGGTCTCCACACTTACAGACCGACAGAGCCTCACTGGAAACTAAAAGCATGCTCGTTCAGTGTCTTTCCATACTGAAGACACTGAGCAACCGAAGGTATGTTGTTAAGTTTCTGGTGACAGTGTGTGATGTGCATTATTTATGTTTGTGATTTATTTCTACACCGGTCGGCGACGGGAAAGAACGCCATTGCTATCGCCTGATAGGAGTTCTTCGGTTATGTGCAGGAAATGATAGACTGGATGAGTTACCTGTCGGTGGTGTCGACGCTCAGCTTCGTGGTGTTCTTCGCCGTGGGCCCGGGGTCGATCCCGTGGCTCATCACTGCCGAGCTCTTCTCACAGGGTCCCCGCCCTAGCGCAATGGCGATCGCCGTACTAGTTAATTGGATGGCCAATTTCGTTGTCGGGATTGGCTTTCCTAGCATGAAGGTAAGCGACCACTATTATATGAATGGCCCTACTTTTTCTTGACGAATAATTGAATATCAAGCATATTATTATTTCAACAGGCTTGCTTTAGCAGAATAAAATTATAGTTCCGTTTTGTACAGACAAGTTGGCCATTTGTACTTAAAGAATACTTACTCTGTGCTTATAGCTAGTTTTAACGTTATGCCGCCAAATTCGTCTGGCCAAGAGATTATTTCGTTAATATAAGAGATATAGAAGTCATTTAAGACAATTAACTAAGATAACGTACTTTGGAAATAATATAAATTTAAACTTTTTGGCTCACAAAGTTATAAAATCGGCGAATAAATAAAAATATCAAATACTACATAGTAGTATAATATACCCGCAACTTCATCCGCAATAAACGTATCCAGGATATATCCATGCTATTCCAGGATATTATACCTACCATATCACTGTACCAAGTTTCATTAAAATCCGTTTAGCCGATGGCGTGATTGAGCAACCATATATCAAATATTATTTATTTATACGTAGGCATAATAATATTATTGAATTATAGATACCTTCGCTCCTTGGTAGTGGTTCAGTTGGCTTGGAACTCAGCTGGCTTCCAAATAGGATACGATGATGAGGTATCCTCGCCGAGGCTATTGCAGGACCTGAGAAAAATTACTACAGTTAATAAAAATTAAAATATGAAAATATTCCGAAGTCGAACTCACAAATCTTTTCCATAGTAAACAAGCGAACATTACACCTCAATACTTTAGGACAACTTACGTTCCTGGTGTTCGTCACTGAGTTGGCCAACTTCCACCGGTACAGGAGAGATATCAAAGAAACTTTTTACAAGTTTATTCGTAAAATCAGTGTACTTAGTTGCTGTGCGATCTTTGACAAACATTTATAGTTCTGTCTATAAAATATTGGTGTAACCTTCGCGAAACATGTTACTTTATAATAATAATAATTTATTCAAGAAGTATAACAATTATGAGACATGAATTCTTATACCTAATTATAATACTTTATTATACATTTCTGCTGTTTTGCTTCTGTTTCAACTATGTTTTATAAAACTTAATTGTATCTAACTTTGCCCGCATTCACTGTGAGTACTTTCTATTTCAGGAACTACTGGAAAACTATACATTCCTGCCTTTTAGTGTATTCCTTGCAATTTTTTGGATATTTACGTATAAAAAAGTTCCTGAAACAAAAAATAAGACGTTCGAAGAGATCTTGGCATTGTTCCGGAATTCCAACGGGAGGTGAGGACACGTTTTTTGATTGACTAATATTTGTTTTGAACTTCTCTTATTGGCACATCCCGTGTTAAACACAATTGGGACATTATACCACAACATAACTTCTCATGTTATTCACCACCAAGCACATGCCAAAACTGTGATATCGTCATGACCATTGCGCACGCGATGCACTTAAGAAACTGTGTACAGGCCACAAAATACTACCCCGACAGTTGAAACTACATTCAACACATATTTCTGTAGCGTCCACTTCATTGGTAGCGTCTCAGCGTCCGATCCGAACACTTAGGTCAGTACCTACTGTCGCAGGACTCTACTGCCGCCCGCATCATACGCTATATTTTGTATGTACTACAATTTATTGTAAATCATAAGAAATAGTGTTCAAATATTTTTACAGTTACCTATTCATAGTTTATGTTTACAACTATGTATAAGTACTGGAGAAAGACAACAAATCTAATTAAAATATATACAACAAATCTAATTAGAATAGAACACTTAATGAAAGTCAAAATTTTCATTTCGTATATTACCTACTTTAGTACAAGGACGTACAGTACAGCGGACCTGCATGGAATATAATTATCTCAAAAGGAAACAGTTTTTTGCCGTGATAAAATTAGCCTACTATATTATTTAACCATAACAACAGTCTGTGTGTGGCAAACAAACTCATTTTCGCATTTATAATATTAGTTAGGATGTGAAAGAAGCGGCACTGAAACACACATGACGTTTTGTTGTTTGTATTCTTTGTTGGTATTTACGATGATGTTTTTCAGGATTATGAGTAGAATGTCTGCTTTCAGTTATCGGGACTATTTTATCCTCAGCCTGTATCAATAAAAAAAATCCACAGACTTTACGCAGTACGCAAGAATCTTAGTACATTGAAAATGTACCATAGTAGCTAGACGGTTATGAGCAACTGTACGTTATTTTGCGTCTCGTATCTTGAAACCCTCGCTACGCTCAGGATTCTATCTTTGAACCACTCGCTTCGCTCGTGGTTCAAAGCACGAATCCTAGCACCCTTCGCTTGCTCAGTTTTCGGCGAACTATAACGTCAGCACAGTGATATTGACAAAATGTCCCAACTTTGGGGTCACGTATCTCTGAACCTATGAAAGATAAAATTTCAAAAAATATATATTTGGATAGTCCATCTAAGCGCAGAGGTGCTTTTTTCTCATTTTTCGATATTCCAAATAGATTCGTTAAATAAAATCTTTTCAAAATTTTCAAACTTTTTCGATTTTCAAAAAAAATTGCCAACCTATTTTCAAAATTTAAACGATACAATGTGTCTCGATAAATTCTGCGCCTTTTGAGCCCTCGTCTGACCACGTAGCCCGATAAATTCTGCGCCTTTTGAGCCCTCGTCTGACCACGTAGCCCTAAATTTCTAGAAGTTATCGCAGATATTTCGTGAAATCGATCCCATAAACATTTTCAATGTTAAAACTTTCTTGGGTGAATATTAATAGGTAACCTAGTCAGGACCCAGGCATCAGTCAAGATGTATTCCACAATGTACCTTCAATATTCTACAAATAGCCTGCCGTGAAAGAACGTGTAATTCCTAAATCTTTTATTTTAAATAGTTCGAGTAATTTATTTTCGTTAAGAAGTTTGTTAGTAAACGTTATGCTATTTATGTTAATAGGTAACATAAATGTAGGTACAGTGTTTCAAAATGATGGAAGGCATCTTATCTTAGGTACTTATGTATTTACGATTGCTGAAAACATGCCTCAACTATGACCTGTATTTCAAGTAATTAGGTCTCCACCTCTTTGAACATTATGTGGAAAGAGTTATAAAAAAAACATTCTTTCTATCACCCGAAAGATGCTAAAAACTGAGGTTTCTGTTTTAGTCCAAAGAATCAAAACACGCTCTCGGTCATATTATACTAATAGTTAGGTAAAGAAACCTTAAAGGGGCTTTGAAGAATCCATTAAAGAGATTAAAGTAAAAAATAAAGTTGAATAGGCTTTAAAGAATCCCTCGAAGAGATTGAAGGCATTATTAAAGGGGCTTTATAGAATCCCGCCCCTAGTGTTAGATAACCGCGCGTGTTGTGACACAGGGATAGTTTCCGCGACAGCCGACTGTACGGCAGTATGATGAACTGCGTCAACGCGTTGGAGCAACAGCTGCCCCCGCCCCCGGCCCCCGCTCCCGTCGACGAGAAGCACGACTCATGTAAGTCACACTCCGCACACAACCAAACAACACGTTCGCGAACATTTTGGCAGAAGGTACACGATCACAGCTTCATGTCTCGTCCATTGTTTTTATCATCAGCACATCAATGGCCCAATTCTTGACAGCAGCTATTTTAGGTTCGGAAAGCGCTTTTTCTAGATAAAGGAAACCGCACGCGAAGTACCTACCTATGGAAAGAAGGTAAACGTCATCCATTACTATTGATGAATGACGTTTGATTTTCTATAAATACCTAGTAGGTGGTGTGAAGCCCCATTCTACATTTTCTCGGGAGTGACAACACTTTGGAAGTCCTAATGAAGTTTCCAACAAGGTGGCCCAAATATCCCGAAAAAGGCGGCCATTTTTGTTAGGAAAATTTACTTTTTTTGTTGTTACCTATTTAAAAATATCTAATACTCTAATCATGTAATAACTTACAAGTTGTATTGATGTCAGCTTATTCCAAAAACTTTTTTTGTCGGCTTATTAGAAAAAATAATGTATGCATCTAATATTACATTAATAATATGTAACACGGGTATCTTTTGCCTTGTTACTACTAAAGCGCTCCCGCTGTAACATGGGTCATTTTAATTCCCATACGGCTACAAATGTGTTTCCCAAAATAGGATTGGGAGGGTATATGGGTGTCAGGTACGTATCTACAGATTTGTATTGCACGATGAATGAGGGGTGGGTGATCCTGACGAGGCACGTTTGTTGCGCAGTGTCGGAGCAGTCCTCGGGTGGGGGCGAGCAGACGCGGCCGCCGCCGCCGCTGCCGCCGCCGCGCTTCCCTGCCACCGGCAATGTCTGACAATGGGAGACCGCAGCGCGTGCGCCGTTGGTCGCACCCATCAAGGCCGCCGCCAGCTTCTTGTTTCGTGGACTGAAGCGTCAAGCAGCGGCCCGCGCCACTATCACTACCACACAACAAATGTTCTAAATTGATGTGATTAGGATTATAAAACGAAACTAGCACGTAAGTCACGGCGTAAAGTTAACATAGTTCTTTAGTCTGTCATTTTATGACATAATTTATGAAATGCATAGGTACCCTGTAAAGTGCCATCGGTTTCTTGTACCCATTTTAATTAGGTCTTCATGAAATGTTAAACAAAAAATAATTGATAAAAGTGGAGATTTAATGTGATCCGGTTCCGGCGAGGCTCGGCTCGGAATCGGACGGCGCTCGATCATCACTTACGGTCTACAGACTACAGCTTCGGATATTATATTAAAGTAAATTAAGTATGGTCCACGAAGAAAATACTCGTAACCTATTTTAAAATAATAGTAGAATTCTATCAACCTTCTATAGAGGAAAACCGGTGGGGGAAACTTGTTCGGAGAAAACGATATGCGTACCTAACCTACTTGATTCCAAACGTCGGTTTATGTGTAAACAGTAAACACGCACGGGTTATTTGCCAACTAATTGTATGTAGAGAAAATAATATAAAATGGGTACTATGAGAGTACATTGTGTACGGTAAAGATATGAATGAGAGTAAGTCACTACCGTGGTATATTATATATATACATGTATATAAAGACAATGTGCGTACATGCTGTGACTCGATCGTATTGTTATTTTTATATATTATAATTATATTATTTTACGAATGTTTTTATTCTCTTTTTACTCATAATTATTATTGTTATACCTTAATGATAAATTATCGTCATATCTAAAATGACCGAGATTATCTATTAATTACTTTATAATTAATAACCGTATAAATTACTATAAATAAATAATACTAAAATCAAATGGACACAAAAAATAATTGCAGTTGCGGGAATTGATTAACAAGGAATATTATGTAATTTGTTCAGACAAAGTGCTAGAAATTTTTACATAATTTACACTATTTGTAATGCTATTTTAGTGATATTTGTTTCTGTTGATTTCTGCGTTTAGATTAATCTTTATTTGTAGAGTTTATGAGATAATAAAAGCATTTATTATCTTTTTAATTGATGAAAAAAGAATAGAATATGGTAAGTTATACAATTTTGTGAAGACTTTTAAGAATGTAAAGCTTTTAAACTTATACGCCCCTAGAAGACGAAAATCGTTTAATTATTTATTAGTTAGGGTTCAGTAGTTACTACAGGGTTGTAGTCAATTTGTTCGTCCATGCATCTGAACACTGCTCAATTCAATTTAATAAGACTAGATGGTTCCGTAACGTGATCGGTGCAAACAGCACGGCCTAAATAATAATTTGTGTGTGAATATTGTAGTGTCGTTAAAGATGACTGATGTTGCATCATTTTAACAATTTATATTTTATCAATACCGTTACCATAAGAAATGTGTAAATTATAGGCCAGCGGTATCGGTGCCTATTGTAACGCAGCTATAACCGTATATTTAACCATTTGTAAGTTTAACAATATCGTTTTATTCATTGGCTGTGTAGTTATATTTATCAATGATTGATCATGGTAACTACTTCGCCATTGGAGCAAATGTTCACCGATTCAACGGGTGTTTTGTTTTTATATTTATCATTAGTAATAATTCATTACCGTTACCATATAAAATGTGTATCATTACATTAGTCACCATTTGAAATCAAATGTCAACAATATATTAATATCGTCATGATAATCCATGGTAATAACTTTTTATTATTACTATTTATTACCATGACCTCAGACTTATTACAAGTAAGTAACAGTTTTATTAACACACTAGCTGTTGCCCGCGACTTCGTCCGCGTGGATTTTGGAAGTAGGTACCTATCTCTGCTATGTACAGACATACATCGTCTAGTTATAATTTTCCAATGGTAAAATGGATCATTCTAAGTACCTTCACCATAATTTAAGGTATACCATACCTTCAGGAACAAACTATGAACACCGTATCCAATTTGGTTTGGTGAAGACAGAAAAAAATTTAAAAAATTGTTGTTTTCACTTCTATTGCTCATAAGACTTCTCATATCAATTTTTATTATACGTGTGTATTTTTTAACTAATACAGTATGGGCAAAACCAAAACCATAGGAGATACAGGGAAACTGTCTTAGGAACCTTTAGGTATTTTTTCGTGATAACAATTTTGACATAGTAATCGGAGCAGCTGGAGTTCGGGTGGCATGCATGAATAAGTAGTAAGTTCCTAAGTACATTGCACAGTCTGTTTTATAAGAAAACATTTTATTAAATTTGACTAACTTCTGCTGCTTGGATTTTTTTCTTCCGATACAATAAAATGATTCTAACATGAAACTAAGTCGATACGCATTTTTTAAAAATAATAAAAATTATTTTTCACTGGCGTTCTATGAGAAAACATTTTATTGAATTTGACTAACTTCTGCTGCTCAGATTTTTTTCTTCCGATTTAATGAAGTGATCCCTACATGAAACTGAGTCGAACCGCATTAAAAAAAATATGTGCAAATTGTCTCATTTTTATGGACAACACACGCTTGACCAAAAAATTTCTATGTCATAAGACACTTTCCCTGCATCTCCTATGGTTTCGGACTTGCCTATACTGTCCCAGTTAAAAAAAACACTGATATCTCCTATGTCTATGACATCGTCTTGTTACGTTAAATGATTTATCTGTAAATGACGATAACTTTTTTCGCTGTCATCCGATTTCAATGAAACAAAGCCTATAAGTTGCGCCAGGCTGTGCTTAATCTACCTGTGAAAACCGCAAGAAAATCCGTTCAGTAGTTTCGGAGATTAGCGATTACAGACAGACAGAAAGACAGAAAGACAGAAAGACAGACAGACAGACAGACAGAAAGACAGAAAGACAAAAAAATTTAAAAACGTTTTTTTGTGTTCTGTTACTCTTTTTTTATCGTCCACACTCATTTTTTTATAAATTTATTCAAAGTACAGACACACGGTTTCTACAGATTTATTATAAGTATAGATAATATTTTATCAAGCCTTTAATATACATATAAAATGAATGTACAAAGTATAAGTGATCTTGGTAATTGTAAAGTCAGCTGTGAGCAAAGTAGTAGTCGTTGTATAATGTCGTGGTCCGATCGTAGAATTGGCCACATCATGAAGCGCCCAGCCGTTTCATGAAATGGTGACATATCTATATACTGACGTACTGGCCATATCGTTTATTCAGCAACGTTTGACGCTTTGTTCATCCACCTTTGGCCTTATCGTGAAATAGCCAAACGTCATTGTGCACATCGACAACCGATTTTTATTCATTGACCGGACCAAGGCACATTGCGTATCAATGGCCATATCGTAAAAAGTCAGCATTTTGAAATGGCCGGGTGCTTTATAATATGGCTAATTCTGCGTTTGGGCCACGATATAGTAGGTACTTATATAAAACCAATATCTACCTATTTAATTTATTTAACTTTCGCATTATCTATCAAATTATTACGCTAGTGATGGTAATGATATGTTTTTCCGAATTTATTTTATAAATTCCGGTCGACTAAATTATCGACTATTTCTGGCTGTGAACTCATTCTAACGGCATCGTTCAGTTTATACTCCTAGGGAATCATGTTGTGTTCGTTTATGTGAGTATTACAGTCTAAATCAAAACATGTTAATTTACCATCTCATTTATCGTTACGTTTTGATGTTATGAACTAAGATATTTGTTATTGAGATCTAATTTTAGACACTAAGACAGGGGCCGCATTGGGAATTGCAGTTTAATACTTACTCATTATTACCAACGATAACAAACGTTAATTACGTCTCTTAAACCGAAATAATAATAATACAATACGAGTATGTTACTGCTAAGTCGTCTGCAAAGTTAGGGTGGCGAAACCAACTACTATCACTCACTATAGTTTTCTAATAAATATTTTGTAGACGCAATTAAATAAAGTTTGTTGTCGTTGATCAATTCGGTACAAATTCTACATTGTTTCCGCCGCCGTTCGTAATAATAAGTAATACCTATACATACTCGTACATCATATTGTAACATAACAATTTTCTATCGAAGCACCTCACGCACAACACCGCACAACATAGAAATCTTATATCATGCTATTATCTCACTTACACACATGCACAAAATAATTATATTATTAACTACCAATCTTAAGTCAAAACTCTAAATTATGTGACACAAATTATTTGTTTTTAGACACAGAGAATTATCGACTTTGAGACTAAATAATTGTAGGACAGACGCAGCATTAGAGACGACGGACGTTGACGTTTGGCATAAGTCACATTAATTTGGCAGAGTCATTGTACAATTTAGCGGGATCAGAGTCCACCTAGATTCTAGGAGGACAGATTTGGCAGCTTCAGAGTTCACTTAGGAGGACTAAAGGTCACTTTTGGGAGGATTAAAGTCCACTGAACAGGATCAGCGGTCACATTTGGCAGGAAGTCCATTTAGCAGGATGAGAGGTCACATTTGTAAGGGTCAGAAGACTCCGGCAGTGAGAAGAGTCCGTTTTTAACAGGATATCACTATAATTAGTATTTTTATATTTTATTTTTGTAATGTTATATTAGTTATTATTATTTTTCATTAATGACGTTATAAACAAGGTCAAGGAAGAAAGGTTTGATAGTTTACCTACAAGTGTCTCAAAACCTTACACAGACAGTAATAAACATGGTAACAAATTACCATTAGTGACGGTTTAGAATGCATTCAGGTAACATCTATCGTTTTATTTTTAAAAAATCCACAACATTAATTATAGGAAGCGGTGTGGTCGGTAAAAAGTTGACGTGTATCCCCTGTGTACGAGTAATGCTCATATTACGCAATAAAATATTTTGACTTTCTTTAGAAAGTGTGTATTTTGTAAAAAAAATTGTGTCTGATCCTTGTCATTCAAATTGCAAAATCTTGACATACATACTTTGCATTATGATAATAATTTTGTAAGTAGTGTACTGTAAAAAGCTGTGTACTGTTGTGGTTAGGTATTTTGTTGTTACATTTTGCCAATAATACCAACAATAATCGCATTGTGTTTTTCCATTTCGACAGACGATGTGTTTACCAACCATGCGACAGACAGAGCATATATACTTATTTCTGTATCTCTTTCAATCGATTAAGTGTTTAGTCGCATCTCACTGTTGCAGAAATCCAATATCTTAACACTACACTAATGTACACACTATATATTAGTCGATATAAGATTCTCGCGACATACACGTGTAAAACACTCGAAAAATGAAACCACAAACTAATCCTTAAATTTATTGCCTACCAACCAACCATCTGACCAGCGAAATTGATTTGATATGTACAAAATGAGTTCTTTAATAAGGAAAATAATTTAGTAAGATGTTTCGCAGCTGAAAGTTTATCTAGAATTGGAAATTAATAACCATGAATCAAAAAATTTTGCCACGGGGAGCGCGCGCGCCACCAAAGAGATTCGAAACTTCTTGTTAATACCTGATAAATAAGTTTTGTGGTTTCATTTTCGAAGGAGACGTATTTTAACACCGTGTATATCGAGGTGCAAAACCAACCCTGAACACTGATACAGGTACCTGAAATTGAACCATGCTAACGCTGTGAAGTTTGCAATAATATATAATTATAATAATCTTATATTAAGTATAAAAAATAAAATAAAAGCCAAGTGATTAAAATAATAAGACATCGAAATTTGCGGGTGGGATAGGAATATGATCTTAGAGCGATTTCACCCAAAGTGAGGCGGCCGCAAAGAGACCAAGTAGACATTCCGGGAATAGGGCCGGAGGGATTATAACAATAATAAGGCCTAGGTTGATAAGTACCTACTGCAAAGGATGTCAAAAAATCATGTTTTTAAGTAGTAATGCCAAATGAATCTACAAATTATATTACCTACATAGAGTTAATTAATTATATTAAATTATAGTTTATATTAGTTAGTACACTACACACTGTCTGCCTTAACTATCACGCACTTTTCTGTCACTGGTAGGCTGGCAGAAATCTCATTAAGAGATAAAAGCCTCACCATTTGTACATGTTCTTTCTGTTATTTTTTTGTCTCTTTTTAATGTTATGTGTGTACAATAAATAGTTAAATAAATAAATCATTGTGTTTCGTTTGGCATTACTATTATAAGGGTGGTATTATAGTGAGCGGCGCCGCCGCACCGCCGCGCCGCCGCTCTGTACGAGATTACATGAGTTTGTGCATGACGAATTATTTAGGCAGCGGCGGGGCTTGTTAAAACTGACAGAGCAGCGGCGGCGTCATCGCCCGCCGCAGTGGCGGCGCCGCTCACTATAATACCACCCTAAACATATTTTTTTGACATCCGACCCGTTCTAAGCAGATACAACGACGTTATGTTGTCAACACATCATAATACCGCAATGAATTTAATACAATATGAGTAGGTAAATGGCGAAATTACTGCCATTCCTATTTCAAGCGCTAACAGCGTAGATACAGCTTGGGGGGGATAAGCTGGACGCAAGACGAGACACGATTGATTGGTCGATCAGATAACCGTAAAGTGTGGAATTAAGATTTACTTAAGTACATACCTATATTGCCAAATGTTATTAGATGAAATCACTGCGACATAATCGTGTCTGTGAATTAAGCTTTAAACGTCGCTAAATGGTCGCGCGCAACGACTATATCGCTTCGCGTGAAAACGCTCTTACGAATTCATTCACGTACTTGTTAGGTATAGATGACTGCAAACCGTTGAGTTACATTGTCTAGTATTCTAAGTGTATCGTAGAGGTAGTTTGTATTGATAGATAGGACGCGTGCATAGAACGATAGCAAAGCTTTTCAACGTGTTTCAGTTTGGCATAGTACCTGGTCACATATTTAGGTACTATCAGATACACAAGTAAATTAAAATAATAGCTACTCTTTTTGTACTTTGTAATAAACGTTGCAGTTACCTAGGTTTTATATACCTACTTACATGATGTGTTTTATGCAGTTTGATAAGTAACACATATTTTGTTTCTGTTAATAATATAAGTAGTTTATTATTACTAAAGTTGTTAAATTAAGTATGTAGTTTATATTGCGGTAGTTAAATGTGTTCATTTTTATTTTTTAGAAGTTCATAGTTACCATGTATTTTCTTAATATTTTTGAAACATTACCATAATAATTAGTCCTTTTCCTTGTAGAAAACCAAGTTAGTTATCCAACATTCTACGAGGGAAATAATTCCTGCTAGATAAAAACATAATATACTGTGTGTATATGCGTCGTGATTTCTATTTAACTCGCCACTAAACTTATTAATTTGTAAAGCTAGTGACGTAGTTTCAATATAATCAGCAAAAAGTTTTACAATAACTTGTTTAGTTTAGGAATAATCGAGTGAGACCACTTATCGTTTCCGCCTTGTATATAAAATCCGTGCTAGATAAGTTAAATGCTGGTTATTAACTTGGTTTTCTACAAGAAATAAGGTTTAGAGGATTTGTCTTAGATTGTAAATTATTCTTTGATTTCATGGTTTTTAACATTTCGATTATTTATGTTGCGTTGGTCGCAGCTTTAAGCTCAAGAATGTTGCACAGCACCAGTCATGTATTGCTTGCTATATTTGCGTACCTACTGCTCAAATGTCGATTAAGGATTTAAAGAAAATATGAAAACAAGTCAAAAACTTGTGGCGTTTTGAGATAACGAACCATCTTAAAAGAGCCGTTCGTTCGTGGACTCATATCATACCCTAAATACTAATGATAGCAAACTTTACTGAAAGGAAACATTCCTTTGTTTAAAAAAATAAGTAGAACTGCATTCAGTTTTTAAAAATCACCGTCTCCACCGCGAATAGAACCAGACTAATGTAGAATAAAACATCCTGTATCTTTATGATACTAATCAAAAGGGTCTATCATACGAATCAATTCCCAACATAGCTAGTATCATAAATTAAAGGAAGGCCATGAAATTTAACATTCAATTTAAAATTATGTTCAGGAAAATGAATAATAATAGATTTTCCTTGAGACTTTTGTTATTAAAATGTTTTTAATTGTGTTTCTTTAATTTAAGATACTATGTATTTTACTTAGAAGAAATTGATGCAATATGATACACCTGTTTGATACAGGTGTAACTGTCATAGTTTCCCTTATTTTAGTTAATTTTGAAAGACCTTGTGTTCGAGTAATATTGACCGAAACAACATTATTACTCTTTTTATAGTGGTCTTCAGTTTTCCCATACAAAAACCATAATATGATTTGGATTGACAAAGTGTATGAAATGGATACGCTTATAGTTGCCGGCAATGATCTTGAGTTCTATATCAGTTGATTTATTTATATCGTATATGTATGAGTACTCAACATCCCTGTTGCCAATTATACAATTTATACATGATACGTTGGTTCCCAGATTCATGCTCAACTTTTTGACAGGTTAAAATTTCACGATAATGAAATCGCCAGTCAGCATGCTGTAGGTACGTACTTATCGCATATATGATACTGATTGGTTGATTTTTGTTGCATCAATGTCGCGTCGCTGCTGCATCGCATTAGTGAACGACGAGCATTAAAGTAATTCTCTTTCACAATTCGATTGGGTATATTCAACTAATTTACCGCTTTCATGTCGGTACGTTATTTATTAATAATAAAATGTTGGCCAATTTTCAAGTGCTGGACAAATTAAACTTAAGGTCTTTAATAATTTGTTATTCTAAGTAGGTAAGTACAGTCAGGTTTATTAATATATTTGCATTTTCGTACCTTGTCGCTCTAACGTAATTGACGCCGAATCAGCCGAATGCCAACTGACATTAGCAAATACATTAGAGTGACAAGGTCAGATATTAATGAACTCCACTGTAAGTTTAATTTGGCCAACAGCATGAATGCAATACTGTAGGTAAAACTTTAAAGCAATTTTTAACAATAAATAATTAAATTAGAATAAAAAAAGGAAAAAGCAAGTTAGTCAAAATGAAGTAAGTAATAAAAAATCTCAAATCGTTGTCAAGTATAAGTAGATATATGGACAGAACAAATTAACACCAAAACTTACAAAACAATGAAAAATAAGTACAAATAGAATAAATTCAAATCATTGATGTCAATTACCATCATATAAAAGTCATGTATTATATATGTAATTCTTAAATATTATTAATAAAGCTAACAACTATCGTTTAAGTCCAAGGATTTTGTATTGTGTAGAATTTTGTCGTACATTTTTGGAGCCGAGCATACGAAATTTCAATCCATAATGCGATCTAAGAAAATGTATTATATTATGTGGGCACTCTATCGATATTCTAGCGATTGTTTCGATACTTCTATCGATAGACCTTATCGATATAGTATCTACCTCTATGGTCTAGACCGCATTAGTATTATCGTTATAAATTGAGGACACAATAGTGTTGATACGTATATCGATAATGTGATTGAATATAAACTATCAGACTTTTGGCCCTAATCCGCCCTTGGCTTACGTTCGTCAGATCAAGGGTTGAACAAGGATTTACGATAATAATGTCCAATCTGAGGTACATGTCATGTCACGCAATCGACCCAGAATTCGTATCGATAAAATTATTGTACTTTTATCTGTTATTTCATTCCTGCCAACAAATTTCGATGTATTAATAAACATAAAGAATTATGTAAATACAATATAGGTAGGTACTAAATACAATATAGTTACCTGACTTGTAAGTGCCAACAGTATCGACGAATTACAATGGTCATCGTGCGTGTCTGTTTTTGTCTATCGAAATACAGGATTAATTAAAACTTATCTTTCATAAAGCATCAATGCGGGGAACATTTGGTAGTAAATAACTTGATATCATCATCATCATCAACAGCCTATTAATGTCCCCACTGCTGGGGCTCAGGCCTACCCTCTCAACGAGGGCGTGCGGGCTATAGTCCACCACGCTAGCCCAGTGCGGGTTGGTGGACTTCACATGCGCCTAAGAATTTCTTCTTCGGCGTATGCAGGTTTCCTCACGATGTTTTCCTTCACCGTTTGAGAGCAGTCAGTAAATGTACTTAAGTTTCGAGAAAAAACCCATTGGTACATGGCCCAGCTGGGGATCGAACTCCGGACCTTTCGATATGATAGGCTTGATATGATGTGATTGAATTGGGTGTTGTAAGTGTTCAAAATGATCGCAAGCGTACAAATTGCAAGGGTACAAAAGTAACAAAACGCCAGTTGTAGAGACCAGCTGCATGCACACAGTTTCGAACACTGAAAAACTTCTAGAGGTACCTACACCTACTTTGGAAATTTTTTATGAAAATGTTGAGTAGGTCTGCTGTAGATAGTTAAATATAGCAATAACAGCACGCACACAATTACAACAAAAGGGTAATATTTTAAGCGTATGGCGCCACCACAGTTGCCATATGACGTGTTGATACTGTACATAATACCTATAATTATAATATAAATATGTTGAATGTTTTTAAACCATGTAGATAATAATTATAACAATCGTAAAACGTCGAATAGTAAATATCACAGACTATTAAGACATGTTAGTTGTTGTTTATAAAAGATATAAGTACATCATCTATCACATTTGTTCATCAAGCAATTTTGAATATTCTAAATTTGTGTGCCCTACTGTGTGAAGTAAAATAAGTTATGTGTTCATCATTTATTTATAAGTAGTACATTTATGTCAAACGTCACAAAATGCTGTAATTAGTAGAAATTATTATTAAATAAGTAGTAGTTGATCAAGAAATATATGTACTTAACTATACTGTAATAATTACTTATACATATTAAGATTACCTCATGAAGGCGCGGCGCGGAATTTGTCGCTGAAATAAATAAAAAGGGGGCAACGCCACTCTGTTATAATCCTCTGTGACAACGCTCTATATACGGTAACGGTAATGCAGCCATTACAGTTTGTTCGTCGGGACCGGGGTTAGACAATTACGACACGAGTGCGAAAAGTGGATTATTCCAAATATCCCAATCGAGGCTACGTTATTTATGATTAGCTCTAGCCGTAGGCGAGTGTTTACATGACTTTTATGCCCGAGCCGTAGGTGATGGAATATGACATGAAGTCGAGATTTTTATAATTAACTTAATAGCATGCGTTTCATACGACATTTTTCAATACATTTGCGAGTAAAAATTTTAAAAAATACATGACGCTTCAAAACTAGGTAAGTATAATTATTAAAGCCATCAAACAGAACATTCATATTAATTTTTTGGCTTCAAAATGTCCTAAACTAGTCCACTGCTGGAAACAGGCCTCCCCAAAGTCGAACCACTAAAACCGGACTTATATAATGCATTGGTGGTAAGAGTAGATAAACATTGTTTTCTTAAGTGTGGTGGATTTTGTGAAAATATGTAAAATAGACATTTGATTAAGATACAGAGAACGTCTAACAGCTTTTGCGAACAAATGTATTGAAAAATTGAAGCGTCCGCCCCGTCAAAGGCAGATTCACAAACAAAAAGTCCAGGGACTACCACCAAAATTACTTAGCAGTGCGAATTCATACAATATAATATTATTTTAGGTATTGGTACAAATAGGCCAATCATTGACGCACGCGCGAAATCGTTTTTTCGTTATAAAAAAAACATGTAACAAATAATCTATTTAAAATTTACAACATAGCATTACATGTTTATTGAATTGAACGTTTGAATTTCAGTGGTCGTATTGCTTAAAGAGATTTATAATTTTATTGATTTTTGATTTAGCGGGCGAGCAACAGGAGAATGTTTTATTTATGCCAATTATGTATTATTATAATCTACAACACCACCACCACCACGTGCGCTGAATTTTGTGTGAAAATCGCAACGTGACGGTATTTCTATTCTTTAAGTGTAGATATTATTTTATAATTATATACATTATTCTACACTGGTCCAATCATGATAATTGCTAAAGAATAGCACTTTTTGTAGGGGTTGTATTGTACAAATATAAAACGTTATCTACATGAGAGTCGTATGCTCGTTATGCTATTTTTTACGGCGACCTTCTGTCGGTTATATAGGTATTACTCGATGAAAATCAGATGAAACTGTTGTAACTTTAGTGATAATGGGACTCGTCACAGACGGAGGCAGCCGTGGTACCCTTATAGAAAAACCGCAAGTGTACATCAAATTTAATTAAAATAATGTAATTAAGGTGGTCCGTGTCTGTGCGAGATTCATACAATAGTTGCTAAAATTTTGAAAATTGAAGTCATTTTATACCTATTCATAAAAAAATTGTTATACGTATATATATAAAAAATATTCAAAAAATCAGCTGCGATTCAAATTAAATTTGGTTTGAACGTAGGACATCAATTTGTGACAATATTTTAGTATTATAACTTGTAGACAGCAGCAGTGCTCATCTATTTTGTTAAAAATTCGCTCATGTCATTGTCATGCGTTGTACAGTCGGCTTTGAAAGTGGTGTAGGTATCGTCAGTTTTAACAAATTTTCAGTCGTCAATAGTATAGTTTTGGGAGTTACCATAGAACTTATTGTTTTTATGACCTGCAAACTAGTGTTACACAACCTTAGGATACAAATTTTTGGTCGACTGTACAATCATAATGTGGATAATAACGTTTTATTGTTTTTCAAATATCATTGCTAATTCTAATGAAATTATTCTAAAGTGGGTCTGACAGCCCATCGCTTGTAATATAGACTGTAAATGTGAACTCAAATGACTGAACCAAGCAATGTGTATGTTTTTACCCGGCCCATAATGGGTGACTTTAGTTTAAAAACTATTTGTTTCGTACCTATTGATAGATATATTGTTTCATCAGTGTAGGAGAGAGACCATTAATACTTATACATTGTCGGCGGATATATTTGTGTGGACAAAACTTTTGCGCCGAAAATATATTACAACACTGACAAATAATATTTATTGGCATAAAAGTTCTAGTAACCAAGCCGCTTTTATGGCTTCAATATACAAAAGTTAATCATACAGAGAAATACTAAGTACCTACGAGTAATACTGGCAAATTACAAAATAATATATATTTAGGTAGGTACCTATTCTCTCTCCATACTATATATATATATATATAAATGATCTTATTAAGTAGGTACTAATTAGTTTAAAATTTCAAACAATTTTTTTAAAATGTTCGATTATGTTATTAAATGTATGTTTGTTGGATATCAAACTCTGGTTATCTACGCGGCTAAAGCGAAATCATTTTCCATAACTACTTATTTGAACATCTTAGCAAAATGTACTACCAAAACTATTCAAAATCGTCCAACAAATCCGCCGCCAATGGTGGCCCGCCTGTGTGGTCTCCACCAGCGAACGGCCAATTGTAAAGGCTCAATTAAACGTGTGTGTGTATGTATGAATGGTCACTTAGCGACGCAGGATGCACGGACGGACAAATATGTTGGGCGGCGTCCCTTTCGCTAGCATACAAAGCCCTATATAGCCTGGCAACCGTGACTCGTCGCTTCCCCGCCCCCCCGGCTCCGTCTGCCGAGGGGGAAAGCCACTGGTCCTGGTTCTCAGACATTATTTCTAAGCACTCTCGACAGTTCAAGCAACATTATCTGAAATACGTTTAAGTTTCAATAACGGAGATTACTCCGTTCTTGTACAAAAGAAACTTGTAAAATTTTATTGGACTACTTGTTATAAAAACGTGAAAAAATACATAATGTGCATTTTTTATTCACTACCCAATGTAAATCCCAAGAGTCCCTCATGAAAAAATTGTATACTGGCCTACATAAATTACGCAAGGGATTAAAACCTCAAAACTCGTTTCACACAGCAATGGTTTATGTGCGCGTGCATGCGCCCCGCCCTGGCAGCCCTCGCCGCAGTGCGATAAAGAGGGTTCAGATGGGGTCCAGGAGGGCCAGGAGGTATAAGCCAAGTACAACTCACAGCTTCTCAAGAAGCAAAAGGTATTTAACTGTCTGTTGTGATGCATTCCTCTCCCCTGTTTCCTTTCCTAAGTGTCCTCTTTAAACTTTGGTCTGTCCTACATATTTGAATTGTTACGTGTATGGTGTTGTGTGTAGGTAGTTCTGTCGATTAATCTGTGGGTAGTACCATCTATCGGAGACTATTAATTCCTCTGTGCTATCGGGAAACTCAAATACCTATTATTCTAAATTATAATAAGTACAGCTGTAATTGCACTCGCTTCAAGTACAATAACATTTTGTGAGCACAGAATAAATTTAGCGCTTTTTAATATTATAATTATTAAAAAGTGCTGAATTTATTCGTCGATAAAAGAAAGCCAAGATAAAGGTTTAATTAAGTACCTGCCATACTTGCAGCTGTCAGACAAATATCTATAAAAATTTCTCCATTTGGGGTTCTGTTCTATAGATAATTCCATATTATCATAACTGCTGGTCACTGTCATAGTGGGAGTGGATAAATAAGTTAAATTTTGATTATGGAACGCATGGTGTGAAGCCAGTATTTATAGTGCGTGGCCAAGAAATTAGGCTCGACGAATCTCGCCGTTTCAAGGTTATAAGAATAACATAAAGAAAACGACAAAAATATTCTGAGATTTTGTTCTATATTACATAATTTAGAAAATCAACATTAAACAACAAATAAACATTCTAACATAGGTACCTACTAAGTTAATTTCTAATTAAACGCGGAATACTCGCGTGAATCGACGCAGATCGCTAGTAAAGTGTCCGACAAACTAATTATTTTCATTTTTAAATAAAATCTAAGTTTAAATTAACAATCAAACTTAGTAAAAAAAAAATATTTTATAAATAAACTTATTACCATGAAAAATAAAGCTCAGAATTTATCTTCCAATTAATTAGCCAATTTATTTTAAAAATACGCCACTTTTTATGCGTATCATAACTTTTTTGAGTGCCACAATCATAAAAGGAGGAATCTCCTCAGTTTGTTTCGCATGGCGTCACTAGCGTATGAGCGTACGTAGTAAATAAACATTGTGGTGCTTTTGATAAAAAGTAGAAAAAACGGTCGAATCGAAAGGTGAACAACAGGAGTAAATCCAGTTATTTGTATGAAATTATTTAAGTATTTAATTTATTTAAGTATTTAATTATTTTATTTTTTTAAATTAATTTATTAATTTATTATTTTTGTATGATACCACTTAGTTCTAATAAAATAATACCTTTCAGGTATAGTATGTACATTACTGCAGCGGCTGGCAACAGAGGCATTGATGGATGAACATGTAAACGTAAGTCCATCAATGCAAAATGTTTTTCCCGTGGGAACAGCTTTTACCGAGGTATTATCTATCTATAGTCCAGGCTACAAAGGTGCTAAAGTGACATTGTGATTAAGGTGATCGTTCAGTTAAAACAGTTCGAAATTTAAATAAAACTTTTGATATAATTTACCTCCATGGTTGCCACGTTTCAGTCCCATAATTAAATTACACAACAGATAACAGTAATTTATTCAGCCGATAAACACAACAGAAATGGATTTCCAAACAACTTTGCCTTTGATCATGTATTTGATCAGTACAGCATTTCGATTTATCTCGAAAAAGGTTGTCAAAATAATCTTCAAATTTCCAAACATGTTTGAGAAAATATAATTTTAGATTTATTTACCCATGCGCTAGTGGCGCCGCAGTAGTGAACAGTGGCAGTTTTAGCTGCCATCGGAAACCGATAGCGACATTAGTGATATAGTATAATACATAAGTAAGGCCTACTTGTCTTCTATTTCCTTGAAGCGCGCCCTCAGCTGCTTGGTGTAGGCGTCGAGTCGATACGCGTTGGCTTCGAAGCGGGACACCTGCGCATCGATAGCGTCGATCTGTTGCAGCAAGGGTTTTATATCGCGGTTAACTGCAAACAATAGAAAATTAATAATTTTTGAGCGAGTACTTTACGCTCAGGTTTCAAAGGTAAGAGACGCGAATTAACTTTGATGCCAAACGAAACACTCAAATTTTCACCTCACTATAGCGAGGAATTGAATGAAAAAATTAAAATATTTTTTTTCGGGGTGTGTTCTGAAAACTCACCCACCATACATTTAAAATTCTTACAACAAAAGATATATTTTATAAATATACATATATTTAGTCCAGTTCTATTTTTATGATATAAGGAAGAAACTAAAATAATTAAGTAATTGTTTACCTCCTACTGACGCATACGACCAAAAACGCAAAAGGCAATAAACGCCAAAGACCTTATTCGCTTAGTACCCAAACAGGTACTAAACGGAGTATTATTGTTAATTAATTTAAAGTTATTTAATAAAAGTAACAAAGGGAACTTACTCTATTGAAGAATAATGACGAACCGAGTTTTAAAACGTATTATAAAATTGTGTGTTTTCATCATAGTCATAGAAATATAAAAACAAGCGTAGCGAGCGGGAGCGTAGCAAGCTTTTTCCGTGTCCTGTGGTTTTCATCAAAGAGGAAAGGTTCGAATTTTGAAAACCTTTTTCATGCTAGCAGAGAAAGCTGTACAATAGCATTTGTGCAGCGAACTCTTGGGGAGGAGAACAGTAGGTAAACACAGGGGCTGACACAATAGATCCCATAGGGTCGCAGTGTCGTCGGTGAGCCCGGCCCCCTTCTATAAGATAAGATGCTAGCAGATAAAAAGCATTTTTCCGCGCAGATTTCGAATGAGAAAGTATACCATTCTGAGCTTGTGAGGTGAAAAATAACATGTGTTACACATAGCCCAAAAAGTACAAAGTAGTTACACTCGACCTAGCATGCGTACTAACGCAGTTTTAGCAAATAACATCTAGTATATAATTACGGTGAATAGACTACGGCCATTTTTAAAACCAGTATCTAAAACAGATTTATTTTTCTTTATTCGACCACAAGTGCCTCAAAAAAAATACTATTTTATTTTTGAAACTAACCAGAAACAGAATACAGAATATTTAATAAAAATACCTCAAAAAAATATAAATATACAATGATGATGTTCAATGGCTGGATGATGTTAGCGCAGGACAGGTCATCGTGGAGATCCTTGGGGGAGGCCTTTGTCCAGCAGTGGACGTCTACAGGCTGATATGATGATGATGATAAATATACAAAATGTCTGTGAGAAGCTTATATACAGCGGCGGATGTTATATGTTTGATGATGACATTTAAGTAAAACTTACACAGGTCATTGTATTCAGTGAGGGTCTTGTTAAGGTTGACGGAAAGATTCTTGAGGTCAGCATACTTGGAGATAGCCACGCGGTTGATTTCCTCCAGTAAACTGTAATGTTCCTGGGAAATTGATATAATTTACAATGTTATAATAATATTTATATTAAATGACATGAAAATTACATGGTGTCAATATTTCATGCTTCACCATTTGTATGGCATGCAAATACTTAAGACAACAATTGAAATTATTAATAAGTAGGTAGGTACATAAATAGTATTTTTTAAATGTATTTATTTATTTATTATGAAAATAAATAAGTTTCTAGAAAATAATCAAATTGTTATACTTATGTACAAAACTACTGGATTTCAATAATTTACATTTTACTTACAAAGGCTTCAGTGTATCTGTAGGAGGCTATTTCATGAAAAAAGGTATTATAATTTTATTACAAAAAGAGTCTCACCTGACCCGCAGCCATTTCCCCTTGCAGATAGTCATTGGTCTTCTTGAACATCTGCGTGGCCAAGCGGCTGATGGTGGGGTCGTGAGGATCCAGCACTTCGAAGCTTGAGCAGCTCGGAGACATATGTAGCTCTGGAACACATTAGAATAAAATCATGGCGCCTGGTTCATTATCTGTGTGTAATATGGATCAGAATAGTAAGTGATCCAAAACTTTCAAGGAGTGGGCAAAAGATGGGCAGGGCAGTCTAAAGTAAAGTAAAGCAGGGAGGGCCCCGGCCCTCCACCTCATGGGACTCCTACCGCTAGCTAACTAAACATATGTTTATGTTAAACAAACATTACCTCGGCCTTCGCTAGTCCATTTCTCCATATCCTCCTCAGACATGGTTGAGGTAAAACTAGCAAGGATTAGTGATGATATAGTGTCTACGACAGGACAGTACACCTGTACGTCACTTAAGACAAAAACACAACAAAGTAAAAATGTATCAAGCTCTAGTTAACTATTTTGTAAATCCTTGGATTGTGGCCACTGCACATGAGAAAATATATTATCATGTATTACTATGATTTTAACAATAATTCACTTTAAAGCGAAAACACAAACTATATAGGGATACTACGTATGGCGAAAAGAAAACACTTGTAATTTCGTACTTTTTTTTAAGGAGTTTGTGGCTTGGTTGCAAGACTGTAATTTCGTACTATATCGACTAACACACAGATTATGTTATAGTGTCTTCGATAGACTAACAGAGAGAAGATAAACTAATAATTCCTCTGTACTCTGTGCTATAACACTCACTCACGCAAGTCACGCAGCATTGAACAAGGATCCCATAGAACAGCTGCTAAAATAAAAATAATAATCAGAGAGGGACACACTTATTACAAAAGTGGTAAGAGTAAGCAAGACAGGTATAAAATCTTCTATCTCTATCTACGTGTGTGAATTGGGGGGCAATTGCATACCCCTCAACAAAAAATTCACAACCCGACTAAAATAGATAGTGTTTGTTCAGTTTGACCCCGCCATATAAGAAGCGTCTTCTCAAATTATTGGGGTAAAAGACTATTGCCATTTCATGCTATACGTTGATTACGGTTCTATAGTTCATTCTTTTTCTATCGACAATTGTGATGGATGATGTATGCCAGGATGACGCTTACGCAATAGAGCAAACATTCAAGTTATTTGCTGTCTGGCATTTGTTATTTGTTATTTGGGTCCATAGTCCATGTGTGGATGGCCGGTTTGTCTATTTTATTTTTCGCACGAATATTTGCTAAATACAGCGTTAACGCTACACAAATACGCTACACCAAGTGAAATGCCACCATGATGTACGTCTAGCAAAGCGACATTGAGCGGGTAGCCGGGATGTGTCGTGAATAAGGCGCTTTATATGGCTCTCTCTGTAGTCTGTGAATATATTGCCTCTATTTGCTCTCTGCCTGCTGTCACAGACTACAGAGGGACTGGGGACTTGCTTGCTGCTGTGCTCTCTTGGACGTATTCTGTTTTATTTTGTGCTGTGCTCGCTCTGTGAAGTGCGTAAACTATCTAATTTGTGGTCAAGTGTCATCTGTGGTTGTAGATAGTTGTTGCTATGATTTATCTTTTTGTTTTGTGAAATCTGTTGTAAAATGCTACCTTCGGCAGGTTATTTTAAGGAAATTAGTTGTCCTTTCTTTGAGAACGGTTTTTGCGGACGACCCTATTGTCATTACCGTCATGTTAAGAAGGATTCCCAAAACACATCAAACGATGATATTGAAAGTGGGGCGATCTGGCAGAAATTAGTATCGGCTGCAGTGCAAAAGGTCCTACAACAAACAGAGACAACGTCCACAAATAGCATGGCTCAACCCGCGGAAGACAATGCAGAAGATGATAGTATGGCAAACAATGTTCAATCGGTATCTAAAGCAACTTACAACCCTACGCCTATATCACATCTGAACAAGATTAACAAAACAGAGTCAGTTGAAGAGATCGATGGTCAGAGGAGAAAACATATACCAGTACCGTACACACCGAGGAAACCAGCTGGTGTAGCCACAAAGAGGTCTATTGAGACTAACGGTTCCTGTAAGTCGTTTGTGTTCGTACCTCCGCCTCTAAAGTATACGCCAGGTAGCTCGGACACTGTGATGTTAGATCCGTACATGCCGGAGGGATCTCAGGAATTTAGCGAGATGTACTTGCCCGGAAGTGAAACTGAATTACAGCAATACACACCAAGTGATACACAGCCTTCTATTAAGCGAAAATATGTCCCATCTGATAAAAAATACAACAAAAAGAAACTTTTAGAATACAAACCTGTTAAAGTAAGCTCAAAAAGTGAAACATCCTCCGTTACATATCAACCCACATTACGGTCATTAGCTCCTTTTTTTTCAAGTGATGAAGACGAACCAGAAACTAATATAAGGCTTATGTCAACTGATCTTAATGGCCTTGATGACTTGGGACCAGAGTTTGACATCCTGGACCAAATCTTAGATGATGAGAGAAATGAGCACAATATGAAACTTCCACATGAGAATAATAAAGATATAAAAAATAAAAATACAAAATTTGAGCCAACTACAGAGAAAGATAAGGTAAATAGTGAAGAAAATATAAAAAACATAGAACAAAGTAAAAAAGAAAAACATACATCTGCTAAAAAGGATAGCATCAAGTCACAAATAGATAAAATTAAATGTGATAAGCCTGATTTTGATACAGTGAAGCAAATCCTAGATAAAGAGAAACCTGTACATGATACTGTTAATAAAAATACAAAAACAGAAGAAGAATGCTCTAAAGAGAAAGAGAGGGAAAGTAGTAAAGAAAATAAGAAAACGTACAATGATCAAAAGATAAAGCATATTTGTGACAAAAAGGAAAACAACAAGTCACTAGATAAAACTAAGGTTAATAAAAAAGATAATTCTTCATTAGATAATAAGTATGAAAACAAGTCTAAGAGTTCTGACAAAAAACGTCATAAAAATTCTAGTAAAGATAAAGTCAAAGAAGAAAAACAAGAGAAACCTATTGATAAGAAAAAACATTCTATTTCTAAAAGTTCTTATCGGAGTTCGAGGTCTTCTGATCGTAAATCATCTTCATCAAGGGATATGGACAAACATTCAAAACATTCTAACCATTCAAAATATGATTCTAATAAAAGAAAAGATAAAAGTCATAAGAGTGTTGAGCAGTCTAAAGATAAACTTAGAAAATGTAAGAATGAAAAATGTTATGATTTATCTGATAATGACAGTATTCATAATGCTGATAATGAAGTATTAAAAGAAAATAATGAAGACTCATATGAGATGTCTGACCCAGACGAGGAAATGATAGCTTTAGAATGTAAAAGAATTTTTGAGGAATATGTTCCTCAAGAAAAGACAACTAAAAACACTGAAGACATTGATAACACATTATTGGATAATACTTCTGAAATTGAATATATTCCAGCTAAGAAGAGAGTGTCTAGAACAATGGGCAAAAATATCAAAGTAATGCCAAAAGAAAAAATAAAACCAAATTTTAAAGTCAATGCAGCTCAAATGATGGCCGAAAGATCAACTAAGATTAAAGAGTATCATGCTTCAAAAACTGTGTCTGATACTTTAAACAATGACAGTATATCACCTAAACCTGATACATCTAGAAATATATCCAGCACTCCAAATGCTGGAAATAAAATACGGATAGCTCATGTTCCTAATGCATCAACATTAATGAGTGCTAAGAAGGCCTTTTCACCTAATCCTATTGTGAACAAAGAACAGCCATCTACGAGTTCTACTGTGATACAAACCATCAAGAAAGGTGTACAACGAGTTGCTCATATGCCAAATGAAAAGTTCATAGACAGACCAGGAGTTTTAGAACCACTTGCATCAAAGATTGCTGCAAATATTAGGTCAACATATTTAAATATGATGATTGATGAATGTATTAAGATTTATCTTTCACCAACTGATGCATATGCTAGAGCTCAGTATGAAGAGTTGGCCACTAGTAAAAAATGTTGCACTATGCAGGTATACAGAAAGTCTGCAGTGTTGACTGTAACAAGGTTAAGGAAAGAGTTACAAGAGTGCAATGGAAGAAAGAAGGCAGGGCTTGACGCTGCTTTACAGAAAATCCCGCAAACAGTATCTGGAAAAACTGACCATGCTGGATCCTGGAGCATAGAAAGTAAATATAGACAGGTCAGTGATAATTCCAGAGAATTCACAGGTGCACGGTTTTATTTGAATATAAGTAAATGGGTTCTCACAGAAGAGCAACTACAAGATAATGGTTTTCCAAGGCCTCATATTAGTGGTGAAAGAGGCAAAGCCACAATTAGTATCCAAAATAAGAATAAACCACCAAAAGGAGTTTTAAGAACTTGTTGTAGATGTAAAAAAGATTACACTATTGATAAGAAAGGCTTCCCTGCAGTTAAGGAAGAGTGTATTTACCACCCAAACAACAAATACAGAGTTCGTGGTGAACCCAGATACCAGTGCTGCAGTCAAGATGCAACATCGGATGGCTGCTGTATAGCACCTTGTCACGTATATGAGTATGTAGATTTTGAAAACCTGAGAGGTTATGTAAGGACTTTACCCTCTGAAACAGAAATGGAAGATTACGGAGTGTACTCTTTAGATTGCGAAATGTGTTACACCACACATGGTTTGGACTTGACTAGGGTCACTGTTATAGATTCAGCCTGCAAAGTGGTTTATGAGACACTTGTAAAACCATTTCACCCTATTATTGATTATAATACTAGATACTCAGGTATTACTGAAGAGCAAATGGCTGGAGTGACAACTACACTATTAGAAGTACAAGCTACTCTGCTCACCATGTTCAACAGTAAAACAATACTGATAGGGCACAGTTTAGAGTCTGATTTTAAGGCTCTTAAGTTCATCCATGACACTGTTATTGACACCAGTGTACTATACCCACATAAAATGGGTCCTCCATATAAAAGAGCACTAAGAAATTTATGCTCAGACTATTTGAAGAAAATTATTCAGAATTCAGTGGACGGACATGACAGTACTGAGGACGCCACTGTGTGCATGGAACTAGTACTTTATAAATTAAGAGAAGATTTAAAGACTAGATGATACATGTATCTCTATTTAAGAATTACATTTTATTATGTAATATTTCCACTGGGGGAGGCGTTTGTCCAGCAGTTGACGTATACAGGCTAATATGATTTAATATTTATATCCAATAAATAATAATAATAACTAATAATATTTATAGAGCGTCAGTGGCGTCGGGGATAAGACGCGGCCTATCATATCGAAAGGTCCGAAATTCAATCCCCGACTGGGCCATGTACCAATGGGTTTTTTCTCGAAACTTAAGTAGGTACATTTACCGGCTGCTCTCAAACGGTGAAGGATAACATCGTGAGGAAACCTGCATACGCTGAAGAAGAATAGGCGCATATGAAGTTCACCAACCCGCACTGGGCTAGCGTGGTGGACTATAGCCCGAACGTCTTCGTTGAAAGAGTGGGCCTGAGCCCCAGTAGTGGGGATATGATATTAAGCTGTTGATGTATGTATATTTATATCCTATTTAGATACTGAATAAAAGCAATAACTAGGTAGGCAAGTCTTTTGGTTGTTTTTAGGGTTCCGTAACTCAAAAAAGGAACCCTTATAGGATCACTTCGTTGTCCGTCTGTCTGTGTGTCAAAACCCTTTTTCTCAAGAACGCGTGGAGGTATCAAGTTGAAATTAATATCAAATACTGAGGTCCTCAGTCCATTAAAGCTGTTAAAATTAAATTACTAAGTCAACGCAGTCGGAAGATATGGCCGATTTTGCCGCATTTTTGAGTATCTTGGAAATCATAACCTATGGGGTACTTCCGGTTGACCTAGAACTTTAAAATTTGGCAAGAAGCAATGTCTTATAGCACAAGTAATGAAAAAAATTACATCACAAAAAAAGCATTTTTTCTATTACCAACCTAACTAAGATTGTACGGAACCCTCAGGGCACGAGTCCTACTCGCACTTGTCCGGTTTTTTATTAGCTTTTTGTAATTTTGTATTAGCCACTGAATATAAAAGATTTATAACCCCAGTTAATACATTAGGTAGATACTTATTAGTAATCGAACTGGGTTTACCTTTATAGGAAGCGGTGGTAGATAAAAATTTACGTTGTATAAAATGTACTCAGTGTACTTATATGCAATAAAAGGTTTTTGATTTCATTTGTATGTCATAAAAGTAATATAGATATATCAATGTTGATTATAATTATTATAAATGTATAAACCTTTTAAGTAAATGTGCCTACCCATCATGGTATTACCAAATTACTTAATTAATTTTATGAAGCAATAGTTGACTGTTTGGACAGTGAAGATATTTCATTTGTTTGTATTCAAAAGGTAGGTAGGTTTCATATATAAAAATGTAAGCAATACGATTTAACGGTTTATAATGTTAGTTTCTTTGTACCTCTATAATGTAAGTTAATTAAATACTTATTATTCTATTTCTAATAAACTATTTTTATAGTATGTAGTTGTTTGATTTCACGATTTATCTAGGTAGGGTTCTGTTCCAAATTTTGGGGCGACTATCGACTAACGTAGTAAGTACATACTAAGCATTAGTGGTTGGTTGGTAAAGATATAGTTATGTTTCCGTCACACACTTAGGGTTTCCTCTGAGCAAAATCTTTAATATTCATCCTGTATCTAAGTACACACAAGTTCAATAAAGCAGTCCTAGTTGGCGAAATAAATCGTTAGTGGCGCTTCGTATCGTCGTACCTATACAGACAAGTAGGTCTGGTAATATTATACGACGGCTAGGCGTCCCCCATATGATCCGCGTCCGTCAATAGACAACAAAATTAACATGATAAAAGTCGAAGATCATGCCTATGTAGTAATACAGAATGGAAATACAAATTATTTGAAGAAGCTCATCAAGCAGGTTACTTAGCACTGTACCCTCACTGTACCTGCCTAAAAGTCCGGACGCGGAGCAGGAAGAATTTCAAAGAAAACTAAAGCTTGCTTTAGTTGAATTTACAACAACCCTCATCATCATTGTACCACGACCCTCATCACCTTGTCCTTGTCACTCGCGAATAAATGTATTACCTACTGTCGCGCTCTCACAGGTGCAGTGCATTATTACCTATGTACTTGTTAATTCACAGAGCACAGAATGGGCATGCGCGGCATCGCGGCCGCCCGCGGTCTGTGACAAATTTCCAACCTCCTTGTTCAATAGTACAGAGGAGACAATCTTAGTTCAAGATAGAAAGCACTTCGTTTACTGATTTTCTGTAGGTATAGAAGATCAACACATACTGACTTGGTCGTACGAAAACATGAAACTTTTGTTCTCTGTATATTGCAACGCAATTATGTAGGTAGTCGTAAAGTCATCCGGATCAGAATATTATTACCCCTCCCCTACCACTCTACGTGGATGTAACTGAAGAAGCCCACGTGATGGGCAGCAGCATCGTCTGTAGTTCAATATTGGACTTATTGTAGGCTGTTGAAGGACATCACTCGCTCTGACTAGGATTTTTTTATATAAATCGATGTTAAATCTTTCAATGCTTATTTGACAATGTCGTCGTAACGCGGTTTATCATATCGAAAGGTCAGGAGTTAGATCCCCGGCTGGGCCATGTACCTATGTACCAATGGGTTTTTTCTCGAAACTTAAGTACATTTACTGACTGCTCTCAAACGGTGAAGGAAAACATCGTGAAGAAACCTGCATACGCCGAAGAAAAAATTCTTAGGCGTATGTGAAGTCCGCCAACCTGCCCTGGGTTAGCGTGGTGGATTATAGCCCGAACGCCCTCGTTGAGAGGGTAGGCCTGAGCCCCTAGTGGGGACATATTAATAAGGCTGTTGATGATGATATTCAGAATGACCTTCAATGGTTGGAGCTATTAAATGGCCCTCCAACATGAATTCATTAGTTTATATAAAAAAACGGGGTCCCACACTACGCTTGCCAAGACTCTCGAGAACTCGTCTACCCCAGCGATTCGGGTTTGTCCAACTAGTTATACTATTAGTTATACCGTATAACAAAATGGACAAAAAAAGTCCAAATAGCGGTTTAAGTTATTGTATGAAAAAAAAAGTTAAGAAAATAACGAAGCTGTATGAGTTTACTCTTTCTTTCTTAAAAATAAAATTTTAAAAAATGGCGAGAAAGTTTAGTGTGGGCCGCGGCCGCCGCCCCGTACACTTTATTTCTAAAGTACTTCGTTATATACGTACGTACATAGTACATAGCTACATGTTACTGTAAAAGCCTCAACTTACTTTTCACCAATTCACCATTACAACAAGGAGAACAGGAGGGACCAATTTGTACCAAGTTGTTTTGTCCCCAGTGGGTATCGAATCCACGTCTGGCACTCAATTACTAAGTCAAACAAACGGGTTGTTCGCAGTTTGTCCGGTTCGCAATTTTCTAATTCCCAGTTTCATTTCATTTCAATTGCGAACAACCCGTAGGCATATGTCTAGCAGCGGATATAAAAGGCCGATAATGACCACACGTTCTATAGACCAATTATTTTAATATATACCAATTATATGTATTAATAATTATAGTTCGTATAATAATCAAGCCAAAAACACCGACAAGTTTTTAAATAATTTATCTTCCGATTCTTAGTTACCTATATAAAAATTCACAGACATCGAACGAAGAAACTCCTAGAGGTAATTTTAAAATAAAACAATAGTACAACCGAAAATAATATTTTACTAGAAGACAAAATTATTACACATACATAATAATAATAGGTAGGTACGTAAAAATATCCATTGGAACACAAGTCATTTTATACTTTTAGCTTTGAAAACAATATACTGCTAGTGTTGCAAAACAGTCCATTGGGATTTAATTACTATTGATTGGGACACATTTTAAAGCAGATTAATTCGTATTTATACAGCAGAACTATAACATTGTCACAAACACTTAAAGCACAAAGTATACAAATAACGCTGAATAACACAAGATATGTTGTAATATGACCCTAGGTTTATATAATATAATATTATGTTATGGATATTGAAAATCAACCGAAGTTCTTTAAAACAACTTGTACTCTCTTTAGGTAAAATCAACACAGCGGCATTTAAGCGTGAAAATAAGAAAAACAAATATTCTGCCAACAGAAAGAAACAACGAAAAAATGTATAAAAAAAAACTAACAACCAAAAGTTAAGTTCAACTTACTATCTAAATGAGAAAATTTAAACGGAAATAGATACCTACTTGACGAAGTAAGGAGTGGTAAGTTTGCAGATGAAATATGAATTGACAGACAATAATATCCACACATTCATCAACTAAATAACAAGGTAAATATCAGATTCTGTACAGATCCCATAGCATAAATTTTTAGCATGGGAACAAATTTTCCGGTGACCAAAAGGTGTTTTTATTATTCTTCGGCTCACAAATTGTAGAAATTGCAATTAATTAATAAGTTGCAACATATTGGACCCATCGCACAGCAGGCAGGCTGAATGTATTGTAGCTAACAGATGTGAGAATATTTTGCACACAACAGTTGACACCATTTGATGAAATAACTTTGGTAGGTATTAGGTTAGGTAAACACAGCATAAAAAGATTTCAGACTAAAATACAGCTCTAACAATCTATTCTTCATATTATGATCATCTACAGTTTAGATGACGAAAATAGTTCGCTGTTTAAACTGCACCAACAATGAATTTGCAACTAATAAACTGTTTACATTAAGCCATCTAATATGTATTAATATTGTCATCGACAGTAATTGACTATTTTAATCCGCTATTTTTGTGATTCTATTTACAGAAATAAATTATTCTTTCCTACAGAAAAATTTTTTGTGGGGCAGTATAAAGGAGGACATGTAAAAATTCAAGCTGATTGATTTGAAAAGCATCCAAGATTACACAGAAATTTCTTGAAATGTATATATTAATATGATTTCATTTAAATTGAACTGTCCCAATGAATGTACATAGAGGTATGGGCCGGCGATCGGCTGCGCAGATCATTACATCACTGACGTGTTGAGATCTAGTCTGTCGCCTGCTAGTCAATAAATGACTGTTCTACACACGCTTTCACCCGTTTTTCATATTCCCTTCTGTTCTCCTTGTACAGTTGCGCTGCCATAGAGTTCGCAGGGGAGTTAGGGTTTGGATCACTCAGCAATGACTGGAAATTATAAAATACAACACATTATTATCAAAATAAAACCTCAGCCAGATTTAGCTTACAAGGGAAGCTTCTATGCTCTAAAAATTAGCTCAATCTATCTTTCTTTCTAGTGTAGGTTATCGCGGAATTTAATTAAAGGCTATTAAGAGAGATTAAATAGAGGCTATTAAAAATAGAAGTGGGCTGTTTATGTACAACTACGATATAATAATTTTAAAATTCTGATACTTATACCTAATAAGTACCTATAGTACCTACACCTAATACAAATCTATTTAGGATATTACCCTTCAGATTTCAAACAATTGAAACTATAGTAATTTTATTAAAACTAGACAGTTGAATCTTATCACATAGCAAATTAATTGAAAATTGAGCTGAATTTGACAAGGTTTTATCCTTAAGCACAGAATATAATAATAGTTCAATATCAGAGGACCTAATTCAATGAAACTTCCATCCTATTTCAAACAAGCTTGCCTTGGTAGTGCCACAACTATTTATTATACTTTTGTCCAAATACCAAACTAAACTTTTTAATATAGATACACAGTTGTTAGAATTACCTGTATAGAGGTCAAGATCGCCGAAACATCATATGTAGGGCTCCATCTGTTTTGCAAGATATCTAAGCAAATTCCACCATCAGCATATACATTTGGGTGAAACATTTTAGAGACAAATCGCACAGTTGGTGGTTTGTTTGGGTACTCTTCTGTGAATTCTATGGTAAGTTTAAAAGTGCCATCTTCGAATGGTGTGTCGTGCGGCCCAAATATAACAGCGTTCCAAATCATAATGTTGTTGTCGGTGGGTGCTCCGGATACGCCAGTGGGTGGGTCTTCTTGCAGGCTGTGAATAACATTTCATCATTAACTTGTAACTGGTTTGTTGGTAATTTTAATCAATACATATTCTGACTACTGCGTGCGCTAACGTATAATTAAATAGTACTTTGTGGTGTCATCGAGGGAATGACTAATTTGTGACAATTTTATTCTTGTGGTCAACGCCTTGCTGTATAAGGGGGTGAACCACAAGCAGCTTTCACCAATAAAGTTGTTGCCACAGCAACTTGCTGTAGCTGTTACATGAACCGAGCAAGTGAACCAACCGAGACTCGGCAGCGCCTGGCAAATGCCAGTCATATTGCACCAAAGGACAATGCAATAGGAAGAACACAGGTAGTTTTTTTAAAATATGTATACTTTATGTCTCTGAGCAGGTATTTGTGCATAAAAAAATATCATAAACATTCTTTGTATAGTTTAGGGGAAATTCAGACTGCAATGAGTACCAAATGGTTATAACTGTGGAATGCTCCAATTTTACTAGTGATATCACTACTTCATTTAATTATTTATTTAGTGAATTTAATTTTTTTTGAAAACTTTCATTAAATCAAGGCAAGTTTATGTTCAAAATAAATTGCATAACAAAAATGATGCCTTTTTGAGAAAATGCAAAAGTAAAGGTGAGAAAAGTGTTTTTAAGAATCTATTCACAATCTTTTACAAGTAACACCTGTGAAAAGTAGATTGATATACTGTGTCAGTGTTTTCAGGTTGCGAAAAAATCCATTTTATTAACCTAGTTATTGCAGCGACGTAGTTACTATATTGTGCGACGCATCAGCTAGCTCCTCTACATTTAGTGTGTTTGGCTCATTGTATAGGATACAAAGAGACATTAGTTATTGCTTACAAACAGCGACGTAGCTACTGTGCTGTGCGACGCAGCAGCTAGCTCCTATACACTGTCCGCCTCATTGTACACGGTACAATGAGACCATCCCTTCCGCCATCAACCTCTGTTGCATTACATTGAATAAAGTAGAACAAAATAGAAATCGATGAAAATGACAGTGATGTAATTTGATGAATCAGCAAACAGTCAACAGTTTCTGACCTAAAAATCAAAACCACGCCTGCCATAAAATAGTGGCTCATGGGTAAATAGAACTCCATTTTGACGAAAATAAAGAAATATGTGTAGATACGAACCGTTTGAAATCCCTCATCAAGCGTCTTCTGGCTGGAGTTGACATTTTGATTTCACGCACTCACTCTAAACTCGTAACTCGAAACAGTTTTCTAGATTCGTGTTTCACGTAATAGAAGATTGATTTTAACAATTTCTAAACAGTTTCACGAACACAAAATAAATTATAAAATATTCCTTTGTGACCACCGTAAAGTAAAAAAAAATTCTTCACAGTCACACACAACCAGTGAGATGGTTGCTAGAAAGATCACCGTGAAATTAGCAGTTTTTTACGTACTATTCAGAGCTACCAGCATTCAATAAACAATATTATTTTTGTAGTAATATTGGTCTGCATGTAAAAACTAACTTCATTATATTGAGTCATAGACAATAAATTTTTTAGGGAAGTTTTGGTTTGGTTACAAGTATAAAATCCACCGATTTACGTAATAATTTATGACGTGTATTTTAAATGAGACTGGCCTTTATTAACTGTTTCCAGAGCCGAAAAATCCATAAAAGTGATAGAATGCCAGCTTTTTGACTGGATTTTGTCGGAGACGGTTGTCTTTTTATTTAGTTTTCCCAAAAATGTATATTGTAGGTTTTGGTGTTCTTCTGTGATAGTTTTTTAAGCAACAAGTGCCTATTAAAGTTTATATTGTGCGGGATAGTTAAATAAAAGCGTGTAACGACTCTACCGGATCGTTCCAAAATGTCCCTTGTTATTCTTCATTAAACCTTCGATTTAATGCGGACATGAACCTGCAGTGTGGATCACCGAATGGCACTAGGTTTGCCCTCGTGGAGGCCGTGCTGCGGTTTAATTGAAAATCGCCGACTGACTCTAGTCGTGCTTTGTTTTTGTGGAGGCCTAGCATACTATATAGTTTGTGTGGAGGCCGTGCTGTAACCGCCGGTTTAAATAAATATAAGAAATAATACTTTAAATAAGACAGGGCTGTATGGACAAAGCTTCCCTTGCCCGTCCTCAATAGAGGACAAATCAACAAAAAAAAAACATTAATCTATGATTTGGACGTATACTTGACGTATACTATGTATACGAGATGTATTATCTAATTTGTGTCTGTGATTAGACAGTCTAGAACAGTGTAGTAAGATAATACAACGTGGTACAATATCTTTGATAAATTATCTACACCATACTTTGACTACATAAACCAGAGTACTATTGGAAACCATCACTCATCAGTCGTGCGTGACTCGTGCGTGCAGCAGAGACCATGAATGAACAAAATTCTAAGAAGATACTCTTCAATAAATCCACAGTGAGTCTGCACGATTATTCAATAAAAGGAACCTCTTCACTGAAGCCACATTGGGTTGGAGTGGAGAAAAGGGGTTGCCGAGGATTATTTTTTTTTAAATTATAATGTGTGACACTTAACAGTCGGAGCACCCCGAAGGTTAGGTTCGTTAGATTACTGGTGACCCTTGGAGCGAGCGAAGCGAGCGACAGTACTCCCAAAAAGTGTAATTTTTCTAATTCTTTTTCCATTGCGCCCCCTTTTGTCCACACTTACCCCGATCACGCTCTGCCCAACATGTTGGGAATGGAAAGGAGTGCAGATAGAGTAGCTGCGTGGAATGTTAGATCGACGTTTTGAATTAAAGTGATTAGTGCTGCCTGCAAACATTTAACACAATTTTGAATTGTTGGTTACTACATAAAAAAAGGTAACGTTCTGTTTACTGATTTATTTTCGTATATTTACAGTTATGGAGTTTGAAAGCAGAATTATTGAAGAAGCAAGAAGAGGTGCAAGAAAAGAAGCAGTTGCCCCAACACAAGATGGAGAACTACAAACCACATCCTGCAAAGAAAGAGAACAATGAAGAAACTACAACAAATAACAAGAAAAGCTTCAAGGATAGTCTAAAGGAGATCGATACGGAGGAGCTGGAAGCTTGTAGAAAGTCAAAGTATGTCCCTAATATATGTAACAAAACAAAACACACAGTTACAGGGCTCTCTTAGTAGGCAGTATTTGAAAATGAGGTTTTTATACACTGCCTGCAAAAATATCAACACCATACATACAACACCGCAGTAAATTCTTTCAAATACTTGATATTCTTCTTACAAGCAAAGAAGTGGACGAGTCAATTATCCTACATGCTAAAGACATGGTAGAGCATGGAGCCAAGTATATCCTCGTCTGTCTTCAGATTCTGACGTTCCTGTTTTATGTATTTCGTTCTCCTTTTTTCTGAAAGTACTCGGACTGCAAGAACTTTGTATGCTGTCAGGTGACGGTGCAAAGCGTCGATACTTATGACGACTTAACGATACTTAAGCAACTTACTTGATTGCATTAGCACTTGGAGAAGAAAACTCACAAGCCATACGCGGCTTCCATTGTTACAAAGGCTGTGACATAACGTAATTTTTAAATTATATTAGTAAAAAGACGGCATTTATTGCCTGGATGAAACGCCCGGAAGTGATACCAGCTTTCCTTGAACTCCCTTTCTTTTTATAAATCGCTTTTAGCGATAAGACCGCCTAGATGTACCTGTATTATTTTGTTCTGTTTTTTTTTAATTATGTGCAATAAAGAGTATTGAATTGAATTGAAAATCTAAATCTTCCAAAACTTAAAAATTGGGTAAAATCGGCCCAAATATGTGATATTTAGCATACTAAAAGTTCTCTTTGATATTATTTTTGATATCCTAACCCTCGGGAACTCCGAAAACGACACCCCAGTCGTTATAATTGAATTTGGAAAAAATAATCCCTGTATTTGGACGACATTTTGAAAATTGGCGCCATTTCAAATCCTAAGGGACGGAACTTCCGGCTCTGCGACTCAAATCGCTCTAATAGGTCTAGGGAACAAGTGTACCAAGTGTAAAAAGTTAAGGACAGTCTCCTAAAATGGTTTCGGTCTAATTAACGGTTGGGTTACCTGCCTTTACTGCCCCATCTCAAAAATCCAATTTTTCAAGGCTCGAAAGTCTAAACTGTACTATTTAAGAAATTGGGTATGAAATGTAATGTTAACTCATTAACTGTAATATCATATTGTAAATTTGTAGCTTACTAATTAAAATAACAAATATAAACAGTTTTTATATTCATGTGGTACTACCTATTTCCTAAATTGTTTATTTTAATTCCAAGGGCTGTACTGGAGAAAAAAGCAGAATTATACGAGCATCTAACAGACAGTGCTGGAACCTCTCAACTGGCGGACCGATTTTTAGTGGATTTCAACACCAAGAAGCATCAAGAGGCCCCGAATCGTGAACCAAGCCCTGTGCTGGAGCATGTTGATTCCAATCAAGTTGATCTTGAAGACGACAATGAATGGTAATGATAACTAATCATCCATTTTTCCAAAAAAATAATACTGACTTCTTTGTAACTATTTATGATTAGTTTCAGTTAATCAATAAAAAAAGAATCATTCAAGTCAGTTCACAATCGGCGAATGTATCGCGTAACATAACACTATTAATTCCTCTGCGACATAACATACGCACAATAACCCTCCTTTTGGGCTTCGCCGCAGTCGCGTAAATAAAAACTGTCGAATTTAGAACCTCCTCCTGTTTGACATAGATTGAAAAGCAATATGTTTATATGCAACACAGCTGGAAATGTTCAGGTTACTGTACATTTTACTTTATTTGAGTCAATGTTCTGTAATGAGTTGACATGGTCAACACACGGTAGTGATTCGCTAGCGAGTACGTAGAAAACTATCTATGCCTCTCTGTCTTTCGTAATTGGTCGAAAAGAGATAGCACTATTAAATATTTACGTTTACGCTAGTGAGTTTTACGTTGTCAACTCATGGTAGACGTTCAGATTCTCTTCTATTTTTATATCAATTTCATTCTTATCCAGGACGGAGTTCACAGACTGCCTGGGCCGCACACGCAAGTGCCTCAAGTCTGACTTAGAACTCTATGAGAAGAGGGATAAAGCACTTATGAGAACCATGAATATGGATAAACCTGATGAAGGGAAGGACGTAGCTAGTGAAAGTGATGTAAGAATTTGTATACATACCTAAGATAAAGTGTTATATGCTGGATTGTCTTTTGTTGAACATTGCTACTATTATTGGTTGTGGTGGAAACACTAGTGCAAGAGACGTGTTTATCGCCAAATTACAATGTATGCAGTACTGTATAACGACTGAGAATTAATGCGTGGACTGTTTGCCTTTTCCATAAAAAACTTTTGTAGGTTAAATTGAACTGTCTTATCCAGCGAATAAAATAAGTACCTATAATCCTGAAGAAATTATTTGAATGATAATGAAAACCGCATCAAAATCCGTTGCGTAGTTTAAAAGATCTAAGCGTACAGACGCGGGAAGCGACTTAGTTTTATACTATTAAGAATAAGGATGTTATGATTATGATGATAATTATAATGCATAAGACTAGATTACAGATCTCTAATTTTTAATGTGTATATTTCAGGTGCCAAAACCAGAAAAGCCGATTTTAGTTCAAAAAACAAATGATTACCTGCAGTCACTTCGAGAAAAGTGGGAAAATAGAGAAAATGAACTACTTGCTAAGGACAAAGACATACACTACCAAGATTTGCTTTTTGATGGTGGGTACTGTATTGCATTAGTGTAAAAATGACTAGAGAAGACATGTCATAAAATGGAATCGTTTAAATACGCCTGTTCAATTCGATATTTTTATTTTTCCTGTTTCTTATTTTATTTGTTATTCTGAATTGTGTTGTACGAACGATGTATGATGATATGCCGATTTAATCTGTCGTATGTTGTTCAGAGGCACGCATGCACGGTGTGGCGTATTACTCGTTCAGTACCGACGAGAGCGAGCGCCGGAAACAGATGGAGGAGCTGGTGAAGCGGCGCGAGGATACAGTGCGGCTGCAGCGCGAGGCGCAGGAGGCGAGGGCGAAGCGCGACGAGCTGATGGCGGCCAGGGTGGCGGCGGCGCGCGCCCGCACGCGCGCCCGCGCAGGCTTGCCGCCTGAGGAGCCCAGAGGTGGGTTGTATTGCTATTGAGAGTCTCAAGCAATGACTAGCCATGATGAGTCAGGTATATACACCCCCTACTTTACATCCGATAATGCCACTACAATAAAGTTTGAATACGGGTCGTCTGACACGCCAATTTGCTCACATCATCCTTAAGATTAAATATATTTTAAGAGTTCCGACAAGGAGCACTTACAAAATCGCCAGGTCCGTCCGTCCCAGTCTACAGCGTCATTAGTTTTACAGTTATGGTCCGACAGGCATGAAATTTTGTACAATGATTAGAAAAAATTGGAAGTACCTACTTATATAAGCTAGTTACTACCGTACTGTTTGAGCTAGAAACTATAGGTATAGGTAGTAGATAATCACAATCGTAGCAACTCCAAACGAAAATCGGTATCGTGTGATGAACACTTTTTAGTTACGGTCGGAAAACTGTAAAATAAATATTACTTAACATAAAAATTACACAATACATATTATTATGTACATATTTTTATTACAGAAAATGAAAAGGACTTCACCAAGTGTCTTCTAGAATTCCTAACGAAACAGAAAGATGAAGCAGACGCTAAAGCGAACGAAGAAGAAAAGAAGATTCGCGAGGAGCAAGAAAAAGAGAGACAGAAATTGCGTGAATCATACCTGCGCGAGTGGGACATCGGCAAGGAAGGCGTCGAAAGTAAAGTGAAGAAATTTAAGGAGATGACTCAAGAAGAATACGTTGATCAGCAAAGAGCTAAGAGAATAGACGAATTTGCTCCGCAACAGGCTTCGTCTAGCAATCGGTCAGACTACATGTTTGATGGTAAAGGCAGAAAAATTCAAGCGGATCCAGAATACCCTGCACCAACGAAAAGCTGGGACGATGTAAGGCCAAAGCTAAAGACTCCTCCTCCGCCTAATCTTGGTGCCATTATTGAACAAAAGGGACTTTATTTCTCTACAAATAAAAAAATTGAATTAAATTTGAAGTATAGAAACTTTGTCAGAGCGCAAGAACGATTGCCTAATGAAGGGTACGCACGAACGGCTGAAAAAAGGAAGTTTGATTTTAATGTTTCTAATCATTCAGACATTTCTCTCACGCCGACTTATGATTACACTGGCGCAATTCCTAAACGTTCAAGACGCGAGAAACCTTTAGATTCGAATATCTTGGAAGCACATGCTCAAGGCGCACATGAAAAATCTAAAATTAACTTTGCCATGTGCCAAGAACCATTGCCTATAATAAATGAGTTGGATGAAGATGAAGGCGACACACAATCGACTGAGAAGAGCAAGCTTGATTTTAATGTTTCTAATCACACAGAAATTTCTCTTACGCCGACTTATGATTACAATGGCGCTATTCCTAAACGTTCAAGAAGCGAGAAACCTTTAGAGTCGAATATCTTAGAAGCACATGCTCCAGGCGCAAATAAAAAACCTAAAGTTAATTTGAAATATAGAAACTTTGTCATATGCCAAGAACCATTGCCTATAATAAATGAGTTGGATGAAGATGAAGGCGACACACAATCGACTGAGAAGAGCAAGTTTGATTTTAATGTTTCTAATCACACAGAAATTGCTCCCCCGCCGACTTATGATTACTATGGCCCTGTTCCAAAACATTCAAAACCTGATAAATTTTTTGAATCGGATATCAGGGAAGCATATGCTCAAGGCGCAAAAAGTTTAGAATCCAAGGCGCGTAACCTACAACTACCGCAGCATTATGATTTTACTTTTGATTAATAGGTGATAATTAAGTAATAAAAGTAAAATAACCTGATATTATTTTGAAAGAAACTTCATCGGAGTCTAAAGACCATTGCCCATAATAAATGAGTTGGATGATGCTGAAGGGGACGCACGATCGAATGAGAAGAGCAGGCTTGATTTTAATGTTTCTAGTCACACATAAATTGCTCCCCCGCCGACTTATTACTATGGCCCTGTTCCTAAACATTGCGTCGGATGTCAGGGAAGCATGTGTTCAAGGCCCATAGAGCTCCGAACCCAAGGCGATTAACATAGTACAATACCGCAGCATTATTATACTTTGATTAAAAATAAAAAGATATTTATGTAATTCAGTATTGTTTTTTTAATATCCATGGCATAATAAGCATAGTCTATACTAATATCACATACATGAACACTACTGAAATTAATTAGCGGTTGCATTTTGTGTTGCGAGATCAATTTTTAATACCCAATTTATAAATGTTTGTCGACTAAAATAGATTATAGATATTCTATAATTTTACTGTGCGATTCCTATGCGGATTTTCAAATAAGATAACTTATTACAATCCAGTTCATGGCAATAAATATATCTAAAGAAATTCTAACGACATTACTTTTTTGTGGCTTAATAGACGCTGTCGTAATATATTTATAATTAATTGTTGTTCCTTCAACATGATCCCCATTCTCTTGGAGCACGGTTTTTACGGTAGGAATATCGTCAACATTATTTGCAAGTTGCTTTGTTTCAACTTCTGATTTAATCGGCGATTCTGTGGTTCCAATATATTTTGACATTGGCTGCAACGTTATTTCTATAATGGTTGCTGGCGCTGTAATTTTATTGTCGTCATTATTTTTATCTATTTGTACGGTTATTTCAGGTTGTGTGGGGTTAATGTCATACGAAATTATATTTTCACTTTTAGCATTTTCAACTAGCTCGTTGCTAGGTTCATCGGCCTTAACATTACTTCCAAGAGGTTCATTGCTAGGTTCGTCAGTCTTCATGTCATTAATATTGTCACTAGAACTTTGACTAGACTCGTTGACTGTTTGTGTGGTAGTAATATCGTTATTATCGTCGGTGACAGATTTTTGTTTTTGGTCGTCGTTAGATTTCGAAGTGTTGTCACTGTTTAAAGTATTATTTTGCATTTCGCCTGTGGCAGTCTCGTTAGCATTTTCACCAGCTGTGTGATATTCATTTTCATTCGCCGACGTAATAATTTGATCATTATTTTTGACTGTATTTTGACTAGATTCATTTGCCGTGTCATCGTCGTTGAGTGCACTCCTCACGATGCGGGACCTATGAGTTTTCGTAACGAGTTTCGCAAGGATGCCGAAGGCTTCGGTTTCTCGGTCTGTGTTATTTCCGTTGCAAAGGTCGCCGCGGCATGGGCATGTCATCTTCCAGGTCTTTGTCGAGTTGCAGAAGAGCGGGTAGCATTCGTCTTGATACATTTTGACGCAGAACCTGGACTCGGTGTGCGCTGCAATAGGAAATAACATTATAGAGTCGGGTGTTTACCGCAAATATTTGCAAACATTTTATGAGTGACGGTTTTTGGCGAAGTCGACCACCACGCATATTCATAATATGGAACTTGGCTCCCATTTTCATATTTATGTTTTAGATGGAATTATACCTACATTATCTACTTCAGGACCTACTCCCATACTATTCGAATGTTTGCGTCTAGTGTCAAACGTGCCGGCTTCACGAATTCTCTGCCAGGCACGATGGTTAGGCGGCAGTTTGAACGGTTGTTGTCGTTAGCGTTTTGATTAAATTTTTGTATAATTCCTCTGTGGCGGATATTCAGCCCTTTGAACATCGGACAGACAGACAGACCGACGGCGTAGCGAAACCAATAATAATAATAAACAGTTGCAGCCCTTACAACTTTGACACTAAATCGTAAGTTATACTTAAATCTGGTCTAATTATGAGCACCCTGCCTGCATGGCGCAGCGAGTGCCCCGTTGCCTCCTCCAACGAGCTACATGGTGTGAGAGTTATACTAACGCGGTGACATGGCGACCACGGCGCAATGCGTGAGACCGGGCTCGCAGGCGGTGACGTGGCCGCCGCCGGCTGCCACCGCGTCGCACGACGGCGCGCGCCGGCTGCGGTGCACCTGCTCCGCCAGCGGGCCGCACCAGTAGCACCGGCGGGGCTCCCCTGCCGCCGCCGACACTGTACATTAAAGTGATGTGCTGAAAAGGCAGTTTATGATTCGTCCGCTCAATGAGCAAGTATAATTTGTAAATCTACTCCCAGTAGGTATCGATTCCCACTTTCATGGTGTAGGTGCAGGGACTGTCACCCCATCCTCTAGCCAGGTATACCTACTAATTTAGTTTTAAACTATCACTGAGGTCACCTCTGACCAGTGACAGATGGAAATAAGTATTAATTACTACCTATGTAAGCCAAGTATTGGCCATATACCTACTTGCGCGGTTCAAGATGCACCTAATGGCAATGCAAAAAATGCATTGTAAAGTCATATTTAATGTAAGTCCGATAGATGGATCCACTCGCTGTATCTACTAAACAGTTGTAATTTACGTTTTTTAATATACCGACATGGTATATTTTATAACGTTATGCGAATACTTAGTTTTACTTACCGTCTGTTGGCCAAGTGGTTTGGGCGTTTGTCGTAGGTACATACAAACGCATTACTATTTCCATGTACAAACGTAAATGGTAGGTACCTATTTGACTATCAAGACTCTTTGACTAAGATATTCAGTCTTTTTTTGCGTAGAGAGCGATTTTCAAGGTTTTCCAAGGATTTCCAAGTAACCGATCAAAAAAGATGAACGAGAGAACTGAACTAGGTAAGTACTATTTTTAAGTGAATCGTGACTCGTGACGATTTACCTACTTTTCAAGGGAATACTAACAATGACGCAGGTGTACACGTGGGAACATTGCATGTGTACTCAAGGCCACCGTAAGTAGGTATTTAAGTACGTCATGAATTATTGATGGCGCCATTACACGGACGAAGAGCTCGAAAGTAGTCTTAATAATAATAATACTTTTTCTTTTATGAGTTTCGTCAAGACGGATAACCTAGCTGGTATCGAAGTTTTTCTCCGATTGTACTGTCTTCTGTCTGTGCTGGAAAACTCTAAAACTAAGGAACTGCAATTTGCATGAGAAAGAAATGTATTTCTATTCGTAGCTACTTTTACTGATGGGCATTAAAAGCCATTATACGAGTATATTACGTTTGTGAGTTCGATGGTCCACAAAGAACCGGATCACAACCTTCGGAAGCTAGGTTCCTTGTAAGGTGTCTACGACCAACACTTATATTTATCAGTCAAATTTACCTAAAGTTAGAAAATTTTAAAATTGGTTACTAGTGTCAATGAATTTTTGATAAATATACGATGGTAATGTTATGTAATCTCCTCGCTGTATCGATCTGTTGTTGTAGGTCATACAGGGGCCTGTCTCTAGAGCCCTCCGTCGTTCGTCACACGATACAATTCGTAGGATTACTTACTAAGCATTGACCAAATAACCACTATAGATGTTACGTATGTATCTGATATACAGTGCCAACATTCTCGAAGGTACCTAGTTTATTTTGTATAGGTACTTAAGTACTGTAGGACAAGAAAGTGCGGTCAAAGTGCTGTATTAGTTTTCACAATATTTTGGTTTTCAATGTTGCTTAGGGTGGTATGCTAGGATAGTATACATTGCGTATACTCTAAGGTGATATGCCACTTTTTGGGTGACTGTACCTGCGAGAATCTTGGCTCTCTATTTCAGATATAGGTACCTACTACATCCTAAGTGTATCATATGAGGTAGCTACACAGTTGATTTTGCTTTCCTATAACATTTAGAAAAAGATGTGCTTATTTCGATTTGTTGCGCAAAACATTTTACGCTTACTTTTAGTATTACAAACTAAATACTTTATGTATGACTACAGCTCTGCTAGTTCGCTGTAATGTAGTACTTAAATAAAACATATAAATAATACGTCGTCAAAGCACTGAGCCGCCGCACTGTGCTGATGGATCCAACACGCTAAGCTCTTGATTTCTTTAACTTTTGACGCTAGGTAATTCAACAATACTTTTAAATTAAAAGCTTAATTGGTGAAATAGGTGAGTAATTAAATAAATAAATAAATGGAACAAAAATAAGGAATTGAAACCAAGTAGACGAGCCGAACAAGAATACTTTCAAAAACAAATTAAAAAAACACTTATTAAGAAGCATCTGATAAACATTTTTATTGTAATTAGATTTATTCGTTAAGAGACTGTACGATCCCCCAGTCAAACCGACAAGTCGGTTTTGGGGGACAACTATATACTTATAATGAATATGCATATGATTAATAAAATAAATAATAAAAAAATAAATATATTCGAAAAATCCAGGCTAAATTTGACATGATAATATGAAGTTATTGGCGTGTGGGGAACTAAATCACAGAAATGATTATAGTGTCTTAACCAACAACTAAATCTAGCTTAGAAGATTTCTCCCTCTACGAAATCTAGGGACTTCATTTGAAGTCTATTGAAATAATGACAGCGAAAATGTTTTTAAATCAGTTCGTACAGTCACAGGAGTATGAGCAGCTCGCATTGCGTGCGTGGCATTGGCAGAGAAATATTTGTGTTAGTAGGTGACAATCTGAAAGTGCTACGGTACATTCCGCGAGGAAAGTGGTTCGTCAAAAAGAATTCACAGAATACACCCTGTGGTAGAGAAATGTTTTTCATTACAATTATAGCACTTCATACTAATTTAACTAACAAACTAACTAATGCATGGGACTTGCGTATTACACATTATATTAACATGGATTCATGTCTGAAATAAAGAATTAAAATAAAATAAAATTTATTTGGTACTTATTTGACTTTAATGCAATGACACAAAGCGTGCACATTGCACGCCGCACGCGACGCGACCGTCCCAACAACAAATTACAAAACAGTGCTTTTATATCAGCTGCCACTCATTATGTGAGCACTGGGTAATATTACCAATAATCATATTAGCCCTGGTCCATACTTGAATCATCTTTGTCCGTCGCGTGGCATAGACGTCGTGTATCATTGTCGCTAGTGTGGACGCAAAATTAATGATACGCGATCGTGTCACACGCCGTAGATGATACACCCTGATGCGTATGCAACCGAGTATCAGATACATTTAGTATCTAATGCGTGTATCGTGATCGACACTATGTACGGTCGACCGCACGTCAGTGGATACAAAACCAGTACAAACTGGTCTCTCATAGAAACTCCCCAATAGGCTAGACCAGCTCAAGGTCAAAGTGTTTCCACTGACGTGTGGTCAACTGTACGTATGTACGCATTTTGATACTGTGTCACGATAAGACTAAGTCATTTGTATTTCCAGATCATCATACGCAAGAAAGCAATCACATAGAAGGATTACTCCGGGTCCTGTCTGAATGAGAGTTGATGCCCGAATGACTAAATTCATGTGTAAAAATTATACGGGGATCGGGGGAAATTTTGTAGCAGTTGTGTGGACGGTTTTTGTCACAACACGGCGAGTGATACGATAAGGCCGAAATGGGCGTCCGTCCATACTTAGGATACGAATACTCGATACGTTAAGTACGCCTGATTTTGAACGTCCAATTGGTACAAATGTGGACCCGGGTTTAGTTTCAAACACAATAAAGTCTGAGTTAAGTAAAGGGTCGTTAGATGATTGGTGTGTGACCTGTCGACGCCAATGCAGTCAGCGGCGCCTGCATTCGTACTGACGAACCACTTTCCGGGCCGACTGTGGGTACTCTACTCACCACTCCACATAATTAAAATTGCCGTACTCAGCTGGAACACCGTCGGAATTGGAAAGCAAAACTTTGCTTTTGCCGCCACCGCCATATCTGAGACACCACATTTTTCCTTTAAAATTCGACTATAGTTCAATTCATTTAGAAATAAATTAAATAAATCATTTGGCTGTTTTTCAAATAATGCATGCAATTATATTTCAAAAAATCTAAAAATGCATTTGTGAAACAAATGTAATTGTAAATTATTTTCTTAAAGTTGAATTCAGTTTTTAATTATTTATTAATTAATAAATAGGTAATAAAAAAAAGACAATATTACCTATAGAAAAGATCTGGTTAGTGGTTATAACAACCCAATACAATTCGTTGTATTATTAGCAGGCATTTTATTAATGTGGAATTAATAATGTAATGTGTCTTAAAAATACAATAAAAGTGTTAAAAATCCTGTAGGTAATAAATTATAATAATGTTAAACGTTTTAACGTAATAATTATTTTAAATAGGAACAGTCTCTAAGAACTACCTGCATTATATTTTTTATATTTGTGTAGCAAAAATCTTGGTAGGTACCTTAAGTGTTACACAAACTTATCCAGGTGTATATAGTTGTTTAGGTATAAGTGAGAAACTCGCGTGCGAATCAGCTGACGGTCTACGCGGCGACTGCAACCGGCGGACGCGGGCCGCGTTCCATCCACGTAGTTCGTAGCACTTAGTCGCCGTAGCCGCCGTAAAGGCCGGTACACAAGCGTGCCAGAATGACGAAACCACTAAAAGAATGATGATGAAAACACACGAAAGCAACTTCTGCTTAGGACTTACTATAATAATGTACATTGAAATGAGTCAGTATGGGGATGTCCTGAACTAACAGATAATTTTAGACATTCTTATTATATGAAAAACTGAATTCATAGAAAAAATAACTCATACACTACTCGGGGAATCAAAGCCGGAAACAGAGTAGTTTTAGTTTTAGACCGAATTGACGCCAAAAAGAGAATATTGTAGGTATTCCAATTTTGACGAATTTTCATTTCATTTCATTTGAAAAAAATAACTTAAACGTTAGTAAGTAAGTAAGTAAGTAATTAAGTGTATTAATGTTGCTATGAAACCTTGTATCTAAAAAAAGTTGCTTCCCGCGGCCTCGCCTGCGTTTTATAAGTTATTTCTGACTTTTTCCTTCTTGCTCGGCTCCTTAGCGTGATATTAAATAGCTTATAATCTTCCACAAGAATTGGACAATGTCCCGTTCTCAAAACGTCCCTCCGACAAATATTGTCCCTTTATCAAAGCGTCCCTTTTTCAAAACGTCCCATTCTCAAATGCAAAAAGAAATTTTCAAATCCGACTGGTAGTTTTAGATAATAGCGCATTCAAACAAAATCTTCAGCTTTATTATATTAGTATATTTATAGATTAGCCGTTATATATCAGAATAGAGCTCAATATATTGGTTGGTTTATTATGAATAGTTTTTACCCTACGCAAAGTTAAGATTCCAATTTCATACACACACCTAATACGACATAATTCCAGTCCCTTCCCATTGTGATCGGACAATATAGTCAGTCTGTCCACATCGTAACAGCAAGCTGGTACGCTACACGAGCCATTCATTAAACGCGAGTAGTAGCGTGTTTCTAAGGAGGGAACGCGTATTTTCGGATGGTCCCATACCAACAGCTCGCTCATATTGTATTGGTCACATATTATGGAAATAGATAGGAGACTGCAGCTACGCGCAATGCGTGTACCGACTTCCTCCGGTATCCATTCATTCATTTCACGGCCGTGCACGCGTTTGGTTTCGCTATGGCCACCAGTGGGCGTCAACAGGTTTATGATAATGATTTATTTCTTGGTTACTTATTCATTTTAAATATTACAGTTCTAAAATTACCAAATTAAATCTCAAGCAACATTATAAGTTCATTATGTTGTCAAGGAGACCCCATATCAGTGCTCAAATATACTAGCACGAGAAATGGCACGGAAAACATCAATGCTAAGCATAGATTGCGTAGCGAGCGGGAGCGTAGCGAGCTTTTTCTGTGTTCTGTGATGCTAAGTTTGTAATCAAGTTGTGTTGTATGCGTCGAGCGTATGCGTGTTTTAAAAATATATGTCCTATGTGATTATCCTAAATAAATCGTAACTGCTTCAATATTGTTTTGTTTTAATAACTCCTCAAACCCTTTATGAGAATTCAACTGTAAAAGAAATAAATATAGTTGAATTAATCTCCTTGGACGATGTAATGAGCAAAGTGAAAAAAATGGGGGTATTTTATTTATAATTTATTTGTAGTTTAGTTTTAGTTTTTTATTAAGCTATTTTCAATTTACTGTTGATTTAATATACCTAGTACAACAATAAATAAATAAATATTTTTTTATATATTAAGAAGTAAGTATAAATAAAAGTCGTGCCGTTCTATAAATAACCATCATCCGTCTAAAAGTTCGTCTTATATGTGATAGTAATGGCTAATGCACATAGTCCAACCTGGGCAGTGTTGGCCCCCTTAACACGTGTCAAAGTATTAAGGACCTCTTACCGCTGCGTTCTTGTAGACAGGTGCAATATTTTAACCACTTTTAGTGTCCAGAGATGCAAATATTTGAGCTGGGTATATAGACATATGTTCTACATACTAAATATGTGTCATCAAACCCATTAAAATCGATCAATAGTGGTCGAATACATAGTTCAATTGATATTTTGTAGAGCGAGTCACACTAGAACGGTGTCACCATAGCTATTATACCATAGTCAATTTGTAACCCGCAAACTAGGCGCGTCGTATGAATACTATTCCTAACTCGACCGTCTGTTCATGCCCTATTCTATAATTTTGGTACCTACCCTATAGTTCGAGAGCACGAAATAAGTTCCGATTTCGTGTTCTATTCCCAATCTTTTGTTCTGAAAAAAAGGTTTACCCAAAAATATTCAATAAAAGATTTGGACCTTCCTGGAAATGATACGACTTGAAATTTTTAATTGCATAAACGAGTTGGGATCGCGGTGGTAGATAAAAAAATTACGAATATAAAATGTACCCAGTGTACTCTACTCATATGCTGTAAAATATTTTGACTTACGCAAACTATGGCCCATTCTGTCTGTACTGGTCTATACATATAGTGGAACTATTGATTTACACTATGACCTGTACGTCTACCTCCATCAGAATAATGGCCTAGATGTGTCATAATCAAAATTCTTTAGGGTACATTTATACACTTCAATTTATTAGTAAGGTTCACAAAGCTTAATGAAATGACTGTTTTTGATCGAAATGTAAACACAGGGACCAGTCCACACATAATAGCATTCTTATATTGATTTACTTACATATAAACATTATGGAAATGCCGTATGCTATGGTATTTAATGTGTATTAGGCAAGTACTTAATTGAACTAACTTTCAAATTGTTTAAACGTGATTGGAATGGAAACACGGCCCCAGTCCAAACGATTTATTTAGGTAGGAATTTACATTTAGCTGATCTAAAGCTATCACATTTTGTTCTGGCAAATCCATTAAGGTTTTAATTTGAACTTTATCACTATTGATACAAAAGCTGTATTTATGTATACTTTAATTGGAATGTGCCCAAGTTATTCCTCGATAGTTCAAGGTTCATATGAATCTTTCTATGAACTTTTTATACACTTAACTGGTATTTTCATACACTTAAATACATTTTAATGGATTACACAAACAATTTTTGCTGACACGCACGAAGCATGTACCTGCTTTACGTACTTAATACGACTCTACGCCATTTATTACTTACGCACGTAACATTATTTTATCTAAGTATGACTCAAAAGACATTTTCTTTGTTTTCCCACAAAATAAGGTCGTTCTTTAGAAATACGATCGTGCGGGGACAATAAATTGAACCGTGAATAAACACTCAGGGAAATAGATTACCCACAGCCTCCCAAGCCTGCCGCCACATAGACTTGTACAAGTCCAGGGTACTGGTAATAACTACCTACTTAAATAGACGAGGTCGTGAATTAAGGTACCTTTAAGTGGGTCATAGGTACAAATTTAAAATAAATAGGTCAAGTGTGAGTTGGGCTCGCGGATGGAGTGTTCCATATCAGGTGAACTAAAATAAAAAATGTACTTTAATTTATATAAGATTAGAAATATTTAGGCCCTAAAAAATTATTACCGTTTATACAGCCTTGACTCGAACCTTTCAAACAACAATGGATATAAAAACTATAGCTACTTTGCGGGTTTGTAAACTCAACCATATAGAGTCATCATAAGAGTAGTAGGTATCTACTTATCTATCTAAGTGTCTTGTCTTATTTAGGAGCTGTCGACGATACTTTAAAAACGCCTAGATTTGGGTTAATTAAAGCAATAAAAATAAACTGTGAAAATTCATTATTCAGGCAGACGGACTGGACGATCTTATATACAAGTAATTTATAAAGAATGTAACCTGTAATCACTCAGTGCGACCATTGTGGGAACGTATGGTAGGGATAAGTGAGAAAACAAGTAGAGGAATCTGAAGCGTGGTTCAGCGGCGGCGGCGTGGTGTGTGCAAGCCATGCATGCCCACGCAATGGAACCTACCCAAAAGTGGGACGTTTGTAAGTCAATATAATTAAAGGTATGCCAATAGGTTGTGAATGCACCGGCAGATTTAGGTCATCGGAGCAGCTATGCAGCTGCAGTGCGACATGACCGAGGTCAACCATAAATTCTTGACTCACTCTATTAAAAAGTCCGCGAAGTGTAGGTACGTCGTAGTCGTGCAATATGTCCGGATCACGTCAAATGTGTGGGTTTAAAGGCAATATCGACGGACTTACAGGCGACATGGTGCAGTATTACATCTATGGCGACCACCCCCCATTTTAATTTAGAATCTGTGTTTGCGTTGGTACTAAATTGTGAATTCAGTTTTAATACTCGTATATCGACTGGTTACATTATTACTAACCCACATTAAGCGTTGATTAAGTCAGTTTGTTTGGTTGTTTGATAATCAATGTATAAATTACTATAATAATTTTATTTTTTAAACACAATATATTGTCACAATATATTTATTTTTAATATTGATTGATTTCATGTAATTATTCAGTAATTAAAGTAAAATCTAACTATAATAATATAGTAAGTAATATAAATTTATGTATATAAAGTGCTGCTAAGCCGATCGCATTGATATATTTTTATTTTATTAAAAAAGACAGCAATCCTAGATTTATTTTACTTGAATGAAATGCTGCATAGTTTTAACCTAGGAACATTGAAGTCAAATTAAAATCAACAGCCTATTAATATGTCCGCACTGCTAGACCTCAGGCCTACGCTCTGAACGAGGGCGTATGGGCTATAGTCGTATGCAGTTCTTCGGCGTATGCAGGTTTGAGAGCAGTCAGTAAATGAGCACCGTTTGAGAGCAGTCAGTAAATGTACACAAGTTTCGAGAAAAACCCATTGGTACATGGCCTAACCGGGGATCGAACTTCGGACCTTTCGATATGATAGACTGCGTCTTATTCCCGAGGCCACTGACGCTCCTGCTCCTCTAAGTAAGTAAGGTACTTAAAAAATTTCGTTTTCCTTTCCGGATAAAGTCACAGGTAACAGCTACCAGCAAATAACAGACACAAGGTCGACATTGTCTGAAGTGACACTATAGCGACAAGATTTATACAAAGGGTCGACAGGGCTGCATTCTATCTTCATTTGACGCCCTCGCCCGCCCCGAGCCCTTCCTTCGCGATAAATTATTCTCTTTGTATAGATTTGCTTTTTATCACGCATTGATTTAATTGTGAATACTTTAGAAAATTAGGTATTTTAAACGTCATATAATAATGCTACAACAAGCTACTGCGCTCATCCGTGGTAGTTCGACACAAAGTCTGGACTTCCGCATTTGGCCAAATTCTCATGACAAAAAACCATTGGTTAATTATCCATTCCACGATAAATGTTGCGCTTACTTATTCCATGGATATTTTATTTCTCGAAGCCAATCATTAACTTCACCTTAAATGTTATTTACGCTTGTGTTTTGTTCTATTAGAGGTAGTTACGCTTGGTACCTAGTGGAGATCCTCGTGCCGCCGTAAATAAAATGACCGTGAACTGTTTTCGCGCAATGTAAATATGCATTCCGCTCTAGTTGGTCCCCTCCACAGCTGATGTAAGGTACAAATACCTATCTATAAGTACGTAGTGTTCAATATGTGTTTGTAATCAAATATTTCATATTATAAACAATAGTATGTCTAACCGCAAATTAGTATTTACTTTAACAAATAACGATACAATTATTATTACCAAGGCCAGCAACGCACCAGCACCCCCCGGGTGTTGCAGGTGTCTACAGGCGGCGGTGACCTCTTAACATCAGGAGGCCCGCCTGCTTGTTGCCCCCGTAGCATTATAATAGTACATTATGATATAAGTGCGGTAAGTTGAAAATTACAGCCAAGGCGATATTGCTAGCCCGAGCCGTAGGCGAGGGCCAGAAGAAAGCAGAGGATGTAATTTTCAAAGCGCACGTATGTCATACGACGTTTTATAACATATTTGCGAGGAAATAAATAAAACTCGGAAAACTAATAAATGTTTAATTACTTGATAAAGCAGTTATAATCACTACTTGACGACATTTTCAAATAAAAACAATACAGCGAAAAGAAAAAAAACGCATGAAATACACTGATTGCGTTCCGGAGATATGGCCAAAAGAGAGGTTTTTTTTTCATTTGGCCATATCTCCGGAACAGCTATTCCTAGACCCCTCGTGTTTGTACTCAAATGAAAGGTCTCGACGAAATCTAATTGAATATAATATAAAATAAAAACACCATGTATATACAATTTTATATGAATAAACAAGGTGTTTTTTTATATTATATTCAGATAGATCTCGTCGAGCCCTTTCATTTGAGTACATGAACAAGGGTCTAGCACCAGCCGTTCCGGAGATATGGCCACAAGAGAGTTTTTTTTTCATTTGGCCATATCTCCGGAACGGCTAGTGCTAGACCCCTCGTGTTTGTACTCAAATGAAAGGTCTCGACGAAATCTAGTTGAATATAATATAAAATAAAAACACCCTGTATATACAATTTTATATGAATAAACAAGGTGTTTTTTTATATTATATTCGGATAGATCTCGTCGAGCCCTTTCATTTGAGTACATGAACATGGTTCTAGCACTAGCCGTTCCGGAGATATGGCCAAAAGTATTTTGATTTGCCTAAAGTATTGTGACAATCCTAAGTCGTGAACGTTCAGTTCAGACGGTTCACAATTTTAATAAAACTTTTGATATTTTTTGGATTTCAGCGCATTATTTGAGAAAAGCACTATACAAGCCTTGGCTTCACCAGGCATTGATGGACTCCTCTGTTGCGGGCCGCGGCAGTAATGTACTATTGCTAATCGTTCGTTTTTAGACGGAGCATCTTGATAAACTGTGCGTTTTACTTTACATTACCGCACACGTGCGTTTTACTTTACATTACCGCACAAGTGCGTAATGAGATACAAAACGATATTGAAATTGATAAAATAAGTGACCCTTTACGAGCAAATATGTTATAAAAAATATTACTATACTCAACGAGGGCGCTTAGGGCATATAGAAATGATGTTTAATATGCCCGATTTGCATGTCAAGAAAGGTATTTTAAAAAGTCGCGGTCTCTGGTTTACATGATGTGCCGACTGTACCTAATAGTAGCGGAGAGCCCAAGCGGGGATTTGGGGATTTAATCGAACTCGACAGATTAGTATAAGGGGGGATAACTTGCACCCTGTAGAGTACCTCCACCAAATATTCAATGAGCCCTATATATAGATGGCCAACGGAATAAGGACAGACGATCAGATTAGTAAAAAAAAGTTGACCATCGGAAATAATCGAGCGCGTCAGATTAAAGTATGGTGAGTTAATTACATGCTCATATGTGTGCATTTCAATAATCTGACGAATTCAGCTTGACGCAAGAGGCAGCTTATTACAAACTTGTAAAAAAAAACGTCACCTGAACTTCTCGAGCGCGGTAGAAATTTTAACTAATAACTAAGGTAGACATTTTAACTAATAACTAACTAACGAATTTTTAACTTGTTGATACACATGCAGCTCAAACGCGACTTGTGTATCACCAACAAATAAGTTGCAAACTCTGGCGTCTGAGGTAAATAAGAACTTGGAAAACTTTTGTGGTCGAAACTCGTACCAAATTCGTGTTTCATATACCTACAAAGTTCCTATTTTGCATCCAGGGACGTGCAATATTCATGCAGGACTTTATTTATAAACGACTAGCTGTTGCCCGCGGCTTCGCCCGCGATGAAAAAGTTAAAACGCAGTCATGAATAAACAATGAAATCCCCTTCGAATCCATTCAGTGGTATTTGTTGTACGCGAAACGCGAAACGCGCCCTATATTATTATTATTTATTTGCACAAAAATAAAAATAAACAATACAAAATACAGAAAAGGATGAACAGAAAAAGATAAGTGTATACAGGTTGGATTTTCAAATAGATAGCTACTTTATAAAATGCTGAACTCCTGTAGGAAGTGCGAAATACGTGTAAAAGTGTAAACGATCATGCTTGCATGACATGCAACGTTTACGTGAATGTCACGCTGCATGATGGATCATCATGCTTGCTATCAATCAATACAGTGAAGCAACGGCCAGCACGTAGTTTGCATGTCATGCACGTAGTTTGCATGTCAGGTACCTACCTACCTGTAAATCTTACATAATAGCGAACTGTCACTTTATATTTGTACCTATACATTGTAGGTACTATATTTGTCTAAGCTATACCTACTAATCGCATAGTCATGTCTGCTGAAACGTGAATATGTTGCAAATCACATTAGACGATTGAGACTCGAAAATGGTCCCATTTCAGATGCACGCAATGTAGGGCGGCGCCACTTCTAAAGTCGGCACTATCGATGTTCGGTGCTCATAGTGATTAAAGTACCATAAACTTTATCGTACATACAGAACGGTGCATGGAATCGTTAGATAGTATTTATTTGTTACAAATTCAAATTATATCCAAGAATTCTACTAACGAACAACCATTTTCTATGGATCGTTAATGAAGTTGTTTCGTTTAAATTGTCAGTATATTGAGTTTTCCCGTTTAGTGTAAGTAGGTACACCTGGGACCCAATCGCGCTAATTCTGAACGGTTTGGTAATCCAAAAACCTTATGCTGCATGTTCACGTTTGGCAAACCTCGACAAACGCAAACATGTGAAGCAGGGGTTAGGCTTGCGTTTGACAAATCAAACGTGTGGATGCAGCATTTTTGGTTATGGTTTGGATTTTGTAATATCGTTCAGAATTGGGCCCCCTGTTATAGTTAGTGCTGTTATACACGTCGACGATTACAAACCTTAAATCTAGGTCTACAATCGACATAAGAGCAAGCTGGGACGACCCTAACTGCGGCGGCGACCTTACTCACAAAATGACGGGGCAGTATAATTTGTGTGTGTAATTTGTGTGTCGCGTATCGGAGTGTCCCACATCAAAGGGACCAGCAAACAATACATTGGATACCTACACATTTGAATGAAAGCTTATTGTGGATATAATTACCACTGCCTTGCCTACTAATTCTATTGTTATTTTGGGGCGTTTCCCTGTGGTCCACTTCTAGGTCGTTTAACAAAAGTATATTTTCCCAATTGAAAAGTTGGGCGACTGAAACCAGTAATTTTCATTTCCCTTCATACAGCTACTTCAGTATTTTTTTGGCGCGATCGGGACTTTCCCTATACTTTAAATACCATAATATGACATTCTGTTCTGGTGGTGATTTCCCTTTAGTCCACTTAACGGTGTGTTACTAGTACCAAAATATCTTTTAAAATTGTCGATCGCTATCATACCTAGTACGTACATATTTACAGGTAAATATACGTCAAGCATGTCCTGTGCAAGTACGTCCCACAGTGCACATGCACCGAACCCACAAACGAGAACTAATGATTTGCTTGCGCGTTGAGGTAGGAAGGTATGCAGATTTCATCACGACGTTGCTTCAGCGACGTTAAGCAGCTCCTGTCTCTGTCACCCATGACTACCTACAACCTTCATTTGACTGGTTTCAGTAAAACAATTTCAGTTTAGTGAATGATGGAATAACTTCTGTAGCCCTCCGCACTTTAAATCTTATAGCTGTAGAAATTGACATATTTAATTGTTCGCCGGCGAAATTCGCAGAAAATGTGCTTACCTATTAGACCAAATGACTGATTATTAGATTATATTTGACATGTTATTATGATATAAAATATTTATGTGACATTTTTGGAGTATTATTATGTGTAGTTGTTGTTGTTATTTAATGTGGTAGTTAAGTAATATTGACATTTTGTATTATTGTGTTCATTTAGTTGTTAAATTTGTATTGTATTGTTTTAATATGTTGTCGATTGGGTTAGCCCTGTAATGACACCATGAATTGAAAGTCATAAATTGAAATAAATTGAAATTGAACTTGCAATGTGTAAAGTTATATTAGTGTAAATCGTAATGTTCCAGGTAAAGCTAAGCTTACCTAAAACACCCCACTCCAGGGCGACCAGTTGATAAAACAGGTACGGTAGAAATAGATATACTAAATGCCGAAATCAGGCTATTTAGTTCAGCAATACAAGCTGAAATTAAAGTCTAAACTGGATTTTCCTGGTGCACTCTGGCTTGATTCAGTGAGGCGCCATTGTTTAATTTAACATTATTCACGATATATTTTTGTTCACAATTTGAATAGCACTGACAATACTTTTTTCAATATCTACGGTTCGAGGCAGAGTCATTGACATAGCTAACAAACCCCTTTTAAATATCAATTGATAATAAAAAATATGAATAAATATTGTAAGCAAATAAAACCGAACTGTTACCGATTACCGAAATTGTAGCCTTATTTCTCCCATAGACCTAGTATTAATTAAATTAATCGAAAATAGATATCTGACCAGGTCAGCTAGATAAGCATCATCCTCCTCGTTCAGTCTGGCTCCCGTCCAGGGATGTCTACTACAGACCATCTTTGAACCCTCTGTCAGATAACATATAAAAACAAAGAATTCACATTCCTTTGTTCTCTCGTCTTAGAGTATTCCAAATTTTGCCAGCATAAAATATAGCTAATATTTAACACCTTATACCTAAATAGGTTCAGTCAATGTAAATTTCAGAATTGCTCCGAGATGTAAATAAATGGTACATTGACTTGAACGCTACGGCCTCGTGATTCGACATCGACGTTCGGACGACGAGGAATTTATAATTTTTGTTAAACAGAAACTTGTAGAATTGTAGCCAAGAGAGACAAACAACTCTGAGTAAGTATAAGTTACTTAGTTCATATTTTAATATAAGTAGGTGCACAGAGATTGTGGTTTTATATTTTTATCATAACTCTTTGACTTATTGCAGTGTATTCAAATGTTTCCTGGATATAGGTACTAAAACTACATTGCCATTGGACAATTTGAGTATCTACCATCTAATTGAATTTGTGAATCAACTAACAAACTGTTGTATCGGAGTTTAGTTACAGCCGGCTGCAGCCCAGTCACTGGCTACCGATTTAAACTTCATTACGTGCACACTAAGTATTCTGCGGTCTACGGCACACTGTCAGCAACTTTTAATGGAAACTGGACCGTTGTTTGTTTACATTAAGTATGCACTCAATTAGAATTTCAAACTGCGTTGCAGCGATCGAGTGCCCTGTTTCTGACACGATAATGAAGTTGTTGTAAGAGCTTACAAAGAGCTGGTATTGTATAGTATACTGAAACTGACATGTTTTCACGTCAATTTGTACTTACAATGTACAATATAGCATTGTACAATGTTACAATAACAATGTTACATTGTACAATGCTATATTGTGTGGCCAGCCGCGGATTTAATGCAGTGCAGGTATGGAGACGTAAAAGAGAAGACACCTGTCACTTTCACAAATTATTATGTTTCATTTTATTCAATTCAACTGGATGCTATTTGTTCAGCGCCTCACAGTATCTATTTCTCAAGGGACGCCCCCTATGGTGCACCTGACGTGCACCGACGACTATAGAAGAAGATGACCTAAAGCGGCTAGATGCAGAAGGCGGTGGCGTTTATTGAGGAAGACTTAGATACCGGGGACGTCGACAGCCTGATATGATGAAGACGACATAATTATCATCACTTATTTTAGTGCCAATATCAATACCAAATCAAAATCAATCAAAGTCTTTGCTGATTTTCTCTCTGCCTATTAACATGTCCCCACTGCTGGGGCCTACCTTGTCAACGAGGGCATTAGGGCTATAGTCTACCACGCTAGCCCAGTGCAGGTTGGTGGACTTCACATGCGCCTAAGAATTTCTTCTTCGGCGTATACAGGTTTCCTCACGATGTTTTCCTTCACCGTTTGAGAGCAGTCAGTAAATGTACTTAAATTTAGAGAAACAACCCATGGCTTCGAACTTCGGACCTTACGTTATGATAGGCCGCGGCCGCGTCTTATTCCCGAGGCCACTGACTCTCGCTAGGTAGTTCTAATACATAACTGTATTTTATTCAGGCAATAAGACCCATGGGTTTGATACAGTGTTAAAATTGTATATAAGTACATACAATAAAAATAAAATAAGTAAATAAATGTATGCCACAAAATTATACTGTGACACAAGGCCACAAAGTCGATTATTTTCTGTTCGTTCTCTGAACGGAAAGCCAATATCTAAATATGGGACTTGTCAAGTCCTCACTCACTGCTTTCAGAATACTGTTGTCAGTGCAGCACAGGATGAAGATATGCGATGCGAGCTCTGACAATAGCAACAAAATCGGGCTCCCTCGCTTCGGCAAACATACTCGACCGACTGCAGTTGCGGTCTTCAAAGGAGGCGGTACGTTGAGGTACGGAGACAAGGAGAGAGTATACAATCAGGATAAAAGCTAGCTTCACAAATTCTATTCCATCATTCCCGAGATAGGTAGGTACACAATATCTGTTTGCATAGTGCAAATCTAAAAGTTTGCTGAGTATTTTATGATGGAACTCTAGTAGCATTTCCCATAGGTTTGCATTGTATTTGCAAGTTGAAAATTAAAATTATAATATAACGCTTTTGTATATTTTTTCTGCGTGCTATTAGTTAATTAGCTTGTTCCACTGGGGCTACATGCAAGTAATTTAAATACTGATGAAAATATAACAACTTGGTTTGGTGACTTGGTATCTTTGATCAGTAAAATTCTCTCACAGTTGGAATATTATTATTCGTATTTACTGACATTGAAATTCTTATTTTTTGATATGTAATTGAATAAATACCAATAAATGATTATGATTAATAATTAGGTATAAGTACAACTATTAAATACAGAGTGTAAATCTGCATGCGTGCCATATTCACGGAGGTAAATATACTGCTAATACTGAACACAAATAAATAAACACATGTCAGAAAAAAAATTTCTTTAATTTGTTTTTTTGGGCGAATTTTTTTTCGTCTGTGTATTGTATTTTGGGTTTATCGTGAAAATTTAACTCACAGAAATCGCCGCTTCGCTTCGTTTTGCCCTAAGCTCTGTTCCCACGGCGCAATAAATAAAATTCGTTTATTCCGATCTGCACTCCAAGACCATGTTACCTTAAAATGGTTGTAGATTTTAAACATGGAAGTTTCTTAATTATATAGATTAATTGGTAGCGTTCCTTACTATAAGGCAAGCATGCAGGTTTTACACCTGTATACCTATCAATAGTTTAGTAACCGATCAACTTTAGAAATAGAAACTATTTATTTATTGAAAACTTTATTGCACTAATTTGTACAAAAGGCGAACTTAATGCCAATGGCATTCTCTACCAGCTGACCCTTGGGTCATGCAGATAAATTAGTAAAACTAAACTAATGTTTTGTGATTGTACTTGTGTCATGTGTCACAGATGTTTTGTTATTATTTCTTTAAAACACCAACAATAGGTAAGTCATGACGTGTCGTCGGATGCTAGTGAGAAATACTACGAGTAATGAAGTCACGACATATGAAAATGGTCTTACTCGGAGGTCGCGTCGGGCACTCGACTAGGACGCATCCTGCACTTATTGCGTCTCAAGAGGACGTCCATCCTTTGTGACGTCTTCCGCCACAAGAGCACCGCTGAGGTACAGTGGCAAGGAGAGAGAGCACAAGAAAGAGTGTTTAATCAGGATAAAAGTTTCAACTTCACAATTTCTTTTCCAGCAAACCCGAGGTAGGTACCTATGTACCTACAGGTACATAGCTATCTGTTTGCGTGGTGCAAATCTTTAATTTTCCTGAGTATTTTAAGAAGGAACTCTACTACAGCATTTCCCGTGTAGGTACCCAGTGTCTGTTTTCATCGTGGATTTTTTTGAGTCTATTTGTATGATTAAAAATAATCAATAGGTAGGTATATTAATAATAATGTTATCATAATTTTTCTCATAAGGATTCAGCACGTAACTGACAAACGTTTGAGCACATTGCTGGCGTCTTATTTAGGTATATATAATATTTAATAGTACCTATAATTATAATTAGCAAAACAAAAATTCGAAGTTGTTATTAAAATATTACACAAAACCAGCAACTATAAGTACTTATGTATATTATCATCACCTTTAAGTATATTAGTGAAAGTGAGTATATAAACTTATTTTAGTATTTCTCTGTTAATCACACAAACACGTCATTGAATTCATGAACAGGGTAAAATAAGTTTAGTTTGTAAGATATTACGGATTTGATGGACTTCATATTATTATTAGAACCACATTTATATGCCGTAATAAATATACGATATTATCTTAAAGTTACAGATAGGTACCTAGATACAACTCGATGAATGGGTCGCCTTTAAAAGGTCCATTTCGAATGATAAGATCACTCCTTTATAGAGTTCCATTACCAATTACTCGTGATGAAGTATATTTCATATTGCGTTTTATTTTTCTCGTATCGGTGAGGTTGCTCTTTGCTTAATTCATAACTATTTTCAGATCTAGGTGATAATTATTATAAGTAATTGTAAGACATGTGTAGATTAATAAAAAAAACATTATATTAAATACATAACTAATTCAAATTGATAAATACTATAATAGTGAGTAAGTATTCTGTTATACAGCAAAATTAGTTTATACTCGTATCTAGGTAGGTAGTGCTGTGTTACGGTTTCGCACTTGTAGTATTTGGGTTGTTGCTGAAAGGTGGCTAACCATGAATAGGTACCGCGATGATTCTTTGGATAGTTTCGGATAAAATTATTTTGATATTTTTGTTTAAACCATGGTAAAATAAACATACACGGCTCTTTTCATAACCATTTTTGGAAAACAAATTGGTATTACTAATTTACAAAAAATTAATATTACCTTTGTAATTAATTTTACCTTACGAACCTGTATCGCAGTGACTTTAATTATGTGTTACGTGGTCAGTCAGATTCATGAATCAAAAAATGTAGGGCCGTCATTTCTCTATGGTCACCGTCAGATTCACAGAACACCGGAAAAAGCTCGCTAGTTATTAAATCTGTGGTCAGATTAATCCTAAGAGAAAGTTCACTTATAACTTTCTGCTAGATGATCAGATTAGTCTGAGGCTAGATCTGCCGTGCAATTTATAAACGCAGTAAGACACTTTACTGCGTTCATAATTTTATTACATATTTGACATCGTTGTGATGAGATCTTTCAGAAACAAAGACCCGTTTTTCGCTACGTGTAATAGAAGTGAGAGAAACAAAAACTATAATCACCAAACCACTATACAACACAACGTACAATCAAACTTTCAAACGCGTTTTACTCAAAACTCTCAAATTGTCCTTACTGCGTTTATAAATTGCACGGCAGAGATGTGATGTTGCTCGTTTTTATTAACCTTCTTGTTGGCAACTTGTGACACTTGTCCGTCAGATGAAAAGTATTATATTAGCAAACTTCATTTATAACAAATCAACACAGGGTTTATTTCAGACAAATAAATCCTATTTGTTAGATCGCCAAAACAAATAAGAGGGTATTATGGATCCCATAATAGGATCATAATCCCATCTTAAAATATAATTTAGGCAATTTGATTCAGTAGGTAACTGACTAATTAGCAATATTCCAAAATATAATATAATCGGATTATCAGAAAAAGCTGCTTAAATACGCTCAAAATAATTTCTCGAGTTTTAAGCTCCTAATTATATTTTTTATGTTTTCTCGTATCTGCGTCGTAGATCCCGGCGTTAAGGAAGCACGAAAACATCAAGTTGTCTAAATTACAAATGCAAATAGCATTGAATTCATGATTATTGATGAAATATTGAGATTATAGTTAGGACTAAAAATAATAATAAAAAGAAACGATGTAAATAAACTCACCTAATAAAAATACATTGTAATTGAAATAAAGATTTAAAATATTTTTTTTCGGTTTGTTACAAATTGTTCTATATAGGTGTTACGACATAACAGCATAGATATTCAATTGTAACATTGTCACTCTTATCTTTGACAAGTTCTCAGTTCAGTGGTGCAGTATATAAGTTCCTGTTCCGAGCAGTTTTGACATTACGAACTTTTCTCACCAAATAACTATAACGAGTCTGTAGAGTAAGTGTTTACGTAGTTCACAAGCTAAATTATTATTATAGTTACACTCTACGTCCATATATATAACCATATATTTTGGACAAGGCGTCTATGCATAGATGCCTCATCAAAAATACTTTCCTTACACGGTAAGCAAATCTACATATCAAATGTGTAGTGAGAGTGAGAACACTTATAATAACATGCAACATGTTATGGCGGATGCTGTCACAAAGCAATGCAAAGTGCGCGCCGTTCATTATACGGGCGGGACGGAAGCGAGAGCAATGTTGACAACTTTATTGAGTTTCCGCATATCCGCACATCGGCACATCCGCATTCCGCACTCAGCAGCCGCCCGCCCACCGAAGCTCCGTCGCTTACATTATGCAAACACTAAATAGTCCAACAGCCGTTTCAATTTGTGTGCACATTAAGTGGATGTGTACCTACTTGGTTAAGCTCTGTTTTAGTGAGTTTTTTTATCAGTAATTGCTAGCAAATTGCTGTTAATTAAAAAGTTTTTAGTAAAGTCCACTGTTGGGTCTTCGCTTTCCGTAGGAGTATGCTCACTACGTGCCATATTCTGGATCTCCTGCCCACCTGATCCATCTCACACCTGACGCTGCCAATTGGGTCCAAAACAAAATGAATGTTAAGAGAGATAATTTAGTCATGTTTTGTACAATGTCAATTATAATTATTATGAAATAAAATGATAAACAATAACAAAAAATCTGATTTGCATACAAATGAATATCTACATTAATACGCGTCAGTTTTTATCTACCACCGCTCCCAGAAGAATTTGATGCGTGGTAACTAAACATTTCTGTACATTTTATAAAATATTTAACGATAAAGGCATTTCTCAAGCATTGCCCGTCTGAGCGTAGCTTCGCGATAGCCAGCGCCTAGTACAGCTTATTTTGAGTAACACATAAACCATATTAATTACTTACTAGCAGGTAAGTTTGTCATGAGGGCTGGACTATAGCCATATCACTATTTAAACAACATTTTATCGAGTTTTCCCGCATTTACCGCCGCTACCACACCAGCTTGTGGTGCTTTGCTGTACGTACACTATTTACTACGGGTACAACACAGATGTCAAAGAGATATTTACAGTTCATATATTTTCTTACGTTTACTTATTAGTTAACTATACATTTTATAGAGATATCCCGCATTTTCTTGCGGGCATCCTTTTCCGAGTACCTACTATGTAATAAAATATATCTATTTAAGTAGGTGCCAAAGATTTTGTTGGTGTTTCTGAGTACCTACTATTAATATAGTTTGGCCACAAGTTTATTCGCTCGGGAACCGTTGCATATTGGTTGCCACAACGCACATGTAAGTTTAATTGCACGCCTAGGGCATAGTGTAAGAAATAAGGGTGTATAATCAAAACCGGTCAGAATGGGGAAGTCATAAACTATAAATATTAATTTGTTCTGAGGAACTACGACGTCGATTATGAGATAATAAAACTGCATTCATAGATTTTCAGGAAAACTCAACGCGGCTCGACAATTGGAACACATTTATAGAAGGCATTTAAGAATAGAAGGTGTCTACAATTAAAACAAAATGCTGCATTTAATTATTTTTTTTAATTCCGGAAGTTTTGGGTCCATGACCATGGCCCCCACCTTCACCCCTGTCATCCCCGTCACTCCACGCAAGACCACTGCTTTATTTTTTCGTTTAAAATATACTACGATAAAATACCTAACTTGTTGTTTTTACTTATTTTTATTCACATCACTGGCATGATTAAAGAATTAATTGTTAACTAAATATATAGGTTCCGGGACTCAGTGGCACACATGTCAAAATGTCTAACTCATAAATTGGTCTAATTGTCAAAACGTGTGCGTGGTGTAATGTACAATTGTCAGCTGTTGTCGACGTATAATTTGTATCCCTGAGTGAGAAGTAGAGTTTGATGAGCTGTTTAACATTATTTAAACAACATTGTGAGCACTAGTTAGGTGTTAATGATAGGTACCTATTTTGATGACGTTTTTATGAATAGGTACCTATTACTTGTACACCTACTTTCCACAATTACCTCTCGGCGGGCGCTGTGGCCCGTGTAAAGCCCTTTAAGTGAGTCTCCTGCCCCTCCCCTCCTCCCCCCTCCCCCGAGTACAGCGTAAGCTATTATTATTTACTAGAACCACAGAATAAATAATAGTAGAACGCATCTGTAAGTTTAATTACACCTACGCACGTGTACGGCAAAGTACGAATAAACCATAAACCACCACCAACCACCTTTCTTTAGTACGAGCTTAGTTTTGTATAAAGGATTTCACACAGCTGACCTGCCATGCGCGTGTGTTATTGCTTTTCACCCAAATTACAAACTCAACTTTTCACGTCTGATGAAAGAACATTCATGCATTTGAGTGAGATTCCTATAAGTCTCGGAAAACAGTTAACTAACCAGAAGGTGCATTCGCGCTTGAAAGTGGAGCCAAAATGCATTGACACAGCGGAGCATCATCTACTTATATTGAGGTGTATACCGTGGGCGTGCGAAATGTATGGGACGTTCTTTAGGAATTTTCATAAATGTCCTAAATAATGTTTTCATAACTGTCGAGATCGGTTGAATAGTTAAGCTGTAATAGTCTAACAAACAGACAAACAAACTCACATTCGGATTTAAAATATTAGTTAGGAATCTTTAAATTATAGAAAGTTATGTTATGACACCATTTTGAATATTAACTACTTACCAATTAATCATCGGATGGAAAAAAACCGGCCAAATCATAATCAAACGCATTTGCGTCTCCTGAACAAAGTAGACCATATTATTATGGTGTTCCAAAGTGAACCGAAAGTTTACAATGGTAGTGTTAGCTGCTAGTGTTGTGCATGTATCCGTGATGAAAAAATAGAATAGTTTGTTTTCGTATTGATTGGCGAACTAATATAAACTTGTACCAACTGTTGTGCTGGTGCAGGTGAGCAATTAGACGAAAGTTTCTCAAGGCGCAGTTAGGACTACAGATCCGATGGGTCACAGTGTAATAAAAGCTGCGCAGCTGCGCTCAGTATGTCGACTTGAATAATGAATAATTCCCGACAATGAATGAGTAATTACTCGGGGGCTTTCTTCTTCCCTATCGCTCCACACAACTATGGAACCGTCTCTTGCAATCCGATACAGACCCACAATAATATCTTACAAACTTATTAATTAAAAGAGCAGTTGTCTTAACAATAATTTTATAGTGATTTTATTTCTTATACAAATTACTTACCTACTTAAACTAATAAATTAAAAATAACTAACTGAGATAAAGTAAACTAAACATAATGCCTCATTATTAAAGTAATTACCCACCAAAAAAACTTGTATAACTATATTTGTAATATTATGTCAAAGGGACTGCAAATTAATCTGTTGATAAAACAAGGGAATGGAAAAAAATTTAGAAAATTTATTTGGTAATAAGATTCGCCACTGTTCATTGACTATTAGTAGCAAATTGTCACCCTTTGGTAATATACCTATAATAATTTTGGATATAATAACGGTAACTTTAGTAAAAAAATTCTCGGATATAACTCACGACACATCCAAGCAGTCTTGACAGATAATGTTTTCCTTTGCCGGAACATAATTTAGATTTCCCGGCGGTTTATACTTTAAACTTTAAGTACCTATTCGACTGTCTATAAATTGTTAATCAAGCCACAAAATGAAGACAGCATGCCATAACGCTACTAAACAATTTTGAAGCAGGGAATAACCTGTATGTAGTTGTTCACTGTTATGCACACCCCGCCTGGTGCGCCCCCCCACAAGAAAGAATGCAAGCATAGTTCTGCGATACAGGGCTGCGCTGTACTGCAATCTCAAGTATTAGCACGCATACAAGTTACGAGGTATACGTAGCCGGAATATTTTCAAAGTTGGAATTAATAATTTTAGCATTATAACTTGACTTTTATAATTGCCAATAATCAGTAAAATTATAATCATCATTTTCATAATATTTTACAGGATTTTCATCATTCATCAACTTTTTGTACCCAACGAGTAACAGGATAAAAATTCTGCATGTAAAAAATCATTAAAATTTTATATTACCACAATATTCCTGCGACATAGATTCGTATGCATCACTTATTAATATAGGTACCTACATATTTAAGCCTTGTTTATTATTTTTCAAGTCGTGATGTTTTCGGGGAAGAAAAACGTAAAAATAATGTGTCGAGTATTACACGGGCATTCCCTTTAATTATTATTTAATTTAGAATTATCCAAAACAGGTCACCTAAAAGTTGTAAAACTTTGATCCGGTTCCGAGTGCCTTTGTAACATTTGTTTGTTGTAATAGGTATTTGAGTCAATATAGAGACGCGATATATGTTAGTATACTTACATTGATTTACTGCTTACAAATAGACCAGCTGTGGTGTTGATTACTGCGTGGTTGGAGTTGGGCCAGGTTCCCGGAGCGCTCACTGGAGATCGTTCCTATTTAGAATTGGAGAAGTTTGTCAAGCCAATAACTTTTAGTCGGATATTAATGACTGACCTATTTCTGTGGATGGTGCTTGGCGAGGAATTGATCAGAAGTTAGCCCAAGATCAGGTTCGCGAGCTTTAGAATGTCAGTGTCTGACTTATCAGTACTCTAACAACCATAAGTTAATGTATTTTATATACTTTTTGTATGATAAGCAAGGATCGGATCCAGGATGCAATTTGGGGTGAACGACCTCAAACGTTATGCTTAACATGGATGTGACTCGGGCTTTCCTGGGGTTTTGGGAAATGGGTTATTAATTAATGAAACAAAATTTAAAATGTTCACTATCTATAAGAGGTCATTTATTTTACATATTTATACTTTTAAAACATACTTTACATACGTCAGGTAATAAAAACATAGGTAAGACTCGCGGGATTATAAGTTATATCCATGTTAAGGTAACGGACTTAAATCCCGGGACATTGCATCCTAGATCCTATCACTGATGATAAGTGGTGTATTTATCGATATCTGAATGAAATTGTTATTATTTCTGGCCAATACTTAAAGAAAAACATATTATACACAATCTTAAGTAAAACTATATCTTGTTATCATAATAAAAGTCAATTAAAAACACATGAATATTAAATCAAAGTCGCTCAAGGGACTATGAAAAGAGACGTGCTCGGAGTTTCTCTGAGAGACAAAACCCTAAATGAGGTGATCCGCCAGAAATGCAAAGCTTTCGACATAGATCAAAAAGTTAGTAGGTACTTTACAGTGGCAGCGGGCTGGTCACATATGTCGGACAACCGATAACCGCTGGGGTAGACGAGTTTGCATTCCTTTTCAGCACTATCAGTGCAGAAGTTGTCCTACGGACAGACCCTTCAGGTCCTTAACGTTAACTTCTTAAAAACATAGGACAGTCAGACAAAGAAGCTTTCTACGGAACCTTAAAAATGTAAGATAAGTTACTTTATTCACTTTAAACTGCATAAATTCTCGCACACCAAGCGGTTATTCTTACCTAAGAAAAGCAAAAACTGTCCGGATGCTAGTTCAAGTCTTTGATTTACTTTGCATTTACCTCCGTCGATCCTATGTGACAATTTATGTTCCCCGGTAGGTGTTATTTGCATACTTGGATATCTTCAGAGTTGGGTGTAACAAATACCCATTTTTGTTCTATGACATATTTTTCAAGACGGGACATCGCTGAATCCTTAATATTATGTACCTATGATCTAGAATAAATATTGTTATATTTGAATATATTTAAAAATAATTTACCAGCTGCCTACACATATTCAGTATTGTAACAGCTCAAGAATATACCAGTGTACGTTTCGTCATTTATTATTAATATGGACTCTTTTTTTTCAGGTAACGAATGTCGTCGAACAACAAGGGTTGGAAGAGTTACGCTCGCTCGCTTTTTACTTTCTCGCACCCCCGTACCGTAGGTTCTAAGGGTAAGAGGAAGTATTGTAATCGCAAAAAAAAACTTTTTCGCGAAAGGGTGTTCTGAGTAAAAATTTGGTAATTAAATCGAAACCTCGACATTTTTAACCCGACAAAATTGTTAACTTTTAAAATAAAATGATAGTAACATCAAAATAAATCCTCATTTATCATATCTAAATAACAAATCCGTATTAAAATTACACGGCAGAATATGATTCATATTTCCTGTCGGGCAACAATTTCATGTTCGCATAAAAAATATTGTTACATTCGAACATTAAAGCTGAGTTATTATAATTATTTATATTGGCATTAAGACTATATTTATCTTAAAATACAAATTGGTAATATTACAGAGGTTTATGTACGGCGGCTAATAAAAATATCTTTTCTCAAAAAAGGCTCAAACGATTTTGATGAAACTTTGCACTTCATACTTGCATAAGTTTGTCTATGACAATGACCCATTGTGCTGGGAAAAATCTAGTTTGTATTGTTCCCCTACAACTGAAATTGAAACTTGCTATTTACTCACAAAAGGTTTTAAGAAACTATTGTATCTAATAAACGAATGAGTATATATTTTTTGGTCATGCAACATTACTATAACAGTATAAGTTTGGTGGGCTGATCGTAGAGAGAAAACCATACAAAGTTGTATGAAAAAAAGTTCGTTAGGAACTCATGCGTGGTCTTTAAAAAGTAAAATTAAAAAGAATCGGCGGGAAAGTTTAGTGCGGACCGCCGTACAACTTATTACTCTACTGTTGCTTTTTAAAATAAACAAGGTTTAGTACAAGCATAGTATAAAACAAGCGTTAGCATAGCTTAGCTCTCTGAACAACACATTTACCGAAGTATTATGCGGATGTAGTATATCGATAAAACTTTTGATTAGATTTAGTAGAAGCGAGAGAAGAGATTATTGAATTATTCAATCGTGTGGGCTTCCGCTTGTAATTTAAAGTTGTCGACGGAAAGGGGCAGTGTCATAACTAGGTTTAGTGTAAATTAGTCTTCCCAGCTAGGTACGGGAGGGTCAGGTCAGACAGTAGGTAGGTACTTGGTAGGTACCTACTCAAGTTGTCACTTTTCGAGCTTTATCACTAACTAGCCTATGCCCCGCGACTTCATCCGCGTTATAAAGTATACTGTTTATTGTATAATTTTTACCCGTTCTAATCATGCCAGTTTTTTTGTTTTAAAGTTTGTCAATAGATGGCGTTAGGTGTATTTTACACCCCGCTATCATTTGGTTCTTCGCAACTATATAAGATAAGCGTGCAAATATCCTCTAGTTATTACCTCTTTATTATTAGTATAGATATAGATAGTGATGTGATGCATATTGATGGACTATATGTAAAGTTTGTATAGGTGTTGCTCAATCACGCTATAACGGTGAAACTTCCACAGTGAGGTACCTATTTTAAAATTCGTGAAGTTGTGAGATCTAAGTTAGGCGAGTTCCAAGTTTGGCGCCTAAAGTTGTATTGTCGTGGCGACCCAGTTCCGGCTAGTTAGATGAACGCCAAGATTATCTTGCGTGCGACAGCCAGCGCCCTCGCCGCGCGCCGGAGCTCATATTCATTATAAATTAACGGAACATGATAAGGAACCATTACATGCATGTAATGGCTCCTTAACGTAGTTATAGCTTGATATCATTGGATGGAAAACACGAGGGCGGGCTCATCGTCACACCAGATTCAGTTGAGTTGTCAAATTCAGTCTTTTTTTAAATCGTATGGCGTTTATTAATAACAAAACTGTTGCCCGTGGTTTCATGTACCTATGTGTTATTCTGATGTATTTCATCAAAATCCGTTTTGACAAACATCCTTACAAACTTTCGCGTGAGGCACATGTAACTTTTTGCCGGAAACTTTTTTTTCACTTTATGCAAATGTTAGTGTACTTTTGTTAATAATGTTTCGACAACTGTTAGACGTGTTGCTTTGCTGTCTTTTTTAAAAATTAAACTTTTGTCATTTCGGTTTTCCAGATCACAAGACCATAGTTGCTTTTACTTTGGCTTGCTAATGTATGAAGAATGAAATTTATTTATTTTATCTTTATTGCACATGTAGGTATTGTACAAGAGGCAAAATTTCGGCTCCGGTCGTGTTTGTAACCAGTTCCAAACAAATATTTTTTTCTTTGTTTGTAACCGGCGATCGTCAATACTAATGATCGCAGTTTGTAAGTCCCAGTTACGAAACAAGAATCGAATAATTTGGTCGCTGTATTTTCTTTCCTTGTAATTAGTTACGATTGAAGAATTTATAATGTCTTCGTTTGTAACAAAAATCATTAGTTACAAACAAATGATTTTCGGATCTTTAATAAATTGAAAAGTTGAAGATCCGTAAATTATTTGCTTGCAACTCGGTCTTCTTATATCAATAGCTCAATCCATCGGAGTAAATCAGTACATCGGGGTAAATTCAATGGCTTTGGAGTTGCAGTTGGACTGGCGCCGATGCGCATTCACTTTGTAGACTTGTTTGGGTCCACTAGTTTACAGAGCCATCTCATTACCGGCTAACGTATTCCACCGTTGTCCTTGATGTCAGGTAAAATTAATTCGCCGCACCTTTTAACAGAGAGTCATGCTGGAGTCGGTCCCTCTGGGGCGTCGGAAATTTATACGCCACATTGACTATTCAAAAAGGTCTCCTGACAAAAATAAATGAGACCCGCCGTAGTGGAGGATAAAACATAAATGATGCAGTGTTCGCCGTGCTGCATGTCCACACCATCGCGCTTCGGCGGTTCAGTTCAAAAATTGTTAATTTCAATCAAATGTAGGCCCCATTTGCACGAGCGTAATTTCATCGCGCGATTTTTTTACACCTAAATAGAATATAATATGGGCTTTCACTAAACTGTTCACACGGGCGGGGATTTTTTCTGTATGTAAGCGTAAAAAAATCGCTACAACGCGCAATGAAATTACTTAGGGGCTTATTATACTCTGTACGGAATGTCTAGCATAGGTTTCCTGCGTTTTCCTGAATGTAAAAATTAACTACTGGTACTATTAAATAAATTAAAGTCATGAAATGTATAGCCATTCACCAGTGGGTCATATCATATAGGTCTACTGGGAAAAACCTTCATTATACAGCAAATAAACCAATTAAGCTGCGCACAACGTGGCCAATTCAGTCGGCATGTTATTAGCGGACATTAAGTGAGCATGTCGTCTAGAATTATGGGGCGATATATTATTTTATATATTTTCGAGGGTAGCAGCTGCTTGCGGGACCGTGCCTCGCCCTTATTAAGTTTGACCTCTGCAATACATTAACCGCAGAGTCAGAGCGAGACAAACACCCTTAATTTAAAGCTCTCGTCTGCCTCGGTGCCTGTGCCTCGCCGCGACCCCGAATGCTTCGCTAATCCCGCATAACTTATTAGCTTAAACATTTCTGGGAGTTATTTACCGCAAAACACTTCTAGCACCTACCGTGTTATAACACCAGCCACTTTATCTACCACCTTGGTAGATATGGATTCCTAATTCAGAAGTGCATACTATCATAATATTATGTACAATCTGCTCGGATAGAGTCAACGGAGGTAGCGTAGAAATTAATTGATGTGTAACAGAGGGTATGGCGCAGGCGGTAGGTTGAGCAGAAATACAGTGCAATATTTCACAGCCCATCGAGTGTGCCGCGCTCTGGTGCCCCCCGGCGTCATTTATTCACTGGGGGCTTTTTGTGGGATTGCTGCGGCATAACTCGCCCCGTGCCGCAGAGCCTGATCAAACGTCTACGGCTACAGTGTTGCGAAATGCAAAATGTTTCTTCAACGTTTTGTAGAAAAACTATACACTGACTTCAAAAGTTGCCTTTATTTACTGACACTGCCAGACTTAGTACCTACTGAAACTGTTTTTTTTTCGCAAAAAACATAATGTATGCAAAACTCGCTAAGCAAAATATGGAGTAAAAAGACCGACACTCACTTGTCAAGTGAATGTCCAGTAAAAAAAAATAGCCACACCTGAGTAAAAGGCGCCTTCGAGAATTTTCCTCGAATTAATTTCATTTCTCCTACCATGACTACGGCGGTTTAGTTAGCAACCGTTTTTGAGCAACGATTTTTGCCAAGCCTACGTTAGGGAAAAGCATTCTAATACAGATAATTTTTTTTAGAACAAGAAATTAAAGAAACGGAAATTTATGTAAGTATTCTTCATATCCAGTAGTTATAGTTAGTATTTTAGAAAGTTATAATAAAATTATCCTATGATTATCCTACGCGTTACTGCTTGAAGATCGCTTTAAGATAGACCATTCTCAGTAGTTCCATCGTGTTTTTGTTCCATGGAACTATAACAAATAACTATAATATAATAACTATAGTGCAACTATGTCTTAAGATAAGCCATTACTGTACAGAAAACGATTTAAACAGCGTTGATGTCATGGTGAACGTTTAAAAGCTAAATAAGATTCAGGTTAAATGAATTTACTTAACTGAAATTGTTATGTAAGTTGTAGTGATTGCTTCGTTATTTGGTTCCCAGTACGGGGTGGTGTGGCAATCTAATCTTGTCTGTTTGCGAGTGCGCTCCGGCGCGGCGGGCGGCGGCGGCACGGTGCACGTTATATAGGTATGCAGCAAATCTACGAAGGAATGTTGGAGCAGACGCTTCTGTTTACATCCGATAATTGCTTTAAAGTTATCTGTGTTGTTGTTTATTTTTAACTAGAGCTCCGCCCCGGTCTCTTCTTTGCACCGTGTCCGATTAATCACTTTATTAGTTACTGTAACAAAAGTATGGACACAGTATGATCTTAATTTAGTTTTTAATTTACTTTTTTTTGTAATGAGGAAACCCGTTGGAGAACTAAGGTTACCATACACATAGCAAGTTGAAGTGGCTGTGGGCAGGTCATGAGGTAAATTGTGGAAGCTTGGTCAAGTTACTGCATAAAAAATTTAAAGTAAAGCTTCCCATCCCTATGAGCTATAATATAACTAAGTAGGTGAATAATACCTATTACAAAGCTAATTCTGCTTACAGTCGTTTATTGAAAGTAGAATTCGAGGCATCTAGTGAACGGATTAAAGTGTTTTAGTTTAAATTGCATCGAGAAATCTCTCTACAGTCGCTAGTTGTATCTCAATGTTGCGAATCGTGATCATTCTATTCCGGGCGTAATGGGGTGGTTGATTCGCCATTCCCTTTCCTAGATATTTCCAATTGAATGTGCAAATTTCTTTAGGTGATTGTACCAAGCAATTGCGAGTACTGAAGTAAATAATTTACAACTTTGGCAATGTGAAATTACCTACCTACTTTATCGAAGTTTCAAGATATCATAATAGCATAAAATGAATGACAACAGTCTACATAATGCAATCTTCTATACGAATTACTTTTTATTTTAGTGACTTGGATGATTAAGTCCTAGCCTAATTGCTAGTACTGGAGACAATCGTAGATATCTAATATACCTGGAACATTAATTAATTTATAACTTATAACCTGTTTATATGTATAACGGTGTGAGGCAGGGAGATGTCATATCTCCGAAACTATTCACCGCTGCACTGGAAGACGTCTTCAAGCTTCTGGACTGGAACGCACTGGGCATCAACATAAACGGCGAGTATGTCACTCATCTTAGATTTGCCGATGATATCGTGGTCATGGCTGATCATGGCACATCGCTCGTAGAACTGACGGCCGCTGGGGCAGAAAGGTTCTCGAGTGGCGACCACTTATCGGAAGACGCAGTGTAGGCAGGCCTCCCACAAGGTGGACCGACGATCTGGTGAAGGTCGCGGGTCCCAGCTGGATGAGGTTAGCGCAGAACCGGTCGTCGTGGAGATCCTTGGGGGAGGCCTTTGTCCAGCAGTGGACGTCTACAGGCTGACATGATGATGATGATGAACCTGTTTATAAAGCGAAGCAGAGAAAAAAACAATGATGAACACGTTGATGATCAGTGGTCGGACCACTGTGTAGCAAGAACCTCAAAGCAGCGGCTCCAACCCAACATTTACTTGTCATTCAAATTAGAGCATTAAAACCTGTTCGTATAATATATTTCGTAATGTCAATATAAAAAGCCGTCGGCGGGCAGGCAGCGCGCCTACAGCTACCATACAACTCGTCGCGGAGCCCGCGCGCTGCAAGCAAGGAGACCGCGTGCATACTATATAGTTTATGGCGCGCTGCCAACGAGCTGGCACCTCGCGGGCGGCTTTTTAGCGCGGGAAATTTTAGGCGGTGCTGTGGTGGAGGTGTGTCGTTGCCGTGCCGCAATAATGTAATACGACCTTAATGCGTGCCCGACATTGGTTGAATGTCTCACGCACGAGTGCCGATCGAACTGACGACGTCCAAACACGCCGAGTGTTAAGCCAAGTACATAAATATAGTGAATTCTTTAAGTATTGTGGGTTCCCTTTGACTCTGGTAAAGTTTATGGTTAAAAATTGTTTATTCCTGCAGATATATTAGCTACGGCGCGGCGTAGCATTCGTAGCTCTGCGTAGGCATCTATTTACGATTTCTCTTCTCAAATGCGTAGCAATTACTTTTCTACCAGTTGACTTTTGATAGTACTTACCTACATAAAACTTTAATTTAATTTGTTTAATTATACCATGTGACAGATCGCGAGTTTACTTTGCGACAAATGGACATAAAAGTAAAATAAAACTTCCATTTTCAGTTGAATAAGATAAAATCCTAAAAACTTTGCGAATTTTCCTCATCACTTAAGTATTAAGTTGTTCCTGGGGCTGACTGCATGAATGAATAGCGCTGAGCCTACTTTAAATGTATTAAGGTCATAGGCATTTGAACTAGGTAGGTAAAGAGGTATTTCTTGTATACTTACCTTTTTCTATGTATTGTATAGTAAGTTGATTTGAAAAACATTGTAGAAATTGCTTACAACAAAAACCAGTTTTAAAACGTTAGCCGCTCATTAGCAAATTGTTTAATTGTAGTTAGGTGGGTAGGTGTATTGTGGTGATCGTGATGAGCGCGCAGTCGTCGGAATTGTTTCTGATCCCTCGCCTGTCGCCCCCGTGATGAGGGAACAAGGGCAGTGGCAAAAAAGGGGTTGTGCGTTCCGAAATGTTCACAATATATCAGCACAAAGTGACGATCCTTTCGAGATTCCAATCGGAAATATTTCTCCCGTTTATGTCGATCGTAACTTGCTATTGCTACTGATACCGGCCGGGGCTTGTACTAATGTTAGACATTATCTTTATGTACAGCTATTTGTTTCCGTGCTTACTTACCTACGATTCTACTTTAACTCAAAAGTAAATATTTTATTGCATTTGAGTGCACTGGGGGGTACATGTCATTTAATTTTATTTATCTCATGAGAATAAAGAAAAAAGTTATTTGAGGAAGGCTTAACCAGTATTAGACAAATACAGGTGAAAAAGAACATATATTTAAGAATTGGGATGAACATCAATCAAGATCTTTATCAAGAAGCCAGACAGCCTATAGAGGTATGTAATCAGTATCGATCACTAATTCCGAAATTAAGATCTTGCAATTCAAACTTAGATGTTAAACACGATAAACTGACGTACTTAGATGTCGATTTCAAGATCCGGTTCCACTGCAATTACGGTCGCTGAAACCATTAAAACTAAAGCGTAATGAGATTGGAATCCCGGCGAACTGTCTTCGTATGCTCGATGTGGTCGTCGTGTTTATTTGACTATCACTAGTGGACCCAACCACTTAGTGATGTGATTTTCCAAATCCGCCAATATGCGGCGACGACAATATGACAATTGTTGCATTGTGGTTCCAGCATAACATGTTTTATTAGCTTTTCTCGTTGTATTTTTATTACCGGATGAAACTGTGCTTTGTAGTATCTAAAGGACATTTCTCCAATTCCCCTTTCATCTCCGGATTATCTGCCCGGGCGAAAAGTGCATCCTTGTTGTCTTTGGCGTCGCAATGCGGATGATATAAAATGAGCAATACCGATAGTAGAATGTAGAATCCCTAACAGAAAAGTAGGTGGGAGTTTATAGAAAGTGACATTTTGGTGTCCATCCGTCCATATCGGTGAACGTAAACAACATCGTTCAGCGGTCCATAAGTCACTGTATCCAATGGATTTTGGGAAGGATTGATCTTAGACTAGTTCCTAATTTGTAAAGAGAAATGATAGAATAGATCTCGTTGATTGATATTTAAATTGATCGAAATGATAGACCTTTGTTTCGGATGACAGTTTTATTTTTGAGAGCTGTCGTCAACAACAACTCATCGAGATCTATCATTTGTCTTTACAAACTAGTATAAACGTCTATAATATATCTGTCTACGTCTAGGATCAATAGTTTTTGAGGTTTTGAGATACCTACAGTGGTTTTAAGTTTGACAAAACTGTCATATGAAATGAAGATCTCGACATGTCTTAGGTAAATTGCGTAATTAGTGAGCGGCACCGCCACTGCGGCGGGCGCCCACGCCGGCGCCGGTTCTGTAAGTTTTGACAAGAGCGGCGGCGCCGCTGACTATAATACCACCCTAAGGCAGGATGACAGCGGGAGGGCTCTCCTGTTACGGGGTACGCCGACTCTACTTCTTTGTCTTGCACAGCTAGCATGGGACCTTTGTGCGAGTTGTACCACTTTCGAGGCACAGAAATTAAGCCCTCATTTTAAACTCGAAATCTGGGAAGTTTCTTTGCAGCTCGAATTAGCTGCAGAACGTTCCGCTCCAAATTTCTTGGAAACTACCTCAAAAGGAATTTTCAAACTATGTCTCTTTAATTACGAGCAATATCAAACTGAGAAGAAGGTTTATTAAAAAGAGGAAAATTTGAAAATTTGCCGTAAGTTATTAATAAGCTCGAAATACAGAAAAAACTTATGAATTAAAAATTATGTCCTTCATTTAAACGGCATGCAAAATTATCTAGTTTTTTAAAATTATTATGTATCTACTTTAGTGTAAGTAGAGATAGAGACGTAGAGGCACTGCATATATATCTAAAAGATACGTTAGCTTATATGAACTTTATCCATTCACAAGGCAGACGAACCGGTAACAACAAGACTTCCAAGGCTATTGGAAGAAATTCTAGTTCCGTTTAGAAGATTGTAAGAACATCACAACCTCAGCTTACAACATTCATTTGTGAGTGCATCCGGGTGCATTCACCACACCAGCCCCTGTGTAGGCACGGAATATCGCCAACACCGTATATGTAGCCAGTTTCCAATTTCATCCATCAGCGGCATCAGTTAAATGTTACTGATATGATACATGTTACTTGTGTGTGTGAGTGTGTTTGTGTGTAATGTTACGATACAGTAATAAAAGCGAACTTCAATTTGAACATTAAAGTAGTCTACTTTAACCACAAATCGTCTTGATTTCTCTCAAAATGTCATAAAATCTGTCACGGATCATATCACATGTATGTTCCACTACGTGAAAATGACCGAATTATTTGCCCGAAACACAATTAATACAACAACCCAATATAAAAACCACAAATGTCGGCTATAATCTCGCCTTAAAATTACCAAAGTATCATCGTTAAAATAAGACTCATAGCTTTATAGTGCAGGCAGGCATCTGCCTGTTCATATTCATGCTCATGTTCATATTCATGTTCATATTCTATTCATCATCTTCTGTAGATTCCTCTCAGTTCGGAGGTTCGACAACATCTTGGTTATTCTAAATTTAAAAGCAGCTGTTCGAAACGAGGTATTGCAGCCGCGGAATATATTTAGCCAAGAATGTTTTGTAACGGGTAAATATAGGGAGAATTTGAAATATGACGGTGAACCGGAAGAGGGACGGCGCTCTGCCGGAGAGGAAAAGCTCACAAACTGGCTCACCTGCTCCCAACTGTGTGACTTGGTGCTTTTATAACTAAGGATATATAATCCTTAGTTATCCTTATGGTATTTCAGAGAACTTCTTAGAAACTAAATCATATTTTTTTAAAATTAATTTCCTTCTCCTTAAGCTCCGTTCCATAAAAAAATCAAACGTGTTTACAGTAGTTTCATCTAATTAAATTTCTGAGAACCGCTCCAGGAAATTGTATTAAATTGAAATATTAAGGACACGGCATTCCACAGACGGCTCATGCCCGACGCCTGCCGGTTTAATTTGTGCAGCGCAGCCCGATCCCGGACTTATTATATTTAGTTTGAGTCTCAGGTTTAAATATAGCACCCTAGTATGACGGACGGTAAAAAGTAATATTTATGTTGCCTCAGGGTATAACTGGTATAAGCTTAAGCAAATGACGTCAAAACCCAGAGTCTACTCCCAGGCCAGCATCTTTTTCTGTACCTACGTACTTTGGGAATTAGACAAGGATAGGACAAACCACAAATAAATATAACAGCCAGACCAGGCCCAACTTCCACAAAGCTGTATTTCCCCTGTGGGACTGAAACACATGGCGTTGGCAGCCAACGACAAGCCACTAAGCCATAACGATGGTCAATCAATAATAAAACTGTTACTACCTCGCGTTTTAGGTATCTACCTTAGTATATTGTTACATCTTTTGAAAGCACGCATCGCATTTTTACGGTGACCTCGCCCGCACCGGATTCGACTGGCCTGTTGGCGTAGTGGTAGTAACACTGCCAACTGCGCCAAAGGTCGTGGGTTCGATTCCCACCCGGGACCAACATTTGTGTGATGAGCATAACTGGTGGTTTTCGGATTCTGGGTGTTTGTATGTATTTATTTAAAAGTATTTAAGTATGTTTATCAGTTGTCGAGTACCCATGTACAAGCTTCGGCTTAGTTGGGACTAAACAGCCGTGTGTAAAATTGTCCAAACTTTATTATTAAAAAAAAAACATGCCGTCAGTATCAGACCGCATACCGACGGCATGCGATACGACCACATGCTGACTTACGACAGTCTAGACCGCAGAGCTACGTCCGACAAACAAAGGTACGGTCGACCGCACATCAGTGGTAACAAACCCAGTATAAACTGGTCTCGCGTAGTATTAAAACTCCCTAATAGGCTAGGCCAGCTCAAGGTCAAAGTGTTTCCACTGATGTGCGGTAGACTGTACAATAATATTTGATCAAATAATAAAAGTTCCGGCACGGCAGCGCGGCGCTATGCCACTTTCTCATTACGTGGAGTACGTGTTTTGTTAAGGGACAAATTAAACATTTTATTATCCTGTGTCCATTGCACCCTACGATACCCTGAAAACTCCGTCAGGATAGGTGCACCAACAAGCGTGCATGAACAAAAACTCCGAATATTATGCATTTCATCACTTTCTTTCAACGCCCCATTATTCCTGAAATTATAGAAATTTCAGAAACAAAGTATTTTTCAAGACAATATGCACTTAGTACACTTAATCCATAATTACAACTGAACTAAGCTCCAGTTTGAATACTACAAGTATAGATAGGAAATATCAAAATAAGATAAAGACAACGCAATAAAATAAATAATTAACAAAGAATATTGTGAAATTGATACGGGTGTGTACCTACTTTGAAAATTAAATCCGTTGCGGAGGGGAGGCAATAAAAAGGCAATCAAAGGGGTGCGGACGGAGAGAGCCCCGAGGCATATTTCTGGATGAGACATATTATAGAGCTAACTAAGCCGTTGATTGGATAAGGTGCGATTTTAAAATTATTAGAAAATATGGAGTAGGTATTCAAATTGTGTAGAGCGTGGCACATTTGAAACAGGTATATGCTATTCCTCAAACGGACTGTATTATGTTCTACGACTTTGAAAATAATGTTTTTGTTTGATAATTATTAATGCACAAACTTTATTGGTAAAATCAGGGGCCATTCGCGCTACATCTGGACGATATTACCAAATCCAAACCGTAACCAAAAACGTTATGCTGCATGCACACGTTTGGAAAACCTTTACAAACGCAAGCCAGACCCCTGCTCCACACATTTGCGTTTGTGAAGGTTTGCCAAACGTGTACATGCAGCATAACGTTTTTGGTTATGGTTTGGATTTCGTAATATTTTTATTATTTTTATTCAGGAAAGCCCCCAGGTAATAATTCGTCGAGTATTTAGCTACATTTTCTTGACAGACAGACGACAACAACGTTGAGAAGATTGGGGTGGCGTACATTGAAAATGTGTAGCCAAGAAAAAATACACCCTATTTTTTTTTTTTGAAACCAGGAAGGTTCGAATTTATTGTTGGTATTATAGAGCCACATTCGCTAGAAGTGCAAGGAACTGATTCAGAGACCAACTTTAGGTCCTGCAAGCTCCGAGTCCCAGACCAACAAAAAGATGTGTTCTTGGGTCCCGACTTATATTGTTACATCTTTTTTTATTGTTATAGATATTGTATGTTAGTACAAATATAATGTAGGTTCAAATGTAATATAGATTTTTATATTCTTATATTCTTACGATATAGTCTGTAAAGTATTTGAAATATTGTTAATATTATACGTTAGAAGATAGTGGAGTCTCAATAGAAAATATAAACTAATTCCCGGTAAAGTAGGTACACCTACTTTTCAACAGTAATGTCCTAAGCATAAACGCAGTATAGTGCTTGCAATATTGCAGGCAGTCGCATGCGAATACTTTTGTCTCAAAATACTAAACAACTTTCAAGAACAAAGTAATAACGTGTTTCAGTGTTTCGTAGAAGGAGATTAAATTCAGTTATTCTCGTTCGCGAACTTTTCGCTGGCAGGTGTCAGACTGTACAACTGCTGCTTAGTTTGTAAGCATTTGCAGCTTTTGGCGAGTGAATTACATTCGTTTGATGCGAGTTGTTAACTAATTTAAAAATAGTTGGTGCAGCAAAAAGGCTTGCGAAACGATAGAATAGATACACAATGGAGTAACTTTTACCTTTTGAGAGAGTAGCTGCATTGCAGCAGATAACGTTGAAAACTCATATAACATTTGATACTCATCTGAGTAGACACAACTAAAATGTAACTATAGAATTCCAGGCGTTGTAAAGCTGAATAGGGTGGAAATGTGAGCTGCATTACAAAGGAAATAACGAACCGTATCTACGTACGGATGTATACAGTCAAACGTACCATAGTAAAATCGTAGAAGATACGGTACTCACTACATTTCGTAAACGAAACCAATACGCTCGGTGCACGACGACACGCGGTTGTACAATCATCAGTAAAGTATTTTTAACTACGATAAAATATCTTCCTCTTTTTGGTTTCATCTAAGTTTTATGTCATTGAATGGTGGGAGGTAGGGCGTCGCCGCGTGGAGGCGTCAGAGGTCTACATTAGCAACCCCTGACTTTTAAATATTTAAGAAAGAAAAGAAAAATAAATCCTGTGTTATAAAGAATCATAATCGAAACGTGATACCTACCTATTACGAGTAGAAATGCCGTCTAAAGTGTAAAATAGCTATACCAAATGTTCATAAAGTTGATAAACACACAATCTTTTCAATCAACATTGTTATATTACAAACTTGATTCTTCTTACACATGTAAGTATAAATAAATACACGTGTATAAATGTACCCAGTGTACTCAGCTATTGAATATTTTTACTTTAACTTTTCTAAGCGAATCAAGATTACTCAAGATAGCTCCTCGAAATTAAAAGCAGGTAGTACTTAAGTATGTTAAAAGAGTTAAATTAACTTAAAGTGAAAATATTAAGTGCTGTTTTTATTATGCATAGTTCAATGTTACTTTTCACAGTAGCATACTTCAATGTTACTTTTTTCTTCAACAAGGCAACTAGCGGGAAACTAGAAGTACAGGAAATGTCGCCCTTTTAGTTAGTGACCACTAATACTTTTTTCTATTACTTATTATCAAGAAGTTTCAAACATCTTTGGTCACGCGAGTTGTTTAGTTCGTGCTACACAATCCTAGATGTCGCCACTAGTAGATGCATCGCGCCATCGAATTTGGCGAGAAAACATGGCGAATTCTTTTGATGTCAATAGGCAAGTACCTAGGTACTTATTTAGTTATTTTTTAGTACTTATCGGATTTTCAGGTAGTAGAAAAATATGGTTCGTGCCGAGCACAAAATGGCTTTTCTTTACCCATGAAATAAGCTTTCGACGTGAGCTGCTTCTCATCCCTCTGGTTATAAAAGCTTCATTTTGTTCTCGGTACGAAATGTACTATTATTTTTGCTCGTCAGTGCTTTCTTATGAAGACGTTTACTACACGCAGTGCTGCGTGCTACGCCGTAGCACTACGTGTAGCAAACGTGTAGAAAACTGCATGTATTACAGATTTCAAGATATGCAATGCCTTGAGGGGTTGAGCCCCTCCCTCGTGCCCCTGCCCTGTACCTGTCGCCTTCCGTCTACGACGACGCGTCTCACTAAATTGTACCCGCTTTGCAGACAGACGGAGAGTAAACACTGGGCCGACAGGGGGAGCGCACCTCTTAGCGGTACTCATTTGCTGTGGTACATACATAGATATAGTAGCTAACAACGTTATTGGTGGGCGCCGCGCCGCCTACATGGAGAAAGCTTGGCCAGGCCAGGCTCCATGGCACTCTCACTCAATACACAACTACCTATGGAATGGTATTATGTTTTTTTCATAGTAACGAGAATAATATCAACAGCATCGCCCCAAATTGACAGAATCCATACAAAATAACTGTGGTACAGCTTCTCTTCTAAAAGGCCGCCCGCCGCCGCCGCCAGCCGCTGGCGACACAAAATCCTTAGATCGGAGACACAGTTTCTAGTAAAGTAAACGACGCGCAGTAGGCCAATGTAAGATTTAAATCGTAATTAGCCGCTGTAAACTCTTTCACGCCAGTTGGGGTAAAAGGAACACTGGGGAAAAAATAACCAGAAGACCCGATCTAACAAACTATAGAGTTAAACTCTATAGACGTCCAGTCTACTCTGGTCTGGTCGTTCCGCATCCTACAGTGTTCCGCTTACCCCTCCTGAAGTTACCTACATAATATTTAGATTCTTATTAAATTTGCTCATTTTAGATTTAACTTGTCTTTTGTTTCCTTTTTTAATCCACTCCATTATAATCTTAATTATGTCACTCAAAATGACCTTATAGTTCCCACTAGTCGTTTGTTATTTCTTATTTCATTATTTTTAAAAGACTTTTTACTTGTAAATAACATTCTACAGAACTGAATGAAGTTGATTGAAGAAATACTACGGCACTGAAAATTTGTTTTATTATTTTAGAACCCAAAACAATGGCAGTTAGGCCAGAATCGTTGAGAAATATAATGAAATCGTCGAGTGTGGCGGGAAAAGCTCACCCGGGAATACGAATAAAGTGTCCAACGAGGCGAGGAAAGAAGTTCTCGCCGCATCGTAGTACACACCACTGCCACGGATAAGGGTTGGACCATATCTGTGAGCACCGTATCGCTCTTTTGCCGTCAGTGTTGCGGCGTGTTAAAGCATGCTATAGCACGCTGTCACGTGCGATCGCATGCTGTCGCGTTTCCGTGCGTGCTGACAGAACGTCATTTGCTAGAGCGACAAACAGAGGGTGTGCTATATAATAGTGTCAGCAATTCTTGACCGTGCGTGGCGCATCGCCGGTGCTGCCGCGCGTTTTAGCACACGCGCTCTGTTTTTCGCTCTAGCAAATGACGTTGCTGAACGACAGAAAAGGATAGAGATATGAAAAAGTAAAAGTATGAAAATTCCTTGCTGACAGATGTGGATCAACCCTAATACTCTAAACTTATAACACAATAAATAAACCTTACGGCCAAGGTGCACTAACTTTCTCACGTAGCGGACTTTGCTTTGCATACGAGCTTCGACCGCCATCGAAACCGGAGCTTCGTATCCGGTTAAGCAGGAGGAATAAATATCTTCGACAATTGTACGTAACGACAATCGTACGTCATGACATTTGTACATTACACCACGCACACGTTTTGACAATTTTATATATACCAATTTATGAATTAGACATTTTGACATGTGAGCCACTGAGCCCCGGAACCTTTCAAACAAGGAATTATTTTTTCATACAGTCGTGGTTTCGAAATAGGAAATCGTTCATTGGTTTCGAATATGCGTAGAACTATTGTCGCTTCATGTCCTTGATAAGAAAATCATAAACGATTGTAAGGAAAGGCATACGTTTCATATCAGGGTTAATTTTTCCATTGACACTTTGACCTTAAGCTGACCTGTCCTATTAGGGAATCTCAATAATAAGAGTGACCAGTTTATACTGGTTTTGTTTCCACTAACGTGCGGTCGACCGTACCTACTATTATTTCTTCTGTATATTACCATTTTTTCGCTACCTATATGATTTCATCAAACTGGGTTTGTAATTGGCTTTTCTGTATCGTTGAGTCAATTGAATTTCGAATTAGATTTTTCATTTCCAATTTTTTTTCTTTTATAATAAAACTATATTGTTGGTCATAGATAATTCATAGACTATTTCAGGATTGTTGATATGCACGTATTTCAACACGCGTATACTGTCTATTGTACACATGTAGGTATATCGTAAACTTCCACTAGTGTATATGTACCTTCTTTGTGAAACAGATTCTTATTTAACTATTTTGACACTGGTGAACTACCACTAAATGAAATAATACTGGTGATTATCCCAAAATTATCAACTCGTAGCATCGAACTTTAATGAGTATAGAAATACCTACTACTAAGCCTTAAAAATTATGACACTAAAAGAGCCGCCGCACTGGGCCTAAAGTTCGCTGCTCGTAGGTATAAAGGACGAAAACGATAAACATGTTGTGTTATGTGATTACACTCGATTATGCCTAAACTATACAAAATATTGCAAAACTTTACTCACTTCAGAAAAAGAAACTTGATAGGTTTGTCAAAAAATTTGATTTTCCCTAAGGCGAAATGGCCAGTAATATTTTTCCAACTACAGGGCCGCGAGATAATTTCTAATGTCTAAATATACTTACCTCAAAAAAAGCTAACCGAGTACGAAATGAAATTTCATACAATATTTCGTCACGACCTGAGTGAGAGTCATTTCACACCGACGTCCACGCCTACCATGGTTGACAATGTAAAACTCGCTAGCGACTAGTAAATACTTAATAGTGCTGTCTCTTTTCGACTAATTACGAAAAACAGAGTGATATAGACAGTTTTTTAGATACTCGCTAGCGAGTATTGCGTTGTCAACTCATGGTAGGTGTACAGAAAGTTCGATTTTCGAAATTGATTTCAAGTATGAAGTGGAACTTTTTACTCAAAAATCTATTTAACATTCGTATTCAGCAGAACCCATTTCGCTCAATATTAGACGGAACTCTAAAAATTTAGACACTTTCTGCATTGTGGCTTGGCTAGCTTAAAATTATACTTGTGTATTCAATCAATATTGTTCTACAAGAACAATCAGGCTTTAGTTACAAACTACTTACGTACTTCATACTTCAAAGAGTAATAGTAATAATAACAATATAGAGGCACTGCTTGTGCCAATACAAATGATGTTTAATTACATACAGCCGCTACGTAGGTACACAGTGTATCCCATTACTCCAACACACATTTGTGTAATCAGCTTATAATATTCTCTAGCGCACAGGCTCTTAGCGCGGCTTTTAGCTACTAACAGTTTAGTAGCGAATACAAGGCACTGATAACCATAAAATACGAGTAAGTTAACCGAAAATTTGAATTTAGTAGTTAATGGGTTCGCATTTAGTCAATCTGCTCCCACCCACCCCAGCCTCCACCCGGCAATGTTACACGAGTTTTGATTGTAGCGTACTTTTTTTTTCTTTACCTACATTCACAGGATCATGAACCACTCACCAGCAGGTACCTACTTTACAGGTCAAAATGAATTGGTCCTTCTTTCAGCATCGAAAAATTATGGAAGGGAGGAAAAATGAAACATTGATATTCGTTTTTAATTCTCTAATTAAACATAACACAATCGACTGATTAATAATGATTATATTTGCGTATCATTGATATAGAATGGTATCATCATTAGGATGTGCCATATATGCATTATACACGTATCTATTGTAGTTAGTATACCATATTCGACTATAACTATTACATAAGGTTGATGTACATATTGGGGTCTGCTTGTACAGGGTGTAACAAAATACATTGAAAAAATGACAACTCCTCTGCGTTCAATTCTAATACATTAAGTATTTTCAGTTATAGAAGTAATGTTCAGTTAGCATACAATATAATGTTTCCTTGTTGTCTATTAAATTGTGTTCAACAGTGTTTAGTTATCTATTCGATTTCTCTGAATTAATTTTGTTCTTTACGTAGGGAAAAATGGATACACAATATTTTTCGAAATAGCGACAGAATAAAATGTATATCATCATACTCAATAGGTAGGTGCGGTATTTTGTTACCCCTCTACTTCTTATCAAGACATAGGCACAGGGAATAGGATATTTTCTACATATTATATGAGTTTAGGATGGTCCAATATGTAAGTACGTACGAGTAATAAAGTCTTAGACAGATGAAAGGAAATTCGGTCTTTCTCTATTGTATTAAGTTATTGGAATGAATGCCAAACTATAAATTATATTTACGAAAATATAAATAGAAACCGTATTTTATACGATTTGGCACATTATAACTGGGAATAACATTTATAATTATGTTTTTGACACATTGAATCGAAAACTTTCCATTAGAAAATGGGTTAGGTAAAGATTACTCAAAAATGATTTATATTATACGTAATACTATCATTTCTACCTACAATAATAGATGTAGACTGATTATATAACATTTAGAACACATATTTTTACGTCAATTTGATGAAATGACAAACACTTGTTCCCATAAAGGTAAACGCTACAATTTAATTTAAATTCTTTGATATTAGAGTACTACATACTTAGGTTTTTTTTTTCTTCCAAGTGTTTTTTTAAAATCTAGACTATAAAATACATGAGCAATGGGATGGCAGCTAGGATGTTTAGCATTAGGGTTTGAGCGTTATTATTATTATCATTATTATCCTCCTCAGGAGCGTAATCGCTAGAAACAGAAGGGGCGTATGAGGGCGAATCGAACAGTGGTTTCATATCAGTGCCGCTGCCTTCGCCGTCATCTTCCTCATCATCGGAAGGCAGGGTGGTATGGCGCTTCAGATACCCAGACCTAGGGCCGGTGTAATGATCGTAAAGCTGGTGAGTATTGTTGCTAAATACAGTGTTCAAGGTACTCAACAGGGCGGCGCTATCGAACGGTGCGCCCGTAGCGTATGATAGCGCGAGCTGGGTGGTATTATCAGCGTGGTCGCTCTCGTGCGGCAGCGATGGCACCACTTCGGATCTGTTTAGTGACGAATTTCTCAAATGAATCATCTCAGCGCGCAGGTCCTGGGAGAAAGGCGCGTTGCAGAGATGCGTGGAACAAACGCAAACGATCTCGAAGATGTCTCTATTGGGCTTGTTCAGTACGCATGGTGTCTCGGTGGCGGCGGCGCAACCTAAAACTGATATGAATTCTGCAACAAGAAAAAGTCACTGAGCTTGTGTTTATATGTAGTTGTATAAACAAGGCTGAAACAAAATACCTGTGATGTGCTTGACCGGTACGGGCCACTCGACATCGAATACTGAAAAATTATTGTTTTACAATTTTTGTTATATTTTCGATACATTTCTTTTACATAAATAGAGTCGGCAATAGAATAATTTACGCGAAATGCGACTTTGTATGTTTTGCAATTTGTTATTCGAAAGCCCGATACCCGATCATAAGTCGTGTTCTATTCATAGACAATCCGTAGAAGTGAATATGATATACGGGTAAAAATATGAGAGCAGCTCACGTACGAAAGCATAACAAACTAATCTGATACGAATACGATATCTTATGTTACCTACTCCTACTTACACCAGTTGAACTTGACTACGTTTTAGTTAAAAACTTAAGTACGTAATGGGATCGATTATCGTATTGCTGGTGAAGCTGGCATTTAGAGCAAGAGTGGATCTAGGATCTCATGTCATGAAGCAGTCGTCATCCGCTTCTGGACATAGGTCTTCCTTCCCCACTCTGTCCTCATTCTTCTCTCTCCATCGAGCCGCTTCGCTGCCTTCTTATTTTATTATACGTACCTAGTTACCTACCTGGATAAAGTAAAAGCTCTCACAATTACAAAACTCGTATTCTTCAAATATTTTTCCGGGAACACAAAATGCGGAGTGTATGTAAATTATTGAACGTGAGTTCGAAAAATCGTTTGTTTGAACTCGTCGCATAGGGTTACCTCAGACTGCCGTGAAATGCGTGACGCGGCAGCGGGGACACAGCGACAGTGGAGCGCGAGCGGACGGTTACGTTCCTTTTAGCAGAAGTCACAATACGATTGCCTCTTTTATGTCGTCGCGGCCAACTCATCGCTGGTTAATGTCCGATCGCGTGCATATTCGCCCAATAATACCTCGTGAAGCTACCCTACCTCATCTGATACGCACCGTGAGCAGTGGGCGAATAGACATGAAACCTACCTAGATCCTGCCAACTCATCAACACACCGCCTTGCCATTGCCAATGCCTCATATTGCTGCCGCCCGCGCCCCTATTCCCGCAGCAATGCGACAGAAGCTTATGCCGCTCGCGAGGTGAGTTTACCTATTGTGATTTAACTTTGTGGATTTATTGAAATGGTGGAAAACGATGAGTTTGTTTAATTGAATCGGATATGAATGAAAAATGTATGCAGGATTTTTATTTTTATGCTGCATTGAATTGCAACGTTATTAAATTGATGGCCTTACTGGTATCATGGTAAATTAATGAATGTTCATCGCTAGTGGAGCTTCCACGCTGACTGATAGCGTTGTTGAAGGGCGTGAACTCACTAGGGGCTGCCGCGCGGGTAGCGCAGTGCGGGCGGTCTCGGGGGCACACCACCACCGGCTTGCCCGTCTCCTCGTCGGCGAACTCCTCGGGGTCCTCGCACGCCGCGCCATTGCACTCGAAACAACGCCGAGGTGCACCTTCTGACGTCAAACAGGCAATTTATTTATGTACCGTTCTTATTTTCGGTCTTCTCTGAGAGGAGGGACGTTTGCAAAGCTACCTACGCTCTACTTTGCCTAAAAATACCTTACTAGTAACTTGCCATACGAAGGGGGAATGTGACCACTGAGTTGACCAACCTTTAAAGCACACTCCCAGAGAGAAAATAGTACAGACATCTAGATTTTGTGCCTCCAATTCCAATTGGTTTTTTTTTTATACTTTTAGTTGGTACTAAATATAATAGGTAGGTAGGTGCATAAACAAAACACACACAAAAATTTAACCACGGCTTTTATTCGCAATCACATTTTCTCACAGCATTTTATCCACGCGGGGTTATAGTGGATTTTTCTGAATATTTTCTCAGAGTAAAAATAGCCTACTTAATAATCTAGTCAATAAAACGTCAAGTTCTTAGTAGTAGAGGAGCTTAATAGTCAGACGTATTCATATCTGGAGTGAAGATCAAAATTGAAAGAAATTTATCTTTGACCGTTCTACGAAGACCTCTCAGAGATAAAAGTATGGATTAAATTAGAACAAGGATTTAACGGGTGATGGCAAGATTTAAACATAATTAAAATCCTTAGGTAGACATATTTATGTGCTAAAGAAGTATTACTTTATGTCGAGTAAAACCACCTCGAAATTGAATGAGAAGATCTGTCTCCGGCATTGGGGAGGAGACGAAAAAGACATAGACGAACCGTGCTATTTGAATAGACATTAATCATATAAATATCGTGTCTCCCGAGGCCGCCGGCTGATGCATATGAGTAGTGTCGACAGATCAATATCTGACAAGTTAATCGTAGCCATCCTGACTTACCGTTTTTTGAATGCTTTAGATAGGACTAATAAAAGCATTGTTCTGTAATAGAATAAGATCAGTAATCCTTATCTGTGAAGACAAATTCGTACACAATTTGAATTTTTTGTTGACGAAACACTTTCCATGCCGACAGTACCTACATAAACTGGTAGACAAGTCCCTAACAATGATGAAGTCAACCACACGATAACTTATAGAAACGAAGTCGCGTTTGAGAACCACTCGGCACAGCACAAGTTGTGTTTGTGAGTTGCGGTGCCAACTCGACTCTCTCTAACTTCCCAAACTATACGCCGATTTAACTATGTATATATAAATGTCACAGGAATATGGCAATAACCGGAACTTGCGTATATATCTAGGAATTACGCAAAGATCCGGCAGATAGCATTTCAAGTATGCTCTTAGGATATCAATCAGTGTACTGGCCTCTCGCCGGTCAGTGTGTTCTTGATTGCATGCTTGCTTACTTTTTTTTAACAAGCTACAGGCTGTAAAACTCAATTGTCTACATGGAGGCTTGTGGATCCACTGGTGAATTATTTTTATGATGAATTTTCGGACATATTTATAAGGATTTTTTTCTTGTTAAAACACGGCAATTTTGTTTATTGACAATTTACAGCAAATTATATTGCAAAATGTATATTTGCGAACAGTTAGGTCAAGGCATAAGGGGAGTATAGTCGTAAACTACAACTCGTAGTATATTGTTTAATTATCTAGCTGTTGCCCGCGGAATAAGTTTTTTCCCCGTGGGAACAGTTTACCGCGGTAAAAAGTAGCATATATATTATTCCAGGATATAATCTATCACTCTATCAAGTTTCATCAAAATCCGTTCAGCCGTTACCGCGTGAAAGAGTGACAAAAATCCTCACAAACATCCTTACAAACTTTCGCCTTTGCTTAGTATAAGTAGGATAAGTATAGTATCAGTTAAGCAACTAATGCTGCAAAATTAAGTGAGGCCAATAATAAAAATTATGCCCAAGAAAGGCCCATGTCCAGAATACGATGTTCGCCAGCTAAAATGGTGAAGTTACTTAAATTGTTGATAATAGGAATTTTGCTAAATCACCGAACTTTAACGCTGCTCGCTACGTTGAGTTAAACATGAATACGTCCATCGTGTACCGTAAACAGCTCAAAGCAATGTACAAAATCGAATCGGGTTCATCTAGATACACTAATATTATAAAGCATTGTATTGTATTTCTTTTATTTGTATTTTCCTGAGCCTGAAGAATAAAGGAGGAACATTTGTTAAATTCTTAGAGGTACTCGTAAGTAAATATAATTATAGAATTACCTGGCAATGCTATTAATAAAAACAATTAATAATTTTAGTAACCTAATAAATTACGGACTGATTTCCAAATTTTTGCGGTTGACACAGCTCTATCATTTTGACAGATTCATTAATGGGGTATGGCCGAAACTGTGGTTGAAAATGTGCAATGAACCATTTAGGTAGTTAATTCAAATATGTGCTGCGTGATTTGTAAAGTAGCATATCTAATTTGCTGTTTGTTAACGTACGTACATAGATAAAAAGACAAGGCTCAATTTGGACCGCTCAATTATAAACCCCAGCACTCTAAAATACAATAAAAACTACTTCCATAATTGACCGAGCGAGCGAAGCGTCTATGTTTCGAGATTGGCCAAAAATGCTATTGTCCGTCTGTCCTTCTGTCTTTCTGTCCTTCTGTCCTTCTGTCTTTCTGTCTGTAATGCTCTACAGGTCGCATTTTTCAACCGATTTTGACGAAAATTTGGCATAGGTATAAATTAATTAATCCAACAAAATGAGTAAAACTAGTAGTTCCGTGAGAACAGTAGACCTCGCCAGCCCATATAAACCAAACCTAAAAGAAACGAACAAAAGTCAATTTTGCAGTTGGAGACAGATTAAGTACTAATGTGACAAAAATTTGCTGACAAAATGAGTAGAATAAAATTTTGAAAAACATTTTTTTTAGAGTACCTACCATACTCGCAAAGTGGAAGTGAACTTTTTTTTTCTTGTGAATCCCATAGTGTGGGATATCGTTGGATAGGTCTTTCAAAAATATTGCTGGTGTGTGAATACCATTTTTTCGATTTAGGGATCCGTTGGCGAAATATTAAGCTTTAAAGCGGTAATTTTTGTTAGAGTCACGTGTCCCCCCCCCCCCCCTGCCAGCTAAACGGTTGCTTCTGGAAATGTGAAAAATTTCACGGCAGTAGCATATATAACGTAGTTAAAAGGAAAACTATGACAGCTAAGTAGGTTCTATTAGTTTTTGAGTAATAGTCAATTAACTTAAGAAAGTCTAAAATTTTAATTATGTTCATAGAACTGCATACGAAAAATGGGAAATAATTTTTTTTCGCGTGAATTCCATGGTGTGGGGTATCGTTGGATAGGTCTTTCAAAAATATCGCGGGTGTGTAAAAAACATTTTTCGATTCAGGGATTCGTTTGCGAAATATTAAGCTTTATAGTGCTAATTTTTGTCACTTTAGTACTGAATCTCCAACTGCAAAGTTGACTTCTGTTCGTTTCTTTTAGGTTTGGTTTATAAGGGCTGGCGAGGTCTACTGTTCTCACAGAACCACTAGTCTAAGAGAGGTAGGTCATGAAAGTTGGTTTTTTTCCGTGTATAGCGCCAAATACGCCGAAAATCCACCTGATACATGTTGTTCGCACACTGCTGGACCAAGCCGCTCAATTCTAGAAATAATGCTACGTTTATATTGCTTAAAACACCACTTGTACGCCGAAGGTAGGTCATGGGTTCGAACCCTACTAGGGGGAGACAACGTTGTACTAGTTGGTAGTGGTGTGCAGTGGTAATGTTATGCGATGTGATGCAATATTAAATGAAATATCTTAAATTGTATTGTTAATAGAATAATTAAATATTCTGTTCCGAATACCACACGGCCAGGTAATAAAATAGTATGGTGCATCTTGATTTGCATGTACGAGTCCGTGCGGGCGGATCACGGGCGGATGCAATCTGCATATTAGTTGCCATATTAAAACCGTATAATTTTGTTTGCGGAATAAGCAAATTAATAACCCATTGTCAATTTGAAATGGATTACCGCAAGTAATCATACTCGACCACTGGTTAATTTATTCATTAAATATGGTCTGCCAACTTTCATTAAATTATAATAGTATCAAATCGAGCACATAGCTAAAACATAATATTTCATATGACAATGGCGTCGTTTTTTTTCTTAAGTTCTGCAACATTATAATAACATAACTGGAGAAATCAGTCTTTTTTATAGGTATATTTTTAAAGTATTTTTATAAGTTACCTAGCACTTAATCTACCTTACCTATTAGTTGTGTATTCAAATCAAGAGCAAAATTGGAAAGCATGAAACTAAAGTATTAAGATATTATTGTTATAGTAAAATAAATTAAAGAAGTATTAAATTAAGTAGGTAACCTACATTTTTTCCCAAAGAGGAATCTCGCGAATCCCGAGATCTCATGAGATTGACATTTTTTATTCTTGCAAATACCGAGATTGATATTGCTGCGAAGTGCATTCCCTAATGTGGACATAGACTATTTATACACGCGGATGCCGACTTTGATATAACATTTTCATTTGATAACGATTTGAAGATTCTCAAACAAGATTCTGTCGGTAATTTTAATCATATATCCTGATTCTGCGGTCTTATGAATAAATGTGTACCAAGCATAGAGTTAGTATACTAGCCATACTTGCTCTGAGGTACCAAGTAATAAATGAGTAAGTAGTAAGTATATTTGTTGACATTTAGGCAAATTCAAAGTTTTCATCCGATATTGTGCGTCTCAACCTGAGGTCTCTATCCCTAATACAATGACACAAATGGTTACATCAACAAAATGTAAATGTTAATATTCTAGTGAGCACGTTTATTTAAGTGACATCTTAGAAGCACAATGGGAGAACTCAATTTGAATGAAATTGATATTATAATTTCACTGAAATTACTTCTGTACTACGTATTATATAGACTAGCTACTTTAATGTTAAAGAGAGTCATTAATGATAAGGGAATCAACTAGATCTTGTTCTCGGATTCACCCGCCTGGTAAGTTCGAGGTGCTACCAATGTCACGAATATACCTACCCGCATATCAAATAATTACATGACTCGCTTGCCAAAGAGGAAAAATCGAAGAAGTGGACATTTGAGGAAATGGACATTCCGGGAAATAGACGTAACGGACCGAGTAAACATTCCGGGAATTCCAAACGGGCCTGAGGGAAATATGTAAAAGAATTTTGAAATATGTAAAAAAAACGATTCGGAAGGCAAGTTATTTCATTTCCTATTTCACAGTGGTTACTTAATATAAAAATCTTCGATTAGTCAATATCAGTGCTGGTATTCCACAAGTTTTAGGATCAGTGGAATGAGGCTATGCTCGGGATCTAACATAAACCTAGGCTTTATTTGGTTAAAAAGTAACATGATAAATCGAAACTGACTATCAAACTAATCAAGATGTATTTCAGAAGTCAACTAGTGTCTTCCCCATGTATTGATGCAAAAAGTTAAAGTACAAAACGACAAATTGCAATTTGTTACATCAGAGAAGATGTGATGGCTGCGGGGTGAATGCTTTAGGGCATTACACACCATCCGATCGACTTAACACACCTTCCACAGTCGTGAATTGGGTGCAGGAATATGTACCGTAAATAGTTAGTTAGGAACGGAATCAGGACTTGCTGTCGGAGGGGAACCATTCCTCGCTTAAACCCGTTCTGGGATGTCATTTCGAACACATCATTCAGCAAATAGGAATTCGAATAGGTTCCTATTTCGCTTGTCTATTTTAGTTTGGTACGAGTACGAGTATAACATAGAGGTAAACCTATTCGACCGCGGCGCCATCGCTTCGCCAATTCCGAGAGTTTATTTTTACCTTCATGGAGAGCAAACAGCATTCACGGTGTAATTGGAAAATATTTCGAAAGGTTTTCGATCACGAATTCCACACCCTCCCCTCCTTCACCCCCCCTGCCAAAATAGGTGACTGACATTTTATTATGACATTTTACCGAGTCTGTAATGTCTCTCACTACAATTTATTAATAGAATTTAATAGATTTTAAAGAAAATCTAAAACAATAGGTACGTAATAGGTACAACCATGGAGCTAGGATCCCTTTGGTGGGCGCCCTTCCTGGGTAGGTACAACTTACTTTGCATGTAAGCACACACTTGTACGTTTCGCATTTTTCGCAAAACAAAATTGACATATAATGCATTGCATTTGAAAATTTCGCCGTCGCTTTTTGACAACGAGGTGTGTAAACTTTACTGTTTTACAACATTTGCAAACTTTGCAAATATTAAAAAAAAATTAAAGATTAACTTTAATGCATCCGTTCGTTTCGTTCAGACGCATACTACCAGAAATTATCCATATTATTACTATCAAATCTGAAAGCAGCTTTCCGTGGAGATCCTGTTTAACTTACCTTTAGGCTGCAGAGCCTCGGTCCTGGCCTCGACCAGGACGAAAGCGATTAAGCAAAAGAGATACATCGAGGGCAGCATTATCTTCATGACTTCAATCCCACGTCTTTCCAGTGAGAACAGCGACCTAGAAAAAATATAGAATATAAATACCGGTGTAAGTATAACAAAACACCTGTAGTGACCGGTATTACTTCAACTACCCACTTTTAATGGATAATTTTTTAAATTAGTTCGTTTTACTTATTTTTAGGGTTCTGTATCACAAAAGGAAAAAAAAAAAATTACGATCACTTCGATGTCCGTCTAACCGTCTGTCTGTCAAGACCCTCTTTCTCAGGAACGCGTAGAGGTATCTAGTTAAAATTATTAGTAAATAAGTACTCAGGTTTGCAATCCCTTGGAGCTATGAAAAAATCAAATTTCCAAGTCAATTTTCGATTTAACCGCATTTTTAAATATTTTGGCAATCAGAACTGGGGTATTTCCCGTTGACCTAGAATCATGAAATTTGGAAAGAAACAAGGTCTTATAGCACAAGTAAAGGAAAAAATCCTAAAACGGTAAATTTGTAACTAGTAGTTCCGTGAGAACAGTAGACCTCGCCAGCCCTTATAAACCAAACCTAAAAGAAACCAACAAAAGTCAACTTTGGAAACAGAAAAAGTACCTACTAAAGTGACAAAAATTAGCACTTTAAAGCTTAATATTTCGCAAACGGATCCCTGAATCGAAAAATGTTTATCACACACCCGCGATATTTTTGAAAGACCCATCCAACGATACCCCACACCATGGATATCACGCGGAAAAAAATAATTTTCCATTTTACGTATGCAGTTCTATGAACATAATTTATTTTTTCAACTTTCTTAAGTCGATCCACTATTACTCAAAAACTAATAGAACCTACTTAGCCGTAATAGTTTTCCTTGTAACTACGTTATATATGCTACTGCCATGAATTTTTTCACATTTCCAGAAGCAACCGTTTAGCTGGCAGGGGGGGGGGGGGACACGTGACTCTAACAAAAATTACCGTTTTAAAGCTTAATATTTCGCCAACGGATCCCTAAATCGAAAAAATGGTATTCACACACCAGCAATATTTTTGAAAGACCTATCCAACGATATCCCACACTATGGGATTCACAAGAAAAAAAAAGTTCACTCCCACTTTGCGAGTATGGTAGGTACTCTAAAAAAAATGTTTTTCAAAATTTTATTCTACTCATTTTGTAGGTTTAATTAATTTATACCTATGCCAAATTTTCGTCAAAATCGGTTGAAAAATGCGACCTGTAGAGAATTACAGACAGACAGACAGACAGACAGCCGGACAAGAGCATTTTTGGCCAGTCTCGAAACGTAGACGCTTCGCTCGCTTCGCTCGCTCGGTCAATTAAGTGCATCACAAAAAATTCTTTTTTTTCTCGTATCAACAAACTTATCTTTGCGAGCAAGTCATGCATATTGTATGATTTTACCACAAATTTTATTAACGATTTTTTCATTATTTCCTTAATTACGTTTGTAAGGAATCCTCAGGGCGCGAGTCCTACTCGCACTTGTCCGGTTTTTACTTTTACTTTATACAAACCGCATCGTTTGGCTGTTTTGGCGCATCTCTTTGTATGGGAAATCGAAAAGAATGAAAATAAGTTGTTAAAAAAGCTGCTACCGAGTGCAAAGTGCCATAACTGATCACTGGTGTTGTTATCTAATTATTATGTAAGTAAGCTTCGCCGTGTGAGAATTTGTAGAAAACAATTTATATATTACTAGCTGTTGCCCGCGACTTCGTCCGCGTGGATTTTGGAAGTAGGAACCTATCTCTGCTATGTACAGACATCGTCTAGTTATAATTTTCCAATGAATTGTTGTCACAAAAAAATACGTAAATGTTCCTAAGACAGTTTCCCTGTATCTCCTATGGTTTCGGACTTGCCTATACTGTCCCAGTTAAAAAAACACTGTATCTCCTATGTCTATGACATCGTCTTGTTACATTATATGATTTATTTGTAAATGACGATAACTTTTTTCGCTGTCATCCAATTTCAATAAAACAAAGCCTATAAGTTGCTCCAGGCTGTGCTTAATCTACCTGTGAAAACCGCAAGAAAATCCGTACAGTGGTTTCGGAGATTAGCGATTAAATACAGACAGACAGAAATACAGACAGACAGAAAGACAAAAAAATTTAAAAAATCTTTTTTGTGTTCTGTTACTCTTTTTTTATCGCCCACATTCATTTTCTTATAAATTTGTTCAAAGTACAGACACACGATTTCTACTCCTTTATTATAAGTATAGATTATTTTTAAAAAAAATGAGGTATGTTTGTTCGACAGCACTCTCTACTATTATTTTGTTACTTGTGGCGTTTCGTTATTATACCTATAAAGTATTTCTTTTATGAAGAAGGTATTTTTCCGAAGCATACATACTCGTTTAAATAAGTAGTATTTTACAGAAATAAATATCACCAATTCCGAGTGGAAACCCAAAAAAGCAAAACCGTTTACTATACTAACCCAATAATAAACGTTCGATGCTACGAAGGGTAATAGGAGGACTTTATATGCATGAGGTCCGAGAGCTAATGTCGTTAAAATGTAGAGACAGGAATATTTCCCGGATTAGGCTATAGGGTCGGGACCTCGATGAACATTTATAGGGTTGCTTCGGAATAAAACTTGTGGAAATGTACAAATGATACAGTTGGTGATAAATATAATGAATAAACCTAGTGATAATAATAATGTAAAACGGTCATTCCTAAGTTAGGACGTTCTCAGCCTATACTCCGTCTCCATTTTGAGTTTTATATTTACGGCTATAATTGTGATGGAATATGAAAGAATAAGCCACAAGATATATTTCTGTGTTTTTGTCTCTCATGTACGTCAAGTGGTTTGTATAATATTAAACTTTGTTTTTTTCGTGAAGACCGAGTTTAGGAATTTGGCAACGGAATTGAGGAAACGCATACTTAGTATTTAAAAAAAAATTATGATCATATTATTTTTAATGAAATAAATTAAAAAGAAATATCATATTTAGTTCAAACTGAAATATTTTGATGAAATGTAAAATTTTCAAATGGTTTTTTGTGGAAGGTTCTTACAAAGATCAGAAACTAGTATATTTACTAATACAAATTAATTCTCAGCACATTAAAATGATAAAAACATAAAATTTATTAGGAATTTCATATTTTTTCTAAATTTTGAATAAAAATTTGTCGCGAGTTTAGTTCACGTACTTTAGAGAGAAAGCCTGTTTTATTTTTTATTTCAATATTGCTGACATCTCACGATATTGCAGGTTGTACATTGGAAACATACAATGATATACTATTTGACTATAAAATAAGAAGATACCTTTTGTATCAATATTATCATTGTTAGTAGTTCATAGTTTTTAGTTTATAGTTTGTACTTAATAGCTGACAGCTACAATTGAAATTGCAATATGTAAAATCTCTTTTACTGGATCTCTGACTCTCTGACTGGTTAATCACTGTTGTAAATTGTAATTTTTGTGCTGTGAGATTTTCTAATAAATAATAAATACACAAGTAAAAAATAAAACAACTACACGGAGTTTTGTAAAGCCTAGAAACAAAAAACGGAGTTTAGGTATTTACGTTCATAATTTTGTCCAGCGACACGAGCCACGCACCCAACCTGCTCGACGTCTCCGTGACAATCGGGACCACGAACGCCCAATGTATAGGATTGCGGGATTAACTTACAAATAATGATGTGACCACTGATTTTGTAACCATCGACGGAGTTTAGATACGTATTTGTTCGCGCGGGGATAAAATTATATTTACATATGTAAGGATTGCTGCAATAATTATTACAACAAAGGAGTATCTTATCTTATCTTCTTAGGTGGCCAGGAATACCTGGCGACACTTCGACCCGATGGGATCTGTTGTACCAAACCCCTGTCCGCCAAACGGTGCCCCAATCCGTTTGTTGGTGGACTTCACATACGCCTTAGAATAGTAAATACCAGTCTTTGGCGTATGCAGGTTTCCTCGCGATGTTTTCCTTCACCGAAAAACCTGTGGTATTTTAATAAACCGTACATAAGTTTCGAAAAACTCATTGGTACGGGCCAGGATCAAACCCACGACCTCATGAACGTGAGGCGAGTGCACAACCAACTAGGCTACCACGGTTCTTAACAAAGGAGTAACACAACTAGTTGGTTATTTAAATAAAATACTGAAAGTTTGTTGTCATTAACAGTTACAAGATTACAAAACGTTTTGTTCTTAATTTTGGAGTCCGCTCGCGACACGAAGCTTATATGGGTTTTTTTCAAATACTTGTAAACGCTAAATTGCTCAATACACTTTTATGTGAGATAAAATGGAACTAATAGTAAGTAACTCAAAAAAAAAATTAAATAACTAATATGTAAGATATTGTATAATTAATAAATAATGTATAATTGTAAGATAAATATAAGCCTGGACGTCCGAAAATCGCGTCCTCTGTGAATGGCCGAAAAAATCCCAATTGTAAAGAGATAAATTACACTCTATAATACAATAGTATGCCCATGCCCATTGGCAATAAAACAAGCAACTTTGAATTCGCAGTCAGTTTATTGTAAAGTAGTAATACATAGGTACAGGATACTGCACGTTAACAATATGACAAACAAACAGACAGACACAGTTATAGACCAATTTAAATAGGTATATCCTAATTCATCATGAATTACAGTATTTTAAGTACCTACCAATAAATGATTTAAAAATGTAAAGTGAATCCGAAATAAATTACCCGTTTATTTCACTCGCATTGCAGTATCGCTTAAGTCAACATTGATAACGCGTATAAACGCTTCAACATGATAGGTACACAAGGTGTGATCACATCGTAAACATGTTTGAAAGTCAATGTTCGGGAACCCATCAATGCAGGTAAACTAGTTTGTAGGTACTACACACCGCTTGCACGAACGATGTGTTAGTAAAGTGACCTGTATGTCGACGTAATACGAGTAGGGTGTGAGTACACATGTGTCGGGAGAGGAGTTAAATTGGTTTTGGAATTGATTGACGTACGTTTTACGCGCAAAGTCCGGGAGCCACCTGTATACATTAGTGCCAGCCGCCAGTAGCAGCCACTTCAAAATATGTAACAGTGGGGTCCTAGCAGAGGACTTGCTCATTTAATCTATGATACTAATATAATAAAGCTGATGAGTTTGTTTTTTTGTTTGTTTGTTTATTTGTTTGAACACTCTAATCCTAGCGTCTAGCTAGAGTGAGCTAGCCTCGAGTGTAATGACCAACTTAGCTCACTTGTATCGTACTATTATTACACTCATAAATTATCTAATTAATGCACAATGTGGCACAATACAAAAGGAGAGAGAATTCATTCTTTTAGTACCTATTTGGTTCTTATTTTTTATTCGGACGTATTCGATATTCACTATTAATTGTCAATAACTATCATACCAAAGACTGTAAAAAAATCAGGCCCCGATCTCTCAGGTTAAAGGAATTATTAATTTCTAAATATTTTTTCAGATAATTTTTGATTTTAGGGATTGTGTTTTTCTGTTAAAATTTTTAAAATCCCAAAATTAAAACCATTTCTATACAAAATTTAATTTCGTATGTTCTACTCTTGATTTCAATATGCTTTTCTCTAACGAATAGTCGATTTAAAAAAGTCGCCAAGTGCGAGTTAGTCGCCCACGGAGGTTTTCGTTCCGCGAGCTACACTAATTCGAAACTTCATTCCTATTCCAAATGGTCACGGACAGTATTTAACAAATAAAACAAATGTAAAAAAATAAATGAAACAAACTACAATGATGACACTTGGTACAGTGATAGCATAAATCCTGGAATAACATAATATCTAGGCTATATCATGTTATTCTAGGATATAAGCTATCACCGTACCTGAGCCGTTCTGGAGTTGTAAATGGTGGTTAAATAATCATAGATAGAAATTTCATCAAGTTTTTGCCTGTATCTTTTTTGGGTTTTAACTTTTTGAAATTTTTAGTTTTTGTTGTTATGAACGGTATGTGGGCGCGTTTTGTGTTAAACATTTCAAACGTATACGTGTTACCGTAAGGTAGATACAGCACGAAATGTCGTATTTTTGGTTTTTTAGCCCCCACCCCCCGCTAAAGATTTTGACTTTTTTAATTTTGAGTATTTGTCGTTGGATGCGCCGCGGGTCTTTTGTGAAAAATTGAGCTCGCTACCTATCACCGTTGCGGAGATACGCCCTCAGAACATTCGACTGACAGACAGACAGACAGACAGACGGACGGACGGACAGACAGACAGACGCCGTAGCGAAAGCAATAGGTTTTCGTTGCCGAGTTAAGCTAAAAAGCCACGTCCGTTTGAGGGTCAAAAACATGTTATGACGAAAGTATACCTACTGTTGCTATAGGAGGGTAATCAGCTGTGGGGAAAAGATCGGCGAGTAGCCTTCAGGTTTCTTAAAGAAAATTTACTTTCGAAAAGATAACTTAGCGGTTGTGGATAAGTACAGAAATTTAAATATAAGTAGAAAACAAAAAATAAGTCAGAAATTAGGGCAGATGTTGCCGTTACAAACAGAGTTTTGAAATCTTTTATTTTTTTAAATTATTTTTATGCAGAAGATGTTAAATGATTTTCAGTTTAAAATTTTGACAATTTGATAATAATTTTTGATTGAAAGTTATGTAAAGTTTTTCTACACAACAGTACTTTAGCTATGGTTAAAAGAATGGTAAAAGTTCAATTTTCCCCAATTAATTGGGATAGCTAACTGGGATAATAGAACAGACAGACCTCTTTTCAACTTTATTTAAGCTCTGCTCTAAGGTATGTCGCTCGCACCTATGAGTTGAAACATTTCTAAAGTTAATATTTCAGCTATTCACAATTATGTACCCACACAACTTGGGGTTCGCAGTTTAATTTGGGAACCCCTATAATGTTTCCGATGCGTGATCCGTTGGTGCTCCAAAAACAATTTGCTTGCTCCCCCGACCTTAATCTCAGCGTTAACTAATATTTATCTAACAACAGCCTATATTATTATGTTTCGCCAATTGATATTTCAACAGTTACAAGTAAATTGTTTCTGTAAATAGTCATTGTTTCATTTAAAAAATATATAAATAGCATGTAAGTAACATAAAATCAGGACTGATCCTGAATAAATCACAAAACATCTTCATCTTCAAAGTTTTAATTGAGCGTTCTCGAAAGTAAGTAATGAAATGCCTTACAATATTATAAAATAAACCAGTAATAATAGAATATATAAATAAAACATACATTTACTGTAATAATAATATACAAAGAAATTGTTACAATCTATGTTACTTACAATCAGTTGCAAGAAGGTGACTGCTAGGCGGAGAGCGAAGACACGTGTTTCGTGCAACGACGCGCTACGACTGCGGCTACGAACTGTTGTAGCAGCAGCGTCTACGACTCGTAGCGGACTGCCTCGGACTGCCGATCCGCCGCCGCTGCCTCTCTGATATACCAGCCGTCCGCAGCCCGACAAATTCGCGCATCCCTGACGCCTCTACCACGCAACTCTTGTGATGATTCTCAGAAAGTTCTCCATTACTGCTTGGCATTTAAGCGTTTAGTAAACGCTATAAGAGTATGCAGCCATGAATACTGTTACGAAGGCGAATTAGACTCCTAATCACAGGGCAATAGTATCCAGCTGTCTCTCACTGGATTACCTGGCAATTGTGCGGATTATTTTTATGCTATGCGTGTGCGTGTAACAAAATACTATAGCGATCGGTTACCCGGGTAACCGTTATAGGGACAGCAAGTGATACTTTTTATGGCAACTTCAGAACATTCCATTTTTTTACATTTCCTACAAAGTCAAAGTCTAAAAATATTATTAATTATATTCACCACCAGTTCGTTTCACGACAAAGTGCCTTTTACATCATTAATTTTTTTCGGCCATGTTATCTACCGTACGTAGCCCTCTGTGAGCTGAGAGGATCTCTGAATATTTTTCTCAAACTTACCTACTTACCTTCCTAACACGAAAGTATAACCTACGTACGTACGCACTCTTATATTATGTGTGCAGATTTGAACGGACAACCTCTAATAATTTAAAAATACATGAAATATTTACTTTGGTAATACATTGTATCAAAGTAGTGTAGGTAGGTAAACTTCTCATTACAGAGGCGCGTCACGTCGCCTCACTATCCTTGTTACATAAATAATTATAGCACCACAACCCCAGGGGCAATCTAGGTGGTAAAAGGAGAATCCGTGGTAAAAAATCTCAATAAATTTCCTGTGATAAATTTCCTGTGATTACACATCAGGGGTTATCGGGAGAGGCTAGCGCGGCGGAACCAGGGCACGGCGCATCTTGATAGCTGCGGCTGCCGCGCCGGGGGCGCGCAGATGTTACTTAAGGGTTAAGGGCCCTTTCATTGCGGCGAGGACCGTCAGCTATCACCGCATTAAGCTAGCTAGATTCACACACTTTCGTAGCAGTTTAATAATTCCCGTAGCCTATTTAAATGAAGACATGAATGACATGAAGTAAGTACTTACTTATTTGTTAGATTTTTATCGATACGAAATATCAATGCACATGACCTAAATTCCCCAAAAATGCTTGGCATATAACTTTGAACGTTTCAATTTGTAGTCACTGACACACTTGTCATCATCATCATATCAGCCTGTAGACGTCCACTGCTGGACATAAGCCTCCCCCAAGGACACACTTGTGTAGACTACTAATCATATAAGTTAAAATGCGTAACAGTACCTGCTACATCAAATGTTTAATAGTAGCAGTGTTAATCCATTTTAATTGAAGTATCACGTAAGTATCATAGGGTACCTCTTACAGCACGTCTCGTCGTCATGGCGAAGTTATGTGAATGCATCTTTATAATTTTAAATTTGTTGCCGGCGACTTATTGCCACCCCGTTGCAAGCTGTCACGACTTATTGTCGTTGTTCCTTAGACCGTGAATTCACGCTTGGACTGTATTATTTTTTAATAACGGAACCAAACGAGTCCACTGTGGCGACCGCTCGCATCGCAGCACTGAAAACTCTGAAAGTATTTGTAATTAGTACAGGTAATTAGTGTTTTACCAGATCCATTAGGTGCCCCCATTCATTCATTACATACCGGAAATTCCTTTTTCACGATAGGTTTTTTGGATCTAACATGGTCACACACCAGCCGCGCTTGTGAGCAGTAATATCCTTCATACTAATATTACAAAGGCGAAAGTTTGTAAGGAAATTTGTGAATGAGGGATGTTTGTTACTCTTTCACGCCGTAACGGCTGAACGGATTTTGATGAAACTTCGTACAGTGATAGCTTATATCCTGGAATAAAATTAAAATAATAATTTATAAAGCTGTAGACTGTTCCTGCGGGAAAAAACTTATTCTACGCGGGCTATGCCGCGGGAAACCACTAGTTTCACTTAAACATGTTGTGCAGATGGTTGCAGGTAGGTATCCTTGCAATGTTTTCATTTACTGAATAGTATTTGGTATGACTAAGTTTGTTTAAATATTATAGTTTATGCTTGGGTGACTTCCCTCAATCTATGGATATAAATAAGAACCCTCGCGGGAGGGAACATTTGATCAAGTTGCTTGTAAAACTCGATTGTAAACTAAATTTGAATTGAAGCGGAAAACGAATTTGTCAGTACGTATTGAAGTACTGCATCGCCGATGGACGACGAGATATAAAATGATTTCTCGCAATTTTATTGAAATCTAAAGTCGGTATTTTGTGCAGCCCGCACTGCCTTGCAGATGCTCGCACTCACAATAGCATAGCATTAGTGTTACAGGGTTGAACACATTAATTGGCAATTTCCTGGGGCGGTTGTGCCCGCCGGCCGCAGCGGCCCGTGCATTACTCATCCGCCCAGAATATCAGATAATGACGTTCATTAGCGCTCCCGTCTCGTCTTTGATTATCTGAGTGCTCCCAGATTGATGATTTGTTATCAACAACAGAGCTTGCGAAAATTCCATTACAGTTTTTGCTTTGAGCGGCGTTAAATAGCGGAGATTGTGGACGGGAGGAGTTTGGGGGTTTTCCCGTCGTCGGCTGGATTTCATTATATTATCTTTGCGGTTCGAGTTAACAGTTTTTTACATTTTCAATATTTACGTAGTCAAGGACTGTGTAAAAGAACTGTAGACCTAAATAATTATATAGGTACAATATGTTTTGATAAACAATATCGGAACAATAAAAATAGATTGTGCTCCTAAGCGGTAATACAAGCCTGTTTTTGCTTATGCGACGCAAATAGAGTTTGTTTTCGTAAGAGACCAAAGAAATAACGGAATATGCGATTACGTGTAATATTATCCGCACATAAGGATATTTTTTGAGTATGAACAATAACTGTTAATTTCGTTACTTGGAATTGTTCCAAGAGTTCCTTTGATGTATTGTTATTATGAAGGCGATGAGGCGACAGCAGCCTTAGATCATTTTGTTAGACACTTCATTATGTTATGATCGTTAAGTCGTAAGTATGGTTCGGCTGCAAGGCGGGCTTTTTTTTTCCACACAATACTTTGGAAAACCTGGTACCTACTTACACAGGCTTTTAGAAATTTCTCTCCTAAAATCTTTTATATATATGATATGAGACAGATATTGGAAGCCTCTAAAATTTACCTAAAACCATATATCTACGCCTGTTCACTAGTATGTCGTGTGTGGTAATAAAAACTATCTCTGCCTGCCGTCCACTCTGTTTCGACTGAACAAACAATATGGGACACGCTGAACCGCCGATGAAAGCCCCCCCCCCCCCCCCCCCCGTGATTGAATTGTGACGAAATATTGCCTCGTCTTCGTTCATACATAAATATTCATTGCATATTTTCCGATCAACACAAAGTTCACGTGCCGATACAAAGCAGTTGATATAAACCTTTTTTTTTTATACTAGTTTTGTCCCTTGCGCTAACACCTAGGAAGCGGTGGTAGATGAAAAATTGTTGTTGTATGTGGGTATATATGTGCGTGTACTCTTAAATGCAATAAAATATTTTCAGTTTTTTTTTCAATATTAAATCATTTTTCATTTTCAATAAATTAAAGACTTTGACTTAGCCTTACTTGTTAGTAGTTATTTACGTGGGGGCTGCTCCCGAGGCGGCGCGGCCGGCACGCGGCGCGGTGCGATGCTATTACAAACATATAGGGAGCTTCCATAAACTATGTGGCCCGGTTTTGGCCACGTCTTGACCTCCTTCTTCACCCATGTAGCCCAATGAACCGGTAGGACTATGGATACAACAGAAGCACGTGGGTTGGACGATAGATTTTCTAGAAGGCATTTTTAATGTGTTACTTAGACCTAACGCAAAGATTTTTAAAATTATTTTAATTTTAATGTCCGAATAACTGTCCGGATAACTAGAAAACTACTAGATCGATTGAGCTGAAACTTGGAACGTAAGTATTAAGTATGTAAAGTTGGTCGGCAAATAGGAGAGTTGATAAAAGTTCAGTAACTAAATAAAAAATCCTAGAAATTTCAGAGAAACTAAAAATGACGGCTTTCCGAACAATTTGCAACCTTTTTTTTATGTACGAGTAATGCTTCTTCATGCTATTAAACAAACTCCTGTAGCATATATCGAACCCGACCCGGTCTACCTATGGTCCAAGCTAGCTACGTAAGTAGTTTATAAGAGGCCCCTAACATGTAGGTCAGCTGTTGCTAAGCGTCTTTTCATGTCACAAGAGAAAGTTTGCACCGAACTCAACAGCAGTGTCCTATTTTCTATCTTGTCTACAAACAATCTGCGACTGACAAATATACATCAAATACTGCCCTCGCGTAATAAATAAAACGAACAAAACGATATCCCACCAAACTTTCATACTAAAGTTCGCTGCGATAAACAAATAAATTCCTAAATTATAATTTTTGGTCTGTTATTTTGTCATCAGAATGCTGATTTTAATCCGCGCCTTTACTCTTGAATTTCGTTTCCGCGCCCGTCTCCGTCTTCTGCTTCCTCGTCAATCAATCAATTTACATTTTGTCTGAAATCAATCATTACATTAGTAAATAAGAAATTAACACGTTAAGTCAATCCTACTAATCGTGTCAATCCTACTAATATTATAAAGTGTGTGAGGATGTTTGGATGTTCACATTCTATCAATAATTAATTTACAGTTAGACTTACAGACAGTCTGGTGATATTTACGGACAGCATGACTTATAGACTGAAAGCCTCACTTGAGCCATCTATATTCACAATACTTAATGTTGCATAACTCGATTGAAGATTTTTTTATATAATATATTTCTTAGTAATGATATTGGTTAATGTCCCATTGATTCGTTTATTTTGAATAAATTGTCATATAGGTACCTACCTATAAAATATAGTACTTACTAATGTAACTACTTACCTACCAGTACTTACCTCAATGAAGTTAAGACGTTTCATCGATCGTCTTCAATTGCGCCGCTTCTTCTTCTCAGCGCTCCTAGGAAGCGGTGGTAGATAACAAATTGACGTTCGACCCCGTGTACCTACTCATATGCAAAAAAATATTTTGACTTTCAGTCTATATCCTGCTGCATAGAAAAGCCAAAAAAGCTTTTCGTATGTAAAAAAAATCTGTTAAAAAAATAGGTCTCTCTGGATAGTTGTAAAATAGTACATTGCTACCCCAGGGGTAAAAAAAACTTGTTTAGGTCCCGAGACGGGGTTTGGCGCCCGACGCGTAGCGAGGGCGCCAACAGTTCGAGGGACTCTAAATAATTCTTGATCCCGTGGGATACGTGTTGTGCTTTTCATTGCGAATACAATGAAAGTAAAAATAAAAACATGAATTAGCTAAAAATAAAATAAATGTTAATACCTACAAATCTCTGCTATACGGAAGTATAAACAAAACTCTACGACTCGAAAAAACAAATGAAGATAGGATTGCCGCTTTCCCGTCTATTTTGTTTTTTTTCTGTGGCCGGCCAGCTATTCTGCCATTATTTTTCATTTCCATCATTGAAAAAATGGTAAATATTTTGCCCAAATCTATGATATTTTAAAGAAATAGTTGACAGTAATAATTATAATAAAGTCATTTAAAAATACACATTCTTTAATTATTACATAACTTTATGTTATTTCAATTTTACATCGCGCTGTAATTGAGTGGCTGTATAGAAAGTTGGAACATGGTCCAATAGAAATGTGAAAATGGTACTAGTTTTTTTTTTTAATAAGACAGCTGTTAGTTGAAAACGATTCTCCCTAGGGCTGAAATGTATCATGTTCAACCCGCTACTCAGGCAACTTCATACCTACTTTCAGAGTATGAGTAATGAAAACGTTAATTACGTTCACACAGAACTTTTCACATTTTAAAATGGTATCGCTTTCGCATTAAAGCGTCTCTTATTTTGATGTTATTTATGTAGACATTTTACGGTAAATATCCACTTAGTTACTAGTGCCACTAGCTGATGAAAATTTACTCGAGAAAATATTTTTCATCGCAAATTGAATTTGAACTACAGCAGCACCGCCGAGTCTGGCAGGGAAATATGGAAAAATATTTTATTTCCTGCTTCCGACTTGAGATTTAAAAGTACCTACTTGGATGTTTCTTTTTTAGTTTAAAACCAGAGCGGTAAATTTTATACCATGGAGCTAAGATCTCTTTGGTGGGCGTTTCTGGTAAATACTCTGATGAAAATAAAATACTAGTGCAAATGGAACAATTAAAAACAAAAGTCCACTTTATACTTACTCTAGAGTAGTCCGATTGATCGAACCATGGGGTCGAACCACGTGGCCACCACCATCGTTTACGCAGTCGGGTTTTGAATATTTTTTTATTTATTGTAATAAGTATAAGTAAGCAACTCGATTTTTCCAGTAAAATAACATGTTTTGTGTCGGTTAGTGGGTGACTGGAGTTGTGCGGCCATACCGTTTATTTTTCAGATACAGCAAAGTCTTTATAGTGCCGTAAAATAGTTATTGCTCGCGGGCGATAGGGGCCGAGGGGCGTTTATAACACTTTTGTGCTTGAGCGCCGCCGCCGCCGCCGCCGGTGGCAATCGCCCGGCGCTGCCCGGTGCTGTCTGACCCATTTGTTCATCTGCAATAGGTACCACTCATGCAGAATATCTACATCTCGGTTGGACAAATTTGAAATTTAGATCACAATACAACCCCAAGAACTGTGACTCACATAGGTACTTACATTTACGATAATAGATGCAATATATTTTTCATCACACTTGCTCGTTATGGGTCTTATTATATGCATGCATACAGAAACACAATGGCCTACCTATATATACCCGAGGGAGAATAATGACAATCAGTACATATATTATTACCCCCCTAGGGGCTGTAATGTGTAGCTGGCTGTACTGAACTGGTTTATTAAATTAAATAAGTTAAATTAAGTAGTTATGTTAACTTGAGATAACTTGAGTTAAAATGAGTGTTACCGTTGAGTTATATTAGGGTGATTAAATTTAACTCAATTTAACTTAATTTAACTAAATTAATTTAATAAACTTAAATAATTTCAGCAAAGTCAAAGAAAATAGATTTGTTCCCTTGTGTCGTAGGTATTTATTTCCTCGCAAATGTGATGAAAAACATTGTGTGCATGACAATTTATTAAAATCCCTCCGCCTTCGGCATCAGGCTTCTAACAGACTCTCATTACTAATATCCTACTTACTACCCTTATTGCACAATGTATACTATAATATTTACCACTTATTTATATTTTATTGACAAGCTGTATATTTCTCCGATGTAGGTACATAGGTAGATACGAGTAGTAGGTACAACAGCAAATAAGTACAGGTTGTAGTTAATTTTAAGTGTATTCATATCCCTCTGTAGTCTGTGAGTGTATTACGTGTGGGCATTAAAGTAATTCACCCTCACCCATTTAAGTATTATTTTTAATTCAGCAGTAAGTAGGTACCTACTTACCTAACTATTTTTGGAAGAGTTAAACTGTACTTACTTGATTCAAATCAACAACCTACAGCTACATAATATGTAAAATTTATTTTACTTTTTGTTAAACATTTCGCTGTAAGACAAGAACCACCCTCTAAAGTTTAATTAAATTCAGTATTGTACCTTTAACGTCAAAGTATCTGAAAATACGACGGCGCGCCGTTATAATTGTGAGCGCCGGCGGGAACGGTCATAAAATAAAAATTTATTACGGTAGCGATATAAATATAAATCGGTCTGGAAACTGGAAAATTCGAGGTCTCATTGAAAAACTCACAAGCCGTGGCAAACTGCAGCCGGCCATTCTCACAGAAACGTAGATAGCAAGATTATGGTCGATGCAATACAGCAACAAAAACAAAATAAAATGGTTTCTGGTTCCACGTAGATAACCAGACAGAATAAGTAGATCGTCGGCTTGAACGGAGCACATCGCTCATAGAACTAACGACGGCCCTTGGGAAAGGCTCTCGAGTGGCAACCGCGTACCGGAAGACGCAGCGTAGGCAGGCCTCCCACAGGTGGACCGACGATCTGGTGAAGGTAGCGGGATACAGCTGGAAGAGGTTAGCGAGGGACCGGTCGTCGTGGAGATCCCTAGGGGAGGCCTTTGTCCAGCAGTGGACATCTCTCTGCTGAATGATGAGATGTACGGGTATTAGACACTACCCACCGGGAAGGCCGTCATCACAACTGTGTTTTCACCAGTAACAGTAAATACATGGGAGAAATGTACAGGAATTGCACATGTGCGTATCGCTTGTAGCCATTTATTCCAGAGAACCTTTTTGCTAGTGAAAATTGTGCGTCATTAAAGATGCGGGTGCCAATATTCCACTTCTACAAACCGCTCATTTTGTGCCTGGTGTAGGTATTGCATAAGTACCCGTGTTGTGGTCGCCGAACCCAAATAGCACCACTCTCCCAGCCGTAGAATGGGTGCCGTACGTACAATACGTACGTTAAATAGCATCATGCATTATGCAGCGTGTGTGGGATATTTTAATTTTACTATAGGTAGATACCTACTTACATAATCGCTAAACACTAATTATAGATACCTATAACTAGTAACTACACCTAAGTAGGTAAACAAGAAAAAAGGAAGTGCTGTTCTAGAGGAGGCCCACCATCAGTTATCACCTGTTGTAAAACTTGGGTAACTACACCACTCTGAATAATTGCATTCATTACACATACATGGCGGAAGTTTCCGCATGCCAATGTGCCGATTTCTGCTCGGCGGAACGGCACCGACACGACAATAACGTGTATATTGGAATTCGTGGTATAATTATACTATTTGTACCATAATTTAACGATCTGTAGTATGTAGTTTCGTAATGCCAGTATACTACGCGAAAGTACCATAATTTTGCCGACTCGTTTATACCCTACAATTATATGGAATTTCCTTAGATTATGCCTTATTCTTAGGAAATTTCGGTATTCATGGAAACATTGGTCTAGATTTTTTTTTATCCCGATTGTTTTGACTGTAGGATAGATGTATTTTAATCTGAGATTAGATTTTATGTAGGTATTAGTGTGAGTGAGACGATGATATGTACAAGCCTCAATTTGATTAAATTCGTTCATTATTCGAAGGATTTGTGAATATTTCCAGAAAAAAAATCGCTTACAAATGCAATTTTACTTCAATTCAAGACAAAATCGACAAGAAACGATACGTAGTATAATTTTAGGCCAAGTAGTATAATTTTAACTTCCAAAGAGTATAATTTTCTGAGGGTCTCATTCCAACCCTGCGTGTATAAGCTATCCATAGGTACTTACATCACTATCACTACACTTAATTATAAAAGGGAGTAGCTTTTCGCGTCGTTACTTTTCTTTTGCAAAGCAACTAAATGAACTCGAATGGTGTTTCCGTTGTTACAAAGTATCGCAGCGGTTTATGAGCGCTGACCTTGAATGCGCAGAATTAATTTTTTGGGTCTCTTTGGCGCGGGGACTGAGGCGCGACGCGGGGAGGTAGCCCCCCACGCGGCGCCAACGCGTTTCGTACGGTCGCTTCCCGCTCCCGCGCCCCGCTCTCACGTCTCAAGCCCCTGAAGTACAGTTGCGCACACATACTGTTTAACTAATAACTGTTGGTTGTTTTCTGTTTGTTTTTGTTGTTTATTTTGTTGATTTATTTGTTATTAGTAAGTCGTGTATTGTTGGTAAAATACAGAAACAAATAAAAACCATAAAAAACAGAAACCATAAAAACGGGTGTTTCGATTTTTCTGATGAGAAGTACCTATATTTATTACAGTCAAATCTCAAAAATTGACTAAGAAACGAGCTGAAGTAGGCCTTTAGTACTCATTGTAAAAGTCTTGGTATTAAGATTTTTGTGCGCGACTGTACACCTGCGCAAACACCCCCACCACTTTTGCCGAGCGCTCATTTAATCGTTGCGACACCTTATACATAGCTTGGTTCCTCAGCAAGGTTTGGAACTTATTTAACGCGGGCGTGAGCTAATCTACATAAACATTATAAGTAGATAGACTTACTAAGACCGAGTTTGCTCAAGGTTACCTCTAACGAGAACCTTGGAAATAATACAACAGTATTGTCTCCATTCGAGAACTCGTCATCGGTCAAACGGCCTTTAATTAATAGTCCTGCGGGACCAAGCCTCTCCCGAACTCTTCATAGATTTATTGGTTCTAAGCAGGCGGATGCTGCTGCCTATACTTTAGTCACTTTGTACGACATTTATATTCACAATAATGAGAGCGGTGATAATCTCGTGTCGTTAGTTCGTTACCGATGCCGTGTCGTGTCGACAAGTGAAAACTGCCCAAATACCGCCGCCGCATAGCCCCAGGCGGCAAATTGTTCCATGTCGGGATGATTGCTGGTGTGTAACCCCCCATGGCAGCCGACAGTTTCATTTAACTATTCAGTCGGAACATTGTCGCGGTAATGGAGTTCACTTGACCGTTTCGCTATTCATATGAGGAATATTCATACGAGCCACTGCTGGCACCAACATAATTTCCTCATTGTTACGTAAGTTACCGTGTTATGTGATTAAGTTTACCTGCATGCTAACGAAATAACAACCCAGCAAGTTCGAAATGACAATTATCCTAGTAATATAAAAGCAAAAGAATGTAGGAAAGGATGTTTGGATCTATGTTGTTTGCGCCGTTTCCTCGTGGTCATACCTTTCACGCAATAACTACGGAACAGATTTTGATGAAACTTTTCAGTACGTACTTAATATAGGTTATACATCAGAATAACACATAGGCATTCATAAAGATACCTCGGGAAAAGTTGTTCCCGCGGGAAAAACTTCTACGAGGGCAAAGCCGCGGGAAACAGCTAGTTTATATCTCTTACATAATATATAAAAGGCAAAGTACTGACTCGTCAATGCACAGCCCTTGGACCTGGAAAGCAAAAATTTTTCTGAGATTCCCATGATGTACACAAGGAATAGGGATGGATATTTCGAAATGGGGTTAAAAGTTTGTACTATGGAAAGACAATATTCATTTCAAATTGAAACTTCGTAGGATCTCACTCATAGATCATGTCTAAGGTTGAAACCAACTGAGCGTATTTTGTGAGGTGTAAGTCGCGTAATTTACACTGCATTCGATTTCATATAAGTCTGATTTGTGTCACAAAATGAGCGAAGCGACCCCGCTTCTCACCCGAGTAAAAGAAGCAGTCGGTTCGGTAATGAATGAATAGCAACAGAATGAAATATCTAATTCTAGTTAAATGTCTTATAAGTTCATAACTCACAAAATTATCCATACACTCCAAGCCTAATGACAGATTGGAACAATTTTCATTACTTATCAGACGACTCATATTTTGAACAAAAGAATTGAAATAGCAAAATCAGATTTTAAAAATACACATTCAGGATCTAACAAAAAAAAATAAGTAGGAAAAGTGTACAAAAATGATAAATTTTATTCAACTTCAATAAATATCTGCGGGCGGTGGTCTGCCAAATAAAAGCTTCCATGAAACGGGTTGAATCAGTTGCGACGCGAGGTCAGTTTTATTAATGAACAGAGTAACAACTTCTGCCAAATTGTGCACCATGTCATATGCATCTGGAATATTATCCCCTTCAGAGCAATATTTGTACAGAATGAAGCAAGGCAATTCATTCTCCTTTGTGATGTCGTACAGCAGAGATGCAAAACCCCCACCATAGATCTTCACCTCACCCTCAAATAAATCATGTTCCACCCAATTCATTGACTTCATTTTATTCTTATAGGAGCACAATTCGCTCGCAAGATATCTAAATGGGGAAGACTGAACATGTTTCTTCTCATGGGCAAAACTACTTGTTAGGATGACAATATCCTTTATTTTCTTATCTTTGAATGTCTTCACTAGATCTTCTAGGAACACCCGAGCGTATTTAAGCACAATAGGGGCCCTAAACTGCAAAACGGCAATATTTCTTGATGAACATTTGTAAACTTCACAGCAACTTGACAGACTGTTAGAATTCAGATCGTAAGGATCATACCCTAACACAGGTATCAATCCAGGGCTGTACACTGATGTAACTTTCTTCATATCCAAAGATGCAATTAGCAAGTCACAGGCGAGCTGACCGACATTACCAACTGCGACACTTGGAATGATCAGAGTGAAGCCGTTGAGATCCTCACTATCATAGAACTTCCAAAGGGAATTTTTAGCCATCGTTCATCAAACTTTTCAAGTTCAATAGTGGCAAGTAGGATAAACAAATAAAACTAATGAATGATTGGCAAATAAACAAAATTTGGAGGTTATCCTGGACATTTTTTTTATTCGTTCAATGATAAACAGGCAAAAGTCGACTGTACAGCCAAGTCATATTTTGTATAAGTTTTTCTTTGAAAACCGGCGATAACGTCCGGCCTCCACAAAAACATGGCACGAGAGATAATCGGCGATTAAGAAAATTAGCGATGGGCCAGTCTAGTCATTTTATTCGAGTTACTCGAGTGAAACTCATCGAGTTTGGGTAAACTTTGTGATTTGATTTCGGACTTTTGTCTTGTTTTACTAACGGCAACACTGGTTCATTTGTTTCGTTCATTTAGGTTCATTCGGATATAATGGCTTTTTGGCGGGATTTTGTCGGAGACGAATCTCTTTTTATTTAGTTTTCCAAAAAATATATATTGTAGGTTTTGGTGTATATTTGTGATAGTTTTATATGCAACAAGTGCCTATTAAAGTGTATATTGTGCGGGATAGTTAAATAGAAGCGTGTAACGACTCTACCGGATCGTTCCAAAATGTCCTTCTTTAAATCTACTATCGGTTTAATGCGGACATGAACATGCAGTGTGGATCACCGAATGGCACTAGTTGTGCCCTCGTGGAGGCCGTGCTGCGGTTTAATTGAAAATCGCCGACTAACTCTAGTCGTGCTCTGTTTTTGTGGAGGCCGTGCTGGAATCGCCGGTTTAAATAAATATAAGAAATAATACTTAAAATAAGACAGGGCTGTATGGATGAAGCTTCCCTTGCCCGTCCTCAATAGAGGACAAATCAACAATAACAAAAAACCTAGAGATAGATTTTTTTTTGTTCTTTTCCTTCCTTCACGCAGGTGCTCGCTCGCATCTCAGGCAAATGAGTCAAATAGTATCCTTTTTGTGTACTAAAAATACGGAATATTGATTTATTTTACTTAGTATGACCGAGCAAGAACGAGTCGATCCGCAAATAGAAGATTTCATCTTGGCTGAAACACAGAAGCAACGTTTTCAGGTACCTATAGTTGGTTTACTGTAAATAATGCCAGTTTACGGTGGCGGGTGGACTTTAGAACCCCGCGGCAGTGGACAGCGGCGACTTCTGCAGCGACTAATGACGCTGCGAGCAAATGTCGCTGCCGGCGAAGTCTACATTAATTAACGTAATCATGAAAAATTGCAAGTTGAATGTGTTTCCTTGCTATTATCTTTGGTTCACGTTTAGACAGGAACAAATTAGAAAAGAGGCCTGAGGCGTACTTTTAATAATATGCTTGGTACTGATTTTCATTGTAATTAATTATATTTCGTTCCAACAGAGGTGGCAAAGGAAAACCATGGCTATCAAAACCTCGGAAACAAAATAATTATTTAATACCTATTTTGTATTCCAAACTCCCAAAGTGGACAGTAAAGTACATATGGAGTGCTGTACACGGGTTTAGATTTTCTTAAGAAACCATATTTTGTTCGTATTTCAGGTGTTGGTTCACGGTCTCACTGACACATGTTGGGAAACATGTATGGGACGCCCATCCACGAGACTTGACTCGAAAACTGAAGTCTGCATTATGAACTGTGTCGAAAGATTCATTGACGCCACCACATTTATCACCAAACGTCTTATGAATACTACAAAGTACCGCTCGAACGCGCCCCTTGAATTCCAGTAATTTAAATAAATTTATAATCTTATAATCGTACATAATTAACCTACAACAAAATGTTTTCTACAATCAGAAGTTATTTACACCGTCACAAGAGGAAGTTCATTGTAACAGGTGCAGTATTCGGCGGATTGTACTTATTAACGAGCTATGCCCAGAGGAAAATGAGAGAATGGCAGGAGAAGGAAGCAAAGAAGTTCTTTGAGATGACGCGCAAGAAACAACACTTTGAAAGTACTGAACGTACCTGTAATCAAACAATACTTTCACTCTCCAAAATAGTATCTGAAAGTATTTTGGGATTACTGAAGACTGAGGAAATTGTGCAAAAGTTGCAGGAGAATCCAGAAAACAAGCTGGTGCTGTGGGAGCAAATGAAGATAGCAATATTCACTCGGATCAGTGTCCTTGTGTATGCTCTGTGCATACTACAAGTGACACTTAGAGTGCAGCTAAATGTTATAGGTGGCTACCTGTACAGGGATTCCGTTCATGGGGAAGAGCCTCTTATCGACAGCGACCTGCAAGCAAAATACTTGTCGTTGTGTCATCATTTCGTCAGCCAAGGCGTGGATGACTTGGTCAGGCAAATAGAGAAAGCTGTGAAACGAGTTGTGGATCCAGTATCTCTGAAAAAGAAAATTACTCTACTAGAAGTGGAACAAATGTTCTGGTCTATACAAACTATTATGTGCACAGATACTACAGAAGGCGATCCTGTCAAGAAAATGGTGCACTATTTGGTTGGACATGCTGACATAAGTGAAGCTAAGATAGATACCCTTGTAAAGGAAACCATGGATATACTAGAGAGTGATGAAGTGATATCGATTGCTATGTCGTCTGTAAGTCATAGCTTTTCATCTGTAATTGATGAAGTTGCAATCTTGTTTGTGTCCAAGTCTGTGCCAATAACGAAGAATCATTTAGAGATTGGGGATGAACACGTCGTGACTAATGGGGCTATAAAGTTGGGGGCAACCCCGGATGACCCCTTTGTAGACGTAAATAAGGCGGAAATACATTTTGTTAAGCTGTTACCCGTAATAAATGAACTGGTTACTAAGAACATTTGTAGGGACAATTTAAACATTCCAGACTTATTAACGCAGCAACTGACACTCAATGACAAGCTGAAACTCCTGGGTGCGAACATATACGAAGTATTTAGTAGTGCATAAACTTGAGTTCGAAATCCCAGTGTGGTTTATTTTTTTATAAATGTTTAGGTTATTTAGTACTATTGTATGGGTAAAGGATTATTTGTCAATGCTAGATTAAAACTTTGTACTATGTAGTTAACATGCTATCGAAAATACTTCTGCTAGTCTGTTAGTTTATTAATAATACTAAGGTCAACTTGGGTAAATGCGTCCATGGGGCAATTGAAAATTTATCCAAAATTATTATTATCAATGAACGAAAAACTCTAATCCATTTTACCATGCCTCATCCAGATTCACTCAGAGAAGCCCCGAGAAACGTGACTGTGAATAGTTTCTAGGCGTCTCGTTCTCGCCTGTTCTCGGTTAATTGTCATTCTTTTTGCCCGAAAAAAATAGGGAATATGTTGAGTGTGGATATGTTGCTCGCTCTCAGACAAGTCTCGGCAAAACTTCTCGCAGAGACGTCTAGCCGTGAGTCTGGAGGGCCTACCAGGAATTTCGACTATTTAGCTCTTCACCGAGTAATATCATTTTGTCGCATTTGCCCCACGGACGTATTTACCCGAGTTGACTATATATTAATGTTTAAATTCAGAATATGTTCATACAAGCTATTATTAATACGAAGTTTGTCACAAATGTTTATTGTAGTAACAAAATGACAAAATATTCAACATGAACAATAATTGAACATATACATGTAACATTAAAATAAGTATCTGTGGTTTTTATGATAGGTATAGAATTATAATTTCTATGTAATATCAAACTATTTGGGGAAATTAATAAAAGTGACTTCACTATTTTTGTTTTCATATTATACTCAATATAATATTTATTCAAATAAGTTTACAGTATTACGGTAGAAAATGACCAAGACATAAAAAAAAGTAACCAAGAACATACTAAGTTATAATAATGTAATCGGTTAATGAATAAATAAGTTCAATTTTAACGAAGTTCACCCTGTCATCCGAGGGAGGTCACAGCGAAAATCAAAAGCAAATGCACACACACCAGTTTTCAATTTAAAAATATGAGTGCTGGTTACGTTTATTACATCCTTAAGATGAGATTTTATATCACAACAGGGATTCGCCGCGCCGGCCGTGCTCTGGGTTTTATAGATCTCTTAATAATATCTTTTGAAGAATTTTATAGCAATCGTTCCTAGAAATAGGTATGAGTTCTTTTGTAGTGTCACCACAAGTCACTGAGGCGAGACGAAGGGGGCGTAAAGTAGGTACTATACCTATATACAAAAATCTGTTTCAAAGTTTGTTTTGTTAGGCGCCTGTCGCAGTGAGTTACGGCGCCCGCGAAGATGCTATGCGGTGTTAAAAATACATACGGCTAGAATGGATTGGAAGCTAGGTCATATTTCAATCAAGTTTGCACCTGTCGTGTTTTCGGATCAGTCCAATCTGCCTGGCCTGATTGTGGAACAAGAAAGAAGGAACATGAACTTATGAAGGTGGATCTATGTAATACCTATGGAAAAATGATGAAGGTGTTATATATGAGGAGATCCGACGGGGAAATAAGGCGTAACAAACCCGAAAGGATTAGCAAGCTGAAGTGGCAGTGGCCAGGTCACACTGTCGCAGAACCGACGGCCGATAGGGCAGACGAGTTCTGGATCGGAGACCGCGGACAGGTATACGCGCAGCGTGTGACGCCCAGCGCCAGGTGGACCGCCGACCTGAAGAAGTTGGCTTGATACGGAGGCAGGAGGACCGGGTGTAGTGGCGTTCATTGGGGAAGGGCTATGTCCAGCAGTGGAGGATGAAGACAGATACATACATATCTTCACTCTATAATATGTCCCTGGACCGTGTGGGCACAGAAATAACGGAGCGCCAAGTAAAGTATCGCAATCCTGACACCTCGATGATGATGATTTATGTAACTGTAGGTAGGTATACTAATAAGTATAGGTAATCATAAGACACAGAATTAATAATGAAACATGACAGGATGATTCGATCCGAAGGAAAACGCTAATGGCGTCTCCCCTCTACCATGACCGGGTCGAGCTGATAGTCGTGTTGCTCTAAGGACAGGAATGAGGGAAGTTACAAAGTCGACGTCGAGTCGGAGGTGTGAAGTTAGCAAGCTAACGATTTTGACTGCTATTACACTACACAAAAAAAAAACATACAGCCGAACATAGTACCTCCTCCTTTTTTGGAAGTCGGTAAAAACTCAGATAGCGCACTAGAATTAAATAATTATATACCTAAAGTTGAGAGAAAACGATTGGTCGAATGCTGAATCTGTCTTTGAGTACCTCATAAAAAGCAAGGAAAAAGTAGAATTGAATCAGGTTATCAGTTACAGGCGGTGAACGCAGACAAGACATGAAACATGATTGTGGGATGATTTTTAGGTATACATTAGTAGGTATCCTTTATGTTTGGTTTGGTATAAGTAGGTACCTACCCAAAGTACCTGTGTTCGAATTTCAAAATTGTGTGCAATATGTAGCCTGTCTAGTCTTCCATGTCCTATTTATTATCTGCGTTCACCGCGCGCGTATATAGAGCAGCAGGGGTGTGCGTGACGCGTGGTGGTGATGCGTGTTGGTTGCTTGCTTGCTTGCTTGCCGTCAATGCGGTGCGGGCATGCGGTATGCGCGCGCAGCCGCCCGCTCCGCCAACCAATAACCCAGCAGCCACCGGCGGGCGCGGGCGGGCGAGCGCGCGCCTCTCGCCTGAGTACCTTATCGACGCGAACACGTATACGTGAAAACACCCCGCTCTAATCACACGGAAAATCTGTGTCGCGCATATGTACTGTGACCGTAATAATATCGTTAGATAAACTTTTTTTAATACAATAAAACACATTTGCAAGGACGTTCGATCGCGAGCAATCTATCGGCAGTGGAGTTCTCGTTGGACATGTAAGTAATATCGATATTTAATGAATTTGAAACGGTTTAATTTAATAGTGCATGCTTATTTTGAATCCCGATTACTTTTTATGTATGGAAATTGAAAACGTATTCACGGTGCGCAGGGTATACATATTTATTATTATTATTATTATTATGCGCGAACGACACCAGAAACCGATCGAGATTTTATTTTGTTACTTCATAATAATAGGTAAAACCTAACAACACTTAGGCACCGTTTCATTTTAATACTTAGATGTATTACCTACATCAAAATGTATGCAAATGTGTGTTGTAATTTGTAATTACAATAGAAATAGAAAGGGGGTGCTTCTTTCTCAAAAATTAATAACGCGGACTAAGTCGCGGGGCATCGACTAGTGCTATAATAAATTAGTGTTAATGTTTTGGAACGGTTTGTAGGCATAGAGTATATACCTATTGTTTTTTAAACCCGCATTGTACCTGGGAGGTACCTATTTTGAATATTTATAAATACCTAACTAAACTTAGATATAAATAGGTATATAATCGGCACTCGCAGCAAAAAAAAACTGCTCACTTGTTGAACAAATAACAATTTTACCATGGTCACTCTAAAAACAGCTTTTATTCATCGAAAACAGTGAATAAAACTCTCTTTTACTCACTAGAGAATAAAAACATTTTGATTTTGCAACTTAATGATCGCAGAAAAAACCCTAATTATTTACAAAAATAGTAAAATGTTATCCTATTGGTGAAAGTAACTTATTTAATCCCGAGACGGGGTTTGGTTCGAGGGACTAAATAAGTCTTTAACCCGAAGTAAACACTGTGCTTTTCATTACGAATACAATGAAAGTAAAAGGAAAATAATAATAAAATATTATTATATTCAGCTAGATCTCGTCGAGCACTTTCCTCTGACTACCATGAACATGGGTCTATCACCAGCCGTCCCGTAGATAATGGGCAAATCAAAATAATTCATACTTTTAGCCATATCTCCGGAACGGCTGGTGCTAGACCCATGTTCATAGTACTCAAATAAAAGGGCTCGACGAGATCTAGCTGAATATAATATATAAAAACCTACGGTCTGAACTGAACGATCACTATCTAGGGTTGTAATTATTATTATTGTTATACCTATTCAGATAAAACAATAATAATAATTACAACCATTATTATTGTTATATCTGAATATAACAATAATAATGGTTGATACCCCTATATGGTTGGTTGACAACCCTAGATAGTGATCGTTCAGTTCAGACCGTAGGTTTCTCAAATGGGCAAATCAAAATAATTCAATATTTTGGCCATATTGTCTGGACCGGCTGGTGCTAGACCCATGTTCATGCTACATTATCCTCAGGTAACTTCAGACCTACTTTCAGAGTATGAGTAATGAAAATTAATAAAACGTGCTGAAAGTTTCTATTGGCTTGCTAGAGAGCTTTAAGTTCTAATTTCACCATGGAGCTATAATCTCTTTGGTCGGTGCCCGCGAATTCGAACCTTCCTGAATTTCACTATACATTTCTAATGTATACCGATATTATTCTTTCACCACTTGCTGATAAAGTCTCAGACACCCAGACAGGATAACTGACAGATAACTTTTTTTAGCCCCACAAAAGATTATTTGAACTTAGTTTATCTGGAATGGTGTATATAAATACTCAAAATTAATAAAAGTCAAAATCTAAGGGGAGTGGGTGCCCAATAACCAAAAATACGACATTTCGGGCTGTATCTACCTAACGGTAGCATATACGTTTGAAATTTTGACACAATACGCGCCCACATACCGTTCATAATACAGAAAAAGCTCGCTACGCTCCTGCTCGTTGGTTTTATATTTCTATGGTTCATACATAACAACAAATTTCGAACGCGAGGGCGGCCAACGACCAGAGGGCTGGGCATTACCTCGATCAGCCTCACAATCCAGCGGGGTAATGCCGCCAGCCTTCTGGGCACGCTCCCAGCGGTGGGGAGCCTCGAGGGGGTTTTTTATTTATAATTTATTTGTAAGTTTAGTTTTATATAATAAGTTTTTTAACGACAAATACTAAAAATGTCAAAACCCAAAAAAAAATACAGCCAAAATCTTGAAGAAATGTCAAATCTAACCACCATTCTATAACTCAAGAACGGCTCGACGGATTTTGATGAAACTTGGTACAGTTATAGCTTATATCTTGGGATAACATGTGGGTAACTTTTTACCGCGGTAAACTTTTCCTGCGGGATAAATATTTAATTTTGATGAAACTTGGTACAGTGACAGCTTAAATTAGTGTGGCTGCGGAACGGAAACCTCCGTGGGCGAGTCCGATTCGCACTTGCTTGCTTTTTTTCACTTGTTGTATAATCTATTAAACTACTAAATACACAACATTTTAAACGGCCACCTTGCGTATGTACCTTGATAACGTTTTTCGATAAAACTAACTGAATTCTGAGAAACTTTTTATGAGCACCAAACGGAAAAACACAACACAGTCCAGCCAGGTTGTTTTTACAAATAATAGCACAATTATCTGTCTTTCCTCATCTTCTGATTCCAATCCTCAAGTCCTCACACCTAAAATGTATTTATAGGTTTATGTACATACTCGTATAATATTTGCTAAGTATTAATATACGTAAATAATATGCAGTTTTTTAAAGATAGGTACCTACCTAGTTAGGTAGGCACTCGACAGTGACATGGTAGGCATCATGTCACCCATTGTTAGGTTGCCATCATGTACGTGTGACAAAAGGTTATCCCATGTGGAATCTTTTCAGCGCTTTATAATACTTACTTGTAAAGGTTTTCAGAGATAATGCCAGCCTACTTTGGTGGTTTGTGATTCTATACTCTCTGTAGGCTTTGGCTGAGTAGGTATTTCCTCTTTGACTTCAGAAGACTTGTTTGATATGAACATTGTTTTTGATGGTAGAGATCTTAGTTGATCCTATATCTATCGATGCCGTAAGTCCAGATCGGGCCCGTTCAGCATAAGATAGTGTTTTCTTGTATACAGAGTGTCGCACTTTTCATTATTTTGTCCGCAATAGGCACCCCCAATCAACTTTCCATTGCATTTATCTCACCACTTCTCGTACTATCGATGACTAGCGTGACATAGACACACAAGTCGGTACTTAGTCCAGCTCTATTTGGAAGGTCAGGCCCTCGTTTGTAAATAATAATAATAATAAGGGCTTCTTTCACCACTTCCTGATATTGTTACTGATAGTAATCTTAGTGATAAACTAATCTATCAGATAAATCTGTGTGATAGACTATATAAAATATATAAGATGTAGGCAATCAGATACCTGTGAAACCAATATAACAGGCTATCTGTCAGATAACATGCAGATAGGGTATCTGGAACTTTATCAGCAAGCGGTGTAATAGGCCCTAAATGTTGGGTAAATGGCGAATCTAAGGGTAGGCGGACGCCTATTAGGAATCTGACGAGCAAGCGACTTAGTACCGAAAATTAAAATGTTCGGATCCTAATTTAGTAATTAATAAAATATGTCAACGGCCTACATCCTAATAAATACATACCTAGTACCTACCATCTCCTCTGAAAATTACGGATTATGAACTACGCACATGTAATGTAGAGAATGGTGACGTATTAGTAACACTAGTTAAGTTACCCATTTATATGTATTGCAGCAAATATCTATATATAAATACTAGCAGACGCCCCGCGACTTCATTCGTGTTTTTCTTCTTCAGGCTATTGACTGTGCATATTCAACACTTCACTAATTCTTGTGGCGTCCTTGACTGAAGACATTTTTATCAAAAAATGAGTGTGGGCGATAAAAAAAAAGAGTAACAGATCACAAAAAGCCTTTTTATTATTATTTTTAGCTATCTGTCTGAATGTACACGCTGATCTCCGAAACTACTGAACGGATTTTCTTGCGGTTTTCACAGGTAGATTAAGCATCACGGAAACTTTTATAAAATAAGTTTTGTCTGTGTGTATGTTTGTTTCGGCATCACACAATGACTAAATACTGCACCAAATTGGATGCGGTTTTCACAGTTGTGAAGGTCTAACTTAAAATCTTGTGGTTTTTCTCATATAGATTTTTTTCGCATAGGAACTAGACGATGTCTGTACATAGGAGGATAGTTACCTACTTACAAAGTCCACGCGTACGAAGTCGCGGACAACAGCAAAAAAGCAAAGATAGTTTTCTAGATTTTTTTACGCTAATTCAGTTAGACTCATTTTCGTTTGTGCAGCTTATGGCGGGACACCCTGTATTATACGAACGCCGCAGTGTGTGTATACTAATAATCTAAATTGTCATCAACATCCAACGAATAACTCAAACAATATCTGCTGTTGATAATTTGTGAATGTCAAACAACGCTGAAACCTGATAGACGTGATCTGTTGTATTTAATAGGTTGTACCTACCTATGATTGATGTTTCATTTAGTTAGAAATTGTCACAAGTTTAAAGTCGCTTAGCGAGTCGAAAAGGCTATATGCTCGGTGGAACCGTCGCGGGAGTTATCTAGAATTATTCGCAAGAGGCTCACCACCTCGTCCGACCAGTGTAGATAATACGAATTTCCAAAAAATTTACGCATTTTCCTCACAGCGGAAGACAGACAGAAGTGATTCTGCGAATTATGCAATTCTCGACTATTTTCTATACATTACAAGAAATCACCCATCAGCTTGACTTTATTTGCTACCTTTTGCATGTAAAATAACTATATAAACGAGTATGAAAAGTATACTGATATCGCGTTATTTGAAACAAAATGGTAGGTAACCTTCAACAAGGCTTGTAATAGCTCTGCGAAAATCTGATGTGTGAACAAAATATTGAAAAATTCAAAGCCAAACTTTTAAAAAATTACTCGCTTCAAAAGGAATGGACGGTGCTCTGTTGAGCAGGCTATATTAATTACCCTTTGAGCCTTGTAAAGTCAACGAGGCGAGCTTGGCATGACCCAGAAAAGTTCCCTTCAGTCGGTAGGTACCTATGTCATACCTGCAACGAGTATTTATACTCGCTATAGTCACTCCCTTAGCGACTTTTTCATTTTGTACATACCTAGTCATGTTTTAAAACCTGTCTCATGGTCGTGCATCGTCTGTAACTTCAACTCAATTCAATACTACTCTGTATTGCACAAAAAAATAAAAATAGAACACAATAATACTGTAGATTTAGGAGGTAGGTACATCTACGCGGTCTTATCGCTAAGACCGATTTCTTCCAGACAACCTTTCCGTTCGTCCAGGCAACTTTTCGTTAAACTTCGTATTATACTTACTGCAATCCCCAACCTTTCGGGCAAGTAAACTTCCCATTTAATTAGGCACCCATCCAATTGCTTATCTTAGCCAAGTTGTTTGCATTTTTTAGGAATTTACTGTGGGATGTTTTGAAATAACAATGCGCATAAACTTCAAACAGACGTCTCTGGATCTGGAGTCAGACTCGCCAGAAGTGCAAACTAACAACTATAAAACAAAACAAAAGCAAACGAACACTATTAATATCATAGAGTTAAGATGGCGCTCGCGCCGAGCACGCACCAAAGAGATTCGAACCTTCCGAGCTTCCTGATTAATATTGCGTACGCCGCGCCGCGCGCCGAGTATTGTATGAAACTTTGTTAATTTGTAGTGCCTATTCCTATTGACTCCCAAAACTTCCATCACCATATTGGCGAAGCGCCTACTGACTTCTCACCCCAGACTGTGTCCGTTGAACATCCATAATCAAACTAACTACAAGAAGAGTCAAATTCCCTCTTTTGTGTGTCAAAATTTGAAATAGGTAATCCACGAAAATATCCTCAATCTTTAAGTATACTTAAAGCTACAATTGAATTAAGTAAATGTGAATCAAATCAAAAATATTTTATTGCATATCTAAGTAACTACACTGTGTACATTTATACAACGTCAATTTTTTATCTAGCGCAGTCGCTAAGCGAGCGCTTTTTTTTATTTTTTTATTATTATTTATTTATTAATCAAATACATAAGCATAACAGTATATATTTGTCCCCCAAAACCGTCTTGTCGGTTTGACTGGGGGATCGTACAGTCTCATCATCGATTAAATTTAGTTAGGTACAATAAAAATGATCTGTTTTCTGTTACTTTCTATGGACACATATGCCGTACTAGTGCATATTATAGTGGAGACGAATACAGTGGTCTGGACTCCACATGAGAAAATATATATTCTCATGCTAGATAAAGTTCAAAAACGTTTTTTATGATACCCAACCATTGGTACCAGCCATTCATGTATCCCACCCGCTTCTTGGAAGGACATCTAGAATATGACTCACTAGGTAAGGATCGTCTTAAATATAATAAAAATTAAAATTTTTGAAAAATCACACGACGGATGTAATTGAAAAATGATAAGTAAACTTAGACTACCAGGCCTCCGCTTGTCGCACCTGGCACAAAGGAGCCCATCACACATATGGCGTTGCCGCGATGAATGGCGATGGAGAGCCTCTGTGCCAGGTACGACCCGGCGCGGGCGTCGTGCCCCCTCTCACGAAGTCGGCGGCCAATCTCTTTTATGAAGGCTGACGCCTCTGGCCCCCAGCAGCCCATAGTCTCGCACGCAAAGGGCAGGAACCAGTAGTTCGACTCCAGGGCTGCGTATTTCGTGCGCTTCGCGGCTGCGGCAGCTTCGGCTGCGGCCCCGGCCGACCGCATCGTGCGGACTAGGTGCGAGGCGGCGACAGTATTCACAGTATCGTTGCCACGGCACCAGTGTTAACCGGAGCAACGGCCACAGCTCAGCGCGTGATGGCCGCTCGCCTCCACCATGGACCCGCATATGCATCGATGTGGCTCACAGACGCAGCAGCCCAGACGCAGGCCGACAGCCACACGAAATGAGTCGCTGTCTAGGAGAGTTCCTAAAGGTGGTGAAGGTAATGCCTTCAACCAAGCGCCAGATTCCGCTCTTGAAACCGCTTTGAGCCTAGCCAAATCCGCGCCAGCAGCCGCACTTACAAGTTGGTCTAGCGTGGTCTTGGCCCCCACTTCATCCCTTCTGCACACTCGGAGCTTCGGGCACGGATGCGGTCGGGAAGATGGCCGACCACTCTGCCAGAGCCTCGACCGCAAACGGCATGCTAACCCTGTCTCCATCTGAACGTAAAATTTTAGAGACAAGATCAGCAGCCCCATGCACCGAGGCGAGAAAAGCCGGCAGGCTAACATCCCTCACACGCCGTACGCCAATTCCCCCGAGCCTTATGGGCAAAGATGCCTGGCTCCACTGGGCGGGCGTCATTTAAGGAGACGTTTGCAATTGTTTCGACAGTACATTTTAAAGTGTCGTCAAAGGCATTGACGTCTTATTAAAGCTTTATCATTTGATTGAAAAATAATGAAATAAATTTTTGAAACCCCCTAATAAAAGGAAGGAACCTAATAAAAAGAGTTTCAATTGTCGCGAGGTCTGTCATATACACAACTAATTATTATAACTTTCCTTAGTGCTTCCTACCTTTATGTACGTGTTTGTCGTAGAGATAGAAACAGCAATAATATCAAATACCTATAGGTACTACACATATTCACCTAGCTAGGTATTAATAAGTATTGTAATTATAAACCCAAAAAATCCACAGACTTTACGCGGTACGCAAGAATCTTAATAAGTACATTGAAAATGTACCATAGTAGCTAGACGGATATGAGCGACTGTACGTTATTTTGCGTCTCGTACCTTGAAACCCTCGCTACGCTCAGGTCTCGATAAATTCTGCGCCTTTTGAGCCCTCGTCTGACCCCGTAGCCCTAAATTTCTAGAAGTTATAGAAGATTTTCAATGTTAAAAAATTTACAGTTTTTATCATTTCAATTAATTATTCACAAACTGTGAATAATTGACATTACGTTGGCTTCGTTATTATAAATAGTTGGTTAATTGGGAACCGAGATTCAGAATGATTCAGAATATCAGATTCAATGATGATCATGCAACAACACATTTCATACGACAGCGATTGTAATGTATGACATTCATAATAACGTCTCGTACGTCTGTTCTGCTCATTCAAATGACAGGCGTGGAAAATCAACACGCTCCACTTTCCTTACTTACATTAATCTATAATAGCAGTAGTGCGTACGTATTGCAGAAAAGAGGTGTTTTCTTTTTTACCCAGCACAATTTGCTAATTTGTGTACTTACCTATTAAAATCATGAAGTTAAAAACTTTGTGGTGGGCGCCCTAACGATACTGCCCTAACCAGCTGATTGGGGTCATGTCATGACATTGTAAACTACTACTGTAACGATTATAAAACGACAAAAAGTTAAAATCAAAATCAAAAATAATTTTACTGCATGTAAGTACACTAGGTAGGTACGTAATTTTTTTATCTACCACCGCTTCATAATAGGTGTTAGCGCTGGGAAGAAGAGGCGCAACAAACTTCCGCAACGTATTTTTAAAAATCAAGTTTGTACTTATTACATTTTTCATTATTTTTGTAAAGATTGTGCAAGGCTGAAGCAACACCGGGCATCTTTGTCATTCAAATAGTCGACTATTTTGTATAAACTTACAAAGTTGTTGTTCCATGTGAGTCTTAAATTTTCTGTCATTCATATTTAAAAAGATTTTTCTTGTAGTTTGTTGTAGAAGCGTATACCTAATTGCCCCGTGAACGATTTACTGACCTTAGTGTGCCTTCGGGGTACAAATTTGTTTTTGTTTCTTGTAAGCTGTATTTATGTCACAGTGCCTCAAAAAGAGAGATATATTTTTGAGGACATTCAAAATATTCTCAAAAATGTATTGACTGGCAACGGTTAATACATACCTATATTTATTTTTATAAACTTTTCTCATAATGACTCTCTACAACACAGATTATAGATCGCCCTAATAGCTTTCTTTTGCAAAATAAAATGGTCTCTACATCTGCTGCTTGACCCCACAGTAGGATGCCGTATGCCATGATTCTGTGAAAGTAGCTGAAATAAACTTACACAATAATACAACTGTATTGGTAAAGTGTGTCGATCTGTCCCACCCTGTTTAAACATACTTAATTAATATATAGCTTGTTACTCGTTATACACTCGTCTATAGATGCTCCAAGGTAACAAATGTAGGTAGGCGACGAATACATTCAATGACTTATTACAATAACAGCCAGAGTTGTCCAGATAGGCAACTCTGGCTGTTATAGTTTGTACTACAAACTAAGTTGTACGTATGTCCGCAGTGAGTATCGAACTCAAAAAGAAGCTCAAAGGGTTAGCACGTTGAAGTGGCAGTGGGCTGGTCACATCTGCCGGAGAACCGATAACCGCTGGGGTAGACGAGTTCTCGAGTGGAGACCACGACTGGGCAAGTGTGGGATGCCCCTCGGCTAGATGGAGCGACGACCTGCGTAAGGCGGCTGGCAGTGACTGGATGCGGACAACCGAGGATCGGGTTCAGTAGCGCGCCTTGATGATGATGATGAGTATGGAACCCGTGACCACTCGCTCAACGAGGCGGTGAATACTAAATAAATGATGACGCTATTTACCGAAGTACCAACAGACAAATCGATAAGTAATAGTTCAAGGCTAAATTAGCTATTTATTTCCTTATCGGGTTAGGCCTGCGCTGCGAGTCGGGCGACTCGGTTCCATTTGGTAGGGCTACCAAATGGACCGACGTCCTGAAAGAACCGCCGGAATCGACTACGCGGGCTAGGGAAGAACGGGCGTCCGTATTTAATACGGATCTGAGTTTATTTTTTGTTTTCTGAGTATTTAATTCTATTTTACTTAATACCTAGAGTGTCTGCAATTTGCATGTTAGCGATAACTATATAAGTACTTACTATCAGTTATTATGCTACGTGTTTGTATTTAAAAAAACTAGCAGCGCCACGCGACTTCATTCGCGTTAAATCAGATTACACAGACAATGAGCTGTATTCAATACCTACATCAAGACAAATAAACTTACAAAACCCAATAGTTACTTGCGCTTTCCCTCCCTGTCCTACTTCCCTCACCCCTCCCTCCTATCCTGTCCCCCTGTAACACGTCTCTTACAGGTGCTCGCGCGCTACGTGTTTTTGAAATCCGACTGGTAGTTCCTGAGATTAGCGTGTTCAAACAAACAAACAAACAAACAAACAAACAAACAAACAAACAAACAAACAAACAAACAAACAAACAAACAAACAAACAAACAAACAAACAAACAAACAAACAAACAAACAAACAAACAAACAAACAAACAAACAAACAAACAAACAAACAAACAAACAAACAAACAAACAAACAAACAAACAAACGAACGAACAAACAAACAAATATTCAAAGCTGGCGAAGCTGCGGGCCAGCCAACAGTTAAAAGGCCCCAGTACCTACTCATAGTGCAAATACGCCACTGTGATGGCGTCAGCGATAAACATAGATATACTCGTACCTAGTGAAAGCCGACAGACAATAGCTTGGTACGTACCTACCAGGTTTGAATAATAATAACTAACCTAATTTAGTTAGGCTGCCGAGCCAATGACTGTTCGCAATAATTATTTACCGTGGAGACATAGGTATCAATTTTGTTGAAAGTTCACACCTGTTTACCTAAATAAATTCAAAGTTAAATTTGCGGTTCTTCACCTACATTATGCCTATACTACAAAATAATTTACAAATTCGACATCTGCTTGAAATTTCTAGTGTGCAGGTGATTTGTAACTTTTTAGATCCTGATGGAATTTCGTTTAATCTACATCAAAGTATCGATGCAGTTGTTTGGTACGTTTGATGTCAACTAGTATGTTGTATAGTGAGCAGATATCAAACTTGTCCAACCCTATTCGCGTAATCTTATCAAAGTTATCAAACGTGATAAATTCGAATTTTCAATGGTGTGCCTGCGACCGCATTCATACCCGTACGCTATGTGCGGCGCCAGATTATGAAATTATGATTATTTACACCGCAAGTTAAATTGTGCCGTACCGCCTTACTTATATAGATATATGGCTTATTGATAAACGAGTCCAAAACGAGGAAGATAATGTTACCTACCTACTTACTTACCTACTGAAAATGGTTCTACAAAACTTGGCTCCAAGTCTACTTGAACTTGGTCGGTCCAGCACAAACCGACGGTTTTTGCTTGTCACTTGCATTAGCTCGATATTGTTTGTTAAGTGTATTATAAGGCCATAAAAATAAATAGTGTATGTAGTGGAAAATGCTGTAGGTACGTATCAAAGATTACTTGGCGTAGCGAGCGGGAGCGTAGCGAGCTTTTTCCGTGTTCTGTGGTACGTATAATTGCTGTAGAACGTCAGTGGCGCGGATTTATTTAAACATTTCACTGTGTTAAACGAAAGTTTGATAAAATGTTTCTTGGATTTCGAATCGTACTAAAAAGTACAAAAGCACCCTAAAGTTAGATTACTTGCGTCCGTCTTTCTCTATTTTATCGACACGATATTGATTTTATCACTCATCATTATCAGATAAATAGCCTGTCAAGTCTTCGTCATAAAATCAGCAGTAAAGATATGTAACTACTACAAAGCTGCATTATTGACTATTCGTCTAGTCAGAGTAGGCCACATTAATTAGAAATGGTATTTGAAACCGCAAATAGTTAGAATTGGAACAAATATGCGTCCAGTATTATTATTTGGTAAATAAGCACGAAAGGTCACTCAAAAGCAAGAAGTTTCAAATCTCTATGGTCGCGCGCGCGCTCCCTGTGTAGATCGCATCTTGCATATTTAGTATCGGAACCTATGGTGTCATTTACAGGGGGGGTGCGGTCAAAGGAAGCGGAGTAGCGGGAGGAGGTGGAAAATGAGAATGTGTGAGTGAGTCATAATTTTGTGATTATTTTGACACGATTTTGACACCCATAGAATGCTTTTTATTACTATTATTACTGATCCATATGGGAGTGGCTAAATTTTTTGATTCATGCTCAAAAGTAACAACTTAGACAAACTTGTGGGTATTGTTTTATATTATACTTACAGGTAGTACCTTCGATATTACGTTAAATACCAAAAGAAGACATTTTTACACGGAAGTGTTTGTCCACCCATTCCTCGTCGTCCGATATGTCGGACAACGTTTGCGTTGTTGAACCATGTGGCCGGAGGGGTAATTTCTATGGGTTAGTATCAGAATGACTGGATCGATATTTGACCACGTCGCGTTTTTAAAATTTTGCGTTTGTAGTTGTACCTTTTTGGGTTGGCTTTCACTTCTGTATGTAGGTATAATATATACCAAAAGTCATCTTATTTAATTACTAATACATACTTAGTTTGTTTAAGCTCTGAAAATACTATCTGTACAGGACTATCTTATCTGAATGTAGGTAACATTTTTGAAAAAGGAAACGTCGTTTCTAAGAAGTACCACTCGAGTGCACTCGTACCTACTGCATGCGTAATTTGTACTTTGTAATGAATGATAACAAAATGCGAAAAAAGGCGACCAAATAATGGCGATATACAGGGTGTAAATCTGCATGCTTGCCATATTAACGGAGGTAAATACTGCTAATACTGAATAAATAAATAAACACATGTTCAGTATTAGCAGTAATAATGTCCTAAAATTTTTAATTTGTTTTTTTGGGGAATTTTTTTTCGTGTGTGAATTAAATTTTGGGTTTATCGTGAAATTTTAACTCACAGAAATCGCAGTTTCGCTTCGTTCTGCCCTGCTCTAATTACCATTGCGCAACAGATAAAATTCGTTATTTCCGATCTGCACTCCGAGACCTTAAAATTTTTGTGGATTTTAAACATGGCAGTTTCTAAATTATATTGGTTTAATTATTATCCTTTATTATCCTTACTATAATTGTCTCTAAAAATATGGCAAGCATGCAGGTTTACAACCTGTATAATAACTATTTAAACCAGAAACTAAGCTATAAATGCCTTTTACTGATGGCGTACAGGTTTGAGCCAACAGTGGATCGACAGGCTGAGGATCATATTTTTCTAGTATTTCTACAAGTAGCCGGTATTTTTCAAACATAGAGAGATTAACAATAACGTCAGAAGATTACCAACTATTAAGTAATATAGAGTTTATTAGTGGTATTAGGTATTACAATTTTCTTTGAGTTAGTGCCAATTTGTAAGTATGTAAATGGTAATTTCCTTGTCTTTGACTTTATTACTTCGGTATACCTAAGTCCAAAAGGAGGAATACGTAGGTACACTCTAAATTTGTAACACGCCTCTGTCTGTCCACAAAACGGTAGCAAATTAGCACGTTCCAAGAAACCGTACTTTATAACATTTAGAGTAAAGTTTAGACACCTTTCCGTCGTGTCCTATCGTCGGTATCATAAACCATTTGTGATTTTAACACTTATTTGTGATCTATAAGTATTTTACCGTTAAACAGGTGCGAGTAGTGTACCAAAAAGTCAATGTTATTCAAAATAGGATAAGCTACTCGTACTTTTTATCATTTGAAAATACGCTAGTCGGGTCAAGGCAAAGCCAAGTATGCCTAGTTATAACTAGGTATATAGGTACCTGTTACACAAAATTGAGTAACGTATAGCTATTGGAAGTCTCCTACAAGGATATTCTACATCTACCGCGGTTCCACTTTGGTTCTAATATCATAAAATAAATCAATTTATTTTCAGATATTATTATTTTGATAATTTAGAACCCTATAAATATATCTATTTATTTTCATATGTATACAGTCTTTAAGTAAGTTTCATATAAAAGCCGTTGAATTTTGTTACACATTGTCTGTCCTGGTGGACTCCCAGTCCTGGCTATATATTATCGTCTAATCTATTACGGCCGCTGTGTTTCCGGGTAAGCGCCGGAAACCAAACTAATGCGGAGCGGAGAGGTGTGCAATTGACCAACAGGATTTCGTATTTTTCCTAGCTCTGCTCCGTTCATCTCCTCTAACGAAATCTACACAACTCTGCTGCTCTGTGGACTCCGGCCAAACAGTGCTATGCAAATCCGCACATCCGCATTGCGGGGTGGACAGTCTATGCAAGTCAGTGCAACTTACATGCACAAGGGGTTTTGTTACATCCGACTTGTGAAATGGACTCATAAACAATTGTTGAGAACAAAATGCACCGTCAACGTGTCAAGTATACAAAGGATAATCTTATTTAGGACGGCCAGCCAGTCAATTGAAAAGGCCAAGAAAAGACAATCGAAAGCGTATGGATGATTAGGGAAACGGAAATTGTGCAGCAGAAGATGTCAACTGTTGGTAAGAAATAAGTAACTACCTATATGTATACCTACAGTTGGCAATACTTTAATTGAACAGTTTGCTATTTTTACCGACTTCCAAAAAAGGAGGAGGTACTATGTTCGGCTGTATGTATTTTTATTTATTTATGTTTAAATATAACTCTGAATTTTACCTATGTGTAATCTATGTAACTAATAATAACTATATACGCTGTTGCTCGCGACTTCGTACGCGTGGACTTTAGTTAAACTATGTGGCCAGTCTACTCTGAACTGCGATTTCGTACAAATGTTAGGAAATGATTTTTATTTTTGGTGGTCATTTTTCTTGGCTAATTTTCAAAATATTTATAGTCTATATGATGGCCAGGGATATAGACTATCTCCATACAAAGTTTCGTCAAAATCACAGAACTGAACATACAAACAGACAGACAGACAAAATTCCAAGAGTTGCATTTTCGGCTTCAGTATCGTCTGTGGTATCGTTATTACGGTACCCCTGCCCCCGACCCAGTTTTTGCCAAAAATATTTATTGTACAGAAAAAACTTTTCTATAGTTTTATTATATGTATAGATCGTACAGATCATATTATTATGAGTCGGTGTACCTAACAATCTATGTTTGCACATTTGATATCGTTTGAGTAAACAAATTGCCAGATAAGTATTCTTACGATAAAGTAACGGTACCAGGGTGGGAATTATATTGACTGATCCGTTAGACGGCTTTCATTACATTCTAGATTGCGGGCTCACTGGATAATACCAAGAAAACCTACCTTCTCGTCATTAAAATTCTTTCAAAATCATAAAACTCGTTAAATAAATATTGCAGTACTTATATGCAAAGAACTAGGACACCCCTAACCTATCTACATAGTTTCATCACAATCCATTCAGTAGTTCTAGAGCGTAATTGAGCATGAGACATCCTAACTGTCGCATTTAGGATGATGGGATGATTTTCTAGGATCCTAAAATTCCTTGAAGGAAGAAATATTGGGGGCGCGGGCGCCACCGAAAAGTTTGTAGCTTCATGCTATATTCTATCATCTGCATATAATCATAATAATTATATGTATACTTACCTATAACAGGTCAGTGAACTAGGGTCTAATAAAAGTGTATTTTGATGGGTAAGGTTGATGGGTATTCATGAAAATGTGTGTTTAGTGCGTTATCAATGTTATAAACTGATTTAGGTAGGTACTATTAATTTTTATGATTAATTTATTTGATTAATTAGAAAAGCTCTAACAAACTATAGAGTTTTAAACTCTATAGACGTCCAGTCTACTCTGGTCTGGTCGTTCCTCTTTTCCGGTGTTTCTTTACACTGACTGATTGTGATTACCGTCACATCCACAGGTATAAATCAACTACTTATCATACAAATATAATCAAATTATAACTCGACGATGTCTGTACACCATAGGAGTTAATTAAGAAAAACTGATATTAAAAAGGAAATTTAATTCGAGGTACTTAGTTGGATCCCGAGAGCAGCGAAGGATTCTAGAGTTGAATCACGAGCGACAGCGAGTGATTCTAGATTAGAATCCTGAGCGTAGCGAGGTATACAAGGACCGAAATTAAATTTTTTATTCACGAGTTGTGTACTCTACTTTATACCATTGACTGCGAGAAAATAAAATAGTAAGCTAACAGATAACCTAATCTATCAGATAAATCTGTCTGATAATATTTTCGCGTATCACACCTCAAGTCTCTGATAAAATAAATTGATGTTATTTTTTTATTTATTTTAAATTACAGAAAGTTCACACAAAACTGAAGTATTCCTGCGTTAAATTCGAAAAACAATCCTTATCTGACAGAAAAAAAAAATAACAGCCACTTGATCTTGCTGTTAGTATATCAGGCAGATAAATCATGCAGATAGGGTATCTTGGACTTTATCAGCAAGTGGTGAAAGAAGCCAGTGAAGGTAGGTACATTAGAAATGTATAGTGAAATTCAGGAAGGTTCGAATTCGCGGGCCCACCAATGAGATTTTAGTTATATGGTGAAATTAGAACATAATACTGGCTGGCTAGAGAATTATTATGGTTCGGCATGTTTTATTCATTTTTTGTACACAATTCGTGTTGTTTCAAATTTCGAAATGTTTTTATTCTCTGTTGACTAGAAGAGAGTTTTATTCACTGTTTTCGAGAAACAAAATGCTCTTTTTAGAGTGACAATGGTATAAAAATATTCTTTGAACTTTTGTCTGTCTGTATGTTAAATTTTACTATTTACGGTTCCGACATCATACTAAAAGTTTATACTTACAAACTTACAGTTTGTTTACAGATGGCAACAGTTAGATGGTGAGAGGGCCGCGGTGGTGAGAGCGATGGGCGCGGCCGGGGGCGGTTAGGTCGGCGCGATGTGGGCGCGGGTGGGGCGCGCCCTGCGGCGCCTCTCGCTGGTGATCCCGCTGGCGCTGACGGCGTTGCTGCTGCTACTGTTGCCGCGCCCGCCGCCCCTCAGCCCCGCACACCTCCCCAGGCACCCCTCGCCGCCCGAGCCGCAGCATCTGCGCGACAATCTCATACATGATCTGGTAAGACAATTAAATATACCCTCCTTAGCCCATCATTACGGTCAGGGCGTCAGTGGCGTAGTGGGGGGGACGCGGCCAGTCATTCGATCCCCGGTCGTTCCTATGTATGTACGTAACCTATGGGTTTTTTAGGTACCTAGTTGTTTGACTGCTTTCAAACAGAGGAGGTTTAAACATACCTATTGGGGAAACCTGCATATGCCGAAGAACTAATTTTTGCGAGGTTAATCTGGTGGACTATGTAGATCGTTGAGAGGGTAGGCCAGTGCCCCATTTAATTCTGGCTCTGTCTACTGGAAATAAAATAAAAGATCGGGCATGGCTTGGCCATGCCGCACTAATTATCCAATACGTAACGCGCAAATGAAAGTAGCAAGATAATGTAGGTACCTATACCTAATTTTAGGCATTTATTACACTAATTATGTTCTTTAATTAGTTAAAAAGGCGACTTTGGAAAAATCGCTAAATATTAGTACTTAATACTAGATTTTCAACTCATCTAGAATTTATTTTTATCGCGATTACCTATTACTAAAGAGGAAATCATTGTGAGATGTTACTTCAGCCTCGCACAACCTTTACAAAATAATGTTATGTACAAACTTGATTTTAAAAGATGTGTCGCGGAAGTTTGTTGCGCCGCTTCTTCTTCCCAGCGCTAATACCTTGGAAGCGGTGGTAGATAAAAAAATTACGTTGTATAAATGTACCCACTGTACTTACATGCAATAAAATAGTGTTTACTTTTGAGAAGTGTTTTAAATAAAATAGTATGTTACCTTGGGGGAATGTGTCGGGGTGAGGTGGTGGCTGTCAGACAAATTCGCAGAGCTATAATATGTAACTGTCGTAGTGCGGTCCTTCAGGTATGTCCCCCATTACTTACTTATTATAGAAGAATTCCCTGACTGACTTGACTGATCTATTATTCAGACTACTCCACTAGAGTAGGTAAATATTTCTATCAACTTCATTTTTCTGCATTTAGGGATTCGTCAAAACGGGTAAGGCCCATTGGGTTAGCGCTAAACCTACTGAACCAAGAGAAACTCAAGGTCAAAGTGTTTCCGCTGACGTGCGATCGACTGTACATGTACACCTCTGTAACTTCCAACACAACTAACGTGTCACTTGTTCAAATATATACCCAAGTGCGCTACGCAGCGGTAGCAGTACCTACATTTTCGAATAATTAAATTATACATTAATACAATTCTTTTAATGTGTCAATACATAATTATGGTAGAACAAAAGGAAATAAGTAGGTATAAGTACAATTGTTTTTATACATTATTAAAATTATGATAACACTCGCGTATAGAAGCGAATATTAATATAATAAATGGCGTACATGAGCTTACTATCTATTTTATGTACAGTCGGCCGCACGTCAGTGGAAACACTTTGACCTTGAGCTGGCCTAGCCCTTAAGGAGTTTCAATACTATCAGAGACCAGTTTATACTGGTTTTGTTTCCACTGGTGTGCGGTCGACCGTAAATGTGTAACAAAAATGTTCGATACAATATGTTGTGTTCGTACATGTTCTTGTTAGTTGCCTTGCTACACTTATAGCTCTGGATGACTTTCAGGGCCATGACTGGATAACCGAAGACGAAGAGCCAGCGAACCGGGCTGGCGACGAGGTGATGAGGCGACCGTGGTTTATGCGCGGCGGGGAGCAGCGCCCGTGGCACTCCAGTCCGCACTCCAAACTCTTCCCTGAAGATGATCCAAGCGATGACAGGTATGATGTTCGCGTAGCCAGATAACACGAAGTCGGCACTTTATGAGTAACCCAGGTCCTTTCTGTGAGTTTTGGCTGTGGAGTATGAATCGCCCCTGTCTAATTCTTTGAGTTTAGAGTAAATAGTATTTAGAGAGTAGAGTATATCTATATACCGTCACTGTATCTTCGGTTCTTCGCATCCGTTATCCGCCTTACGCAGATAGTGGCTCCATCGCCGATCGGCGCCCGCCGAATCTACTCTAGCTAGCCCAGTTGTTATCTTCACTCGAAAACTCGTCTACCTATCCCAGCGGTATCGGTTCTCCGACGATGTGCCCAGCCCACTGCCTGCAACGTACTAACTTTTTGAACTGTGTCGAAGGCTTTTGTTCTCGTTTCGAATCTTGTCTTTCAGAGAAACTAGAAACTTATTTCTCGTAAGAGAAGAAGTTCTTTATATAGGTATGCTGGCTCTAACTATAGCCCGTAGAGCGACTTTAAGTTTTCGGACTAGTGCCACTGTCAAGTGTACACGTTTCAACGGCGTAAGGCGGCACTTGTTTACAAAAACATACCTAGGTACATAAGTAAGTAGTTAGGCCTTGCAATAGTGCGACAAAATGTGGAAATTTTACGGTATTTTTAGGAAAACTTTAAAAAATTACGGAAAATTAATGGTAGTGGCCCACTGCCACAACTGTAGTTTTCTGGAGAATCATAATGTAGTTAATGTTTGCTACGCCAGAATCGTCGAACAACTGATGTATACGCTACCCAAAGACGAAGATGTGGCGGTGAAGAAGATATTGCTGGCGAACGGGCTGGGTGCGTGGGGAGCCTCCGGTGGTCGGACGGAGTTCATCCACAACCGGTGTCCGGTGGACCAGTGCTCGTTGACCGCTGACTCCCGGGATGCGGCCACTGCCGACGCCATCTTGTTCAAGGACCACTACACACCGTTCAACGTCAAACGGCCGCAGAATCAGGTAGTTTATCTTCTTACGGCCAATAGATTCAAATTTTGATGCTTATTTACATAGTCATTTACTAATTTTGATATTAAAGAAGCAATTTGGTATACACGAGAAATTTTATGGAATCTTTCATTGGTTACCTACATCGAGTCTAGTTATATTGTTAGCAAATAATACATTTATATTTTTGGTATACTAAACTGATATTTGACGTCTCGTGGGTTGGATCATTTCTGCATAGCTCTGTCTAATTAAACAACACCTCGGTTTCCAGATCTGGATCTTGTACTACTTGGAGTGTCCGTACCACACGGCGTCGCTGCGCACGACATCGCTAGACGTGTTCAACTGGACCGCGACGTACCGCCGCGACTCCGACATAGTGGCGCCGTACGAGAGGTGGGTGTACCACGAGCCGCTCAACACCGAGAAGGATCTCGACAGGAACTACGCGGCCAATAAGACCAAGAAGGTAAGCATAAAACATTCAATTCGTTAGTCAAAATGTTGGTCAGGGCGTCGTGGGGATCTTTCCCTGGCCTAGCTGTGATGTCGAGGGCCGTGTATGGGTTTTTCTTTACTGGTACTCTCAAACGATAACGGAAAACATTGTGAGGAAACTTCATACGCCGAAGAAGAAATTCTTAGGTGTATGTGAAGTCCATCAACCCACACTGGGCTAACGTGGTGGACTATATAGTCCTAACGCCCTCATTTTTTGGGTAAGTGAGATCAAAATAGCATTAATATAAAATTTAATTAGCATCAATAAACATGTTTGATTATCTGTTACTTAATCATCTGTTCTAATATCTCCTGCAATATCATTTTCATTCTGTTTCCTTATCTGTACCAACATCTCTTTCATTAACAGTTAATGTAACGGTTAATGAAAGAAATACTTTTGCACTATTTGTTCTAATAGTCATTTCTGTCTACGCTATGTCATTTCTGTCACTGCGTGCAGACAGAAATGACGTAGACAGAGATGACGATTTCGATGACGATTTCACGTTAGTTTGATCTTAACTAATCTTTAATTAATTGATTCTTGGTGTGGCTAGCTGATGCAGATAATATTGGTTTCTGTGCATAATTACAACCAGTTATTAAGTCACAAACCGCAAGAATTTCAAAGATATTTAACCTGAACAGAATTATGGTTTCGTGTAGAATGACCAAGCTACTAATAAAATAATCAAAACAAAATTTGAAATTAAGGGGTATTATTATTCAAAAAACACACCGTAACAAACATAGAGTTTCGATCTCTTTGGTGGGCGGCAGCGCCCCCTAGCAAATTTTTTTCATTCAACCAATGATCATTTTGTGGCAGCACTCTTTCAACACTCATTGCATTGTTTCATTTTGGCAGGTGACTTGTTAAGTACACCTGTATAGACACCATAATATATTGGACGCAAACATTAGGATGGGTACATATCTAGCTCTGTATAAACTTCTTGGTACATAGTATCAGGAAGGTCAATGACAAAAGAAACTCCTTTCTCCTACGTAAGAAGAAGGTTCGAATAGCGCGGGCGCCCGCCAAAGAGATTTTAGCTCAATGGACAGTATGATGGCCATGTAGTTTGGAGTTTAGTTTAAGTACGCAAGCCGGGAGAGCGTCAGTGGCGTCCGGGACAAGACGCGGCCGATCATATCGAAAGGTCCGTAGTTTGATCCCCGGCTGGACCACAAAACACGGAAAAAGCTCGCTACGCTCCCGCTCGCTACGCTCCCAAATTTCTATGGGCTGGACCATGTACCAATGGGTTTTTTCTCGAAACTTATGTACATTTACTGACTGCTCTCAAACGGTGAAGGAAAACATCGTGAGGAAACCTGCATACGCCGAAGAAGAAATTCTTAGGCGCATGTGAAGTCCACCAACCCGCACTGGGCTAGCGTGGTGGACTATAGCCCGAACACCCTCAACAATATATAAGGGACATGTTAATAGGCTGTTGATGATGATAAGTACGCAATGTATAGTCGACCGCGCGTCAGTGGATTTACTTCCACCTTGAGCTGGCCTAATAGCCTATTAGGGAGTATCAGTATACTATGCGAGAGCTTTATACTGGTTGTGTTTCTACTGACTTATACTGCGCTGCAGGTGGCGTGGTTCGTGTCGAACTGCCACGCGCGCAACCGGCGGCTCCAGTACGCGCGGCAACTGGCCAAGTTCATCCCGGTGGACATCTACGGCGCGTGCGGCTCGCACCACTGCCCGCGCGTCGACCCCAACTGCCTCGAAATGCTCGACAAGGACTACAAGTTCTACCTCGCCTTCGAGAACTCCAATTGCAAGGACTACATCACCGAGAAGTTCTTTGTGAACGGGCTGCAGTAAGTCAATTGTCACATTTTTGATGGGTAAACTTTAACTCCACTTTGAATTTCATTCGATCTGTCAAATTATTAAGTACCTAGTAGAAGTAGGTACCGAGCCTACGGAAAAAGTTTCAATTTTCGGCCGCTTGAAACGCAGAGGTAAGGGGTAGTTGCGCATACAACGTATTGCGTTTAGTCCCTCGCAAATGACTAGCACGATGCACGTGTGATTCGGGTATGTTCTTCGGGTATGGCTTGTGCCACCTACCTATAGTCATAGTAGGTAATTAACGGAAATAAATCAAGATTAATATTTTTATTTCTTTGGGGTAATAAAATCTGTTCGTTGTATGTGTGCTGCGATTGATAATGAATGATCTCCAGGCTCACGTTGTATATACATAACACTATCACCAAAGCCATGAAATGATTCAAAAAGAGAAAATCTGTCAAATAATGAGGCCCATGTGCTTGGTCACAGACACGACGTGCTGCCCATAGTGATGGGCGCGCGGCCGGCGGAGTACGCGGCGGTGGCGCCGCACAACTCGTACATACACGTGGAGGAGTTCGCCGGCCCCATGGAGCTGGCCGCCTACCTGCGCCGGCTCGACGACGACGATGCGCTCTACAACTCTTACTTCAAATGGAAAGTAAGATAACTACCAGTTTTATTGTTCTCTAACGCCAAACAGTAATGTTGTGCTCCGATTTGAAGGGTAGGAGAGTTAGGTGGTAACTATTAGGGATGCCAAAATTCGCAATGGCATTGCATTGATCTAAACTCTCATTGTCAACATTCTACCAAGCCATGGAAATTCACAAAATAGGTACACCTACTAGCACAGATTAAGTAATAGTAGGTACAAGATAATAGTTAAAGCTAAAATCGACCGCCCTTAATTTGCGGCGGGGAAAGATAAATTGGCGGGTATGCGATTTCTATAGTGCTTATTTTATGGTGAGTTTTAAGAGCGGAGCGAAGCTAGGAGAGCCTGGACTAGCTCAGTTTAAGTGTGTTGTAAGTGTGTGATCGGGAACGTGTTGCAGGGCACAGGCGAGTTCGTGAACACGTATTTCTTCTGCCGCGTGTGCGCGATGGTGCACGCGGGCGCGCGGCGGCAGCGCGCGGCGCACTACGCCGACGTGCAGGCGTGGTGGCGCCAGCGGAGCTGTACGCGCGGCGAGTGGCGCGCCGCCGGCCGGCAGCCCGACGCGCCCCCCAGCACCACGGGCGACACCTCCAACTAGAGCGCACAACGGGACTCACGATGCAACGATAACCTGCTAGTCCACCATCCATCACCAACTCAGCCATGAGACCCCCATTAAACGGTCATGCAAGCGTCAGTCAATTCCATCATCATGACTGCATGATGCAAAAAATTAAATTATGCAGATTTTTGTCACTCACCGCATTAGACGATCATTCATCCGTCAGTCACCGCCTGACTGTGGTAAAAGTGGTAAAACTGACATTAAAAGCTACCTAACGTGTAATGGGGGCCTAACACTAGGAGTGACGCGTGCGTCGTTGGCCGAATGTCCTGCATTGTGAATCCAGCTTAATTGCGCGCGCCGCGCAGTTTTAACTATCCATCACACAGCCTCGCGCGTAACTCAATAATGTGCGATTGCCATATAGTGGTACCTAACCTGCAGTTTCTAAATTGACATCACGTGTTCAACCTATAGAGTTACATGTCTGGAAATATCTCAATCTTAACAAGTACAATGTAGGTATAGGTAGTGTAAGTGTTTAGCGCTGCCGGTTGTCATACCTTATATATATCCATCGTGGAAGAATGTTCAATCACAACACGTTTTGAGTTAGGCGTGCATTAAACAGTCATGCAAGCGTCATTCAATTCCATTAGTCATGACTGATGGTTGAATGATAAAAAATTAAAGTACCTATGCAGATTTTCATCAGTCACTGCATTAGAAGATCATTCATCCGTCAGTCACCGCCTGACTGTGGTAAAACCATGGTAAAACTGACAGCAAATTTACCGTGTAATGGGCCCCTTAGAAACGCGCTGCGCGGCTTCATTGGTCGGATTCGAAAGTTATGGCCCTCTTAAAGCTGCATTCACAATGCCATCGCGCACCGCAATTTCGATTTGATGTTAGCTTACTTACTCGTATATTAGCAATGCGTGCTGTGATTGGCCCAATCAGCTAAGATATCAGCCCGCGATGAAATTATTGACAACGAAACGTGACAGTTCGTTGTTTTGTGAATGCCGCTTTAATCCTTAAGATAAAACTATGAAGTCAGTGTAGCTGTACCGTTGGTTAAGTTACCGTCCCATACTGTACATTAGCCAATGTTAATATAACCTTAGACGCTTTCTGTAAAGTTGTGTCAGCGTAGACAGATTGCATTGACGTAGGTACATACTTATCTGTCAGGATAGCTAAATGACGCTATACCTAAAGGTGCTATTTTTTATGCAAGATTTCTAGCATTATCTAATCACCTAAATACATTTGCCAAATGTGTGATTTTTTTATCATGCTTTGAACAATTCAACAAAAAATATGCAAATGTAAATCAGTGCCTACTTACTAATGCAACAATCCAGAAACACATCCTATAGGTAGAATTAAAAATAAAAGATTCAATTTTAGACTTTTATCAAAATTAAAACAAAAGCGGATCTGTTTAGTTAGATACAGCAGCTAAATGCAATTCAAACCAATTCTACTGGCTGTTCTACTAGCAGTAGAACTGTTTGGCCGATCAGACGCAAAGGTTGGTACCAAAGGAGCCTCATAAAGCGAATATATATTTTTTTGTATAATATCGATATACATAATACCTATAAACTATACAGGTAAGTAAGAAATAACGGTAAAAAAGCAACTTATTACTGATTTTAAAACAATAAACTTTTACATAATAGAATCATCAGATTAACGACCTAAGCTAGCAAATACCATAGTAAAATAGCTAGTGCTCTGTTGGCAGAGTTGATCATTTGGTATATAAATATACCTATATAATCAGAGTTCATGTGAGTATTTGGCAAACAAATGGTGGTGGGTGTGTATTATCGTTATTCACTATGGAAAAGTTAAAGTAATAGCAATTTTAAAAGTATTAATCATATTTAACTGTTGACTTGTGGAGGAGGAAATACAGGAAAAAATACGCAAATTAAAAAAGCTTATTAAGTTTTAATTTTAATATTGCAGTTCCACATTTGAACGAGATCTGATGACAAACTTATTAAGTGTGTCTTAGTTTAAGTATACTTAAAATAAGTCACCGTTAATTTCCGGTTTATCTATTGTTACCACCACCCCCAACTACTTCGTTAAAAATTGTTTTAACTACTATAGTTTGTGCGAAAAGAGGGCTCGGTGATCGACTCAGCCCGGGCGGCCCGTCGTCGCAGTGGCGTGCGCGTGTAGGAAAGATTTGACTAGGTGCCTAAAAAATAAAAGTAGATATTTGTACGCTTTCAAAAAAAATTTTTTTTGTAGTTAACTTTGCTCATCTGTAAGTTAACTTAGACCTTATTTAGAGAACCAACGCGATAACAATGAGTTACGTCTCTTTTCGCACAGGGGCGCTACGAAGAAAAAAAAACAAAACTTCACTTTTATTTCAGTGCGTTACCATTACAACAGTGCTTGGACCAATCACAGCACGTGTTGCTAAGAAAAGCTAAAATAATATAAGCGTGAATCATAGTGACAGACGCGCCTAAAAAGCTTTAGGTACGAATGCGTGCTGTAATTGGTTGGCTGGGACAAAAACGTGGCACTATAATAATAATAATTAAGGTTCCTCTTTAACTGTTCATGAGTTCAGTTTAAGGTTTCAGTTTTTAAAATGAGCCTGCCTTATACCAATATTACTGTCTAAATCCGACTGTCTCTCGTCGCTAGAGACAGTCCATACATGTGTTATGTTAGGTACCTGTTTGTTTATTGACCCAAAGATTGCGCGTTCATGTTATTTAGCCTGTTTGTTAGTGTGTACTTGCTGTTAATTAAACCGTTGATTGTTATATACTTATTTAATTACGGAACACATTCCGAAATGCATGGTTGTTGAAGCTCAAATTGTGTCTAGTCACTTGACGCCAATGAATTGAGCACAAAAAGCGCCATTATTATTCAATTTTAACAGTTATAATATTAAATATTTTAAGCCTAGTATTAAGCAGGTATTTATTTTGTGGATTTTTCCATATATTGCACAAACTCTGAAGGACCGTGCATCAATAATTTTTACTCTCGTAAGTTTTATTTGTGAACTTCTGCAAGAGGTTTTAAATTTCATTAATTTTCTTAGATAAAAAAAGAAATCCTTTCTTTATGTAAGTAGTTACATAAATATCTACTACTTGTTGTATAAGTGATAATTACACTTCCTTCAGTAACTAAGTAATAGTTTACAAGGTATATGTAAGTTTAGTATACCTATGTGCATGTATATAGATGATTTCGTATGTTACATACTTACTTAACTACTTGTTGAATATTATTTGTTATAGATTATAAGTTTTTCGAAGAATTTGCTCTAGTAAGTACTTTTACTTACGTTTGTTATTGCACTCTCGTTTTTAGTGTAATTTTCTAACACTTTCGCATTTTATATCACAGAATACAAAATAATTAGCAGGGTGTTATTAATTAGTTATGTACATATGTATGTACAGTCGCGATCAAACCTTAGAGTACGCATTTGCTTGCTAAAAATAAACTGTGTGTGTATTTGTCGGTATACGATGATACGAAACACCATAAACGATTTCTTTCGCTAAATACTACTGCTGTGTGATTCTGTAAAGTATGAATTAAAACTCGACCATCACATCGCAAGTCACTTACTTCACTCCGCATCCGATCATGAAAGACCTTGATGTCGCATTGTGTAAACAAATACAAGCTACTTAATAAACACTTCACTTGCGAAGTAAAGTGAGTATTGAACTGTAAATCATTGAGTTAGAGACCGATCTCACTGCGGATTCAGGATCGAGTTACACAAATACGCTTACAGAATAGCAGGGCTGCACTTTTGAACGTGACTGTACCTATTAGTTTCGGTGAGTACCTATGTATTTTTTTGTTCAAATGAAATGAGTTGACGTTAACTTTTAAGTGATTGATTAGTTAGTATGTAATGAATATTTTATTTTAAATTGTGACTTTTAGAAAGCAAAATGCGATGTTTTATATTAATAAGATTCCATTCCGTTTGACTTTATTCGCTAAGGTATTGATTATACCTAAAATAAGTAGATACACTTGTAGTGGCTTACCTCTATTAATAAGTGTTTTTCCAAGGCAATACCTATTTTTAAATTGAATCACTATTAATTACGGCGATTGATTAAAAGATTACAATTATTGACTACCTACCTACTTACTTACCTATTAGGAAACGCAATGTGTAGATCTGTCTTCCTACATAGTTGTCAAATCTTACAATAAAACATTACAAAATACATGGTACCTATACTACCTACGCTGATAAATAATACTAAATACTTAATTAGAAAAATAAATCGACAATATTTATACGCTGAGTGCGGTTCTATGGGTTCTAGTTCTATGTTAATAACGAATTGATCTGATACAATCCGGGAAAAGTCGTTTCGGGAAATAGACGTAACGGACCGAGGGGACATTCCGGGAATGGACCAAACGGGCCTGAGGGAATGTGACGTTCTTTATGGTACCTACCTTCACTTTGGAACTTCTCTAATAATGCAAATTATAAAGATAAACTGATTAAGTTTCAATTTTCAGTAGCGTCGCCACCAATTTTACACTCCGTAAGTAGAGAAATTCACATCTGAAGTTTCTAGTCGCCTCTTCTTAGGCAGCTCCCAAATTTTGACGTTACGAAGCGCGTGTAATTTTTGCATCGCCAACCAAAATACTTACCTATACATTATTAAGATTCCAATGACCCCTCAAAGTAGCTGGTCTACATAGTTTAAGATGTTTACATACACCATTATTAATCAGTAGGTACCTATTAATTATTTAAAGGCGATTGATCTATGTATTCGTAACGCACATAATTTTAAAACAATATATGTACAGTTATGACAAAAAACTTTCTTTGCTTTTGTAAAATGATAAATGAGCATTACCTATATTGTGCCTACATGCCTTAGACGGTTGAAAATCTGCAAATACAACAGCAATACGTGTATTGTACCTAACACTCAATAACTAAATACTGTAACTTTGTATGTAACTTATATGTACCTAGATAAGTATATTATGATAAACATAGCTACAAAATAGTTACCTATTAATATAAGGTGAGTCCTTGTAATGAGGGTGAGGGCTTGTACATTAGTATATATTATGTCGCAAGATAGTAGCGAAAACTATTAGGTCTCTACAATCTTAGAGCATTTAGAATTAGAATCGATCCGGAATTTTCCGGAAAATTCAGTCATACCCCAGTCAAATAATATTTTCACTTCTCATGGTCTTAAAGTTACTTATAATTATTATTGGACTGTCAAGTATAATTAAATGAACATTTATTTGCAATGTTGCTGTTTAATTTCCTCCCAATCGAACCCATTTTACTCTCGACTTAACTATAAAAACGCCTGTGGTAAAATGGCGCGTTTTATGCACTTGTTGTACAATCTACTATTACTGCTTAAATAGTAAGTAGGTACCTATATTATTCAAATGCTCTCTTTATATAAATACTTTACGAAAGTTTTTGCTAAAATGCAAGTTTTGCTATTATCCTGCGACACTTAATAGGTAGTTACAACTGGGTACAACAATATTTTGTTTATCTCTCCGACACAGTTAGACCAAGGCGGCTCAACCTATTCGTCATAGTTGACACGTTCAATTTTTTCATTAATAAACTGTTTAATCATTTTAAACCAGAGCGGATCACCAGCGACGCTTAAGATGGGCAGTCTTGCCTTAGCTACATGATTTGTACCTACTTGTATACTCATACACGTTATACAATATGTGCAACTAACGATAAAGATTACTAACAAATACTAATACAATTTGGTCCATGCTTTAGAGTATACATACTAGCAATATGTATACTCTACGGTCCATGCGCATTTAAAGGAATCGAGTTCAATTATAGTGTCATCGATTTGTACCTAATGTGGGTAAGTTTACAAATTTATTACAATATTGTAGAGTTCAAATTAGTATTTAGTCAATTTTGTAACTACAAAAACAGAAGAAGCAATAAATAATAGTGAGATTTATGACGTAAAATGTCACATAACTAAATAAAATGTTCATGTTCGTTCTCTTGTATACTTAGGTTTAAATGCAATACACATCGCGACATTTTAAAAACCAACCAACCAAAGCAATGTTTTAGGTATATACTTCTTTTATGGTATGTAGGTATACTATTGGATGTAAAACTAATGGGATCGGGGGCACACGCCACTAACTAAACTAAACCAACAAGGCCTACAACATGGTCAGTTTCGACAAAATGTTGCAATGTGTTTTGACGTATACATCGTACTGTGCATGCGTACCTGTCTTTCACCCACGTAGATAGCATGAACCCTACTACGCCTGTTTGGTGGGCTAAGTTCTGTCAAATAATAATACACAGTGCTAGAAAATCTTAGAGTATACAATATATAGCTAGCTTAGGTATACTCTAAGTATAAAATAATACACAGGCGTAAATCTCAAGGAACAAGTAAAAAGCAGTTAGTTCACGGGTAATCCCCCTAAATAATTTCTTAGGTTCTAAAAATTTCAAGTCATTTTAGTCGCTCTATCAAGGGTTTTCACAGCTTCACTTGGCGGTTCATTGCAATAAATCAGACACTTTTAAATTTTTTACCTCGTTCAAATGAAAGTACCTACCTAGTTATATTTTATCGTTAACTTGAATACACACCTACCTAGGTACTTATTTTCTAAGATTATTTTATTACATTATGGATTTGTAGAAAATAAATATATCGTACAACTACACCATTGTTCTAAATACCTACATACCTACCGCTTCATCCAATGCAAAATAACCATAAAAATGCAAATTTTAAAAAGATATTTGGTCCTTTTGCTTGTGATTAGTACGTAAAAAATGCTAAATAACAATAGGTACCTAGCAAAAACGTTACATTTTGAAAAAAATTGCATTTGGTTTTTTTTCGGATTGAATGAACGATAGGTATGTACCAGATCAGCCTGTATTTAGGTGAAGCTGTCATTCAAAACAAACATCGAACACCACCAATTTTGTATCTATGGTAGGTAAATTTAGGAATAAAAAAATATTATTTGTATTATGTTAGTTTTGGATCTAAGCATTGTGCCTGTACACCATCTTATGCGTAGATATATTGTGCCAGTACTATGGCCAGTGCACCTATACTGCCTTTATATACCTACATTATATTAAACAGTATGGAGAGTTCGATTCGAATTCCTTTATGCTCTACTTATGGTAGTAAATTTTACTCCGATTAAGTGAAGGAAAGATCCTATATATATATATGGTATGTACTTACTCTAAACCTTAGTGATCACATCACTGTTTAAAATAAAATTTAAATACACAAACAAAGGTTTTTATTTACAATTTACAGTATCCAAGAGTATGACTTTATGAGTAGATAATTATAGCATCATGGTTCAAATTCAATTCAAATTCAATGGTTTATTTCAACCCCAACAATTTCGGGTCATAAAAACAAACCAACATCAAACAAACAAACAAACAAACAAACAAACAAACAAACAAACAAACAAACAAACAAACAAACAAACAAACAAACAAACAAACAAACAAACAAACAAACAAACAAACAAACAAACAAACAAACAAACAAACAAACAAACAAACAAACAAACAAACAAACAAACAAACAAACAAACAAACAAACAAACAAACAAACAAACAAACAAACAAACAAACAAACAAACAAACAAACAAACAAACAAACAAACAAACAAACAAACAAACAAACAAACAAACAAACAAACAAACAAACAAACAAACAAACAAACAAACAAACAAACAAACAAACAAACAAACAAACAAACAAACAAACAAACAAACAAACAAACAAACAAACAAACAAACAAACAAACAAACAAACAAACAAACAAACAAACAAACAAACAAACAAACAAACAAACAAACAAACAAACAAACAAACAAACAAACAAACAAACAAACAAACAAACAAACAAACAAACAAACAAACAAACAAACAAACAAACAAACAAACAAACAAACAAACAAACAAACAAACAAACAAACAAACAAACAAACAAACAAACAAACAAACAAACAAACAAACAAACAAACAAACAAACAAACAAACAAACAAACAAACAAACAAACAAACAAACAAACAAACAAACAAACAAACAAACAAACAAACAAACAAACAAACAAACAAACAAACAAACAAACAAACAAACAAACAAACAAACAAACAAACAAACAAACAAACAAACAAACAAACAAACAAACAAACAAACAAACAAACAAACAAACAAACAAACAAACAAACAAACAAACAAACAAACAAACAAACAAACAAACAAACAAACAAACAAACAAACAAACAAACAAACAAACAAACAAACAAACAAACAAACAAACAAACAAACAAACAAACAAACAAACAAACAAACAAACAAACAAACAAACAAACAAACAAACAAACAAACAAACAAACAAACAAACAAACAAACAAACAAACAAACAAACAAACAAACAAACAAACAAACAAACAAACAAACAAACAAACAAACAAACAAACAAACAAACAAACAAACAAACAAACAAACAAACAAACAAACAAACAAACAAACAAACAAACAAACAAACAAACAAACAAACAAACAAACAAACAAACAAACAAACAAACAAACAAACAAACAAACAAACAAACAAACAAACAAACAAACAAACAAACAAACAAACAAACAAACAAACAATTTGAAATTTGAAAAAAAAAAAAACTAAAACTATAAGATAACGGTCGAAATGGTTAATCATAAGGATTCTTTTTTCCTATATAACATAGCATCTTAAATGAAAGGAAGATCATGAAATTTAATATTTTATTGAAAATAATTAAAATTTAATTTATCAATGTTCAAAATGTGATCCATTCAGGAGTATACAAATTTGTACTCTCTCTTTTTTTTTTGATTTACATATCTTTACATGATAAGTAAATCGAGAAAAAGAGAAATTAATAAAGAAGTGAGAATTTGTACTACAGAATGGGCCACATGGGATGATGATCATGATAAATAAATTTTAATTATTTTAAAAAATATATTAAATTTCAAATATATTAAATTTCATGATATTCCTTTCATAGATGCTATGTTATTTAGGAAAAAATAATCCTTATGATGATTAACCCTTTCGACTGTTATCATAAAATACATGTGGTTTGTATTTTTTTTCAAATATGGCGGGTTCGATTCCCGGTTGAGGCAGGCGATTTTTAATAAATCTATGAATGCAGTTCTACTTAATATTAAAAATAAAATGATGTCTTCTTTCAGTAAAATATCCTATAATTAATATTTAAAGTACTTTCCCTCCGTGTGGCATCGCAGTGTATTAGTGATAGAACAGGCAACCGGGTTCATAGGCGCACCGCACCCTACACGTCAATAATTATCGTGATTCCAATCACGACCCGTATCACAACCGGGAGACGCGTTTAAGGTATTTTTATTTAGTTTTCATAAAAATTATACATTGTAGGTTTTGGTGTTAGTTTTGCTTTCTAGTTTAATGCAACAAGTGCCTATTAAAGTGTACCTATATTGTGCGGGATAGTTAATTATAAGCGAGTAACGCGATTGCTCCAAATTGTCCTTTGTTAAATCGACATTAAACCTACTATCAGTTTAGTGCGATGTGAGCTGCAATGTGGATCACGGAATGGCACTAGTTGTGCCTTAGAGGCCGTGCTGCGTTTTTATATATTCGTGATTTTAAACTTCGATTTGGCCTCTAAGGACTTGTTTCCAACTGGCCGTAAAACTATTAAAAAAAAAACAAAGAGACCAGCCATCTGGTGGCTAATCTGAGCCAGCCATAGTATCCATAAATAGGCGTTTTGGCGGGATTTTGTCGGAGACGGTTGTCTTTTTATTTCGTTTTCCTAAAAATTTATATTGTAGGTTTTGATGTATATTTGTGAGAGTTTTATATGCAACAAGTATATATTGTGCGGGATAGTTAAATAAAAACGTGTAAACGACTCTACCAAATCGTTCCAAAATGTCCCTTGTTATTCTTCATTAAACCTACTATCGGTTTAATACGGACATGAACCTGCAGTGTGGATCACCGAATGGCACTAGTTGTGCCCTCGTGGAGGCCCGGCAGTGCTACGGTTTAATTGAAAATTGCCGAATAACTCTAGTCGTGCTCTGTTTTTTGGAGGCCGTGCTGTAACCGCCGGTTTAAACTAATATAAGAAATAATTACTTTAAATAAGACAGGGCTGTATGGACGAAGCTTCCCTTGCCCGTCCTCAATAGAGGACAAATCAATAACTACAACAACAACAAAAATAGTTTTTGTTCCTTGGAGTATACTATATAGTTTGTGTTTTTGTGCCAGCCATTTTGTGATTCATGTGACGTCTGTTTGTGTGGAGTCAAAATAGTTTGCTCGTAAATTGTTGCGTTGATATGAATTAGATCGCTCATAGAGATCGTGGGGCGATGTCGGACAAAAAACGTTTGCTGCATGATCTTAGAGTAATTGACTTACGGGCAGAGCTGGAACGACGTCACCTCGACAAGAGCGGAGTGCGCGGTGTGCTAATCCAACGCCTATCAAAAGTATGTTAAATACCTATGTACCTGTAAATCTATTAAATTATAGACAGTTCTAAGTGTAATATGCCTTTGTTGTTTTAGTACATGGTGGCGGACGGACAAGACCCGGATACGTACCTGATCAATGTGGTTGATACACCGACTAAACGAACCAAGCATTTATGCACCGCGGTAGAGGCCCCCTCGGTTGTCAATCTGCCTATGAGGGATAATATCGTGTTTGAGGACGCCGGTGAGAACGAAGATCTGCACTATGACAAACTGATCATAGTGTCGGATGAAGAACTTGAAGAAGATATCATTGTAGTAGAAGAAAGTGAAAAAGCCAATAGAAAACGAGAAAGCGAAGATGACTTTGAAGCTACAGAGGCAAAGAAACCATGCCTGGATGATGAAGATATCAAAAATGATAATACCATTGATGCCGATGATAGCATCAACTTAGACATAGAAGATGATGAGCTGCTCAATGAAGAGGTATGTTTCTATTTCTTCAAGATTTCGGTTACCCTGCCAACGGTAAACTCCAAAGGCGCTAATGGATTTATGATGGAAATCGATTAATATGATTCAAATCCATTAGATATAATATGTTTGTATGTATGTGCATTTTATTGTTGGGTAAATTTGTTAACAAATATATATGTACTTATTATGAATTTATTTTATTCTTTTAATAGTCACTGTATATCTAACTTTGTGATTAAACATCATTTTTATTAACTGATAATAATTTTTGTCATGAATGCTTATACTGTTAATATACTAATACATGCTCCTGGAAAGACGCCAACTATTTCTAAAGTTTCGACTATAGCATCTATTACATAAATTCATTTTTACCTCTTGCAGACTGACAACACTGCAAAACTCACAACAGGTAAGTTCCTCTGATTTGTATTTTTTTTATAATATGGAGATTATAAAGTAATTCTGTACCTATGTATAATTAAGTATTATCTGTGACATAAATATTGTAAGCATACACATGTACACACCTCAACAATGCCTTTAGGGATATAATTTTTGTGTGGTTTTTTTTTTTAATATTTTGAATATTGTACTAGCTACTAAAAAGTGTAAATGTAAGATGAATCCACATTAAAAATATTATGTTATTAATTTAAATTAAAATAATAAAATGTTATCACCAATTAGTAAGGGAACACTTTAAATTGTCCGGTCCGTTTAAAAAGATTTGGTAAACTTTTTTAGTGATTTTGATTTTAATCGCAAAAACAGTCTTTTTAAGTTCAAGGGCGTTATGTCTGGCCGTCTTCGAGCCTTTAGGAAAGACGGAAGCCGCGCGTTCTCGACGCGATGTTGCGACCACCATTGAAACACAACAAAGCATAATCTCCAGGTTATGGACACGCTATCGCTTTACCGGGGAGGTGGCTGAACGATAATCAGGCAGATACAGGATGGCAACTCTAGGACCAGACCCGTTTTTATGAAACTCCGCTAGAAGACAGCTCACTATCAGAGTTCGCCAACTTGTAGGCAGGCTGCGGTCATTTTCAGTGGAACTGAACACTGTGCACTGTCTTGTGTTCCATTGAATCAAGGTTCGGGATTCCTCCTAAGAGATTCTAAGAGAGAAGGTGTATGGCAAATTCCTGGACGTGGAAGCCGACTCCAACATACCATACCATACCATAATGGTATGGGCCGGAAATCACCTCGGCGGGAGGACGGAGCGCGTTTGAAACCGAGAGAGAGAGAGAGAGGCAACTTGAATGCTGAAAATTACCGCTATGAGAGAGTGCAGCGAGTTGTCTGTCCATACCAAGTGCAAATAGGTGAAGATTTTCTGGTTACCCAACACAATGCTCGTGCGCACACTGCGCGGGTGGTGAGGAATGCGTTCCGCGAGAACGGCGTCTCACTGCTGGAGTGGCCTGAACAGTTCGCGGACCTCAATTCCCTTGTGCACGCCTGGGACTAACTCAGGAGAAGAGCTTTTAGAGAGCTGCCTGGAAATCTGCACACGGAACAAGATTTTTTTCAGCATTTTTTCAGAACCTGGAGCTTAATCCAACAGGACATCATTGACAACCCTATCTTAAGCATTGACCTTCGGTGCAGAGCAGTAGTCAATGCTTCAGTAGGTCCTACGGATTACTAAAATTGATTTAAAATAATCTTATAATGTAACACTCTCGTTCCTTTTTCTTTTTAGTTATTTTATTTTAAAAATTCATTACATCAATTATGCATTAGTTCAGTTTTTAAATTTTTTTTTTTCTTTTCATCAGATCTTTTATTGTCTTGGATTTTTAAAACAACAATGAAATTATGCTTTTAATGATAACCACACTTCCAACAAAACTATTTCTAACTGTACAAATTTTCGTAAAAAAAGTTTTATCCCTAGGCATTGTTGAGGTGTGTATATTAGCCGTTTTTATAAGATTGTAAATCATACTCAGGTGAATCCAAATGAAACTTTTGTGAAGTGCTACTGCATACAGAGTCTGTTAATAGAAGAAAATATAAGTATGATCCAAAGGCCACAATTGCAATGATGCTACCAACTGTAATATTCAAGAATATACACCTGTATACACACTTTGCTTGCAATCCAATGAAAGAGGAAAACTGCAATTTGAAACCTTGAAATGCTTTCGTTCAAACTGAATGTGGACTTGATCGTTACATCTGTGAAAAGGCAGTATTCATATCCCAATTAAATCAGGTAACTTGTGGTTCAATGCCTGACCTTAGGGGACTCTGTTCTCACTTGTATTTTGATGTTCTTCGAAAATATATATTCATAACTAACATGGACATGATGGCCCAGTGCCATGGTTCAGCTCCATTAGAAAGACAGTGGTGTTAATATCGAATCAAGTTTCAGGTCAAGATTTTAAAATGATTTCGCCACAGATATGTCGTCAAACCTTAAAGATAGACATCTTGAGCTGTGGCAAGATGGAAGGAGAGGCATGCTCCCACCCAGCGGCCTGCTTTGGCTCCATTGCTGATTAGTACTGACGTAGATGACGCTGCCAATGAAGACGAGGCGGAGGCGACGGGCACCGAGACAGCGCGGGGTGACGAGGCTGCGAGCGCGGCCGACGATCAGCTAGTAAACGACGAAGCTCCCGCCACTAGGTTGGTGAACGCCGAACGGCCGTCGCTACGCCGCCACGGGCATCTTTAACTCCGATTACATTACTTTGGTTATCGCTACAAAGTTTTGCACCAAACATATACAAAGGAAGGCACTTCACTGGAGATCTTCACATTAAAGCTACAGACCTTGTGTGACAGAGCTCACAGCGTTACTACTGGTGCGTGTACCACTTTACAACAACAGAACAGTATCGCTGCTTCGGGAAAATCTACGCTGGAACTTGCAGCTGGAACGCGCAACCGCGACGACGCGCCATCAGCGTCTGCAGAAACACGCTCTGGGATTGATTGCATGGCACCATCTTTGTTCTGCTTATCAGCAGCATCTTGGAGGATTGGTGCAAAGCTTTGTAGTTGATTGTGGTGTTATTGTAAAACAACTTTGCCTTAATAAAGTTTATAAAAAAATGCATGATCAAATAATAATGGGGATTATGTTAAATGTTGGATATATAAATTCGTTATTGGACACAAATTGGGAAAGAACAAGTACAAATTAAGAAAAAAGTGTACAATCGCTTAAAGCGCTCTATTCCAGGCAACCTTTTTCAATGAGAATATCAATGAGAATAACAATGGCTTAGTGATAAAGAATTAATTACAGAAGATATAATATTTTTAAAATCAAATAAATTAATGTTATTATTTATTTGGCCGGTCACTCATACATTACTATTTTTCAGCGACAACTTGGAGAAAGCTGATAAAGAAAATGAAGGTAATATTTATTTATTTTTGCGTAAAGTTACAGCACTGTGATGTTTACTAAATAAGCCGCGTGTTTACGAGCACGGTTTGTACCCGGCGGTCAGCCATCTTGAATTATTACCGACGTAGAAAAACGGCACGACCCGAGCGTACATCCGGCCTCGTCAACTAGCGCTTAAACACTCCCATACTTATACCTGTTACCTTCGAAACAGCACCGCGACTTTTATTATTTGCTTGTGAAGAAATTGAATTGACCCTTTATCTACTGATGATGTGCTTTTTGGAAATTTTTATTTTATGATAATTCAATGTCAACGAAAGCCATACACACAATATATGCACTGATAAATAATATTAGAAACTAGCTGTTGCCTCGCGTGGAATTTCAATCTTTCTTTCGGTTCCAAATATTCATAAGTTTTGTAGCATTGTAGTCTCATCGCATACCTACTAGTAAATTATTTGAGACTTAAAGCGAATGCACATAAATTTTGCATGTGGTTTATTGGGGTTTATTTGCAAATTCAATTGCGAATGGCAATTACTTATAATATGCGAAGGCTGATGTAGTTTTATAAATAATGCAGTAATATAAATAAAAATAAAAAATACCTCTGAACGTGACAGGCCGCGTCCTCTCCACTACGCGATAGACGGTCTCAACTACGCAAATTTATCAGTACAATATAAAGCGTAGTTTTATTTGCTATGCGTTGTTATGTTCTATGATGATTATACATATTTATTTTGACATCATATAAGTAGCCTCGTGTAATTTTTCAACAAAATTGCACACACACAAACATTATTATAGTTTCTTTACTTTACTATACATCCATTGCCGTTTTTTCTAAATTTTTAATTTACCTGCATCAATATATACAGGGTGGATTTTTGAGATGGGGCAGTAAAGGCAAGTACCATAACCTGAAACTGACTGACTCACTGACTGATCAACGCACGGCCCAAACTGCTGAGCCTAGAGACTTGAAATTTTGTATAAAGGTTCCTCGTATAGTTCTGGGTTGTTTCCCGCGGGAAAGACTCGCCGAAAAAATGTTTTCTGTGCGGGCGAAGCCGCAGGAAACAGCTAGTCTCTTATATTAGTCTGAAATGTAACTGAAATATTATTTGACTTCGACTTTTTAGCGTAATCATGATAACTATTGGGTTCTGCAATGGTTATTTACATATTCATTTAATGCATTAAATACAGCCATGTTTATCTTTTATGCCATAAAGCGAAATACAACTATGCCTTTTGTGATATCCAAAGCGGTGTTAGTTTGCCGGTTCACTAATTCTAACTAGGAACTCCCTTAAAAGTAATGTCAGTAGATTTATGTATCGTAATAATTTTAAAAGCTTTATAATGACAAGAAAAATATAATAGGTGGCTATTGCAACGGTTCTTGCGACAAAAAGTGCAAATTGCACGGCATATGGAAAAGCTTCATTGTATCCTATTAATTTGGAATCAAGAGTCTGCGTTATATACATATCTCTATGTATTCTATCTTTTAATTTAATTTTGCGAAATTTAAACCCGTCAAGCCTTTGGTATCACCGATAAATATTTCGCCCACAGAAGATAAAGATAAAGATGGCGACGCTGCAAAGAAAGACAAAACAGAAGATGGCAGGGAAGGTGGGCCTCGCAATTTGTGGGTGAGCGGTCTGTCAGGCGACACACGCGCTACAGACTTAAAACAACTGTGCAGCAAGCACGGCAAGGTAAATCTGTTTCCTTACACAGTTAGATGGGACTGAGAGTTACACACACTGCTTTCACTTAGACTATGACTCAAAGTGAAGCTGAGCCGAGATATTAATCATCATCATATCAGCCTCCACGTCCACGACGACGTCCACAACTGGACATTATGGCCTTCCCAAAAATAAAAAGTATGATCGAAATAAAATAGGATTACGTTATTTTCCTAACTCCGCACCGCTCGGCTCCAATAACGGATTTAGACTACGAGGGCGGGATGATAAGTAACTAGCCTACCAAATTGATTTTATTTTTCGACGTCGGACGTTTTATTTTTAGAAGTCGCCTGAATTTTTTACTTAATATATTCCTGTATCCGAATGTCCTTTTGTATCCCAAAAGACATACTGTATTCGGTGTAGGTCAAATATTTATCACCCTCTCGTAACTACTTGCGCTACAATCTACATGATAATCTGGTCCTAATTTTTGCTGATTTACATATTTGCTGTAGGTTATTGGTGCAAAAGTAGTGACAAACGCAAGGACACCTGGTTCTCGTTGCTATGGATATGTCACAATGGCCAGCTCTCATGATGCAGAAAATTGTATCAAGAATTTGCATAAAACAGGTAAGAAATCTGTTCAATACTACACCATCTACAGGGTGTCCCAGAAACCGACGATAATCCTTTGACAGCTGATAGAACTGCTAATTACCTATCAGAATAACTTAAAAAATTCAATTCAATATACTTTATATTTAAAAAATTTAAGCCAAAAAAAAAAGAAAAAACAGATACAATAATGTAAATCTAGGCGGTCTTATCGCTAAGATCGATTTCTTCCAGACAACCTTTAGGTAGAGGACTAAATTAATATTAAAAGGTAGGTTGTGCAGTTTGATATGGTTAAATAATAAAAACAATATTTTAAAACGACTTACACTAAAATACATAAACATACTTAAATGCAGTTTTTCTTGTTACTAAAATCGATGATAAGGTTCCTGAGAACCGATCGTCGTATGTGTTATAGTTTCGGACTTCCCCATACTGCCCCATCTTAATGTTACACCCTGTATTTAGGCTAGCTGAAAAACAATAATGATGTGTTTCGACAATTTTGAAAATTCTACCCCTATGTGATGAAACGCGCACAGCTCAAATCGCTGAGCCTAGAAACGTGAAATTTTATATTTAGGCTTTTAGGTAAAAAACAATAATGATTTATTTATTTAAAACTTTATTGCACTAATTTGTACAAAAGGCGAACTTAATGCCAATGGCGTTCTCTACCAGCTGACCTTTGGGCCATGCAGATAAATTAGTGGTAGGCGCAAAAAGATAGTATAGTGTATATAATAATATGATAATATAAAAGAGTAATATAGGATAATTAACAACATACACTACAAATAGATAAATAGATACAAATTATTTAAAAAAAAATACTTTTATTACATAAATATATACATAAATATATTAAATACATAGATACTATTAAAATATTATAATATGTTTCGGCAATTTTGAAATTCTACCCCAAAGTGATGAAACGCGCACAGCCCAAATCGCTGAGCCTAGAAACGTGAAATTTTATATTTATGCTTTTAGGTAAAAAACATAATGACGTGTTTCGACAAATTTGAAAAGTTCACCCCTAAGTATGTAAAATAGGGGATGAAACGCACGGCCCAAACCGCTGAACCTAGAGACTTGAAATTTTGCACTAAGATTCCTCATATAGCTCTGATGTCGCCTAAGAAAGGGTTTCTCAAAAATCAACCAATAAGTGGGGGAAATAGGGGTGCAAAGATTGTATAAAAGTTCGTCATTTTTAAAGTGAGAATCGTGAAATGTTATATTTAGGCTTTTAGGTTAAAAAAAATAATGATGTGTTTCGACAATTTTGATAATTCTACCCCTAAGTATGTAATATAATGGATGAAACGCGCACAGCCTAAACCGCTGAACCTAGAAACGTAAAACTTTATATTAGGCTAACAATAATGACGTATTTTAACAATTTTGAAAATTCCACCCTACGTATATAAAATAGGAGATGAAATGCACAGCCCAAACCGCTGAGTGCTCTGTAGTTCTGATGTCCACACGCGGGCGAAGCCGCGGGCAAAAGCTAGTAATTATAATAATTTTAAATTACTACATTTAAAGAAATCGATGCAACTGTGTCAAACTCCAAATGACACATATTTTTGTCTAGAGTTGCACGGGCGCATGATATCTGTGGAGAAGGCAAAGTCCGATTCCGAGTCGTCGCGCCGACATACTTCCCGCTTCGAACGTCGCTCAAGCAGGGATCGCAGGGACAGTGAGGTAATTGCGCGAGATGCCGGTTCGGTTTCTTGTATGGCCCTATTTACACATTCGTGCTGGTGGCCGGTGACCAACGGGTGCATTCACCACTCGCTTCAGTCGCGATTATTTGGCCAATGGCAATATGCGACTGACGCACACATAAGCGACGCACTAATTTCGAAGTTTACTGTACTAATTAGACCCATGGAGACATGGGATACTGGGTGGCGTAGCTCTTCCATAAAAAAATATAATTTAATATTATAGTTTTGTTATATAAAAAATATACATCTTCCTCTTGGCAGAGCTGAGAGATGTCTGTGTTCCTGTTTTGAACCCGTTTAAATTGCTAAACCTTTTTTGATGGCCAGTTATAATTTCCTCTATCCATAACCCACTGCGAAAGTGAACTGATTGTTCTATCAAAGCATATAAATCGCTGATAATTTTCCATGAGACTCCTCAAATGACGTAGGCAACCAATAAGACAAGGATCTTCAAATACGCGGACTGCAACCAGTATATAAAACAAATTATCAATAACATCGTTATTGCGGCAGGAGGATGAAAGAAGGCATAACAATTACAGCGAGACATTTGGACAGTACAGCCGCAGGTCTACGTCTCGTTCGCACACTTCTAAGGTATAAATAACTTCAAACTTATAATACCCGACGGTAGTGCTAGTAGTGTGCGGTCTGCGAGTCCACCGGAACCGATAGCTTTAATATCGGTTCCGTGACAGATCTCCTCACTGACACTATAGTTTACTAATCCTTCCGACAATGTCGGTGGCTAGTTCATTATTGTATTTCCTCATTTTTAGGGTTTATATTGTTGTTTCTATTTTCAAGAGGAAAATAGGAATTTTTGGAAATTTCCGATTTTCTAATTATTTGTTTAATTAAGTTTGTACGGAACCCTCAGGGCGCGAGTCTTACTATCACTTGTCCGGTTTTTTTAATTCAAATAACAAGGAAACATATCAAATATACCATGGAAGTATTCGTGATTTCATTAATTACGCTTTAATTTGATATTGCATCCACAGGATAAATCCAGACGAAATAGTAGAAGCCGCGAACGTCGCAGATCGCCTAGGGACATACTTTCGTTTTCTAAGATTTGGGTAAGATTTCATCATTTACTCGTAACTTCACACACACACAAAACAAAGAATTCATTGTTTTTCGGCCGCGGTCACGAAGTCAGCGAGGCGGCGGCGACAGCTGCGCGGGCGCGGTGCGTTCAAATGCATAGGTAGATTTATATGGAAGCGCCGCTCCCCGTGCCGCTGCCCGCTGACTTCGTGACCGCGGCCTTAAAGTTTTGTGAGATGCAATCCTGTCACAATTAGTAGCCAAAAACTGGCGTTAAAAAGAATTAAGAGACTGGTGACTGGGTAGGGGCTGGAGAGAATCGCACGGAACTCCTGCCATCGTGGGACCAACATTTACACCCAAACTGTGCATTTTTAGATTTTAATAAAACTTGAACAAATTAATAAAAAATAAATAAATAAAAAAACAAATATTAAATTATAAGAAAACAAATATTTCAACGGATTGTTGCCGTTGATTTGTATTGTATGCGTTAGAGTGAATTGTGAAAGGCGGCGGTATATGTGTGGGTATTATTGTATGGTAATGTTGATGTTTGGGTTGCAGAAGGAACACGAGCGGTTTCGTGGGGCGCGCGAGGGCGAGCGGTGGCGGCGCGTCGCGGAGGAGAAGTTGCGCGAGCGGGAGCGGCGCCAGCGGCAGGAGAAACACCGCCTCGAGCTCGAGAGGGAGAAACTGCGCCTGGAAAGGTAACACACACATCATCATTATTTCGTATACGCACTACATCATCATCATTATTTCAACCTTTTAGCGTCCACTGCTGAAGCTCTATTTTTGATTCGCTCTCCTCGCCTTGAGCGTTCGATTCTACTGATTTTCCCTCGACTCCGCATTTTTGAACCGCTCGAACGGCAACGAGTGGTATCGACCAATCGTCGCTTGGGACGAGCCGAGAGGTAGAATAAACGTCAAATGCCATATGACAAAAGAAAAGACAACTGTCACTGACACTTCACTTTAGTTCACTTTTTTCTTTCAAAAGGCAAAGATAATATCATATACAGTCTCTATGGTTTCGACCATTACTGAGCATTTTGCGTTCCGCTTTACGTTTCGGTAATTACCGGTTATTTTTTCTGCGTGAAACGGATAAAATTCTACATTTCTAATATTATTGGCAACACCGAACGCGAGCGAATCAAAAATGCAGAAAATCAACGTCATGCGACTTGGAAGTCGAGTATGACTTAAGTCGCATGCGACGATACAATTCCCTACGAGCGAATCAAAAATAGAGCGGGCCTGGACTTAGGCCTTTCCCACTGAACGCCACCACACCCGGTTTTCCGCTCTCCGCATCCAGCCGCATCCGACCAAGGTGGTCGGATCTCTAGTTCATGGGTCCACCTGGCGGAGGGGCGTCCCACTCTGCGCGTACCGGTCCGCGGTCTCCACTCCAGAACCCGTCTGCCCCAACGGCCGTCGGTTCTGCCACAGTTGTGACCCGCCCATTGCCACTTCATTTTGCTAATCCTTTCGGCTATGTCTGTAATCTTAGTTCTCAAAAGGATGACATGAAAATTAGAACTGTCAAATTAGTCTTGTGCTGACAGACAGAGAAACACACTGTTTTACTATGAGAAATACAATAATACAATGAACATACCGTTTTTTGAAATAGTACGACTTAAAACATGTAAATGTTTACTATTAATTGTGTAACTTTTAACAAAGTGTAGTATTTTTGGATTAAAACTCTGGCAAAGACTTATTTATGAAATGATAATTATGGGACTTCTACTTCTCTTTTGATGGTTCTCGACGAATAAAACACAGCTGCACACGACATACTTTCATTTTATTGTATTTAAATTAGGTCGAAACTGAAAATTTACTAAAATTTCAGTAATAAAATTACGATACACAACGGCTGCACCGCCAAGGCTGTCACGAGTTGACACGAAATGCAAGAAGGGGCAACACCTTATGACTCCTTCCATTGACAGTGTCAGTAAATAAATACAAATTCCTAGGTTTTACGAAACGCCATGTTGTAAATTGCAATAGAAACCCGGTACATTTTTTAAAGTCTGACCGAACTAATTTGACAGATCTAAAATTCATGCCATCCTTTTCTTCGGAATCTACCATTGTGTAAAGACATTGTGTAAACCTTCACTGTATGTAAATAAAACTCTGAATAAAATTTCTTACTTTCCATTTGTTTAGCAAAAATAGAAACTGAGAAAATAATCTAAGTTAATTGGCCCTACCAAGTGCAATATTTCAACAACAGCTTAAAAATTGTTTCAGAGAAAAAATCGAGCGTGAAAACAACGAGCTACTCCGCCTTCAGCGCGAGAGATTTATGCTGGAGCGTGAGAAACTGGAGCTGGAGAGACTGGAGCTTAAGAGGGCTCAACTGAGGTGCGTAACTTTAATGCTGCAACCAGACGATCGGCCACGCTGGCCGATCACGGCACCGGCCACGATTGAGGTAATCATTGCGCAGGTGTCCACATAATGGTGCACCCCACAGTCGATGATAATAATAATGTTTGGACGAATTTACACATTATTGATGATTATCGTCCTCCAAAGTGGATGTCAAGACGCGTTGTCAAAGTACTTTATAATTTAAATTATACTATATTCAGCTAGATCTCGTCGAGACCTTTCATTTGAGTGCCATGAACATGGGTCTAGCAACAGCCGTTCTGGAGATATGGCCAAAAGTTTGAATTATCCTATATCTCCGAAACGGCTGGTGCTAGACCCATGTTCATGGTACTCAAATGAAAGGTCTCGACGAGATCTAGCTAAATATATATTTATTTAATTTAATTAAAAAATATATATAATCATATAACTACGACAAAAAGCACGCATCCTCATCGTACGGTGAACAAATAAGAACTGGTCAGGGGCGATTGTGTGGACACGTTCATTGGGAAAATGTTTGTCGGATAAATTGGCCACCACGACGATTCCTCGCAAGCGTTGACAATCGTGGGTGACGACAGGCGATTGAGCCCTCCACACAACCGTCATGACCTGTCATGGCCCGGCGTGGACCGTTGTGTGGAGGGGGCATAAGCCTAGCCAAGACAAGATAATATACATTAAGTAAGATGCGCCTGAAGAGCAAATTAAAAACTACATTTTTGTCAGTTAACACAAAAATAAATTATCTAAAATGTTAATATATAAAACAAAGTCGTATTCGTTAGACCACTTATAACTGAAGAACGGCTGAACGGATTTTGATGAAACTTGGTACAGGGATAGCTTATACCCTGGAATAACATATAGGCTACTTTTTACCGGGGTAAACAGTTCCCACGGGAAAAACTTATTTCACGCGGGCGAAGCCGCGGGGCAACAGCTAGTAATAGATGTTTGTTCTAGGTACATAATTGTACATAATTATGTGTTACTTTAAGAGCGCTTTTCTCGCCAAGTAACTGTTTTGCTGCATAAATTGTAATAATATAGAATACATACATGTAAAACAATACGGCCCCACTTTCTCGTCTATCCCTTAGTGAGGGGGGGGGGGGGGGGGACAGCGCAATAGTTTGTCAGAGATACCGATAGCCTTAAACTCTAAGCTAGGCATTGTATAGTTTTAAGCAACTGTACTTTTAAGGCATAATCTCGTTCAAAATGAGCCGAGCAAACTGTATTCAAGTAGGAACAGTTTTTTCATGCCAGTGAACCGTGATTCATTTGTGTGACGCCATAACTATGTATGTTTGTTGCAGACTGGATGAGGAGCGGCGCAAGCGCGGCTACGAGTACCGCAAGCCGGCCGGCAGCCCGCCGCCCCTGCCCGAGCCCGCCTACGAGCTCGACCAGAGGCACAAGCGCGCGCCGCCGCCTGCCGCGGTCAGCAACCAGCACGCACGCACACACCCACCCACCATTCCCACACGAACATACAACTTTGTGCTTAATTGTGGCCGGTCTCGATGTTATATTTGTGAACTATCCTATCCCTGCGATTAGCATCGTATATGTATACAGGTGTTAGTCAGATGGTCACGTTTAATTGTGTCCGGTCTGGACGTTATATTTTAAACATGCTCAATTTGATCTGAGCGAAAAGTTGCGATTTGTCCCTTACACCAATCGAAATGTCCATTGTGGAAGTGTTGATTTGACTAACACGAGTTGTTTACAGTCGACAAGCCGCGGGCAGTTCGAGGCGCCGCCGCCGCCGCGGTTTGATACGGGCGCCAACTACGGCAAGCGCGACCGCGACAGAGAGTACAGGCGGGACTACCCGCGACTCCGTAAGTACTCTCAACTACCAGGGAATGAAATCAACAGAATATTAATATGTACCGTTGGGGCCCAGGCCCCAACGGTACATATTAACTACCTTATTACTAGGTGGGACCTAGTGCGGATTGGTGGACTTCACTTACGCCTAAAAGAAATCATCAGTCTTTCTCACGGCGTTTTCCGTCACCGTTAATTTGAGAGCAGTCAGTAAATGTACTTAAGTTTCGAGAAAAGCTCTTTGGTACATGGCGCGCTGTTCAGTCTTCATTGGCGCTCGGTAACATTGAAGCCAAAAATTTTACATTAATGAAAACAATTTTGATTTCAGCTGGAATCTTAAAGTATCCAAGCAATGGTACTTCAAATAACGACACAAGGCAACCTATGCCGGCCAGCACCAGAGTTAAGGAACCTGGGTACGTGTTACACAAATATGTGTGCATTTTGTCATGGAGAGTGATGGGACTCCGTCTGGAGTGGAGTCACACACGTGTCACCATCAGCCAGCTGACGTCCACTGCTGGACATAGGCGTCCCAGGCCACCTTGTTTACGCCGTCGGCTCCGCTACTGCTGCCCCAACGGCCAGCGGTTCTGCGACATTGCGGCGCCTGACTAAACATTTAATTTGTGAATATAACCGTTTTCTATAGATAATATTTAAAGGCAGTCCTGGATCAATCGAGAAGTTTGTAAATTATCACCGCTGAAGAAGAAACATCTGCCAGTAAAGCAGCACCAACAAACAAAATGCAACACAAAATAATTTACACGTTACATACAAATGCGGAAATAACACAGATTTCTGCCAGGTATTTAGGTTGTTTATGAGATTTGCATCGAAGCGATTACACTACCGTTCATGAGTATTTAGGCACCATTCATTTTTGTTTGAGGCACCATACAGTTTGTGGATTACGTTATACGTTGTAATTTTTTAAGCGCAACACAGGCACAGCGGCGGCGGTGTGAAAGCGTCGCGGCGGCGAACGCTCCGCACCGCGCCGTTCTGTGTGGCGGTTCTCATATACTACATAGGAATACAACGCGCCGCGGCCGCGCCGCGCGGGGCGTACCAATCTGTACGCGCGGCTTTGTCGCTTTCGCCTTCGCACCGCCGCCGCAGCGCGCGTTTGCCGCGCCGCTTTGATGTGAAGGGCTTTATACTATTTCGAACATTACAAAAAATTACCGCAACGCTATCGCACCGCCGCCGCCCTGTCTGTGTCGCGCTTTAAATATTAATTGTTTTATTTATTTTTAAAAAAGAAAAACAAATATCCATATAATAATCAAATTGTAACATGTAAAAACAACTGGATTTCAATAATTTACAATTTACAATGACTACAGCCAATGTAATTCTTGTATTATTCTTACCTAAATGTTTGATTTTGACCGCTAAATACATAATTATTTAAATGCAAATTAAATTAAGTAAAAAAAAACTATCCTGTCTGAGCTGAAATTAAATATTATGCGAAAAGTACATGCCTAAATACATAATGAACGTTAGTTGATGTACCAAGTTAGTACTAGTAACGTACCAGTGGCCGAGTCGCGCGTGAGGTGCTACGAACAGTTGCTTCTCTTTAATAGAGCTCTATTTTAGTTGGTTATGTATTTGTTCATCATCATCAGCCTGTACTAGTCCACTGCTGGACATAGGCCTCCCCCAAGGCGCGCCACTGAACCCGATCCTCGGTTCTCCGCATCCAGTCACTACCAACCGCCTTACGCAGGTCGTCGCTCCATCTAGCCGGGGGGCGTCCCACACTACGCTTGCCAAGTCGTGGTCTCCACTCGAGAACTCGTCTACCCCAGCGGTTGTCGATTCTCCAGATGTAACCAGCCCATTGCCACTTCAACGTGCTAACCCTTTGAGCTATGTCGAAGGCTTTGGTTTTCTGGCAGACCACCTCGTTTCAGATCCTATCTCTCAGAAAGCTCTATGTCTTTGTTAAAGTATGTTTTTTTTCAGTCGGTCGTACGAGTCGCGCGACAGCCGGCCGCACCGGCCGCCGACGCCCGGCAGGCCGGAGCCGCGCTACTGGAACCCTTCGAGCCGGTACACGGACACAGGGCCGACAACTAAAGGTACGTAGTTAAATGCACAGTTGTAATACACGTCTCAGACAGAGTCAAAGTCAAAACTATTTTATTGCCTGTAAGTACACTGGATACTTTTATAGTCCGTATTTTTTTATAGTGAACGAGAATGCGGGAACTTTATACAAGCGCTACACTAGCCCACACAGATAAGCTCGGGAAAGAGCAGCCATTTCCCGAGCTTATCGCTCTGTGCTAGTGTAGGTGACCACTGCACATGGGAGCGTGCATTTCAGAGCGCTTGTATGAAGTTACCGCACTCTCGTTCACTCTGTCTCAGACAAACACTTTACCAACGCTGTTTTAAAAACTTTTTATTAGGCTTAACATGTAACATTGTAAGCGAAACGTATAACTCACTTCTTACCCTATTCTAATTGCTGTATCGATTTGAAACTTACGTTAATATGGAACTAGAATAGAATTACTAACTATAACGCATTGTATTCTTGCATTTTTATCAATTAAACACTATTGCCACATCTCTCATGTTTCAAACAATCACTTTTCTTGAATTTAATTTGAATTTCAATAGAAAACAACTATAATTCGTGCAATTACGCTCTTTTTATCCTATTATTATTAGCAAAACAATTAGTATCAAAGCTCAAATAACCTAAATAATGCCCGGCCCCGGGCGGGCAGTATGCAATGCTCAGCCTGTATTATCCAGCGAGCGCGTAATGCCCAGTCCGTAATAGGGTATTTGACTAATTTGGTTTTTAATAATAAAAAATTACATAACATTTAGGTGTATCACGGACGTACCCGGTCTGCGGTGGCGGCCTGTTGTCTTCCCTATGCAATGTATATGAGACTTCAGACACGCGCGGCCTGCGTTTTCATATTGAAGCTGCGGCCTGCGGTGGCGGTCTACCGCAGGCCGCGTGTGTCTGTGATAATACCTATGCACACCACATTGATATTTAAAGTCAAAGTCAAAATATTCGATTTGTTCTTAGGATTGCTTACATGATGAGTGCCTACACTCACGGGATTAAAAAATGTGCGCACGGCCTGTATTTTGTCCGACGCGTAATGACCAGCCCATAGTTCAGGACATTTCTAGTTCGCCACTTACAGGCCGGGCAAAACGGGTCGCGCATATTGTAGTAAGCGGCGGGGTATAAAAATCAGAGAGGGAGATGAGTTTCCGTTCTATACGTAGTATTATGTATTCTGTGCAATTGTGCAATATCATTTGTAAATAACGCTCTAAACACCCCTGAGTCAGGAGCCAGGATAGGCCGCGTCTGCCCCACTAACGCTTTCATAGGCGTCACACTGGTTGGTTTGTTTACCTTGTGTAAGGAGACCTTACAATGTCGAGGCAATATGTCGTTCGGAACATTGAATAACATTAAGAGCACGTTACTTGTAATACTGCGCAGGTAACAGCGGCGGCGGTCGCGAGGCGTGGGCCGGCGACGGGCCGCGGTACGGCGGCAGCGGCGGGGGAGGGGGCGGTGCGTACGGGCAGCGCTACGCTCCCTCGTACCAAGCCCCGCCGCCGGGCGCCGCCTACCAGGATCGCTACGCGCCCCAACGAGACTACCGCAAGTACTAGGCTCTAAGCGGGTCAGTCACGTTATTCTATGTTTGTAACTACTTTTCACTGTTTCATTCTGGTTTCATTACCTCTGGTTATCAAAAAAGAATTATCGTAACTAGTTACGGAAAATAGTTTTTCAATAAGATTACCATCGTCATCATCATCATCCTGCACTAGTCCACTGCTGGACATATGCCTCCCCGAAGACGCGCCACTGAACCCGATCCTCGGTTCTCCGCGTCCAGTCACTGCTAGCCGCCTTACTCAGATTGTCGCTCCATCAAGCGGAGGGGTGTCCCACACTACGCTTGCCTAGTCGTGATCTCCACTGGAGAACTCGTCTACCCCATCGGTTATCGATTCTACGACAGATGTTACCAGCCCTACTGCTACTACAACGTGCTAAGTTATTGATATGCGTCAACTTGGTGTGTCTCTGCCAATATGACGCATAAAAGTTATTGCTTTGATTCTGTGGCGGATTGTCGTTAACATAATATTCTTAAATAAGATCCGCCAGGCCTGGTTTTCATGAAAGGGAATGCTTTGATCGTGGCAATTTATTACGATGGTAGCCGAAAGGGTATTTTTCTTATACAAGCAGACATTTCGGTGAAGGACATCATAGAATACGCTGTATTCCCATAAATAAGATAACTAGGTATATGCACCCATCCCCTACCCCTACTGATGGGATTGAAAAACTAAACATAACGTTAAAAAGGGCTATATCCAATTTCAAAGGTTTATTGCTTTCATATGTTTAGTTTACAAGGTTAATACGTACACTAAAGTTTGGTAGCTAAGTCCCCCACGAGTTTCCCACAAGAAAATCAGTTCCCGCGGGAAAGTTTAAATAGGTACCTGTTGATAGAGCTGCGGGACTGGATTCTATATCTTTATAAAAGCACGATGGTGGAACTACTGAGAATGATCCATGATTTCACATCACGAGACACACCTATCGTTCGACAGTCAGCGAACAGATTATTTATTAAATGTATTGTTTCATTATCTTACGTTGTCTTATCTTTTCAGATCGATTGGAGCAGAGCGGCTTCAATATTTTTTATATTAATGTAATGTGACATGGATTTTATTATGATATAATGGGTTCCCTAAACGATCATGCCGCATGACATGCATTACGTGCTGTCACTCATGCATGACCGTCTAGTTGTAGTGATTGACGTGCATGACATGCAAACTACGTGCTGGCCGTTGCTTCACTGTACTGATTGATAGCAAGCATGAGGTCCATCATGCAGCATGATAATTCACGTAAACGTTGCATGTCATGCGTTTAGGGACCACTTAAGAATTGTGATTAATGGATCACACGAACCCAATTATGACTGTACCATAATGCATGGGTATTCGATAAATCATTCCCTATTGACTTTTGGTTGACTTTTATCAACCAATTAATGATATTTATTTTTAATCGATAAGAATTATATGTAAACAAAATGCATGTTTTATGGTCAATGTGACCTTTAAATAATGCCGTAGCCGAAGCGTACTTTAGCCCTATTACAAAGTATACAAATTAAACTTTGAGTTTATATAAAATTTATAAGTAAATATATTAAATTCAGATTCGAGCGCATTGTTTACACAAGTTTTGATACTTTATATCTAAGTCATCTATACAATCGTATTGTGTGTGAAACACTAGCTCATCATAATGAATGCTGGTAGTTTATCATATCAATTTGCAGATAGTAGGTACTGTTTGTCGGAAAATAGCTTATATAGTTTATTTTTGCAATGTTCATCGCCTACTGTTAGTAACGAAAACTTGGGTTTCCAAATGCAGTCTATGCGCCGGTAAATATCTAACTGCCATCCTTAAATCCACGGAATGAAATTGATGAGAAAAGTAAGTCATTTTAGATAAAACATTTTTTAAGGGTCGCCATTTTTAGAAAAAGTTACCCATTTCACTCTTTTGGCTATTTGAATTTTTTTTTTAATGAATATCAAGGTAGTTATTTAAACCGACAAAAAAAACAGTAGGTATTTGTAACGTGGTGGGACACGGCAGTTTGATAATAATTATTACTGAGCTGACATATTATTATTTTCGAGGTCTCGACTGACCGACATATCAATTAACTATTTATCTATACAAACAAAGCTTTCCACTAAATAGAATTGGAAAGTCTGCACGGCGCCGGTGGGCGGGGCGGTACCGGTGCTACCTAGTGCTTGTTCTGGATTATATTGTTCTATCTGCAGAGCTGAATACTATTAAGAGTGTAGAATATAAGGTAATACAATTATCTACCAATCAAATTAATTAACTGTTATTTCATTTATGCCTGATTGAAGACCAAACATGCGACCAGTTCTGATAATGGAACTACAAGGGAAATGAAAATACATTCATATTTAATTTTTTTTAATAGGGACAATTATAATTAATTTGATAATTAAATTATCGAGCACGAAAAGGATATTTAAGTACGTCATATCGGCGTGCTAATCTAAAAAACTATAACAGGAACCTTACAATTAAACACGAAATTTGATTTCGTCTCGAAATAACTAGACACATATGTTCTGATTTCATCATAAAGATCCTGTGAATCAGTTTGTATCATTACTGATTCACTAGTCCGGTGATCAGACTGACTGCTCCTAAGATTTTAATACCAGGGCGGATAAGTAGAAACGCGTCGATATCTTATTACCACTTGCTGAATAGAAAATGGATAAGTTAGCTGCAGAAGTAACACCATGTTTCGGAATAAATCATGTCCGAACCCGTTTCTGTAAGTTACCCCAATGATCTTGAATGAATATTATAATAAGGCTTGACAAAGACTTTGTCTTGATTGTACCAAATTAAATGTTTGGAGAAACGGAGATTACTTTGATACTCAGTTAAATGTGTTTGACTTAGGTATTATCTTGTGCTTAGATATAACTTGTTATCTAGATATCAAGTTTTTAATTGATAATTATACAGGTGGAAAAACGAAGTCATGATTTCACAAGGAAAGTTGGGGAGGGGCCATCTACTATGATTCCTAAATTAAAATAAACGACTAAAAACGGCCCATTCGCAAATGTCCCATTTGCCCTTTGTCGTATTATCAGTGTTTGATTTGAATTGGTATCTGCGATCTAGTATTGACGATTGGTATTCATTGTTTTTCCTTCCTCCTTCCGCCTTCCATTCATTCCTCTTTGATATTGTGTCGAAGTATGAAACTCAAACCATCGGTTTTCCTACATTTCCCCTATGTTCGGACTGCCTCCCCGGACGGCGAACGGGACATTTTACGAAAATAACATTACGCGACCGATCCCAAAAAACAAGCCTAAATGCACTTACACTAGAAAACGTAAATAGTATACCGCCACCAATAGTTTATTCTCAATATTAATAAACTGTAGCTTCACATAGTTGTGCTTGCAAATAGTTGACATTCTCTACAAAAAGTGTGGTGTGTGTGGGAACAATACTGTCGTCTTGGGAATATGGGGTGTAACGGTTAGTCCAGGGCTCTGCGTCCTTATGACGTGGAGACTCCACAGAGTCAGTGTCAAGCGTCTTCAGAGCATCAATGGCGTCTTTCTGTCCTTTCACCGCAGCAAGCTTCAGCAGGCGCGTCGCCGTGTGTGTGTCGCGCGCGAGCCCTCCGCGGCCCTGCCCGTAATATATACCAAGGTTGTACAGTGCGCCTGGATGCTCGAGGGCAGCAGCTGACCTGTACAACTCCATTGCCTGAAAAATAATGTTTTTTTGTTTGTTATAAATGCTGATTGACAATGGGATGGTGCAATTACAGTAACGATGACCTGATGCGGGATACAAATTAGGTACAACAAGATATATATATAATAGATACACCATCTTTACTTTGTATACCTCTTGTTGTATCAGTTCTGTTATGTACCTAATTTGTATCCCATTTAATAATAATTTGTATCCATTCCTCAGAGAGAGAAACCTGTAAATAGCTGGATATTTCTAGTGACCTCTAGGGAAGAATCTGGAGACAAGCGCCATGCATAGTTTTGTTTATATCAATTATAAGCAAATTCTTCTTTTGAAGTCTAAACTAAATATGATAAAATCTTACACTTTTCTCATCAACAGAAACACCCAAGCCCATTTCATAGCACAGACCTAAGTTATACAAGGCTGGTGCATGATTACGATTTGCAGCAGACCTGAAATTTTAAAAATAACATCAGTTAACACTGTTAAGTCATGATAATCACAATTTTGTGACTTGAATAATATCACCTCAGCAAGTTAAGTCCATCTTGATGTTGACCATTTTCAATGGCTGCTAATCCCAGTCTATTCTCTATGGAGTTCAGCACATCTCCCAAAGCATCATCAGATGTATCAGGACTGGTAGTGCTGCCACTTGCAACACTATCAACTCTTTCCTTCCCTCCATCATCATCATCATTTGAGATCAAATGTACTGTTGGTGTGAAGGTGCCGATAATCTTTTCAAGTTTCGAAACTGAATTCAAATATACTGCTTTCTTATTGACATAGGAGACATATGGATGCAAAGAAGATAACAGATTGTTTAAAGAGCATACTTTCTGGTAGTCTTTGGCATGACAATTGAGCTCAAAAAATTGTTTCCGATGAGCCTTGCAATGGTACTTGAGTTTCAAATGAATAAGTTGGCTTGTATACCATCCAACAACCACTGCACTGCTCTGTAAAAAAAATATAAATTGATCCAAAATTGTTTATACATCGTAAATAGATCCTATAGAATTAAAATGCAGCCTTAGTTGATTGGTTTCACTAATTTAATTATTGCTTAGCTACCTGTCTTAGAAACACTAAATCCACACGAAACACAAAAGATTGTCTGGAAGAAATCGTTTATAGCGATAAGACTGTCTAGATGAAATCTACTGTATTAATGTGTTCTTTTTTTTATACTATGCGTAATATAAACACTGGTCATAAAAACACCGAATTTGCTTAAATATCTATACATTACTTATATAGTTTACATCCTGATAATACCTACAAGATAAAAATAAAACGTACCCATGTAATGGCACCAATCCAACTGCGATTTAGTTGATCGAAGTTCCATCTATTATTATTGTGGGTGTTGTTTCCGTCCTGAAAGGAGCTCAAGCACTTGCGCGTGCAAAACCAGCTGCACGATGGAGCGGGTCGTTCACGCTTGCCCTTGTCCTCAGACACATTGCCAGGGGAGTTCACCACTCCAGTGGCACTGCGTTTATCAAAATGATTGACGCTTCTCTCGAATGTGTCACGTAAACGGCGCGACACACATTTCCACATGGTTAGATCAAATGTTCACTATCAGGCCACTCACTAGGTACACTATAGGACCTCCATGGCAGACGGACTACATTAAAATAATAAACCACTCCACCACACGTCTGATCTGTCTGTCTTCAGAGCACAGCTTCGGAGTCCATAGAATGTACAGCCACGGATTGTACAGCACTGTAAATCATGTTTATGTTTTGCACGGGCTGGAATCCGCGTACAATTCCGAGGTCGTAAATTCATTTTTGTATAGAGTTAAGATCTCTTTGGTGCGTGCTCGCGGCCCCGCTCGCGCGCGCCACGAAAAAGATCGTATTCACGTCATTTCGTATCGTATTTCACGACCAGAGCACTAACGGTGGAACGTACAGCCCGGATTTGGATGCTTGGGAACTATTTTATTTATACGCGTTTTTTTTACTTCTGAGCACTGTCGCTCGTTCCATGGATCAGCAGTAACTTAGCAGCTCGTCGCTTCGCTTCTCGCGCCTTACCTTCGGGGTGGTCCGACTACATTTCTGGAAATAACCTCTTCTCGCAACCTATACCTTGGTCGCAATTTCCGGGCTGTACATTCTTGGGCCGTACAAAATTGGTTGTGCGCTATCGGCTGCTATATAGCGAAGCTTTGAGAAGTTAACGATTTTATTCAGCCGGGATTGCACACCCACGGATTTTACGGCACGGAAACACCAAAATCCGAGCTTTACATTAACAGGTCGTGCGTTGTTGTGCTCGTATGTACATTTTCGTCTCCAGCTGGGATCGCAAATTCCAGGTTGTACATTATCAGGTCGTGCATTATCGTGGTCGTTTATTCCCGTCTCCCTGTGCTTCGCAATTTAAATTTTCAAAAGTCGAAAAAAGGAGAAGTCAGGTAGTTCTGTGTAACTTTACGCACTAAAACGTATACTGTGGAGCTCTATTTTTGAATCGCTCTCCTCGCTTCGAGCGCTCGATTCTACTGATTTTCCTTCGACATCCGATACAAAAAATCAGTAGAATCGACCGCTCGAAGCGAGGAGAGCGATTCAAAAATAGAGGTTCTGTATGATAACGTAACGTATGTTTACTGTATTTTTTGCCATTACAGATAAAAATAATCGCATCCAAAAACAAAACAAAAAATATAAAACATATAAATATCTTTTTGGTTTTTATGTTCCAAGCAAGATACTGGTACAACTTGAAATATTGCGGAATTTTAGCGTCTCAGGATAAATCACAGAATACTAGGATTACACCGACAGGTAACTTGGGACAGACAGTTTATTTAATTAAACATTATATTGGTAAACAATTATTGATTTCAAATCTAAATCATAAAGTATGAGCAGAGACTAAAACCCAAAAAGTATATATTAAAGAATCATTATTAAATATATTTTTTACCGATTTTTTCTAAGATAAAAATTGGTTTAATCAGAAAATGGCCCCTTTGACGGTAATAACGTTTTTCTACTATGGCAACACCTTTGTTTACCTTTTTTTGATACATTGTTTTTGATTTTGCAAATGAAATAAACGGCAATCACAAATTAGATAGTATACGTCCAAACGGCAATCGGGAATACTGACGATCGCCGTGAATAAACTACGAAAATTATTAACTAGTACGAGGTCTGATTTATCGTTAATATTGTTGTATAGGTAGGTATTTGATTTGCATTTGCAGTGTGCAAGAAGCGAATTGTGCGTCTGTAACGTAGTTGATTGAATCATACTAGCGCTGAAAGATGTGCGGCCGAACCGGTTTGTAAGTATCCGTTTTGTTTTGTTTTTAGTAAACGCGACACACTCATGTATTAGGTAGCATTTCCTCCTCCCTGTTTCGCGGGTTACATTGACACACCCAATACCATGGAGCTAGGATCTCTTTGATGAATTCGAACCCGGGACTTCGAGCACAGCAGGCAGAGTCACTACCAAGGGAGCTACAGAAGCGACCTAAACTACACGAAGACCGAAATATATAGGTTAATTCTATTAATGATGTTAGTTAGCAGAGCGGATACCAATTTGTTGAAAGACGAAAGACCGACGAAATATTACGTGACAATTGATTCTGAGATAGTCCTAAGATAGTCAAAGTCCACTTTAAGTTCACCACAACACTATTAGTCTTTTATAAAGGAATAAGTTAATATGATCTCTAAAAACACATCTACTCCACAAATTTGAATATTTACGAGTGACATCAACTTGACAGTCAATAGCGGTTGTGTAGCAACCCAGTAAAGAAGATAAAATACTATTATACAAACTCTTCACTAATTTGCCACCATCCAACCTTAACACTTTCCCTAATTAGTTGAAGAGGGTCTGCAATCCTAATTCTGCTCTAATTCTTGAGAGCCTTGGTCTCGGGATTGCCTTTGTCAAAAGGTCAGCAAGTTGATTCTCAGAACTGGTTTTTAGTACATCTACCAGTCCCTCTTGTACAGTTTCTCTTACAAAGAAATGTCTCACCCGGATATGTTTAGTACGTTTATGAAATTCCGGGTTGTGTGCAAGTCGTATGGCTGCTTCATTATCTACTTTCAAAGTAGGAATCCCTTCTAGACTCGTTAGCTGGGTAAAGATTCTCTGTAGCCATACAAGCTCACGTGCACCTTCGCTCGCTGCCACAATCTCCGCTTCAGTTGTTGAAATGGCTACAGACGCTTGGCGTTGACTAAGCCATGAGATGGTTCCTCCGGCAAACATACATACAACTCCTGTTGTAGAGCGTCCCGTTTGCTCATCTCCACCGTGATCTGCGTCACTGTATCCTTCAACGATAGCTCTAGCAGAGTCAGAACTATATCGGATCCCAAAAGAAGACGTGCCTTTTAGGTATCTGAATATTCTTTTGACTTTGAGCCAATCAGACTTAGTTGGATTCTCCAATTTTCTAGAAACTACCCCAACAGCATACGCAATGTCGGGTCGTGTCCCTGTCATCAAGTAAGCTAGGGCTCCTACTGCCTCACGATAAGGAAACTTTTCTTCACTGTCTTCAGCTTTCCCTGCTTCAATAGTCTGATCTTTCTCGATAGGCGTGGAAACTGCATTACAATCTGACATGCGAAAACGTTCCAGGATCCTTTTTATGTACGATTCTTGGGTGATCATTAAAGATCCATCTTTGGATCGATCAATCTCAAGACCCAAGTAGTAGGAGGCTGGCTTTGTTGTGATCTTTAGCGATTCGCCTAATTCTGTTAGAAAATTTTCCGCTAGATCTTCATCTGTAGTGGCTACAAGACCATCATCCACATACAGCGTTATTAGAATTTTCTTGTTGCCCACCTTCTTAGTGAAAAGGCAACAGTCAGCTTCACATTGTTTGAAGCCTTTACTCAGTAGGATCTCTTCAAAGCACGAGTTCCAACACCTTGGAGCTTGCTTAAGTCCATACAGGCTCCTCAAAAGGCGACAAACATTCGATGATCCATCGCTGAATCCATCAGGTTGTTTCATATATATCTCCTCTTTGAGCTTGCCATTCAAAAAAGCGGTCGAAACATCGAATTGTGTCAGATGCAGCTTTTCTTTGGCACTGACACTTAATAAGGCTCTTATCGTGGCCATTCGAGCAACTGGGCTGTAAGTTTGCTCATAATCAACCCCTTTACGTTGCTTAAATCCTTTGACAACCAATCGCGCCTTATATTTGTCAATTGTGCCATCTGGGTTATGTTTAATGGTGAAAACCCACTTGCATGGCAGTGCCTTTCGGCCAGGAGGCAACTTGCTAAGTGCCCAGACCTTATTATCATGCATGGCTTTAATTTCACTTGCCATAGCTTTTTCCCATTCAGGACTGTCCTTTCTTTTTATTGCTTCCTTAAAAGTTTCAGGAAAGCTGTCAGTACCGAAGAAGCATACGTAATCATCAAACTTTTTAGGGCGTGCGATGGTAGATCTATCTCTAAGGTTGTATCTAGACTCCGCTTCATGGGTCGCAAGGTAACAACAAGGTAGCGTAACAAGGTCGCATCCCTCTGTCTGTCCCTCTGTACGCTTAGATCTTTTAACTACGCAACGGATTTTAAATATTATATTAATATAATAAAAGTCTTAATTTCAAGACATTACAAAATCCCATAAACAATATAATACACACTTAAACAAAATACACAAAACAATTTTGATGCGGTTTTCACAATCATTTAGATATTTTCTTCCGGATGGTGGTCCCAAGCGGGCGAAGCCGCGAGCAACAGTCAGTCATATATAAAATAAAATTTGATTGAAACGATGTCGTAGATGATATCCACTTATTATTAACTAGCTGTTGCCCGCGACTTCGTCCGCGTGGATTTTGGAAGTAGGTACCTATCTCTGCTATGTACAGACATACATCGTCTAGTTATAATTTTCCAATGGTAAAATGGATCATTCTAAGTACCTTCACTATAATTTAAGGTATACCATACCTTCAGGAACAAACTATGAACACCGTATCCAATTTGGTGAAGACAGATAAAAATTTAAAAAATTGTTGTTTTCACTTCTATTGCTCATAAGACTTCTCATATCAATTTTTATTATACGTGTGTATTTTTTAACTAATACAGTATGGGCAAAACCAAAACCATAGGAGATACAGGGAAACTGTCTTAGGAACCTTTAGGTATTTTTTCGTGATAACAATTTTGACATAGTAATCGGAGCAGCTGGAGTTCGGGTGGCATGCATGAATAAGTAGTAAGTTCCTAAGTACATTGCACAGTCTGTTTTATAAGAAAACATTTTATTAAATTTGACTAACTTCTGCTGCTTGGATTTTTTTCTTCCGATACAATAAAATGATTCTAACATGAAACTAAGTCGATACGCATTTTTTAAAAATAATAAAAATTATTTTTCACTGGCGTTCTATGAGAAAACATTTTATTGAATTTGACTAACTTCTGCTGCTCAGATTTTTTTCTTCCGATATAATGAAGTGATCCCTACATGAAACTGAGTCGAACCGCATTTAAAAAAATATGTGCAAATTGTCTCATTTTTATGGACAACACACGCTTGACCAAAAAATTTCTATGTCATAAGACACTTTCCCTGCATCTCCTATGGTTTCGGACTTGCCTATACTGTCCCAGTTAAAAAAAACACTGATATCTCCTATGTCTATGACATCGTCTTGTTACGTTAAATGATTTATCTGTAAATGACGATAACTTTTTTCGCTGTCATCCGATTTCAATGAAACAAAGCCTATAAGTTGCGCCAGGCTGTGCTTAATCTACCTGTGAAAACCGCAAGAAAATCCGTTCAGTAGTTTCGGAGATTAGCGATTACAGACAGACAGAAAGACAGACAGACAGAAAGACAAAAAAAATTAAAAATGCTTTTTTGCGTTCTGTTACTCTTTTTTTATCGTCCACACTCATTTTTTTATAAATTTATTCAAAGTACAGACACACGGTTTCTACAGATTTATTATAAGTATAGATTAACTTAATATTAATGTACTTACGAGGAAGACGTTGCCATTTATAAATCAGTTTGATCAAATGTTTAGCTAGAGCTTTAAATAACTGTTTCCCTATTATTTGTCCATTATTGTAATAGGATGATAGTATGTTGACAACAATTGTGGCGATGCGCTCTTTGCAACTCTCGAAGAACTCCGGAGTTTGATCGTCCAAAGGTGTAATGATGCCATCATCCTCACTGTCATCTCCAAACAAATTCGACAACACTGCCTTGATCTTAAAAAATACAATGCAAGTATAGTAACTATTAGGTACCTGTAATCGTTAAGTGAAGCCAGGTGATTATTCCGTAATTTAAGATACTTTTTAAAATAAAACCCATGAAACACTCCCTATACAATTATTATGACTGTCGTAAAAAAACTTTAATAGTAGAATTATTTTACGGGATATCAAAAAGCTTACGTTAACTAATAGATAGATAAAGCTTTCTAACAAAAATCTCCTGACCATACGTAACGAATATGCCTGTATATATGTTTATTAGGTATTTATGTATACATTTAAACATCTCATTCTCTTTTGCGGATATTTACCCGTGAAAGTTTCCTCATATTGTCATCTCCAATATCATTCAGCAATTCAAAGAAACATGTTTTACGATAGTACTCCTCACACACCCATTTGCTAGGTTTTTTATTTTCCACTGGCTTAGGTTTATCTTGAGGAATATTGTTATGTATGAATATTGATCTCCCTCTGCATCAACGAAGTACTCATCTCCTTCGTCTCCCTCGTTTACTGTGTCACAAGCTTCTTCTTCATGAACTTGGTCTATGTCTCTATCTTATTAAAGATGTTAGTTAGCAGAGCGGCTACCAATTTGTTGAAAGACGAAAGACCGACGAAATATTACGTGACAATTGATTCTGAGATAGTCCTAAGATAGTCAAAGTCCACTTTAAGTTCACCACAACACTATTAGTCTTTTATAAAGGAATAAGTTAATATGATCTCTAAAAACACATCTACTCCACAAATTTGAATATTTACGAGTGACATCAACTTGACAGTCAATAGCGGTTGTGTAGCAACCCAGTAAAGAAGATAAAATACTATTATACAAACTCTTCACTAATTTGCCACCATCCAACCTTAACAAATTCTAAATTGATTAACTCTTGCAACTGCCTATGCCTAACCATTTACAGATCACTAGACAAAGAACAAGTCCGGTGCGCTTGTAGCTACAAAGCTAAAGGAAAAGATGTATTTATAAAACCAAAATGGCTAAACGAACACAACAATGGAAAGGAATTCACACCGTCCCACAACATAGCACCTACTGAGGTCACGCCGGTGTTGGTATCCTCCAGAGATCACACATGTACCGCGCCCAATGACCGAGTACTTAAACCCATGATGTGGGGTATAATACCACCATGGCACAAGGTATGACAAACAACACTAGTACCTACAATACCAACTCAGCATTTACAGACATTAGCTGCGGTCATTACTTACCTATCCTGAATTACGATAATACGACCGTAAGCCAAAACGTTACTATTAATTTTTAACATCTATATAGACAAACAATGAAACAAGAGCGACCGCAACTCGCGACGACACAACTGTTATCAAACTAATACTTTTAATTAATGCATATTTAAGCATTAATAAATATTTATGCACCTCTGTCTGTGGGAATCTAGATTACAGGATAGAGGACATCAAGACTAACAACTTTTCTATCTACAACTTTTTCTAATCTAAGATTGGACTTGTTAAAATAAGTTGCGAGGAGCGAAGCAACAACAGGAAGGAAAACACACAAAACTGTATAGATATTTGTTACATTGCAGGGAGATTACAACACACACAACCTGAGCACAAACAACTGTAGACTAGAAGGTATTAAAACATCCAAGCTGTACAACCCTATATTGAGAAATGGTGGCAGGTGCATAATAGTAGCAGAAGGTTTCTATGAATGGCAAACTACAGACAAATCATCTAAAGTGAAAAAGCCACATTTTATATATGCACCACAAGATGATGGAGTCAAGGTTATATTTAATTTAATTATTAATAATAATAACCCATCATCATCATATCAGCCACTGCTGGACGATGGCCTCTCCCATACATTTCATAATAAAAACTACTGGACACGAAAATAGTGTTGTAGGTAGGTCAGGGTAGGTCTTTTTTTCGAGTGACAAGAGACACATAACAACAATAGTTTAAAGATTTTTTTTTCTTAATGCACGTCGCCATACATACAATCTTATCACACACTACTCGGTCTAACAAATTATTAGAAAACATCCAAAAATGCCACAATTCAGAGTAGTAACCTTTTCAGTCCTACGAAAATGTATTTTCTTTAGCTTGGCCTCTCTACTACCCATCATTATCTACTACCCATGATCATTTCGTCTATAAATTTGTCTCCTTCCCATGGGAGCCCAGTACATAATGGTGGGTTCACACGCTCGCGTTCAAAGCGACATTCAACGAGCACATGCACGTGCACACGCATGTGAACAGGCTGAATGTGCATGCGCCCGAACCCGCGCTATTTGATCACAGATCAAAGGATGAATGTGCTCGTGTGCCTGCGTTTGAACCCACCATGAGGTAAAAGTGTAGGTAGATTATAAATCAGCATTCCATTCTAATACAATGCCTGGTATAAATATTTTTCAGATTGATGACCCAGACAAATGGAATAACACCTTTGATGAGGAGGTGGGTTGGCATGGAGTGCGTCTTCTGTACATGGCAGGGCTGTACCATGTGTGGCAAAACAATGACGTAATCATTAATTCCTATTCCATAATCACTATGGACTCGAACAGCACCCTGAGTTGGCTGCACCACAGAATGCCGGCAATTTTAGATAGCCAGGAACAAATAGAAGTGAGTATGCAAGTGTACTAAGTCTATTGTAGTAGTAAAATATAATAATAATGTATTTAAATAAACGCTTTATATATAGGAATAAAGGGCGGACTTGTCCCACAGGGAGATCCCTGCCCGTCCACCAGTAGACATTTCTTTTCTTTTTTTATTAGAAATGCAGTGAGTCAAACCATCCTAAAAATGCAGTAGGTAGGCTTTCTTTCTGGCCGCCATCGTAGCTGAGTTTCGTTACCAGTTGCGACAGATGCAATACTTTTTATTGCGTTTCATGCTTTTGAGGGCAGAACAACTTTAGGGTGACAAATGGGAATTCTAGCGACCCACCCTTTTCCGCCACGATTTCAATTATGTGCCAAGACAAATAAACCAATTTGTTACAGGCGTGGCTAGACATCGACAAGGTAGATGCAGATATGGCTTTAACCTATCTGAAACCCATCCAGCTTATGTCTTGGCACGAAGTCTCAACTGTCGTCAATAACTCACGAAACAAGTCGAACGAGTGCAATAAAAGACAGTCCAAGAAGACAAGTACACAGAAAACTTTGGGGGCGTGGTTTACTAAATCTAAAAAGAGAAAGTCTACTGATGAACCCACTCCCACTCCAGAATGTAAAAAATCAAAAACAGTTGATGGTACAAAATAAAATGCCTATTTATGTAATTATTGCTTTTATTTCCATATTAAATTTGTACTGGTAGCAGACTTTTAAATGCCTTCTCGAGGATTAATAATAAAAAAACTTAAAGATATTAAATTTAACATAAGGCTTAATTCACACTGACATGGCAGCGGCCGGTAGCGGTTAGCTCGGCACGCAAGCCAACGCGCGAGCTCCCTATTGGTGGCGCGCTATTTTGTACGAGTACGACACAGTCGCGGGCGAGCGTAAAGTTAGCATTCGGATCTGAGCAGTCGCTGCCCGGCAGTCGCGGCCGAGCAGCGACGGCCGTGCCGCGTCGTACCGCTCTATATGAATTTGTATGGAGAACCGTCCGATGCAGGCGACTGTGCCGCGCTGCCACGGCCGCTACCTTAAGCGCGGCAGATCGGACTGCTACCTTAAGGAGCAAGCTGCCACGAAATTTCGCGCGACGGGTCCTGTGTTAACTGTGCGCTAATTTCAGTGTGAATTGAACCTAACACTCAGAATACAAAACAAACCAGAGGGGCGCTATGAAGCCAAAAATACTATGCTGTATTAAAGTATGGGGCGTTCGTTTAGTTTTTGATACTATAATCTCCTTCTGGTTTGTTCTCTATTCTGAGATATATTGGTGACATGAAACACTGGTGTAAAAATAGTGAAGCTAGAATCTAAGTCTAACAGAGAGATAACGGCCACTTGTCCAAAGTAGTCCAAACTAGGATTCCCCATGAGACTAGAGGCCTACCTACAAAACCTACATACGCGTTGCGTCCGTCTGTCGGCAATTCATTCATTTCATGCAAAGAGAAATACAATCCTACGATTTCTTGCATATTTTTGCCGCGGAACGATCAGGGAATTTGCGGATTCGCACAATTCCAACACGCAAAGTTATCGCGGGCAGTCATTTTGGGCACATCTCGTATTGCAATATTTAGTAGGTACCTAGCTAATGTAAGCTTACTTCAGGTTAGCTGGTCGATCAATGACTTAGAGCAACGCATGGTCTAGGTCATGCCATCTGTTATAGTACTAGCGGCTCGACCCGGGTGGGGTATGCAGTTGCTTTATGAACAGTGATATCTAACATTGTTGATATAGCATCGCCACGGTAACACGATGCGTTGCGAATAGAGCTGGAGTCATTGCCACACCATAAGACAGCGTTAAGTAGGTACCTACCTACTCATTATGAGTTGCCATCGCCTCGCCGGTGACGCTCTACACAAAGACATACCTAGGTATTATAACAATTCACAAATAGTTACCTATGTCGGCAATAAAAATAGAGCCTTAAATTTAATGAATATTTAAACTTAACAACATGAAAGTATCATGTTAAACATGTTGTCAAACAATACTCTTACACAAGTACATAACTGGTTCAGCATTAATAATCTAGCATTAAATACAACGAAAACTAAATGTATTAAATTTTGCCTACCAAATGTAATAATGTAACTTTAGGTACAGACAGATTAGAATTTATCAAAAGCACGGTGTTCCTTGGTATAACTATAGATTCATCTCTTCAATGGGGGCCTCACATAGCTTCACTAGCTCGCAGACTAAGCTCGGCCGCCTACGCCGTTAGGAATATTAGACAACTGATATTGCTACCGCGAAATTAGTCTATTTCAGCTACTTCCACAGCATCATGGCATACGGCATCCTACTGTGGCATCGCTGGTCCATACGAGCAACCTAGCGATTTAGATGCCGAATCTGGTTTAGCCAAACGGATCTACTGGGTACGAACGTATTTCAGTGGTACTTATACTTATTAGATTAGTGAATGTTTTAATTAGGTACTGATAAGGGTAGCACCTGAAGGAACTCCTCCAAGGGGTATAAATTTGATACCGATTGCACATATTCATACACATATTCGTCTACAAACTACATCGTTACATGAAACCCATGTTTGGTATCTTTAATCTTACAGATTATTATATATTTATATTATAACACAGTTCAATAACAAATACGGCAACAAATCAAATCACAGCTTATTTTTCGGTATAATTCTTGAACCATAACACAACTTCTGATCTTAAATATTTCGGTCTATAGTGAGTAACAAACGGTCAAACGTACCTTACGTGACAACAGCTGTCGCATGAACACCGATTGTTTGTCAAAGGCTACAAGTGCAATGCATTTACTACCCTGGAGACTCAGAAGTATGCCTCGTAGATAAAGAGGTAGAATTGTTATTCAAAGTATTTCTTTTCAAAAATCTTTTAAAACTAACAAATTATGTTTTATAAGCTTCCATTTCTTGTATGAATCGTTTTAAGTCTTTTTCACATTTTATAGTTGTTTGGTTAGCCATGAAATAATTCAAAAAGCTTTTCACCTGATGCTCATCTGAAAATAATAGTAATTGATTAGCAAACATATTTCTCGATTAATTTAAATACCAAAATACTTTAATTTCATAAGCTAGAAATTAATCTTAAATATTTTGAACCAAATTACGCGCGGGCTGCACAGGCCCGGTTCGGCTCAATAAATGAAATGGATGCGGTTAGATAGTTTCGGCTCGACTTGTATCATACTACTAGGCATGATAATGACGAGAACGTTCGTCAAAGTCTTGATTCGCCAAAACCATAATTTGCAAGTCATTAATTCGTTAAGGTCAAGTACAGTGAAATAGAAGAAACGAAAAACAAACAGAATCAACGTTATTATCATAATCCTTCCTTATATAGTATAAAACAAGGTCGCATCCCTCTGTCTGTCCCTCTGTACGCTTAGATCTTTTAACTACGCAACGGATTTTAAATATTATATTAATATAATAAAAGTCTTAATTTCAAGACATTACAAAATCCCATAAACAATATAATACACACTTAAACAAAATACACAAAACAATTTTGATGCGGTTTTCACAATCATTTAGATATTTTCTTCCGGATGGTGGTCCCAAGCGGGCGAAGCCGCGAGCAACAGTCAGTCATATATAAAATAAAATTTGATTGAAACGATGTCGTAGATGATATCCACTTATTATTAACTAGCTGTTGCCCGCGACTTCGTCCGCGTGGATTTTGGAAGTAGGTACCTATCTCTGCTATGTACAGACATACATCGTCTAGTTATAATTTTCCAATGGTAAAATGGATCATTCTAAGTACCTTCACTATAATTTAAGGTATACCATACCTTCAGGAACAAACTATGAACACCGTATCCAATTTGGTGAAGACAGATAAAAATTTAAAAAATTGTTGTTTTCACTTCTATTGCTCATAAGACTTCTCATATCAATTTTTATTATACGTGTGTATTTTTTAACTAATACAGTATGGGCAAAACCAAAACCATAGGAGATACAGGGAAACTGTCTTAGGAACCTTTAGGTATTTTTTCGTGATAACAATTTTGACATAGTAATCGGAGCAGCTGGAGTTCGGGTGGCATGCATGAATAAGTAGTAAGTTCCTAAGTACATTGCACAGTCTGTTTTATAAGAAAACATTTTATTAAATTTGACTAACTTCTGCTGCTTGGATTTTTTTCTTCCGATACAATAAAATGATTCTAACATGAAACTAAGTCGATACGCATTTTTTAAAAATAATAAAAATTATTTTTCACTGGCGTTCTATGAGAAAACATTTTATTGAATTTGACTAACTTCTGCTGCTCAGATTTTTTTCTTCCGATATAATGAAGTGATCCCTACATGAAACTGAGTCGAACCGCATTTAAAAAAATATGTGCAAATTGTCTCATTTTTATGGACAACACACGCTTGACCAAAAAATTTCTATGTCATAAGACACTTTCCCTGCATCTCCTATGGTTTCGGACTTGCCTATACTGTCCCAGTTAAAAAAAACACTGATATCTCCTATGTCTATGACATCGTCTTGTTACGTTAAATGATTTATCTGTAAATGACGATAACTTTTTTCGCTGTCATCCGATTTCAATGAAACAAAGCCTATAAGTTGCGCCAGGCTGTGCTTAATCTACCTGTGAAAACCGCAAGAAAATCCGTTCAGTAGTTTCGGAGATTAGCGATTACAGACAGACAGAAAGACAGACAGACAGAAAGACAAAAAAAATTAAAAATGCTTTTTTGCGTTCTGTTACTCTTTTTTTATCGTCCACACTCATTTTTTTATAAATTTATTCAAAGTACAGACACACGGTTTCTACAGATTTATTATAAGTATAGATTAACTTAATATTAATGTACTTACGAGGAAGACGTTGCCATTTATAAATCAGTTTGATCAAATGTTTAGCTAGAGCTTTAAATAACTGTTTCCCTATTATTTGTCCATTATTGTAATAGGATGATAGTATGTTGACAACAATTGTGGCGATGCGCTCTTTGCAACTCTCGAAGAACTCCGGAGTTTGATCGTCCAAAGGTGTAATGATGCCATCATCCTCACTGTCATCTCCAAACAAATTCGACAACACTGCCTTGATCTTAAAAAATACAATGCAAGTATAGTAACTATTAGGTACCTGTAATCGTTAAGTGAAGCCAGGTGATTATTCCGTAATTTAAGATACTTTTTAAAATAAAACCCATGAAACACTCCCTATACAATTATTATGACTGTCGTAAAAAAACTTTAATAGTAGAATTATTTTACGGGATATCAAAAAGCTTACGTTAACTAATAGATAGATAAAGCTTTCTAACAAAAATCTCCTGACCATACGTAACGAATATGCCTGTATATATGTTTATTAGGTATTTATGTATACATTTAAACATCTCATTCTCTTTTGCGGATATTTACCCGTGAAAGTTTCCTCATATTGTCATCTCCAATATCATTCAGCAATTCAAAGAAACATGTTTTACGATAGTACTCCTCACACACCCATTTGCTAGGTTTTTTATTTTCCACTGGCTTAGGTTTATCTTGAGGAATATTGTTATGTATGAATATTGATCTCCCTCTGCATCAACGAAGTACTCATCTCCTTCGTCTCCCTCGTTTACTGTGTCACAAGCTTCTTCTTCATGAACTTGGTCTATGTCTCTATCTTATTAAAGATGTTAGTTAGCAGAGCGGCTACCAATTTGTTGAAAGACGAAAGACCGACGAAATATTACGTGACAATTGATTCTGAGATAGTCCTAAGATAGTCAAAGTCCACTTTAAGTTCACCACAACACTATTAGTCTTTTATAAAGGAATAAGTTAATATGATCTCTAAAAACACATCTACTCCACAAATTTGAATATTTACGAGTGACATCAACTTGACAGTCAATAGCGGTTGTGTAGCAACCCAGTAAAGAAGATAAAATACTATTATACAAACTCTTCACTAATTTGCCACCATCCAACCTTAACAAATTCTAAATTGATTAACTCTTGCAACTGCCTATGCCTAACCATTTACAGATCACTAGACAAAGAACAAGTCCGGTGCGCTTGTAGCTACAAAGCTAAAGGAAAAGATGTATTTATAAAACCAAAATGGCTAAACGAACACAACAATGGAAAGGAATTCACACCGTCCCACAACATAGCACCTACTGAGGTCACGCCGGTGTTGGTATCCTCCAGAGATCACACATGTACCGCGCCCAATGACCGAGTACTTAAACCCATGATGTGGGGTATAATACCACCATGGCACAAGGTATGACAAACAACACTAGTACCTACAATACCAACTCAGCATTTACAGACATTAGCTGCGGTCATTACTTACCTATCCTGAATTACGATAATACGACCGTAAGCCAAAACGTTACTATTAATTTTTAACATCTATATAGACAAACAATGAAACAAGAGCGACCGCAACTCGCGACGACACAACTGTTATCAAACTAATACTTTTAATTAATGCATATTTAAGCATTAATAAATATTTATGCACCTCTGTCTGTGGGAATCTAGATTACAGGATAGAGGACATCAAGACTAACAACTTTTCTATCTACAACTTTTTCTAATCTAAGATTGGACTTGTTAAAATAAGTTGCGAGGAGCGAAGCAACAACAGGAAGGAAAACACACAAAACTGTATAGATATTTGTTACATTGCAGGGAGATTACAACACACACAACCTGAGCACAAACAACTGTAGACTAGAAGGTATTAAAACATCCAAGCTGTACAACCCTATATTGAGAAATGGTGGCAGGTGCATAATAGTAGCAGAAGGTTTCTATGAATGGCAAACTACAGACAAATCATCTAAAGTGAAAAAGCCACATTTTATATATGCACCACAAGATGATGGAGTCAAGGTTATATTTAATTTAATTATTAATAATAATAACCCATCATCATCATATCAGCCACTGCTGGACGATGGCCTCTCCCATACATTTCATAATAAAAACTACTGGACACGAAAATAGTGTTGTAGGTAGGTCAGGGTAGGTCTTTTTTTCGAGTGACAAGAGACACATAACAACAATAGTTTAAAGATTTTTTTTTCTTAATGCACGTCGCCATACATACAATCTTATCACACACTACTCGGTCTAACAAATTATTAGAAAACATCCAAAAATGCCACAATTCAGAGTAGTAACCTTTTCAGTCCTACGAAAATGTATTTTCTTTAGCTTGGCCTCTCTACTACCCATCATTATCTACTACCCATGATCATTTCGTCTATAAATTTGTCTCCTTCCCATGGGAGCCCAGTACATAATGGTGGGTTCACACGCTCGCGTTCAAAGCGACATTCAACGAGCACATGCACGTGCACACGCATGTGAACAGGCTGAATGTGCATGCGCCCGAACCCGCGCTATTTGATCACAGATCAAAGGATGAATGTGCTCGTGTGCCTGCGTTTGAACCCACCATGAGGTAAAAGTGTAGGTAGATTATAAATCAGCATTCCATTCTAATACAATGCCTGGTATAAATATTTTTCAGATTGATGACCCAGACAAATGGAATAACACCTTTGATGAGGAGGTGGGTTGGCATGGAGTGCGTCTTCTGTACATGGCAGGGCTGTACCATGTGTGGCAAAACAATGACGTAATCATTAATTCCTATTCCATAATCACTATGGACTCGAACAGCACCCTGAGTTGGCTGCACCACAGAATGCCGGCAATTTTAGATAGCCAGGAACAAATAGAAGTGAGTATGCAAGTGTACTAAGTCTATTGTAGTAGTAAAATATAATAATAATGTATTTAAATAAACGCTTTATATATAGGAATAAAGGGCGGACTTGTCCCACAGGGAGATCCCTGCCCGTCCACCAGTAGACATTTCTTTTCTTTTTTTATTAGAAATGCAGTGAGTCAAACCATCCTAAAAATGCAGTAGGTAGGCTTTCTTTCTGGCCGCCATCGTAGCTGAGTTTCGTTACCAGTTGCGACAGATGCAATACTTTTTATTGCGTTTCATGCTTTTGAGGGCAGAACAACTTTAGGGTGACAAATGGGAATTCTAGCGACCCACCCTTTTCCGCCACGATTTCAATTATGTGCCAAGACAAATAAACCAATTTGTTACAGGCGTGGCTAGACATCGACAAGGTAGATGCAGATATGGCTTTAACCTATCTGAAACCCATCCAGCTTATGTCTTGGCACGAAGTCTCAACTGTCGTCAATAACTCACGAAACAAGTCGAACGAGTGCAATAAAAGACAGTCCAAGAAGACAAGTACACAGAAAACTTTGGGGGCGTGGTTTACTAAATCTAAAAAGAGAAAGTCTACTGATGAACCCACTCCCACTCCAGAATGTAAAAAATCAAAAACAGTTGATGGTACAAAATAAAATGCCTATTTATGTAATTATTGCTTTTATTTCCATATTAAATTTGTACTGGTAGCAGACTTTTAAATGCCTTCTCGAGGATTAATAATAAAAAAACTTAAAGATATTAAATTTAACATAAGGCTTAATTCACACTGACATGGCAGCGGCCGGTAGCGGTTAGCTCGGCACGCAAGCCAACGCGCGAGCTCCCTATTGGTGGCGCGCTATTTTGTACGAGTACGACACAGTCGCGGGCGAGCGTAAAGTTAGCATTCGGATCTGAGCAGTCGCTGCCCGGCAGTCGCGGCCGAGCAGCGACGGCCGTGCCGCGTCGTACCGCTCTATATGAATTTGTATGGAGAACCGTCCGATGCAGGCGACTGTGCCGCGCTGCCACGGCCGCTACCTTAAGCGCGGCAGATCGGACTGCTACCTTAAGGAGCAAGCTGCCACGAAATTTCGCGCGACGGGTCCTGTGTTAACTGTGCGCTAATTTCAGTGTGAATTGAACCTAACACTCAGAATACAAAACAAACCAGAGGGGCGCTATGAAGCCAAAAATACTATGCTGTATTAAAGTATGGGGCGTTCGTTTAGTTTTTGATACTATAATCTCCTTCTGGTTTGTTCTCTATTCTGAGATATATTGGTGACATGAAACACTGGTGTAAAAATAGTGAAGCTAGAATCTAAGTCTAACAGAGAGATAACGGCCACTTGTCCAAAGTAGTCCAAACTAGGATTCCCCATGAGACTAGAGGCCTACCTACAAAACCTACATACGCGTTGCGTCCGTCTGTCGGCAATTCATTCATTTCATGCAAAGAGAAATACAATCCTACGATTTCTTGCATATTTTTGCCGCGGAACGATCAGGGAATTTGCGGATTCGCACAATTCCAACACGCAAAGTTATCGCGGGCAGTCATTTTGGGCACATCTCGTATTGCAATATTTAGTAGGTACCTAGCTAATGTAAGCTTACTTCAGGTTAGCTGGTCGATCAATGACTTAGAGCAACGCATGGTCTAGGTCATGCCATCTGTTATAGTACTAGCGGCTCGACCCGGGTGGGGTATGCAGTTGCTTTATGAACAGTGATATCTAACATTGTTGATATAGCATCGCCACGGTAACACGATGCGTTGCGAATAGAGCTGGAGTCATTGCCACACCATAAGACAGCGTTAAGTAGGTACCTACCTACTCATTATGAGTTGCCATCGCCTCGCCGGTGACGCTCTACACAAAGACATACCTAGGTATTATAACAATTCACAAATAGTTACCTATGTCGGCAATAAAAATAGAGCCTTAAATTTAATGAATATTTAAACTTAACAACATGAAAGTATCATGTTAAACATGTTGTCAAACAATACTCTTACACAAGTACATAACTGGTTCAGCATTAATAATCTAGCATTAAATACAACGAAAACTAAATGTATTAAATTTTGCCTACCAAATGTAATAATGTAACTTTAGGTACAGACAGATTAGAATTTATCAAAAGCACGGTGTTCCTTGGTATAACTATAGATTCATCTCTTCAATGGGGGCCTCACATAGCTTCACTAGCTCGCAGACTAAGCTCGGCCGCCTACGCCGTTAGGAATATTAGACAACTGATATTGCTACCGCGAAATTAGTCTATTTCAGCTACTTCCACAGCATCATGGCATACGGCATCCTACTGTGGCATCGCTGGTCCATACGAGCAACCTAGCGATTTAGATGCCGAATCTGGTTTAGCCAAACGGATCTACTGGGTACGAACGTATTTCAGTGGTACTTATACTTATTAGATTAGTGAATGTTTTAATTAGGTACTGATAAGGGTAGCACCTGAAGGAACTCCTCCAAGGGGTATAAATTTGATACCGATTGCACATATTCATACACATATTCGTCTACAAACTACATCGTTACATGAAACCCATGTTTGGTATCTTTAATCTTACAGATTATTATATATTTATATTATAACACAGTTCAATAACAAATACGGCAACAAATCAAATCACAGCTTATTTTTCGGTATAATTCTTGAACCATAACACAACTTCTGATCTTAAATATTTCGGTCTATAGTGAGTAACAAACGGTCAAACGTACCTTACGTGACAACAGCTGTCGCATGAACACCGATTGTTTGTCAAAGGCTACAAGTGCAATGCATTTACTACCCTGGAGACTCAGAAGTATGCCTCGTAGATAAAGAGGTAGAATTGTTATTCAAAGTATTTCTTTTCAAAAATCTTTTAAAACTAACAAATTATGTTTTATAAGCTTCCATTTCTTGTATGAATCGTTTTAAGTCTTTTTCACATTTTATAGTTGTTTGGTTAGCCATGAAATAATTCAAAAAGCTTTTCACCTGATGCTCATCTGAAAATAATAGTAATTGATTAGCAAACATATTTCTCGATTAATTTAAATACCAAAATACTTTAATTTCATAAGCTAGAAATTAATCTTAAATATTTTGAACCAAATTACGCGCGGGCTGCACAGGCCCGGTTCGGCTCAATAAATGAAATGGATGCGGTTAGATAGTTTCGGCTCGACTTGTATCATACTACTAGGCATGATAATGACGAGAACGTTCGTCAAAGTCTTGATTCGCCAAAACCATAATTTGCAAGTCATTAATTCGTTAAGGTCAAGTACAGTGAAATAGAAGAAACGAAAAACAAACAGAATCAACGTTATTATCATAATCCTTCCTTATATAGTATAAAACAAGGTCGCATCCCTCTGTCTGTCCCTCTGTACGCTTAGATCTTTTAACTACGCAACGGATTTTAAATATTATATTAATATAATAAAAGTCTTAATTTCAAGACATTACAAAATCCCATAAACAATATAATACACACTTAAACAAAATACACAAAACAATTTTGATGCGGTTTTCACAATCATTTAGATATTTTCTTCCGGATGGTGGTCCCAAGCGGGCGAAGCCGCGAGCAACAGTCAGTCATATATAAAATAAAATTTGATTGAAACGATGTCGTAGATGATATCCACTTATTATTAACTAGCTGTTGCCCGCGACTTCGTCCGCGTGGATTTTGGAAGTAGGTACCTATCTCTGCTATGTACAGACATACATCGTCTAGTTATAATTTTCCAATGGTAAAATGGATCATTCTAAGTACCTTCACTATAATTTAAGGTATACCATACCTTCAGGAACAAACTATGAACACCGTATCCAATTTGGTGAAGACAGATAAAAATTTAAAAAATTGTTGTTTTCACTTCTATTGCTCATAAGACTTCTCATATCAATTTTTATTATACGTGTGTATTTTTTAACTAATACAGTATGGGCAAAACCAAAACCATAGGAGATACAGGGAAACTGTCTTAGGAACCTTTAGGTATTTTTTCGTGATAACAATTTTGACATAGTAATCGGAGCAGCTGGAGTTCGGGTGGCATGCATGAATAAGTAGTAAGTTCCTAAGTACATTGCACAGTCTGTTTTATAAGAAAACATTTTATTAAATTTGACTAACTTCTGCTGCTTGGATTTTTTTCTTCCGATACAATAAAATGATTCTAACATGAAACTAAGTCGATACGCATTTTTTAAAAATAATAAAAATTATTTTTCACTGGCGTTCTATGAGAAAACATTTTATTGAATTTGACTAACTTCTGCTGCTCAGATTTTTTTCTTCCGATATAATGAAGTGATCCCTACATGAAACTGAGTCGAACCGCATTTAAAAAAATATGTGCAAATTGTCTCATTTTTATGGACAACACACGCTTGACCAAAAAATTTCTATGTCATAAGACACTTTCCCTGCATCTCCTATGGTTTCGGACTTGCCTATACTGTCCCAGTTAAAAAAAACACTGATATCTCCTATGTCTATGACATCGTCTTGTTACGTTAAATGATTTATCTGTAAATGACGATAACTTTTTTCGCTGTCATCCGATTTCAATGAAACAAAGCCTATAAGTTGCGCCAGGCTGTGCTTAATCTACCTGTGAAAACCGCAAGAAAATCCGTTCAGTAGTTTCGGAGATTAGCGATTACAGACAGACAGAAAGACAGACAGACAGAAAGACAAAAAAAATTAAAAATGCTTTTTTGCGTTCTGTTACTCTTTTTTTATCGTCCACACTCATTTTTTTATAAATTTATTCAAAGTACAGACACACGGTTTCTACAGATTTATTATAAGTATAGATTAACTTAATATTAATGTACTTACGAGGAAGACGTTGCCATTTATAAATCAGTTTGATCAAATGTTTAGCTAGAGCTTTAAATAACTGTTTCCCTATTATTTGTCCATTATTGTAATAGGATGATAGTATGTTGACAACAATTGTGGCGATGCGCTCTTTGCAACTCTCGAAGAACTCCGGAGTTTGATCGTCCAAAGGTGTAATGATGCCATCATCCTCACTGTCATCTCCAAACAAATTCGACAACACTGCCTTGATCTTAAAAAATACAATGCAAGTATAGTAACTATTAGGTACCTGTAATCGTTAAGTGAGGCCAGGTGATTATTCCGTAATTTAAGATACTTTTTAAAATAAAACCCATGAAACACTCCCTATACAATTATTATGACTGTCGTAAAAAAACTTTAATAGTAGAATTATTTTACGGGATATCAAAAAGCTTACGTTAACTAATAGATAGATAAAGCTTTCTAACAAAAATCTCCTGACCATACGTAACGAATATGCCTGTATATATGTTTATTAGGTATTTATGTATACATTTAAACATCTCATTCTCTTTTGCGGATATTTACCCGTGAAAGTTTCCTCATATTGTCATCTCCAATATCATTCAGCAATTCAAAGAAACATGTTTTACGATAGTACTCCTCACACACCCATTTGCTAGGTTTTTTATTTTCCACTGGCTTAGGTTTATCTTGAGGAATATTGTTAATATTATCTTCAGTATTATTCACTAGCAATTCAGCAAAAACTGCCAGCCGTTCATCTAAAGACTTAAGTTGCGCAGAATGATTGTCAATTATGTTTAGTTTTTGGGCCATAGTGTCGTCATAGTTTTCAGTTTGCATATTTTTCGTATTGTTATCAGGCTGGAGAGAATCTGCATTATCATACAAAGCACCATCGAACAAGTCATCATCGTTGGGACCAGCTTCAAATATTTTCTCGAGCTGCATCATTAACTCATCCGAGTCTTGTGACTCCGCAGACATTGACAGTTTACGTGATATATTACTATTTGATTGATTTAGAGAGCTTGTAAAGTGCTGAATCGTAGGCAACTTATCTGCTAATATGGGTGTCATATTTGACTCTTGATGTCCTATAAGTGAGTTCATAACATTATCTTCAAGGAACCTAGGATCGTGTGAGTCGTTTGTAAAATTATGTGGCGATTCTGACACCTTGCGTGCTCTCTTGCGCAAGCCGCAACTGCACTGGCAGTTACAGTTTCTTGATTTTAACGTCGTCTGCAAATTTTTTTCATTTTCCGGTGCTCTATGTAAGCACTCGTATAGTCTTTTATTTAGTTTTCCTTTAGATGTGTCCTTCTTTAACTCTTTGATCTGAAAAAAACTGGATTATTTAATTTCATCACGAACCTCGTTAGAGGGCTCCGGCTGTGTTTATAACCGAGTTTTCTTTCTTTGTTTGTAACCAAGTTACAAACAAATAATTTTAGGATCTTCAATTTTTTCTTAGTTTGTAGTAATGGCAAGCCTAAGCGGCTCCGCTCGTGTTTGTTCGTTTGGTCGAGTTTTGTAACCAGCTACAATTTGTAGGCCGGAGCCGTTTAGGCGTGCCATAACAACGAACTAAGATAAATTGAAGATCCGAAAATTATTTGTTTGTAACTCGGGTACGAACAAAGACATAAATTCTTCAATCGTATCTAATTACAAGGAAAGCAAATACAGCGATCACAATAATCTTGTCTCGTGATTTGGTTATAAACAAAGAAAAAAAAACTTTGTAGGTGGTTACAAAGACGGCCCGAGTCCATTACAGTCCGAACCCGGAGTCTAATAGGCATTACCATCCTTGATTATCAAATTCTCAAGATCGCAAGTGTGAGCACAATATAACAAACAAACAAACGTACCGTCCTGGGCCCTTTTAAATTCGAGCTAATTTATTAATAATTAACAAACAAAACTACCTAAAGATGCCATTATTACATTGCGCAATTTCTAGCACTATCTGAGTTGCGTAAGTGTAAAGGTACGTGAACCAGCAAATTACACTGCTCGGGTCGAACCGAATGGACTCTGCCAACTATTTTATCAATTTTACTCATAATGATTTTGTCAGTCAAGCTGGCTTCAGAGTTGCGAAACTGTGAGGAATTCTCCAAACTGCCCACAGTTATGTAGAAGGAAAGTAGTCATGTGTGGGGAGAGAATTAGCTATACAGGCGTCAGGAATAGCGTGTGCCGAACGATAAGCGTGGGAAGCTTGGACCCTTATGAATACTGGCCCAATTAACCTTATCTGGTCTCATCTTTTATTTTTCTTAACATTTTTTATTTTTAAATTTTTAGATATTTGTTCTTTGTAGTTCGGTCAGCTCAGGCCTTTTTCAAAACCAGAGTTGCGCAGCCAGAATTAGTTATCTTTATTCAAAACCAGGTCTAAAAAGAAAATTTATTCTGTTTTCGAAACCGGTTTCGAATAAAGAATCTTCCTTGAAACTCATTCAATAGTAACTAATAGAGATAAAGAGGTTACTGGTATTAACAAAATAACGAAGCTTAAATAAATACATACATACATATCTTCACGCTATGTCCCTGGCGGGGTAGGCAGAAAGAACGAAGCGCCAAGTATCGCGATCCTGACACACCTCTTTCGCTTCGCTCATTCTCATCATTCTCTTCATACACGCTCGCTTAAATAAATAAATTGGTAATAATAAAAACTAAGCGTTTGTAGGTAAGTACACATTATATTGAATGAGTTTCGAAAGAAGAAACTGGTTTCGAACAAAGAAAAAGAATTCCGTTTTTGCAATTGGTTTCAAAAATAACGGGAGCGGGGTAATCTCAGAAGCTACTAAAAATACTTTTGGATAGGTTTCTCATCTCCTTGCTTCAATTACTCACGATGTTCGCATTTCTGTATTGTGCATTGGTTGTCACACTGATGAAATGTTTTACATAGCTATATGTTTATGTATTTATTTAAAAAGTATACCTATAGGAATGTATGTTTATCAGTTGTTGAGTACCCATGTACAGGCTTCGGCTTAGTTTGGGACTAAACAGCCGTGTGTAAATTTGTCCAAACATTATTATTATTATCATGTAAGTGTAGTTAGAGTGGCTAATAGTTTTATTGTAAAGTGATGTAAAGCGTCTGCTGTATCTTCCGAGTCTAATTAGTGCACTAAAAACTGCATGATTTAATAGCACTCTAAGTAAGGTCTTGATTACAGCTCAAAAATTGAACTTTCACTTAACATGAATTTAAGTTTCTACCAGCTTATCATACAAAATCATGATAACATACCAAGGTAATAATTCTCTTTCTGTAAAGTTGCACTACCATACAAGACTGTGCGGCATGTGCTTCTATTTTCTTGGCGCACCTCCATATACCACTCGGAAGGTATATGTTCTGGTTGAGAAGTTTCTGATTGTTCTTGTAGTTGCCGGTTAACAGTTTGATTATGTATTCCATATAATGCTTACGTACCTAGTGTAAAATAAGAATATCAGAAATAAAAAATATAATATTTCAATAATAAAGCAAAATGAAATTGTTATATTTACATACTTATCCTGGAATAATATAATAAACAATTATCATTAAAACATACATAATATTAAATAAAAATTAAGTAGGAATAATCATATTTACAACTACTTAGTTACTATAGGTAGTTCGTATGATTTTTTAAAATATACATATGTTGGCAGAAATTATCTGAAAAAGGGCAGACTAGTATGATGGAGAACCAGCGCAATGTAGATCGCGGTAGTAGCGCGAATTAGGCCTACATCCAGCAGTGGACAATAATAGGCTGGTATGATGATGTTGAATTGCTCCATGATTATACCTATATTTAATGAAGATTCCAAAAATGTATATCGCTTTTCTTGCAATTGTATTGTTTAAGAAATATTGAGCAGAGAACCAAGGGAGAAGTAGGCACAGGCCGGTGGTGGGTCCACTTGCCGCAAGTACGGGTGTACGTGTTGCGCGAGGCTCAGCACCACGCTAGATATGTAACTAGCTGTTCCCGCGGCTTCTGTAACTAGCTGTTTTTCGCGGAAACAGCTTTAGCCTATGTGTTATTCTGATATTTTATCTAATCTATAAATGCTGTAAAGTTTCATTCAGTAGATTTTGAGTGAAAGAGTAAACATAACATACTTAAGAAACTTTCGCCTTCATAATTTTAGTAGGATTACGTCAGATTGCTACATGAACACTGGTATGTATGCAGCTCTTATGGAACAAACTAAACTCATCTGAGTAAGTTGACCAGTTGTATGCTGGAGCTAGCATGGACGGAGGGAGAAATAATTGGAAGGAGGTTAAAATGATGAACTCATGTAGTGATACCTAGTGTGTTGTGTTGCTAGAAAACCTACAGGAAAGGTGATGAGACAATCAAATGGAACCAGGTGAGTCATTGTTTGTTTTTCATGTTGATTCAAGGAGAACAAGAAGTCCTAACTCCCATCTTTTACAGGGCTCCTTCCCCCCACTATCCCCCCCACCCCCCAGCATATATGTATATTTAAATATATTTAAATGAATCACAATATAGGTACATGTAAAGTCCTACCCCACCGCTGGCCTACCAGCATTTAAAATTTTTATTAACCACCAAACGCACGCGGCCGGCAAATTTCATGTCAGATTCAAATACAAAACCTGGGGACAACATTCTGAACCTGGGGACAAATGTCTTTTTCAGGTTTTTTTTTATAGTACTTCTTGGGGATACTCTGACCCTACATCTGACTCGAAATGATGAGCAAAAGAAGCATATAAATGTCAAAACAATTTCGCTTACTTTGGATATAAGAAGATGGGGCTCAAATTCAATATCTGGTAATGGCATAACTGTTTTGTCGTATTCGCTGATCAGCTGGTCCACGATGTACTCCGGGTCCATTTCTGCTGCTGAGTCCATCGTATCCATAGGTAGCCAGTAATAACAAGTTCAGGCAGGGGCACCTTAGTCACGGCTTGCAGAATTTACAAATATTACAACACATGCAGCTAGTAGTAGACGCCGGTAACAAAAACAATCTTTATACTTTGTTTAGGTTCGCAAATCGCTAGGTTACTTTTCTTTAAATGACAAAAACAAGATAGAAAAAATATCCAAGATAATTCTATAATTCCATGTTTGGCCTTTTTTTTTGTTGTTGTTGATTTGTCCTCTATTGAGGACGGGCAAGGGAAGCTTCGTCCATACAGCCCTGTCTTATTTAAAGTAATATTTCTTATATTTATTTACACCGGCAGTAGTATTCCCGATCGCCGACCGGCAGTTACAACACGGCCTCCACAAAAACTAGCGTTACTTGGCGATTTTCAATAAAACCGCAGCACGGCCTCCACGAGGGCACAACTAGTGCCATTTGGTGATCCACACTGCAGGTTCATGTCCGCAATAAACCGATAGTAGGTTTAATGAAGAATAACAAGGGACATTTTGGAAGGATCCGGTAGAGTTGTTACGCTTTTATTTAACTATCCCGCACAAAATACACTTTAATAGGCACTTGTTGCATATAAAACTATCACAAATATACACCAACACCTACAATATACATTTTTTGGAAAACTTAACTAAAACGACAACCATCTCTGACAAAATCCCGCCAAAAAGCACCCCCCCCCCCCCCCCACTTTTTTTTTTGTTCGTTCGTACGGAGTACAAAATGGCTGTTTTTCTACTACCTTCAGTAAAAAGTTCCATTTCATACTCGAATTCAGTTTCGAAAATCGAACATTTTGGACCCCGATGCGAAATGACTTTCAGGACGTGACGATATATTGTACTACGATATTTCCTTTCGTACTCGGTAAGGTTCTTTTAAAGTTTGTCCAGACATTCGAAAAAAATGATCTCGCGGCTCCGTAGTTGGCAAAATGGTAGGTACAGTCGACCGCATGTCAGTCGATACACTTTGACCTTGAGCTGGCCTAGCCTATTAAGGAGTTTCAATACTATGAGGGACCAGTTTATACTGGTTTTGTTTCCACTGACATGCGGTCGACCGTACTTAGTTTTTATAGTAATGTATCGAACTTTCAGGTAGTAGAAAAAGTATCGTTCGTACCGAATACAAAATGGCTTTTCATACTCGGGGAATAAGCTTTCTCCCTCGGGTATGACAAAGCGTCATTTTGTACTTGGTACGAATTATAATATTTTCCATGTCTGGTTCGATTCAAAGAAATTTGAAAAATCACCTGCCTGAGTCGGGGGCAGGTGATTTTTCAAATTTCTTTGTATGCGTTTCTTAATTATAAAAATAAAGGAAGTTTTCATTTCAGTATGTGCTATGTTCGGTATTTAGAGAACTATTCCTCCAGGTACGCTTCGAAAATTCCATCCTGTATAATTAAAGATGCACTGAGCACCAGATGTTCCTCTCGGCGTAATATATCTTTTTCTCAGGACTAAAAAGAAATTTCATTTCTATTTTCTTACAATCACTTTAATAAAGGAACGAAAAGGAACACAGTTACCTACTTCAATAACAACAGTTAGATTGCACAACTTCTACAGTAATCACGAATCAACATGGGCTCATAATAAAGTTTAGTAGGTACGGACAGTCGGCCAACATCCAACTTTACCTGTTACATATCGATACTACGCAGCGGTAGCAGTGGTTACATTGCAACGGTTTATGGTCGACCCTTCACACTTTACAAGTTTGATTTCTTAGGTTATATAAATAAGAAGTAGTATGAAAAAAGGTAAACTTGATAAGAACATTGAATTTATATATTGCAATGCAGTTAGACGTTTTCTAAGATCATCATTTTTTTTAAATATTGAATCCTAAAGCTAGACTAATTTATATGCATTGACTTTGCTCGGCGGCGCGTCGCCATGCTGATCTTGCTTACGTTTCCTCCCCTGGTGTTTACCCCTGAAGTTACCCTTATGCTGTTTCTGCTTGCTGAAGTGCCTTTGGTTCTTACGCCTTTTCATAATCTCCTCGACTGTTTTGTCTAAGTACGCTTTCTCTTCGTCGCCTTGCAGAATGTTGAAGACGACTTCAGAGTCTCCGATCTTTATTTTTCCATCGATAATTTTCTCGGCCACCACTATAGCCGCGTTCTCCTTTGAGAGACGAATCCAGCCAGACTTGTCCCCGACTTTAAAGTCTATGTAGGATATTTCAGCACCTAAAATAAAAATAAGTGCCATTTAGTAATAAATTTGTATTGTCTTTCCTTTGTTTTGTACTTCAAGGGAGTAGACAGGTACGCGTACGTGCAAAGTTTTAATTTAGGGGAGGGAGTCACTAACATGAATGTTTAATTTAATGTTATATAATTTAAAAAAGAAATGGCCTCCCGCGTCTAGGAAGAAGTTAAGAGAGGTGTAAGTTTCAAATCCAGGTTGTGACTTGGCATTTGGCAAAATTTTTTAAACATCTATGATACCTACCCATCGAAATAGTGCTACGTGGTACTAAAAGATAAGGAAAATTTTTGTATTTCGCTTGTAACAGCTACAATTGAAATTGTAATATGTAAAATCTCTTTATAGTGGCTTACAGAATTTTTATCACCGTTTTAAATTGTAATTTTTGTGCTGATCCCACTAGTAGGGACGAGGCGGTGGGGATCTGTAAATACCTCGATAACACTTTTGAATATACCTACTAAGATCCCTGCTGGCGTTACACAGACGGGTAAAAAATCCCAAGGATCGTACCTAGTGCCTCCAGCGCCTCCTTGATGTCCTCTCGCGTCATGGTGTCATGACCCTCGCTGAAGTGGAACACTGTGCCAGTGGGAAGCTTTATTTCGTTTTCAGGTTTCGTCTGAAAAATAACAATAATACAAATATTAGTCGGTCGTTTCTTTCATTCTTTAATTCAGCCTATTAAATATTGTAGCACAGAATAAATGTTGTACAGTTGTGGACCAACAATCCAAGGAAGGTGACCAGAAGCGTGTGGATGCGCAGGGCCGGGTGTGGTGCGTGGCGTTCATTGGGTAAAGGCCTCCAGCAGCGAACGTAGAAGGCCTGATATGATGATGATAGATTCTAAAAATATGCAAAAGGTTCACGTAGCCGTTTGAGCTGTGCGTTTGCACAAAACTCCCGCTTTCGTGGAGTCGGTGCAGGGACTGCCACCCCCGTCTAAGAATAAGAATAAGAGCTGTGCGTTGGGTAGGAGCAGATTAGTTAATCAGGGTATTCTTTCTAAAAATAAACATACATTAGGGGCATCCTTGTCCTTGTTTTTCTTATCTTTTTTCTCCTTCTTCTCCGCGTACTCCTCCTGCTTCTTCTGCAGGTACTCCTCCTGCCGGAGCAGCAGCAGCTCACTCTCTCCATACTTCAACTCTTTGGTCTCTATGAACTTTTCTGCCTGAAATTGTAATGATGTTATTCTTTTGTAGCGTAAACGTAGCAATTTGCCGGAATCTGTTGTATATGCAAATGTTTAACAACAACGCGCGACACAGGGCGGCAGCGGTGCGATAGCGTTGCGGTAATTTTTGTAATGTCTGAAATAGTATGAAGCCCTTCACATCAAAGCGGCGCGGCAACCGCGCGCTGCGGCGGCGGTGCGAAGGCGAAAGCTACAAAGCCGCGCGCACAGATTGGTACGCCCCGCGCGGCGCGGCGTCGGTGCAGAGCGTTCTTCATACACACCGCCGCCGCGCCGCCACCGCAAGCGGTATTCCTGTCTGAAAGGCTCCGCTTTCCGCAGATTCGCCGCCGCAACGCTATCGCACCGCCGCCGCCTTGTCTGAAAATAAGCAAGTGATTGCTGATATGGAAGCCCTGGTGCATTTTTACGTTCCTAATTTTCTTTAAAGCTTTCTATTTAAAACAAATTCATTTGTGCTTACAAGAAAACCTTACTGAACATACTTGAAAATTGTAACAAAATCTTAACAGAATAAATAACTTCTTGTTTCATATTGTCTACCATAATTTCATAGCCAAAATTGAACAGCGGTGTGCATTAGTATATTGTTTGCCTTTCTGATCAGAAATAAAAATATTTTCCTGTAATTTTCACTGCAATACGAGATACTTTTGGATAGACTTTACTGTATAAACCTTAGAGCAACTCGGCCATCTCAGGCCAATCTCGGCTTGGCTCGGAGGGGAGACGCCATCAGTGTTTTCTTATGATGCGAAAATTCTGGCAATTCAAGCACACATATAAATATAGTAATAATAATCACTCCATAAAGACAAAACTTAGATCCAATCTTACATGCTCCTTAGTCTTGAATGTAGCAAAGACGGATCCCTTGAACATTCTCTTCTTCGATTGCTTGTCAATATATCTTCTCAATATGACATTCTCTGTGTCCCCTTTCTCCTTGAAGAACTTTAGCAGGTCATCTAGTTGCGAATCCTTAGGGAAACCCTTGGCGTAGACCGTGCGAGCTTGTAGCTCCTTGCGACGCTCCTCATTCATCTCTGGTACAGGCATCTCGGGGCTTCTTCGTACCTTCTTATTGTCGACAGAGACCTGAAATTGGTAAAAGAAATGCATATACAGGATTGGGATTAATAAATAATAAAATACTATTAGAAAAATAGCTTTTTAGGGTTTATTGGGTGAAACTGTTCCATTTGATTATGTTTGTGTCAAATCAAATATTTATTTATTGTGGATCATATGTAGGTAAGTAAATACATTGGTGGAGATGTCAAAGAGCTCAGCTATGTCCCGCCACATGGGCATACAACGTTGCATTTTTTTATTTTTAATAATGGCCTTTTGTATTGTGTTTAAGGCACAATAATTCCGCCAATGTCACGTAGTGGAAAATACACAGTGGGGCAACTTTGATCGGTTTCTAAGAAAACACCAACGTTGCATTAAGTATTAAAACAATTATTATGTGTCAAAAAAAATTAAAAAAAATACAGAAAATGTCAAGAAAATTAACTAAAACGAAAATAAAACCTTAGATGGACGTAGTATCCCTATATAGTTTGTGGATGGACCCGTCACCAAGAAATTCATCCAGGCTATAATAACATTTCTCAATTAATAAGTCATGGAGTTTCTTTTTGAATCTGGTAACTTCAACTATATCTCGAATTGCTTTAGGAATCTTATTGTAAATGTGAGGTATCGTACAGAATAAGCTCTTGTGTAATAAGGCAGTTTTTGATGGTAACACTGCCATTTTATATAGTTGCCTCAACCGAGTTTTGAATGTAAACATGTTAAGATTCGATTTTGCAAAAACGGCGGATATACATACATAAATATACATACACGGTAGAGTTTAGATTCTCAGTTCTTTAAGGTGCCGCCTGCATGATTCTATCTGTCTTAGATTGCATATTGCCCGTGTGAAAAGTCCAAACATTATTATTATAAAATAATAAATTAATAAATAAAAAATTGTGTCACTTGCAGCCTATTGCAAAGGACATACCTTTGCAATAGGCTGCAAATGCATTAATTTGTGGGCATTACCTCTTATCCCATGTGAATACAATTTATTGAGTAAAATAGAATGGTCTACATGGTCGAGCTAGTATTTTATTAGTCTCGAAAAATGAGTAAAGCGATCTATAAATTACTTTCTCAAAATTTTTTACAAATATTGGTGTGAGTGCCACTGGTCGGTAACAGCTCATATTTGTTTTGTCACCTTTTTTAAAAATTGGTTTAATAATCGATAGTTTCAACAAATCTGGAAATATTCCTAGTTCTATACTTTGGTTAATAATGTAGCATAATACTGGAGAAATTAAGTATGATTATGGAGGATATTATTTATGTTATTACAAAACATAGCTTTTGTTCCTAGGTACATCAGTTTTTTATCGATCTTTTTATTATTATTATTATTATTAGATATATTATATGAAAAGAGTTGGAGGAGGGCTACTTGTGTCAAGACAAGCTAACTGGAAGGACAACTGGTGTCCGATGAGTAATGTTAGCTACCTAGGATTTAATTTATAATTATAGTATACACTGTACATAGGTATTGAATATCTACGAACCTCGAGTAAGCCAGAAGTGGCCATGCTTAGAGCAGCAGCTATGACATCACTGTCAGTGGAAAGTTTAGCAAGACGGTTGAAGCTGATGAGCACCTCGAACGGCACCCAGCCATCGTCCAGCTTCACCTGCTCAAGGAGGAACTTATCCCGTACTAAGTTCACATCACCTGAAATTCATGAATACTCATTAGTATGAATGTTTCAATTGAGGTCAAATCAGATAAAGGTAAGAAATTTAATAAAATACATCAGAGCTAAAAAAATAGGTCATAGTATAAAATTTCATACATTTATTTAGACATTTTTCATCTCCAATAGGGACCTATTTGGGTGTCATTTGAAAATTGCTATGCAGGGTGTGGATGGAGGGTATGGAGGAAGTTCTGCGTACCTAAGATATCATTTTGGATGGAATTATTAGTTACATGGTAAAAATTAAAAGGCCTATTAAGGCTATTGAATAATTGTAAGTACTGGCACAACACTCCCATAGAAACTCATTCATGTCATCTGAACAACTGTCTGTTAGAATGTCTAAAAGAGAAAATATAGTCAATTCAGATTAGGTACACAGTAATATAAATTGCTACTTTCATTCTGCTTTCATTTGTATATCAAACAGAACTAAGCCAATGATCATGAATATTTAAACATTCTTCACTGGGCAATTTATACACTTTCAGAACAAACTACCAGAGGATATCTTTATGAAGAGTAGTCCAGTATCCTGTATTTCGTGAGCCATAACTTAACCAACAAAAGTACTAATCCTCTCGACTCTGCTGAAACCAAAAGCCTGTCGCTGCTGTGCCAACTACGGAAACAAATGTTTATACATGAGTGCTGCAGAGGCCCTGCCCCATACATGCCAAGAAAAACTGTCCAGTGGTAGATGTTGAAAGCTTATCTAAAAACTATTTATCTACAAATTATTTGAATGACAAAAATGCTTGGCAATAAATAATGTTACTTCAGCCGCGCACAATAATTTTAAAAAGTCCCCAGCCCATAGCGCTTCCACGGGTACACTCAATCATAAACTTAAAAATGTAGGTGAGTATACATGTTTAAATGCCGGTTGTGTGTCGTAGTCATTCATTTGTAGAAATATTGAGGTAACATGCAACAATGTAGTACATAAGAAATATTTAGGTATTTTTCGTTCCATTGAAGCAACCATGATTTATATATACCGAAATAATACTCCACTTGACGGATTATCTGATTCTCCAGTTTCGTCTCATTAACTGCGTTGTTCTTATACTGATTATTGACATCAGCGATTTCCTTTTCATCGGTCATTTTTGCTCGGCGGTAAATAAATAAAAAAACTAAATTTTCAATAGGTATACGGTAGGTACCACAAACGCACGTTGCACTTTGGCGTAGTTATATTCTCTTTGCTGTGGCGCACTTTGCTATAATTCCGGTTGGAGTGGAGAAAGGGGGGGGGAAAACCCTATTTCCAGCTATTTCCCACTTGGAAGTAGGTTTTCTAACTAATTTGTGTTTCCCACTTACTAGATGTAGGTACCAGTGTATTTCGTGTAGACGAGTTATTTATACAAAACCGTGCAAAAAAAACAGTAGATATTGATTGACCCTTATGATTAAGAGTTACGTTGAATTAAATAGTTTTTCATTTCAAGAAAAGTGAGGAGACACTTGTTCGCACCGGCACAATCCAAATTCCTTGGACGCACAAATTATATAGTATACGTCCCTTGGACGTGTTCGACGTTTAATAACTGATCCAAAGCACAAATTATTTATTTAGAATAGAATCGTCCAATACCAACCAAGTTATCTGTGAAGTCACAGAGTACATTAAATATTGTGAGTGAAGTGGCAGAATCAGGGCGTTTGTGCACTATACGTTTCCGATTTACTTAAGTGAAAAAGACGGGACGTGAAATTCACATCCTACCGAATTTCAAGACATTGTTTTTATGCGAATTTAAAGTTTCTTTCCAAAAAAAAACATTTTTTTCCAATTTTTTCCTATATAAAAAAAAATATTATCAAACTTCATCGAATTGAATTTTATCATATTAGTACCTGCATTGTCACAGATTTTTCATACTATGTATATTGTAGGTTTTGGTGTGTATCTGTAATAGCTTTATATGCAACAAGTGCCTATTATAGTGTAATATTGTGTTAGATAGTTTTTTAAATAAAAGCGTGTAAACGACTCTACCAGATCGTTCCAAAACCAAAATGTCCCTTGTTAAATCTTCATTAAACCTACTATCAGTTTAATGCGGACGTGAACTGCAGTGTGGATTACCGAATGGCACTAGTTGTGCTTTCGTGGAGGCCGTGCTGCGGTTTAATTGAAAATCGCCGACTATTATAGTCGTGCCCTGTTTTTATGGAGGCCGTGCTGTAACCGCCAAATTTTTGAAGAAAAACAAAATATGACTTGGCTGTATGGTATATGACTTTTGCCTGTCCATAAAAAACCTGTTATGGGCTGTATGCAATACTTTTCTTTGCCTTAAAATTCAAATTAAAAACAAGTTCACTTGAGAATCAGAGAGCTATCTAATTTGTGCGTACTACTATTTATTTTATGAATTTGTGTCCGAGAGAAGCACTCCTTGGACGTATACTATCTAATTTGTGAGAAGCACAAACAAACTATTGAAGCTACCTTTGAGAATTAAATTAGCGTCTCGGCAAGTAAGTAAAAAATATATAAAATTAAATTACAATGAATGTGAACGCTCTACCAACCGAAATTCTACAAAAGATATTCATAAACTTATGTGGAGTTGATGTTTTAAATTGTCGTGGAATATGTGAGAGATGGCAGTTTGCAGTGGACGCGTTAGGCGATGAGTTTTGGAGGAAAATTTGCAAAGACGACTTTAGTTACGTACCGCAAGATGAATACAGGGAAGGATATGAAGAGGCGTACAGGAAAGCAAATCTCTCATGGCGAGAATTGTATATTACTTTACGCCTATGGCCCAAAGTAAAAACTGCAGACTTTGAAGTTCATAAAATAACAAAAAGAAATGTAATTAATTTTCAGATAATAGGAGATGGGATCATAGGTTACCCTTGCAATGTCAACAATTCTAGTCCAAATGCTTATGACACCATTATCTATTATAACCTGACAACAATGCAGGAGCATCATAGGACAAGTTATGATAGTCCCTTCATGGATTACGCTGAGAATAACAAACTTATTCTTGTAAAAAGTGTTGATAACATTATAGCTCATATAAAAGTAAATAATAAACAATATTATTTTAAAAAACATGATGATATGAAATTCTTATGGGCCCTTTTGGAAAGTGAGTTCTATTATCAATCATTAGGTAAACTCTACTGTGTTAAGTTAGTTCAACAGAACAATGTAACATGTCTGGATTGTATAGAAATAACAGCAGATACAATAAATATAAACTGGAGATTCGGTGAAGAAATCTTGAACATAGAAGAAATAGCACGCATCAACAGTGAACAAGTCCACATACGGGTCGAAAATAGAAAATTGTTCTCAATTGCCAAGAACAAAATGAAAAAAATTAACTTTTTCCACAATGACCTTTCACTTGAGACAGTAAAAGACTATGGTTTTAAATGGAGACCATGTGACATTTCAAACCATATGGAATTGCAAGATTTTATTGCTTTTCCACCTAAAGAATGTTCCGATTTCACCACTGACATAGAAGCTGCATTCATTTTTGATAAGATTGTCATTATTGCAACAGGGGCCCCTCAATGTAAACTTCTCATATACTATGATCCATATAGCCTTAATAGAGAACTGGCACTTCACGACTCAACTCCTGACATATCAGTAGATTTGGACGCATTTGGTATTGGACATGCACAAAGTGAGCCATCGGTGACACAGATAGATGTGGTGGAAGCAGTTAATGGGCATAACATTATACTTTTGTGTTGCAGAATGGTATATGTGATTAATCTCAATCACAATGGAAAAAAGAGCAAAACAATAGATCTTCCAAAAAGTCAAGAGTCAAAGCCTTTATCTGAATGTACAATAGCTTGAATTAGTTTTTTGTAATGTAAGCATCATCTTTATTACCTTTCATTGCCAAGTAAAATATGTAGGTATATTTGCCATTTCATTGTTTTTTATTTTTTAACCGATTTCATCTTGTCACCTTCAGTATGAGGTGTATGAGGTCATCGTGTCACTTAGATGACATGTGTAATTAAACCACATGATCGACCTTATTTATTTGCTGTCCTAGCCATTCCTCCCTCCGTGGTCCTATCAACTTTTCATAACTTGGCAACATTTTGACATTGGAAATGTCTTTTCGTTCGCTCCAGTATAGGCACAGATTTCACGAAAAAGTGTGATCCTCTATCTCGAAGAGTTGTGAAGTTATGATATTCAAAAAAGGCTCAAAAGACGTGTATTCACGAGAGCTGTAAGATGCAAAAAGAATTATTCGAGAAAGTAAAAAGTTATGGCCGAAATAGTGAAAAAAAATTTCAATTTTTTCCGAATTTTTGATTTTGGCGCTTGGTATTGGAAATGTATTTTCGTTCGCTCCAGTATAGGCACCGATTCCACGAAAAAGTGCGATCCCCTTATATCTCGGAGAGTTGTGAAGATATGATATTCAAAAAAAGCTCAAAAGACGGAGCTCAGAACGGTGTACCGAATCATCCTTCGCCGATGGGTCGTTTCGCCGTGTATTCACGAGAGCTGTAAGATGCAAAAAGAATTATTCGAAAAAGTAAAAAAGTTATGGACGAAATAGTGAAAAAAAAAATTTTTTTTCCGAATTTTTCATTATGGCGCTTGATATTTTGGAAACGAAGAATGATATCAAAAATTTGAGAAAAACTCCTTTGGACAATTTAGCTAGCTACAATTTGAGCCTAAAACAAAAACGATCAGGTTAAGGGTTTGCCCTGTAGCGTAACCTTTTTGAAAAATGTCAGAACGACATTTTTCACATCATCAACAGCCTATTAATCTCTCCACTGCTGCATTCAACACTGTAGTCTTCAAGCTATAAGATCAAATCTATTCTATGCTAAAAATACCAATCCGTTGGTTTTTCAGATTAAAGAACTTCTTTTGTATTGTTTTTTACATAACTATTTAATTACTCTGGCCTGGATTCCCAGCCACACTGGAATAACGGGCAATGAAAGAGCTGACCGGGCTGCTAAGGAGGCCATTATTTGTGGAGATATGGATACTTTCAAAGTTAGCACCCAGGACTTGATTAATGTTCCTAAACGGACCATGATGCTGGAGTGGCAGTCCTGTTGGGAAGAGAAAAGAGTTAACGAAAATGATTTTTATTCCAACAAAATTCAAAATTGTATCCCGATTAAGCCTTGGTTTTTTAAGTTCAAATTAGATAAAGTTAGCACTTCCATTATTTGTCGCCTGCGATTAGGGTTTTGTTGCTCTCCCGTGTTCCTCGCAAAGATTAGGGTCAAGGATTCTTCTCTTTGTGAGTGCGGGTTAGAGGAAGGAAACCTTAATCACATCTTTTCATGTCCATTATATGATCATTCGTGTATATATGATTCATTACATTCATTCCCGGTTCATATCGACTCATTACTATCAGATCCATTGTATTTTAACACATTATCCTCATTCATTCATAAAAATAACATTAAACTATAATCATTCATTACCTACTTTTATTTCATTGGCTTCTTTGATTTTTCTTTCTTTTTTCGAAATTTATTTACTTTTTTTCTCTGGACGTGACGCTGGCAGAAATGCAACGCAATTGCCATAAAAAAAAAAAAACACTAGTTTTATTTTGTAACGACTTTCTCGTTCAGCGACAATATTTTTTCGAATTCCATAGATTCATTTCCAATGTGCTCGAAAGAAATCTATGATTTTTTTCTTTTGGCCGGGTCAAACCGAATGCTGCACGGCGCAGCACAGCAAAGCGCAGCACAGCAAAGCGCAGCACGGCTTACGACGTTGTAAATGTATGGAATATTATCGGAGAGGACACACCAACGCACGATGCTGCACAGCGCTGCGCAGCTACGCGCGTATCCGTGCGTCAAGTCACCCTAATTTTAGTACCTACAGTTTTGGTAATGTAAATAACAAGTCAAACATTAATTTGACAAAAAATTTATTTTGAAGATTGATTATACAGTCTATATATGTGACTTTTTAATTTTCCAGTATGGCAACAAAAAACTTAAAAACCTCGATCTATAGAAGTCTACTGAGAGTCTTCTTGTGAAGCCGAATCGCTGTCAATAGACCCATTCATGAGCATATTCATATCAATGACCAAATTGTCACAGCTGTCATCGTCGTCTTCATCCATACTGTAGTCATCTACTTGATCTAGAATTGACAAATACAAGTTTTAGGGCTTCTTTCACCACTTCCTGATATTGTTACAGATAGTTATCTTAGTGATAAACTAATCTATCAGATAAATCTGTGTGATAGACTATATAAAATATATAAGATATAGGCAATCAGATACCTGTGAAACCAAAAAAATAGGCTATCTATCAGATAACCTGCAGATAGGGTATCTGGGACTTTATCAGCAAGCGGTGTAAGAGGCCCTAAGTCACATATTATCAGTGATCGGATCTCGGATGCAATTTCCGGTGAATGACCTCAAACGTTATGCTTATCATGGATGTGACTTGGGCTTTCCCGGGGTTTTGGGAAATGGGTTATTTATAATAATTAATGAAACAATATTAAAATGTTCACTATCTATAATAGGTCATTTATTTTACATAATTATACTTTTAAAACATACTTTACTTACGTTGGGTAATAAAAGCATTATGTTTTTTACATTTCCATTACTTTTATAAAAATAATGCATTAATTATTCACATTTATATCTAAGATCTTTTTTCTATGAGTTTTGATTCCCTTGAGAAAGTCCTAAAAAGGTAGGTAACGCGTAAGTAAGACTCGCGGGATTATAAGTTATATCCATGTTAAGGTAACGTACTTAAATCCCGCGACATTGCATCCGAGATCCGATCACTGCATATTATGTTCATGAGATGAGCTCTCATTTTCTAACATCTCATAAGAATTGCAGTTCAGAGTAAATTGGTTGAGATTGGAAAGGCTACAGGCTATTTCTAGTTGAAAAATAAATCCCTATTTCCCTTGGTCACGCCATCCCCTTGATCGCCATATCTTTATCGATTTCATTCATCTTTAATTAAGTTTTCTAATACTTTGTAGAAAGTTCTTTTTTACAGAAAGAAAAAATAATAACGCGCACGTAGTCGCGGGGCGTCAGTTTAATATAAAAAAAAACCCTGAGTGACATACAGCCTGTAAGAAAAACACTGGTGACCAGTACCCAATAGTAACCCATTAGGGGCTCTCTGTAAACACATTTCAAAGTTTAAAGGTATAAAAAATTAATATATAAATGTTCTGTGCATACATACATGTAACATGCTTACCAAAATTGGATTCAGATACAGCTAAATCCAACCCTTCGTCATTGCAATAAGTCTCGGTGTCCATTGGAGGGACCTCAATCTCTGTGGTGGTATTGGGTTGGCGTAGGGTGTTTTTTTCTGGCACGGCTTTTTCACCAGTCTTCTTGCTTGAAGTTTCATTGTTACCGGATTCTATCAAAGCTTGTAAGCTTTCTAAGTGCAGCCGTTCTACCTAAAAATATATTTTGGTAAAATATGTTAGTTTCAAATTAGTACCATCCAGGTCTTTTAATTAGGACTAGCTAGCAGACGTCTCGCGCTAAAAAGCATTGAGAGACAAAAGAAATGTCATTCATTTCATTTCACTCTTCCTGCATTTCTTCCACATTGTGTGACATGGCAGTCAGCATATTCGGGAGACACTGAAATTTTGTTGAAAATCAATGTTGTACAGAACACACTAGGTAGGTACTATTAAATTTAAAAGAACTATCAGTGGACCAACCTGCAGGCAATGTCTCTCATGTTTTATATCCGCCAGAGCTTTGACCAGCCATTTCTCTTCAGCACGTAGCTGAGCTACGTTGGCAGCTTCATTGGCAGTGCTGTTTGATTTTAACTTTTTCATGTTTTTCAAAACTCCCATCGAAACTCGTCAAATTGGACTTGAATTATTTAGTTAGGTGGTGGCCTTGCAAGCAAAAGTGGAACTGTGGAGTGGAAATCTGATGATCAAAGCAAGCGAAAGTGTTCAATTCAAAGAGAGAATACAATGAAAGTGTTTTATCGATTTTAACGGGAAGCTTTTCTAGTGTGGCCAACTCCCTTGGATGTTTGAGCACTAAACGAATCTAAAAAAGCACCAGATTTATAGGATTTTCATTAAACGAGCACTAATGTTTATAATAAAAAAAACGCAACAATTTTGTAAAAGAACTAAGGAATATGTATAAGTAGCTATTTAAACTCCACTACCTGAATGAAACCAAGGTCGGATTAAAACTGATACTTACCCGATACGGAAATAACACTTACCCACCATAACAGTTACAATATAATTATACTACTTTTAAAATAATTTAATAAAAATAAATAAAATAAAAATAGCCTTTAATATTGATAGTATACATTTTTGCATGCAATATATTAATTTATAATAATTATTAATTAATTAATTTATTTATATTAATCTATTGTATTTCTATCTGCCCTTTTTCGGGCAAAGGCCTAAATAATAATAAAACTTGTAAAAAGTGACGTGAAAAATTGGCTAGAAAGGGCTCGTTGCCAAAGGCGTAAAACCATTTAAAAAACTGCATGTAGCTTTTTGGCGGGATTTTGTCAGAGATGGTTGTCGTTTTTGTTTAGTTTTCCAAAAAATGTATATTGTAGGTTTTGGTGTACCTATATTTGTGATAGTTTTAGATGCAACGAGTGCCTATTATTGTGTATATTGTGTGGGATAGTTAAATAAAAGCGTGTAACGACTCTACCGGATCGTTCCAAACTGTCCATTGTTATATCGGTTTAATGCGGACATGAACCTGCAGGATACACTATTAATTCCTCTGTGCCTGCAGTATGGATCACCGAATGGCACTAGTTGCACAGAGGAATTAATAGCTAGTTGTGCCTTCGTGGAGGCCGTGCTGCGGTTTAATTAAAAATCGCCGACTAACTAGTCGTGCTCTGTTTTTGTGGAGGCAGTATTGTAACCGCCGGTTTAAATAATCTATACTTATAATAAAGGAGTAGAAATTTTGTGTCTGTACTTTGAACAAATTTATTAAAAAATGAGTGTGGGCGATAAAAAAGAATAACAGAACACAAAAAAGTTAACAATAAAATTATAAATTTGAATATCTGTAAATTTTATTATTATTATTTGTCGGCAACCTATTTATTAATTATATACTACATTTTAGACTTGAGCTTTGTATTCATAATTATATACGGGTCTCACACACGAACAAGTTTTATTTACCTTTGCCCGACGTTTCGACCAGGTTACATTGGCCGTGGTCACGAGCTGACTGGAGAGGCGAGCTGTCAGTGTTGATCGCTGTGAGTAGTTTCTGAAACTACCCTCTGCTGATCTTGTATAAATGGAAAGTCCCACAGCACACAACACCGTGCCGATGCCGGGGGGGCGGGCTTCCGCCAAAAACCCACAATGACAATTACGGTACTTGGTTTGTTTGGCATATGGATGTTTTGGCAGTCGGTAGTTTTGTCGCCACCTTATTTTGCCGCTTACACTATTTGTCATGTATACATTATGCAATCTAGACATTTTGTCACTTACACATCGTGACATTTTCATTTTGTATATTTTGGCACTTAGGCACCCCTATATACATTTTGACATGTGTGCCACTGAGTCCCGGAACCACACTCACGGTATCCGCGGGTGTATTCGACGATAAATCGCGAGATTTAAGTTTATCGATCACTGGATTCCACGACAATGACAATTTAAAACAATCTTCCCTATAGAAAATTTTGAATTTCTTGATTTCAATAGCTTCTCGTACTATCCGCGGATAGTAGTGGCGATCCGTGGCCAGTGTAACCGTGTCGTAACGTTGGGCAAAGGTGAATAAAACTTGTTCGTGTGTCAGACCCGTATAAAATTATTAATTAGGTATATAGTTGTTGTATTGTTCGCCGTCGTTTCCCCACCAGCTTGTCCACTGACGAAGGCGTCCTCCAGGCTCTTCCATTTGTTTGTCTTTAGTCATTCTTACCCACAGCGCTCACGCCATTTTTCCTATGTCTTCCTCCCATCTTTTTATATACTTCCCCTCTTTCTTTTGCTGTCTCTACTACTCTAACCATTCCGTTGTAATTTTATTCCATTTGTTCTCCTTATGTTACATCATATGTCCTATCCAAGTCCATTTTAGTTTCTTTATTGTTTTTAAAACATCTCTAAATTTATAGTCCCCATGGAATTTCTTGACTGCTGAATGAGTATAGTAAGCAACCTGCAACAGTGCTGCTGTGGGCCAGACGCCCTACTCCATTATATCAAGGAGTTGGGATGGCTGGACTGACGGCCTGGGGGGAATCGCACAAAACTCCCGTCTTGTGGAGTCGGTGCAGTGACTGTCACCCCCGTTTATAATAAGAATATAAAGCAAATTATTGCTGACAGTGTTTATAGTCTATGTGTGCGAGATAGTGTGCTACATAGGGATTTACAAAAAATTGAAAGTTTGAATCAGTTGATTGAATCAATGAACCATTTCTTTCTCTAGTGAACCCCCGCACAGCTGCTATGAGACCTATAATTAGTCATTGCACAGAAATCAGCCAACTTCACACAGCCGCTATTAAACTCCGCTGGGACTATACTTTCACAATTAGTACCTACCTAATCTAAAACATTACAGAATGGCAGCTCTTTAAATTCTTCGATGGATATTTCAGTATTTTCTGTGGCCCAATATTCTTTATTATCATTATGAAAGTCTTGTGGTATGTGAATAGAATTATCCATATACGGTTTTCTGTGTAATGTAGCCCACCGTTCAGCCACACCTATATGTAGGGTTTTCCTGAATGCCATGCAGTGCATGTGCTTCAACTTTTCATACTTAATCCGCATAAAACCTATGTTCGCTAAGGTATATTGCCAACATTTCATTAATTTAGAATTAGCACCAACATTTTTTGAATCAGGTGTATTAATAATCAATAATCCGCCAGGTTTCAATATTCTGTAAGCTTTTTCACATGCATTTACTCTTAGCTCCGAGGTAGGTATATATTCTAATAGGAAACAAAATGTCACAACATCAAAAGTACATTGTTCCAACTGTTGTAATTTATGGTTCTTTATTACTGTGCATGTTCCAATAGGGACATGAAGAAAGTCACATTCTAAAACGGAGCTGTTCGCTGGACACAAATCTATGGCGAGAACATCTAAGAAATCAAAGATTTTGAATGGATTATAACAACTGCCAACATCAATTAACTTGATTGGCGGAATAAAAGTTTCTTTGTCATTCAAAGCAACATCAAGTTTGCTAGCTATGTATATTTCTTTCTCTCTGTACTGTAGGTAAGATTCTTTTAAAAAATAGTAATTACACAAGCTTGCAGCCCATTTGATTCTAGAGGTTGCAGCAGTGGACTCGCTTGTGTAGTTCTTCTCCCAGTGAATCGTTGCTAGCTTCTCCATACAATGAGCATATGTGTGCAAAACCTCTTGGTTTTCACAATGGCGCTGCCATGCTTGTTGTGCTCCTAATTGTGATGTTGATTTCCTTAGAGATGAATGAACTTCCTTTAAATACTGAGCCAAGCGCTTATGTTCATCATTAGCCATTATAGCAAATTAAAATAAATATTCAAGGATAATGTGTTTACGTCTACGACAGTACGGATTTAAACCGTATTCTATACATAAATTTGTGGATTTAAGTGCAGTATTGTATTCCTGCTTTCACTGGAAGTTTCCATTCCACATTAGTCCACATGTAAACAAATCACTTGATCATCATAATCTTAATGTACAATTATTCCACGACCTCTTCTAATCGAAGGTAGTGTCATTAGCAGTAAATTCACGTAACATTGTTTTATAAAACATTGAGAGGTAATGACGAAACAAATAATGGAATACTTTCACATATTTTTTGAGGTTATCAATTTTTTTTTGTTCATTTGTCCTCTATTGAGGACGGGCAAGGGTGCTTAGTCCATACAGCCCTGTCTTATTTAAAACATTATTTCTTAAATTTATTTAAACCGGCGGTTTCAGCACGGTAAATTGTTACCGAATTAAATCAGACAATTTTCAAATTCACGTATCAACTAATTATTGTATGTTTATTGTAGTTAGACGCGTTTTTGGCGATAAAATTTGTATTAAATTTTGCTACGTAGTACCTACATAGTAAATAGTAAGCAGGCAGTACGAGAATAACTTCCACTTCTTTCCATACGTTTACATCTGTCACAGGTCTGTCATCTGGGCGGAGGCTATTTTGACAAAAGTTTTTTTTTTGGTTTGTCCTCTATTGAGGACGGGCAAGGAAAGCTTCGTCCATACAGCCCTGTCTTATTTAAAGTATTATTTCATTTAATTAACCGGCGGTTACACACGGTCTCCACAAAAACAGAGCACGACTAGAGTTAGTCGGCGATTTTCAACAAAACAGCAGCACAGTCTCCACGAGGGCACAAGTAGTGCCATTCGGTGATCCACACTGCAGGTTCATGTCCGCATTAAACCGATAGGTTTAATGAAGAATAACAAGGGACATTTTGGAACGATCCGGTAGAGTCGTTACACGCTTTTATTTAACTATCCCGCACAATATACACTTTAATAGGCACTTGTTGCATAAAAAACTATCACAGATATACACCAAAACCTACAATATACATTTTTAGGAAAAATAATTAAAAATGACAACCAACCGTCTCCGACAAAATCCTGCCAAAAATTTTTATTTATTTATTTTTTGTTGATTTGTCCTCTATTGAGGACGGGCAAGGGAGCTTTGTCCATACAGCCCTGTCTTATTTAAAGTATTATTTCTTATATTTATTTAAACTATCCCGCACAATATACACTTTAATAGGCACTTGTTGCGTATAAAACTATCACAATTAAACACCAAAATCCACAATATACATTTTTTGGAAAACTAAACAAAAACGACAACCATTTCTGACAAAATCCCGCTAAAAAGCCTTTTTTTAGCTGTAACCCGAAAAACTGTTTTTCTTAAAAAGTTGGGCAGACATGTCCACGGTCAAAGTGGTAAATAAGGGTTAACTTGTGCAGCCACTAATGGTGCATTCAGGAAAAATATGAAACTAGACAATTTTGAACATTCTTTTTTTTTTTAGTTTTGTCACAGATTAGTTAATAGTTCCTACAAAAAAATATTTCGATTTTTAAATTGTAAAAAGTCATAGTTGTAGTGGCACAGATTAGATAATTGGTAGTGGTCCGATTGCGCTGAAAATTGAAATATAAGTGTCGCGCGAAGCGCTTGCGCCCTGCGAGTGCAGCGAGCGTGGCGCTTGCGCGGAGCTGAGCGAGCGTAGCGAAGTGAGCGCATTTTTTTTTCTTCGATTTTCTATTTCCACCACAGCCAAAGGCCTTTGTAATGTCTATTCACGGGCTTGAGGTGCTCCCAAATAAGATTCCGGTTCCTGTCAAAAACCAAATTTCAATTAGGAATTCCTGTCACAAAAACTGGCAACACAGCCAACCTCCGCGGTCCGCGGCTTCTGCCCGAACCACTAGTCCTACTAATGTTATAAAGGCGAAACTTTGTAAGGATGTTTGTTACTCTTTCACTCTGTAACGACAACAGATTTGGCTGATTTTTGATACCCTATATTCTGGAATAAAGGCTACTTTTAACCACGGTAACGCCGCGACTGTCGACTGTTCGTTCGTCATTAAAAGCGCACTAAATGATGTCCGTGACCCCAGCTATGAGTCCGTGACCACCACGTAATTTCGGGTCCTACTATACGCCAATAATTAGTGCTCAATTTTTGCCAATTAGTGCCCAAAAATCAGAATTCGTGCCCCAGTAGTTTCGGAGATATAACGGTTAGAAGGTGGTCACGGACATTTTAGTGATTTAAATGTCCAACTTAGCACAAAAAAATACGATATTCCAAAATCAATAGGTGCGTCCAGACCGGCTGAGCCGAGGCGGTGCGCGGTCGGTGTGGACGTGACAGCCGCATGCCGCGGCCGAGCATGCGGGCCGGACGCACCTAACAGGTGCGTCCAGACCGGCCGAGCCGCCGCGGGCGCGGCACGCCTCGCGAGGCAGCGCGGTCGGTGTGGACGCGACAGGCGCATGTCTCGCCCGCATGCTTGGCCGCGGCATGCGCCTGTCACGTCCACACCGACCGCGCTGCCTCGCGAGGCGTGCCGCGACCGCGGCGGCTCGGCCGGTCTGGACGCACCTAATGACGAACAATACATTTTCAGGCGCCAAAATGTTTTCTTCGTTTTTTATTCAATAAACAGCTTTCTATTTACAAAACAGATCGAAATTTAAATAAACCCTTTGTTAAGTAACCTCTGTGGTTGCTGGTTGCCATGTTTCGGAGTAAAAAGATCTTCCATCTTTAAATTACACCGCAGGTATGACTTTTAATGAGCTTTTAATAGTAATTAGGCGCGTCCACACCGGCCGAGCCGCCGCGGCCGCGGCCCGCCTCGCGAGGCAAACGCATGCATGCACGTGGTCGGAAAATGTTACAAAGCGAGGCTGCCTCGCCCGAGCAGCCCGAGTCATATTTGCTCAGAGCGTAGACAGCTTTTGTTTTTATATTTTGCTTTTTTTTTTTTTTTTTAACTAGGCTTTACGGCTCTGGTTTATATTTTGCTACACACTGGTGTTGCCGATCGATAGGCCAATATTTTTATTTATTTATTTATTAATCAAATACATAAGCATAACAGTATATATTTGTGACCCAAAACCGTCTTGTCGGAAATAGTAACTATCGATAGTATTGATGAGACTCGATAGTACAGATATGACAACACTAATGACGGAACAAAACCATCGATAGTATCGATAGCTTCGCACCATCGGCAGCACGCTCAACAGTCAGCATCGATAGATACTTTTTGACACTATCGATACTTTACGACACTATAGATATTTATCGATACTCTTCGACACTATCGATACTTTTTGACACTATCGATACTTTTTGATACTATCGATACTTTTCGACACTATTGATACTTTTCGACACTATTGATACTTTTCGACACTATTGATACTTTTCGATACTATCAATACTTTTCGATACTATCGATACATTTCGACAATATCGATAGTATTGGACACTATCGATACTTTCCAATACTATCGATAGTATTGAGTCTCATCAATATTATCGATATTGTGGCTGATTTGAGATATTGCCAATCGATATTTTGGCAACACTACTACCATACGTCTAATAAAAAAAAGAAACTCGATCGAGCGAGGCACCAATTCAAAAACGTGGCGTCCACACTGCGCGCGGCAAACGACCTAGGCACCTTTGAACAAAAACGGGTGCTTGAGTGCTCGCCCGAGCATGAGGGGTTTGTCCAACTAGTTATGCGCCTGCCGCGGCCGCGGGATGCGCCTGTTACGTCCACACCGACCGCGCCTCCTCGCGAGGCGGGCCGCGGCCGCGGCGGCTCGCCCGGTCTGGACGCACCTATTCGTTAGTCTGCCTAAAAATTCAAAATGCCTCCTTCAAATTGGTTTGTAGATCCTACCTAATTTCCATAATTTGTAAGATATCTAGGTAAATGATACCTCAAAAGAAAGAGCGATTCTGGAGTAGTGTATGAGTTTTTTTTAAATCTATGAATGCAGTTTTTCTTTTTACTAAAATCGATGACATGGTTCCTGAGAACAGATCTTCGTATCTCTTATAGTTTCGAACCTCCCCGTACTAACCCATCCAAATGTAAAACCCCCTATAATATACAATATACTATACGCTATCAAACAATTGTAATTACAAAGAGGAATTGCAAATTTGTCACCGACCGCCCCGCGGCGCCCTCTACGCGCGGCGATGCCCGCGCATGCGCATTGTGTGCTCTGTGTATAATTAGGCTAGTCTAGGAAAATAAAATTCACGTTAATATTATAGAATTTAATTAGGGTACATATAAACATTTTGTAATGATGGAGTGTATTAACCAAACTAATAAGCACTTTTTGAGTAGCTAGAGAAAACTTGTGAGTAAATAAATCATCTGTACTGTATTTTATAATAAAAGAGGAGTTATATTCAAATTAGCAAACAAATACACTTCACTTAGATTTAGTATGCGTTAATACCACTAAGAAGTATAAAGACAACTTGAAATTTCAGGTGATTGATAATATCAATAAACCATTATATTTATAATATTGGCAAGTCGTTATAAATAATTGATGACTTAACTTATGAAAAATCATAACTGCAAAATATACTCCTCTCTCATAGCAATAATTTAGAAATATGACAATCAGAAATATACATACAAACAACAACATGATTAAATTTATGTAGTTGAATTTCTTCAAAACATTCCATATTTATTTATTTACTACTATAAAGAAAATCACACTGATATTTCGAAAGCCAACAAAAAAAACATAAGCTTCCACTAATAAGACTAAGTGTTAAAGTGTAATCAACAATAAAGTAAGTCCAGTTGCTGGCGCTTCACTGGTTGTACCGGAAGGCGCGGCTGCGGGCGGGCGGTGCGGCGGCGACGCGGCGGCGGCGCGGCGGCGGCGCGGCAACCGGCATCGCGTGCGCTTACCGCGCTTACGATCCCCTATTTACAACGGATAGGTACTCACTAACAACATCGACGGCCACAAACTTTACCCCTTACAGTGCAATCAAAACCGGAGACGCTCGCGGCTTGGATAAATAATATAACATAGACTACTGTAAATATCTAACGAATAAACATTAAATAGTTTCATCTACCGATGTCTGTACACGGCGGTGCGAGTTGTTTGCATCGCAAGCCGCCCGACCGATGCGTCGGATGGTCACCTGTCGAGCCAGGGCTGATCGGTGTGTCGGTCGGTAGGTGCGTCGCGGGTGGGCGGCGAACGGGTCGTATCACTGTATATTAGTGGGCGCCGGCCGGCGGGCGCGGGCGCGGGTGCGGGCGGGCGGCGGCGCGCTCCCGCCGGCGGCGGCGGCGGGCGCGGCAGGTGCAGCGGGCGCGGCGGGAGCGGCGGGCGCGGCAGGAGCGGCGGCGAGCGCGGCCCGCGGGCGTGCGGGCGGCCGGGCGCTCGGCGCGACGCGCTCCTACCTGCCCTCTGGCAGCTGTCGCGCGGCGGCGTGCGCGCGCGCCGCCGCCTCCTGGCAACAAACACATCTGTTTAAAACACCGCAACGAAGACGCATGCGTTTTTGCGTACCCAGCTACTGCTACCTACACACGATTTTGATGAGCTCATTCATTGTAACTAGATGCAAAATAATAAATAGCCAATGTATGAATAGTACTCGAGTTAATACTATTTTTGTACTGAGAGCCTCCTGCTTAAAACTGTGAAAAAATCAAATTTCTATGTCAACGCAGTCAGAAGATATGGCCGATTTTGCCGCATTTCTTAGTATCTTGGTCATCAAATGGGGTACATCCGGTTGACCTAGTATCTTCAATTTTGGAAAGAAGCAAGGTCATATAGCATAAGTAAAGGAAAAAATCTGAAAACCATAAATTTGTAGTTACATCACAAGTCTTTTTTTTCTTGTACCAACAAACTTAACTTTGCGTATGAGCCAATTATCCTTTTATGTTAGTTCAGTCAAGGTCAAAGATATGTATACACCACAGAGTTTCAAAAAGCGTAGTCATCTAAATGGTCATAAATTAAGCAACATATAAAAGGCCATAAATAAGTATACATAGTTTTAGAGATACAATAATATGTCTTCATTTATTAAACCATAAACTTAGAAACACCACAAAGTAAAAAAAAAATATAAGTACATTATTAACCTTGATGTTGAATAAATGATTTTTCTTTCTTTCATAATTATATAGGTATCCAACATGATAATCAAAATTATGTAAACAATCAAAATTACATTAGCACAACTCTATTAGTGTGAGCTGTAATGCGTGGAACCTTTAAATTTTTCAATAAGCTATGAGCTTCACCACATTTATTCTTCAAGTAATTCTAAGCATTTCTAGTCCGAGCCACAAAAAAAATAATGCCGCTGCCGGGGGCTAAAGGGGTGCAAAGGTGCCGGCCGCCCACCTTCTTTTAAAAAAATCTGTACGTTTCCAGCTGGCTACTATGGCAAGTTTGGTATCATTTTCGTATAATATAAGGATGTAGAATTCATTGCTGGTATTTATTTTAATCATTTTAGTAGTAATTTTTCGAATAAATTCTAAAAAAGTGAAAAGTATGCAATGTTTTTTTTGCGTTGATAGCTAATAACTTTTGAATAGCAGAATAATAACACGAACAAAAAATACTCAGTAAAGCGTATTTCATGCAGATTCTAACAATATCAACTTCCACAACCTCCTCTTACTAAAAGTTGGTGAAAAAAATCTGTAACCTCGCAGTGGGGGCGACTCGCTCTAGGAGGCGATCGACCTATCTCCCCTATCTCACTGTATTATTATTAATTCACAAATATTATTATTAATTCCTTTGTATAAAAAAACCGGACAAGTGCGAGTAGGACTCGCGCCCTGAGGGTTCCGTACAAACTTAATTGAAGAAATAATTAGAAAATCGTTAATAAAATTTGTAGTTAAACATCACATGGTACTAACTTATATGGACAACTTGCTCTTATGCAAAGTTAAGTTTGTTAGTACAAGAAAAAAATATTTTTTTTGTGATGTAACTACAAATTTACGGATTTCGGAAATTTTCCTTTATTTGTTCTTTAAGACCTTGCTTCTTGCCAAATTTCAAGATTCTAGGTCAGCCGAAAGTACCCCATAGGTTTTGATTAAAAAGATACTCAAAAATGCGGTAAAATCGGCCATATCTTCTGACTGCCTTGACTTAGAAGTCTCATTTTTTCACGGCTCCAAGGGACTGCAGACCTTAGTATTTGATATTAATTTCAACTTGATACCTCCACGCGTTCCTGAGAAAAAGGGTATTGACAGACAGACAGGTTCCCTTTTTCCTCTTTTGAGGTACGGAACCCTAAAAACAGCGGTGACTTGGCTGTAAGCTAAATGGCTGGCTTCCGAAATCCGAGCTACACTTCTGAGATTCTTATATACATCTCAAGTGCGGACTAATTGATCACAGTTCGCCATCAGAGCTTCTAAAAGTACAATGATACCATTTTTATACAACTACGATACCAGTCTAGATAGTATTTAATTTTGTATGACAGTAGTTAATTTACGTCAGTGGACTGAAAACTTTGACCTAACCATGCAGGAACGTATGGATGATGAGCTACTTTTGAAAAAAAAATATACATAACTTTAAATAATGCTCACAGTTTCCGGCACAGAGACATAATTCTTTGCACTTAAATTTTCTTATAAAGCAGTTTTGAAACGAATTTTGCATCCTGTCTAACATCCTGCACCGAGTAAGTTCCAGGCACACACTTGCTGCGACATCTGGTAAATCATACCAATGAGGGGTGATGTGTTTCAAAAATTAATGCATACCAACTAAACTACACACTGTTTCAACCAGAATGAGCTGAAGTACTTTCAACGGAAGAAGCAAAAGCCCGCTTTTGACGCCTGGAACGCCTACCCTGACGCAACTTATGGATTTACGGCATTGGTAGATGAGAAATTGGCAGAAGCTAACAGTTATATACGGGAATTTATTATTACAATGTACGACAGACAGCACGCACTTCGCGCAATGTACCGAGGTGTCCATGGCTGGGACCAAGCCTTAGTGCCAAACCAAAACTTTCCAAGTCCTTCTTCTAGGAGTTTGAGTGTGAAAGAGAGTATTTGGACCCCTCATTGGTCAGATTTACCTGATGTCGCAGCAAGTGTGTGCCTAGAACTTACTCGGTGGACGATGTTAGACTCAGAGAAAGATCTCGACGAGATCTATTATTTCTCTGTACAAACTAGTAGTCTAGGATCAATAGTTTTCGAGTTACAGCTGTTTTAAGTTTGACAGCTGTCATCCGAAGTGAAGATCTCGGCGAGATCTACCTTTTCTCTTTACAAACTAGTAGTCTAGGATCTATGGTTTCCGAGTTATAGGCGTTTCAAGTTTGACAGCTGTCATCGGATATGAAGATCTCGACGAGTTATATCATTTTCTTTAGAAACTAATGGTCTAGGATTAATAATTTTCGAGTTACAGCTGTTTTAAGTTTGACAGCTGTCATCTGAAATGAAGATCTCGACGAGATCTATGATTCCTCTTTACAAACTTGTAGTCTAGGATCAATAGTTTTCGAGTTACAGCGGTTTTAAGTTTGACAGCTGTCATCCGAAATGAAGATCTCGACGAGATCTACCTTTTCTCTTTACAAACTTGTAGTCTAGGTTCTATGGTTTCCGAGTTATAGCCGTTTTAAGTTTGACAGCTGTCATCGGTCTAAGATTTTCGCAGATTTATATTTTGTATAAATATTTTCGTAGCAGTTACCTACTGAATCTTTATTTAATGACATAAACATGACTACAATATTTTGCATCACTTGCAGGATACTAATTATGTTAATTTTGATTGTATACAAGTTTTTGAACTTGCCTTATACATATTTATGTGGCCATTGATGTTTACATATTTAATAGTATTTGGATGAGTACATATCTTTTGAACTTTGTATGATTACTTTTATTGTTTCACATTACTTGTATATATATTTTTGTCCTTGACTGTACCATGTGATGAAACTACAAATTTTATTAACGATTTTCTAATTATTTCTTTAAATAAGTTTGTACTAGTAAGAGAAGGACTAGTAATACTTGAACTTGTCCGGTTTTTATTATAGAGATTTGATTTGTCAATTTGTAAACTCGTCTCTGTTTGGTGGGCGCCGTACCTTGGTACGCGGCTGCGGTTTGGCGCGCGGCAGGGGCTGCGCGGCGGCGGGCGGGTCTGCGGCAGCGGCGGGGGGCGGCGCCAGCTGCGGCGAGGCGCGCGGCGCGGGGGGCGGCGCGCGGGCCGCGGGTGGCGCGCGCCCCAGGGACGCCAGCAGCAGCCCGCGGAGCAGCGCCGCGCGGGACTCCGCCTCCTCGCCCGCCGGAGCGCTCGTCTCACCTACACACACAACACACTTTACTTATAATTTACAACATGCACACACCTTTAGAGATAGGATAATTAAAAGACGCGCGAAACAATATTATTATAAAGAGATAGAAAGAAATGGAAAAAGCTATAGGCCTTTGCCAACAGGCACGCTGAGAAAGAATAATACGGAAATTATAAAAATATAACATTAGGAATAAATTATGTAATGAACACACGTACGTGTAAATCATGGAAGTAATATACGTACGTAGTCTCGCCTATCCTTCAAACTGGAATATCACATTGGCAGCATGTCTGTTTGGCGGCACAGATATAGCACTAGTAATACATGACGATGTTGACATACCAAGAAAGCCAGAGAGCAGCAACTGCGTGTCGGGCGTGTCCTGCGGCGGCGGCGGCTGCTGCGCGGGCTGCGGCGCGGGCGGCGGGGCGGCGGCGGCGCCCGACGAGGACGCCGCGGCCGGCCGCCGCGGCAGACGCTCCAGCTGTTGTCTCGCCGCCTCACGTAACAAATTATAAATATAATACAACAAAATGTCTTCTCTTACTAACAGATAGCTACGTGTCTCGTAGACGTAGTAACAGGCGCCTACGCGGGACAGGCCAGGCCGCTCCTTGGCTCCGTTAAACCACTCCTAAACCGGCAAGGTGCCGGTGGTTGTAGCGGAGGTGGCCAGTTGGAAGACTGCGAGGTTTCGTGGTCCAGCTCCACACGAGTGGACTTGAACTCGAAACTTAGCACATTCGATAGGTCAAGGTTGTTTCAGACAAAGACTGCACGAGACGAAGCTAGTAAGGTGAGCGTATGTTACTGTGGAGATCGGACGGGATATCACGAGCGGAGCAAGGCCCGATGCGTGACGTTGTAATCGTATGGCTCTCACTAGTTGACGCCACACCGCGTGCGGCGATTGCGTTGCGGCACAGCACGTCGCGACAACTGGCCGGTGTGACGTGCTACGCAACGCGCTGCGCTGCACCGTATACGCATTCGATTTGACCCGGCCTTTATCAAACTTCTTTTATATGTGCCCTGCAGGCTGCAATGTCGCCGCGCTCGGAATCACTTTCATAGAGATTCATAGAAACAAGTAGTGTCGCCTGCAGTCTGCAGCTGCGGTCTGCGGTCTGCGATTCAGTTTGGACTTGTACCTAAGCTCCCCATATTTAAGGTCGAAATTCAATATTTTTCGAGATATTAGGAATTTAAAGATTTTTCCAAAAACCCCGTTTTTCTTTTTCAAATAAAAAAAACTAACTAGCTAAATGTTTGAACTTAAAGTTCAAAATAAATCAATAACAATGACAGTTATTTTTAGAAGAAGTAACACTAGTGTGACGACGAGTCGGACCTAGAAAATTTAGGTGTCTTGAAATCATGTTTGTCTCAAAAAGTCTGTAAAACGACACCAAGACACCAAGTGTGCGAATTGCTAAAATAACTTCCTTGTTTTCTTAGCTTTGCAAAAAGGTATTACCGTTAAAGGTACCTACTTTAAAAAATAATAGTGTAGTTACCGTGGCCTGTTGCCGCTCGAGCTGGAGCTGCATCTGGAGCTGCTGCAGCTGGCTGGGCGTGCCGGGCTGTCCGGCGCCGCGCCGCACGCCGGACAGCTGCGACAGCAGCTCGGCGATGGGGTCCACCACCGCGTCGCGCGACGACGGCGACAGGGACGAGATGCCGCCCGCAGTGCTGCAACATCACCACATCATAACAATCAACTACCGCTTCAAACATTTTGTTTGTACCTTATATTTGGAAAACTGCGTCAAGTCTTCACGTCGCCTATTCTGTTAAAGACGAAAGTCTTTAACCAGTGCGACCTGCCAGTCAGGTGACCTACGGCGCAGAAATGTGGACACTGACGGGAGGCCTCATCCACAAGTTTAAGGTCGCTCAGCGAGCTATGGAGAGGGCTATGCTCGGAGTTTCTTTAAAGGACATGATCCGTAATGAGGAGATCCGACGGAGAACTAAGGGTTGGTAACCCTTAGTTACATAGCCGAAAGGATTAGCAAACTGAAGTGGCAATGGGCGGGTCACATCTGTGGCAGAACCGACGGCCGTTGGGGCAGACGGGTTCTGGAGTGGAGACCGCGGACCGGCCCCTCCACAAGGTGGACCGACGACTTAAAGAAAGTGGCCGGAAGTTATTTTATTTGTTTACTTTTTGGAAGATTACAACTTTTATCGCCTAGCTATGAAAAGAAACATTTAGATTTATATAAGTCAACTACAATCTTCGCTTAGGGAAGGCCTCCACGTCCAGCAGTGGACGTTAAAAGGCTGATATGATGATGTTATATACCCTCCAATATACACAGATGACAGTATAGGCAAGTCCGAAACCATAGGAGATGCAGGGAAAGTGTCTTATGACATAGAAATTTTTTGGTCAAGCGTGTGTTGTCCATAAAAATGAGACAATTTGCACAAATTTTTTTTAATGCGGTTCGGCTCAGTTTCATGTAGGGATCACTTCATTATATCGGAAGAAAAAAATCTGAGCAGCAGAAGTTAGTCAAATTCAATAAAATGTTTTCTCATAGAACGCCAGTGAAAAATAATTTTTATTATTTTTAAAAAATGCGTATCGACTTAGTTTCATGTTAGAATCATTTTATTGTATCGGAAGAAAAAAATCCAAGCAGCAGAAGTTAGTCAAATTTAATAAAATGTTTTTTTATAAAACAGACTGTGCAAAGTAGTTAGGTACTTACTACTTATTCATTCATGCCACCTGAACTCCAGCTGCTCCGATTACTATGTCAAAATTGTTATCACGAAAAAATACCTAAAGGTTCCTAAGACAGTTTCCCTGTATCTCCTATGGTTTTGGTTTTGCCCATACTGTATTAGTTAAAAAATACACACGTATAATAAAAATTGATATGAGAAGTCTTATGAGCAATAGAAGTGAAAACAACAATTTTTTAAATTTTTATCTGTCTTCACCAAGTTGGATACGGTGTTCATAGTTTGTTCCTGAAGGTATGGTATACCTTAAATTATGGTGAATAATATATACTTAGAATGATCAATTTTACCATTGGAAAATTATAACTAGACGATGTATGTCTGTACATAGCAGAGATAGGTACCTACTTCCAAAATCCACGCGGACGAAGTCGCGGGCAACAGCTAGTTAATAATAATTTATAAAAATAATAAAAAATAAGTTACATATTTTAAAACTTAAAAATAAATAACAACAAACTATGAAAAATCTAAAGATAATAAAGGCTCCAAATCGCTGCCAATGCGCAGTGTGTGCCCAGAAGGCTGGCCGCATTGCACCGCTGGATGGCAATGCTTATTCGCTGAGTGAACTATTAGGCCAGCCTAATAGTCCGCTTTAGTAGTAGCCCTAATAGTTCTGGTCACCGGTAGGCCATCTATCAGACGCGCTGACAGTTCTTTATTAATAAATTAGTAGGTATAACCATGGAACTAGGATCTCTTTGGTGGGCGCCCGCGTAGGGGAATTCGACCCTTCCTGGGTATAACATTATATTTTTGATAGTAGATAAGTGTTCATCTTCTAACCACCACGTCCCTCGTATATTGCACATTTCCATGTTTTCCAATTCTAAAAAAATTTCAAGAATATGCTTTGGCTGACTGAATCGACTACTATAAATTTACGAGGTGTCAACTCAACTTCAACTGCCGAGTTTCAAGGCCGGAGCACACAGGATGCATGCAAGCGTATGGTAGCTCCGTTGTAATGTATGTCACCGTACGGGAGACGTGCTCCGGAACACTGAATATCATTAGAACGTGATACGAACCTGAACTGCATGTTGGTGCGACGAGCACGACTGACGCCGCGGCTCGAGTGTGGCATGCGCCGCACGCCACCGTGCCTTATGCCGCTCGGCTCATCGTGCATTGGAATTAAGGAATTTGTTGATAACATATGATTCACACAGCTTCACGTAATTATGTAGGTGTAACGTATATGTTCGTTCAGGGGGTATTTCATCGAAACTCAATAACCTAATCGAATCTATCTAATAAGTCTTATTTAGCAAGTATGTGTCGGTCAAAAGTTCATTTCGGTCGGTGGTGTTCATCTATATCTATACTAATATTATAAAGAGGAAAGATTTGTATTTTTGTGTGTGTGTATATTTGTAATGAATAAATTCAAAAACTACTGTGCTGATTTCAAAAATTCTTTCACCATTGGAAAGTTACATGCACCCTGAGTGACATAGGCTATATTTATATATATCTATGTCCACCCGTGCGAAGTGTTACATAAAATGAGCGTAAACAATAGTACAGACTGCAACATGTAAGTACTAGTATTTAAAAATAGGCCACCCTTATAATTGCATCATTTTGCACCTGTTAACATCGCTCAGCATGGTCAGCAGCAAAGGTCGACAGATAAATACAAAAATAGTTTGACTGCAGGCGGTCCAGTGTGAAATACAGGTCAGCAATGCGGTGTAACCATTCAGCTATGTAGACCATTAAAGGGAACGCACTGTGATGCGGTGCGCGACACCATAAAATATTCTTTTATGAGTTTGTATGCAGCAAAACTCACCTGAGCGACGCGGCCGAACAAGTTTTTATAGATCATGCCCATTACATACAGCGGTATGCTGTAGCATACATGGGAAATCTCTAAATTCCCTTGCGAATTAAGGCATCTTTCGCATCTGTTTTCATTATTAATGAACGCGGCATTCAGCTCTCCCGATCTATGAGTTTCGAAAACACTGCAGGTGTTTCCTGACCGTTAGTTAGACCGGCAGTGTACCGGACAGCCGTCAATTTGATACAAAATTGACTGGTCTTCCTAGCCTAGTACGGGTCTCTGTCGTACACATGCACTTAAGTATTTCTTCTTTTGCAGGTTAATCATGGTGTTTTCCTTCACCGACAAGCGAGTGGTATGATAACGCCATTAAGTTGCGAAAAACTCATTGGTCCAAACAAACAAATTTGATCCTAACCCAACTTGTAGTATGTAGTTAATCAACGAAATCAGGTATTTTTACAATAATACTAAACCTGAAAAGAGGTCGCTTTAATTTTTTCTAATATCGCAAAGGCAGCTTTAAATAGAATTATTATCGATATACATCATGCTTTGTGCCAATTTCAGTGCTTATTGCATTGAGCCAATAGCAAATAATAACCTCGCATGTAAGAACTAGCAGAAACAGAAACACACTAAACTCGCTGCTAGCTAAGAGACACTTCTTTGGCGACAGTAAAATGGCGGTTAACCATCTTCAATGGCTATCCCAGGCAGTGGACGGTTGATGATGATGACGCAGGCCAATGGCCAACACGGGTGGCCTAACCTGGCCCAGAGCGTGGCCACTAAGGCACAAGTCTCGTAAGAGGAAACATGCAACATTAGACAGTAATCGTCGACAGACTGATGATGATCCACATAACCACTTCATATTAAATACATTTACTATATTCGCATCTCGCTTGCAACATAAACCAAAGTTATAAAAATAAAAATATTTTGCGTCACCATTCGGTTTCCTTTCGAAATTACGCAAGCGAAGTCTATTTGACATGTCGCACAAAAACGATGGCGCCATGTATTTACAGTTGAAGAGGGCGAAAACTGCGGCGATGCATTATTATGTACGCTATGTCTCAAAAATATACAACGCAAAAGGTAAGGAACAGTTCGTAAGCAGGTTTAAATATTATCAGGTCAAAATACTCGCAAAACACAATGTAAAGAAATAATTCTCGCGGGCTTGCTAAAAGACATAAATTATAGGTACATAAAAGTTTGCATTTTGCACTACTGTTACATAGTGCGTGAAAATGAAATACATAAATATATTGTCACATTGTAGGCCAGAAATGTTCTTAAAGGCTGTTGATGCTGAAAGTTGTCTGGAATAAATCGTCTGAAGCTACATGACCGCCAGGATTGTATTATAAAATTCGCCTTTCAAATTTGTAACTAGACGTAAATTGTACTAGTGCATTATAGAATATCATAGACAAAAATGTTCATCGCAACTCGTTACAGGAAAGTTAACATTTACATAACCAAGCCCATTTGTTTGATGACACACTGAATATTATTATTGTAATCATATATACGTTATACCAGCGAACTTTTACTTATTAAAGTTCTCTGCGTTATACTCATAAAAAGCATAGTGTACGAAATTATCTTATATTCATATTTAAAAAGGATATCAGAAACGAAATAAGATCTCTGGGTCCAGTTCGGTGCTCCAAAGTTAGATGACCTGCAAAATCATCGGTCACGAAATTCGGTTCTCCACCAGGCATAGACGCGCATACTGGACACACCACCTACACAAGAACAAGAAATATAACAAAAGTTTAGTTAGGCTCACAGTAATTTTTAGAAAAGCACGTTATTTTTATATAAGCGCAAGTCTATATTTTTGGCAATCTTTATGGCGCGGGACATCCTGGCACAAATAATTTATGTACATAATTATTATATATCAACAGAATAAATAAATTTTGAAAATTTAAAATATTTGAAATTCTCTTTCAAATTTTTTTTATAGCTTACAAAGTTAAGAAATTGTATTTAAACGGTAAGTACCATAAACTTACAATATACTAGCGCGAAAACGATAATTAGAAGCTTTTTTTTGCTGGTATTTTGTTGTTGAGTAGTTCGGGTGTTTTTATGATAGAGTTCGTTGGTTCGATTTCCAATGGAGATGTTGAAAAGGAGAGATTGAAGGCTAGAGCCTGAGTAATCATACTAATAATATAAACCGGAAAGTGATTTTACGACCTATCTATTCAACCAATTTCCTTTAAATTTTGCATACACTACTCTGAGAGAAATTTAGCAAGGTACAGTTAAAAACTCAATCAAAGTGTAGGAATAAGTAAGACTTACGGCCATGGTGGTGTCGGCATGCTCCGCGGTAACGTGTTCTATGAGCGAGGTGTCTGTGAATCCCATATGGTTGCAAAACGGGCAGGTGTACGCTTGAGGTTGCTCCAGGGCCAGCGCCTCGCCGCCATAGTACAAATCTACGAGAGCAAAAGCCAGTCCTATTACAGTTTGGGGTTAAAGTAAGATAAAAATATCATTTATTCTGAGTCTAAAGAGTGGGTATTTTTATAATCAGTTTGTTACACTTTTAAGGCTTGGCTATTAACCAATTATCCAAGAATTTGTATTAATTATCTACTGTGCCATGGATATGAACTAAGATGTTTTTAATTGTGGGAAGATCTGAGAATGCTGAAAAATATGACTATAGAAGTTATTGAGAGCTGTAGAAAGAAACCAATAACTTCATACTTGTGCTGATTTTATGTTACGCTGTTAGCAAAGAGAAAGATTAGAAGAAACTACAATAAGCAAAATTAAGAAAGACTGAATATCATGTTGGTGCTGAAATAAGCAACTCCCCTGAAATACTTTCAAATAATATTTTTTAATTTTCTGAAGTATTTTTTTTTATAATTTCGTAGAGCACTTCACCACTGCGGTGCTTATTATTTCTTTTGGCAGGTTTGTTACATTAATAGGTAGGTGAATATGTGTAGTACCTACATAGGTGGACGCATAATTTGAAACAGGGCAAGATTTTCATACAATCGAGGCACTTTGAAGCCATGGTTCTCCGCGAAGGATTGATCGGGGCATGATCTGATGACGGTCGTCGAGAGAGAAGATGGAGGACTTTCAGATCGATATAAATATTTAACTGATCAGAAGAGCCGCTAGGAAGCAGCATCGTCTTGAAGAAAAAAACCCGCAAAATGGCATCAAAATGTATGAAAATCTAAAAGTTAAGGAATCATGACGATGCTGCTTCCAAGCGGCTCATCTGATCAGTTGGATGTCTATAGCGATCTGAAAGTCCTCAATCTTCTCTCTCGACGACTGTCATCAGATCATGCCCCGATCAATCCTTCTCGGAGAACCTTGGCTTCAAAGTGACCTCGATTGTATGAAAATCTTGCCCTGTTTCTAATTATCCGTCCACCTATGAATATTAGATATTATTGCTGTCTTTCTCTACAACAAACAAATGTATAAAGTTATGAAGCACTAAGGGAAGTTATAATTACATAGTTGTTTATAATAATGACAAACCTCGCGACAAATAACACCTTTTAAATCGCTTTTTAATTTTGTTAATTCGTTACTTACTACCTTTTAGTCGGGGGTTTAAAAAAAAAATGCTTTTTTTTATGATACTAATCATCAAAATCAATTCCTTCTAATTAAAAAAGTATCACAAAAGGAAGACCATGAAAATATTTAATTTAATTTCCTTGTATGTAACAAAGTACCTGTCTTAATTTAAAGGAAGACCATGAAATTTAATTTTAAAAATTGATAAGGAAAATGAATATTCTAGATTAACTTCAAACTTGATAGACAAACTTAATTTTCTAGGAAGATGTATAATCATTTTGTTAATTTCATGATTTTCCTTTAAGATACTTAGAAGGAATTGTCTGGTTTTCCACATTTGCCTGGTTCAATTCCAGACTCAGGCAGCTAGGTGGTTGTTAAAATTTTTAAATGCAGTTCCACATCTTTTTGAAAATAAAGGAATGTTTCCTTTCAGTAAAATTTGCTATAGTAAATATTTAGGGTACTTTCCTTCCGCCTTTAATTTCCACCCTGTGTACTAGAACATTGTAATAACCCAAACATAGCAAGCAATAAGGTTAAGATTCACCAAGCCTGGCAAATCAAAACTGCCAGGCCAGTTATACAAAAATAGGTAGGTTGGGTAAAGCATTAAAGTCCCCAAATAAAAAGTAGACCAAAATTACAGAGCTGGCTGTTTCTCACACATAATGGAAAAAATTTTTACAAATCAAACTTTTACTTCAAGAGAAACTAGGGCACAAAACGCAGAGCCTTACCAAAATCACCCCTGGAAAGAATGCACTGCATTGGATGCTCCGTAGTATGTTGGTTCGTGGTGGCGCCGGTCTCGTAGCAGCTAGCGCACAAGTCGTAGTCGATGCAAATCAAACATTTGTATCGCCTTCCTCGGAAATTATTTTTCAAACACGAATCACAGCTGACTCCTGAAGAGAAGCCAATAAATGTGAGCATATTGTTTGACGATGCAGTAGTAGACGCACAGTAAATAAAGTGTTTAGTGTAAATTTTGATAAATCATGAACAATCTAGTACATTCACATCAAGTACACAGTGACAAAAGCATGGAACAAATTTTGATTATCATTCATTCATCATTAGACCCACCTTCATGGCGATTCATTTTCGCCTGAAAATGTCGCCGTAACAAATACTTCTTGGCACCAGTATCACCACTACTTTGTGTTTCAATTATATTACTAATCTAAAATAAGTAGCACAATATATAATTCACTAAAATACAAGATCTTCTAACAAAAATTTCCAAGCAAACCTAACCCAACCAGGCCATGATGTGACGTCACAAGTGGAGCACGGTGTTGCTGGTTTTGAATAATAAATGGATTTTACTATTTTTACTTCATTTATTTATAGAGTGGAACAACGTTTAGAATGCAGCACCAATTATATAGCCACCCTAAAAAATCTCGCTCTGGTATCCCTTTCTTAAAAACGTCATTCTAAGGTGTCATTGTATGTTGTGATTAACAAGAAGCTGAATTTGTTATTAAATAAAGGAAACCCTGGGTAAATCGATCAAGAGTGAAGTGCAAAAACTTATTTATAAAATGCTATTTCATTTTCAAAGTGTAACAGAACAATCAGAGCCAGTTTTTGAGCAAATGGAGCAAAATTCTATCTTCGACGAGTGAGTAGGCACTAGTTTCTTGATACTTTTACTATTTGAATTTTTATATCTATGAGATCCATTGATACAGTCCTACCCATTTTGTTTCTAATTACTTGGTAGGTATTATAATTGCTCTCAAAAATAATTATATTTATATAAATATAAATTAAATATATTAGGTAGGTACCTACTTATAAAAAATATTATATTAAATTGATGGTGTCATTGTATAGAGGTAGCAACAGAAATATTTTTAGTATTTTAAGACTGACATTGAATTTACTTGAATTGTATTTTTTTTCAGGTGAGTTAGGCCGAGGAAGAAGTAGAATGCGATGGAGTTGAATTCTTAGACTGAAATCTATCTTTTAGTGATCACTGATCAGGAAGAAAAAGAATACCAAGGAGTTGAGTTCTTAGCCTTAGAATCTTTTAATGGTTAAAACATGATAATTAATGCAAATAAACGACGTATCTTGTAAGTTTGGCAATACAAAATGATTTTTTCTATATAAATTAATTTCATTTTCTTGCGCTAGTGCTCCCACGATACGTCTGCATACCAAATTATCTAGCAGCTGGACAGCAAATGCACGATACTTTTGCTGTCCAGCAAGCTTATGCACTATATCGTTTTGCATCGTGCATCATGCACGGACGGGCAGCAAGGATGGATAGTGAGTAAAGGGAAACAGTGCGTGAGCTTCCTTGATAGCAAAGTATCGTGCATTTGCTGTTGAGCAGGCCTACGCGCTGTCATGCGCATTTCGTGCATCGTGCACGGACGGCCAGCACAGCAAGGTTTAAGTATATAAGACAAATTAACACACGGCCGTTTAGAAAAAGCCAAACTAAAAATTAAAATTTATTTCATCATCATATCAGCCTGTAGACGTCCACTGCTGGACAAAGACCCAGGGATCTCCACGATGACCGGTCCTGCGCTAACCTCATCCAGCTGGGTCCCGCGACCTTCACTAGATCGTCGGTCCACCCTGTGGGAGGCCTACACTGCGTCTTCCGATACGTGGTCGCCACTCGAGAAACTTTCTGCCCCAACAGCCGTCAGTTCTACGAGCGATGTGCCCAGTCCACTGCCACTTCAGCTTCGCAATTCTTTGACCTATGTCGGTGACCTTGGTTCTCCTGCGGAAACCTCTCATTTCTGATTCGATCTCGCAGGAAAATTTACTTGGCAAAATAAAATTGCTAAAAATTATTCCTAAATGATCAAGATGACTTTTTCGCTCTATAACTAGTGTTTCCACCTACAAAGTTTTGAATTCTACTGCTGTCAGTTCACTGCATTCTTATCGTTGTTCTACTCTACACTACACGTGATGGTGCGTTCACACGCGCGCAGTGCAGCCCGCCCCGCACCCGCGCCGCCCCGTGCAGCCCGGCAAGCAGCCCGGGTGTCCGTTCCGCTAGCGTACACATAGTATGGATTTCAGAGTTACTTTTAGTGCCATTATCTTATATTCTTAGGGGGCCAGGAATACCTGGCGACCGACACTTCGACCCTATGGGATCTGTTGTACCAAACCCCTGTCCGCCAAACGGTGCCCCAATCAGTTTTTTTAGTAGACTTCACATACTTCTTACAACTGTAAATACCAGTCTTTGGCGTATCCAGGTTTCTTCATGATGTTTTCCTTCACCGAAAAACCTGTGGCATTTTATTAAACCGTAGTTAAGTTTCGAAAACTCATTGATACGGGCCAGGATTAAACCCACGACCTTATGAACAAAGGCCAGTGCACATACCAACTAGGCTACCACGGCACATTAGTGCCATTAAATAGTATCTAAATCAAATGTTAAATCATATTTCTTTAATACCCACTAATTAGTTTTCTTAGTTTTAGTTTTTATAATTTTTTTTATTTATATTGCTATACCATAACAAGGTATAATGTAAATCAACACCTCTATATGGCAATGCAATAATAAAGAATAAATAAATAGGGAGTACCCCGTGGTTTATGAAATATACACCAGTTTTAGTGTGTACACTTGGGCAACGTTCTGCTAGTGTACCTACCTACTCGAACGAATTACATTACAGCAACGAATTTACACACAAAACTATTGCTCTGTTAGTGCTCTCGGTATATACGAAATCTCATAACGATTGCTCCTATAGGAACCCATTAAAGTCGTGTTGTTTTCCTATTGAAAGCAGACGATTCTATATATTTAGAGAATCTAGATAGGATATATCATTAATCATTATCTAGTGCGTAAAATAGTGCCTCTACCAGTACAAATGGACGTATTCTATTTATTTTGTGGTTGAATTTCGCTTTGAGCGCGAGCGTGTGAACGCACCGGCGCAGGCTCGGACGCGGGAACGGGCGCATGCACATTCAGTTTGTTCATATGCGTGTGCCCGTGCATGTGCTCGTTGAATATCGCTTTGACGCGAGCGTGTGAACACACCATCATTAATTAGCTTTTTCTGGTCGTGTGCTGTGGCCTGTGATTGGCTGAATAAAACCGAAATGATCAACAGTGTAGAGGGAGAAAGCATCTCTATGGAACATGAACCCTTTGCATGAACCACTCATAAACTGTAGTATGGTTCATCGATGAATGAGTAATTTTCATGAATTTTTCTTCTAAACGGGCATTGAACGATGGCAAAGCCACCCTTCAGTTCACAGATAACTTGGAAAAGATAACGTACGTTTAATCGTATAACACATAAGATTGCTTTCTCCCTCTACGCAGAAGACCGACTTCCATACAATGTTAAAAGAAACTACTTACTGCGCTTTCCTCGTAGCTTCCTTAATACGTTTCTATGAGGTTGTGTAATCTGTGTGCGGGGGAAAATAGAATGTGACAATATTTTTTTGAAACTGATGGCAATGACAATTTGGCCATTCGCCTGAATGTAGACCGTCGCTCTGATTTCTCTATAATCATGTTATATTGTTATTACAATTGTTATTATAAAAAAACAAGAAAGTATTCGCTAAGTATAAATTTTATATTTTAATTTATTTCTTTCGAGCGTTGTATTTAGATGCATTCATCAGTAGATCTTGAATCTTTGATGATGATCCTTCATCATCACAATTTATGCGGTCAGAGTGCCTTTTCCTGGTAGGTTGCTCATATTTATTTTCTGAAACCACAACAGTATTTATACGTAGTGTAGTGCAACGATATACCTATTACTCCTGCATAAACAAATGAGACGGGTTACTTACGAATTATCTTCTGGGGGTAGCGGTGCTGCACGGAGGGGACGCGGTTCTATTTTCCCCCGTTGCTCTATGCCGAGCTTTCTCAGAGAAACAGGTGTGGCCCAGCCCCTGCCCGCCTAGCCATTCAGAACCAGAGAGAGAGAGAATCGAATTTTTTTAATCTGTGGGGTTCCGGTTCTCTGCCGTGCCGGTCGTGTCGTGCCGACTGCCAGTAAGTTACTATTTTGTATGTATTCTCTTTGGTGAGTTAGTGACAGACAGCCAGTGAAATTCATTTTTATATTCTCAGTTTATATTTCATCTTCTCTTGTAAACACAGAATTTTCGAAGTATTAGATTAGCCTTTTTTATAAATCGTCTCCTTTCACCTCTAACCACCTGATTCCTTTGAAATAGAGAGATCAGACGAAGACTATTTGAGATAATTTTATGTTGTAGGTTGATCAAAAAATCCGGTCGTCCGTCATCCGTCATAGGTATATTTTACGCGGGAAGTGGGTATAATAGAACATTTTCATCATTTCACAAATTTTTGCTATTAATTATTAAGAGAAGACGGGTCGCTTTTTAAGATGACTGACGCGTTGTGCCATTTAGTAGTGGACGGAAATGAGGTGCTGCAGCTGAAATTGGGTGAGATATATTTTTAAAATCAATATCTTGTTTGCTGCACATGAAGCCACGTGTATTTCTCTTAAATACATTCTTATAACTTGCAGTGAGGTCTACACAAGACCTCGAGAAAGATGAAGCAAGCTTTAGGCCTGAAATGTGTCACCAGGTGTTTGGGGAAAATGAGAACATATTTGGTTATACAGACTTGCAAATTAAACTCTTCTATAGCGCTGCAAGTCTTCAAACGTATCTGAACATTGAATATACTGAGAAGGTAAGACTGATTAAAGATTTTACAGTTTTTGACTCTTTTGTTACTATAATATAGATTTACCTTTATGCCTTAGTCTGTTTATTTACATCTACACTTTCAAGACTCTTGCATGACTGTTTTGTTATATATAAATAATTAACAGTTGGTCTTCCATATGTTTTGTGTACATATATATGTCGCAGGAATACTATAAATTTACTAGTAAGATCCTAGTGGTCATGTGGATGGATTATTGTCAATCAACCTCTTTTAATTTTACTCTGGACACTTAGGTAAATTGTAATAATTGATCACCTTGTTGGTTTATTGGCTTGGTCATTGGATTCTAGAACCATGGGTTGTGTAAATGTAGAAATATCATGAATCCCAAAGGCAGCCCAAATGCCCATTTCAACCCCCATACATATGGCCAAAATTCAATATTTTTTGAGATATTAGGAATTTAAAGTTTTTTACCAAAAAACCCAATATTAAGTTCAAACATTTATCTATAATATCTATATCTTAACGGCCTGGAAGGAATACGTCGAATTACTACAAGTAACCCTGTTTAAATAAAATTGATTTATGCCACATATGGCCATCCGCCGGCCCGCAGGCCAGATGCGGCCCGATACAGCTTTTGATCCGGCCCGTGAAATATTTTCAAATCAGACGTGAAAAAATGATAGAATTCACACCAACTTAAAAGAAAGACTAGCATTCATCTAGGTAGATCAAACCTAATGCCACAAAACTGATACTTTCATCATAGATTTTGTCCAATGCCTGTTATGCGCGCTTTTTTCGTATAAGATTGCGGTGTTGTGTGCAAGCAACTTGAATGAATAACAAAATGTAAATATAAAATATTTTATTTAAAAAAACGTAGGTATTTCTTTTCCTAACTCATCTATTATCTACCTACTTCATAAGTACCTTACATGCAGGCCAGGATTTCCGCCTAGGCCTACAAGGCCCGAGCCTAGGGGTCCAGCCGCCATAGCGGCCCCCAGCCATAAATTACAATAAAATTTAACCCCCACCAAAATTGTACAAAACTCCCGCCTTCGTGGAGTAAGTGCAGAGACTGCCACCCCCGTCTAAGAATAAGAATAAGATAATCCCCACCAAAAGAATTTTGCGTGTCTCAGTTTCTCCTGATGTATCATATTTTTGGCAGGCCATTGTCATAATATTTGAGTTGGTATCTGTCTAACATCCCTGGCCCCCCCAACTGTCTAGTACCTAGGGGCCCTGGGTCTCTAAAGGCCAGGCCTTTACCTATGGCCAGTGACTTCATTAGTATTTTAAAGTTTGGCCCGCAACATTCCAAAGGTTGTTGTCTATGCCTGACTTATGCAATAACTTCTGTTTTTTTCCTTTCTCTTCCCTTCTTTGTGTGTTTAAAAAAAATGTCGTTTGTCCTGTGACAAAGGCCTCCTCCAAGGCTTTTCACTCCTTTCTATTCCTTGCTGTACGCAGATAGGTTTATAATAGTCTCTGTACGTGTCCACACTTGTCCTGCTGCCTGTTTGATATCATCGTCCCATTTTATATTTTGCCTTCCTCTTTTCTCCTTCTTCCTCCTTCGTCTGGGGTACCACATGGTCCATTTTGGTTTTCTCTCATCATGTGGCCTGCCCATCTCCACTTCATGGTCCTGATAGTTCCTTCTATGTTTAAGACATACCTATGTTTTTTTTACTTTATATTTTGTAGTTGTATCTTGTTTTTAGCTTTACTCTGTTAACACTGCATGGGGTTAGCCTCCCTGGGTGAGGTTAGCGCAGGACCGGTCGTCGTGGAGATCCCTGGTGGAGGCCTTTGTCCAGCAGTGGACGTCTACAGGCTGATATGATAACACTCCCTGCCATTCGATAATGGCACACTTCTTCGTTTGTTTCTCATTTTTTCAGTAAGGGCCCAATACGGGTTGTATATGTACCCCATTGTGGCCCATAACACATGTACAATTATACAACCACTCTGTAATATTATGAGAATTGCAAGTCGATTGACAATAATTCATATACATTTCTTCACACTGTGTCCCTGATGGGGCAGGAGAAAGAACAAAGCACCAAGTATCACGATTATAAACATACCCATAAAATTATAATATTCCTGCCAGCGATTCCTGCAATATATTCACTATCCAAGCCTCATTTTTGCCAAACCCAAAAGTCTCATTCCTTCTTTTGTTCAAGTCCCATTTTGTCTGTCTTATTTTGTCCATCTTATTTCACAACATCTTATTTCAAACACATATTAAACATTTAGTTTTCAATCACTTATGGTGTAATCAAATACCTGTGGCCACAATTTTAGTTATTATATTACGAGTATACACTGCTCATACTTTTAAACATGATGGTACAAACAGAACACTTCTTATATGAATTTCAGCTTCATAAATATTCCTATCCATCTAGGTATAGTGATGCCTTGGAATGTGGCTACAGTTAGTTTATTCCACTTTAGTCGTATAAAAAATAAATGTTTTTTCCTGGACAGACTGTGGCTTGGACGAAATAAGACTTGGACAAAATCGGACTTGGACAAAATGAGACTTGGACGAACTGGTACCTAGACCTGTTCTATGTAACTTTAACTATTTTAGATTGAGCCAAGCAAATCTGAAGGAATGAAAGCTGATGATGTTGAGGGTGCTTTGCATAAGGTACTGGCTCCAGGCTATATGACAAATTTAGACCAGTTCGTCTCTTTGCTGGCAGAAGATGAATCCTTTGTACCCTATGGGCGTTTGATACATGCATTTACTGTAACACCACGTAAGTTCATTGCCTTATACATATTTTTCCGATAAAATATTATTCACTTAAATATCTTTTATATCTTTTTCATAAAGTGTTAGAAGCCCACCAGTACAGCTGATCAGATTCATTTGATACTTACTATACATTTTAAATTATTATTTACTTTACTTTACTTAATAAATAAACTATTCTTATGGATGAATACAACTCTTCTGGTGCTATTCCGACACCGGCGGCAGACCCCAGATCGCAGACTGCAGTGGTACTGCCGCCGGTCGCTGCAGTTTGGGGTTGAGATCAATTCACGCGCAGCGATACAAGACTTGCAGTCGCTTCGAATCTTCGTGTATCGGGTGTCAGTGATGTATGAATAGGGTATTGAGTAGGGTGGGGATGACTCAAACCACTCAAAATCACTCGTATCCTGTGGCCGGCGCGGCGTCAGACGACAGTGTCGCCGTGCTGAGAAACATTTTCATTTAGTTTCATACAAACTTGTAGTGCGGTCTGCGGTCTGCCGCCGGAGTCGGAATAGCACCTGTATTTTCATTGCCAGGTGACGGGGGAGAAAAGCGTACATTTGAAGTGTTTTATAGTGAGACATCTACACCACATTTCCTAGAGTTTCACCAACGCATACAGACCTTCCTTCTGTGGTATGTTGATGCTGCATCTTTCATTGATGTAGATGATGACCAGTGGATATTCTTTACTGTGTGAGTATTCTGATATAATGAGCACAAGCTTAAGCACTGTCTCACTCATTCACTGATTGACATAATTGTTCTCAAAATTCAAATTCAAGACTCCAAAAAGGAATCCAAACCAAGAAATATATAACGCTCGTCATCCACTGATTAACTGAACCATGTTAAATGTCATGTAGGTGAAAAGTGTTTGGTCACCTCTGAATGTGGGATAATATGGTACTTAGACTTGGATCTTGCACATATCTAAGGGACTTCTTTTTTTTATAGTCAATTTTCAGTCTATTTTCTGCATGTTTATTTACACAGCTTATCATAAATTATTTGAAGGAACTTTAGCTCTTCTTTTGTATAAGATACTGACATACAACTTTTCTTATAGTTTTGAGAAGTATCAGTCTGAGGAGGGTGGGTGGCGCTATGCTGTAGCGGCCTACGCCACCGTCTACCGCTACTACGCGTACCCTCGCCACACGCGCCCGCGCATATCTCAAGTCCTCACCCTGCCGCCCTTCCGCAAGCTCGGCCTGTGCGCCAATCTTTTGCAGGTAAGGACAAGCACAAACAAATTTTTGATATTAATGCATTGTTTTCAGGTTATCCCGGATATCCTGGTGTTACGACCAGGTTGTCACAATGTCCTGTTGTACTTTTTTCTTAGCCGCCGTTTCATTCAATATACGTAAATGCGGTAGCCTACTGCACGAAAGAGGAAGTTACGCTATTCCCCCCAAGTCATCACCTCACCCGCCCAATGCTAGTTCCTTGAAATGATTATGTAGGGTTTCAGGTTCCTGTTCCTGACGTCCGTCGTCATATCTAAATAAAGTATAAGCACCTACATATATAATAAATAAATAAAAATAAGTAGACCTACATATAATACGTAAAGTTAAAAATCGGTATATTTTCTTTTTTGCAGCTGATGCCTAGAATTCATTTTACTGCAAATATCATCATTAGTATTACAATTATTTATGCTGTTTTATTAATCCTACAGATCGATACCTAGGTACACACGATACCTGCAGACCCTGCATTGACTCACCAAAGATTTGAGTCTGTGCATACTAAATAAATAATATCTTTGATATTTTTAGGCTATATATTCCCACTTCATAATATTGCCTGACGTCGTGGACTTTACTGTGGAAGACCCCTCTGAAGACTTCCAAAGAATTAGGGATTATGTGGATGCCAAGAACTGTGAAACCTTACCTGCTTTCCAACCGGCTAAACTGTACCAAGGGTGAGTACTTAAAATTGTTGTAAGTCGTATTGGTAAACTGGTTATCTAATTGGAATAAACAATATCTTCGGTGTTTTGTAGAAGGGGTGAATGTATCTGTATGAATAACTGCTATGAAAGATACATTTTCTTTAAATTGTAGACACAGGGTTCCACTGACGGCGTAGGTATTCCATTTTCAAACGACTTCAAAAAACCCTGACCTGTATGGTTTTTAATGTTTGTTACTCGATTACTCCGCCAATTATAAGACTTTTTTGTTTGTTTGGTAGGTCATAACTTTAGAGGTGCTCCCTTATAAATTTTATCGAAATTGATTCAGGGCTTTTTGAAAAAAAAAAAAGAACAAAAGTATCATATAAGTGGTACATACATGACGTTTTGGGTTGTAGTTCCCTTGAGCAAGTTCCATGGTTCTCTGACGTGTGACAGAAATGTTAAGTCTGCATACACTAACTCTGTATAAGCTCATGGTACTATTGAGACAAAAAATTTCCACATGGTACAATTCTGTAGTATTACCTGGGTACGAACCGAAATTTTAACAAATAGAACAGTTTGCCACGTCATTAAACTACACGATGGCGCTGTTTCACAATGTCGCCTTTGTATCCTACTAATAGGGTATAGAAACCTCGGGAAAAACTGTTCCCACGCCACGGGAAAAACCTTTCTACGTGGGCGAAGCCGCTGGTAAAAGCTAGTTGTATATAATCTCATAATACACTTGAGTACTTTACACAAAAAATTGAAAAGTAAAGTTATTAATTAGAAAAAATAACAGACTTCAAAACTAAAACTAAAAAGTAGAAAATAATTTTTAATTACTTCAAAGCAAAAAGTATTAGAGGCCAATCAACAAAATTATTGATAGTTATATACCTATTTACAATTTATATTCAGTTAATTTTGGAGTCAGCCGAATGTCGTTCGAAATTTTGTTGCAATGGCAATTTAAACGGTCCTTCGTGGCTGGCACCGACTCTAAAAATAACTCATTATAAATAGGTATAAATAACTATTAATAATTTCGTTGATTGGCCTATAATAATTATTTTATTATTGATGGACAGCTTGTTACGTATTACGTGTTACGTATATGTTTTTAGTGAAGCGTATCTTGTACATTTTTGTGTACGTACTATCATACCACAGACCACCCACCCCTAGGTAGTCTATGTATCGTACACAAGTTTCATTTGCCATATTAAAAATATATCAAAAGCGTTCAAACCATCCTTTTAGACTTTCGCGCTTTGTATTCATAATTATATAATTATTTACGGGTCTTACACACGAAATAGTTTTATTTACCTTGCCCGACGTTTCGACCAGGTTACACTGGCCGTGGTCACGAGCTGACTGGAGAGGCGAGCTGTCATTGTTAATCGCTGTGAGTAGTTTCTGAAACTACCCTCTGCTGATCTTGTATTATTGGAAAGTCCCGGCATACAACACTCACGGTATCCGCGGGTGTATTCGACGATAAGTCACGAGATTTAAGTTTATCGATCACTGGATTCCACGACGGTGACAATTTAAAACCATCTTCCCTATGAAAATTTTTGAATTTCTTGATTTCAATAGCTTCTCGCACTATCCGAGGATAGTAGTGGCGATCGGTGGACAGGATTTTAGGTTGGTGGAGCTCAATCCAGTGGTCAGTCCCAGCGTTAATGACGTGGTCCGCAATGGCTGACTTATACGTCTGGCGGTTTTTTACAGCTGCGATATGTTCTTTGACCCTTTCCGCGATCGTGCGTTTAGTCTGGCCGTAAATAAAACTATTTCGTGTGTAAGACCCGTAAATAATTATATAATTACAAACCATCCTTGTTTTAAAATTGTCGTCTCGTCTTGCACAGCGGGTAGCCGTGCCCTATGACGAAAAGGTAGATACTACCGGCTCTGGGCGATGACGACGAGAGTCAATTGCTTTAAATTGCTACAGCAACTTGCAATTGAATGTTTTTAGTTTCTCAACGGAAATGGCGAACCAAGCATGCATCAAGTATAAGATTAACAAGAAGCAAGCGCGGCGTGTGTATGAGATACTTCGCTTGAGAAACACGAATACCTCGGACAAGGCGGCGTATCTGAACTACAGACTGGCAGTGAAGAACCGACTCAACGCGCCTTTCCAGGTAGGTACCTACCTATGTTATCAAAATTAAGGAAGATAAGTTCAATAATAATTCGTTTCTTATTATTATAATCTTTATTTTGCAGTCCACAAGGTCCAAGTTAGTATACATTATTAAAACCTACGCAATTACCTTTAATAAGATGATCCATCTATAAGGTATTTAATTTTTTTTGCCCAAACTGGTTAGGAGAACTTTGGGTAAATTCGCCAACGCTATGCACCAGCTTTAGTATGACATTCGCACTGTGACGTTTATTCTGTTGTGGAAGGTGTTTCGAAATGTGACGTGGTTCACGCAATAATATGGTCTAAGCGCTGTCTCCATAATCCACAGAAAAAGAAACTTGAAATGAAGAAGCTTCAAAAAGTGCTGAAGCCCGACGAGTACGCAGCTACAATTACAGCGACCGGCGCGAGCGAGACACACGGCCGCCTTTCCAGCCAGTTCCTCTCCCTCGAGGAGGAATACCGTCGCGTCATCCACCGGATGAACTTAGATATTGTGTAATAAATTATGGGCGCTACTATCCTTTTTGAATATACAAGTACTTATTGGAAATTGATGTATTACATACAATAATAGGTAGGTGTTATGAGTATAATCTTCATAATCTATGTTATTAGTTTGGTAGCGCTCAAAACGTCTTAAATGTGATAGTAATCTTAATCGTCGTATCCTCGTAAAAACTTATTTAAGTAAAAACAATTTTTACAAAATTATTTTTTTACAGTTTCAACATTGCTACATTTTACCAAATGATAATTTACAATTAAAATATTATTATTATTTAAAATTCCCGACAGTTTACCGCGTTTTAAAAAATAGGAGTAAGATGTTAGTTAAGTAGTGGCGAGATAAAATTGATGTTTACAGTTTTAACGTTATTGCATAATTTTACCGAATCTTTAGATATTATTATTGATAATTCCTGACGAATTAGCACATTAAAAAAATGGCATGTATCATAAATGTCTTATGGAGGTCAGTACAATATAAGAATCGGTCAATACAGACCGGAAGGGTTTTATTTATTACAGTTGATGTACCTACGTGATTGATTATAAAAAAATAATGTTATTTTTCAATAAGTACCTATCTTAATATTAACGGATCCCTACTCAGTTAAAATTATTATTGTGCACAAATTAGATTATAGAATTAGAACAGATTTGAGTTTCTACTTCAAAATGTTTTAAGTAATTGAGTACTACCCATTACGTTTTAAAAACATAGTTGTATTAGTGTATGTATGATGTACCTACGCCCAATTTAAAAAAGAAAAATAATTATAAGCGGATTTGATGTCTTTTCCAGGGGTACACAAATGGTGGATCAAAGATTTGAATTTGCTGTGTAGGTGTGTTACTTGTTAATATTAATTGTTAAAAAGTCATACGTGTTCAGAAGTTAGAATTTTGTAAGGATTGTTCCTAACAAGTACGTTCTTTGTTAAATGAATTGTGAATTTACCAAATCACCGCTTTACAGTTTGAACATTATTTTACCGAAACACGATTTACAATTAAGATATTTATTATTATTACTATTTATAATGAGCGACAGTTTACCACATAAAAAAATAGAAGTTTGATGTACCTATTATTATTAAGGCTTGTTTTTATTATTACAATTGTTTGTATTTCAATAATCTTATTAAATTTCTGTATGCTTAGTCAGTTTAAATTATTATTGTATACACAAATTTGACTCGAGCGAGCAGTTTTAAACTTGTACCTAACATTTAGCGGGTACTATCCATCATTATTTTAAAAACCTAGTTAGAAGACTAATAGTAGTCCCTGTATGACTGAGGTACGCCCAATTTTAGTAGTAATAATAAAATGAAAATTATGTGAAAATTATAAGCGGATGAGCGGACGTCTTTTTCAATGGTACGAAGGGTCTTGGATCCATGATTTGAATTCGCTGAGTAGATGTGTTACTATTAGGCGGACCGCTTACTCAGACCACGCCTGCGACGTTACAGGGATGCGGGGCGAGGCGACTGGAGGGATCTCGCCCCGCGCCCCTGTGCCGCGCAGGCGTAGTTATAAACGGTCAGCCTATATTTATGAGAACTGATATAGGTAGGTAATCCTTTTTAGATTTTAAAATAAAGTCATGCATGTTCAGAAATAAGAATTTAGTTAGGATTGTTCTTGTTACTTATCTGTCAAATGGATGCAAGTAATTTTTTTTAAGAATTAAACTCGGTTTCTATGTATTTAACTGCTTTTATTGCTCCGCTTACATTTCTGGTTAGGTACATACGGCTTTATAATATATATCTAATAATAAAAAAACACCGCCCATGTCCAGACTGAAAGTACACTTTAGAAGACAAAAGGCCGGATAGGCTCATATGATGAGAATTTCGCTTACCTCCGTAGCACTACGCTTAACGTATAATGTATTGTTAGAGTAGAACTAGATGGACTAACACAGAATTTGCCTCTGCAATGTGGTATCCTCCTTATTAGAGAATTTACGACTTTTTGACCCAAGAAACTCAACTGCAAGGTTAAGTCAATTCGGGTATCTACCTATACCTACATTTTTTTGGTTGTCTATCCGTCAGCTAAATAACTAAACACTACTGAGCCGATTGAGCTGACACTTGGAATGAGTATTACCTACCCTGACTATACGTGACTTAAACAAAAATTAGCACTTTTAAGCTTAATATTTCGCAAATGGATACACACACCCACTTTTTGAAAGACCTATGAAACGATACCCCACACCATTGGATATACGAGAAAAAAAATCATCCCCACTTTACGTGTTAAAGACTTAAAAAACTTTATTTCAATATTTTATTTTACCACTGTCGGTCGGCGTAATTAATATGTATCCCACGCTGGTATCCCATGCCAAATTACAACTTTCTAGTGCTTGTTTTTACTACGGAACCCTAAAAAACACGTAGGTAATTTTACTATTCTTTAGAAGTATATTATAATGTCCATAAATATATTTAGCCCCAAGATCGATAAATCGATCTTGAACGTAGTTACGTTCAATGCCGCCCCGGGTAGTTAAGTAGGTACATAACAACTCAAAAATATGGCGCCTCCACCGGAATATCAAAGAATTGCAAAGCTGAAGTGGCAGTGGGCTAGGCACATCGCTCGTAGAACTGACGGCCGTTGGGGCGGAAAGGTTTACGAGTGGCGACCACGTATCGGAAGACGCAGCGTAGGCAGGCCTTCCACAAAGTGGACCGACGATCTGGTGAAGGTCGCGGGACCCAGCTGGATGAGGCTAGCGAAGGCCCGGCGTCGTGGAGATCCTTGGGGGGAGGCCTTTGTCCAGCAGTGGACGTCTGCAGGCTGATATGATGATGATGAAACAGGACTAAGTAGGTACAATATTTCCTTCGCCAGCGCTGATAATAATCAAAACAATATTATTGGCCGAAACTTGTCAATTCAAAACTCCCAAACCTATCTAGATCACAACGACGTTCACTCTCAAAATATCTAGCTAGTCTATCAAAATGAAATGGGAAAGGACCATTTGATAATAGCCATTTTGAGAGACTGGACATTTTCAGAGTGAAATCGATCAATCCATTCATCTCCCAAAAACATGGCATGATAGTAAGTAATTTGTGATAGTGTAAGGAAACAAAAATAAAATAAAAAATGATTTTTATTGAATTAAATTATTTATTACCTGCTATTAAATAATATATCACATTTGAGACAAAACATTTTGAAACAAGATAATTTGAGACATGGACATTATGTGACACTTTACATTCTGAGACTGGACATTGTGACATACTGGCCATTTTTGGAAACTTTTCATTATGGGACACTAGTTGTATGTGCCTACATAATTTTACTTTAATTGATAAAAATATTGTAATATCAGAACCTATTTCAGACTTTACCCACGATGTTTCCTTCACCGTACGAGAACAGTCAGTAAATGTACTTAAGTTTCGAGATAAAACCCATTGGTACATGGCCCAGCCGGGGATCCAACTAACATTACCCGAACCTAAATATAATATCGCTGAGAAATGTTCAGATGGGTATTAGTCAAGGCCGTTGCAAATAAGAATGGCTAGATATTAGGCTTATTAAATTAGGTTTTTATGATACGATCCGTCCAGTTTATACCTACCAATTCGTCCAAGTCTTTTTTGTCCAAACCCAAAAGTCTCATTTTGTACAGATATAGTTACCCTTTTGTACAGAAAATATTAAAAACTTCATAAAATATAAGTTAATGGCAACTGGTAGGAATTTCTGTAATAATCCAATTAGACTAACACCACTCATCATCCAAATATAATGTAGGTATTTTTCAACACACTTGATCAAATGGCTCTTATTGCACCGCTTTTAGGTTCATAAAGCACCTTATAAAAGACGCGTACTTTTTACTTTACATTACCACACTACAGTTTTTTTTTATCAGCAAAGAATTTTTATGTGTTAAAAATAGTAAAGTGTAATTAAATAATATTATTAATAAACATTTCATCAAATTATTTATTTTTATTAACAAATTAACATTAGTTTTGGTTATAAATATGTACATAAATAAATATTCAGTTTATTATACTTTTTTGTTAAAGTCTGATGGCGGTTCGTTTCTTCGCCTCTCCTTCCACCTGCATGCACATAAGTATTATTATAAAGTAACTTAACCAACAGACACGGCGCGCGAATTTTTTTCACAGATATATTGATATGTGTTTTGTGATTATTTTCAAAAATACAGAGTGGAATAGAGCCTTCAAGAGATGAAGAAGAGCCATTCATTATATGACGCCACTACATATACTTACCGAGACACAAAATGTAAGAGATAGCCTGTTGCGGTTTAAATCAAAGGAGCTTACATTTTTATTTATTTTCCTCTCTAAAGTGTGTTGAAAAAGGTATTATGACACGCGTGAGCATTGGTCATTACACACACATCTCGGCTTCGTTACACACTCCGCTTCGCCTTGTGATGTGTAATCCAGGCTCGAGTGTAATGAAATGACCAACTTAGCTCACTTGTATCATCATGTACTATTTAAATGTTTGTGGCCGAGATGTAACGTTCTTTAGCAGTAAACCAATCAAATGTTTCAAATGAAACGGGTTTAATTTTTTAAAATATTTTAACAACTACTGTACATGGTAAAACAATTTTTTTCAAATCCACTTATAATGCATGGTTAAAAAGTATTTTTAAAGTATAAATTTCATTAAAATACCTAATAAAAGCAGAATGCAGATATACAATAATTCAAAACCGCTGTATATAAAATAAGGTAATGGAAGAAAATATCGAATAGGATCGTATCGTCAAAAAAGCAAATAAGTCTTGTAAAGTTCTGAGTAGGTACTTAGTAAAATAATTTCATATAACTTGGATATGACGTTGAACCACAGAATAATTAATTGGACAAGTCTGAACGTTACATTTAATTAAAAACTACTTGAATTAATCGAATTATTAAACCTAACAATGTTGTTTAATTATGTTTTATACGTACATAGAGTACTATTATAAAAAGTTGCTTAGCTAAATATACAGTTGGCCTGATTTCTAGAATGCCATAATAAAACTAAAAGCTTTAAATTTTAAGTCACATGCTTTTAAAATACTATTATCTTACCACCTAGAGGCTGATTCTGGAGGCACACACATCAAAAGAAAGTAGAGCTATGTTGTCTACATATTTTTTCAAGAACAAAAATACACAGTAACAAAAAGGATTAAATAAATAAGCGAGACAGCTAGAAGAAATCATACATCACAAATAAAATTTTGAGTGTGTAACTCCATTTCGTCCCAATGTAAAATGTATAAGATCAATAAAGCAAAAACATCCCAACACTTTGCAAGAAAACTAGTAGGTACCTACATAAAAAAACAGGACAAGTGCAAGTAGGACTCGCGCCCTGAGGGTTCCGTACAAACTTAATTAAAGAAATAATCAGATAATCGTTAATAAAATTTGTAGTTATATCACATGGTACTAACATAAATGGTTAACGGACTCATAAAGTTAAGTTTGTTGGTACAAGAAAAAAAAAAATTTTTGTGATGTAACTACAAATATACGGTTTCCGGATTTTTTCCTTTGCTTGTGCTATAAGACCTTCTTGCCAAATTTCAAGATTCTAGGTCAACCGGAATTACCCCATAGGTTTTGATAACCAAGATACTCAAAAATGCGGCAAAATCGGCCATATCTTCTGACTGCGTTGACTTAGAAATTTGATTTTTTACAGCTCTAAGGGGACTGCAGACCTCAGTATCTGATACTAATTTCAACTGGATACGTCCACGCGTTCCTGAGAAAAATGGTTTTGACAGACAGACAGACGGACAACGGAGCGATCCTATAAGGGTTCCTTTTTTCCTATTTTGAGTACGGAACCCTAAAAAACAACTAACACATAACATCGCGAAATATATCAAGAGAGCAATTTTTACACAATTATGAAATATTGATTATTCTGTGAAAATACTTTTTGTTTTTATACACCCTTACGTTGGAATGTATATATTAATTTAACATGATTAGTAATCTCATTCGAAGCTATTAGCACTTGACCTGGCCACACCCGGTGAAATCTATGAAATATTTTATTATTAATTAACTAAACTAGTTTAGCTACAATGTGTTATTGCTCTGGGTAGATAAAATTGATTACGAGTGTATTTATCATTCTAATAAATAGTTCTAAAAGTACTAAGGCATGGAAAGTGGTTCGTCATAACTCAAACCCGTGTTAGAGAATGTTGATTGGCCTATGATTTCCAGATTGCCATAATAAAAATAAAAACTTTAAATTTTAGGTCACATGCTTTTAAAATACTATTATCTTACCGCCTAGAGCTGATTCTGGAGGCACACACATCAAAAGAAAGTATGTAGAGCTATGTTGTCTACATATATTTTTAAGAACAAATAAGATGTAATTAAAAGGTTTAAATAATTAAGCGAGACAGCTAGAAGAAAAAATACATCACAAATAAGATTATGAAATAAAACTTGTTCGAGTGTAAGACCCGTAAATAACTATATAATTATTACAAAGCGCGAAAGTCTAAAATGTACTAATGTGAGAATGGTTAGAAATGTATTTACGGTGACGAACCACTTCTCGGCCTGTTTGCACCTCGTGGGTGATGTGAGGCTATTTGTTGGGAATGAGGAGTTGCCAGTAGGTATTTCAGATTGTTAATTATTATATAATTATAAAGTGCTAGTAGTGAAATTTACTAAGATCTTGATTAATGTGATCGAGATGCGTTATCTGCTATGTAGTACATCTCTCCAAACCATTCGCCGTGTTCATCCAAATACCTGCGTACAATTAAATTTAAACCATTATATTGTATCTACCGACCATGCCTTCGAGTTTTCGGCTAAGAAAAACACCGTTAGGTTACCAGTATACAATACAACCAACAGTTGATCAGGCTTATCCCGAAGAAATATTTGCTAATAACCATCGTGGGAGCCTTCAAGGAAGCCTCTCAAGTGATTAACAGAGTGCAGCGTGGTCACCACCCAGTGAACTGAGGGTTTGGTGGGGGATGTCCTATCACGGAGTAAAGCAGCTCCATTTCTGTGAGAGGGGGTAAAACCAACGGCCAAAGTTATTCATGATACCGTCTTAGATATTGTAGTAAAGCCCCACCATGTTCAAAATATACCGTGGGCTTTCTTGCAAGACTGCATGGCTATACGGCAAGCAATGCACTACCCAGGCCTATATTGCGAGCAATATTCCGGATGTTGTGAAGTCTGAAGATTGGACAAGGATTCCTCGGCTCGCCCACATCTTAAACCCACTGCGGTCGGACATAGCCTGTTTAAAAACGCTAGAGTAATTTGGAGTTGCAGTGCCCAAGATTCCAAAGGCAACTATGCGTAAAGCATTAGACGCGTGGCCTGACCAATTGAAGGCCTGTGTTGGATCAAAGGGTGGACATTTTGAGTGAAAATATTTTATCCCTAGTTTATTTAGATATTACTCAGATGTCCCCTTATAATTTAAGAAAATATTACATCGTAAAACCATCTTATCAGCATTTTCATTTGTAACAGACTTTATGGCCAGACTAGGTATATGTAATACGCCTCCGTAGCCCAGTTGGTGGTGACTCTACCTGCTGTGCTTGGAATCCCGGCCGGGGCAAGCATTTATCTGACCGATAAATGCTTGTTCTCGGGTCGCGAAACAGGGAGGAGGGAATCCTACCTAATGCGGCGGTATGAGTGAGTGTGTAGCGTTTATTATTTAGTTACATAAACCCCTTAAAGCATGTGTAGTTAATTTTGAAAGACCTTACATATAATGATAACTTACTGAACAAACATGTCGATGTGTTTCAGCACGAGTTTGAGTTTGAAGTCCGGCATTTGTGTAGCGTTGAGGAATTGTGGCAGCTTGACGAAGAGCCGCGCGAGGTGGATGGCGCCGTACACCCGGCACGGGAGGTGCTCCGTGCCCTCGCGCGGGATTATCTGCCACTTTGACACCTATAGACATTTATTTATTTATTCCGCTAAGCAACGCAAATGAGTTCTTGATACTAGATGAGAACGATACCATCAAAATGCCTTCATAACACCTCAGAAATTATGAATTGAACACATTTAAGATTTTTTTTGGCTTTGACCTAATATTGTTTATATTTATTGAGTTTTCCCTAAAATTCTTTGCTTAAACTCACGATTTAATTAGACATTACTCGTTATTTTACCTTGTCCAATAACAGAGACAACGGGGTCCGCGTTGTAGGAGGCACCGACGCGCCCGTCTGGGCAGGCAGCGCCCAGTTTTCACTCAAAGACGACCCGCTGCTCCCAACGCTGCAGTGAAATCATCTTAATTTACATAGGTGACTGGAAATTCGACCTATTCCTTCAAAGAGGTTATACTTGGGGTAATTTGCAACCACTTAACCCCTATCAACTAGAGGTCGACATTGAGAGGATTCCTATAGTAACTAGTAACGGTGTTTTTTTTCAGACTTGTTATGTTTCACAAAGTACCCCAAGAATAGAGTAGTTTTGTTACAACTAGCTTATGCCCCGCGACTTCGTTCGCATTAAAAAGGATCGTATCTATATGTTACATATACTTCGCCCGGAATTAGTTGACGGCTGAATGAATATAGTCACAAATTGTTTGCACAGAATTGTCATAGGAAAATCAAGGAATAGCTCTTAACTTCCCAGCCACCGGTATACGTGTATACAAAGTCATTAGGTATATTAGCCGACCACGTCGCTGCGTTCTGGGTAAAATCCCACTACTACAAATGCGAAAGTTTGGATATTTGTGAGTTTGGGATGTTTGTTGCTCAATCACGCTATAACGGATGAACGGATTTTAATGAAACTTGGTACAGTGATAGCTTCTTATCCTAGAATAACATAGTATACTTTTTAAAACGGATGAAGTAGCGGGGCGTCCATTAGTAATATTTATCTAGGAAAAACGGAGTGCACTCGTTATTCAACTCACAGCCTTAATTATATTAGTGAAAGTAGAGGTACGGTTGACCGCACGTCAGTGGAAACAGTTTGATCTTGAGCTGGCCTAGCCTATTAAGGAGTTTCAATACTATGAGACCAATTTCTACAAATTTTGTTTCCATTGACGTGTGGTCGACCGTACGAGTGGATGAAAAGAAAAATAATGGATGAAAGTATAACTTTAAAAAAATATAAAAATAACGATTACTTTTTAAACAGGAGAGGTTAAAATACGCTTTGTGCAAAACAAAGATGAGCAAGAAACCTTTGTAGAAACCCTGTTAGAACTTTCTTACTAACCATAGACCACAAAACACGATAGAGTTTCCGCATAAAAGGACTTGTTGAAAAAATGAAAGTACGGGTGTACCGACGTGGTGGACCAAAAGACAGAAATTTACAATGGCTCATACACTGATTTTATACGGATTTTAGGTGTATTCAGGTACATATTAGGGGTATACATACATTAGATGCAATATAAAATATACCTATACCATTGATTGATTCTACATTATTTGAACTGTAAAAAATTGAACGACTGAATACAGAAAAATACATAGATGGCGCTGTTTCACAATGTCACCTTTGCTTCCTACTAGTGGGCTATAGGATACCAACGGGAAAAATTTTTTTACGCGGGCAAAGCCGCGGGAAACAGATAGTTGAATTATAAAAGAGCAGACTGCTGCTACGGAATACATGCATGGCATGATTTTAATGTATGATAATTTATAATCTCTGTTTTTATTATTAATGTTTTTGGTGTCTTTTCAGCACATGCATTAGTGATTGCGAGACAGGCGAATGAATATTTACCTTGACGAGAGTGTATCTAAAATACGCGGCTCGCCTGTGGAAGTAGACGGTGCTGGTTCCCCGTTCTCAGATTGGGGCACGCCTGATTTGTGAGAGCGAAGCCTAAACACAATTTAAGGGGTGGATGAGAGCCAACGACTGGAGCGTCGATTGCGCGACTCCTTTTAATTTCCAATTGAAACGACGATATCTAAAAATATGTCAAAATATATCTCTCGAATAATGAACCACATTCCAACCATGTTCTCAGGGTGGCAATATTGCACGTGTACCATTGGGACTGTTGTTCGCAGCAATCAAAAGGCTGCAGGGCCTTTGGAGACAGTGACAGCCACTATTGGCATCTGCTACTTCATTGAATTGAGTGACAAAATTAGCATAACAGATTATTAGCTTGCCTTTCCTTCCAGGCTTTGAAAGATTAATTGTAACTACACTATTTTAAAAATTATTTCATTGCAATTCAAAGATACGTATAGTTCACTCAAGCTACTTTATCTAACCTATTTGTTATACATACGATTATCTGGAAGCATATTTCGTTTCAATACAAAATCTTAAAACTTATCGCAAAATCAGAGCAAAAGAAGCAAGCGCATACGAGTAGAACCTCTCAAAGCATATGAAGCTAAAACATTCGCTCAGCAGAAGCACAGAACTGGCAGACGTATGCTCACCATACCTTGTTCATGTGATAGTATATTACCTCTAAATTATAAAACAAAAAAATTAAATGAGTTTAATAACATTTTAGCAGGCATAAAAAATCCAAAATTAAAAACAAAATGATCGTAAAGTTCATTTGTACCTACTGAATAAATTTAGAAGGCTGAAGACAATACCTTGTAGGTTGGGTCCTGTCAGCAGATAAACATTTCAATTCTATTCCTCTAGTTACAACTAATGAGTTCCTATCTAAAAGTACCCAAAAGAACATTTTCAAACACTATGTCTCTGGTAAGGTCAAAATCTGATTTTTTACTGGGATTAGCATTCCTTTTGAATTTCTAATTAATTCACAGGCAGAATTTTCTGTAACACGTTTCCCAGTAGGATTGGTTTTAAGCACAGACAGAACACAAAAAAAGCTCGATGGTTTTATATTTTTGTGGTTTTAAAAACGCTTACAAGTGTTTAGCTATTTTTTGTAGCGCCTAAAACTTCTATCCGCAGTATTGATTTTTTTGATATCCCACTTTGCCAAGGTTTGCAGCAAATTCGAGGATGTCTAAGCTGATTAGGGACATAGAAAGCAACCATTGAGCAAGAAAATTATTCATCTGAGTTGAATATGTTTTTAGAAACCTAGAGTGACATTTTGCTGCAAGATCGCTGCCCGTCTGGCACAGTTCGGCATTATTACGATGACAATATCCTGTGCAGCATTTTCTACATCATTTCGAAGGAATTTTTCGTGCAGTGCGAGCATGAATTTAAAAAAAAAGCTACTCCCTTATGGATGAGTAACAAAAGCATTTTAGGGGGTGCCAAAATCGTGCCAAATGTATATCGAAATTGATACTCACTCACACATTCTCATTTTCAAACTCCATATAAATTTGTATGAGCAACTTCCTCCCGCTAATCCGCTTCATTTGTCCGCACCCCCCCTGATTTTGACACAGAATTTTTCATCGTTTCCCATACTAAATTTGCAAGATGCGATCTCCACAGGGAGCGCGCGCGCGACAAAAGAGGTTCGAATCTCCTTGAGTGCGAGAGTGAGACATAGGTAAAGTATATTAATGGTTCATATTCATGTTAAGACTGCAGCGGCACGGCGACGAGTGCTTTCCGACTGACATTTTAAGAGTGACATATCAAAACGGCACTATAGAGTAAAAATATAGCATGCGCTATATAATAAGAAGAGAAGAAGAAGAACAGAACGCAATAGGCTAGGGCTGGAACACGTTTCCGCATCAAGTTACTGACCTTCTTGCCAAGTTCCTGGTGCGCCTGGAGGCGCGACCTTCCCTCACTTTTCCCGCGCTACTGGTGAGGTTCTGGTGTTCACTTGCCAACATCACTTTATGCGTGGCTGGTATGTCACTCGGTTCAAGCTTCACAGTCGTCTCTTCGTGGCTATTCACTTCCACAGCTGCTAAATAAAGTGTTATAATTTACAATAGTGGTTTTAAGTATAAAAGAACTACATGTTCATGAAGCAAATTCTAGAATATCGCGTGTTAATATTGTGTTTAGACAGAGCTAAAGAAACCCAGTAACTTGTTGAAGGCAGAAAATGTACTGTTTTATGATGAATCCCATGACTATGAGAATGGGGCTGGTTACCACATACAAAAATGTACATTTCACAAACGTTTTGTTAGCTACTTATTTTAACATATATACAAAAACCAGAAAAATGATTATCCAAAAATACACCCAGCGCTATGGATGTGGACACTATGGATCAAGCTGAACATGTGTTCAGCTAACGTTAGATGCAAGCCAGGGCACTTCAGGGCAGAAAGTATACCTTCCTTTTTTGGTTTCATTTAAGTTCCTGTGAGATATATATAATACCTCGGCACTTGTCCCCTTGTCCGGCGGCAGGTGGGCGAACTCTGGGACCCTGGGACTCTTCAAGTTCGCCTCGACGGCGAGGGCCAGTTCGCCTACACGCCATCAAGTACAATACAAGTGGACAGGCAGCCAGACAGTCGTTGGGCTCATTATGTAGACACATTATTTAGTAAATCGCTTGGCTCTATATACGAATCGTCTCATACCTCCGTTTTTTTCGCCGTCCATGGGATCCGGTGGGAGGTGCGCGTACTCCGGCATCTTGGGAGACTTGAGGTCCTCTTCCACCACGGAAAGGTTGGGCTCGGACGCTGGCTGGCTTTCGCCCTGCATCTCGCTTTTACCTTCTTCTTGACTGTCCGTATTTACATACAATACAATATACTTTATTACACAAAAGTATACAGTTAAAATAAGTTAATTTAAACCCATTTTAAGTGAATATTTTCTACTGTACTATTCACACATTTTCGTAAGGGAATTCATCTGTGGGGAAAGAATGCAATGACACCCAGAGCTTGTTGATCAACAAAGGCAGAAACTACTAAGATAATAAAAAGTATTAATTAATTTAAAGATTAAGTAGAGTTTAGTGTACTAATTTATTTAAAGAGTACTCTTTCTCTTTCAAATTAGGAGGGGTGTGGTTCTAGCATAGTTTCAGGAATTATTTACCTCCTAGAATGCTGGATATCTAACTTGGTATAACTTAAGTATAATTACGTTCGTGTGTATTTTTGTGTTGAGAGCAATATGCTTACGCGTCGAGGAACCGCCCGCAGACCTCCTGGTACTGGCCGTGCTCCTGTTTGTAGAGCAGGTGCCCGCGCAGGATGAAGTCGAAATACACGCGCATACCATCGGCGACCTCGCGCACCAGATTCAATCTGCCGATGGTTTATCGATAAATGTCCAGATTCGTCGCCTTAACCCAAGCCACATGCACGCGTTAGTCGCTAGTGTCGTGAGATCGATCACACTTTTTCACTGATGAAAACTCATCTACCAACGACCTGTTTCATAAGCAATTAATGACAGAATTTGATTAGAATGAAAACTATTTTACGACTCGAACTACCGTAGCAATTCAAGAAGTTAATTAATTGCTCAGGAAGATCGTAACGTTGTGGAACCGATGGCCGCTGCTCCGGACGAGTTCTGGCGTGGAGACCGAGCACTGGTGACCTTCCAGATGGACGTACGTGTGTGACGTGTTAGCGGCATAGAGTACCTGCAGGAGACGTCCAGCAGGTCCGGCCGCTGCGGCGGGTCGTGGCGGCCGCGCGTAGGACGCCACGCGCCGGCGCGCGCGAACCACTTGACGAACGATTCGAGAATCTGCGCGGCGCACGGCGAGGCGGGCACGCGCGACAGCCACCCGCGCTTCACCACCAGGTGGTAGTCAAACGTGAGTCGGTTCCTGCGCGAATGGGCAACAGTTCTGTCTGTGCTGATACAAAAGACAGTCGCTAAGCGCTCCGCTTATTTTCGAAACCAGAGTTTCTAAAGCAGTTGTTAATTATTATTACTTATTTGAAACCCAGGTGCCTAAAAAGAAAACTGGTTCGAATACATTATCAAAGAATCTTGCTTCTTTTTCGCAAAGTTTTTCTGGTTTCGAAAACGGCCCGATGGTCGCTGTACGACGGGAAAATTGACCACATGGCAAAAAGGTGCCAAACTGGTGTTCTAGAATTCAATAAAATTACTAATTTCTATATCAATTGAAGAATTAGAATTCGTCAATCATTGTATCAGGGCACCGTTTTTGGTCAAGTTACTTGCTTCAACCGCAAAATATAGCGTCTCGGTAGAGAAATTTCATTCTATTCGGTCTCCCAACCGTTAATTATATAATTTGAAATAAATGACCAACCAATATAGTTGATTTCCAAAATAGTATCCATAAAAAAGACAACTACCGAAGATTGTTTCTCTTCAGCTGCTAAGGTTTAATATTTGCCCATACATGTCCTAGTTAAAGAACACTTCATAACAATATCGAAGAGACTTCGATTCGAAGTAAGATGCTGAGATGGAATGGAAACCAGGAAGAAAAAATCTTGTCGGCCCATTTCGTTCCTATGGAGCTGGTTTGAATTGAAAGCTTTCAAAGGGAGTCGATTGTATGGCACACGCACTCACTCTCTTTTTTTTTCTAAACATCGTGTAGCCAAACCACAGATTACTAACAGGCTTGACATAAAAATCCGTACCCAGGCTGGGGCGCCGGCGGCGCGGGCGGGGTGGTCCATTATTGTGATATACCTGAGTGCAGACGGCAGGTTGATATGCGCCCGGCCGGACTGCGCGTTGGGCGGCGGCGAATGGGGCTGCGATCCGGAACCGGAGCCCGAGGAGTCGGTGTCGCCTACCTCGCCCTCTGACACATATACAAGGAGAACCTATCAGATTTGTCACAGTAACTCTGATGAAACCACACATAATGTCCTCTCGCAAGTCGTAACTCCTGATTGTCCATTACAAGTACACAAGATTATTTACTCTGTTACATAAGTTCGTTATTTACTCTGTTGGCTCTAAGCTTGAAACTCGAACTCGAATAGGATATCTCGATACATGACTCGAGACTAGACTAGAGAGAAAAACAGGAGCGCCAAGGATCGCAATCCTGGCACACCTCTTTCTTTCGCTTCATCATCATTCATTCACAATCAGCTGCTTGGATCTGCGCCCAAGCGCGATATATCTACTAGCGGATGGTCGAGTGTTTGCAGTTCTGTGAGAAGTATATGAGCGATGTCCACCATCACCTTATATTTGTTTAATATTTTATTTTGGTTTATTTGACTTTAAATGACGTTACAAGTGACGTGACGTTAAATTATTTGTTCTCAATTTTATGTAATAATGTAATGGTAGTCTGGATACTGTACCTAATAAATTGATTATTGAAATTATATTACCTATATAAATGTATCTAAGTATTGGAAGCAGATGATCATGATTTCTGTTGCACTCGTTAATTTGGATTTTAAATGCGTGCGTTTCTTCCCATGGTACTACCGGTGGTACCACAGGAAACATATTTCTTCCCATTGTACCACTATGCGGTGGCAACTCTGTGTTATTGCGATGTATAATCGTTACTGTAAAGTTTCATCAAAATCTGTTCCGTAGATTTTGCGTGAAATAGTAACAAAAAACAACATCCTCACAAACAGCCTTACAAACATTCGCCTTTATAATATCAGTAGGATAAGATTAAAATGAGCTCGGAAATGTTAGTTTATGTACCACCACGGGCAATGAAAATTTTAAATTTAGGTGGATAGGATGAAAATTTTACCCGTTGTACCACCTATGGTATCATGGGAAAGAAAATGTACCCGTGGTACCACCGGTGGTACAATCTGGTGGAAACACGGGCGTCGCACCTTTAAAATGCCAGTTAGTAAGTAAGTATGCAAGTAGATATTTTATTTTTTTGCTTTGCCTAATATCTTTGTCAGTGGTCACAACTACATTTGTGCAGTCGGCCCGAGAAGTGGCTAGTCACCTTAGGGATTACAGTAGTATGCAGGCAGGCAATGGTTGCATTGTAGTGTCCAGAAATTATATTTACGGCATGTAAATGATGTTTTTTAATAGATGCTCAGATACATGCTCAATCTTGCTTGCGCAAATTCCAGGTCTGCACAAGCATGTATGTAAGTACGCAACGACGGCAAAACACTGTTTTAAGACCTGTGGTTAAGACACAGAACACAGAAAAAGCTCGCTACGCTCCCAGGGTTAAGAAGACAAAACGGTTACTGCTTGCTTGTGCAAACCTCAAATTTGTGCAAGCAAAATTGAGCATGTGGGGTTTATGACAAGTAATTCAGGAATATAATTAAAAATCTATAATTGTAAGAATATATTTTTGACAAACCACTTTCCGTGCCTTACTACAATAATACAGAAAAAATATACCATCAGGCTGGGTGCTGCTGGAGGACCCATCATCGCTGAAGCCGAGGCGGGACCGCTTGAAGGAACCCGCGCCCGGTGTGCCGCCGCCCTTCTTGCGCTCACGCCGGTACAGGTAAGCCCCGCTGAGTAGTACAGTATAACACATATTATTATTATTTAATAATATACAGACCCTTCGAGATGGGTCAGGTGAGTATAAGAGTAGCTATTGCCCCCTGTGTCTACAATTAAAAGAATGGCTGCTTTTAATTATTTTATGCAATTCTGCAATTAATCCTACTTCCTACTAATATTATAAAAACGAAAGCTTGTAAGGAAGTTTGTTACTCTTTCACGCAAAAACTACCGAACAGATTTTGATGACACTTGGCACAGTGATAGCTTATATCCTGGAATAACATATAGGCTACTTTTTAACGCGGACAAAGTCGCGGGGCGTCCGCTAATACCCCCAAAGTAACAAAACATCTACATAGAGGGCGCTGTTTTACAATGTACACGGGAAAAACTTTTCTACGCGGGCGAAGCCGCGGGAAAAAGCTAGTATTATAAAAACGAAAGCTTGTAAGGAAGTTTGTTACTCTTTCACGCAAAAACTACCGAACAGATTTTGATGAAACTTTGTACAGTGATAGCTTACATCCTGGAATAACATATAGGCTACTTTTTAACGCGGACAAAGTGGCGGGGCGTCCGCTAATACCCCCTAAGTAACAAAACGCCTACATAGAGGGCGCTGTTTCACAATGTACACGGGAAAAACTTTTCCACGCGGGCGAAGCCGCGGGAAAAAGTTAGTCATACATAAACATTGACTGAAACATAAAATTTACTGCTACGCAGACACGGCAATAGGTAAATATTTCTTTTTCGAGTAGGTAAACTCCCGGGCTCCCTAAACGATCATGCGGCATGACATGCAATACGTGCTGTCACTCATGCATGATCGTCTAGCTGTAGTGATTGACGTGCATGACAAGCAAACTACGTGCTGGCCGTTGCTTCACTGTATTGATTGACAGCAAACATGATGGTCCATCATGCAGCATGACATTCACGTAAACGTTGCATGTCATGCAAGCATGATCGTTTTGGGACACTTTTATGTCGACTTTTCAATCAATTGTTTATCCTACTTCCTACAAAAAAAAGGCGAAAGTTTGTAAAGATGTTTGCGAGGACAATTAATTCCTATGTGGTTAGGATGATAGAACTCTTTCACGCTGTAACGGCTGAACGGATTTTGATGAAACTTGGTACAGTCATAGCTCATATCCTGGAACAACATATAGGCTACATTTTACCGCCTTAAACTGTTCCCGCGGGAAAAAACTTATTCCAAGCGGGCAAAGCCGCGGGCAAAATCTAGTGTTATATAAATATATAAATCTAATCTAAAGGACTATCGAAAAGGGTTATTTGATTAGGTATCACAGATAGATGTATAATAAAATTCCGGAATTGCATAAAATAATTAAAACTAAGTAAATATTCATTATTCTTTACAACCTACAGTTTCGATTTTCGTAATAAAATGACATTAGTTTTTTTTTAAATGCCCAGGTTTGGTATCCCAACTTGCGATGAGTTTTTCTGAAAATGCAGTTCTTAAGTTTTATACATAGGTAAGCGTATATACAGGGCGTCCCACGGCCATGCCACACGGAGGGAATATACATTAAATTAAATATTGAATATAGGATTTTTTACTGAAAGAAGACATCGTTTCATCCTATCTTCAATATTTAATGTACTTTCCCTCAATATGGCATGGCCGTAGGACGCCCTGTATACTTCTCTAATCCCAAATAAGAATGTTTCCCATACAAATGTAATTAGACAAGAACTGGATAATACATAAATAAATATTTTAACACCCACTTACACAAATGTACAAAGTTGTGTGTCCCCAACGAGAATCGAACCCGTGACCTCGGGTGACCGAGTCCAACGACCCAACCACTAGGGCAACGAGGCGGTCAAATATCAAATGTTTTGTGCATGCAAATTATTGCACTTGAATGTACAATCAAAGAATGAAAATGTTAATAATCTTTCTATTAAGATCTAAATATTTATTACTGTTTGTTGTCGTCGCAATTAATAGTTCTATACATGCAGAAACCTTAAATTACCTGGTGGTCAGCGATCTCAATATTAAATAAACACACCTATAAAATGTACAAATTTTTATCTTACCGAGGGCAATCTTTCCAAAGGAATCAAGTGCATTACTCAGATGTAATACTAATATATTTTGTGTGTATGTGATGCATTTCTAGTATTTTAGTACAGTATTTATCTTTAAGAAGATGATTACCTAAGCGTAATTGGTATTGGTTGGGGTGGCAAAATATCTCATAAAGCACAACATTATTTAAGACTATGTTAGTGGGTTTGGAATATATATATACATATATATATTAAGTAAAAAGCGGTCAACATTTTCATAACTTGAGGCAGGTAAATAATAAAAAGACAATAAAAACTTTGGTAAATAAAGACATTGGTTTCCTTTCATTAATAGATTAAATGAGTATCAGGTAAAACAATCATTTGATCTAAAGGAATTGGGTCAAGTATTGTCATGTTGATTAGATCTGGTCAAAAGTTGTTGAAAGTTAAACAAAATGATATTCATATATTAATTATTCTTGGTTCACATTGAATTATGTACCAATAACAGATACTTCCGATACAGCCTCATGTTTTGTTGTGCTATCTCTCTAAACTCAATGCATATTGAATTGGTCATGTTACGATCTAATTTAATATTGTGATGCATGCACCCCTCTTAATATATTAGATTAGGATTAAAATAAATAAATAATATATATATATTTAACTTTGAATAACAATATTTTTTAAATTCTATCGTTTATAGATAAATTTTCCAGAAGAAGAGCAGCAGATGTTATTTCCAGCGAATCATGCAAAAACTAATATGTATATGCGGATTGGTGAAATAGTCCAATGTATTTGAGTTATCTAAATGTAATAAGTAAATTGTGAGGAGCTTGTAACATCAGGTGTATCCTGTCATCATAATGAGAAGGAAAATTATTACTTAAGACTAAACTAACAATTATATTAATGTCAGAATTGGTGTGAAGCCCAAGTCATAGGTCTCTCTCAGTTTTTATAGTCTTGAATAAACTGTTTTGGACAGAACACATAATATTTTATCTTATTAACACTATATTTCTCCAAGGTACCTTTAGTTTCACTTGTGATCTTAGTAACTTTCAGATTGAGCCAAATAAATAGATGATTTACTGCCTAACACTGTGATAGTCAAATTATTTCTTATTTGGAAGATAAGATATAAACACAGGAAATCTACAACATTCATAAGGGTTTTGGCTGTCTTTGTTAAAATTACCTGAATTCATTGAACTAGCACAAGGTGGATTATTACCAAAGAAAGTATTGTTAACAGTTACTACCACACAGCACACTTCAACTGCACTATGTTCATGTCCAACATGGACATCTATATGTCATGTGCATCCATCTTATGCAATCAATAACACTGTGATTGCAACATCCCTCTCAAGTGACTAATAATATTCTGACAGTAGGATTATTGATAGAACAGCATATTAAATAAAATACAATAATAAAATATAGCAATATTCCCCACTAAAATACTGTAGGTTAACAATGCATTAAAATTGAAAGATATATCAGAAAATTGTGACAATAAAAAATGGTGGCAGTGAGCTATTAAAAATAGTGACTGATCTTAAAGGACTTTGTGTGCAGTGGAATTTTAAGAGTGGTGATACAAATTTCTACTGTAGCTTTTGAAACTATAAGTTCTTCATCAAGTGCATTGTAATGCAAACCTAGTAATGTGACCCGATATGAAGAGTACAAGGACAGAAAGTGGTATGTCATGAAATCTTTAAGCTATATATTAAAATAACCTAGTGAGTATATTTAAATTCACTTGATTTGAAATTTCCCACATACCAAGATCTTTCCAATACCCGTCATATTAGAAAAATATTGTCTTACAGTTGAAGCTGAGATTTATCCGCAAGATCACGTTGCAGGTGTCTGTTCTCCACAGTGTCTTTGAGCACAAAGTCCTCACTGACACATCGGTCCCATGAAGAGTTCCAACCTTGGAAATGGATCAGGTATTCTACTGTTCGTCGACCACGCTTGTCCTTATTTTCTATAACCTCCAGCACCTAACATTTAACAAAATAATAGAACGGGAATTTAACAATAGGAGTAATTTATGGTTTTCATTTCAGACCAGTCTCTTAAGGGATAATAATAAATAACAAAAACTTTCTTTTTTCATAAAAAATAGGTACTAGGTATTTATAATAATTGAAGGAAACAGGTAGGAATAACTACATGCAGAACTAGCATAGCTGTGGATATATTATATTTAATTTATAATGTTTAAACTAGCCAATTACAAAATCCATAACTATAATTTTCCTTCAAATACATAGGTAAGTACTTCAAAAAACAGAAATACTTCCAAAATGTCTGCATTATTTGTGATTGTGACTGACTGACCATTGACAAGATTGGGACCGGTAGGAAAATCAATAATGTTGTGTTGTGATAGACGAATATAACCTTAATTGCGCGCAGATGGCAGTTCGGCATAGGTAAAGGTAGCTATGTATGTTTCGTGTACATCTGGTACTACTAACCTTTGAATCGTATAGCACTTTGGCCTTGGTAGGGTCGGGTTCGTAACACAGAACGCGTTCTCCTTCGCTAAACTTGTATCGAATACCTCTAGTAGAAACCATTTTTGTTATAACTTAATTTGTAACAACGATTTAATCACCAAAAACATTTCAACACACAAACACCAAATACATCAGAAGCGATGATCACAAGCGTTCTGGGATTTTTTACAAAAGGAACCCCGACCAAACCACTAAAATGAAATTATTGCATCCGTATTATATACTTTAAAAATCACAGTCAATTATTTACAAAGTGTTCGGATATTAATAACTTAATTTACACGCATTTTTTAAAGATGATCTACCTACTTTGCAGTTGAATTGAATTAGGTTTAGGCATCGCATTAGCGACGCGGTGACCGCAACGGCGCGGCGGCGACGGAGTGTAAACAAAAATTGACAGCTGTCAAATTAGGCTGTGCCTCCCGTCATGCCGTGCCTCCGTTCCTGACGGACGAGCCAGGCTAGACATCGGACCAACAGCGGACAGCTGCCGGAGACGGCTACACTCAGAGAAAGGATCCTTAGGTCAGGTAAGTCTAAATACAAAGTTCTAGCGGCTATATTTCAAATTTGCACTAGGTAGGTTAGGTTGACATGACCCTTGGAGCAAGCGAAGCGAGCGACAGGACACTAAAAATTACGTCAGTAAATTTGACGCAAAAGCAATATTTTTAACGTGCTTATGCCAAGTCGGTATTTCTGATTTGCACAATTTTTGGTATCCTGGACGCTCGCTTCGCTCGCTCCAGGTCACAGAGGATTTATTAGATCCTCCAGGTAGTACATGTCATCCTAACCTACCTAATCTGTGGAAATTTGATGTCAAAACTTTGTCAAAAATGTGTCAAAACTTGGTCAAAACCAAGGAACTTTATGTACTACGTTGTATTATATTAGTTCCATGGTCAAAACAACAACTGACAGCTACCTCCGGCAACTGTTCCTGAGGTGCTTCTTGAAGGCACATAGTACACGATGATGGCCCGTAGGTATTATCTTCTCTTCTCTCTGACGATGGTCTATCATCAGCCTAATGTGCTCGGCAAGCGCGCTGGGCCAAAGTGTACTGGGGCTTATGAGATATTAGAATAAAATTGCTAAAAAATATTCCTAAATGATCAAGATGAGTTTTTCACTCTACAACTAGTGTTTCGACCTTCAAAATTTTGAATTCTACTGCTGTCAGTGCACTGCACACATATCGTGGGAGAGCTCTACTTGTTATCTTGCGCCGGCCGGCGGCGGGCGGCGCGGCGGCGGTGGCGGCTCCGACAGCGAAGACACAGCCCGGAATCACATTGAGGAACTCTCTTGGCGGGAACTGAAGTGTTGTCTCATTTATTTATTTTCATAAAAAATGTGTAATGCTGGTTTTAGTGTATAATTTTGATAGTAAAGTGCCTGTGGATATGTAAGCTTTAGTGAAGAAATCCACTTTATTGCGAAACGCCGATAGCTCTGGTCGTGCCCTATTTTTGAGATTCTCTATTAGCCACTAGTAATTTCTAATAAGATATGGCTTAAAGGTCTAGTAACCAAGCCAAAACCTACTTGTAATTTTTTTATGTAGGTTTTGGCTTGGTTACTAGACCTTTATGCCATATCTAAAATGTCATCCATACATAAAATCGTAACGGAAGTATTTCTGTACATTGAAGGGATTTTTTAAAATACGTTATTTGGGATTACTGACCCCAAAACACTTTTCGAAAAATTTTTTTTTTCTGTCTGTATTTTTGTGCCCTCATCACGCTTAATAAACACTGTTAGCGATGTGCAAACAATTTGTGACTATATTCATTCAGCCTTAAATAGTATATTAGTAACAAAACACAAAACTCCCGTTTTCATGGAGTCGGTGCAGGGACTTCAACCTCCGTCAAAGAATAAATAAAATATATTAGTAACAAATTGCTAATAAAATTTAAATGTAAAATAGTTTGTGAAATTGAATGTGACCGATTAACATAACTCAAACAGCCAACAGCTTCATGAAAAAAAAAAATGCCGGGCGGCGGCAGTGAGTGGCGCTCTCAGATTGTTCTAATCCACAAACTATAGTATGCTTGTTCTAATCTGAGGTGGCGCTCTTTCTTTTGTTTTTTTTTTCAAGGTGCGTTCTAAAATTGTATTTTGATGCAGTTTTGTGAAAAAGTGAAAAACAATTTACATAATTCTGTATATTAATGTCGTTATGATTTTTAATAAAAATCATTCACTTTATAATATTACCTATTACGTAATTTCGTTAAGGAGTGCGTATCATGTCTATGATTATCTTGTTTTCGAATCAAAATTTTAACTCGGCAAAACTGTATGTATGGTTTTAGAACATTTTGTCAATAAAACATAACAGGCCAAATAGAATTCCAAATTCAAATGTAAAACACTCAAGAGAATAAATACTATTTTCGACGTTAGTTTTGATGAGTAGTTAGCTCCTTTCGAGCTTAGAGAGGTGAAAAATGTTAAATTTCATGATCTTCCTTTCATTTATTATGATCCTATGTTATGTGGAAACTGTTTCTGCGTCTGTTTTATTATTTGTCATCATAATTATAGTAGGTTTTTTTTTGTTAGCGTTTGCAATGAAAAAAAAATTGGAAAAAATAATCCATAAGATTAACCCTTTCGACCGTTAAAATACATACATGTGTTTTTTTTTCGAATTTGGCGGGTTCGATTTCCGGTTGGGGCAGGCGACTTTCAAAAATCTGTGAATGCAGTTCTACTTATTATTAAAAATAAAATGATGTCTTCTTTCAGTAAAATATCCTATCCTCAATATTTAATGTAGGTAGGTACCTACTTTCCCTCCGTGTGGCATGGCCGTGGGACGCCCTGTATAAAATAGGTACTTTTAAAAAAGTAGGTTTTGATGGTGGCACTTGACTTGGTGTGGCATATCATATTTGTGTAGCGGTCAAAACAGAAGTTTTGGTTAACGAACTAAAAGCGTAATGATTTCGCATTGTTCTACCTACTAGGTGTTCTACCTACTATAAAGTCCACATACCATTTCGCAAGTGCCGTCGTGTATTAAACGCACGGCACACGGCCAACCACTATGTCATTTTAGTGTTTCTACTGCGTCGTCGGTCGGGTCACGTCACAACCCACCATAGCTCTACAGAGAGACCTTCATTGACCTTAAATTTAGGTCTGAATTTGCACATTTTTTTTAATGCGGTTCGACTCAGTTTCATGTAGGGATCACTTCATTATTCGGAAGAAAAAAATCTGAGCAGCAGAAGTTAGTCAAATTCAATAAAATGTTTTCTCATAGAACGCCAGTGAAAAATATTTTTTATTATTTTTTAAAAATGCGTATCGACTTAGTTTCATGTTAGAATCATTTTATTGTATCGGAAGAAAAAAATCCAAGCAGTAGAAGTTAGTCAAATTTAATAAAATGTTTTCTTATAAAACAGACTGTGCAAAGTACTTAGGTACCTACTTATACTACTTATTCATTCATGCCACCTGAACTCCAGCTGCTCCGATTACTATGTCAAAAAGGTTTCTAAGACAGTTTCCCTGTATCTCCTATGGTTTTGGTTTTGCCCATACTGTATTAGTTAAAAAATACACACGTTTAATAAAAATTGATATGAGAAGTCTTATGAGCAATAGAAGTGAAAACAACATTTTTTAAAATTTTTATCTGTCTTCACCAAATTGGATACGGTGTTCATAGTTTGTTCCTGAAGGTATGGTATACCTTAATATATACTTAGAATGATCCATTTTACCATTTTACCATACATACCATTATATTATAACTAGACGATGTATGTCTGTACATAGCAGAGATAGGTACCTACTTCCAAAATCCACGCGGACGAAGTCGCGGGCAACAGCTAGTTGAAAATAAAGATAGTAGGTAGTTACCTACCTAGTAATTCGTTTAATAATTTGAACCTACCCTAATGCGAGAGCGAGAGAGTTACAGCTTCATCAAGAAAATAATAATACAAAAATCTGTCCTATATTAAAATTCTTTATTTGCTAAGTTTTGGCATCAGTTCAGTGGTAGATCGGAGCAGAGAAAGAGGGGAGTAGAGTATGCCACCTAGGCGTGGGCAACAGGGGCGGTGGCGTAGTGTGCAGGGGCGGCGGCATATTGCACTGGGGCCGCGGCGTAGTGAGCAGGGGCGGCGGCATACTGCACTGGGGCCGCGGCGTAGTGAGCAGGGGCGGCGGCATACTGCACTGGGGCCGTGGCGTAGTGAGCAGGAGCAGCGGCATACTGCACAGGTGCGGCGGCGTAGTGCACGGGGGCGGCGAGCTTAGCCACGGGAGCGGCGTAGGCGACGGGGGCGGCTACCTTGGCGACGGGGGCGACGGCGGCCACCTTGAGGGCGTGGGCGAGGGGCTCCCGGTGCACGACCGCGTTGAACCCGTTGTGCGGGTCGGCGGTGTAGTCGACGGTGCGCTTGGTGCCGTCGGGGTCGACGAGCGAGTACGAGCCCCGGACCACGTCTCCGTCGCGGCTCTCGTGCTGGCTCTTGGAGTCGCCGGTGAGGCCGTCCTGCACGTCGTACGCGAAGCTGTACTGCGGCCGGTGGTCGTACTCCTCGACGGCGACCTTAGCCACGGGGGCAGCGTACGCCACAGGGGCCGCATGATACGCCACGGGACCTGCTGCCACCTTCGCTACCGGTGCAGCGGCATACGCCACTGGGGCCGCATGATACGCCACCGGGGCGTGCTGGTACGCCACAGGGGCGGCTGGTAGTAGACCAGCGCTGGCGGCCGCCACCAAGCATGCAACCACCACGAACTGTAAAATAAATAAATATTTAAAAGGACCTGTACCTATCGGCTAATTATACACTTCATTAAATTACTAAGGTAAGTATCGCACCTTGAATGCCATTGTGTGTAGTGTGTGTTGATCGAGGATGTTGAATGATGCCTGCATGAGGAGTGCTTGGAGGTTTTATAGTGAAGGCGGGGGCGCACCCTTTCACTCGCCGAAGTTGTGATGATCTCATGCGACCATGATGCTTGAACCCTGGGGCGTATTGTAACTCCTGCACTCCCGAATATAAAACAATAATTGTCTCATCCACATATTACCTACTGTATATTTGTGTCAAACAAGTCTGTGACACTTAGTCGCCTTACATACGTAATAGTTCCTTACAGAATATTTCGAGATTTTTCACTAAACTTTTCTTATGTCTAGGTTTAGGAAAGTTAAATAAATAGATAATGTTTATTAGATATGTAATAAATAAATAAATAAAATTATCGCCACAACAAACAATGTATACGAGTGAGTAAGTACCTACTTTATAGTTTCCTGTGCGTAGAGTACAACTTAATATATTACTCGTATGAATCGATAAATGTGTTGCTAAGCGCAAAACTCGAGAAGGGCAAATTTAGCAAATTTTTTAACAAATATTTCTTGATGCTCGAGGAAGTTCCAGAAGAGAAAATTTGGGAAAAAAAATGCCCGGAAAAATGTAAAAAACCCACTTTTGGATGATTTTCATGATTTAATTTGCAAAACAGGTTTTGGGGGGGCTGGGAGGGGGGGGGGGGGACGAGGGACAGGGGGGGTGGAAAATTATATGGAATTTGTGAAAATATTTGTGACTTGGTCGGAATGGTATCATCTTATGCGTATAAAATTTATTTAATGCAATTGAGTAGGTGGTCAGTATGACCACCCAGACTTCATCTGTTGCGATGCTTGTTCTGTCTGTCCAGCATTATGCAGTGGTCAATTTGCACAAAACTGTCTATTAGTGGAACTTTAATCCACGACCTCTGGCGTTGGTGTTCAAACGCCCGAAGCAGCTCAGTAGTAAACGTAGATACGAATACATTCGTGCCCTTGCTAGATGGAGAAGGTTGATAAAAGGGTAATTTGACTATTTTGAGCCGGTTTTGATGTATTCATCCGCAAACCTCGCGAACTTAAACTAAATACATAGATCATAACGAGTATTATGCTTAGGGAACTTAAAATGCTGCTAATCCTTTTTAAACTTATGTACCTATGCTTTTTGCTCGAGCCAGTATTTTCAGCGATGCAAGCCAACATAAGCTGAAGGAGCGACGGACGAAGGGATGCTAGCAAGCTTAGAAAGCAGAAAGGATAGGGTGGGAAGGGATGCTAACAGGGAGGGAGTGAGGAAGTTAAAGAGAAAGTAAGGTAAAAGGAGCACACGAGAAGCTGTTGTTACAGCTTTATAAAGTAGACCACACGTAACTTGAGCTCTGATTTGTACCGTTTGGCGCTCATATTCATTTATTTTTTATTAAACATACAGCGTCAATAGAAAAATATATAAAACATATCTAGGTACTTGTGTAATAATCATAGATATCAGAAATATAAAAGTTCACAAAATGTTGAAAAATAATAAACTTAACGAAGCTCAGGTACGTGCCGCCTACATTATGGTGTTGACGAGCCATGCCAACTTGATCTTAACTATAATTATTCGACTGATACTAATAAATACCCGGGTCCGGTTCGATTTGTTGCATTAATTTTTATCTATTTTATTTATTAATTAGTTATTATCTAAAATACATTTATCAATCACCATGCAAGCGGCATTTTATGGGAGCTCTAGTGGTCTCGTTTCAGTGTGGGGTGGTTGCGCAACGCAACGACCACGCCCGCTCGTGTGACTCAAGGATGGCCACTGCAGGAGTTACCGACAATTAGGCCACACTTACACGACACGAGGTCAACAATAAGTGCTCTTTGATACTATATTTATAATAGGTGTAACTATTCAGTAGGTACCTACAATGGTGTCGGTTCGGATAGTGCACACCTTATATTAATATTGGTATTTTGTGCTCTTTTACTTTCTCGTAGGTACGTACTTAAAGTAGAGGAAGTAATTAGCCGCGAAAAAAAATCTGCATGCTTGTCATATTTTCAGAGACAATGACTAATGAAAATATTTTCAGAGGTGTATTGGGAATATTCTATAGCGCCCCAGACTTACTACGTATTGTTCAATCTATTTTATACAGTATTAATCAAGAAGTTTCAAATCTCTTTGGTCGCGCGCGCGTATGGGAGTTGAATGATGGGAGCAAAATTTTTTTGATTCATGGTATTAATAGTTCAAATGCTAGTAAAAAATACTTTAATATTGCATTTTCCTTGGATACGCCACTACCGGATCGTACCGCTTAGAGCGCCAAAGCACATAGTCTGCCAAAGTGAGAAAGCGTAAGTTTGCGTTGTTTTCAAACTTCGGAGTTTCACCTATACCTACGTGTAGAAAACATCAAAACATTAAACGTATATAATAATTTCTAGTTACCTAGGTAAATAATATAATTTTTATCGGATAAGATCATTTCGTCTAAAAAGCAATTTGCCTAAGAACAAAATGCCTAAAACGTACTAATAAGTATAACTATTTCTTTTATCATTAACCATCTTTTCAAGAACAATTTTTATTGGATTTGGCGATAAAGTCTGATGAATTCAAAATACTTTCACACATAATATATCGCATTTAAGCATAAAATAATGCTGATGAAGGTGTGGAAAACATGTCTTATAATATTTTTAAATTGGTTAAATAAAACAAACTGCAAACTTTGGACTCCACGTCCTAAAAATGGACATGACATGATATGCATTACAGATTTTTGATGATATAAAATGAAGTAGAATAGAAATGTCTAGAAGCATTTTTAACATTTACCTAAACGCCTATAGTAGGTACCTACATGAAATAATATTATAACTTTATATTACGACTCACTCATTGGTTCCGTTAAAACCACTTAAAAGGTTTAAACCGTCCACCACCTAACATCGTCAGGCGAGGGCTCTTCCAACTAGGCTACCACGCCTTCCGTCCGGCACAAACTACAAAAGGTCAGTCAGTACCAGATGCAATACCAGAGTCTAATCTTCAACAATTGACAGCTAATGATTGAGAACAGTAAGTTCTACTGGATAATGGGCAAGCAGAAACCCATTTGGAACAATATGCTGTTGCAGCCTTGACATTATACTGGTTAATATACCGATGCTTATCTTCAGCCAGCTGTCGCCCACTGCGCCGCGGACGGTGCGGTGAGGGGATAATGAATGATAGACGATCCGTAATGTACGAGTAACTAGCGGATTTTATCTAACAGCTTTGATCAGACATTTCGTTTAGTAACTTATGTACTGGCGTCTGTACCTGTAGTAAAAATAAAGCCTTATAAACAACCTTCATACAACATTTGCTTATACTGGAGTTATGCTTCAGCCTGTCGACCACGCCTATACTACTAGTGGTTCTGTGAGAACAGTAAACCTCGCCAGCCCTTATAAACCAAACCTAAACGAAACAGAAGTCAACTTTGCAGTTGGAGATTATGTAGTAAAGTGACAGAAATAACCACTAATAAAACTTAATATTTCGCAAACGGATCCCTAAATCAAAAAATGTTTTCCACATAACCCGCGATATTTTTGAAATACCTATGGTATGTACGAGTATGAGATATGTACGAGGAAGACTATGGAGAGTGCGAGTATGGTAAGTACGTACTCTAAAAAAATGTTGTTCAAAATTTTATTCTACTCATTTTGTCAGCTTGATTATTTTATACCCATGGCAAATTTTCGTTAAAATCGGTTGAAAAATGCGACCTGTAGAGAATTACAGACGGACAGAAAGACTGACAGCCGGACAAGAGCATTTTAGGCCAATCTCGAAACTGAGACCAAAACTGAGTCAATTACATGTATAGAGCTCTATCAACCTGGTCCTCCCTTCTCCGCTAGTTGACCGAGCGAGCGAAGCGAGCGAAGCGTCTACGTTTCGAGACTGGCCAAAAATGCTCTTGTCCGGCTGTCTGTCTGTCTGTCTGTAATTCTCTACAGGTCGCATTTTTCAACCGATTTTGACGAAAATTTGGCATATGTATAAATTAATTAAACCTACAAAATGAGTAGAATAAAATTTTGAAAAACATTTTTTTTAGAGTACCTACCATACTCGCAAAGTGGGAGTGAACTTTTTTTTTCTTGTGAATCCCATAGTGTGGGATATCGTTGGATAGGTCTTTCAAAAATATTGCTGGTGTGTGAATACCATTTTTTCGATTTAGGGATCCGTTGGCGAAATATTAAGCTTTAAAGCGGTAATTTTTGTTAGTCACGTGTCCCCCCCCCCTGCCAGCTAAACGGTTGCTTCTGGAAATGTGAAAAAATTCATGGCAGTAGCATATATAACGTAGTTACAAGGAAAACTATTACGGCTAAGTAGGTTCTATTAGTTTTTGAGTAATAGTGGATCGACTTAAGAAAGTTGAAAAAATAAATTATGTTCATAGAACTGCATACGTAAAATGGAAAATTATTTTTTTCCGCGTGATATCCATGGTGTGGGGTATCGTTGGATGGGTCTTTCAAAAATATCGCGGGTGTGTGATAAACATTTTTCGATTCAGGGATCCGTTTGCGAAATATTAAGCTTTAAAGTGCTAATTTTTGTCACTTTAGTAGGTACTTTTTCTGTTTCCAAAGTTGACTTTTGTTGGTTTCTTTTAGGTTTGGTTTATAAGGGCTGGCGAGGTCTACTGTTCTCACGGAACTACTAGTATTATACGTACCTACAGTAGTTTGACCGTTGGTCATATGGCGCATGCAACTGTTGCGCAACATCGCATCGGGAGCGCAAACATAAGTTACATCCCTCATCGTCAAGTTCACTATTGGACGTGGGCTTCTCTCAAAGAGATATGTCAGTGGACCACTGACCCCAGTCTTAAAGTTTTCTGAGTTCCATCACTTCCAGTCGCCTTATGCATTCCTTTCGCAGTTTGCCTGTTTTCTTACGCAGTTTATCTGTTTACTTTTCCCCGTTAGTTGGGTTGTAAATTCCCTGAGCTATCGCGCTGCATATCGATTAATTTCGACAGAGCGGCGTCGAAGCAGCTTTTATCGTAATTCGTAACCTAACGGGCATTAATGACCTCACTATACCCGCCTTAGCTCACCTACTGTCTTTACCTTTGTTCCACCGCGGCTGTCCTCCGTGGCCACTGCTCCGTCGCTATGGCCTCTAATAACTAATTTCGTCGAAGACACTCGCCACGCTTGTCTGAAGGCAGATCAAGCGAATACTTGGCAGTAAGCGAAATATCCATGTAGTAATCGGTCGAAGATTCGAAGAGAAAGAACAAGACAGAAAACAAGAGAAAGAACAAAGAAAGAAGACTTACGTAACAAAATTTTTAAAAACGGGCATATGCTTGCATACGCATGGTTACGTTTTTTACAGTTTCCGCCTTTAACTTAGGTATTATATTACAGGTAAATTAAAAAATATTTGCGGTTTCTCAATCACGACTTTAAAACTTAACTAATCACGACCGACTCCTATCCAAATTGCGTAACGGAATACTGAAAGTTTTAAAACACTCTTATTTCTTTCTCCGTCTTATAAAAATCGTGCGAAATATCGCAAAATTTGCTCTTGGGAGTTTCTAGGGTTTCCGTTGGGCAACTTATAAAACCTACTAACGGGAATAAAAAATTGATACTCCGTTTATAGCTGCTTGTGTAGGTGGTGTTGGTACTTAGGTACACGGCTGGATTCACGCTTGGGATGTTTCGTCATGTCACGTGACTGCCACACAAAGCCCTACCGAGGAGTTTGGGCAGTCACGCATCTCATAGAGATCACGACATACTTTGCATAGCAGTATCTGTTTGGAGAAAAGCATAGGTATGGTTAGATAATAAAAACCTTGATTGTAGCATATCGTGGTATAGCCAGGGCTTACTAGCTGCTTGGATGTGCCTTCGGATCACGTTCATTATGAAATCGAGGGTTCAAAAAGCTTAAATAGTAAGGGCTTCTTTCACCACTTCCTGATATTGTTACAGATAGTAATCTTAGTGATAAACTAATTATCAGATAAATCTGTGTGATAGACTATATAAAATATATAAGATATAGGCAATCAGATACCTGTGAAACCAAAAAAACAAGCTATCTGTCAGATAACCTGCAGATAGTGTATCTGGGACTTTATCAGCAAGCGGTGTAAGAGGCCCTAAGTCTATTTAAGTTATTGGTTATTAATACCTAGATAATTAACTGGCCTGTTGGCGCAGTTGGTAGTGACCCTGCCTACTGCGCCAGAGGTCGTCGGTTCGATTCCCACCCGGGGCCAACATTTGTGTAATAAGCATATCTGTTGGTTTTCGGATTCTGGGTGTTTTTATGTATTTTAAAGGTATGTTTATCAGTTGTTGAGTACCCAAATAGGACAAGCTTCGGCTTAATTTAGGACTAAACAACTTTGTGTGAATTTGTCCAAAACTTCAGGGGATCGTTATAAGACCTATAAAATTCTTTTTATTTCATTAATAAATACAGGAGCTGAAACAATTTGTAACATTTTGTTCCAGTTTCAATAGAGTTCAGAGAAGGTAGGTAGTAGCCGGGAAATAGCACAAGGAAAGTGTTTGTTACGGCTGCCGTGCCGTCGCGCGTCGTGCGCTGCGAACGACGTGAATATCAAACACGGATTCGTCAAAAGCCAAGGTGAGGCTATATCTATAATTTTTTTTTTCTCTCGGTCGATCTGCAATCAGTCAGGTTTATCTATCGAACTAAAATTATAAAGCAAAAGTGTAGATATGTGATATAGATGTTTATCTTTATCGGCGGGACGGTTTCAGATGGAACTTGGTAAGTGGTATCCTGGGTGGTCGTTTGTGGTACAGTCTCTCTAGTCACTCTACCAAGCCGTGGGTAGCAGGTAGCGGCTGCATGAGGACAACATAAGACATCGTTTTTGCTAGCATATATGGGAAAGCTCTACAGTGTGGTGATGATAAAAATTGAGCGGAGTGAGTGAGAACTTTTCTTTCGGGGAAACAAAAAGTCATGCACACACATAAAAGGAAACAAATTGTAAATAACTAAAATACTTGAATTTTTACTAATAACATCATTTGGTATTGGTACACAACTACGTGTATGTTTTAATAGAAATAGTAGGTACCTAAGTAACTAATCTTAAATAGGTATGTAAAGTATTATTATTATTATTATTATTATATATAAAGCTCGACTACCACTGACTGACTGACATAGTAGTTCTCCCAGAAGGAGTGATCACGGACCAAAGTGGTGTAGGAAACAAGTACGCAGTTCACTCTGATGAGTAGAGGAAAAGTCCGAAACTTGGAGATTCTGTCCATCTTCAGCTATCGTGTCAACGGCCCGCGGAAACGGTGCCAGATAGCTGGGGTGACCTTGAACTAAAGTTGTCCAGAATCCTGGGATCATTGATGACGTCACTTTTTTTTTTCAAAATGGCGGCGTTTTCAAGATGGCGGAGCGCCGTTTTTTCGAGAAACTTTACCCGAATTGATCTCCCGGAAGGAGTGGTCATGGACCAAAATAGTATAGGGATGGAGTGCAGCCCATACCATGTAGTATATGGGAAAATTCTGACATTTGGAGATTTTGGTCATCTTCACCCTTCGGGTCCACGGCCCGTGGAGTCGGAAACCGATATTTGGACTGACTTCGAACTAAAGTTGTACAGAACCCTAGGACCTTTGGTGACGTCATCTTTCTTCTAATGTGCACAGTATCTTCTGGTGAGCAGAGTAAAAATTTGAAACTTGAGATTCTGGTCATCTTCAGCTGTTGGGTCAACGGCCCGCAGAAACGGTGCCAGATAGCTGGACCGAGCTGGAACTAATATTGTTCAGAATCTTGGTAAATTCATGATGTCTTTTTTTTTTTTTCAAAAAGGCGACTTTTTTAAAATACACTACCACAAATTATAAGTAGTTAATATTGTAGTGAATGCCTGCTTTACAACGCACTGGCCACTTCAAAAAGGAAAAAAAAATATGTAAAGCATACATACACGGACCTGTCATACACCAGCCAAAATAACTTACGTGTGTGGCTGCTTTACATCGCACAGGCCATCATTCTATACAAATTCAAATTACAGTTTGTTGTTGTGTTTTTTTTAGATTAATTTGATAATTATGCGGCTTTTTTATATGGCTGAAAATAAATTTTACTCTCCGATTGCGCTGAAAATTTGTATGTAGGGGTTCTAAGTGCTCCTGAATACAATTATTTACGAGCGAAGCGAGCACCGCGAGCAAAGCGAAACGAGCGAACTTTCTTTTTTCAAAATGGCGACTTTTTCAAAATTTTGCGGCTTTTTTATTGCCGAAAATAAATTTTACTCTCCGATTGCGCTGAATTTTTTATAATGTGCGCAGTCTTTTCTGGTGAGCTGATTAAAACTCTGAAACCTGGAGATTATGATCATCTTCAGCTGTTGGGTCAACGGCCCGCAGAAACGGTGCCAGATAGCTGGACCGAGCTGGAACTAATATTTTTCAGAATCTTAGGCAATTTGGTGACGTCATATTTTTTTTTCAAAATGGCGACTTTTTCAAAATTATACGGCTTTTTTTTAATAGCCAAAAATAAATTTTACTCTCCGATTGCGCTGAAATTTTTATAATGTGCGCAGTCTTTTCTGGCGATTAGATTAAAACTCTGAAACGTGGAGATTATGGTCATGTTCAGCTGTTGGGTCAACGGCCCGCAGAAACGGTGCCAGATAGCTGGACCGAGCTGGAACTAATATTTTTCAGAATCTTAGGCAATTTAGTGATGTCATATTTTTTCTTCAAAATGGCGACTTTTTTAAAATTTTACGGCTTTTTTTTATGGCTAAAAATAAATTTTACTCTCCGATTGCGCTGAAATTTTTATAATGTGCGCAGTCTTTTCTGGCGATTAGATTAAAACTCTGAAACGTGGAGATTATTGTCATCTTCAGCTGTTGGGTCAACGGCCTGCAGAAACGGTGCTAGATAGCTGGACCGAGCTGGAACTAATATTTTTCAGAACCTTAGGCAATTTGGTGATGTCATATTTTTTTTTCAAAATGGCGACTTTTTTTAAAATTTTACGGCTTTTTTTTATGGGCAAAAATAAATTATACCACGTTTGTTCGCGGGTTGGTTCGTTGGTTTGTTCGCGCGCTTCGCGCGTTTGTTCGCGGGGTAGTTGGTTGGTTTGTTCGCGCGTTTCGCGCGTTTGTTTGCGCGTTTATTCGCGGGTTGGTTATTTGGTTGGTTTGATCGCGCGCTTCGCGCGTTTGTTTGCGCCTTTCGCGCGTTTGTTCGCGGGTTGGTTATTTGGTTGGTTTGTTCGCGCGCTTCGCGCGTTTGTTCACGGGTTGGTTAGTTGGTTTGTTCGCGCGTTTCGTGTGTTTGTTCGCGGGTTGGTTGGTTGGTTATTTGGTTGGTTTGTTCGCGCGCTTCGCGCGTTTGTTCGCGCGCTTCGCGCGTTTGTTCGCGCGTTTATTCGCGCGTTTGTTCGCGCGTTTCGCGCGTTTATTCGCGGGTTGATTATTTGGTTGGTTTGTTCGCGCGCTTCGCGCGTTTCGCGCGTTTGTTCGCGGGTTGGTTATTTGGTTGGTTTGTTCGCGCGCTTCGCGCGTTTGTTCGCGGGTTGGTCGGTTGGTTTGTTCGCGCGTTTCGCGCGTTTGTTCGCGGGTTGGTTGGTTGGTTATTTGGTTGGTTTGTTCGCGCGCTTCGCGCGTTTTTTCGCGGGTTGGTTGGTTGGTTGGTTGGTTTGTTCGCGCGTTTCGCGCGTTTGTTTGAGCGTTTATGCGCGGGTTGGTTATGTGGTTGGTTTCTTCGCGCGCTTCGCGCGTTTGTTATTAGCGGGTATTGATGTTAGCGGGTTGGTTGGTTGGTTTGTTCGCGCGTTTCGGGTTTGTTTGCGCGTTTCGCGCGTTTATTCGCGGGTTGGTTATTTGGTTGGTTTGTTCGCGCGCTTCGCGCGTTTGTTTGCGCGTTTCGCGCGTTTGTTCGCGGGTTGGTTATTTGGTTGGTTTGTTCGCGCGCTTCGCGGGTTTGTTCGCGCGTTTCGCGCGTTTGTTCGCGGGTTGGTTATTTGGTTTGTTAGCGCGTTTCGCGCGTTTGTTCGCGGGTTGGTTGGTTGGTTATTTGGTTGGTTTGTTCGCGCGCTTCGCGCGTTTGTTCGCGCGTTTCGCGCGTTTGTTTGCGCGTTTGTTCGCGAGTTGGTTGGTTGGTTGGTTATTTGGTTGGTTTATTAGCGCGCTTCGCGCGTTTGTTCGCGCGTTCGTTCGCGGTATTGTTGGTTGTTTGGTCTGAAGTATTGAAAGAAATAAAGAACAGCTCAAATAATAGTCTTTTAACGCGAATGAGGTCGCGGGGGTCTGGTAGTAAATTTGTATTCACGGGTTTGAGGTGCTTCAAATCAGATTCCGGTTCCCGTCAAAAAACAGCTCACAACACTGCAATCACGAAAGTCATGAAAGTTTGTTTTGCGGCTTTTAGGTGCCCCCACTGAAGATTTGGTTTCCGGCCAAAAACTAAAACGTCGAATCTCAAAAAAAAAAATTTTTTTATTATTCCTGTCAAAAGAAAAGATCAACACAGCCGACCTCCGCGGTCCGCTTGCGGGCCGCGGCACCCACCGAAATACTAGTTATTATATACTATAAAGCTCGACTACCACTCACTCACTGACTGACAGAGTAGTTCTCCCAGAAGGAGTGATCGTGGACCAAAGTGATGTAGGAAACAAGTACTCAACCTCCTCTGATGAGTAGAGGAAAAGTCCGAAACTTGGAGATTCTGTCCATCTTCAGCTATCATGTCATCGGCCTGCGGAAACGGTGCCAGATAGCTGGGGTGACCTTCAACTAAAGTTGTCCAGAATCCTGGTATCATTGATGACGTCACCTTTTTTTTTCAAAATGGCGGCGTTTTCAAGATGGCGGAGCGCCGTTTTTTCGAAAAACTTTACCCGAATTGATCTCCCGGAAGGAGCGGTCATGGACCAAAGTGGTTCAGGGATGAAGTGTATCTCATACCTTGTAGTGTATGGGAAAAGTCTGAAACTTGGAGATTCTGGTCTTCTTCACCCTCAAGGTCAACGGCCCGCGGAAACGGTGCCAGATAGCTGGGATGACCTTGAACTAAAGTTGTCCAGAATCCTGGGATCATTGATGACGTCACTATTTTTTTTCAAAATGGCGGCGTTTTCAAGATGGCGGAGCGCCGTTTTTTCGAGAAACTTTACCCGAATTGATCTCCCGGAAGGAGTGGTCATGGACCAAAGTGGTCTAGGGAGGAAGCGTGGCTCATACCCCGTAGTATATGGGAAAAGTCTGAAACTTGGAGATTTTGGTCATCTTCACCCTTCAGGTCCACGGTACGTGGAGTCGGAAACCGATATTTTGACTGACTTCGAACTAAAGTTGTACAGAACCCTAGGACCTTTGGTGACGTCATATATTTTAAAATGTGCACAGTCTCTTCTGGTGAGCAGAGTAAAAATATGAAACTTGGAGATTCTGGTCATCTTCAGCTGTTGGGTCAACGGCCCGCAGAAACGGTGCCAGATAGATGGACCGAGCTGGAACTAATATTGTTCAGAATCCTGGTAAATTCATGATGTCTTTTTTTTTTTTTCAAAAAGGCGACTTTTTTAAAATACACTACCACAAATTATACGTAGTTAATATTGTAGTGAATGCCTGCTTTACAACGCACTGGCCACTTTAAATAGAAAAAAAAGATTCACATAGCTTATTTTGTAAATGGCTTTTACTTTAGATTTTTTTGTACAAAGTGGCCTGATATATCCAAAGAGATGCATTATGATTGAATAATTTGATAATATGCGGCTTTTTTATACGGCCGAAAATAAATTTCACTCTCCGATTGCGCTGAATTTTTTATAATATTTGCAGTCTCTTCTGGTGAGCAGATTAAAACTCTGAAACTTGGAAATTATGGTCATCTTCAGCTGATGGGTCAACTGCCCGCACAAACGGTGCCAGATAGCTGGACCGAGCTGGAACTAATATTTTTCAGAATCTTAGGCAATTTGGTGACGTCATTTTTTTTTTTCAAAATGGCGTCTTTTTCAAAATTTTACGGCTTTTTATTTATGGCTAAAAATAAATTTTACTCTCCGATTGCGCTGATTTTTTTATAATGTACGCAGTCTTTTCTGGTGAGCAGATTAAAACTCTGAAACCTGGAGATTATGGTCATCTTCAGCTCTTGGGTCAACGGCCCGCAGAAACTGTGACAGATAGCTGGGCCGAGCTCAAACTAATATTTTTCAGAATCTTGGGCAATTTGGTGATGTAATTTTTTGTTTCAAAATGGCGACTTTTTCAAAATTATACGGCTTTTTTTTAATAGCCAAAAATAAATTTTACTCTCCGATTGCGCTGAAATTTTTATAATGTGCGCAGTCTTTTCTGGCGATTAGATTAAAACTCTGAAACGTGGAGATTATGGTCATCTTCAGCTGTTGGGTCAACGGCCCGCAGAAACGATGCCAGATAGCTGGACCGAACTGGAACTAATATTTTTCAGAATCTTAGGCAATTTGGTGATGTAATTTTTTTTTTCAAAATGGCGACTTTTTCAAAATTTTTCGGCTTTTTTTTATGGCCAAAAATAAATTATACCACGTTTGTTCGCGGGTTATTTGGTTGGTTTGTTCGCGCGCTTCGCGCGTTTGTTCGCGGGTTGGTTGGTTGGTTTGTTCGCGCGTTTCGCGCGTTTATTCGCGGGTTGGTTATTTGGTTGGTATGTTCACGCGCTTCGCGCGTTTGTTTGCGCGTTTCGCGCGTTTGTTCGCGGGTTGGTTATTTGGTTCGTATGTTCGCGCGCTTCGCGCGTTTATTCGCGGGTTGGTTAGTTGGTTTGTTCGCGCGTTTCGCGCGTTGTTTGCGCGTTTATTCGCGGGTTGGTTATTTGGTTGGTATGTTCGCGCGCTTCGCGCGTTTATTCGCGGGTTGGTTAGTTGGTTTGTTCGCGCGTTTCGCGCGTTGTTTGCGCGTTTGTTCGCGGGTTGGTTATTTGGTTGGTTTGTTCGCGCTTCGCGCGTTTGTTCGCGGGTTGGTTGGTTGGTTTGTTCGCGCGTTTCGCGTGTTTGTTCGCGGATTGGTTGGTTGGTTATTTGGTTGGTATGTTCGCGCGCTTCGCGCGTTTATTCGCGGGTTGGTTAGTTGGTTTGTTCGCGCGTTTCGCGCGTTTGTTTGCGCGTTTATTCGCGGGTTGGTTATTTGGTTGGTTTGTTCGCGCGCTTCGCGCGTTTGTTTGCGCGTTTCGCACCTTTGTTCGCGGGTTGGTTATTTGGTTGGTATGTTCGCGCGCTTCGCGCGTTTATTCGCGGGTTGGTTAGTTGGTTTGTTCGCGCGTTTCGCGCGTTGTTTGCGCGTTTGTTCGCGGGTTGGTTATTTGGTTGGTTTGTTCGCGCTTCGCGCGTTTGTTCGCGGGTTGGTTGGTTGGTTGGTTTGTTCGCGCGTTTCGCGCGTTTGTTCGCGGATTGGTTGGTTGGTTATTTGGTTGGTTTGTTCGCGCGCTTCGCGCGTTTGTTCGCGGGTTGGTTGGTTGGTTGGTTTGTTTGCGCTCTTCGCGCGTTTGTTCGTGGGTTGGTTGGTTGGTTGGTTTGTTTGCGCGTTTGTTCGCGCGTTTCGCGCCTTTGTTTGCGCGTTTCGCGCGTTTGTTCGCGCGTTCCGCGCGTTTGTTTGCGCGTTTCGCGCGTTTGTTCACGGGTTGGTTATTTGGTTGGTTTGTTCGCGCTTCGCGCGTTTGTTCGCGGGTTGGTTGGTTGGTTTGTTCGCGCGTTTCGCGCGTTTGTTCGCGGATTGGTTGGTTGGTTATTTGGTTGGTTTGTTCGCGCGCTTCGCGCGTTTGTTCGCGGGTTGGTTGGTTGGTTGGTTTGTTTGCGCCCTTCGCGCGTTTGTTCGTGGGTTGGTTGGTTGGTTTGTTTGCGCGTTTGTTCGCGCGTTTCGCGCCTTTGTTTGCGCGTTCCGCGCGTTTGTTTGCGCGTTTCGCGCGTTTGTTCGCGGGTTGGTTGGTTGGTTTGTTCGCGCGTTTCGAGTGTTTGTTCGCGGGTTGGTTGGTTGGTTGGTTTGTTCGCGCGTTTCGCGCGTTTGTTCGCGGGTTGGTTGGTTTGTTTGTTTGCGCCCTTCGCGCGTTTGTTCGTGCGTTGGTTGGTTGGTTTGTTTGCGCGTTTGTTCGCGCGTTTCGCGCCTTTGTTTGCGCGTTTCGCGCGTTTGTTCGCGGGTTGGTTGGTTGGTTGGTTGGTTGGTTGGTTTGTTCGCGCGTTTTGCGCGTTTGTTCGCGAGTTGGTTGGTTGGTTGGTTATTTGGTTGGTTTATTAGCGCGCTTCGCGCGTTTGTTCGCGCGTTCGTTCGCGGTATTGTTGGTTGTTTGGTCTGAAGTATTGAAAGAAATAAAGAACAGCTCAAATAATAGTCTTTTAACGCGAATGAGGTCGCGGGGGTCTGGTAGTAAATTTGTATTCACGGGTTTGAGGTGCTTCAAATCAGATTCCGGTTCCCGTCAAAAAACAGCTCACAACACTGCAATCACGAAAGTCATGAAAGTTTGTTTTGCGGCTTTTAGGTGCCCCCACTGAAGATTTGGTTTCCGGCCAAAAACTAAAACGTCGAATCTCAAAAAAAAAAATTTTTTTATTATTCCTGTCAAAAGAAAAGATCAACACAGCCGACCTCCGCGGTCCGCTTGCGGGCCGCGGCACCCACCGAAACACTAGTTATTATATATAAAGCTCGACTACCACTGACTGACTGACATAGTAGTTCTCCCAGAAGGAGTGATCACGGACCAAAGTGGTGTAGGAAACAAGTACGCAGTTCACTCTGATGAGTAGAGGAAAAGTCCGAAACTTGGAGATTCTGTCCATCTTCAGCTATCGTGTCAACGGCCCGCGGAAACGGTGCCAGATAGCTGGGGTGACCTTGAACTAAAGTTGTCCAGAATCCTGGGATCATTGATGACGTCACTTTTTTTTTTCAAAATGGCGGCGTTTTCAAGATGGCGGAGCGCCGTTTTTTCGAGAAACTTTACCCGAATTGATCTCCCGGAAGGAGTGGTCATGGACCAAAATAGTATAGGGATGGAGTGCAGCCCATACCATGTAGTATATGGGAAAATTCTGACATTTGGAGATTTTGGTCATCTTCACCCTTCGGGTCCACGGCCCGTGGAGTCGGAAACCGATATTTGGACTGACTTCGAACTAAAGTTGTACAGAACCCTAGGACCTTTGGTGACGTCATCTTTCTTCTAATGTGCACAGTATCTTCTGGTGAGCAGAGTAAAAATATGAAACTTGAGATTCTGGTCATCTTCAGCTGTTGGGTCAACGGCCCGCAGAAACGGTGCCAGATAGCTGGACCGAGCTGGAACTAATATTGTTCAGAATCTTGGTAAATTCATGATGTCTTTTTTTTTTTTTCAAAAAGGCGACTTTTTTAAAATACACTACCACAAATTATAAGTAGTTAATATTGTAGTGAATGCCTGCTTTACAACGCACTGGCCACTTCAAAAAGGAAAAAAAAATATGTAAAGCATACATACACGGACCTGTCATACACCAGCCAAAATAACTTACGTGTGTGGCTGCTTTACATCGCACAGGCCATCATTCTATACAAATTCAAATTACAGTTTGTTGTTGTGTTTTTTTTAGATTAATTTGATAATTATGCGGCTTTTTTATATGGCTGAAAATAAATTTTACTCTCCGATTGCGCTGAAAATTTGTATGTAGGGGTTCTAAGTGCTCCTGAATACAATTATTTACGAGCGAAGCGAGCACCGCGAGCAAAGCGAAACGAGCGAACTTTCTTTTTTCAAAATGGCGACTTTTTCAAAATTTTGCGGCTTTTTTATTGCCGAAAATAAATTTTACTCTCCGATTGCGCTGAATTTTTTATAATGTGCGCAGTCTTTTCTGGTGAGCTGATTAAAACTCTGAAACCTGGAGATTATGATCATCTTCAGCTGTTGGGTCAACGGCCCGCAGAAACGGTGCCAGATAGCTGGACCGAGCTGGAACTAATATTTTTCAGAATCTTAGGCAATTTGGTGACGTCATATTTTTTTTTCAAAATGGCGACTTTTTCAAAATTATACGGCTTTTTTTTAATAGCCAAAAATAAATTTTACTCTCCGATTGCGCTGAAATTTTTATAATGTGCGCAGTCTTTTCTGGCGATTAGATTAAAACTCTGAAACGTGGAGATTATGGTCATGTTCAGCTGTTGGGTCAACGGCCCGCAGAAACGGTGCCAGATAGCTGGACCGAGCTGGAACTAATATTTTTCAGAATCTTAGGCAATTTAGTGATGTCATATTTTTTCTTCAAAATGGCGACTTTTTTAAAATTTTACGGCTTTTTTTTATGGCTAAAAATAAATTTTACTCTCCGATTGCGCTGAAATTTTTATAATGTGCGCAGTCTTTTCTGGCGATTAGATTAAAACTCTGAAACGTGGAGATTATTGTCATCTTCAGCTGTTGGGTCAACGGCCTGCAGAAACGGTGCTAGATAGCTGGACCGAGCTGGAACTAATATTTTTCAGAACCTTAGGCAATTTGGTGATGTCATATTTTTTTTTCAAAATGGCGACTTTTTTTAAAATTTTACGGCTTTTTTTTATGGGCAAAAATAAATTATACCACGTTTGTTCGCGGGTTGGTTCGTTGGTTTGTTCGCGCGCTTCGCGCGTTTGTTCGCGGGGTAGTTGGTTGGTTTGTTCGCGCGTTTCGCGCGTTTGTTTGCGCGTTTATTCGCGGGTTGGTTATTTGGTTGGTTTGATCGCGCGCTTCGCGCGTTTGTTTGCGCCTTTCGCGCGTTTGTTCGCGGGTTGGTTATTTGGTTGGTTTGTTCGCGCGCTTCGCGCGTTTGTTCACGGGTTGGTTAGTTGGTTTGTTCGCGCGTTTCGTGTGTTTGTTCGCGGGTTGGTTGGTTGGTTATTTGGTTGGTTTGTTCGCGCGCTTCGCGCGTTTGTTCGCGCGCTTCGCGCGTTTGTTCGCGCGCTTCGCGCGTTTGTTCGCGCGTTTATTCGCGCGTTTGTTCGCGCGTTTCGCGCGTTTATTCGCGGGTTGATTATTTGGTTGGTTTGTTCGCGCGCTTCGCGCGTTTCGCGCGTTTGTTCGCGGGTTGGTTATTTGGTTGGTTTGTTCGCGCGCTTCGCGCGTTTGTTCGCGGGTTGGTCGGTTGGTTTGTTCGCGCGTTTCGCGCGTTTGTTCGCGGGTTGGTTGGTTGGTTATTTGGTTGGTTTGTTCGCGCGCTTCGCGCGTTTTTTCGCGGGTTGGTTGGTTGGTTGGTTTGTTCGCGCGTTTCGCGCGTTTGTTTGAGCGTTTATGCGCGGGTTGGTTATGTGGTTGGTTTCTTCGCGCGCTTCGCGCGTTTGTTATTAGCGGGTATTGATGTTAGCGGGTTGGTTGGTTGGTTTGTTCGCGCGTTTCGGGTTTGTTTGCGCGTTTCGCGCGTTTATTCGCGGGTTGGTTATTTGGTTGGTTTGTTCGCGCGCTTCGCGCGTTTGTTTGCGCGTTTCGCGCGTTTGTTCGCGGGTTGGTTATTTGGTTGGTTTGTTCGCGCGCTTCGCGGGTTTGTTCGCGCGTTTCGCGCGTTTGTTCGCGGGTTGGTTATTTGGTTTGTTAGCGCGTTTCGCGCGTTTGTTCGCGGGTTGGTTGGTTGGTTATTTGGTTGGTTTGTTCGCGCGCTTCGCGCGTTTGTTCGCGCGTTTCGCGCGTTTGTTTGCGCGTTTGTTCGCGGGATGGTTGGTTGGTTATTTGGTTGGTTTATTAGCGCGCTTCGCGCGTTTGTTCGCGCGTTCGTTCGCGGTTTGGTTGGTTGTTTGGTCTGAAATATTGAAAGAAATAAAGAACAGCTCAAATAGTAGTCTTTTAACGCGAATGAGGTCGCGGGGGTCTGCCAGTAAATTTGTATTCACGGGTTTGAGGTGCTCCAAATCAGATTCCGGTTCCCGTCAAAAATCAGCTCACAACACTGCAATCACGAAAGTCATGAAAGTTTGTTTTGCGGCTTTTAGGTGCCCCCACTGAAGATTTGGTTTCCGGCCAAAAACTAAAACGTCGAAACTCGTTAAAAAAAATATTTTTTTACGATACCTGTCAAAAGAAAAGCTCAACATAGCCGACCTCCGCGGTCCGCTTGCGGGCCGCGGCACCCACCGAAATACTAGTTATTATATACTATAAAGCTCGACTACCACTCACTCACTGACTGACAGAGTAGTTCTCCCAGAAGGAGTGATCGTGGACCAAAGTGATGTAGGAAACAAGTACTCAACCTCCTCTGATGAGTAGAGGAAAAGTCCGAAACTTGGAGATTCTGTCCATCTTCAGCTATCATGTCATCGGCCTGCGGAAACGGTGCCAGATAGCTGGGGTGACCTTCAACTAAAGTTGTCCAGAATCCTGGTATCATTGATGACGTCACCTTTTTTTTTCAAAATGGCGGCGTTTTCAAGATGGCGGAGCGCCGTTTTTTCGAAAAACTTTACCCGAATTGATCTCCCGGAAGGAGCGGTCATGGACCAAAGTGGTTCAGGGATGAAGTGTATCTCATACCTTGTAGTGTATGGGAAAAGTCTGAAACTTGGAGATTCTGGTCTTCTTCACCCTCAAGGTCAACGGCCCGCGGAAACGGTGCCAGATAGCTGGGATGACCTTGAACTAAAGTTGTCCAGAATCCTGGGATCATTGATGACGTCACTATTTTTTTTCAAAATGGCGGCGTTTTCAAGATGGCGGAGCGCCGTTTTTTCGAGAAACTTTACCCGAATTGATCTCCCGGAAGGAGTGGTCATGGACCAAAGTGGTCTAGGGAGGAAGCGTGGCTCATACCCCGTAGTATATGGGAAAAGTCTGAAACTTGGAGATTTTGGTCATCTTCACCCTTCAGGTCCACGGTACGTGGAGTCGGAAACCGATATTTTGACTGACTTCGAACTAAAGTTGTACAGAACCCTAGGACCTTTGGTGACGTCATATATTTTAAAATGTGCACAGTCTCTTCTGGTGAGCAGAGTAAAAATATGAAACTTGGAGATTCTGGTCATCTTCAGCTGTTGGGTCAACGGCCCGCAGAAACGGTGCCAGATAGATGGACCGAGCTGGAACTAATATTGTTCAGAATCCTGGTAAATTCATGATGTCTTTTTTTTTTTTTCAAAAAGGCGACTTTTTTAAAATACACTACCACAAATTATACGTAGTTAATATTGTAGTGAATGCCTGCTTTACAACGCACTGGCCACTTTAAATAGAAAAAAAAGATTCACATAGCTTATTTTGTAAATGGCTTTTACTTTAGATTTTTTTGTACAAAGTGGCCTGATATATCCAAAGAGATGCATTATGATTGAATAATTTGATAATATGCGGCTTTTTTATACGGCCGAAAATAAATTTCACTCTCCGATTGCGCTGAATTTTTTTATAATATTTGCAGTCTCTTCTGGTGAGCAGATTAAAACTCTGAAACTTGGAAATTATGGTCATCTTCAGCTGATGGGTCAACTGCCCGCACAAACGGTGCCAGATAGCTGGACCGAGCTGGAACTAATATTTTTCAGAATCTTAGGCAATTTGGTGACGTCATTTTTTTTTTTCAAAATGGCGTCTTTTTCAAAATTTTACGGCTTTTTATTTATGGCTAAAAATAAATTTTACTCTCCGATTGCGCTGATTTTTTTATAATGTACGCAGTCTTTTCTGGTGAGCAGATTAAAACTCTGAAACCTGGAGATTATGGTCATCTTCAGCTCTTGGGTCAACGGCCCGCAGAAACTGTGACAGATAGCTGGGCCGAGCTCAAACTAATATTTTTCAGAATCTTGGGCAATTTGGTGATGTAATTTTTTGTTTCAAAATGGCGACTTTTTCAAAATTATACGGCTTTTTTTTAATAGCCAAAAATAAATTTTACTCTCCGATTGCGCTGAAATTTTTATAATGTGCGCAGTCTTTTCTGGCGATTAGATTAAAACTCTGAAACGTGGAGATTATGGTCATCTTCAGCTGTTGGGTCAACGGCCCGCAGAAACGATGCCAGATAGCTGGACCGAACTGGAACTAATATTTTTCAGAATCTTAGGCAATTTGGTGATGTAATTTTTTTTTTCAAAATGGCGACTTTTTCAAAATTTTTCGGCTTTTTTTTATGGCCAAAAATAAATTATACCACGTTTGTTCGCGGGTTATTTGGTTGGTTTGTTCGCGCGCTTCGCGCGTTTGTTCGCGGGTTGGTTGGTTGGTTTGTTCGCGCGTTTCGCGCGTTTATTCGCGGGTTGGTTATTTGGTTGGTATGTTCACGCGCTTCGCGCGTTTGTTTGCGCGTTTCGCGCGTTTGTTCGCGGGTTGGTTATTTGGTTCGTATGTTCGCGCGCTTCGCGCGTTTATTCGCGGGTTGGTTAGTTGGTTTGTTCGCGCGTTTCGCGCGTTGTTTGCGCGTTTATTCGCGGGTTGGTTATTTGGTTGGTATGTTCGCGCGCTTCGCGCGTTTATTCGCGGGTTGGTTAGTTGGTTTGTTCGCGCGTTTCGCGCGTTGTTTGCGCGTTTGTTCGCGGGTTGGTTATTTGGTTGGTTTGTTCGCGCTTCGCGCGTTTGTTCGCGGGTTGGTTGGTTGGTTTGTTCGCGCGTTTCGCGTGTTTGTTCGCGGATTGGTTGGTTGGTTATTTGGTTGGTATGTTCGCGCGCTTCGCGCGTTTATTCGCGGGTTGGTTAGTTGGTTTGTTCGCGCGTTTCGCGCGTTTGTTTGCGCGTTTATTCGCGGGTTGGTTATTTGGTTGGTTTGTTCGCGCGCTTCGCGCGTTTGTTTGCGCGTTTCGCACCTTTGTTCGCGGGTTGGTTATTTGGTTGGTATGTTCGCGCGCTTCGCGCGTTTATTCGCGGGTTGGTTAGTTGGTTTGTTCGCGCGTTTCGCGCGTTGTTTGCGCGTTTGTTCGCGGGTTGGTTATTTGGTTGGTTTGTTCGCGCTTCGCGCGTTTGTTCGCGGGTTGGTTGGTTGGTTGGTTTGTTCGCGCGTTTCGCGCGTTTGTTCGCGGATTGGTTGGTTGGTTATTTGGTTGGTTTGTTCGCGCGCTTCGCGCGTTTGTTCGCGGGTTGGTTGGTTGGTTGGTTTGTTTGCGCTCTTCGCGCGTTTGTTCGTGGGTTGGTTGGTTGGTTGGTTTGTTTGCGCGTTTGTTCGCGCGTTTCGCGCCTTTGTTTGCGCGTTTCGCGCGTTTGTTCGCGCGTTCCGCGCGTTTGTTTGCGCGTTTCGCGCGTTTGTTCACGGGTTGGTTATTTGGTTGGTTTGTTCGCGCTTCGCGCGTTTGTTCGCGGGTTGGTTGGTTGGTTTGTTCGCGCGTTTCGCGCGTTTGTTCGCGGATTGGTTGGTTGGTTATTTGGTTGGTTTGTTCGCGCGCTTCGCGCGTTTGTTCGCGGGTTGGTTGGTTGGTTGGTTTGTTTGCGCCCTTCGCGCGTTTGTTCGTGGGTTGGTTGGTTGGTTTGTTTGCGCGTTTGTTCGCGCGTTTCGCGCCTTTGTTTGCGCGTTCCGCGCGTTTGTTTGCGCGTTTCGCGCGTTTGTTCGCGGGTTGGTTGGTTGGTTTGTTCGCGCGTTTCGAGTGTTTGTTCGCGGGTTGGTTGGTTGGTTGGTTTGTTCGCGCGTTTCGCGCGTTTGTTCGCGGGTTGGTTGGTTTGTTTGTTTGCGCCCTTCGCGCGTTTGTTCGTGCGTTGGTTGGTTGGTTTGTTTGCGCGTTTGTTCGCGCGTTTCGCGCCTTTGTTTGCGCGTTTCGCGCGTTTGTTCGCGGGTTGGTTGGTTGGTTGGTTGGTTGGTTGGTTGGTTTGTTCGCGCGTTTTGCGCGTTTGTTCGCGAGTTGGTTGGTTGGTTGGTTATTTGGTTGGTTCATTAGCGCGCTTCGCGCGTTTGTTCGCGCGTTCGTTCGCGGTATTGTTGGTTGTTTGGTCTGAAGTATTGAAAGAAATAAAGAACAGCTCAAATAATAGTCTTTTAACGCGAATGAGGTCGCGGGGGTCTGGTAGTAAATTTGTATTCACGGGTTTGAGGTGCTTCAAATCAGATTCCGGTTCCCGTCAAAAAACAGCTCACAACACTGCAATCACGAAAGTCATGAAAGTTTGTTTTGCGGCTTTTAGGTGCCCCCACTGAAGATTTGGTTTCCGGCCAAAAACTAAAACGTCGAATCTCAAAAAAAAAATTTTTTTTATTATTCCTGTCAAAAGAAAAGATCAACACAGCCGACCTCCGCGGTCCGCTTGCGGGCCGCGGCACCCACCGAAACACTAGTTATATACTATAAAGCTCGACTACCACTCACTCACTGACTGACAGAGTAGTTCTCCCAGAAGGAGTGATCGTGGACCAAAGTGATGTAGGAAACAAGTACTCAACCTCCTCTGATGAGTAGAGGAAAAGTCCGAAACTTGGAGATTCTGTCCATCTTCAGCTATCATGTCATCGGCCTGCGGAAACGGTGCCAGATAGCTGGGGTGACCTTCAACTAAAGTTGTCCAGAATCCTGGTATCATTGATGACGTCACCTTTTTTTTTCAAAATGGCGGCGTTTTCAAGATGGCGGAGCGCCGTTTTTTCGAAAAACTTTACCCGAATTGATCTCCCGGAAGGAGCGGTCATGGACCAAAGTGGTTCAGGGATGAAGTGTATCTCATACCTTGTAGTGTATGGGAAAAGTCTGAAACTTGGAGATTCTGGTCTTCTTCACCCTCAAGGTCAACGGCCCGCGGAAACGGTGCCAGATAGCTGGGATGACCTTGAACTAAAGTTGTCCAGAATCCTGGGATCATTGATGACGTCACTTTTTTTTTTCAAAATGGCGGCGTTTTCAAGATGGCGGAGCGCCGTTTTTTCGAGAAACTTTACCCGAATTGATCTCCCGGAAGGAGTGGTCATGGACCAAAGTGGTCTAGGGAGGAAGCGTGGCTCATACCCCGTAGTATATGGGAAAAGTCTGAAACTTGGAGATTTTGGTCATCTTCACCCTTCAGGTCCACGGTACGTGGAGTCGGAAACCGATATTTTGACTGACTTCGAACTAAAGTTGTACAGAACCCTAGGACCTTTGGTGACGTCATATATTTTAAAATGTGCACAGTCTCTTCTGGTGAGCAGAGTAAAAATATGAAACTTGGAGATTCTGGTCATCTTCAGCTGTTGGGTCAACGGCCCGCAGAAACGGTGCCAGATAGATGGACCGAGCTGGAACTAATATTGTTCAGAATCCTGGTAAATTCATGATGTCTTTTTTTTTTTTTCAAAAAGGCGACTTTTTTAAAATACACTACCACAAATTATACGTAGTTAATATTGTAGTGAATGCCTGCTTTACAACGCACTGGCCACTTTAAATAGAAAAAAAAGATTCACATAGCTTATTTTGTAAATGGCTTTTACTTTAGATTTTTTTGTACAAAGTGGCCTGATATATCCAAAGAGATGCATTATGATTGAATAATTTGATAATATGCGGCTTTTTTATACGGCCGAAAATAAATTTCACTCTCCGATTGCGCTGAATTTTTTATAATATTTGCAGTCTCTTCTGGTGAGCAGATTAAAACTCTGAAACTTGGAAATTATGGTCATCTTCAGCTGATGGGTCAACTGCCCGCACAAACGGTGCCAGATAGCTGGACCGAGCTGGAACTAATATTTTTCAGAATCTTAGGCAATTTGGTGACGTCATTTTTTTTTTCAAAATGGCGTCTTTTTCAAAATTTTACGGCTTTTTATTTATGGCTAAAAATAAATTTTACTCTCCGATTGCGCTGATTTTTTTATAATGTACGCAGTCTTTTCTGGTGAGCAGATTAAAACTCTGAAACCTGGAGATTATGGTCATCTTCAGCTCTTGGGTCAACGGCCCGCAGAAACTGTGACAGATAGCTGGGCCGAGCTCAAACTAATATTTTTCAGAATCTTGGGCAATTTGGTGATGTAATTTTTTGTTTCAAAATGGCGACTTTTTCAAAATTATACGGCTTTTTTTTAATAGCCAAAAATAAATTTTACTCTCCGATTGCGCTGAAATTTTTATAATGTGCGCAGTCTTTTCTGGCGATTAGATTAAAACTCTGAAACGTGGAGATTATGGTCATCTTCAGCTGTTGGGTCAACGGCCCGCAGAAACGATGCCAGATAGCTGGACCGAACTGGAACTAATATTTTTCAGAATCTTAGGCAATTTGGTGATGTAATTTTTTTTTTCAAAATGGCGACTTTTTCAAAATTTTTCGGCTTTTTTTTATGGCCAAAAATAAATTATACCACGTTTGTTCGCGGGTTATTTGGTTGGTTTGTTCGCGCGCTTCGCGCGTTTGTTCGCGGGTTGGTTGGTTGGTTTGTTCGCGCGTTTCGCGCGTTTATTCGCGGGTTGGTTATTTGGTTGGTATGTTCACGCGCTTCGCGCGTTTGTTTGCGCGTTTCGCGCGTTTGTTCGCGGGTTGGTTATTTGGTTCGTATGTTCGCGCGCTTCGCGCGTTTATTCGCGGGTTGGTTAGTTGGTTTGTTCGCGCGTTTCGCGCGTTGTTTGCGCGTTTATTCGCGGGTTGGTTATTTGGTTGGTATGTTCGCGCGCTTCGCGCGTTTATTCGCGGGTTGGTTAGTTGGTTTGTTCGCGCGTTTCGCGCGTTGTTTGCGCGTTTGTTCGCGGGTTGGTTATTTGGTTGGTTTGTTCGCGCTTCGCGCGTTTGTTCGCGGGTTGGTTGGTTGGTTTGTTCGCGCGTTTCGCGTGTTTGTTCGCGGATTGGTTGGTTGGTTATTTGGTTGGTATGTTCGCGCGCTTCGCGCGTTTATTCGCGGGTTGGTTAGTTGGTTTGTTCGCGCGTTTCGCGCGTTTGTTTGCGCGTTTATTCGCGGGTTGGTTATTTGGTTGGTTTGTTCGCGCGCTTCGCGCGTTTGTTTGCGCGTTTCGCACCTTTGTTCGCGGGTTGGTTATTTGGTTGGTATGTTCGCGCGCTTCGCGCGTTTATTCGCGGGTTGGTTAGTTGGTTTGTTCGCGCGTTTCGCGCGTTGTTTGCGCGTTTGTTCGCGGGTTGGTTATTTGGTTGGTTTGTTCGCGCTTCGCGCGTTTGTTCGCGGGTTGGTTGGTTGGTTGGTTTGTTCGCGCGTTTCGCGCGTTTGTTCGCGGATTGGTTGGTTGGTTATTTGGTTGGTTTGTTCGCGCGCTTCGCGCGTTTGTTCGCGGGTTGGTTGGTTGGTTGGTTTGTTTGCGCTCTTCGCGCGTTTGTTCGTGGGTTGGTTGGTTGGTTGGTTTGTTTGCGCGTTTGTTCGCGCGTTTCGCGCCTTTGTTTGCGCGTTTCGCGCGTTTGTTCGCGCGTTCCGCGCGTTTGTTTGCGCGTTTCGCGCGTTTGTTCACGGGTTGGTTATTTGGTTGGTTTGTTCGCGCTTCGCGCGTTTGTTCGCGGGTTGGTTGGTTGGTTTGTTCGCGCGTTTCGCGCGTTTGTTCGCGGATTGGTTGGTTGGTTATTTGGTTGGTTTGTTCGCGCGCTTCGCGCGTTTGTTCGCGGGTTGGTTGGTTGGTTGGTTTGTTTGCGCCCTTCGCGCGTTTGTTCGTGGGTTGGTTGGTTGGTTTGTTTGCGCGTTTGTTCGCGCGTTTCGCGCCTTTGTTTGCGCGTTCCGCGCGTTTGTTTGCGCGTTTCGCGCGTTTGTTCGCGGGTTGGTTGGTTGGTTTGTTCGCGCGTTTCGAGTGTTTGTTCGCGGGTTGGTTGGTTGGTTGGTTTGTTCGCGCGTTTCGCGCGTTTGTTCGCGGGTTGGTTGGTTTGTTTGTTTGCGCCCTTCGCGCGTTTGTTCGTGCGTTGGTTGGTTGGTTTGTTTGCGCGTTTGTTCGCGCGTTTCGCGCCTTTGTTTGCGCGTTTCGCGCGTTTGTTCGCGGGTTGGTTGGTTGGTTGGTTGGTTGGTTGGTTGGTTTGTTCGCGCGTTTTGCGCGTTTGTTCGCGAGTTGGTTGGTTGGTTGGTTATTTGGTTGGTTTATTAGCGCGCTTCGCGCGTTTGTTCGCGCGTTCGTTCGCGGTATTGTTGGTTGTTTGGTCTGAAGTATTGAAAGAAATAAAGAACAGCTCAAATAATAGTCTTTTAACGCGAATGAGGTCGCGGGGGTCTGGTAGTAAATTTGTATTCACGGGTTTGAGGTGCTTCAAATCAGATTCCGGTTCCCGTCAAAAAACAGCTCACAACACTGCAATCACGAAAGTCATGAAAGTTTGTTTTGCGGCTTTTAGGTGCCCCCACTGAAGATTTGGTTTCCGGCCAAAAACTAAAACGTCGAATCTCAAAAAAAAAAATTTTTTTATTATTCCTGTCAAAAGAAAAGATCAACACAGCCGACCTCCGCGGTCCGCTTGCGGGCCGCGGCACCCACCGAAACACTAGTTATTATTATTATATACTATAAAGCTCGACTACCACTCACTCACTGACATAGTAGTTCTCCCAGAAGGAGTGATCGCGGACCAAAATGGTGTAGGAATGAAGTACGCAGTCCACTCTGATGAGTAGAGGAAAAGTCCGAAACTTGGAGATTCGGTCCATCTTCAGCTATCGTGTCATCGGCCCGCGGAAACGGTGCCAGATAGCCGGGGTGACCTTGAACTAAAGTTGTCCATAATCCTGGGATCATCGATGACGTCACTTTTTTTTTTCAAAATGGCGGCGTTTTCAAGATGGCGGAGCGCCGTTTTTTCGAGAAACTTTACCCGAATTGATCTCCCGGAAGGAGTGCTCATGGACCAAAGTGGTATAGGGATGGAGTATAGCCCATACCCTGTAGTATATGGGAAAATTCTGACATTTGGAGATTTTGGTCATCTTCACCCTTCAGGTCCACGGCTCGTGGAGTCAGAAACCGATATTTGGACTGACTTCGAACTAAAGTTGTACAGAACCCTAGGACCTTCGGTGACGTCATATATTTTATAATGTGCGCAGTCTCTTCTGGTGAGCAGAGTAAAAATATGAAACTTGAGATTCTGGTCATCTTCAGCTGTTGGGTCAACGGCCCGCAGAAACGGTGCCAGATAGCTGGACCGAGCTGGAACTAATATTGTTCAGAATCTTGGTAAATTCATGATGTCTTTTTTTTTTTTTCAAAAAGGCGACTTTTTCAAAATACACTACCACAAATTATAAGTAGTTAATATTGTAGTGAATGCCTGCTTTACAACGCACTGGCCACTTCAAAAAGAAAGAAAAAAAATGTAAAGCATACATACACGGACCTGTCATACACCAGCCAAAATAACTTACGTGTGTGGCTGCTTTACATCGCACAGGCCATCATTCTATACAAATTCAAATTACAGTTTGTTGTTGTGTTTTTTTTAGATTAATTTGATAATTATGCGGCTTTTTGATATGGCTGAAAATAAATTTTACTCTCCGATTGCGCTGAAAATTTGTATGTAGGGGTTCTAAGTGCTCCTGAATACAATTATTTACGAGCGAAGCGAGCACCGCGAGCAAAGCGAAACGAGCGAACTTTTTTTTCTTTTGATTTTCGATCACCATACATACTATCTTTTTTAATAATTTTGCGGCTTTTTTATTGCCGAAAATAAATTTTACTCTCCGATTGCGCTGAATTTTTTATAATGTTTGCAGTCTTTTCTGGTCAGCAGATTAAAACTCTGAAACTTGGAAACTATGGTCATCTTCAGCTGTTGGGTCAACGGCCCGCAGAAACGGTGCCAGATAGCTGGACCGAGCTGGAACTAATATTTTTCAGAATCTTAAGCAATTTGGTGATGTTCTATTTTTTTTACGAAATGGCGACTTTTTCAAAATTTTACGGCTTTTTTTTATGGCCAAAAATAAATTTTACTCTCTGATATCGCTGAATTTTTTATAATGTGCGCAGTCTTTTCTGGTGAGCAGATTAAAACTCTGCAACTTGGAAACTATGGTCATCTTCAGCTGTTGGGTCAACGGCCCGCAGAAACGGTGCCAGATAGCTGGACCGAGCTGGAACTAATATTTTTCAGAATCTTAGGCAATTTGGTGACGTCATATTTTTTTTTCAAAATGGCGACTTTTTCAAAATTTTACGGCTTTTTTTTATGGCTAAAAATAAATTTTACTCTCCGATTGCGCTGATTTTTTTATAATGTGCGCAGTCTTTTCTGGTGAGCAGATTAAAACTCTGAAACCTGGAGATTATGGTCATCTTCAGCTCTTGGGTCAACGGCCCGCAGAAACGGTGACAGATAGCTGGGCCGAGCTCAAATTAATATTTTTCAGAATCTTGGGCAATTTGGTGATGTCATTTTTTTTTTCAAAATGGCGACTTTTTCAAAATTATACGGCTTTTTTTTAATAGCCAAAAATAAATTTTACTCTCCGATTGCGCTGAAATTTTTATAATGTGCGCAGTCTTATCTGGCAATTAGATTAAAACTCTGAAACGTGGAGATTATGGTCATCTTCAGCTGATGGGTCAACGGCCCGCAGAAACGGTGCCAGATAGCTGGACCGAGCTGGAACTAATATTTTTCAGAATCTTAGGCAATTTGGTGATGTCATATTTTTTTTTCAGAATGGCGACTTTTTAAAAATTTTACGGCTTTTTTTTATGGCCAAAAATAAATTATACCACGTTTGTTCGCGGGATGGTTCGTTGGTTTGTTCGCGGGTTAGTTGGTTGGTTTGTTCGCGCGTTTCGCGCGTTTGTTTGCGCGTTTATTCGCGGGTTGGTTATTTGGTTGGTTTGATCGCGCGCTTCGCGCGTTTGTTTGCGCGTTTCGCGCGTTTGTTCGCGGGTTGGTTATTTGGTTTGTTTATTCGCGCGCTTCGCGCGTTTGTTCACGGGTTGGTTGGTTTGTTCGCGCGTTTCGCGCGTTTGTTCGCGGGTTGATTGGTTGGTTATTTGGTTGGTTTGTTCGCGCGCTTCGCGCGTTTGTTCGCGGGTTGGTTTGTTCGCGCGTTTCGCGCGTTTGTTTGCGCGTTTATTCGCGGGTTGGTTATTTGGTTGGTTTGATCGCGCGCTTCGCGCGTTTGTTTGCGCGTTTCGCGCGTTTGTTCGCGGGTTGGTTATTTGGTTGGTTTGTTCGCGCGCTTCGCGCGTTTGTTCACGGGTTAGTTGGTTGGTTTGTTCGCGCGTTTCGCGCGTTTGTTTGCGCGTTTATTCGCGGGTTGGTTATTTGGTTGGTTTGATCGCGCGCTTCGCGCGTTTGTTTGCGCGTTTCGCGCGTTTGTTCGCGGGTTGGTTATTTGGTTGGTTTCTTCGCGCGCTTCGCGCGTTTGTTCACGGGTTGGTTGGTTTGTTCGCGCGTTTCGCGCGTTTGTTCGCGGGTTGGTTGGTTGGTTATTTGGTTGGTTTGTTCGCGCGCTTCGCGCGTTTGTTTGCGCGTTTGTTCGCGCGTTTGTTCGCGCGTTTCGCGCGTTTGTTCGCGGGTTGGTTGGTTGGTTTGTTTGCGCGTTTCGCGCGTTTGTTCGCGGGATGGATGGTTGGTTATTTGGTTGGTTGGTTCGCGCGCTTCGCGCGTTTGTTCGCGGGTTGGTTGGTTAGTTTGTTCGCGCGTTTCGCGCGTTTGTTCGCGGGTTGGTTGGTTTGTTCGCGCGTTTCGCGCGTTTGTTCGCGGGTTGGTTGGTTGGTTATTAGGTTGGTTTATTAGCGCGCTTCGCGCGTTTGTTCGCGCGTTCGTTCGCGGTATTGTTGGTTGTTTGGTCTGAAGTATTGAAAGAAATAAAGAACAGCTCAAATAGTAGTCTTTTAACGCGAATGAGGTCGCGGGGGTCTGATAGTAAATTTGTATTCACGGGTTTGAGGTGCTCCAAATCAGATTCAGGTTCCCGTCAAAAAACAGCTCACAACACTGCAATCACGAAAGTCATGAAAGTTTGTTTTGCGGCTTTTAGGTGCCCCCACTGAAGATTTGGTTTCAGGCCAAAAACTAAAACGTCGAAACTCATAAAAAAAAAATTTTTTTTAGGATTCCTGTCAAAAGAAAAGCTCAACACAGCCGACCTCCGCGGTCCGCTTGCGGGCCGCGGCACCCACCGAAATACTAGTTATTATATATAAAGCTCGACTACCACTGACTGACTGACATAGTAGTTCTCCCAGAAGGAGTGATCACGGACCAAAGTGGTGTAGGAAACAAGTACGCAGTTCACTCTGATGAGTAGAGGAAAAGTCCGAAACTTGGAGATTCTGTCCATCTTCAGCTATCGTGTCAACGGCCCGCGGAAACGGTGCCAGATAGCTGGGGTGACCTTGAACTAAAGTTGTCCAGAATCCTGGGATCATTGATGACGTCACTTTTTTTTTTCAAAATGGCGGCGTTTTCAAGATGGCGGAGCGCCGTTTTTTCGAGAAACTTTACCCGAATTGATCTCCCGGAAGGAGTGGTCATGGACCAAAATAGTATAGGGATGGAGTGCAGCCCATACCATGTAGTATATGGGAAAATTCTGACATTTGGAGATTTTGGTCATCTTCACCCTTCGGGTCCACGGCCCGTGGAGTCGGAAACCGATATTTGGACTGACTTCGAACTAAAGTTGTACAGAACCCTAGGACCTTTGGTGACGTCATCTTTCTTCTAATGTGCACAGTATCTTCTGGTGAGCAGAGTAAAAATATGAAACTTGAGATTCTGGTCATCTTCAGCTGTTGGGTCAACGGCCCGCAGAAACGGTGCCAGATAGCTGGACCGAGCTGGAACTAATATTGTTCAGAATCTTGGTAAATTCATGATGTCTTTTTTTTTTTTTCAAAAAGGCGACTTTTTTAAAATACACTACCACAAATTATAAGTAGTTAATATTGTAGTGAATGCCTGCTTTACAACGCACTGGCCACTTCAAAAAGGAAAAAAAAATATGTAAAGCATACATACACGGACCTGTCATACACCAGCCAAAATAACTTACGTGTGTGGCTGCTTTACATCGCACAGGCCATCATTCTATACAAATTCAAATTACAGTTTGTTGTTGTGTTTTTTTTAGATTAATTTGATAATTATGCGGCTTTTTTATATGGCTGAAAATAAATTTTACTCTCCGATTGCGCTGAAAATTTGTATGTAGGGGTTCTAAGTGCTCCTGAATACAATTATTTACGAGCGAAGCGAGCACCGCGAGCAAAGCGAAACGAGCGAACTTTCTTTTTTCAAAATGGCGACTTTTTCAAAATTTTGCGGCTTTTTTATTGCCGAAAATAAATTTTACTCTCCGATTGCGCTGAATTTTTTATAATGTGCGCAGTCTTTTCTGGTGAGCTGATTAAAACTCTGAAACCTGGAGATTATGATCATCTTCAGCTGTTGGGTCAACGGCCCGCAGAAACGGTGCCAGATAGCTGGACCGAGCTGGAACTAATATTTTTCAGAATCTTAGGCAATTTGGTGACGTCATATTTTTTTTTTCAAAATGGCGACTTTTTCAAAATTATACGGCTTTTTTTTAATAGCCAAAAATAAATTTTACTCTCCGATTGCGCTGAAATTTTTATAATGTGCGCAGTCTTTTCTGGCGATTAGATTAAAACTCTGAAACGTGGAGATTATGGTCATGTTCAGCTGTTGGGTCAACGGCCCGCAGAAACGGTGCCAGATAGCTGGACCGAGCTGGAACTAATATTTTTCAGAATCTTAGGCAATTTAGTGATGTCATATTTTTTCTTCAAAATGGCGACTTTTTTAAAATTTTACGGCTTTTTTTTTATGGCTAAAAATAAATTTTACTCTCCGATTGCGCTGAAATTTTTATAATGTGCGCAGTCTTTTCTGGCGATTAGATTAAAACTCTGAAACGTGGAGATTATTGTCATCTTCAGCTGTTGGGTCAACGGCCTGCAGAAACGGTGCTAGATAGCTGGACCGAGCTGGAACTAATATTTTTCAGAACCTTAGGCAATTTGGTGATGTCATATTTTTTTTTCAAAATGGCGACTTTTTTTAAAATTTTACGGCTTTTTTTTATGGGCAAAAATAAATTATACCACGTTTGTTCGCGGGTTGGTTCGTTGGTTTGTTCGCGCGCTTCGCGCGTTTGTTCGCGGGGTAGTTGGTTGGTTTGTTCGCGCGTTTCGCGCGTTTGTTTGCGCGTTTATTCGCGGGTTGGTTATTTGGTTGGTTTGATCGCGCGCTTCGCGCGTTTGTTTGCGCCTTTCGCGCGTTTGTTCGCGGGTTGGTTATTTGGTTGGTTTGTTCGCGCGCTTCGCGCGTTTGTTCACGGGTTGGTTAGTTGGTTTGTTCGCGCGTTTCGTGTGTTTGTTCGCGGGTTGGTTGGTTGGTTATTTGGTTGGTTTGTTCGCGCGCTTCGCGCGTTTGTTCGCGCGCTTCGCGCGTTTGTTCGCGCGTTTATTCGCGCGTTTGTTCGCGCGTTTCGCGCGTTTATTCGCGGGTTGATTATTTGGTTGGTTTGTTCGCGCGCTTCGCGCGTTTCGCGCGTTTGTTCGCGGGTTGGTTATTTGGTTGGTTTGTTCGCGCGCTTCGCGCGTTTGTTCGCGGGTTGGTCGGTTGGTTTGTTCGCGCGTTTCGCGCGTTTGTTCGCGGGTTGGTTGGTTGGTTATTTGGTTGGTTTGTTCGCGCGCTTCGCGCGTTTTTTCGCGGGTTGGTTGGTTGGTTGGTTTGTTCGCGCGTTTCGCGCGTTTGTTTGAGCGTTTATGCGCGGGTTGGTTATGTGGTTGGTTTCTTCGCGCGCTTCGCGCGTTTGTTATTAGCGGGTATTGATGTTAGCGGGTTGGTTGGTTGGTTTGTTCGCGCGTTTCGGGTTTGTTTGCGCGTTTCGCGCGTTTATTCGCGGGTTGGTTATTTGGTTGGTTTGTTCGCGCGCTTCGCGCGTTTGTTTGCGCGTTTCGCGCGTTTGTTCGCGGGTTGGTTATTTGGTTGGTTTGTTCGCGCGCTTCGCGGGTTTGTTCGCGCGTTTCGCGCGTTTGTTCGCGGGTTGGTTATTTGGTTTGTTAGCGCGTTTCGCGCGTTTGTTCGCGGGTTGGTTGGTTGGTTATTTGGTTGGTTTGTTCGCGCGCTTCGCGCGTTTGTTCGCGCGTTTCGCGCGTTTGTTTGCGCGTTTGTTCGCGGGATGGTTGGTTGGTTATTTGGTTGGTTTATTAGCGCGCTTCGCGCGTTTGTTCGCGCGTTCGTTCGCGGTTTGGTTGGTTGTTTGGTCTGAAATATTGAAAGAAATAAAGAACAGCTCAAATAGTAGTCTTTTAACGCGAATGAGGTCGCGGGGGTCTGCCAGTAAATTTGTATTCACGGGTTTGAGGTGCTCCAAATCAGATTCCGGTTCCCGTCAAAAATCAGCTCACAACACTGCAATCACGAAAGTCATGAAAGTTTGTTTTGCGGCTTTTAGGTGCCCCCACTGAAGATTTGGTTTCCGGCCAAAAACTAAAACGTCGAAACTCGTTAAAAAAAATATTTTTTTACGATACCTGTCAAAAGAAAAGCTCAACATAGCCGACCTCCGCGGTCCGCTTGCGGGCCGCGGCACCCACCGAAATACTAGTTATATACTATAAAGCTCGACTACCACTCACTGACTCACTGACTGACATAGTAGTTCTCCCAGAAGGAGTGATCGCGGACCAAAATGGTGTAGGAATGAAGTACGCAGTCCACTCTGATGAGTAGAGGAAAAGTCCGAAACTTGGAGATTCTGTCCATCTTCAGCTATCGTGTCAACGGCCCGCGGAAACGGTGCCAGATAGCTGGGGTGACCTTGAACTAAAGTTGTCCAGAATCCTGAGATCATTGATGACGTCACTTTTTTTTTTCAAAATGGCGGCGTTTTCAAGATGGCGGAGCGCCGTTTTTTCGAGAAACTTTACCCGAATTGATCTCCCGGAAGGAGTGGTCATGGACCAAAGTGGTATGGGATGGAGTGTAGCCCATACCCTGTAGTATATGGGAAAATTCTGACATTTGGAGATTTTGGTCATCTTCACCCTTCAGGTCCACGGCCCGTGGAGTCAGAAACCGATATTTGGGCTGACTTCAAACTAAAATTGTACAGAACCCTAGGACCTTTGGCGACGTCATATATTTTAAAATGTGCACAGTCTCTTCTGGTGAGTAGAGTAAAAATATGAAACTTGGAGATTCTGGTCATCTTCAGCTGTTGGGTCAACGGCCCGCAGAAACGGTGCCAGATAGATGGACCGAGCTAGAACTAATATTGTTCAGAATCTTGGTAAATTCATGATGTCTTTTTTTTTTTTCAAAAAGGCGACTTTTTCAAAATACACTACCACAAATTATAAGTAGTTAATATTGTAGTGAATGCCTGCTTTACAACGCACTGGCCACTTCAAAAAGAAAAAAAAAAAAGTAAAGCATACATACACGGACCTGTCATACACCAGCCAAAATAACTTACGTGTGTGGCTGCTTTACATCGCACAGGCCATCATTCTATACAAATTCAAATTACAGTTTGTTGTTGTGTTTTTTTTAGATTAATTTGATAATTATGCGGCTGTTTATATGGCTGAAAATAAATTTTATTCTCCGATTGCGCTGAAAATTTGTATGTAGGGGTTCTAAGTGCTCCTGAATACAATTATTTACGAGCGAAGCGAGCACCGCGAGCAAAGCGAAACGAGCGAACTTTTTTTTCTTTTGATTTTCGATCTCAATACTATCTTTTTTCAAAATGGCGACTTTTTCGAAATTTTGCGGCTTTTTTTATATGGCTGATAATAAATTTTACTCTCCGATTGCGCTGAATTTTTTTATAATGTTTGCAGTCTTTTCTGGTGAGCAGATTAAAACTCTAAAACTTGGAAACTATGGTCATCTTCAGCTGTTGGGTCAACGGCCCGCAGAAACGGTGCCAGATAGCTGGACCGAGCTGGAACTAATATTTTTTAGAATCTTAGGCAATTTGGTGATGTCATATTTTTTTTACAAAATAGCGACTTTTTCAAAATTTTACGGCTTTTTTTATGGCCAAAAATAAATTTTACTCTCTGATGGCGCTGATTTTATTATAATGTGCGCAGTCTTTTCTGGTGAGCAGATTAAAAACTCTGAAACCTGGAGATTATGGTCATCTTCAGCTGTTGGGTCAACGGCCCGCAGAAACGGTGCCAGATAGCTGGACCGAGCTGGAACTAATATTTTTTAGAATCTTAGGCAATTTGGTGACGTCATATTTTTTTTTCATAATGGTGACTTTCAAAATTTTACGGCTGTTTTTTTTGCTAAAAGTAAATTATACACTCCGATTGCGCTGATTTTTTCATAATATGAGCAGTCTTTTCTGGTGAGCAGATTAAAACTCTGAAACCTGGAGATTATGGTCATCTTCAGCACTTGGGTCAACGGCCCGCAGAAACGGTGCCAGATAGCTGGACCGAGCAGAAACTAATATTTTTCAGAATCTTAGGCAATTTGGTGACGTCATATTTTTTTTTCAAAATGGCGACTTTTTCCAAATTTTACGGCTTTTCTTTATGGCTAAAAATAAATTTTACACTCCGATTGCGCTGATTTTTTCATAATATGCGCAGTCTTTTCTGGTGAGCAGATTAAATCTCTGAAACCTGGAGATTATGGTCATCTTCAGCACTTGGGTCAACGGCCCGCAGAAACGGTGCCAGATAGCTGGACCGAGCAGAAATTAATATTTTTCAGAATCTTGGGCAATTTGGTGACGTCATATATTTTTTTCAAAATGGCGACTTTTTCCAAATTTTACGGCTTTTCTTTATGGCTAAAAATAAATTTTACACTCCGATTGCGCTGATTTTTTCATAATATGCGCAGTCTTTTCTGGTGAGCAGATTAAAACTCTGAAACCTGGAGATTATGGTCATCTTCAGCTCTTGGGTCAACGGCCCGCAGAAACGGTGACAGATAGCTGGGCCGAGCTCAAACTAATATTTTTCAGAATCTTGGACAATTTGGTGATGTAATTTTTTTTTTCAAAATGGCGACTTTTTCAAAATTATACGGCTTTTTTTTAATAGCCAAAAATAAATTTTACTCTCCGATTGCGCTGAAATTTTTATAATGTACGCAGTCTTTTCTGGCGATTAGATTAAAACTCTGAAACGTGGAGATTATGTTCATCTTCAGCTGTTGGGTCAACGGCCCGCAGAAACGGTGCCAGATAGCTGGACCGAGCTGGAACTAATATTTTTCAGAATCTTAGGCAATTTGGTTATGTTATATATTTTTATCAAAATGGCGACTTTTTCAAAATTTTACGGCTTTTTTAATGGTCAAAAATAAATTATACCACGTTTGTTCGCGGGTTGGTTGGTTGGTTATTTGGTAGGTTTGTTCGCGCGCTTCGTGCGTTTGTTCGCGGGTTGGTTGGTTGGTTTGTTCGCGCGTTTCGCGCGTTTGTTTGCGCGTTTCGCGCTTTTATTCGCAGGTTGGTTATTTGGTTGGTTTGTTCGCGCGCTTCGCGCGTTTGTTCGAGCGTTTCGCGCGTTTGTTGGCGGGTTGGTTGGTTGGTTTGTTCGCGCGTTTCGCGCGTTTGTTTGCGCGTTTATTCGCGGGTTGGTTATTTGGTTGGTTTGTTCGCGCGCTTCGCGCGTATGTTTGCGCGTTTCGCGCGTTTGTTCGCGCGTTTCGCGCGTTAGTTCGCGGGTTGGTTGGTTGGTTATTTGATTGGTTTTTTCGGGCGCTTCGCGCGTTTGTTCGCGGGTTGGTTTGTTTGCGCGTTTGTTCGCGCGTTTCGCGCGTTTGTTTGCGCGTTTCGCGCGTTTGTTCGCGGGTTGGTTGGTTGGTTGGTTATTTGGTTGGTTTATTCGCGCGCTTCGCTCGTTTGTTCGCGGGTTGGTTGGTTGGTTGGTTTGTTCGCGCGTTTCGCGCGTTTGTTCGCGGGTTGGTTGGTTGGTTTGTTCGCGCGTTTGTTCGCGGGTTGGTTATTTGGTTGGTTAGTTCGCGCGCTTCGCGCGTTTGTTTGCGCGTTTGTTCGCGGGTTGGTTATTTAGTTGGTTTGTTCGCGCGTTTGTTCGCGCCTTAGTTCGCGGGTTGGTTGGTTGGTTTGTTCGCGCGTTTCGCGCGTTTGTTCGCGCGTTTGTTCGCGCGTTTGTTCGCGCGTTAGTTCGCGGGTTGGTTGGTTGGTTTCTTCGCGCGTTTCGCGCGTTTGTTCGCGGGTTGGTTGGTTGGTTATTTGGTTGGTTTGTTCGGGCGCTTCGCGCGTTTGTTCGCGGGTTGGTTGGTTGGTTTGTTTGCGCGTTTGTTCACGCGTTTCGCGCGTTTGTTTGCGCGTTTCGCGCGTTTGTTCGCGCGTTTCGCGCGTTTGTTTGCGGGTTGGTTGGTTGGTTTGTTCGCGCGTATCGCGCGTTTGTTCGCGGGTTGGTTGGTTGGTTGGTTATTTGGTTGGTTTGTTCGCGCGCGTCGCGCGTTTGTTCGCGGGTTGGTTGGTTGGTTTGTTCGCGCGTTTCGCGCGTTTGTTCGCGGGTTGGTTGGTTGGTTGGTTTGTTCGCGCGTTTCGCGCGTTTGTTCGCGGGTTGGTTGGTTGGTTTATTAGCGCGCTTCGCGCGTATGTTCGCGCGTTCGTTCGCGGTTTGGTTGGTTGTTTGGTCTGAAGTATTGAAAGAAATAAAGAACAGCTCAAATAGTAGTCTTTTAACGCGAATGGGTTGCGGGTGTCTGCTAGTAAATTTGTATTCACGGGTTTGAGGTGCTCCAAATCAGATTCCGGTTCCCGTCAAAAAACAGCTCACAACACTGCAATCACGAAAGTCATGAAAGTTTGTTTTGCGGCTTTTAGGTGCCCCCACTGAAGATTTGGTTTCCGGCCATAAACTAAAACGTCGAAACTCATAAAACAAAATTTTTTTTTAGGATTCCTGTCAAAAGAAAAGATCAACACAGCCGACCTCCGCGGTCCGCTTGCGGGCCGCGGCACCCACCGAAACACTAGTTTAACAATAAGAATAAATAAGAAAACGAGAAAATAGGCGAAGCCGCTTAACTTCTTCCGTTTTGTTCAACGATAGGTCAAAATTGTCGACATCGTCGATTTTTGCTAATTAAATTAGAAATATTATTTTTATGAAGTGACTAACATTTATAACTTTCTACAGGTGTCATCGTGGCGTGACATGTATAGCTCGCACGCGTTGCGCAAAGTGGCACTTAGCCTTGGCAAGGACGCGTACTCATGCGCAACTTGGGAAAATGCCCGCGCGCATTTCCATACGCGCCGCTCCGCCATCGCCCGCCACAGCGCATCGGAGGCGAAGTGGACCATCTATCTATGCATACAATAAGACTGTACAAAAGTTGTGTCTGTATTAAGTATAAATCTAGCTGTTTCCCGCGGCTTCACCCGCGCAGAAAAGTTTTTCCCGCGGGAACAGGTCTTCCCGAGGTATCTGTCTATGGCCCAGCGGTATTCTGATTTATTACTTACTGTAAAGTTTCATCAAAATCTGTTCCTTAGTTTTTGAGGCAATGAGTACCTAACAAACATCCATCTAAACTCACAAACATCTAAACATCCTTACAAACTTTCGCGTCTAAAATATTAGTTGGATAGGAGTTGATGAAAAAATAAGGTATGAAGTTACTTTACTTACGATATGCTATTACGGATGAGATTTTTTTTACTGTCTGTTTATGCGAGCATCACGCGAAAACCACTGAACAAAACTTTGTATAGCAATAACCATACAAATACTAATCTACGCATGCGAAGTTGCGGGCACAGCCAGTCCAAATTACATAATTTATTAACCTTTCGGTGTCCAGAGCGTCATCTCAGTTACCAGCACTTTTTCGCACGCGCGCGCAGCGTCCACTCGAGTTGACAGCACAGCACTTTTTCATGCGACTTTAGCCTTAATTTCTTCAATGTCAAGTCATAATTTGGCATGTATAGAATGAACGGAAATTAAAGAACGAATCGAATGATATATGTTAATCTATGGTCAGTACAAAGATTTCAGTCATGACTGATGGAATTGAATGGCGCTTGCATGACCGTCTAATGTACCTACACGCCTTATGTACGACAATATTACAGTTTTAGATGTGTCTGTACCAAAGAAAACATTATGATTTTTGTACTCCATACTAACACCAGAGATTAGTTAATAGTTCCTGCGATCCCAAAGCCGTCTGCCAAGCAGCTTGGTGATTATTACGGAACTTCCTATTATTTTGGGAGAGTAATTCCCGATCGCCGGGAGAGACCTACTACGCCCAGCCAGCTGTACTTCAATTACAACTGTTTAGCGAAAGTATAACGCGACCTTGATGTCCCTATTGGCGCACAGCTGCGTCATACACTATTGTAATGCAAATACACACTCAGCACTCTCACTGAACGGTGGGATCAGCCAGCAGAGTCACTTTCCGTTGAACAACAACACGCACCGTGTAAATTTGTTACTGTGTCAATGTTTCGTGCGAATAACTATTAGATATTGCTGGTCCAGCCAGGCTTCTCCCATTAAAAGGGTTTGACCTAATTTCTTATTACGTAACATACGTTGTATACCTTTTTTATTTCAAAAAATGTAGGTCATTTGAAATGAATTTCGTCATTTAAAATTTTTATCCAGTAACATGAATGGTGTAGATTTCAGTATTTCAAATCATTTTAACAATTTTAGAAATGAAAACCTAACAACGAGACCAGGGCCAACTCGAACAAATGTCCCAAACAAAGACGTGCACGTGCCCAATGGGAATCGAAATGGAATCGAACTTCCGCTTCGAACAAATCCAATCGATGTTCAAGACAAATACTCGTATGAAACTTTCCAATAAACCTGTATAATGGTTTTATGTATTCACTAGCAGCCCGCCCCGGCTTCGTACGGGTGGACAAATATTACAACTCTCCGTAAGGGTGAGAGGAGCTCTGCGTTGAAGAGCCAGTCAGCCGATTAGGGCCTCTCTCTTTGTTATAATTAGGTATGTATATTAGATAACATAAAACAATATTGTTTAGCTTTGCATTGTCGGGTTACTGTGGGTTTGTTCAATGAGACTTGGGTACTTATCAAATATAATAAAAGAATATGATTAATAGCACAGTTGCAGGTGGCAGTTAAGTTGACGCGAGCAGACTGACCGAGCAGTTGCGCTGAGCTCTCCACATTTGGCAATGATCCTATCTCTGTATGAGAGTGAAACATTTATTATCATTACATAAAATATTTTTCAACACACATGCTCGCAAAATGGCTCTTATTGCACCGCTTTAAGGGTCATAAAGCAGCTTATTAAACACGCGTTCTTTTTTCATTACCTACTATAACCGCACTTGTGTTTTATTTTGTAAACAAATTAACATAATTAGTGTAATAAATACAATTAATATATCATATTTAGTTTATTATATTTTTATGCTGTTGGGCTATTTGACTTCGTCGTACCATCGCCTCTCCTTCCACCTCCGCGGAAAAAGAAAATCCGCCCTCGCGCCATATTTTTTTTACAAATATTTGTGTAAGTAAACATAGTTGCGTTTTGTGATTATTTTCAAAAATATCGACTTCAGAGTCAATTGATGAAGAAAAGCCTTAATATAATTTTTCTTCGACGATATACGATTCTGCGCCGCCAGAAAATCTTACTGAGGCACAAAATGTAAGTGATCCGTATTACCATGGAAATCATAGGAAAACAAGTTTATGACATTTTATTAATTTTACTCGCAATTAAGTGTGTTGCAAACCGTCGTCATATGACAGGCGTGAGCGTTGGTCTTTACACTACTTGGCTTCATTACACACTCGGCAAGCCTCGTGTGTACATTCCAGCCTCGAGTGTAATGACCAACTTAGCTCACTTGTATCATAATGTACTATTATGGCAGTTACATGATCTAATATTCCTTTCCTGAAAACAGTTAACCCATTTTGACGTCGTCATTTATTTGAGAATTTATATCAAATTCGGTCTGCTCATTTTATACAACTTCAGTATTTGAGTGATCACATTCAAGGACCATAATTTTTGTTCAATAGCCGTTTCACCATCAGCAACTCATCTCACGTGTGCGAGCCTGTTTGATATGTCTGTACACGACGTACTAAACTAGTCCGGTCACTTCTGTCACTCTCTATGGACATTTATAGCACAGCATCTACTAACGCAATGTGTGAAGGTCACCTTAGCTCCGATGAACACTGTCTAAAGCACAGCAGGTGTCTGTCTGGCTTATTATCTGTGCTACAGGTTACGAGACTAACTCCTGCGACTTTCATATTAGAGCATATATTGAAAATCCGCGCGAGAATTAATTATGTCCTCGTCTCCATTCTTCAGAGTCATCCTACTGTAGCGTAGAATAATTTATTTTTTTTGCGAAAATTTTAGAATAATCTAGTGAATTTATTAAAGTAAATTAGAAATTTGTAATAAAACGGCCTGGCCGCCCTGCCGCCTTGTTTTGACCATATACGAGTAATACCTGCCCAAAACCTATGATACCTAATGACAAGAAAATGCTGAAAATATACCTACAAATATTTTCCACATAAAACGAATAAAATAAAGTACCTACCTAGGCCTAGGCCTAATATGTTGTTAGATACCTAGGTATCTAACAACATTCCGTGTTCCTTCCATTGGCATACTGTTTATAGTTTATACGCATGTGTACTTAGGTATGTTACCACGTGCTGCTTCGTTATAGGCCCTCACTACACGAGCCCCATACGACTCCGGTTTTGGCTCAATCGCATACACTAAGGTATTTACTACCTATGCTTACGTATAATATAGTAAAAATTGCCAAAAATGGCACCGGGATAGAACGAACGGAATGGGAGATATGAGTTGTGTGTAAGTATATACGACTCGATATATTCTCAATTTGGGATAACCAGGATAGAAAATCCAGTTTTAGTTAAGTTGCATACAGATCGAACGGGAATCGAGTCGAACCGGGGCGCGTGTAGTCCGGCCCTTAGAGTGCCGGTATCGTGACCGGAACAAATGTCACTCTTGATCTTTACAAACTAACTGGGCCGACCGGTCGTGTGATAGTGCAACTCCAGTTTTAACAGCTTAAGGAATTTGGTAATCTTTATTCAACTATCTACTTGTAATAAGTATTATTATACTCGTAGGTACATATCTACTTGATATCGACAACTTCCCGCAGGCATTTAATAATATGGAGGAGATACATTTACTGGAATTGAGCGAAGTGCAGAAAAAAATTACTGAATTCTTGAAAAAAAAATCTTCTAAGCAGTAACCGGTTAAGGTGTAATTTGACTCCTGAAAAACAAATTACTCAAAAGTGAGTATGTGAGTTGCACCGACGGCGGCCGTACGGTTGCACAAGCGGCGCGCTTTGTTCGCTTGGCATTGTCCAGCAGCGGGCTCGCGGTCCCGTCGGCGGCCCGCGCCTCGTACGTGCGTACTTGAATATATTTAAATTTGGAGATGCGGCCGGGATGAGGCAACGAACCTCCAACTACTATAAATGCCGACAGTGCCAGCCGAGGGGTACAGTTACCAGCTCTGAGCACCCCTGAACACACCTCGGCGATCTAAAGAAATGGCACTCAAGGTATGACTTAAGGATTCAGTGAAGTGCTACAACTAGTGATTGTGAAATAGTGCTCCAAATGTTTTTTGTGTTTAAGTGTCCTTTTTATGGAACGGGTCCTTCACAATAATTTTCTGTTCAGTTTTTCTAGCTTAAAGAAAACTATTAGAGTTTTTTTCACAAGGATTGGTTAATTTACAGCGGTCAAGCGGCGCAAATTCATAGTAAGGTTGAACTATAAGACTGGACTGACTGGTCTTATTCACATTACTTAATTAGCTCGAGCCGCGGGATGAAGCCACCGCCCCGCCCCCCGGAGATATGAATCGACTCTATAAGTGACGTGACTCTAAAAATCTTTATTAGTAATTTTCTGATATTATATTTTACACCTATCCAATGATGGGATTATTAATAACTCGCCCAGGTATATACTAAATTGAGTAACTTTGTTTACAGTTGATGGTCCTCTCTTGCCTGTTGGCGTTGGCCCACAGCAGTGTGGCTCCCGCAGCGTATGCGTCGGCTCCGGTCGCGTACGCGGCCCCGGTGGCGGCGAGACTCGAGGAGTACGACCCGCTGCCGCAGTACAGGTTCGGCTACGACGTGGCAGACTCGCTCACCGGCGACTACAAGAGTCAGCAGGAGCAGCGCGACGGCGACGTCGTGCAGGGCTCCTACTCGCTCGTGGAGCCGGACGGCACGCGGCGCATCGTCGACTACGCCGCTGACCCTATCAACGGGTTCAACGCGGTAGTGCGCAAGGAGCCGCTGGTGGCCGCCGCACCTGTGTACGCGCAGCCCGCCCTCGCGCCGGCCCGCATCGCCGCACCCGTTCTCGCGGAACCAGCCGTCGTGGCGGCTCGTTACGCCGCGCCCGCCCCCGTGTACACCCCGGCGCGGTACGCCGCTGCCCCTGTGTTCGCTCGCTATGCCGCACCAGCACCGGTCGCCGCGGCGCCCGTTGTTGCCCGATATGCTGCCGCACCTGTCTCAGCCGCCCCGATTGCGGCGCGCTACGCCGCCGCTCCCGTCGTAGCTGCCCGCTACGCTGCTCCCGTAGCGGCGGCTTACAGAGCTCCTGTGGCGTATACTGCAGGTTATGCTGCGCCAGCTGCGTATACTTCTGCTGCATATACTGCACCGGTGGCGGCCGCTTACTCTCAATACGCCGCAGCGCCCGTTGCGGCCGCGTACTCCCAATACGCCGCAGCGCCCGTAGCTACCGCGTACTCCCAATACGCCGCTGCACCCGTAGCGGCCGCGTACTCTCAATACGCGGCTTCCGCCCGCCTGGCTGTGAACCCCTATAGGCCCGCGCCCGCCAAACTGGTCGAACCCTTCGCTGCCGCTGGATACCGTTACCCTTAATTATAGACTACCCACTCAACGGCATATTTACAAAGACTTGAATTGTATGTATAGATTAATTTATAAGTTTTAGTTGTCTTTTTTTAATTATTGATAATGTTAATAAGCAAAATAAAATGTTAAATAAATTATTAGATTTTTTATCCGTTCGCATCCTTTTTGCCGTAATATGCTCTCTTGCTCTTGCGTAAGTGACATTTATGTAGCCATGCGATTAAGTGGGTTTTCTTTAGGAAGAGAATTCGATCGAGCTGTTACGTGGAAATAATTAAGCTTGTAAGGCAAGAGATCTCAGCTCTTGTTATTTAAGTTTAGCGTGCCACGGTTTTTTAAAGGAAATGGGGTAGCGATTTAGCGAACTGTGTTTATTCATCAATATCAATACATGTCATTCATTAATTTTTTACTTGAGTACCTATATAGGTATTATTTCTGCTTTGCGCTCGAAGATTTCTCAACCTACACAACTTGCGGTTAAATCATCGAGTACTGGATTTTTTGTCTTTGGATAAAGGAAAACAATTAAAAGAAACCAAATGAATAGAGCTGGAAATAACTAAAATATATTTAAATTAAACTAAAACGAAAAATAACGACAAAGGGAAAACACTTAAAAATACAATCATTAGTCTGGCAATCGTTCTTTGTTAGTTTTTAACGAGATATTAAACCGTCGAAAAAAGGAAGGCACTGAAAAGCCAAAAATAAAAAGTTCCTTTTTAGTCTACTATGATCCTACACTAATTTAAATACCTAAATAATTTTAAGTCGGCGCCAAAAAAAATTACTCCTCAAATTTCCTTTTCAAACGAATAACTTTCACAAATTGAAAGCTGCACAAAGTACACGATTCCAGTAATTGGTTTTTAGAGCGAACTCTGTGGCAATCGCGAGCGTAATAACATAGGTACCTACTTACTCTAATTAAAGTGGTCTCCACGAGATGGTATCCTAAAGTTAATTAATTTGTTATTGGGGAGAATGACAGATCAACCTAAACCAATAGCTGAATCACATTAATTTTCTTTGTAAAAAAATAATAATATACCTAACGCTTTCGTCATTGCAAAATAGAAAGTGGTCATGTAAAATTATTCCTGATCATCGTAGTATCCTGCGAGTCATGATCTCTCAGAGCGGATTTGCTTCAAAAAAATCGCGTTAGGGAAACTGCAACATGCAGAATCGAAACTTACTGAAGAATAACCAAGTTCTTTAGACCTGGAGCTGATAACGAAAGGCCGGATCACACCGGATGCTTGCAAGCGTGGCCCATCGCGTACCGTTATAATATGAAATGAAATTTGAAGTTGTATCGTAGCACCGATTGCGTTGCGTGGCAGTAGGCTGGAGCTGCACCCTTGCCTCCGCCTTTACCCTTCGCGGCCAGCCTCTTGTAGAAGAGAGCCGTCGACGAGAATGATGCGTCGTCGTGCTACACACACACATTTAAATAAACGGCGCGAGCTACCCTTCTCAATCAATGGTACTATCAGTGATACCATCAATGGTACTGACTGATGCTACAACTGGTCCATCACGATCCTATTGAACCAATTAGGGGGAGTAGGACCATAGAACTTCAGTCTATTACAATACAAGCGAACGATCTGCCCGCGTAGTACCTATACAATGATTATTCAAGGGTATTCAAGGGTATTGGCTATATAAGTATAGAGTTTTATCAAAATACGCTCAGCCACATTACCGTGATAAATAAAGCAAGAAACCTAGTACATTTATAAATATAGCTTAGAAATGGGATGGGATTTCCAGTGATTTGATTTCAAAAGCAAAAGTACTATAAAAATTCGAAGTAAGTAAGTTATGTATATTATCAGCTTAGCTGAGTGAGATGGGCCTGGTCCTTATTTGGTATGAAGAGGTGCTGTAACTGTTATCTCTAAGCATACGATCACATACCGTTCATACAAGCGAAGGACCTGTAAAATAATCAGTAAAAAAGCGAAAGTGTATTATACATATAAGTGGTACTTCCTATATTGCATATATAGGCCGCGTGTGTCTGATATACCAGCTTTTAAAAGCAATAGTTTAAGCAAAAATATGAAAATGTAATAAAAATGGGTATGAAGTAGATATTTGCTGTCTGTGCAATAAGTAGTTTTCATATTCTGTTTATTGGCAGTAAATCCTTCGCCTCCTCTCGATGCGCCGTCCTTCAGGATTTCAAAGAGATTCCAGTTTAATATATTAATGTTTGCTCCGGATCAAGACGCAGACAGACTAGATAGGAGTATACATATAACTACTTTATGGACTGAATATTAAATTCGTAAAATGAAAGTTGGAAGTAGATACTATTTCAAATTTTGCAGACTATGTTGGCCATCGCAGTACTAGATATCTATATGGAAGTGCTGCTCGTCGGCGGCTTATATTTCCGTTCTAGAACATTTGAATATCCTGTCATTTGTTCCATCGACAGATTGTCAATCATTTTGGAATACAACATAATTCTACTGCTGTCAGTTCATTGCATTCTTATCGTTGTTCTACTCTACATTTGAAAGATATATTTCGAAGTGAGGAAATCCGACGACCGATCGACACCTACTAACAGGAAGGTTTGAATCTCAAAGAGATTCGAAACTGCTGATAGTAGGTCGCGCGCCCGGAGTAGCAAATTTTTTTGATTCGTGCCTACTATGCTTACTTTTTCGGCTATTTATGTAGGCTACATAAGTATGCTTCAATATTACTTCGAGCATAACCTTACCGAATTAATTAAACGAGAGTCTTTAGCCCTAACCCAGATGTGGGAATAACGCTGGGTCCATCTCGATGGTCACAACTTTTTACCATAATCTGCTGTCAATCAGCAATTAATACATCGATTTCGGTTCTGGTGTGAGGGATTAGGGCCAATGTAATTAGTAATCTAATAATTACAGGTGCAAGAGGCATTCAAACCTTGTCCCCACGTGGCAACGCACTTTGGTTTATAGGCTGCAATAACCATTTACTGCTGCTGTTTAAACAACTTTATTACGTAATTGACGGGCCTGTTGGCTTAGTTATTAGTGACCCTGTCTACTACGCAGAGGTTGTGGGTTCGATTCCCACCCGGGACCAATATGTGATGAGCAACGGTTGGTTTTTGGATTCTGGGTTTTTGAATATATATAAATAAGTATTTATTAAAAAAAAATATATACTTAATGGTAATGTTTATCAGTTGTTGAGTACCCCTCCTCTACCCACTAGCTTCGGTTTAATTTGGGACTAAACAGCCATGTGTAAATTTGTTCATATTATTATTACAATAATTCGTACAGATACTTATGGTTGGATGTTGTACAAAACGTGTGAGTGGACGTAGAGTGCCCCTGCGTAACAAGCAGCACTTTCTTCAATGAGCTATAGGTATTGTGGTCACGTCGTGCGTTACGCCGAGGACAATATATAACGCGACAGCGCCCCGGGACTCCCACAGTGCGCCCAGTGGACTCTGCTCATCCTACCCAAACGTAAAGACATGGACACCAAGGTAAGTTTTACCTCATTGTTGTGCGTCTGCGATTATTTTTTATTTTACGATACCTACCACAATAAGTGCAATGCGTTTTATAATTTCATAATTCATTTATTAATAATTTATTTTTAAGTCCCGCGGGTATTCCGATCTGTAGAGCCAGTTTCGAAACTCCGGCTTCGTAGACGGCCGAAGGGGTCTATTTTATAGGTCAGCGTCAATAGTCGCTTGTCGCTTTAGTAGCTTGTCATTATAATGTAATCCTAATGTAATGACACATTCGCTCATACATTAGAGTGACAAGGTATTAAAGTGACCAGCTACTTTTGACGATGATTATACCGTTATTTCTCTGAACTCTTTGTGCCTAGTTTCACAATATTCTTATTAAATTAGATTCATGTGGTCCTTTTGACGTTTCGATGAACGATGAATTTCAATTCGATGAATGTCTTCCTCGTCGTCCCGACGACGGCCCGGTGGGCATTTCGGAACCTCATTCATAAACGAAAGCATAGCTCTAACAATATGGTCGAGATTGTGCATCGCCTCATGCTACTTGTACCTTACGAATATTTACAGGAGGGCGTCAAAGTCGAAATATTTTATGAGTACAGTACCTACCTACACTTATAAATGTCATTTTTTACTACCAACGCTCCATATATACGCTGTGAAGAAGAAGCACAGCTTTTATAATCAAGTTTCTTTAAGAGATTGTGCTAAACTGAAGTAACCTTGGTCATTCATATATTCGGCTTTTTTAATTTAAGGCCGGAGCACACCGGATGCGTACGAGTGCGCGTTCCAGCTCACATTGATAGACAGTCTGCTGCCACACTCCGCGAATAACGCCACCGAGTGTTGACATATTAACATTTTCCATTCAGTATTACTAATTGAAGCTCTATTTTTGAATCGTCCTCCTCGCTTCGAGCGCTCGATTCTACAGATTTTCCTTCGACATCATATACAAAAAAAACTGTAGAATCTACCGCTCGAAGCGAGGAGAGCGATTCGAAAATAGAGCTCCGGAGCTGGAATGCGCACGCATATTATCCGTGTGATTCGGCATTTACAACAGTGGCAAACTGTTATCGCGGTTTTAGGCCTGATTGAAAAAGGCGGTAGAGACTAACACCATGTTAAGCTCCGAGTAGTCCAACTTGCCACCGCTAGCTCCGTCACCACCACTCATTGAAGTCAACACAAATAAATAAGCAGCGAAATATGTGGTCGAATGCCGAAGTCATACGCCAAAATCTCTCTTGTCTGCCTTGACCGATCTATTTTTTTATCAAAATAGTAGGTAATAAATATATTTGCAATCGCTCGCATGGATTAAATCGATCATTGTATGGTAATGCGCAGTCGCCCACAAGAGTTCCACACGACATGACATTAGAGAGTAGGTCCTTGGACACGCAACGTAATGCCAACTGTCACGACGTTGGGCAACTTGAATATGATCCTCAGGGAATGGCAATTACTTACAGGAAATGAACTGTACCCCCAGCGCACCGCCACCAACCCCCTTCGGACCGTTTCGTAGCTAAACTTCGGAGCCTGCTTCTAAACGCACCCTTTTATCTATTTCTGGCGCCAAATAGCAATTCACACGAGACCCATCAACCTAAACCTCAGGTTTGCCACAAGAAATTGCCACTTTCCTTTGTCTACAGAAACCACATCAATACCCGGTGCATTGGTTTATGAGGACGTCAGCCACACTTTTGGCTGACTCGGGCGCCGATATATGACCACGCTTATAGCGTCATGGTGGAGGCTGGAAGTCGCAGTACCGGCAGAAGGCTATTTATAGGACTCTATAGAAAAGTCAAAAATATGCAAGGGCATCGTTAACGGTATAAATTAAAACAGTATTGCCCAGATCCTTGGACTCGTCCTTAAATTTCCAAAGACAGCCTAGCGCGCGTTCTGAATCCCCTGCCAATCCGTCGTGTCCAACATTCACAATGGAATATAATGAAATTGAGCAATGTTCTGATAAAATTTCCCAAATTATTTAGCTAGTAATTGTACACAAGTCACAAACACAAACTTATCAGTTCCAAGAAAAAAAACCCATTAACAATTGCAGTAATTTTACTTTAAGTTTTTAATATATTTAAATAAACACTAATTTACTACATATTTAAGCTGTGTTACTTTCACTCCTCCACAATTTCCTCGCTGAAGTGGCTGTAGTGAGGTGAAAAATTGTGTGTGTTCTCTCAGCAGCAAAGTTATTTTGCGGCGCGAGGGTGCGCGGTACGCCCGTATCCATCGCTCGTTAAATGACTGCGACCACCGAACACGGAAAAGCTCGCTATGGTTTTATAATGATCTCTGACTGCGACCGCCAGCAAATTCTCAAAAATAAAGCGAGGTGGCTTTACAGTGATCGTACAAATTATAAAGTCTTGTAACTTTGTAACTAACTATACGTATCGTATCGTCGTGAAATAAAAACTGGTGTCTTCCTTCATTACGGTAACGAATTTCACAGAAAACGAAATTCACAGTAACGAATGAGATCTGTAATTGTAATATTATAAAAATGAAAATTTTTTCCCAGTTCCTACGCTTAAATTCCTTTAAAATGTTAAGAATTTTTAATGTTTGCTTTTTAATCTCCTTCGTGGTGGTTTAATATTCTCTTAGCACAATGTTTTGTTCACTCCATTGCTGCTACAGTACGATGTCGCAAGAAGTGGCTGTCAGTCTACATAACGCGACGAGCAGTGAATAATAATGCGCAGAGTAGGTACCGCGCAAGTCATGTCAATTACATAATTGCAAATAGCCACAATCGTGTGATACGATGATTTACTGTAATAATGTTAATTAACTATTTATACACATCTCAACTTAATTGACTTCACTTATTGATTATGTTATTAGATGTGGTAAGCAAAAAAGTTTCTGGCGTAAACTCCCAAGCCATATAATTTTGCGATTTTCGGATTTTCGGGTGCTGTGAGACTTTGCTTCTTGCCACATGATTCTAAATCAATGGGAAGTAAGTACCCTTGATTAATTTCCTGAGAAAAAGGATACCGACAGACGAGTTGTCACATAGACGGACGACAAAGTTCCGTTTTTTCCCCTTTTGAGGTACGTGGCCCTAAAAAACAGTAATTGCAATTAACACCACCATTTACCATTATATTTTCCTTTCCATTTCAGATTGTAGTATTGATCTGCGTGATGGGCGGCGCGAGCGCAAGTGTGGTGCCGCTCGTCCGATCGGACCCCCTCCCGCAGTACTCGTTCGGCTACGACGTGCAAGACGCCCTCACTGGGGACTACAAGGGCCACCAGGAGCACCGCACCGGGGACCTCGTCACCGGCTCCTACTCAGTCGTTGACCCCGATGGTATGAGCCGTGCTCAAATAGTGACATACGACAAAGCTGTACACTTTTTACCAGTGCCGCTGGGGCATTTATTTCACCGATTACCGTGGGAAAATTGCTCTTTCCTTTCGGTTTACCTTTTGAATTTGGAACAAGCGCGAATGTATAAATTATATTTAAAAAAACGGACAAGTGCGAGTAGGACTCGCGCCCTGAGGGTTCCGTACAAATTTAACTGGTCTTGACAGACGGACAGACAGACAGACGAACAACGGAGTGATCCCATAAGGGTTCCTTTTTCCTCTTTTGAGGTACGGAACCCTAAAAACGTGCTGAACGTAATGACTGGCCGCTCGAATTTAAATTAAGACAAAAAATGCGTAGTAATATTACTATATATAGGGTATGTACCAACCATGGTATAGTATCTCTATGGTACGTACCTACTTAGTATAAGTAAAAATATTAGGCAATAAACTGGAGCAGAGGAATGAAAAATAAAACACTTTTTGATTTTTTTTGTCACAAAGTACTATTCACGAAACGCAAACTACGAACTAAATATTTTAACGCGGCCTGTACTGTTATATTCGTTAACCTGTACTTTTTTGTACCGGTATTTGTTACCGGTATTTTTTTGTATACAGTTGTACAACTATTCCTGTTGCTATTTCCTCGTAAACTATTAATTTACGCGTAGCAAGTAGTAAATGGTGTTTTGGGGCCCTCTATTTTTTTTCCCGACTTCCAAAAAGGAGGAGGTATTATGTTCGGCTGTATGTATGTTTTTTATTTATAGAATCATTACATATCCGGCTCCCAATAAGTTTGAGGCACATTTTTAGTTACATAGCATACCCTAAGTAGGTATAGGACTTAATGCAGGTAATTATGATAACAGGTACGAGGAGGATTGTGGACTACGCAGCCGACCCGCTGAATGGCTTCAACGCGGTGGTCCGCCGCGAGCCCCTGGTCGTGGCCGCCCCGGCGGCCAGGGTAGCCGCCCCTCTGTTACCCGCGCCCTTTGCTGCCCCCACCCCCCTAGTAGCTCCAGCCCCCTTCATCCCCGGACCTCCAATATTCGGCCCCGCGGCGGCGCCCGCACCGCTCTATGCCCCGCGACTACCGACACCATACTATTTCTAGATGAAAATTACATTATTGTTTGTTTGTATTACTTACCTACCTATTTTTGCTACTTTTATAATGATTGTTATTTATACCTATTATTAAATGATTTTATAGTTTACTGTTCGTTTTTATGAGATGAGAGATGTTACGCCCCCTTAAGGTACAAGTTGGCAGCCGACCGCACGCAGCAGCAGCAGACGACGTGTCGCTCGACTTCATGTCGCTCGACGACACGTCGCTAGCTACGGAGGGAATTTCATAGAAATACATAGAAACCAGTAGTGTCGCTGCGACACGTCGTCTGCTGCTGCTGCGTGCAGTCGGCTACCTACTTGTACCTTTACGCACGTAATAAGCATCAAAATTGTGTCTATTACTGAGTGAGTGAGAAAGTTGTGCGAAGTGTTTATGTAGGTTTTTATTTTATTCTTGGGATGGGTCTAATAACTACTAATAAGTAGTAAATCCTTTAAGAAAATACCCAATTATTCTACCGTTGTCTCAAATACAAGTTAGAGCTCGATGAATAAGCTGACCAGTGATACTACACAACTAGGTATACTAATTAGGTACCATATGTGTTCGTGCGGTGTGAGGCACAGAATAAATAATAATAGTACCTATGGGTGAGGTTCGGTTGGTCCCGGTGGAGACGTCACAAAATACCAAATGTCACATCTGACTGCGTGCTTGCAACTCATATAAAACGAGAGCATGCCCCACATTCGGCAGTTCGATCTCACTGCTCAGCGCGCGCGCATCACCCACCACCAAACATGGCATTCAAGGTATATATTTACGCGTGTTATTGACCGACTCAGTGGCTTAGGCGTTGGACTCCGGTCAGGATCCTGGGTTCGATTTCTAATAGGGACAGAATTTGCTCATGGATGTTTTATTTGTGAATTGACTTGGGCTATTTCTCATTTTTAGCACAGGGACTCCTAGTTTGGTATTAGATGTGGTCAATAAATCTACGCTGGACATAAATAAAATAAGATCTATTTCGTGACTTTAAGTTAATTAGTCTTGGTGGCTGGTTGTATTTATACCAAACTAGCTGTTGCCCGCGGCTTCGCTCGCATGGGATAAGTCCACTAAACCACCCGGAAGAAATTATCTGAATGATAGTGAAAACCGCATCAAATTCTGTTGCGTAGTTTAAAAGATCTAAGCGGGAAGCGACTTAAGATGATGATTAATAACTTAAGTGATTTGAACTTATGTAAGTTAATGTATTGATAGAGAAATGTTTCAGAATTTTATCACTGTATGTAGATCGTTACTAGACAATATAAACATAAACACCCCGTTGATGTTGATGATTACAACAATATTATTTTATGAATAAAAAAATCTTTTTAATTTAGGGTACCACCTCGTCTCCCTAGTGATTCGAACATTTTGCCTCGAAATGCAGATGGTGTAGGTTCGATTCCCACTGGGGAAAAACACCTTTGTACAAATTGAACATATTGATATCTCTGTCTGACTCAAGGCAACATTAACGTGAAGCCCAAATATGCTGTCAATAGTCGTTTTAATTAGAGCCGAATTATTTTATCTTAAACAAATAAAAGAGCGTCAGTGGCGTAGGGGATAAGACGCGGCCTATCATATCGAAAGGTCCGGAGTTCGATCCCCAGCTGGGCCATGTACCAATAGGTTTTGTTTTTTCTCGAAACTTAAGTACATTTACTGACTGCTCTCAAACGGTGAAGGAAAACATCGCGAGGAAACCTGCATACGCCGAAGAAGAAATTCTTAGGCGTATGTGAAGTCCACCAACCCGCACTGGGCTAGCGTGGTGGACTATAGCCCGAACGCTCTCGTTGAGAGGGTAGGCCTGAGCCCCAGCAGTGGGGACATTAATAGGCTGTTGATGATGATGAATTAAACAAATTGCTATTCTAATTTATAACATGCAAATAATGGAGGTCACTTTTCCACAGTATATCGTCTTCAGCTGTCTGTTGGCTGCTGCCAGCGCTGGCCTTATACCGGCTGCCCCCGTGGCCTATTCAGCACCTCTTACGTACGCCTCACATGCCGTCCACTCTACTCCAGTGGCGTATCATGCGGCCCCAGTGGCGTACGCCGCCCCCGTGGCCAAGGTCGCCGTCGAGGAGTACGACCACCGGCCGCAGTACAGCTTCGCGTACGACGTGCAGGACGGCCTCACCGGCGACTCCAAGAGCCAGCACGAGAGCCGCGACGGAGACGTGGTCCGGGGCTCGTACTCGCTCGTCGACCCCGACGGCACCAAACGCACCGTCGACTACACCGCCGACCCGCACAACGGGTTCAACGCGGTCGTGCACCGGGAGCCCCTCGCCCACGCCCTCAAGGTGGCCGCCGTCGCTCCCGTCGCCAAGGTGGCCGCCCCCGTCGCCTACGCCGCTCCCGTGGCTAAGCTCGCCGCCCCCGTGCACTACGAGGCCGCACCTGTGCAGTATGCCGCCGCCCCAGTACAGTATGCCACCACCCCTGCTCATTACGCCGCGGCCCCAGTGCAGTATGCCGCTGCTCCTGCTCACTACGCCGCCGCCCCTGCTCACTATGCCGCCGCCCCTGCCCACTACGCTGCCGCCCCTGTAGTGCACGCTGCTCCTGTTGCCAGATTTGCCGCCCCAGTACACTATGCCGCGTCACCTGTGCTCCACGCCGGCCCCATCGCATATTCTGCTCCTGTTTACAAACACTAAAACCTAATAGATATTCTTGAATGCCAAAATGTAAATAAAATTATACTTCTTATTTATAAATATTCTTGTTTATTATTCACTCTCTATATACGCATATATAGGGTGGTGGTCCGAAGGGAATATTACGAAGTACGAACCAGTGTGCGAAGGCTGTTTGCACCGATTTCCTTCAAAAATCTTCTTTTTCTATTTAATTAATAACGACTGCGTGGGTTTTGTTTTTAATTTAGTCTCACAATATTGACGGTGTTTGATGCTTTTAATTTCAAATTAAATAACCCCGGTAATTCCGAGTTTACAGCAATATATTTTAAGGAGCTCAAAATAGCGTGAAGAGGAAAAAATCTAGATTATTTTTTAAAGATAAACTATCCTTCCTTATCGTTTGTGCACTTCATCACGGGGCTTTATAAACATAAAGAAAAGAAAGCATTTGTTAGTAGCCTTGTTATTTTATCCGTACGAAATGTCACTGCAACTAGTTATACGAATGAAAAAAATACTCGTATGTTATTTACACAAGAATTAGATATCGAATAACTGGAAACCAAGTACACCGGAGTGTGGAGGCGGTGGTAATGCGTGCTCTGGTCCTGGGACGATGGAGAGGCCGCGCTGGCGGCGGCGCCGGCGCTCCGGAACGGTCTGGCCGGGCTCCGGCTTGCGAGGCAGCACCGAGAAGCGCCGCCCAGTGGGCACCGTCGACATGCGCTTGAACAGTACTTGGGTCTCCACGCGCAGGCCTTCGTCCATCACTTTCAGGATCTGTTTCTCGCGCTGTATTATAGCCTTGCGCTCATCCGAAGTAACCGTCTCGGCCGCCATATCTGCACACTTGGCAAGGAACGCCTGTATTCGTTCTGGATCTTGTAGTTTTTTCGAATACTCATACGCTTCTTCAACTATAATGCGCACTTCGTTCGCGTTGCCCTGCTGCATGTCGCCGCTCATTAACACAAAGCACCCGTTCAACCACCAAGTGCCATTGCCCAGTTCTTGCGCTTCTCTCTGACATCGCTTCGCATAGAATTTAGCGAGCGCATAATTCTTTTGTGTACATAGCAACCTGGAAAGCTCATACATGAGCCAGCATTTCATAGTCGAATTCTCACACATATCTAGCGTTAGCATCACTCTCGCTGTAGCTTCCTTTATATCGATAAATTTGTATGGATAGTTTGCCATGACTGAATCGAAAGAAGTCGGACGGCCCACTGGAAGTCCCATAAGGAATGCGATACGACGTCGATTGCCTCGCTCGCTGAGAGTGTACGACAGTCGGTGCTGAGATAAGTAGCCCTCTCCCACCGCTCTGTATAATCGGTCAGTATATAGCTCCTTGTCGGGCAGCGTGCGTGGCGTCTTGCTATCGAGGAACAGTTGCATGCGTTCTGCTTTCGCTATCAAATCCATCACTCTGTTGTCTCGCATGCACTTTTCTATTTGTTTCAATAGGCGCTCTGCTGTACGCGCCCCGATCTCACGTTCACTGATCAACAAGGCTTCCTTGTACTTGGTTTGGTGTTTTGATTCTGCTTTTTCGGCTAATTTGATAGTGTAGTATGGTCGTTGAGCTCGTAACATTTCTTGTCGTTCCGAAAGCGATCTAAGGGCTTCGTGTATAATTGCTTTCAATTCTTGACTGCCGCTTGAGTTTGCAGACTTGACTCGAGGATCCTCGGTCAACTCTTGAAGGAAAAACTTATCGTATGCCATCGGGCCTAGATATTTCATAGCTAGTACACGCGCTAATGTCAAGTGCTTCCGAGCTTCCATTTGAGTGAGTTTCCGTATACTCTCCGGCCGAGGAATACGTGACACATGCAATGGTTTTTGAGGTTCATTCTCATCGGCACGTTCTGCTTCATGCTGTCTAATCAGGGGTAGAAAGTCAAGCATTACATTGCCAGCATTCTTTCCAATGCAGTCCTGTATGGTTTCTACTCCCTGGTTGATACCCTCCATGAAATATGGTGGCTGACGGCGGTATCTGGCACCACGGTAGTTCATGACGACCGACCGCTCAAAGTCGGACATAGTGTACATTGCACGAGCTTGCATATTGCGCGCGATCATGTTGCTGGGCTCAAGTTTGAGTGCTAGCTCGGCGTCGGCGTAAGCCTGAATGGGCTTGACGGCATCCGAGCAAACTTGACTGCGGCCTATGAGCAGTCGGACGTCGTCAGGAGAGCTCTTGTACGCCTCGTCGTAGGAAGCCTTCGCCTTCTCGAACTGTTCCAGGCGACGCAGGTACGCGCCTCGCTCGCGGTACACCGTCAGTGCACCGTATAACTGCTTCTCCTCCATTATAGGTACAATACAATTTCAACAACTAAATCTATTTTTATAGATTAATCTATTAAATCTATTTTTATTCTGTAACGACAATATTATAAAAATATGCAAGAAAAATATTATTTCCGATTTTATAAAAAAAATCCATGACACTTGATTGGTGTGTTTTAATTTCTGACATTCTTTTTACTCTTTTTAAATAAAATTTCTCTCTTCCTTTGGTATATACTATCTCTATGCTCTTCCTTCTTGCTGTACCATGACTTTAGAGGATACTGTAAATGTCCAATCTGAAAAATGTACAACTGTTGAAAAACGTCCATTCAATACAGAGATATAGCTAGTAGAAACTATAGGCAAACCATTTAACTGGCGGGACGCCCGCGGGGCAAGAAGTAGGTGGAGGCGGAGGAACTCTCAGGCGTTTCGGAGGTGAAGGCGCGCGCGCGCGGCAGGAAGCACAAGTGACGTTCCTCAGTACGCTAGCGGCTCCCGCGACGTGCAGTCGGCTTTTTGATTACGGACGCTCGGAACAAAATCTACACGAGATTAATATTCCAGAGATATTTCCCAAGATGAACGCTGAAGATGGACGGTCCAACATTTTTTCTAAGAAAATTAACAAGCAAGCCAAACAATTAATATACAACGTTTATTCTTCCTTTCAACAAGAAATATCTCCATGGCAACCAAAATGCACGCAAATCGGCAACTGACTTTACTTATGAAGAAAAAGATTTCATGTAAAAAGTAGAAGACTTTATTTATTATTTAGCGAAGAGTATAACACAAGAAGATTCCATGCCATTTGATCTGGTGGTACTATCACAGGCAACGCATTGATGTTATACATTTTCTAGGTTCTCGGGGGTGCTGAATCTCAGTTTATTTTTTGTTGTGTTCGTAATTGTTTGTTTGTTTGTTTGTTTGTTTGTTTGTTTGTTTGTTTGTTTGTTTGTTTGTTTGTTTGTTTGCGAGTTTGTTTGCGGGTTTTTTTGCGGGTTTGTTTGCGGGTTTGGTTGGTTGGTTGATTGGTTGGTTGGTTTGGTTGGTAGGTTGGTTGGTTGGTGTAAAGTATTGCATGCACAGCTCAATAGTATGTCATGTGTAGCCTTCTTTTTAAAGCGAATGAGGTCGCGGGGCTTTGCTAGTATGAAATGAAATGACAAAGTTAATTATCTTCTTTTGCATTCGAGTAATATATCTCTGGATTTATCTCGGAACAAGTAATTACGTGTGTATCGATACCCGCGCCCACCTACCTCTTGCCCCGCGGCGTCCCGCGAGTTATGTGGTTCGCCTATAGTAGACATCGTTACAATAAATAAAAACAAGCTTTCGGACCCGAACATGCCCCAACTCCCCGAATTAGACGAAAGTTTGTGGGAATGGTGATTCTGAGCACATCTAGGTACGTACATAATTTATTTCTGCTGCCAATTATTTATCCGGTTAAAGGCATTAATTATTAATTAAAATTGCACTAAGTGTTATAAGTCTACCTACTTGTATAATGAGACAAAAAAAACCGGCAGATATAAAATAATGTGGTTTTGCCAAGAATCACACTTGCTCTACATTCCTACAAAGTTTCGTTCATTTTGGAGACTTCAAGATCTGATGTTCCGGTGGCGGTAAATCCCAGACAGACAGACATTCGGCAGATATAAAATATGTAGTTGTGCAATCATCAGCTATTCCTCCAAAGTTTCATCCATTTCGGGGAGTTCGGGTCCGAAAGCTTCCCTTGTTTGTAAATCCATTAAATATTGATTCTACAAGTCCTACAACATAAACTTACTTACTCGTAAGTAGGTACTACAAGGGGAAAAATCTTGAACATTACCTCAGAGTCAGAATACAGAATAAAATATAATACTGACAGAAAATTTTAGAATCATGTTAAATACTTAATTAAAAAGAACTTTTTATTAATCGAATGCCATCTTTAACATCTTAGATGCATTTAGACATCTTTGCCCGATATTAAATGTCGCATCAACTTCGTACAATTTATAAACTTTGTTTGTTAGGTAACTATACTTTATTTTAAAATGTATTGCGTTGCGGAGGTTAGTTGGGCCGCGCCGCTTTTGCATCTCACCTTACCTAGGAAGCGGTGTTAGTTAATATTTTTTTTATAAAAATGTACCTACCAAGTTGGCAAAAATATGTTTACACTTTTAAATATCGGCATTTCTATACTTATACTTTCTGGGCTATAGACATTTTTACATATTGACATTTGCAAATATCGTCATTTCTATATCTCGGCATAAATAGCCTTCGAAAATTTAATTTTAAAAATTCGACATTTTTATACCTAGTAATTTTGCGTGTACTCATCTACAATTAGATATTTTGATCTTCGATAATAATCGGATAACATGCGGATAACTGATGCGCTATGCGCTGCTGCCTCAGAACAATCATGAGCAGCTGCTGCTGTCTTCTGATTGTCAGTGACCTTGACATTGCCCCAGTCAGGCCCCAGATCTTTTTTAATATTATTGATTAATTAAGATAAATGATGATTCATACGTACATATAAGTTACTAACAATAAGTAACTTCTTTACCTTAGCACTTCCAGAATGAACTTGACATTGGGTTGGAACTTTTTGACATACCTATACCTACTGCACCTACTACTGAACCGCATACCTAATTACATATGGTAAAATCACGAAACTGAATTTCAAAATAAAAAGACAAGAGTTTAATTTGTTAAAAAATTCACTCGCTTGTTTAAATTCTTAAATTAAACAAAATTAGCGCTTAAATATAACTTTTAAAAAGCAATTAGGTATTGTAATCACAGAACATAGAAAAAGCTCGCTACGCTCCCAGTAATTTAATAGTATAGTAATCTATGATTGTAATCATGAATCAAAAAAAATTGCTACTAGGGGAGCGCGCGCGCCACCAAAGAGATTCAAAGCTTCTTGATTGTAATGAACTATTAAATTATGTATATAGGTATATCATAGAAAAAAAATTGTTATAGTTTATTGTGCTAGGGTCAATTTAAAATTCTCGCTTTTGCATAAAAAGTATGAAATTCGCTATATAGTAGTGGAAACATCATAATTCACTTAATAGTGTAATGAGTGTAACCAAATACCTACTCAGTATTATTATACTAGGAGATAAAATAAAATAATTTCAAATAACTCTTTTACAAATTTATTCATTTCAATAGCGTCAATAATCACTTCAATAATAAATAAATAAAATGTTAATAGACTACGAACACTGACTAGCCACATCATTTAGTGGTGGTACGCAGGGGCGGCGGTGTAGTGGGCAGGGGCGGCGGCATACTGCACTGGAGCGGAGCCAGCGTGGATAACAGGGGCGGCAGCGTAGTGTGCAGGGGCGGCGGCGTAGTGAGCAGGGGCGGCGGCATACTGCACTGGGGCCGCGGCGTAATGAGCAGGGGCGGTGGCATACTGTACTGGGGCGGCGGCATACTGCACAGGTGCGGCCTCGTAGTGCACGGGGGCGGCGAGCTTAGCCACGGGAGCGGCGTAGGCGACGGGGGCGGCCACCTTGGCGACGGGAGCGACGGCGGCCACCTTAAGAGCGTGGGCGAGGGGCTCCCGGTGCACGACCGCGTTGAACCCGTTGTGCGGGTCGGCGGTGTAGTCGACGGTGCGCTTGGTGCCGTCGGGGTCGACGAGCGAGTACGAGCCCCGAACCACGTCTCCGTCGCGGCTCTCGTGCTGGCTCTTGGAGTCGCCGGTGAGGCCGTCCTGCACGTCGTACGCGAAGCTGTACTGCGGCCGGTGCTCGTACTCCTCGACGGCGACCTTGGCCACGGGGGCGGCGTACGCCACAGGGGCCGCATGATACGCCACGGGACCTGCTGCCACCTTCGCTACCGGTGCAGCGGCATACGCCACTGGGGCCGCATGATACGCCACCGGGGCGTGCTGGTACCCCACAGGGGCGGCTGGTAGTAGACCAGCGCTGGCGGCCGCCACCAAGCATGCAAGCACCACGAACTGTAAAATAAATAAATATTTAAAAGGACCTGTACCTATCGGCTAACTATCCACACTTCATTAAATTACTAAGGTAAGTATCGCACCTTGAATGCCATTGTGTGTAGTGTGTGTTGATCGAGGATGTTGAATGATGCCTGCATGAGGAGTGCTTGGAGCTTTTATAGTGAAGGCGGGGGCGCACCCTTTCACTCGCCGAAGCTACGCAGAGGTGACGTACCTTATGTACGGCCGTGATGTCGAGGCTTAGGGCAATCTTGTGCTTCCCGCATATTTAGTCAGCGAAGTCAGTCTATATTAAAATATTCCTACCTATAATAAGTATCAAATTAGTGCCTCAAATATGAATACGAATATTCATCCACTATCTATTTCATACACTATCTACATTATATCATATTATGTAAACTCACCCACAAAAACACAAAATTAAATATCGTACATATGGCGCCAAAATTTTGCAGTCTACCGCGCACGTACCACGCATCGTCCTCGCACACGCCACCATAGCTAATGTAATAATGAATTGAAATCTCTTTGGTCAGGTCAAGTTAAACTTTATTTGAAAAAAAAAATATTTTAAAAACATTTGTCAATGGAAAATAATAACTTTCAAGTGTTGCTTTAAATTTATTATTTTTTGATATGATAGTGATTTTCCAAAAAACTGACAGCCACACCTACACACAGATTATGTTATAGTGTCTTCGGCCTATATTACACTGTACTATATATATGATCCTATGTTGTCTATGGGATATGATCATATATGAAGTATCCACCTATTGTCAAACTATGGATTAAAGTAAGGAGTTTCTTTTGTCATTGATTAATAGTTACTTCTACAAAGTTAAAACCGTGATTTTTAGGAGTGATCTTAGAACAACTCTCTGGATCTTAGTCATTGGCTCTTGGCAATGATATTGTGGTGAGCAAATCAATGGTGGGCAACATAATAGAAATATTATGGGCAATCACAGAGGACAGAATGCGCATGCGCGGCATCGCCGCGCGGCAGCTACCTAAGTATTCCAAACTCTTTGTGGGCAATCAATCATTTATTTTGTTTTGATTTTTTTGTCTCCACTCGACACTGGCAAAATAAACAATATTACACGCCAAATACGCATAAACGATAAAAATTTACACTTTTTAAAAAGTCTCCTTGTCAGAAATCTTTTGACACATTACGAAATATTAGGCCGTAATATTGGCATGCGTGCAAGTCGTAGCATTAATTATTTACCTACGAAATAAAGACTTCAGTTCAGTTCTATAAATCGTTACGAGGAACACTCAAATACTAGTGTGAGATTTTAATTATTCCCTATTTAATTTGTTCTATCTATGTTGTGCTATCTTTTAGTGAAACTAAATTGTACTCCTCTGGAGGTCTGGAAAAACGACACTAAAATGAAATAGAATCAGAAAAAATTTGTACAAGTTGACTCTGACCCGTTCGTTTCGCTCGCCGCTCTTGTCCCATCGGTGATCTTATCGCTGGATCTAATGTTATAATCATTCTTGCACTTGCTGGCACTGGGGTGGGATCACCCACAATGTGATAGTGATTGACAACAGCAGGATGCTGCTGGTCCGCGGCGTGGTTCAACCGCTGCGGCGCGCGTGGGCGCGCCTCCACAACACGATGCACGACCCGCTCGAGCACGTGACCGGCATCGAGAAGCGGGAGCTGCTCGCCCACCTCGCCGGCGACTGCGACCCCTTCCGCATGCTGTCCATCAAGAAAGGTATCGGCAGGATTCAGGCCGCAACCGGCGGTTATACATATTGTTGTAAATACATGCCGGTTTTAGCAAGTTATTGTATAATCAAATAAATTCGTTATACACCCGTTATATATGCCCGTCTTAAAATACGCAAACGAAAAGGAGAAACACCTACTGTGATTTATTTTATCTACCTTACTAATCAATACATTTCTTTAGTACTCTCAATGTGATTCCACGTTGTAGGTAATTGTTGGTATCCGCGCAGGTCCTGGTACGCGCGAGCGTCCCAACCTCATCCCCAGCGCGTTCAACAAGCGGCTGATGGCGTGCTGCTGCCACCCCGACAACAACCACGTGGAGTACATGTGGTTGCACCAGGGCTGGCCCAAGCGCTGCGGCTGCGGCTACTGGTTCGAGCTTTGCCCCGTCGCACCGCTATGAATTATTGAACATGTTAACCATAAATTGAATATAAAATATAATAAATAGTTAAATAAATGAACGTTTTTTCAGCCTTTAAACAGAATGTAAATTAGTATAATGTAATCACCCTGCAATAATTAAATAATGCCATTTTGATTGCTAAGACAACTAATAATTTGTAACTTTGTGTTTAAATCTAGACAAACAGCGTTTCAATCCTGGGCCACCGCTCTTCCGCCCGCGTCCGTCCATCCTGCAAAGGAATATAATCACTATGCGTCCTGTAGGATGTAACTGTAGGGTTGTAACCCCACCATGGGAAGGCTGGCAGTGACTGAATGCGAAGAACCGAAGATAGGGTTCAGTGGGGCGTATGTCCAGCAGTGGATTAGTACAGGCTGATGATATAGTTGTACCTACTGACTGCATAAAAAAATTAACTTGTGTCCGCACCCGCTTTGTATTGTAGGTAGAACGGGTGATAGTGGAAAGCGTGAATTAGTGGCTATAGGTGCACAGAATAAGTATCTATCTACCAAAATACTTGCAGCAAGTGGAAGGTCGCCGCGCCCGTCGCCGGCGGCGGCGCGTCTGTGCCAAACCACTTCCTTCGCGTTACCTTGACCCAGCTGGTCAGTATAACTAATTTACTCCGGAACTATTTTTGCCACTGCACGCTTATCGCGGGGAAGTTTATAAAAAGTACTAAAAAGAAAACCAATAGAAAAGGTGAAGTACCGAAACTTAATTTTTTGTCAGGTAGCTTGTAAATTGAAGAGTTTGGAATCGCCACACCCGCCCGCTCGCGGCGAGGCCGGTGAATTGGTTCTGTTCTCTGTGTTGTATACAGACTACCGTGTTTTCCTTTAGATTGAATAGATATGGCTTCTCGTTGAATTTATCATCATCAGATTATGATGACGAATTTAACGGATGACAATTACGACGTTAATTATTGCCGTCCATTACTGTCCCGTACGAAATAAGATGTAAGGATGTTTGTTGCGCCGCAAATACAGCAACAACCGCCGTATTTACGCGGTCCCCTCTGCCATAAAGTACAAGACCCCTGGTCTAAAGAGTATGGTATCGTAGCGACACTGTACAAGGTACAAGTGTGTATGCACATGTGTGCGTATTTATGTTTCACAATGGAAGAATATGTTATAAGGCGGTCTCTCCGTGTGGTCATTCTCCCTCTAATCCTTTACAGTGTGATTATTATAAGCAATGGGGATAAAATTATACAGAGGATTTTATTATATTAAATTACTAAACAACACCATAGAATTCTTCCTCACATTGTATTTTGCCTTCACAAAAATCTTCATTGCTTAGTAAGTAGGTATATGGGCATAGTAAATGTTATGGGTTGCAACTTGATGGTCTCAACCCCAACCCGAGATCTCACAAACTGACGGCAAGCGCACCACATCCATCGGCATGAGGATTATTCAGGCAAAACAAATTGTTTTAAATATATCTCATTTTGTTCAGTTCACGGAGCATAACAGCTCTGCTAACAAAGGTAGTTATGTAAGATGCGCATAATTTCTAGTCTCTTTCACAGCCATATAAATTTATAGTGCATGGAATTAAGGCTTGAAAGTCGCGAATCGTGGGTGCTGCTACTTATCTACTAAACTACTTTTAATAAACTTATCATTATAAAATATAAAAGATTTTCAGTTTTTATTTAAACGTTACTTATTTACTTTCTAATCACAAATTCATTCTTATTATAACCCTGTAAAAATATCATTAATATCACACAAATATAGGAAAACAATTATGAAGACACAATATGCTCAAAGAAAGTCCTTATAAATTTTTCAAATGCTAATTTTATGTTAAGCGGTGCGTGGTGTTCTGCACGCTACGAGTATGTTTATTTCTAAAACATTACATAATTAACAATGTAACACCTTATTAATGTAGTACAAATACTTCAACTTATTAGTAATACTCGTTGCTAGGCATAAAATAATGTCCTGGTCCAAACGACAAGCCGTTGGACTTAAATTCATTTGAGGGCGTAAAGTAAACAGGTACATCGTTCGCGTAACTTTTGTGATAATATGGGATTTTCGATTCATATGCAGCAGAAATTGGCGCTTGATACTCATAGTGTGAATAATCGTGGTTATCCAGAGGCACATAATGTTGATTTTGTGACGGCGAAGCTTGATTGGCGGGAGCCGGTCCAGGTTCTTTGGTCACAACAGCCTTGAATCCGCTCTTTGGATCGGCTGTGTACTCAACTGTGCGCTTAGTGCCGTCTGGGTCTAGAACTGTGTATGCCCCGCTGACGACGTCACCCTGCCTCTCCTCGTGTTGACTCTTCGAGTCGCCAGTTGTTGGATCCGAGATATCGTACGAGTATTTATATTCATTTCCGGATGGTGGTGGATCTTTGACGATTATGCTGTGAACTGCCGATGTGACGCTTACGAGTAATAATATAGCCTGTAATAAATAAATAAGTCTTTTTAATTGGAGCTGTCCAGGAGCATCGCTTACTCACGCTGCTAGCGTAACTCCAGAGTCAAGACTAAATAAAATTCCTTCACTCCAAATAAAACCCACATTAAAAGTTTACTACTTATGTTTAAAATTATTAAAATTTAGTAATAATTATTGTGTTGTAATTACCCTAAACATGTTTCGGTCGGATCCGCTCGACAATAGGGTTCTAACTAAATGGAGCACACGACGTTGTTCGCGAGCGTATTTATAGAAGGCACTATTGCTTGCGTTCACTCGAACATTCCGCGGAGACGGCGGGCGGCCGGCGCGGCGAGGCTCTACTTGGATTGTCATTTGGAGGTTCTACTTGCGACTTATATGGGCGTTGTTGACTAACTGCGATCATATTTTTATTGCACGGTCGTTGAACTAACGGTGTTTAATTTCAACATTACGCCTGAGCATCTCGGATGCATTTCATCTGTTCTAATAATAATAAGATTGGGCGTGAGCGGATTGCTTTAATACGAGCACTCCATATATGTTGGTAGTAGTAGTGCTAGTAACCTTGGCATTTTCTGGTCAATGTCATATTTTTCGGATGTATACCCCTAGAAGTTTTAGGTAACTATATGGTGTAAAATTGCCTACATTGACTGGCCTGTTGGCGTAGTGGTAGTAACCCTGCCTACTGCGCTAAAGGTCGTGGGTTCGATTCCCACCCGGGACCAACGTTTGTGTGATGAGCATAACTGTTAGTTTTCGGATTCTGGGTGCTTGTATGTATTTAAGTATTTATTTAAAAGTATTTAAGTATGTTTATTAGTTGTTGAGTACCCATTTACAAGCTTCGGCTTAGTTGGGACTAAACAGCCGTGTGTTAATTTGTCCAAAACATTATTAAAACATTATTAAACATTTCAAATAACTTAAATAATGAGTTCTAATTTTGTTTCGCATCAGCTTTACTACGAAGACAGTTCAACATCACGTTTGATATATACACGTTCCATCATGAAGCTAAAAACTTTTTGGCTGCGCCCGCGCCCCCTACCTAAGGCTGGTTTCACAGCTGTACGGGAGTCCCGTACATGCACTTTTACAGAGACCCGGAGCGTGTCCCGTTCGGAACAATCTCACCCGGATTGTGTGTAACGATGTTCTAGCGCCTTACTTGCGCCTTACAGGTGCTCGTGCGGGGGTCCCATACAGCTGTGAAAGCAGCCTAAGGGAGTAGCAATTTTTTTTCCTTCATGCATTCCATAGAGAAAGGGCAAAGTCTCACCTCGTTTTCTATTATAATTATGACGTATTTAAGTAAGACATAATTATAATACCATATACTGTGGTGATTGAAATCTGCGTGGTGACTGGTGAGTCACTGATTTGCTATCGCGTGTGAGTACACAAGATGTCTGCGTAGGGCGTAGACATAAAAGATAGTAAAGTGTAGGTTGTCTATGACATTTTACAGACTGTAAATTACAGGTATGACCTACTATCATACTTACCGATATAAATAGTTTACTATTTATTCTCCGTCTAATCAACTTTCTAATCTAGAGCGATTAGAATGTATGATCTTTGGTCAATGTTGGACATATTATGACAATTTGACAACAAATTGGACAATGTTGTCTTTTTTTAAACACTGCATATTTTGTACTGTATGTATACTTGATATTGAGAAAAATCATTGTGCCTAGCCTTGATACGAAATCCGCGGACCATACTATTTTACCAAACGTACCTTTTAGTTTTAATAACACAATAGCAAATTGAATCGTGAGGCGCAGAAGCAAGCAGGTAATACTTAAGTGGAATCAGTTTCGGCATTGGCTGGAGGAAATTGCTCAATTTATCTGAGTCTGCTGCGGCATGTGTATGACTCAAGGGCACACACATGGAAGCTATTTCAACGTTGTAAGGAAATCATTTTTAATTATCATTAAATTATCTTTATTATATTCTAATATCATAAACTAGCTGGTACCCGCGGCTTCGCCCACGTGTGGTTAAGCTTTGGTTTCACACGGAAACAGATTTTGTCATCGTAAAAGTCAGCCTGTATCTTCATCACACAGGCTTATTCATCATTCTATTAGTAAATACTGTGCTATTCTGTATTCAAACTACCTACTTACATTCCTACCTACCTACTTACATACATTTGCAGATGCAGATAGTTTGTGAATAAAAGATTTTTTTTATTTAACAATACTTTGCAAAAAAATAACGAACTTAAATAATAATTACAATTACCTAACACAAAACTAGGTGAAACTTTTTTAGGGGTGGCAAACTGTGTAAGATTAGGCTTTTATTACACCGACCCACTTTCCTAAAAATGTCAGATTGTGTTGCTTTTGTACTCGGTTTTTCCAAAGGAACTATGTTAATATTGTAATATGTCAATATTTATACACAATAACACACACACACATTTTATATATACAATAATTGTCAAGTTCGTCTAAAATATACTATTTATTATAAAACACAACCGTGTGTCAATGGCACTGTAAAATACTAGGACGAAAATTCTAAAATGATTAAAAACTACTAAAAAATAAAAACTGGCTACCTACCTAATTGTTATACATAGTACGACTCTTGCAAAAAAATGGGGTTGTTCTCACACCACAAGCACCAAGACTTATTCTACAAATCTTTCGATTTGTTGATGTTCTATTGTTTATTATTTATTAGGTAGAATAAATTACGTAAGTTCCGTTTAGTTTCATATTCCGGTGAACTTTTCCAGTTAATATTTGTTCTCCGGATCTACTTGATACTTTTAATTATTCTATTAGAATGTTGTAAAAATTGAAAGGGTAGGTGACATGGGAGACAAATAGTCGCTTACTATGATCTATGACTATGCGTGTAGACTGCTAGCCCGTTTACCACATCATAACAATACATATTGTATAAAAATATCGCCAGGCAGATAGATAACCTGTAGGTAAAAATACCGACTTGCAGCGAGCTCTTTTATTCAGAGCACAATGGATGCTAGTTGAACAATATCATTGCAAGAATGTGTAACAATAACGCAATAATTTATTTCAGAAACAACTATTGAAGCGTGGCATCTAGATATGCTGAAAATAATCAATTTACCATCAGAATTACACATAATCGATGTTTTGTAAAATTATTTTTGTTTCATGAAATCGAGTCAGCTATTTGTGCAGGCGTAACTCGATCCTGAGAGGCGATATTCATTGAATAAAGGGATGATACCTATATATGCATGTTTATCTTCAGGCCATGTCCCTGACGGGGCAGGCAGAAACAACGGAGAGCCATGTACCTGACACATCTCTTTCGTTTCGCTCAGATCTAGTCCCATATATTACCTCATGTTGCATAGAAAAGACATCAACGGGTACCAGTATTTTGGCAAAACAACCACTCTTGATTTCCACGGATTTCCATTTAGGTAAGTTTTAAGTCAATTATATATCCGACAGAGTAATTTACAAATTAATTAAAGAATAATTTATTCATTGTTCAAATTTCTTTAGTTAGGTATTTGCTATAAAAAACTATTTACAATAGAGCTTGCAATCTATCAGAAGGTTCTTTAACTCAACATCGTAAATAAGAAAGAAGGAAAAGGAAAGAAATCGCAAAAGCAATTTCTAGAGGTGAATATAAAAATAGAAAATTGAAACTTCAAAGCTACGCGCGGCGCCGCGCCTGGCAGCGTTCGTTGGCTGACGTCTTGGCGTAATTAGGTTGAGAAAATTGCATTAAAAAAAAACTGCTGCTAAGCGAAAATTTTTCCTTTCAAATGAAATGAAAAATGTTACGATAAAAATATTATACAATTTCTTGGAATCTTGGATAAACTAGTTGTTTAAGCTTAGGAATAAATAAGAATCTAGCACTATTCTTATTCTGATAATTGATTTATTCTGGTACTGGTAAATGTTGTTATGTTAGTACTAAATGATTAGATACATTGCATTTGCGTAGTGCGCGTTATGAGACCAGCCGCAGATAATGGCAGGGTGCGGCCGGCTGGCACACATTCACATGTGCCATTATTTCGCGCTCCTAACAAACTGGTTCTTGCACCTATGATCTATAAAGATCCGTGACAAGGCTTTATGGCAGGCGCACTCAACCTTTCTCAGCATTAGTCGTGTTGGATAGGCAACACTAAAATGCAGTTGTCTTACAACTTCTTTGACAATTTAACTTTCTTCATGCCGATTCTCTCCGAACGCGCACAGGTGCTGAAGAATATATTAATACAATTTTTGGTTAGTACAGTGTTGGTAAAACACTTTTACCCTGCAGACCATGGGGTCTGCTGATGGCAGCCATAGGTAGTAAATTCGAGCCAAATAAAATATACCGTCCGTCCGGGCCGCAGTTTGAGTATCGCGGTTTTACGAAATCGTAATAGGACACTAACAGTACTACTTTTACGCTCAATACAGACTGACTACGATTATCACAAATTATTGCTTTTGAGCTACAACAACACTACTATTATATGTTTTAATTTTTTATAAAGTTTTGGTTGTAAGTATTCTGTTTTTGTTACCATTCAATCTGGAAGAAAATGATTATCATATTAATAATTAGGTTTCCGTTCTCGAGCTTGGCTTTTATTATGTAGGTATACATAATTAGATGGTGTACATTGGAAAAGAACTAGGTATGTCCAGGAGTTAACGTTGAAGGGTCGATGATGATCATACTGAATTAAAAATACTTAGTTATACCTACTTACATCAACTTTTAATTAAATACAAAATGTGTTGCCCTACAGTAGAGTACTATAGGTACGCCTTTTTGCCCCAGTAGAAACACCATCTACTGGAAGCCATCTGTCTGGATGTCATTGTGTGAGCATTGGATAAGACCCAACAGTGGACGTCGACAGGCTAATAAATTCGCTTAACTGCTAAGCGTTAAATTACACAGCAAAATTTACAAACAGGATAAATTCGCAAAGTAGGTAAGTATAGATTAGTTAGTTAAGTTTTAAGTTTTTAGTTTTTTTAAGTTTAGTTTTAGTTTTATATAATAAGTTTTTTATTGTTATCCTATATTTATTTAGATTTATAGTACCTAATAAAAAGTTTAATTTAGTATAGATCGGTTACTTTCCAAGACAAAATATAGGTAGGTACCTATAGAGCAATAAAAATGAAACGAAATAAATACGATTCCTCTATTTTATTTATTACCTCAGCTTTAACACACCACTATCAACAACATACACTAAATATAAATATTATAATATCTAAGATTACGGTCAGGTCAAGTTACTTCGACGAAGACGAATCAATTGCTTGTTTGGACGGAGTTAGATACTAATATAATAACCAAAATATGTCATTTGTACGGTAACAAAAATGGTGTCTATTACTTCTTTTACTTTTTGTCCTGTTTATGCAGACATATCACATCCGAATTGAAGGCAAAGAGAAATGCTATATACTTCGCTCAAGGCTAATAGGCCCAGTTCATTAATTGGCGGTCAACAACAGCATATAACCAACTATTGACCTATAAACAACATATCTTCGCACATCGAAACGTTCTACTAAACTGTCGCCAAAGTATTGAATGTAGAATGAGTTCACTCACTGTTAAATTAAACTTTGTTCTGTTCACAGTAAGACCCGAACAAAACACCGTTTCAATTCAATACGGGTTCCGCAGTCCGACAAGGAACCCTTATAACATCGTCCCTCTGTCTGTCCGTCCCAAGAAAGCCCAGCCTATAGTTACTTGTATTAGAATTTTGAGTTTTTTTTCGCTGGGCGACATGATTTTTAAAATGCTGAAGGCCGAAGCACACCGGTTTCGTGCAATGTATGGAACTGAAAACGACACAACAACGATTGTTTGGAGCTAGAACGCGCATACGCATCCGGTGTGCTCCAGCCTAATCCGTTCAAACAAGCGAGTAAAATGGTTAGACTAGTGAAGGTAAGCGGGGGCGGCGACGGGGGCGACTGCCTTCACGACTCCCCCCAGGGGTTCCCGGTGCACGACCGCGTTGAACCCGTTGTGGGGGTCCGCGGTGTACTCGACCACCCGGCGGGTGCCGTCCGGCTCCACCACCGAGTACGAGCCTTGCACCACGTCCCCGGAACGGCTCTCCTGCTGGCTCTTTGAGTCACCTGACATACAACTTTACAGTCAATGAATGTTTTCACGATATACCTCAGAATAAAAAAAAACAAAAGGAGCACAAAATACTTGGCGCACTGATATATATCAGCAACATTTTATATGAACATACAGCCTACTATTTTTCGCTTCCCTTTGAAGAGCGAAAGCGAATTTTGAGCAAAATACCTAACAAACTATTCCTGCCGAGTTGAATTTATATTTATTTCTAGCAGGTAGCTCGCAACAGGTTTCTGTTCCAATAAAGAACTTGAGAGTCAGGATCTTTGAAACTAGGTCGACACTTCGCTAGTACAGTCTGCCTGAGAAGTGCTTCATGATCATGAATGTAAGAACGACAGTCATACGACTGACTGGTTGACGCTGCAGTTGTGAAATATCACTTTTTCTCCCCCTCGCTCGGTCCATTTCTGACTTCCTATCATACGAGTACATTTAATCAATCATCGAACAATAATAAGTTTTAAAGTTTTTTTTTCGAACAGATTATGTAAGATAATGTAGTATTTTATTGTTGTGGGGTAATATTTTATTAGTAATATATTTTCAATGATAAACTATTCTGCACCCCGCTCGCTGTTGTCTACACTTGATTTTAATTAATTTTTGAGGAAACACTTTACGTGGAGGCCGTACCTACTTATGAAACTTTATACGGGGGCCGACAGGAAAGTCACGAACTTCATAACTTTTCATTAGTATTTTTAGGTTTTCGTGTTTATAGGTAAAAAAATAAACTCTTAGACTTTGATGTTGCAATACCTATGTCACGGTAGATATTGTCTTGAATTGAATGCCATAAAATTCACTAACCCGTATGTAGTCCAAGCCTTATTATATTCTATGGTACTGATAAATATTCTGTACCAGGAGTAAAATTTGAAAAGAAAAAATTCTAGGGTATAAAAGTTTTTTTCGTTTATCCTGTCAGAGGGTGGTTATATTTTATAGAAAAATTATACGATGTCCCAGGCACTTACACTTAGTAATATTATGACTCGATGTTTTACGGGAATTGACAAATTCCAAGGATTTGGGTTTTTTGTATTATATGTCTGTATTGTAAGTCAATAAATAAGAGCTCACCAGTAAGTGCGTCTTGTATGTCATAAGCATACGAGTACTGAGGGTTGGGATCGTAGTCCTCCACCGGGGCTGCGACCTTGGCGACCGCGGGCACGGCGTATGGCGCCGCCACCGGCAGCCCGTACGGCCTGGCGTACGCGTAGGGCGCCGCCACTGGCACCACGGCGGCCGCTCCTCCCAACACCGCCAGGATAGCTGCTAATAGTATGACCTGCGAACCAGACAGGTGTCTGTGTTTAAATAATTGGCACAGAGAACTACAATAGTTACTAATATTAGTTACTTGTAATTGGACCAAGTGAGTGACAGTCTCGCGCATGGAGTGTTGTGTTCCGGACATGCCAATCAAAAAAGTAAGGCTTGTGTTTTGTATTGACACAATCTACGAGTAGATGTTGATTTTGTTTAGAGACGCAATTGCTTTTGTTTTGGAATGACAATTGATTTGGAAAGGAATATATAATTTATACATAGGTATTAATTATTGTTTATGTACATATAGTATTACACCACGTACCGATACATTTGACAAATTTAAAAGATTTTCTCGATTTTAGAAATTACAACACCACAATTTGTAAAAAGTTGTCTATTCCTATCATGGAGCTAGAATCTCTTTGGTGGGCACCCGCGCCCCCTACCTTCCTGGTCCCTATAGTCCACCGATTTCTTGCGCTCGAGTCAAAGCCACATGACCAACGAGCGGGTACATATATCGTGTTCTACCCATAGAGTTAGTATAGATACCTTACAGGTTCTACCTTGCAGCGTCGGGCTTCTAGAAGCACGTATTGATTGTGCTCCTCAAATTGACTAACTTGTGTCACTAAACTACTGACAAAATTTTATTTCAGATTTAATTTAACTAATAAAACGAAACGGTGTCCATACCTTCATGTCGCGTATCTTCGGTGGGCGCTGAGTGCTGTGAACGCTGAGGGGTGCTCCATGTCTCTTTTATACGCGCTTGCGCAAGCGCCGGCGACTAAAAACGGTTGATTTGTTGCGGGCGCGGCCCTATACCCTGTACGATAATAGATATATCAGACCTACGCGTATTTTAAACATTATAGGTATCTACTAATACTAGTCTTGAGCAAGGATTTGTTTGTACGTCTGGGTACTTATTTAAATTCCAATGTATAGCCATCCGAACAACATTAAATAAGAGCACTACTACCAGTCTCTTTTTGGATGTCCTAGCGAATAACTGCAAGTGATGCGCAGCAGCGTCTGAGCATAAACCTCTCTCATTATTTGGCGAGGGGCCTGGTCCAGCGGTGGACTAACAAATGCTGTTGTTTTGTACCTAATTTACAAAAGATCACATTATATTCTTTGTATTTATTAATAATTATTATAAGTTTATTTAGAATAAGCATGCAAATACACTTATATTTATGTAGACAGAAAGTTTGCACATAACAATTTATACGCACTTTAGCAATTTATACACACTACAAATACTAGACAAAAAATATTTTTTTTACACTAAATACTAGAAAAAATATTAAGGTAAATACGCTATCATCAAGGTGGACACATGGATCTATTTAGAATGATCGAAATAGAGGGTTCAGAGTTGAAGAAAATCATTTCCATGTTGATGTGTAAGTAATATAGTTTAAAATATCCTAAGAAACCTTAGTTATAACTTAGTAAGCGTTTTTCAATGGCTTTTATTTGTTACTAGCTATAGCCCGCGGCTTCGCCCGCATGGGATAAGTACATATAAACTACCCGGAAGATATTATCTGAATGATAATGAAAACCGCATCAAACTCCGTTGCGTAGTTTAAAAGGTATATGCGTACAGACGCGGGAATCGACTTTGTTTTATACTTTTTTACTATTTAAGGAAAGGCTATGGATTTATCAGAAAATGACTCTAGTTAGGACTTTCAATATCTGCGATATTTATAATATTAAAACCACGCGAGCGAAGTCGCAGTCTAAGGCTATGATGGACAGAATATGGTTGCGTGATATAGTTTATAGTATAGGGAGGCTGCATGACAACACTTAAAGTTTTTAGGTCACACAGCTGCGTGTTACCATACGCTCATACATACGAGTACATACATATGCCCCCACGCCGGCTGCCGCGCTGTGCCGAGGTACCTTATTATGGAATGTCGCATAGATCGATCACTGAAAACCGGGCCTGGTGTCCAGTATCTACAGGCTACTCTGAGTAGCCTAGTCACAGGCTCCAGACTCCACAAACTAACTTTAAGTCAGTTGAGGAGTAATTAAAGATTATTTGTACCTATTTGTAACTTCAACCTTGCTATTATACATACAGTATACTATTCCCTTTTAGGAACTTTCTTACGAGCCGTAGTAGCCTAGTTGGTTCGTCTCACGTTCATGAGGTTGTGGGTTTGAACTTGGCCCGTCCCAAAAATTATATTCATACTAGCCGTTTCCCGCGGCTTCGCCCGCGTTGAACATTTTTTTCCGCGGGAACAGCTTTTCCCGGGGAAAACAACCACAAACATAAATCGAATCATGTATAATGGTAAGAAAAATTAGGACATATTTATATTATCTACTAGTGGTTCTGTGAGAACAGTAGACGCTCGCCAGCCCTTAAGAACCAAACCTAAAAGAAACGAACAGAAGTCAACTTTGCAGTTGGAGACAGGTTATGTACCTACCTACCTACTAATGTGACAAAAATTACCACTTTAAAGCTTAATATTTCGCAAACGGATCCCTAAATCGAAAAATGATTTTCACACACCCAATGTTTTTGAAGGACCTATCCAACGATACCCCATACCATGGAATTAACGAGAAAAATAAAATAACTCCCACTTTGCGAGGGTACGTAGGTACCTAACTCTAAAAAAAAATTTTTTTTCAAGATTTTATTTTACTCATTTTGTCGGCGTGATTAATATACCTTTACCCGTGCCAAATTTTCTTCAAAATCGGTTGAAAAATGCGACCTGTAGAGAATTACAGACAGACAGAAAGACAGACATCACAGACAGAATTTCGAAACTGAGACGCTTCGCTCGCTCGGTCAATTAGCATTTTCTGTGTCTGTGCCTATTAGGTACCTACATAAAATAATAATTTGTTAGATTTGGGTAGGTAATTAAATACCTAAATACATTCATATATATATTTCTAATTTTCATTAATTATTATGTTTTTATTTTGTTTATTATTTATTTTATTCATTGCGTCCATGCCTGTTTTATTTCTGTTCCAATAATTCTTTATTTTAAATGTTTAATTGAATTTCGTAATTTGCATCCTGAAACTTGTAATATTATTTTAATATTTTAAGTATCTAATGTAGTTAGCTACTACGCTGTGAAATTAAATAAATACCTATCAATATTATTTTTAAATTTTATTGTTTATGAATAAAAGTTATATTTTCATTAAAATATATATATATAAATATTAATAATTCATACAATACTTAATACATCGTAATACGTAAAGTACGTAGTATCTTCTTCATACATGACATTCGTCATCGGCCCATTTAATAATAGGTTAATATAGCGCCATCTACCATTGCCTATCACAACACATAGGATGACAGCGCTGCCATCTATTAAGATTTCACTAGCTACTTATCAGAATAATATTGCCAGTTTTTTAAATGCTTTTAAAAGAGGAAAAATTTTCATTGCGAAATTAAAAAATAACACCTATGCAGAGCCTATGCCTATATCAATTATTTTATCATCACAGTCAGCATGAAATTTTAGGAGTAGCTGAATAGAAATTAATGAAAATAATACAATTTTAGAATTCTAAGCAATGGGTTGGCGCTGTTAAATATCAGCTGTCGACAAATTATCATTTCACTATTGATACCTATCATAATTGGTTAGGTAGGTAGTAAAGTGTTCATATATCAATTTTATCTATTTTTTATTTTATCTATCCTCGCGCCAGATCCTTCTTTATCAGCCGCATAAGCCTAGAGATTCAAAGGGGCAACGCAGCGAGCGTACTAGGGACCATCAGCAGAGCTGGAGGAGATATTTTACCTGTAGGCATAGAATATATATATAATATAATAGTGTAGGGCTGTCCCCTCTTTTTTATCATTATGTATGTAGGTATGTATAAATAAAAATATAATTTTATCTACCTCTAATTTAATTGTCACTTTTATCCCAAGTTCCCAAAATATTGGTAAATATACCAATAACCAGGCAACCCCGTAATTTTGTTTATGAAAAATAAACTATTGAAAACGTCACTTTCTTTGCTTCTGTATTCTTTTCTCTGGTATCAGAAGAGTTGCCTTGCCATTGTATGTGTAGAAACAGAAAACAGTGCTTTGTTATGTGTTGACGAAGTCTAATAATTGTAATTGATTGTGTACAATGGCCGATTTTGACGCGATTTACCCAGATGAGACTGAAACGGAGGAAAGTATAGAGGAGACTCATGTTACGTTAGTGCCAGACCCCATCATCGTACGCGGAGCAGGGAACATGACAGTGTATGCTCTCATTTTATCATTATTTCTGTTGTTTGTACCTACCACTACCAGCTGTTTGATAAATCTCGCTTGGCTGACACGGCTCCGGTCAATGCTGCAGCCGTACTATTTGCCTTTGCGAAAGTTATTTCTGATTTTGAGTTCTTTGTCATTCATGACCTGTGTCATTGAAGGACTTCTTGTTGATTTATATTTATTTTAATTTATTTAATTACTATAAATTATACTCATATGTGCACTAAGTGACGCAAATCGCAAGATTACTATTAATACACTTGTATTTTAAAATACCTACTTCTTACTGAGCAGAACTTTACTATGGTATGCTAAGTTGTGCTTCTAAATTTCATAAAAGTGTACCCAGCTGAAGTATATTGGAAATCTACATAATGCCTTAGATGAAAATATAGCAGAATGATATGATATTATTGCCTAAATGAATACTGGAGCTCAGTGCACCACTACTTATGTACACACTCAGTTGAAATCTTGTTGCATGTACAATCACCAATATGTACAAATAATATTTATTGTATGAACGAGCATATGTAAATGCATGCAATCAAGCTATGCTTCCATGCTGGACTGTAGGACCATTTTCAGTAAATAAATAATGTATCTTCCTCTCTTGATTTCATCCAACAATAATCTTATTGCTGTGTTAATAAATGGTGGGGGGGCAGACTGATAGTAATAGGTACTTAAAATCACCCACATTTGTAGAAAGTAGTATTGGCTCAGCTGTACATTATGCAAATAAAGGCATGTTTGGTACTCATGTGGCCATTATGGATATTATATTACCCCCGCATAAGGTATATGTCATAGCGAAGGCCTTTGTATTGGTGAATATATATAAATCAATATATAATATAACTAGCAAACGCCCCGCGACTTCATTTGCGTTAAAATACTTTACAGACTCCGCCCCTCCCCTTGGCCCTCCACCTCTCCGTGCCCTCCCTTCCCTGATGAATCAAATTCACTAATAGCCTTATCAATATCCTTACTTGCATGCGATGCACCCTGCGACTCATCATTGGCAGTATTTTGGCTGTCCAACATGTCTGCCTGTGAGTTTATATTTTATTCAGAATCCTTTATTATCAAATTTGTAAACAGGTGAATAACCAACATTAAATCTACTACTGCAACATGGCACAAATCATGACTTCTTATTTCTTTGGTTTTCATTTTAGAGTAGATATAATATATTTATTATTAATAGTATTATTTGCCGATGACACTTCTCTGATTTTTAAAATTAGCAGAAGACCTGGTGATCTTCCTGAGGTAAACAATACTCTCACACAAGTACTTAACTGGTTCAGCATTAATAATCTAGCATTAAATACAACAAAAACTAAATGTATTAAATTTTGCCTACCAAATGTAAGACATGTAGTTAATAATGTAACTTTAGGTACAGAAAGATTAGAATTTATCAAAAGCACGGTGTTCCTAGGTATAACTATAGACTCATCTCTTCAATGGGGGCCCCACATAGCTTCACTAGCTGGCAGACTAAGCTCGGCCGCCTACGCCGTTAGGAAAATTAGACAATTAACAGATATTGCTACTGCGAGATTAGTCTATTTCAGCTACTTCCACAGCATCATGTCATACGGCATCCTACTGTGGGGTCAAGCGGCAGATATAGAAACCATCTTTATTTTGCAAAAGAGAGCTGTTAGGGCGATCTATAATCTACGTTGTAGAGAATCATTAAGAGAAAAGTTTAAAGAAATTAATATATTAACCGTTGCCAGTCAATACATTTTTGAGAATATTTTGTATGTCCGCAAAAATATATCTCTCTTTTTGAGGCACTGTGATATGAACACAGCTTATGTTACAAGAAACAAAAACAAACTTGTACCACCACAGTTAAGGCTTAGTAAGGTCAGTAAATCATTCACGGGGCAATGTATACGCTTCTACAATAAACTACCAGAAGAAATCTTAAATATGAATGACAGAAAATTTAAGACTCACATTAAACAACAACTTTGTAAGAAAGCTTATTATAAAACAGTCGATTATCTAAATGACAAAGATGCCTGGTGTTAATGTTACTTCAGCCTCGCACTATCTTTACAAAATAATGTTATGTACAAACTTGATTTTTAAAGATGTGTTGCGGAAGTTTGTTGCGCCGCTTCTTCTTCCCAGCTCTATATAACACCTTGGAGGCGGTGGTAGATAAAAAATTGACGTTGTATAAATGTACCTAGTGTACTTACATGCAATAAAATACTTTTGAATTTGAATTTGAATTTGAATATTTTTTTTTTTTTTTTTTTAATATTTATTGCCGCAATCTGTCACTCTTCGACATTCAGCTGACAGTTTTAAAATTAGTACAGTTGGCTTGCGCGAAAATTAGTCCAGTGACTAATTCGCCTACTAGCTGACAAGGTCTTGTGGGGCTCTTCTCTTTAGTCTTGTAAAGGTCCCTACTACAATTAATCCTGATTTGGGGTTAGACAAGTGTATTAAAATTCCAATGGGACTAGTAGTTTATATATGAATTTATTTAACTTTCAGTTTTGGGCTGAGCAACCGGTTTAGTAATGAATTTCCGTCGGGGCTGCAGTCGCGTGTGGCGCCCGAGGAGTACCAGGCGACGGTAGCTCGCATCAACAGCGTCCTCAAGAAGACTCTGCCCGTCAACGTCAAGTGGCTGTTCTGCGGCTGCGTGTGCTGCTGCTGCACCTTAGGATGCTCCCTCTGGCCCGTCATATGTCTTAGTAAAAGGGTATGTACTTGTCGAACATCTTGTTAGCATTTCATACTCATTGATCCGTTATTGGCAGTAAGAGATACAAGCTAGATTAATATTGTTCCATATGTGCTGTAGATTTTGTAATTTAAACTTTCAATATCTATATATAGAAATATATATCCAGAAATAGAAACCGTATGTCTGTACATTGAATAAATTTATCAAAAAATGAGTGTGGGCAATAGAGCATTGCAACTAGGGCCAAAGTTAAACTACAGAGTTTATATCTATCACTGAATGGTAAAAATCATCGTTTACATAATGCACTAACAGCATCCTGAAGGTGATAGCGGAAAGATTTGACAGCCCCTTCACTCGTCACTGGGTGGAGGTGGTGATTAGTAAAAATATAAAATAGGTAATTATTGCGCTTTTTAATTAGTTTTAGGTACCTACTAACATAGTGTAATGTGTGTGGCGTACTAACAATTTATGGATCAAAGTTTTCCGAAAAAAAAAAATTCATTTCATTCATTTCATTTCATAATATATTATTACTATTGTTAGGTAGATTTTATTAGAATTCTAATCATTTAAAGTCTAATTCTCCTCAAATCAATTAGAATATTTTTTTTCTGTTATATTGTAAAGCCAGCCATAATACTAAGCTTAAACTGTTCTCTTATACTCTACTACGCACATAATTCTTATCTGCAGTTAAAGCGAAACAAAAGTGTCACTTCATTTATTTATAGTCATTCATTCGTTATTCATTGATTGCATATTAAATTTAATGTCTGGTCTTTACCAAGGCCATATAGTTTCACCGTCGCCATAAACCAGTACGTTGCTGAATACGAAACTTTTCAAATTAATGGTTAAACTAGTTTGAATGGTTATGTCACCTGCCGATTCGAAGTGGTCGGCATCCGGTATGGTTAGTATTTAGGGTAAATTTATTCTGTCCCCTTACATGGTTGTACAGTTGGTGTACAGAAGCCGATAACAACCACCAAGCCTTTCCCAAAATAATGCAAGGTTTATCACCACGCCAACAAACTGGCGGATTGGTGACCTCGATAAATGGAACGTATACAAAGCGATGCTGCTGCCCATCTCATCTGAATTTAATCACCTCATGTTACATTCACAGGGAAAGCAGCGGTATGCTTGTGTACAAATGAAATATTTACTTGTGTCGTTTGTGTACCAGACGCAGCACTCGCTGAACAAACTGCTGGAATGGGAGAACAGCCGACTGTACAATAAACTAGGGCTGCGCTGGCGACTCACCAAGCAGAACTGCGATTCCTCCACTATGATGGAGTACGTACTACTCATAGAATTCATACCTAAAATACCAATATACAGGCCTGACTAGGCCATCAGATTGTCTTCACCGCACACTAGCACTGTGAACTAAACTTACAAAATTAATTGACAATATTTCAAATCGAACTATCTCGCTCTTTATCCAGTTCTAAGACACAAAATTTTATGTAGTATAAAAAAGAAAATGTCTATATTTTCGGATTACGTACGAACCTTTTTACACGATTTCAAGAATTTCCTTCCGTCATACACTTTTCTATGGAATGTACTTACCTAATACTTAAGTACCTACATTTCGTGTCCGTTGCATCATTTTGTAGAAATGAGTGCCACTTCTTAAAACTAGAAGTATCTTTAGTGTTTCTTAATCCTTGTACCTAGCTTTTAAACTTTGAAATTTTGTCAATTTTACATCATAAAACATTCAATTCAGTGCTATTTTGGAACGTTTCGCTTGCCCGAGGATTGCTTAGATATTATTGTTTTGTCTCTAACTTGGTTGCAATGAACAGTTCTAACGTATTAACGGAACGTTTCGAGTACCATGTTCGTATCTAAATTATAGCGACACACACCGAGCCAAGGGATAGTAGAGAATGTGATGGGCTACGTTAGTTAATCGAGCCATTTATAAAGCATGCACGCTGTTACTACCGCTTCGGGCCTTGAGCTGGATTCACAAAGTTATAAATTGGCATTTTCCTTTTAGCTTTGTGAATTTGGCTAAGAACATCTCACTTTGCAATAAGTTTCTTCATTATAATCGACTAGTCATGTTTAGCGTTGCAATATCATATTTGTGAGTCCAGCTTAAATAGTGAACTGGGTTCAACCAACATATCCAAACATTTTCCAACCCCACTGGCTCGGTTCTTGCCACTGATTGGTTCTCAAACTGGGATTGCTCATAACTGCACAGGCAGATTTACTGCTTTATTTGACACACGGTTCTGAACAACAGAACGCTTGCGGCATGTCCTGTCTAGGCGGATTGTTGAGCTAACTTTTGGCCAATGGTTTAGTAGGTAGCTAAATTATAAAACGGACTGTGTTAGATGTAATACCTAAACCGTAATCAGCAGTGGTGTTAAAGGTACGTTGTAAATAATATAAACGAATGTGTATTAATATGGGACAAATAATGGTTATTGTTACTTGCTTTTTATTGTATAAGTAGATGTCACCTTATGAAAATTGCAAGCTGCTGTTTAAGAATAAAAATGTTATCTTAATGTATGTATGCTAGTTTATATATCGAGATCATTAAGAGTATAATACATAACTAATTGTTGAGATATTATTATCTATGTTGACTTCTGCTATATTTGTCTGTACTAGCGGTAGTAGGCATAGCAGCGGTTGTTAAATTAGCTGTACATGTGATTCGTCTACCTATTTTATTTGCTAAGTGCAATTGCTATAGATTTTGCATGTTTTATATTCTTTTTTATTTACGATTGCTTAGCATTACTTCAGATTAGTAGTTACTCTATATCTGATAGGTTGTCTCTACGTTGATTCAGTTAAGGTAGATTCTGGTTTAATACGTATATCACAACGATCATAATAACTTGTTAGGTGCTCTGGGGATTTGAGTAAACACTATTCTTATACGATTATCATGGATATTGTTGCGGTGTTTATTTTATGATATGCAAGTCACATTATTGGTAAATATGTAGAATATGAGGTAAGAAGATATCGTTTCTAGACAAACGACGACGTATTAACAGATTCCAAACACAGACAACGGATTAAAAATTTAAAACTAGCTAAAATTAAGGATCTCAATAGAAGGCGACGTTTTGTCACAGAGCCTGAAATAAAGTTAAATTACTTATTATCAATTTGTCATGTTTTATGTATCTAATAACAGCAGTCGAATATAAACTAATGGTGCAAGTATTGTAATGTTTACTTTTAATTGAACAGTTAATACGCCTCAAAAGTAGATGTTTCATCTGAGGTCGTGTTTGTCTGTTTTTCGTACTTATTTGTTTTAGTTTTTACAATAACCTTTACCACATAACATGTCAGAAAAAAATAGTTGTTGTAGATTACTTTTTTACGGGATGGATATGTGGTAACGCTAGCGTCTCTGCCAGAGTCGAAAAGTATATTATGTTGAAGTAACAGTGGCACAGATAGGGCGTTTACCTATGTATATTATAAAAATAATGTCAAACAAGAAACATTTTTTGCATCTGTTATTTATTTTATAGGTAACATTCAAAGTGAATGAGTTATTCTAGCTTGTCTCCTGTTTGGTCATGCCTAGCAATGAATGTATGTCAAAGTGTGTACATACAGGTACGTCATGTTCGTGTAATATGACAGTCATCTCCATATATTTTCACTTACGTTTCTGGAGCGAATTGCCAAGATATAAGGAAATTGTCGCAGTAGGCCTTGCCCTACATTGTCTGGTGATGTTTTTGGTCGAAGGCCCACGGACGCATGTGGTCGGATTAAGCTGGTTTCATCTATTCTTATAATTTGCGTGATAATTTAAATATATTTTCCTTTAAAAGTAGTAGTGATGAAAGTTTTTACTGGCTCGTCATTGATAAATTATCAATGTAAGATAAATAAATAATTATAATGATTGCACAGTGTAAACATAGGTATTCATCCTTCGGTGTTTGCGAGCTCTCGACATAAATAAATCATTTGAGCACTATTACAGGAGTTCAATAAATAACTCTAATCAATCGTATCAAATCTGAATACTAAATAAAAAATATATTTAAATTATGTAGCTTATATAAGTGCTATAAATCCAAGTAGTTTATACTGTTTTTGTGCTTCCACTTAAAGTAATGCCGTAAAATAGTCGGTTACTCGTAGTACACGTATAAATTATATTTATAAAAAGTAAAAAAAAAAAACCAACGAATTGAGTCATCTTAATATGTGTTAAAATTAGCGTCATCACTTCCATAAATATTTAAATTAAAAATGCTGGTCCAGTTTATTATATTTTATTAATATGATCACATTTTCATGATCAAGTGGTAATTACCCTAGTGGGATAAAAATAAGTTCGCTATGTTTTCCAGCCGGCAACAACGAGGCAGGTTGCTAACAAACTGAAGGGGACGTGTATGTACGAAGTAGGTACCTACTCTAATCAAAGTAAAGGGAAAATATTAAAGAAAGATTGTGGGGCAGAAATAGTTCAATCTGACCTATTCTAGTAGCCCTGCCTGACCAAACCTTTTGTTTGTCCTACTCATATGTGCCATCGGCAAATCGTAATGATTCCCCTAATGCACAGAATATATAATATACCTAATGTAAGTAAGTACACAAGATAATCTGAAGAAAAATATGTTAGGACAATGTTCGGGACTGTGTTATTAGATAATTAGTTATAGTGAAGTTTGTGGTACATCCTTAAGTTAGACAGGGCCACCCTTTCTTCCCTTTTCAACATGTTGTGAATGAGCAGCTTCATATGGATCAGACATTATTGCGCAGGATTCGCAACGCAAATCAGCATCATAATCATTTACGTAGGTATCTTGTCACTGTTAATTCATGAACAATAGCCTATATTAACTCTACTTCTGGATCAAGTGTCTTAAAAAGGGAGGGAGGATCATTAATTACCACGCTGGGCAGGTCATGAGCAAAGAGATTGGTCACCAGACATAGTAACGTAATTGTATAGGTGTTTATGGTACAGACTGTACACTCATTAATGAAAATGTTTACTGAAAGTTATTTATATTTCACCAACCTTGTAATGTACCACTTTTAAAAACGTTTAAAATGCTCTTGTGTTAAATCAGGAACTACATTTATTTCTGATACACTGTTGCTAGAGCACATAAAATAGTGTTACATTTATGAGATTATAAGCCTTATTATAATGGTTTACATTTTCATTCGTCGATTGTACACAGTCAAGTCTCCACGTGGCGTCTGTTTCCATCATGTATGTCAATGGTTCACATCTAATTATGTAAACACTATCTGATACTTACATACACTGAGCTATGCCAAAAACGCAACGTTTGTAGGAATTACCCAAGGTATATCATTGGAATTACCAGAAGAACAATTGAAAGGCACACAAAATTGTTTGAATATTTAGGACACCGAAATGGGAGGTTTTCGATTCGATAGCAACTGATTCAGTTAAAAGCAACGGTTGAAAAGCGAACAGGGTATGTTGACATTAAGTTGTATAGCGTAAGAAATTGTAAATATTAAGTAACTATAGATTATATATATATTTGTTCTAATATTAATAAACCTCATTATATGTGGCAAAATAAATGTTTCATTGTGACACCTTCCGTAACTATAGGTACTATTAATAAAGAGGTAAAGTTTATATGGATGGATGGGTTCCGGGACTCAGTGGCTCACATGTCAAAATGTCTAACTCATAAATTGGTCTAATTGTCAAAACGTGTGCGTGGAGTAATGTACAAATGTCATGACGTACGATTGTCGTTACGTACAATTGTCATGGTGTGCGCGTGTTAAAACGTAAGACTGTCACGTCGTTCAATTGTCATGACGTACTAAGGTCAATATGCAACAGTGCCAAAATGTACAAATGTTATGAAACTTAAAATATAAATACAATACAAATAGCATTCATTCACTGACTATGTATTATTATACAATATTATTACAATACTGTTCTTAAAAAAAAAATAGAATTAAAAAGAATAGAAAATTTAATATATAAAAATAATTAAAATAAAATAGAAAATGAAGTAAATAGAAATTAAAGAAAATAGTATTATTAGAATTAAAAACTTATATAATAAATAGTATAATCATACAGAGAGCATTATTTAATTTTTTTTTCACAATTAAATTATTATAATCTTGCCAATGAAACTCCAGAATTACTCTTCAATGACTTCTATATTGATTGTAAGTTTTATCACACAGGCATACATATCTGAATCTCAGTTAACTACCCTCCAAATAATGAATTAATACATTAGCCGGCCTCTCACAACTTCAATCGCCATCTTCTCTCTGACCTACACAACTCAAAACATTACTAAGTATAAAGGATAGTGCATAACCGAATGGTAGTTTGTTGCATTATAATGTCCATAATTTGTCAATACAACAAACCAAACTTAAAAACAAAAAACCCACCGCCCAAAAACCCACAATTACAATTACTGACACTTGGTCTGTTACGCTTACACGATTTGTCATGTATACATTATGCAATTTTGACATTTTGTCACTTACACATCGTGACATTTTCATTTTGTACATTTTGGCACTTAGGCCATTCACCCCTATATACATTTTGACATGTGTGCCACTGAGTCCCGGAACCGATGGATGTGTGTATGCAGTAATCGGCGGAAATTTCTGGATATTTTACATTTTGCCAAACTATCCCGCGGACACCGGTATCCGCCGTCTATTCTCAGTAGGTAGTCCAATTGATTGTACTACTTACTGAAACTGATTGACTGAACTATTTATAGGTACTCAAAAGCCTAATACTTAGTTGACACTCATCGAGAGAGTAGATGGAGTAGTTTATCGCTATAAATATCCAACTGATCAGTTACTGCAGCCGTTTGGAAGCAGCAGGCCATGGTTTCCTAATTTTAAGATTTGAATACATCTTCAAGGTTTTTGGTTCATGACCGTGCGTGCTGCATCCAAACGGCTTATCTGATCAGTTGGATATAAAAGATATAAACTCCATCTACTCTCGATGACCGTCATCAGATCTTGCCTCGATTAATCCTTCACGGATAATTCGTTGCCCTGTCGAATCGAATCGAACGCACATGTTGAACCTACTCCGAGGAACACAACCTACTCACGCTCTCGCTTCGAGCGGGGCGGACTATCCGTCCGCGAAAGAATTATGCTATTGTATCTTAGCCTTTAGTATTATAAGTGTGCTGGGGCATAGGCAAACCCTCAAGGAAATACGCGAAGGTAGAAGTATTGCAAACAAACAATATGAGATAAAATTTATTTACTAAATAAATTAAAGTTCATCATATACATATATATTAAGGCACTTAAAATATGGTCCCTCCAAATAATTCCATACTTATTAAACAACAATGAGAGTTATTGAAAATAGAATAATTACACCTGCACACCTAATTCTCGTCCAAACTTAAAACTTTAAAACCCACCACTTCCCTGTCTTACAAGACAAAAATTGAATGAGCGTGTTCCAAAACTCGCACCATTAATGTTCGACATTTAACTTCTATGGGAATGGAATGGAACTATAATAAAAATTTCACGGACTCTAAATAAAACATCTTGTAAACAATATATTTTCTGGAAATAAATCATTTCATTTCAATTATATTTCGATAGCTCTGAGCACAAAAGCAGATACCTACGTACTTGTAGCGAACACTATTATTAATTTAATTCAAGCCATTATTAATATAGGCGGTGAGTCCAATGACACAAGATAGCGGAACATCCATTGCGTTTGTGATTAATGCTACAATGACCTCAAGAAACCGACGCGACGCTTTATGCACTAGCTTTCGCAATGTTACATGGTCACTCAATTTTCCCAGGTACAATTTTATTTAGCTATAGTCAGCAAACGAAGTCTAAAGGTGAACTCACTCTCTGCCGCACCGCAGTCATCGCTTTATGTTGACGGGGCATCGCACACCTGTCCGCACGCGCCGCAGCCATCGCCTCCGCGAGGCCGTGAACTCAAAGCGATGACCGCGGTGAGTGCGGGTCGAATGAGAGTGCAAGACTTCATAGAACTTCATACAAAGAATTCAAATGCGGCGACTGCGGTGCGTCCAGGTGTGAGTTCACCTTTAATTGTCACCCTGTGGATTCTGTAGGATCCTCGTGTGCCTGTAATTATTTACATCTAGGCTCAAATTAGCTTTACAACATGAAAATCGTTTTCATATTAGGATACTACCGCGAGCAAACTCACAAAACCTCTATGTAAAATTCAATTAACATTAATTCATTGCATGTATACTTACTCGTCAATAAACAATATCAAATTTGGACAATCTCCTTTACAGTAAGCCACACTATGGATTATAAGTAGGATATGGTATTATGGTTACGATTACCTATGTTATGTACACATCTATATACATTCACCTAAGAGAAAACAATAAAGTAACTAAATATCTTTTGACTATAAGTATGCCTAAAGTACGACTTGAGGGAGCAATAAATATCTACCTGAAATGAAGTCAAAGTCACAAATTGAAATATTTACAGCTAAGGAAGCCTGCATCAGAGTTTATTTAATTGTATCAAATGCAAAGTTGGTATTGTAGAAAATTGAGGACTATAGGGTGTAAAACCCGCGTGGTGGAGTATAGCCCGATCGCCCTCTTGAGAGGGTAGGCCTAAGCCCCAGAAGTAGGTTAATATTAATAGGCTGTTGATTTAGATTTGATTTTAGAAATCGGGCGAAAGCGGACTTTTTTTATAATTTGACTTGCTCAGACAATACTAGGTAGCAGAGATTTCTGACTCATGGTCCCACCGTCTTTGACCCACTATCACATAGAGAGTGGAGACATTTTGTAATTATTAGTTTTAAATTTGTGAGCATAGCACACACTGCTCTCTCTAATCTTACTTACAAGCTCAATTTAGGTCAATTTTCATGTGACTTAATTGCCACATTAGGAGCATGGTTAGCATTATACTTCATTTAATGTAAAAATTACTTTACAACTACTCAGATCATATCGAGCGGACTATACACAACCATTACAAACTAAAATATATTAATAATAATATCTATGTTACATACGACTATACAAGCAATAACTACTTACATTCAGTCATTCGATAGCTATCCTTGGAGTCAGTTAACTTTATCGTAGTGTCCAATTGAAATGGTAATCATTTAATATAGCTAGTTAGTAGATACTTACGTTATTATGGCAATACAGTGCGAAAACGCGAATTAACAAATTGTACACATATTAAATGGCTATATCAACATCTCACGTATACTTTTAGGAAGGTTTCATAGTTTCCCCTAATCAATTATTATAAGGATTGCTGGAAGTTTTATATTACACAAAAATAAGAAAAGGTTGTTTAAACATATAAACAACCTTTCCAGTATATAAACAACCAGTTCAGGATGTCACTATGCGACTTTCAAGTTATGAAAGTTTGGTCCATACTCCTAGCATATTCCTTCATATTCATTTCCTAGACTTGAATGAAGATACACGTCACGGATTAACAACGTTGAAACCGTAGTTTTATCGTGACGCGCGTGCATAGCTGCGCAGTGCATAGCTGTCAAGATATTGTACTTTAAATGGAACCTTGAATTGAATCGCGGTTTAAGCTCGGGCAGCCATTTTGACAGATTCGCCTCATCACTGCATTCACGCATTATACGACTTTTGCAATCTAGCTTTATACTAGCTACGCGATAGTGTTATCATACAAGTACACAGCACCGACGGATGCTACAAACCCAACTCGGTTATTAGCTCATCTGGGCGTAGTTGATCGGGAACTGTCCCTTCATACCGTTACATTCACCGAAGTACCACTCGTCGTTAATTTTATACATAACTGTGATTGTATCACCGGTCACAAAACGCAAATCGCCGGGTTGCACTGGCTCCATGTCGTAGAGGGCGACCGCGGCGCCGAGGTGCGCCGGCGCCGGCAGAGGCTCGTTGGGTAGGGGCACTTTGATCTCTACGTAGTTCGCAGGGAACAGGCCCTCCGCGCCGCTTCGCAATCGCCCGAACAACCACTCGTCGTCTACTCGCCTTACGAGTTTTATTTTGCAGTTTGTCTGTAAAGAAGACATCGGATTTTAGGATTTTAGTAACGACACAGTGTTTGTATGAGGTCCATATTTATATTAGAAACTTGATACGTGTAGATACGTAGTTGAGATAGTAAGGCAACACGCAGCCCTGTCCTCGATATGATTAAAAATATCAAGTCATCATTTTCGCAATGCTATAGTTTTAGCTCAATTTGCTGATAACTCCGTCACAGCTACAGACGGTCATATCTTTTGCAATGCATCTCTATCTTTCAACCTAGCCATCAACCTCATGTTAGTTAACGAGGAATTTTATGTGCTACTTTCCAACATACGTCAGGTTGGATTATGGGAATATACTAAATATGTGTATTATTTTTGTTCCTAATATCCTGGGGTGGATGACTAAGTTGGAAGATGGGAATAAGTCTTCTTTCTATACAAGGAAAAGTTTGTAAGATCGGACAAGGTAATTCTCAGAAATGACTGAATTTTTAAATTATTTCATTGTTGATCTATTTTATTTTGCGATTCCACCTCCACCAGGGTTCCACCCAGATTAAATTGGGCAAAGCAACAGTGTAAAATGTTATGGAGTCATCAAATATGACATGAGTCAGCTTTGCACATTAAAAATTTGGAGCTGGGGGACATATAGAGTACGCGATCTGAAAGTGTGCCAATGGCACAATTGACTAACGCCAATTGTCACCAGGCTCCGAGTTAGTGTAGGTAGCAACATTATTGAGTGAATTTACCATCGTTTCAGATAACCATATTATTTGATAGAATCACAGAACACCCCCGCCAGGGACATAGCGTGAAGATATGTATGTATCACAGAACACAGAAAAACTCGCTACGCTCCCATATTTCTGTGGATAGAATATATATATAGGATAAATATTTTTTTCCAAGAAAAATTGTTTATATTAGGAGATATCAATAAGCTTTAAACTGGTGTTTATCGAAACTACTATACCTAATGCGGCAGCAAGCTGGGCTGGCAAGCCCGGTACAAATATACGTCCGTGTCAATGTCTTGTAATGGGAACAACTCTCGGTCGCATCAAACGATCCCACCGAGGTCTTCACCTTTGCCTGCCGTCCGCGCCGTTTGCCGCCGTGGTCTAATGAAGCGTAAATTACCCTTATTCTCATCATGCGATCAACGAACAATTGTTGTACTGTACAAGGTGTATCGGAAAGAGTACAGCAATCAGTATTAAGGACAACAATTATATACCAATATTAGGTACCTCGACTTCTATAGAAACGACGTACCTATAGCGTGATAACAGGATCATTGTTTTAAGATCTGTCTTAGGTAACGGCATAGTTAAAGTCGTAGGTATCCTCATAAATAATTATAAAAACGACACTTGGACGCTGCTGTAATTCAAAAGGACAGCAGCGCTCGACCGTCATATTGTGGTGGAATTGATTAGTTTTAGTATTAATAATCAACAACTACATTCAACATTTACCAAAATGTTCGCCAGCCCCACATCTATTAGGTCTCACACGTGTCGTGCAAGACAGAGAACAAAATCTTTAAAATCCTTCCTCATCATATCAGCCTGTAGACGTCCACTGCTGGACAAAGGCCTTCCTACTAATATTATAAAGGCGAAAGTTTGTAAGCATGTGAGGATGTTTGTAACTCTTTCACGCTGTAACAGCTGAACGGATTTTGATAAAACTTGATGCAGATAAAGCTTATATCCTGGAATAACATAAAGGCTACTTTTTACAGCGGTTTCTGTTACCGCGGGTCATCAACCTAATTTTAATGAAACTTGGTACAATGATAGCTTATATTTTGGAATAACATATAGGCTACTTTTTACCGCGGTTAACTGTTCTCTCAGGAAAAACTTATTCCACGCGGGCGAAGTCGCGGGCAAAAGCTAGTTTATTAATTTTTAAAAAGTCCCTATAACTCTGATCAAGAGGTGAAAGCACCACCGGATTTATACTGGATGTGTAGTGATGGGCAGCAGCATCGCCGGTGCATTAAACTCCATAATACTGCAATCGCCAACCAGTCTGCCGGCGTGGTACCTCCCATTATTTTAGTGGAGGCCTGCGACAGTACGATTGAAGTATGTTGCAGTGTTATAATGTAAGTACCTACATAGAACTACGTAATAAAAATCAGCGTCCGCCATTCATACCAGCTACATGTATGTGGAAGTCCGATTGAGATAACTACTTCTCGTCGTCGCCGCGCCGCCACCGATAATGCCGACTCAATGGAGGGAGACCGATTTATCACTTGACGCCACCAACACCACCACATTGCGAATCTATTCTATCAATTCATACATGTTTTATGACGACCCTCAATCATCCAATCAGCGGGCACAGCGCATGAAAAGGGACTGGGTACACGACTCGCTAAAACATCGTAATATTAGAGAAACATTCGGCGAGCTATATCCTAATAATAATTTCTTTGACGAATATAATTCGAAATGTGAACTGACTATATTTATATGGCCCACAATGGGCACCAACATCGGTTGGGGAGGGGCTGGTATATTCCTATAAATGCCTATTATTCTTATAGTCCCCAATAATGTACTTTTCCATTCAATGACTTATATTCCCGTTCAGAGTCTATTATCAACATATAAACGCCCCAAACAAAAACTCCAACGCGTCACGTGCGTGTCCATATGGCCGATACCTTTGACGCAAGCTTGCTGGCGTCAAATCAATAACACATGTTTTAATGTACTTCACTTGGTAATGAAAGTAGGTAGGTGTGGTGATGGAATGTATGATATATTGGATTTTACTAGTCGACATTTTATTTATTGTTAGCCCTTAGGTAAAAAAATTCATTCATCAATACAATATGGTTTCTATGGATAATGAAAAATCCTTAGAACAAATAATAAACCTACATAATAACGCGGGTAGCAACATAAGACCACAGTGCATTACTCGGTCAGTAATTCAGTTACAACAGATCACGTACGTATAAACATGCTCCAATTATTGTTTAACCTTCCCGCGTCAAGCCCGCCTTGTTAAAACATACGCTCGTTTAACAAATATAGCAGCATTTTAAAAACAATGGCGACCGTGGATCAACGTTGAGTCGTAAGTGCGCTACTAATATATATCATAAATATTTAGACATCGTCATTGTTTATAGTTTTAAGAATCGTTTCCGAATTCAAATGACAAACTGGAAACTTACATGGTTTGTTGCCATTGTGGACGTTTCTATTGCAACAGATTACATGGGTACCGCGCCCACGAAGCCTCATATTGTTTTGGAAATGATAATGAATATAAATAGTCTATTTAAATCAACAATATCCCTGTTTGATCTAGAGGTCGGATCGTAAAGCACCAAATTCGTGAATGCGCGACGGATGGAAGCACCGTTGTAAATTTGTAATGTATGAAATTGTATGGGAGGCATCGCACCGGTGTCTGTTGCCACGCAGCCAATGCGACGTCTCCCATAGAGTTTTAAATACTTAACAACGAAGCTGCCACGCGCGGCGCGCCGCACACGTCACGCATGACATGTATCCAGTAAGTTATGACCTTAAGGAGGTATGAAGGAGATACGGAGGCCGGACATACACCCAACCATACACACAGCACACACAAATTGGTTTTTTTTTGGCTTCGCTGTACTACTTGACTGATAATACAACAATTTATACAATAGATATGACCTTGAATTTGAATTAGAGATGGGACACGCAAAGGAACTACAGGTGCATACAAAAAAAAATCACAAATCACACCTAGATAATATACATCATAAAGTATTTCCTTCTATAAATATACAGGCACTTGGCTTTAAGCCATAAAATAGAGGTGCACAAACTATTTGTTTACTCTGTATATTTAATGTTCGAATTGGATTGTTTAGTTTACTAGTAATGGTCCCTGGATGTCGTGAAAATTAGTTATTTAGCAAATAGGTTTTTAATTATGAGTATTGGGTCATTATTACGTATGAAGTTGCCGATTTGTATGAAGAAAATTAATTTAAAAGGTTGCAAACTGCAAATATATTTATTTTGTATGTATGACATATAGCAACTTCATAGATAAAGAATGACCTAATATAAATGGGTTGTTATGATTGTCCATTGTTTTGATGTTTTTTCAATGAGAATATCAGGAAGGTTCGAATTTAGGGGTCCCGGCCGCCCACCCACCAGGAATCCTAACTCTATGAAGAATATGATTTCGGAGCGTTATTATCGTCGTCGGGGAGAAAGTATATTTTTAATTTTGGTATTTATATGTATAAGTTGTATAGTATTTGGGAATTTTCGGCGAGTTGAACCCCCAAACTCTTTGTCTGCATGGGCACCAACATTTATTCTCAGTCATGCATAATAAAATATTTCGCTATTGCGTAAAATGTAAACAATTATGAATTCGCTTTTACGAGGACACATTCCGAATGTTTACTTGACGTCTTTTCTTGATAAGAATGTCGTTGAATGATTAATAATCATTGATTACAAAAGCGTAATTTTAAATAAAGAAACTACGCTCAAATTTTCTTATCTGTCATTAGAATATCCCTTAGAGTGTTAATCGACCCATTTGGGTGTCCTGTCAAATGTCCACTGAGTGTTAAAGAACCCAAATGGGCGTCGGCGACACGCGGGCACATTAGTACGGAAATAAGCGACGATATTAAACTTTACTCGCTTTGATTTGCTGCAAATGGGTCAGAATAAAATACTTTCGTTGCCAAAACAGTAAAAATGCGGTTGTTAGTGAAAAAAAGGTGAGAAAACTATCTTTGATACGACACCCGTTTCGGCGCGGCTGTCTCTCCATAAATTGTCACCAAATCGTGGTTCAAACAGTTTATTTTAGACTTATCACAAGGAATCCTGCTGAAATATAAGTAACAATCAATTTAATTATATAAGATTGTAATTACGTTTGCATTTTGAGTAAAAAACAGTGGTTGAAGTGATGGCATGGCATGATCGTGGCATTTTCCTACGACATTTTTCTTAGATTTTCTGGCATAAAGTTTGATCTATCCACATGTATTTATGATGCTACTCATAGTAAATTTAGTCACATTTCTATTAATACTATGCTTTACTCATATTTTTACCTGTAATGTACGATATTTCAACAAACTAACGGTAACGGGTCATGACACACTTGCGGACTGACAGTTGGCAATCGTACACAAGTAATAATGTGGATACGCCTTCTACCTGTGCCTTCTACAGTAGGGAATTATTTTTTTCAAACCATACAGGTCGAATTGCTAACCTCCTTCTTTTTATATTACAACTAGCTTTTGCCCGCGGCTTCGCCCGCGTAAAAAAGGTTTTCCCGCAAGTTTTCCCGCGGTAAAAATACATTTCGTAGTAGACATCACAGAGGAACCTTTCTGCAAAATTTCAAGTCTCTAGGCTCAGCGGTTTAGGCTGTGCGCGTTTCTTCCCCTATTTTACATACTTAGGGGTGGAATTTTCAAAATTCGCGAAACACATCATTATTGTTTTTAAACTAAAAGATTAAATATAAAATTTCACGTTCCTAGGCTCAGCGGTTTGGGCTGTGCGCGTTTCATCACTAAAGCGTAACACACACTGCGCGGCGGCGTTGCGAAAGCGTTGCGGTTTTTTTCTGTAATGTTCGAAATAGTATGAAGCCCTTTACATCAAAGCGGCGGCGGCGCGGCGCGTTATTCATACAAACCTTCGCCGCCGCAACGCTTTCGCAGCGCCGCCGCCCAGTGTGTGTTACGCTTTATTTTACACACATAGGAGTAGAATTTTCAAAATTGCCGAAACACGTCATTATTGTTTTTTAACTGAAAGCCTAAATATTAAATCCGGTCGCCCACGGAGGTTTCCGTTCCGTCAGCCACACTAATATGCTATCACTGTACCAAGTTTCATCAAAATTAAATGTTTTTCCCGCGGGAAAAGTTTACCGCGGTAAAAAGTTGCATAAATATTATCCCAGGATATAAACTATCACTGTTAGGTTAGGTTTGGTTAGGTTAGGTTAGCCAAGTTTCATCAAAATTTAATAATTTTTCCCGCGGGAAAAGTGTACTGCGGTGAAAAGTAGCCTATATGTTATCCCAAGATATAAGCTATCACTGTGCCAAGTTTCATCAAAATTAAATATTTTTCCCGCGGGAAACTATCACTGATGGTTAGGTTAGGTTTGGTAAGGTTAGGTTAGGTTAGCCAAGTTTCATCAAAATTAAATATTTTTCCCGCGGGAATAGTTTACCGCGGTAAAAAGTTACCTATATGTTATCCCAGGATATAAACTATCACTGTTAGGTTAGGTTAGGTTAGGTTTGGTTAGGTTAGGTTTGGTTAGGTTAGGTTTGGTTAGGTTAGGTTTGGTTTGTAAAGTTTCATCAAAATTTAATAATTTTTCCCGCGGGAAAACTATCACTGATGGTTAGGTTAGGTTTGGTAAGGTTAGGTTAGGTTAGCCAAGTTTCATCAAAATTAAATATTTTTCCCGCGGGAATAGTTTACCGCGGTGAAAAGTCACCTATATGTTATCCCGGGATATAAGCTATCACTGTGTCAAGTTTCATCAAAATTAAATATTTTTCCCGCGGGAAAAGTTTACCGCGGTAAAAAGTTGCCCATATGTCATCCCAAGATATAAGCTGTCACTGTACCAAGTTTCATCCGAATCCGTTCAGCCGTTATCGAGTTTCCCGCGGGAACAATTTACCGCGGTAAAAAGTAGCCTACATGTTATTCCAGGATATAAGCTATAAATGTACCGAGTTTCATCAAAATCCGTCGATCCGTTCTTGAGTTATAAATTATATATGAGAATCTTTGCACCCCTATTTCACCCACTTAGGGGATGATTTGAAAAATCCTTTCTTAGTGGAAGTCAGTGCTATATGAGGTACCTCTGTGCCAAATTTCAAGTCTCTAGGTTCAGCGGTTTGGGCTGTGCGTTGATCAGTCAGTGAGTGAGTGAGTCAGTTTCGCCTTTTATATATGAGATTAAGCTTTTTTTTAACTTGCCCTGTTAGTATGTATGTGTGGGTCAAATCTTGCAAGTGAATTTTGACCCACTTCCTGATGTTTAATTGAGCTGAAATATTACATACGTATGTAAGTCGGATGACAATGCAATATAATGGTGTCACTGAGCTGATATGATGATGGAAGCGGAAGGTGGCCACGGGAACTCTGTAATAAAATCATGCAAACCCATCGAGTTTGGGCTCGTTTGATTTGTCTTGACAGGTACTCTGATCGTAGATGGTTACCAGGGTCTGATGATGGAGCCGGAAGGTGGCATTTTAATTGGTATGGCCCAGCCGGATATCGAACTTCGGACCTTTCGATATGATGGGCCGCGTCTTATCCCCGACGCCACTGACGCTCTACAAAACTAAAAAGTTGAAAAAGTTTGTAAAACATTGTACATAATAACTTTTTTTTTACTTTCTCGACCGTAGTACCAGAGGTACGTACTACGGGCAGAGGAAGTATTGTAATCGCGAAGAAAAAGATTTTCCAATTTACGCATAAATGTGTTCTGTATCGATAACATTTAACTAGGTATCGGAAAACCAAGTAGCTCAATCCCGTCCGTCCGCGTACGTCAGTCGTCAGGCTTGGCTTTGTTGGCTAACCTTTGGTCCGATTGGGACCAAATTTGGAGAGTGTTTAAATTTATATTATCAAAGGATTATCAACAGTTATCTCCAGTCAATTACAGAGCGATGTAAAATTTAATTAACATAAAGTTAAGTAATAATTGTAAAAAGCATATTTTTACACTAACTTTTGCCCGCGGCTTCGCCCGCGTAAAAAAGGTTTTCCCGCAAGTTTTCCCGCGGTAAAAATACATTTCGTAGTAGACATCACAGAGGAACCTTTCTGCAAAATTTCAAGTCTCTAGGCTCAGCGGTTTAGGCTGTGCGCGTTTCTTCCCCTATTTTACATACTTAGGGGTGGAATTTTCAAAATTCGCGAAACACATCATTATTGTTTTTAAAATAAAAGAGTAAATTTATAATTTCACGTTCCTAGGCTCAGCGGTTTGGGCAGTGCGTTTCATCCCCTATTTTTCATACTTAGGGGTGGAATTTTCAAAATTCGCGAAACACATCATTATTGTTTTTAAACTAAAAGCCTAAATATAAATTTTCACGATTCTAGCTTCAGCGGTTTAGGCTGTGCGCGTTTCATCCCTTATTTTCGGCGATGGAGAATACTCTTATTTTACATACTTAGGGGTGGAATTTTCAAATTCGCTGAAACACGTGTTCATTGGTTTTTAACGAATAGCCTAAATACAATGTTTCAGGTTTCCAACTTTAAAAATGAAGGACTTTCATACAATCTTTGCACCCCTATTACACCCACTTAGGGGATGATTTTTGAAAAATCCTTTCTTAGTGGACGTCAGTGCTATATGAGGAACCTCTGTGCCAAATTTCAAGTCTCTAGGTTCAGCGGTTTGGGCTGTGCGTTGATCAGTCAGTCAGTCAGTGAGTGAGTCAGTTTCGCCTTTTATATATGAGATGACTTTATTGACCGAGCGAGCGAAGCGAGCGAAGCGTCTACGTTTCGAGACTGGCCAAAAATGCTCTTGTCCGGCTGTCTGTCTGTCTGTCTGTCTGTCTGTAATTCTCTACAGGTCGCATTTTTCAACCGATTTTGACTAAAATTTGGCATATGTATAAATTAATTAAACCTACAAAATGAGTAGAATAAAATTTTGAAAAACTTTTTTTTTAGAGTACCTACCATACTCGCAAAGTGGGAGTGAACTTTTTTTTTCTTGTGAATCCCATAGTGTGAGATATCGTTGGATAGGTCTTTCAAAAATATTGCTGGTGTGTGAATACCATTTTTTCGATTTAGGGATCCGTTGGCGAAATATTAAGCTTTAAAGCGGTAATTTTTGTTAGAGTCACGTGTCCCCCCCTGCCAGCTAAACGGTTGCTTCTGGAAATGTGAAAAAATTCATGGCAGTAGCATATATAACGTAGTTACAAGGAAAACTATTACGGCTAAGTAGGTTCTATTAGTTTTTGAGTAATAGTGGATCGACTTAAGAAAGTTGAAAAAATAAATTATGTTCATAGAACTGCATACGTAAAATGGAAAATTATTTTTTTCCGCGTGATATCCATGGTGTGGGGTATCGTTGGATGGGTCTTTCAAAAATATCGCGGGTGTGTGATAAACATTTTTCGATTCAGGGATCCGTTTGCGAAATATTAAGCTTTAAAGTGCTAATTTTTGTCACTTTAGTAGGTACTTTTTCTGTTTCCAAAGTTGACTTTTGTTGGTTTCTTTTAGGTTTGGTTTATAAGGGCTGGCGAGGTCTACTGTTCTCACGGAACTACTAGTTATAATTTACTTTTAACTATTTCTTTAAATTAACATAGATTTGGGCAAAATACCATTTCTTCAATGATGGAAATGAAAAATAATGGCTAAATGAAGCGCCCAAACAATCTTCATTTGTTTTTCCGACTTGTAGAGTTTTGTTTATACTTCCGTATTGCAGAGATTTGTATTAACACAAATGTTTTCTTTAGCTAATTCATGTTTTTATTTTTACTTTCCTATTATTCATAATGAAAAGCACAGTGTAAGAACTTATAACGTTATAATTATCGTAATTTACAAAGGCCTGCGGTGTACTTGCCAATGTTCAGTTAGACAGATTATATCCAATTTGTATTTTTCCAAATATAATTATAACTCTAATACTTTGCTGTCAGAAAAGCCCCGAATGTTTTGATGTAATAATTGAATAAAATTGTGCTTTCCTTTTGTCATAACTGAGCTAGATAATCCCTTCCTCTGGTTTAACACTGATAAACCATCATTAGCGGATTTTTTTATTGTCATGGTATCTAACCTAAAAAATGTATAAGCTTATTTGTATTACTACTAACATTCGTCATAAAATGTTGTAAATTATATGCTACTAAAGTAGCTAATTGTCTTTTAAATATCATTAGGTGCGTCCAGACCGGGCGAGCCGTCGCGGCCGCGGCCCGCCTCGCGCGGCAGCGCGGTCGGTGTGGACGTGACAGGCGCATGCCTCGCCCGCATGCTCGGCCGCGGCATGCGCCTGTCACGTCCACACCGACCGCGCTGGGATTATCGAAGCGAAGGGATTATCTAGCTCAGTTATGACAAAAGGATCTGCATCCAGTCACTATCATCATAATCAACAGCCTATTAAATGTCCCCACTGCTGGGGCTCAGGCCTACCCTCTCGACGAGGGTGTTCGGGCTATAGTCCACCACGCTAGCCCAGTGCGGGTTGGTGGACTTCACATGCGCCTAAGAATTCCTTCTTCGGCGTATGCAGGTACCGTAATACTAGGGCCATGTTGATTAAAAGTTAGTATCAATCAATCATACACTTTCCCTAAATACTTAATTGTCAGAAAAATTGCTAGGCCAAAAAAATGTCATAATTTTATGTCAGTTCGCACAGAATAAACCATCTCGTTTCTCTGTCGTGGTTAATTTGCTATTTACACACCGCACGCACACCAGTGTATGCGTTGATTAAGTCATTATTAAAATTATCCAAAAAAAATGACGAACCAATCAGTGCATTTTTTCATTCGTCAAAATATATTTTTTCGAGAACCGCTTGTGAAAAAATGACTAATGACCAGCGTTTTTTAAGAATTGGTCTGAATTTGCACAGTGAATATGTAATTAGCACAGATTGTTCTCTCTTATTTGAGTTTGTTTTGGTAACGAGGTAATTACTTGACAGTGCCCCCGGCTAGGGTAATTTTAACTGAATTTAATAAAGGTAAATAAAGGAAAGAAAAGAAAAAATAAAGGAATTTAATAAAGGTACTTATTTCATACAAAAGACATCAACGCGTCACTTTTCTTTTTCGCGGCGGCTCGGGCGGTGGGGACACGCCTAACTACTACGGGAGTCCTCAGCTGTGAGGTCAATAGTCACAGTATTATTTTTATTTACATTATTATTTAATTATTGTTTACTACCTACCTAATTCATCTTGTGTACATACCAGTAGTACTTTGTCATCAATAACTTAAATTGTGTAATTTTTTATTACATGTACATTTTGTATTTTTGTCAAAATACACTAATTCATCTTGTGTACCAGTAGTAGGTATTGTGGCATCAATCGCTTAAATTGTGTCCAAACAAAAACATGACATAAGTCATATCCATATTATTCTTCGTTTTTTTTTGGTTGAAACCACTAAATTGTTTACTATTCTAAGACCATTGTTCTCGAAATATTTCTATGAAACGAAACTTTGTTTTGTACTTAAACTATAGCCTTGTTACCACACTTTTTGAATTATAAATTGTGTTCAAAATAAATAACAAGTTTTATTGTTATTTACATTTTAGTAAAATCAGATATTTGTATGAACGTAATTAGACCACTTTTTGTTTACCTGCAAATTATAAACTATTACATCTACACTTGTGATGCTTTTATTGTACTTAGATAATGTCCTCAAGTTATTGTTTATACAAGATTGAACCCGCTACGTTGTTTTATCAATTAGTATAGGCATGAAATACGACACCCACTTGAGGTCGAATCCGAGCGCATGACTCATTCCGCTCAAAATTTGAAACATGTGTTACTAAAAAAAAATTTACTGGGGTATGGTGTTTTATTGTTTCCTCATATTTCTAATAGGATGTAGTGTAGAATAAAACACTAAGGTAGTCTGAAATTTCTTTAAATTTTAATAAAATTGCGTTTAACTTGATATTTATTAGTACTGTAAAAGTTTTGTCATAATTTCCAACTACTAGCAGACAAATAGTACAGGGAAAAAATGAAACTACGTACATTATTAATCTGGCTATGTCTATTACCTAAAGTATACCTTTGCATTTCAGTAAAATCTGAGAAAAAAATATTTTAGTGGGAAAGCGCAAAAAAAAACCCCTGTGTGTGGTAGGCACCCATTTGGGTTCCACATTCTACAAAGTTTTGGCATTTTGACAGCCACACTCTAAAGGATATAAAACACAAAAAAAATAATTAAGGTTATTTAGTTAGGTACGCAAACTATGCAATAGACTTTTCATCATACCGTACCATCAACAGCTAGTATGCAATACAACCTTCATGGTAGTCTAAATTCGGTGTGAGATTGTCATAGATCTATTTTAAAAGGGTTGCGGGCAAAGGGTTGCAATGGTAGGTACAGCGGCGTACAATTGTACGTAATTTGATAACAATATACAGATTTAAACACCGATTATTTATGTTACATTTGTCTATTTTTCTCCTGCAGTTTCAAGGCAATCACTGTCATTTAGCGCTAGGTGAAGTGTCCTATAACCAAAGAGTCGAGGCAATAGTTATTTCGATATAAATCTACGGCGAGTCAATGGAATTAAGACCTGGCTTGCGTGTGACTAGTGTTCATTCTGCCGAAAATAACCAAAGAACGCTGACATGTTGCACATATTTCTTATTTATTACAAGGAAACTACTCCGCATTAATGATCAAATTCCTATTTAGCGGGAGAAATCGCCTTGGCTATGAAACCTGAATTGACTATGAATAGAATAGATTTTAATATGAATAGGGATTACTTATTCTGTGATATGGGCAACTATAAAATGTGTTCCATAAATAAACACTGTCTTTTTATATAAATATTTTTAGATAAATATAGGTACTCACGGAAAAGCACAAGTCTTCCTGATGATCGGTGAAGTAGTCAAAGAGAGCGACGGCGTAGGGCTCCTCGGTGTCGTCGAGAACCGGCGCCGTCGTGTCGTAATCAGCCAGGGGTTCCTCGGGCCACTCCAGCGGCGAGTCGGCATCGGCAGCGGGCGGTGGCGGCGGCGGGGGGATCGACGGCATCGGCGGCGAACATTCCCTCTCTGGCGAACTTTCTTCGTCCCAACTAAAAGGCTTGGATTCCTGCAAGAGATGACATTCGATGTTGAAACCGTAACCGATGGTAGGACTCCCTCTGATTTGTGACGCCGAACAACAATTTCTGTGTTCCGGTATAAAGTGTAATATCCAATATAATTATGTAAACTCAGTGGCAATTTACTCGTGCGTTTTGGAGTGTTCGCGCAACATATGACCATGTTGGCCTTCATCAGCGTTCCAACTTGCGGTTCGTAACTAACTACGATAGAATAATTTATTTTCCTCTTTGGTAAAAAATTGTCTTGATCGTAGCTAGTTGCGTACGCGGCTGGGCTTATGGTTTTCCCCGGGAGAGAACATCATGAACTACAATGTCAATCTCAGCTGCACGTTGGCTACGTAAACGCGCGAACGAACCCAGATCAGTGGAGTCGAAAAACATGTTTTGTTTGTCTGTGGGTGTGTCTGTCCATTTTCACGAACTCAGGTTTTCTCTCGACACAATGTCAGGGAGCATATCCAGGAGACGACCTCATTTCACATTTGTATGAACTACTTACTGATCCTGGACAGGTATCTTATTCATACTAAAGACGCGTCGGGTCGGCAGTATATCATTGATTTGTACCATATGATCCGGATAAATAAAATCGACATTTCGGATGTTGCTTGTCAAAATTAAAAACAGCCTAATCAAAAAAACGACAGACCCTATAGACTGGACTTTGTATTTGCTTCATGGACTGGACATATCTTTATTCAAATGAATTGTACAGCATGTGTTTTTTTTCAAAATCTATAAAATAAAACGGAATACAATTATGTAATATTCTTACTCAATAAATTGAGAAGGTAAAAAAGAAAACAAAATCTGCCACTTTTTTTCGTACCTCTTAGCATGAATGAGAGTAATTGACGGGAGAGCGTCACCGTCGTCGCTAGGAAGACTTTGGATCCGCACGTCAGTCGCTGTGCGACAGTATAAATGTATGAAGTGACGCGCGCGTCAGTGTCGCGCTGCTCCAGTCCATACATTTTCATATTGACGCTGCGACAGTGCGTCAGTATCAGTAGGTACTGACTCACTGTCGCCCTGACGCAGCGGCTCCGGCGTCACTGACGCGCGGAGAGTTCGATCAAGTGGAAAACTTTGGCGACTTATACAGACACCAAAATAACGACCGGCGGATACAAACAATGCTTTATTTACTTTTCCACTGTATTACATTTTATTTTATCGACGGTAATATTCACACTTGATGACTGAACAATTATCATGCAAGCGTAAAGCACCCAACTCTATCAAGCTAAAATAGGTAGCATCTATAATCGGCGGGAAGCGAGCGGCTCGGTCAAATTTATCGAAACTGTATGTGGATGCGCGGTATTGCAAAAGCGTACGAGCGGGAGGGCATGACACAAGAGCGCAAGTCCGTATTGTTGCCGGGGTGCGTGGCGCGGACTTTTGTCATCATGGCGCGGGAAATGACGTAATATTGATACTAAAAAAACAATAAATTTTAATTTAACTAATATTAACATTCCACTAGTTTTCAATTATTTTATAATGTAGTGTTTGTCGTGAATACATGAATGCTTAGAACCAGCTAGATACACGTCTTTACTTTCAAATTATATGACATTTGCTGGGAAATGCTTTTTCCGAAAAGATAGAAATTTTTTTGCCAATTTTTGACGATATTTAGGTACGTAAAACCAATGGCGCCTAAATTAACAATAAATACAGTTTGCCATTAAGACATCACCTTACGCCTATAAGACTGATAATAATTATAAATTGAAAGAGAAACATTTTTTTGTCCTTTTGTTTATTTACCTAACTATATAATCTATTGCGGCCCGAAATTTTCTGTTCAAATTAATAACCATTACCTATAAAATTTATTTCCTTGATTTGCCCAATAAAATATTTTAAAATTTATGAATCTAATCAAAACAAAGAAATAAATAATCTATAATAAAATGCGCATTTAAAATGAAGGCACATCATCTCTTAGACTCCTATGTATTTCTGGTACATTACAACTGGCAATGAACAAAAAAAACACAGGAAATTGTAATTATGACCAGTAACTGGGCAAATTGACCACAATGAAACGTCTGTTTAGTTACAACAGTTTTCCAACAATCGTCAAAGCAATAATAGAAGGCTACTTACTAAACTGTCTCCAAAGCCGTTGCACACCTTCTGTATAGGTATTGTAGTGTTGACGTTCATGGAAGTCACAGGGAAGCTGCTTCCAAAAGTATTCTTCAATAAGGCAGAGTTATCTGGAGGCTTCGGTCTTGCTGGCTTGGCTCGGATTATTGTAGGGCCCTTTAGCAAAGGCACTTGCGGTTGGCCACTCGTTTTATTAGACACGTCAAATACATCTTTGTTCAAAACTGGCTTCTTCATAATTGGTGGTTTCGATAGAGGCTGGGGTGAAAATGGATCAATAGAAGTAAAATCATCTAACGTGTCATCCTTAGAGATAGTCTTTCTGGAATGTAGGAAGAGATCAAAATCATCTTCAAATCCACTTTCAGCCTGTGAGGCGCTGCCTCCATTCTGTACATTATGATGGTTGGTAGAAGTTGTGGCATCAGAACCGAAACTGTCGACGCTCAGTCCGTCACTACTGGACCTGGTAGTGAAAGTCGGAGAACTAGGTGGCGAAGATAAATCTATAAGGGCTCCAGTTTGTATATTCTTTGGTTCACATCTAGGAAACATTCTGTTGGTGTCCAAATCACAATTCATATCCATAGGCACATTTTGTGAGTGATGATTAATATTTTGATTGTTTGATGTAGTTTTGTTCTTACGAGATAATAGAGATGTGAGGACAGTAGGTTTTCTTGTGAAATGGGAAGGTTTAAGAGGGACATCAGGCTGTTTGGAGTTGATTTTGGGTGGAGGAGGACGTGGGGGAGGTTGCTTCTTCTGGGTGTAGTGGGGTGTGGGTTCGAAGACATTAGAACCAAATGGATCATCATTCCAATTAGTAACTGGAGAGTAGCGGTTGACACCTGATGTGGGAACGGCTGGAGCTGGTCTGGCTGGGCCTTTCATACCTGTAGACAAACAAAACACTATAAAGCTCTATAATAAATAAGAAATAAGCTCTATTTAATATTAATAGACAACTTCTGAGATTTCATTCGAAAAAATCCTGTGTAGTAAATATTATTACTTTACTCTACTCATGCCATTTTAGGAGCTTTTCAGGAAATTGAACTATGTATTTAAAATAAACAAGTTTTGTGACCTAGGGTTTGAGCTTTGCGTTGATAAATCAATCAGGGTCTCAGGGTATCCTTTTATAACACATAATTTAACTGTGCTTGTAATATTTTAAACCAAATTCTCAAAAGATTTTTTTTATAAATTACTGACAAAAATTTTGTGTCTAGATAAATAATCTATTTTACGAAAACATGATTTAGGTATAGGACAGAAGGTAAATTAAATAAATCCATGTAAATTTTGCTATTTAATCATAGTCCGTCACTATTTAAAAAAAAGAAATCCTAATCTTTATGCAATATTTAAATAACATACACTTTTGTGTAAAAATAGGAAATGTTAATAAAATAATAATAAAAATAATTATTCCATTTCTGATAAATCAAGATTTATATCCTTTAGACTGTGGCTGTCAGTTTTTTGTTTTAGAAAAATCTTCCCTTTCTAGATATAGATAAAAATCTAGTATTAGCCTACATTGACAAGGCCCGATCCGACCGCTCGACAGTCTGCGGACATTTGACAAGAGATCTGATTGGGCTCTTTAACACTTTAACTAAGGGATATACACGATACACTTGTCTAAGACTAAATTGTAGGGAATTAGGCAGTAAAACAGTAGGTACCATGGTAGCCATAATAAATTGTTAAAAATGTCTTTTTTTAAGGTATAAGGGGCTGAGTGCAGACCAAATGCAACAATTTAACCCCCCATATGTATGCTCAAATTCAATATTTTACGAGAAATTAGGGACAGTGTGGACAAAAGGGGGCGCAATGAAAAAAACTTAGAAAAATTTCACTTTTTTGGACGACGCTGCCCTGACGTTGTTGGCGTCAGTCGTGGAAGTGATTTCTGAATATTTTCAAAAAAAAATTCCTCAGCGCCCCCTTTTCTCCACTCCAACCGGCACTATTATGGGTGTAAGAACAAAAACTCACTTAAAAGCAGTCTTGATAAATCTCATTAAATTGGCAAGGAACACAATAAATGCAATCACAAGTGAGGTTTCCTTCCTGATTCCACATGAACACATGCACAATGGCTGAGACGAGAGCCTACTTTGAATGTTGTATTAGTATAACTCTTTGATTTTGTAAACGGCTGGCGTGCGCGCAGGCTAATGCGCCCAAAGAGAATACAACGCTGATTAGTGATATAGTGTTAGAATACAATACTACGTAGATGCACCAATGCGCATAATAAAAACGCGCAAATGTTTTACTTTGTTATGTCAAATATCGAATGACTCCAATCCACCCGTCATACATATCACATCACCAAACACTCACGTACACCGCGCCTATAAATGCTAGCTACTAGTGACATTACAGCGAAGCGAACGCAGTAGGTGCCAGGCACAGAGTAGAACGGCCTTGACAAAGTTCGGTGGACTTAATGCACAATGAATGATGAGTTATTTACATCGAACCGAATGAGTAACGTTATACCTACATGAGAAAAAATAGAAAATAGCAACTTCCACAAACTAAACTACTTACCATGTCTAAATAAATCCATATTGGAATCGGTCGTTAATGCAACACACACACGGTAAATTGTTACCGAATTAAATCAGACAATTTTCAAATTCACGTATCAACTAATTATTGTATGTTTATTGTAGTTAGACGTGTTTTTGGCGATAAAATTTGTATTAAATTTTGCTACGTAGTACCTACATAGTAAATAGTAAGCAGGCAGTACGAGAATAACTTCCACTTCTTTCCATACGTTTACATCTGTCACAGGTCTGTCATCTGGGCGGAGGCTATTTTGACAAAAGTTTTTTTTTTTGTTTGTCCTCTATTGAGGACGGGCAAGGAAAGCTTCGTCCATACAGCCCTGTCTTATTTAAAGTATTATTTCATTTAATTAACCGGCGGTTACACACGGTCTCCACAAAAACAGAGCACGACTAAAGTTAGTCGGCGATTTTCAATTAAACCGCGGCACGGCCTCCACGAGGGCACAAATAGTGCCATTCGGTGATCCACACTGCAGGTTCATGTCCGCATTAAACCGATAGTAGGTTTATTTATGAATTTAGGAAAATCACATGTTGGCTCTGGTTGGTCGGTTTAAGTGGTGATCAAATCCGCAATATTGTAGCAACGTTACAAAAATTACAAAATACATTTATTAATTTGATGCTTATGTTCAAAATTAATGATAATTTAAATAATGATTTTACACCGTAAATTTAATTTAGTTTATAGTTCCGTCCGCTGAGGGCGCCCCAGCGACCGGAACCGGAAAGACCTACTTGCATCTATAATTACGAAAACCTTTCACAAATAATCATAATATTTACTATTGGGTTTATAATTAATTATTCTTATTTAACCAGTAATAACTAAATTTAAATCAACATTTCGTTTACCATTCTTACTTACGTGGCCGGAACCGGATGTCATTTACATTTACAAAAATACACTGACTACAAATCGAACGCAACCGGAACCGGATGACTCATTTTCGCCGATATATACGTGAAATGGGAATGATTTTTTTTCTGCGTGAATTCCATGATGTTGGGTATCGTTGGATAGGTGTATCAAAAATATCGCGGGTGTGTACAAAACATTTTTCGATGTAGGCATCCGTTTGCGAAATAGCTATAAAGTGATAATTTTTGTCACTTTGCGAGTATGGTCGAACTCTAAAAAAAGGTTTTTAAAGATTTTATTCTACTCGGATGAAAAATGCGACCTGTAGAGAATTACAGACATACAGAAAGACAGACGGACAAAAGCATTTTTGGCCAATCTCGAAACTGAGACGCTTCGCTCGCTTCCCTCGCTCGGTCAGTAATTATATATAAATGCTTAAGAATCACCTAGTTACCTAATTATTGCGGGCTTGAATGAAAAAAATTAGCTACCGTGCGTCCACCAAAGAGATCCTAGGTTCATGATTGCAGGTGACTAAATGTATATAGGTACCTACGTACTTATTGCAAGTTTCACACAAAGACGTAGGATAAACAGTTTAAATTACCTACTTACACGGTAGCTTAGGATTTCGCATAATTAGGCAATTATGGCCACAAATTTTATAGTATACGTCCAAATTATGGCTATGTGTGCGATCGGAGCGGGATACCTACAACTTAGACATCATGAAACAATAAGCTTTTCACATCATGCCTATAAGTCTAGTACCTTCTATACCTATAGAACAGTGCATCCCCTACCTGACTATTTATAGGTTCAATCAATAGTTGCAACGACGCCATTAGAAGTATTGATTTTTGGTGTATGGGAGTGTTCCAGTAGGGAAGTGCGCTTGTTCGGTTCACTCTCAGTCCGCCGTCGTGTATTGTCGGACGCGTACCACGTCCGTCCGTTGTTAATTAATTGCAAGTGCATTCATAAAAAATGGAAAAGGAAAGCGAAGAAGGACATGAGATCAGGTAAGTTATTTTTAATGTCTCATACTATTTGTAAAATAAATAAATAAAATTAACAGTCATTCGAGACTTATTTCTTCTACATCCAACCTACCTGTAGGTACCTACCCTTATTTAATGATTTTTAATATGCGTTGTAATTTTACTAGTATTAGGTAGGTACTTAGTGTAGGAGACCGTTTTATTAGTAAGAGTAAAAATAAAATACGTCAATTATACCTTGTAGTTTTAGCTAATTTCTTGATTAGTAGTTTTAGTAGCGTTTTTATGTTTGCAATAAAACGTTTATTAATATTATTTTTATTTTAAGAACACTAAAATTGTACAATGCTCATTTTGCTACTTTGTGTTATCTATATTAGTTTTCATTTACCTATTAGGTAGGTACCTATTTAGGTACATCATTTTAATCTTATTCGCCATCTTGGTTCTCCCTCTACAACCAACACCCAGCTAGGCGTATTGTTGAAATAAAATTTTCTAAATTAAACATCATTTTTAGCAACAGGCGTAATGTATACTAATACTGGGTACCTACTAATAAATAATCTGAGACATTGGTCAGAATCGCCCAGTTAATTCTTTTTCAGGTGATTCTTACACCAGGTAGGTACCCTACAGGTAATACGCACACATGCACTACAGGCAGGCGCCATCTTGTCAAGTGCGAACTATACTCTCAAAATGGTGTCATGGTAGGTTTCCATTGTGTTAATAATAATTGATATACCTACCTACCTACCTAATCTTCAGCATAACGGTAAAAACCTAAAGTTATTCTGATTCTTTAGAATTGGTAAGTAGGTACATATAGGTGTGCTTTATTCTACCCGTTGCCCTATTTAGGTTTTAATCTAGCTGCTGGGAGGTGGGCGGGCACTGAGCCATTGCGCAACGCGACCTAGTTGAAATTATTGAACGGCACGGATCTCACAATATGAAGCTTTTCTTTTGTATACCTGAGTGTATATATAGTAGGGATATAAGTATAGGTACCTACCTACATAAGTAGGTGTACCTCATATTATGCTAGAATCATTTTCACTTTGTGAGACAGATCAAGCGGAACTCTGCGGAACCTATGTTTAATACAGTCTATATTTTCAGGGCATTGATGAATTTGTACTGTGCGTATGATGAAGACACGACAGACACCTCCGACGAAGATGAGGGCAATGACAACGATAACGACGACGAACATGGTGACGACAAAGTGGACGATGATAAAGATGATATAATTCGTATTTTTCGAAGTGAAGAATATCTTAATAAAGCATATCGTGATTATAAATTTGTTGAAGAAGTGAGGTAAACGATAATAACCGTTTTAATCCCCCCCCTTCCCCTTCCCCTTCCCCTTCCCCTTCCCCTTCCCCTTCCCCTTCCCCTTCCCCTTCCCCTTCCCCTTCCCCTTCCCCTTCCCCTTCCCCTTCCCCTTCCCCTTCCCCTTCCCCTTCCCCTTCCCCTTCCCCTTCCCCTTCCCCTTCCCCTTCCCCTTCCCCTTCCCCTTCCCCTTCCCCTTCCCCTTCCCCTTCCCCTTCCCCTTCCCCTTCCCCTTCCCCTTCCCCTTCCCCTTCCCCTTCCCCTTCCCCTTCCCCTTCCCCTTCCCCTTCCCCTTCCCCTTCCCCTTCCCCTTCCCCTTCGTCTTCCCCTTCCCCTTCGTCTTCCCCTTCCCCTTCCCCTTCCCCTTCCCCTTCCCCTTCCCCTTCCCCTTCCCCTTCCCCTTCCCCTTCCCCTTCCCCTTCCCCTTCCCCTTCCCCTTCCCCTTCCCCTTCCCCTTCCCCTTCCCCTTCCCCTTCCCCTTCCCCTTCCCCTTCCCCTTCCCCTTCCCCTTCCCCTTCCCCTTCCCCTTCCCCTTCCCCTTCCCCTTCCCCTTCCCCTTCCCCTTCCCCTTCCCCTTCCCCTTCCCCTTCCCCTTCCCCTTCCCCTTCCCCTTCCCCTTCCCCTTCCCCTTCCCCTTCCCCTTGCCATGATCAAACAAATACCTACCTAACTATTTTGTTTTCCTTGCTTGTAAAGTGAAAATTTGTGTTGCGCTCGGCAGCAAAGTTATTTTGGCTCCGTACCTTTGAGTATTCGCATAGTAGGTCCTACCTTACATGTAAAACCTACTTTGCTCGACATATTGAAGAATCATACAGCGTATATGGAATAGATGGAACTTATTTTACAGCAGCTTGGTGGAAATACCGAAGAACATGGACAAATCTAAAGTTTTGATGATGCTTAAACCGCCAGAATACGAATCGTATTCTAACCTTGGCGCCATGATGGTGAACTGCGTACCCAATGGGGATGTCAAGATTTTGATCATAGAAGAAGGTAATTAAACACACTACAACAAAGTCGCTTCCGCGGAGGTGTTATGGTAACATAATAATAAAGCGTATCACAGACACACGGCCTGTTAAATTCCCAATCCATATGTTATGTTTATATTATTTGTGGCCCTAAACCGCCGAAACGTGTGAGACTGCAGACACGCGCGGCCTGCATTTTTTGCATATTGAGGCTGCGGCCTGCGGAAGGCCGCCACCGAGGCTGTGTCTGGGATACGCTTAAAGCATTCAAACTTCGTAAAACGATTAAAAATCACCAGTTGCGTATATGTGTTGCGTAATACAAAATCAATGTTTCAATGGTGCTATTGAGTTGTCATGTAAACAAGTACCTATTACGAATATGTACAGTTAGTTTATTTGTTTCGAAGCCGGAGCAGCCGGTTACGAATCTCAGCTACAAAATGCTGTCTCAAACTTTTTCTGAAAATATGTAATTCAAACCAAAGGCTAATTAATTAAGTAGGTCGATACATATTAAAACAAATTGCACCCGTTAGGTGAGGGTCCGCTGGTGCCCGTGGACGCAGAAGTTATGATTCATTATGCATGTTACGAAGAGAACAAGGACACGCCCTTCATCTCCACTCTTGACAACAACTCTACTGGAGCGCCGAAGGTGGGTTTTTACAAACTCAAAACTTTTGATTACTTAGCGGCCTAGGTATGTACTTATATTTAACTATTTATCAATGCGTAATCTATTGAATCTATTCTATACTACCTATTATAAAATCGTAACGGGAGTATTTCTGTACATTGAATGGATTAAAAAAAACTACTGGAATACATTTTTTATTCACTAGCTCCAAAACATTTTTCTAAAAAATTCTTGTCTGTATGTCTGTTTGTACCTGCATCACGCTAAAATTACGTTTTTTAAGTTTTTCAAAGTAAGTTTCCTAGTTACCTACTTTATGTTAGGTACTTATTTTAGCTCAGTGAATAAGCTCAGTAGCAAATTGTTACTCATAATTTATTGTTTGTTACCGCACTAGCGCTTCCGTCTCGGTTCAACAAAAACCTTTCCTGGGATTGAGCTAGGTCTCACCAGAGTCCGAGGCCCCAAGGCACAGTTCTACTTGATGCTGCAGCCGACCGTCCCCTGGTCTACTCGGACCCGAAATCCTGCCCTCATACCTGCTACTACGCTAGCAGTGATTTCCGTGGAAGTAGTGATTGACCTGCAAGCGCCTATTAGGTGAGTTTCAGTCTCGTATTAAGAGGTTATTCAAGACCATCGGAGCGAATCAATGAGGATTCCTTTTCTATTATCTTGAATTGAATATTGGGGGACGAACCATGCCGGCGAACAGGTAGGTAGGTATCGTACGATACCTAGTATGTATATAACCTTTCGTCTGTGTTAAGCTCATCATCTCTCCAATCATCGCCGGCCATGTGGGTAAAATATAATCTTGAAAAATATTTTTTTAGAGTAGGTACGTACCGTACAATACACGTTTCTTTTCTCGTAAATGCCATGGTATGGGGTATAAGATAGGTCTTTCAAATATATTGGGTATTAAAAAAAACATTTTTCGATTTAGGGATCCGATTGCGAAATATTAAGCTTTAAAGTGGTAAGTTATTGCATGGTTACAAGGGCTCGCGAGGTCTACTGTTCTCACAGAACCACTAGTATAATCATGACACCTATCTATAATGTAGGAGTTAATTACGTCCCTGTTCGCTACATTTTAATATTGGTTCCTTTTACAGGTACCAACACCTACCATTGACTGAGAAAGTGAAGTATAAAACCACAACGCCTGCTGTTGATGCACTATTTTACAGAGCAGAAAAGCAATTTAAACAAAAAAAGTATGAGCAAGCGATACAAAACTACCTACAATCTCGTAATATACTGCAATCCGCGCAGCCTGAGGATAAGAAAGAAGAAGACACAATAAAGATTTATATGGGTAATGCATTCATTAATTTGGCTGTATGTTTTTACATACTAGATCAACCTGAAAACATGTTAAATACGCTGAGAAGCCTCTTCTGGATCTTGTGGGATCTGGTACCACCTCAATTTAATAAACACAGTAAAGCATTATTTTATTATGGCAGAGCTTATGCAATGCTCGGTAATCCTGATGACGCCATAAAAATCTTCCAACTAGGCTTACAGCTGGATCCGGGAAACATCTATATTAATCAAGCATTGATCGATTTGAAAACATTAATGGCCGAGAGGAAAACTAAATTTGGTGAAGAAGTCAGTGAGTCGTGTCGCACTTCGACGAGGTTGTTGATCAGAGACCTGGCGTCGACCAACTTCGATGAAATCACATTGTCACCAACAACACCTGACATAAATGTGGAATATCTAAAGGAATACGTCAAGAATTTCACAGGATTTAATGTGACAGTAACTGGGTCTGGCAATGAGAAAATAATATCAGTTATAAGGGTGTAAACTTTAAAAAGAGATGGACAAATGGACAAAATGGGATCTCGAGCGTCCAATATACTCAGCAAATACTCTCCATCCACACTTATTCTTCCAATTTGTACTGTCTTAGATGGTGAGGTGCTAACAGTTGAGTACCTAATTTTTTTTACACTAACTTAGAAACAACAGGTTTCGTTAGAAAAATTGTTTCTGTAACTCTATGCTTTGAAACCGCGAAGGCCTATCGGGCAACAGCACAGGCACCAGCTCAGCTCAGTTCAACAAAGACTGCCGTGCTTTAGATGATCCAATATCAATCAGTCTTAGCATCGATCACACTAAGAGGTACCTACCTAAGTATTATAAATGCGAAGTGGTGGATATTTGTAACACGCCACAATGGTCTGAACGCATTGATATGAAGCTTGCTTGGAACAGTGATGGTTATATATATATTAGAGTAACACATGATACTCTATAACAAAGTCTAGCTAGACTCGCTAGTAAATAAATGCAATACCTACGACAAGACCGAGTGGACATTTTGGGGAATAAGACCAAACGGGCCTGAAGGAAATAAAAGACTTGCAGATAGGTTAAGATGACACTATAGTGCTAGAAAAAGGTAAAATGTATGTAGGTACTTTGTCTCGTCGAGCTGAGAGTGAAGAATCTACATCAAAAATTATCCCGGCCGGCGGGCATTTTTATATTAAAAATATATTGACCCTTTAAGTGGACAAAGTAACTGAACTACCTACCTAATTACAGTATCTCATCATATCAATACATAATCTCACAGATGGATGAGTGATGTGATGAATCATCAGTAGCTAAATATTTATTCTTTAATTATTGTACAACAAAACTTATGGATGTATGTAGGTATATTCTATTTCTATTACTTAAAGTAGGTACTTACCTACAATAGGAATAAAAAAGGTAGATAGGTACCTACTTATGTGTTAAGTATACCTAGTAATGTTATATCGTTGTGTAGTATCAGTAGGAAGCACTAAAGCTCAAAAGCTAGGTACCTACTTGCTCACAAAACAGGTACCTAGGTAAGTACTTACTTGCATGGCAGATTGCCACATGGAATTGTTATAGAAACTTCCAATTAAACGAGAAAGTAAATAAATGTACTAGAAACAGTTTTCGTCTCAAAGTTGTAGAATTAGGATAAGAATTCTTTGTCTTGTATACCTACAGAATATGTACTGCCGATCTGCCGATAGGCACTGCCAAACTTTAAATTAAGTAGTGGTGTAGGTACTGATAGGCACAGAACTGTGCTGATAGGTATTGATCCAAAAACCTTTCATGTAATATTTATTTAGTAGTAAACTGGTGTGGTCAAACATTTGAACAAAAATTCAAACGGTAGTAATTTATGTGCCTATCTAGGATTATATATGATGGATTGATGATGTAAGTATTACAGGAAAAATTGACTGTTAGATTCAAAAGTTTACTAGTCGTAAGTTACAAAATGTTATTTATTTACTCTGAGTAATCCGACTACCTACTCTGAGCTTATTTAATAATTGTTTACCTACTAGGTGTCGATGTCGTTTAATCTTACGACTAATAAAAGATTTAGATCATAATATATATTACCTACCTAACTTAAGTTTATTGATGTACTTAAATGTGTAAATTAGTTAATAGGCTATATTTCAAAGATACTGGATATGCAAGTTAGCCAATCACAATTTAACGCGGGTAAAACCACGGGCAACTGCTAGAAGGCTATAAAATAAAACAAGCCGGTCGACCTTAAGATAAAAATATACTACAATACATTAAATTATTGGTATAAATAATATAATTAAACTACCAAATCCAACACTGGCTGACCGCCCGGTTTGATTTGATAGGTACCTACCTACTTCGCTATAATTTCTTCGTAGATCAAAGCATCCAAGAAATTTCATGATTTATCTTTCCAATAATATTACGGATCGCGGACGTAGTGCACAAGCAGTACATTTTCCATTTCTGCCATTCCGGATAAGAAAAGTCGTATCCGGAATGGCGAGAAGTAAAAAGTTGGATCGTAAAATTACACTGCAGTGCACAAACGATGTAAGAAAAGTATGGCCTGCCAATACAATACATAACTGGGCCTGCTACATCGGACCGTAAAAATCGGACTGACAGATATGAAAAATACGTGTGGACTGTGCACAAACGCCCTTAGTATATACCTCAGTTTTTTTTACTTACTAAATCAACAAGGTAGTACCTAAGAACTGTTAGTTTCTAATGATGTCACTAATATTATAACTACTACCTACATAACTAGGATGTCATTTAAAGAAATCCAATAAATGTATTCTTGATGTTGTTCCACTGCACGTTTTTTATTTAACTGTGTTTAATAGTTCTCAGGAAATGTGAAATTAGTGTTTTCCTTTTCTCTAGTACTCGTAGGTATATTTTCTCAAACATGCTTGGAAATTTGAGCATTATTTATGTTGACAATTCTTCGAGATATATCGAAAATGCTGTACTGATTAAATGCAAGCAGCGGTCGGCAAAGTTGTACGAAAATCCATATCTGTCGTGCGTGTTTTGCGACCGAATAAATTACTATGAAAACTCTTACAATTAAAGAATGACGGGCCGTCAGGTGACCAGCACAGAATGTGGGATACCCGAACCACGTGCCACGACGACGTGAGTGCACGTTAGTACGGGGGTTTTATTGAGATCGTTCTTGTGAAAATGTAAGGGGGTGGCCTATGTTACCTGTGGACGTCTTGTGACTATTATTGATAGTAATAAAGAGCTATTTCAAGGGTGGTATTATATACGGCGACGCCGCTGCTTTGTGAGTTTGAGTTTTGACAAGCGACGCCAACCGACGCTTTGAAATGGAATGGAACATAAAAAATATGCGGCTATTTAGGGCGCCGTTTACTTTGGTGGCTATTACATACGCCCAGAAATAGTCTCGGCCCTACATATAGAAACAACATACTTTTAAGCAACAAGAGCCTATTATAGTGTATAATGTGCGAAATAGTTAAATAAAAGCGTATAAACGACTCTACCAGATCGCTCGTGAACTGCAGTGTGGTGTGGATCACCGAATGGCACTAGTTGTGCCCTCGTGGAGGCCGTGCTGCGGTTTTTATTGAAAATCGCCGACCTAACAGTCGTGCCCTGTTTTTGTGGAGGCCGTGCTGTAACCGCCGGTTTAAATAAATATAAGAAATAATACTTTAAATAAGACTGGGCTGTAGGGACGAAGCTTCCCTTGCCCGTCCTCAATAGAGGACAAATTAACAACAACAACAAAAAAATTGATTTGATTGTTGTTGTAATTAAAATAAAGGTTGTTTTTATTATTACCTAGGTACTATCTATTTTCTGTTCCAGTGGTAATGTTGTTGTATATTAGGAAATCTGTGTTGTTATTGTAGGATATACAACAACAGAAGCCGAAATGTCGAGAAGGTCATTGATAGAATTGCCAATAGAAGTTTTAGCAAACATATTCCAAAACTTAAATTTAATGGATGTGCGGAATTTAATGCTCACTTGCAAAACTTTCCGAAATGTAGTTCTGAACGATAACTGTATTTGGAGGTCATTTAGCAGAAATAGATTGATTCTACGCGAAAGTGCAGAGAACAGGTGAGTTTTGTATTTAGATAGATAGATAGACGTTTATTATAAAAGATATTCGTCTGCACAATACAAGTTTCTAGGTCCAACGATTTGAGCTTTGCGTAGATTCAGTCACTCGGTCGGTCAGAGTATCCTTTTACATAGAATACATTAACTCATACATTCTAAGTACCAACATAATTCTGGTGTCACTATTTCTAAAGATAACCTTTTTAGCATGCTTTTCCTAAGCATTAATGCCTTTTCTTTTCTTAACCTGTAGTACCTACAATTCACATTAAAAAACAATCTGTTTCAGTCAATCTGTCCCGCTCACCTGGTATAACCGGACTCGGATTTCATACAATTGGTGCAAAGGAATATTTAGAAACAAGGTAGGGTAGGTATGCAACAGTCATCTGCAGGAACAGGGCCTAATTCTTCACTGCCCTCAGCTGATGTTCTGGTTGAATAAGTACTTACGAAGTGCGAAGTCTTAAATATACTAAAGTGATTTCAGGTAATCTTGTACCATAGCACAAATTACATGCCATGGATAAAACTTTTTAAGTCGGAGGGCTTACTGGTAGCAGTTGGATCACAGCTATGTTGTTACCCAACAAATAATGAGGGTATACCACACTGTAGAGATGTACTGTGGAACCTGGAGGTGCCTAAGGTGCTAAGACATGATGTACGCACAAATGACATATCAAGATTTACCATAAAAAATGATCTTCTTGTCTGTGGCAATAGGTGAGCACACTTTGACAACTCCTTCAAGTCAATATTTTTTAGAAATATGTTAAAATAGATGAAGTTTATCTAATTTTGGAAATCGATTCAAATGTGCTATGTACAGTCAAGGTCAAAGATATGTATACAACACAGAGTTTCAAAAAGCGTAGTCATCTAAATGGTCATAAATTTAGCAACATATAAAAGGCCATAAATAAGTATACATAGTTTTAGAGATAGGGATTTATATTCAAAAAATAGTCATCGAAAAATCAGTTGAACTACCAGGCGAACATAACACACGAAGAATCAATTGGCGTGAGTGAGTCCTCAATATTTACAATTTCATCTATACTAAATTCTCCTAAGCGTGTGTGGGATTGCGATATTCTATAAGTACGCACACACACCATTGATTATTCACCAAATAATTGGCTGAGCCCAGCTATTGATGTACTAGGAGAACATATATCAAAGGAATAAACATTACCTCAATTTGAAAAATGTGGAGTGGAGTAGAGACTCAAACTTACTTTTTTGTTTTTTGCCCAACAAAGCTTTTGACGATGGATAGACAGGCTGCTACAAAGATTGCTGTATGAAAATAAAAATAAAAATTTAGAATTTCGGTTTTTATTTAACTTTTAAGAAATATTTTTTCTTTACAATTCAAAATTTCGATTAGGTGCACGATTTTGACGAAACTTTGCACGTCGTAGTACCGCATTAACGTAAGTGTTTTTTTGATTTCAGGGATGGTTGTATTGCTATTTACAAATTTACCAGCATAAGGCACCTACCATGTTTAATTCACCACATCAGAGACTGCCACGAGCGTGGTCAAGTGGAGGTGTCGGCCGTGGAGCTGATTAATAAGAGAACAGATAAACCATGTGTGATAACGTCTTCAGAGTCCAGCACTAAATTATGTTTCTGGCACAGTGCTCCTGATAAGAATGGTTCCAGGTTCACAACTTTCACAAATAATGGACCTGTTTTTGACAGTAAGTTAAACTTTCTGAAAATTATATTATTGCCACAGATTTTTACCTCTTGGCGTTACCCGCGATTTAATGTTTCTTAATTCAAATTCTCAAAGATCAGCTAGTAGAGAATGCCTAAGTTTTAATTAAATTCCAAATGACAATATGACAAAAGATTCTCTGGCTGACTGATCTATGAATGCACAGCTCAAAATGCTGGCTCTTGAACTGTCACCAGTGGGAATCTTGTCTAGAACTCCAAAAATCGTATCTTAGATTCAACAACAGCCTATTAATCTCCCCACTGCTGGGGTTCAGGCCTACCCTCTCAACGAGGGCGTGCGGGCTATAGTCCACCACGCTAGCCCAGTGCGGGTTGGTGGACTTCACATGCGCCTAAGAATATCTTCTTCGGCGTATGCAGGTTTCCTCACGATGTTTTCCTTCACCGTTTGAGCAGTCAGTAAATGTAATTAAGTTTCGAGAAAAAAACCATTGGTACATGGCCCAACTGGGGATCGAACTCCGGACCTTTCGATATGATAGGCCGCGTCTTATCCCCTACGCCACTGACGCTCGTATCTTAGATTATATTATTTGAGGAATTAACCCCATAATCCACCCCCTAAGATTAAAATTTCATGCAAACTAAGTAGCAACAAATAATTTGCACTATTTATTAATATTGCGAGTGTTGCTTAGGTATTTCGGTACACGAGATACAGAGTTAAGTGAAGCTAAGTGCTATTTGGAGAGCCATTTTCAGAATATAGATTTACAAGTGTAACGGCGCACACCGAATGCGCGTCGCAGTTCTTTTTGTAATGTAGTAAAGACATCTCACCGAGCAATCGCATCGTGTGGCAGCAGATGTACTAAAAGCCACAACGCGCACGCATCCAGCGTGTTGCGGCCTTAAACAAACATTATCTGTTTGTTATAACTTATAAATGTCTAAATAATTACTTATATTTTTCTGTAGATTTGAGAGAAGTCACGATATCTGGCGGTGCTGGCTTGCGATGCTTGGCAGCAAACAGCGCCGAAGATAGATTAGCAATAGGCCTCAAAGGAAATAGTAAGCCTCTTTTGCTTGATATCGCAACGTAGGTGTAATTTTTTATATATTCAATAATAAGTAAGTAGAACTTATCAAACAAAACTTCTACAACGTCATTAGGGTCAAGGCTTGACTTAGGACTTGATTTTACTTGCTTTAAAAAGATACAGTAAACAACTAAGTAACCTGTCTCATAATGTGTAGCCACGCATAAACTACCGGACTGATTTTGTAAGTGTTGCTTTTGTACAATATATGTATAATTATGTAGTTGCAAGTCATCCATATAAGTTAGTACCATTTGTGATATAACTACAAATTTTATTAACGACTAGCTTAAGCCCCGCGACTTCGTTCGCATTAAAATGTATCGTTTATGTTACTTAGTACTGTTGCCCGCGGCATTGTAAATTTTTGTTCCCGCAAGAACTAAACATCCCTTTTCAATTTAAAAAATCCAAGTACACTAGATTTTAAGTCAGACCACATGCTTTCAAACAAACAAAAAACGGTTCAATCGGACTAGTAGTCTTAGCGTGATGCGGGTACAAACAGACAGACAGACAAGAAGTTTTTAGAAAAGTGTTTCGTGGTCAGATAAGCTTAAATAATATATTCCAATAGTTTTTTAATCCCTTCAATGTACAGAAATACTCCCGTTACAACTTTATAATAGTACAGATTTTCTAATTATTTCTTAAATTATGTTTGTACCACGGAGCAGATATACAGTTTGTACGAAACCCTCAGGGCGCGAGTCCTACTCACACTTGTTCGGTTTTATGTACCTAACGATAATCGTTTAGAATCCCAACTCCCAAACAAAATTAATCCTTAAAAATTGCAGGACTAAAGTGCTGATGACGGCAGAAACGACAAAAAATATAAATCAGACCATACGGGACATCGGATGGCATTCGCAGAATACTATAATGTTTGTCACACATGCAGGGTCATTGCAATTAATTGACATTAGAACCTCCCAAGCGGTAAGCTGTTGGTACCTATACTTTATTTTATATACTGAACACTACTAGACATACAAAATATAATATATAAATAATAAAGCCCTTCGACTTTCTTTTTGTCCTTTTATATTTACTTTTTTTTTTCTATAATTTTTACACACGTCAGTCCATCTGGCACGTAAATCATGATGCTCCTACGCCGGAACTGGTACTGAATAGAATAGGTACTGAATAATTAGGTACTCGCATTGCCGTTGTCTGTGCACTTTTGAAAGTAAGTAGTGATGTATTGCAAAACAATAGTTTTGGTCTCCGAAAAAACATTAAACGCTATGACCTTAGCTCCATTTAAATTTTGTGGAAATACCTACAACATCTTCATTGATGACAATGGGCATTAACCTCAACCCTGCACCACGCAACGAAGCACCTTTGAATGACTCTCGTCTGTTCTCTTGTCAGATATATGACGCAGTGGATCCGTTCCAATGCACGTTGTACTGTGTGAAGTCCGACGGTTGCCACGCCATAGTCGTGGGCTCGTCGCAGTACTCCCGCTGCGTGCTATTTGATTCCCGCAACTACTCCACCCATGTACAGGTAATGTAATACCAACACGCCTAAAGTGAACTGCGGCGCGTGCGGCAACTGCGGCGCGTGCGGACAGGTGTGCGAGGCCGTTAACATAAAGCGCTGACTGCGGCGACTGCGATGCGTCGAAGTGTGCGTTCACCTTAATAGTCCATCTTTGGAGGTAGTTAAAAAGATAGCCACACTCAGGCAAATTGGGGGCAACTTTAGATATGCCACTTTGCCATGAAATGTGCTAATTAAGCCCATTTATTTGATACCGAGAGCCAGGGCACAAAGGAAATAATGGGGAAATTACACCCTTTGCCTCCACTGTATCCCCTGCACCTACATGCAGCAAAACTTTCATTCCTATGGCATTACCAAATGACACTACCGACTTCGATTGATGTTTTGAACCATACAATTCGTAATTTATGAGTACCTATGGTTTTTGGTTTGTTATATGACCTAGGGGGAATCCCCGTGTCGTATCGTACAATATTTAAAGTAAAGGGAAAATGCGCCGTATTTATTATGAACGAAACCAACCAAAGCAAAGTATATTGTTGCAGGCATATCAATCGACCGACTATAGAACTGTTATGAAAGTTATAATCTGTATTGTTATTATGATTCATAATAACATAACAGTTAAGTACATTAAACAAGAACATCTCGATCTAAGGTGGTGTGCCATTTGAGTAGTGCTAACGGGGAATGAACGCAGCAAAATAAGCATAAAGTATTTATAATCAATATAATTTTGTTTCAGATGTATTTCACGCAAAGAAAGTCATCGCCTATCTACAGTTTAGACTTCAACGCGACGCAGTTAGTCGCGGCGGCCGACCGCAGCTTGGCCGTCCTTAACTTCAACACGCACCCAACGGCAGTGGAACTCATGCGAAACTACTCACATCCGTTTGAGTTCATCCGTTAATCTATTATAAAAAAATTGCTATATTTAAAGGTCTATCAACTCGGTAAGGTTTATATATTTGAGGACTAGATATTCGATTCTAAACAGACCTATATTTAGAAAAAACTAGCTTCGCTCCGCTTATGTCTAATAACGACAATGCTAAGGTCGCCCAAAGCCGAGCTTAAAAAGCTCAGCTTTGGTGGATACCGGGTCTAAGACCTACTCTAATCACGTCGAGAACATCTAAACCTAAAGAGTATAAATTAATAATAATTTCAAAGTTGCAACATCTTTGTATTATCTTTTACTAGCCTGAACTATTCACTGCATGTCTCATATGTCTGTTTGGAAGTGACCCAGGGTAGATAACAAAACTCAAATAGCTAATGTACAACTTTTGTTTTTACTTTTCCATACCAAAATGCTTTTGAAATATTTTTGATTAGTGCTTGCCCTTGAAAGAAAGAATTTAATAATAATTTTTTTGCAAAAGGTGCTGAAATGGGGATATAAATTTAAAAGTGGGCTTACACTGTATTAGTTAGAACAGCCATTAGTAGATGTTGTAAAATCGACCATTTGGGGAATAATTGTAAAGCTGATTATTCTATTCGAGGCTACGCGCTTTGTGACTCGCTTTAGAAATATGTAATCTTGTAACATCTATTTTTCGGCGATGAAATAAAAGATTTACATTTAATACAATTGTAGTTTTATATTGACTATTATTATACAATTTATATGGATTCTTTTATTCAAAGGCGGGAGTCGATTTTTTTTTGGCAACTGTGGTAGGTAGTTTTAAACGCAACAAGTGCCTAATAGAGTGTAATATTGTGCGGGATAGATAATTAAAAGCGTGTAACGACTCTACCGGATTGTTCCTTGAATAAATCAACATTAAACCTTCTATCAGTTTAGTGCAGTGTGGATCACAGAATGGCACTAGCTGTGTCCTCGTGAAAGCCCTGCTGCAGGGTTTTTTGAAAATCGCCATCAATGGTACTGGCCGATTGTACAAAATAGTACAAATGGTCCGGCGGGGACTAACCTCGTGCCCTGTTTTTGTGGAGGCCGTGCTGTAAGTTTTGCTGTCAGTTTTGTCACAGGCGGTGACTGACGAATGCAGAGAGGAGACAAAACCTACTGACAAATGAATGAACGTCTAATGCGGTGACGAAAATCTGCATACTTTATATTTTGCATCATGCAACCATCAGTTTTGAAAAAAACAAATAAACTATGACTTGTGAGATGACTTGGCTGTATAGTCTATTGACTAGTCTGTCCTATCATTCAATGACTTTTGCCTGTCCATCATTGGACGAATTCAACAAAAAAATATATAGTCTCTATTCTAGGCCAAAGAACTGGTATCCCATAGAACAGACACTAAAATAACAATAATAATCAGAGAGGGACACACTTATTACAAAAGTGGGAAGAGTAAGCTAGTCAATCTATCATACATAAGCGAATTTTTTGTTGGTATGCAGCAGTGTAACTGCATCCCTACCACAGACAAGAAAATACTCGCTGCTGTCCACAGACTACTAAGAAGATACTACGTATGCTGTCAACAAACAACAGCCCGACTAAAATAGATAGAGTTTGTTCAGTTTGACCCCGCCATATAAGAAGCATCTTCTCAAATTATTGGGGTAAAAGACTATTGCTATTTCATTCTTTAAGCTCAATTAAGCTGAGTGCGGTTCTATGGAAAATATGTTCTTAGCTTTCTGATGAGCTGATTTCATTATTTTTCGATGCCAGCAATACATACCAATGGATTAGATTATTAAATTAACTATCAACGCCAAGCCGTTCATCCCCCAGGCAAGTATGTTCCGAAACCGACTGTTCAATATTCTTAAAACCGCTTGCCGGTTGCACAGACGGACAGCAGCAGCTAAAATTCGCAACTATACGCCGATCACTTTAGGAATACTCACTACCGCCTGGTGTGACGATAAAGAAAAGGAGTTCAATTCGCCGTGGGATGAGGTCGGGCTGGGCAACTTAGAACACGAGTTCCTCATTCGGCAAGCGACAACAGTCAATGTAAATGCCGCAACACAACTGCTCACAGTTACTCTGGTTGCCATACAAGATACCAGCGAGAGGTATGATCTGAAATTCTGTTTCTTAGACTGATAGTTTGCAACACTGTTAGCCCAAGAAGGACGGCAATCGTATGCAGGCGCTGGCAGATATCGCTTTCTTAACTATTATCAAAACTATTTAGTAGTTGGTATGTTTTCTGTAAGAAACATCTATGTATTTACCAGGTTGAGAGACTCATTAACAAAGGAAATTTGCCTAGTGAAACAGGCTCTAGAATGGGGAGAAGATGGCACGCCACCACATCACTGGGACCAACTAGTTGCAGTGCGTGGCACCCTTTGTGACCTAAGGCACAATCTCAGAACATTGTTCAGTGAGTTACCTATAAAAATTATTCTTAACCTATTTCAATCTTATATGAAATTCCAGTCCTGTATTCCCATGTACCCCCAGCACAACAAATGGGAATTTTATTCCAAAGCCGACTACATCTTACATGCGCCTGGTTGAAAGTATCATACCATACCTACATTTACTAAAAAAGTTTTTACTAAAATAAATTCGCATTACTTTGTAATTTTGCAGAATTGACAGTTTCCTCTGTAGCTCCAAATACAGGGTACATATGTGAATCCATGTGATTTTAACCTCATGTAACCAAAACACCAACAAATTCCATTGGTTTTTAAGATGAAAAGGCATGCCTAACTTTTTCTATTTAAATACATGCACAGATTTACAATGATTCCATTTTTCTAGGCTATATGGACTATGCAGAAAAGTTAGCAACTGTTGCTGCTGAAATATCTTACCTTTCGGGAAATATTGCAGCGTCTGATGCAATATGCGAAAGGATTGACCATGCCTGCAGGTGAATACAATGAAAGCCCAAATATATTTCAACATCAAATTTTTATTACATTAAAGACATTTATGAAATTTTTACTTTTTTTTTTAATTTTTACATTTTTTTCTTCTTTCAATTGTTTCTTAGGTTATCAAGTAAGTGGTGGCATAATCTCGTATGCAAACAAAAAATATGGCTGGCACCTTATATCACTAACATCATATTCAGCTGTCTTAATAAATTAGAATACAAAGCGACTAATAGAGATCTTCTAGACAATTATGCCATCACTTTATTGAGAAATAATTAATTTTAATTTTATCCAAAAAAACAAATATTGTCACATCTTTGACATATAACATTGTCATAATTTATACAGGATGGAATTTTCTAATGCCACCTGGATGGAAAGTACTTTTAATACTGTAATATTTATATTACTGTATTATATAAACTGTATATTTAAGATTTCATGGTTTTCCTTTCATTTATCAAGATCGTTAGATTTCATCCTTATAATTGACCCTAACGATCGATGCAATAAAAGTACAGGGTGCAATTTTTACAGATTTTAGTGGGTTCGATTCCCCCGGGAATCATGTGGCAAGCGAATTTTCAAAAATCTTTGAATGCAGTTTTCTTTCCTTTCAAATATAAAGGAATGTTTTCTTTGAATAAAAGTTCTATCTACAGTATTAAGAGTACTTTCCCTCCAGGTGGCATTACAAATTCCACCCTGTATATAACATAATTTTGGTATGATATTTCTGTATCTATCTATGCATGTACTTTATAAACACGTAAATTGGTATTTCTCACACTTACACCACATCTTCACTATAGATTTTTTATGACTTGTATATTGGTTCATGTGAAAATGTGACATAAGTTAGTGAGAAAATATTATACACATCTATTTATTTTATTTTATTTTTTATAACATTGATATTTAAACTATTTGTTAACAGTAAATAATCAAGTTACAGTAAATGTTCTTTCTTTTAGAACATGTAATGCCCAGAAGCAACTGACCCACAAGCTGCAGCAAGACAGTTTGGAACTACAACAGAAAGCAATAATCACATCGCCACAACTTGAAGACAAACTGAAAGACACACCCTCCGATAAGAAACTAACAATATGATCTAACTACTGCTGCAAACAATTGTAAAGTGTATGTGGTCGCCAAAGTTCTATTATAAAAATTTGAAGGTTTACAGTTTGGAATAAAATTTAATGTTAGAATTTAATGAGAATATGCATGAGAACTGTAAAATATACACATCCAAATAATATCTAAGTTGTTTAATATGATCTCATCATTATTAATCAATATAATAAATGGTGGTTGTGAATACCACCAATTATAATTATATCTATCTCTATACATGGACTTATTATACGACCTTGATCTATACTAATATAATAAAGGGTGAAGTTTGTTTGAACACGCTAATCTCTGGAACTACCAGTAGAATGCCGAGCAAAAAGAAAAAGTCAGAAATAACTTCGCCGCGGGAATCAGCTCGTTAAGGATATAATAAATGCGAGATAGGCTGGTTGTACAGGTACTTAATTCGTATATTTTGTAGAAAAGATGCTTAATTTATAGAAGAAGTACACCTACAAGTTGTTTGAATGTGATGTTTTCGGGAGACGCCATCTTATAATAGGAAATTACCTGGTTATGTGGTTGGCCAGCACAACCACACAACCATGTACTTATTAACTACAAAATTCGATCGCTAACGAGCTTATACTACATTTGAAGCTCGCGTGCGCAGTATACCTTGAAGGTACGGAGTACGGACGTATGTCCGCGGTTGCCTTAGTTGTGTGCCTGTTGTTAGATATTGATCGTTTTTATTAATTGTAGGCTTCGTTTATCTCCATCCCTTTCCTAATGCATGCACAAAGGATTTACGATAATAATGTCCAAATTGAATAACGTCCAAACTGAATAATGTCCAAAGTAGAAGATTAATTAACTTAAACAATTATTATTATAATTAAATTTATTCTTTTCTAATTTAGTCTGAATTATCATTTCCATTCGTAAAGTCAGTCTCAATTTCTCAATTAAACAATTATACTATGTTTCAGATTGGTCATTTTTCAGATTGGACATTTTTCAGATTGGTCGTTTTTCAAATTGGACGTTTTTTAGATTGGACGTTTGTCAGTTTGGACATCGTATAAGGACATTTACAGATTGGACATTATTATCGTAAATCACAAAAAATACCACAGCGCGAGTGTTGTTGTACTGCTCGCGTGATGACATCTTTTGAGTCATCGCTTTTCGGATTGACCAGAAGCATTCTGCGAGCCTAAAATTACTCAAAAACTGTTAATTTGGTGACAATTTCTGAACAATTCCTTTTATTTCCGCAATATTTTATGACCCGATCTAAGGCAATCAGATACAAAGAAACCAGTGCACTCAGTGAGTATCATACAGGAAACGTGGTTGGTGACTGGTTCGCTCGTCGATGGCTGCGCCTTTATCTCTAGGAGTTAATTTCATCAAGTAAATGCATGTTCCGTTACATAATTCATTTGCACTGTCTTTCCAAAATTTTACCAGCAGTCGCTTACATCCTCTCTATAGCGAATTAAAAGTGCATAAAATTTATATCAAATCTACAGGTCCTTTAAATTTATCTTTTTTTTTCAACAAATTTGGAGAAAATCATCTGCGTGGGAGTGTTCACACCGAACCCTGTGCAGGGTATATAGACCGTATAGATATCAAGCATAAAATATTTAGAATCTCCTTGTAGAAACGGCCACTTAAAATGAGTAGGTAATACAATTTCACTGTATTATTGAGCTTTAATTATAGGCTTATCTTCTTCAATTATTATAGGTATGCTCGGATTGCTAGTGTTGGGCGTCTACACTGTGCACCTTTGAGCACGGTCAAGAAACCGATGGCTTGCGACGAAGCAAGCGCGGTGCGAGCCACTCCGCGTACATATCATGAGCAACATGGGCGAACGTGCCTTCCCCGATCCGAGGCCGCGTCAACTCTGTACTGTCACATACTAATGTGAAGGACCAAACAGTCTATGAGCTATAGTAACCAAACGTCCTCTCTTTGATAATTCGCTAGACTATTAGCGTGGCCCGCAATGATCATGGACAAAAGTAAATTGGCTGAAAGAACATCCACTTGCAATGTTCACACACGAATATTTGAATGTCTGCTTAAGGTAGTGTATAAGAAAGAGATCGCTAGTGTCGTCGTGGTCGTGTCGCAGTGCGGCGGCGCTTATGTGGTGGCGTCCTTGTTCTGGTGGGTCTCGATGTCGACGCGGCAGATGGGGCAGTGTTTGTTGGTGCCGAGCCACTTGTCGATGCACTCCATATGGAACAGGTGCATGCATGGCAAACGTCTGCAAATAGAAAAAAAACGGTGTAAATTTTCTATTTTAAAATTCTACACATTCTCGGACGGTGACAGAAACCGGTAACTGTGTTATTGCTTAGACAAGGGTCCCTGCACCCTTGCCCACGAAAGAGAGAGTTATATGTGATTCCCGCTAGCCATCACACCGTAGATATACGTGTGGTAAATAAGTAAGGTTGATAATTGGGTTGGCCGTTGGTAAAGCAACTTGTACGTCGAGCGTGTGCAAAGAGAATGATGGATGAGACTGAGCGAAGCGAACAGGTGTTAAGATCGCGATACTTGACGCTCCGTGCAGGGACATAGCGTGAAGCTATGTATGTATGTGTGCAACTGACCTGCAATCGGAGTCCACCTCGAATATGCAGAGGCAGATGGTGCACTTCTCGTCGTGCTGGTGCGCGGCGGCGGGCGCGTACGAGTGGCGCAGCGTGTTGCGCTCGATGACGTCGCGCGACGCGCCGCGCGTGGCGGCCGCGCGCCGCGCCTCCGCGGCCGCGCGGAACATGGCCAGCTGCGCCGCCGCCACCGCTACCGTCGGCTCCTGACACGGCATTATACATTAATTATAACGTCTTATCCCAAACGAGGACTTCCCTGTATTGTAACAATCTAAAACTAACAACAAAAACTAAAATAATAAAACTCAAACGTGGCGTCAACGCCCCTCGAGCAGAGGCTTGCCTCGCCGAGTTGTCAGCATGACAGCCTCGACCGATGCTGCCTATAGCTCATACGTACACATGGCCTCCGGCTTCGAGGCTAAGCCTGACCCAACAATAAATAATTGACGCGATCGAATTATAATGAAAATTATTGATCGCCTTATTGGCTTTATTTATCCACTAGTTGTTGACTGCGACTTCGTACGCGTGAATTTTGGATGTATATGTCAGTCAGTCAGGATTTATAATAAAAATACTAAAATACCTATGGTAGATTGCAGTAGCCCTATTCTTTGAACTGGGCCCATCCTGTAACATTTTTAAAATCAACCAGGCTACTCTGAACTGTAAGTTCATACAAATGTTAGGAAATGAGAGATTTTTATTGCTGGTTGACATTTCTCGGCCAATTTTTGAGATGTTCTATAGCCTATATGTTAGCCAGGGATATACACTGTCACTATACAAAGTTTCGTCAAAATCAGTTCAGTGGTTTTGGCGTGATGCGCGGCCAGACATACAAACAAACAAAAATTTTAAAAACTGTTCTAACATGTTCAGTTGCTCATTTTAAGTCGACTTGCTTGGTTTTTTTCCGAATAAATTAAATGTACAGACTTTTTGGCCTCTGAATAGATTATTTATAGTTATGAATGTGTTGTTCCATATAATAGGAAAATTGACGTTACGGCGTCCTGCGGGTCGTGTATTGCTCTATGTGGCGTCTGTATTGCTATATGCGTCTGTATTAGTCATTATTTTATAGAAATAAGTATTCCTGTATTGCTTATGGTATTAACTTGAACTCTAAATAATCAGATATCGCACTTCTTTAGGTACCTGTCCTCTGTTCTGTGTTGACAACGGCCGCCCAACAAGATATCCCCCTAAGTATGGAAGGGCGAGTCTTTTCGACTTCAAACTCGAATGCCACGTGAGTCGCGTGTACACCATAAGGACGTAAAGCGCCATGTCATACATCGTGGTAGTCGCAATTCTTTACATCATTCGATGATACCCTAGGAACAACTTGCCATCACCATTTATTACATGTAAAGCAGAGTTTGTAATATTACGATCACTACACAATCAACGTTCATTCAACGGATGGGTACTTTCGGCTTTTTTCCCTTCCAACTGTTCCAAACTAATAAGTACCACTAGACGAACATCGATTTGAATAAAGATATTTTGACTGTTAACAATTTGGAAGGTACAATTACAATTATAATATAACATATACATTCGGCGATAATCTCTACTTGTGTATACACACCTACAAGTACTTATGATTATCAAGTATTATCATATCTTAGGTTAATGCGCGCAGTTCCACAGCCGTTTTATTATCATCGATTATACAATTGCAATATGACATAAGTGTCAGTAGTTTACTTGCCTTGTACAACCGAGCTGCTGAGACTGTGTTCTGTACTTCGGTAGTGATGTTGATTTATTTTAATTTTATTTATTTCCAATAATATTCATGTTCTTAGCACCCTTAAACCCTAGAGGGTTTGTGTGGGAGCTGCACAATCCTTATAACTAATATTTAAAGTTATTATACATCATAATATGTAAATACAATTTTCATCATTACCTGTACTTACTATTATTTATTTTGTGATATTACATTCATTCTATTTAATAATGATAAATAGGGGTATTTGGTAATATGCACTTTGCTTGTGACGTCTTTTGACAGTGCTTAGGTTCGAAAGGAACCACCGATGGGCGGGCGCCATGTCCTCGGTCAATCATACTTGTAAAAAGCGTTGGAGTCTTAAATACAAAGTAACACATTCTTGCCAAGATCTAGGCTGGTAAAATAGCTGTGGAATAATATTATATCAACTTAATTATCTATTTATCTCACCATTGCCGATGGCTGAATAGAAATGTGCAAGTGCGGTGGATGCATCTGCATGTAGTGGTGTAGATGGTGATGAATGTTTTGGCCGTCACTGTAACAATAACAATATTGTTAACATTAGCTATGAGTAAATATACAGAATGTTAGGTATCATCGGGTGAACAAACGGAAAGGGTGAACAGATAGGGCCATTTGATCCTCCTGACCCTCATCCTGTCACTGACTGTAAATTATTAGTTTTGTAAATTTAAAAATCTTAAGCTTTTCGGCTGTTATTAACTATTTTCAATCAAATCTTAATAAAATTCGTGATTGTGATTTGAATTAGCAATCCCCATAAACAAGTATCACGTTTTAAGTAAACAAAAGTGTAGATAATCCCAAGTTTATAATTTTAGTTGTGCAATAAACAATACTGTATAATTTAGACGAGCATACTGACAGCAGCCTCGGCGGATTGGCCAGGCTCGACCCGGCCGAGGGGCCGGCCATGTCGCGGTGCTCCAACTCCTCCGCGAACTGCAACAACGGTAAACGTTAGCTGGCACTTCACATTCGTATTCACTACTGGGTGTCTCTTGTATTTGGCAAAATATATGACGTACCCAGCTACAAGCAAACATACATATACGTACACATGCAGACAAATGTACGATCGTCCACACATGGTATTTTTGCCTATTTGACTTTTCCTTTTGCCTGTTTGATGTGCAACGAGAAACCGACAAGCGCGCGGAAATACGTGTATTTGATATATTTGTCGAATAGGCAAATTAAGTGAATACTTTGTCAGACATACTATCTACACATGGCGATTGTCAAAATACACGAATACAAATAGTCAAGTTTTTTAAGTGACATCATTAAAGGTAGACTTTGTATCCGCGCGTCAGTCACTGTGCGACAGTATAAATGTATGAACTGACGCGTCAGTGTCGCGCTGCTCCAACGCCCGTCCATAGATTTTCATAGCAACTTATACTGACGCACTGTCGCAGCGTCAATGACGCAGCGGCTCCGGCGTCACAGACGCGCGGATCCAAAGTCAAACCTAAAAAACAAAATAAATACACCAATCTAACAAACCCATGGTTTTTTGGTGTTATTCCATTGAGGATCCCCGTTGATTTCAGATTATAGTGCCTGATGGGGATTTGTGTACAAATGGATGTCCATTTTGCAATAGTAATTATTTACTTAAATTAGGTACACACTGTCCAACAATGACTTATAATCAAAAAGTCGACCCTCTAAATCCGATTACGAAAAAAAAGGTTATCTAGCTTTTATTTCTTAATTATTTTGACAAAAATTGTTCGGAAATTTATAGCTGTATGTTATTATATCGTCCCGGTTTACGTCCAGAAGAAACATAAAGCTGCTGTTTACCTCAAGCAGCCTAACAAGTGTTTCTAAACAAATTTAAAACAAAGAAAAGTCACCTTCACCAGTTCTTCAAATGGCTATGAAAGCCATTGACTTCGAGAACGTTTTGTTTTTGAAAGCCATTTTTTATTTAACTTTTAGCAATTTAGTTATAGTCGTAAATTTTGAATGCAATTATGTAAAATCTTTTGTACAATTATCTATATGTGTGCGTGTGTGTTCGTAACCGATTCTAGGGCCCAAACAATACAACGCATACAAAGGAAACATTTATATTTGCGATTCACTCAGAAATGGTTGACCTTTCCTTTTACCCACAATCATATAACATAAATATACAGCATGTTCTTTTCCACAAATTGTCTGGTTCGAACCCCGGTTCTGATCATCGGTGGTATCTTAAAAAACATTGAATGCAGTTCTATTCATTTATGAAAATAAAGGAATGTTACCTTTCATAAAAATTTGCTATCATCCATATCAAAGGTACTTTCCCTCCACACACGCCTTTTTCCATCCGTATATAACATTCTTCTAGTAGGTACAACGCATAGAATGTAGATGCAATCACCTACATTAATTAAACAATGCAAAGAATTTACACTTTTCAGTACCATAACAAAACATTGCTCATTTGGTAAACGGTGTTTCTAACCTAATTTTTTCTTACGATTAAAAAACGTTATACTACATTGGTCAGATCGCGGGTGATTACAATGTATATTTTGTCAGTAGAGTAATAGTACATTGTTACCCCAGGGGTGAAAGTAACTTATTTAGGTCCCGATCGGGCGCCAATAGTTCGAGAGACTAAATAAGTCTTGTCCCGAAGGATACACTGTGCTTTTCATTACGAATACAATGAAAGTAAAAACAAATACAAAATGAGTGTTAATACAAATCTCTGCTATACGGAAGTTTAAACAAAACTCTACAACTCGAAAAAACAAATGAAGATCGGATTGCCGCTTTCCCGTCTATTTTGCTTTTTTTCTGTGGCCGGCCAGCTATTCTGTCATTATTTTTTATTACCATCATTGAAAAAATTGTAAATATTTTGCCCAAATCTATGTTATTTTAAAGAAATAGTTGACAGTAAATCATTATAATAAAGTCATTTATAAAAATATATTCTTTATTTATTACTTATCTTTATGTTATTTCAATTTTACATCGCGCTGTAATTGAGTGGCTGTATAGAAAGTTGGAACATGGCGCAATAGAAATGTTAAAATATTTTTTAAAATAATTTGACAGCTGTCAGTTGAAAACGATTCTCCTTAGGGCTGAGATGTATTACTTTCAACCCGCTACTCAGGCAACTTCAGACCTACTTTCAGAGTATGAGTGAAGAAAAATAGCTTTTATAACTTTCTATTACGAACTCACACAAATTACTTCATGCGTTTGGTGGTGCCGAGTCTAGACTAAAAGTACAACTCACCGCAAGCATAGCAGTGGGTGGCACCGCATAAACTGGAGGGAAGTGAGCGAACCCATTCCCGAAACCGCCCAAATCGCCAATCATGCTGCGACGTTGAACCTCCTGTATAATATAATAAGTATGATCAGAATATTTTATGATATGTATAATTTTTATACCACATTTACGACGTACATGAACTGGTAATTTATAATAATAATAATTATAAACTTATTTGTCGAATGGGCACTATATTATAACTACTAGTAGTTCCGTATACAGTACAGTACAGTATAACTACCAGTAGACCTCGCCAGCCCTTATAAACCATACCTAAAAGAAACGAAAAAAAGTCAACTTTGCAGTTGGAGACAGAAGAAGTACTAAAGTGACAAAAAATAGCACTTTAAAGCTTAAAAAAAGCAATATTTCGCAAACGGATCCCTGAATCGAAAAATGTTTTTCACATATCCGCGATATTTTTGAAAGACCTATCCAACGATACCCCACACCATGGAATTCATGCGGAAAAAAAAAAATTACCCATTTTACGTATGCAGTTCTATGAACATAATAAATTTTTTCAACTTTCATAAGTTGATCGACTATTACTCAAAAATTAATAGAACCTACTTAGTGTACTTAGCCGTCATAGTTTTCCTTTTAACTACGTTATATATGCTACTGCCATGAATTTTTCACATAACCAGAAGCAACCGTTTAGCTGGCAGGGGGTGGGGATCACGTGACCCTAACAAAAATTACAGCTTATTTCGCAAACGGATCCCTAAATCAAAAAATGGTTTTCACACACCCGCAATATTTTTGAAAGACCTATCCAACGATACCCCACACTATGGGATTCACAAGAAAAAAAAATTCACTCCCACTTTGCGAGTATGGTACGTACTCTAAAAAAAATGTTTTTCAAGATTTTATTCAACTCATTTTGTCGGCTTAATTAATTTATACCCATGTCAAAATCGATTGAAAAATGCGACCTGTAGAGAATTACAGACAGAAAGACAGAAGCACAGACGGACAATAGCATTTTTGGCCAATCTCGAAACTTTGACACTTCGCTCGGTCAATTATTATTGATAACTGATTACAAAAGCTGAACTATAACGCCACGGAAATGATAATAACCATTAAGTAGTACTTGGAGACAATCCTACTAATATTATAAAGACGAAAGTTTGTAAGGATGTACGGATGTTTGTTACTCTTTCACGCAAAAACTACTGAACAGATTTTGATGAAACTTCGTACAGTGATAGCTTATATCCTGGAATAACATATAGGCTACTTTTTAACGCGGATAAAGTCGCGGGGCGTCCGCTAATACCCCCTTAGTATTAAAACGCCTACATAGAGGGCGCTGTTTCACAATGTCCACGGGAAAAACTTGTCTACGCGGGCGAAGCCGCGGGAAAAAGCTAGTAATATATAATCCTGTGTGGTAGTACGTAATGTAGTGTAGTAGTATTTTATACATACACATATTATTAATAAGTCGCCGCTGGCTGTCATCTAAAAAGTCTGGTGTAGATTTGAACAAAAGGCCGTCATAAGTTTCTTCATAAGAAAGGTTTGAAGTGAGCATATATTTTTGAAGAATTTTATTGTGTGAAAGTACTCTCTCATGTTATATTATGCGTCAAAAACAGATTTGCTGAGTATAAGCGCGGATACGCAAGCGTCCAACATGAAGACCTGGACGTACAAAAGCGCCACGACGCGGGAATGGTCTCAATAATAAGTAAATTTTGTTTAAAAATTAAGAAATCAATGGAGAAGTTGAGAAACAGAAGCTTTTGCGGAACTTTCCCTGTTCGCGATAATTCTAAATCAATTCCCCGCTAATTTAGATCCGGTTTTCACCATTTAGGCCGTTATCGGAGGAATATTGTAATATACAACGGTGGGCGACGTGCGGGGCGGACAGGACGCTTAATAAGATAATAAAAAGGGAGAAGTGATGTAGGAAGTGTATGTATATAAATGCGTGACATTAACCAGCATGTGCTGCTGTCGCTGCCATAGGCGCTCGTGCACGAGATAGGGCGGCGGCGCCAGCAAGCCGTCGCGCCGGCGGTCGCCAACTGCAACACAAATACTTATTTACCAATCGCGTATTGGACCAACTGCTACTAACTCTGTGTGTGCGTGTGTGTACGTACGATGGGCTTGCGGCGGCATGTGCGCATGCGCGTGCGCATGCGGCTGGTGCGTGAGGTGCAGCCCGCAGCAGCACCCGCGGCACGCCACCACGCAGCTGCCCACGCGGAGCCTGCGCCGCGGACAAACACACGCCACTTTGATTACTTTCAACAAACTACCTTACATTTATATCGCACCTATAATCAGATCTTGAAATTCTTATCCTAGCACCAAAATATCAATGATTTTATGCGCTCCTTTCGAAACCCGAGGCCCAGAGTGCAGTAACTCACACTCACAACGTTACACCTGATGTTTGTCTGACGTGAAGCCCGAAGCTCAAGGTATCAGTGTTTTTGATTGACGCGAAATGAGTAATAATGTATTACATAATATTACCTGACTGGTAACAATAGGTTTACCTTGCTGGTTCGATATTGAGCCGGCGTCGGCGGGTATCTATCTATAGAGGTTAATACAGTAGTAAACTAATAAGAATTACTTTAGGGCAGGAAAGCTAAGATGAACCGATGATCGGGTTCTGTGGCCGCGCCTTGGGACGCCTGGTGAGAATTGGTATATAGACTGATGATGATCGAGCCACTCACCTGGTCCGCATGAGATGAGCTTGCGGTGGTATCTCGTTATCAGGGCTGTGGTAAAATGGCGCGTCCAGCGGTGCATCGAACAGCGAATGAACTGGGGAATGCGGCATCGACGGCGGGGACAAAGGTGGTGGCGTGAACTGCTCCTGGTAATCCTCTGGCGAGGTCAGGTCTACCACCACACGCTGAAAGTAAAACACAAAATCATCTCACGTGCCCTCATCCCTTTGTTAATCTTCAAGGATTATGGCTCTTCAGGATCTTTTGTGTCCCTTTAGGTTACCGCAATAAAATTGCTAATAAAAAAATTATTTGGCAATCCTTGCACACATAGTACCTGTATTGTCACTGGTACATTTATGGGAGAAAAGGCATACGATTTTTAATTGTTTCACCTACCTTGTATCGTACCTACTATTAAAAGGTACAATGAACACTCAAGTATGGATGACAAGAAAAGATCAAGATGCAAGAATCCCCGCAATCAGAAATCGATCGCTTTACAAATGTTTAATGAAATAAATGCATACAATATAAATAAGGTCTCATTGAAGACCTGAGCCTACGAGCTTACAGGAAAAAAGTGGATATATCTTCAACGCGCGTTTGAAAGCAATGAGAGTGATAATGCCGAAAAAATTCCGAAGGCGGTACGCAAAAAACAGGATAAACACCGTGATATTATCCTGTTTACCGACGGAAAATTTTTCGATATCGGAGAGAAGTTCAACAAACAAAATGATAGGGTGTACGCTACAAATTCTGCGGAAGCTGATAATGCTATTCCGCGAGAGGAACATGGCTACCACCAGTCATAATTGATGATTTAGTTGGAAGTTTCGTGTTTTGGCCATTTTTGTGAGTGTTCATTTTTGCGAAAATGGTGTTAAAGCCAGTGCGAAAGTTTACCAAGACAATGTATCGTATATATAGTAAAAGATCTATCTCAGACGCTCCCACGAGGACTGCCATGGACGTTTCAATAGGACTCCGCACCGGCACACAAGGCCAGAACCACCCAGGCGTGGTTCGAGCGCAACAACATGCACTTGATAAAGCATGAAGATGGCCCCCTCCTTCAGCCCTGACCTTAATCCGTTGGATTACAAAATATGGCACGTGTTGGAGGATAATGTCTTCACTGAGAACAGCAGGGGCCGAAATAGATATGAACATGGTTCGTGCTGCGTCCGATCGATGACTGGCTGTTATTCCAGGATATAAGCTACACGTTACTGTACCAAGTTTCATCAAAATTAAGTTATTATCCCGCGGGATAAGTTTACCGCGGTAAAAAGTAGCCTATATTATCTTATTCCAGGATATAAGCTATCACTAAGTGTCATCAAAGTTAAGTTTTTTTCCAGCTGGAACAGTTTACCGCGGTAAAAAGTATCCTAGATTTTAATCCAGGATATAAGCTATCACTGTACCAAGTCCATAAAAATCCGTTCAGCCGTTATTGAGTTTTCCATGGGAACGGTTTACCGCTGTAAAAAGTAGCATATAAGTTCTTCCAGGGTATAAGCTATCACTGTACCAAGTTTCATCAAAATCGGTCTAGCCGACGTTACGTAGGTATCACAGATTTTATTTTCTGTGAAAACTAGTGAGAAGGTAGGTAATCAGTAGCAGGACTAGCAGGTAGCCTATGGATAATCTAAATATATAAAAGAAAGTCGAGGTAGTTACACTATTTATAACATAAGCCTATTAAGTAGGTACTTATCTTTTAATCTAAAATGAAGCAGACTCTAATCCCGTTGAGAAAATCCGTTCGTTCTCAGTAGATTTTTTTACCAAATCCATCATGGATCTAAGAAATAAATCGTACCTAACTTCGTTTCATAATAACATTAAAAATTATACTTTGGCAGTTTTAGTTAAAATTACAAGACAATGATTTCTTAATTGGGGTGCGATTTAGATTTTACAAGCTATTGCCCTCGGTTTGACCCACGTTAAATTTGGATGGGCTAATTTACATAGTGTCTTTATGAATATTGCCGAACTAGGAAAATGTTAGGTGAATTGAATGGAAGAACAAAATTAAAATAGTTTTTTTCGGGTTTTTCCACCTAGTTTAACTATTAGTTAGGTGCCTTCTGAAATCTCACCGACATAATACATTTAAAATTCTTACAACAAAAAATATTCTAAATATTATATTTAGCCTTGTTTTATTTTTATGATTTAAGGAAGGAACTGAAATAATATAAGTAAAAAACAAAACTGAGTATTATTGTAAATTTTAAGTTAGGTATTTAAAATGAGAATAAAAACAAAGGGATCATAACATTATTTATAGAACAATGACGAACCGAGTTTCTAAACGTACCATTGTGTGTTTTCATCATAGAGGAAAGGTTCGAATTATGAAAACCATTTCTAAGGTAGCGGATAAAAAGCATTTTTTCACACAGAATGAGAAAGTATACCATTCCGAGCTTGTGAGGTGAAAAGGGTTTTTCCCGCGGAAAAAAACTTTTCTACGCAGGCGAAGCCGCAGGAAACAGTTAGTCTAACATAACAAAGGTTAAAATTACACAGGGATAATGTGACAGCACTTCCTCCAGGTCGCACAAGAGACACATAATTATAGGTGATTTTCTTCTCGAATATGGTCCAATGCAATCTTACGCTGTCGTCGGAGTAACGGGAGTTTTAGAAGGAGAAAGATGGACCTAAAAAATTAATCATAATATGTATTTAATTAAACAGTGAGTAATGGATAACGTGCAAACTGTTCGATGGGACTTTTCATGACCTATCGGAATATGATAATGCAAAGTTATCCATTACTCATATTACTACAATAAAAAAACTGGACAAGTGCGAGTAGGACTCGCGCTCTGGGGGTTCCGTGCAAACTTAATTAAAGAAATAATTCGAAAATCGTTAATAAAATTTGTAGTTAAATCACAATGACATACATATGTAGAACTAAATTTTATGTAGAATATATTCATATGCAAGTTTGTTGGTAATAGAAAAATTAATTTTTTTGTGATGTAACTACTAATTTACGGTTTTCGGATTATTTCCTTTACTTTTTATATAAGACATTGCTTCTTGCCAAATTTTATGATTCAAGGTCAACGGGATAGTTTTGATTACCAAAATACTCAAAAATGCAGCAAAAACGGCCATTATCTTTGACTGCGTTGACTTAGATGATTGATACTGATTTCAACTTGATACATTCACGCGTTCTTTAGATAAAAAAGGTCTTGACAGACAGACAGACGGACAACGAAGTGATCCTATAAGGGATCCGTTAGTCCTTTTGAGGTACGAAACCCTAAAAAGGAGCTAATTTCACATCTGACGTGCAAATTTCTTCACGATCGATGACCTTTTCTTTAACCGTCAAGCGAACAGCGACGACACCGATCAGAGACCTAACACTTCCCGACGTGGCCCTTGTTGGATGCAGCAATAGACTAAGGTCGAACATTTATTTCAATCAGGTAATATTTTTTTAGTTTATTCCTAAAAACTCGTTGGCAACGTCCGCCGGGGTTTAACTAAGTATGAAGGCACCGCGGTCCGCGCCTTACTCCATTTACTTCTACGAACCGCGACTGCATGCATGCACTATATTATGTAAGTAGAGAAGCCGGGGCAAATATAAGTGGCGCAGCTAAACTGTACTTAATCCACTGCCATCGACTATTCAAGGACTTCGATTTGATTACTCTAGACCGGCGGCCAATACGGTTTTCTTACCTTATAATACTAGAAAAATTTGGTACCCATGTGTCTTAAATAATTAAGTAAGTAATGCTTTTATTTCAGGGAAACAACTAATTACATATAGTATAAATACACAGTTGATATTAGCTAGATATTAGATATTACAAGTACAAGACATAGCTGTACATAATTAATTTTCTTAAAACCAGTTGTAGCCGTGAAAAGGGTCTTGACTCAGCTTATTGCTACAGACATAAGAGCCAGCAGCGCTTGTTTTCTGTTGAGCCCGGATTATTAATTGTTAAGCTGATAATCCCAAACTCTCGTTATAACAAAATTACAATCGATTTTCATAGAGAAATTATTTTCACGATCACAACAGAATAGGTGTTCAATAGAAAAATTACTGGACTTATTCAACTAATATTATATTACCTATAGTGGAGGATGCTGTGGATGTGAAGAGGTCCTCGTGGTAATTATATTGAAATTCTTGTGTTGTGTTGATTTGTGACGTGAATAAATACATTTCTTTCATCATCAACAGCCTATTAATCTCCCCACTGCTGGGGCTCAGGCCTACCCTCTCAACGAGGGCGTGCGGGCTATAGTCCACTACGCTAGCCCAGTGCGGGTTGGTGGACTTCACATGCGCCTAAGAATTTCTTCTTCGGCGTATGCAGGTTTCCTCACGATGTTTTCCTTCACCGTTTGAGAGCAGTCAGTACATGTAATTAAGCTTCGAGAAAAAACCCATTGGTACATGGCCCAGCCGGGGATCGAACCTCGGAACTTTCGATATGATAGGTCGCGTCTTATCCCCGAGGCCACTGACGCTCTCTTCTCTACATTTCTTTAACTTATTTAAATTTATGCATCAAAAGATATGGCCCTAAACTATAAAAAAAACGTGCAGATCCTAAAACACACATATACTCTTATGTTATAAGAATAATGTAATGAAACTATCGTTTTCCGAACGTTATTATAAATTATTTTGGAACTGTTTAGTCCTTGGTATCTAGTCTTGGTATTTAATCTGTAAAAAACCTGTAGAAAAAAAGGGGAAAGAAATCCACAGGCTTTTTATCGTCTGAATATCTTTAACAATAGAATATACCTTTACAATTCATGCTTACATCTATTTTACAGTACCTACCTACATACGTCTTTTCGTTTGTCACATGAGATAAGAAAAATGGTCTCGACCACCGGCGGTCAATCACAAGTAATCACAACTATGATAGGGCAGACAAAGGTGCCCTTTTTCAATAATCAATAAGAACATCATGATTCGGCTATACATTGTTGTGAATCGCATCTTATCGTAGTTTAACGTATGGCAACATAAGTCGTAAAAAAATTGAACCTTTAACTATAAAAATCGAATTAACACTTTTGGGCAGAGGCCTAAAATTTAACTCGAGTCTAATTAAGACAAACTCTATACTCTGCCTCTGTTTAGTGCACAGATAATTTTATTGTTGTTGGCTTACTGCAGAGATCTCCAGTTAGTTTTGGGTTACTTTTTAACATACTAGGTATTTTATTATTTGCAACGAATGACTTTCTAAAGCTACTTTCACTGTAGCATCCCATAACTTAAAAGTTAAGAGAGGGGAATAGTTAACCACTTTTGAAATTTAAGTTACAAACTATAGTAGTTAGCTACGACGTAGTCCGGGATTCAACTACATGTATTTTAAACTATTGGTTGAAGTTACGGTACAAACTATACTTACTATTTTTAATGAAAATAATAGCTCTTTGTTATCAATTCTGAAGCATAGGTTGTTCGTTATTATCGTCGAATCTGAAAGTCATCAGACAAAATGCTAGTAGGTACAGATTAACGAAGAATAATTTCAATTGCACCCACTTTTCGACAACCCGATATTTGTGCCTGCGCGGGCGGCGCACGGTACGTCACTCATTCACACACAGACTGTCGCGCCCAGCTCCACCAATCTAATGCGGTTTTGAGTAGTTCGACTCAACGTACTTTTTATTGCAATTTTGAACATTCTTCGGAAGTGCTACCTATTGTGAGACTTAGGGCCTCTTACACCGCTAGCTGATAAAGTCCCAGATACCCTATCTGCAGGTTATCTGACAGATAGCCTGTTTTTTTGGTTTCACAGGTATCTGATTGTCTATATCTTATATATTTTATATAGTCTATCACACATATTTATCTGATAGATTAGTTTATCACTAAGATTACTATCTGTAACAATATCAGGAAGTGGTGAAAGAAGCCCTTATTGTGACATTATCTTGTGGGTGACAGTATAATTGGGTTGGCCTCTGGTACCCGTGTCGTCGCATCAGTACCATTCGCTGCTCCAGGAATGACGCAGCTCAAGGACGGGAACAAAGGTTGGTGGCGTTTACTTTATTTCTCGATAGACGTACCGGAAAGCATTTGTCCGAATAGGTGCGCCCAAACAAAATAATACAGCCCACTATTTCCAACAAAACCCTTGGTGTTTATTTTTCGGAACGATTTCGCGTTCATAGGTCAAATTTAAAAATATAAAACCAGTAATGTATTGTATTTTCAAAAATTTTAAATTATCATCTGTTTGGTATTATATTAATTACTATAATCAGGTACGTCTTATTCTTTAATGCATGTTACAATTTACTTTTGTTGACGTGACGCTGTAGAAAAAACAATATCGTACATTGTAGCGGTTGCTTGTAGTTGAAACTACATTACTTAGTTAAATCTACTATGTACTCCATGTTACTAACGCGTACTTGTAGTTTAAGTAAGAAAAGTAGTTTGTAATTTAAACTACAAATTACATAAATGTAGCTAGGTTTGTCGCGAAGTTCCGTTTTGCCCCATGCATCCCATATACTGTGTTCAGTCATGGGAACGCGCGAACGAGCAACTTGGATGTCTTGGAAATCTAAATTATTTACAACAGACCTGCAACCCGATAATTATCACAAACACTGATAGGCGATGGCTGTAGGCACAGACCGTGGCAGCTATTTCTGAACGTACTTGCTATTGCGACGGCCGACAGAAAGGACAGGACAGCACATACCAAATTTTCGTGCGAACAGAATTTATTAAATCGAAATAGCCTCAGTTCCACAAAGTTAGAAATATAATAATACGTCGTCGGGGAAACAGTCTTATCGTATTTTGTACCTACGAAGTTGTTCTAAGATTTGGTTACGTCGCAGCCTTTGCCTGAATCAGCCAGTTGATTGACGGCTATCCTGTTAATTAAATGCCAGCTTGCAATTATAAAATGCCTAGGCCGGTCGTTTACTAAACCTATAGAAGCTCTCATAAGCAAAAATCTTGACTTGAAAAATATATGTTGCATGTTATTGGTACAATTATACAACGTAATTTTTTTATCTACCACCACTCAAGGTGTTAGCGCTGGGAAGAAGCGGCGCAACAAACTTCCGCAACACGTCTTTTTAAAAATCAAGTTTGTACATAGTACATTTTAGACTTCCGCGGGTTGTATTCATAATTATATAATCAAGTATGTACATAACATTATTTTTGTAAAGATTGTGAGAGGCTGAACATAATGCGATAGAGGCTGAATATAACTCTATGCATTTACCTAACAATTTTTTTGTAATGGCAGTATTGTCAACATCTTATGTCATGTTGTAGGACCATATAATACCTATATAATCGTAATACATGACAATTCAATAGCTCCAACTATTTGTGAGTAAATAACAAGTTTAAATTTCATTTGTAGGGGAACCATACAAACTAGATTTACTATTCGTACGAAGCTGGTTACGTAGAACGGGTTACGTAGGCGTCCGAAGGGACTATGTCATAGACAAACATACGCAAATTCGACGTGCAAAGTTTCATCAAAATCATAAGCGCCGTTTTTGATCATCCTGGTATAAAAACTGTTGATAATCCTTCGATAAAATAAATTCAATCTCTCAAGTTCCAAATTTGGTTCCAATCGGACCAAAGGTTTAGCCTCCAGAGCCAAGCGTGACGCACGGACGGAATTGAGATATTTGGTTTTTCGGTATTATTATGTTATCGTTATAGAACACATTTTCGCGAAAATTGGAAACACTTTTTTTCGATTACGATACTTCCTCTACCCTTAGTAGGTACTACCTATGGTAGTAGACTATCGATCGAGAAAGTAAAAAGGAAAGGAAACTCATTACCGCCATTTTTTAATTATTTTTGTCTCTGAAAAAATTAGTGAAAGAAATTCGCTAAGTATTTTATACATACAGGTGATTGGGAGATGGATGCATAGCCTTAAGGCGAAGCTAGTACAGTACACACCGTTAAGAACCATTTGAGCCATGGTTGTCTTAGACGAAGTCTCGCTATATTTTTTTTACTCCACTTTTAAGGATTTTAGCTGAAAAAACCAAAATTTTACTAGTAATTCGTTAGTCTGCTAAAAATTACACAGTTACAAATATTCAGAGATATATAAAGAGTAAGCCGTCCAGCAATCCCAAACAATCTCCATCTTTTCACGGAGTAAGCGATCATATCCGGTACGACGGCCCGGGCGCGGCCACCTTTTGGTACCAGCAAGGAAGGGACTCGTCGGAGATGTGCGTATGAATCATGCAAGTGTGTAGTATATTATTTTGTGTGGTGCAATGTATATTATTTTCCGTTTTACTCATTATTGCTATTAATAAATTTCTTAACACAACATAGTAAACATTTTCTTTTACTTTTTTTTCATTTTTACTTACAAACGTAGATTTTTTAATGTTTAATACCTAAATATTATGAATTGCTAACATATTCTACTATAAAATCATCTTTATCATCAAAATACATCTAATATAAAAATCACGCTATTCCTACAACTTTAGAAGATTCCGTCCATAAATGCAATGATTTGATCTAAACAGAAACTGTGGAAAAAAATTTCAAGCTTGACCAATTTGTTTTAGATTTATTTACCTGAAAATGTCCTCAAACACGAAATTGCTGTAAGTGCTGTCTATACTTTCCCATTTATAAGAATTACCTGCATAAGTAATACGACCAAGCCAACGTCATAATAATAATAATTTATTTAATCAAAAACAATACAGTACAATTGTTACAATTGAATACAGTATTTAGATAGCATAATTAATAGACCCTGACTCCCGAAACTACGTCATCTGTAGTATAGGTATTGCCGGTTGCCGTCATTAGAGGTGCTGAGTATTAAAAGACTGACCGCAAAACTAAGTACGTATACCTAGTACAAATCATTAATTAACGTTTAAAAAATTGAAGTAGGGTGGTAGAGGATAGAAAGTTTAAAATTTAAACTTAATGATCAAACGCTTTATTTGACTCATATACAATAATATTACAACATTTCATTCACAAAGGTATCCCTTCGGGCTCCGCCGCCCGGGATCGGAGCGTGGGTTGGTGGGTGGTGGGCGGGGGTGTGTATGCACTGTATATGCAATCAGCGCAGCGGCCTGCAACCTCGGGCCCGGGACGAATCGATAAAGCTAGGTCTCTTCCCTCCTCCTCCTACGCCCTAGGAAATAGGGTGGTCCCGTTCACATTGATGCGACCTTTTGACCGGGTGCTCAACGCCCGTGTACATAAAGCAGCTTAAGCAAATATAAATAAATTCGTGAATGTTGAATTTACCCACTCTCATTGTCACCCCAAAGGCATATAATATCTATCTACACCAGAGAAATAAAGTATGAATTTCTCTAAGTAGGTAGATGATTAGATGGTCACTTTGTTTGGATGTACGTTACTCAATCACTCGCAACATAACCACAGTAGGTACCTACATATTCTGTGGTTATGTTGCGATTGATCTAGTAACGAACATCCCAATAAAGAACAGCCTAATAATACTGCGTACCGTACCATAACGGCGGAGAAATTGTTAATTCAAATATCTATCCTGAATGTAACACGATGTTTTTAAAACAGAGAATCAACCGGAAACGCCACGCAGCGAAATATAAACTTGTGAAAACAAATCGAGTCGGGTAAAAAAAAAGTTTCGATATCGGAGTGATACCGCAGCATTAAAAAAAAACAACCCACTTATGGTATAACTATCACTAAAGTTCCTTCCTCTAAGGTACAAATAACCCATGCCACTCCAGAAACCAAGTTTGACAATAACCCAATTTATTTGCTTTTAATTTAATTCACTTAAGTCTTGGCCTTAGCTGATAGCTACACACACACATACACATAAAAACATTAGGTTACCTACTCTTTTTTTTAAGTACCTACATTTGACTTAGTTATGAAACAAATTAGGTCGATAGGTACGTACAATTCGCAAATTCCCTAAAGAAGGACTAGTAATTATTATAGTCTGACGTATCATCATGATTTATTGTAGGTAGGTATTCACTGCACGTTCACGTCCACCGAAACAAGGAACTATGAAAATATTAGCTGTAACAGGTCAGAGATACACACTGAACCGCGGTTTAAACCTAACTAACAAGATTCTTGGTCTAGTCATGAAAATCTCGACTATGTATTTTTCATTTTAATATCTCGCTGTTTCCAGTGACGCACGCATCCAACAGGTTAATCAATGCAGGCCCGGGCAGACGGACGCCCGGGTCAGGACTAGGGCTCGTGTAACCTTTTGTTTTGGTTGCAGTTGTATTTCATTTTTAGGAAAAGGCAAAGGTTCAATTCAAAACCATACATTTCAGTTTAACGTCTTAGAATTTTAGCGTATATGTATAATAAGATGAGGCTCTTTTTATTATTATTATAATGATATTGTCTGTTGATTTTCTACCGTTAATTAATAAATTAACAGTTTAGCTGTTACTTAATAAAAAAATTAATCAGGAGAATAAAATCATTGGTTTGTTTGAGAGGAGAATCGCCAAAACTTGTATCGTACGTAACCCGTGCCTGATCATAAAGGACAATCGATGTCATAAATTGTAATTATTTATCTTCTATTCTTTTCCTACACAAAACAAAGTCGTGTTAGCTGATATCCAGGTTATAAGCTACTTATTACCGCGGTGAACTGTTCCCGCGGGAAAAAAACTTAATTTTGATGAAACTTGGTAATTAGTGATAGCATAATTATATCCTAGAACAACACTAGAATATAGGCTACATTTTACCGGGCAATCTGTTACCGCCGGAAAAAACTTAATGTTGATGAAACTTGGTACAGTGATAGCCTGGAAAAGCATTTAAGCTACTTTTTACCGCGGTAAACTGTTACCGCGGGAAAAAAAATATTTTTTGATGAAACTTGGTACACAGTGATACCCATAGCCTGGAAAATTCAAAAGTATTTTATTGCATGTAAGTTAAGTACACTGGGTACATTTATACAACGTCAATTTTTTATCTACCACCGCCTCCAAGGTGTTAGCGCTGGGAAGAAGCGGCGCAACAAACTTCCGCAACACATCTTTTAAAATCAAGTTTGTACATAACATGTTGTAAAGGTTGTGCGAAGCTGAAGTAACATTAACACCAGGCATCTTTGTCATTTAGATAATCGACTGTCCTATAATAAGCTTTCTTACAAAGTTGTTGTTTAATGTAGGTATTAAATTTTCTGTCATTCATATTTAAGATTTCTTCTGGTAGTTTGTTGTAGAAGCGTATACATTGCCCCGTGAATGATTTACTGACCTTACTAAGCCTTAACTGTGGTGGTACAAGTTTGTTTTTGTTTCTTGTAACATAAGCTGTGTTTATGTCACAGTGCCTCAAAAAGAGAGATATATTTTTGCGGACATACAAAATATTCTCAAAAATGTATTGACTGGCAACGGTTAATATATTAATTTCTTTAAACTTTTCTCTTAATGATTCTCTACAACGTAGATTATAGATCGCCCTAATAGCTCTCTTTTGCAAAATAAAGATGGTTTCTATATCTGCCGCTTGAGCCCACAGTAGGATGCCGTACGACATGATGCTGTGGAAGTAGCTGAAATAGACTAATCTCGCGGTAGCAATATCTGTTAATTGTCTAATTTTCCTAACGGCGTAGACGGCCGAGCTTAGTCTGCCAGCTAGTGAAGCTATGTGGGGCCCCCATTGAAGAGATGAGTCTATAGTTATACCTAGGAACACCGTGCTTTTGATAAATTCTAATCTTTCTGTACCTAAAGTTACATTATTATCTACATGTCTTACATTTGGTAGGCAAAATTTAATACATTTAGTTTTTGTTGTATTTGATGCTAGATTATTAATGCTGAACCAGTTAAGTACTCGTGTGAGAGTATTGTTTACCTCGGGAAGATCACAAGCTCTTCTGCTATATTTAAAAATCAGAGAAGTGTCATCGGCAAATAATACTATAGATCGATAAATACGATAACGAATAAATACGATAGAAGAGCCTATATGGAAAAACATATAGGCTCTTTTTTATCGCGGTAAACTATTCCCGCGGGAAAAAGCTTAATTTTGATGAAACATGGTACAGTCAAGGACAAAAATATATATACAAGTAATGTGAAACATTAAAAGTAATCATACAAAGTTCAAAAGATATGTACTCATCCAAATACTAATAAATATGTAAACTTCAATGGCCACATAAATATGTATTAGGCAAGTTCAAAAACTTGTATACAATCAAAATTAACATAATTAGTATCCTGCAAGTGATGCAAAATATTGTAGTCATGTTTATGTCATTAAATAAAGATTCAGTAGGTAACTGCTACGAAAATATTTATACAAAATATAAATCCGCGAAAATCTTAGACACTCGATTTAAACACTTGAACCACTTAAACACTTGATTTAACTCGAAAACTATTAATCCTAGACCATTAGTTTCTAAAGAAAAACTGTATCGAAATCCGTCAAACCGTTTTGGAGATAGGTGGCAACATTCGTTTGATGTGCACAAACAAACAAACAACCGTGAGAGGTTAAAACGCATATACCTTCTCCGTTCCGTCGTTGGGTAAAAATGATATAACTCGTCGAGATCTTCATATCCGATGACAGCTGTCAAACTTGAAACGGCTATAACTCGGAAACCATAAATCCTAGACTACTAGTTTGTAAAGAGAAAAGGTAGATCTCGTCGAGATCTTCATTTCAGATGACAGCTGTCAAATTTAAAACCGCTGTAACTCGGAAACCATTGATCCTAGACTATCAATCCGAATTCGGAAGCATCAATTGTTTCGAATTGTGTTGAAATGACGACTTCATCGAGATCTATCATTTCTCTTTACAAACTAGTAGTCTAGCATCAATATATCCGTATATAAAAAAAATTTGATCAAAATGTCTAATTATTATAGACAACAAACGCTTGACCAAAAAAATTTCTATGCTAAAATTGTTATCACAAAAAAAGACCAAATGGTTCCTAAGACAGTTTTTCTGTATCTCCTATAGTTTCGGTTTTAGCCTAAGTGTCCCAGTTAAAAAAAACACTCTGTATAATTATGAAAGAAAGAAAAATCATTTATTCAACATCAAAGTTAATAATGTATATATATTTTTGAACTTTGTGGTGTTTCTAAGATTATGGTTTAATAAATGAGGACATATTATTGCAACTGTTGTATACATAGTTATCTCTAAAACTATGTATACTTATTTATGGCCTTTTATATGTTGCTAAATTTATGACCATTTAGATGACTACTCTTTTTGTAACTCTGTGGTGTATACATATGTGGCGAATCCCGCGCTCCGAACGATTAGTTCAAGAGTTTCCGTAAAAGCTCGCTAGAGGTCGTCTCTCACGAGCCCGCCGACGCCATTGCGTTTTGACAACTCGAACGCGACTTGTATTATCTGATTTAATTTGATGTTGTCGTCTTATGTCTAACGTGCAAATATCTGTTCATAAACAATGTGTATGTAATAAACGAGAATTACTATATGTGGAGTGGTTATTGACGCCCATCCCCATACATATCTTTGACCTTGACTGTACATGGCTACCTGCGATCTAGTATTCATGATCGCAGATGGCTACTTACCGCGGTGAGCTGTATCATAAATAATTATTGACGGGTTTTTATATTTCACATTTTAAGGGAGAGGGCGAGGAGGGGGAGAGCGGGGTGAAAATTTCCACGGGAGTATCGGTTTCTTTAAAGGCAGAAACTTCAAAATTGTAAATTATCTTCTTTCTTCTCTTCTTCTTTTTTTTTCTTCTTTCTCTTATATATAAAACAAAGTCGTGTTAGTGAGACCACTTATAACTGAAGAACGGCTGAACGGATTATGATGAAACTTGGTATAGTGATAGCTTAATAACATATAGGCTACTTTTTACCGCGGTAAACTGTTCCCGCAGGAAAAATGAAATGTATCGTATGTCGGAGCTTCAAGTACTCAGTGGCGCCATCTCTTTCGCCGTGGCGTCAACTACTCGATAAGGTACAGTGTGTATTGTTTCCTGGCAACACTGTACGTGTTGGTTTGCTCGGGTCCCTATAATGCACGACATTGTTATGCACATACAAGCAATGCACGACATCAGCAATGCACAGCATGAGAATGCGCGACACGTATTTTGAATTCCAATGACGCGCATTATTATGTCGTGCATTCTCGGCCCGGATCAAGGGTGCTCGTCTTGATAATGTACAGCATAACAATTGGAATCAAAACAAAGAGTGACGACACATTAAAAAAATAAAAAGCCACTAGGGATGGGTGATTTACTGATTTGATTGATTTTTTTTATTTGACGATGGTTGATGGTTCACGTTGCCTAACGTTCTAAGTACTGTCGCTCGCCTCGCTCGCTCCAAAAGGGTTCAACGCTTCGCTCCTCGCACCTAACCTTCGGGGTGGGCTGACTACACTGTACAACATCGACTCAATGCAATCAATCGTCTTTCAGAACAGCACTACCTAGTATCCAAGCCTCAAAATTCCGAGTCACCTGATTGGCCAACCAATCGGCAAATCACGTGATGTCGCCAAATACAGTGCTGTACATTCTCGACTCGGACGAGCAAGGTACAGCGGCGTATTTGGAGACATGTGATACACGCCCGTGTTGTGCAATCCAATGTCGCGCACTGCTGGTGTGTGCATTCCAATGTCGTGCGCTCTCGTGCCGTACATTGTTGATGTTGTGCATTGTTGGCTCCCGTTTGCACTATTGGTGATGTTGGCCAACACTGTACCTGTCAGTTGGGGAATGGGAATAGTGATCCAGCTGAGTCCCGCGACCTTCCCTAGATCGTCGGTCCACCTTATTGGAGGCCTGCCTCTCATGCTATTATGAATCTATTTCGATGACTACTGGACTTGTTTTTGTTTTGTTTTTGAAGTTCATTTTTTCCACAGTCGGGTTTTTTGATATATTTTTTTTTACACTTTTTAGTTACTGGCAACGTCGTCTGCCCTCATGTGTCACCATTCGGGTCGCTCCGAATACGTTAATATAATAACACTATTGCACCGTATGTAAAATAAACATGCTCGCGGCTAGCAAGGGCCACCCCCGCCGCCAGCGAACTTTAATGTGTATAGAAATACTACTAAGCCCTAAAAATGATGACACCAAAAGAGTCGCCGCGGCGACTCTTTTGTTCCCAGCAGTAGGTGATTTGAGTATCTGTACTAGACATGAAAATGTATTATGTAGAATTCAATTCAAGCAAATGTATACTTTGTCGCATAGCGATATGGTCTATAATCATCTTACACGCTTTGTTACTTCAGACTAGCATATCATAATTGCATTTGTTTTAATTCGAATCTCACATTTTCAAATAAATTTGTATGAAGTAATGCTTCTATACTTATTAAAGTTCGCTGCCCGCCGCACCTTAAGCTACTGTCACAGTGTACGTGTAAAATCCAAGTTATGCAGAAAACTTGATGAGAATGACTGAATGAGCCACTTATGAACATATGCGGCCCCGCTCCAAATTTCAAATGGTTATAGATCCTAAATGGTCAATATTATGATGATTTTCAAATACCTACTTATTCAATAATACCCCACAATCGTTGACTTTAAGTTTTTTCAGCACCGCACCAAACCTTAAAAGGTTATAGATCCCAAATGGTCAATCGAAATGAATAATGATAAGAGGAACCTCAATATGATTGTCAAATACCTATTCAATGATACCCCACTTAATATAGTTCGTCGACTTTTAGTTTTTTGAGCACCGCTCCAAACTTTAAATCCTAAATGGTCAATCAAAATCAAAAATGATAAGAGAAACCTCAATATGATTTTCAAATACCTATTCAATGATATTTATTGCCATTTTTTATTCTTTTTAATTTTATGTACCTACCCACTTACGCACAGTGACACTCGCGCAATCACGACGAATCTAATGACGTATCATTTATCATAATCGGTTGAGGCGTTCAGTAGTTACGAGCGGACAAAGGATTAGGATACAACACATTCAAACATACGCTTTAAACACATAACCCTCTTTTTGGGCTTCGCCGCAGTCGGGTAAAAATCGATTGCTTATAAATAAAAAAAAGAAAATATTTAAATTTGTAAAAATACAGTTTTCAAATTTTTTCCTTTGTATACACGCAATTACCCAGCTAGACGCCAAATTTAATCTTTCTAGGTCACCTGGAAGTGTGTTAGATTTTTGATCTATATGTCAGTCAGTGAAAAAAATGCGGATTTTCAGACGTTAATATCTCAATAACCGTTTCAGCTGTATTTATGAAATTTGGGGTTCTAGTTGATCTAAGGGGTCTTAATAAATAAACCAAATTTCATGTGTTTATGTTGAATAGTTTTCAAATTATGAAAAATAGGGGTAAAATTGGCTACAAATTGTTTGTGTGTTATAATCCACGGCTGTTACGTCGCCAGTTCCTTCCTTTTTCTTGGCTGGATCTTGGCTTCATACGCTGCCGCGTGTCTAGATCAGCCAATTGTGTGCCACTATACACATTCGGGTACAATACTACCTGCATGATTCAAAGGTCAGCTGGTAGCGAATGCCATTGGTATTAAACTCCCACTTTCGTAGAGTCAGTTCAAGAACCACCACCCTTGTCTAAGAGTACAAAAATCAATTTCGGACTAAAATATAGGTGATTATAGCGTGAGTAATAAAAAATAAAGACTTACCGGGTTTGTCTGTTCTCCCGTCACTTGCACGTCGTCGTCAGAGCTGTCGGAAACCCAGTCGAGTTGCAGGTCAGGTGCTGACAGTAGGCTGGTGCCTGGACCAGAGCCAACGCTGCTGGGTCCCGATGTGCCACTACTGGGGCCAGGTTTAGTACTACTTGTCTGTGTTTCCTGCATTAAAAGAAACGGTATCATAAACTGAAAATTTAAAAAATTTGGCTTGATAGGTAGGTATTCATTTTAACAGGAGATATTTAATTCTTATAAGATAGAAAATGTTGCAAACACAACAGAGATTTTATTCATAAAAGAATATAATTTTTTATTTACCTGACTTTGCTGTGCACTCCGACCCATGCTAGTACCAGGTTGAGGTGAAGAGGACAATTTCACTCTCCTGTCTCCAGCTGCATCTATTTCTTGCCACTTTCGTCTGGGAACATTCGTTTCAGCCTTTACAATAACATTGTCGTTTACTTCTATGTTACTGGATGGAGCTGATAAACCTGGCTCTGGCTTCATATTACACTGTTCTATTGGCTCTGTTTTCAAAGTACTTGTACAATTTGGTGCATAATTGCTCTCTGAGCTCATAATTGGTGGTGTGCTGGGTTCCTGCTTTATGTTTTGTGGCTGCGTGCAGGTTTCTTCTTTGATATGTGCCGCAGAAGTTTTTGAGTCTGTAGGGGTATTGCCACTGCTATGCGAGCATTGCTTTACAATTGTATAATGGCGGTGGGGGAAAAGATGGTTATGAGATCCATTTTGACAGTTAGAATTAACAGGATTATTACGACACTCAACATTTTGATGGGCGTGTGGGGGAACCAAGCCACCATAGCCATAGTTCACTCTTGCTGGACAGCCGATATCATGAAAACCTGAGCCATGACGACATTCTTGCTTTATGAACATTGTAGGAGCATTTTGAGTACTAAGGTTGCCTTGAGCAGGCACATGTGCGAAGCTTTGTGCATTATTTTGCCTCCTCCCTGGCAGATGTTGAGGCTGTGACAGTTGTGAGCTTCTGTTAGCATCCGCATCTCCACCAGCTTGTGTCGACACCTCGGCTTGATCATGTGGCTCTCTTTTTATATCAATTCTTTGTGAGGCTGCATTGGCCTGCATGTAATTTGCATTGGAAGCTGACACTTTAGCCTGATCTTGTGGCTCTCTCCTTATATCAATCCTTTGTGAGCCTACAATAGACTGCATGTAATTTGCACTGGAAATTGCTGATGGTTGGTGATAATCACTTTGATCTCGTTGCTTTTTTATAGGAATGACCACATTGTCTTCATCTTCAGAACTAACCACTACCAAATTTGAACTGGTTTCATTCTCTTTGGATCGTCTTCGTCTAGGAGAGATGTTTAGTATACGACTTGGTCGTTCTGGATTTGCTGGTATTTGATTAAAATTTATGTAGTCACTACTATGTGTAGATACTTGACTGTAGGTATTATTAATATCAGGTTGAAAGTCTTCAAATCCCCTTTGATTTATATCACTGTCCTGCATTTGAGCTAAGTTAGGTGGCAGGCCAAATGACATAGGGTGAGATAAATAACTCCTGTCATCATTGAGCCCCATGACATTGTTAGTATGATAAGGAGTGACTTGTATATATTCAGGAGCAGGCTGAGGTTGATACTGCGAGTAGTTTGGATAGTAGTACTCTCGCTGATGATCTGGTGGTTTTGGCTGGTACCGCATATTTATTTGGGGTAGCCGTCGACCCGTACCACTATAGTTGGCAGTACCATCCCCCGAAAGTCCATAGTCCAGAGAACTGGAGCTATCAGGCAAGGGTTGGTATTCCTCTGGGATTGGAGTACGGGACGATGCTGGATAAGGATGTGGTGTAAGATTCACTTCATATGATTGAGCTGGTATTGACAGATTCCCATAGTTGCTAGGTAGAAGAGGCATTTGTTCATTTCCAGCCATTGACATAACTTCAGAAGACGATGGAAGCACTTCTACGTCATCATCACTTTCAGCGAACAATGCATCACACTCCATGGTTTCATCTGTAAAACAAAAGTGGGATACAATGTGCACCACCACTGAGCCGCATACTAACTAGCCTTGTGCCATGATTGTTCATTTTTTTAATTTAACAATTTATTGCACACACAGAACATTAACAAGATACAATGACAAAAAGAAAGAACATGTATAAATGGAGAGGCTCTTTATGAGATTTCTGCCAGCCTAAAAATTGCAGACAGTGTGTAATGATATAAACTAAATAAACTGTAACATAATATACATAAAGTATAATATACGAATATTATCCTACATTATATTATATTGGATACATAAACATATGTACACATATATGTATGTATATATATAGATACTTATTTACTGGATCAAGAGAGAGGCAATGCTCCTTCACTCGCTTTTTAAAGATCGCGACCGAAAAGAAATAGGGACAAAAGTCGGTAGAGTGTAATGGAAATTTAAGAGTAAGTTGAATAGCAAGCAATGGATATTTTAAAAGTTTATGGCAAAGCTTATTTATTAATTGGTAACCATTGGTAGCCACTAACAGAGAAAAACCTAAATAAACTAAGAGTATGCCAGAACAACATGGAAAGAAGTATAATGGGAATAAAATTGAAAGATAAAATTAGTTTAAAACAGAACAGAACATATAAAAAGCAATACTAAATATAGAGATGTTTTAAAAACAATAAAGAAACTAAAATGGACTTGGACAGGACATATGATGAGACATAAAGGCGAAGAAATGGAATAAAATTACAACCGAATAATGGTACCCTAGAGAAAACAAAAGAAAGGGGGACAACCGATAAAAAGATGGGAAGAAGACATAGGGAAAGTGGCGGGTGCGCTGTGGTCAAGAATGACTAAAGACAGAAATAAATGGAAAAGTCTGGAGGAGGCCTTTGTCAGTGGACAATCTGGTGGATAAACGACGGCGAACAATACAACTTAAATATAATATATAATAAATATATAGGTTGCCGACATATCATAATAATAAAACTGTTAATCAAATTTATAATGTTAATTTTAAGGAAAATGCAATTTTGAACAAGTTTATTAAGTAGCTGCTCGTCTTTGGCATCAAAATAGCAGAGATCAGCTTAGTCGATAATTCCTATTATCGACTAAGCTGATCTCTGAAGTAGTGTTTGTGCTAAGGTGATTATACTTTTCAAGGGCAAGAAGTTATGGAGGAGTTTGAGGGAATGAAAGGAATTTGAATGGACTTTGTTATCTTGAGTAATTTTTTTTTAAAATTTAATTATCCACAAGCAGTCAACAGACTTTAATTGGATTTGTTGATGGATTTAGACGAGTATTGAGTAATTTGAGTAATTAAATTAGAGAGTTATCTTGAGTAATTTGATATATATTTTACAAAAATCAAACTAGCCGTGTTTAATCTACAGCAGTTCAAAATCAACTCTGAATTATGGAATTTTTTGACGTTTTATAATAATCTGTTTGACCAAGTAGTGAAAATGTTATAGTATGTTATATATTTGTAATCGACTCATAACGCCCTTTCATTTGATACCCCTTATGGTATGTTTAAATGATTTTTTTATTTCTATTTGTATGTCCATCTTTGTGACGTCATATCTCCCCCTCCATGGGATAAGGAAACGACAACGTCATTTTTCCTAATCAGGAAGCACCTCTATACTACGAAACAACTTGTCAGTATAACACTGTTCAGTCCTACGGAAATATTATTTTTAATACTTAGCATCCCTACGAGATGAGACTGGAGAATGCCAATAGAACATTTAATTTCACTGCATTAAAAGCACTACTAAAGTCAAGAAGAATAAGAATTGTGAAGTTTTTGTTCTCCATGGCTAAAATAATTTGTCATCGGTTACTTTTAAGAGGGCTGTGACTGTGCTGTCTGAAACCTGTGAAAAGAGTTAAGCAAATTATTGCTGTATAGAAAAGCTGCCAATGGCTTGTGAACAATGTGTTCTAGTACCTTTGACAGGAATGAGAGGATAGAAACTGGGCGAAATTTGGGAAAGGGAAATAGGGTTGGCAGTTTTAGGAAACAGAATGACATGCGCCATCTTCCAAGACGCGGGAAACGCACTAGAATAAAACGAGAAGTTAAATATATTATGTGTCAGAACAGATAGAAGTTCTGACAGGATGAAAATAATCATACGAGAGCACAAATTGTCATAGCCAACAGCAGTTGAAGTAATGGAGAGGACATTACAAGGGTGCAGGTAGCATCCAGTTCTCAAGACTACGCATGCACAGTGTGACTAGCCTGCTCACCAGGTACCAGGAATAACTCTGGTCCCGCTCAAACTAAGAGATAGGAGTTTACTGGAACTCTCTCTAGACTAGACTCGAAGACCTGCCGGCGGTGACGCAGACAACAAATATGCTTATTGCAGATTACCTCTAAGCTGCAAACACATAAGAGAGAAAAAAACTGAGGTATTAGCAAGTTTGAAAGTTCATGAAGGGTGCTAGTTTTAGTGTGGTCTTGTAAAGAGACAGGCGGAAGAGTGAAATATGCATTTAAAGCATTCAGATCTACAGAAGACTCACAGGATATCAACGATTTGCCAACCTAGGGTTTTGAAAAAATTAGGACTTGGGCAGAATTAGAGTCATCAACGGAGCCATGGATATGGCGTCTTTTTGCGTCTCTGCACATCCTGTTACAGTGATTGCACTTGATTTATAATAAGTTATGGTCAGTTGGCGACTTCCTGTTTTCTGTTTAGCCCTATCCCATTTTGTCATCGCATCTTTGATTCCACTTTGACACATTTGATGGGTGCATGCCGATTGTACAAGTCCATGATAGCGGAGTTAAGCTGTACCACTTTGCCATCAATGTTATTGCTGTCGAGCACAGATATTCAATGAGTGGAAGCTGCATCTTTCCTCAAAGCCTCGAAGACTATGCCCTTGAAACTGTGCAGGAGTAGGTATTTAGGTTTATGCTTAGGAGGACAAACTTGATAGAACAGGAAAATAAAGTCATGATAAGAGAATGTTGGTCATGTTTAATCAAAATTTTCTTAATAACAACAATTTTCTTAAATAAACTACCTACTTGCAAAAACAAACACACAAATAAAGCTCAAGCATGAGTAGCCAATAAACATTCACGATTTTGTACTTCACTCTATTTGGGGTGGTTTGTGTATCCATAATACTAGCTGTTCCCGCGGCCTCACCCGCATTTTATAATTTATTCGACTTTTTTGATCGGTTCCTAAGAGTCGTACATTGATGTAAAATAGTCTACAACCTTCAAGAATTGGGCTATCAAATGCAAAAAGAATTTTCAAATCTGACTGGTAGTTCCAGAGCTTAGCATGTTCAATCTCTTCAGATTTGTTATATTACTTATTAAGTATAGATTAAGTGGCGAGATGGTGGACTCACCTACTGACGGATGAGTGTCGGCAGCAGCAGAGGCATACACGGCGTCCAATATTGCGGCTAGAGACGATGGTACAGGAACCCACGGGGGTGGCGAATTGTCACTTTCGTGCCCGTGCTCATCCATTTTACAAATTTTTAAATCTTAGCATGATTGTGACATTAAAACTTTCATATGGGTGCCTACTTCCATTGTCAATGCCTCCATCGAACACTAGTTTTACAATGTGGTCACATATTTCACAAACGAATGAAGACTACGCAGACGCAGATTCTGAAGGTAATAATTATGTAGGTGTTTGGTCGATCTGACGACTGTAAATCCACAACTGATGAAATTTGTAAATAGGCGACATTACGACCGATTTTTTTTTTTTGTTTTTTGTTTTTAATGGTTTTTACGGCTCTAGAAACAACATCCTTTTGAGCCTATTTTAAGCTGGAATCAAACTATAGGACGTTAGGGCGTTGTGCACTATACGTTTCCGATTCACATTCATTATGTGAAAAAGACGGGATGTGAAATTCACGTCCTACCGTTTGAGCGTTTGTGCACTATACGTTATCGATTCACATTCAATACGTGAAAAAAACTGACACATTTTAAGTCCGTCTTGGCCATAGTAGTAATTTATGTACGCTTGTGCACTCATCCGTTAAAATCCGTTTCCGATTCATATTCAATTGGTGTTTGACATGTGTTTGATCCGTTTTTTGACGGATGAAGTATTTTGTTTTTGTAAATGGTTTTACGGCTTATGAACAAATCCCCTTTCTAAAACTTTCACTTCACTTTTTAGGTCCAACCTTAGTTTCATTCACAACATGATGGAGGCGGTGATAAGTTTTAATTTGTTTTTTAAGAAATAAGTGCTATTTTCTTGATAAAAACTGACAATTTATGCAGGAAATAATGTTTACCAGCGGATAAAAATAAAATACGCGTTCAGGGGTAAAATGTTTTAGAAAATGACGGTGGACGGACGGCCACTATTTTATAATAGTCTCGCAGCGGGACGCGCGGGCAGTTTACTCGTTTGTCGGGTACGGGCGAGGACCGTGGAGCCGGCGGCGACGTGGTGCGGTGCGGCGGCGCGCGGCTCGTGCACGTCACAGGTGCTGGTGGTCTCTGATGCGGTTGGAGACCGGGTTACATGCGGTGGCGCAGAGCGAGAGAAGTCTCGCAGCGCACCGCGGGACGTGCAGTGACAGTGAAGCGTCGCGGGTGCAGGCGAGGCCCGTGGGTCCGTCGATGTTGGTGCGACCGACTGGCGACTGGGGCAAGCCTCATAAATCGGTAGTGCGGCTGACAGCGTTGGACAAGGACAGTAGACATCGGAGTCGATATACAAATTCTTTGAAATTAGTGTTTTCTTGTTTTGTTTTATAGTCTCATGGACACATTAAAATGTATATGGCGTGTTTATAGCTTCTTCAAGGCAGATTTTGGCAACATTCAGCTAGTTTGTGGCAAATTCTCTATTTTCCCAATGGCCACACTGGAGGAAATCCGTCCGTCTTTTTCACGTATTGAATACGAATGGAGTGTAGTGCACAAACGGTAGGACGTGAATTTCACGTCCCGTCGTTTTCACGAATTGAATTTGAATCGGAAACGTATAGTGCACAAACGCCCCACCCCAAGAACAAGCCATCAACAACCCGACTAAAATAGATAGTGTTTGTTGAGTTTGACCCCGCCATATAAGAAGGGTCTTCTCAAATTATTGGAGTAGAAGACAAGACAAGAAAGACTATTGCTATTTCATGCTATATGCAAATCTATGGTAAAATAAAATCTATGGGCGCTAGCTACCTCCCTCTGCTCGATCTAAAGTGAATCTTATTTGCAAAGTATCATTCTTGTATTGTCCTATTTTGAGAGAACTCACTGCTCCTGTATGGATATTGGTTACAGACAGCAGTCTAGTCTACTACTCCATGAGTTTATTACTCCGTACTCACTCCGTAGGCATTATCTTCTCTCTGGTCTACTAGCCAGAGGAGCCAGAGCCTGTATACGTTTAGTAGTCTGTGCATCTCTGGCCAGCCTTGGACGTTTACTATCTAATTTGTGGGCCAGCCAGAGCCAGACACTATATCACTAATCTGTGGCCAGAGCCAGCTGGCTCTTGGTGGACGATACTATCTAATTTGTGGCTGGCTCTATTCGAACATAGGTAGATACTATTTATTTTGTGCTCTATCCTAGTCTGACGGTCAGTGTTGACAAAAGGGGGCGCAATGAAAATTACCGTATGACACACATCGCTCTTCCTTGTTACCTCCTTCCAGGTAATGTCGCTCGCTCCAAGGGTCACCAGTAACCGAACCTAACCTTCGGAGTGCTCCGCTGGAATAATTTTTTTTCCTCAGCGCCCCTTTTCTCCACTCCGTATTTTTTGTGTAGGTATTATATACGACAAACCTACCTATAATTTAATAATAAATCAATTAATAAATCATCACTTTTTTCATGTGAAGTAAGGACGTCACGCAACGATTGGCGCCTATGCGTTTTCTTCCCCGGCTGCTATACACAGCACGAGGAGGCAAGACTATGACGCCGCATCTGCCACTATTCATGCAAGGAGAAGTGGTCAAAGGCTTCGGAAGAGGATCAAAGGACCTGGGGTGTCCAACAGGTAACATGAAAACAGTTTAAAAATAAAATAAAAATTGCCTTGTTGACAGCAAGTATAAATTTTTACATGAAATATATTGGTAGGCACTTACTTAATTTATAGATAAATAATATACACATCAACAAAGTCTAGGGATAAATGTTTTTTTGCGAAAAATTATACAGTTAGGAATAATATTGTTGGAAGTGTGGTAGGTATATCATTATAAGCATAATTTCTTTGTAGTTGGCGAGCTCTGATAGTGAGCTTCTAGCAGAGTTTTGTAAAAACAGGTCTGATTGATGTTGTCATCCTGTATCTGCCTGATTATCGTTCAGCCACGAGATTACGCTTTATTGTTTCAATGGTGGTCGCAACATCCCGTTGAAAACGCGCGGCTTCTATATAGCTTTCCTAAAGGCACAAAGCATCTCTTGAGAAGTCAAATGACGGCGAGACGTTACGCCTTTAAACTTAAAGACAATCCAAAACTGTATTTTTGCGATTAAAATCAATAAAAAAGATAACCAAATCTTTTTAAACGGACTGGACAATTTAAAGAATTCCCTTACAAATTTATTTTATTATTAATATACATATTACTCGTATAGTATAAAATGTCATGGTCCGCCGGTCCCTTCAAATGCTGTTTACGGAGAGAGTTCCTGTATTCATATATGAATTGCATCAAGACCCAGCTGACTCTGAGACATTAACTCAAGTCATGTACCTAAGTATGAATCAAATTGGAATTTTTATAACCTAATGCCCAAACTGGTTTGCAGTGAGCTATGATATGATCATATTGTGACAATTATTCTAAGTATTCTTCTACAGCTAACTACTCTCTGGATGTGGTGAAGTCTTTACCCACTGGGCTGGAGCCGGGTGTGTACTATGGGTGGGCTCAAGTGGACTCCGGGGCTGTACTTAAAATGGTCGCTAACATAGGCTGGTGCCCTTTCTTTCAAAACAAGCAGATGTCAGTGGTAAGTTAATGTTGACTACTTTACTTTACCTTTGGCAGGTAATTGAAGGGTAATGGTTTCATGTCTCTACTGTCATTTACTCATCGGTCATCTTACTGTTGGGCAAAAGACCTTCCTCAATGTAGTGGCACAAATAACCTAGGTACCCCTATTTCAAACTGTTTCTGGACATCTCAAATCAAAACAATCTCATTATGTATTTAATAATTTCAATATATTTATTACGTAACTATAGGTCAACGGTTTATAATTTGCAGGAAACCCATGTGATGCACAAATTCAGCAGCGATTTTTATGGATCCATCCTGAGTATCTGCCTAGTGGGATATCTAAGAGGAGAAAAGAACTTTAGCTCTTTAGATGACTTGGTAGAAGCTATCAAACAAGATATAGCGAATGCCGACCAGAAGTTGGATCATCCAGATGCATTGGAACTAAAAGGCCACAGTCTCTTCAAACAAATAGACCAATGATGTAAAGTGCCCAAAAAAAAAGTGAGTCTGCCGCCACGCGCTACGCACGCAACTGAACCGGTGTGATATTGTGACGTCACCTATCGATACAAACAAATATCAAACCGACTGCCGCTATCCAGCTAAAAGAAAAATAAGACTCGTGGTCACACTAGTGCGGAAAAACCAAATAATCGAAATCATTATCATTTATTTACAATACAATTTAACTAATTCGCATGATCGGGGTTCTTTCCCTTTACCACAGAATACATAATACTACAAGCCTTTACTTTAAATACAATTCCCCATTTTCCTCTTTATTAGTTATCAAGTAGTTTACCAAAGATATAACGATTTGAAGGTGGTGTCGCTGAGGGCGCGCTCGCCGTCCCTCTATTTAGTAGTACTGTTATTTAAATGGCGTAGTCTCATTTCGTTTAAAAAAAAACCGGACAAGTGCGAGTAGAACTCCCGGTTCCGTACAAACTAAATGAAAGAAATAATTAGAAAATCGTTAATTAAAATTTGTAGTTGCGTACGAGAGACGGATGACTTGCTCATACGCAAAGTTAGGTTGTTGGTATAGGAAAAAAGTTTTTTTATAATGTTTGTTACCTACAAACTCCTGTTTTCAGATTTTTTCCTTTGTGCTATAAGCCCTAGCTTCTTCCCAAATTTCATGATTCTAGGTCAACGGGAAGTACCCCATAGGTTTTGATTACCAAAATACTCAAAAAATGCGGCAATATACCTAGGCCATATCAGAATTCTTCTGACTGCGTTGACTTAAAAGTTTGATTTTTCACAGCTCCAAGGGATTGTAAACGTGAGTAGGTACCTAATATTAATTTTAACTTGATGCCTCCCACACGTTCCAAGTGATCCTTGGGTTCCTTTTGAGGTACGGACCGCTAATAATAAATCTGAGTTTCGCCCTACTGATAGTTTCCTCTAGTAGCAGTGGTTCGGTTGACCGGACTAGGGCAACTTTGGGGTAGCAAATAAGTCCACGAGAAAACAGCGGCAATAGTCTTGTGAATTTAATCAAGTGGTTTCGCCAAAGATGTTTTACCTACGCGTAGCTACGTTACGATTAGGTGCTTACTTATTTTTTTATGAAAAGGGAAAATTTATTTTCTGTTACCTGTATTTACTACTTTACTAAGACAAATTTTTATATATATTCGTATCGTGGTAAGACACATTAATGTATTATTTATTATCAATATAAGACCTTGTACTATGTATGACATAAATATAAGGAAAATTGCAAAATTAAGGCTTCAGACTCAATTCCACATTGTTGTTTTTTTACGGGATTGTGATTATATTTATTCCACATTGTTTAATTTTTTAAAACAATTTTCATATACAATTCAACATTGGTTAAAATTTTTTCGTAAGAAAACTTTTTATTCTTCGTACGAAACTATTTTTTCTACTTAACCAGTTTTGTAAAAACAATTAAATTTTTTCATACGTAGTAGTACCAGCTATTCGGTAGTAGGTACAACCCAGCGAACCTTGTACAACCAAACATTCCCTATAGTATAACATAAGTCTGAAGCCAAAAATAAATTCCTTAAACTTGTGATATTTTTGTGTACACAACCCTATTCTTATAATGATATTCCTAAGGAAAATATATCTTTTAAAGTTAGTGTTTTTAATTTATTGGCTTCCATAAAGAGTCCCACCAGAGCAGGATTTAAACCTACGACGCCATTGGTACACGTGGCAATAAATAAATGCAAAAGAAAACAAATCCCTTCAAAAAGCCTTTATTTGAAATATTTTAAAATCTAACAATGGATAATAAGAATCCTTTTAGAAAACCAATGCTGTTTCAAATTACACATAAGTACCATGAAATCAACAATGTCATATTCTGTAATGTTGGAAACTTAAAGGACAGTGATTTCATAATGAGAACACAATAACACAACACTCCTTCCTTTTCTTTCCTTCCTTTCTTCTGTAAATAAAAATGCAATCTTAAAATACGGCTCTCTCCAGGAAATACTTCAATGTTGTTTTCTTCTAAACGAACATCCTGAAACAATAAATGTAGGTGTTAGTAAAATTCATTGTGGAATTTGATAATTTGGTGTAACACACGCAGTAGCAGTGTTTCTTTTCTACATTGCTACTGTTGTACACACTAAACATGCAAATACAATTTATTTTGAATGAAATCGCGAGCGACGTGTCAGCATCAAATCGCAGTTGCATAGTGAATAGGCACCTATTCACTATGTCTATACTATAGTCTGGACGCACGTCCAGACCGGGCAAGCCGCCGCGGCCGCGGCCCGCCTCGCGAGGCAGCGCGGTCGGTGTGGACGCGACAGGCGCATGCCGCGGCCGCATGCTCGGCCTGGACGCACATAATGAGTAGATTAGATTTCCTACTAATATTATAGAGGCGAAAGTTTGTAAGGATGGTTGAATGTATGTTTGGATGTTTGTTACTCTTTCACGCAAAAACTACAGAACAGATTTTGATGAAACTTCACAATTCACGGTAAAAACTTTCCTACGCGGGCAAAGACGCGGGAAACATCGAATTATTAATGAACACACAAAATTATTTATATAATTTTTTTATATTGGTTCTTCTCATTACCATCAAACTGTCAATATCCACTGCTGAACATTGGCTATCACCCGGGTCCTCTATTTATCTATAGGTGCTGTCCAACTACTGAGCTGAGCATGACCTTTTGCTTTTTCTACATATCCCAATTGAGAACCTCCTACAGTATTTCATTCTTCCACTTGAGAACAGTATTTTACTAGCAGGATAAAAAAGAAGGTCAACACTAAGAAGTCACAGTCAATAGCTGATTTGTTGATAAAGATTGTCACAGACCAGAAGTTCATTATGCACTAAAATTTATCAGACTATGGCAAATCCAAAAGAATGGTTATGATTTGTATTCAAAAAGTAATACTTTAGTTAGTCTAATGTAAAATTTGTTTAACTGATGTTATATTAACTGGATTTCACCACATTATTTTATGCAGAAGCATGACAACACACTGCACAATATTTTTTATGTATAGAGTTAATATCAAAATATTAAAAGAATACACAAACTGAATGATGTATCAATGCACAGCTGAAACAACTGAAGTTCCTACACATCCTAAGCAACTTAGCCAAAAAAAGCCTTAAAACAACAGTCTCTTGCAATAATAAATTGATATCATGTCATTATTAAGTGCAACAAAGCCTTGACACTAAGTAAAAGATATTAATAAGACACTGTAAAATGACTTTGCTGTACATATTTAGTTCAGACACCTTTGCCTTGAATGCCACAGGTTGTGGATCTGGTTCCCATTGCGGGCAGTTCTCATACAGTTTGCACTAATTAGTCCTGGTCTGGGTGTTGTCTCATTACTATAGATCATGGAATAAGTTTAGGGTTAGGGGCAAGCATCATTAAAGTGGCATAATTATTAATTATTTCCTTAGTTGTGCAACTTAGGGAAATAGAAAAAGTAAAGTTTAAATTTTTTTTTAATATATAGAAAATTACAAGCTTTATCAACCATTTTAATTATTGATCATCGATGATTCATCACAAATATAGGGTACACAAACAAAAATAGTGAAATTATATTTTGCAATACTACATGCAACTCTTGCACAACATTATTTCAATGATAACAAGTCATGTTCAAAAAGACAGGAAAGTATAAGGTATTTACTACACTATTATATATTAGCTATAACTCATCAACATGATCAGCCTGTTAACATCCACTGTAGAATAACACTGTATTTACAAAATCTAGGCAAAGGTAAAATCACATTGCGCAACAGCTTCGTGTTTTATAGAAAATGTGCAAATTGGTTTAAATACATAACAAGAACAATACAGAAAATACCAGTCAGTCTTAATAAATAACACGAGGGCGCAGCGCAATTTAACTAAACTTATAATAAAGATGCCAGTAACTTGGTATGCATGTTCTCACCGACCCGCAGAACTGACAAAGCTTATCTGTGTTCGTCAACTTCGTCACATCAGATTGCCACGAGAAATTAGACTAAGCACCAGCCGCAAAGCACAAAATTGACCAAGAGGCCTAATTACGGAAGAGTCCAGGAATCATTACTAACCACTGGCTTCATGTGATATTCACAAACTCGAAACCATTTCCTCAAAACAAAGCATTTAAAGTATTACCTTCCGTTAATCTAGCGCGACCTCCAGTGGGCTGACAGAGGATCGTAGAGCAGCCGGCGCAGACAACCACCCGCTGTGCGTGGCTGAAGACCGTTGTGATCTTGTAGCATCCTGGGCACTTCACATCCATGAAGTACGAGTTGGGGTGCGGCACGAGCCTCTTGAGCTTGTGCTTCCTCCGCTCGGACGCTGGCGAGGGGTGCAATAAATCCACTGCGAGCTGAAACAGTATTTAGGTTATCATTACAACCACTCACCGCTAACCTTAGCATACATACACACTGAAAGCTTGGTCGCGCCTAAATCACGTTATTTCTCTTTGTGACTTATTCTTTTTGACTTGGCCAAGAGTTCTGTGATTCTGTGCCATGCATGCATGCCATGTGTCGATATTGTATGCGCAATTTATACTCGAAAAGCAGTAGCAAAGTAAGTAGAAACGAAAATATTAGCGGATCATCTTGAAGGCCACAGAGAAATCAATACGGAAATGTAACAATGTTTGATTACAAGAAATAAGACGCAAAAATACACACCGGCATGGTTACAACTCAGATGCAGAACCGGAAAAGGAATGGCGTCCACTGTACCAAAAAGTAAGACAGCAAAACCATAAAATACAAACTTGGGATGCGTTCCAAAACTATGATTGCCCAATGAATCGCATCCGTTTTGGTGTCAAAATAAAGGAAAAGGATCTGAAAAAAGTATTAGAGCCGTTTAGAGCCTAGTGTAATTTATCTAGCGATTTCTTTACCATTAAATAGAACTTGGGCTTCTCTATGAATGTTGAAGGCTTTTTGGCGGGATTTTTACGACGACGGTTGTCTTTTTAATTAGTTTTACTAAAAAATGTATATTAAAGGTTTTAGTGTTATCTGTGATAGTTTTATATGCAACAAGTGCCTATTAAAGTGTATATTGTGCGGGATATTTAAATAAAAGCGTGTAAACGACTGTACTAGATCGTTCCAAAATATCCCTTGTTAAATCTTCATTAAACCTACTATCAGTTTAATGCGGACGTGAACTGTAGTGTGGTTCACCAAATGGCACTAGTTTTGCTTTTTGGAGGCCGTGCTGCGGTTTTATAGTGCCTATTTAATAGTGCCCCGTTTTTGTGATGGCCGTGCTGTAATCGCCGGTTTTTGAAGAAAAACAAACCAAATATGACTTGGCTGTATGGTCTATGACTTTTGCCTGTCTATCATTGGACGAATTCAACTTTATATGTGTGTCTAACCTCTAAATGACTTTTTGGCGGGATTTGGTCTGAGACGATTGTCTTTTTAATTTTATTTATTCTTATTATTTTATATTAGGCGCCAAACAATCAAGCAAGTTAATTAAAGTTATTACGTAAAGTGAAATGATGGCAGCAAACAAGCAATCAATGAGAAGATCATTAAATTACTTAATAAAAATAAATAATTAATTTGCATGTGTGTTTGGCGCCGATTCAAAATTATTTGGATTTACATTAGTGTAGGGAGCTTAGACTAAAAAGTTTCTTTTTATTATTTTTCGCTTTTCAGTTTCTTTTTTTCGACGGATTAGTTTTTTTGTTAAAAAGATTTTTTTTGTACTTAATTCGTGATTGTTCCTAAGGGAGCAAAGTCACTATTACTTACTCTGTGGCAAAGTATGGTCCCCGCAGAGTTTAATGGCGGCTGTGTGAAGTTTGCTGATTTCTGCGCAATGACTAATTTTGATTGCGCAATGATTAATACTGTCCCATGTATGGCTGGCATTGAGGATGATTATCGTCACTATGAATTGGATGATTAGAAGTCAGGTATGATGTAATGTCTACTGCAGCCACAAGTACCTAAGTGCAGCTCTAGCATCAATTGGTGCAACGCCTCTAGCTAATTGTAGAGAGGTACCAACGCGGGCTGTCTCTCTGGTGCCGCCAGAACTGTGACACCCTGTTCTGTAATACTATTTTAGGAATTTCCTGGAGCCGCTTGTCTGCTTATGTATACATATATACAGGGTGTAACATTTAGGGGCAGTATGGGGAAGTCCGAAACCACAAGAGATACGAAGATCTGTTCTTAGGAACCATAATATGTCATCGATTTTTGAAGATATGAAAAACTGCATTCATAAATTTAAAAAAAAGCTCATACACTACTTACTCCGGAATCGAACCTGGACATTTTGAAAAAAAAAAACTTCTATTATTTTATTATGGATATTTATTGTGTAGGTTGTAAGGAGTATGTTGTTGTTTTTTGATTGAGTAGGTTGTTGCTAAGAAACTTTGTATCTAAAATTAATAAAATGCCTTGTATATAATATTCTTTTAATTATTTACGTAGCTAAATGTTCGAATTAATCAACTCGTGTAGGTAACGATTTTGTTATTGCGTTGTGTGTAATTGTGTTAGAATGGCCTCTGGCTGCTATTAGATGTTCAGTGGTGTCCAAGCTTGTGTTGTGAACTTCATTTAACGTAACCCCACATGAAATAATCTGGTTAAATCAGACGATCTCGCGGGTCATTTGATAGGGCCGTTTGTACCAATACATTGTACTTTTTCCCGGAATTGCATAAAATAATTATTTACATCACATTCTATTGCCTTTTGATACAAGGTTTCTTAGCAACAATTACTGCTTACAACCGACACAACCAATATCCATAGTAAAATAATAGATTTTTTTTTTTCAAAATGAAAAAGTAGGCTATAAGTTATTCCACGATATAAGCTGTCAACTGTACCAAGTTTCACCAAAATTCGTTCAGCCGTTATTGAGTTTCCCGCGTGAACAGTTTACCGCGGTAAAAAGTGGCCTATATTCCAGGATTTAAGCTATAATTAAACCAAGTTTCATCATAACGAGAATCGAGAAAATGTACTTACTCTGAATGCTGACAAGACCAAGTACATCTGTTTCTCTATCCGTGACACGCAATCGCTTAAAAATGAGTTTCAAATTGTTGCTCATGAATGTCTCACTCAAAATAATGACAAATGCTCGTGCAAACCATTGCAACGAACATCTGCTATAAAATATCTAGGAGTTTGCCTAGATAAAAACCTTAATTTTAAAGAACATATAATATTGTTGAGTGGAAGAATACGAACATTAATTTATATATTTAAATCTCTTCGACACGTTGCTGACCCTAAACTTCTAAAACGAATATTTGCCGTTTGTCAGTCTTTGCTCACATATTGTATCTCTGCTTGGGGGGGTGCTCCTAAAACTACTCTTAAATGCCTCGAGATTGCGCAACGTTCTGTCCTCAAAGTTAGTACCTTCCGATCATATTTTTATCCCACTGTACTTCTATACAAGTCGTGTGAGGTGCTCACAGTACGTCAATTGTTTATTCAAAGTATTATCATGAAGCAGCATTGAGAAATGAGATACAATCCACGGCTGGAACTCGCAAAACGTAGGAGGGACGTGGTTTGTGATAGAACACATCAACCTCGTACATCATTCTCTTAAAGATTTTTTTGGCTTCCTTGGTCCTTTTATTTATAACTAGCTGTTGCCCGCAACTTCGTATGCGTGGATTTTGGAAGTAGGTATAGCTATCTCTCCTATACTCAGACAGCGTCTAGTTACAATAAAATTATGCGAACAAACGCGCGAACAAACCCGCAACCAACAAACCCGAACAAACGCGCGAAACGCGCGAATAAACCAACTAACCTACCAAGCGATCAAACGCGCGAAACGCGCGAACAAACGCGAAACGCGCGACAAACCAACAAAATAACCAACCAACAAACCAAAGGCGCAAACAAACGCGCGAAACGCGCGAACAAACCAACTAACCTACCAAGTGATCAAACGCGCGATACGCGCGAACAAACGCGCGAAACGCGCGAACAAACGCGAAACGCGCGAACAAACCAACCAAATAACCAACCAACAAACCAAAGGCGCACACAAACGCGCGAACGCGCGAAACGCGCGAACAAACCAACTAACCTACCAAGCGATCAAACGCGCAAAAAGCGCGAACAAACGCGCGAAACGCGCGAACAAACGCGAAACGCGCGAACAAACCAACCAAATAACCAACCAACAAACCAAAGGCGCACACAAACGCGCGAACATTCGCGCGAAACTCGCGAACAAACCAACTAACCTACCAAGCGATCAAACGCGCAAAACGCGCGAACAAACGCGCGAAACGCGCGATCAAACGCGCGAAACGCGCGAACAAACGCGAAACGCGCGAACAAACCAACCAACATACCAAAAGCGCACACAAACGCGTGAACATTCGCGCGAAACTCGCGTACAAACGCGCGAAACGCGCGAACAAAGCAACCAAATAACCAACCAAACACGCAAACAAACCCGCAACCAATAAACGCACGAAACGCGCGAACAAACCCGCAACCAACAAACCCGAACAAACGCGCAAACAAACGCGCGAACAAACGCGCGAAACGCGCGAACAAACCAACTAACCTACCAAGCGATCAAACGCGCGAAACGCGTAAACAAACGCGCGAAACGCGCGAACAAACGCGAAACGCGTGACAAACCAACAAAATAACAAACCAAAGGCGCAAACAAACGCGCGAAACGCGCGAACAAACCAACTAACCTACCAAGTGATCAAACGCGCGATACGCGCGAACAAACGCGAAACGCGCGAACAAACCTTAACCAACCAACTAACAAAATGCGCGAACAAACGCGCGAAACGCGCGAACAAACCAACCAAATAACCAACAAACCCGCAACCAACTAACGCGCTAACAAACGCGCGGAACGCGCGAACAAACGCGCGAAACGCGCGAACAAACGCGAAACCCGCTAACAAACCAACCAAATAACCAAAACCAACCAAAAGCGCAAACAAACGCGCGAACAAACCAACTAACCTACCAAGCGATCAAACGCGCGAAACGCGTAAACAAACGCGCGAAACGCGCGAACAAACGCGCGAAACGCGCGAACAAACGCGAAACGCGTGACAAACCAACAAAATAACAAACCAAAGGCGCAAACAAACGCGCGAAACGTGCGAACAAACCAACTAACCTACCAAGTGATCAAACGCGCGATACGCGCGAACAATCGCGAAACGCGCGAACAAACCAAATAACCAACCAACAAAATGCGCGAACAAACGCGCGAAACGCGCGAACAAACCAACCAAATAACCAACAAACCCGCAACCAACTAACGCGCGAACAAACGCGCGGAACGCGCGAACAAACGCGCGATCAAACGCGCGAACAAACGCGCGAAAAAACGCGAAACCCGCTAACAAACCAACCAAATAACCAAAACCAACCAAAAGCGCAAACAAATGCGCGAACAAACGCACGAAACGCGCGAACAAACCAACCAAATAACCAATCAACCAAACGCGCGAACAACCCGCAACCAACAAACGTGCAAAACGCGCGAACATACGCGCGAACCAACCAACCAAACGCGCGTACAAACGCACGAACAAACGCGCGAACACAAATGTTGGCCTCGGGTGGGAATGAACCCAAAACCTTTAGCTCAGTAGGCAGGGTCACCACTCGTGGTTACCACTCACCATCAACTAAGCCAACGGCCAGTCACTGTAGAAAACAAATCAGTAGGTATTCGATACCGAGAGCCCCTGTAACCGGTCAATATAGGGATTTTGTTACATCCTGTATGTCAGTCAGTCAGGGTTTATAATAAAAAACCTATGGTAGTTTGCAGAGTAGCCCTATCCTTTGAACAGGGCTCACTTGTAACACTTTCAAAAATAACCAGGCTACTCTGACCTGTAAGTTCATACAAATTTTAGCAAATGAGAGTTTTTTATTGCTGGTTGTTATTTCTCGGCAAATTTTCGAGATTTTTGTGATTTATTATGTTATTCCGGGATATACACTGTCACTATACAAAGTTTCGTCAAAATCCGTTCGGCGGTTTAGGCGTGATGCGCGTTCAAACAAACAAACAAACAGACAGACAATAATTTTAAAAACTGTTCTAACATGTTCAGTTGCTCATTTTAAGTCGCCCTGGTTGGTTTTTTTTCGAATATATTCAATGTACAGACTTTTTGGCTTTTACGATTTTATTATATGTATAGATAAGATAAACAAAACTCATTCGATCTACTCACTTAACACAAATCTTTGTAAAAAAAGAATTAATTGTTTGCTACATGATTTATCATATGAGGAAACAGAGGATCTTCTTACTGTACCCTCGTGAAATCAAACAGGCTTCGCTTCTAATTTAATAATTGTATTTGCAGACAACGTATATATACATAACACACACACGCTCACACAAACTCACACAGACTCTCACACATACACTCACACACATACACAAACTCACACACATACTTAATAGTTTAGATTTTTGGTTTAACTTTTTTTTATCTGTACTCTTCCGTATTTAATTGTTTTTGGGCCTATTTTTGGTTCCAAGGGGAGGAGCTCTGAAGCTGAATAACAGGCTCGCGCCTAGTTCAGCAATAGACGCTCAATCACTTGGCGATATTTATAAGTAGGTATAAGAATTCATGTATCATACATAATTGTTATACTTCTGAAATAAATTATTATTATTATTAATCCGTTTAGCCATTCTTGAGTTATAAATGGTGGTCATTTATATAAAGATTGGAATTTTAATGAAGTTTTTGCCTGTATTTTTTTTAGGTTTTGACTTTTTGAAATTTTAGTAGGTATTTGTTGTTATGATTGGGTATAGGTACCTCAAGTGGGCGCGTATTGTATGAATATTTCAAAGGTATACGTATTACCGTTAGTTATGGTACATACAGCCCGAAATGTCGTATATTTGGTTCCTTGTATGGAGACCCCCTTTAGATTTTGACTTTTTAAAATTTTGAGTATTTGTCGTTGGATGCGCCGCAGATACGCGTCATTTGTGAAAATTTTAGCTGCGTATCACCGTTGCGGAGTATACAGCCCTTCGAACATCGGACAGAGAGACGGCGTACGTAGCGAAATCAATAGGTTTTCGTTGCCGAGCGAAGCTCGAGAACGGAAACCTAATAAAAAGAAGATAATTTATAATGTCGACAGTGTTTTGTAGAAATCCGTACAGAGTAAGTGCTTTTGTATGATTTTTTTTTTCTTTTAGTAAACTTAAATTAAGTATTTTTATGTTTCTGGTCCTTATACTTCAGGACTTATGGAACGTTATTTTTCGGTTAGTGTGTTGGTTATTTAATGGTTAACTTTTGTCGGGTGTGGTTGGGATTAAATAGTTTATCAATAAATTTTATTTTTTCGTCGTCAAGTTAAACTTTAAATATAGGGCTAAATATGATATAGATTAGCAATGTTCAGTAAATGGCGTGACAGTAGGTAATGATGTTATAGTAAGTTTCCCATTTAAACATATAATAGGAAGAATAATAAATGTTCAGTAGGTGCGATGCGACTGGCTGAAATATCGAGGTGTTTGGCGCATACCCTTGCTGCGCCAAGTGGTATTGTATAACGAACGGCTGGCATTTATCAGCGCTGAATGGTTGAACGGGTGGAGCACGCCGCTTGTGTTGCATGTCATCTCAATAAGACGACACTTGGTTGGCGTATGCTCGATCACACTGCACTGTGCACAAATAAATAAAATGTTCACGACACTGATCGGCAATGATGTGTTGAGGATTCAGTTTCTATTTTCTAACACCGTGGTTGAGATCGATGTCCACTGTTGGACATGACGTCTTTCCAGGCAGGATGCTCCTAATGGCTACGATCGGCAGACCCTTCATCTATCTATCCGCTTCCGGGTACTTTTTACAATCGATTATCGATTTGTACTTTTACTAACCCATTAATACAAACCTTGAAAATGTATTTTTTATCCGTTATAGTTATACTTCCTCGAGTATTATTCAGTTAGTTACTAATGGTTAGGTAGGTAGGTATCACTTGTATCGTTCGCAGGTTTGTTTGTAGTGAGTGAATGATGTACTTAGTTTGAACAGTCGCATGCGCACGTCTCCGGTCGCGGTCAGCGTGTCCCTGACGGTTCGCGCCGCCCGCCCTCCGCCGCCCGCCGCCTGCTCCGTGGGCTGCGCTTGGCACTCGCACCGCGCTGAATATCGCCGAAAGATCTAGGTATAGCTTGCCGCGGGGAGGGCCTCGCTCGCGCGCCAGTTCCCCTCCGACCAGCGATGCTGTGCTGTCTCCGGAAATAGAGTACGTCCGAACTCTTTACATGCATCAGTGTCGCGCGCCGCCGCCCGCCGTCGGAGCCAAATCCCAACGCCATTAAATCGCGGTCAACTACAGAGCGCTCGTTAACTAATGTATTCTATCATAATATATTCTTAACTAATATTGTAACCGTAAAAGCTCTGGCTGACCGTGATTTAATAGCAACAGTTTTAACTCGGGTTGCATTTCTTGGGGAATGCGAGTCGCGTTGAGCTGCGGATGCGGAGACATAGTCTGTTTAGTGTAGATGTAAGACACGTCCATAGATCGCCGATCGGTGCGCGAGTGTGAGTGCAAATGACTGTTAGCCCGACTTAACGGGCTGAACTTAAACAAAATGTGGACCAAAAAATTTACGTTATGGAGGTTTATGTTGTGCATACTGCTCGCCGTGTCGGCGGTGGCAATCGCGGCGAGAGGTGAGTCCATGTCGGCCCTGCCCGTGCCCGTCCAGGCGCCGCACGGGCACGGCGCGCGCGCACGAGTGGGTGCCTCAGCTGCGCTCGGGCTCTGCGTCACTACACCGAAGCTATTTTCGGCGTAACTTGCGCTGAAATTATGTAAAAAGCTCGCGTATATGCTCTATTTTTGGCGATAGCCTTAGGCGAAGTTCTGTAATAGCAAAATGATCCACTAACCTAGTTATAATGGTTTGCGAATTGTATAGAAGGGACGGATGACCGAGTACAATTTGCTAGGGAGAGAGCGACGCTACACGCTTTCTATCTCACAAAGCTACGCAAATAGAAATACAGGGATTTGTCGCTATGCGTCGCCATCTTGTGAAAAATGATAGGATCGTGACGACATTATAAAGATGAGACATAAAAATGGGTCACATCATAACTGTTGTGTTATTCTGCTTACTTTTTAAATAAGTATAATACAGAAATATCTCGTAAGATAGGTATGACCGATTGTTCGAGCGACGCATCCGCTTTACTTTAGTCTTTTAGTTATAGATAACATAAAATCATCACTTATCGCCTCTGTAGCAGTCAGTACCAACCAATCAGTACTGTTAACCTTGACCTCTTGATGTTTCCAAACTTCTAAATTAGAAAAGATGTATAGGCTAAAAAATTCAAATTGAAGGACCATCTGAAAATGGTTTTGTATACCTTAGGACTTATCTATACAAATAAGAGTAGGGTGAGGTGAGTGGTGCTGCACTTATAATATCATTGGGCGAAAGCCAATCTCACCTGCTGCTTACCGATTCACAATGAATGTGGTTTGGACATGGCGATATATTTTTTAGTCAAAGGCACCTAGGTATTATTTACCCGATTGCTTCTTTATATATATCTCGTACATTACCCGTTTTGGGGTGTTTAGGTTTTATTTGATATTTATTATTTGTACAAAAAACTGTAAATCCTTGGGAAACCACCATCCGACATAGTTAAATGACTTAAACTTATTACCTAGTCCATTTACTCAGGTAACGTTAATAAAATTTGACCATTCTGAAAATGAATAGAAAAAGATATACATTTTGGCGTTTTGAGTATATTACGGGTATCCATCTAAATCTAACCATACTGACAAGGGAAGCTGACACGAACTATTGATTCTGACCACAAACATATTTTACCAACCACTTAATTATATCTGCCGAATGTCTGTGTGCCTCGGATAAATTACAACGGGAACTTCCGAACTTGAATTCTCCAAAATGAACGACCTTAACATACCTAATGAAGTTTATCCGGTTTTAAGCTCTGTTCTAACTGAAATACATACGAGTATATACCTACTATCGAATGTCCCGCAGCTTCGCTGATGGTTTATGCTTCCCGCGCAGCCTAAAACCTTGCAGTCAGTAATTTAAAACGAATGGGGTTGCGACGCGGTAAGACAACACCATTCGTACAAGCAACGGGCACTGTTAACACATTCGTAGAACGAATTTGTATAATAGTGACAATTGATTACCAACAACTTTAATATCCACGACGCTTGCCAGGCGGATTGGGTCAATCACAGAACACGGAAAAGCTCGCTACGCTCCAAGGGGTCAATGTACGTGCAATGTCACGGTACAATGTAGTTACATACGTACTGTTGCACGTATATCCGATAACGCCTTAATTAAAGTGTCCCTAAACGATCATGCTTGCATGACATGCAAATACAGTGAAGCAACGGCCAGCACGTAGTTTGCATGTCATGCATGTCAATCACTACAGCTAGACGGTCATGCATGAGTGACAGCACGTAATGCATGTCATGCCGCATGATCGTTGAGGGAGCCCTTTATACATGGCACTGTATGCAACGTCCCCTCGTAAATCCTCCTATTATCGACGACCTTCAGGTAGGTAGTGTTGGCACTGGGCATATAAAAAAAACTATATTCAAATTTCATAAATACTGGGTAATTTTTCGGTTTGTTTTGTAATTGTTGCTTCAGCCAGACTCAGACTTGACGAGACTGTATTTTATTTAATGTCAAGCCTTAAGTTTTATTAAGCCACCTGAGGATTATTTTTAAGTAAGTAGGTACTTACATATTGATTATGCCAAACTTGTAACCAAGTTTCAAATTACAATAATATAACAACAATTACAGAGCTTTTTTAAAAAATATTATTGACTCATTTTCCTACCACATGAGACTCCTCCACAGGACCACCAGGAGCCACTCCATCCGCTCCAACCAGCACTTTACATTTGGAGTTTTTACCCAGCTAGTCGTTGTACTCTTGGCGTCTCCATACCGTTAACGTGATGGTTGATTGCCGGAGCGAACGAAATGCAAAAAAGTAGGAAAATATGATTTCTCACATTTAAAAATTGTTTTTTTGTCAGACGGAAAAGTTGTTATCAGTGATGTGTGTTTAGGCCAGAAACTTGTATCACAAGTGGGCCGTGGTGGGAACTCCCTATGAAAATAATTCCGGGTAGGTATCCTGTAATTATGGGGGGATAACTCTAAAATACGGAACCTTACTTACGTTAATTGGAATTAATTTTGGACCAGCCGCGTTTAATGATCGCAGGCGTGGTGTCAGTCAGTCATTTAAATGTCGCTTTGGTGGTTAGTCTGCCGACTTCATGTATTGTGTGCGGGTAGAAGCTATTATACCAATATTCTGTGGTAGAAGCACCAAGAAAACCACAGATACATATATTTTATATTAGTAGGTAGGTACTTATAATGCACGGGGGCAGTGTAATTATTAATTAATTACTGTTGGTATAGGATAAATACAACTACATAAACACAATATTTTAATTTTAATTACAGATAAAGACATCAGAAGTTAGTACCTAAACTCGGAAAACTTTTTTTTATTTTTTATTTTTCTATGTAAAAAATTTACATGCATTAATCACTTGACACTGGCAGTATTGTTCCTCACGCACCCTAAGAGGAACCACAGTTGCCAATATATTAAAAAAAAAAAAAGAGTTTACATCATTGCCCTAAGTTGTGACGTAAACAATGACGAATACGTCACAACATAATATTCAGGAGTTAAATGCTTTATGAAGTGGGGAGGGGGGTTAACAATTATTTTCTTCATGCAGTCATATTTACTCTGAACTGCATAGTTGCAATTCCAATACGGCATGATCAAATCCGACCTACGTATGGCCCTGGCAGGTATATAACAGTGCGAACATATTTTTCAGTTACTTACATGGAATTTAACCGTTTATACGCGAAACACGTAACTTTTAATTACAGTTAATTAAAAGTTTCGTGTTTGTAATGTATTATCTAGCTAGCGAATATGGACTAACAAATGGTGTTCAGTAAGCGAATTTCATAAAAAATATAGCCTCATATTGGAGCCTCGAGGGGGTTTTTTATTTATAATTTATATTTAAGTTTAGTTTTAGTTATAAATAATAAGTTTTTTATTATTTGCGTTGTAATAGTTTTTCAACTTTAAAAACATCGCCAAACCCTCGCCAAAATGACGAAAAAAAGCTGATAAATTAGCTACCATCTTTTGTTTATTATCATGTGTTGTTTTCAGCCGACGACGTACCTTCAGAGTCGCAATGCCGTCCATACATCGAGAAAGCTCTAAAAGAGCTCGAATCGGGAGACGCGGAACCAGGTAAGATTATAATATATACATATAAAAAAAAACGGCTAAGTGCATGTCGGGCCACGCGCAGTGTAGGGTTCCGTAGTCTAGTTCAACAACGAACAACAACTAAAACAAGCTAAGTCTAGTTCAGCTCGTATGCAGTCCTATGAACCTAACAAAAATTAGCCCTTTACTAACTAACTAGGCAAACTATCATTAAGTATGTAGGTACCTAAGTAATAAAAAGTATGATTTTTTACTCAAATAAAGTGCGACAGTCAGTGATACGACAGATATTTCCTTTCTCCCTACTTTCTTCCTCCCTGTTTCCCTCTCCGGATATTTTCGATATTTCCTTAGTAGGTACGTCTCTCTCACACGCCCATCTCATTATTTAAACTGACTCTACGCCAATCTGAAAAGGGTTATTATAATTTACAAAAACATCCAGACTAGGACCAACTTCTACTAAGGTGTCGTTGTCCCTAGTGGAAATCGAACCCACGACTTTTGGCGCCCGACCAAACCACTAGTAGACCAACGAGCCGCATAAAATTTTAACTTCAATGTAATGTTCCACAAATTCTATCCCGAGTGCCTATTTCTCCTTGAAATATACGATCACGACTGAAGTTAAAGTCTGTGTTAGAAGTGTGACCTCACCGAGTTCAGAACAACCTCGGATTGACACAAATCGTGCTTGTTGTATTTTCTATTTTAACTGCGGCAGAGATTTGACGTCACCCATAATATTGTGTTGCTCTGTTACTACCTATAGCTTTGCGAACTATAGTTTCACTGTCACTAGTATAATAGGTAGTCAATATTACCATCGATAGCGCAAGGAATGAGAATATTTATTAGACACGTGCACAGGGTCTTAACGCGAATATATTTTTATTTAAGTACGTTACATAACCTAATGTAATCGGAGGTAAAGGAACACAAAACACTCGGACCTGAAACCACTAAGTATATTGTGAAAGGGCTGTAACTTCAGCTAGGTGCGGAGAATAAGAGATTTAGGGGGTTCTAGTAGAAGAGGCATTATACAAAATAGACTAAACAAAATACCCTGACTCGAAACTTTTTACATAGCATCACTCGATAACATATAAATGAACAAAACCAAGAAGGTTGAATGTAAGCTAATGTGTACCTACATACTGGGAACTTTTGTGTCGGCACATGTTTCTATACACCTTCACTCCAAAAAGAAAACAAACAAAACAAAATCGACTTGTAGACATTTGTGCCGCAACACAAGAGCAGTACCTATTATAAGTTACCGATGTGTACGAGGCTTTATATACACATGCAGCAATAAACACGCTTCACGTAAAACGCTACGGGTGTACCGAGTTCAGCCTACGTATTTTTTTTAAACAAAAAAGCAAGTCAACGCCATGCGCATATTAAATTCATTTTTACTCTTGTTCAACCAATCTCAGGGAACTTCGGATATGTACCCAATACGTACCTACTGTGAAGAGTAATCTTATTTACCAGTTTTTATTGGTATTAGTATTATTGTGTTCTGTTTTATTTTTTTGTGCAATATAGAGTATTGAATTGAATTGAAGATGTAGGTGACGAAAGCCAGATATATGTAATAACATCAGCACATTATCAGTCGTTAATGCAACAATAGTTAATATCAAGGTATAGGGTCATTGCCTAGAACGTTGATTGTCTATATTGTATAGTAAAAAAACACGATCTTAACGGAGCTCAGATAATCATTAATAGATATTGCGGTTTCAATGGTTGTCTAAAAACGGTCAAAGGTCAAACATCACATTCGCCGATACAAAAAATTCAGAAAACCTACCTAATACTAGCCGTAGGTTACAAAAAAATAGAAGTCACCATCACCATTATCATTGTCCTCCAAAATATCTTGCGACATGGCCGTCTATAATTAAACTCTTTATTTATAAGACACATACCGACAGTCGGGCGTCAAACAACCGTTCGTGTTGCTATTTCCTACGATCTTTATATTATACTGCAACCTAGTTTTTTTAAATTCTTGATGAAAATTTTATGCAATGACTAACATATGATTTGTCATATTTTTACAGATTCCGCAGAAAAAAACGATAGTAGTGAAGTAAGTGTAGACGACGATACGAAAGAAGTTAATTCAGCAGAAGATGGCGGAGAAACAACCGAGACGGATAGCAAGGAGAACGATACACCATCAGTGGAAGTAGCCGACGAACCGTATGTGCCTAGGGCGTCAGTGGAAGATGTAGAGGGAGGTGTTGACGACAACGAATCGAAAGAAGACTCAACTGTAGAGGGTAGGAGCGCCGACAGCACCGAGCAACAAGATGATGACAGCAACCAAGAAGATGACAGCAAGAACGAAGATGATAGTAATGAAAATGATGGACAGAGCAAGGTTGATGGAGGCAGCAAAGAAGAAGCATCTGCTGATGAACAGGCAGCCGAGGAAGGTAAATAATTACCATTTTTTACATGTTTCTCAAAAAACAAAAATCGGGATGTGAAATTAATTAATTAAGGTAACGTGTTTAAGGTTAAGTACAATTGAAACTAAGAAATAATTAATAAAATGAGTGTTATATTTTTTCTAGGAAGTGAAGAGGAAAAAGAAGCAGCTGACGCTACCACTGAAGATGAGGCACAGGATAGTAGCAATGAATCAAAGGAAGGCGATGACAACGATGACGATGACGACGACAACAAGGAAGAAAAATCAGATAAGGATAGCAGTGAAGATGAAAGCAAAGAAACTGAACTAGACACCGCTGATGACGATGATGGTAAATCACAAGAAGAAGCTGCTGATGCGTCTGAAGAAGAAAACAAAGAGCAAGAAGATGATGACGATAGCGAAGCAGATAATGACGATGGATCTCAAGTAAAGGCTGAATCAAAAGAAGATGAACAAGCAGACGACGATGGTGATACCCAGGAAGTAAAAGATGAATCCAAAGAAGAACAAGAAGAGGTCAAGGAAGATGACACAGATTCTAAGTCCAGTGAGGAAAAAGATGACACAGAGGAAAAAGAAGACGATGATAAAGATACTGATGACGGAGGATTAGAAGACAAATCAGGAGAAGCAACTAAGGAAGAAGAAGAAGACAGCAAAGCCGAAACCGAAACCAAAGAAGAAGAAGAAGGTCAGTCTGATGAAGCTGATTCCAAAGCCACTGATGAACAAGCTGATGAGGCAGGTGAGACCGAAGAGGACGATACAGACGAGGAAGAAGGAACACCCGAGGAAGATTTGTTAAATGTACGTACTGATTTTGTATATCATTACATTAGTTCCTTTCGACAGGCCATTATATTGCCATATAACACGCCAAAAATGTATGCCATACCTGGTTTGAAAATACAAATTCCATAAATTAGACATAAAATTTGCTTTTCAGACTGTGGAAATTCCCGACAATTTGAGATCTCGTGATCATATCCAGCAAATCCTTAGGCTAGATGAAGAAGCAAGTGAAGCCGAAATAACGGTAGAGAGATCAGCTGAAATTATCCTTAGAGATTTGAAGAAGTTGTACGAGAACTCTATTAAACCATTGGAAGGTCTGTACAAATACCGAGACCTTAGTAACCGGCACTTTGGAGACCCCGAAATATTTTCAAAACCTCTAGTTTTGTTTATGGGGCCCTGGAGCGGAGGAAAGTCCAGTATCGTAAATTACCTTACGGGGCTAGAGTTTACGGAATGGTCTCTAAGAACGGGTAATGTATATTTCTTTACCTAAAAATGGTCTAAATAATTTAACTTTTTGATAGTTTGCTACAAGGAAGCACATTTATAACATTAGGTGCCGAGCCATCGCCAGCGTATTTCAATATTCTGATGCACGGCAAGGACCCGGAGGTGCTCGACGGCACTCAGCTCGCGGCTGATTGGACGTTCTCGGGACTTCAAAAGTTCGGGCAGGGCTTAGAGGAGCGGCTAAGGGGCCTTAAGCATCCCAGCAAGATACTGGAAAAGGTAAAAATCTCTATTAATACTTGCGTTACGGTTGTTATTTCATTCTCCTAAGTTATGTTTACTTTTAGGTGAACATCGTAGAAATTCCTGGAATATTGGAAGTGAGGAAGCAAGTATCCCGTGTGTTTCCTTTCAACGACGCCTGCCAATGGTTCATCGATCGCGCCGATATAATCTTCTTGGTTTACGATCCTTCCAAGCTCGATGTCGGCCCCGAAACAGAAGCTATCCTCGACCAACTCAAAGGCAGAGAATCTCAGGTGATTACAATCGACATTTATGCAAATCTATGATTTTATGAGAAAATGTACGTACTTACTTGGTAGTGCGCTCGCCTCAATTTCATGAAATCGATGCTATTATTCAAACCAGAACCGGCCCGAGTTTTTCAGAACTCACGTACCTACGTTATTTGTCCATAACAGGCTTTTCGGTGTAGGACATCATTGTGAGGAATCCTGCGTGCGCCAGAATAAATAAGTCTTTATGGCGAGTACGTGAAGTCCAACAACCCGCACAGTGTTAGTGTGTGTTGGGATACATAGCCCGAGGCCTACTGTGGTACGTGTTTATAGGCTGGTGAATGCGCGAAGGGTATAACCAGGTGTACACTTCCCCAGACCCGAATAGTGTTGAACAAGGCGGACACCGTGAAGCCCGAAGAGCTGATGCGTGTGCAGAGCGCACTGATCTGGAACATATCCCCGCTGATGAGCTCCGCGCAGCCGCCGGTAATGTACACCGCGTCGCTGTGGTCCATGCCGTACGAGGCCGGCGCGCCGGTGCGCCTGCTGCAGGCACAGGAGCGCGAGCTGCTGCGGGACCTGCGGCAGGCTGTCGACAAGCGCATCGAGAACAAGATCGCCAGCGCAAGGAGATTCGCGGTTAGTGCCGTGATCAGCATGTTCATCATACTGATACACTAAGCGCCACCACTCGCAGCCTTCGATCTTCCCAACCCAGTTTTACACAGACCGCCTGAAGTTAAATGAAATACACATGGATTTAAAGAAAACAGACATATTATTCAAAATTGTAGTTATACAACCCACCACAGGTCGCAATTTTCTTTTTGTGTTCTATTAACGGCTTAAATGCACGGCATTGTATAAGAATTGATAGACAAAACATTGCCCTACTGTGTAGGTTCGAGTGAGAAACCACGCGAAGATGGTGGACTGCTACTTGACTACGTACTACAATCACAAGACCATCTTCGGCAACCGGAGGCTCATCTCCGACGCCATCATCGAGAACCCTCAGAACTACCACATCTACGAGGGGCTCAGCACGCTCACCAATATCTCCAGGTGATGACATTTTCTGTAACACGTCATCATCGGTCATCCTGTCAGAGTTTGTCTTTCGTTATGAGTGTGTTTTAAACAGCTTGCATAATTTAATTAGGTATCTGAATACGTAAGTAGGTATTCAGAGGAACTTTGGAAGGTGCAACTTGTAGACCACAGATTTTGATAAAACTTTACAGAATCTAGATTAAATACATCAGAATAACGCAGACTACAGATACCTACCTCGGGAAAAGCTGTTTCCGTGGGAAAAACTTTTCTACGCGGACGAAGCAAACAAATCATGAATGACAAAAGAAACTCCTTGTTGTTTTACATCGATGTTCCTCATACAACAAGAAGTAGTGTCATCTGTCATATTTCGACTCCTACTCCGTGACTACGACGCATTGGTGGGAAACCGACTAAGAAACTGACCTTTTTCCGCCAACTCACTGGCGACATTTGCGACGCGTCGTTGGCCCTGTCCTTACGCTAGTAAGTTTATATATTCATGCCTGTTGTGCGTGCGTGTGTGTGTAGGTACGACCTGCCCGACCCCGAGACGTACCGGGACTTCTTCCGGCTGAACGCGCTGTACGAGTTCCAGCAGCTGGCGGCCACGTGCACGTATTTCCGCGGCTGCCCCATCACGCGGCTGGACGTGGCCATCGCGTACGACCTGCCCGAGCTCGTCGGCAAGTACAAGAAGATGGTGGACACCTCCACGCCCCAGGGCATGCCCAAGAGTTGATGCCCCCCCCTCCCCCGAACGAACGAACCCCGCGCCGCTCGCTCTTACATAACACAAGCTTTTTATTAAACATCCAATTGGACACAATTGTTTTGGGCACATTTTGCATTTCTTTATAATCGGGCGTCATTTGTTATTATTTTTTTTGTTAAATTTGCATTTCTGTATTTATTGTTTAAATGTTATTTTGCTTAAATACTCGCTTGATCCTGTTTTTATGGTGAATGATGTGTCGGATGGTATAATTTTTATGTGATTTTCTTCGTGCGTTTATTTATGAAGGTAGAACGGTATTCGCAAGACAACTTCCAATTTCCTAATTAACACTGTCTTTTATACAAGTCTCAAAAATACAATTACATTAATCTAGTCATTACTATGTTAAAGTTTGTTAGTGAAAGTGTTGTTATTTATTTATTTATTGAGGTGAGTTCCTACAACACTAGGACTAATCCTATACTTTGCGGTCTCTGTCTTGAATATTTCTTTGTTAGATAATTTAATGAGACACAATGTGACTATTTAAGTAAAAATAAAACAAAAATAATTTGTTTTTTATTTAAACACCAGTAACAGCCTTTATGCTTTTCCTAAGCAATAGAATTTCATCCGCACTTACCTATTTCATTGTTGATATTTTGTTGGTCTATTAATCTCCCCACTGCTGGGGCTCAGGCCTACCCTCTCAACGAGGGTGTTCGGGCTATAGTCCACCACGCTAGCCCAGTGCGGGTTGGTAGACTTCACATGCGCCTAAGAATTTCTTCTTCGGCGTATGCAGGTTTCCTCACGATGTTTTCCTTCACCGTTTGAGAGCAGTCAGTAAATGTACTTAAGTTTCGAGAAAAACCCATTGGTACATGACCCAACCGGGGATCGAACTCCGGACCTTTCGATATGATAGGCCGCGTCTTATCCCCTGGGCCACTGACGCTCTCATGTCATTTTGTTGGTTATCTCTATCTTGAGTCTTTGGCGTCGCCAAGAACAACTTACCTACTTTATATTTAGTCCACTGCCGCACCACCAAGTTGTAAGGAGTTAATGTTGGTGGATGGTGGCCAAAGTGCTGTGCGGAATTACAACGCAGGAAATACAGGGAGTAACATTAAGATGGGGCACTATGGGGACGAGGTCCTAAAAAAAATATGCTTTGAGGAACCATGTCGTCGATTTTAAAGATATAACAAACTGCATTCATAGATTTTAAAAAAAAGCAATTTTAATTTTTTTTGTCTTTCTGTCTGTCTGTATGTATTCGCTAATCTCATAAACTACTGAACGGATTTTGTGGCGGTTCACTTCACGAAATTGGATACGGTTTTCACAGTTATGTTCCTGAAGGTCTAACTTAAAATCTGGTGATTTTCCTGTGATTTTCCCATAGGAAAATTATAACTATTAGACGATGTCTGTACATAGCAGAGATAGGTACCTACCTACTTCCAAAACCCACTCGGACGAAGTCGCGGGCAACAGCTAGTTATTAATAAATTTAAGTAGGTACCTAACTACATATATATTTTTAAGGGCTTCTTTCACCACTTGCTGATAAAGTCTCAGATACGCTATAAGCAGGTTATCTGACAGATAGCCTATTTTTTTGGTTTCACAGGTATCTGATTGCCTATATCTTATATATTTTATATAGTCTATCACACAGATTTATCTGATAGATTAGTTTATCTCTAACATTACTATCTGTAACAATATCAGGAAGTGGTGAAAGAAGCCCTAAATGTTCAATTTCCAAATTGCGAAGAGTTTTACTAAAAATATTTAAGAATGCTGTTTTTCGCGCTGTTTCCTTGTGGTCATCCCTAACCTGAGATCAGTATTCATGATCGCAGTCCCTAACATCAACGTCATGGTTACATTTAAAAATCAATTTAGTTACCAATACTGACCGGATTTCACGATAAAATGATTTAATGAAACAGCATGGGACATCTTCCTGCCCAAGATGGACCGACGACTTAAAAATGTGGCCATAAAGTACATTTTGGTTTCAGGTTTCTTAGACGCCGGAAGGGGGATGAGCAGATCTAAATTTATGTAGGTACTGCATACACATTACTTGGAACTGACTGGACGTATGGTCTTTTAAAAAATCCAGGATGTTATCCGTGATATGGGGCGGGGCGTCAAAAGATCTAACATATCTCCTATTCGGGTCAACCATATAAACAGCCCTAAGTTTTACGATTCGATAGAAGTCAAAATTGTGAAAAAGCTCCTGTTCAGTTCTATTTGTAAGAAAAATAAAACGTATTAATCAAGTTCAAAAGTTTAATGCCGAAACATACTAATCTATGGTATAATGATTGTTGTTAGTCGTAGAGATAGATAGTAGACATGCATACGCATGGACCTTCACATACAACTAGGTCCAAGGACTAGTATTTTTTATTTAAGTTCAAATATCTGCCAATATCACACACTGAACGAAAAAGAGAATAATATGCCAGTAAATACAAATTCCTTGGATATGACACTCCTTTAAGCGTATCCCAGCAACAAGCAGCCTACGGTGGCGACTTACCGCAGGCCGCAGCTTCAATAAGCAAACGCAGGCCGCGCGTGTCTGAAATCTCACATTAGTATTCCCGATCGCCGTCTCACATACATTGCCTAAGGAATACGTGTGTCTGGAATCCCCTTTATAATCGGATGTCGGTCTCTCTCTCTCACCTCACTTTGGCAGATATTCGCATTTAAATAAAAACATACCTGAGTACACTGACTTTTAAAGTAGGTTATATAAGTCACTACTAGACACATAATGACAGTAGGTTCTTCCCAGATTGTTATACGTTCTGGGTAAGTAACCACCTGTAGTTCCCCAAATCCTAAAATCGACTACTCTTTCTTCTCATCAATTACTTCCTCGGACTTCAGCTTTTCAGCTGCCGACAACTCTTGTAAATTTTTCTGGTCTATAATCAGTTCCTCGTTCTTGATATTGAGGTCTTCCGCGTCTTTCAGCGTCATATCAGAAATCGCCTTTTTCAGCAGTTCTATATCAGCGATGTGTTTCTGGATCTCTTGTTCGATATCTTCGCCTTCTAAATCATTGTCCTGGTCATCTTTAAATACACAAATGTCGGGGGGCAGCATAATAGGGCACTGCACAAACACGATTGTATCCTCGCTGAATGGATACGCGCATAATGTGTTTACGCATATAAGTATCATCTCATGAAAGCTTATGTAGAATAGTCTAACGTCCGACTTGCACAGTGGACACTCCTGCAAGTAAAATTTTAATTAAAACTGGTTTGGTAGTATTGTGAACTTCTATGAGTCCAGGCCGGGTCAAACCGAATGCAGCACGGTGCAGCACAGCACAGCGCAGCACGGCTTATGACGTTGTAAATGTATTGAATATTATGGGAGAGGACACACCAACGCACGATGCTGCACAGCGCTGCGCTGCAACGGTTTGACCCGGCCTTTAAAGTCTGCCCGTCATAAAGAGTTCTGCAACATCGACCATATTATGACACTGACCAATTAAGATGAATAAAATAGAATAGAATAGAAAAGAAATTGTATCACAAGCATACAATTCACGTGTGTTATGGTGGGAATATACAATCTTTGTGAGCCACACCCTAAGTACCTATGTGCAATGACCTCCCATACTAAGATTCGGATTTTTAAATATCGACCCTTCAATGCTGGAGATAGGCTTGGATTCGAATTTTTAAAATCCGTTATGTAGGTACCTATCTAATCCCCGCACACTTGCCGTACAGTATACGTTCCTGCCTGGCACAAACTAGTGTAAATAATTTTATTAACATCTTCGCCAACTTGGATTCTTTGTATGTACGGTCGACCTTACGTCAGGTCAGTGTAAACAAAACTAGTATATAGACCAGTTTATACTAGGTTAGTTGAGCAGCTCAAGGACACAGTGTTTCGAAGAAGTAAGAATACCTTTCCGAGCTTGTGAGGTGAAAACTATTTTTAATGGCCGACATTTTTTTTAAAGGACATTAATTGAATAACTATAGAACCAATATTAATTAATGGACCAAAATTTTACACAAACATTTTGTGAAGATTCAATTCACGGATTCACACTAAACGGCTGAACGAATTTTTATGAAACTTGGTATAATTGGTATTCAGTGATACTGGGGAGAGTAAAGTTACAGACATAGGCACCTAGCCGAAAGGATTAGCAAGCTGAAGTGGCAGTGGACAGGTATTACGTCTCGCAGAACGAAGGCCGTTGTTGGGCAGACTACGACGCGCGTACTCGCTGGTACGCGTGTTGTAGTCTGCCGTAGTCTAGTAAGACTCCGCCAGGTGGACCGATGACCTGAAAATGGTGGCCAGAAGCGGCTGGATGGAGGGCGGAGGACCGGACTAGACTAGGAGACTACTTCTGGAGTAGAGAATGCAAGTGCATTCTCTACTCCAGAACTAGTCTACCCAACAACGGCCTTCGTCCAGGTGGACCGATGACCTGAAAATGGTGGCCGGAAGCGGCTGGATGCGGAGGACGGACGACCGGGTGTGGTGACGTTCATAGGAGAAGGTCTATGTCCAACAATGGACGTTGAAGGGTTGATATGATAATTCAGTGATAGCTTTATATCCTGACCATGTAGGTAGAATTATAAATGTGCGTGCAACAATTTTTAGTAGGATACTTAATTACCCACCTACTATAAAATAAGTGGATATTTACTATACACCTACTGAACAAAGGAAAACCGTACTCTGTTAGAATTCTACCAATGTGGTAAGAGAGGGTTTGAAATTAACAATTTTATTAGCAACAACAATACTTACACTGGGAAACAGGTCAATGACTTCCATGGCACTTTTTAAACACTTAGCAAGTTTAACAATTATTAAGATGTTACGTGCCGTCGTCGGTCGCTACAAAAGAGTAATTATATGAAATACCTGGGTACCTAGTGACCCAGCACACCGCGCCTGCGCCGCGCCTCGCCGCCCGCCGAATCCGGATTGTATTGATCTCAGACAAGTACTAGAAGTCTAGCCTGAGGTATTGATTGATTATTTATTTTTTCGTTTTTTTGGTTTCCGAGCGCTAGCTCGGAAACGCAAACCAATTGCTTTCGCTACGCCGCGCGCCGTCTGTCTTTCCGTCCGTCCGTCTGTCCGATGTTCAGAGGGCTGTATCTCCGCAACGGTGATACGCAACGAGCTGAAATTTTCAGAAAAGACGCGTACCTGCGGCGCATCCAACGACAAATACTCAAAATTTTAAAAAGTCTAAATCTAAGGGGGGTGGGGACCCAAAAAAATAATTATACGACATTTCGGGCCTACCTAACGGTAGCACGTATAGGTTTGAAATTTCACACAATTCACGCCCACAACATAACAACAAATACTAAAAATGTCAAAAAGTCAAAACCTAAAAAAGATAAAGATAAAAACTTGAAGAAAAGTCAAATCTAACCACCATTTGTAACCCAAGAACGGCTCGACTGATTTTGATGAAACCTAAATTGGTACAGATAAAGCTTAAATCCTGGAATGACATAAAGGCAACTTTTTAACGCGGTAAATTGTTCCCGCGGGAATCTCAATAACGGCTGAACGGATTTGGATGAAACTTGGTACAGTGACAACTTATATCTTGGGATAACATAGGCAACTTTTTACCGCGGTAAACTTTTCCCGCGGGAAAAATATTTAATTTTGATGAAACTTGGCACAGTTACAGCTTTTAACCTGGAATAAAATATAGTGTGCTTTTCTTGCGGTAAACTTTTCCCTTTAATATTAGTGTGGCTAATTACTCACTTATTAGTGAGGATAATAATTATGAGCCTTAGTGCGAAACGCCGACCGCCGCCGCTGCTGCAGTGCTGAAACCAAGCATATATAGTAACCAATCAAAACCTACTTTTAAAAAAAGCCGACAAGTGCGAGTCGGACTAGCACACGGAGGTTTCCGTTCCGCAGCCACACTAATATAAGCTATTAATAGAAGCTTAATAAGACCCGCTGTAGTCCGAGTGGATTTCGCTCAGGAACGAAATGTTCAAGTTAGAATTTTGCTATGGGAAAAAACATACAAGTAAGATCTTTTTGTACACAACTGTAAAAACCGTATCCATTGGTGCAGTGGTTTTGGCGATTTTGTTGTTTGAATATGTTAATCGGTCACATTGAATCTCACAAACTATTTTACTTTTAAATTAGCCATTGAAATTAAAATTTGTTAGCAATTGTTACTAATATCCTACTAATATTATAAAGGCGAAAGTTTGTGAGGATGTTTGTTACTCTTTCACGCAAAAACTACCGAACAGATTTTGATGAAACTTGGTACAGTGATAGCTTATGTCCTGGAATAACATCCTTCCTACTAATATTATAAAGGCGAAAGTTTGTGAGGATGTTTGTTACTCTTTTACGCAAAAACTACCGAACAGATTTTGATGAAACTTGGTACAGTGATAGCTTATGTCCTGGAATAACATCCTTCCTACTAATATTATAAAGGCGAAAGTTTGTGAGGATGTTTGTTACTCTTTTACGCAAAAACTACCGAACAGATTTTGATGAAACTTGGTACAGTGATAGCTTATGTCCTGGAATAACATCCGTCCTACTAATATTATAAAGGCAAAAGTTTGTAAGGATGTTTGTTACTCTTTCACGCAAAAACTACCGAACAGATTTTGATGAAACTTGGTACAGTGATAGCTTATGTCCTGGAATAACATCCTTCCTACTAATATTATAAAGGCGAAAGTTTGTGAGGATGTTTGTTACTCTTTTACGCAAAAACTACCGAACAGATTTTGATGAAACTTGGTACAGTGATAGCTTATGTCCTGGAATAACATCCTTCCTACTAATATTATAAAGGCGAAAGTTTGTGAGGATGTTTGTTACTCTTTTACGCAAAAACTACCGAACAGATTTTGATGAAACTTGGTACAGTGATAGCTTATGTCCTAGAATAACATATAGGCTACTTTTTAACGCGGAAAAAGTCGCGGAGCGTCCGCTAATAACCCCTAAGCCTAAGTAATAAAACACCTACATAAAGGGCGCTGCAAGTTTTTCCCGTGTACATTGTACACGGGAAAAACTTTTGTATGCTGGCAAAGCCGCGGGAAAAAGCTAGTAATAAATATGGCTGAATGAATATAGTCACAAATTGTTTGCACATAGCTGACAGTGTTTATAGTCTATGTGTGCGTAAGCGACATAGTGTGATACAGACAGACCTTAGGTCTGTGATGCTACATAGAGATGTCCAAAAACTTGAAACTTTATTAAATAATGAACCATTTCTTGAAATTGACACAGCTCCCCCTTTGACACCTAAAAGTAGTCATTGCGCTGAAATCTGCCAACTTCACACAGCCGGTATTAAACTCCGCGGGGACTATACTTTGCTCGCTTAGAGAGGTGAAAATTTGTTTACTGCATACGATACGAAAGTTTTCTCATCTCGCTCATTATATGTCTCGATACGAAATATTGTTTATAAATATTTCATACAATTGTTATACAATATTGTTATTGTTGATACAATATTTCGAATCTCGGCATTCAATGTCGCTCGAAGGGAAAATACACTTTCGTATCTTGTTGCGTAAATAACTATTTCTATTCAGGGATCCGTTTACGAAGAGCTTTAAAGTGCTAATTTTTGTCACTTTCTACTTCTGTCTCCAACTGCAAAGTTGACTTCTGTTGGATTCTTTTAGGTTTGGTTTTTATGGGCTGGCGAGGTCTATTGTTCTCACAGAACCATTACTTACTTATAAAAATATTATAGGAATATTATATACTTATATAGATTATTATTAAAGGATTTTTTTTTTTAAGAATTATTAAAATATACATGACGCTTCGGTTCCCGCCAAAAGTAAAACTATTAGAACCGCCTGCTGGCCTCGGCCGCATTTTTGTATTTTTTTACGGCATTTTTTTTGTATTAACTACGACTCAGGGTCTGAGCACAGGGTACATTATTTATAGGGAAACTACGACTGGCCCCGCCCCGTTGCCCGTAATCACCCCGTAATTAATATACACAAACTAAATAGAGACACTACGCGTAATATATAACCTTTTTTTTTTCGATGAATTCGTCCAATGATGGACAGGCAAAAGTCATAGACCATACAGCCAAGTCATATTTTGTTAGTTTTATTTCAAAAACCGGCGGTTACAGCACGGCCTCCACAAAAACAGGGCACGACTTTAATGGTCGGCGATTTTCAATAAAACCGCAGCATGGCCTCCACGTAAGCACAACTAGTGCCATTCGGTGATCCACACTGCAGTTAACGTCCGCATTAAACTGATAGTAGGTTTAATGAAGATTTAATAAGGGACATTTTGGAACGATCTGGTAGAGTCATTATCACAGTTTTATTTACACTCTAATAGGCACTTGTTGCTTAAAAAACTATCACAGATATACACCAAAACCTACAATTACATTTTTTAGGAAAACTAAATAAAAACACATTGTGTGTCAACCGTCTCCGACAAAATCCCGCCAAAAAGCCCTTGTAATAACCAATAAAAAAGCAATTTGATTTTTTAAAAATAGTTTTACGGCCAGTTGGAAACAAGTCCTTATAGGCCAAATCGTAGTTTAAAATCACGAATACACGAATCACAAATACAACCGCAGCGCAGCACAGCCTCGAAGGCACAACTAGAATGCCATTCGGTGATCCACACTGCAGCTAACACCGCACTAAACTGATAGTAGGATTAATGCCGATTTAACAAGTGACAATTTAGAACAATCCGATAGTCATTACAAGCTTTTATTTATCTATCCCGCACAATATACACATAGGCACTTGTTGCAAAAACTAACATAACAACGGGTATTTAAAGTAGTTGATTGACTGACTTGACCTTGATTGACATTATTTGTTGTGGTTGATTGTTATTGGCTATTTTTGATTGATTAAGCGAGCGTATAATTTTATTTGTGAATTCAGGAATAAGTTTATCGTATTTTTATTACGCCCTAAAGTAATGCATACAGACCTGTCGCCGCATTTACACACCGATGAATGCAATGTGTTTATAAGAAAGTTGATGGACTGCCACACCGAGGTAGGCCCCTTCGTTGCATAACCTTAAAACCTGTCTCATAAAATATAGGTAATACTTCCATTTCATTGGGAGGCGAGGTTTAGGTTAATAAATATGTCATCATCATCACACCCTATTATCATGTACCCACTGCTGGGGATCAGGCCTACCCACCCCCAACGATAACGTTCGGGCCCTATAGTCCACCACGCGACCCCAGTACGGGTTGATGGACTTCACATGCGAATAATAATTTCTTCTTCGGCGTATGCAGGTTTCCTCACGATGTTGTCCTTCACCGTTTGAGAGCAGCCAGTAAATGTACATAAGTTTCGAGAAAAACGCCATTGGTACATGGCCCAACTGTGTATCGAACTTTGGACCTTTCGAAATAATAAGCCGTATTATTTATTATAGTTCAGTAACACTGTGCCAGTGAATTCAATTTCTTTTTAAAACCTTAACTGTCGGTTGATCAGGATGCCAGTGCCTATTGCCCTTCTGGACAGATGCACCGAGTAAATGGCGTGGTCAGTTTAACCTGACTATCCTGTTTGTTTGTGGAAAATTAGTCCTTAGCTACTAACGCCGTTCAACAACTATACATGTTTATTATTGTCTGGTTTCAGCATCCATTTAGAAAATTTATGGGTTACTGTAATGACTATGATCGAGATATGCGAAAGTGTTTGAAGGCAGAACGTATACGCAGACAAAAAGCTAACTTTGAGGAGTCCAAGAGACGCCAGAAAGAAATCCACAAAAGAATACTCGCTGACAAAGAGGCTAAGCTATAGCTTTTGCTAATAATGGAGTTCAGTATTTTAGATTCTATACCAGACTTGAATAATCTGAAGTCGTTTACTGATAGGTATTTCAGTAAAAGATATGCTGTAAATGTGAACGAAATTATGAACAATGATATTATGATCATGTTTCATTCCAATAGAATGGCTTTACTGAGCCTTGCTCCCAGTCATTTCTTTTTTAATAAGAATGAGAAGTACAACATAAATTTCAAAGTAGGCGAAGTTGATAGACTGTGTAATTCGGTGACAGGTAAAGGCAAGAAAGGTGGACAGGCATTAAATCCAAAATCAGTGATCTGTAAAGTAGAGTTTACAGATGGCACCAGCTTTGATGTACCATGCTGCATAAAGGGGACACTGGTTGAGGTGAATGAAGGATTAGTGAAGCATCCGGAGCTACTGAAAACATTAGCCGACTCAGATGGGTATATTGCTATAGTTTTATCAAGAATTGCAGGTTATGAAGATGCAAAAAATAAATTGTTAACTCATGAGGACTATTTAAAACTTATAAAAAGCAATACAAATGATTAGATAATAAATGTTTTGCAGTGGAAATTCATGCTGGCATGTACTTGTTTCTATATACATATTTCATTTTAAATAGAAACCACCATAGACCTAGATCTAAACTGTGAAAACCACACAAGTTCCAGATAGCATAATATGAAACAGCTGATCCACCAAATGATAATAATTTAAATAACTTGTAATAAAGTTAAAATTTAATGAATTCAGTTCAGATAGATGCCTGGTCTGTCCCATGGCAATGTGATTTATTAATTAATCAATGTCATTAATTTTTTGTGTTTACCTGTATGTACCTACCACATAGTAGTTAGGGCTGGTATTTAATAAAATAAAATAAACATCAAATTTAAGTTTTTTTTGTAATGTATGACATACATTGGTCAGAATCACCCAGTATATTTGATATCATGGCTCGACCACAGAGGAATTAATTGACTCGACACATTACATATCACCCATCATAAATAAACAGTCATATTTTTGCACCAAATAATTATTTTTTCTTTGTTCATAAAAAATCACGTTACCATCTCTAAACATGGTAACACTGCGTGGCGCAGGCCCACATGCATGCCACAACTGGGTGTTCGAGCATACGCTTGATGGCGTCGTACAATTTTGAACTTTTGCACACTTTGACCAGGCAAGTACAGTTCTATAATCCAAGTGACATCTAAAAACTGCTCGAGCACTATGCAGTTGTCTGTCTGCATTGACCCTTTCCTAATTCACCAGCCCAGATATTGGCACACCAGCAAATTGCTGCTCATCCATCATCTATCCACTCGCCCCTAATAATAATTTGCAAACGCTTGAGATCCTTGCCAGATGCGGCTGTTCCCAGCTGAAAAGCGCCTGGATATAGTTAAGGCTAAGACCTGCATGGGGTGGGAAAGATTTATATCGTACAGTGAATTTCATCAAGCTGATAATTTGTAAGGAATGTAATAATTTTGTTTGTTGCACCTAAAACAATTTCTGGCAATTATAGTATCTAAATACAAGGAGGCATAATTCATTACGTTATCACTAGTTTGTTTTCTTAACTATTGTCTGACCTTAGGCCTCTTATAAAGAGATACTGATAAAAAGTGTTCCAGAGTCATTTGGTCTCCCATTGACAAAGGTTCGTTTAAAATTCAAAGCAAAAATGTGCTGTGCAGGCTTAGGTAGAGTTTTGTTCACGACTAGACTACCGAATACGAGGGTTGCTATCCCGAAGGTCTTACAACTACGTTCATACAGTTCAAGTGATGGGAAGGCAACTAAAACACCGCTCTTTAACTTGCATACGAAGTATGGAGGGAAGCTTGTCGACTTCGCTGGATTTTTACTGCCAGTACAGTACTCTGATATGGGTGTCTCCGCGTCCCATTTATTCACAAGGCACAATGCCTCGATTTTTGATGTCTCTCACATGTTGCAAACGAATGTTCACGGAAAGGACTGCATACCTTGGTTCGAATCAATCTGCCCCGTTGATTTGCAAGGCATGGCGCCTGGAACAAGTTCTCTGACAGTGTTCCTGAACGCCAACGGGGGAATAATCGACGATTTGATTGTTACCAAAGTGAGTAATGAAGCATTATATGTAGTTTCCAATGCTGGGCGATTGGAGGTCGACAAGCAGCACATGCAAGCCACATCGGAAACGTTCAGACAACTAGGTAAAGATGTCAATGTTGAGTTTTGGGATGTAACACAAAGGGCTCTCATTGCAGTGCAGGGGCCTAAAGCAGCATCTGCCTTACAATCCCTCACTGACATTGCGTTAAGTGATCTATCTTTCATGACGTCGAAAGTGGGCTCTGTGGAGGGCGTGGAGTGTCGCGTCACTCGCTGTGGCTACACCGGTGAAGATGGCTTTGAGATATCCATACCGGCGAACAAGGCTGATGCTGTAACAGAGGCTCTGCTGCAGTCCAACGAGGTAAAGCTAGCCGGTCTGGGTGCTCGTGACTCGCTTCGCTTAGAAGCAGGGCTCTGTCTCTACGGCAACGACATAGATGAGTCTGTCACCCCGGTGGAAGCGAACTTGACATGGTTAATCGCTAAGCGGAGACGAGGCGAGGCAAACTTTCCGGGGGCCCAAACTATATTGCGTCAAATAAAGGAAGGCGTGAGTAGGAGACGAGTAGGGATACGGATGGAGAGCGGCGCGCCGGCGCGTAAGGATGCGCATCTCAAAAGTGCAGAGAACGCTGAAGTCGGCAAGGTGACCAGCGGGTGTCCGAGCCCGTCGTTGGGAGGGAACGTAGCCATGGGGTACGTCGCCGAATCGCTGAGAAAAGCAGGCACAAACCTGCTTGTCAATATCAGGGGCAAAGATGTCCCGTGCGTTGTGGCAAAAATGCCTTTCGTCCCGTCTAAATACTATGTAAAGAAATAGAATACAAATCGTTCTATTCAAACTTTATTTTTCTGATATATTTACAAGACAAGTAAACTAATAAAAGTATAAGTTGAAGCTAGTACAAAGTTTTCATTTCACTCTCAAACATATATACATTTAGAACAAAGAGGAGGTAAGGAACTTACTTACCACTACACTTTTCGACTACTGTATACAAACATACCTAATGGATTTCAATTCATTTTAGAAACTAGCTTTTCGGTCTATTAAAAATATAATGTAAAATATAAAAATATCAGGCTAGATTCTTCATAATTTAATGCAATAATTATGCATCAGATTCAGTAAAATACCCTTTTCGTTTTTAAAATATCTTAATCAAAAGTAGTATTAAATAAAGTATTCTGTGACGTAGGTAAGTAAAGTTTAAAAAAGTGGTACAGTGAAGTTTTGTTTTTACCTCCTCAATTCTAATTTAACACTTTGTATATAACAATAAATGAGCAATAATAATAAATAAATTCGACTTAATGAACTTACATGGTAGGTACCTGTTTCGTTTGAACGTAGAATCAAAAGGAATGTAGATATATGGGCGTTTTCCTTAATATAATACTGCTTGCTTATTGAAATAAGTATAACTTCTCTGTACTATATTATCACAGGTTCGTCTCTACTATATTAATAAGTATTACCAATCATTATTAAAAGATGCGATTAATATATAATAGCTAGAACAACTCTGCTCCTTGTGAAATATCAAGAATCTGTCAGTCTGTGAGTGAGTCGATAAACTACCACTGTTTCGGACGGGAAAGAAGTATTTAGTTAGATGTCTTAACACTTAACTATACAACCGCAAATCTAATCATTTAAAAGTGTCGTATGTACAAAAATCCAACGAAGTTTCTAAAAACGATTACCTTTTTTATCTACTTTAACACATAATGTATAAATGCACAGACTTTTTACTGTTTAATAATTGAACAATAAACTTTATATGTACCTAGCTATAAAAGAACTCAGTCTAACATTGTCATTTAGTTGTACTCAAAATTGTAAAATGCACACAGTAATTATTAGTTAAATCGCATGTAATAGTACATTGTGCAATAAGGGTAGTAAGTAGGATATTACTAACGAGAGTCTGTTAGAAGCCCGACGCCGAAGGCCGAGGGATTTTAATTACTCGAATTTGTAATACCCTTACTACCCGTCATGTACACAATATTTTTCATTACATTTGCGAGGAAATAAATACCTACGATATAAGGGAACAAATCTATTTTCTTTGACTTTGCTGAAATTATTTAAGTTTATTAAATTAAGTTACATTTAATTACCTTAATATAACTCAAGTTAACTCAACTAAGTTTAACTCAAGTTAACTCAAAGTTAACTAGGTACTCAATTTAACTTAATTAATTTAATAAACCAGTTCAGTACAGCCAGCTACATATTACAGCCCCTAGGGGTATAATATATGTACTGATTGTCATTATTCTCCCACGGGTATATATAGGCCATTGTGTTTCTGTGTGCATGCATATAATATAAGACCCTTAACGAGCAAGTGTGATGAAAACATCTTTTCCTACCATAAATAAAAGTCGACAACGGAATCCACTTGTGTGTACTGTGCTAGCGTGGAAATAAGTTTATTCACAATATATGTTTTAAATTTTTAGGACAAACGAACATCATCAATAATCAAATCATGTTTGATCTTACCAACATGTCTTAAAAGTCTAATAGACATCAGATTACTTCACTTCATGTTCTATTATATTCATATCACTCATAGTATTTTTATCATAATGCATTTTGTAAAAATTGCTTTGCGACACAATACTCTAACAAATACATCTCACTCAATTGATACTTGACAATAATAAAGCACCTGTAAGTTCGCTCGCAGAGGCATTTCATATCACAGTATTACAATTCCTCCGCTAGACACAACATCTCCTACAGGAGGGGGTCGATTATTTAAAAGTATTTCCTATATTTACGAATATGTAGGTAGGTGTTTTGTAACACCTACAAACATTTCTAATTAAGTACATAAACTTGGTCCCACTTACATTTTATATAAATTCAAATGCACGCTGATTTAATTCATACATACCGTAACGAAACTGAAATTGTAACGATACTGATACGTTACGAAATTTATCAGTTTCTTTACGGTACAACTATTCTGCATTTCACCCTTATACATATTCATACTTATATACAGTCGGTCTGAGAAGTGGTTCATCGGTGTTGAATCATCACCTTATGAACGGCAGTCGATAGTTTTTGTAGCGTTATTTTAGATATCGGTATCAATACAACAACGGTCCAAAACAACAACCATCGTTAACCAGGCCGCATCAATATTAAAGATACCAGTAACCTACTATAGACTGTCCTGGACAGCTTTAACATTTTCGAACACAATCTCGGATTTAGCAACTATCGATACTACAAGCATTTGTCTACGCACGAGTTAAGACCTCTACTTTCACACCTTTATTAATTTGTCTCGGGCTAAGGTAGCAGTAGAGACGTTCCAAAGGAAGGACAGTGGAAGAATGAAGAGGACACGGGAATTTACATACACACTACACTAAAACTTACACCTCTTCAAAAAAAGAAAGTACTGGACGGATATGAGTAGAGCGGTAATCGCGGGGCAGGCAGGCCTGCAGTCACAGTCACTGGTTCAAGTCAGGATCCTTGAACCTGTTTTGTGCGAGCTTCGCGAACTCCTCGTTCAGCTTATTTAATTTTTCTGTGTCCTGAAATGTTGTAAATACACTGTCGGTTACAAAAGCGTTTTCGGAGGTTGGGAGTGGGACGTGGGGTGAAAAGAAACACAAGAATATCAAAAGCTCCAAATTTCAACCTTGGGTGCAAGCGGTGCACCTTGCTTGTTTATTTAATCGTATGGCGTTTATTTATACATATGTCATCGTCATCATTTCACCCTTTTAGCGTCCACTGCTGGACATAGGCCTTCCCCAACGAACATCCGGTCCTCCGCTCTCCACATCCAGCCGTTACGGCCGCCTACTTTAGGTCGTCGGTCCACCTGGCGGAGGGGCAATGCAGGCTGGTGGATTTCACCTTCATTCATCATTGACATACACGGTGCTTTTCTTCACAACAAGCCTGTAGAAACCGTAACCAAGTTTCAAAAAACTCATTGGTTCAGGTTTGAATAGAACCCTAGACCTCATGAAAGAGTCGCGAACGCGATACCATTAATTTTTCCTTAACCATTTATTTATTCAAAAAGCCAGCCGCGTCACTGATGTGACTATTTTGCCATTAAGGGTTTTGTTTGTCATATGATTATGGTATTAGTGTTGTAGTCGTTGCGCAACAAGTAGGTAAATGCAATTACATCACAATGTTGAAACTGCTGCGCCTGCATCCTTTTCTCATGGTTCTTCTCCTCCTGCAACCTGCAGTTGACGTGAAAGTTCAGTTGATTCTGCAGTTTGAGGAAAATCTTCCTGTACTCATCCTGTATACGGTTCATTTCGTTGTTCATATAGGCATCCTTCTTCGCCAGGTAGTCCTAGAAAATGAGAAAAGTTTTCATTAGTTAGTTTATTAATATGTCTCCACTGTAGGGGCACAGGCATACCCACCAACGTACCGGCTATAGTCTAAATGTGCCTAGAATACCTTCTTCGGCGTATGCGGGTTTCCTCACGATGTTTTCCTTCACCGTTTGAGATAAGTCAGTAGTTAGAATTAATGTTGAAATTTAATGTAAACTTTATACATGGCACGACCGCGGATCAAATTGAGATATCTCGACATGAAATGCCGCGTTTTTCCCACTATGCCCCGGTGCTGTTTATTTCATTTAATTCATTTCACTCGATAATTTACAAATTTCCGCGGTCTACAAGGGTATGGACGTACTGGGTTTATCCTTTAGTCGCCACGTGCGTCATCCACAGAGACTGGGAGTGCTTCTGTTATCACATGAACCAATAAACGCTTTACTGTACCGTTCTTTTTTCTTACCACAAAATATGTAGGTATTAAAAGTAAAAACTATATCTCACCTTATAAGTAAATACAGTTTTCTTACTGTTCTTATACTTTTCTTGCAGCATGTGGTGTTCCTCCTGCATCTTCTCATACATCTGTTCGACTTGTGTTAATTTCGTTTGCAATTCTACCATTCTGTTTCTCATCGCTTGCCATTCTCTGGCACAAGTTGTTGTTTTCTGCTTCAAATCTTCCTTTTCGCATCTCCAAGCATCTTCTAACGAACATAATTTCGTTACTTTTTCCTTGTATCTTTCTGCTTTGAGCCTCCACTCGACTACACTGTCTTTAACTTTCTGACATTCAATTTGTAGTTTATTGTGCTCCTTTATTAGAACAGAGATTTCGTTTTCTTTTGATTCCAACACTTTTGTAACTATAGCTCTCTCTGACAGAATGAACTGTTTAAGTTGGTCGACTTCACTTACTTTTCTTTCTAGTAATTCCTTAAACTTGGTTATGACGCCGACCTGTGCGTTTTCCATTTCTTTTATTTTTCTCGCGCAGTTCATTTCTGCAGTCTTCATTTCTAATGTGAATTTCTCTGCTATTTGGTCTCTTATTGCTTTCTCCTTCATCATGAGCGCGGTCTGTAAACCATAGTTACAATCTTAATTGTAAAGGCATAAATAATCGTTTAACTATTGAATCGCTTATTTTGAAAACAACCAAAGTGACACTTTGTCAACGGGCAGTAACACTTTAGTGTAGAGCTTGGCATATCTACAAATTTGCCATTTTAAAAAATTCGCGAAACCGCGGTCACTGATCAAACTTTCAAATATCCATAGAGGACTTCAATGCAAACAAAACAACGAGATATGATCTGAAGTAATTATGTAATTATATACGGGACTTACACACGTATATAATTAAATGAATACAAATCGCGCAAGTCTAAAATGTACTATGATCTGAAGTGTCGAACTGTCCAAGATATGGACAATATTAAGATATGGAGCAGGCCGATCGGGCCTCTTAGTTATCCATAGAAAATATCCTACCCATTTTTGATTTTAGAATAGAATAGATTTATTTGGCACTCACAGGGCAACACATTACAATAAATTTATACTTATCTAACTTACCTATGTACAGTTAACCTGGGGGCCGACACTCCAGGTTGACAGGGTTTTTTAAGTGTCTGTTGTTAGCTTATGTATGACGCAAAAACCACTAGATAGATTTTAATGGGAATTTACGGCATTTCATCATCTCGATACGGGGTCTGAGGAATTCGCCAACTGCTGTAAACAGCGCAAGCAGAGCCGCGAGCAGGTCCTAGTGAGACGATAAACATACCTTGGCAGCGAGCGCCTCGTCGCAGTTGTCCACCAGCTGATCGATGCCGGATTGTTGAGGAGAGGGCACACCCCCCTCCCCCAGGCCCGCCGCCTCGGTGTTGGTACCGATCGACCGCTGCTCCTGCAGCTTTCGGAACCGCTCCATTATATACTGCTGGAAAAACTCCGCTTTGCCTTTGAGCTCCTTCATTAGAGCTTCGTTGCTTTCTTGATTCGCTGAAAAAATGATTTGTTGATGTTAAAAGCGACATCACATCACAACCCATACGCAGTCTAAGGCGGTAAGGCGCGACGTCAATCCCCGGTCAATACAAAGGTGGTTTTTCAAAACATAAATATACATTTAGAGAAACTGTGAGGAAACCCGGTACATTTTTACCCTGGCGCTTGAGTGGTGACAAACGTGCAACCAATATAATATGTGCTCATAAATTAATGCCATAACAATATATTATTATAACATACCAAACGAAGGGTACATGCAAAGAAAGAACGTGTTTTGTCAGTTTACAAAACTCTTCGTTGTCTTGTTTTAAAATGTTTCTCATTCGATCGATGGTATATCAGGTAGTGTAGAGTGAAAGGTGTAAAATGTTTTACAATTTTCTTTTAACATTGTCTGATCGAATGAGGCACATTTTACAACGCGACAACGTCGAGTTTTAAACAGACAGAGCATCTCCTTTTCCTGTACCCGCCAAATAGCAACAAATACGAGTAATTAGTAATAATAAATAGCACAGCGAATAATATAAATACCTTCACAACCATTCTCAGGAGTTTATAGTTAGACACTTACCTAACTTTATGCTACATTTACCGAGCTTTTCATCCAATTGACGTATTTGCTTCAAATATTTCTCGCACTGCGCACACGGCTCCATCTCTTTGCGCATAGCACTTGTTTCGTCTGAGAAAAAAATAACCGAATTTATATATTCTTACTTATTATTGTTTCATTGAAGTTCATTTTAATCAACGTAAATAATTGTAATTTGTAAATTTTAAAACTTAATCTTTGCTACGTAACTGTATAAATGTGAAAGTTTGTTAGTTTGGTTGTTAGTTGCTCAGACTATAACGGCTGAACTTGGTACAGTCTATCCTAGGTAGATTAACATTAGGTTGCTATTTAACGCCGACTAAGTCGCGGGGCGTCCGCTAGTTACAAACAACATTTAGAGGAAAGTGTTTTATTTAACATTAAATTTTAAATTTTTATTTTCACAAAACAATCAAAATGTTATTTAAGCAAAAATGTGGCTTTCTTCATCGTGGTCAAACTATTTAGTAGTTTACTAACAGCTGTACATGAGTTAAGTCCAGCCATACACACCCGCATCTTGCGCGAGGGTAATAGCTAGCTACATTGATAGTAGATACGATTGGTTTAGTATACCTACCTATTATATCCAAATCTACTGTACAACACCGTTGGAGATGTAAATGAATTTTGTCATACCTGCAAGATATTGGTTGAGCTTGTCTGTGAACTCCTTTTGTTTATCAGTGAACTCTTTTTGCAACTCAGATATCCTCTTGTTGGCTCTCTCCAATTCTTCTTTAGAGCATGTCAGTTCTGACGTCAGTTTCTCCATCTGCTGGCTCTCTTTCTCCATTCTCTCCACGTACTCTTTCTCCTGGCATTTGAAGAGTTCTTTCTCCCTTTGTATTTTTGTTTGCATATCTTTCATTTCTCTGGAGACTGCGTCGCGGGAACTACACGCCTGAAAATTACGACTTTGCCATCATCGTGTCGTCATAGCTTCGTCATTATCACCAAGGGCAACAAGCTACTTTGCATTCACATATTTTTATAAGGAAGAATATGGGCATTCTTGATTATATTATGTGTAGACCAATATATTTTCCCATATCTTTAAATACAAAGGACAAACTGTCTGACTGTCTGATCTATCAATGCACAGCTTAACCCGCAGGGCATTTTAAGGAAGGGTCTATGACGTAGGCGACCAGAAATAATTATTTAAAAACTCCAACGGATGAAGCCATTTTTTATGTAGGTAGTGTAAATCCCGACGATGTTACGTTTAAATCGTAGGTCCACAAAAAATACACTTAATACGGAAATGGACGACTACAGGTAATTTGTTATCCATTTCTGTATACCTGTATATTATATGGAACAGGGTGTATTAGAAATATATGTATACCTGCAAGTACAAGGTTTTCAGCTCCCCGTTCTCCTTGAGGGTTTCCTTCAGCTGCACGCTGTACCTCTCCAGTTCCCGCAACAGATCCGCGTTGGCTTTCTGCACTATGGAGGCGCGGCTGCCCTTCTCAGATTTAAGTTTGTCGTATTCCATTTCCATTTCAGTGTATTTTAGGTCGAGCTGTAAACAATGAAAGTAAGTTCCAAGCGTCAGCGTTCAGACAATAATATGTGGATTTCGTCATTGGCATGTAAAACTGCGGCAACCACACTGACATTAGCTCCGCGTTTCACGGATTGACGAGCTAATGTTGAAGTTTATTTATTTTTATATAAGAATAATATTCATGTTCTTAGCACCCTTAGAGGGTTTGTTTGGGAGCTGCACAATCCTCTTATGTTTACATTTATTGTACAGTATATAAATACATTTTCAACATTCTCATATTACCTGTACTATTTATTCTGTGACGTATGAGTAAGGGCTTGGAAGTCACGGATATAACTGAGAAAAGAGAGCAATGCAATACTTTGGTGACAACGTGATGAGAGGAAAGACGCAAGGATCGTCCTAGCTAAAGAATTTAAGAAAGTGGTTCTGGTAGAAGCACACGTTTTTTCTTCCGTGCTGCAATATCTACGCAAAATAATATCAATAGTAGAGAACGGGCACTTTGAGAAGAAAATCATCAGTCTTACTCTAGTAGACATCAATGAATTTCCAAATTATCGCTACAATCGCCGGTTAGTCCATCTATTGCTCCTAAAATATTTTCCCCAGGAGCAATACATATTAATTTATTACTACAATACAAGATGCTTTATAATGTCATTGACATTTATCACTAATTTCTGATAGTATTATCTCCTTGACGTTGATGTCTTGGTATAATCTCGACGCGACTGTTCAAAACTGCTAATGGGGCTCATACACGTAACGAGTACAGTGGCGAGACGTGCCGAGTGCTCGGTACATACGAACATTTTGACGAGTGCCTCGGCCGAGCAGAGTAATACATATTCACACTACTCGTTCACCCGACCGCTTTACTCTCTCTCCACTGTACTCTTTATGTGTAATTAACCCATACAGTTGTTTGGATAATGTAGTGAAAATACATGGATATGTATTGCTCCCGGGCGAAATATTTTAGGAGCAATAGATGGACACCACTACAATCGCACTTTACATACCGATTTTAGGTTACTCCTAGCCTCCTCGAACTCGGCTTGCAGCCGTTCGTTCTGCTGCTTATAGCTGTCCAGCAGCTCACTGTCGGAGTTGCTGCCGAGCAGCTCCAGCTTGTTCTGAAGAACGGCGACGCGCGAGTTGAGCTGCATCTCGATGCCTTTCTGCTCCTCAAACTTCGCACGCAGATCTGACTCCTGCTTGCGATGGTTTTCCAGCTTTTTGTCTCTGGAAAGTTCACAATTATTGTTTACTTACGACTTGGCTAATTATTCGAGCGTTTCACCTCCGTAGCCTCAAAAGTTAATAAAACAATCAGATTTTTTACCAAAAATAGACTCCTTTGTTAAAAAATATAATTTATGTACATCGATGACTTATTGATCCCCTATTTTTTTTTAATTATCCACCCAGAGGTGAAATATTGTTTTCAAATTGAAATAGGACCTGAATATGACCTCCCTCGAGAAATAGCCTAGTCAATAAAAAAATAATCATTCAAATCAGTTCACAATCGGCGTAGATATGATAACATACAACAAAAAAAATACAGTCGATTTGAGAACCTCCTCCTCTTTTTCGTCGGTTAAAAATAACGTAATGTAATTTGAATCTAAAGAATATTATTAGTCTTTAAACTTAAACCGAGCCATCAGTGGACGCAAATAGTAACAATATTCAAATAGCCGGCGATCGTGATAGTATTCTTGATCGCAGCAAATAACATATAATAATATTGACAGATCTGCAAAAACTTGGTTCACTTTACCTTTTGGCGACCTCCTCCTGTAACGTGGACAGTTTCTGCGCCTGCAGCTTGTACCGGCTCAACACATCTTTGAGGGTCGCCAATTTACCAGGCGACGGTGGTTCGCCTGGATTCCATAACAACCGTTAATAATTATTATTAAAATCGGAAATTAACATAAGACTGTTGTTACGAAGTAACCAAAAACAAATTAGTAGTCATACTGGTAATGTTCAATAGTTTCAACGTTTTCATCATACCAACAAGATTGCAACTTGAAAGTATTTAAGTGTAATAAAACAGTTCACAAGTTGTTTTATATTAGGATTCCCTTATTTTGTTCTATAGAACTACGTATGAAATAGAACGTATGAAACTTCATCATCATCATATCAGATGAAAGACGTCCACTGCTGGTCCCGCTTGTATGAAACTTGTTTCCTAATTATAATTTCTTCTCAGTTATTTATTATGATAGATAAAAGAAGAAGACTTATTCTGTGACGTCATATTCCACGGAATATAGGGAATCCTCCGGTTATTCCTAAGCTGATATCGTAGAACATAATAGAGTAGACGAGTTCTGTGGTTCGACGACTGGCGGGCGCAGGACAGGTCTATGACGCAAGCTGATTATTCAAAAAATTTATATTTGCAGTGGTCACAAAATCAGGTTGCTTCTCACCAAGAAAAGTATTATCCGGGAGCGATTCGAGCAGGATTTGATGTAGTGTAGTGCGCCAGTTGTCGTACTCCTTTTGATTGGCAACCAGTTTGTTCCGGCACAAAACCAGTTCGTGGGCCGTCAGTTCCAATTTAGACTGAAAAATAAGAAAGTATTGCCATTGAATATTGATTAATCTTTATACCTATGGTTAATAGTCAGCGAATACATAGCTAGAGAAATTTTAAAGGCGTTGGTAATGCCTTGTATTTCTAATAAATATTACAAACAATCCCTTAGGGGTAGGATTTCTTAGCGGTTGCGTACTTCACCTTGAGAAAGTGTCAAGTTTTTAGACCCAGCGATTTGATATTCTTTGTTTTAAATAGATTTCTACTGAGCTACGGACCCTGGCCGTTAAAAGGCTGATAAGCTTCAATTCTATAAATGATTTGGAACTTACACCGAGCTCTTTCACCTGCTCCCTGGCCGTGTTCCTTTCCGTCGTCAGCTGGTACACTTTCTCCTTGAGCCTGACTGACTCGCCGCCTACGAGCCGGCTCTGCGCCGCCTCCAACTCGCTGGCGAGCCTGTTTATGGTGCTCCCCTTCTCTATTAGAATGTCTTCTTTCTCTCTGTCCTTATCCATGCAACGTTTTTCCAATGCTTTTATTTCATTTTCCTGTTGAATTCATTATTAGTATGAAAAAGGGCCTCGTGAGTGTAATTTCATAGTACAATAAACTTTATTTAAGTCTTTATGTTGTAGACGCAACTACAGAGCTCCATTGTCAATTTTAGTGGGCACATTTATTAAAAAAAATATTATATTTCTAACTTTTATACAGGGTCACTGGAAATTCTAGTTAATTCCTTGAAAAGACGTTATACTAGAGGTCATAAATAAAAATTTGCACGAGCTTACTTTCTCCTCGAGTCTGTTTTTAGCTTTGACTAAATCATTTTGTAGTCTATCCACTTCCTCCCTATGCCTGAAAGTAAACAAAAAAAACAGTCAACATTGAAACAGTATTGCCAAAATAATGACTTTACGAAAACATAATATTTCATTACCTGTCCTGTTGTTCCCTGAAAAGCGCGTCAGTATCATGGGTGTGAGCAACCTGTGAATGTTATATGTTTAAAATAGTTATCCCAGTTTATAGCAATGAAATTATATTTATGTTTAGTGCATTTGGTGTTTCGTAAGAAATAAAACACAATTTAAGACTTGTGCGTTTGCGCGTACGGCACGACCGCTCGCCGCGATGTCTGTGATAGCAGTGCACTTCAGTGCAGTCAGTGCAGCGCAGTAGTGTGACCAGTGCGGCAATGCTGCCAGTTACTTGCTCTATGCAATGCGAGGAACGGGCGGGTCACACCGACCATTTATTATTTGTCTATAGGATGCCACAGTGCACAATACAGAATATTTGATTTAATTCGACCTCACAATATAGTTACCTACCTAGCAACAGTTTCGACTATTCTAGCTACTGATTATAAAGTCAGCGGTAAGTAACAATTACCAAATAAACATCTTTTAAGTCTAAACAATGACCAAACAGCGGAGCGCCAACACCTAGGAAGTGGTAGATAAAAGAATTACGTGTATAAACGTACTCACACTCGAGCTCACACATCACATACATACACACATAAATATCATGAATTTAAAAAAAAAGCTACTCCCATATGGATGAGTAACAAAATCATTTTAGGGGGTGCCAAATGTATATCGAAATTGATACTCACTCACACATTCTCATTTTCAAACTCCATATAAATTTGTATGAGCAACTTCCTCCCGCTAATCCGCTTCATTTGTCCGCACCCCCCTGATTTTGACACAGAATTTTTCATCGTTTCCCATACTAAATTTGCAAGATGCGATCTCCACAGAGAGCGCGCGCGCGACAAAAGGGGTTCGAATCTCCTTGATAAATATGCACACATAAATATGCGCATACAAACACACATCCTTTATTTTTTCACAAAGTCGCAGCTTGCGTGTTGATTTTGCCGAAAACAGTCAAAGATTGCAGACTTTCCATACTTGTTGCAGTAGATAAGGGTGTCGGGCCCGTTCATCATCCTAGCAGCATGCTCACGTCCACCGTTGGACATAGACTCCTCCGCCCTCCGCATCCATTCCCTACCGGCCGCATGGTAAAAGAAAATGGAAACGTTTAAGTTGACATGATAAAGAGACAATGACCTGCATAGTATGAAGCCTCTGTTGCACATCCTGAAGGCTGATATTCGCTGACCTCAACTCTATTCTCAATTGTTCTTTCTCCTGGTCGTTCTCCACCAGTTTCTCCGTTAACCCTGTTATTTGCCGCTCCAGCTCTATCAACTTGTGCTTGCTGGATGCTGTAAAACAAACAGTTATTTATTAAAAGGGACAAAACAATATATTTCTCCGTTCACCATTAACAGCCTATTAATGTCCCCACTGCTGGGGCTCAGGCCTACCCTCTTAACGAGGGCGTTCGGGCTATAGTCCACCACGCTAGCCCAGTGCGAGTTGGTGGACTTCACATGCGCCTAAGAATTTCTTCTTCGGCGTATGTAGGTTTCCTCACGATGTTTTCCTTCACCGTTTGAGAGCAGTCAGTAAATGTACTTAAGTTTCGAGAAAAAACCCATTGGTACATGGCCCAGCTGAGGATCGAACTCCAGACCTTTCGATATGATAGGCCGCGTCTTATCCCCTACGCCACTGACGCTCTATATATTTCTCCGTTTGCCCAATGGGATTCCCCTTTTTTGAACTAAAGAATTACAAAGTATCTAACCAGAAGCAATATGCAAATGGTACAATGTTACCTTTCCCCAGTGAGAATGGAACCACGGCCATATCTCGTAATGACTCATAACTTATGAGGAAAAAATTATTCAGCCAGAGAATGAATGGAGGAGGCCCAGAGTACCTCAAAAACACGACTGTTCATATTGGTTTAAGGCCGGAACGGAATTTCCCGTGGATTCGCCCGCGTAGACAAGTTTTATAGCCTATCTATAGCCTATGTATTATTCTGTTGTATACTGTAAAGTTACATCAAAATCGAATGTTCCCCAGTTTTTGCGTGAAAGAATAACAAATATCCAAGCATACTTTCGCGTCTATAATATTAGTAGGATTATTACCAAGCAAGTGATGAGCTTCTTGCAACGACAACTCGCACTTGTCCCGGTCGCTGACGGCGGCGGCGAGGCGCGCGCGCAGGCTGTCGATCTCAGTATCCAGTTTTTCCATCTGAGCCGCCATCTGCTGGCACTCCTTTACACGCATCTGTACATTAAAAAGTTCTTTGTATCAATACATACATATCTTCACGCCATACATACGTACATATCTTGACCCTGACGGGGAAGGCAGAAAGAACGGAGCGCCAAGTTTTGCAATCCTGGCACACCTCTTTCGCTTCGTTATCCATGTGTTAAATAACACCATAATACGCCCTACAGATAAAAGCGCGTGGTATAGTCCCCGCGGAGTTTTATGGCGGCTGTGTGAAGTTGGCTGATTTCTGCGCAATGACTAATTTTAGGTGTCAAATGGGGAGCTGTGCGGGTGTTCTCTAGAGACGCTCATTCAATTTCAAGAAATAGTTAATTGATTCGATCAACCGAATCAAACTTTCAAGTTTTTGGACATCTCTATGTAGCACACTATCTCGTTTACGAACACATAGAACATGAACACTGTTAGCAATGTGCAAACAATTTGTGACTATATTCATACAGCCTTTAAAAAATTCTGTGGGGACTATAGCCGGATCCAAAAAGCATCACTCGCTACCTGTGGATGTCGTAATTTGAAATACTGCGACCACCAACCCGTCTGCCCTGCGTGGTGATTAAAGCATAAACCACCCAAAAGAGAGAGATAGCAACGAGGCGTATATTGTACATGTTCCTATTATCGTCCTTCACTTTACTTTAGCTCGCTAAAATCGGTGAAATTATTTCTTCTAGGATCTCTTCGTTGCGAATCCTTCAAAGAAACTCCGAGCTTAACTTCATCATATTCGCTTGTAGATGTCCACTGCTGGACAACGGCCTCCCCCACGGATCTCCACGACGACCGGTGACGAACGAGCTTAAATTAATATAGCATAAACTAAACATAGTAAATTATATTGAATATGTACCTCATACATGACTTTGAGTTGTTCGTTGTTCATGTATTCTTGTTTGGCTTCAAAATTGTTGATGCCATTGAGATGACCTGCAAACGCAACGCATATTATAAAGAGCGGAAATTCCATATGTGTAAGTACCCTGACCTAAGTCAGGAGAACAATATAAAACCGTGCTTTGTATATATGCGCATGCTATTTCTTTTTTTGCATGACAGATACATGGATACACACACACACATACACAACTTTAATAACACATACTATTGCTTAGATTAATTTAATAGATTAATTCATCTACCTTATGTACTGCTTAAAACTATATAGTGCTAAGGAAGAGCGGGCTATCCTGACACAGGCAAAGCAATTTGCCCCCTGGGAGAGCCCAACGACTGATACTAATAATAAGTAACTCTTGTTATCAAAATAAACATTTATTTTATTTTTATTTTATGGATATTTACTATTTAATTATCTGTTTACTTTATTAAAAACAATTTAATAATTTACGAAAAAATAATTGCGCAAGATATCAATTTCGCATATGTCAACCTGTGACTCGCGCCGATTTCAGACTCACACTAATAAACTTTATATTATTATAATTTTCCCAACATTTTTTTTCGCTAATTTAATCAAATTCTTATCATGGCAATGCTAAGGTGCGACAAATCGCATTAGCAGAAATACCACTGTCTAGCAAGTAAAAATAACATCGAATAATTTGAAAATGGAAAGTAATAATGCTAAATACCACAGTATGATTAATAATTAATATGTCATACACTGCGCTGGTCATACAATATGTAATTCCATCATCAACATCAATCTTATCTTGTTATAGGGGGGTTTACACATTGACTCTCTCTACGAGACATTTTGTGTCAGTAGATTAGATGTTCATTCCATTCACAAAGTGTCTGGTGCAAAAAAGTTATTGGCAGCTTATAGTCCTCAGGTTTAGGGTTAGGTGAGCTGTACCCAGGAATCCAAGGACACTCATTCGTCTTGCAGCTAGTGCATTGCAATCGCATAGCAAGTGCTACATTGTTTCGCGGTCATTATCAACACATACTAATATCTGAAACTACTGAATGGATCTGGTATTAACCATTCATTATCAGAGTAAGGTATATACAATCCTACTCGACATGCGAAGTCAGGGCAGACAGCTAGTGCAAGCTGTAGAACTCCAACGCTTAGTTTTCGCCAGGTTTTATCATTTTTACTCGCAATTTAACTTTCAACATACATTACTGATAAACATAATACAGTTATACATATCCAGTTAGTTTCCATGATCATTCAGCATTATTATAAATACTATGACAAATAAATTAAAAATAATAGCATTCAGCACAAGCATTGCGGAAAGAAGTGCAGCCACGGGCAATGGCCAATTAATTAATGTGGTTATCATTATTCCTCATTACAACATCAATTCCTAAGTCACATATAAGAATTTGCATCGAACAAATGAAATAAGCTACGATGGTATTGATGAAAAAACTAAACAAAATATTAAAATAGTGTTTTATGGCTTAAATAAAATACGCCACCAGCCAGACATCAGAAAATTGCTGCTCGCATACGCCCTTAAATTAACTTTTTGATATTAAAATTAAATATGTAAGAAGTATACCTCTATATTCCTGATGAAAATAATGATTCTGTCCATCACCAGCTCCATAAGGGCTGTGAGGTAGTCTTAAAGCCTCATCTGGATGCCGCATGTGTGGTGTGTGATGATTTTTCTGCATATCATGCTGAGTCTTGGGGGTTTCAGAGCCATGTTGTATATCTTTCAGGTGATTTAAGGATTCGACATAAGTGGGTGGCAACCCAGACCGCGTTTGTGCCTGACCTATACAGGGAAACAGATAATTACAATTTGAGTTCTATTTGTATATCTATGTGTTTTAAAATGTGGTAGCCAGATTTGAATAGCACCACTCCCAGATGACAAAAGCATTTCCAGGACACAGCAGTAATAATGCACCAATGTCACCTAATTTTTGAGCTATAGAGCTGTCTAGAGCATGCTCCCAGGTGACTTAGTTTTTGCTAAGTCAGTAAGCTAATTTATAAAATTACCTTGACTATTTTTTTAGAACCCACACATTGACTTTTTATTTAAATTATAATTCAAATCTCACCCCCATTAGTATGTCCTGCATCTAAAGTAAAGTTTCCACTGCTGTTGACCGAGCTTGCTTCATCTTCATCTATCAGATCATCAAAACCATTTGCAAGCTTGTGTATCAACTGCAATCATAACAAAACCATATAAATTACTACAATAAAAGCGAGCCCAATCACATTATCATCACACCATTCAACAGTAGTGGTTTATAGGTTTTGATAAAGCTCAAATAGTTATCACATTGAAGTTGCAGTGGACTGGTCACATCTGTCAAATAACCAACTGATTGTTGAATGAACGGTTGGAATGGAGAAAAGGGGGCGCTGAGGGAAAAAAGGTGACAGTTAGCAGTCGAAGCACCCGAAGGTTAGGTTCGTTAGGTTACTGGTAACCCTTGGAGCGAGTGAAGCGAGCGACAGTAATTGGAAGGAAGTAACAAGGAAGAGCGATATGTGTCGAGTAATTTTTTCATTGTGCCCCCACTTTTGTCCACACTGACCTGGGATGCTTGTGTAAGGTAAATAAATATTTTTGTTACCTCTTCATTGCGTCGCTTCTCATCTTCTATCTCTTCTTGCTCCTCGAGTCTATCTTGAACGCTGTTGTTTATATGAATGCTGGCGGCACCTTGAAATAAACTCATCCCCGGGCCTTCCATGATTAATAATCTAGCAGAGTAAATTGTAAACCAGTTTTCTTTACCACAATTAATCACTGCCTGTTAGATTCTTGCATTATTTTGTTAAATCTTACATTTCCTTCTCGTCCTTGTTGATATACTCTAATCTCTAAAAGTCTATACCGTGTCTATAGTCTATACTTAGAAAAAGTTCTCCCTCTACGTGTCTATACTACTTTTGTTGTTGTTGTTGAACTTGTTGATTTGTCCTCTATTGAGGACGGGCAAGGGAAGCTTCGTCCATACAGCTGACGTATATTTCATATATGGAACACAATGTCAGCGGTTGTCATTATATCTGTATTTGTCTGTGCAATTCTTTAAGTTGATTAAAGCCAAGTTTTCCGTTGGTTTTGTCTTTATATGTATCAATTTAATCAACTTAAATTTTATCTAAAACCATGCCGGATGATCCTACGACTACTTCGACTGCGTCCACGTCAATGACGCGATATTTACGACCAGAACGCTTCGATATAGAACCAAGTGCTACTGCCTCGGGCATAAAGTGGACGCATTGGCGTCGCACATTTACCAACTTTATAGCTGCTGAAGAGCGGGCTGGTCAGACTGCGGATGAAATAAAACATCAGTTGCTGATCAACCATGTGTCACCGACCATCTTTGCTTTTATACGCAACTGTCAAAATTACGAAGCAGCTATGGACGTACTCGATGCGACGTACATTAAACCTAAAAATGAAATCTATATACTAGCCACACGCAGACAACAGCCAGGTCAGACGATTGCAGACTATGTTCGGGATCTGAAACAACTGGCGCACGAATGCAATTTCAAAGCTGTTACGGCCGATCTCAACCAGAGCGAATTCATCCGAGATTCATTTATAGCCGGCATATCTTGCACGAAAATGCGGCAGAGGCTTCTAGAAAATTTAACTCTAACTTTAGATGAAGCACAAAATTTAGCCATTTCACTGGAATCTGCTGAGAAGAATTCATTGTCTTATAATAACTGCCCTACTCCTATCCAATTACAAGCAGTGACCGACACACGACGTGTAAATCAAGCGAAAGAGAGTCAGAATCTATCCGCTTTTAATCCTCAACGCAAGCGGTGTTTTTTCTGTGGTGGCAATATACACCAACGATTTAAATGCCCTGCTTCTAATGCTACCTGTCAGTTATGTTCGAAGAAAGGGCACTTCGCCAGTGTATGTCGAAGCGGAAGCAACCAGTCAACTGTAAGTCAGAATGCTGTAACGTCGGACGTCGTCGGTACTACTGAACCTGTCAGTAGCATCAGTATATCTGCCGCTTGTCCTTCAAGCCTGAATAAAGCCACGATTCCCGTGACAGTTAACGAACTACGCGCTGATGCGCTAATTGACACAGGCAGTGCCATGAGTTTCATAAACATGAGATTGGCTCAGGATATGAATCTGAAGCATGTTAAAGTTGAACATTGAAAATAGGAAAATACTTTGGATAATAACGATATTTATTTGTATATGACAAATGTGACAGTGACAGACAGACATAGCTTTTTTAGTAAGATCTACAAACTCTAACATCCCGCTTCCTTTAAAAGATATAGTTATTATACAAAACTCTAATATATCCCGCCTCTAAACTCTTAAGTCCTGTTTTGCTACAGAGCTCCAGTAACCGAGGCTTGAAGACTGGTTTCGTTAGCATGTCTGCCAGTTGATTCTTGGCCTGCACCTTCTCCACTTTGATATTATATTCAAGCACACATTCTCTGATAAAGAAGTATCTAAGCCGAATATGTTTTGTCCTTTGATGGAATTCAAAAGGCGGATTCAGTGCCAAAATTGTACCTGGATAATGAATCAGCATTAAATCAAGCCTTACAAGCAGGCTATTACTCTAGCATCACTCAATCATATATATTTCGTAGAAGGCATTTGCTTTGCAACAATGAAGCTAGATCAGCACGTTTATAATAAGCAGCCTTTGCTCGTCGTGAATAACTTGTGTGCTGATATCATCATAGGCCACGATTTACTGAAGAATCACAAGACCTTGGAATTCAATTTTGGAGGCTCACGAGATGCATTGAGAATCTGTGTTATGGAAGCGTTAGTACCTCCTTCTTCTGTCTTCACGAACCTGACTCAGGATGTCAAACCTATTGCTATCATATCCAGACGCTATAGCGTGGAGGACGAGAGATTTATTCGTAAAGAAGTAACTAAACTGTTAGAGGATGGAGTGATCGAACCTAGTAAATCCCCTTGGCGGGCCCAAGTGCTAGTTACTGGAGGTACTACACACAGGAAACGTCTCGTAATTGACTACTCCTTGACGATTAATAGATACACTGAACTAGATGCTTATCCATTGCCAAACATAGAGTCAATGGTAGCGAATGTGGCAAAATATAACTATTTCAGTCAAATCGATTTAAAAAGCGCTTATCATCAAGTACCGATCCTGCTAAATGAAAGAATTTACACAGCATTCGAAGCGTGCGGCTCCCTATATCAGTTTACTCGAATACCGTTTGGCGTAACTAACGGCGTTGCCGCGTTCCAAAGGACACTTCAGTACATTATTCAAACTGAAAAATTAAACGGCACATATGCGTATTTGGATGATGTTACAGTATGCGGAAATAACAAAGAAGACCATGATGAGAACTTACGTAAATTCATGGACGCTGTTAGGAAGTACCGACTTACACTAAATGAAAAGAAATGCACTTTTGGATCCAATTCTATCAGTCTCTTGGGCTACACTATCCAAGATAACATTATTAGACCTGACAAGGAACGATTGAAACCTCTTGTAGATCTGCCTGTTCCTGTAGATACATCTTCATTGAAACGAGCTCTGGGGATGCTGGCCCATTATTCAAAATGGATTCATGATTTCTCAAATAAAGTCAAACCACTTATCAATAACACACGATTTCCTCTCGATAACAACGCCAAAACTTCTTTTGAACTATTGAAGGCTGATATTGCAAAAGCAGCTTTAGCGGCTATTAGTAATGATGAGACTTTTACTGTGGAGACAGATGCGTCAGAACACTCGCTAGCCGCAACCCTTTCGCAAAATGGTAGACCTGTGGCATTTTTCTCAAGATCCCTTTCTGAAAAGAAGCTAGCGCCATTGTAGAATCTCTTCGAAAATGGCGACACTACCTTGTTGGACGACATTTCATTTTAATAACGGATCAACAATCGGTAGCATTTATGTTCGATCAAAAGCATTCTAGCAAAATTAAAAATGAAAAGATTGAGAGACGGCGCTTAGAACTGTCTTGCTATAAATATGATATCATTTATCGTCCAGGAAAAGATAACAAAGTAGCTGATGCTCTTTCCAGAGTTTGCGCCTGAGTTTAAATTGCGCCTGTATTTAAATATACAAACAAATTATATGAATTGCATAATTCGCTTTGTCATCCAGGTGTCACTAGAATGGTACACTGGGTACGTTCAAAGAATCTTCCCTATTCTGTTGAGGACAGTTAAGTCTATGACAGCTTCTTGTCCAGTTTGTGCTGAGATAAAACCTCGTTTTTTACGGACAAAGGGCCATCTAATAAAAGCTATAGCGCCACTCGAAAGACTTAGTGTGGATTTCAAAGGTCCTTTGCCATCAAAAACTGAAAACAGATACCTACTCACCATAATCGACGAATACTTGAGGTTCCCGTTGGCTTATCCATGCAAAGATTTATCTGCAGCGACGGTTGTAAAGTGTCTAAAGGACCTCTTCTTTACCTATGGTTTTCCGCTATAAATACACTGTGACAGAGGAGCTTCTTTCATGTCCGATGAACTAAAAAAATTCCTTACTTCTCTAGGGGTGGCTACTAGTAGAACGACTCCCTACAATCTCCAGGGGAACGGTGAAGTCGAACGCCTCAACGGGACATTATGGAGAAGCATACAACTTAATCTGCGTTCCAAAGATATGGATACATCAGACTGGGAACAAGTCTTACCTATCGCGTTGCATTCAATCCGTTCTTTGCTGTGTACCAGCACTAACGCCACACCACACGAACGGATGTTCAATCATCCTCGCCGCTCACCTACTGGAGAGAGGCTGCCGACATGGCTCATGAGTCCAGGGCCATTATTATTAAAGAAAAACGTCAGAGCGTCCAAATATGACCCTCTAGTCGAGGAGGTGGAGCTCCTCGAGGCAAATCCGTCTTACTCATATATTAGATTTTCTGATGGACGCGAATCCACGGTTTCTAACAGGCAATTGGCGCCTCTACCTACCGCTCAAGATTCGGAGCAAACAGAAGATGGCAGCCATGATGATAGACTGGCACCTCCATCTGCAACTCAAGATTTTGAGCAAGTAGAAACCATAGACGGTAGTGTAGATATACCGGCTGACCAATTAGGGCCCTCTGTTCAAGATAATCAAGTCCCTCGCAGTTCCACACGTAACAGACGTCTTCCGGCCTATCTTCATGACTATACGATGGAGTGAAAAGGACGGAGGAGGTGAATGACGTATATTTCATATATGGAACACAATGTCAGCGGTTGTCATTATATCTGTATTTGTCTGTGCAATTCTTTAAGTTGATTAAAGCAAAGTTTTCCGTTGGTTTTGTCTTTATATGTATCAACAGCCCTGTCTTATTTTAAGTATTATTTCTTATATTTATTTATACCGGTGGTTACAGCACGGCCTCCACAAAAACAGAGCACGACTAAAGTTAGTCGGCGATTTTCAATAAAACCGCAGCACGGCCTCCACGACGGCACAACTAGTGCCATTCGGTGAAATCGGTGATCCACACTGCATCCACATCGCATTAAACCGATAGTAGTGTTGGCGACTGGCTGGTGAAGCCATATAATAATTTTATATTTTGAACTGAGGCTTTGTTCTTTTGTTTTTTTTTATTATTGTCAGTGAATTGCTATCGTATGGTTGTCTTTATAAAAATATTTTTTGATTCGCTTTGTTTTTCGAGTTTCTGTTGTAATTAAAGCTAGTCCATTGTATCGTTATACAAGTAGGTTTAGTGAAGAATAACAAGGGACATTTTGGAATTTTTGGAACGATCCGGTAGAGTCGTTACACGCTTTTATTTAACTATCCCGCACAATATACACTTTAATAGGCACTTGTTGCATATAAAACTATCACAAATATACACCAAAACCTAAATATACATTTTTTGGAAAACAACAAAAACGACAACCATCTCTGACAAAATCCCGCCCAAAACCCCCATTTTTGTTGAATTAGTCCAATGATTGACAGGCAAAAGTCATAGACCATACAGCCAAGTCTTATTTTGTATATTATATATATAAGGGCCTTGTATATTGTGCGGGATAGTTAAATAAAAGCGTGTAAAGGACTCTAGATCGTTCTACCAGATCGTTCCAGAATGTCCCTTGTTAAATCTTCATTAAATCTACTATCAGTTTAATGCGGACGTGAACTGCAGTGTGGATCACCGAATGGCACTAGTTGTGCTTTCGTGGACGCCGTGCTGCGGTTTTATTGAAAATCGCCGACTATTATTAGTCGTGCCCTGTTTTTGTGGAGGCCGTGCTGTAACCGCCGGTTTTTGAAGAAAAACAAACAAAATAAGACTTGGCTGTATGGTCTATGACTTTTGCCTGTCCGTCATTTGACGAATTCAACAACAACTTAACCTATAAACCACACCACACATTAAGTTTGATTCATGATCCATTTGAAATTACATTAAATTTCAATTCTTGCTTTTGTGTAGTTACAAAAAAAAACAAATAATGGCATTCAAACCTGTAACTCATGTACTATTCGATATGGATGGTTTAATACTAAGTAAGATAAAGGTAGTTTTTATACATTTACAGGAAGACTCCAGGGCTTATAGCATACCAATAAGCAGACCTCTGCATTCTGATCCTTGCCAAATTGGTTGGTTTAGGAAACTACGTGTAGGCAGAGGTTCTTACATCACTGCACCGAATCTCGAAAATCGTAAACCGTCTGGGCTGGCGCATCGACGCTTTGATTGAATATGATTACAATTTAATTAATTTAGGAAGCTCTTTAGAACATCACACGTTAGATACCGAGTTCATAATTTTTTTATAGATAGTACTTCGTGGTAGGTTTAACATACCTAAAGCGCTACTTACGAAAATTAGTATTTTTGAAGATATGAATTTTTCAAAATTTTGAGGTTAAGTCACTATATAGTGTACAGCTATCGCTTTTAAAAAAAGTCACCAAAATCTCTTGTGTCGCACCCTCTTCCACGTACTGTCGCTCGCTTCGCTCGCTCCAAGGGTCACCAGTATCCTAACATGCTCGTCGCTTCGCTCCTCGCACCTAACCTTCGGGGTGGTCTGACTACATTTCTGGGTAACCTAACAACCTAATAACCTAAAAAATTAATATCTTTAAAACTACAAATTTTCGCAAGTATCGCTTTTCGTATATTAAACCTACCATGAAATACTATCTTTAAAAAAACATAAACTCCGTATCCATTTATTTTGCACAGTTTGTGTTGAAATTTCTATAAAAACTCAATTTTCAAAAATTAATATTTTTAAAACTACATTTTCATAAGTAGCGCTTTAGGTATGTTAAACCTACCATCAAGTACTATGCCTTCCGCCACATTGGTACAATTTCCGTATTTGTACAAATGCATTGGAAGTCCAGATTCTTACAATTTTTAAATGAGTTTCCTCATTTGTACAAATTCTATAAAAAAAATTATGAACTCGGTATCTAACGTGTCGTGTTCTAAAGACGAGCCTTAATTTATTCTTATGATTATGAAATATAATTTGCTATGCTAACTTGAACAATTGTCTAAAACTTCAGATACGGAGGACCTGTACACAGTGGCTTTCCAAAATATTTTAGACCCATTTAAGAAAAAATACACATTTGAGCTGAAGTTAAAACTTATGGGGCTACAAGCACATGAGACGGCTCAACGTTTTATAACTGAATTTGACCTTCCAATGACTGTTGAAGAATTTATGGAAATAAGTAAAAAACAATTCGAGGAATTGTTTCAAGACACTAAAGTTTTACCAGGTAAGTGTGTCAAACTTTAGCCCTGGGGTTGGAACACATACATCATGGACAATGTTACAGTCCTATTGTTCAGATTTGACAAAGTAGGTAATTTCTATATCACATCATTCAAGTAACTAAGCAGGTGGTATAACCGTGTGTTAAAAGGCCTAATGTGTGACTTAAAAAGTCAATGCATATATGTAAAAAATCCAAACATCATAATTAGCTCTCAATGATACCTTTAGTCAGGTCATTGGTCCTGTCTTCAATCTTTCCGGGATCCAGCTTCTCATCCGCTTCCGTCGCCAGTTCATATGTATACATTTTATGTATACCTAGTTTTTGAGAAAGAAAATCATCAATTGTACTTCTCCATACATTACAATATTAAATAAGTCATTGTATGAAAGAGTAAAAATTCATTTTAATAATTAATTTTCATTTTTTTTTTAAATTGCAGTGTGATGTTTTGTCTTCTTTCTTGTGTTTATTTTAGCAATCTTACTTATTATTTATTTTCTTTGATAATTTCTGTATTACTAGCTGTACATATCCTTGGCTAGCCTATTTTACGCTATGGTAGTACTATTATCTATTCTGTCACTGGTTTTATTTTTAGGAGTACAACAACTAATAGAGCATCTACACAAACACAAAGTTCCTATTGGACTTGCTACAAGCTCTAGTGAAGACAGTTATTTGTTGAAAGTGGGAAAACATCACACAAAACTGTTTTCATTGTTCCCCTACAAAACATTTGGATCCTCGGACCCGGACGTAAAGAGAGGGAAGCCGCACCCTGATATATTTCAAGTTGCTGCTTCGAAGTTCTCAGATAAACCAAAACCCGAACAGGTAAGTCATTAGCAGTCTTTCCCTTGGTGGACATATACCTTCTCGCAGCTGCTTCACCTATGCACCAGTCGTTCTGGGTAGGTTTTTAATGGCTGCACATTAATTCCTCTGTGGCTGTACTTTTTATATCCTCATTTAAAAGCAGGGTTGCACTGGATAATTATCAAGATAATTACGTATTGATAATTATCGTTGATAATAAATAACGTGTACAAAAAATTGCGGGTATCCAAACACAGGCAACACTTTATGTTTTTACGCCACGATGTTAGGCGTGTATCCAAACGCCTAACGAACCTCAAAATAGTGAAAAAATAAACTCTAAAAGGCAAAGGGCAGATAATCAGTATAATTGTATGATTATGGAAATTATCACACAGATTTCCTATACAAATTTTAATTTTTAATGTCATTTTATAATAATAAAAATTAAAACAATACAAAATACTTTCATTTATAAGCATAAATTATTTACCCGTGGATGGATAATTATCAGATAATTATCCGTGAAAATAATTATCTTGATAATTTACAACCCTGTTTAAAAGATCACTTATGTAGGTACTTAGGTAAGCAGATTTTTTAGCTTTACTCAGCTCCTTTATTTCATATTGAGATTTTCGAAACAGCATCACAAACCGTGATTGGCACCACATAAAAATTTATAATCGGATTGTGGTTTACTGTGCCCACAAAACAGATAAAGATTAGCATTTTTTAATTTGATTAAATATTTGTTATAGTGCCTAGTACTAGAGGATGCTCTCAATGGAGTGAAGGCAGCCAGAGCGGCGGGCATGCAGGTCGTGATGGTGCCTGATCCTCGTATGGACAAGAAACTAACAGAGGAGGCAACCCTTGTACTCAACAGTATGGAGAAATTTAAACCAGAACTTTTTGGGTTACCACCTTTTGACAAATAAGTAGTTCTCTTTGGTAGTTTAGTTTATGGTAGTTTCAATATTTTTGTAGTTCCCTCCCATGACAAACTTAATATAATCATGCAGTTCTCCTACTTGGTATGAAATCCAATTCCTATACGAGTACATATATATTACAATTTTGTTCCTTTTTAAAAAATTCTACAAGAATTGTAATAATTTAGATAGCAATATTTTGTATTTGTTTCTGAGATTATTTGTTAATTTATTTTACACAAATATGTATATATAATGCATAATAAGGACTGTTTAGGTATTCACAGCTGTAAAGTTTAAACTACTTCTTGACATATTGTCTGCTAATTGACGATCATGAATAGGAAAAGGTAATTATTACGCAAACTGTCTGTTAAAATAAAACAGAGATAAGATACGGAGTGTTACATCATTCGTTATGTTCAGAGTTCACCTTCACGCGTTAATAGGTTCGTCGAGTAACACCAAACTGGTAGTTTGTACTTGTGGAAGTCGCGATAAAAACCACTTTTAAAGAACATTATTTGAACCGGCTGTGATAATTGTGGAATAAAAATGTTTACACCAGTGACACATGTTTTATTTGATATGGATGGATTGATTTTGAGTAAGTTTTACTTTTGCCAAGAGCTTATTAGTTTACCCGGTCTATTTTTAGAGAATCTAATTTTGTTGCCGCGATACTGGTGTGAAAGTGCGCGTTGACTTAAGAGTTCGTTAGTTGTATAAATAATTGACACATAACGTGTTCTATAGATGAATTATAGCTATCTAATGCAGAAGTTTACATTGTTCTAAATTCTATTTATCCACCTCTGTTGGTCTCCAGAAATTTCTAGTCAGTTCTGTTCCTTACTTTTTGCCTCCTGCGAACCTTTCATGTCATCTTCCCATCTACAGTATTGTCCTCTTTCTTTTTCCATTTCTTGGGTACCATTCTACTATATCCCTAGTCTATTTTTCTATCTATTGTCTAATTATGTGTCCCACGATCTATATTTATTATTAATAATGCAAATGGTCCGCGCTAAAAATCGTTTGATAATCTAGGACATAAGCTATCACTGTACCTACTTTCATCACAATCCGATCAGGCGTTTTAGCGTTGAGTAACTACCATCTCATTACTTATAAGGTTTTTCTTTCGAAATAAGTATTAACCTACAGCGACGTAATGTTTCGCAATCTACAAGTATTGATATGGAATATCTATCAAGGTGTAAAGTTTAATTAACTTAAATATTAAACATATATTATTTAAATATTAAATTAATTAATTTAATTTGGATTAACACGTAGGATTACCGAAGGGTTTATTGCCTTTCATAATATGGAGAGACGATTTTCAGACACAGAGGACTTGTACACGATTGGTTTTCAAAGAGTCGCATCCCGCTATGGAAAGGAGTTCACGTTTTCGTTGAAGTGCAAAATAATGGGTCAGCAGAGCAGAGAATTTGCAAGTTCCATCATTGACGAACTTGACCTACCTCTATCTGTGGATGAATTCTTAAAGGAGACGCGGGCTATCTTTAATGAACTATTTCCGCAGAGCAAAATATTGCCAGGTAACCTTTTTATTAGGATTAGCAAGCTGAAGTCGCAGTGTCGCAGCACCGACGGCCGTTGGGGCAGTGGAGACCGCGGACAGGTACGCGCAAGGTGGGTCGCCTCGTCGCCAGATGGATCGACGATCTAAAGAAGGTCGCTCGATGCGAAGAGTTGAGGACCGGGTGTGGTGGCATTCATTGGGGAAGGTCTATGTCCAGAAGTGGACGTTGGAAGGCTGTTACGATGATATATTTACGATTTATAAAAAGATAACCGCCACGTAAGCAAGACTGGCCCCAAAAACCTACCTCCAACTCTATATTTCTTCCCTGTAAAGGTAGCAGTCGGATCTGAGCAGTCTGAGCTACCTTTAGACATAGACCTTAACAGTAGTTAAGGAAGTATACCTTTACGCGCGTGTTGCCACCACTAGGTCCGCCACCACTGGCACCCTCTCATCTGCCTTTCGAACTTGCCTGCCCCAACAGCCATTGCTTCTGCCACAGAATTAATCTGCCTACTGTCACTAGCTCCTTATAAAGCGAAGTTGTGGAAATCTGTAAAATATACCGATTTACTAAGAAATAATGTACTTATATTACAGGAGTAAAAAGGCTTATGCATCACCTCCACGAAAAACAGGTGCCTATTGGTTTGGCAACCAGTAGTAGTAAAGAGACATATGACGTGAAAGTTGCTAATCACAAGGAGTTCTTCGAACTACTCCATTTCAAGACATGGGGTTCATCGGACCCTCTAGTGAAAAGGGGTAAACCGTATCCTGATATATTCCTAGTTGCTGCTGCCAAATTTCCCGATAAACCTTCTTCAGAGAAGGTTTGTATCCAATTTTGCTTTACTGTATTTTTTATCTAAATAATAGCCTGGGATTTTAGCAATTGGTTAAACAGCTTCGTTTTTAAGGCCGGAAGTGTGGTAGGTAGTCTTGGTTCGAATGCTACCATCAAGTTTGTGCTATGTTTAAAGAAAGAAGTTGGCCTTACCAAGTAAATTAAGAATTATGAGTCATCTAAATTCTATACTATGATGGGATTAGATTGATTGGTCTGTTGGCGTAGTGGTAGTGACCCTGCCTACTGCGCCAAATGTCGTGGGTTCGATTCCCACCCGGGATCAACATTTGTGTGAGCATAACTGTTGGTTTTCGGATTCTGGGTGTTTGTATATATTTAAGTATTTATTTAAAAAGTACCTATTTATGTATGTTTATCAGTTGTTGAGTCCCATTTACAAGCTTCGGCTTAGTTTGGGACAAAACAGCCGTGTGTAAATTTGTCCAAATATTATTATAGATAGCTTATGTTTTGTGGAGACCCCGCACGGAGCGCAGCGTCGGACAACTTCGCAGCAGCGAAAGGACGACCACCCGAAAAGATGATCGATCGAAAGGTTCCGATTTTGTCCAGTAGTGGACGTCAATTACAGGCTGGCGATATCGTGTGGTCGCATTATTTATTTATTCAAACTGCAGTGCTTGTACTATAGGTGCGTCCAGACCGGCTGAGCCGCCGCGGCCGCGGCACGCCTCGCGAGGCAGCGCGGTCGGTGTGGACGCGACAGGCGCATGCCTCGCCCGCATGCTCGGCCGCGGCGGCTCGCCCGGTCTGGACGCACCTTATCATATATTTTCTGTGACTTCAGTAACAGAGCTGCATTACAATAAAATAATTTTTATTCCAGTGTTTAGTTTTTGAGGACTCTGTCAATGGAGTACGGGCAGCAAAAGCAGCAGGCATGCAAGTGGTGATGGTGCCCGATCCGCGGCTGGATCACTGTCTCGCTGCCGACGCTACACTAATTCTCAACTCTATGGAAGACTTCCAACCAGAACTCTTCGGATTGCCGCCTTTTGGCAACTAACAATACATTACATCCTACTGACACCAAAATCAGCCCAAAGTAGCGTTGTAACATACATACATATCTTCACGCTTTCCCTGACGGGGTAGGCAGAAAGAAGTAGGTAACATTGTCTCTACACTATAGGGCAATATGCATACTTTGATTCACACAGCAAGGCCGCAAGGGCACGATTTGGTCCTCTGATACCAGTAGTATTGAGGGTTTTGGTAAAGCCTATCCTGAGTATGGATGGAGGAGTTCCACATATCTCAAGACAAACAAATTGATAGTTAATATTAAAATTGTATTAAAATATCAAGGAATATCCTGTCTCTGACATAACAGTTTGTCCGATTATCATTCTGGACTTCTTCCAACTATACTCTGGATAGCAAATATCAAAAGATCAGAACCTGCTGTTCTCAATCAAATCATTATGATCTGCTCATACATAATACTTACCAAATTAATATTAAAAGAACTTATTAATAAATAAAACTCGAATATTGATAATCTACAAAGGTCTATAATATTGACTGTGTGATTTGTAAAAAAAATATAACACGTCGAGTTTCTTACTCCAAAATATGCATTCTTGACTAGATTTACAGTAAATAAATATAGTATTAGTAAACTCTACTCTTGTGTTTTATTATTAGATTACTAGCTGTTGCCTGCAACTTCGTATGCGTGGATTTTGGAAGTAGGTATAGCTATCTCTCCTATACTCAGACAGCGTCTAGTTACAATAAAATTATGCGAACAAACCCGCAACCAACAAACCCGAACAAACGCGCGAACAAACCAACTAACCTACCAAGGGATCAAACGCGCGAACAAACGCGAAACGCGCGAAAAACCAACAAAATAACCAACCAACAAACCAAAGGTGCAAACAAACGCGCGAAACGCGCGAACAAACCAACTAACCTACCAAGTGATCAAACGCGCGATACGCGCGAACAAACGCGAAACGCGCGAACAAACCAACCAAATAACCAACCAACAAACCAAAGGCGCACACAAACGCGCGAACAAACGCGCGTAACGCGCGAACAAACCAACTAACCTCAACCAAGCGATCAAACGCGCAAAAAGCGCGAACAAACGCGCGAACAAACGCGAAACGCGCGAACAAACCAACCAAATAACCAACCAACAAACCAAAGGCGCACACAAACGCGCGAACATTCGCGCGAAACTCGCGAACAAACCAACTAACCTACCAAGCGATCAAACGCGCAAAACGCGCGAACAAACGCGCGAAACGCGCGAACATACGCGCGAAACGCGCGAACAAACGCGCGAACAAACGCGAAACGCGCGAACAAACCAACCAACATACCAAAAGCGCACACAAACGCGTGAACATTCGCGCGAAACTCGCGTACAAACGCGCGAAACGCGCGAACATAGCAACCAAATAACCAACCAAACACGCAAACAAACCCGCAACCAATAAACGCACGAAACGCGCGAACAAACGCGCGAACAAACCCGCAACCAACAAACCCAAACAAACGCGCGAACAAACGCGCGAACAAACCAACTAACCTACCAAGCGATCAAACGCGCGAAACGCGTAAACAAACGCACGAAACGCGCGAACAAACGCGCGAACAAACGCGAAACGCGCGACAAACCAACAAAATAACATACCAAAGGCGCAAACAAACGCGCGAAACGCGCGAACAAACCAACTAACCTACCAAGTGATCAAACGCGCGATACGCGCGAACAAACGCGAAACGCGCGAACAAACCAAATAACCAACCAACTAACAAAACGCGCGAACAAACGCGAGAACCAACCAAATAACCAACAAACCCGCAACCAACAAACGCGCGAAACGTGCGAACAAACGCGTGAAATGCGCGTACAAACGCGCGAACAAACCAAATAACCAACCATCCAAATGCACGAACAAACGCGCGAACATCCAACCAACCAACCAACCAAACGCGCGAACAAACACGCGAAACGCGCGAACAAACCGACCAAATAACCAACAAACCCGCAACCAACTAACGCGCGAATAAACGCGCGAAACGCGCGAACAAACGCGAAACCCGCTAACAAACCAACCAAATAACCAAAACCAACCAAAAGCGCAAACAAATGCGCGAACAAACGCGCGAACAACCCAACCAAATAACCAACCAACCAAACGCGCGAACAACCCGCAACCAACAAACGTGCAAAACGCGAGAACAAACGCGCGAATCAACCAACCAAACGCGCGTACAAACGCACGAACAAACGCGCGAACACAAATGTTGGCCCCGGGTGGGAATGAACCCAAAACCTTTAGCTCAGTAGGCAGGGTTACCACTCGTGGTTACCACTCACCATCAACTAAGCCAACGGCCAGTCACTGTAGAAAAGAAATCAGTAGGTATTCGATACCGAGAGCCCCTGTAACCGGTCAATATAGGGATTTTGTTACATCCTGTATGTCAGTCAGTCAGGGTTTATAATAAAAAACCTATGTAGTTTGCAGAGTAGCCCTATCCTTTGAACAGGGCTCACTTGTAACACTTTCAAAAATAACCAGGCTACTCTGACCTGTAAGTTCATACAAATTTTAGCAAATGAGAGTTTTTTATTGCTGGTTGTTATTTCTCGGCAAATTTTCGAGATTTTTGTAATTTATTATGTTATTCCGGGATATACACTGTCACTATACAAAGTTTCGTCAAAATCCGTTCGGCGGTTTAGGCGTGATGCTCGTTCAAACAGACAGACAGACAAAAATTTTAAAAACTGTTCTAACATGTTCAGTTGCTCATTTTAAGTCGCCCTGGTTGGTTTTTTTTCGAATATATTCAATGTACAGACTTTTTGGCCTTTACGATTTTATTATATGTATAGATAGCGACCGTACTTACTAGTGTGCAATTCTTTTAGGGAGATGTGTTGGTTCTGATCTTGGCTACTTTTGATCCCACCAGCCCGTATAGGACCACTGTTATCTCGTGGACCCGACTACAAGTAAACAGAGCTTAACACTCTTCATGATTATCTCTACTCCAGCTGGATCCGTAAAGGTAGCAGTCTGATCTGAGCAGTCGCTGCCCGGCAGTCGCGGCCGTATGTCTATATGGATTTGTATGGAGAACCGTCCGATGCAGGCGGCCGGGCAGCACCGGTTCTCCATACAAATCCACATAGACAGGTACGGCCGTCGCTGCCCGGCCGCGACTGCCGGGCAAGGACTGCTCAGATCCGACTGCTACCTTAACATATAAATTTATTTTGATTTATACTACAAAAAAATGAAAATTAAGTACCAATAAATAATGGAGATTCCCAAAATGTTATCCCAGTTAAATTAATTTAAAAGTAAAATATGTATATAAAAAGTACTAAATAACGAAAATACTGATTTCATTAGCCTAATAACATTTTTCCTGTAAGATATCAGTAAGCTGGTAGACCAAAAAGCTCAGGTTTAAAGTGTTCCAGAGACTTGAGTGCCAGTGTTGCGTCCATCAGTTGCTCTTGCTCTATGCGAGGGTCCGGCACGACCACAACCTGCATACTCGCCGCTCGAGCGGCCTTGATGCCGTTGACAGCATCCTCAAATACCAGACACTGAAAATATACAGAAAAGATTTAACGAATCATAAAAAAAAAACGTTCCAACTATCACTGTTGCGCAAGGTCTTAATATGATTATATTTCGTGAAGATATAGCAAGTCCGCAAACTTCTGGAGCATTTCATCATACAAGTCTCTTTCATATTGAAACTAAAACCAAATTATTAGGGTGGTATAATAGACAACGGCTCTGTGAGATTTGACAAGGCGGCGCTGCCCCTGCATAAATAATTCGTCTCATACAAACTCATGTAATCTCGTAAGAGCGACAGCGCCGCGCCGCGCGGTTGCCGCTGACTATATTACCACCCTTAGTGGGTCATATTCACCACAGACTACTCACATTTTCTGGTTTTGGTTTGTCATTAAACCTTGAGGCACAGACTAAAAATATGGCTGGATCTGGCTTCCCCTTGGTCACTTCTGGATCTGTAGAACCCATAGTGAGATGATGGAACAGTTTGAGAAACTCTTTGTGGTTCTGCATCTTCATGTCTACACTGTCCTGACTTGAGCTGGTGGCCAGTGCAATGGGAACGCCTTTCTTGTGGAGATGCTCTACTAATTTTTGAGCTCCTGCAAAAGATTAATGGCAATGCTACTTATGAAAGATAAAACTAATGAGCTAGTAATTAAATCTATTTGGTTGGGAAAAAATCTTTTACCATACTTGGTTACAAAACTCAGATGTTTGCGACCAAAAAGTAAAGAAAATTAATTTGAACAGGCATGTAAAATCCTTTTGGCTATAAAGAACATAAAATATCTTTAATTTAATTTGTTATTCCTACGGGTTATCCTAATAATAACAATTGAATTTGATGAATTTACAAAGAAATCAAATAAAATAAATGTCCATGTAGGTGGCTATGTCCATGGCAATAGTTCTTCATGGGATCTCATACACGTCTCTCTACATATACATATACAAGGTTAAAAGGAATACAGCAAGTTCTTTCTTTCAGTTTCTGAGAAGCAGTTGTATGTATTAAAAGTAATTATGTTAGTCTAAGACTAACAAATAGATACTTATTTTCCAATTATAAAGTAGGTACAATTAATAAATTCTGTTTTATTTATTTTATACAATTTTTTTTTGTTTTTAGACTACTATAGTCTACGGAAGTTTACCAGTTTTGGAAACAGTCATTTTCTTCACTAACTTTTGACAGTAGTATAATAGTAGTGATGGGTCTGTAATATATATTTGAGGAAATGCGCAATGGCAATAAACACCACAAAATGTTACCTGGCATTAGCTTCGCTTCAGGAAACACTGCCTCATACACTTTGAGACATTCCTTCATGAACTCTTCCCTAGTAAGAGGCAGGTTAAGGGTTTCAATTATTTTGTCTGCACATTCGTGGCCTTGGAAACCCAGCAGGCTCGACTTTAATTCCCATGTAAATGTTTTACCATATTTAGCGCTTACTTTTGTAAAAGCTTCCGTGTACAATCCTTCAGAATCTGAAAATTAATAGGTAAGGAAAAATATTAAACAAGACTTATGTTACGGCGCGCAGTCTTATATTTCTTTAGACAAAAATACTTGCCCAGAAGTAATCCATCTAAATCAAATAAAACATGAGTAACTTTATTGAATGACATTTTTTGTAGTTGCTATGGGACCAGGAGTCTGGAGTGGTAAATAGATGTACCTATTGTATTACTAAATACAAATACCAGAAAAAATAATTATAACTTTTGAATGATGAGCCCACACTATCGTACCAAGCCAAGTAACCGTTGCGTTGCTTATGAAGGGACTAGGAAGTAAAGGCACAGAATATTACTGTTTTAGAGAAGGTACCTAGGTAGGTGGGTTAAGTTTTTTTGACCTGTAGGGTCGAAGACACTATCATTCTGTGGCTGTAGCTGGAGGCCTGTAGGTACAATTTGAGAGAATTTGAGGTTGTTTGGTTTTTTTTTGTTGTTGTTGTTGATTTGTCCTCTATTGAGGACGGGCAAGGGAGCTTTGTCCATACAGCCCTGTCTTATATAAAGTATTATTTCCTTAATTTTTTAAACCGGCGGTTACTGCACGGCATCCACAAAAACTGGGCACGACTATTATAGTCGGGGATTTTCAATAAAACTGCAGCACGGCCTCCACGAAAGCACAACTAGTGCCATTCGGTGATCCACAGTGCCGTTTACGTCCGCATTAAACTGATTGTAGGTTTAATGAAGATTTAACAAGGGCCATTTTGGAACGATCTAGTAGAGTGGTTTATACTCTTTCATTGAACTATCCCGCACAATATACACTTTAATATGCAACAAGCATATGAAACTATCACAGATATACACCAAAACCTACAATATACATTTTTTAGGAAAACTAAAAAAAAGACAACCGTCTCCGACAAAATCCCGCCAAAAAGCCTGTTGTTGTTGAATTCGCCCTCAGATTAACCACCAGATTGATGGACAGGCAAAAGTCATAGACCATACAGCCAAGTCATATTTTGGTTGTTTTTCTTCAAAAACGGGTTACAGCAAGGCCTCCACAAAAACAGTGCATGACTTTAATAGTCGGAGATTTTCAATAAAACCCCAGCACGGCCTCCTGTTTTGATTGATGAAGCACGGTTTTAGGTTATACATGTTTTTTTAATTTATTCTAAAATGTAAAAGGCACGGATTACTCAAGTCTATACAGCCATGACCATGTCTCAGGTTGGCCTAAGCAGGCGCACTTTGACAAACTATTGGCGATGAAGTAAAGTTCATCCCGAATAGCGTTCCAAGCGGCGGAAAATAGAGATAGAAAATTGAAAAGCGAAGCGACACAGTATCTACCCCACACCTTCGATAGCCCGGTAGTTACATTTTGGATTTGTCGTTCTCTTAAAGTATACATAGTCGTTCTATTCTTTAACAACACTGCTATTTGTAGTGCGTCGTTAATTTAAGCTTACTTACCTATGTACCTACCTACCTAATTAATTCCGTTCAAAACGATTTATTTATCTATCTTCTATACTACTTCTTTAGGTACTTATTATTATTATATTATAATTATAATTGGGCTGGGCACATCGCCCGCAGAACCGACGGCCGTTGGGGCAGAAAGGTTCTCGAGTGGCGACCACGTATCGGAAGACGCAGTGTAGGCAGGCCTCCCACAAGGTGGACCGACGATCTGGTGAAGGTCGCGGGACCCGGCTGGATGAGGTTGGCGCAGGACCGGTCGTCGTGGAGATCCTTGGGGGAGGTCTTTGTCCATCAGTGGACGTCAACAGGCTGATATGATGATGATCATAGAAATAGGGAGCGTAGCGAGCTTTTTCCGGTGTTCTGTGATGATGATGATAATTATATTTAGAGTTAAAGTTTGTATGTGTGTATGTCTGTGTGTTAAAGTAATCTTTGTACTACTACGACTAGGTACTGATCCAATTATAATAATTCACTCGCTATTGGATAGATAATAATATAGATAAGGGCGGCCACAGTATTTCAGGGACTCATTAATTTCTAAGAGAACTTGAGTGTTGGTAAGTTGACATTTGGAAATCGTATTATGTATACCTACATAATATTGAATCGAGCGGGCGCAAAATTCGAAATCACCTTGAAATCACACATATTTTTGACAAACAAATTAATTACGCACAAAACAAAATAACAAATTAATCTTCATGGCATCAAAAATGTAGGCAAACACGACGCAAAACGGCCATGTTCAATCGGCCGGCTTTTCATTGAAAAGAAAAAGATTTCATGTAAAAAGTAGAAGATATTAATTAAATCAAAAAGTACCTGCTCACAAGAAGATTCCGCCCCGTTTCCTCGTGGTCACACGATATTTCGATACATACATTCAGTTCCATTTGATTTTTTTTTTATCATTTTTTTCCTAGGTTTTCAGGCGTGCTAAATCCAAATTTGATGTTGGTTTTGAAATCCAAATTATATTTATAATATAATTATGTATACCTACAGGAGGGAAGGGGAAGGGATGGGAGAGAAGGAATAAGAGAGGAGGGAGGGGTGAGGGAAGAGTAGCAGGCAGGGCAGGAGGGAATATGTATTTAGGCGGGACAGAGGGGGGAGCGCGAGAAACTATGGGGTTTTGTAAGTGTATTGTATTGAAGCATTGCATGCACAGCTCAATAGGCGCTTCGTAATTTATTAAATATATTGTTATGGTAACTAATCTAATATTAATTATCAAATACACAGACAGAATGATTATAAATTTCATTAGGTAGGTAAACAAAAAAAGACAAGTTCCTTTACAACAATTAAATTAACAAACAGGATTTATGTTTTGCAATACGTGATATTGAAGTGCAGGCAGTACCCCATTAGTAAATTTAGTTTATTATAGGGGTACCTTTACAGAAATACCTCCATTGTGAAATACATTACCGATTTGCAGCGTATAGATCGCTACATTATATGGATGCGACCTCCCGTCTGCCGTAGTAAGGAGCCTAGCCTTGATCTAATTTCTTTTAATTTTTTCATAACCATGCCCTTATCGGGGATATAATTAGGTCAATCAGAGCGAACAGAGCGACAACGACGACCGCAAGGAAGAAAGTCGGACAATGTCATTTATCTATCTACTCCTTGGCGAGCACTCCCCCACACCTATCGGTTTTAAATAATTGCCCCGGTGCCGGGGCAGACGGGACTAAATCATACCAAGTTTAAACTATCCTTGCCCATCTCGACCGTGGCAAACTACAAGGCCATAAAACACAGACTTATTTGTACATTACAAGTCATATAAGTACATTATAAAAAAAATAAAAAAATTACTGCCTACAAACTGAAACCCCTTGAAATTGGTTTGCACATGGATGCAACAGGCGCGGGGTGCTCGACACCTAAGCAAGATTCACATAGTAATTCGTAGATATAGAGCGTGAAATCAAGCGTTCAGTAAAGCAAGAATTAAGTAGGTATATAGGGGCGCAACATGTCGGCAATTTCTCAGTCGCTAGTGACGAGGCCCTGAGAGCGCTGCCCGGACCGGCGACTTGCCGTGCACGTTGCGACCTCGCACAGCTATCGAAACAGATAAAGGAATTCCTGTGTAATGTTAATAAATAAAAAGTGTATAAATAAAAAGCGCGCACTGTCTCTCTCTCATTCACTCATCTCATCATCAGTCTATGAACATACTGTGAATTAACACTGCCGAAGATGTCACTTCCGGGAGTCTTACTATTTTCGAGCTATGTTGAAAGCTTGTGGGTAAGTTTGAAAAAAAATTTTTTTTTAGGTGCCATGAGTCCTTTTTGTCATAGATGCAATATAATAGTAATCTGTGGTTGTTCGGGCGCTATTTTCTTGGACAATGAAGCGTAATTTTTGTGATCGATTAACTTATTTACGTGTCCGAAATGGTAGCCACTGCAATCTTCCTGATGGGTCGCAGAGAAGTAAAGAAAAAGAGTCGCAGGTAAGTTTCAATTAAATAATTTCGGATGTGTGGTACCAATTTCAGTTCTGGATGACCGTTAAACCCTCAGAATACTGAACACCTTTCTTTTAATATTTTTTTGGATTTTGGAAGTAATCGCTCTTAGAAACATGTACAATAATGTGTCTGTTTTTTAATTATTTATGTTTGTTGTAATTTTTAAATGTGCAATGAGTAATTTATTTGAATGTATACCTTTAATGTATTTTTTCGACACTTGCTGATTGCTAGCGAATTTTTATAGACGCAATTTATGTATGAATTAATAATTCATTGAATTTTCTATTTACTCTCTTACCTACCTGCATGTGGTTTAGACTGCATTAAGTCCTGAGAATATTATCTAGGTACCTACTCGTGTCTACGTAGAAGCAGAGCGTAAAGTGTTAGAAATTATGGCAACAGGTGGAAATTATGCATTATTCAGACATTTTTCTTGTGAATTATGAATGAGGTGATTTAGCTGTGTGTTACTGCGTGTTTTAGAAAAATGGCGATAAGTTAGAAAATGCCTTTTATTAATTTTTGTGAGTGGAAGTGCTCTGTTGTGTTATTTCTAAAAAATATTTGGTTACCAGGTATGCACCTACCTAGGTAGGTACTAAGGACAAGACAGAATTTAGGTGGACGGATAATTAGAAACAGGGCAAGGTAGGTATCCTACTTATTCTTATCTGCCTTTGCCTTGTCTGGTTTATAAATAAGTAAAATAAAATAAAAGTTTACTGCCATTAGGGAGGACATCGTTATTGCTAAGCTTTTTTGTCCATCTGTCTGTCTGTCTGTCCGCCAGATACCTTAAAACGGGGTCAATAGAAAGAAACGATTCAGCCTTTTCAAATATAGTAGGTATGTGAAATTGCTCGGCAACGATGGGAAAATTTTGATTTTTATTTATTACATTTATAGAAATAGACAAAATAAATTTGGCGCTTTTTTTTATTCATTTGTTTTAGGTACCTATTATGTCCCCGTCCCGTACGTTGTGAAGTGTTAATTTTATGGGGAAAACAATTAAGTAAACTTAGTTATTCATCCGTAACCCTAGTCACGCATGGCGTGGTCGCCTAAAGTTCACTACATCCTGTGTATATGTATGTAATGTAGGTACCTTACTATGTAACTTAATGGTTTGCGTTGGCCTTTTTAAAATTGGACGACTTTTTTAAATTGCTCCCAACTTTTTGTAACGAAATACATGCAGTAGGTACAATTATAGTGACAAGGACACAGTAAGAAGAGTACTTACTTACAGAAAAAAAAATTGCTTGATAACTTTGGATTTTTTTTTTATTATTTCAAATTCTTCTATTCTAACAGGTGTGCCGAGCTTTGTATGAAGTATTCAAATATATACCTATTTATAGGTACCTATAACCAAAAGTCGTCCGCTGATAGCTCTTTAGTAAGTAGGTATTACCTACTATTCGGTATCTATTCGATCACTAGATTCTCGTAAAACGCATATTTCTTCGTCTTCACTCACAGATTGCCACCGATGACACAAATATAGCAATGTACCTAGATTGCTTTAGATTAAAATAACGTTCAGAAAACGATACACGCTGTGTTAATTTAATAATAAAAGTATTTGACTTTGACTCAGAAACACACAAGTATGATAAATGATATGATAAACTTCCATGGAGTGCCTGATGGCTCAACATAGATAAATATTGTAATGAACAAGCTATATGTATGAAAGCAGGGCCCTGTGCTGTTGGGTTTGTTGCTCTTTCTTCCCTTCGGAAATAGAGTAGTTTTAGACGTCAAAAAGAGAATATTGTATTCAAATTTTTAATAAACGAATTTTGATATTTTGACTTGACTTTGAAACACACATAAGATGTGGCCATCGGGATTTTTGGTCTTTGGATGTGACTTATTTGACTTTGAAATATAAGCAATTACATAAGATATTCAACTTAAAATTTGAAATACTCAATAACTATGATATTTGACTTTAACTTTGAAACACACTTAAAGATATTTTGACTAGATTTTGAAACACATAAGATTTGACTATAAGTTTTATATAGGTACACATTAGATATTTTGACTTTGACTTTGAAACTTAGGCACGGATAAGACGATCTGGCGTATATGCTTGGCCGAGGTGGTTTATGAGTGCGCGGGCCATGCGTGCGTGCGGCTACTTGACCACGACGTTGAATATTCAGTATTTGTTCGCTCATAGCAATATGTTTCATATTCAAACGGTCGCTAACTCCACTGATTCAAGGTTAATTTTTTGCACCATATAATTAAGCATAATTGCGAACGACGCTTCAGTTTATTAGTGATTCGCAAAAAATGCTCTAGAAAATAGCTATACTAACGCCCGTGCAGTCGTGTGTCTATGGTGTGTTTTCAAGTTATACTTATACTTAGTTTACCTACTCATATACTCATACAATGATACAAATTTACTGTTTTCAGATTTTTTCCATAACTTGTGCTATAACACCTTGCTTCTTGCCAAATTTCAACGTTCTAGGTGAACCGGAAGTACAGTACCCCATAGGTTTTCATTACCAAGATACTAAAAAATGCGGCAAAATCGGATATATCTTCCGACTGCGTTGACATAAATAGTTTGTTTTTTTCACAGTTTTAAGGGACTGCAGACCTCCTCGGTATTTGATAGGTACTAATTTCAACTTGATACCTCCACGCGTTCTTGAGATAAAGGGTCTTGTCAGACAGATAGGCGGACAACGAAGTGATCCTTTAGAAGTTCTATTTTTCCTCTTTTACGGTACGGAACCCTAAAAATGGACTAAAAAGTTGTTTTTGAGATAAATGTTAAACTAGCTATATAGCTAGCTAGCTATTGGCTTGATATTCTGTATCAGACAATGTGTACCAACCTATTTATGAAATGGTCTCACGATGACTTGCTAGTTGTCTGGTTTGTATCGTTGAAGGCTTAGGATGGGATGGAAGGAACTGGTTATGGTGACCAGAACATCATCATTAGTATGATAATAGTCTAACAAACCGGCGGCGGCAAGGCATCGGCGGTCACTGCGAGTATTTAGAACACTCACAGGCGATAAGCCGGTAGTTTAAAACTTTATTTAAGTAGGTACGTGAAGACTAGGTAGGTACTTACTCTGTGGTACGGTCGCGGAAAGGGAATGATTAGCAGGTGTCGTCACCTTATATTGATTGTCATACGTATGGACTTCTTGACTCTTATCCGCTTTTCTACACGGAAAATGTATACAGGTGGTACAGGACAGGACGCGGATTGGCGTTGTCTCCACAATTAGTGATTCAAACGCTGGTTTCGTTCTCATAAAACGTTCGTAAATAAAATCCAAACCAAACTGTAACTTATTAAAACAATTGAATTGATTGACATATATGCTCTCGTCAACGAAATTTAAGTAAGTACTCCGGAGCACTTCCATGGCTCTGGTACAGACTATCGTAACCATGAATTTAAAAAAAAGCTACTCCCATATGGATGAGTAACAAAAGCATTTTAGGGGTGCCAAAATCGTGCCAAATGTATATCAAAATTGATACTCACTGACACATTCTCATTTTCAAACTCCATATAAATTTGTATTAACAATCTCCTCCCGCTAATCCGCTTCCTTTGTTCGCACCCCCCCGGATTTTGACACCAAATTTTTCTTCGTTTCCCATACTAAATATCCAAGACGCGATCTCCACAGGGAGCGCGCGCGCGACCAAAGAGGTTTGAAACTTCTTGATCGTAACGTTTTGTAAAAGCTTGCCAATGAAACTTCAGAATTACTCTTCAATGACTTCTCTATTGATTGTAAGTGTTTTATCACACAAGCATATATCTCAAAGAAATATCCTCCAAATAATGACTAATACTAATACATTAGCCGGCCTCTCCCCACTTGAATTGAAACCCCAATCTTCATTATTTGACATCAGTGTTGCCCTCTCAAACTCAAAACATTACTAAGTATATAGAATAGTGCTTAACAGAATGGTAGTTTGTTACATTTGTCATTATAATCAGTAAGTACACGCTAAACACAAGTCACAACCTATTTTTGCCTTTTAGATTATGCTTTTATGAGCTAAGACATCCCTACTAATGGTCTTTAGTACGTTTTTGAAACTTTTTTTAACTCTACCTAGGTACCTTACTTGTCGTTTCAACAGCGGAACAAAGTGGTGACCTGACCGCCATGTTAGAGTTGCAGGAATATCTATCGACTTCGGTATATTATCGCAGAATTCGTTAGTTTCAATATAATCATTACATTCGATAGGCCTCATGACTCCATTGTGACGTGACGATACTTTATGGTCGATCATACTGTCGATAGTATTGATTTGACCTGTGGCTGACGATACTATTGATATTTAAGGATAGTATGATTGATTTTGTCTAATAACTCCCGGACTGTTGACTGTCGATTTATCTTCTGCATTATTATTGTTGTAGAAAACCGGTCGGTCTATGGTATTTTATGAGAGCGTTAGGTGCGTCGTCGTGGCGAAGACGCGGACTATCATGTCGAGAGGTCCGAGTTCGATCCCCGGTCGGGCCATGTACCAATGGGTTTTTCTCGAAACTTAAGTACATTTACCGAATGTTCTCAAATGGTGTATAAATGTACCCAGTGTACTTACATGCAATAAAATAGTTTTGACTTTGACGGTGAAGGAAAACATCGTGAGGAAACCTGCATACGCAGAAGAAGAAATTCTTAGGCGCATGTGAAGTCCACCAACCCGCACTGATGGGCTAGTGTGGTTGCTATAACGCCCTCGTTGAGAGGGTAGGTCTGTGGGGATATATTAATAGGCTGTTGATTTGATTTTTAATTATGATAGTTACGAGACGTCCCAGTGGTATCGATTGGCCTATAGATTATTAAGATTGATCATTGCGAAAAAACTACCGGACTTTTGATTCAGTGGTGCAGGAATATATCGATATGTTCCTGCACCACTGACATGTTGTAGAAACCCTTTTGTTTTGATCTTATGACCGTCTGGAGGTTATACTGGTACGGAGGGGCGGTCTAGACGTATGTGTGTAGTGACACATATCGGTAGCGGCCAGACGCTCCGCCCGCCGGACCGGGCGGCCTTCGTCGGGAAGCAAAACGAATCGCGCGCAGCCCTATACAGGCACGCAGTTAGGGGCCGGACTAGAAGGCCTTGGCCTTTTTGACTTAAATTCGATGAACATCTTCCTCGTCGTCCCGGCGCGGACACCCAGCTGACATTCTGGAAAAAATTAAAAAACATGTACCTAGTAACTTTTATAAGGTTCATAGGTACTTCTAAAGTTTAAAAGTTACAAAAAGCTTAGTGTATCGTGGTCAAGATCCATCTGACGCGAACACAAAACTAAGCGATTGACCCTCCTTCATCCCACCCGCGATGACGTTATATAATAGACAGAGAGAAAGAAAAAGGGTCTTTACCTGGGAGCGTAGCGAGTAAGCGAGAGCTGTTTCCGTGTTCAGTGGTCTTGACAGACGGACCACGAAGAAATAATAGATCTCCCATGTTTTTTTTTCTTGGTTTAACTTGAGACCATTAACTTACTATTTAATTAAACTAGACAATGAGTTCCAAACAAGTTGTGTAGTTTATTGTAAATAATCAAAAAGCTCACACTCATTATCTAAGAAGAAACGGCGATATAGATTGCATGGCAATTTTTTTTGCTCTAGTTATTCAGGATGAAAACAGGGTAATACGTTTGTATGGGAAAGCGCCGCCCGCGTTTCCTAATGCGTTTATATTTATAATTTCTGAGCTCATAATATGAGGGTACTTTGACATACGAGTATAGTGTCGTACGCCCGAAATTGGGCCCCGACTGAGCGCAAATGAGCTATCTTGCCGGTTTTTTGACTATAGATTATAAATCAGAAGTTTGGAACGTATTTTAGGCGCGTTGCTTAGTTGTTTGTTATAGGCGATTAGCTACATCAATATCGTCTGATTCTGTTTACGTGTGTGCTATTCGTACAAGAGTGTACAGTGTTGTATATACCAGACGAGGAAGACGCACACAAACTAAAATCCCCTCCGATATTGGACATGTGTGAAGTTGTTGTTCATAATGTTATCGTTTTTGGATATTGTGTCTCGACTTTCATTATCGGATTGGACATTATGGAACCGCTCTTACTTCCGCGCAGCTGTATTTAGGAAGACCCTCCGAAACCCTGACTACGCGGCTGCCCACTGCCAACAAAGTATCTACCTACTATATTTCAACAACTATAACAACTCGGCGTAGGGTCAGGTCCCTACCCTATACACGCGGATTAAGCGAAGGTCATGTTAATTCCACATGTTATATTGTAACAATAGGTACCTACCTAGATACCTACCATATTTTTATGTTACCACCGTGCAACTTTTGTTAGACTGCAGTAGACAAAACATCTGAGGTCGCAAGCTTGTTGTGGGCCAAATTCCAAAATAAAATATATATGTATAGGTACCTTAAATGTTTTCGGAGGTTACGTAAGTTCCGTTAATAAAATACGTGTGATTTCTAATTTTACGCCTGTAAATTATATTTTTTTACGGTTTGAAGTCAACTTACTAACGCCGTTTATTCCCTCAGAAAATTCTGAAAATCCCCTCAAATATGCAAAATCGCGGAACTATGTTCTTCTATTTCTATAGAAAAGTACGATTTCGCAGACTTTTGTCTAAAGCTAGGCTTTTTTTATAAAACCCAATATACCTACCAAATAGCCTATGTTAATACAGTGAGTATCTATCACCTATCCAACAGCGAAAGAATTATTGAAATCGGTTAAGTACTTACAAAGCTACTTCGAACACACTTACATGCATCCATCCCTACAAACTTTACGACTTTATTATTAGTGCGAATCGAACCCGCAACCTCTACATTATTGCGCTTGGGCAGAGTTCACTCTGGCTTGGATCCAGCGGCCAAGCCATAAGCAAACGAGAGGGTCAGTCAGATTTGTCCTATATTATGATGTTCCAGTTCAGGTCGTAAGTCCAATGTTAAGTAATTAGATAGCGTGTTAGGGTTGTGTGTGGCCTTTAAGTGGTTCTCATTCGTCAATAAGTTCGTATTGAACTTACTTGAACTGGCCTCAATAAATGCGGAAGCGACAGCGCCTATCAAAACAGCGCCATATTATGTGACTTTCGATATTGCATTCAATGCATCGGATTACTTGGCGGAAAGACAAGTTAAGATAATTATGTGGTAAACTTTATTAAACACAAATTTATTTAGTTCTCATAAAGACTAAAAACTTAATTCCTACGCCTCTCATGGGAAAGTATCTATATTTATAATTCATGTGAAAAACATAGTTTTAATCCGTTTGTAGTTGTTTAGTTAGCAATATACAGACAGCCATTAAACTTTGCTTTATGCAAGGGAGACAGAATAAAAGATTAAAAATATAAATAATGTTAACATCTGAAATGTTTAATCAATGATAAAAATATTTAGTTAAAGTTTAAAGTAAATACATTGACACATATTTAAATAATACAAATATCTTTTACGAATACCTAAACTTATTTATACCTTTGATGCCATTATCCTCCTGGGGAGGCCAGCCTGTTATCTGTTCATTCAGCAATCATGCGTCTTTAATTATCTTTTGCAAGGAAGGTAAAAAGAAAATTCACGACGTAGGACGTAGTTTTAGAGGGCGTACACACATTGTAACACACACTTTTAGCTCTGGTGTTGTGGCTCTGGGATAACAACCTTTCCGAATTTTCGGTAAAGCGAAAGCGTGTTTTTCTCTAGTTTTGTGAACTTGAACTTCAATATCTTGTTCCTGTAGATTAAGCAAGTTATAAATTACTGTTTGAGGCTACAATCGGCTACTTACTAAGTCAAAAAGGTATAGCGTACGTGCGCAACGTACACATACCATGGGTGGTCTGTGGCAAACCTACACTACACAATGTGCAGGAACCGATTAGTTTTCGAGTTATACCTAGACAGTGTAGAATACACAATAAAATATAATGTTGTACTTTTCTGTCAGAGAAAGACCTAATTGGATTCTCCGCCATTCTTAACCCAATCGGGAATTGTGCCACGACCAACAGTAGAATAGTAGAATCCGTTATGTACTTAAACTACATCACTATCAAATAATTACGAAACTGTTTACTCATAGCTGACCCGACATACGTCGTTCTGTCAAAAGCTATTTGACTGTGGCAGCTTGTCTACGCATAAAGGAGAAAATTCAGAACTACAAAAATCCCCTCCCCCTCTTCCTTAAAATGTGAAAATCCAAAAACCCGTAATTATTTATTTATGTTTAAATAAGTACCTTTCCAATTTTAAGTTACTGCCTTTAAAGAAATCGATACTCCCGTGAAAAAAACGTATTATTTTGCAATGAATTATCATGTTCAACTGGAGTGTAGTGTATTAAATGTTGACAAATACTTGACATTGGATAAGAAACGGTAGGTATTGTAGTTGTGTTAATGATTTTTCACCTCTCTAAGCTCGAAAGGAGCTAACTACTTATCAAAACTAACGTTGAAAATTGTATTTTGTTCTCTTGAGTGTTTTACATTTGAATGTGGAATCCTATTTGGCTGGCCTGTTTCTTTGAATGAACCAAAAAGTTTTAGTGACAAAACGTTCTAAAACTATACATACAGTTTTTGTCGAGTTAAAATTTAGAATCGAAAACAAGATAATCATATACCTACTTGACACGCACTCCCTAACGAAATTACGTAAAAATATTATAAAGTGGATAATTTTTAAATCATAACGACATTAAAAATGTCAAACAAAATATATCTAATTAAGTAAAATATTTTTCACTTTTTCAAAACTGCATCAAAATACAGTTTTAGAACGCATTTTTTTTAAAAAAGAAAAGAAAGAGCGCCATTGCCGTCGCCCGCCATTTTTGTTATTTTTTTCGTGGAGCTGTTGGCTGTTTGAGTTAATCGGTCACATTCAATTTCACAAACTATTTTACCTTTAAATTTTAATAGCAATTTGTTATTAATTTAATAGGTATACAGTGTTTTTTTTAACTGGGATACTTAGGCTAAAACCGAAACCATAGGCCATTAAATAAGCCATTAAACTCCGCGGGGACCATACTTTGCTCGCTTAGAGAGGTGAAAAATTGTTTACTGCACACGAGACGAAAGTTTTCTCATCTCGCTCGCAGGGAAAATACACTTTCGTCTCTTGTTGCGTAAATAACTATTGTTAGACAGTTAATTTTGTGATTACACAGCTGCATACCAGAGAGATTTCGATAATAGGTCAAAGGAAACTGAAACCACGGTAGGTATGCACTCGTACACATACGTCCTATAGGCCATTTAGCTGACAATCCTCGTCTTCCGTTCACGTCCACTGTTGGACAGGTCTTAGATCTTGAGGTAGTATTATATATGTTAAATTAATTATTTATCTCTACTCTTGAGGCCCCTACAGTTAGCAAGAGTAGAGAATAAAATAAATAGTTTACACTGCCCAGTGTAAACTCGTAAATGTTGTTTTATTAGCCATTTATGTAATAATATACAGGATAATAATTAGATATCTAGTTACTATGAATTATGAACTTTAAGTAGGTACATAAAGTTCATAATAGGTATCTAAGAATGTCGTGAGATGTAAGGCATGGCATGACGTGGCCACTTTGCTGCAGTCTTCGTAAAATAATAGTTTTTGCCAATTTAAGAAAAATATGATTTCGAAAAGAATACTATTTGAAATTTTTGTTTTGTCTCGTAGTAAATAGAAACAGTGTAAGATCGGTCGGGTTTTTGGGTTTCTTTATTTTTTACCTTGTATAAACAGCTTCGCCCCTCTAACACCAACGTTGGACAACTTGGAGACTAACATTAAGTACCTAAGTAGTGATAAGTACCTATATTATGTTATGCATGTATAGTTATGATAGGCGATGGTTTTCTAGAAGATGGATTATTAAAAATCTTTTACGCTTAATTGTGAACACGCAATAGAAGAATTAAGTTTAAGTCTCAATTCAAGATCAATAAAATTTTATGAGGTTTTTGACCTAGACATCTATTCCTTGAATAAACAGCGGCTCCGTAAGTAAATAAAAATGTCTACAAGATATTGTATCATGCGCTCTTTTTAGATAACCTCATCTACTAAGCATAAGTAGGTAGCTACTGTTAGCAACGACAAAGCGATACCTTTCGTAATTGACCGAGCGAGCGCAGCGTCTCAGTTTCGAGATTGGCCAAAAATGCTATTGTCCGTCTGTCTTCTGTCTGTAATTCCCTACAGCTCGCAATTTTCAACCGATAAATTATTCGCGCCGACAAAATGAGTAGAATAAAATCTTGAAAACCATTTTTTTACGTACCATACTCGCACAAGTGGTAGTGAATTTCTTTTTCTTGTGAATCCCATAGTGTGGGATATCATTGGATAGGTCTTACAAAAACTTTACGGGTTGTGAAAACCATTTTTCGATTTAGGGATCCGTTGGCGAAATATTAAGCTTTAAAGCGGTAATTTTTGTTAGAGTCACGTCCCCCCCCCCCCCTCACCTGCCAGCTAAACGGTTGCTTCTGGATATGTGAACAAAATTCACGGCGTAGCATATATAACGAAGTTAAAAGGAAAACTAAGACAGTTTTTCAGTAATAGTCGATTAACTTATTGAAAGTCGAAAAAATAAATTATGTTCATAGAACTGAATTCGTAAAATGGGAATATATTTTTTTCCGCGTAAATTTTAGACTGTGGGGTATCGTTGGATAGGTCTTTCAAAAATATCGCGGGTGTGTAGAAAACATTTTTCGATTCAGGGATCCGTTTGCGAAATATTATGCTTTATAGTGCAAATTTTTGTCACTTTAGTTCTATCTGTCTCCTGCAAAGTTGACTTCTGTTCGTTTCTTTTAGGTTTGGTTTATATGGGCTGGCGAGGTCTACTCTTCTCACGGAACTACTAGTAATAAAAGTTGCTAAAACAAAAATCGAATGTAATGAAAATTGTTCAACGTCTTACTTACACCACAGAATAAATAATAGTACAAGGTACTTAATCAACGAGCGAGCTTGTGTAGGATCTATATGTAGGCAATACCCCGCGTGTTTGTACTTAGGTATACCGGTGAATGAATGGCGATGGAAATGAATATCAATTCGAAGAATGTTATCTATACTATTAATAAAGAGGTAAAGTTTGGATGGATGTGTGTTTGAAGTAATCTTTGTAACTACTGAACCGATTTCAATAATTCTTTCGCTGTTGGATAGTTAATAGGTTGGGAGGGGAAGGAGAGGGAAAGGGGAAGGGTGGGGAAGTGGGGGGAAGGGGGGGGGGGGGAATGGAATGGGAAAGGAAGGGGAAGGGCGGGGAAGGGGAGGGGAAAGAGAGATAAAGTAGATGTAAAGGGGAGGAGAAGAAGAGGATAAGGGGTGGGGAGGGGTCGGGGGATTGGCAAAGTCGGGGTAGTTTTTTAACGCGAATAAAGTCGCGGGGCGTTTGCTAGTCCATAATAATGATATTTAATGTATTTGTGATATACTAATGAATGTTTCGAGTTTCGAAAGATACCTAAATGTTAATTTGAAGGGTGATGTCATACGTCCTTGATTTATCAAATGTGGAACATTTGATATAAACGCAAGGACGTAGGTACAGACGGCAGGCCTGTAGGGGGTCCTTCCACTTAAGTCTACGCAGATATAGCCCTATCTATCAGCAGGGACTGTAGTACTGTCACCACTTTAACAGTAATACGAATCGGTTCTGACCCCCTCTTGTGAACCCCAGGCAGTCGTCAGTCCAATGTCTGGCCTCGTGCATCGTTGGAATAACTTTTTTTCTCGATTACAATACTTCAATACAAGTAAAAAGCTGAAGAGTTGTTTTTTTTACCCGACTGCGGCGAAGCCCAAAAGGAGGGTTATGTGTTTAACGCATATGTATGTAAGTATGTATCGTAATTCTATGTCCGCTCGTAACTACTCAACGCTAAATTTTAATAAATGATACGTCATTAAAATCGTCTTGATTGCGCGAGTGTCACTGGGTACATAAAATTTTAAAAAGTACCTAATAAATGGCGGATTTCATGCGAGGGCTGAAAATATGAAAGTTGACTAACTATATTAAGTGGGGTATCATTAATAGGTATTTGAATATCATAATATTGAGGTTCCTCTTATCATTTTGTCATTTCGATTGACCATTTATTCTATTACTTACATGTACTATTTAGAGAAATAGAAAAGAACGTAGAATAGGGATGGGTATACATATTTCTATGCTCGATCACCTCGATCACGAACAGGGAGATAGACTTTCGACAAAAATTCGAAGTTAACTCTTTTGATGAAACTTTTAGAAGACATTAATATAAGACTATGTCATTGACAGAGAAAAAGTGTAAACAGTGAGTTGTTCTTTATTTCACAATCAATTATTGTTCTAAGAAAGTAGGTAGCGCATTCTTATCACTTTAATGTAATGTAATAATTTTTAATAGGTAAAAATATTATTATCAGCCACCCGTGAACTTAACAAATACGCTTATAAAAATAATAAATACCTACGCAATTATTACGGATAAAGGAAAAAGAAACACGATACGTATAATTTATATGGTATGTAGGTATTCATATCAAATTAACTAGTTATTATCCAAATGCAACTATTTGCCATATATTTTTTTATTTGTTATTTTTTTTATTGACCGAGCGAGCGAAGCGTCTCAGTTTCGAGATTGGCCAAAAGTGCTCTTGTCCGTCTGTCTTTCTGTCTGTCTGTAATTCTCTACAGGTCGCATTTTTCAACCGATTTTGATGAAAATTTGGCATGGGTATAAATTAATCACGCCGACAAAACGAGTAGAAAAAATTTTGAAAAACATTTTTTTTAGAGTACGGTACCAATACTCGCAAAGTGGGAGTGATTTTTTTCTTGTGAATCCCATAGTGTGGGATATCGTTGGATAGGTCTTTCAAAAGTATTGCGGGTGTATATATACAAACTATTTTTCGATTTAGGGATCCGTTTGCGAAATATTAAGATTTAAAGCGGTACCTAATTTTTGTTAGAGTCACGTGTGTCCCCCCCCCCCCCTTGCCAGCTAAACAGTTGCTTCTGGATATGTGAAAAAATTCATGGCAGTAGCATATAATTATAACGAAGTTAAAAGGAAAACTATGACAGCTAAGTAGGTTCTATTAGTTTTTGAGTAATAGTCGATCAACTTATGAAAGTCGAAAAAATAAATTATGTTCATAGAACTGCATACCTACGTAAAATGGGGTGATTTTTTTTTCGCGTGAATTCCATGCTGTGGGGATCGTTGGATAGATCTTTCAAAAATATAACGGGTGTGCGGAAAACATATTTCGATTCAGGGATCCGTTTGCGCAATAATAATATTTTTGCAGAAAGTACGTCCCTTAGTGGTCCCTACACGATCATACTGCATGACATGCATTACGTGCTGTCACTCATGCATGACCGTCTAGTTGTAGTGATTGAGACATGCAAACTACGTGCGCTGCGGCCTTTGCTTCACTGTACTATGTGATTGATAGCAAGCATGAGGGTCCATCATGCAGCATGATAATTCACGTAAACGTAACGCATGTCATGCCGCATGATCGTCTAGGGACCGCTTAACAACATGCTATCTCCATGGTAGGGAAAGGGGCCCCCACCCCACGTTTGTAAATCATTTTTAATATAATGATTTTTGGTCCTTCTCCTTCTTTCATAGAGGCCGTCGAATATTTAAACTTCTAAGTTGCATTCGCGGCATTTTTTCCAAACATTAATAATAAGAACTCACAAAATTTTATATACTTAACCTGTTAAATAAAGCATACTATGATTTTTTATCTCACTCACGCAGTCATTGTTAACCCGTTGGCCTGCATGAAAGCGATGAAAAGTTGTTTGAGCTCGTAGTAGGTTAGCAAAAATACCTTTGTGTAAATTTAATCACTGCCCTCGAGTACAGCAGCCTATGCATTATGTAACCAGGGACGATAGCTGCAGAGGCAATGTCAAGAGCGTGGAGGTCTGCGTGAGGCGCCCGCGCCGTGCGCCGCTCCGCCCGGTCGGACATGGTCGCGCGTCGCGTCGCGTCGCACAGTCGGTCGCACCCGCGCGCTCGGTTCGACGACCGCGATACCAGACAAAATTTCAACCCAACCAAGACCCGAACACATTTAGATTCGGTCGAATGATAACAAAACTAATAAAAATAACTAAATATGCGACGCAATATTCCACTTGAACTTGATCAAAGAATTTCCAGTTTGCTCCAAATGGCTACGTCCCCTGAGCAACCGGCGACACCGATATGTCGGCCCCTTTCAATCGTAAACTATCTTATATGTTTACGTTAATTGAACTTTGCGTGTCCGATCCCTGCGCACACTTCAGGCGGAAGAGGCAGCACTCAAACTAAAATCCGATATCAAGAGTGTATGAAAGCGTAGCCTGAATGTTTTCATTCTTTTCACACCTGACGCAGCGCGTCAGCGCGCGACTGAGCGAAGTTTGAATGCGGAAAATGAAATGGTCTGTTTGATGAGTTTGTACCGGTCTTGCGATCACCAATACTATGTAATAGTATTGGTGATCGCCGACCGGTCTATACATTTAATTTACCTAGGACTACCTGGGGTTGGTTGCTCGAGCATTCCGTACGGTTATTGCCGGCTGCCGCAGGACGCTCGCTTGATCGTCACCTTTAGCATTAAAAACCCCGACAAGTACGAGTAGAACTCGCGCCCTGGGGTTCCGTACAAACTTAATTTTTAATTTTTTCGGAAATCGATATATTACATAAATATATCACTTATGTACTTACCACGACGTACTTACATGGATTATTTGGTTATACTTACGCAAAATTAAGCTTGTAGTAGAAAACTTTTTTGTGATGTAACAACAAATTTACTGTTTTTGGATTTTTTCATTTCTGGTGCTATAAAACATTGCTTCTTGCCAAATTTCAAGATTCTAGGTCAATCGGAAGTACCCCATAGGTTTTCATTACCAAAATACTCAAAAATACCGCAAAACAGCCATATCTTTTTACTGCGTTGACTTAGAAGTTTGATTTTTTCACTTAAGGGATTGCAGACCTGACTATTTGATTTATTTATTTAATAATTTATTGTACGCACAGAAATAAAATAAAAACAACACAAAACAAATGCAAATTACTCAAAGGGTCAACCTTATTTCTACGAAATCTCAGTTTAAAACTGCGCTGTGAAGGTCAGACGTAAATCGTACTTAAGCTAATTATTATTATCAGTCTCTTATCAGTGTGTCGATGTCCACTGCTGGACAAAGGTCTTCCCCAATGCGCACAGCCACACCCGGCCCTCCGCTGTCCCCATCCAGACGCCTCCGGCTACCTGTTTCAGATCGTCGGTCCACCTTAGAAAATTTGTTAAATTATCTATTCATATGCTTGCAGCCACCTCCGGCGCCTTTGCTGGATTCGTCGGACATGCCGACTCTGTTCCTGATGTTCACTCTGCTGCTGACTGCCCTGGCCCTGGCGTTGGTGACCCGCAACCAGCCTAGCCTGCCCGGCCCTATGGTGCTGCCAATCATCGGCACTAAATGGATATTCTACATGCGCTATAAGATGAATAAACTACACGAGGCCTACGAGGGTAAGTGATGCCGTCTTGTATGATTCGGTCTTTAGGCCGGACCACACCGGATTCCTGCGTTTTAGTGCCTGCTAGTTTAATTAAACCGCCACACGGGCTGCGTACACAAATCAACCGGTGTCACATCTTCCATACAGTTACATTGGTAGTACAGTCGACCCCACATCAGTGGTAACAAAACCAGTATAAACTGGTCTCGCGTAGTATTGAAACTCCCTAATAGGCTAGGCCAGCTCAAGGTCAAAGTGTTACCATTGATGTGCGGTAGACTGTACGTAACCACGAGCACGCATCCGGTTTCAAAATAAAAAAACAGCCTAAATTAATATGTCCCCCACTGTTAGGGCGCAGGCCTACTACCCTCTCAACGAGGGCGTTAAGGCTATAGTCCAGTGTGGGTTGGTGGACTGCACATGCGATGCAGGTTTCCTCGTGATTTTTTCCTTCAACGCTTGAGAGCAGTCAGTTAAGGTTTCGGAAGACATCGGTACATGGCGTGACCGGGGATCGAATTCGGACCTCTCGACATTAAAGGCCGCGTCTTGCCCACTAGGCTAGTGATGCTCTACGGGTTTGCTCCATATTATACTGTCAAGTCGAGTCGGTTCTAAAATTGTATATTTGAACCGCCGGTGACGCTGCCCGCGCCGCATAATATTAGGATTATATGATTGATTTCGATTAAATATGATTAGGTATTGATTAATTTTGCCTGCGATTTAATGAGGATTGTACAGTGAAATGTTTGCCAGTACAATAATGTACACTGGAGCACGACGCCGATCGGCTTTGAAAATAGTAACTTCTACAGAGCGCCCGCCGTGCGGCGGCGGCGCGGCGTCACTGTCCTTCAACTTGTTTCAATTTAAAAATAAGTCTTGAAAGAAGGAAAAACAGACATCACTGAACTAATTGTTCGGAGCTCTGTCACATCGCGTCTCGATCAAAGGCCACACCAGACAATGATCGTGAGTTCATAGAATATCTATACTTATAATAAATCTGTAGAAACCGTGTGTCTGTACTTTGAATAAATTTATAAAAAAATGAGTGTGGACGATAAAAAAAGAGTAACAGAACACAAAAAAGCGTTTTTAAATTTTTTTGTCTTTCTGTCTTTCTGTCTGTCTGTCTTTCTGTCTTTCTGTCTTTCTGTCTTTCTGTCTGTCTGTAATCGCTAATCTCCGAAACTACTGAACGGATTTTCTTGCGGTTTTCACATGTAGATTAAGCACAGCCTGGCGCAACTTATAGGCTTTGTTTCATTGAAATCGGATGACAGCGAAAAAAGTTATCGTCATTTACAGATAAATCATTTAACGTAACAAGACGATGTCATAGACATAGGAGATATCAGTGTTTTTTTTAACTGGGACAGTATAGGCAAGTCCGAAACCATAGGAGATGCAGGGAAAGTGTCTTATGACATAGAAATTTTTTGGTCAAGCGTGTGTTGTCCATAAAAATGAGACAATTCTATACTTATAATAAATCTGTAGAAACCGTGTGTCTGTACTTTGAATAAATTTATAAAAAAATGAGTGTGGACGATAAAAAAAGAGTAACAGAACACAAAAAAGCGTTTTTAAATTTTTTTGTCTTTCTGTCTTTCTGTCTGTCTGTCTTTCTGTCTTTCTGTCTTTCTGTCTGTCTGTAATCGCTAATCTCCGAAACTACTGAACGGATTTTCTTGCGGTTTTCACATGTAGATTAAGCACAGCCTGGCGCAACTTATAGGCTTTGTTTCATTGAAATCGGATGACAGCGAAAAAAGTTATCGTCATTTACAGATAAATCATTTAACGTAACAAGACGATGTCATAGACATAGGAGATATCAGTGTTTTTTTTAACTGGGACAGTATAGGCAAGTCCGAAACCATAGGAGATGCAGGGAAAGTGTCTTATGACATAGAAATTTTTTGGTCAAGCGTGTGTTGTCCATAAAAATGAGACAATTTGCACATATTTTTTTTAATGCGGTTCGACTCAGTTTCATGTAGGGATCACTTCATTATATCGGAAGAAAAAAATCTGAGCAGCAGAAGTTAGTCAAATTCAATAAAATGTTTTCTCATAGAACGCCAGTGAAAAATATTTTTTATTATTTTTAAAAAATGCGTATCGACTTAGTTTCATGTTAGAATCATTTTATTGTATCGGAAGAAAAAAATCCAAGCAGCAGAAGTTAGTCAAATTTAATAAAATGTTTTCTTATAAAACAGACTGTGCAACTGTGTGTTGACTTTTTGACTTTTGACCAGCTGCTCCGATTACTATGTCAAAATTGTTATCACGAAAAAATACCTAAAGGTTCCTAAGACAGTTTCCCTGTATCTCCTATGGTTTTGGTTTTGCCCATACTGTATTAGTTAAAAAATACACACGTATAATAAAAATTGATATGAGAAGTCTTATGAGCAATAGAAGTGAAAACAACAATTTTTTAAATTTTTATCTGTCTTCACCAAATTGGATACGGTGTTCATAGTTTGTTCCTGAAGGTATGGTATACCTTAAATTATGGTGAAGGTACTTAGAATGATCCATTTTACCATTGGAAAATTATAACTAGACGATGTATGTCTGTACATAGCAGAGATAGGTACCTACTTCCAAAATCCACGCGGACGAAGTCGCGGGCAACAGCTAGTCCTAAAATAAATGTGTTGTTGATCTTTATCAGAGATGCCGGTTTCCTCGTCGTTCTCCTTGACCGAAACGTCATTAATATTATTAATGTAAGATTGCCGTTGCGAAGTATTCTGGTGTTACAATAAGAGATTTTATGCAGATATGTACAGGCGCTACGGGCCTGTGTTCGCCGAGTGGACCCCGTTCGGCACGAGCATGGTCTCCATCGTGGACAAGGCAGCTCTCAGGAAGGTGCTATGGGCCACCGCCAAACGGCCTTACCGACCGCCTACGGAGATCGTGCAGATGTACCGACTCAGCAAGCCGGAAATATATGCCTCCACCGGGCTTGTCAACGAGTGAGTTACTTTCAGGCCTGACCGCATATATACCTATCAGCCCTTCAACTTCTTTCTTCACACACGCTATCTGCGAGAACTTGAGAACCCTATACGGTTTATTAATATACCACGGCGCGGCGGGTTTTTTTGTGAAAGAGGACATTTGACGTAAATTGCTTAGGTTAAAAAATAAATTCAAAGATGTATGGTGGTGGATTATAACCCTCCGGCTGCCATGACAGCTGAGAACTACGTATATGCCCTTTGTGAGGGTGGGGATCGAGTTATTAGCCCTTTCCTTTCCTACGGCCCTTTCTGGGTAATGCCTTTGTTTCTTTGCTAAATTTCATCCATCTTAAGTCACGGTATACCAGCTTCCTAAACGATACGATATATTCTGATAATGGGTCGAATCCATGACCGGCGACTTTCTACAACGGTTCTATGGGCAATTTGTTAACTATCATTACAGGTAAATATGTTGTATAACTCTTGTATCTAGTCTTCAACATAGTATAATTCAAACAAACATGTGCTGAACTATGTTGACCTCGAAACTATAGGAAAATAATGAATCAATGGAGGTGATTTGCAGATAGACATTTTGACAAGGCTTTATATTTGCCGGTCACGTAGGTTTTAGACATACCTACCTACAACTGCGCAGTTAACTGACTAGACCACTTTTTATAGCTTTACGAACTTCCTGTTTCGTTTTAAAATGCATACCTACCTGCTCGTATCAACATATCGCGAGAAACTGTTAGGTTACGTCATATCTGACTCTATAAATGCCGAATGCGATCGGTTTTGTGCATTTTATATGAATATTTATTTAATTACATACCTACTTGCTTGCACAAACTTAGAAATACCAGGAAGAGTACAATAGTTTAGATTTATTCAAGTTATCCCTGCCTGTCCAATATCAGTCTGATCAAACCAGAAGGAGCGTACAGTCAAACATACCCCATAGTTATCGGTAGGTACTTTGCGCACGCTCACTCGCGTAATTTTGTGTATGAAACAACACTGTTTCAGTGTATGTTTTGAGGTTCACTTTCCTCCACGAATTTGTGTAAATATGAAGTGCAAATATGGCCTTTCTCGCCGTTAAGATGTGGTCTTCATTTCAGCAATCGTTTTATTGTAAGCTCCGACAAACTCATATCGTGAGGCTTGCAACTCATGAAACCCGGTATTAAGCACTTCGGCTCCCGCCAAAAGAGTCTCGGCATTAATTGCATGTTAACCGTTTCCAGGCAAGGAGAGAAATGGTTCCACCTCCGGCACCACCTCACCAAGGAGCTGACGAGCCCCAACATCATGCAGGAGTTCATCCCGGAGCTGAACAGCATCTGTGACGACTTCGTCACCCTGCTGGGAAAGTGCTGCCGCGACGACTGCACCATTCGCGGCATCGACCAGCTCACCAACAGGATGGGACTTGAGTGTGAGTCACTAACTTCACTTCTTATACCTTTTTAGGGTTCGGTAGGTATCTCAAAAGGAAAAAAAGATACTCTAGGATCAGATCGTTGTCCGTCTGTCTGTGAAAAAATCAAACCTCCAAGCCAACGCAGTCAGAAGTACGCCCGTTATGCCGCATATTTTGACACTCACAAGGAAATCAAAACCTATAGGATACTGTCTAATTGGACTCGTTTCCCACCCGGGACCAACATTTGTGTGATGATCATAACTGTTGGTTCTCGGATTGTGGGTGTTTGTATGTATTTAAGTATTTATTTTAAAGTATTTATGTATGTTTATCAGTTGTTGAGTACCCATCTACAACTTAGTTTGGGACTAAACAGCAGTGTGTAAATTTGTTCAAACGTTATTATTACTAGTGGTTCTTTGAGAACAGTAGACCTCACCGGCCCTAATAAACCAAACTTAAAAGAAACGAGCAGAAGTCAACTTTGCAGTTGGAGACAGATTATGTACTTACTAAAGTGTCAAAGCTTAATATTTCGCAAACGGATCCCTGAATCGAAAAATGTTTTTCACACACCCGCGATATTTTTGAAAGACCTATCCAACGATACCCCACACTATGGGATTCACAAGAAAAAAAACACTCCCACTTTCCGAGTATGGTAAGCACTAAAAAAAAATGTTTTACAAAATTTTATTCTACTCATTTTGTCGGCTTGATTAATTTATATCCATGCCAAATTCTCGTCATGAAAAATGCGACCTGTAGAGAATTACAGACTGACAGCCTGACAAAAGCATTTTTGCCCAAACTCGAAACTGAGACCCTTCGCTCGCTCGGTCAATTATAATTATTATTACTTCCCGTTGACCTAGAATCATGAGATTTGGCAAGAAGCAAGGTCATATAGCACAAGTAAATTTACAATTTTTTAGGTATTTAATTTACAATTTTCTATGTGATTATAAACTTATTTCTTTAATTATGCGGTCGACTGTACATACACTTACCTAATTCCAAACTTGAATTTTCCCCCGTGCTACGGCAATTAGATCAGGAGACCAATTTTATCATCCCCAGACTTATTAAAAATACAACAAATTATAACATACCTAGACGTATTAAAAATACAACAAATTATAACATCCTCAGACTTATTAAAAATACAACAAATTATAACATACCTAGACGTATTAAAAATACAACAAATTATAACATACCCAGACGTATTAAAAATACTACAAAGGGGTTTTCCCGTCGAGTGAATTTTTCCGTCGCATTTGAGAAAATTATTTAAAATGTAGGCAGTAAGTACGAGTAAGTAAACAAACTTTCTTTTTGTGCCTCTACTAAAATGCATGACCGACTGCGAGACATCCTAATTTGTTGATATTTTTGAGTAGTCGTAAAAATTATCCGTTAGCCTATTAAGATAAACACAACAAGAAATGATAACTCTTTTAACATGGGTCACACAACTTATCATGCAGCCATGTTGGTCGTCTGCATTGTATTTTTCACCCGACTACGGAAAAAGGAGGGTTATTTTTTTATATACGTAACTAGGTAGTTCTTTCAAAAATGAAATATTTCAACCTGCAAAGTTAGTTCATAAAATACTGTCTTTCTTATATCTCCTTTTTCCTAGGTTTGCACTGGCTTCTTCGATCACCATATACTAGTATATGGTGATCGAATAGTATAAGGTAGTTTTTTTTTGTGTTCATTGTTTATATACGCCGATCATGTGTGGGAGTGTGGCTATCTTTTAACCGAATTATTAAGAGAATGATGAATTGATGAGACTGAGCGAATCTCAAGCCCTCCGTTGTTTCTGCCTACTGCGTCAGGGACATAGCGAGAAGATTGTAGTTGTTTGTACGAGTATGTTTTTATACTTAATTTTATATGTATGTCTGACCATCATCGCGTGGCGTGGGACTACACTCTCTCTATACAGGTCTGTCTGTTGCTGGTCTATCGCGCCCAAGTTGCCCCGTTATTTGCCTGTCACGGGCGTATAATAATACAGAAATTTAACATAAAAGGAAAAAGAAACATACATACAGCCGAACATAGTACCTCCTCCTTTTTTGGAAGTCGGTAAAATGTACAATACTTTCAGTTTATGTCAGAATCAGAAAGTGATATTGTCAATGTCAAAATCCGCTTCTCGAGGTTGCGGGACTACTCTTTTAATATCTAGCTTTAATAAGCTGTCCTCTGCGATCATGAATACCTCTTTAAGATCTGTCTGCCAAATAGGAGCAGATAGGTATCTAAATATAATATACTAGCTGTTTCCCGCGGCTTCTCCCGCATAGAAAAGCTTTTCCCGCGCGAACCGTTTTCCCAGGATATCTAATTGCCTATGTGTTACTCTGATGTTCTATATTGCTGTCTAGTCTCATCAAAATCTGTTTCGTAGTTTTTGAGTGAAAGAGTAACAAACATCCTTATAACTTTCGCGTTTTTTATTAGTAGGATGTAATTTTACCAAAAAGATTTTATTCCTCACACACTGGCACTTTCCTTCATAGAAAAATGTTGTGAAAGCCACGTGCGATGTTAAAAAGAAATGTTTTGTTCGTTTTATTATTTGGCATTGCAAATCTTTTTTTCTGCATAAATGGTCAGTACTATAAAGTTATTGTTACCAATAAGATTTTATTCCTTTCAGACACTGGCATTTTGTTAAAGAAAATTTTTGAAAGCCTGTCATAATTAAAATGTAATAATATTTTGTTCGCTAATCTAATAATGGCCATGAAAGTTTTTTTCTGCATAAATGGCCAGTATTGAATGTAAACTTAGTAGGGAGTAAGAACTCTTTGAATAGGTTTTTTAAATATAATAGGTAATCAATCTTTTCTTACAAATATAATAAGATGTTATTAAACTTATGGAAACTGAATTTTCGAATCTTCTTGTTGTGTTAGTACTCTTTGCTAACTCTTTGTTAAATAAAGTCTTCTACTTTTTACATGAAATCTTTTTTCTTAACATGGAAAGCCAATTACCGATTTGCGTCAAACACTATATCACTATAACATTAATCTGTGAGTTAAATTTTTTGATTTGCGTACATTTTGATTGCTATGGCGAATTTTTTTGTTATTTTGTTTAGTGCATAATTAATTTATTTGTTTACTAAGAAATACGTGTTTTTTTTAAATTTGCGCCTATTAGTTCTCGATTCAATATTTGTATATTTTTTTTCTGAACAATTTGGTATACAAAACATTCAATGTTACGATTTCATGTGACAACTTACTAACGCCTACGTCCTGATGAATTCCTGAAATATTTGCCGACTTACTACACTTTAATACATTTTGTAGCCTCTCCTTTTTATAAAACCCAATACCTAAAAGCCTATGTTCATACACAGAGTATTACCTATCCAACAGCAAAAAAGAATTGTTGAGATCGGTTCTGTAGTTACAAAGATTAGTTCTAACATACATCCAAACAAACTTTACCTCTTTATTATTAGTATAGATTACATAGCAATACCTACATCACGTGTGTGTTTGTTTCGTAACTACTCAGCGTTGTGAAAAATTTTAAAGTTTAAGGTAACGACGCCCTACAAGTCTGCGTACATGTGTGTGTGGGTGGATGCCCCCGCCGAAAACAGCAGGATGATTGGGATCGGAAGAAAACGTCATGCCTGTGGCGCTCCTCTCCGGACCCAGTTTTGATATCGTATTGCTAGGCACAAAATACAACCTACCCCATTAACTTTTGTGGTCTATGGAGACTATAAAACATTATAATTTTTTTTCTATAATAACCAACACAGCTTTCTGGAATGCATTACGAAATGAACGTGGGCACGGCTTATCTGCTAATGGAAGCAATATGAGGCAAGTTTATAGCTACGGGTGCAGGTCATTTTACAACCATGTATAAGGTTTCCGCTAAGGCGTTATCTAACAAGAAAACTAAACTTGCATTTCTGTGACCTGTTTCTCACGTAGGTATCTAGTTTCAAATGCCACCATTTCTAACTAATGTCAATAGCTGTTAGTGGCTGCGCGAGGAAGTAAAAGCTTTATCTATTCCCATTGACATCAGCTGATTTGATAGAACTACCTCGGTAGTTGGTGGTTACCGGGTGAGTGGTAAAAATTATCTTGTAATACGTCCCGCTTCCGCTGGTAGGGTAGAGGCCCACCTTCATGAAAAGATCGTACAGGAGCTCTATTTTTGAATCGCTCTCCTCTCTACGAGCGGTCGATTCTACTGATTTTTGTATCGGATGTCGAAGGAAAATCAGTAGAATTGACCGCTCGAAGCGAGGCGAGCGATTCAAAAATAGATCAGGAGCTCTATTTTTGAATCGCTCTCCTCGCTTCGAGCGGTCGATTCTACTGATTATTGTATTGGATGTCGAAGGAAAATCAGTAGAATTGACCGCTCGAAGCGAGGAGAGCGATTCAAAAATAGAGCTCCAGGAATGGTCGCAGTAGGCTGCACCAAAGATTACTATTACTAGTGATACTCACCTTCCCACGGCAGGGAGTACGTTCCTATCACTCGACTGCCCCCTTGAGACAGAGAAGCAACCTTTAATATGTATAACTTTGTCCCTCTCGATGGGTAGGTAGTTTTGACTGTCGAGTGTGTAACTGCTTTACGTTTCCTTTAGCAACATATTTATCTAATAAGTACATATTTTATTGCATGTATCAGCGGTATGCGGTCTGATGCTGGGAACGCGACTCGGGTTCATAGAGCGTTACATGAGTGGCAACGCAGCCGCGCTGGCGCAGGCCGTGAAGGCGCACTTCCGAGCGCAGCGGGACTCGTACTACGGCGTGCTCTCCCTGTGGAAGTACACACCCACCACCCTGTACAAAGAGTTCGTCGACAGCGAGGAGACTATTCACAGGTGAGCGTCGTCGTGAGCTCGAGACCTGCTGCCGATCCAACTCAACGAATGTAACAATGTTGATTATTATCCGAGAAAAAATACAATTTTCTGGATATTCTAACATAACATCCAAGAGTTTCTCTAAGAGACAGGATCCGAAATGTGGTGAATAATGTGGTGAACACACATAGCTCTAAAAGTTCGTACCTACGTCAAAAAGTGGCAGTGGGCTGTTCACACCTGTCGGATGACCGTCGACGTAGACAAGTTCTGGAGTGGGGACGACGACGGAGCAGGCATAGTGTGGGACACCCTCCGAGTTGGAGCAACGATCTACATAGGTGGCTTTAGATGTAGAGAACCGAAGATCAGGTTCAGTGGCGCGCCTTGGTAGAGGCATATGTCCAGCAGTGGATTGGAATAGGTCGACTGATGGTCGGAATGAAATTATTGCTGTTGCTGTAATGTTTATCTTCATCTCCTCGAGCGATGAATATCTGATATGGTTCCCCTTTAACGTAAAGTACTTTTCATTACTCATACTCTGAAAGTAGGTCTGAAGTTGCCTGAGGAGCGGGTTGAAAGTAATACATCTCAGCCCCAGGGAGAATCGCTTTCAACTGACAGCTGTCAAATTATATATAAAAAAAAATAGTACTATTTTGACATTTCTATTGGACCATGTTCCAACTGTCTATACAGCCACTCAATTACAGCGCGATGTAAAATTGAAATAACATAAAGTTAAGTAATAATTAAAGAATAAGTATATATTTTTAAATGACTTTATTATAATTATTACTGTCAACTATTTCTTTAAAATAACATAGATTTGGGCAAAATTTTTTACCATTTTTTCAATGATGGAAATGAAAAATAATGGCAGAATAGCTGGCCGGCCACAGAAAAAAAACAAAGTAGACGGGAAAGCGGCAATCCGATCTTCATTTGTTTTTTCGAGTTGTAGAGTTTTGTTTATACTTCCGTATGGCAGAGATTTGTATTAACACTCATTTTATGTATTTGTTTTTACTTTCAGTGTATTCTTAATGAAAAGCACAGTGTTTCCCTCGGGTTCAAGACTTATTTAGAGGTCTCTCGAACTATTGGCGCCCTCGCTACGCGTCGGACGCCAAACCCCGTCTCGGGACTTAAATATGTTACTTTCACACCTAGGTTAACAATGTACTATTGCAATAATATGTAAGTAAAGTAACCTGTCGACAGGATCGTAACGGAGCTCATGGAGGTGGCTAAAGCCCGAGATCACGACATGGCTAAGGACACCGACGGCATGCAAAAGATCTTCCTCAAGATACTGAACAACCCGCAGCTCGACGAGCGCGACAAGACGGCCGCCATTATAGACTTCATCACGGCGGGCATCGAGACGGTAAGGCACATCCATTTATGGCGAGCGAAGGTCGAAAGCATCACGTGTTTTTAAAATAGTCGCCGTGTATATGGGCCTTAATGAAAAATGCGGTCTTATCTACTTAAAAATGTAACTTACTCAATAGAACAAGATAGCATTTTTCACGTGTAAAATTTAAATGCACCTTCTGCGTCCAAATGGGACTTATTTACTAGCTGTTGCCCGCGGCTTCGCCCGCATGGAATAAACGATCCGGAAGAAATTATCTGAATGAAAAAAACGATATCAGAATCCTTGAGTAGTTTAAAAAGATCTAAGCGTACAGACTTTGTTTTATACTATGCTTGTATCATGAAGCTATTAGCTTCAGGGCTTGTATTCACACTTACATTATTAGTGAAGGAATGAGATTGTCAAAGGTAGAGCCTCCGAGACGATGAAACAGTTGCTATAGCGAATACAATACATTGGTTGCAAGGCGAATTAATTGTCCTGAGTTAACTCTTGGTTTCTTTAAGACTCAATTCGTTTTGACGGAAACCAATATTTTTACAGTTTTTGAAATAAGTAGACGTTTTTAGTACTACTAAGTATGTATTTTTAGGGCTCCGATAATATTCATTAGAATGTGTCTGTCAGATTTTGGTTTTTGAAAAACGAACTCTATCTAGTACATTTTAGACTTTCGCGCTTTGTATTCATAATTATATAATAAAAGGTAAATAAAACTTATTCGTGTGTAAGACCCGTAAATAATTATATAATTATGAACTCTATCTAGACTTCACATAAGTCTAGTATTTGAACTTGTTTTTTGGGTCGCAAAACCCGTTTTAACACTCTGAGGGATATTTCTTGATAGCGAAGCTACATATTTTTTTAGTATCCGCTGGATAACTCAAAACTATAGGTACCAGACGATCGATTTGTCGACATTGCTCGGTAATGATGGAAAAATTACGGACATTTCATGAAAGGAAGTCGTTACGTTTTTCCATGAAAACAAAATTACAAGTACCTTTTGACTGGCCAGTAAAATTAAACTGTTGTATAAATTAAGCTTTGTCCTTTTATTTCAATGTTTCTTACAATGATGAAGTAAATGGTTATACTTAGCTAACATGGCACACTATACTTTCTCTGACAGTTGCATTATTCAAATTGCCCATTGTCCTTTCCCCTCCGACCCGTACAGCTTCACCGCACCAGAGCTGACCGCACGGCGTGTACCCGTAGATCACTGCTGTATCTCCGCGTATTAGTAGTTATATTAGCAACAAGAGATTCCTTTCAATCAGTGTGGTTAACAATCTGAATCTTGTGCATCATGGCGTACAATTAGCTGACTTTTAAAAAAACTACTGTATGTTCTGCAGCTCGCGAATAGCTTAGTGTTCCTTCTGTATCTGCTGAGCAAACGGTTGGACTGGCAGCAACGCATCCGCAGCGAGCTGCCGGCAGGCGGGCAGCTGACTATGGACGATCTCGCGTGCGCGCCCTCGCTGCGCGCCGCCGCCAAGGAAGCCTTCAGGATGTTGCCAACGGCCCCGTTCTTGGCGAGGGTGCTCGAGGAACCGCTCTCCGTCGCTGGCCACACGCTACCCGCTGGGGTGAGATACGAATGTGCTACATCCTTACAACTTAGTGCTACCGACAGTGGATAATATGGGAAGTTAATTGGAGGTGTCCACTGTCGAGTATTATAGTGTGTATAATGTTAGACTTCTGCGATGAATAAGTTTCAATCTATTTTCAATCTTATTGACCAATGAAGACCGACGGCCGTTGGGGCAGACGAGTTCTGGAGTGGAGACCGCAGACCGGTACGCGCAGCATGGGACGCCCCTCCGCCAGGTGGACCGACGACCTAAAGAAGGTGGCCGGTAGCGGCTGGATGCGGAGAGCGGAGGACCGGGTGTGGCGGCTCTTGTTGGGGAAGGCGTATGTCCAGCAGTGGACGCTAAAAGGCTGACATGATGAACAATGAAGACCCCATTCGAATCTATTTAGTAGGTAGTTTTAGCGGAGTACAATGCAAATAGCAATAATTTTTACTAGTACCTAAGTAGTTCTAGTCAATGTTGTGTCTCATGTATGTTTTTTTTTGGCTGAAATAAAGACAATATTGTTATTTTTCTTCCAGACGTTTGTGCTCGCGCAAACGGGCGTGGCGTGTCGCCAGGAGGAGAACTTCTGGCGTGCGCGCGAGTACCTCCCCGAGCGCTGGATCGAGGGGTTCAACCAGAAGCCTCACAACTCCTACCTCGTGTGCCCCTTCGGCCGCGGCCGCCGGATGTGCCCCGGCAAGCGCTTCGTAGAGCTGCAGCTACATATTTTGCTGGCTAAAGTAAGTTTTACATTTTAAGTTGTACATTTATTTATCTAACAAACCCCAAATCGAATAACTACATTAAGAAGAAATACTTTTAGAAACCTAAACAAAATGAACTTTTGAGAAAAAGTATGCATGAGGTATACAAGTAAAGTCGGGGTATGTGTGCTGGTGACCACAAGTCACCTTGATTGCCATTGCTTTAGAATCGGGGGATTCTGGTAAAAAGTTTAATTTAATGCACAGATGATACGTTTTCCTTCTGCATTTAACCTTCAGTTTGCTTGTCTGCTTCTGGGGATGCCAAGATCTAGATAGGTAGGCACTGAAGATTGGTATCATCACCTTCTTACCTATTTCTGTCGCCCAACAGCATTGCTGGTATTGTTCTGTTTCGATTTGAAGGATGACAGAGCCAGTGTGAACAGCCGGGTTGGGTTTGCATTTTCCATTAGAAACTTCAAGGTACACCCGCGGCGGCGACGGCGCCGGGGTGGTGATTACAGCGGCATATTCTTCCAGTACCTTGAGTGAGGCCAGTGTTAAAAACAGATAATTAATCTACTCTGGTTCTACTACTTATTTTGAAGCTATCTTGACTCGTTTAGGAAATATAGTTAATAAGTAACAACCTATTATTGTTCGTCAGTGAAGCTTGGGATAATTGTAATTCCAATGATTATTTAACATTCAAAAGTTATTAGTAGGATGGGACCTACCTACTTTGCATTCTATACTTTGAACTGGTAGTTGAGTTTCAATGTATGTATTATATTTGTTCCAGATATTGCAGCGATTCGAAGTACACTTTGACGGCCATTTAGACATACAGTTCGATTTCCTGCTGTCGCCCAAATCCCCTGTCTCTATGAGGCTGCTGCCTTTGTGGGGGGGTCAGGCGAGAGGCGGGATTAACCCGCCCGAAATTGTAATACATCCCCCAGACGAATAAGTAATATTTTTATTGCATGCTTATTTTTTAGTCAAAGAAAATAATACAGCGAAATTGTGTTATGATCACAACAAAAAGTCGATTAGGTATTCTAATTTGTTTTAGTCCAAAAATTACAGTGAAATTATGCATGCTCTAAAATTTAATCAAAGAAATATACGTAACAGCACTTTAAGTCAACAAGCCCCTGTGTACTTTTGTTCATATTTTGTACCTAATTTTGAGATTTGACCGTTCTTCTCCTGTACATAATTTCTATAAGTGTAATTTAGGTAGGTACATACTAAAACTAAGACTGAAGGAATTTAATTTGTTACATAAGTAGGTACATACCTACCTATACTTATAACGGTAATTGAAAATGATATTCGCTGTGTTATTTGTTTTCGTTATAATTAGAATACCTGACGTTTATTATTTCGCTAATACTCGCTATCCTATGGGTATAGGGAATACAATTTACTTACGTACTTAGTTATTAACAAAGTGCCTAGGTACATACAATATTAAAATTTAAACTCTCGAGGCAAATCGACTGATAGTAATTCGCACAATAAGGCACATAATTATGTAAGTACCTACCGTCATCGCATATGTAATGCCTCAAAACATAAATTCAACTAATATTATTGCTAAATACGAAAGTGTGATTGTTTATTTGTTGCTCAATGACTCAATAACCGCTGAAGGGATTTTGATTAAACTTGGTAGGTACAGTCATACATAGCTTTTATATCTTGGAATTACGTTTAAAGGATACTTTTTATCGCGGGTCTTTACTAGAGGTAGTTACCTAATTATTTTTTTTTGATTTTTTTGGAAACCCTTGAAGCACTCTTAAAAATCATAAAAATTTCCTACGATTTTTTGTTTAGTATCTAAGTACTTATAAAGTGTATAGGTGTAGGCAAGGAACCCTATTACATATATTTTATGTCTCGAAGTCTTCACACCTACTAATAGTTTGATTGCCTTTCAGGCATCTAACTAATAAACTTAATTTAACTGCGAAAGTATGCATGTTTGTTGCTATAAGTTTTGTATAGTTATGAGATAAGTACATTCTTCACAATCACATAATTGTTTGTTTCTTCTTAATCGATGCGATTTCAACGCGGGTTGCGATGCGATGCGATTTTTCTTTGCAACGCGTGCTGTGATTGGCAGCCCGAAATGAAAACGTGACAGTCTGAGTAGGTACCTTAGGTAGGCACTACTACTACCTAATGTGAAGAAACAAACTCGCTTTTTGATTTAGTGATACTTACTGAATTGAATGAACTGAAGTGAGTTGAAGTTACACACTTCTCCGTATAAGTGTATATTTATCTAGGTACTTTAATAGGTTTCCTTCTGTAGTTTTAATTATTATGTAAGACCTGTGTAAGATTAGGTACCTTTAAAGTTGCATTTTTCATATTTTATATTATATTGTGGATCTAGTTCGTAAAATATAATGGCTGTGTATTATAAAAAGCGTAGCTATGTATATATATACATTATAATTATGATATTTAAACCGTCAATACCTCTTGTAAAAAGACTGCAACTGCATTTGTCAGTGTTGGTAAGTACAGTCAACCGCACATCAGTGGAAATACTTTGACCTTGAGCTGGTCTAGTCTATTAAGGAGCCTCATACTCTGATGTTTATACTGGTTTTGTTTCCGCTGATGTGCGATCGACCGCACTACTATTATTAAGTAGCTATATTTCATTATCATTCATTATCTTCTAGGTCGCTTTGAAGGCTGTTAATGATTAAAAATAAGTTGTAAACTTTAAGTCAAATCTGAGAATGAAGAAAAAATTTTAGAAATTGCATCAAGACGAATTCAATAAAATTTGCCTCGTAATCGCAAGCTGAAATGGATATGGAAAGGGTTGCCAGTTTTTAAATACTCAGCTTGTTTTACATCCCGTTGTGAAATTAAATAAGTAGGGTCCGATAACATGAATGAACATCTGTAGGTAGTTACTGCTTAAATAGGTACAGTCAACAAAAGAAACAGGTAAGCAGGCATCATACAGAGCTAGTATAGCGCTGTACTGTACCTATGCATACCTCTCTTTTTTGTTGACTGTACATAAGTACTCCAAGATGAACACCTTCATGTTGAAATGATGTTGTATACCTTGAAATTGTTTTATACTTTATTTTAATAAAATGCCCTTTGTTCGTTTATTTATGGACTGTTGTTTGCAATTTTTACATTTTCCTAATATCACACTCATTTCATCACTATTATCTAATTAAATTATAAAAAAAACTAAAACGAATTCTTAATTTAACCATATTTTAACATAGGTTATGTTAAATTCCAAAAATCTGTATATTAGGCATACTAGTTCCATGATATTAGGGCAAAATCTGGTAACTGTATAGTCGAAAATCTGTATAGATGGCAACACTGAGCCAAAAAAGTTTAGTTTGTTTTTTGTTTGTTTTTAATGGTTTAACGGCCAGTTGGGAACAAGTCCTTATAGGCCAAATCGTAGTTTTAAATCACGAATACATTATACCGCAGTACGGCCTCCGGCAACTAGTGCCATTTGGTGCTCCACACTGCAGCTAACACCGCACTAAGCTGATAGTAGGTTTAGTGTTGATTTAACAAGGGACAATTGGGAACAATTCCGTAGAGTCGTTACACGCTTTTATATAACTATCCCGCCCTATATACACTTTAATAGGCACTTGTTGCATTTGAAACTATCACAGATACACACCAAAACCTACAATATACATTTTTTATGAAGAATATTCATCATGTAGGTAGGTATTTGGCCATGGAACTAATCTAATAAGTACTAATTACGTACAACTAGTACATAATAGTTCCATGTATTTGGCACAGATTTGACACTTGGACACAGAATATATAATAGGACAACTTGGACGGCGTTTGACACTGACGACGAGTACTATTATTATTCTGTGACTGACGTCAGGTTGGCCTCAGTACTAGCTAAATATTTTAATTTGTGTCCCACAGTGGTGTGTTGTTTACATTTGCGGTGTTATTATTGATAAGATAATAGTGGTTCGTGAGTGAGTAGGTCCTACGTGTTATCGCAAACCTTGATTGGTACCGTTGTTGCTTATAATATAAATCACCTACCAATCGACTTTTCATTGATAAACCTGCTGGCTGGCTGCATGAAAATGAAGTTTTGTGCAAATCTAAATTTTATGTTCACTGAGGGTTGTACGTTATTAGAAAGATATGCTTTAGCTAAAGATGCAGGGTTCAAAGCAGTAGAAACAGGGTTTCCATTCGGACATACATTGGAACAAGTAAGAGAAGCCAAACAGAATGCTGGGGTCGAACAAGTACTCATAAATCTTAGAACAGGTGAGATAACAATTATATTTTTGTGTTATTTGACCTAATCCCGACCTCCATGATCACCGCTCATGATCACCAGGAACCTAACAGCGTGTCGCTAGTCACCAGTAACCTAACCTATTGGGGTTGGAGGCAGGAGGGGTGATAGCCAGCTAACTAATGTTGCTAACTTCACTGCCAACGTGACAGAATTGGTTTTTCTGTTAGTCTGCTGCTATAATGCTCAGTACATATACTTACTATGATGTGCAATAATTTTGTGTCAATCTAAGGCTTCAGTAGTAACACTGCTGGCAGATAACCATTACAATTTTAGTGACTTCTTCTAGCCTAAAAGCCCATAGTATATCTATGTTGATGTTTATCATGAATCTTTCAAATTAATTTTCAGGGGATTTAAGTAAAGGAGAACTGGGTATAACAGCAGTACCAGGAAAAGAGGATGAGTTTAAGGACAATATGAAAATTACTATTGACTATGCTAAGGCTATTAATGCCAAGAAAATTCACATAATGGCTGGAAAAATTGAATGTGTTACAGCAGAAAATTGGGAAACTTATGAAAATAATTTGAAGTATGCTGCTGACATATTAAGAAAGGAGAATTTAATAGGTGTTATTGAACCAATAAACCAGCATTCCGTGCCTAAATACTTTCTGAGTGATTATGAAAAAGGTAAGAAACATGGATACTGACAGTCTACATGTTCAAAATGTACCAGACTATGGCGAGGGCTATTCTTGAAGTTTCTTATTTTGATTTCTAGTTAAAATTTAAAGAGAAAAGTTAAACACATGAATAACTTTCGGAAATTTATCATTACCCATAGACATTATATTATTCTTATTCTTATTCTTAGACGGGGGTGGCAGTCCCTGCACCGACTCCACGAAACGGGAGTTTTGTGCAATTCCCCCCGGGCCGTCAGTCCAGCCATCCCAGCTCCTTGAAGTACTGGAGTAGGACTTCTGGCTGACGGCAGCACTGTTGCAGGTTGCTCGTTGCCGAGAGGTCGGGATCTATTGCCAGGCCCGTTTCGGATCTGAATTCCTGTGTTGCTGGACAGTGAAGCACTGCGTTCTCCACCGTCTCGCTCTCCTGCAGACAGCCCCTACACAGGGGGCTGTCTGTGATGCCCAGATTGTGCATGTGTTTGTTCAGGTTGCAGTGACCCGTTATGATGCCGACCAGGAGTCTAAGGTCGCTTCTGTTGCGTTTTATTAGAAAATTTGTGAGTTTCCCATCGCTGTGAGGGAGCATGGAGCGCGCTTGCTCGCAGTCCACTCGGGTTTCCCACAATTTTTCGTGTTCCTTGTCTGTGTTTTTCACAAGGAGTCTCCTAACTGTGTCTGCTGATGGCAGGCACAGTGGTGTCTCTTGGCTTGGCGCGGCCGACTTGGCTGCTTGTTTGGCCAGCCTGTCGGCCACCACGTTGCCCGCGCTTGTGTCATGTGCTTTGGTCCACTGTAGTGTTACCTCATAGTTGCGTGACAGGTTTTGTAGTGCAGTGTGACATTCCAGCAATGTCCTGGATCTGCTCACTGGTCTGTGAAGGCCCATGAGGACGGCTGCGCTGTCCGTAATAATGGTTACCTTCACCACGTTTGGATTCGTAGTTACGGATGAGATTGCTTTAGCCGCTAGTGTAATCGCTAGGGTTTCCGCTTGAAAGACTGTGCTGTAGTCTGGAAGTGGCTGCTTCATAGTCATTCCTGCCTCTGCCGAGTAGTAGGCACATCCCGTTCCTACCTCGTTCTTCGAGCCGTCTGTGTAGACTCTCAGACAGCCGTCCTTCTTTGTGTCATCCTCCTCGTTTGACATTAGTATGTTGTACATCTTGTCGTCTAGATAGGTTTTCCCGACCTTGTCGGTGCCTAGTCTACTTATCGTGACTGACCTGATGGCCCTATCTAAGATTCGGCAATGCCTGGTGGTTATGTTGCCTCTCCATTGTCCGTTAGATTTTATTCTTAGAGCTGCCGCCATTGCTTCCTGCTGAATGTGGAGTTGCAATGGTGGCAGCCCCAGTAGGATATTCAGAGCGGCTGATGGAGTTGTCCTCATACAGCCGCTGATCATCACACACGCCAGTCGTTGCGTCTGCTGTAGCTTGTTGACTGTCGTTATCAGTCCTGTTCTTGGCCACCATACAATGGCTCCATATGTCATAACAGGTCTCACTATCGTTGTATACAGCCATTTGCAAAGCTTTGGACTAAGTCCCCAGCTCTTGCCTATAGCTTTCCTGCATTGCCAAAGAGTATTAGTCGCCTTGGTTGTAATATGGTCCAGTTGTTTTGTCCATATGAGCTTACTATCCAACCAGACGCCGAGGTACTTGGCCTCGGGTGTGAGTGTTAGTTGGGTGTCAAAAAGGTGAGGTAGTCGCAAGGTTGGTAGCGATCGCTTCCTAGTGAAGAGCATGAGTTCAGTCTTTTGTGGATTTACGGACAGACTGTGACTTCGGCACCAGGCCTCGACGGTGTGGAGCGCCTTCTGCATCTTGTTGCAGAGCGTAGACTCGAACAGGCCTGATATCATTATCACTAAATCGTCCGCATAGCCCACGGTGCAAAAGCCGTCGCTATTTAGTTCCTTTAAGAGTTCATTAACCACGACTACCCACAGTAGTGGAGAAAGTACTCCTCCTTGTGGGCAGCCCCTGGTGACCGTGCAGCGTGCTGATTCGGAGGTCTCGATGCACGCCGCGCGTTGACTTAACATCTGCGTGATCCATGCAGTTAAGTTGTTATCAACACCGTGGGTGTCTAAACCCGTTTTGATGCTCTGGAAAGTTGTCTTGTCAAAGGCACCTTCAATATCAATGAATGTTGCTAGACAAGATTGTTTTGATTCCAGAGCGGTCTCTATCTTGTGCACTACCTGGTGTAGCGCCGACTCTGTTTTACATTATATTAATTAAAGGAATTAATTATCTTGATAATCTAGAACCATGCATATGTAGACGAAGCTAGAGTGTAGTGTAGCTAATTACTGCAGTATGATTTAATGTAAATTATGAATGTCTTATCCATATCCTGTTTGGTTTGATCTGAAATTTATAACATGTATCTAAAATTTCTTAGAAATGAAGGGAAGAATATGAAAAACCCATCGGCACACGCTCATTATGTGGAACACACTTGGGCTGACTTATTATCATACCTACATAAAACTAACATTATTTTATTTTTCTGAAATAATATTAGAAATGTATTCTTATAGTTAATAAATATAATGATGATTCAAAATATTGGAATAGGTATATGATTTGGTATATTTCAGCTGTGGAAATCATAAAGCGCATAAACAACTCTCATCTGAAGCTGCAGCTGGATATTTTTCATTTGCAACACATTTGCGGAGACCTATCTCACAATATTAAAAATCTTATGCCTTACGTGGGGCATGTACAGGTAACTCTTTACTTAATATTGTCAATATGGTTAGTTGCATAGCTTGGGCATTAGACACGAGTACTAGAGGTGAGTTCGATTCCCGCTGAATACACAACTTTATAATATACGTGATGGCCCTGGTCTTATTCCCATTCTACAGAGAATTATAGTTTGTAATTCAATTGTTTGTAATCCCTTAAAAACCATTTAAATTACCAAAATGGAAATTACATGGAAACAGAATATACCTAAAATGTTACTGTAACTAGCTTCAGTATAATGTTTACCCTGACACTGATTGATACATACATCCATATAAACAAACATCCATGCTTTCACATATTTTAGACCTCTCCAACTAGTGAATATTGGCTATATATATACGACTACTACCTCTTAACACCTTCGATCTTCAAAACGGCCTTGTAGCACTTTTGTTGTATGTCCACAGCCAATCCCTGATATTCTAAAAAAATTTCAGATAGCCCAAGTGCCGAGCCGCAATGAGCCAGACACACCTGGTGAAATAAACTACGAGTATATACTTAAACACTTGGAGTCCAATGGATATGAGGACTGGGTGGGACTCGAGTACAAACCGGCAGGAAACAGCACGGACGGGTTGAAGTGGATCGAACGGTATGGATATACACTGTGACAATCATCTGTTTTATTATTATTATTAAATGTTTTGGGGCCCTAGGAACATAAATATTAGAGCTCTTTTTTCAAATTTCATGTTAATTTTTCATCATCATTATATCAGCTGAAATACGTCCACTGCTGGACAAAGCCTCCCCTAGGATCTTCATTTTTATTAACAGACTAAACTGTTTCATGTAGGCTTACCTGTAGGCGTCAAAGAAAGTGGCTGAGTACATTTAAGAGCTAGCACGTGCTAACAATGACCGGTTTATCCCGCGCTTTGTTGATCGCCATTTTGTTAAATTTATATAGATAAAGATGTCATGTTTTTTCCATGTTAGGTACTTATTTATACTTACATTATCACGAGGACTTATTGATATAAGTCAAGTCTTGTCTCTTTTACTGAATTGGTATTGAAAGATACTATTTAACTTTTTTTAAATGTCTAATGATCTGAAAATATGAAGTATTTGCGTTTGGCTATCTTAAATTGTAATATATTTTTATTAACCAATACATTTAATTTACTTAATATTTTGTTCAGACCGTCCTACTTAAACCACTGGGTTTATCTGTAGGATGGTTATGAGATGGATTTGAGACAACACATTGGTACTTAAACAACTGGCTCCTAAACTAGGAATACTAGGGGACTAAAAACCTAAAGCTGTTATATTTGTTTGTTTTTTATTATTATTTTACCTTTTTTTTACTATTTATTTTTACTAGACTCTAATGCCTGGCATATATTTGTATATATTATACTAAGAATATTGTAAATTAGTCGCTATAGAGGTAAAAATGTTAATAATATCATTACTTACGTATTATTATTATTATGTGACAGTTGAATCTGTTTACGATTTAATTAGTTTTGTAGTACGAGTATATATTGTAAAATAGTTGACTGTAGTTTGATCCAATTATGTATTATATATGTTTATTTAAACAGTAAATCCTATTTTCAACTATAGAATAATGGTAATTTTCATTGGAAATCCTCTGGCACAGTTTTTTAACCACACGCTATGCAATTATTTATAATAATGTTATTACATATAAATTTATTATATCTAATAAAATGTTTTTTTTTCAATCTAAGAGGCGTTTAAATTCTTATGAAAATAGTCAAAATTTTCGATACAGTGCAAGGTGAGATGGTGACGCTTTTCACCTGTACGAGTATGTATCGTTTTGTCGCTTCATACGAAGTGGTACTATTCTGGTCCGAATGGCTCACGGACGTGGTAAGAATATGCGACGAGAAGATATGAGGCAAATTCCCAAATGCTGCCCAGCCCAGCCTGATCCTCCTGACTTTGACTTTGCCGGAGGAAGACATATTCTTGAACAACTTCGAGGGTCTTACCGTCGACGGTAACCGGTCCCGGAACAATGAACATGACCTTAGTCTTGTCCAAGTTCAACAAGTTTGTCTTGTCAAGTTCAAGTCCACAAGGCCTGAAGACAAAAGTTTTCAATCAGTGCGTCCTACCCGTAATGACTTACGGCGCCGAAACGTTTACACTGACAGTGGGACTAGTCCGAAAACTCAAAGTCGCTCATCGGGCTATGGAAAGAGCTATGCTCGGAGTTTCTCTGAGAGATAGGATCCGAAACGAGGTGATCCGCCAGAGAACCAAAGCCTCCGACATAGCTCAAAGGGTTAGCACGTTGAAGTGGCAATGGGCTGGTCACATCTGCCGGAGAACCGATAACCGCTGGGGTAGACGAGTTCTCGAGTGGAGACTACGACTGCAAGTGTGGGACGCCCCACGGCTAGATGGAGCGACGGCCTGCGTAAGGCGGCTTGCAGTGACTGGATGCGGACAACCGAGGATCGGGTTCAGTGACGCGCCCGGGGGAAGGGCTATGTCCAGCAGTAGACTAGTACAGGCTGATGATGATGTGGTAAGAATGAGAAAGCTGGAATTTGCACAACAAAATTAAATACCTAATTAAGAAAAACTGATACCAGGTTTTATCTTCTATCTAAAACTGAAGAAAAGTTATGTTAAACATTTAAAAAAAGTTCGGAAGTTACGAACGATAGCGAGACCGATTATGTATTAAAAAATAATTGTCTGTTTGTATCTGTACGTCTGTTCCGGCATCACGAAAAAATCACTGAACGGATTTTGACGAAACTGTGTGTAGTGATAGTGTATATCCTGGGACAATGTAATATAGGCTATAAAACATGTCAAAACTTAGCTGATAAATGGTAAATCAGCAATAAAGCTAGGTATCTATTTTTTTTAATTTGCATTAGACGTGGACAAGCATTAAGTATTCACAAGTCGATAGCATTATTTTATGTTGAAATAAAATATGGACAAAGTTAACCATGGGGGTTCCTTCTTACCATTATGTTACGAAATCCTAAAAATAATAGCCAGCCAAAAAGCCAGACTGTTCTTCTGTACAAGTATTATTGACACACATTGACTACAGGTCGCATTTTTCAACCGATTTTGATGAAAATTTGGCATAAATCAATCACGCCGACAAAATGAATTTAATTTAATACTTTATTGTACACACAAAAATAAAATAAAACAATACAAATTATCAGAAAATTAAACAAAGGGTCAAGCTTAATAATGAGTAGAATAAAATCTTGAAAAACATTTTTTTAGAGTGCGTACCATCGCAAAGTGGGAGTGAATTTTTTTTCTTGTGAATCCCATGGTGTGGGATATCGTTGGATAGGTCTTTCAAAAATATTGCGGGTGTGTGGAAACCATTTTTCGATTTAGGGATCCGTTTGCGACAATAATAAGCTTTTGCAAATTTTTGTCACTTTAGTACCTACGTTCTGTCTTCAACTGCAAGGTTGACTTGTTCGTTTCTTGTAGGTTTGGTTTTTTATAAGCGCTGGCGAGGTCTACTGTTCTCACACAACCACTAGTTTAATCTGGTACACAATATCATATTGTCAATAGTCTATACTGAGTGCGAATTAGCGTCTCATACTCACTTCTAAAGTGAATAATAAAGCAGCTGCAATTATGGAACTTGATTTCACAAGCAAAGGACGTACTTTGTACGCTAGTGCAACTTGTTGGGTACTTGTTTTGAAAACAAGGAAGCGCTCAGTTTTCCACTACGACGACGGCGGCGGGCGGGCGGGGCGCCGCGGAGTGGGGAAGGTAGGGAGGGACGCACTCTGTAGTGATGCGCGAGTTTCCCGACTCTTGCTCATTTTCATTACAGTCGATGGCTCAGCCGCAAGCGGGGTAACGTAATTAATAACTAATGAAGACTGTCGTTTCGTAGTGACTTCCATAGCCCCCGTATGTAATATTTAGGTGAGTCTGTGAGCACTTGTAATTGATAAGTCGGTCTAGGTCGTCTCCAGCTCATTCTACTACCCCACACACTCGTTATCGTTATTCGATTATGGAAATTAGTATATTACTAATTTAATTTGCCATGCGAATCCTTCCCAATTAATATTGTAACGATATTACTCTAATTAAACCTATTTTTACCGACTTCCAAAAAAGGAGGAGGTACTATGTTCGTCTGTATGTATGTTTTTTTTTTCTTTTCAATCTTTCACATTATTCCAATTGGTTTATTTAAAAGCCAATTTTCAAATTCAAAATAAGTTTTAGAATGGATGATTTAAAAAAATCTTGTGTATGTCACTTTTATTTTAAAAAGCAGCCTGCTGCTCATTTGAAGCTGGATTTATAACATGTACATTTATTCTCAGGAGGTAGCTCCATCTGCTCATCGTTATCGTTAATTTCTGTAACATATAAAGTGAATGAAACTACATTTCTGTAGGTTCCAAAGATGGCTTTATTTTCATTACCTACTCATCTGGATTTCTTCATCATCTGATTCACACCTGGATCTGGTTCACACCAAGTGCGACAATATTAAAATTATACAATACACACAAATACAAATAATTATACAAAAGTATAAAAATTAAATAATTCACAGTGTCGCATCACTATCACTCTCCCTAGCTAACCCCTCCCCTGACCCTCACGGTCTCCCCTCGGCTCCGCTACCCCATGCCACGGTTTTATTAACACTAGGGCTTGAGATGACTGACAATTTGGTTTTAAACTTTTCGCTCCTCCGGCTCCGTAAGCTTGTTCTCGGTTAGTCGACTTTGCTGTGTATTTTTTCGAAGTGAGCGTATGTCCGTCTATCTAGAACAAATCAGTGTCCCAACAGTAAAAGGGTGTTTTTAGGGTCCCGAATTCCCACAGGGAAACTTTATAGAAAACTATGATGGCTAAGTTAAGCTAAGACTCTACTAGTTTACGAGTATCTCGACCAACTTATATTTAAAACAGTTACTTATTTACATAGAAATTCCATACAAACTTACTTGGGTTCTTCCCCGTCACAACTCACAATCTATAAATAATTCGAATGAAATTTAATTATGCCTGGAGAACTTGTTTCAATGCACAAGTATCTTTATACTATGTGTATCACCATCCTTAGACCTAAATTTTCTACGGTAAGCTGATTACATTTCCCGGTCGATGGTTCACCTGGCGGCGGGTTGCACCTTACTATTACTTACTCTGTTACCTTACCACCACAGAGTAAGTAATAGTCTTTTACCACTTACAAACCATTACCTAATCCTTGCCTATACAAATTCTTGGTAATCTTAGATGATTCCTATCTCAAACTTGCCTGCACCAAACGACACCGTCTCAATATTAATCCCTCATCCACTCATCCGTCCCTGAGATCTTACATGCCAAATGTGTTCTATATCGATAACACATACCGAAAAACCAAGTAGCTCAATTCCGTCCGCCTGTCGGTCCGTCACGCTTGGCTCTGGAGGCTAAACCTTTGGTCCGATCGGGACCCAAATTGGAACTTATCGAAGGATTATCAACAGTTTCTTCGTACCTACAAACCGAAGAGTAGCTGTCATACAACAAAAAGTGATTTTTTTTCTCAAAAACGGCGCTTACGATATTGATAAAACTTCGCACGTCGTAGTTGCTAAGTTTGTCTATGGAAAAATCTGGTTTGTATGGTTTTCCCTACAAATGAAATTGAAACTTGCGGTTTACTCACAAATGGTTGGAGCTATTGAATTGTCATGTCACGAATAAGAAGGTATTGTATGGTTCTACAACATGACTATCAGTATACCTAAGTATGTATAATTAGAAAATAAATTCCATACAAAATTGTATGAATATTTTTTTGTTAGGAAAATGACGAAGTTGCATCAGTTTACTCTTTCATTTTAAATGGCGAGAAAGTTTAGTGCGCGCCGCCGTACAGTTTATTTATTTGGGTAGAATCTTGGAGGAGTTGGTAGAATTTGTTAGCCATCACGTTTCTAACTTGAACTGGACTGGAAGTTTCTAATTGGAAAAAATTTCACTTGGGGGTCAGGTTGGTTAATAAGGCGGTGTGGCTGTACCGTTTATTTTTAAGGGAGCAAAATTTTATTAATTGTATTGTATTCCAAATCTAAACAAAGTTTTGGTCATTCTGCTTTTAAAATGCTTTAACAAGACCTGCTTTTGATATAAGTACTTATGATATAGGTACTATAAGTAAATTAAATTATAAAGAAAGTAACCGGTATTTTTAAATATATTTTGTATGGAGTAGATTTCATACAAAATAAAAATTAAATAACTCGGAAACTAGCAAAGATAGGATAGGACAGTAAATGGTTAATTAATTGAAAATTACCTGTGCTAGAAAACGTGGAATTACCAGTACAGTAACCCTGTATAGCAAACCGTAAGGAAGTGATACTGGTTAGTTCGAAATGTGGCTACTGTATCGAGCTTGCTATGTTTATGTAGCGCAGTGTAACTTGGACCAAGTTTGTGAACCAACCACCCCCTGCGGTGGCGGGAAAACGTGGAAAACGCGCGCACGGCGGGCCGGCCGCCGCCCGCCCGCGCCCGCCGCGCCCCGGTGGATGGCGTGGCGTTCATTCCGCGTTAGAACGCGCGGCCGCGCGCCGCTCAATCGATACCACACCACCACAATTTCATTTAAAACTACAATAATCCTTCATCCCACTACAATAAACATAATCTAATGAGCACACTTTAAATACAACATTATTCGTTCAGAAATTTATGTGAAATTATTTAGACCTCAGCTTTTAACAGCATAAACATAAGTGCGCCGTGCAATTGTTTTAGGAGGGACAGGGTAAGTGTAACACATTATTAGCACATTTTTAATGAATGACCTAGTTACGGCTAATGCTTGTAGGAAATTTACGAATAAATAGTTGGCTCGTGGTATTATTTTGCTATCGTGATTGCGAATCGCGAATGGTTTGCTAAAAAATATTTAGCTACCGTCAAACTATTACTGATTTATGATTTAATATCGCAACAGTTTCTCTGCATTGAAGAATATTAATTATATAGGCTATAATGGTATAATGTAGTATAGCACATACAGCTATTCCAAAATACAATAAACCCACCCACAATTATGTCATCCGGATACTGACTGATTTTCCTCTCAACTGACAATGCGTTTTCCATACAGATTTTAATACGCACATACAAGGCAAATTTTCATTTAGGTGGAAGTAATTTTTGTACTTAGATATTTTTGGGTCTTATTCCGACTTAAAATTTGATACCTCTCAAATAATCAATTGTTGTTCTTAATATTATAAACATAGCCATTTTGGCTCAATAGAGATCTATGTCAACACAACAACTTTGTCAAACAGAACTATTATTTAAATGCTACTTTCGTCGGCAACGAATGTTGTGCTACTGGTAGATGTTTGTAGCGGAGTACCTCTTCTTGTTGAAGGTTGAAAATTTTTAGTTCTTTAGGATTAATTTTCTCTTGGTAACAAACAACAAACCAGTCTTGAAAAGTTAGAATTTTTTATTGTCATGGATGTCATTGTGTCCATAATACCAAGCAGAACTTCGTTTTGGCAACAATACCGACTTGTATAAATTAATGGGTAAAATATTACTGAGTGGATTATTAAAATCTCTAACTTTCTAACTACGCTACTGGCAAAAAGTTTGTACTCAACCATACTAAACTACTGGATCATTTATCTTTGTTGCTACCCGAATGTACCCTGATCTCGAAAGAGCTACGCAAGATGGATCGCGGCACGAATTCTGTGGTCATTGACCGTGTGTGTTAGGTATGTTATGCCACCCCTGCCCTCTACAATACGCGTGCCAAACCCATCGTCTGGCGTCTTTGGGGCGCTGCATACCCGAGTTACTCATACGGATCGGAATTTAATTTTATTATGACTGCTATTACTTCTTCGTAATAATCTTCTTCGTATACTCTAATACAAATTTCTTGCACGCCAACTGTGAATTTGTCACGTTAGAATCGTTACGTAACAATTGCTGATATCATCAGAGGACACGAACTAAAGCCATAATCGCTATTGCTTCTTGGTACCGTGCAAACCATAAGTGTTATAGATAAACTAATGGGCGAAAATCATCACAGTGTTGGTTCATTGTCATGAAACCTAAACGTACAGGATATTATACAACTTCTCCTGGAAAAGTTTTTAAAATTCGGGAATCTTCGTCACATACACAATATTTCAAAAATAAGATTTGTTCGAATTACCAGAGGTAGCCAATGTGCTACAGTTGTTTTACTTCCATTTATTTATTTATTTATTTAACACTTTATTGCACACACACAGAAAAACATTTACAAAATAATACAGGGAAAAAATAAGTACAAAGGGCGAACTTATCTCTTGAAGAGATTTCTTCCAGCAGACCCGTGAGAGAGAAAATTTAAGTTTAAATGAAGGCAGACACGTGTGTACATACATTAAACTAACTATAAACTACCTAAATGCAAAAAATATATAATAATTTGGTGTATCCATTATTTGGTGTATGCATATTCTTATCATATCTATTCCTTGCCAATTGTTACTTGCTTGTTGCCCGGTCGTTAACCACAGTAGTGGACTGTAGGAATACAGGTGTTCCGGTCCTGGGATAAAAATAGTAAATGGCGCCGATGTGACGCGTTTCGACTCTACAGGGCGTCCCAAGGCGATGCCACACGGAGGGAATAGTACATTGTTAACCTAGGTGTGAAAGTAACTTATTTGTTGATATTTTGTATGGTGTAGTTTAATTATAGACCAAGATTTCCATTATTACTTTTATTAGCACACAGTATAATCAATCGACAAGACAAGACGACAAGACCTCCATCTTATTATCATAGAGAAACTTATACTTTTATTATATGGCTTTGGAAGGTGGACATTTGACTTTCAACACTCTCCCTCAAAGTCCATCTTTCAAACCAAACTTAGATACACACTTATTAAAATTATTCTTAGCCAAAGGCTTTGTGAGAACATCAGCTAACTGATCTTCAGTCCTAACGTACTCTACATAAATCAGACCTTCCTCTACTTTCTGTTTAACAAAATTAAACTTAATATCCATATGTTTTAATCTCTTTTGATCTGGGTTCTTTACAGTTTTCATTGTACTTTGGTTATCCTCATATATAGTTACGTTTTGAACATTAACCTTTAAATCTGTCAACAATTTAATAAGCCAGCAAGCTTCTACAGATGCTTCACATAATGAAACTAATTCAGCCTCAGTAGTACTTAGGGCTACTGTGGTCTGTTTCTTAGATCTCCACATAATTAAATTATCATAAAGTTTAAACAAATATCCAGACGTTGACTTTCTATCATGATCTCTAGCCCAGTCGGCATCAGCAAATCCTATCAGTGGTGATAAAGTATTGTCATCACATTTTGAATACACGAGTGTAATTAACAGTTTGTTTTACATATCTAAGGACTCTTTTTAGAGATTTCCATAAATTTTCACTTGGTTTAGTCTGAAACCTACTCAAATAACATACAGCATTAGCTAAATCTGGTCTTGTGCCTATAGTGGCATACATAAGAGAACCTATTAATGACCTACACTGTTGTTCATAGCTCATGTCAATAGTACTGTTTTCATCCAATTTAAAATTTACATCCATTGGAGTATCGCACCCCTTACAATCAGCCATGCCATATCTTTCTAACATGCTTTGCAGATATTTAGTCTGATTTACAAGTATTTGTCCTGACTGTTTATTGATTGCAATTCCCAAATACGTCAAATATCACTGCCCATGTCTTTCATCCGAAATTGAGTTGACAAAAATTCTTTAACTGCTTCTATTTCCTGTAAATTATTCCCTAGCAACAATAAGTCGTCAACATACAGCAATAAATACATATTCCCTTTACTATATAAGCAATAATCATTTACAGATCTTTTAAATCCATATCTGGTAATAGTATCGTTGAATTTTTCATACCAATATTTCGGTGACTTTTTCAAACCATATAATGATTTTGTCAGTTTCAAAACATATCCATCTTGTACTGCCAATCCTTCTGGCGGTCTTAAGTAAACATCTTCATCAATCCTTCCGTATAAGAATGCTCCTTTGACGTCCATCTGATGTATATGGTATTCTCTCTGTGCTGCTACGGATAAGAGCACCCTCAAGGTTTGAAGTTTTAATACAGGTGAATAAATATCTTCAAAATTATCTTTCTGTTGGTATCCGCGAACTACCAATCTTGCCTTGCACATTTTCTCATTTCCAATATCTTTTTTTGTGAATACCCATTTACTGTCTAGTAGTTTTTCTTTATTAGGCTTTGGAACTATTTTCCACGTCTCACTTTCCTGTAAAACTTTCAATTCTTCCTTTACTGCATTTCTCCACTGAACTCTGTCTTCTCTTCTTTCTATATCTTCGAAACTCAATGGTACATCTTCATGACATGTAAGTAGAGCAAATAATGCTTCATCACTTTCATCATTTAAATCGTAGTCTTCCTGCCATTTTGGCTTCTGTATTGTTCTTTTCGCTCTCTGTTTTATTTGGTTTTCAACATCTGAACCTCCTGTTACATTTTCTTGCATTACTTCTGTCTGATCTTTCACTTGCTCTGTATTCCGTTCTTTTTCTATTGTATATTCTCTTTCTTTAGTCTTCTCTTGTGAAAAGTCTTCCCCTTGTTTAATGTTGTCGCTGTAGGATGGTAAGAAAACATGTTGCTCTCCCTTCTTCGGGTTTTCATCAAAAACTACATTCCTTGCATTCACTGTTCTATTAGTTGTCTCATCATAGAGCCTGTATCCTGAAGTACTATAACCTATCATAAACATCTTCTTTGCATGATTATCAAGCTTTTGTCTTAATTCTTTAGGTACATAGTTATACGCTACGCTACCAAATACTCGCATGTTTGACACATCTGGTTTCTTACCCACCCATAATTCGCTTGGTGTTTTGTCTTTGCCCACTGTTGGACTTCTGTTAGTAACATAAGCTGAATATAAAACAGCATCTCCCCAAAAGTCTTTTCCTAACGTTGAATCAGCTAGTATTGTCCGAGCTTTCTCTAGTAATGTTCGATTCATCCGCTCTGCGACACCATTCATTTCTGGGTTATACGGAACTGTATATTGCAATACTATACCTTTTTCTTCACAAAATCTATGAAATTCTCCTGATACATACTCACGGCCATTATCCGATCGAAGCTTCAATAAATCCATATTAAAATGCCTAGTTGCATGATGATAAAACTGTTTAAATTTTTCAAATACTTCAACCCGCTACTCAGGCAACTTCAGACCTTCTTTCAGAGTATGAGTAATGAAAAGTATATTAAATATTGAATAAAGGATATTTTACTCCTATATTAATAATAATATCCTATATTCAATATTTAATGTACTTACACTCCGTGTGGCATCGCCGTGGGACGCCCTGTATATTAGATATGACCAGTTTCCGCGCATACCATACCATGCACGTTTCTACCATGACCCAAAGTGTAACGTGCCTTATCAGCATGTCTGCGTTAACTAATTCGAACTGAAGGCACTGTTGGACCATAGTAGGCGTTACCAAAGGTTAATTTATATATTACCCATGCCGGGCGGCCATGTTGGCCATAGCGGCGTATACCTCGCTGCCCTTTATAGGTTTAAGGTTGCTATTTAGAGTACTTGGTGTTGTTGTGAACAGATAATTATTATTGTGCGCACTTGGAATTCGTACACACCATACCATTCATAGATGCCACCCACATGATGTTACGGTTATTTGTGCCTTAGTGTGATAGCGGCCTTAATGTTAACATGATGCTTAGGTAGCTATACGGACACTCTAGTCTAATTTTTAGCATTATATTTAGGTATACATATACTCTAGTTCAATTTTTAACATAATAGATATGCGGGTACTCTAGTCCTTTGGGCCGGCCTAACTACAAGAGCCCGTTTCGGCTCCTTGATATACAAATATTTGGAACCGGAATGAATGGCATTAATAGTTGTATACAATTGGAACCGGAACCGGAGTCAGACCGGATAGTATAGTCCAGGCCTTACGATGGAAAGCTGTTTACGGACCAACGTCAGCTGTCGACAGTAATTCAAGTGGTGTGACGACTTGAGAGAAAAGCTGGACTACTGCGACCATGGGTTCGCGTTTCCGCGGAAACGGATTTGTGCTGGACGTGTGTCTTATTTGCGTGCATAAGAAAATTTTAGGTGAACTATGGAATTGGCAGGCTGTACCTACCTGTTTGAAAAATTGTATTTTCTTCTAAAATCATAAAAGAAGAAAATTTTCGAAAATTTTCTAAATTTCTTCGAAAATCATGCGAGCCTGCTGTAAACCGAGTGAGAGAAATTGATTTCCTTCCGAGATAGACTTCAAGGCGGACGAAGCCGCAGGGCGTCCGGTAGTTCATTTATAAAATATTTCACAGCAAAATACCGACGCGACGGCTTACACAACATACTACCTACCTACCAAAACCTCGCGACGAAATACCCTAACTCAATAGTCGTGGAACTTACCCTTACAGCCTTACAGAAAGTAGGTAGGCAAGTTAGAGCGAAATCTTTTTTTTTAAATTGCATGTTAACTTTTTGTTCTGTGTTGCTTTCTTTTCGATCATGTGATTTACATTGATGATGGTTTTATTCTATTGCGATGTATGTGTAATACCTTGTATAAATTGTGCTGTAATTTTTGGAATAAAAAAGTATACTATAGTAGGAGGTACCTAACACGAAAGTATAGTGTCAGCAGTGTTGCCTCGAATACCGCTCGCCGTGGAGGTAGGGAGAGGGACACTTTCACTCTGGTCCCGGCACACGCCCTGATCATCTGATAACTGTTTCCATAAGTACTTTGCGGCCGGGACTTAATTATACCGCGGTCCACCAATCACATCACACGAAAGTTACAGCCAATAATCTGATTTGACGGCGTGTTCGATTCAGGAATAATGGGAACGACAGTTGGCAAACAAGTCTCCAGTTGTGTTTACCTCAGTAACTAGCTGCTACGGACAAGTTTAAACTCCGTTAGGAATTCCATGGAATTTTATAAAATCCTTTCTTTGTGGTTGCCCAGCGGTTTGAGTTGAGCGTTAAAACATCAACCGGTCTGCCTATTTTTTAACATTGAAAATGTTTATGGGATCGATTTCACGAAATAAACAAAATCTGCGATAACTTCTAGAAATTTAGGGCTACGGGGTTAGACGAAGGGTCAAAAGGCGCAGAATTTATCGAGACACATTATAGCGTTAAAAGTTTGAAAATCGGTTGGCAATTTTTTTTGAAAATCGAAGAAGTTTGGAAAAATCTGGGGATTTTTTGGGACGAAATTTCGAAAAGATTTTTTTTAACGAATCTATTTGGAATATCTAAAAATGAGAATAAAGCACCTCTGCGCTTAGATGGACTATCCAAATATATATATTTTGAAATTTTATCTTTCATTGGTTCAGAGATACGTGACTCCAAAGTTGGGACATTTTGTCAATATCGCTGTACTGACGTTATAGTTCGTCGAAAACTGAGCAAGCGAAGGGTGCTAGGATTGAACCATTGATTGACGAGCGTCGCGAGGGTTTCAAGGTACGAGACGTAAAATAACGTACACACTGCGTAAAGTCTGTGGATTTTTTTCTTATACCTATACATACATTTAAGAGGTGGAAACAATAAGTGTGTCCAGTCGTTTCACATATTATTACTATACTTACATACAATAACAGATAGTTATAGAAACTGTTTTGTTTGTTTGTTTGTTTGTTTGTTTGTTTGTTTGTTTGTTTGTTTGTTTGTTTGTTTGTTTGTTTGTTTGTTTAACGCGCTAATCTCTCGAACTACCAGTCAGATTTGATTTTTTTTTGCATTTGATAGCCCGCTGTTTTTAATTGCATTCTTGCATTAGTTATTTTAAAATGAAATATTTTTTGGACTTGTGTGATTTTAAAACAACACAAGTCACACTACAGCTTAAGTTTTTAATCGATTCTCATTTGGGGTAACCAGTGGTGTTTGAAAATCACACAATCCTTTAGTATTTCACTTTAAAATAATGCAATTATGAATTAGACTACCAAATGCAAAAAATTCAAATTCGACTGGTAATTCCAGATATTAGCGAGTTCGAACAAACAAACACAAGGTAACTTTTTCGTCTAGGCGTAGAACGTCACATTTACTCTGCTGCTTCACTCAGATTTGGTAGACTTCGGGATGCTTCGGGCCCTTGGAGTGGCTAGCTTATGTATACTCTAAGTTCGGGCCTTAGTGCCGGCCGCTCGATAGTTAAAGTACCTATAACCCTATATACTTGATGTGACTGCAATTGATTTCGTTTTCAATCTTCAGTCGTCAGTGCCTGGGACGGTCGCGATTGGAAGTTAATTAACGATTCAATTAATCTTGAATACTATTGTCTTGGGAGTTTATTCTATTTCGAACGTTGTATATACCTATTCAATAGCAAGATTGATTAAGTTATTGATAAACTACATTGTCACGTGATTACCTATAGTCCACTAAGTCGACTGGCCTAATAAATATCCGCTTTTCATTATGTAGGTACGTAAACATCACCATTCTTCATGTAGGTATACGTTCAAAATTTTAGCACTAGATTTTGTTTGAGTTATCCGGGGAATGAATTTAGTATTCGTTCAATAATAAAAGCCTGTAATTTTCAAAATTTTTCATCGTTGCCGGGAAATTTTACATGTAAGTACTTATAGACATTTTTGAGATGGATTAGAAGAAGTTAGGACAGCAATCATTAATAATATTAAAACATAAAATCCAATGCAAATTGCTGACACAACGTATGTACGTGTGTGGTAGAGATACTTCAAAGTCTTCGCTAATAATCTTACCGTTTACTAATTAATAGATACCTAGTTATTTTGCTATAGTCGTAATATACGATATATATATTGTACACAAAACCGTGTGTTGTGTGGTTAATTTCATATAGCTTTATATTAGGTACGTTCGTAGTTGCATCACATTATTCCATCTGGCTGAATGAGACTGTTTTTTTTACCGTAGAAGTTATCTTACCTATAAATTATAAGTTATAATAATACTAGCAAGATTTAGGTACTTAAATATGTATATAATTGACCGAGCGAGCGGAGCGAGCGAAGTGTCTCAGTTTCGAGATTGGTCAAAAATGCTTTTGTCCGTCTGTCAGTCTTTCTGTCTGTCTGTAATTCTCTAAAGGTCGCATTTTTCAACCGATTTTGACTAAAATTTAGCACGAGTATAAATTAATCACGCCGACAAAAGAGTAGAATAAAACCTTGAAAAATATTTTTTTAGAGTATGTACCATACTCGCAAAGTGGGAGTGATTTTTTTTCTTCTTGTGAATCCCATAGTGTTGGGTATCGTTGGATAGGTAAGTTAAAAGAAAACTATGACAGCTAAGTAGGTTCTTTTAGTTTTTGAGTAATAAGCTATCAACTTATGAAATCGACTTTCATAAATTATGTTCATAGAACTGCATACGTAAAATGGGAATGATTTTTTCCGCGTGAATTCCATGGTGTGGGGTATCGTTGGATAGGTCTTTCAAAAATATCGCGGGTGTGTGGAAATCATTTTTCGATTTAGCGATCCGTTTGCGAAATATTAAGCTTTAAAGTGTCTGTCTCCAACTGCAAAGTTAACTTCTGTTCGTTTTTTTTAGGTTTGGTTTATATGGACTGGCGACTGTTCTCACAGAACCACTAGTATACCTACTCGTATGATTTTAGAGTATAAGTAAATATCCTTCTATAAAAAAGTTATATTCCTAAGTCCTAAAAAACACGCTCAAATAATGGGTCGTACCACCTGGGTGGGAAATAATGAAAAAACAAAAACTGTTTATTGATCAGTATCCTATGTCCTACACGAAACGTCACTACCTATTAGGAACGTGTGGACGACTATTGGGCCCGTCGTACATACTCGATAAGAGGTAGTCCTCTGTTCTGCTGTGGGATCACAGGCGTTGATTAATGGCGTCACATTGCAAACTCAAAGTACAATACCTACTTACCATTTCATCTTCAACTATAGTATCTAACTGTACCATTTAGTTTGAATATTTAACTATTTGTCTTCTACTTATACCTGTTGTTTATATTTTTGTTTGTTTAGTTGCTCATCAGCTGAAATTCTGAAATGTGAAACCTCTGTTTTGTTTTCGAATTCTAGCGTTTACAAACTGAGAAAACCTATTTAGCTTTTTGTGTATATATACTTAATACTTACCTGTGAACATGTGGCATAATCTTAAGCTGTGATTTTCTGAAAAAAAAATCTTCATGCCTTTTGAATCCTGTGATTCCAACTATTTGGACGTAGGGTCACAGATGAGATAATAGTTCCTACGTAGGGTCTTGAAGCTTCGCCATTTACCGCTCTACATTTTCGGGTTGGCGGTCCCAGAGTCAGGAACATCGCACTTCTATCTCTGCTGCACGTTACTGGTCTGCGGCATTTGAGCCTGCCCGTTTTTGTAGATATTAAATACTGCCGGCTGTCGTCTTATTAAAGCAATTAAATACCTACCTACCCATATAACTGCTCTAAGAATTACTAGTACCTTTAAGGTACGGTCGACCACACGTCAGTGGAAACAAAACCAGTATAAACTCGTCCCTCATAGTATTGAAACTCCCTAATAGGCTAGGCTCAAGGTCAAAGTGTATCGACTGACGTGCGTTCCACTCTACCTACTATTAGTATATAAAAATGTAGAATGTTTGCAATCGGATGCAAAGAAATACACATTAAGTCTTTGTAGACGTATTATATTCGAGTATAAAGGAGGTTATTTGATGAGATCTTGCCTCGTTCGGTTTCCAATAACGTGGGGGTGGAAATCTCCCTTTTCCCTTTCCATCCAACAACGGTTAGTATTCAAAGTGGTTCGTCAAAAGTAAATTCAAATCATGTGCGCTCTACGAGAAGACACCGCACGTAAGATTTTCATGACCTACTATTAGTATATGAATATCCTATCATATATAATCTGTACAAAAAATTACAAACAATTTATTAAAGTCAATTAAAATTGGATCCCTAAACGTCAAAATAATGATTTTGGTTAATCAGTAAGTGTACTCTCTCGGTCTGCAGTTTACTGTACTGTACGAGTACTTACTTATGCAGTCAGCGCTTGCGTAATTGTACAAGCACTATTAAGTACAATTTTTTTTATTATGTTTCATCGGAAGTAGAACGGTATTTCACTTTCATTAACGTATTTTGTGTTGTCTCAAAAATTTTTGATTTGGTAGCATTCTTCCCACTCTTTCACAATTATTATTTTTCACATTCACAATTTTTTTTTTCGGGTAGTGATTTTTTGTTTTCTCCCAAACTTGAGGACCTAAAATATATAGAACTTCTGAATACAACACACCCTTACTCCGTGAACACACCCAGTATAATCCGCCCGGTATTCGTGGTAACAATAAGAATTATTAGATAATTAGTAGAGGGACCAAGCTGAAGAATGGAAATAACCGTCGGAAACAAAGTTTGTACGTTCCTACGGAAATTTCTATTCTGAGAAAAATCAATTGTACCTACTACAAACGATCACGCGCTGCACTCGGCACGTCCCATCGTTTTTCCAATATTTGTAAATCTATTAGTTAGTACGTATTTTCCGATAGTCATTTATTTTCGTTGAAACAAACTGGCTATTTTAACAGAGTGGATTTTAAATTTTTATCAACGCACCACATTGGCTTCACTCTCGTTCGATACTCAGTAAAACATTTGGATTAAAATTTTTACTTCTATTTTTCGCTCAGTCTTTTTGTTTTTGTATTGTATCAAACAAATATTATAAATGGGACAGTGTGGTATTTGGTGCATATCGTTAAAACAGCTGACCGGATTTTAAGGAAACTTAGTATTATACATTTTGTCATATAAAGGAAATCTTTCGTTCTTGTAGTTTTTTTAATGCAATAAAAAGTAGAAATTCCCAATTTTTCTACACATTCTCGAGACATTGTTGGCACATCGTTTTGTTTTTGTTGTTAATATTCTGTATCAATTATTGTCAATTTTATCTGTTTATTTCCTATGGGCAATAGGCCTGTCCTTAGAGTATATTAGGTTAGTCAATGAATGTATTTAGGTAGAGATATGGCGCGCACCGCCTTTCCATATAAACGAATTAAGGCGGTGTATTTCTCCACGCGCACGAAGTCGAGGGAGGAAGCTAGCGCAATATAATCTACTTAGGTACCTATTATGAAAAACCAATAATGCTACTTGTAGGTAGTGGTAGCATGTTAATACTATTTGCACATTAATATTTAACTTCTCGGCAACGTCGATATTGCTCGTTATAAATTAAGACGTTTCTATTTCCAACGACGAAGTCGACGGTAAAATCTACTTAGATACTACTACTTATTGCTACTACAGTATCTAGCCGGGACGGTAAACAAGACACGTAGCAAAATTATTAGCTATTATTAACTAACCCATGGGGGTATAGCCATTATAGCTGGAGCAGAATACACCACTCTCGGTTGTACAAGGCTACTTCCTAAATGATCTCGCTCTCCAGTCGTGATGGAAGCTCGTCGGCATCTGATTAAAAAAACCGGACAAGTGCGAGTAGGACTCAGGTAACCCTCAGAGGGTTGATAAAAGTAAAGTTACTTACTAACAACTTAATAAAAAATAATAATTTGAAAATCGTTTGGATAACTTGCTCATACGCAAAGTTAAGTTTGTTGGTAAGATTTTTTTGTGATGTACAAATTTACTGTTTTCGGATTTTTTCCTTTAGGTACTTGTGCTATAAAACCTTGCATCTTGCCAAATTTCAAGATTCTAGATAAACCGGAAGTAAGTACCCCATAGGTTTTGATGACCAAGATACCTAAAAATGCGGCAAAATCGACTATATCTTCTGACTGCGATGACTTAGAAGTCTGATTTTCTCACGGCTTCAAGGTGCCGCAGACCTGAGTTTTGATATTAATTTCAACTTGATACCTCCACGAGTTCCTGAAAAAAATTGTCTTGACAAACTGACAGACAGACAGACGGACAAGGGAGTGATCCTATAAGGGTTCCTTTTATCCTCTTTTGAGGCACGGAACCCTATAAAACAGGCAGTAGGTATAGCTACTTACAGAAAATTTCCGCGTCTTACCCATAGTACTATACCGATGGCTCTACCACCACGGGAGATTTTTTTTGGCCGTGGTACTACCAATGTATCTGGTAGTACCATTCGTTTCCTGTTTAGTACGAGATCATTACAAAGGTAATTTCGAGCATGCATGTAACTTTTAAGAGTGTTTTTCACATTTATTCGTATAAAGTTTAAACTAACCTAATTCATTTATTCTGTACCCAATTACTACAACAACATTCTGCATAACATTGCATAATTATGAACTACCGCGAATACTCGAAACCATGAATTTTAAAAAAAAGTTACTCCCACGCGCGCGACAAAAGAGGTTCGAATCTCCTTGCACGAAACGAAACTGCGATATAATAGATAACACTCCAGAAACAAAATCAACTAGATTTTGCATTCTAATCTATCGTTTGAATTTTGAACCAATCAGCCACTATTATAGTTTTCTGCATCACATCGCAGACTTCGTAAAAACCGGCCAAGTCTGTGTCGGAGATTTACTGTAATAATGTCCAATCTGAAAAATGTCCGACGACCATGCTCGAACTGACAAATGACCAAACTGAATAATGTCCAATCTGAAAAATGTCCAATCTGAAGAATGTCGAACCTGAAGAATGTCCAATCTGGAAAATGTCCACCATTGTGTAGAGTTCAGTGGTAATTTTTATTTTACAGTATTATATCCAGCCTAGAGCCGTGGTAGCCTAGTTGGTTGTGCACTCGCCTCACGTTCATGAGGTCCTGGGTTCGATCTTGGCCCGTACCAATAAGTTTTTCGAAACTTAAGTACGGTTTATTATAATACCACAGGTATTCGGTGAAGGAAAACATCGTGAGGAAACCTGCATACGCCGAAGACTGGTATTTACTATTCTAAGGCGCATGTGAAGTCCACCAAAATAACGGATTGGGGCACCGTTTGGCGGACAGGGGTTTGGCACAACAGATTCCATAGGGTCGAAGTGTCGCCAGGTATTCCTGGCCCCCTGACAAGATAAGATAAGATATCCAGACTCCTTATCATAAAAAGTGTTCATCTCAACTTATCCGAAATGATTTAAATTGTTGATTATGTTTCTAGGTAAAACAGATTAGAAATTACAAGAGGCGACACATTGCTTTACGACTTTGGCGGAATTTATCTCGCAAGTGGTACAGCTGATAAAAATATGTTTTATGAAAATACTAGGCCCGATTCTGTAGGTACAAAGTTAAAATTTGGCAGGACTAAAAATAGTTTCGTCTTTTACCTCGTAATGCGGCTTGACAGGGATAGAAACAATTTTAGTGACAAGTCAAATCAGAATCGTATCATTTAAATCTATGTATGTTCAACTATACCCCAGAGGAGGAGGTGCGTTATAAAGATAATTCATCCGTCTTTAAATACCTATGTGTGAGGAGGCATCCCTAATAAAGTAAATTTACTACTTTTTATTTTTTATAATTGACAACTCTACCATCCCCTTAATAAGTACTATTTATGGGATGAATTGTATAGATAATTTCACAATTACCGTTTAACGGTTGCCATAGACTGTCGCGCTCCATTTGCTTCTATCACAGTTTTGCCATATCCCACGACCATAGTGGCCAACAGATATCATAGCGGTATCTTAATGCAATCAATTTGCGGGTCCAATAGTCGATACCGTCAGGTTGGCTCAAATGCCTAGAGATATCCGCCAGACCAGGAAAGTATAATAATAATAAGTTGTTAGGAAGGTATAATACGTAAGGTAAAATACAGATAGCTGTATTTTATTCATTTTAAGAAGTTATGAGAGTTATTATAGTCAAACAGCTTTATTAAATAGTAATATCAAATGAATAAAGTCAATAATAAATCCATCGTGGCCCCACGTTTAAATTATGAATTGAAGCCTTAAAACGTTCCATCCCGCTTCATTTGATTTAACCCGTGCACCAGCATAGTTAATTGTGAAACTAGAAGCTTTCAGCTTAAAACCAGCTTTTCTCTGTATGCCTCTTTGACAAGTTTTGCCTGAAAGACATCGCTTTTAGTCTTTGCCCAAATCAGAAATCAAACAAGTACACAATTGAAATAATTGTGATTACATAATATGTATAATATTGTAGGCCATATTATTTGACTGGCCTAGTAGTGGTAGTAACTCTGCCTTCTGCGCCAAAGGTCGTGGGTTCGATTCCCACCTTGACCAACATTTGTGTGATGAACTGTTGGTTTTCGGATTCTGGGTGTCTGTATGTATTTATTTTAAAAAGTATTTATGTATGTTTATCAGATGTTGAGTACCCATTTACAAGCTTCGGCTTAGTTGGGACTAAACAGCCGTGTGTGGATTTGTCCAAAACATTATTATTAAGTATATTATTATTTTTAATCTAAGTGGAACAAGCGATCTAAACACATCACGCATCACGTGTTTGTGTGAAATACCTGTATAACCTGGACAGGGTTCGTTGCTATCAGGTTTCATAATGGGAGGTTTTAACCTGACCACGGACCTGGAACCGCCCGTTGTCTCCGACCACAAATTCTATTCATTTCGTGGTTATGAACTTGTGAATGCTCCGAGATATTCCAGACACTTAGATAGTTTCTTCTCCAAACACTGAAGGAAAAGTGTCCGTTCACCTAGCTTACGAAAATACCTACCTTGAAGATGAAAAGTTTAGTTTTTACTTTTCGTTAATATAATAATTGCGCATTTTTAAATCAAATATAACGAAAATAAAATTGAACACAATAACGCGAACGGAGCTACTTATACCAGTTAGTTATTAGTTCTGACTAGCTTCGTGATTTAATGTGCCAGATTGATTAGAAATGCCAACATGTTATTAAAAGTTCCCACCACATAAAGGTACCTAATTTTGTATTACTAACTACTATATCAGACCAGTTTAAAGAAGGAAAAAGTAAAAGACGGGTGTGTCCACGTGGTTCGACAACGTGGTCCGACAGTCGAGCCAAGTGGAATTTTGATTCCTCGTGGTTCGACATGTCGGACCATCAGGAATTTGATATTCCGCTTGGTTCGACCATCGATATGGCATCCTATCCTACAAAAATGTGACAAAATACGGAATGTCCTAAAATATATACCCGTTCGTCTTTTATAAAAATGATTATAATAACACTATCGATCTAGGATCTAGGCGGGACATTTTACGAAAGGTAATACGTGACTGATCCTGCTATGAAAGTCCAAAGGCTTTTGGGCCGTGGTTACCCAGTCTGGTTGACACCTATCTAGAAAAATAGAGACTAGTAGTTCCGTGAGAACAGTAGACCTCGCCAGCCCTTATAAACCAAACCTAAAAGAAACCAACAAAAGTCAACTTTGGAAACAGAAAAAGTACCTACTAAAGTGACAAAAATTAGCACTTTAAAGCTTAATATTTCGCAAACGGATCCCTGAATCGAAAAATGTTTATCACACACCCGCGATATTTTTGAAAGACCCATCCAACGATACCCTACACCATGGATATCACGCGGAAAAAAATAATTTTCCATTTTACGTATGCAGTTCTATGAACATAATTTATTTTTTCAACTTTCTTAAGTCGATCCACAATTACTCAAAAACTAATAGAACCTACTTAGCCGTAATAGTTTTCCTTGTAACTACGTTATATATGCTACTGCCATGAATTTTTTCACATTTCCAGAAGCAACCGTTTAGCTGGCAGGGGGGGGGGACACGTGACTCGAACAAAAATTACCGCTTTAAAGCTTAATATTTCGCCAACGGATCCCTAAATCGAAAAAATGGTATTCACACACCAGCAATATTTTTGAAAGACCTATCCAACGATATCCCACACTATGGGATTCACAAGAAAAAAAAAGTTCACTCCCACTTTGCGAGTATGGTAGGTACTCTAAAAAAAATGTTTTTCAAAATTTTATTCTACTCATTTTGTAGGTTTAATTAATTTATACATATGTCAAATTTTCGTCAAAATCGGTTGAAAAATGCGACCTGTAGAGAATTACAGACAGACAGACAGACAGACAGACAGACAGCCGGACAAGAGAATTTTTGGCCAGTCTCGAAACGTAGACGCTTCGCTCGCTTCGCTCGCTTCGCTCGCTCGGTCAATGAGAGAATTAAAGGATAGCATAATAACAAAAGTGAACGCTAATATAAATGAAAAATTTAATCAAATTGAACAAAAAAACTATAAAAAAACTGTCCCAAGTGTAATTTCTCGCACCATGCATCTTATTTATTTAAAACTTAAACAAGTAGCAAAAGCAAGTTTCTATATTTTACTTATAATGAAATTTCCAATTTTTTTTTAGAAATCGATCGTAAAATTTCTAATGTCAATATGATTGTTTAGGTCTAAATGCACCATTACATACTCCTATATATAATACAGACATTCCGTTATAGTTACAATCTGTAGAGCGGCTACAGACAGTTTTGTCACAAAGCATCTTCTATAGTTTCACTTTCATCTTATTCCACTATCCATCCACTGTTCACTGCCCATGCTAGGTACTTACTTCATCTCCACTAATTGGCACATTTCTCTTTCCAGATATTACCTTCGCAAAATTGCTAGGCGTCGTCATTCGAAGATTATTTGAGAACATTACCACAGATGGTTGGGTGTGACGTGAAATTATATTGGATGGTTGAGAATTGAGCTGGAGGAAAAATGGCGGCTTCGGCCCCAGCTGCTTCCTGCATGGGCAGAGGCAATGGCTGCGTCATGTTCGACTGCCTCGTTCATCTCTGGGAGTGGTAAGTCGACTATTTTTTATTGCGAAAGATCTGACGCTCATCAGCAATCAATCATAGCTCATAGCTTGTTGCATACCCCCGGGATATACGTGAAGATTATCTCAGTCTTCTTAGTCAATATTAGATTAAGTCAGTTTGTGATCCTATTTCAGAAAATAAAACGCAGGTACAGAACTATTTTTCAATTCAATCCAAACTTGATTCGCGGTACAACAAAATAGAGAAGAAACGAATTGTAAAAAAATACAAGTATGTATGTATTTAGCTCATAGCACCATAGTGTGACGATCCAAATGAAGATCGATCACTTGGTCTGTCCGTCTGTCTGCTTGGAAAACTGTGATTAATTAAAATATAAATATTTTTAAAAAAATACAAGTAAGTATTAATTTAACATGATCAATAATAATATTACATTTAAGGTCTGCAAAAATTCACTATAGTGAGGGATTTATGTAGGTATAGGATAGGTCGTACCTTATATAGGTACAGGTTTACACAAAAAAAAACCGGACAAGTGCGAGTAGAACTCGCGCCCTGAGGGTTCCTTACAAACTTAATTAAACAAATAATTCGAAAATCGTTTTTAAAAGAACAAATTGGAGAGCTCCCATATCAATTTTCATAACCTATGACTTGGCTGTATGGACTAAGATTCCTTTGTCTTTCCCGTAAGGGATAATCCTCAGAACAATTACAAGCTTAATATGCAGGGATAATCAAAGTGAACGAAAAAAAAAAAACATAAGTCCTGTCATTCATGTCAAATGCTAAATCACGTGTTTATGTTAATGGTCAAATGCTGTTAATTTTTAAGTGATTTTATTTCCAGACTTAGATAGTATAATTTGTAAAACCTTGCGAAATTATTTAATATAGATTTGTAATGATGCAATTTCTAGACGCTAGGGAATTTTTTCAACCATTATTTATGTCATTGTACTAATTTATATGGGTGGCTTGCTCATACGCAAAGTTAAGTTTGTTGGTAATTTTGTACAAATAAATTTATGTGATGTGAATACAAATTTACGGTTTTCGGATTTTTTCCTTTACTTGTGATATAAGACCTTGTTTCTTGCCAAATTTTAAGATTCTAGGTCAACGGGAAGTACCCCATAGGTTTTGGTTACCAAGATACTCAAAAATGCGGCGAAATCGGGAATATCTTTTAACTGCGATGACTTAGAAGTCTGATTTTTTTACGACAGCATATCTGAGTATTTGATATTAATTTCAACTTGATACCTCCACGCGTTCCTGAGAAAAATGATCTTGACAGACGGACAGACAGACGGACAACCGAGTGATCCTATAAGGGTTCCTTTTTTCCTATTTTGAGGTTCGGAACCCTAAAAATGAAAATGTTGATTCGTTAAAAATATTTGATCCTACATTTTGTAATAATAATTTCATAACACTTTTTACTATGTTAACGTTATTGTTATTTTGTTCATGTTTATAGTATTAGGTGTACTTCATCTCCATTTACGTTAAATAACGAGGGTTTTTAATTTAATATTCCTGTTTTATAGCTTGATTCGAAAACTAGATTATTTTTAAACGATAAGTTTATATAAGTAATCAATAGTTATTTTCATTTCACCTCACGAAAAGGGTGCTTTTTGTGCGTATAAACTCGCAGGAAAATCGTTTTTGCTGCGAGCGAGAGACAAAGTAATTTCTACAACAAAGATTGTTACATCCTGTAACTACATAGAACTGCCGTTTATGTCGTTAATTTTAAAAGACCTTACACATATATATTTATTTTATTTATTTAGGACAACCAACAAGGTTGCTAATTACTTAAACATGTGTTAAAAAGTGCTACCTTAATTATAGGGTCTATTTATAGACCCAGGAATGATCTCTTTCTTGAAGTAAATAAATATAGCACAGTTCTCAATGAAAGTGTTTGCGAAATCGTCCTGATCGAGATCGGACGCTAGCGCCCCAGTCCGGTAATTGTATCGGAAGTGGTTCCTGCCAGGTGGTGCCACTTTAACTCCTCTTGCCTTCGTACGAGCTCAGAAAGTCGAAAGGATAACACGAGAAAGTAAAGTCGATTCTTCTGTTGTTAAATCTTCCTCATCTAACAAGAAAATTACTATAACTTTTCTTCCTCCGATATGATTAGCTTGATTTGATTCATAAATAGTTTACTTGTGAGTCACACCGTGTGACATCTGTAAGCCTTGGGTCCTTGTAGCAGAACTGCTGGTTGGTGGGGAACTGGAACCTTGCATCTATTCGTTCGTAGGACTTACTCTAGTCACCTTACACGTGGCCGGTGGTGATAAATGACCAAATTTTTTCCTTGTGAATTTCATTTGAACCTCTGAATCTGGATATCCCTCAGAGTGTTAAAACGGGTTTTGCGACCTAAAAAACAAGTTCAAATACTAGACTTATGTGAAGTCTAGATGGAGTTCGTTTTTCAAAAACCAAAATCTGACAGCCACATTCTAATGAATATTATAACGTATCTTGCAACTTTGGAGTCCTTATAGTTGTTGTGATTCTGTCCTCTGGCAAGTAAATAGGTACCTACCCCTATCGGAATCTACTTTTTTGTTATTGAATCATAATCACCAGGTCTAAACACCATTATCATGTGATAGTGAAGAAGCAGGTCAGGTGTGTTTATGTACCGTATTATTAAAATAGTAATACCTACACCTAGTACAAGTTTATTTTAAACTGTTTTAGTCTGCCAAGCACCATCCAATTCGCCATGCATATTCGTCAAGTATCGATCTGAAAGAAAAATAATTTAAAAATAGCTTGGAATACCTATAGCAATCTCGCCGGGCGGCGGCGGCGGCGGGCGGGGCGCGCCGAGAAACTTTTCGGACTAAGTAGTGCGAACACGAGAGGCAACGTAGTTTACTTACTTCATGGTGATTCCGCTAGCAAACATGTATTCTACAGATATGTATAATTGCTAGCATTAACCCGCAGCTTCGCTAGCGTGGCTTGGCTTTGTATTGTTTCCCTTATGTGGAGCGTATGACCGATGATAGTAAACTGGTATCAACAACACCCTATCGGAGTACAACTTTAATTGCGATTTCTGCTGGTTTCTACATTAGACCAAATCCGATTTTTACGCTGAGCTGATAACTTTTTAACTTCAAAAATTGTCTACTAGAAGTGTGCGCCTCTGTAACCGGTACTGTAGGTATATTTTATACTCTGTAATTTGGTATATGTAAGAAGGTAAATCTTAGAACAACGCACGATCACCGGCTCGAGTGTGGTTTTATGAAGTAAATACATGTCTAACAGCGGTTTCAGATGGTGACATAGGTAAAAACACGGCCGCCCGCCGTTCCCACTAGACGTAAAGAGGTTTTTGATTACGGCACGTTCTTGTAGTTAGGCTGCCACTACATGCTGCCGTTAGCACGTCATATCCGCAAGTGAATGTGGGAAACGGCTGTTAGGGGGCGGAAATTGTAGCAAGGGGTGAGCGTGTGGAAATTAGTGAGGTAAACATCTTCTTGTGCAAATTAGTGGCACACCAATATAGGCCAGTCGGTAGAATAGTTCTATGTTGCAAAAGGTGGTGTAGCAGTTTTTATTTCTTTATCTTGTACATATGGGTGCAAGAGATTAAATATCGAAAAATAGTAACACGAGTTAGCTCGGGACAAATTATGACAGATACAAAACCTCGAAATTTTTGGACTTTTTTTGGTTGCGCGGCAGTGCCGCAAAAAAACTATTTCAATAGCAACAAATAAAACTTTTTAACAACGTTTTAACTGTGGGTCATGTTCGAAGTCAGCATATCCTTTTATTTATACACAATAATTATATGTATTAAATTCTATATTACAGGAGTGTATTTTCAGAGTTTATGGAATCTTTTTAGTTGGGGACCTACTTGTATATCCATGTATTGGTACCTAGATGAGTTAATTTCCTAAACATCCAAAATTAATTGATTTTGAATGCAAAGTCATCAAAATGGAACGTAGTACCTACCAACCTATCACATTAAATTACGGATATAATGACATTTGACGACTCACAGCCACCACCGCTAATCGCCAATTACAACGGGTCGAGACCCGAATAGCTTTCGATCAAAGTCAACGTAGCGAATACGGACGAAATCCCAGAATAACGAAAACGGAGATTCCGAACCTATATTAGGATTACAATTTTAATATCGAACTTGAGCTTCGCAACAATCTTTACAAAAAATTCACAGATTTCGTGCCTCACACGACTATCGAGCATACTGGAAATGAATCTACGGAATTCGAAAAAATATTGTCGCTGAGCGACGACAAAGTCGGGATAAGGAAAAGGTTACAAAATAAAACTACAAGGTTGAATGATAATTATTTGAGAAAAGTACTATACAAGCCGTGGCCCCAACCAGGCATTGATGGACTCACGAGAAAAAAAACACCACAATGTCGTCCGGACTGATTTTGCTCATCGCGGCTGCTACGGATTTTTACTTTCTGGAGTTTCTCTCTTGAGCACTTAAAGTATGGATCGTTTGGTTGTCTGGATGGCCGTCGTTAACTGGTTCGGCATTTCACGAAACCACGTCTAGGAATCACCTCTAGAGAACGGCCGGCCACCACAAGGATTGTTCGACTGATTGAATTATCCCCAACAAAACGGAATAGACGAACCTAAACAGCTTTTCCGAACTATAGTTTGACCGATTAAATATGTAGTATGTTACATAATGAAATTACCAATAGAACTTCCTCGGTGTTCACAATTCTACTGTACTTCTATTATAGGTAAGTAGGTATGTTAAGACTATTCGGACAGGCTTTGTGGCAAGCTGGTTACTCGGATGTCAGACGAGCGACACAGTGGTGACAATATGCCCCGGAGAAGTTAGTCTGTTAGCGGCGGCGGCGGCGGGCGAGAACTAGAGTTGGCCGTGTTATCCCGGATTGCTCTTGAAAACTGTAACAAGGATGCTGTGTAAGTGTATACAAATATAGAGATTTTGGATGGATGTGTGATTTTATTGATTGATTGATGAATGGATGTTTGTTTGAAGTAATCCGCAACTACTGAAATAATTTCAAAAATTCTTCGTCTATGTATCGTGGTAAATCTTATTTCCTCTCGGTTCCAGTTCATGAACTACTTCTATTTCTACATTCCTTGTTCGCCACAGGATTACTCATACCTGTGTGTATGCATTCTCCTAATGAAGGGCCTAAATTAAAAAAGTTCAATAGAATATTTAAATTTGACCATCATTAATTGCCTATGAATTGTACCATCAATTCTACTTGTGCATCAAATGACAAAATCAATGACGAATTCAACCGCACGCCGCGACCTACTATCTTGATGGGTGTATAATTGACATGCCGGCATGTTTTGAGGTGTGTTGTGTTCCATCCATGTAGGGTCATTACTATTCATGGTAGAAACAGGTCAGTGGACGGTTCGATTTTCACCAACTCAAGTGCTTAGCAATTCGGAGCACGCGGTGTCTTGTGACTAGGGCTTTCAAACTCGAAATGGTCGAATGAAAGTTCCAGATTTACTACCAAATCCCCGTTTTCAAACATTATCAGCTAAATGTAGGTATAAAAGTTGTGCACGTTTTCTGGATTTTCCTGATTTTGAAATAACAGTTTCAAAAGTCATTTCGCAGAAAAGTAAATACCTTGTCGTCAAAACATATTTGATTACTGTAAGCTATTTCTTCTTAAATCCAGTTATTTAGGTTTCATCATGCGTGCCCACTCGGTTGTCATATGTAAATATTATTTACTTAAGCCTTCTCTCTGGAAGGGACGGTTCCTATTACTCCAAATATTCTAACAATTGAAATATTCTATAACACGATGTGACCCTAATTATGGCGAAATTGCTAGTTTTCCTGTCATTCCCTTCGCTCTACTTACATTCATTACTGCCTCATCATTCGAAAGAATAAGAAAGAAGCAATCGCATTGTCTCTCGTCATTGTCGACGATCTTAATATTTTTAAAGCCACACAGCGAGCAGGTATAAAGAGAATGATGAGATTAAATGAAGCGAGAAACGTGTGTCGGGATCGTAATTCTTAGCACTCCGGTCTATCTATGTACCCCGTAAACATAAATCCGAGTAAGGCTGTTATAGTGTTAAGATATGCATGTATTATGAATTTAATACTAGTTTTAGCCTTTTCGAACCGCTTCTTTCATACTTTTTATACTATTTACATATGACACTTCAAAATAGCTAAATATAAATATCAAAAAACTATTGTAACATTAAAAGCATAAAATTAATATAAATATAAAGCTAAAGAAATAAGTCCTAGACTAAATTACCAACTACCTAACAGAGATAAAAAATTTGAGCTAAATCGCCACCATTGCTCGGAAGAGTCCCGAGGAGACTCGCCACATTGCCCCGCTGAATTGCAAGGCTCAGCCAAAGTAGGCACCCGATTGATATCCCGAATTATTAAGCATAAAAAATATTTATATTATTGAGTCGACAACTACTTACATTTATATTATATACTAAAAATTCTTGTAGGTCTGGTACGCTAGTAATTTCGATTCGAATTGCAATATTTTTTTATATCTACAAAGGCGGTTATATTCGAATTGAGATTGTACCTACTTTTTCTTATTTTTCACGGCTCTAGAATTAAGAAAGGGAGGGAGGGAAGATAGAGAGGAAGGCGGGATGGAGTGAGCGAGGTAGGCCTTTACATTACGCAACGCAGCCGACTTCACCTGCAGTACAGTAAACCCTGCAGCCCGTGTCCCGGTATATTTGTGGGCTCGCGTACCCAACGAGTAGGACGTACTTTTTATTCACTACAAGAAGATGAAATTACCTACATACTGCAAGTTGACGTTTATCAGAGCGGAGCCGGAGTCGCAGCTATATAGTAATCTCTATATCTTCACCTACCACTATCTATCAGCATGACTAAAAGGTTAACTGGTAGAGAATGCCTTCGCCATTAAGACCTCGCGTTGTATATCTACAGATTTATGCTATAAACCTGAAATAAATAAAATAAGTGTGTACAGATGTAAATAAATACGTAAAACAAGCCAGCATTGTAACAGTGAAAGACATTCTAAATCAAGTTTTAAGAAATTATAAATTAACTTTGATCAAACCCAAAACATTACCTCCTTGAAATCTTGTTTTTTATTTTATTATTTATCAACACAATTTACACTAATTATAGGTCCAAGGGGGAAATTATGTGTTCATTAAAGTGAAATACAAGGAACAATGCAAACTCGTGAGTACTTCCAAAAGGCTACCTACTTTTGTAACTTGGGAACGTTTCCATAACATCCGCGATTTCTGGCAAGACACGTCATAATTCATCCATCAATGGATTTAGCCAAGAAGTTTCAAACCTCTTTGGTCGCGCGCGCGCTCCCTGTGGAGATCGCATCTTGCATATTTAGTATGGGAAACGAATAAAAATTTGGTGTCAAAATCCGGGGGGGGGGGTGCGGACAAAGGAAGCGGATTAGCGGGAGGAGATTGCTAATACAAATTTATATGGAGTTTGAAAATGAGAATGTGTAAGTGAGTATCAATTTTGATATACATTTGGCACGATTTTGGCAACTTCTAAAATGCTTTTGTTACTCATCCATAAGGGAGTAGCTTTTTTTAAAAATTCATGGATTTAGCCAATGGGTCTACTGAGAATGATGAATGTACAAGCATCAGCACGAATTCTTTCCCTCTCCTCGAGAAAGGTGTCTTTAGAAACCAAAACCGGTCGACCTGTATATGTTTTTGTCTTGTAAGATTTTGGCGCTTCTTTTAGGAAAGAACCTAATGTCTCATCCTAAACGGTGGCAGTTTTCGACTACTCACACACTGATTGAGGAAACAACTACTTACCTAATTAAAGTACCTTTAACTAACGTGATACAAAAAATTTTTGCCTGAGGTATTTAAAAGTATTTTATTTTAAATATCGGTGATGGATGAGAGCTTATTATTATCGAACCCCTCAGGCCCGTATTGTCTTATTCCCGGAATGTCCACTTCCTCGAAAACTGATATATCAATGGAAACGGTACAAAAGTAGAAGTGTGTCGATATCGAATAGATTTTCACTTGTTTTTGGAAACAAAGCGGCCTCTGTCGGCGACCGTTCGTGCGCTGGCTGGCTAATTGGTAAAAGTGAAGCCTTTGTCCACCGCCAATATGAAAGGCAAATAGAAGAGTAACTATAGCCGCATTCTCCGGTACTGATTCACGGTAGTAGTGCAGTAGTATAGTCATACTGTATTTTGCGGTAAAGTTACTCAATGGACCACCACGCCACGTCTCGTCTAACGTGGTAATAGACAAAAAATTTGGTATTCGTTATGTTTGATTAAAGAGTTTCACGTAACTTAGAAAGTTTTTCAAAGAAATAATACCGAAAATACGCTAAATACACCACGTCATGAGTACCTTTAAAACTCAATCGTAACTAGATATTGGTCTTAATATCACTACACGTTCACAGGATCTACTGCCATGAGAAAATCTCGCTTGACAAGTATAAATCGCAGAAACCGTTAAAGTTTCCAGTATTCAAATTAAAATTAACATTTTCATCCCAACTATGTATGTAGGTAGACATATAGACGAAGCGAGCCTTCGTCTTTTTCACTCTGCAGGAATTCAAATTACCTTATCGGCCCGCAGCAGTTGGGCACAGGTAAAACCAGTAATACGCTGTTAAATTGTAAACTTTCGAGTTTGTAAGTGAATTTATTGGTTTCGAGAGACAATTCCATTAGTAGCTTTATAAAGGCAATAGTCATGACGTCTGCAGCTGTCTCTTTTTTACTCGAGGGTTTTGATATGGCTGTCTCGTGCCCCTCCTCCCGCTCGAGGCTAGTTTGGCTCGAGTCTCGACCGACGCGCTAGCGTTACTACTCTACCACCAGCCAGTCGCCGGCGAGCTGCCGATTGCGTTCTCTGACTGTACCGTACAGCGGTCTGAAATTAAACTAAATAATACGTCGACGACACAAAAGGACAGAACAGCGAGAAACTTAAGAGAAACACTCAACGAAAACTTAAGAACGCAACAATGAAAATAATATCAAGCATGTAAATTACAAAAAAAATTACGAATAGACTCAATAAACTTTAGGAATCCAAAAAGTTACAAGTTTTGTGAAAAGTGTTTATAAATGTGGTTCGATGACTTAAAAGTGCTCCCATGCTAGCGGCCAGCGGATTAATGTTAAATGAACCGAGATATTATCCGTAATAGAAGAGGATTTGAAGCCGCCAGCGAATAAGGTACGGCAAACCGGATATTGTAGTAAGTACCTAGTCAGTCGCTCGACTAGTCTTAACTCCTATAATTATACTTATATTATTTGAAAAAGGATCTTTGGCTTTTTGTTCTGTTTGAAAAAGTTTTTAATTCCCCGAAGCGTTCAATTTGGATGCATCTCAGGTCAGGTTTGATCACGCAAGGTTTAAATATTTGTTGTTAGAATAAACATTGGTTGGATCTACAGAACGGAGAACGCTACCCTAGCATGTGCCAGGTGTGGCGTCAACAGGTGGACTTCATTTCATTTAGCTCCATCGTTTGTTTTTTAATTACATCCTTTTGTTCAAATCTCTAGTGTTATGGATATAGTCATTAGTCATATTTTCATTGTACGAGTAGTGTGCTAATGTTGAACATCTAAATATTATACATATTAGGTTCGCCCTATTAGCTCTACGTCGTGGACAAGTAAATAAGTTTAGAACAAAAAAAAAACAATAAATTATACTATTTTATTATATTCTATGTAAATCTTATGTATCTTATAAAATTTATTAATTTAACTGAGTTTACAAATAAATTGATAATAACTCATCCCACAGTTTGACAAAGTTTATTAAATTGGTGTACCTACATAAAACGGTGTTTACAAAATGATCTTTGTGAAAATTTTGCTAAAAATAATTTTATTACAGGAAATATTAAATTGGACAACATTCTTAATATGTACCTTAATCAAAAAAAGTTTACAAAAGTTACAGACGAGTTTATGATTCACTGATTCTTATGCATTGTATGTATGTGTATTGTAATTATGACTGTGTTTATATTATTTGCATCGTTAGCCTTCTCTTCATTGTAGGCTTTGCTTTTTTCGTTCATATACCGAATACGTTTTATTCATTTTGTCAATGACTCAACTCCATGTGACAGATCAGCTGCTAAAAATAAGAGGCAAAGTCCGGAATTTTAGGCACTTGGAGGTTCAAATCAAATATGGCGATGGCGGGACCGATGAGGGCGGTGTGTCATCGACATTATACACAACATACAGTGTCTTCGGAGATCCAACCTCGTTGGGGCCTTTTGCGGCGACCTGTCTTTCATGCAGGTAGTCAAACGGGGCCGGAGACCGTTCGCGAGCAATGATTTTTTGTCTCCAGACCTTTGTCGTATCGTATGGTGGGGGGATGTTGAATGGCGCGTCGCAAGGTCTGTTTGAGATGCGAAGCACTTGTTGCTATTGTGTTAGTTATGCCCTTTTGTTTTTCAATATTCTTCCCGGTAAGTAACGTTTCTAAGAAGCAATTTGGAATTATCGTTAATCGTTATCTTTTAAAAGTTGGGTCGTATAAAGATTAGTGTTGTATTACTTATTACTATTTATTATAATCTTCAGTCTTTATTGTAGTGTTTCATTCAGTGAATATTTGGCACTCATCCTGAATCTTTAAGAGTTTTTTGTTCAGTTGAAAAGTTTCGTAGAGTCGAGTTGAAGTATTATGGGGAAGCGAGAACCGTAGTTGCTTGCACCCCTCGCCTCTCCTCCGCCCTCGCGCGCACAGGGTGAGTGCCCGGCTGCACACGTTGCATTCAGTACCATCAGAGTTTTACAAAAATGCTGCTTCCTTATTTTTATTTTTGTCTTCTACCGTCCGCAGTCGGTATTTACTTTTGTTCCGGTTATTTCGTATTTTCTGCTTCTTTGAAGAGGGCCTTATCGTAATATATGTAGGTATTAAATTCTGTGTTTGTATTAAATAAAATGAGAAGCGAGTAAACTATTTGTAGTTATTATCTCGTGACCACTCGTGACCTATTTAATTTTGTTGTGTTAAATCCATCCTTTAAAGCGCCATTTTCGGCATATTTGAAGTTTACCTAGGTGTATTTACCTGTGTGTTGTGTTTAATTAATTCACATAGTATTGTAATCTTCCGATTCCGCTTTCGTCAGAAAAAAATTTGTACGAACCTTGTGTATTGTTTTTGTCAGAAAAATATGAGCTAACAAATACTTGCTTTTTAGCTAGAAAAAATTTACGTGTTTAAAGATAGACCCACTGATCACCAAAATACATGTAGGGTACTACTCGTTGACTTAGATAATATATAAATTTCAGAAAACAGCAAAAGGGAATAAACTGAAAGTCAATGTTCCTAATTTTTTGTAGATTTATTAAGATATTTACTAATTAGTAATTATTACCAAAACAAACAAAATTTTTCAATCTGTATAAGTCATTGCTATAATTCTTACATGCGAAAATATCTTCAATCTATTATTTAATATATTTACGAAACGAGGACCACATGATCTGAATGTGTTTTACTATTACATTGTATGTACAACGGTCCACAGTATTCATACGCAAATTTTAATAATTCCCTTTTAAATAAATAAAAAATGTGTTATTTATTATTATTACTGCTAATTGTTATCGAAGCTGACTGATTGAGTTACGAATTTGTCAATTTAACCGCTGCTGAGCCAAGAAACTTTAAATTTTGCGTATAAGTAAGTAGCTCAAATGATAACTTTAAAAACACCAAAGAAAATTTTAAAACACCAAAGACCATGTCGCGAGCATAGCTCTTATAATTGTTTATATTTAGGTATTGCTACAATTTGTACATGATAGGAACCTAACTCAGGTTCTATTCTCTAAACCCATCGAAAGCGGAACAAACACGATTAAATTTATTTTTCTGCTTTTAATTCTTTTGTCGGATGGTCCATCGCCGATATTGGGAATGATGTCACAGAATCGAGCGTGAAATATGAAGTTCTATTTAAATATGTACCTACTTTAATTACTAATAAATAACGGTTAAAAATATTGGAGACCATGATTTCCGCATTGTCCGCAGAGTTAATCAGTTTAGCCGTTATGGCGTTTTTCATCCCATTTTTTTTATCAAAGGTCAAAGTAGTGGTAAACGGGGTAGGCAGAAAGGCAACAGCGGCAAGCATCCTGTTAAATTTGCAGTAAGACTTCTGCAGTTTTTGCTAATACGAAGACAAAGTTAAATTAACGCTAAAATAACACTTTTAGCTTTGACGCAAATTCTAGACTCAATATCGACATAGATAAAACTTACCTTTCTCTATCATCTTGCCAGCAAGCCTCGTACCCAAAGGTACGCTAAAAACAATTTGTTCTTCGACATTTAACCGTTTGCATCGCTATGCGAGATATTGCGAAGCGTGAAAGGAACATCGGAATGCTGTAGATGTCCCTGTACTGTATACTGTACCTACAAATACCTATGTTTTACAACGGGACCGGTCGTCGGGTCGCCGTGGAGATCCCTTTGTCCAACAGTGGACGTCTTTCGGCTGATATGATGATGTTTTACAAACGGTAAACTATCTAGTACTTAAATGATTTAAAATATATTATCATAATTCAGGGTCATTCGAAAAAGCTTCGCTGCGAAAAATCTAAAAGGTAGGTAGGTAAGTACGGCCACACCGCATCACTTTCTCACTCATGAGTAGACTTAATCAATTTGGTTTGTAGGGATAGGGTATTTGGAGAACCGCCAATGAAACTTTGTATTTTTGTTCATATTTGTAGCGCTAGACTACTAGATCGATTTTCATAGTCATAGATACTAATAGTCATTACTGTCTAGTCATGTCATTTTTTTATATCTTTTGACATAGAATATGACATCATTAGATGAAACAAATATCTAGTTCATGTCAAAAATACGAAACAAAACGTTGAAAAATGCGATTTTCAGTTTACAGATTTTACATGTTTGTAATTTTAAAATTGAATAACACAAACTATGTAGGTACATGTTTACAATTTCCACAGCTGCACATCTAACTTTGATTTTGTAAACATTTTGAATACATACAAATTAAATAGATTTTGTTTATTACGTAAGTTTTTTCCGGCAAAAAATTGTTAAGTGAGTGAGTGAGAAAGTTGTGCGGCGAGGTCGTACCTTTTAATATTCTAGTTGGGGAATAGTGTGTAGGTATTTTATTATGTAGTTGTTTGTGGTAAGAATATCAAGTTTCCCGTCTCCATAATGAAGCTCGCGTTTCACACAGGAGACAATAATGTAACTGTAAGTAGGTAAATAAATAAGGTCCTGACATAGAAAATAAACTCATTTGCATAGATGTACCTGAACTTGATGTACTTATAGCAATTAGCTTCAATGAATTCGGCGGGTACATCTATCCCTATACCAAGGTATCCACGCTAGTGAAATAATGCAATCGAGATTTTTTAAAATCAAGGTACAGTGTAAACGTGTGCCTACCTAAAATTTTAAAGTAGAATTCAATGTAATTTAGTAGGTACAGTATAAAGTGAACTACTGAACAGTACAGTACATGAATTTGTAATTAGGTGAGTGGTAACTAAATAATATGATTACTTGGTTCGCCAAACACAAAGTGCATCGGTGATGCGGGCGAGTGCAGTTAGAGTTGACCGGTCGATAGTTGCACGCTGCGGCACTGCTGGTTGCGTCACACCTGTGGCTCGCGGGGCTCTAAAAGCGTTTATCTCAAAACTACAGTTACTTGGTTTGCCTTAGGCATACCGCGCACTTGCGACTTACGGATCGCTGCTGCGGGCAAACACCCGTCGATAGCGCGTCCATGCCGCGCCCTTGTCTTGATTCAAAGTTACCTTTCGATGATTAATATTGTTAGGGTTCAAACAATATCAGCATATTATACACAGCTGGATCAGGCCTCGTCAAAAATAATGGGAGGTAGAATAGAGTTGGTGATTGCAAAAGTTGCTATACATACCATACTCTTGCTACTTCCTTCATTCGGCTACTAGCTGGGAAACACCCCACTCCGTTGCCATTAATTGCGATTTACGAGTACGATCAATCGAGGCGGGTATTTGGCCGCCCGCCGATTTAATTTCCCACAAGTGTGCGCTACGCCTAACACCCACTCCAGGCATAGTTGTTTACGGACAAACATTTGAACTGGGTCCCTCAGCGAGATTACACGCCAGAGCGACAGATAAGGTTTACTTGTTGTGAAACACAATTTGAACTTTAACTTACAACTTATTAAGTTTTTAGTTACAAGTTAGCCGATTGTACGCATTTTTGTCTCACGCAGTCACGCACAATTTAATGTATAAATGGCGTGAATGTTTCAAAACGGCAGGACCACGACGGGTACAATAACGTGTGAAAGGTTAAACAAAGTCTAAAAGTCAGTAAATTGTGGTTTTAGTTGTCAAACCCCTAATAAAACCCTTGTTTTTATTTTGCGGGTGGTATTATTTATCACTGTTGGATGGTGGTTGACCGAACAGGGTCAAAAGTGGAAACGTTTAACGCAACCTAACCCGGAGCCAACCAAAGCTATGCTAATGATTCAGCGGTGTAATATTTCTTGGAAGGAGTGGCTTTGAGTCGTGTTGCATATAATAATAAGAAATGCTTGATGCTCGCTTACCGCAGTTTACGAGATGATTATTCATGACATGATAGCTGGAAAGACGGTGCTTACATGTAAACTGACACTTAAACTCAACGCGTCTTATCGCGCACAGCTATTATTTTTCGTCTGCAAGTACGTGAGATGATATGATACACCAAGTACATGAAAATGACTTAACTAGGATGGGCTTAACACGTATAGTGAATATGATCAGACAGTATAAACATCTATATAGTTCAAAGCAACACACCATCTTATTAGGGTCTTATCAATATATATAAAAATATGGGAGGACCTTATAAAACTTCACATACTTGTCATCAATATCTCAAGCTTGTTGACATCGTCTGCTGGACACTACGCGCCACCCACCGCACCCAGCATCCGCTTTGTCTATTCACCGCCTCTGGCCATCATCTGGCGATTAAAAGTTGGAGACAAAATAGGTACTTCATCAACAGCCTATTAATCTCCACACTGCTGGGACTCAGGCCTACCCTCTCAACGAGGGCGTGCAGGTTATAGTCCACCACGCTAGCCCAGTGCGGGTTGGTGGACTTCACATGCGCCTAAGAATTTCTTCTTCGGCGTATGCAGGTTTCCTCACGATGTTTTCCTTCACCTTTTGAGAGCAGTCAGTACATGTACTTAAGTTTCGAGAAAAAACCCATTGGTACATGGCCCAGCCGGGGATCGAACCTCGGACCTTTCGATATGATAGGTCGCGTCTTATCCCCGAGGCCACTAACACTCTGTCTTAGGTACTTATCTATAACTTATTGGATGCTATATAAATCTATTAGAATGGCATGATGATCCTTACGTATATAGTCATTATGCCATATCATCATTTTATCTTATCTGTTATCTGACAATATTAGATTCTAAGTAAGAAACGTGATTAACACTTCATCTCATCACAAAGACTTCGCAAAACTAACTTTAAAGAAAATAGACTGAAAATGTGGTGTAGAATCTGAAACTGCCAAGTAACTGCCACTTTAGTAGCGGAAGGATTCAGTCTCACCGGATATTTGAAAGAGGTCTGCACAGCAACTACTTAAATAGAAAACGGAGTTTATTGGACAACTTTTGTGGACAAAGATGGATAACCGAATCTTTCAACGATTAAAACTTTGTACATATAGCTACTCGTATATAAGTTTAGTATGTACCTATTAAACATTAGCTATAGGTACCTACTACCACAGTCCTAAAAGTCGTAACAAAGTCGTATAACTTGACGTTTATGCCCTTTCGTTTTGTGGATTCAATACATTTTACAGTTAATCTATAAAATCTCTATTTTCAGCAGCAAATGCGAATGCAATTACCTGTACCTTTAATTAAACTAATGCGAATATATTAAATAATAGCAAAGCGATTGCATTAGCATTGCGAGTATTTTGAATAAAAAATTAGTAGCAAATACTCATGATAACCTTAATTCCTCCATGTAGGTATCTGTACCATGTTTCTCTTCATTACAGTGCCAATTTTAAAACGAAATTAACAGTTCACGCATGTTTTTACAATTTTTGCTATAATTTTCGTAGTTTCGCTCAAAACTATTATTTGGCATACGTTAGATGGAGATACAATTATGTATTAAATACCGGTGCTTATGCCACTTATGCTACGTTAACTTTGTTCTTCTGTCGGTTAAGACCGTCATCGTCATCTTATAAATATACCTAATTACTACAATGTTTTCCTTTGTTCTTAAAAAAAGGAACGGAAAAAATGACACTTATTCCATCAAGTTAAATAAATCTGTCTTAGTTATTTATGTAACCTAATTAATTATTACCAAACGAAATATTTATAGCCGCCTGTCAATTGAACCGAATATCCGATGCTAATCGACACCATTTCGTAACTCAATCAGACAGATACCTATCTAGGCTATCAAACCGATTATAATTAGATAATTAATTATTGTGCTGCATTAACGGAATGAGGTGATCCGACGGAGTACCAAATGTCGTCGGTGTGGTTGAGAAGGTTTGCCAGAGTGGCAGCGTGATAAAGGATCTAAGTTTATGATTTAACTCACTAACCCAGAACAAAACAGCATCAAACTCCATTACCACCGTCCCCAAAATCACACAACTAACGTTCGCGCTCAGAAGTCTTAAAACATGACTGATTCTTGTTTGTCACGCATAACTTGGAATGCGCGTGACTAAAGTTGAAAAAGGACGAAGCTTTTGCGCATCGTTTGTCAGAAAAATACAAAAGATGAACAGGTAGACATAGGCCATTACAAACTTCTGTACATTCCTATAAGTACTTGTGTGAATAATATGATATTAATGAACAGTGATTTGACATTCTGAGTCTACTAAGTCCATGTAGATAATTATTTAATACATTAAATGTCGTTATTTCGTGAGCTCATAAAAATAAACCGTTAGTTCAATGTAAAATTAGGAGCCAACTCATATCTTTAAAGGCGAGTTTTTCTAGATAACATTAGACAGATACTTCCGTAGTTAGTTGCGAGCGGCGTATTATAACCTACCTAGTATATTAAATTAACCTAAAACGTAAAGCGCTTTATACCTATAGAAATGATAAAAGGAAAAGAGTTGAGTTTATCTATACGTATAAATCTGGTATGATGGCAGCTCCACTGGAAGCTTGTGACCGTCGGTCGACATTGAGCAACTATGTCACACTCAACGTCTACTGGAAAATAGGGTTTTATCTAGATCTCGTTCCCTGAGCGCGGCACGCGCCTGCTACCTATCACTTACAAATGCGTACGACATAGACTTTCTTCTCTCACGAGCGTGTCGTTTCGCGTCTCACGCGCCTACTGTTCGACAGCAATGCATCTAGGGCAGAGCAAAATCTATGCTAGGGGGCGCACTTTTTGGGGCGCTAATTACGGTTTAAGTATTTATGTTGACAAAAATAAACTTAAATATTTATTTAAGAATACACAATAGACGGGAAACTGTGCCATTGGTTTCGCTATTTTCATAGTCAGATAACCAGGGACTTATAACGATACCTCGAATAGTATCGTTATTTCTCTGATTTAAACCGGTTTTCCAAAAAGTATCATCACAAACCACTCTCATAATGGAGTCGTTTTTTTATTAGATAACAATACTTAGATAAAAAAAATTCATGTGCATATTTTACAATGTCATCAAATTATATTAAACTTTGACGAGCTGTTTCTTACAAATATTAACATAGGTAAGTAGGTACTTACTAATTCCTTTGGGAATTGGGACCAACTTCTAACACTCGAGTCCAATGCCGATGCAGTGACAGATTATGAAACAGGGCACAGTTTCTATTAAACCCGGTCGTTAATTTTTCTAGCTACGGCGCTGCCGTTAGACTTTATCTACGGAAGCGTTGGTTACAAATGTGATTTTCAAGTACAATAAAAATGCTTTAGATAATCGCTTGCGCACGTGTTGGCAGTCACGAATAATGTACGGCCGCGCGGTGCTTAGTGAGGCCTTACGGTGCTAAATCTTTTGTTCGATCATACCTACTACGTACTTTGTGGAGTACTTACACATACATATAATAAGACAGTAAAAAGTCGTTCCTGTACATTGTAATTCAATCCCCAGATATTACTGTTATCTAATAGACTCCAAAATATATTTTTTGAGATTTTGTAATCTGTACGTGTGTGTGTATACATACTGTACAGTATGGTTGTACGAGCTTATCTTAGAAACACCCCAATCTCCCTAGGATCTCTGACTGGCTTATTGGATGTTATGACATACAAGCTGTAATAGACATAATCTGTCTAATTATGGATTTGTATCTGATTTGTATATATAAAACACCTGTAGTGACCGGTTGATCACACATGTCACATACTGAAAGTGAGTTTTTGTTTATTTGGTTGTTTGGTAGAGATTTCATCGTCATAAAATCCACATGTCGAAGTCAATTTTGATTGATTAGTACCTATAATTTATGTTGTCTCCGGCACACGGGTAAAATTTTATTTTGACGAACCATTTTCTGTGCCGGCCGACCTTACCAATAGTTATGTAGCTATTACGAATACAACGTATTGCAGTTTACGTGCCTAATCATTTGAAAATACTATTGCATTGTTACCCTGTATTAAATATGACATAGTAAATTGTGAGTAAATATTACATATGTGGGTAATAGTCACAACCCTTAACGTAACTAGATATTACGACAATCTATCCAATAACTGCGTTCTAACTATAATTGCGAAGTTCCTAGTAGGTATCGTCTTGGTTTGGTAATAAAATACACTTTATCAGGTTACGCCGTTCAAAGTTTTAGTTTACGGCAATATGCACGTGTAAATTGTGTTCTGGAGACCATTAAGGCATTAATAATGGATATCAATTAATTTCTGAGTCTTCTGTGGTAAAGATGTGTGAAAGATATAATATTTCAATGGCTGTTTGGTGATCAACAATGTGATTTATAAGTACAATAGGTATGTACTTATGAATACCTATAAATAATTGAAAATACGTTAATTATAATTTTCACCATTGCGTTTTGTTTTCCATTATGATGTTGCTAGAGGCCTGTGTTGTGACGAGATGCTTAATAGTTAAAAAGTTTGTTCAAATTCATCAGTTTGTGTAAAATCTAAATGTAAGACCTATTGCTATCCAGTCTGTGACTTGTTAAGAATTTACCGGCACCGTTTCGAAAAAGACGATATCCATTATGAAGGGAAGCAGAAAGATATCAGCACACTTTTTTATGGGTACATAATCCAGGATCAATTTAATTCATTTGATTCAGGGAACTTTTATTTATTAAAGTTAGCTGCTTTGGTTACGTGGTTAATGAAAGGGTCCTTTGATTTTTTTTATTAGGTACTAACTTGAATTTTAATGGTTATATCAAATACACATTGTCTTATTCTGTCAGTGTGTACTTAAAGCAAACATGTGTTACTTTAATAGTGTAATTAATCAGTGCAGCTTGTGAAGCCGCATACTTTACTACCCTAGTCTTATTTCAACTTGTTTGAAAGCGATTCAAATATCTTGATTAATAAACGATACTTAAATTAATCGATACAATTTTCGTCTGATGAATGACGGTACTATACGAAGCAGTGTGCCTTTATAAAAATTTAAACGACTACTGTATTCGGGATGAAATCGCTTTCAGTGATAAAACCGCCCAGATGTACTAATGTAAGCCACTGTATTTATTGTATCTGTGTTTTTATTGGGCAATAAATAAATAAATAGCAATAAAACGTAATGGAAAAGTTATGTTAAATATTTTAAAGTTTTAATACTCCTCAAAATAATGAGTTACGAATACTTACCTAAGCAATTTTATATTATACTATTTGTATATTTTTAAATACTTGAACCTGATGTCAATGCCAGCCAGCAGACCCGTCTCGGGTTAGGCCCAACCCGTAACCGTAGGTAACTATATTATATATGGCAACCGAAACACAATCGTCTCCCAACAAAACACAAGTAATTGTATTGTCCTACACACTCTTTGTGAACTTTTCATGGTCTGTCGACTACACATTTAACCAACTCATTTTCCTCAATTTGCACAATCACCGTTTTGTCGTCATCATCATAATCATCATCACATCAGCCTGTCGACGTCCCCCATGTCTTAAAGACATACTACGCCTAGATGTTCACCATTTTCATTTTCCGTGTAAAATTCATATTATTCGCTGATTTATATTTTCAAACTACTTAGACATATGAGTTCGAAACAAAATCATCCATAAAGGAAATGTCCAAGTATTAATAAAAGGTAAACAAGTACCTACTATATAAATATATGGTCGAGGTACCAATTCGTCCAAGTCTCATATTGTCGAAGTCTTGTATACAATGTAAAAAAAATGGTTTCGATGGCGACCGAACCGAAGAAGTATCATGCTTGCTAATAAATGTTTATTTAATTTCTGAGGTCATAATATTATGATTAGATATTTTGTCATTTTGAAGGTGTCGCACGGCCGACAGTGATCTCCCGACCCGTGCCCCGTCTTCACTGTAGAACTGGTGTGTCCCAACGACCATCGTCGGTCCTGCGACATATCCTTTTGGATATATCGGTCCTTCGTCCATCTCTCCATTATTCAAATATAGTTCGTGCGTAGAGGAATTTAAACTTTTAAATCATTGATAGCACTACTTAATTAACAGGTATTGTATAGTACGCATACCAACTTATCGCACATGACGTGGTTTGGTTACCCTGGCATGATCAAAACAACAAGTTTTCTGAGTAACACTTAATTATTATTGTACTAACACGAAGGATGTGCCATAGAGCAGATATAACTACCTCTCGTCGCTGTAAGGTACGTTAGGTTCGGTACGGTATTTACAGATGGTACCTACGTATTATTTAATAACGGGATATATACATATACGTTATCTACAATTTTCGTTTGGCCAATATAATGACATGACACCATCTCCAATCAGTTGGTTACAGTGTACTATAAATAAGTTGGATACAATTTAATTTCATAAATCAGCCTCAAATACTTAGATCGAACCCGAACCGAACTCGGAATCCTGTAGTCCGGGCCTTATAGAGTACTTCGTGTACGGTCGATTACCACGTAAGAACTTCAAAACACTGCAGTTTCAAAATTTAACTACTTGTGTATCGTGTGTTTTGACTTTTAAGTCGGGTCCATCAGAGTAGGAGTTTTTACAATTGTCGACACGATACCGATGTATTCGGGCACCAAAAGCAGGAATTGCTTTTAATTTATACTACCTATCGATTACGAAATTGGTAGAGTGCCCAGGCAGCGCTCGAACCCCGAGTCGCTCATTATTCGGATGTGGCTGTTGGCTTACAGCTGCACCGTATAGTACAGGGAAGCGAGCGCAAAGGGTGCTCAGCTCACGAGTTTAGAACTAGTCTGACCCAGAGTCTACCATAGCTGAGCGGAGCGAGACTTCCGCCGCTCAGTTTGGACGCAGGGCCTAAACGCTCTAATGGGGGATAGACCTCGGCTTGAATCTTTGTTTTGAAAAGGGAGTTCGGGAATCAGCGGCGAAGGCACAGCCAGAGACAGCATACACCAGCCACGAAAACTTTCTGTTCTCTTTGGCTATGGCGAGTGCGGTGCCTACTCGTATGTCCATATTTAGTGTGTCGAGTCCTATTTGTTGTATGTACCTAGTGAGAATCAGAAACTCATGCGTGGCGCAGTACCGATGTCGCTATGTACGCATATTGTATCGTGTCGCTGTCGGGTCGGCTAATGTGAGAACGCCCAGTGACGGAGGCTGTGTAGAAAGGAGCACGCCACTCCAAGGACGACGACGTGCGCCTGCGTGCGCGCCGGTTGTTCACCTCCGGCGCAAGAATGCGCGGGAACGCGGGGAACCGCCCGCCGCAGCCGCCGCGCAGCCCGCCTAGTCGGAATTACTCGAATCGAATGTGTTCAATAATATCTTGCGATGGTTCTAGTGGCGGCATTTGTCGAGGCCAGCTCAAGAATACATATTTTTGTACGATTATCAGAACACTCTTAAACCTACTTGCTTAACCTACCTACCTTACTTACATACCTACCTACTTAATAAGTTCTAGTTCTACCTCTGCTTCTACCCATGAACAGTCTGTCGGACGTCATCGACGTGGTACCTATAGTATAGTAGAAAACAATGTAATGTAAATAAAAATTAAAAATACATTAAGTTGGTACATATACCATAAATACCTAAATAAAACGCTTAAGCTGTTGTTCGTCTTTAGGTATTTTATTCATTTAGGTCGCGGTCATTTAGGGTTTTAACTTATAACGACTGAAGTCATCAGCGATCACGTTCTCAAACTAGGTATAGGTAGACATATATATCCCTACCTGCCTACCTTCCCTAATGGATTGATCTAATTGAACTTTGGTAACCTTTTTTTTTAAATTGTTATTGATAACCAAATATCAATGGGAAATTGTTGGTTATTATATGACTAGACTGTACTTAGCGCTCGCCCAATGGGCGCACAGGACGAATTATATTTTGACTAACACTGAATTAAATTGAAAATGTACCTACTATGATGGTACCATAGAGTTAGTATACTAGCTATAGAGCGCGCGCATCGCTCATTGCCCATTGTGCCAAGTGTAAGCAGGTGTTCTATGGACGCTTCTATTTAGATTTTTTTTAGATCGTTCTTTTCCGTGAATCGTGTTTACAGCTTGGCACTGCACATTTCACCACGATTATTCCAAATCTAAATAAACATCGGTGAAAGCAACAATCAGCGCTACTGACGTGTTATGACTAGTAGCGTCGCCCCGAAAATATCGAGACTGTTCAGACCCGTGCTTACAGTTCAGACTTGCTAACGCGCGCTCCATGTATACTAACAACTCTTTGGATCGTACACACTGGTTGGCAAATTGTTTCATGTTTTCTTATTATGATATATACTTCGGGGCTTCCTTTGAAAAGAACTGATTTGCTAAATATTTGTGTGATGAGCATATCTGTTGCTTTTCGGATTCTGGGTGTTTGTATGTATTTCTGTATTTATTTAAAAAGTATATATGTATGTTTATCAATTGTTGTATACCCATTTACAAGGTACGTCTTAGTTTGGGACAAAACAGCCGTGTATAAATTTGTCCTAACATAAAAATATAGTATATAGAACTAATCCTTGTATGTCCTGTCTAATAATGATGCGCTCTTTGATTGTTACCTGCTAATACTATATTACCAGCGAGGCTCTGGCGATCGAGAAGTGACCATTTAAACGAGTTTTTGTATAATTGGTTTTATGGCTCTGGAATCAAAGTACTAGGCAGCAAATGTCATAAAATTAATTGATTCGTTTGAACGCGTATAGGTAGGTACCTATAAATGTAATGTCATTACTTCCAGTATTTCCAAATAAATACTATAATTATTATCAGTCTTTCTTACTACCTCTGGCTCTGGTGTGTATTATACTTTATTTATTTTTATTTTGAACTAGCAGTTGTAAGCGACTCTATATTTTTTTATGTTACGATTTTAATCTTACAGGTATTGAGAGGTTGATTATACCACTATCATAATACCTACCTGCCTGGAATAGCGCTTGTGGTTGGTTCTATTCAGGATGTGGTCCTTTTATTGGCGGTTATATGTTATGACCAGTTCTGCCTGGGAAACATGTTAACCGGCGAAGTAAATACATAGAGAGGGCTCGATTCTTTAGTTGCCATAAAGTATAACAAAGGATACTCTATTTTTCTTCTAGTCTAGAATGAAGGACGTTAGGTCTAGAAACTTTATATTTGGCATATAGGTTCCTCAATTGACTAAGGCAACCACTATAAAGGTTTTTTAAATTCCTGTCCTATAGGTAGAGTTAAAATTCTTCAGGAGACGCAGTCAACGACCAGTGTAAAAATTTCCGGAGTAACATTTGTTTTCCATTGAGATAGATACTTAAATATTCAATTGGTCCATCTTTGTTTAGTGTTTTTTGATTAACGATAATAATAAACGATAATAGGGGCTATTACGACTAGAATCGATTCGGGTATATACCAATAATTAAATTATCTATTTAATGTCGTGAGTCAGGTGACAAGGGAAAATAAAGTGTCTATTGTTAGTGAGGAAGGATTAAAATATGGGATTTTGAAGAAGCTTCCTGTGTTATTTTATAAAAATATTATGTTTTGGAGAAAACTTCTCTTTGTAGTCAATTTACATAAATTGGGGAAACCTACTTACCATACCAATATCATCTCGTTTGTCTGTCAGTTATCTGTCAAGGCGTGATTACGAAGTTTTCGCCTGTTTACGACTCCACCCGGAAATTTCTTCGTAACAACTTAGGGACTTCCTTACGCACCGCTTCCGCCTAAACTAAGTAAGTAATGAAACAATGAAAGTAGTGGTTTTAAGGGTTTTGTTAAGAGGATGGCTACGTATGACAGGGATGGGTCAGAAACTATTTGTTACATATTTTTTATTGTTTGCATCAAATGCAATAAAGATAATTGTCAAGACGCTATTTGCTATCGCAATATTGTTACAATTGCAATAGGTAACAATTTTCAAGCACAATTTAATTGCACTTGCATATTTGTGAAAAAGCGTGAAAAGCTGCCATGTTGTACTCGTAATGTATATACAATGTTGTACGGTCTAGATTCTGGATGAACACATAGGATGCTTTTTATTCTGGAAGCTGAGTAGTTCCTAAGAGATAGCATCTCTGCTTTAACAGCGTCGTCTCCTGGGTAAAGGAAAAAGTGCCACTTCGCTTTTTCATGTCAACGCAGACTTGTTTATTCGAAGTAATCTCAGAACTACTGCATGGACCGTTTTAAAAATACATAATAATTATAATACCACATACTATATACATGTGTGTACACTTCGCTGATCGAATATTGGTTTGTACTAACTCCTCAATCAACGCAGCGATATTGTCTTCAACTAAGATTTTCACTGTGTGTTTAGATGGTTTGAATTAGTTAATATTTGATAACAATTTCTTCCGAAATACAAATAAGTAACACGGGGCACATTCTGAAACTATACAAAAGCAATGGTGCGGGCAAAGGTTAGTATTGAATCATGCTGAACGTTGAGTAGTATTCTTCTTTTTGTACGAGTCATCTCTCTTGTCAATCTTTTTAACACATTAAGATTTTGAAAGTATTGTGTGATCGGTTACATCATATTGCAAGGTGCTATCTCCAAGTTGTAGTCGACTATTTCTCAATGCTAGTGATCGGAGTAGATACAGCGATTTTAGGTACCTATATCCTTGTAATTATTATGTGCTGTCCTTTCAGGAAACTAAAAAAACTGAGTTCGACAAAGATCTTAAAACATACTTAGTTACTCTATATAATTACCTATTAAAAAATAAACTTTCCCTCCTTGTATAAAAATGATATGCTAGCGGGTATCTGATTAAATTTAAAAAATATATATCAGGGACATGTCACTAATGATGTTATTTTTGATAACATTTCTAGTTAATTCCAGTTAGTAATTACTTAAAAATCTCTTGAGCTTATGGCCCTGATACTACAATTATTTATTCGTAGCCGCTATATATGCCTACTGTATCACCGTTTTATTGCAAATAGCTGAAGTAGCTGTACGTACTCCGATCACTGCTATTATATAATTGATTGGCTAGCAATGCAACGCGGCTTCGGTGTCAGCCTCGCTCCAATGGAGTACCAAGAGGTTCCGCTACACAACTGTCCAAAACACCAAACTGGTTTACTTTTTTCCAACCTTTCGAGTCGACACAGTGTTTTCTCTTTCGGCCGATACTGACACTCCGGTTTCTAGTGCCAAATAAAATGCCTAGTTACATATTATTATATCCCACTGATTATTGGGCAGTGGCCCACCCTGGATTGCGTACTGGCCAAAGTCCACCACCCTGGTGAGTGTGTGGGTTGATGGAGTTTACAAGTTAACTCACATATGCCTTAGTTTTTTGGGTTAGCCCGGGCTTGAACCCTCGACCTTGCAAAATAAACGTTGTATATTTAATTAAGTGGAGGAATGTGTGTCACCGCCGCTGCCGGTAATGAGTCGGCGGCCGAGAATTTGTTAAGAACGCGTGTGAGTGTTAGACATATTTAAAAATGAACTGGTACGGGTAATTAAAGTAACTAGGTGAAAATTGTGTGAATTGTGTGCCGTACTATAAACTTATCATAAACACGATTTTTCTGTCTAAACTGTTTTGGAGTATTTATAAATACGCTCGCGATAGCGGCGCGCCTCGGTTTTGCTTGGGAACAGCTGTGCTCACTTCTTTCCGTTCCGTACTCTGTATAAAGTATCCAAGTATTGTTAGTATACTACCATTTTTAAAATATAAATCTGCGTCATCTCTGATACTGGTTACTTAAATATGCGGTAATATCCAATGACCGAGACAAAAACTAATAAATTGTTTCGTTAGTATCTTCATTAAAAGGACAGTGTTATATAAGTATCATATTTGGATTCAAAACTCCCTAACTAATCTAATATTATTAATTGGACACAATAAATGTAAGTGTAATTTCATTTTGTCAAAAATTTTGATTAGTTACTGAGTTGAGCTGTGCTATATGTTTTATATTCAAAAGCTTTCTATTTTGATTGGTAAACAGATATAATGATCAACACTGACATTCCCAAAACATTTAAATTAAAAAAAAATAAAAAGTAAAGTTAGGAAAAATTAAGGAGTTATCCATCAGACAGTCAGACAGACAGATGTTTGTATGTATTGCGGAGCACTCAAGTGGAACCATGGTATAGTTGGCAACACGCCAGGCTTGAGCCCCTGGTCACAGTCCCCACATATAGACGCGACGCGCGATTGATCTGTCTTTCAATGTCAATCTCACTGTCGATTGACCTACATACTCTTTTATAATGGAAAACAGAGTAGGAGCACTACGGAATATAGAATTTTCTCATATAGTTAGTACCTACTAGCTGTTTCCCGCGCGTTGAAAAGTTTTTTCCACGGGAACAGCTTTTCTCGAGGTAAGTTATAGCCTATGTGTTATTCTGATGTATAATCTATATTATTGTAAAGTTTCACCAAAATCTGTCGCGTAGTTTTTGCGTGAAAGAGTAACAAACATCCTCACAGACATCCTTACAAACTTTTCCTCTTTAGTAGGAAGGTTTATCTACTGGATATACGACGAATAAATAGCTCCGGCACTCTTAAAGATTTCTTGTGAATGTCGTCAACCCGGCTGCATGCTTGGTGATTAGAACACAAACCTTCCAATATTTATTAGAGGCCTTGTCAAGAACTGAACTTACTATGGGCTGTTAATTGACTGTTTTATGAAAGCCGCAACACAAAATTATTCGTATCCGGTTAAGTACTCCGAAGTATCAGCTGGGAATGATGGACGTGAGTCATTACAGCGCTGGTGACTGGCGAGGAAGTGGACGGATGCGGAGTGAGAACGCTAGGTGTTTACCATACGGCTTCCGGTCGTTAGCTGGCAATTACTTACTCTCACGCGACCGGCCCGGATGTACACCGGGTACACTCGAAGATTGATCCGCAAATATTGCTATTCTTGTCTTACAAATGACATATCTCAAATGGCAAATCGAATTATAAGATTATACTAAATTGTTGATTACAACAAAAGGTACTTTGAAGTGTCATTACATTAGTCGTTACATAATTTGTATGTAACAAATTCTAGAAATCAGGACAGATGACCATATTCTCTAAAACTCATCCAAACCAAACGCAGTACCTTCCTTCGGTTTTTAACGTCCTACGTGGCTAACCTTTCTCTTAATTCATTGTATGTATTACAAATTATGGGGTGATGTATTTTCAATGTTTTAATGTTTAAAAATGGCGGTAACATTAGCACAATATTAAAGTAATTAAGTAAGCCGTTGTAAGAAGTAAACGACTTATCTGATGGGCTGTGCGAAGTATCATCGCCAGGTGAAAGGTGACAGCGAGCAGCTCTTCCCTCTTTCCCAAGACTTTTAATAAATTAAGTGAAGCTAAAACTAATTTATTCAACGTCCGTTAATCCATATAAATCTAATTGACTAACTGATCTATTCACATACACCATAAATCGCTAGCTGATACAAATCTTGTAGACCAATGGCAACCAGTAAGATACTATTTTTGAAAAGTCGTCCCGGGAACAGTATGTGGTATAAACTTACTTAGCTACCTATTAATTATGAATTGAAACAAGTTTCATTGTTCAATTATCTTACACAGATAGTATGTTTGTAGACACCTCGCTTGAAACCTAAGTAACAGGTGCTACAGGTGTCTGGTTTTCTGTCGTAAACGTTTACTACTGTTTATAAATGCAGCTTAGATGTGTTTAGAAACATACCCACCGCAGTACGTCGTAAAATGACTAATTAGAAGCATACTAACTCGTAATATTGGACGAAGCAATAAAACGCATAAAATATTATGTGCCAGATTGATGGGGGGGGGGGGGGGGATCCTCAATGGGGATTCCTGGAGTAATCCCCAATTATTGACGCAATCCAACTGGTTAAATCAGCCACTTGATTGGACGGCTAGCCTGTTAATTAAAATGGTGGTATGGTTATTTAAAGTTTAAAAGAGTATTTTGTGACGTTAACAATATTGTATTAAATCGTCATTATTCAATAATTATTAAGTATAATAAATTTATACATGTTATTACGTGTTTTTATACTTTACACTATGTTCTATAAATAGAGTTATAGTGAAGGACACATTTAAGTTGTAAAATCAGCATAAACATTTACCTAGAGTAATTCAAGCAGAGAGTTGCGTGCTAATGAATTAATATTATGAAGTTTACTATTAGCTATTTCACGCGGCGGCGGCGGCGGCGGCGTGCCTATTTGTAAGCTGAGCGACAGCTCGGGCAATGCAATGTAGCCACTGTTACCGCTGCGCAAGGTGTCAGCATATATTCATACACTACACTATTGTGTGGCGCACTGTACGAGCCGTTCGATATGCGTGGGAATCATCGGCGGAGCGTGCATTTCGCGTGCTAGTAATAACCCGAGCGCGTCAAGTAAACAGACACGGAGACGACGTAGCGCGGACGGGGACGCGTACGTTTGCGTTACGTACTATAGGGCAATTGAATAAGTAACTAATAGCGCATAGATACTCAGCGCACATCGATAAAATAAATTACGAGTCGCCGCAGATAAAACTGGCGTAGTTGGAAGTGCCCGCGCGGATTGTGAGGTGGAGCGTTCAAATAAAACCCTGCCCCATACCAATGAGTTTCCAGATTTTTTAAAATCTGGAAACTCCCAGCCAGTAAATCTGCAGGGTATGGATGGCTCAATAATTAAAGGCCACCCGCTGTAAGAGTTAAGACTTACTATCTAGTCTACCAACCCTTTACAGGCCATCGTGAGAACTCGAACGCGGACCCTCACGCCTCTCACTCTTGCCTGAGGATCTACTACTTCTCGAGATACTAAATTCGATTTACTGTAATAATATCCAATCTGAAAAATGCCCAACGACCATGCTCGAACTGAAAAATGACCAAACTGTATTTCAGTTTGATGTCCAATCTGAAAAATGTCCAATCTGAAGAATGTCCAATCTGAAAAACGTCCAATCTGAAAAATGTCCAATCTGAAAAACGTCCAATCTCAAAAATTACCAATCTGAAAAACGTCCAATCTGAAAAACGACCAGATCAATGAAATTTGAGCAAAATGTCCGAAAATAGGTACATTATTTTGAAAGTCGTTTAGGACAAAAGTTAGTCCGATTAAGGAGCAGAATCAATACCTGCTCTAGAAGCCTGGCTCTCGAAGACACGCTGTACATATTTATCTTTATTTATATTTAAAAAACACTATATGGCGCCCCTCTCAGCGTACATTGCCGACATCTACAGAGCGTCTCGTGATAACGCGTAATGTAGCTCTGTTTTATTTCTCTTTATCAGTCGACGACGACGGTACGATAACGCTACTTCGATTAAGTAACTCACAAATCGAACCGTTTCGCTCTACGTGCTCCACAGCACGCCAACCTATAATTGTATGTATGTATAATTTTTATTTCTCTCCATTCGAGGTAAACGACCTTTAACTAAAAAGTGGCGATGAGCATGGGCTTTTGCTTTTCTCGATGCGCGCCCGCCTCTAGTTGACAGTAATCGACTTTTCAGTGGTAATCAATTATACTTACATCACTGTTACATGTTTCAACAATATCGGTGTTTAACGAAACGGAAGGACGGCCTTGATGTGGCTAGAGAAACTAAACATGGTCTTAAATATGCTGTCACAGTGCAGCCGTCCACTGGCGTAGGTGCAGGTCTTTGCGATTTGAATGACAATTATTTACAGTTAAGCATTTATTATATTAGATTAACAGGTTCTTTTTGTTTGTTACAGGCTCGATCCCTCAGTGCCACAATCACAATACCAAATGGAGAATAAGAAGGTAACGCCGGCAACCCAGCAGCCCCTCACCCAGCATCATCTCATGGCACATCACGTGCATCCCGACCAGATCTACTCTCAGCAACCGACGATTCCCACCCATCTTGCCGCCACACAAACCGGCCAGATCCAACCGAATGGCGTCATGCACCAGCTGCTTCAAAGCCAGTACCATTCCAACATGAATGCACGCTCTCCACTCCTGGAGAACCGACACGAGCTGTATGGTACAGGACACAACCATGACTATGCCAGGCATTACGGAGCCAACGACAACTATAACTACCCTCAATCACCAACGAGGCCAGAAAGAACAGACATGCTCACGGACCACAATGTAAATCACGAACTACTCCACAACATACCTAAGGGATACAATGCGGAAGTATATCAGGATTATTTAAAACGCAACCCACCGAAAGATACCAACCAAATATACCAAAATCATCAACCTATGTATAGGCCTAACACGAATCAATACGGTTCAAAGCCATATCTTCCGTACTCTAATAGAATAGGACCGCAGAGTAACACAGAACTGTTAAGGAGACAATACAATGAGATTCAACAAATGAAACTGCAGCAGCAGATGCATTACCAGAACCAAGCACAAATGCACCAGCAACAAAAGTTCGCCGAACGTCAAATCCTACTGCAACAAATACATGGTGTTCAACCGCCCCCAAACTTACAAAATAGCATCTACTCTGACGGTTCCTACAGAGACTTAGATCGATATAGCAGTAAGAATGATTTCAAAGAATACAGTAGCCCTGATATACAAAAGGATGTGGATAGATATGCAAAAAATAATGAATACAAGGAACTAGAAAAGCAAAACAGGCAGTATCAGGAATCTCAATGGCAGGGTAATCTGTCGAATAACTATAATGAATCTGAGAGATATAGACAGCAATCTGATGGGGATAAGAGTAAGAGTCAATCGCCACCTTCTGACTTTAACAGCCAGAGTCAAAAGAGCAATGTTGGCGTGGTATCGCCGATGAAGTCAAGTGAGTCGAGCTCTCCCAGCGTGAAGTCTCCCTCCTCGGATAGTCGCAGGAGCAGCGGCGGCAACCAGGCCCTGCGGTCGCCGATAGCGCAGCGCATGCCGGCCGCTCCGGTCACAGTGTCTGGGATACTGTACAAGCAAGGCTCTGACGGATTAAAAGTTTGGCGAAAGAGGTGGTTCGTTCTGTCGGAGTACTGCTTGTTTTACTACAAGAGTGAGTATTCTCATAACTTCAGTCCCTATATTATGTTTGGTCCGTGGCGCTGAACCATTTACCATTTACATACCTACGAACATTGTACACAAACCTGAAAAGTCGTAAGGGCAATACAAAAAATCTGCATCATGATTATTTGAGGAGGCAGTCCGAAAGAAATACTATAACTCTATTAGTCTATTTTCCATATTAGCGATGACGTCTTCTATAGGCCCTCATTAACGGCCATATCCCAAACATAAGCAGTTATTGACATTCTACGTAGTATTCGACCGCCAGTATGGCCCATGTCGACCTACGGCATGGTGTTAATAATTAATTATATTTACAGGCCAAGACGAAGAAAAGCTTTTAGGTTCAGTCCTGTTGCCTTCCTACAAAGTATCAGCTTGCAATGCCGAAGATAAAGTGCTGCGGAAGTTCGCATTTAAACTGGAGCATGCAAATATGCGGACGTATGTGCTGGCGGCGCCGGACCAGGAGGCCATGTCGACGTGGGTGAAGGCGCTGACCATGGCCGCTCTCATGCAAAGCCCCAGGTAAGACCTTCGTGACTGATCTCCGTTACAGATACGGTTAAGTAACGCCTTATCTATTAGTCACCCGATACAACGGAACAGCGGGATTAAACAACTTGTTTTTATGTGCGTAAAAATATGCTTTTAATAAATAATTTAATGGTCAAATGCTTATTAAAATCGTGATCACATAGATTAATAATTAGGTGCTTAATACATAACGGCGTTCCAGCATTAATGTTTTAAGTGTAACATTTATTTAAAGAGTGGACTTCAACTCCACGGCTATTTAAAATGTTCCATTGAGTCCATAATATAGTAATTTTAGATGGTTGGTTTCTATTTTCAGCGAGCAGCCGCAAAACAAAAACGAACGGGCAGCTGCAAAAACCGAGGTGGGTATTACCGGTATCACCGCTTACCGGCACCGGTGCGGTGCAGACGGTAATTAGTTACCCAGAGCGGAACCAAGGACAGCGATTACCATGTCTCCCTAACTGCAGATAACTGCTGGATGCCACCACAAAATGATAGTTTCATTAACAACTCATATATTCTTTGAAGTCTTGTTCACTTCATTTACATATGCGATGCACGCGAGTTAATTCATAAGTCTAGCGCACGAATGCTGAAACGAACTGCCTCTCGCATATTCGCCGAGTTTTGCTAGTTACAATGAAGAGATCGAAATTGTCCATGTCTGAGTGCAGCCTTGTCATATGTTTGTTGACTTGTGCCAAAAAATGGATGCCGACGCGAGCGTCACGAGTCGAATGGCAAGCGCATTGTGTACTCATTCGCATACCTAACTAAACTCAACTGCAGTCTGGGTCCCGCTCCTCATTCGCTTCTCAACCACCGGGTAGAATAAAATAAAACTTTCTTAGCGTTTGCCTCCGTCACTTGAGGAACGTCTACTTAAGCAAAATTTCAAGTTTCTAATCAGTCAGGGACTTAGGGTATATTATTTTGTATAGATATGGTGGGACTCCGTATTTCGCTCCAGATTTTGGTGTTATTGTCCATTTGTTTGGATTTAGACTATTCTATTTTATCGTTCATTCGTCAAGCTATTGTGTTAAATATAATATTATCTAACTTGACTCTAGGATGGCGATGAAATACCTGGACCTACTTATGCCAATGCTCCGCCCAAGCCAAGGCGTTCCAATGAAGGATACAGCTCGCCCAGTCCTGATATGTAAGACCGTTACATTTTAATTAAATACAATTGATTGTATAGCTTACAGGGTATAGGTAATCGTGGTCCATTATTCTGATTATTGTGTAAATATAAAATATCAAATTTATTAAACTGTAACGATGGTCCGTAACCCAATGTACTAATGTTTAAAATGACATCAATAACTTTTAAAAATCACTATGATACTCGTAGACAGGCTCATTCAATTTTAATCATTTATGGCTTTTCTCTTTCGGCTCAGCACAGTTTACTCTTAGGTTACGTATTTTCGATAACAGTTTAAACTTTTTTGATATCTCTTATATTTACGGAATAATCACTTGGACACACATAAAGATTACAGCCTGTATAGATTATATTATGTATCTAATGTATAAGATCGTCATTGAAAACAATTGGCAACGTTACAGGTACGACCCTAACTACGACCTACTCAAAAAGCCAGCATCACACTACAGTCAAGGCACTAGTCACACTCGCTATCAGGACCACACAAACTACCCAACCAGCCCTCAGGAGAGCACATACACGCGCAGCCCGCAGTCGCCGCCCGCACAGCAAACTCAGTACCAGACGAAACGATCCTACGACACGCTTCACCTCTCCCTGCCATTGACAAACACTGTCACCGACAGACTAGAGAACAACCAACCGAGTACATCATCCATGTATAGGTCTAACCCTCAGTCGCCTTACTTTGATAATAGGAACAGGGGTCAGCAGCAAGCGATGCACGAGAAGCAAGAACAAATATACGATAGGAAGACGCAGCTCAATCCTTTTGTGCAAGACATTACTCCTCAGTCGGAAACTTCCCCTAGGGATAGCGATTTGCAGAATAAGAACATCCGAAATGATCTTATTCAAGACAACAATAAGGCACTGTACAATGAAGGGTATCAAGAATCACAAACGAATCCTCAAGCCAATGCTGAAATGAATGCGTACGGTAGAGAAGTGTATGGGGAGTTGAATCCAAGGATCAATAATAGAACAGGTAGCACGATAAACGAGCGATTGCTAATAGAAAGGCGGACGCCCGATGCCTATGGCAGGTCTTCTTCCATATCTACTTATGACAAAGGCAAAGTTGGTGATTACGAGGATGTGTATGCGGCGTATGCGACTGAAAACGAATATGGCAAGACATACGCAAAATCACCGAACCCATCTCAATCCCGAGACGCTATCAGCATCTCAAGCCACCAGCAAGCGCCGGATTACGCAGGAAATTACGTGAGTTGTTAACACATTTATTAAAATAAGTGGATGTTGTCTACGTGTAACTTTCATACTGGTTGCATTTGCGTTGATATGCGGAATTTCAAGTTACTAGACCCAACGGTAGAGTTGACAGTGAGTCTAATAATATTAATAATAATCAGTTAGTCATGGTATCAAGTTTTATATATAGTTTTATTATTATATTTTATTTGTTTAACAGAGTCAAGAGAAGACATTCAGCGGTCCATCGGTCTTGAGGAGGAAGAAGATGCAGGCCAGTGGAGTCCAACCACTGGTCCCGAGACCTCATAGTGCAGATTTTCTTGAATACGAATCTAAAATCGAAATGATGAATAAAACCATGCCATCACGAGCTGTTTGCGATCCGCCAAGGCAACCCCAGCGACCTAAATCTAGCCTCGATATCAATTCTTACTACGATCCAAGCTCAGACAGATATTATTCTGAAGAGAGTTACGCAGAGAAGATGCGCCAGTCCGCTCAATACTTGCAACAGGGACTGGGCCCTCGTAACATTCAAATTCCTTTGGCCAAATACGCGAGCGGGCTGGCTGAAAAACAACTGCACTCCCCCTACTCTCAGATCACTAACAACAACTACGAAACAGAGTTTGGAATGAACAGGCCGACAATCAGTTACAACTTTAAATTTAACGATGTCGAGGGATTGAATTCTAATTGGACGTTAAGAGAGAAAGGCATGGAGAACAAAACAGAATATTTGAACAGAAGCGGGAGCGCTGTGAGCGACGGGTCCCACAGCGGTTTTGTCAAGGACATGAGTCGATATGATCCCGCTGCTGATGGTTTCATGAGATCAGCAAGTGCAAGATTGCCTTCGTCCACTATTGAAAAGGAAGGGGAAAAGAAAGTTCAACAGGTAATTACTGGATACAGAACATTAAATAACAAGTAAATATTAAAAGAAAGTGTGTGAAGTAATTTACTCATTTGGTTCAATGGATGGATTTTGAGTGCAGCGGAGACTAAACTAAACTTATTTCAAGTACCATAAATACCTGGAACACCCTACCTGTGCGATGTAATGATTGTATTATCCTATTGTTTCTAGCGCGAGGAATCCATGAAGAGACTGTTAGAGTGGAAACAAAGGATGCTCCAATCTCCACTGACCAGGAAAAGTACTCCGGCTACAATATCTCTAGCTAGATCTCTCAACCAAAGTCGCCAGTCTCTCAGATCCGATCAGTACAAGCCCAAGACGTATAATAATGCGTCTTACAACAGTTACTCCTCTGACGATGAAGGTATGTGGTTTCCTATAATTTGTTTCTATTATTCCCAATCCTATGTCATATTATGAGTTAACATAATTTATGTACCCAGCATGTGAAACAATATTTATGTCGAAATGTACTTAATTTTTGTCCAATTCATATAAATTAAGCATGCAGTGATCCTATTGTCGTTTCATAAATATGCATGAACAATGATAAAATTAATTATCTTTAAAACCCCGAACATAGTATATAATGTACCTTATCAAATATCTATAAATTGCTGACTATGAAACTCAAAATCTTGATTTTACATAAACTTTTTTGGAGTCTAAACTAAGTAGGCAATATTTATTATAATTTAGCACAAGAGACTGGATAACTTGCGTGACCACTTTCGCGAATATTTGTATATTAAAAATACACATTAGAACCGGTTTGTAAGAATTTAACCTATTCAACATGAGTGAGACCAACGACGATGTTGCTATTTTTATGATAGTTCACAGATCATTATAATTATTTTGTATTATAACTAAGAGTTTATACTATAATTATTATATACCATTAGAAATTCACACATGAGCGGGAGGGAGTTGAACTTGCGACCGACCTACTGGCTAATATTGCTCATATTCTGAAACCCCAAATATACAATTAATTATTATATTCTTCGTCCATTATAAATTGCATTTTCAAATATCATTTTCTTATAATAATTTAATTATAATAATTGGGTATCACCATACTACCTAGGTACTTTATTCAAAACATATTTCTATCCTATAAATATTATGTGTAAATTATAAAAATGCCGTATAATGTTTTAAATAACAGTAATTGTATTCCTATTTTATGTTTACTATTTTATCGTATACATTGAACATTTGCAGTAGCATTATGATGACTTCGCTTTGCGGAAAGGTACCTTCCTGCCTGTGGGGACATTCTGCCACTAACAAAATATTATAAAAATATGTCCTTAGTATCGGTGGTGGGCTACAGACACTTGTTACTGCTGGTTTTGTAATAAGTAGATTGCATCACTTTCTAACATTTGAAGTCGAGTACTTACTTACTAACAATTTATTACTCTACTGATTACTATAAAAAGACGGTTATAAAATATCGGTTTCACTTTTGCACCTCAGAGGAATCAACGGGCACTGATCTGCAAAACCCGAGAGATATGCAGGCAGGAAGGTCCCATAGAGTGAATCTAACAAGTCCTATCATTATGCGACCTATAACCCCGCACGCGCCTACTACCGTTCAGTTAGAGAATGTAGATCAAACAAAAACGGATGACAAAAACGAAACTCATGAAATCACGTATGAAAATATTACTTGTGCCATTACTGTTCCAAAACTAAACTTTGATAAAGAAGATAACAATCATGAAGACACTCATCTCCCACGTATTACGGATCCTACGGCAAAAGTTGAAGTAGAAATTGATCAAGATGGTTACGAAACTCATGAAAGTGAAGCAGAATCTGAAAGGGAACTAGAGTGCACAGAAAATGAGCTGGTTGAAATACCGTTAGAATCAGAGTCAAAAATTCAAAATGACACTAAGAAATATACTTTGAAGTCGAATACCAAAGAAGGTGAATCAAATAATGCACCAGAGCAAGAAGACAATAAACCTGAAACTCCACCTATACGAACTTCAGGGGAGGATCATTATTTGCCAATGAGTCCTCGAAAAACATCTACAGTTGAACCAGCTCACAAAACAATACTACAAAATTTGAGTGTATTTGATCAATCTATGCCCGAGGGGTATGAGGATAATCCTTACGTGGAGATGAACCTAGGCAATGAAGAAGAAGATATGCAAACATATGAAATCGTGTGTGTTAACAACGGTAAAGTTGAACCAGTTTATATGGAACTAAGTAACATAGCTAAAAAGTCCGATTCGGAAGATTCCACTTTAAAAACAGCTTTAATATTAGACTCTGCATCAAATTTTGCTGATACCAAAGATCAAACGCTGAAAAGAGCCTCTAAAATTGATAAGACATCAAAAGAAAAATCTGATTGTTCTGATGCCGATGATGAAGCGACCAAAGATATTTCATTGGATATTCCTTTTAGTAGATTTAGTATTTCAGATACATTTAGACCAGCATCGTATTACTTGGGTAGTAGTAGAAACCCTTCGGATATGCAGGATAGCTCTGATAGTGAAATTCTACCTCCACCTCCGATTCCTAGCTCATCACCTCCAACTCACGACGAATTGTCTGACGATGCACTCAATAAGTACATTTTGGATAAGTTAGATAAGTCAGATATGTCGCATGATAATTCCATATTGAAAATGTTAACAAATGAAAACCAAAAAATGAATACTGTCAAAAGGAAAACTACATCGTTAATGATTTACGGAAGTCGAACTTCTATTCATGATACTCTCTCAAGAGGAGAAAAAATTCGAAACAGTAGAGCAAGTCTAACAAATGACAAGAAGATCAATGATTTATCATCTAATTTATTGAGTAACTCAATTCTGGAACAATATAACTCTAGTAGTATGGAAACAGATTCTTTAAAAAGCTATAACGCAGATAGAGGATCTTCTCGATTATCCTTAGAATCTGATATAAGTAGTAAATTTGAAATGACTCCATCGAATATTTCGTCGGAATTAAATAGTCTAAGTGAAAGTGAAATGGCTATTGACCTGAGATATCAAAGCGGATTTAGAGATTTGGAAATGATGATAAAACGAAGACCTCTGTCTGATGATTCTATATTCGAATTATCGACTTCAGAATTTCCAATTCAGGGTGAAATGTCCACTAATGTTGATTTAGATAGATACTTAGATAACTTGCAGCCTAGCACTAGTAATAATTATAAAAGCCATGGAAATCCCCTTTCAAATGTTTCATTTACTAATAATGTCACTTATAAAGATAATGTCACCCGAGCTAGCCACTTACAAACAGCATCTCACACACGTTGTTCAAGTACGCCGGTGTGCCAGACGAATGATTTCAATAGTCCTGAAAATAGAAACATTGGGTACACAAATATGGAAGAACAAATAGCCGGATATAATGGTTCACAAAGCTCCTGTAGCTCCGCGGGGATGACAAAATCACCAATATCATATTATTGTAAGAATTATGATGAGGAAACACTATTGAGCAAAAACTTGAATAACGATGTTTTAGCTGACAAAATCAAGGAATTTGAAAGTGAGAAAATAGCTATTAAAACTGGAAATGATACTAATGCTTCATCTACTACTACCGGCTTCCACAGTAGGGAAAGTTCTACAGAGCACAGTGCACCTTACTACTATTCTGATCTTTCTTCTCAGGAGCACATTAACTTGCTACCAACTTCCCACTACTTAAAGAATACTAACCTTCATCGCAAATTAAACAATCAACGACGCAGAGGGCCACTTCATAAGAAAAACGAAATTTCACACATACATAATCCAATTCGCAATAACCAAGTATTAATGTCTGATCGGTCTTTTGATTTGGTTGCTTCTGCTAGAAGTGTTTCGGTTGAATTTCTGAGTGCAGCTGATAAAGATCCAGAAATAGATATTAAAAATATATACGAGTCCACTGGAGGTAGAAATTCTAAAGTACCAGAATCAATGAGTTTGATTTCGGGTCTCGGTTGCAAAAGAAATTCGAGTAATACCAGTAACATTGGAAATTCATCGCCAGAATCTAATAATCCTCAACGCAGTAGCTTGAATGCAAGTTCGCCTATAAAAGTCTCTAATGCAAGCATGTCGTCACACTGCAGTGGTAATTCTTCAAACACAGTGTATTATGACGCAGAAGCTGAAACTGGTGCATACGAAAATATTACATGCCAAGGTGAAAAACACTGGGACGAAGATTCATTATGGAGAGACAATTTGAGACGAGTCTCACATAGGCATGCTCGTTCCATGGATGATTTAGATGCGGTTCCACCAGACACATCATTGTCAGGTCGTAAAAGTGTGGATGTCTGTGGAATGAATAGCATAAAACGAGTCAGGAAACCTTGTAGCAACAAAATAAGTCGAAATGTGACTTACGTGAATTGTGAAACTCAGAGTCATGTATTGAGACGTAGAGATAATAACTGTAGCCTACATAGTAGTTGTCCTGAAGAAGACGAGAAAGTTGACGACAATGATGTTTATGTAAGCCTAGCTGAAAATGTAAAGACATCTTTGGAACAATCGGATGAAGGCGTTTACGAGCAGCTTGCTGTTGAGTCTTCAGAAAACTCTCTAACTATGCAGAGTTTGGAGAATAACAAATACTATATTCAAGTTAGAAATAGGAGAAGGTTTGAGATAGACCGTGAGAAGCTTCGGCAGTGGGATTTGATGTCAAGTGGTCTCATGAAGGGCGGGGTGGGTCGCGTGCGGGATGCGGGCGCGGGAGGGGGGGGCACGGCCGGCGCGCCATGTGGCATGGACACCGGACCTGACAGTGCAAGCAATGAAGGTATCCTCTAACATTCTATGGTCCCGGTACACTATGTAAGTTCACATTTCAATTATGATATTCAGCAAAGCAAAGTCATTATTTTTGCAAATACGAAAAGTAAAATGTAAATAGGCGTAAAACATCTGTATTATTCGCTATGTGCTTGTAACAAAATGTCATAGATCAATCAGGCTCGCAGGAAGGGTTTAAACACGATAAGGTGTATATACAAATGCATGTAAAATTTTAACGTGGATTGTGTTTTGTACATAATAAAGACGACTAATACGCGTGTAAAAACACTTTATCATGTTTTTACCACATTTATAAATTCATAAGGCAAAATTTAAAATAGCTTGTCATTATGTGGTATAAGTTTCTAGTGTTCTCATCTAGTAAGTACTCGTATGAGTAGATAATATTAATAATTTTTCTTTTCAGCCTCAATGACTATGTCAGGCACAAATGTAGAATTAGGCACAAATAACGTATTAAATCAGCAAGCATTGTCAAAGAAAGCTTTTCTCGGAAGTAACACGTCTATTGGAAGGAACAATAGGGACGCAAATATACCGGTACGCGCTGTGAGCCCTAGAGTACGGTGGGTCGAAGAGAAACCACCGAATGACCACTATGGCTCGCAGCAGATGTCGACTTCTCAACAAAATGTAAGGGACCTATATCATATCAATGATTACTGATCAGTGATGCTGATAGGGTAGAGTGATCAACAAAAAGTTGGGAAATATATTCTCCACCAATTCTCCACTATTATAATTCCTCTTTGTTCGTCGCTTATTAAATTGGTAAAAAAAAAAATGTGTTGCGAAAGGTACTTGTCCTAAACTAAATAGTCCTCATAGCTAATAGACATGATCTTCATGTTTGCTAACAGTTATTACTGACTTACGATTTCAATACAAAGTTATTGTCTGAGGCGAGTATAATATGTATCTTTAAAAATAATAAAAAATCCATATTAAGGCAACACGTATACTAAATCGCTCTACCTACTCGATCACTGATGGTTATTATTTTTAGTTTATTGAAAACGAATATAATATCGTTATTGCGACTTGCATTAACTATTAGTATTTCTTTTAGAGTGTAATAAAAATATTGTATGGTATTCTTTGTTTTACAGTTGCACATATTGAATACGCCAGACGATACATGGACTATAATTAGGTCTCCATCGAGGGCTCAGCAACCGATCAGAGCCGTCAGCCCTAGGATCAGAAGGAACACTGAAAACGACGATTTGGTATGCTTATTTACAACCTGTCTCGATCAGATCAGCGGTGTTTGGGAACCTAATAAGTCCAGTCCGACCACAAATTATTTTTCATCATGTACCTCCCCACACACCGCTGTAATAATAGTTTACATTTAGACTTCAGTGTTTTATGTTTTCATTCACGTAGACGTCTTTGTTGCTAGTATATGTTTTGATTTGTGTTACGTCGTTGTGCTTTATAATTTTTGTTGCTTTCATTCCTTTTGCGTCATCAGCAAAGAGACCAGCGGTCAGGTCTGGACGAGCAGTTCGGTGAGGGCGAGGTGCCCACTGCCGGGGAACTCCTAGGCCGGACCCACGAGGAGCTGGTGCTGCTCCTCATTCAGCTGAGGAGGCGACACGCGGCGACGCATCGTGCCATCGAACATTGCTGCACTCAAATCAGTAGCATTGAGGTGCTTTTAGCTTCGTTAATTGCAATTTTTTTCATTTGTGCTTTTAGTTGACCATTGTCTACTCGTGTCTCATATAATATTTTTGCGTTGCGATATCTTGATATTTAAAGTTTGGTTTATTTTGTGAGTATAAAATAAGCAAGGAAAATTGTAACACTTCTTTCTGTCCTGTCATTATGTTTTAAATGAAGGTGTACATTATACCTATGTGATTGATATGTATGATAATATAATATTTATTAAATGATTTAGTTAAAACTGTCTTCGTAGTCATATCGAGAGATCTCAGCCTACAGCTGGAATCTTTAAATTCTTGTTTGATATCTGCTTATTATCTTTTTGATTTTCAAATTCAATTCAATACATTTTAATGCACATAAAAAGAAACGGAAATAAATATCTACAGAGTTGTGCAAACCAGGCGATATAATCACTTTAAGCGATTTCTTCTAGACAAATTATTTAGATTTTAAAAACTGCTTTGCGAAGTGTTCGCTACATTTATTTCGTATTGCAACGTTTTGTTGTGGAACGATGCGTTTGCAAAAGAGAACCATGGTGTTATTATCGAACCTCGCTTCGCAGGATTGCCTCAGCTCCTTGAAGGCCATGGAGCGCGAGGAGAACCTGCAACGCCTAGAACACCTCAAAATGCAGCTGATGGAGCTGGAAAACCAGTACGAGAAGAGTAAACCGCTGGTGCAACTGGTGGACAACATGGTGAAACTGGGATCTCTGTACAACAGGCCGGGCTCTACCGTCGAGAGACTCGAGAGGAATCAGAGGCTGAGGCACAAGGTCCTCGCGGAGCACGCGCTGGAACAACAGAGGTAGGAAGCAAAAGTGCTCTTTACGGCCCTTATACACGACTTCGCAGCGATAACATTAGAGAACCGCTAATTCCAGTTTTCTCGATGAAGGTTATTGTCCGCGAACTTGTCCACGTGGTATTCCAATTTTTTTTGTTAGTTATTCGTAACCTTGTCGTTTAAAAAGCTTCAAGAAAACGAAAATTAAATTGGATCTAGTGAGAATTAATGTATGTACTATATCCACGGTGGAGTACCTCTTTAGACTAATCACTAGTCTTTGGAATTAATCTTCATTCATGCTCCATAAATGTATTTTTTTTCTTTGTATGGAAAGTACTAGTGGAGAATTGGTGAAATTAATTTAAATAAATGTTGTCAGGTGGCTAGAGAGTGCGGCGGCAGGAAAGCCCTTGGAGACAGAGGCGGCTAGAGCAAGAGTTGCGGAACTGTGGGCGTTGGATCAAGAACTAGCTGACGAGGCCGCCATCCTCCAGGGGCTGAAGACTGACAAAGACGCCATCGAGTCACTGCTAACTGGTACTTACTCGTTGGCTACTACAAAGCTATATTAGTCCAAAAGAAGCACAAATTGTCGATAATAAAGTGTGTATGTGTGTGTGACCATTGTATAGCGGCCAAACTACAGCAGCGATTTGAATGCATTTTGTGTGGTTAACTAGGTACTTACCTAATTCGTAAAATATCTACATAATTTTTTTTTTAACCTAACTTAGAGAAAAGTCGATTTTCTGAAAAACTGTAGGCCCCTAACCACCAAAAAACGATTTTAAGCAAATCGTAGGTGGTTAGGGGACCACCTACGATTTGCTTAAAATCGTTTTGTCTTTAGCTCAGTGACGCAGAATTATAAACTACGAGTATGATGCAGTTTATTTTGAACAAAAACTTGTTTAGGCACTGACCTAGTTATTGTGCCTATGTTAATATCGTCCTTCATTTTAGGAGTCCGGGGGAAACTGGACAGCGTGCCAAGGAGCGACCTGATGACGGGCAGCATGATGGGCCTGCACGGGGCAGGCGCGGGGGGCGGCGGCGGCGCGTTGGAGGTGGAGCTGGCTAGAGTGCATGCCATGTTGGCGCACAACTCTAAGGTTAATACCACATAATGCACAATTCTCTTGTCAAAGTAGTCTGAAATTGTACCTAATTCCACAGTAAGGTTAAGGAACAGTAAAACGTCTTCATACAAACGGCCGAAACGTGAGTTATACCTACGCGCCTCGAATTCCCAGCACACCTTGGCCAGGGCCACCATCAGTCACGAGTGCTCCGTGGCTACGTACGGTCGGCGCGGGACGCTCAGTAGGCAGCCCTATCGCGCGTTAGTCTGCCGAGCGGGCGTATGTATTTATTTCAAGGACGCTGCCGAGACGTTATACTGTTCCTTTTCCGTCTACTGTACTATTTCTCTTCTGGCCACCATCGCACAAGTTGCATAATAGGGATGACTTTTCCATATCCAAAACCAGTTGTCAGTTAAGAATATTTTCCCATCCCCGTCGTCCGATATACCGAGTCCCCATTGCAAGTTTCGAAAGTATTCTGTACAGTTAAGTGTAACTTTGTTGCGATGGCGGCCGGAAGGCATGTTTCCAAGATTTTCGAAATTACAAAACTTGCTAAATTGAACATGTACAATTGCCAGAAACTGGAGCAGACGGTGGCTGACAACGCGCGTCTGGAGAGGGAGCTGCAGCAGCTGCGGCGGGCGCTGCAGGCGCGGCGGGCGGCGCCGCAGCCGCCGCACGCCGCGCACCCCACCGCCCTGCTCGAGGACGGTCAGATCATACGCTGTTTCCTCGTGGATATACTAGTTTGTCATACCAATATGACCACCGGAATCGATATGTCCTTATGGTCATACTGTACAAATTTCTGTTTACATAAAATTTTTTTTCGTTAATAGACTGCTTGAACTAATCGAATTGACAATTCATACCTTAAGGCTTGACACAGTGGTGATCATTCGTTGGTCCAGAGCCCTAAGGGTTGTAGGTTCGATTCCCACAAACAACTTTTTACATTGTGGTTACCTCCGGATTTTTAATGCCTTAAAAATTTCCCAAACAATTCTGATTGTGTTGCATTTGTGCAAAATTTTTCTCAAAGAAACTATTACAAATACTTTTTAAAAATTTGAAAATGAATGTATGGCAGGTAGCTTCATCTAAAAAAAATTTTTTTATGGCCCTATCTACCAGAACATAATTAAATATCGTTGATTATCTTAAAATTTACAAACATTTAAAATATTGTTTATCTATTGTTTTGAGCAATATAAAACACTACATATGTTGACAGAAGTGACAAGGGTCCAGCACCTGGTGTCAGCCCTGCAGAGGCAGAGACAAGAGCTGAGCCGCGCCGTGCGACACCTCACGCAGCAGTCGTACGTGCTGCAGACTACACACGACTCCATGCCGGGTATATCACACTCATAATCATCAAATCAATAGCCTATTAAGATGTCCCCACTGCTGGGGCTCAAGCCCACCCTCTCAACGAGGGCGTTAGGGCTATAGTCCACCACGCTAGCCCAGTGCAGGTTGGTGGACTTTACATGCGGCTAAGGATTTCTTCTTCGGCGTATGCAGGTTTCTTCACGATGTTTTCCTTCACCGTTTGAGAGCAGTCAGTAAATGAAAACTTAAGTAAAGTTCCGAGAAAAACTCATTGGCACATGGCCCAGCCTGGGATAGAACTTCGGACCTTTCGAAATGATAGGCCGCGTCTTAACTCCGACGCCACTCGCACGTAATCATACCTACCTAATAATAATAACCTCCTCTTTTTTGAAGATAACTGAAAAATAACTATTGCTCGCTAAAAAGAAATAAATAATTAAACCCTTAGCTCATGTCATTGAGCAAACACTGGTTTTAATAAATAAAAAGCTCCGACCACATGTCGGAGGTGAATGGAGACTTTACAGCTGTTTGTTTCCACGATGTCTCCGCATACTTTTCTAACAGAATTCTAACTAAAATTACAGGTAGACGTCGGCCCGAGGCGTCGCCAGCATCATCCTGGCAAGAGACGAACCTGGACACCGGGCACACCACCGACCACGGCCACCCGGAGTACGAGTACGAGATGCCGGGGCACGTGGTCCCCGGCCACTACCCGGCGAGCCACGTGGAGAGCCCGCTGTACGTGGACACCAGGCCGCCCGGAGGTGACGTCACCTCGCCGCTCACCAGCGACGATTTGCAACACGGCGGCTTTGGTAAATGGATTTATTACATTCACATTATAATTTACATACGAGGATCATATAGAGCGGGTGCTCACAGACGGACACGTAAAGAGCACTTGCGTCCCACGGCGAGCGTGTATGAAGAGAATGAGCGAAGCGAAAGAGGTGTGTCAGGATCGCGATACTTGGCGCTCCGTTCTTTCTGCCTACCCCGCCAGGGACATAGCGTGAAGATATGTATGTACATTATAATTTGGCCGCTTCGTTCGCTCGGTGGCTGGAGCCACCTGCTGTAGCCGCTTCGTTCTATTGGTGCTTTAGGTTGTGGGTTCATTATATGGGTTGGTCCATTTCTGGGTATTGCTCAATAATTTTTTGGTTGCGATGTAACATAACATCTATAACATCAATTGAATAATATCCTCCATTTAATATTTATTTTCAGCAAATCTATCGAACGTGGAGAAGCAAGAAATCAAAACCGTTCGTATCGTTAAACGCGAAAGCGAGAGACGACAAAGGGACAGAGAGCGTTCCCTCCAGCCGATGACGGAATGGTCCACCAATAACCTGACTGCGAACCTCGACCAGTTCCTGGAGGAGGAGATGATCCAATCCGCTCACTACCCGCGAGCCTCCTCGTTACCACGAACCGACTTCAGCGAATTCAAGGAGTACTATTCCAAGCCGCAAGCTCCTGAGCCTCCAAACTATCTTCGCTTGAACGAAAAGAACATGGACCTCAGCCCGAAATACCCATCGAGCCCTTCCCTGTCTAACTACGACTACTCAAGGGACATGTCATCTCTCAGCAGCAGTTACAACAAGAGCTACGACAAATCTTACGATCGTACGGTTTCACTTTCAACTCAGTACTTGAACAGCCCAACGGATAGCTCTAAGACGCTAACGAACGACCCCATGTCCAAGACGAGCAGCGTGGTCAGCCTGACCAGGTCGCATATGGAGCTGTCGCCTATCTTCAAGAGCGAGGCTGCTAAGCAGATCATAACGGAGATGTCTGGCGATACGCCAAAGAACGGCTCCTTGCACAGAAGGCAAGTACCGAAGGAGAAAAGGAGACACTACACCGCTCCGCACCATGTCAGTGCGAAAACACTGAATGAAATGCCCAAGGATGGCTATAGTCAGGATGTGAGTATGCTCAAATTAATTAAAAAATCTTACTTAAAATTATAAAACTTCTCTCATGTGGTGAACGATAATTCAGTGAGGAAACTCACCGATGATTAGTAGGAAACTTCCGAATGCTGACACGTAATATATAGTTTATAAGCACCACCATTTTTTCGCAGTAACGTTCATCGCATAGAATTTTTTTCGCAGAGTAATTCTTCGAAGCATCCGTCTTTCGAACTAGGAATAGAACTCCCTTCTGGCAACTGGTTGCATAGCAATATTTTTTATTAGTTGCAAAACATAGTTGTCAAAGCGGACGGAGGGGATTTATCACAAAGCCAAATCCTTATATCATCATCAACAGCCTACTGCTGGGGCCCAGGCCTACCCTCTCCACGAGGGCGTATGTGCTTTAGTCCACCACGCTATCCTAGTGAGGGTTGGTGGACTTCACTGCGCCTAAGAGTTTCTTCGGCGTATGCAGGTTTCCTCACGATTTCCTTCACCTTTGAGCGCAGTCAGTAAATGCCGGCTCAGCCGGGGATCGCACTCGGACCTCTCGTCATGATAGATGTATGAATGCAGAAGGTGGGTCGTTCGGTGGACGACGCGGACATGGAGCGCGCGCTGCGCGCCCCGCCCGCGCCAGACGTGGTCCGCTCCGCCGTGCCCACGCGCTACGCGGACTCCATCGACCAGCTGCTCGCCGCGCCACAGAAGATACTCATACCCGAGCGGTATATACCAGAGAAGGTACTTTCATTCTTTGTGCCACACGAAATATTCCACAGATACCGTACTGGCAATGAAGACGAGAATTCACTCGGGTGAAAAATCAGTTTATACATGTGTGATATAAGTTTGTTGCGCCGCTTCTTCCTCTCAGCGCTAACACCTAGGATGCGGTGGTAGATAAAAAGTTGACGTTGTATAGTTAACTGTACCCAGTAGAGTACTCAGCAATAAACTTTGACATTAGCTCGATTCGTCCTTAATTCCTCATTTTGCCCCATTTTAAATAAATACTAATAAACAGTAAGTACTATTTTTCTTAGAACAATCATTGTCAAACCACCGGTGCTCGTAACACTCGTAATATTAACATTAAATTAAATTTCTTTAATACGGAATAGAGGAATAATAATATGAAACTTCCGTCACAGCCACCAGAACTATCTCCTGAAGAGCAACAGAAGAGGCAGGAGAAAGTGGAGTCTATTAAGAAAATGCTGTCGGGCTCCTCCGCCGATCCGAACAAGGTAACCTATTGCCTACTTGCTCTACATTGTCATACGTATATCTCTCATCCATTACCAAAACAGTTTAAAATTTATCGAGTTCAATATTGAGCTGAATTTATATAAATGTATCCACCATTCTCTAGATACTGTAACTTTTTTATATTTAAAATTGAAGTTTTGAATAACATCTTTGTGCTTTCTTCAATTATGTTTTTGATTAAATTAACATAAGACCACGACGGCTAGGTTGCCGAAGCCCACTTTCATCATCAAAAAATCATTACTGTAGAAATCTAGTGCAAGGTTATTATTCAAAACTATTTATTGGAGGCCACTAAGGTATTTATTGTTGTGGAAAATCTCAATTTTCTTCTATCTTACTTACTTACTACTCACCTTTTCATATGTAACTCCACACGCATCGAGAGATTTTGCATCACTTTCTGTTTGAAAACTCTCCAAGAACTATTATTACTTTTTGGAAAAATCCTACTTTCTTTCCACATAGATTTTCTCTTTTTTCTAGCAGCGGTATATTCGGACTTACTTACAGACAGACACCAAGACTGTCCATTATTACCATTTTTATATTCTTGGAAGAAGATTATTTGACTTTGACTTTCATTTAGTTTAGTTGTATCATCGTAAGAAAAATTATTTACATACATTTTTTTCCGTATTTGCATCGCTTCGCTTTGACTGTTGTTTGAATGATCTATCCCTTTATTTCGCATGCTCATTCTTTGACTTCTTATAAACCAGTTAATTTAAGATGAGACATAGAGTTTTGGTGTTTGTAGATACAACAACTTTGTAGTTAGTAAATAATCATTGCCCGCGGTTTCACCAGCTTTAAATTTGGATTGGCCAGTTTACATAATAATAATATCTGTTATTCTCATGTATAATCTATATCACTGTAAAGTTTTATCAAAATCTTTTCCGTAGTTTTTGCGTGACAGAGTAACAAACATCCTTACAAACTTTAGCGTTTATAATACTGGCTGTTGCCCGCGGCTTCGCCCGCGTGGAATAAGATTTTCCCGCGGGAACAGTTTACCGCGGTAAAAAGTTGCCTGTATGTTATTCCAGAATATAAGCTATCGGCGTTTATGATAGGTAAGTAGGATAGTATAATCACAGCTGTTGTATCTGCAAACACTACAGCTATTCTAGCAGCTTAGAATGTTGGCTGTACATTATGTGTAACGGCACAGTCCTACATTGTTGTGCTTATTGTGGTGACCGTTAGAGCCCGGACGGCGAAGAGAAGCGGCAGCGCGAGCACCTGCTGCAGATGAATCAGATCCTGGCCAAACAGGTCACCGAGATGAGCAAAATCATCGCTGGTAAGACCGCTTCATACAGTTTCCGCCACGGTGTTACCTTTCAATTTTGATGTTAACATTAATGTTGTTTGAGTACCTATCGATACTATCTTCAAGTGTTGCAAACTTATCGTGAGCTCGAAAATAAGTGTTATTGCACTGCGTACGTACCCTTTTAATGCATAATGTATTACCTGATTGTTGCTATCGATCGATATGTAGTTATTGAAATCTGTTTTTTTAATTTAAATGCGAATAACTATCAAAGTTACACCGTGTGTGTGTGTGTGTGTGAGAGAGAGAGATACATTCTATCGTAAATGAAATATAATTTCCTTCTCTTTTCCACCCATTGTGTTACACTTAAGTTCTTCGCATTTAAAACAACGATTTATGGTGTTTGTATCTTAAGTCGATGTTATATTAGTTTTGAAAGTGAGCAATCGATAGTTTTGTTACACTAGTTTTGATTCCCTTTTAAAAATTTAATCGCTATATTACCTGTAAGCCTGTAACCCCCACTGTTCCAATAGATTGACGTTCTATGTAGTAATCATTACCTACCAAATGAGTTTGTTTTTTTATTAAATTGCACTTTTATTTATCGTTTTGCAATTATTTTCTGTAATAATGTTAGAATTACCAAAGCTATTAGGGACATATACCCTAATAATATAAACACATGAGTTATATTAATTTAATTGTGAACTGTTTTGATAATTATTACTTACAATTAAAGCAAACTGTAAGAAAATAAAACTTAAATAAAACTTGATTAATGTATCGTACAGCCTACGCAATTTATACTCATACCTATTATTGTACTATATAGTGAGTGTAATACGAGTAGTTCCCTACAAGTTTTGAATTATTTTTGGAGATGTTGAAATTAAATAAACTTGGTAATTCTAACATCTGTTTAATGTGTGTGACTAACCGCCTCGTGTGTGTCCACGCATGTAACAACAGTATGCTTGACGTGGTTTGTCCCATTTTCTGCAGGAACCAACACAGAGCAAGGGCCGCCCACCGCTAACAACTGATTGGCCATACACTTACAAACTTGCAGTACAAGCACAAACCACATGCACAGAACTAAGTACCAACTAAAGATCAAAAACTAACTACATAAGTCACGTTTCAAACAAATTTAAACTAATTCAACCTATATTGTAAGTTATTTGGCTGATTGGTCGGTCCTGAAGAAGTCTGGCATCCAGTGTGTCGCAGCATGGTTTCGTTTTTTGCATTTTGTTGTGAGTAGTCATTTTTTTACTTGTTCCATTAAAGTATTTGCAGTTTTTCATTGTAATTTTATAAAAGAGTTTGTTAATACGCATGAAAACAAATATCGTTAGGTGTACACTTGTTCATAAATAGGTACTTAACTTCGAATTAATGCTGGTTTTGTCAATTCACAATTGATGAAAACTATGTAAGGTAATATTTACTTGCACTCCTTGATCCCAAAACAACCTTGTTCATCTCCGAATCTATCCGATGAATGACTCTGCCTGATGAACGTTCTTGAACATAACTCATGCGTATTAGCAGCCCTAAAGCGAAACATTTTTGAGTGGTTTTATATGTATTTTCCAATTCCACAGTGAAAGCATTAGAAGAGCTGCCCCAACAAGACGATACCGCCGATTTTGACGACCGGTCCCCAGACGTAGAGCTGCCGATATACCAGCAGAGAGACAATTTCTTTACGTAAACACATGATTTTGACACTCTTTGATCTATAAACAACTCTCAAGGATCTGTGCGCATTTATAGTATTATAGAGCTTGTATTCAAATTTAGAGAATAGTAGTGTTGTTAAAAAAACTTGTTGTTGGATGTTTCAAAATGTATGTCAACTAACGCCAACTTTTATAGATAAAGTGTGACGTTACACAGACACATGTTGCCACTTAACGTGTCCCCAATGCGCACGTCCGTTTTATGCTAAAATCGGACATGTATTTATAGGCCATTTATGAGCCCAAGGCCTTAGGCGCAAGGCACACAGTGAAGTGACATAAGGCGGCGATGTTACGCGGATGCAGCGCCCTTTTAATGTTGACATACCAGAGCGAACGACATTTGTACGCTCCTGAATGCAGTTTGCCGCGTCCGCCACACGTCGCTGCCCGACGGCCCTTCTGTGTGTTTTGCGCCCCTTAGAGCAGTACAGAGAAGTGGTAGAATTTTAGCAAGTACCCCAAAACGACCAGGGGGCCTATTTTTGAATCGCTCTCCTCGCTTCGAGCGGTCGATTCTACTAATTTTCCTTCGACATCCGATGCAAAAATCAGTAGAATCGACCGCTCGAAGCGAGGAGAGCGATTCAAAAATAGAGCTCCAGATGAATACGTTCCACCTACATTTTTGCCACTCAGTTCCAACTGATACATTTGCGATACAATTTATCTTTCTGGTACATTTTGCTAAAGATATTGTCCACCTAGCTGTGAAATTATCATTTTCATATCGAAAAATACCAATAATTTATTGAAATAAAATGGCGTAGATACCATGTGATGAGCAGCCCGAGTTGGCCAACATCCTATAAAATCAAGATACAAGCTTGTCTCTCGCTTTACCGATACTGTTTGCATTGTGTATTTATATAAATGTTGACTTATAAACTGAGGAATTGTTATTTGTATGTATACATACATACATAGCAAAAACTTTAATCAAACTATCTGTGCTTTAAAGTAAATGTAAGCTGATTAAGGTAGTATGTTCAATTAATGGATTTACACACATAATCAACTGTTTTAAAGAAGACTAGGATCTTTGTAGCTTTATGCAGGTTGTAGCTGAAACACATTCGCATATTTTATGTGGTGGAAGTAACTACTGTAAAACTTAATGTGTTTTCTTTACACCTGTAGACAATACTATAATAATGTAAGTATTTATAAATGTAACTCTTTTGGGAAAAGTAAGTAGCTACAAGCTTCTTCTGTTTGCCTAGAAGAATTTACAATAAGACGATGCGTCAAAAGTCTGGTCTAATTTTGCGTATTTACTGATTACCTAGCTTAGTATCACGCTAAACCAATATAGGTTATATGAGACTGAGATTGCGTTTACACCGGTGCGGAGATCTATAGTATTTCGAAGCAAAAAAAAACTAAATTGTTGTCGATAGACGATTTACAATTTCCCGCACTGCTCCACATGGGTGAGAATGCACCTCGAAGATCTTAAAAGTGTACATGCCGCCCAATACGGGCATGGTTTATTAATCTAGAAACTTAAATAATGTGTCTCCTCACTATAAGCAGCGTGATGCTACGCTTAGGGGCATGTGGCCTACAAGCGCGGTGAGGACTCCGTGAGCGAGTGGGGGAATACGAGTAATTGATTCTAATCATTACAGTCGGCTCGAAAAGTATATAATATGGTATCAAGAGATCACACTTTCCGACTAATTATAATAATTATTTGACGTTTATAATCGTCTAACGAGTTTTTTTCAAAGTGATGGTTGCTAACGCATTTTTTGAATGAAGCCAGAGAATTATGATGAAATCAGGTTTTTGATTAAAATCTTAGCATAATGATCAACAATCCTAAATTGATCCAGGTTTTGATCAAAAACCTAATTAGACTAACTAGATAACAATATTACTATATATTCTCTACAATCGTGGTAGGTCTAATTTTGACGTACCACTTTCTGTGCCGACTGTAGCTTTTAACCGCCGCTTCCCGTGCCGTGCTTTGCCAGTCCTTTTCTCTTTAAAAAACTACACGACAATAAAAAATTAAACATAAATATATAATATTGCCTATTTATTAAATATGAATGACTAAAAACTTTTCCACAATAACTCAGTTTTCAGACGCTACTTGCTTATATGAACATATCCGCTAAACCATATCCGTACTCGTATGCGTATAGGGAGTACTTGTAAGAACTCGAATTTTATACAGCCTTTGCTCAATTTTAAGATCATTCCCTCATTAGCGTCGTTTTAAATGTTCGTACATTTATTTTGTAGCGTTTAAAGATAGATGTTTACAGAGTGAATAAAGTGCGATTGATATTGCGAAATTAAAAAAGAAAAATGTCATAAAACGTTTTTTTAATCATACCAATACCTTTGCCTCTTTATCTTTGTATACTAATGTAGGTATACCTGGATCCTGTCACAGTCGCAGATAGATCGCAATCCATCCTGTCATAGAAAGTGTAACGAAAAGTACCGGGTAGTGAGTAATACTGGATTTGCCTACTTGTACTATTATTTTTTCTGTGCCACCACTGAGGGGAAATCGGTACAAACGTTTCATTCTTCTCCCGCTAATATATTCATTTAATTATAATGTAACCACGTAGAAACAATGTTTTTAAAATACTAAGTACTTACTTATATAGTACCTACACATTTTGATTTGAATTTTATAAGCCTTTTCTGCCAGTGGTAGCAAATTAAATAGGGAAATCTGTATAACATAAAGAATACTGTTTTATTCTCTGCTTCTATTAGCCCCTTTGGCTAATATCGATATTTGTGATTCAGTTACTCTCTAGTAAGTACATAAATCTTTGATATTGTGTTGTAGTATTGTAGTTATTGGACTAATATCTTGTATGAGAATCGTATGCGAGTTTGTTTTTGAGGCCAGTTTTAATAATATTATCACGTACTAAATACAAGTCTTCTATGTAAAAGGCCTTGAAATGTTATTTTAGACGTAATGTGTAACGTAGACTTAGTGAAATGTACTTTAGTAGGGTTTTAAGACGATGCCATGTTAATCAAATTTTAGTATGTAGAACAAATACTTAATAAACATACCTACTTAATATTATATTAATGGGTTAATTAGTTTAAAATTCACTGCAAACCTTATTTGAGTCATCTAAGGTTTTTAACCTATGGACATACAATAATGAATAGGTACACAAAATGTAAGTACATTTCTTGTCAAATATATATTTACGAGCTGATCGCAATAATAAGCCGCGCTCGTCTTCTATATATTTATCAATATTTGTATATTTATGTAGACCATCTCGTTGACATATTGGGCTCGAGCGCCAAGAGTTTGAATTCAATCCCTTTGTAGACATACGACTTTTGGTTCATACAGGTTGGTCCCGCTATGGGTGTACTTGTGAATTGTCCTGTCGTCTAATTCACATGCCTTCAGGAAATCCTAGTTTGAGATCGGATATGTGAAATGACGTATAGTCAACTTAATATACGTACCATAAGCAAGATGAAACGACATTATGTCCCCTCTTAGTTGTTTGCAGCGAATTCTAAGTACCTACCTAACCCTATTAATAAAATAAGCATCTATACTTATGTAGTTACTTTAACGAATGACAATGCGTTTTAGTATTATTTCGTTTTATTTTTAACTCTTGTATTTTTCTGTATTATATTTAGATTAGGTATATAATATTATGATAGGTAGACAAATGTACTTACAAAATAAAATACTGGTTTAAGAATTTTATGTTCTAATTAAATTGTTTTTATGCATCTATATTTAATTTGTAAAAATATAATAGTACTTATTACAGCAAAATCCAATGAAATCTTAATACACTCATTCGGATTTTTCTCTTTTAATACGAACCAAGTTCAGTAATAGCTGTATTACAGATATGTGTTTTTATTTTTTAAATTTTATTTTTACAAAATAATTCCGGTGCAACAAAAAGTTTTTGTTTGTAATTAAAGTAGGATTTTAAATTCTCATTAAAAAACGTTTGTCACATCAAATTGGCTTCAAGTAGGTACTTAATTACCCAAATTATCATTTGTCCGTGTTTGTCGGTCGGATAACTTATGCACTTGGTTACTCAATCGGTTGAGTTGAATTAAATGTTAGAATATTTTATTTAAAAACTGCCCGATATTGATGAGTAAGTTTTAGAGAAAGTAACGATTATCCAAGTTCCGAGTTATTTAGATGATTTATTTTACGATGGTGTTTATTTATGTTTTGTGTTGAAGAATTAACGTTTTATTTCGTATTTAAATATCATCGCTTTATTATTTCACAAGCTTCAGCTTCCTTTCATTTAAATAGGCGATAATACTCGTACATGCAATACGGAGGTCCGGAGTATTTTCTAAATTTAGGCTTAGCCTCAATAATTGCACACTTAGTAGATTGTCAATTTTAGGTAGGTACCCGTAGAGTGTTCTTATGAATATAATAAGATCGATAACAAAGTAGCTATATATGTCTGTACTTATATGTAATAATAACTATCTCTTCACGTATTTTGTTCAAGTGTTACTAGAAGAAACGAATCGGTAACATTTGTGACAGTTGTTCCTTGGAAAACTATTGTTTGGAAAATCATTCACGTAAATTATATTGTTAGTTGAAGTTTTATCGTGAAATTTAATGCTAAAATTGCCTAAACAAGCTTTAAGAATATATACATTTTCCCTGACAATATAGCAACGTCAGTAGGTAACAGTAGGAACCTGTTTGTATATAAATATTGAGCTTTGTCCTTTCTCTTAGAAAATTACCTCATTTACACTAATTTTATATAAGTGCTTAGATTTAGACTGTATACACTTGATAAGAAGTAGCAGAAGATACAACAACATTCTATTATTATGTCCACTGCAGAACCAGACCTGTCAAGTTAATAGGCCCGGATTTATCCTTTAGTTGCCTCATACGACATGAGCACTGAGCGATTTCATTTCGCCGCAATATCTTAGATAACCTCCAACAGATACCGCTGACAGGGCAACGGACGCTCAATCCGTCAATCCAAACATCAATGCATTTGCACAAATGCTACTCGAAGTAGCCAATCACGGTGCGCCGTTCCGCCGCCCACGATCCAGGTGCGCCCTTATTCCGGGCTATCAGTCATCACTCGAATCAGTACTACTTATTCAGTACTACTCGGCGATCGGGAATACTACTACATTTTCACCATGCGGTATCTATTGGAGGTTTTCTGTGCACTGGAGCCATGTCCTTATATGCCCCAATGATCTTATTAGAATTTGGGCACCTGCTATTTTACTTTTATCAGTAGGCACTAACAGTTATAAACTTTGCCTAAATACTGGAACACTCATTACCGTTAATTACCCTCTATCTATTCATACTATTATTCTAACGATTCTAAAATAAAATACATATTTGCGTGTAGTCCATGTAGGTACTAGAAAATAATTTTAAAAAGAGACTCATTGTATGTAAAAGACCTTTCCAGTATTTTGGTCTTAATACGACTAGTTGTTTACCGGAACAATGTATACAAAATAATGTTTATTAGTGAATGCTCTGTTTATATTAAAGAGCTTTAGTACAATTTTAACTCGATGTTTAACTGTACATATATTTTTTTTTGTGAATGTATTTACCTGTCAAGAATTACTTTAGAATGCCTTTTATCCAATCGACCTTAAATATTATTTAATGTCAATTATGTAAGTACTTATGTACCTAATCCAATCCATTGTAGTATTCGTTACGTCAATAAAACGCATAGAACACTATCGGAACCTACTTTGCAGTTTCATTTAAGTTGTATTTACCTGTGGTAAAACGTGCACATGTTTATCTTTTTACGACATTCGCTTCTCTGTCCCGGTAATTTTTCCCATAAAAGTTAGGTATGTCAAAATTAGATTTGTATACAATTTAAAAGGCGTAATAAGAAAATATTTTTATTTATTACGGGCACAATTTTCAATAGTATTCATTCTAATTTTCATTCAAATAAAATCAAGCACGTGTTACACTTTGAATACGTTCCGAGACTAAGACGTGAGTGCGTGCGCTTACTGTATATGCTTCAAGATGACAGTCCTCTATTTTATAATGGTCGAAGCTTACAGGTAAAATATTCCAGTGGGGTACTCAATTTCCTTGTGCACAAGTAGGTACGCAGACCACGAGATCACTAGGGTAGAGAGGTTCCCAAGTGTTAGCAATGAACTGCAATAAAATTAGCCCATCTAGTCGAGTGGCCGAGGAGTGTGCATTTCCGTTCGAGCATTGAATGAATTGAGCGGCAAATAGCGTCACTCTGCGCCACCGATCAGCCCGCCAACCACGACCGCATTGAATAATCTAACAGTCGTCGACCTATTACTCCGGAAATCTGTAGGTATATTGAATAACTCCTCACCATGTGCACTTTGGTTTTCTTATTCAGAAATAGGTAATACCTACCTACACATTTGCCATTGAGACCACACTGGATTTTTGAGCTAGACAATAAACTTTGAGCTAATTCTATAGTATGTATTTTACTACAACACCCGCTAAGTAATGCCATTTGTCCGGTTATGATCATAAAATATCGTCTAAAAGCAAAATGCCTAAAATCAATGTCTAAATTGTAGAATGCCTAAGTATTAAAATGTGTCGTCGGTAATTTTAATTGGGTACCTACCTACTATGATGATGATGATGACCTACCTACTATTAGGTACACATTATACAACCAAAGTGAACTGTGGAGACTGATGCCTGATCTAGGTGAGCCTATTATTCATACTATTCAAATCTTCGGCGAGGCCTTTTATCTACTCAAAAGCTATTTGACGGGTTGAGCTGGAATTAGTTATAATGTAAAATTATCAGCGACACCAACTTTTACCTTCATGCTTTTCAGGAAACATAATTAATCTTTTCACTATCATTGATTCTAATCCATCAAGTATGTCGATACAAAGTTAGAACTATATGATACCCTTGTATCGATCACGCAAGTAACGAAAATAGAAGCCTATAAAGTTTGTATTGTACTGGGCGGGCAGATAATGTAGGTCGACTTTACAATGTATCCAACCCATCCAATTCAGGACCGTTAATCTGTGTGATTGCATTGTGTTGTGTGTAGTTATAGACACATTTGCATGTCACTGCGCTGAGAATGAGTGGCATGACCACATGACAAACCGTCACACAGTCGTAAATGATTGTAAGGCCACAAATTTCCGAAATAAGTACTACAAAGTACTTACCTAATACGTCTGTAAAAATGGCACAAACAATGTCTCTGACTATATTGCCAGAGGAGGGAACCAGCGGAACATTTAAAATACCTATCGAAATTCGGTCCTGACTACGGCGGGCGGCCCTGTAACTCGGAGTATCCTCACAGACTACACAGAAACCGCCAATATATGGGAGGGCTATGTTGACTTTATGCCTTAGCTGAGTTCATGTAAATACCCACAGGGATTGTGCATATTTATTGTTTGATATTAATTAGGTAGGTAGGTACCTAATAGTTCTGCCATATGTGTAGGTACTTCATTTAAGTTATGAATACCAATAAATATATTGATTTGATTTGAATTAATACTTATTATTAAGTAATTAACGCACCTGGAGAGAAAGTGGCCTAAATATTAAAGATAGCAAATTTTACCCAAAGAAAACATTCCATTAATTTCAAAATTAAGTAAAACTGCATTCTAAGATTTTTATGAAACCACCTGCCTGAATCGAATCGGACAAATATGAAAAATACACAGCTGTATTTATAAGATAACGATCGAGAGGGTTAATCATCAGAATCAATTCCTTGTAACATCGTCATGAAATTTAAAATTATAAACAACATACCTATAGGTAACTCACCATGGTTACTGACCATACATCGTTTCTCCCATAAATTTACATTCAAAATTTAACCTGTTTTATAACTAACTTTATAATATAAAAATCTTTGTGACTATAGCCTTTGCTATCGTATTTTCCCTTCATGTAGCGTTCATTTTTCCGCCTGTATAAACTTTAAAGACACGGACAATAATTTGACCCCACTGAACTATGAAAATAAGACAAGGATTACCCACTAGAAACATCTTGACTTGAACCCCGACCACTACGTTTGGTTCGGGGCAACCACCGAACTACTAGGCCAACGAGGCATGTGGCTTCTGTCAGTAAATCTGAGGGTGATTAACATTTCCATTTGAGAATAACATTATTAACTACCTGCGACTTATCATCGTGACACCGATCTCCGAATACCAGGGCACCGAACGACCTGGATTTATGAAGAAATTATGCCATTTCAACCCAAGGAATTAGGGTAATCGTCATCTGCCGAGATAAGCGACCGCAGAGCATTGAACTGTTATCGAGAAACAGTATTAAATACGCCCAGAGTGAATTGGTGAATTTGCGCTTTATTTTTTCTTCAATGTATACAACTAGCTGATGCCCGCGGCTTCGTCCGCGTGGAATATATTTTTCTCGCGGGAACCGTTTACCCCGGTAAAATAGTCTATGTTATTCCAGGGTATAAGCTATCACTGTACCAAGTTTCATCAATATCCGTTCAGCCGTTCTTGAGTTATACATGGTGTAACTAACACGACTTTGTTTTATATATATTTAGAATTAAAAGATAAAATATAAATAATAATATTATTAAATTATTTTTTATTTGTTTCTCCACGCGTACAATAAGTAATGTAAGTTGTTTAAATTACCATATACTTATTAGATCAGATAAAGCGGGTGCTCACAGACGGACACGTAAAGAGCACTCGCGTCCTACGGCGAGCGTGTATGAAGAAAATCATGAGACTGAGCGAAGCGAAAGAGGTGTGCCAGGTCGCAATTCTTGGCGCTCCGTTCTTTCTGCCTACCCCGCCAGGGAAATAGCGTGAAGGTATGTATGTATTAGAACTACCAAAATTTGGTGGTATGTTCCTATGTCCGCTCGTAACTACTCAAGGACTCAACCGATTTTGATTAATTATGTCACTAGATTCGTTTTGATGGTGCGAGCGTCATTGTACATTAAATTCTTAATAATAATTTAAAATGGTTGTTTTTTTTCATTTCAGTTTTTAGGTAGGTAGGTACCTATTTGAAGTTCATTTTTTATGCAGTCGGGTTTTAGATTTTTTAAATTTACTTTTTTATAATCTGTACGGTCGTGACGTTTGTAAAATTATATTCTGTGGTAAAGTCAAGCTTCGTGTTAACCTGTTGGTAGGTACCAACTGAGATCAGATTACCAACCAGCCTGCCCAACATGATCCCAATATGTGCAGTTGATTTAAGGAATTTGTTAAAGACTAAATAAACTATACACACTAATATAAATAGAAATACTTAATTATATAATTTGTTAAATATTTATGTTGTAGTTGACTATATTTAAGAATACAGATATGGATACAGATATGGCCATGATTGTCTCGTGTCCCATGAAGATGGACCTCCTTCCTACGCGACATCCAAGGCGTCTTCGCGAGCCTTGATCTTGTCCATCATTAATTAAAGCAACGGTAAATCATGCTCCGGTAATTTCTTCATATTGTCAAATGACTAAGCTTGAGAGCCAAATGCGAGCCCAAAACACAATTGTCACATGACACCACAATACGAATGACAAGCAGGTATGCAGTTAATTTTAAGAATCGAATAATATGAGTCATTATCTTACTGTTAATACCAGCCGGTATAGTCGGTAACCAATGATCGGTAAAATCCTTTGTTGAGGCATTTTAAGGAACAATTTGTTCTTCTACGGTTATGGGGAATTCGAAAAAAAACAACGAGTCTTTCCATAAAAAATAAAAAATATGTTGAGTTATGGAAATAAAGCAATTAAACGGATTCATTTATATGGGAATTAGGAAGTCCTAAGACGCCATTACGCCAAAACTAAAACTAACATTTTACTATTTCCATTCCATAATAATCAATTATTTGGTACCGCTTTGTGTAGTATTAAAATGCCGAGCGCGTACTAAGGTACGAGTGTACCTATGCCTACATTTATATATTCGTGGTTGCAGTCCAATGCCGAGAGGTCTTCCTTCCGTTATGTCTCTGACAACATGTACAGTCTTGGTTTTAGGAAGCGTCGACACTCTCACACTAAGACACCAAGATAATTTCCCAATTTGCCGTGTACGTAGTTATGTACAGTACACCCCTATAAAGTATCACTATAACCAAGAAGTTTCAAACCTCTTTGGTCGCGCGCGCGCTCCCTGTGGAGATCGCATCTTGCATATTTAAGTATGGGAAACGAAGAAAAATTTGGTGTCAAAATCCGGGGGGGTGCGGACAAAGGAAGCGGATTAGCGGGAGGAGATTGCTAATACAAATTTATATGGAGTTTGAAAATGAGAATGTTTGAGTGAGTATCAATTTTGATATACATTTGGCACGATTTTGGCACCCCCTAAAATGCTTTTGTTACTCATCCATATGGGAGTAGTTTTTTTTTGTGCTGTTTTAGCTGTGGTTTAAACGAGAAAAACAAATATTAAATGCTATTTAACATTATCGTGTATTAAATGACCTAAATTATTGACCTAATGATATCTAGACAAATCTGTATCAAAAATTGCAAGGTCATCCCGTTTTCGAAGAAAAGTATTTTATTAATCTAATAAAATGACGATTTCTTTGACGACCTTAGGAAGTACCTACTAATTTATGAGTCTGTACTGCGGTTTGTTTGATAGACATTATATTTTTTGGAAAAGGAAAGCCAATAAATGACGTAATGGTAATCATAACAAGGGAATTATAGGTAGAACCTATTAATAATAGGCATTAAAATTGTTTTTATGATAATTTCAATAATAATAATAATAATAGGCCTTACTATCAAGTAAATTTTAAGTTTAGCGAAGATCACTATCCTTGAAATAAAGTGTAATCAGGTCATACTCCGATATCAAGCGGGCAGTTTGGTGGCTTAGTGATGTGCAATACAAACTATCCAAGTCTCGACGTTGTATCTTATATTGTATACCTGTACCTAGCTATGTTGGCAACTCCAAAATTTTTTTTTGGAAAATTGTTCATTTTCATTGACTGACTCATTAATGTTAGGCAGCCACCAAACTGCCCGCTTGATATATAATCATGATCACTCACTGTAAACCTGAAAGTACGAAAGACATGTAGACACACGAATGTCCAGATTTTTCAAGTAACAAGCCAGACCGACAGATATCGCATTCATTTATAGTAATGCTAATAGCACTTTGGAGTACCGTGTAACATCCCAACGGGACATTTTAACGTTCGCATGAATTAAAAAGTAGGTATTAAGGCGATCTGGTAAAGAGGAGTATGAAATTTAGAGCCTTTCCCCGCATACAGGTTTGGGGACCGTTGTTCGACCCGTGCCAGTGTAGCACTGATCTCATTGTTTGATGCATTGCACTTTTGGGATTGCCGTGCGAGCGCCAGCGCCATCATCGATCATCTACCTACAGCCTGCTCTACCTTTACACTTACTATGAATCAATTTAACTCATCCATCATTTCTGTACTAATAAAGTATAGACACGCTTTTCCACACTCGACGGTCAATACTGGTCAAATCACGAGTGGGTTAATTAAAAAAAAACTTTTTTAAAAACAAGCCTTTATTCCTACAGTATCGATGATCAGAGTACTTGTTAAGACAAATCAAACGAGCCCTAACTCGCTGGGTTTGCATGGTTTTATTGCAGAGTTCCTGTGGCCACCTTCCGGTTTCATCATCAGATCAGCTTAATGACACCCTAATTATTGTATTGTCATTCGACTTACATAAGTGTGTAAAATTTCAGCTCAATTGAACATCGGGAAGTGGGTCAAAATTCACTTGCAAGATCTGACCCACACATACATACAATATACCAACTAACAGGGCAAGTTAATTATAAACTTGTAATAGTAATAAAAAACCGAACAAGTGCGAGTAGGCCTCGCGCCCTGAGGGTTCCGCACAGACGGAATGGCAGAATAAAGAAATAATTAGAAAATCGTTAATAAAATTTCATACTCAAAGTTAAGTTTTTTGGTACAAGAAAAAAAAGAAATGTTTGTGATTCTAATCTTGAAATTTAGCAAGAAACAAGGTCTAGGTATAGCACAAGTAAAGGAAAATATCCGAAAACCGTAAATTTGACATAGAGATCAACCGGAAGTAAGTACCCCATAGGTTTTGAAATAAAAAATGAAATGAAAATTCGTTTATTCAAAATTGGAATACAATATTCTCTTTTTCACGTCAATTCTGTCTAAAAAACTAAAACTACCTACTCTGTAAAAATGCGGCACAATCGGCCATATCTTCTGACTGCGTTGACTTAGAAGTTTGATTTTTCACAGCTTTAGGGGCTGCAGATCTCAGTATTTGATACTTAATTTCAACTTGATACCTCCACGTATTCTTGAAAAAGGGTTTTGACAGACGGTCAGACAGACAGACGGATCGACAACGAAGTGATCCTATAAGGGTTCCTTTTTCCTCTTTTGAGGTACGGAACCCAAAAAGGCTGACTTTATGTCCTATATACGTGCCTTTCTCTCTCCTTGAATTTTCAGTTTTCCCGAAATATCTCGCTATGAAATAATTTTTTCACATATGTATGTTTCAAGTATTTTAGCCATACTCAAAATTGTTCATTCATTTACTTCTGTTCTTATTCTTTTGGTTTTTGATTGACTCCTTTGAGTGCTACCCGAACGTATTGTTTTATATTTCTGTGCTAGTTCTATATGGGTAAAGTGCTATTTTCTGAATTTATTTTATCTACTGCAGCCTAACGAAAGGCCTTGTATTTCAGTGTACAAAAGTTTTTTAGTTCATTGCATACGATGCCATCCTAACAAGAGCTTCTTACAACTCTAGAGCTACCGAAACCTTAAATGTGAAAAGTCTAGTAGTGCAGCAAAAATAAAGTTTTATAATTTCACGTCGGTTCTCAATAGCTTTCTTCTACAAGATGGCTTCTAATTGATGGGTTAGCGTCTCAAAGCAGCTGGACTAATTTTCCGGTACGACCGTAAAACCTTCCTTTAACAATTGTAAGTCTTGACAACAAATTTATATTCAAAACAAGAAATGTGTATTGTATTTCCCTTTGACATTTGTGAATCAATGTTTTGGGACAAACGACAACAAAAATCAATTTTCATTCATAACGATGGGAATTGGAAATCCATTGTGGGAAGAATTCAATCTATAGGGTATTACACGCGATATTGTTCTTGTCTAAAATTGCATTGCATTGAACGTAAATAAATAACGTTATGTTAATGTTATGGACAAATCCACACACGGCTGTTTAGTCCCAACTAAGCCGAAACTTGTAAATGGGTACTCTACAACTGATAAACATACATAAATACTTTTAAAATAAATACTTATATACATACAAACACCGAGAATCCGAAAACCAACAGTTATGCTCATCACACAAATGTTGGTCCCGGGAATCACAATTTAATACGGACGAGCGAGCGCCCGCGACTTCGTCCGTTCCTTTTTTCGACTTTTTAGGGGACCGTCAAAATGGGGATGCTTTTTTGTTCATCTGTCTATTTGTCGCTCGGATAACTAAAAATCTAACCTTGGAATGAAAATTTTATCAAACATGTAGCAAAATGGAAAAAATATGGAAATGTCAGGACAGAAACTCCAAGATATCTAGGGAAAACTAAAAATACATAATTGGGGAACCCGTGAAGTTAAAAAGATTTTGGTAAGCAAATTATTTTCCTTCATGATAAAACCCCTCGAATCAAAAAATTTTGCCACAGGGAGCACGCGCGCGACCAAAGAGGTTTGAAACTTCTTGATAAAACCGCTTAAAATGTAGCGTTTGTTTGACCGCGAGGCACTCAAACATCGAGAAAATTTTTCAAACCGCCACGAGCGCCACGAGTCATATCTGAGATTACCTCTAATGTAGTAACATTAAATTTGGACATGGTTTTTAAGTTTTCAGTACCTATATACGTATGTAGGTATCTACTCATTTCTTTTTACACAATTTTGATAGTACTCTCTTCGTAAAACTATGTATGTTTGTTGCAGCGCGGGTATAACCTGACATGTTGTACCAAAAAAAAACAGAACTTGAAATTGTATATAGGAACCTGCACATGTATCGACGAATTAAAACTTTTGGAACAAACCTGCATGCACTGGAGAAGTAGGCAGCCACGGGGCACCTAATTCTAAGAAGTACTTTGTGCAGTCAACCAATCTCTCCGAGTGGTGGACAATAGCCTCCACAGTGCACATCGTCCCCTTTGTGAGGTCTCTGTCCAATTAATTATATAGGTTGTGGAGAAACGAACATCGGCTCAGCAGTCCAGCAGTCCTTTAGCTACTTATGTTATCTTGAATAATGGCGTATTCCTAGTCAGATTTAGTTCCGAATATTATAATATTTTATTTTTTTAAAGATAGAAAAATTTACTAGGAATATGGTAGAAATGGTAATCTTTAATAATACTTAATTAGTTAATATAAAACAACAAAAATTTAAAAATAAAATAAAAATGATGAGTAAACTTAGACTACCAGGCCTCCGCTTGTCGCACCTGGCACTTTATTAGATAAAATATTTGATCGTTCTTGTTTTTCGAACGGATTACCAGTGGGTAATCATTTCATTATCCTTATTGTATAAGATAAATTGATAAGGTTATTTGATTACCCGAACGGACCAAATATAATATTTAGCTATTCTTTTTCTATGTAATTACCAGAGTACTTCAAGATTATTTATTAACTCTTCTTTCTTAATACTAACTTATAATCATAGGTGGGATCTACAATTACTTAAATATAAGTGTAAAGATGCTGCAGAATTAAGATCTCTCGATCTTCCTTAACAGTTTGATTTGAATTTTTAATAGTTAAATTATTAAAATTACCATTGACTAAGACTGTAATTGACTAAGTACTTGGTTGACTGACAATGTAATAGTGGTGCTATCTTTTTACATTATTTTATTTATCTTCACATTTGCATGTATGATGTGGTGACAAAGCTATTGTATGGTATGGTAATAATATGGTACCATGAACCTGGTCTGACGGTGCGGTCGGAAGGTGGCCACAGGAAGTCCGCAACGAAATAAGATAGCCCCGCCGTGTTTGGGCTCGTTAGATTGGTCTCAGTAGTTTACTGACAGATGGTGATCAGGGTGTAATGTTTTTATTTTTTGTGTATTTAAATAAAAGCTTGTCTTTAATATTTCTTATATGCAAACTACCATATGATTTAAAAAAATAACTTATTATAAAACTAAAACTAAACTACGAGGCTACCAACGACCAGAGGGCTGGGCATTACCTCGCTCAGAGGATCAGCCTCACCATCCAGCGGGGCAATGCCGCCAGCCTTCTGGGCACACTTCCAGCGGTGGGGAGCCTCGAGGGTTTTTTTTATTTATAATTTATTTGTAGTTTAGTTTCAAAAAAAATAATTCCATTTATATTTCCATACAATTCCATTTAGATTTACTAATTTCAATTTCTTTTACGGACTTATTACCGTTTTTCTTCTCACTAGATATAGTTAAAATAAATTCTATTATCAATCTAGCTCTAATGAGAAGAAAAAATCTTATTAGTTCCAATTTGATGTTAAACTTTTTTAAATAGATCTTTTGAGAATGAAAATTCTCATTAGATCCGCTTTATTTAATGTTTTTGAGAACAGACCCAGTAAGAAAAAAGGAATCTCACTAGATCCATCATGGATTTAGCCAATGGATCTACTGAGAATGATCGAAATATAAAAGACATATCATAGTTATGTTACATTTAGAAAACAGTACTTATGGGTGGCCCTTTTATTCTATTCGACATCGATAGCACCAACACAGGAAGTTGACGTTGTACCTATCCTTCTACTGATTTATTATTTAAGTGAGTAAGGAAGATCGGCAGTGCGGAAGATTTGCGCACCCTGTACAGTGACTACCGCGCCGGCGGCGTGTGCGCATAAAACCGCAGTGCACGCGCATCGGCGCACAATCGCTGGCCCGCCGTCGCGCCGCAACCGTGAGTACCTGCACATTGCGCTCACAAACACAAGTTGGTAATTAAATAAGGAGGGTTCGTAATTTTCGAATTTTTATATGGAACCCTGATAATTAGGCAATATGAATACGACTACTTGCCTATCAAACCTTACAATTTAAGTACCATAAATTGTAAAAAATGGAAGTAACCAAAAATAATATCTTCCAAATAAAATGTAAATTTGAAAACAAATTTTCATTCACTGAGTTATTTATTATTGTTTTGTTTGCTTAGTGGCTTTAAGCGAAAAATATGGATATATAACATTTATTTTAATTTTAATGTTATTGCAGGTGAAACCGTCAAATAATAAACTTACAATAATTTAGTAGAATCCACCTGCTGTCTTCACTATAAAATAAAATAATCAAACTCTCTTTTCATGCGATGTATACATACCTACATATAATTTAAAGCGAATTTAAAGTCAATATACAAAGTTATATTTATGGTATCTAACCTTTTTCTATAAAAAATTTGCAACTATAATAATATAAATTGAATCAGTTAAAGACATTTTGCGCAAAATTCTCAAGACACATGAATTTAAAATTTGACAGCACATAAATCAGTTACGTACAGTTACGTCCTATAAATTTCTTATTTACCTCATAGTTAGTTATACCAGCAAGAGAAATATTTTGGACTGTCAAATTTTAAATGTGTGGCCATAAAAATGTGTATGTTTATTAAACGCGAAACTTTCATTTGTGCATTTTGTGGTGTTTGTAACACTTTCTACCGTGCCGGTTAACCTTAGGTACACCGGCGCGGCGAGTCTTGTATACTCACTCGTACATATTTGATTTGCTTTTGCCGTAAGTTATCGTATCCCCTTGTTATGGGATAATAGTGTGGGATTAGACAAGTGTAGGTATATCTATATCAAAACAATTGTTTATTTCTTATATACAACGACCTCTCAATACAAGATACTAACTTAAAATTTTATGTATTACTTATTTTAGCTAGCGTTAACTGTGGATTATATAAAGATTTATTTAATTATTTACTTTTTCAAGAAAACTAACTACGTATATTGTATTTGTTATTTTAATTTCATTAAAATCCGTTCACGACATGATTGTGAGCCATGAAAATCCAAACAATCAAACAAACATTAACACTTTTGCATTCCTAGTTAGTAATATTATATTTACTTTGATTTATGTAAATAAATCGGACATCTTCAACTAACCAGTTTCCTGCTTGTGCCCGTGATCTTTACTATTGGTGAAAGTTTATATTTTATTAGACTTAATTTTATTAGCTTTCGATGTTTATGCTAAATATCTATTTATAGATTCGTACAAATAACTAAGCACAAGTGTGGTAAAATGTGGTCTTCAGCAAGAGAGGAATACGATATTCGGTTTGACTTACGATCTACAAAAGATGCAAACAAACATCAAATTGACAATGCAGTCTTTGATTGTGATCCCATTTCCACAGTCATCTGGTAGCAATGCTCTGCAACCGGCAGAGGCGTAAGCCATCGAATAAGAACAATTTTTATTATTTATAACACATGAATCCAACACGAATCGTAATAGACCAGAAATAGACAGGCTAAACATTTAATTAATTTGTATTTTTGATGCACACAGTCCATAATACTTTTGATCGATCATAACTTATACATCTCTTTTGTGCTAAAAAAACATGCATAAACCCTCAGAACAATTACAGTATTCTAAATTTATCCCATGGAGCTACAATCTCTTTGGTGGGCGCCCGCACCCCCTACTTATACCCAATTCGTGGCAACCCAATAAGATTATGCTATCATTGTCTGTAGGTATTGGTAAACATTTTATTAATATACATTGATATTAAGTACGTCTAAGATTCTTGTTTACGGGGTGGGGTTATCCGATATCCCAAATTAATTAGTAAAAATATACTTTCTTTGTTATTGTAGCGTTTCGTGTTTCCAATTTGGGTATTTTCTGGTATTTTCTGAAAATAGGTAAGTACTTAAGCTATTTGTGTTTCCTTGATCGTCTTAATACTGGCTTCCGTTTTCGTTGTTGTTGTTGTATAGGAACTTGAAACGCAAAACAAAAACAATAATTAATCCCTGCTTATTATTAGATCTATATAAAAAAATAAGCTCAAATGGCCTAAATAAAAAGCATACTAAGTAAGTTCAGGTAAACGTCGCGACTGCGTCTTCGTATACCTTACGCAAATTTTTATTTATTAAATTTTCCTGCGGAATAGTTCGGAAAATTTCCATAACTTTTCTGTTAGGCCGGGAAATTATGCAAATTAAAATTAAGCTACAGAATATAACCGGTCAAGTAGTTTTTGAGACATTCGGCGTAAACACAGAGAAAGACTGACTAAATAGCTTCCGTTTAGGGTACCTATCGTTATTTTGGTATGTATGTAGTGATATTCTGTGGAAGTGTTATTAAATTTCAATTTTAATTGTTGTATTTTTATCAGGACGTAAAAATTATTAAGTACCGAAGTGTCATATTGATCTCAGTTGCATCTAAAAATTGTCCGTTGTAAATTTCAAATTTTAAAGCTGCTATCACTTTAGAAATAGAACTTTTGAAGTATTTTTGAAGAAATATGACTTTTATTTATATGACATAAAGGTCTAGAGTAAGTCAAACCTCAATAAAAAAAACCTACGGGAGTACGTAGAAAGGGCAGCCATTTTTATACTAAGCCCAGCGCTACTGTGTGTCATCGGCATCGGTGTGAGGCTTATCTATAAAAGAAAACTTCTAATGTCACGCTCAATTGACACGAAAGTGATACTATACCTTTAATAATTAGTTTATGCATTTTAACTCACCATGCAAGCGTAAATAACCGTATTCTACATAAACTGCAATGTAAATTTAAACCTAAACTACTTATGTACTTAATTTAAAAATCTGTGGCAATTATTCGAACCTTAAACCAGCGATATAATTATTATTTTGCTGGAGCAAGTTTACTATACCAAGAAGCCTAGCTTATGTTATTGATGAGTTACCAAGTTCATAGGAACTGACCACGAAATTTAAACAAAGAAGTTTCACTTTCGGCCGGCGACCTTAGAGGATAACGACACCTGGATGTAGTGAACTCATCAGGGATTAGTATGCGCGGAGCGGCGTCTGCGCCGCCGCCCGCGCCGTATCGCGCTCATTGGTATACGCGTTGCGTGCTTCGTCGCGCCAGGCGTACCGTCCGTCGCGTGTTATTGACATTATCGAACGAAGATAATGTTTCACGAAGCACGTCTTTGTAATTCCCCGTCGCCGTGGTAGCTCATGCCAGGACTCACGCTTCCTTATAATAATTTTTAAATCTACTTAACGCCAATTTCTTATTTATTACGTACGTAGTAAGTAATAGTTATAGTATTATTTGACTGTATAGGTAGCATTCGGATCTGAGCAGTCTCTGCCCGGCAGTCGCGGCTGGGCAGCGGCAGTCGGCCGCGACGGCACAGCCGCCTGCATCGGACGGTTCGCCATACAAATCCATATAGAGCGGTACGACGCGGCTCGGCCGTCGCTGCTCGGCCGCGACTGCCGGGCAGCGACTGCTAAGATCCGAATGCTACCTTAATGATGATAATCATTGTTTATTGGTTACATGTTCAGTTACATGTTAAAAAATAAAATAAGTAGAGTTTACTCAATAATAGTCAACGTCAAATACTCACCTAAATGTCAAGATAAAACATGTCAAATATTATTAAAATAAAAATATCACAACTTAAAAAATAAAAACCGACAGTGGTTAACATTATAGAACATATTAAATTACATCCATCTTATAGGTTAATAATTAATTACCTATACTATATAAAAACCAGCGAACATTAATAAGTTATTAAAGTTCGCTGATAAAAACACTATGAAACGTCTGCTCGATCAGCCAGCGCTTCAGTTTTAATTTTAAACTTATTAAGGAGGCGGCTGCGGGCGGGCGGGCGGCAGTGACGTGATCCTGTATGTCGATTTTTTGGGGAGATATTTCTGGTGTGTTTATAGGCAGTAGGTATTAAGACATTGTAAATGTCAAGCTATGTTGTTCGCTGTTTTCTAATCCGACCTTTTTTTAATACCCGAAAGTACCCGAGTTACAAGTTATTTTAGCGTCAGTTCGTGCTTAGTCATCTTTCCAGGTGTTTCATAAAACAGAACCTCCTATAGGTGTTTTACGGCCGCGGCCGTTAGAATGGTGTTTTCAACGTGGTTCGCACGTCGCAGTTTTACGGCTTCTCGACTTCTTATGGTTCTAAGATATTAAGTTCAATTATACGCCTACTTGTTGAACCTGAATTGGTAACTTAATGGAATTAGAAGATAGACGTTATATAGATGTGATTTTCTCGAGATAAGTGAACTAATGAAGGTAAAGTTCCAGGGGTTCTTTCCATTATCCACCCACCTGGTCTATAAATATCTCTTCCGAAACGATGGTTGTTTACCGACTCTCTTTGCGGTCCTTTGCGGAACAGAATCTATTGTTTATTTTGTTTTCCAAGAGCAAACATGTTTGTTTTCACACGACAATTTTGATTTGGACCCTATCAGTAATACCTGTTTGTATAATTAAATGCTGGTATTTAGTTTGTGTATATTTCACAGTCCTAGTTTAGGATTGCACAGTAGCATACTTTAGGTCGCATCATTATAGTAAGTTTGTAACGAGGAGGTACACGCCTATATATCCTGGCAGTTAGCAATAGGTATATAATTCCAAATTCATTTTTCTGTAGCTGTCTTCTTTAGGTTTCCGTTGATTCTGACTATAAATTTGAAACGCTCGTATTGTAATTTCTGTAATATTTATTGAAATGTTAGGTAGGTACGTACAATACAGTCTAACAAGAGGCTCTGTTTATATTTCCTTTCTGGATCTCCTCTGAATTCAATAAAAACAGGAACAGTGTCGTTTACTTTTAGTGGCCTTATTACCTAGAGCCCTAAGGCACGATCTCATCCAGGTCCCGGGCTACCGCCAACAAGATGTTGAAAATTACAACCAGACATAATTCTTCTGTGCCAGAGATTTGAACTGTAAAAAGTATGATCAAGACTAAGGAGGAGACGGATAAGAATAAGGACTTTTAGTCCTTAATAAAAGATAAAAGGAAGATTTTGGGTGTTATTCTGTGGCCGATATATTAGAAAAAATATTGTAGGAATTGAACCGCTCTTTTTATAATTATATTAATTCCCGATGAAAAATCTACGACGATAATTAAATCAAATTCATAAGCAATTCCAATTCTTTCTAATTCTGTTTTGTTTATTAGCGCCAAAAGTTTTGACTCAAGTAAAAGCTGGCGTGGAATGAATGAGTGAGGCGGCGATTTGCGTACGATTAGCATTGCTGATTGTTGTGGCCGCGCTTTGCATTCTGCAGATGTCCAACCGGTTCGGTTATTGTTGTCCTCTCAAGAATAATCAACGCCGACATCTGTGTTGCCTAATCGAAGTTCAAAGCACCCCATGGAAATGCTGGAAGGTTATTTTGCAATATTTGCGATTGAAAACAACTAAACAGAGAAATATTACGATTTTGCAAAGCCGTACCAGTTCAATATATGTGTTATTATTATAGTCAGGCACTATAACTATTATATCACATTTAGAAGGGACTGGAACTTTGTCGAATTAAGTGTTTGAAATTGGAATCGCAACTTTGTTAAAAACTGTTATTTATCTAATGACTAAATAAATAGATACTTACCTACCTACTTGCTAAAAAGACTCAAAAAGTTTTGAGGATTTACGGTAAGAATGTCCAATCTGAAAAATGTCCAACGACCATGCTCTAACTGATTATTCCAATCTGAATAAAGTTCGAAGTAGAAGAAAATCAGTTATTATGAAAAGTGAGATAAAAATAAATCAATTCTGTTCTAGTGTTTTGTCTATGTCGAAGACTTTGGTTCTCGGACCTTTGGACCTCGGTTCGGATCCTGTCTCCGAGATATGGCACTTTCCCATAGCCCGTTGAGCGACTTTCAGTTTTCGTACTAGTCCCACTGTCAGTATCCACGTTTCGGCGCCGGCGCACTAGGATAACCCATGATTATGATGATTAATCGTTTGCTATTGTAGCTGGCATGGGCACGGGCTAGCGGGCGACCCTGTGCGAGTGACGCAACTAGATCTCGAACCGTTAACCAGTAATGCCGTTAGCTCGTCGTCGCATGCTCAATGCTTGTCACCGTCGAAACAATATCGTATAGATCCCGTTAGTGCAGTGGAATGGAATGTCATATCTGGCTTCACAGTCCCACATTCGTAAGGCAGGTCCATTCGTGGGGGTTTAAACCCCCCGAAAAGTAAAAAGTAATACTTTGTATGCCGAGTTTCATATCACGGAAAATTTCAAGAAATCGTCATAAAAACTGGCGGAGGTACGAGTGTGGAGATGTTCGTTGGTGAAGGCCGTCCAACTGAGGACGTCGACAGGCCGATACTACAACCTGTTGCGCCGCTTCTTCTTCCCAGCTCTATATAACACCTTGGAAGCGGTGGTAGATAAAAAATTGACGTTGTATAAATGTACCCAGTGTACTTACATGCAATAAAATAGTTTTGACTTTGACTTTGACTAGGTTTCTCGAAAGATAATTAATATCGTAGTTATTAATCTAAAATGTGTACACCGAGTAGGTTAATAAGTATTGGTTTTAGTTTCCTAGAGTTTATTTTTATTGCTTAAATTATTCATTTCATACTTGGAATTGTTTGACCCCGCAATGAAGGAGATGAATATTCATAACAGTAAGCTTTCATTGTTTTCTGTATGTTTAAGTAGTATTGTAGGTAGTATTTAGGTAGTATAGTTAGGTAGTATAGGATAAAAACCATATAAATATTTTCAAACGCTTTCACCGTCTGATTACATAACAAGATATTTATTTTATTAAATAATTGTTAAATATTAATGTACATTAATCTTATGTAAAACTAAAATAACCTAAAACTAAACTAGTAGGTAGTTCTACAACTTTTGGAAATTACTCTCTTTTTGCATAATTTCAACCGTTCCGACGGACGTATTCTGGAGAATAGAGAAATTTCCGACAAATGTTTCTATTCTAAATCGACGTATGTGATGTGACTTTCAGGGTGGTTGGTCTCGCATTGTTTAGTTCATCTATGGATCTGTATTTTTCTAAAAAAGTTTAAATGTACTAATGTTTAATATCAAATAAATATGTCTGTTGTTCTTTTCAGGTCACGATGAGAGCGATTCCAGCGACGTTGGCCCTCCTGGCGGTCTGTCTGACTGCGGCTACTGTTCAAGGTAAATATTTCAATTACGATCGAATTTTGTCTTCTACATTGGGTATCATGAAACTGCTAAAGTGATAATATTAGTAAGTACTTTTTGTTAATATTCATCATCAATAGCCTATTAAGATGTCCCCACTGCTGGGGCTCTGGCCTACCCTCTCAACGAGGGTGTTCGGGCTATTAGTCCACCACGCTAGCCCAGTGCGGGTCGTTGCACTTCACATGCGCCTAAGAATTTCTTCTTCGGCGTATGCAGGTTTCCTCACGATGTTTGCTTCACCGTTTGAGAGCTGTCAGTGAATGTACATAAGTATTGTTCCTATTTATTCAAATTTTTCCTTTTCTTAAATGTAAGTACTTAATACAAATGACTAAACTACTACTACTATGACTAAATACTAATAAGGTTAACGAACTTCTAGTCAAGGAAAAAAATCGTTTGGGGAGAATGAAATAGGAACAAGGAAACAATGATTTCGGGAAATAGATCTAACAAGACCTACGAGTATAACGCGGACAAAGCCGTGAGTAAAAGCTAAATAAATAAATATTCGTTACTGGGTCTAAATCACGGGCAAAATAAATGAAAATGTCTTCATTACTCAGGGGTGTCATTCGCCAATCAACGACAAAGCTCTGCAAAAACAAAGCAAAGACAGCAATTGCTATCTGCCTATCTCCGTCTTGAAGAAGCGAACGTTATCTGCCCGCATAGAGACGATCGCTAATTCAAGCATTTGATTGTAAGGGCAGATTGCCCTAAGGACCTTCTAATCCTGACCTTTGGAACGAGTTTGCGTCTTAGGCATCTCTTCTGCCTTTATACGTGCGATCTGCTTCATATAGGCGAAGTTTTGGGGTTATTTGCAATTTATGAGATCAAAAATTACAATTAATGGTTAAACTTGGTTATCTTGAGTTAGCTATTGTCTGCGACTTCGATTTTTTCCCCATAGCACGTTCTACGTTCCGAGTTCGACTTCGCGGTTATGAAGTTTCTCGCTGGTAACTTTACTTGGTCAATCACATTTGTTCCAGCGGAGGGCAAAGCTCGCATCGTATGCTACTTCAGCAACTGGGCGGTGTACCGGCCGGGCGTGGGCCGGTACGGCATCGAAGACATACCCGTGGACTTGTGCACACACATTATCTACTCCTTCATCGGTCTTACCGCGAACAGTCGTGAAGTGAGCGTCATCGATCCAGAGGTATCTATGCCTTCTTACTCCTTCGGCTCAGTGACCTGAACTCGCTAAATCTCCTTAATCTAAGAGATCTCCTGCCAGCAACGGTTTGTAGCTCAGGTAGGTTCGGTGCGTCTTTAACCAACCTTTGGTCAAAGGATACTAACTATTACTACGTAGAGGAACGACCTCCCTGCCAGTTTATCGTCGCTAGTAAACGAGTAAAATACTAATTAACTGCACTAGCACTCTCGACAATGATAGCCCTACGCACTGGGTGCTCCTGAAGTAGTTGTTGTAGTTTCCTAGCAATGAGTGTCGGAGGTGTGCTTTGTCTCCAGGAAGAATTAACTTCGTTTATGGTGATGGAATTTATTTATTTTATTTAAATTACAAACTAATCTATGGTCGGTGGTAACTTAATGCATTAAGTTATATGCTGCCGAGTCGATGCGTGACGTCGCGTTTGGTTAAGTCTGTATCCGACAGTGGACGTTGCACGAAATGTACAGTCGTGACTTCTAATCCCAGCCACCTAATCCACACAACTTCGGTCATGGAGATGAATTACCAGTAGGAAACAGTTCCCGCGGGAGAAGAACTTGCCTGCCGGTAACAGCTATAGTTGTACATAAAAATGCACACTAACAAAGTTTGGTAAAATAATCATCAAGGTTCAATAAATTTTTATTATTATCTGTGCTTAATGCTAACCACATTGCGTCACGGTAATTTTTATTCAGAGATATGCGGGTCCCCTTGGGAGCTACCCCGAGGACACGATCGCCTATCTAAAAAGGGTAAGCGATAACTAATTATTTTGTGTATTAGTTATAACTATAATAATTTTGCCAGAGACCCGCTCCTCGCGGGGTCAACATACAGTTTGCTGGGGATAAGTATTCGCTTATCTATGCGGTGACTCACGCATATAACACGTAAATCTTTTTGCACAATTATCGCACATTACAAAATAACAAGAAGGAACGCTAAGCGTTTTACTTTTGGCCATTTATCGCAATTAATAGAGTGCTCTACATACGTAATATACTACTTACGTAATATATACTAATATATACTAATGTACATACGTACATGGTGTAATAAATGCCTGTCTGTGTAATGGTGTAATGTCATGTGAACCAATAAATATAAATTTATATCGATAATATAAAGAAACCCTTACGAAGTCATGTTCAAAAGTATTACGGTATAAATAAAACCGTCGTGGCCGTGGACTTATATTTTTCATTGAAGAGGGAGGTGATAACTAATGTTAGTGATGGACAGAATATTTGTTCTACCTACAAGCATAAATTATTATATTCGGTTCAAAATGTTCCCATTTTATAAATTAGCCGCTTGTAGAATTTTTATATAATTACCTATATAATAGTGAGTCTAGCAAGTATAAGGATATGCCAATAAGTGAAATATCTTATGTTTCGAATAACAACCATGAACCGAAAAGAGTCCCATTATTCGGTCCATCACCAAAAAGTAACACAATGTACACAGTAACACAAAGCACACTAATAAAGTTTGGTAAAGCTGTCCCAGTATTTAACCTAAGCTGTATTATATTATAATATCTTGCTTTAACTAACCACTTTACGTTGTTATAATAAATGTTTACACAGCGGCGCTATACCTACGGCAGGAGCTATGACGTCCGCATCCTTGATCTATGGGTAAGTAAGCCTTAGGCTTATAACCTGAGCCTTTCCAGTCATTAAGGACTCAATAAATATATGCAAATTTAGTGCGCTAACTGAATTTGAAAATTAGACTCACTAGCTGGCTAACTAGACAGCTCTACAATAAGGGCGTGCTCGAAACATCGGCGCCGGGGTTTATAGCCTGCCCCCATACATCGTATACCATCCGAAAATTACAAGTGTAACATTAAAGTTTAACCGGTGTAAAATTCTATTTCAATGGAATTCTTATTTCCAAGAAGTTAAAAATGTTATAGGTTCACTTTTAAACTAGCTATAGGTACTTCTGAAACAAACAACTTGTCCAATTGTAGTACAACAACTTACAGGAAGAGACCACGGCATTGCAATTATTTTAGACTTAGGACAGCAAAGCTTTTAAGCTTCTTTTACAAATTACATGATGTCATAAAGATGAAGTGGAAAAATGTTGAAATGAATAAAGAGTCTTTGAAGAAAGCTTGCTGTGCAATTATTTACAGGCAAGCTATGAGTACACGGCAGTACCCCTACCATGAGTTTATCGGTTTGTTCCCATCTCGGCCCCAAGAATTTATACATATTAAAAATTCCCATCTCGACCCCTGCCATAAATCACTGTCGATACTCGCAAGCGACTAACAAAAACTATTATATGTATGTATTGAAAGAGAATATTTAAATGATGAGTTATGTATAGGTAGTATTAATTAGCGAGGCCTTTGTCTCACAGTGGACATCTTTCGGCTGACATGATGTAGTATATTGTATACAGATGTAACAAAATATCTGTAATGAATATATACATAATATTTACTTACAATTAGTAAACTCTTGAAGGGTATGCTGAGGCTGGAGTTTAAAATATACCCCTTAATTTTTGAGTCAATATTGTGAAAGGATTTTGAGATAAGGCCAGTTGAAGAAATCCTTTTTATATAGCGACCGTCACACCAGATCTCTTTAATCACATTTTTAAGAAACTGTCCGGTTGCATCGATATTTTGAATAAAATCAGAAACATCCACACGTCACAGCGCATGTGACCGGCATTCATGTAATTGGTCTTCCAGCTGGACATCGGACAGCGTGGTTTCCTGAATTTCACTTCGCTTCGCTCGAAGCACCCGAATGTGAAGTTGATGGTCGCCGTGGGCGGCTGGGCCGAGGGCGGCTGCAAGTACTCACGCATGGTCTCCGAGAAGCCAGCGCGTATGTCTTTCGTCAACAGTGTAGTCGGTGAGTGTAGTCAATTAGTTACTATTCACCATACATGGCGATCAGGAAATATAAAAATGGGGAAAAAAAGAAATGGAAATAAAAATTCGGGGAAAAACCATTCGGTAAAAAGATAGCCACACTCATCTAAACATTCTACGTACCAGTATCGCTGCCGCCCGTCCTGCGCCGCCGCCGCGGGTCTTTGTCATTTAATATCCTCGCCCGATGCAATCTTGATCTGCTAAGTGGTAGTAGAGTTATAAAATGTTACATTTGTCATGCTATCTATCGATTGACCCAGTTGCATGTATGCATATCTAAATTTTCATATAACCTCACCTAACACCGTCGTAGCACTATATATTTAAAGGGTTGTAACGTGAGATTGTTACTTTAGATTGTCGATAACACCGTATGACGGTAGCGCTAGCGACAGTTCCTGAGAAAACTGGGGTTAAGTTTAGGAATCGTCGCTAAGAAAAGTGGCTGAATAAATTTTAAACGAAATTGCAAGCAGATCGAGCTTATTTGTGGTTTGTTATGTCACAAATTCAAACGCTTTGATTTATTAGAGGATTCAACTATTTAGCATTTTTGGTGGCCTGCGGAACTATGAAATTCCGGTTATTATTTCTAGAGACAGATGGTACTTACGTGGGTGGCCTCGGCCGAAAACTTAATGTAAATATTATGTTCATAGCTAAAATAGCAACTAGGTTTTAATACATTGTTTTACACAACAACTCAACTGTTCAGTCAGTCTTTTTATCCCGGTGTAAGTACACTACCAAAGTAACTATAGTCTCTGTTCATATTATTATTAATATATTTAATATTATTTATTATTGTATAGTAATAACTCCTGTCATTTTAAAACACCAAATAAACAAATACGAAATAAATAAACAGATAATACCTATTACCTCGCTCGGCACATCGTCAGTTTTGTTATAACGTTCAACGTTTTACTGTTCCAGAGTTCCTAAACAAATACAAGTTCGATGGCCTCGACCTGGACTGGGAATACCCTGGCGCGGCGGACCGCGGCGGCTCCTTCTCCGACAAGGATAAGTTCCTGTTCCTCGTCCAGGAGCTCAGAAGAGCCTTCATCAGAGAGGGCAAGGGTTGGGAGTTGACCGCCGCAGTGCCTCTGGCCGGCTTCAGACTGATGGAGGGCTATCATGTTCCTGATCTGTGCCAGTAAGTAACAAATATTTCATAGGAAATTATTTTGCGAATTCTCTGTGGCGAGATGCCTGAAGCCATACGTTTATTTCGTCCGATGTCCGAAGATAATGAAACATATATCAGTCTTAGGCTTATATCCTAGACGTGATGTTTTATCCGTCCCTGATTCTAAGGAGGAATTTACATTTTAGGGAACTGGACGCTATCCACGTGATGTCTTACGACCTGCGCGGCAACTGGGCAGGATTTGCAGATGTGCACTCGCCCTTGTACAGGCGTCCCCATGATCAGTATGCCTACGAAAAACTTAATGTGGTACGTAAAACAGTACTTACGACTCTACATTACCGTGTTCATTCTGTATAACTATATTATGAGAATCAAATTGGAAATGATGAATTTGTTTTTTTTTCAGAACGACGGTCTACAGCTATGGGAAGACAAGGGTTGTCCCAGCAACAAGCTTGTAGTCGGGATTCCCTTCTATGGACGATCGTTCACGCTGTCAGCTGGTAACAACAACTATGGCCTGGGCACGTACATCAATAAGGAAGCCGGCGGCGGCAACCCTGCGCCCTACACGAACGCTACTGGCTTCTGGGCTTACTATGAGGTATGATTATAATCATCGTCAGCAGCGGCAGCCTGTTCATATCTACCGGTCGATTTATGCGTTTGAAGTACGTGGCACAAGGTCCACCTTTTACAGGTCGTCGGTCCATCTGGCAGCGTTTATCTATATGCGGTCTTCACTACAGAACTCGTCTGCCTCATCGGTTCTGCAACTTATGTGACCAGCTACTTCAAACTTAACTACAGATTCTTAACCTTCTTTTCATAGCACAATTTACAATATAATAAGTACATAACCAATTGTAGAAAGTGTTCTGTCTCCAGTGAGAATCGAACTATGGCTTCGAGACAAACGATTGATTTTTACTATACCCAGAAGGAAGTCAAATGCCAGTACCTTTTTCAAAAAACTGTACCTACTTATGTTAATGTAACTATAATTAAATAAACATAATTATATAACATTGTTTTTCTTCCAGATATGTACTGAAGTGGACAAAAAAAACTCTAACTGGACAAAGAAGTGGGATGAGGATGGCAAATGTCCTTACGCCTACAAGGGCACGCAGTGGGTCGGGTACGAGGATCCGAAAAGTGTGGAGATCAAGATGAACTGGATCAAGGAGAAGGGGTACCTTGGAGCGATGACCTGGGCGGTGGACATGGATGACTTCAGGGGACTGTGCGGAGAGGAAAATCCTCTGATGAAACTCCTTCATAAACATATGAGCTCGTATAAAGTGCCGCCGGCGCGCACTGCGCACACGACTCCTACTGTAAGTAGTAAAAATCAAAAAGAGGTCAGGATCAGGTCACTGCAAGACCAAGTTACTCCAGGCGCAGTCACTGTACCAAGTTTCAACAAAAGCCGTCCAAGCGTTTCACCACAGAAATAAATTAAGATAGAACGGCCATAATCAATGTTTTACCTGCATTTAGTGCGCGTCAGCTTTTTCTGTTAAACCATGCCTCTTTTTCGAGATAGTTCTGGATGTCAAAGTTACATAATTATACAATACCATCACATGAAGTTAATCATCCGTTCTCTTTGTTACGTATCTTAGACTCTGAGATATTACATAATTTAGCTACTTATTGATCAAAATTACTTCTCTACACAATATATTGCTTTACTTTGGATCAATTTGGCATTTCCATCACCGTTCTGTCTTGATTTATTTCTGTGCGGTTTAGCTACGAACATTTGAACAAACAGATGCCCCACTTTCGCGTTTAGGTGTACCTACCTAAGTAATTATTAGTATGGATATAGATTAGTTAAGAATTACGATACTAAGTCCAAATTACGGCATCAAAACATCGCAACGGGCGGAGGCAATAAATCTTCTGTAAAATAAGTGGCTGTCTCGTTATTCAGAGGCGATGTTATTTTCTCAGCCGGAGTGGGCGCGGCCGCCGTCGACGCCAACCGACCCGATGGAAGGGACGCCCGTTACCACTACTGCCAAACCGACCGCGACTGAAAAGCCGACCACAGCCGCTCCGACTACTCAAGCACCGAACATTTCCACCACTACAAAAGCGACGACTACGACCGAAGCCGAGAAAGAACCCGAGAAACCTGTTGTTGAGGAGACACCAACGGTATAACTACAATTGTTTATTTTAATTTTTTTACCTTGAATAGTGCATTTCTTAAAATGTTTGCCATTTTTACCGACTTCCAAAAAGGAGGAGGTACTATGTTCGGCTGTATGTTTTTATTTTTTTATTTTTACATATTATTATACCGGTCTTAAAACAAAAAAGTTCAATACAATTATCGTAAAGAACACACTATATCCACCACGCGGACTTTAGGTATATTACTATAAGGGTCAGTCGATTGCTAGATTTTACATTTGTTACTTGTTTACAGGAAAACGAGGTCGATACTCCGGCTGTCTGCACTTCTGAAGATGATTTCGTGCCTGACAAGAAGAAATGCGATAAGGTTTGTATAACGTATTCGAACTCTTGTCCTGTTCAAAAGTGTAACGTGACTCCCTGCCGCCGTAGAATCGAGTGTATTTATATTCCAACCACGATTATCTACCTAAATCCTATGTACGTAGTGATATATGGCTCAGTTCCTCCTGATTTATTTGACTTAATTTTCTGTCTCCCGCAGAGGAGCCCTCCATAATAGTGTCCAAGTCGATCTATGGTGGTTTAAGCATTCTATGTTTACTCATAACTCCTTGATTCGTAGGTTTATGACTTTCGTTTACTAATATGTTTTTATTCTGTCCTAGTAAACAAGCAATTTTTTAAAGGTTTTTCTGATACCTATTTGCACTGAAGGTAGCTTTACTATTAAATATTTAATTGTATCAGGCGTTACTTTGCGGAAATCCATTATATAACAATATTGTGGTTATTAATTTGCTTTTTTTTTTCTATTAAAAATATTATTTTTCGGAGTCAAGACGGACAGGGTAATAAAATCACTCCGGGCTGGAATTTTGCCCTGCGTGGTTAATACATTTTTTGCTAAACCAACATTAAGTAACCGTGTTATTTATTTACCAGTACTGGCGCTGCGTGAACGGCGAAGGCATGCAGTTCACATGTCAACCCGGCACGGTGTTCAATGTAAACCTAAACGTTTGCGACTGGCCGGACAACGCGAAACGTGACGACTGCCAGATGTAATCCCAGACGCACGTGTGTGCGACGCTTGCAGCCAACACCAATCACTCATTTATATAGGTTATTTCAGATTGATAGGTAGTGAATTTCGAACGGTCTTTTTATTTTGAATTTCTAGGTTTTGAATCGCTAGGATATGGAGCTCTAGTTCAAACAGTCTTCATTTAACTAGCTATTTTGTTACGGATTAAACGTAATAAGTTGATGTTATAGTAGCTGTTATACCATCGGTAGGTAATTAGCGATTGATAGTCTGTTAAGTGATAAGATTTGACGAATTTAAATTAGTTGATCTCTTATTATACTCGATTGAAAGAAAGAAAATATTAATGCATGGGCTCATAAGGTAGGTATAGGTATCTACTCGTAATATGTATCTACATAGAAATATAAATTATACCATCGACAATTAAATTAAATGTGCTATCGTCGGTTAAGTTAAATAATTATGAAATATTATTAAAACATATTATAAACGTTATTTACAAAACATTAAATGCATGATACTATACGAGTGCATATTTAGTTCTAATTAGTGAAAATCGTTTCGACTAAGTAAATGTATCTTTTAGTCTATTTTATATAGGTACCTACTAATTGTATTAGAATGACGGTTACAGTAAAAAACTATAATATGTACTGTAATGTAATGTTTCTTCTCTGCCAATCTGAAATTAGTAGGTACTGCAATTTGTACACTAATTCAGATAATTCGATCTCTAGTATTGTGTAGACTATAACGTGTACTATTTCTATACCAAATAAAAAACAGAAGTTAACACCCTAGTGCGCTAAATTCGCACTGTAGTGTTTCTCTTACAATCCTCTTTGCCACGTTTGCACAAAACTAACTCTAGTTAATGGTGTTTGTGAATACCATAGAGCAAAACAGGGGTAACCCCGTAATTTATCACAGAGTTAAATCTGTGCAAATGGGTCTCGGAGTTTTAAGTTTAATGGAGTCAGAGTCCTTTTAATGTACAATAATACAATATTTAATTGGAATTAATACTCGTTCTTCATTCTATGTATAATTTCTAAAATAGGAAAAGTGGTTCATTTTTAGCAAATAAGACAGTTATTGTTTGTTATGTATGATTATTTAATAATACCTATAATAGAATTAGCGTGGCGGCTTGTTGGAGCAGGTTTCTTCTAGTGCCACTACATAAATTATTCAAAGTTTAAATAAATAAAATGTGTAAAAAATCTTTTGTCTTCTGCGACTCTTTCATTTCTCACCATCTCGTTAAAATAGCAGGACAAAAGTTTTGTACTTGCATTTTTCTGTAATGTAATTAGAATGTAACTAATTACAGACCATTTACAGACTTAGATTTAATTTAAGAATTCTGTGTGAATTCCAGGTGCTGGTGCAATAAACTCAGAATAAACCTCCCTTTCTTTTGAGAGAGGTCTGTTTATGACATTAATTGGCTGTTGATGTTGACGATTTGACGGATTACTGGTGACGGTGACTTTGTTTAGATAGGTGTTCAAAAATAAGTAACAGAATAGAGCTGTAGCACTGTATTTGGTGACTATACCAACATAACTAACCGCAGATTCAGGATGTTTCTGTAACGATATTTAAACAACAAATACGACTTACTAAGGCATATCATGCACGAGAGTGTTGATTTTAGCATAGCGTACAATAGAGGTATTAGGTATGGGTACAGGTATTTCCGAAAAATTGTTGTTTAGAGTGATGAGGGGAGGTATTGCAATGGATTGTACTCCTGCCTCTCGTGGTATCACTGATGTGCCTTCCAGAACTTTGACGGGTACTGTCTCATTATCTCTTTCAATCTTCGAGATATCCACGGATCTTTTGTAGAGAGCATCTAAGAAGGGACGATTTTCATTGGTATTTCTTTTATTTTCCTGGTTGACATCTATAACTTGTTGATCTTTCGCATGTCTCGAAGGAGCGGACCAAGGCAGTTGCAATTTATCAGAATGCAGTTCGCCAGATATGGGTGCGACCCCTACCAGTGTTTGAGCTGTCACGTTGGTCTGAAGGGGGTCTGGTATGTTACTCAAATCAATGTTAGAACCGTTACTACGGTAAAATGTTACAGTCTCTTGATTACCTCTGTAAAAACAAAATTAAATAAACTGTCAATTCGTGTAATCTGACTTGAAATTAGTTTCATCTAAAGTGGCAGTCATTCTCTTACAATTTTCTTCCGCTATTACTGAGAAACTGAGATGTAGTGGTACAGACGGCCCGAAATTGGTTTCACTGTACCACAGAAGTCAATGCTGCGCAGACTCCGACTGCAAAGCATTGACATCTGTGGTAGAATAACGATGCGAGAATAAATTTAGTTTATTCAGGCATTTCCCGCATTACAGGAATAACGTAGGAGACGGAACAAGGTTCGGATCGAACACGATTATAACAACATAATCTAATAGACCATTTTGAAGTAAATGAAAATGATAAATGCATTGTTCATGAATATAATTAAGACCCATGGTACTGAATGTTTTTAAATAGCACACGAATTGAATTTATTTTTGACAAACCATATTTCCATGCCAGCTGCAAATTAAAAACGACTGCCAGTCTGCGATCATGAATAGCATTCAAACGACTGATAGTGAAATTAAGCGGATATTACAAACTATAAAGTTGCAGTGGACAGGTTATAGGATATTTTTTGCTATTAATAGGTACGAGTAGCACAACTAAATTAATGGTATCTATGGTATTTATAGTTAGTCTACGTACTATGTTGGCATATCCGATGGTACACTGGTCCGGAGCTATACAATATATCTAGCAATGGAGTACACTGACTTGACTTGACTGATAGGTACCTACGTAGTGTGTGAGTCAGTGGTGTCGGGGATAAGACGCGGCCTATCATATTGAAAGGTCCGGAGTTCGATCCCCGACTGGGCCATGTATCGAATAGGTTTTTTCTCGAAACTTAAGTACATTTACTGACTGCTCTCAAATGGTTAAGGAAAACATCGTGAGGAAACCTGCCGCATACGCCGAAGAAGAAATTCTTAGGCGCATGTGAAGTCCACCAACCCGCACTGGGCTAGCGTGGTGGACTATAGTCCGAACACCCTCGTTGAGAGGGTAGGCCTGAGCCCCAGCAGTGGGGACATGTTAATAAGCTGTTGATGAACTACGAGTAGCGTAGGTACGTGAAAACTAACGAACATTGTGGTCTATTCGAAATCATGAAAATGTGCTATCTATATTGCCTATTATAATCATCAAACTGCAGTTGCGGGCAAATAAACAATAAGCATTGAGTATGAGAGTTTCTCTGAGAGATAGGATCCCAAACGAGGTGATCGGCCAGAGAACCAAAGCCTTCGACATAGCTCAAAGGGTTAGCACGTTGAAGTGGCAGTGGGCTGGTCCCATCTGACCGACCTAGAGAACCGATAACCGCTGGGGTAGACGAGTTCTCGAGTTTAGACCACGACTTGGCAAGGGTAGTGTGGGACGCCCCCTGGCTGTGAATGGATGCGGAGAACCGAGGATCGGGTTCAGTGGCGCGCCTTGGGGGAGGATGATGATTGAGTATGATCTGAGTTAAAAATGAACGAGTTAAGAAAGTGGACCGATTCGTCCAGAAGGACCATGACCATAATACTGGAAATAATTTATAGAAATCACAGTGTACAGAATGCGCACGCGCGGCATATACCAATTCCAAACCTAAAGAAGAAGAAAATGAAGAAGACTTACGCGATACTGGCATTCGCTGCTTCATCATCAGTTTTATTAGTAAGGATTCCAACTTGATACACCATCGCATGAATTACATACCTACAAAGGGCACATTAATTATTGTACATCTTTTTTTATCTATATTATTTCGGGGGTTTAGTCACATGCTTGACGATGTCACTCCCGTATGAATAGCTTATCTATACTAATAATAGAGAGGTAAAAACTGGAGGATAATTTGCACGCTTATCTTATATAATATGTTCCGAAGAACTAAATGATAGCGGGGTGTAAAATACACCTAACGCCATCTATTGACAAACTTTAAAAGTAAGAAACTGGCATGATTAGAACGGGTTAAAAAATTGAACTAGTTAAATATATGCTTATTCCAAAATTAACCAATGCAATATCTATATAGTTTGCACAGCATCCCGGCTTCCTCGGAAATAGGAAAAGACAGGATGCTGTTGCAAACTCCAACATTATAATTTCCTCTTGACGGCAACAGCATTATACATCATTGGGCCTCGTTTCGGACACACTCCATCAACGTATTGCACAACATTCAAATAAATAAGACATTTCTTGATTGTTTCGGAAAACAATTTTTTTCCCGTAAGTGTGGTGGTAAGTAAAGCAACAATAATCTATAATCCATTGCTGGACCAAGGCATATCATGCACGTGAGACCTGTGTCAGGGACACAGGTCTTACGCGGGATAGGCGGGTTGGTGATCATAATTTTATGTAGCTGCTTACCTGGATCTATTCTTTAGTCGCGTACAACACAAATAAACCTATCTAGGTTTCCGCTAGAGGACTGCATGTACAATTTATGTATTACCTATTATGTAATGATCAATAAAAATAAAAAAAAATCCACGGGAAGCTGGGAGTGGTGTTATTCAGATCGACCGTCTAGCACACGGATACAGTAGTAAAGGTTACACAAAATAAATCAATGCAGGAGGCAGTAAGTACTCACATGTCTTTGTTGGGATCAGTCAAGTTAGCCACATCTGGAGTTTCCTGATTATCATCAGCCAAACCAACTACAATCCACGACATGAGACTCAGTATCCCGACCTGGGCAAGAAGGTTGACATGTAAAATCTAGTTTCTAGACACAAAATTAAAGATATTTCAATTTAAACTAAAGATATTTCGAAATAACTATTATTAAGATAGGTATTTTGTTCTGAATAGATAGATTGTATTTTGAACTTAGTAATTACTTACTCCGTGTTGTTGTTACTTTTTAATCAAAACCGAGTTAAAACTTTTTAGATGTATGACCACAGACCTAATATATGTGTACCTATGACTTTAAAAAGTGTTTGGCAAATGAGTTTCAGAAATAAATAGGGTGAAGTAAAATAGAATTAAATATTTGCTTACTAATATCGTCATTGTGTCCAGGTCAGTGCAACTATTTATGCTAATGATGCGAAACGAGAACTAACAAAGGCGCGTGCCAGAGATCTATATATACACCTCTTGTTTAATTATCACTGGAATGAGATTATTGATGTTTCCAGCCAGCGGTTCGACTTATGTTAGTAGTCTATCAGCAAATTAACAAGTGATCGCTACGTTTCCGTGTTAATAAATCTTACAACACTTCCTTGAACAAGCTATGAAAATATAATGCTGCTATATTTTGATACAGTGGACATTATGCAACTAATTTGATTATAATTATGCTACAAAAAAGAAATGGCCAACATAAATTTAGTCAAATATCAGAAGCTGTAGTAAAAATTACGTAGGATCTGTAGGTAAAAATATACATTTATTGAGTGTCAGAAATAATTCCATCTTTATTAACTAAAATAAATAATAAGTGACAACAAATTAATTTGTGTAAATAATAAAAATAAAATAAAAAGACTAAAGGTAAAAGATGCCGTCGAGGTGGTCACTCTGGGGCGTTGTGCCCAGAAGGCTGGCAACGTTACCTCTTTGGATGACCAAACTAATTCGTTGCCCGAGGTATTGTCCAGCCTTCGGGTCTCAGGAGGTTTCTATCAGGCGAAGCGAAAGCTCCTGAAAAATATTTTTCGCCTCCGGACCCCAAGGCAAGTTTCCACCGCGACGGGAACGAAGAGGTAGCTGGAGCCGAGGTTCGCGTATTAGCGGTGCTTGAGTGTCAGTAGGTAGGCTCTACCTATATCTATATCTCTACCTACGCCCGTGAACGAATAAAACAACCTACGCCGATCACTGATTTCATTGTTATTACAACAATACAAGTAACTTTTGTTGCGAGTATATTTTGTTGCTTCTACATTTCGGCAATATTATTACCACAACATTAATTTTGGTTTTCATCTTTGCGGCCCGGGGGTGTGTTTTTAAGGAGATTGTATGATGATATAAAATGCGGGGTTCGTAATTTTGCACGTCTTTTGTAGGAAAATATATATGTTTCTGAGATAATTGTTTACCCGCCTACACAAATGGATGTATCTTTCTTTGTACCTACACGCAGCCCCGGGAGGTTTTGTGGGAATTGTTGAAAATATTTTTAGCATTACATTAGGTACCTACTTACATTTTTAGGGTTACTTAAGTTAAGGGTAGGTCCGTATATCTTCAACTAACCTGAGATAGTGCCACGGCTTATAACGGTCAGCTGATAAGCGGAAGTTTATCCTCTCTCTACTATTTTCTTGCTCTGAGGTGACCATTCATTCATCGACCATTGTGATATTGAACGGGTAATACGAGTAGGTACCGTGTCCTTGTTTCTTAAATCTATGATGCCTAGGTTATTTCGGTCAACAGGGCTCGTTAACTGGCACCTGGAAAGGAAGTTGTTTTAATACCAGGTGCAGTAACACTAACACACTTCATTTCCCTTTCATTCCTGATTTAATTTTTTTAAACCACAAATCACTTTAAAAACAATTACCTACGTCACTATGGGTTATTTCATAAAATGGATGTGCGAAGTCACGTACAGTTAATAAATGTGTGAAAAATTATTGTGCTCACCTGTAAACGGGCAGTAAGGCATGTACTTAAAACAAAAATTAAAAAACACGACATAAAGCTCTAAAACGTTTCAAATAAAAACCAATTAGTAAAGTACAGAATAAATCTACTCAGTACGAATAGACCATACGTACGGTCGACCGCTCACGTCAGTGGAAACAAAACCAGTATAAATTGGTCTCTCTCAGTATTGAAACACCCTAATAGGCTGGGCCAGTTATTAGGGTGTTTCAAGGTCAAAGTGTTACCACTGACGTGCGGTCGGCTGTACCTACATTTTACTTAATTACACTAATGTTTATTATTGACCTACACTAATAGGAATATTTCAAAATAAAAATTAGCTAAATTTGGTCCAGCCGTTCTCGAGTGTTCCCCTTAGCAACACATTTAGCCACTCATTGAAGCAATGATAAACGTGGAACCAACTTACGCGGCTGTTAAGATAAAAATATAAATTAAAGCCATTCGATAAGCTTAACTACTAGCAATCATCAGTTCAATAAATGTAAGAAAAAAATGCAAAATTGCAGTTGGAAGCGGAGTTGGGCGGAGTTGCGCGGAGTTGCGATGCGTCGCGGGGCGTCGCGCATGTACCCTTCGGTAGTGGGACCCGTCGTCGAGGCGCTGAAATTCATACAGCCTGTAGACCGGAGTGAGCATCGGACGGCGAGCCCGCCCTTAGTGCTACGACCGCCGCCGCCGCGCCGCCGTAGCACTTCCGCGCGAAACTTCCCTCTACGCTGCATTTGCAAAGTCAATCCTCAAAGACTCTCAAAAACGCGCTTTATAGTGCGTGATAAGTATTATTTTATTTTTCCGCGTTCACTTTCCAAGTTAAATCGGAAAGTTAGGACGCAATGGGTTAAACTCTGTTCTCAAGTGACTAACTTTTAAAAACTTGCTTAAAACTTAAAGTGGACTTATTTGACACAGTGCATTTTAAGTGACATTCGATTAGTGTTGTATAATGAACAATCAGCGTGATTAAATATATTTGAACTTAATAGTGTGACCGAGTTGTAACGGTAAGTTATTAAATTCTTTAAGTCCATAAAATTTTATGGTTAGGTACTTTAATGATTTATAAGTAATACAAAGTAAGTTGTTAGATTTATTTTTTTGAAAGAAAGAAAGAAAGAAAGAAAAATAATTTATTCGACAATCACAACAAATTATTATTATTTGTAATAAGTTATCATCTAAAAGCGAAATTTGATAAATATTGCCAATACTGTTTATTTTTACATTTATGCTCGCACGCACATATTTAAGTTTTAAGTCAGTTAAGTACTTATTATTAAGTATGAAGTAAGTAGTTAGGTTAGGTTAGGTAGGTATATCACTGGTTATTCTGAGGGTACTCATAGGTGGTGGTACAATAAATAAAATAAATTAAATGTTATAATTATGTTCTACTCCATAAAATTAATTAATTTTACCTGCACCTAAATATTTGCTTTATATATTTCACAGAGACAAGTAATCTGTTAACGTTAATAAATATTAATTGCGCAGTTTGAAAGGCAGGCGGTTAAGAAATATCGCGTCGATAAACTTTTGTTTCATTTTTTACTGAAAATATTAAAATAGAAGTTTTAAGTAAAAGATAGTATTTTTTTAGTATAGATTTGTTTAAATTTAGCATTTGCTACCCTACTCTACTAACTTTTGTTACATAAGACTAGAAACGGATTTTAATATTTTTGAGCATAATCATCATGAATCAATACATAAATACGTAGGAATTTCTAACACAAAGTTCCCCGGTCGCTTCCGTCTGTCTAATCTACTAAATTATATTTTAAACTTGCAAACTTACAAAATTTTGATCCAGATTTCACTATTAGTATCGCCATTTTCCGCGTAACGTTTCGGTATACAATACATACCCAGAGTCCGCTAGCAACGAATAAAATAAAGCACACTATTACTTTAAGTAAGTGCACAATATTTTAATTGAATTAAAAATTTATAAATATTGTTTTTACCATGAATCAAAAAAATTTGCCACTCCCATATGGATGACTTCTTGGTTTTTACAATAGAGGAAATTGGAAAGGGTGTAAGTGCCCTAAGCAAACTTTTTGAGAGGCCGAATGATATTCTAGGATTTTAAACAAATACTTCCATGTTAAGAAATTTTAAGGTAATTTTCCTTAATTTTTTTAAGTAGTCTAAATTATGTCTGATTTGCGTCATCGTACCTACATACCTACATCAAAGGCAAAGTCAGCATCCCACGACAAACTTACCAGATCTGACGGTGCCTACAAAGCTCAGTCTAAATCTAACATATTAAATAACATAATATTCATAAAATAGTATCATTACTGTTAGATCAAGGGGTACAGAGAAAATACATACGCCTAATTCAAAATATCTATAAAAACAGTACTGCAAAAATAAAATTAGACAGAGAGGAAAAGGAATTTAAATTAACCAGAGGGGTAAAGCAAGGCAATTTTTTTAATGCTACATTAGAAGGCATATTTTGTAAACTGTACTGGGAAAACCAAGGAATAATAATTGATGGGAAATTCCTAAACTACCTGAGATTTGCTGATGACCTAGTTTTGTTGTCTGAAAATCCAGAAGCTTTAGGAACAATGCTTAACGACTTAGTAATCGAAAGTGGAAGAGTAGGACTGGAAATTAGTGTACAAAAAACAAAACTTATGACCAATGGGAGCCAAGTGGATTTAAAGGTTAGAAATAAAAATATAGAGTATGTTGATGAGTATATACCTCCGAGAAACGATTTCAGTAAAGGACGGAATGGAAAAGAAAGTAGACAGACGGATTTAAAACTCGTGAAAGAGATATTGGGCACTAAAAGAAGTGATGAAATCAAGAGAACTGCCAAAATCATGTAAAGCGAAGGTTTTCGAAACATGTGTTCTACCGACTATGACATAATGGGTGTCAAACATGGGCACTCACAAAAAGACTACAACAAAAACTATCTGCTTATTAACATGGAATGGAACAAAGCATGTTACATATGAGGAAATCTGATAGAATATCAAACATCGGTAAAAGAAAAGAAACCAAAGTAACAGACGTACAATCCAGAATACGGAAGTTAAAATAGAAATGGGCGGGCCACGTATGTAGATATCCAGATGATATAGATGGTCTAAGATAGTTACTGACTGGTACCCGAGGAATAAAAAATGATCGCGAGAAGGACAAAGAAAAAGATAGAATGATGAGTTTAGGAGAATGCTGGGAAGGACGTGGACTAAGTTGGCACGGGATCGAAAGGAGTGGAGGCAACTGGAGGAGGCCTTCGTCCGGCGGGCGGACTGAATAAAAGATATTTGATTTTTTGTTTGTTTTTAATGTCAATTATTAAATTTAATTTACTTTTTAATACCTATTTATTTTTTATGTTGAATTTATTTATCTATTGTAATTACTTTAAGGTCGCTCAGCGAGCTATGGAGAGGGCTATGCTCGGAGTTTCTTTGAAGGACATGATCCGTAATGAGGAGATCCGACGGAGAACCAAGGTTACCGACATAGCCGAAAGGATTAGCAAACTGAAGTGGCATTGGGCAGGTCACATCTGTCGCAGAACCGACGGCCGTTGGGGCAGACGGGTTCTGGAGTGGAGACGCAGCGTGGGACGCCCCTCCGCCAGGTGGACTGACGACCTAAAGAATGTGGCCGGAAGCGGCTGGATGCGGAGAGCGGAGGACCGGGTGTGGTGGCGTTCGTTAGGGAAGGCCTATGTCCAGCAGTGGACGCTAAAATGCTGAGGTGATGATGATTGTAATTATTCAGTAATTAAAGAGGCTTCTTATCTCATTATTGTATTAATTTTATTATCATTATTGTATTAACAATAACCAAATTATGAGTTAAGTTATTTCTAAATGATGGCTGAATTTTACTTGATGGAAGAGCTTCGACCGAATACCTACTATACCTACTATACACCGCGCGAACTGGCCTGGCCAGGCAGATAAAACTGTCTATTGTTTATTCCAACCATAGTCTGACCGGTATAGGATATAGGTATAGGCACAGAACACGGAAAAAGCTCGCTACGCTCCCATAGTAATCTATGGGTATAGGAGACGAAAATAAAACGGGATATATAAAATAATTTGGTTGTGCTCAGAATTACCCGCTACCAAGTTAAGTACGCCAAATTTCGAGTTTATGTTTTATTTAACATACCTACGTACAATTTAAGAATATTATAAATGTTCGGGCACGAAAGCTTCCCTTGTTAGTATGTAAGTTATATTTTTGTGGAAGTGACCAACTAGCTGTGCCTAGCTATCTATTATAAGATATGTGTTGGTAATGTAAGAGATTTTTTTGTAAAATAATTTTACGCTGGGAAAATTCGTGACTCTCCTTACGTTTTGCCGTTTCTCGTTAGGACCCCTTAATACCCTGAGCCGCTTTATCCGGTGCCATTTCCTTGATAGCGTACCATGACTGACATGCAACTTAAGGTTTCGGACTACCTACAAGCCAGTTTTTTTTACTGGCCGTTTCCTTTATTTTGTAGGAGATACTTGCTGATTAACAGCGATTGAAATAATTTTCTTAGAACTGCTACTTCCGTCACAGATTAGATAGGTAATAGTATCCGCTTCAATCAATCCATATAATATTACTAGCTGACCCGTGCCCACTTCGTTAGGCGGTTAATATAGCATTTTTCGGGTTATTATATAGCCTATGACACTCACAAATAAAGTGGCTTTCTATTTTTAAAAGACTTTTCAAAAACGGCCATATCTTTTTACTGCGCTGAAAAAGTGTCTTGACAGACAGACAGACAGATTGACAACGATCCTCTAAGGGTTCCTTTTTTCCTTTTGAGGTACGGAACCCTAAAAAGGTATTTTTTTCATGAACCGGCCAGTTTATTCGTGGCCATCTTACTTATTACACCAAATTACTAACGCACTGGAAAACTCAAAGCTTATGGGATTATTATGTCTTATGAACGTAATATAAATTATAGGTACTCAGCTAGAAATAATATAAATATACTTACAATTTTTTTGCGTCCTCTGGTCGATGCCGAGATTTTTAGTCGTTCGAAATATTGAATCCATTAGGGAGGGGCAGCGTTATAGCTGTCAAATAAAACAAATAAATGGGAAATAATTCACTAGCGAAACAGGCAGCGTAGGGATAAAACAAATTGGGAACGAATGTCTTCTCACCCACATATTCCTTCTCTGTACTTTTTCTCACTCCCGGATTTATTACTGAGAATTATGTATTTATCAATACATAGTACAATATCCTTTGCACAATTTTATATGCATCTTGTCTATCTATTTCCCTTCCGGCCATATTCGCAACCACGTTTCGTAACCAGTTACCGTAGAATAAGTACTTGTCTTTGTTCGCAACTTGTTGCGAAAGAAGAATTTTGTTTCTTTATTCGCATTTAGTAATAGATTCCCCCAAAACTATCGTAAACCAGTTGTGGCAAAAGAATTTATTATATTTTTTCGTAACTTTCATTTCAGCATAGGAACTTTTTGGGGAGGATGCAACCCAAAATAGGTCTCCATGGGAAGTCTTAAATTTTATAAATCAGATTTATATTATAATATTTTTTCCCCTCACTAAAATCCTTGTGAGGGGAAAGGTGTGGGCAAGTGAAAATAATTAGTTGATGGGTGGTAGAAGGTAATTGGTTGTGGACTAAGAAATGTCATTTCTCTGTCGTAATCATGTAAATAAATATATTGTATTTAAATATATGTTTATTACGAAAAGTTGAATGATCTTAAGAAAAGTTAAGCAAAATGGTCAAAAGATGGCGCTGTTAAAACTATACTTACCGACATCTTGGCTTTTGAGCAGCCGCTAAGTAATGCACTGCATACACAATGCATTATAATAATATGATATGCACGTTGCCTTCGCCCATTTACATAAAGTAGGTATAATTTAAACGAATGCAGGTGTTTTTATTTTCACGCGTTAAGGGTTGAACCCCACTTTGCTTACAAAGGCGTTTGTCATCGAGAAGTGTCAAAGTGCGCGATCAGCATGTCACCCTTTTAGCGTCCACTTCTGGACATAGGCCTTCCCCAACGAACGCCACGACATCCGGTCCTCCGCTCTCTACATCCAGCCGCTTCCTTCCTTCCTTAAGTGCGCGATCGCATCGACTTAGTAAAGGCCGGGTTAAACCGAATGCGAATGCGGTGCAGCGCAGAGCGTTGCAGCGCAGCGCGTTGCGTAGCACGTCACACCGGCCAGTTGTCGCGACATGCTGTGCCGCAACGCATTCGCCGCACACGGTGTGAAGTCAACTAGTAGAGCCATACGATTACAACACAGCGCGCGCGCGACGTTGCCAGACCGCGCGCTGCTGTCGCGCGATGTTGCCAGACCGCGCGCGCTCGGATTGTCTCTGCGTGGCTTGACGCACGGATACGCGCGTAGCTGCGCAGCGCTGTGCAGCATCGTGCGTTGGTGTGTCCTCTCACATAATATTTCATACATTTACAACGTCATAAGCCGTGCTGCGCTGTGCTGTGCTGCGCCGTGCTGCATTCGGTTTGACTAGGCCTTAAGTGTTATGTCGGTGACGCGGTGCGGTGCCCGAATCAGTGAGGGGCGGCGCGGGCGGGCGCTTAGCGAAAATGGGCGATTGCAAACGTAGCTCAACCCTAATTCAGTCAGCCCGTAAGTTGTTATTGTATTCGAAGTACAGAAAATATACAACAATACCTTGATCCAACAAAGCTAAAGTTATCTAGGGCATTTTCTGAATGGAATCCGGCACAACACAATGTACCTATTGAATACAAAAATACTTATCGCAGAGTCGACTAAATGTCTCTGTTAGAGAATCTGTTAGAGTTCTATTTGTGACCTTTTTAAATCGGCTACTTTATTGATAGCTAAATGTAGATTTTTGTGTTGTATAGATATCTCATTTAAAGCTTGTTGTTGGACCTTGTTGCAAACTAAAGCGGCAAGCGGAGCGTGGGACGCCCCCTTGCCAGATGGACCGATGACATGAAATAGTTGTTCGGAAGCGGCTGGATGGTGAGGTGGAGCCCCTGGCGGGTGTGGTGCCGCACTTTAGGGAAAGCCTCTGACGTATAGTATTACAGTAAGGTAGACAACTCCCGCCAGCTTAGGTACTGTTATAGTCTATTACATACCTATTTGTTTTGATACTGTAACAGGAATATCATTGTTTTTTCGATAGTTATTATAATGCAAACAGTGATTGGAAATTAAACTAACCACTGCAATGGACATTCATAAAAAAAGATAAGTTAATATTTTTAAACAAGCTTTTTATTAAAATGCACATTTTACGGAGTTCTAATCACCAATTTCTGGCTTCATCATCAGACCTTGATCACCATCTGACAGTAAACTACTCATTGACACCAATCTAACGAGCCCAAATACGGCGAGACTATCTTGTTTCGTTGCGGACTTCCTGTGGCCAACTTCCGGCTCAACAGATCAGCTCAGTGACACGATAATATCGTATTGTCATCCGACTTACTGACGTGTGTGAAACTGCTCAATTTAACATTGGGAAGTGGGTCAAAATTCACTTGCAAGACGTGACCCACATACATACATACATACTAACAGGCAAGTTAAATAATAGCTTGTAAAAAGATTAGTGCGAGCGCTAACAACCCTAACAATAACCTTGCGAGTTCCTATTACTTTCTTTAACGCTGTATGATGAGCCTAATTATGATTTTTGGTTTGATTCCTTCACAAATATCAAATTTAAACTCAGAAGACCCCTCTAAAACTCCCATCGGTAGACATGAAGCGCTCTATCAGCTCTCAGTATGTGGTATACGCTGAACTGCATGCACTTTCTTACAAATGTGAGAAATTGGGAGTTTATCTAGTTTGTACGAGTAGCAAGCCCCGAAAGCTATACGAATAGTTGTACTAAAAGCTAAAGTTGTTGGCAATTAGCGAAAGTTGGCAAAGTGGGCATAAACCTTGAAGATTAATATATATTAAAGTTTTACGTTTTAATTTATTATCGTGATAGACTATAAACTTCATCTTAATCTTCAATTATGTTAGATTCTAAACCTTTCATTTACTCTGAGGTTGACTGGAATACATTCCAAAATTTGAATAAGACCGCTATTGCACACATTGTATTATTTTATTGTTAGTGTTAATTTAATTACATTATGCGTTGATATATTTAGGTATAAGTTTAATCGACAGGCCGATATTAGCACGATTCCTACTAAGATCACAAACCCCTTTGTTTGTATAGACGACACTTCTGCCCATGCCGTGGATTTAGGCCCTATTTAGGATTTAGTTTTGTAATTGCAGCTGATTACAAAACTCGGTTACAAACACGGCCGAAGCCAGCTACAAATTGTAGCTGGTTACAAAACTCGGTTACAAACACGGCCAGAGCCAGCTACAAATTGTAGCTGGTTACAAAACTCGGTTACAAACACGGCCAGAGCCAGCTACAAATTGTAGCTGGTTACAAAACTCGGTTACAAACACAGGCAGAGCCAGCTACAAATTGTAGCGGGTTACAAAACTCGGTTACAAACACGGCCAGAGCCACCTACAAATTGTAGCTGGTTTACAAAAGTCAGTTACAAACACGGCCAGAGCCAGCTACAAATTGTAGCTGGTTACAAACGTCTGTTACAAACACGGCCGGAGCCAGCTACAAATTGTAGCTGGTTTACAAAAGTCGGTTACAAACACGGCCAGAGCCAGCTACAAATTGTAGTTGGTTACAAACGTCTGTTACAAATACGGCCGGAGCCAGCTACAAATTGTAGCTGGTTTACAAAAATCGGTTACAAACACGGCCGGAGCCTGGATTTATCACGACATCTAAACTAAGTAGTTTACATTGATAGTTATTGAAAGCAAATTACCTGTTATATTTCTCCCTCTTCGGCCTGAATGTAGGCTGGCCTCCCTCTCGCATCGACGTCACTGTAAGATTTATACAGTCGCCTATATAGGAGTGCGTGACGCTAGCTGGCACACGTCCAAAATATTTTTGCCAAATTTCGCTAGAACCTCTCGGCGAAATAAATCCAGTCGAAGGCCATTCGTTGATTTGTATATCAATGATCCCATCGTTTTGTACACAATGTATAAATTATTGCCCTTTTTTGTAGGGACTGAGTGAAACATGACCAGAGCGACGTATTGTATTTTAGTAGAAGCAAAAGAGAATGTCAAAAAGGTTTTAAATGTTGTATTTGTGTTATGTACCCATAAGTACCTACCTCTGTATCTACATGTATTGCGGTATATGTATATCACACAAAAATTTTATGTAGAAAGCTTTTGTACTTAATCAGCTGGCAATGGAAGTTGCTGAGCGTTTTTGGACTTTGTTACATTGTAAGAGGATTAAAATGTAATGTCGGTTATAATTGTAGTAGGTAGGTATAAAGGGTAAACTGCGCGTAACGTTACGTAGCGCGGGTACACTCGTTTAAAAATATAAGCGTAACACAAACTGGGTAATTTTAACTTCTGCAATTACATGAAGTTTTAAATTTGTACAGTAGGTTTATGTATTAATAAAAAATGTTTCGTTTCCGCGTCCAGCTAAGTAAATAGCATGCATTGGGGTCGAGTTGTAGATTAGTTTCATTTTTATGGATATTTATTGGTTTTGCTTACCAAAAACTCGATGAATAATAGTTTATCAAAACTAACTGCATTTGTCAGAGTCTGAGATTTATTTGGTCACATTTTTGAATAATAAACTGACTGAATCTCTGCATGCTCTGTCTTGTTTGCAATTTTGCCTAGAGGTTCCTCAAATGGCTGTTTCTTTGATCAAAATTTAATAGTATAACATTCAGGGCTTCTTTCACCACTTCCTGATATTGTTACAGATAGTAATCTTAGTGATAAACTAATCTATCAGATATATCTGTGTGATAGACTATATAAAATATATAAGATATAGGCAATCAGATACCTGTGAAACCAAAAAAAACAGGCTATCTGTCAGATAACCTGCAGATAGGGTATCTGGGACTTTATCAGCAAGCGGTGTAAGAGGCCCTTAACATTGTAACATACAATTAAGTACCTGTGGTACCGGTTACAGAAGAAATTACTAGATACTGATCAACCTTTTGAGTGGTGACCAAAAGAAAATTTTTTTCAATAAACAAATTGAAACGAACGACTAGTAACGATATTATACTGTGAGTAACATAGAAAAGAAAGGAATTAGCATTGACAAAGTTTTCACGCCTGAATAATTTTGAAAGAACATCATGTACCTAAAGATGAACCATGAAAATAAAAAGTGAAAGAACGACGAATAAAAAATTTGAAATTCCAAAATAGAATTTATGCTCACCAACCAAGTTGTTCGATCATTTCTCTAGACTTTCGGGTACAGCCCCCTGAGGGTGAAGTAATTTCACATAAAATTGTATGTCACCGAAGGCGGATCACATCAACACGCGGGGGAATCTTCGGTAAAGGTCAAGGATATTATTCCAGTAAATCACCATACCATCATAAATAATCGACCAATGGAAAAACTAAAAATGTCTGAAGTATTATGCAATGTTAATGCTAGATTTTCCTTCTTCACTTAATCTATGTTAATCATTCGCAGAATTTCATTTGGCCGATGGAATTGAGTTTAACATATAAAGCATAGTATCTTCTACTATGTGTAAAGTCTACGCATAAAAGCCAGTTTTGTTAACATCGCATACCTATGTGGTGGATCTTTTTCTGGGCGGAGCGTAAAAAAAGTATATTTTAAAGATGTCACGGATCTGAATCGAAAATCCCATAGGTTATGTTTAACTTATTTTTAGATATTTTTGAAATAATAGTTATTTAATTTAAAATACTTTGTTATAGGGCTTGGTCGAACTCGCGGACAACAACTCCGCGTCAGTTTAAATTTCAGGTAAGTGAAATATTATATTGACTGTCAGTGTAACTAAAAGAGTATAAAACTTGTAAGTACCTACGTATCTCTGCACGATCACAACTTATTAACTTAATATCATCTTTAACAATTAAAAAGTAAATAACTAAATATGATAGATAGATCTTTTTCTGGGCGGAGCGTATCTTAGCGCACAGCGAACTTTGCGAATGCGAAAAACAATTAGGGGCCTTCCATAAACTACGTGGTCCGCTTAAGGTGGGAAGGTTAAAAGTTTTCTCTAGAGTAGCCCACGTAGGTGGGAGGAAGGGTGTCAAGGCACAGAAGAAATATTAGTACTAATCCAGAGCTAAGATACCTAGTTTTATTATTTGATTTCCAGTAGGTAGGAATATGAGTGATTAAAAAGCCAAATAAATGCAGATATTTTTTGAGAAATCTGGGCATAGAACAAGGTGACACTTCTCTGTGGGAAGGGGGGTGAAGCCAATGGCCACAACGGTATGCTGCATGGGGGGAGAACGGGGAGGGGCCACTTAGTTTATGGAAGCTCCCTGGGTTGTAAAAAATACATATCTAGAAAACGGAGTGTTTTGTCTTCAAACAAAGTATAGGTGAAAATTCTTCATACAAAATAAAACTCATCAGACAGAAAGAGATGTTTTAAAGCTAGTTTCTTACGCCGCTTTTTCTTTACACCCATATGTACTACTTCCGAAGTGATAACTGGATGAAAATAAATAAAGAAATGAAGGTCGAACTATACATTATAATTAAAGCGTAACACACACTGAGCGGCGGCGTCGCGAAAGCGTTGCGGTGTTTTTCTGTAATGTTCGAAATAGTATGAAGCCCTTTACATCAAAGCGGCGCGGCGGCGGTGCGGCGCGTTCTTCATTCATACCGCCCGCCGCCGCGCCGCCGCCGCTAAGCGGTATTCCTGTCTGAAGGGCTCCGCTTTTTATTCGCTTTTCGCATATTCGCCGCCGCAACGCTTTCGCAATGCCGCCGCGCTGTGTGTATTACGCTTAAGAAGTAAAGAAATCCGTGGTTTCCGAACATCATTAAAATCAACGATTATCAGACATTTGGTTTTACAAAATATAATTTACGATTTAGTTGATTCTTCCTCGCTCACAGAATATATAAAATGCCTCGGTGCACGATTACCGCATTGCTCCGGGTGGCTCTCATGAGAACGAATTATACTAATACGTTCTGACAATGTCAACTCACAGTATATATAGGTATAACAGATTCAACTTTAACACAAACCACAGATTGGTGCGGACGACAGCACGTAGGTAGAAACAAAACCAGCACAAACGGTCTCTCGTATATGCACAGTTTTTATGAAACAAATGATTTTTAAAAACTTTTATTTAAATGAAATGTTATAATTTGTTAATTATTATGCTACTAAATCATTATTGTTGCAAATTAATGATCTTTCCGTTAAGCTCGCCTGAAATTCCCCAAGTTGGGCGCGGGCCAAACAACCCAACAACTTTATTAACACGTAAATATATGACACCCATACATCACCCACCACGCTTGCTGTAACTCAACTTGGTGGACTCAGCGAACTTTAATATTTCGCTGGGTGGACTGCAGAAAGTCAGAATGAAAACTATTTAAATATGTAAGTATATAAGTACTCACATAAAATGATAATCCTAACTAATAACACCTAAATTAAGTACCTAAATAAATGTTACATAAATGTAAAATAGTATAGTCGTTGGAAATTATTCACTCCTAATTATGTATAGAACGTCGTTCAAAAGTTACGAGATTTATACCAAAGAGATTTTATATCTGCCACTCCGTGACTGTACACAGTGACAGTATCTAAAAAGCGCAGTAGGTGAATTTCTCAAGTTGGCGAAACGCGCAGTTCGCGAAATGAGCTAGTTGGTAGAGGACTCCTACTCCCTCTTGTAGAAATTAGGCAAAGGATTTTGTACGTGTACTTACTTGGACATACATGGAATAGGTTTCATTAATCATTTGAGTAATTATACTTTCGAATTCGGAATTGCAATAAAGGTCAGGCAGGACAATTCACAAATATAACAAGCAGACCAATACAAACTTGTACAAAGTTGTATGTTCCAAGTGGGAATAAATGAAGCCTTAGCGCTCGAGTCCAATGCCAGAGACCGACACTAATCAGATGACTAAAGGTGTCTGAAAGCATGCGAAATGATAAAATCAATAGGTCAGGCGCCTGCAAGACTAATGAGCATCCGGTAAACCTGCTTCCCGCTAATTCTAGGCCCAGCGTACACCCGATACCAGCTACAATATAAATATTGTAATATTTAAAGTAGAAATTGGAATGCAGATCGCTGATTTTGCAACTGCACCGCGTCTTGGAAAATCGTGTGACGCTTTTGTGACGTTAAATTATAAAAATAGATAAAAAGTCGTGGGGTACGTGGTGGTAGAGGAAAGGGTTTGGGGCTGGGCTACGTAGATTTTATTCATAGGTATGATGTCAAATTAATTAATTATTATTATAAATTGTATTTACATGAACATTACATTTTAAACTAACTACAACCTAAACTAACCTGACCTATATTAGAAATAGGTTAATTATTTATTTATTCAGCTTCATTCTGGGAATAGAACAAGGTGAAACTCCTTGTAGGGAAAGGAGGTGAAGCCAATGGCCGCGGTAGGAATGGGAGCAGTGTTTACGAAAAAGATTACGAAAAAATTTCCGGGGCGAACTTATAAAAAACATTTTAGAGACAATAATTCCACCCTATCAAAAAAACCGCAAATTTTGTTAGAGTCACGCGTGTCCGTCTGTCCCCCCCTGCCAGCAAAACGGTTGCTTCTGGATATGTGAAAAAATTCACGGTAGTAGCATAGGTTTTTAACGAAGTTAAAAGGAAAACCTATCAGTTAAGTATTTATCTTTAACTATTAGTTTTCGAGTAATAGTCAACCAACTTTTAAAAGTCAAATAATAAACTAAGGTCAGGGAACTGCGTAAAGTGGGAATGATTTTTTTTCTCGTGAATCCCATGGGTATTGTTGGATAGGTCTTTCAAAAATATTGGGGGTATGTGAAAACTATTTTTCGATTCAGGGATTCGTTTGCGAAATAATAAGCTTTAAATTGCTAATTTTTGTCACTTTAGTACATGTCGGTTACGGCATGGTTAAAGGGCTCGCGAGGTCTACTGTTCTCACAGAACCACTAGTGTAACTGTGGTTAGACTTTCATATTTACTCGAAGGCAATAATCATGTCGCCAATGGCCGATGCTAAAAGTATCAAGTGTGTCGAGGGATTTATACTGGCACCAACGCTACCTTGAACGAAGGTAAAAATGAGTTGGTGGCGCCGGCGGCGGCGGCGGGCGGCCCTATCACGCTCATTAATAATGTATTGATATGTCAATTTGGCGGTGCCAATTTGGGAGGAAAATTTAACTATAGATGTTATTCTCTTCGCTATTCAAATAACACTTGCGTACATACGTCAAGTTGGTCCTGTCTGAGTGTTATGTTTGTGAATTATTCAGTTTTGAATCAAGGCTCTTGATTTAGTAGTTCCTGGTATGTCAGAATACACGAAAATTTATTTAAATAAAAATACCTTTATTGTCTAATTTCGACATTCCCCGCTCGTATATTTGCGCTAAAAGTCCGCACCCATTTAAGGCCTTTAGGATGGAGTTTAATCCCTAGGATTATATCCATTTTCAGTTTGTTATTTTAAGCAAGATTAAAAATAAATCGCTGTACTTGCCTCAACAAATAATTGAAACCAAAGTTAATAAAAACAAAAACCGACCTACCTTTCTATATAGGAAACCTGATCTCCGCTCACGATGGCTGGGTACCTACTTACCGCCAAAGTGCGATCCAATGAATGAAGAATATTTGAATTTCATTACCTACCACACTGAAAACCCGTTATTCCATTATGCAACACCTTAGTATAAAATAAAGTTTGCTATTTATGGGCTGGGCACATCGCTCGTAGAACTAACGGCTGTTGGGGCAGAAAGGTTCTCGAGTGGCGACCACGTATCGGAAGACGCAGCGTAGGCCTCCCACAAGGTGGACCGACGATCTGGTGAAGGTCGCGGGACCCGGCTGGATGAGGTTAGCGCAGGACCGGTCGTCGTGGAGATCCTTGGGGGAGGCCTTTGTCCAGCAGTGGACGTCTACAGGCTGATATGATTTATGTACACACGTTTAGAGTTTGGTAATAAGCAAATTATGGCAAAGAAGCCGGGAATAGCAAAAAATATTGTAAATGCTCAAAAATACTGCCGCAGCATACATATATATCGAAATGAAAGAAAATTAAAATGGTCCATGTGTTCCGAAATTCAATACCTAAGTACCTACATTTTGTTCCCTCAGGCCCGTTTGGTTCAACTGTCAAATCTTTTTGAAATTTAAAATCATGCAGTCGTCCGCAGTGGCATGGTGTGCGATTTATGGAGAGCAATAACTCGAAAACTCCCCATTATAATTTGGACGGAAAAATACCTAACACCCTCATCGCGGGACGAATAATTTTTTTGGCGAATTTATTTTCGTATTTCGCCGAGGAAATGTTGAAAGCTGAGTGAATACCTACTTACGTTGCAATGATTAGATATTTTAATGTTAAGCTCAGCTCAGCAGGTACAAAAAATCCCGGGTTTAACTTCGTACGCTACCCAACCTCACAAAATGGACGTTGATAGGGTCACAGGCTGACGATTGGCCTTGTTTAGTTTCTCGCAAGTTTCAAGTAATTCATTACAGGTTCGTTTTAAATCTCTTTTACCCTAATAAAAAATTTTGATTGTCTTGTCTTCTTAACCCACGCTCAATATCTCCTTTAATCTCGCCGACCCTCACACCATTCCTATTATTGAAACTGCAACTTGTAAGCCAGGATTCACAGACGCATAGTGAACGCAAACATAGTCTCACCTACCACTCGATTATTACCGAAATTGGCATTGATCGTCGTCCTATACATAGAGATTTCGGTAATTTATGTATGAGGGTAATGAGAGACAATTGTGAAAAGCGAGAATTCTCTTCAGCAAAGATCGAACCTCTTACAAAATGGTGCAAAACAGGGTCCGGGCCCCTTACGTGCTGTGAATTGAAAGCGGTCCACGCAAACCGAGAAGCGGACAAAAATAGTTTAAAAGAGGTCGAATCGTGCCTTGTCTATTTACAGCTATAAGGCCCGTTAATTACCCCGCTCGGCGTGTGATCCCCCCAACCACCCCCGTCCCTTTGTTGTCGTTTACTTGCCGCCCATCTGCCTCAATAGCACGTTACTCTCCCTACGTAGTTGTTACGCTTGGCTTGTTTTGCACTTATGGAAAGTCACATTTGTTAACGGCCTATATGCATTTTTGAGATTGGAATTTTTCAGATTAGACGTTTTTCAACATTTTTCATATTGGACATAATACAGTATAAATCTTTATTAAGTCCACTGTTGGACCAGCAAGACTGCCCTCAAAACAATGGGCGGTATATGTATGTCCCTTTGGCCAGCGCGGGATGTTAATCTCCGAATATGCCGTTTAATCGATTGTTCTGCTGCTATCCTTCTACTGCAATCAATTCTTGACTCCTCCTATTTAAAAAGAATATAATTAAAGTACACACGGTATAATATAACAGTTTTATATCAACATAAAAATATGTAGGTAAGTAATGTTATTTAGTAGCATGAGAAGATGCGCTACTTATAGGTACTACGAGTATAATATAACAAAACTATAGGCAATAGGTATATAGGTTGTGTATTTACATCTACATACTTTATTACTTACGGTTCTTATTTTATTTCTGTCGCATAGTACTTAAAAAATCCTTCTAAGTATAAAAATAAACCTAAAAAGCTCAGTTCAGAGGAGTACCTAATTAGACAAATTTATTTCAGCACAGTGAAAGATTTAGATGACTGAAATTAAAATACAGCATAAAATTATGTAAATTGAAAGTTTCTCACTGACAAGGGAAGCTTTCGGACCCGAACTTTCGGGAATGGACGAAGCTTGGTAGGAACGTACAGCAGATAATTCTGAGCACAGCCGCTATTTAAATAAATTCTGAATGTTTGTCTGTCTGGATATTATACACAACGGGAACTTCCCCTGTAAGGGGAACATTGGTATAGCTCGCCACCGCAGAGGAACTTTGTCAAAGCAATAATACTGAAACCTACCATCCAGGTAATTCCGGAGGAAACTCGACGGGCGCATATCGCTCGGGAATGTTTGACTTGTTCGCTCACCTTAAGGTCCTTCCCATTTCCACAGATTTTCACTTTGGTACCTAGGAAACGGCACACGTCACCGTTTGTGTACATGTACACAGTGTACTTTTAATGCAATAAAATATTTTGCCTTCGACATTGAAAATAGTGTGTAGAGCACAGAGCACAGAACGCGCACGCGCGGGCATAGGACATCGCGGCGGGCGACGGCGTTTCCAACTCTTTGGTGTACAGTGTTTTTCTAACTTTTATTCCAGTTTTTTGATTATAGCTCTAGAAAACTACTGCGTTCTCACTGCGGACTAGGAAAGCGTTTTTAAATGTCACAATGCTTCTAAACTCATAATTATTATACGTTTGCATAGTTTATCCCTACATCATCTACTCGTAAATCGCTAACGGGACCATGTAGATGTGGTCGAGACCAAGGTTCTAGTTAGAACCGAAACCATCTGCATCACACACGCGACATAAAAACAGGCAAGATTTCAATTTGTCCAAATAACGTCTAGATTCTAGGAGTACTTATCCTTTGAAGCGATTTCCTTCAGACTATCTTCTTAACGACTGGTTTGAACGTAAATGACAGTACATTTAGCGGTTGTTGTGCTTGGCAATGCGAATGAGAGCCAGTAACTATTCAAGGAACGCAGACGGTGCTGGTAGTTATCTACCTTGGTTTCACATTGTTTCGGCTCCATTTAATATAATATTGCGTTCAGTCATTGTGTGGTAGCAGCATTATAACAGTTGCTGCTATCGTAGGCAATTCAAAAATTAACTTAGAAGTTACCAATTTACTTCAAAGAATTCAGCCGCATATATTCGTACCTTCTGATTATATACTTATCTTTATATGCGTTTTGTTTATTTATTATAACTCAACTGTACAATATACTGTATCTTACAGTTTAATGTACAGTTAAATATTACCCCACCCTCATTAGGTTAGGAAAGGCAGTAGACGAGACAGGAGTAAACCATGATAACCTGTTCAGTGGTAGCGTTCCGCTTGCAAATCAAATATCAAACAACTCCGCTCCAATCTAAAGAGTAACGGTTAAAAGTTTACCAACGATTCCTGTCGGCGTATATTGGCAGATACGCAGTGAGGATCATAGCGGGGGGTCCAATCTATAAGACTTATTATATTGTACTTCATTTCTCACCACAATGAACGTAAGCCAATTTGATGAGACTATATTCCCAGAACTACGTCTTTGGGACCTGTTCTTCTAGTAACAAAATCTCATTTGTTCAAAGTCTTCTGACGCTATGGACATTTAGAACATTATATATATGCGGCAATGGTGTCGGGGATAATACGCGCCCTATAGTATCGCAAGGTCCAAAGTTAGATCCTTGCCTAGGCTCTGTACCAATGGGTTTTTCTCGAAACTTATGCACATTTACTGACTGCACTCAAACGGTGAAGGTAAACATCGTGAGGAAACCTGCATACGCCGAATAACAAATTCTTAGAGGCATGTGAAGTCCATCAAACCGCATTGAGCTAGCGTGGTGGACTATACGCCCTCGTTGAGAGGGTAGGCCTGAGCTCCTGCCACAGCGGGGGGGCATGTTGATAGGCTCTTGATTTCATTTGAATTATTTGCATGCTTTTGTAAAGACCGAATTAGGCCGACATAGTTTCAGTCTATTCATACGCAAATAAGTACTTGCCTATTATTTAATCTATGTTCTATACTATATTTTGTATAGTAATCGCAGCTTACTAATGTTACAGCAACCCTGACTACGTGCCTGTACCTTAGACAAGTTAGACCCGCGGCAATAGCACGCATGAGATAACGTTAAACGCGAGTTACCCGCAGCGTTAATAAACATTTGTTTTACTAAATGCGCGCTTTACGCCGCAAATCTCTTAAGCTGTTTGCGTTTAACATTTAGGGGAAATAAAAACATATTTATTGTTTTTGTGGAACTCATTATCGGTGCTACGATCATATACCTACACACGTGTATAAGAGTTAACGGCACGAATGGTATGGACGAAGTAAACGGCTATAGGTATCTTTTAAGGGTTGATGATCATTATGGGTATAGGTCAGCGAACTTCCATATTATGTATAGAAGCATTACTTCATACTTTATTTGAAATTGTGAGATTCGAATAAAAACAAATGCAATTATGATATGCTAGTCCGAAGTAACAAAGCGTGTAAGATGATTATAGACCATATCGCTATGCGACAAAGTATACATTTGCTTGTATTGAATTCTACATAATATATTTACATGTCTAATACTATAATACTCAAATCCCCTACAAAGAGTCCGCCGCGGCGAATCTTTTGGTGTCATCATTTTTAGGGCTTAGTAGTATTTCTATTCATATTAAAGTACGCTGGTATAGGTACTATATTTATGTACATAGAATAGCGAATTTGGATTCTACGGGTAGATTTATTTTTATATTACCTATTGTAGTATTTGTTGACTAATAAATAAATATTTTATTATATATTATTCAGCTCATACATGCATTAAGTATGTTTATAAAAATACAATATTTATACAAGGTTTAATTTTTGCCACTAATAGGTACTAATTCATTTATTATCCAAATGGCCCAAAGGTTGTCTGGTAGAGAAAGCCATTGGCATTTATTTTAACTTTTGTACAAAATAACATGATAACGTAGCAATAGAAATCAGGGTTAAAGATTGACAGAGACTAACATTATTTTTCTCGGAAGTTTTCGACTTTCTGTATTCTGCTTTTAATTTTCACAAACAACGCTACGTACATATAAGAGTTTCTCCCCCATATTATTTATTTGTAACGAGCCGGAACACAAAAAGGTCACGTCTGAAAAGTTTCGTTTTCTTAGACAGTTAGTTAGAGGGGGGAAAACGGGATATTTCTTTCTGTCCCTGGATGCAACACAATAATCCAATTACGTTGGAACGACAGTTTCCCCAGTCGCCCCGCGCTGGCCACCCGCCGGCGACCAGTCCGATCTTTGATCAAGGTTAATGGCTCGCATAGAAAAAGTTCCATTAGCCGCAAAGCGATAAGAAACAGAATCAGCGATATATTACGTAAATACACAGCCTAAATAACACAACTCCTGGGGGTGACTGTAGCAGCAATCAATAGACACAAAATAATTAAAATTTCAGCCGATAATCTGTTACATTTTCTTATAAATAAAAAGGATTAATACCTAATACGAAAGCGGACACGTCATAAATGCCCAATGAGAGAACACTAGTTTATTCCCTCGTGAGGCATTTATCCAGCAGTGGACGCTGATACGCTCTTAATGGCGCATTGAGCTAAAATTATCGGAAAAAAAATCAGAGGACTGTAAGCAAACATTAACAGCAATCGTAACCGATTACAGTTCTCATGTGACCCATTAATTCCATTTATAATTTAACTTAACCATAGTTGCGTAGTTCGCGAATAACACGATGGTTTAGTAAATACTTAGCCGACCGTGGGCATAAGCGACTTAGAAGATTTATGTAGGTATTTGTCGGCGTAGATGGTGCAACAGAGGGGCTACGAATACATACTGAATACAACACGAATACATACCTACATACCCGTACCTATCTACTTGAAATTTTAGATCTAAACTATCCTACTAACATTACAAAGGCGAAAGTTGGTAAGGATGTTTGTTACTCTTTCATTCTGTAACGGCTGAACGGATTTTGATGAAACTTGGTACAATGACAGCTTATATCCTGGAATATTATATAGGCTACGTTTTACCGCGGTAACTGTTCCCGGGGGAAAAACTTATTCCTCGCGGACAAACCCGCAGGCAATCTGAACTAATGAACTCTTAACGTTTGAATATTATTTATTGATATTAATACGAGTACCTAGGTCTGTAATGTTTAGATTTTTGACACTAGATCTTTTATTAGAATACATATTTGACCATTTAATTATATTGGGTCACTTACAGATAAAAAAACTTATTTTATTTGTTACAGTTATATTATGACGATCCCTTTTACATAATATAACAATACAATTATGCATTTCGATTTAGAAATGGTGGAAATGACCCTGTATAAGTGAGTACCTTTTTAGACATTCATAAGCCCAAACTTTTAAAAAACATTATTAATTTAACCCCATTTATAGTTCACAGGTATGTATCCGTCTTCAATCAAATAACTTTTGGACTTTTGTCTCTATCGCAATAAGTATAATTCTATCAACGGAACACGATAAAACCTTTCATTCAACAAGACCCCAAACCGTTTGGGCATCGCCACTTCAATGCTATATAGGGGCTGTGACGACTCAAGGAGAGACACTCAGAGAAACCGCGACCACTATACCTATATATCCAATTCACTTATTCAACTCACTTAGGTACATCCAAAAGAGATTTTCTCCATTTTGTCCCAGCGGACGAGCAGGGAAACCTTTTATCTAAACATCCTCTTGTAGGCTGTTGCAATTTGTTGTAGTAATTTCCTTCGGGAAGTTCATTCCTTAGCAACAGACGTCTGGGCAGGCGCCCTCATAAATGGATCGTAGTTCCTCCCACCCTCCGCCCCCCGCTGAACTCAAATAATATCTTAAATAAATGAACAAACGGCTCATCAACATTGAAGGCCTATAATCTGTTCCCATTTATACATGTAATCATATTGATTAGGTACTGTCTGACTGCTCTACCAACTCACAACTTAAACCGCTGGGTCTTAATTCCTACCTATCGCTGTAGGGGATTTTTGTTTGTGAGCAAAGCAAATACAGCAAAACATATAGTACTTACAGTACATTAAAACACAGACTATTATCATTGACATTTAATTAACTTTGTTTAAAATATAAAATATTTTGAATCAACATGAAAGTTCACGAATGAAATTATAATTTCGTCCTTTAAGTTAATATAACTCAAAGCAAACGTAGGTGGGAGGTATCGTTTGTGAACGTTGCAGACAATAAAATAGAAATTCAGATTTTAATCAAAGTAAATTTAATGCAAATTGGAGTGAGCGTTCAACTCGTTTCCCTGTAAATTTGGTCATCAAAGCACAAACGCCGGGCACCTTATGGCGTTTGTAGCCAAAATTAGCCAAACGGTGGATATTTTTGTTCCAAACAGTAAAAGTGTAGCCCGAAGCGGCGATGTCGCGCCGCGCCCCGCTAATACCCTGGGGCACTTAGCCCAAAGTCCCTTAAGAAGTTTTTACGTCCCCTGAACTTGTTTCATCAAAAATTGCCTTTTTATCTTTTCAACAGACCTCGCTCGAACAGTTTTGTACAAAACGATAATAAAGGCGCCTATTGGCTTGTTTATGTTTGTCAAAAAGACAAGCGTGTAAACTTAACGGATTAAGTCGGAAACAGACTTAGTACTTTTATGTGAGAGTACTTAACAAAACATTTCAACAAGATTTAAGTACCTACGTACTGTACTCTTGCTCTAACATGAGAGAAGAAAACAAAGACTTTTGGAATAACTTCGTGCTGGCGTGCGCAAAACGAACTGCCGAAAGTTTCGCAAAAAGTTTTACATTTCTCGTACCTACGAGGCACCTAATGTAGAGAATAAGATTAAATTTAAACAGAAAGAGCACCAAACATGACACTTTATTTTTGTCATATTTTGTTCTAGACAACCTAATAGCAATATCATTCTGCGTTCTTGGGTACCTATTTAGGGGATTATCACCTCGATTTCATCCGGATAAGCGGTCGAGTTTTGCAAGTTTAATTTTCGGAAGTGAGTTATTCAAAGGAGTGAAACTGTGAAGATGAGCGAAGTATAGGCAAATTGCTTTTTAGACTAAATGATCATAACCGATTTGTGGTAGTATTTTTTTATTAAATAAGTAGTTAAGGTACCTATATGTTGTAAATGATTTTAATCCCGCTAAACGGGTTTTCTAACTAAACAACCCGTACGCACGTAAAAATATCACATCGGCATACTTATGACGGTAACTGTATACACAATAGTAGCTCATCATCAGTAAATTGAATTTCGATATCACATAAAGGTTGCCTGCAAAGGAACTTCGACACTTGGGCTCCGCGGCACCCCTCAGTGGTTCAGAATACTCTCAATAACGTGGATCAGCGGAGTGAGGCGTCCGACTGGGCGAACTCGATGGCCTTGGGCGAATATTGTTAGGCACAAGCCAAAAATATTCCTGAATTATCACAATCAAATACCCCGAGGGAGAATTTTGTTCTGATTATCAAGTTTTGTAAATATAATTATTTGCGTATGTGTGTAGGTAAGTACCATTTCCCATCCCTCGCGCTGGCAGCTTTCTTGCACAGAGGCTAAGCATAGCCATACAGCGCGGGAATGCTGCCGCGGGGGCAAAATTTACACTTATTTTAATCTTATTACTTCTTATTCAATTAATTTTATTAATTTTTTTTATATTAAATTTAATATTGTTACTATTATTTTTAAGACAAATTTTCAAATTAAATTCCTCCCGTAAATATCCCATCTTTAATTATGTACAAAAAAGGAAACCCTGACTGACTGATCTAAGATGAGATCACAGTTTGCAAACCTGAGATTTTACTTTAGAGATTACCCAAATACCACGAAAATCATTTTGATATTCCAACATAAATGTGACGTGGACCAAGTCACGAGCATGATCTACTTAGGATGTATAATAGTAACCTATAATTACTAGTTTGCAGAAGCAACGTCAGTAGTTATAATAGCGCGATAGAGAAGCTGAGGCCATAATGAAATTGTGGCAGCTTCGGCAAGTCTCATTGTTTGAACGTGGAACTCACATAAGTGGATATAAGGATGATTCTGTTATAGGCATCATATTCAAGCTGCGCGCGGCAAACGGTCCCTGAGGACCAGTGCCGTATTCAGGCCAAATGAGAAAGTGTGGAACCCTTTAAAGTGAAAGAAAATAATATAGTTCTACCATACGTACATACTAAGGCTTTCATAAACTTTATGGAGAGATTAATAATCGCGCTCTATTAATCAGAATGTTTATCTTGCAATATTAAATCATTTCTATGCAGCAAAGGCAAAAAAGTGGTGTCACCGTTACAGCGACAGAGCTATCTTTGTAATAGGTATATACAAGGTTTGGGGACACCCAGCTTCAATACTTCGCTGACTGCGCATCTGCCTGATTCACGACAAACGACGAAACCGTTACGTGACCTTGGTTACTTTTGCTCTCCAACTCTATCAATATTTTAGTCCAGTGGGAATTCAGTGGTATTATCGACCTTTGTTGATCCGCGCTGCAATGGGAGGTAATTTTAACTTTTTAGTTGACGAAAGAGGAGAGAAAACTGTACATTTTACATACAAAGGTAAATAAAAATAGCTCTTAGCTCGTATATTTTTTTTATAATTGGATACAGCTGGCTGCACATATCTAGTATTTCTAACGTCCAAAGCTCAAAGGTCCAGACGCTAAGGAAATATTTTTCTTTTCCCCTTTATTTTATTTTCCGGACATAATATTAAGTGTACCATTTATCTACTGTTCCAATCAAACTTATATTGTTTGCCTGAATATGTATTTGATGAATTGGTGCTCAATCACGCAACAGCGGTTGAACCGGATTTGGTGAAATTGGTACATTGATAGCTATATCCTGAATAACACAATATTAAGTGAATGATTACCTACGGTATTCCTTTTATTCTGGAAGCTTGACTGGTTTCATCTTTCTCTAACAGATTTAAAATGGTGAAGCTAGAGATTTCGCTGCCTTACTATGACCATCCGACCTACCTAACAATATAAAAATAACCTTTAGTATGTAAAATATCTAAATTTTACAAAACTCGTCGGAGCGGTTCGCTCCTTTCATATCCTACGTGCGATTCTTCCCAAGTGCATTTTCATCAATTTCCAGAAGGTTGCACTCATAATAGACATTCATATTCTTTTAACATTTTCTTTTAACTTTTGCTTCGAATGGTCTCGCCTAATCTGAAAACGCCTGTTCACTGAAATTACATGCAAAAATTTTAAATTGAGTCACATAACATACCGCATCTTTTGAAAAGCATCTGATGTGTGTGAATAACACATTTAATTTTGGTGCTAAATTTTTGAAGGATAATATTTACCTACTTTACAAACAGTCTAAAATAGTCCAAGGATAGATCAGGCTTGGGAGCCGCATGGGAGCGATATGCGCTAAGCACCGAGCTGGGCAGACGGGATGGTGATCTGATGATTTATGCACAGACGATACTGAGATGGCAAGATGCTTTATCATAAGTATTAGAGAAGCTTTGCTCATATATAAGTATTTACGAGGTTGCTGTGCGATTCAAATTTTAAAGAAGTATACTGAAAATATAGTCATTAAAAGAAGTCGAACAATAAAACAATAATTCAAGGAAAAAAATTAAGGCTCTGACTGCCTTCAAATATCAGGACACGCAAATAAAAATGTAATATTATTTTAATTAACCAATAAAAAAAATATTCATAATTTTTTTTTAAAAACGACTTCTTTGCAAAAAATTATGACTTTTGTACAACCGTCGACGACATAATGATCCCCAAATCTTTTTTCTACCCTTAAAGGTCAAATATTTATTTCCAATTGAAATGGGGCCATTAGCTTAACAAAAAAGAATCATTCAAATTCAGTTAAAATTAGTTCACAATCAGCGAAAATATCGCCTAACAAACAAACAAACAAAAAAATACAGTCGAATTGAGAACCTCCTCTATTTTGATGTCGTTAGAAAATGAAAAAGGCGAAAGTGGGTACCTAATACCAAGGTTACTTCAGTCTTCAGTTCAGCCTTATCTCACCTACCCACCTACCAAAATGTCAAACCTTTCAAAAACTTTTAACAGACTGACGTCACCTGTCACAACGGACTCGACCCGGGCCCAAACTTAGCTAGACAGGAGACTACAACTATAGGGATAAAATGTTTCATTTTGGATTGTAAATTTATAGATTTTGTTAAAAAATACATTGTTTTTACACATTGATGGTAAATTGTAACTGCCATCGCCTCCGCCCACACTGGTCGAAGTCGAAGTCATGGTCGAATTTCCTGATAAAAATTGTTATGAATTTCGTTGGTCTTATAAAAACTTACCTATAAAAATGACAGCGTTTTATCTGTTCGCATCTCGGCACTCCGTACTTTGGCAAGGAGCTTATCTCGCCAACTTTTGTCAGGATTATGGCGGTAACGACACATAACATCTAACGCAAAACTCCATCCAACATTTGTAATACGTGGTAATACGATGGGGCATTCATACCATATTTCTGTATTACTTGAACCTTTATCTAGATATAGCTTCGCAGCAGTTTCTTTCAAAAAGTAAGGTTTTTTTTACTTTAGAAACAACATTTGTTTCCATCTCTTATATTTTTTGTTTACAACCTGGTGAGATTTAAGAAGTTCAGACGTAGTAAAAAAAAGGACAAGTACGTTTCTCTTTTGAGGTACGGAACCCTAAAAATATAAATTAAGTTGGGAAAAAATCTTACGCTGTCATTTGCACTGACTTACTGAAGAGATAAAGTAATTTATAGTTTGAAAGGTTGGCTAGAGGTAATTAGAAGTAGTAGTCTGATCTTGCTTCTAAAGAGCTCTAGTGTAATTAAAGTCATAGGTACCAGATGCTCTTAAGGTATCAACGCACTTTTACATTTAAGCAAAATAAATTGTAGTGTTAAATATTTCCTAAACATAACTTTATACAATATTCTAATCCCACCTAAATAAATAAAAAATGATTTATGTAACAGACCATGACTAATTTATGCAAAATGTACAAAATTATCTGTCACCAATGGATTAAACATTATACACCACAGTACATCTGGCGGCCTTTGAATTGTTATTGTTGGTTGTCGGGTTTTTCATCTGCTAGGATGAAATAGACAATGCAAGGCAAGAATTTAAATTTCATTTAAATCTTTTTCTTCTTGACTTAATAAGCTGCTTCGTTATAGCTCTGCTGACGAAAAATCGGTAAAGCTCTGCCTAATTCTTAAATCCTTTTTAATTATGATTCTAATAGAGGTTAACATACTTATGATAAACGTAAAGGTGATCTAAGCAATTCGGTGATATTTTTACAAACCAACAACAACATTACAACAACAACATTTAACAACAACAACATTAACAATAACATTTACCTGACATTTAATATCTCTGGGTACATTATGTAAATACTGTAAGTTTGCTAACTTTTAATCGTTAGCGTTTCTTTACTTCTTAGGCGAAATGCCAACTGCATCTTTGATTTTGTGTGCCAAAAAATTCCTATTTACAATGGAAGCTTATATACGTACCTACATCTCAGAATTAGGGCAAGAGATAAACAAATTATTAGTGTAAAGTTATGTAAACTTATTTATAAGTATTAAAAATAAGCTTACGTAACTTTACTGTACCTTACTGTAGGTACTGTCATCGTACGTAATTAGCGATTTCTTTTTTTTTTCAAGTGAACCTATTTATAATAAATTCAATATATTTATGTTATTTCATGACGAACGAATGCACAACTATCTCTCAATGACTACCTATGTTTTTGTTATATAACTGAATCAACTTTCCAATTACACTTACCTCCTTGGCATGATCTGACTTCTTAAACATTGATTGAAGGTCACTATGTTCCTACAAGTAAGTACAACTTATTACGAAGTCAAAGTCAAAATATTTTATTGCATTTGAGTACAATGGGTACATTTATACACAGTGTTAGCTCTGAGAATAAGTGGTTCTTATTGTTTTTCTTTAAGTTGTATGTTTAATTCTCTGTATCTTCGCGATAAGTTGACGTATTCCGTTCTAGCCAGTAGTTTTTAAGTGTACAACCAGAGAGTTGTTAGTATACATAGAGCGCGCGTTAGCAAGTTTGAACTGTAAGCACGGGTTTGAACAGTCTCGAAATTTTCGGAGCGACGCTACTAGTCACAAAACGTCAGGAGCGCTGATTGTTGCTCGCGCCGGTGTTTATTAAGATTTTGAGTAATCATGGTGAAATGTGCAGTGCCAAGCTGTAAACACGATTCACGGAAACAAACGATCTAGAAAAAATCGATATTGAAGCGTCCATAGAACACCTGCTTACACTTGGCACAATGGACAATGAGCGATGCGCGCGCTCTATAGCTAGTATACTAACTCTATGTGTACAACGGACATTCCGCTATTAACATAAACAACATTATTTGTCAATTAGATTGAGTTAAAACGTTTTGAGTATCTATGTAGGTAGGTATTTATCAGAGCTGAAAGCTTTAATTGATTTATAAGCTGCTCTGTATGTGATACTGCCTATTTTATAATAGTTATTTTATGAGACACTAAATACAAGCTAATTAAATAGCCAATTACCAGTAAGGGATTATAGGTATTATATCACACCCTGCTTAGAACTGCGCAGTGCGATAGCTGAGATTACGTAATAATCTCATTATTATAGTAAGCAGGTCGCTTCGCTTCTCTCGTTAGTAAAATTTTTCTCATTAGTAAGGTTTGTTGATAGGTTGTTGTGATCTTCATATGTTTACATTGGTGGAATGTGACGTAATTTTCCAGGTGATATCCGTAACGGTCGCACTATACGCATACCACGATATTTAAAATATTTGTGATGTTAAATTGGAAACGCGAGTTTGCGACAAAAGACGTTCCATGAGAACCGGCCAAGAAGCGATGCCTCGCTAAGTGTATTACTTCGGATATCGCAGGTTTTCATTATTCATGTGGATGAAAACGCGATGTCATCACATCCCTATTAAAGCTTGCTTCCCAGCGATACGCGTAGGTGAATTTAGATGCCTAAAATAATGGAATAGGCGATTTATTCACTGCATTATATACAGGGAGTTAGGTAGACGGTTGGCCAAACGAAAAGGGTGGATAGGTCCCATTTGGAACATTATTTGGTAGTCTTGCCCTAAGCCTCAGCGGCTTTAGCGACATTTATTAGTTTTTTAAAAATATTTTTGTAAATTTGCATATAACTTTTTTGAAATGTTATAACCATAGAGATAGGATCTCTTTGGTGGGCACTCGCGGCCCCCTAGTTATAACGGACGTGTATAAATGTACTGATTGCATTATTTTTGACTATTCTAAGTGCTGTGGATTTTGTGAAAATAAATAAAACGAATAATTTGTTGTTAAATTAATGAACTCCAGGCGGCAAACCACTCAAGATTCTTGTAGCTGCTACGGCGGCGGCGTAGCGCAGCGTAGCGCTAAAACGGGTGCGGCCACGTGGTTCGAACGCGCCGCGCTGCGATACGCTCCGCGCTACGCCGGCGTAGCGCTACGCTGCGCTACGCCGCCGTAGCAGCTACAAGAATTCAGCCTTGAGTTCATTAATTTAACAACAAATCATTCGTTTTATTTATTTTCACAAAAATAATGCAATTAGTACATTTATACACTACTACAGCCACGAAATAATCGCTATTTGCTACGACTTCAAAAACACTACACTTTACTTGATAGTTCAGTTGACTTTTCAATTTTAAGATATTACTTCTACTAAAGAAAGTAGGATTATAGAGAGTATAAGAGAATATAACCACGCTATGAGAACAATAAAAAAAAAGAAGCGAAAACGGATACTCGTACGAGTAAACATTTAAACAGGTCCACCGCCTTTTCGCGCGAGAAGGTTAAAAAGAACAGAATATCTAGTTGAAAAATGGCTTGGTATCTAGTTTTTTTGCGGACGCGAGTTAGTCCGGTCCGATGGCACACATTTTCCTTTATCAGATTTTGCTTGCAAATAGGGTTACCAATTTTCCCGAATTAGTCAATATGGTTCCATTTTTTTAACTTTAGAGTTGCTTTAGAATTTCACTTGGAAATTTATTCGGATCTGTATTATCCTATTATCCTCTTCCACCAAGTCAAGTAAATTACCGGTAGCTATATATTTTGTACATTATATGAACGTATATGCACGGTACCATTTATGTAAAGTACTTTATCTATACTTATAATAAATCTGTAGAAACCGTGTGTCTGTACTTTGAATAAATTTATAAAAAAATGAGTGTGGACGATAAAAAAAGAGTAACAGAACACAAAAAAGCATTTTTAAATTTTTTTGTCTTTCTGTCTTTCTGTCTGTCTGTCTTTCTGTCTTTCTGTCTTTCTGTCTGTCTGTAATCGCTAATCTCCGAAACTACTAAACGGATTTTCTTACGGTTTTCACAGGTAGATTAAGCACAGCCTGGCGCAACTTATAGGCTTTGTTTCATTGAAATCGGATGACAGCGAAAAAAGTTATCGGCATTTACAGATAAATCATTTAACGTAACAAGACGATGTCATAGACATAGGAGATATCAGTGTTTTTTTTAACTGGGACAGTATAGGCAAGTCCGAAACCATAGGAGATGCAGGGAAAGTGTCTTATGACATAGAAATTTTTTGGTCAAGCGTGTGTTGTCCATAAAAATGAGACAATTTGCACATATTTTTTTTAATGCGGTTCGACTCAGTTTCATGTAGGGATCACTTCATTATATCGGAAGAAAAAAATCTGAGCGGCAGAAGTTAGTCAAATTCAATAAAATGTTTTCTTATAAAACAGACTGTGCAATGTACTTAGGAACTTACTACTTATTCATGCATGCCACCTGAACTCCAGCTGCTCCGATTACTATGTCAAAATTGTTATCACGAAAAAATACCTAAAGGTTCCTAAGACAGTTTCCCTGTATCTCCTATGGTTTTGGTTTTGCCCATACTGTATTAGTTAAAAAATACACACGTATAATAAAAATTGATATGAGAAGTCTTATGAGCAATAGAAGTGAAAACAACAATTTTTTAAATTTTTATCTGTCTTCACCAAATTGGATACGGTGTTCATAGTTTGTTCCTGAAGGTATGATATACCTTAAATTATGGTGAAGGTACTTAGAATGATCCATTTTACCATTGGAACATTATAACTAGACGATGTATGTCTGTACATAGCAGAGATAGGTACCTACTTCCAAAATCCACGCGGACGAAGTCGCGGGCAACAGCTAGTTAAGAATAAACGTAAATTAATCAAACAATCTAGACCCGAATAGACATTCTCAGTATAGCATATCGCCGCGTAGTTATTGTATTCTCTTTTGGAATAGGCATCAATAAACATATGCCAACGGTACGTTACCCGTTACCCATTCGAAAATTTAAATTTAATATTTTATTCCTCTGTAAAAATATGCAGAATGTATGTATTACATACATGCCTATTAAAATTAATTTATTAAATTATTTCACCTAAAAAACTTCAGCTCCTAAAAAAATTGCTCACATTGGTGGCACTATGACATTTCATAATTATAAATGGCTTTAGGTAGTACTAATTGTTTTAATAACACTAATAACATTATTATTACCAACTACCTGTTGCCCGCGGCTTTGCCCACGTGAGATAAGTATTTTTACCGCGGGAATATTTTTCATTAAAATTCGCTTCAAATAAAATCCGCGTATATGCGCGAAAAGATAACAAACATACAACTTTGCCATTTATCTGTTATATTAGTATCATCATCATATCAGCACTACAACGTCCACTGTTGGACATAGTCCTTCCCCCATGAACGCCACCACACCCGGTCCTCCGCCCCCCGCAGCCAGGTATGGATGAATACTATATGATATAGGATCTGTCAATACGTATTGTATTGCATAAATTGTGTATGGAATAAATGGAAATGAAATAAAAATGTAAGTACAACTACGTGCGGTGACAGCCCTAGCTAAATTCGGGCGGGTGCGGGGCTGGCATGAATTGGCAATAAGTTGACGCCCCGCCCCGGTCCAATGTCACCCGCAGCTCGCACCAGAACCGCAGCTCTCCTATTCCTAATGGAATTGTAAATTCAACTTCATAATATCCATCTCCCATCGTTGATTGTGTGTTGCTAAGCTTCGCAATTAAGTTCTTGACGTTTCATTAAGCATTAGAATACAATCTAATGGCAATTCTCTCATATTCTCAAGTAAAATTTCACGTTGTCAATTTGATGATCAGACTTACTTCACTCACCAGATCAGAATTGATGATCACTAACTAGAAGTTAAGACCCTAATTATTACTAACTAGCTAATGCCCCGCGACTTCGTTCGCATTAAAAAGTATAAATATATTATTTTTTTATTAGTTTATATATTTTTTGTTTTAGTTTAGTTACTTACTAACGGTTGCCCGCGACATGTAAATTTTTATTAACATACAAGCCTTAACATCCCTTTCCACCCCTTTAGGGTTGGAATTTAAAAATTCAAGTACACCAGATTGTATGTCAGACCACATGCATTCAAACAAACAAAAAACGGTTCAAATCGGACCAGTAGTTTTAGCGTGATGCGGGTTCAAACAGACAGACAAGAAATTTTTTGAAGTGTTGTGGGGTCAGATAAGCCAACGTATTCCAATAGTTTTTTTTAAATCCATTCAATGTACAGAAATACTCCCGTAACAATTTTATAATAGTATAGATAGAAGATAGATGTACCTATTAATGTGACAAAGTGGATTTAGAAAATACTGATTTTTAAAATTGTTATTTTTCATTTATGCTTTCAAAGCTACTTGATATGCAGTGAAAGATGTGAGAACAAAGCGAGATAATATAACGAATCGTAATAACTTCCCATTTAAGACACAAATGAGCCTTATCGGGAGAGAAATTCCATTTTATACCGTAGTAAAATGTGCTCTCACAGAATCCGTGGCGGTACTCAAGAAAATTATTTTCATACTTTTAAAATATATGACAGTATTTCAAAAGATCGTGACATACTTTGTCACTAAAACGCTGAAACTATACAAAATCAAAATAAAAAATTCGATTAAAATCGAAATTATCTGAGAGGCGACCAAAGTCATAGCTGATGACAGGACTGGGAACATAAGTTTCCATGGGCGTTTGGAGTTACATTTTTTTGGGATCCCGCGGTCCCAAGGAGTGGTTATGCGATAGTTATAATACATTATCATATCTTATCGATAATACCAAAGTTTTACTACTATCTTGTGCCATGATATCATCAGATAATGACATCACAATTCACAAAAATTAAACCCAGAACAGGCCAAATTGTACATATAACAATGTCCCCATTGAGAATCGCCTGTAGCAAACGATCGCAATACTAGGTCAATTAGGTATCCGTTACTAATCGTAAAATAGTATCATGCATACCACGCGTAGAATACTCGAACATAACATTTCGTTTAAGTCACTTTAGACTAAAACTCAGTAGGCGGAACATTAAGGGCAGTACTTAAATCCTGTCTAAAATTGGGCAAGGCCATAAATTTCGGTTAATGTCTGTCGAAACGATCCGACACAATAGAAGTGAAATGCTTTGGAGGAAGCAGACAGCTTTTTCGCGGTTTAATGTGGAGAAAACCGAAAAGTTTACGATTAGAAGTGTGTTAACACCCTTAACGGCTAGTTCTGAGTTCCGCAGATCATTTTAATGGAGTTCATTAAAGATTTGGTTTTTATTTGAGTGTAAACAAGTTTGTGCACGTTGCGTTGCTCTTTAGACTATTGTTATTTAAATATTGGCACAAATAGGCAAAACAATAAACGGTACGGCCACACCGCTCATCTAATCGACTTAACATTTCTTTACTCGTATGAGTTCTCATCGTAATAACTATCTATTCTAATCAGTTTATTTCATAAATATTTTCATTTTTAGCAGATTTTAATCGTAATTTTGTTCTTGCTATTCTAAAATTTAATGAGATTTATTGTGTTTGTTAACGACTTTTAAGTATCATCGTAAAACTAGTAGTTCCGTGAGAACAGTAGACCTCGCCAGCCCTTATAAACCAAACCTAAAAGAAACCAACAAAAGTCAACTTTGTAGTTGGAGACAGAAAAAGTACCTACTAAAGTTACAAAAATTAGCACTTTAAAGCTTAATATTTCGCAAACGGATCCCTGAATCGAAAAATGTTTTTCACACACCCGCGATATTTTTGAAAGACCTATCCAACGATACCCCACACCATGGATATCACGCGGAAAAAAATAATTTTCCATTTTATGTATGCAGTTCTATGAACATAATTTATTTTTTTAACTTTCATAAGTTGATCCGCTATTACTTAAAAACTAATAGAACCTACTTAGCCGTAATAGTTTTCTTTGTAACTACGTTATATATGCTATTGCCATGAATTTTTTCACATATCCAGAAGCAACCGTTTAGCTGGCAGGGGGGGGGGGGGGGGACACGTGACTCTAACAAAAATTACCGATTTAAAGCTTAATATTTCGCCAACGGATCCCTAAATCGAAAAAATGGTTTTCACACACCCGCAATATTTTTGAAAGACCTATCCAACGATACCCCACACTATGGGATTCACAAGAAAAAAAAAATTCACTCCCACTTTGCGAGCATGGTACGTACTCTAAAAAAAATGTTTTTCAAGATTTTATTCTACTCATTTTGTCGGCTTAATTAATTTATACCCATGCCAAATTTTCGTCAAAATCGGTTGAAAAATGCGACCTGTAGAGAATTACAGACAGAAAGACAGAAGGACAGACGGACATTAGCATTTTTGGCCAATCTCGAAACTTAGACGCTTCGCTCGCTCGGTCAATTATTTTTTTCTATATTTTGCAATAACTGTTTTGCTGTCAAAGAATAAAATTAAAAGAGAAGGAAAAGTGCTGCAAAAACGAAACAAGAAGAAGAAACTGGGAATAGTTATAATAGGCAACAGAGACTTTGACTAGTACTGGAGGGTTAGCCTTATTGTACGACGACGGGTATAAACAATGAAAGCTTAATTAAAACGACCGTTGCAGAAACGGACTTTAATATCAATCTCATTTTCTATTAAAGCCCCAACAATAGAAAATAAATGCTAACACAATTTCAATACGACAATAACTAGGTACACTGAAAAGGACTAAATGCAATTGTCGTGAAAGGAAATGCTAGTAAATTCATTTCATAATATAATGGAGTGGTCTGGAATTGACTGCACTTTGTTGCGGGACTTGAGAGATAATCCATTTGTGCAGTCCGTGGGCACTTTAAAATGTATTAACGTGTACGTGAAACGTGACTTCAGAGTGAATTACACGTCGTGTAACTGGGTTACGTTGTTGTAGAAGTGGCGATACGTCGTCGGCAACGACCTCTCTGGATTTATCGCACAGGTTGGGTTTCATTAAATGCTAGTTAATTTCAGGATGTTGACGTCCAATACCAGATATACGAGCTTTTCCTATGTGGTGGTTTCAGGACACCTTTCTTAGGTGGTGGGTCCAACTAGCAGCGGTGCACAATCTCGTCTCCCCAACGACCATCGGTTCTGCATCAGATGTGTATAGTTTAATTAAGGATTGTATATTATTAGCTATTTCCCGCGACTTCACCCATATAGAAAAGGTTTCCTATCGCCTATGTATTATTCTGATGTATTCTATATTACTGTAAAGTTTCATCAAAATCTGCTCCGTAGTTTTTGCGTGAAAGATTAACAAACATCCAAACTTACATCAAAATTCACAAACACCCTTACAAACTTTAGCCTTTATATTATACCTAGTAGAATTTTATAATATAAAGACTCTTACACAAATAAGTCTTTGGTATTCTGTATTTTTTTAGGCTAGTAACTCAAAGCAGTAAATGCCAGCCTCGCGATTAAACACTGTTTGCCATCTTACTCAGACCTTAGTCTAAAAGATAATTTTATCAATTTTAAATGTTTTCTTTTCATTTAATTTCATCTTTTTTTTAAAATTCTTTTATTTTAAATTTAATTTAAGTGCGGGAGCCGAGCCCAAAATACCTTTGGCTCTCGAGTCGAGAGCTCAACCACTAAGCCAAAATCGAAGTCACTATGATTATTCTCAAACACTGTGCTTTTTCAAGTCGCAGTGAATACTCTAATGAACATGAACTAATAAAATTTTGTAGAGAAACTAAGTAAGTTAACGTTAAACGAATTAGCATCGTTGTCGGGCGCTCTCGCTTCCTTTGCTTCAAATAAAAGTCTTCCGACCGCCGAGAGGTAATTTATTAAACTTTACACATTAGTATGTAAATATTTGTAAAATGATAGATTTGTGTGTATTACTTGTATTATTGTATTACTTATTATTGTTCCGACAGATTCATACGCATTCTTACTTATCAGTGCAAGTATTAAGAACAGACACAGACGGACAACGAAGTAACCCTATAAGGGTTCCTTTTTTCTCTTTTGGGATACGGAACCCTAAAAATTAAAGCAACTGTAACCCCCAACTAGGATTGCCTGCACTATGGAAATAAGAAAAAGACATTTCGGTCAGAACAGGAGTAACTTATACAAATAATACAAAGTTGACTATCTCCATTGGGATACGAACTAACGACCTCTGGTGCTCGCCGACGACGCGGTCAATTTCGGAATAACCCTTTTTATTTTCGCTTATTCTACAAATAACTTTTGATTCGAAATGTCAGTCAGTAAAGTAAAACATTAAACATAAAAGTCTTGGTCTATTTTAGACGCTTTCAAAAACAATAACGGCCTGTAGAATGGAAGCAATATTCAAATTCTCTTCGAAATTTAAATTACAATAGGAGGGGTTGGAATTAAAGCAGTCACCCAGTCTGAATAAGTTTGTTGCAGTCACGATTTCACGAGGTTGGATAACCAACTAATATATATTAATGGGAATGTGTGGATGTTCGTTTCTCAATCGCGCCGCCGCCGCCATAAACACTGAAAGAATGTTGATGATCTTATTGGTATAACAGATTTTTTAACCTTTAACTTATTGGCTAGTATTAATACACATTTAGCAATTATACATTTTGATTTGAGGTGGGGGGGGTGTTTCAAGGCTTATCTAGCCTTGTATCACTGTGACCATGGCTGATCTATTGTAATTAGTGAATTTATCAAATTTGTTAGCACCTTAAACAATAAATTTCATAATATTTAGAATATACGTACCTACTACAATATGCGTAGGTAATTTTGTGACAATATTTTGTTCCCATTTTGTTACATTTATTTTTAGCTTTTCTTTGCTATCTCCTCGTCAACGGAACTCTAAAAAGGAAAATAAGATAAGTGAATTATCGAAGTTTGAAGTGTGTTTCTCATCGCCAAAGCTATTATTGCTTTAATATTGGATGTCTACTGAGTTATATACACAACGCGACGTCATCAGTTTATTATGTATTTATTTGACGTGTATGTGTACATTACCAGAATCCTCCCACGGTTTCTATGTGTAAATAATTCAGGGTAAAATTAGATTAAAACATATTAGTAACAAATTTTATACGATCTGTTTGACCGTTACATAATGGCGTAATTGAACAACAAACATCCACAGAACTGAAATTCACTCTTATTTAGCTCTAGCGTGTTAAGAAACCTGATCGGGTCTCAAAATGTAGTTCGAATACTATACTTACTCGTATGTAAAGTCAAGATAGAATTATTTTTTCAAAAACCAAAATCTGACAGCCACACTCTCGTGAATATATAGCATATCCCTTAGAGTGTTAAAAAACCCGTTCGGGTCTCAAATGTAGTTCAAATACTAAACTTTATGTAGTCTAGATAGAATTCTTTTTTCAAAAACCAAAATATGACGACAGCCACATTCTAACGATTATTAATAGAGCTTCGTGTTTAACTACAATACAATGTCTTAGTAACTTTAAGTTATACGAAAGATGCGCGAATGATCGAGTTAAATACGTCATACAGGTACTGTGGCTACATTATTATAATAAATACGTATTACGTAATGATTTCACGTTACCGAATGCGGTTGCTATAACTGGAAATGGGATTAAATCAACAGAGTTCTCAAATAAGGCAAATTTATTTGGCTATTTACAATTTAAACTGGAATCTGATTTACGTATTCGTTTTGTGGTTTTTTATATCAATAAATCAAAACTGTAGCGCGGCTGCTCGTATACACATAATGTGTCTAGTTTATTTTGTGGAACAATGGCGGCATTGCTTATTGAAAATAATAATGAATAAAAACTTATTGTTACGACTTACTTCTTACCTACTCTAATTCAAAATTTCTCTTGTACTAGATAATCCACAAATCATCGTTGCCAATAAAATCAAATAACTCTCTCTTAACTCTATTACCTATTTAACATTTAACCGAACGTCACATGAACATTCTAGTTTTTAAGAAAAAAAACTTCACTTACATTTTTCTCACACAATTTTTTTCATAAATATAAAATTGCATGAAACAGTAAATTTTCGTTTAACATAAAATATTTAATATTTCACTGGTTAATTTTCTCATAATCTTCAATTTAGTAAGATTTTACCATACAGTCGTACGTATGTACAGTTGGTCATCGTCTCTTTGAAGTTTAATATCCACACAAAAAAAAACTAACACGTTACGTTTACTAGACAGCGACTGTACTTTTACTTATTAAAATAAATTAAAGAATTTCGTCCAAAACGGATGGCTTTATTGACAGTTTTACAATCAGTCCGCCGCCGCTACCGGATAACTCAAAGGCTACTGGGTAGATTAACCGTTCCTCAAGTCATAAAAACCGGTCGTAAACTTTTCAGGCAAAGATCGGGTAATATTATGGAAATTTCAGGATAAATGACATTAGAACAATACTTAGATATCTAATCTTAAATGAGAATTTTCTCCTATCCTGTCAAAAAACTAATAATTAAATTTTCCCCAAATTTTTAGGTAGTTAGAGACTAGTAGAATGTGTGTGTTCAATAAGAATAGGTAGTCGTTTTATTTTTTGGTGGGGTTTTTATCATTTGATTTGAGTCAATGTTTGAGTTATGTTCCTACGTGACTTCCGACTGCGATGGATGGGCCATTGGTGCGGGAAATGATTTGGTTACGAATTCGTTTGTATCAACTGTATCGGGGTTGACCTTGGCAGTGGAATTGCGAAAAGCAGCTTTTTCAATGTTTATGAATGCCAAGTACTTGATGGCCACAGAATATACATATACAATACAGACACCCGTTGGGGTAGCCAGTGCAGTGTGGATGTATTTGGTAGGGACAAGTTTTTTAGAGAAAAAGAGAAAGACATCCATACGACAGTACTTACCTATTTGAAATTTAGTCCAGAATATTTATGGCGCCCATATTTTCGTTACGAGGTTAAACAATCCGTACTAATATTATAAATGGGAAAGTAACGCTGTCTGTTTTTACGTTTTCACGCCTAAACCGCTGAACTGATTTTGATGTGGTGTGGAGCCCACTGGAGTGGGTAGGACGACATAGGCTACTTTTTGCCGCGATTAACTGTTCCCGTGGGGGAAAAAATTCCACGCGCGTGAAGCCGTGGTCACAGCTAGTATAAAATAAATAACACTTCGTAGACAATAAAGGACTTATACAAGAATTTCCCCTGTCCCCAACAAATATTTACATCAAAATGAAAAATTATTTAGGGTTGAAAGATTATTCTGAGGTTGGTCATTGAGAAGTAGCCACTGAATCATATTTTGGCGTTCTATTTAATAATGTCCTCTAAATACATCCTCATATTGTCGTAAGTACGTTGTAAATATAAGTAGGTAGGCACCTAATACCTACATATTTTATTTTATTGTGTGGCTCAATTTCATGTCGCCTCTAAATTTAATTAAACAGCACTCACTATGTATTTTAAAAGAAATATGTTTTCAGCTGCTCTACCAAGGCATTCATTCGCTTTGCCCGGGCTGCCCACTGGGGATCGTTTGGTCGCGATGAATGGGGCATTTAATGAATCCTCGATTAAAAAGGGATGTGGTGTTAGCCTAGAAATCTAAATACACACAAGTCTCTATCTAGAAGATCGTGTGCATTTCCGAATAGTTTTTTTGAGTGGGTACATACCCCAAAAAAACTAGAATTAAAAAATATATATATTATTTGTTAATGGTAACTGAGTATGATTAGTTTTGTGATCCGATCACCTATTGCTAATATATTTAATATTTTGTAAACTTTTTCTATTACCTACTGCATAATTTAGTGAGCTAGGTATACACTGAACGTACTTAATATACTAGAATATAGCCAGCTACTTCACTTTTAATGTGGGGGGAATTGCCTTATCGGGCAATCGCGATCCAAACTTCGCTCGGGCCCATCGGTGCTTACTCCTACCCATTAATCAATTTCAACCGTTTGTTGCTGGCTAATAGGAGATTTCTCAGCGAATGCAATGCGATTTGTCTTTCTCAATAACCTGATACGGTCTGCGACGAAGGGGTCTATTTCTTCGCCTGACTTTATTTTCTTGTGTCTTTTATTATTATAATTTAGGGTCCATCTTCCGTTCTCGTTTCTGTCTCTTCTCTCTCTTTCTGCAGCTCACTATACATTTTTAATGTGGTTTCTTTTTAAGTTTATTTTGTAACATTCAACCGAGTCTCCAAGAATGAAAATTAAAAGTATAAGTATCTCGTAATGTTTGCTACACCGCATCAGTTATCCAGTGCATCTTCCTGTTTAAATTAACACACTGAAAATCTAACATTAAATCCTCGGGTAAACACAAGATGTGTTTGGAAACTCCGCTGTCCCAAGCGAATTTCCGCAAAGTTAGACGTTTCCGGTTTGGCATAATTATTACTATGTGCAACCTGGATACCTAGTTTAAGTAGGTATTCAGGTTGCGCATAGTAATAATTTATTTCCGTTCCAAAGAGTGAATAAAAAACTGTGTTGCCGACTTAAAAACCAACTCTACGACCGCGTTCTAAATTATAATTTTAAAAAATAAGAGGCTTCCTTTTTATAGACATTCCAGATACATCCGCTGCTTTTACTAGTGTTGGGACATTGTACAGTGTTGCATACATTAATGCATCACGACCGCGGTCATCGGACGGTTTGAAACCGTCTGTAGTCACCGCGGCGTTATGACACGGGGCCTAACAGTCATCACTCGCTTTGGCACTAAAGTATAAAAATAACTAAAAGAAAATAGATCCAAGTGCATCCCTTGACGAACATGTGGTATTATTAATACATAAATTTCAACATTTATCTGCACTACAGTCGCAAGGTTTTGGCTTACCTGCCCAAATTAAATTTAATGAGAGCGACCTGTTTCACAAGAGACTCCAAAACTCAACTTAGACCCCGTTAAGTGTTTAGAAAGAGGCTTTCTCCAGCTAACGACGTGTTAATTATATTATGTGGTGCTACCTACTTTGAGTAACTATCGTAATTCTTATAAAACATTTATGGCTGGCTGTACCTGTATCAGACCTTTTGTAGATTTATAAAAAAAAATTAATGAATAATTTTCAGGGCCACCGTGCTCAATTACTTACAACATTATTTTATTTGAGTCTCTTGATTACAAACATTTATTTAGTAAGATTGTCTGTCAATAGATAAAAACACAAATCACAGAGTTTACATAAACCATTTCGGGGGCCAAATTCATTGGTCAGAAACCCCGCAATCATTTAAAACCGTTTTTCTAATCTAATCGTCCAATTAAACCCCTGAATTAAATTAAAATGACGGCGACCCTTTAGGCCTGGCCAACAATAAAGGGAAGAAATAACATTAATCTTTTAAAGAGGATTCTTCCAGCAGAGTGAACTTGAAAAATTTTTTGATCAGCGCACGGGAGTATAATAATAATAGTGTTCGACGGAGGCTTCGGTTTCGGATTCTTTTTCGGATATCGGCGTTCGTAATTAATTAACGAATATTGCTGAAACCTACCCGTATAATTTTTTGGCGGTTGAGTGAATATAGTCACAGATTGTTGGCACATTGCTGACAGTGTTTACAGTCTATGTTTGCGTACGCGACATAGTGTGATACATAGAGATGTCCAAAAACTTGACAAGTTTGATTTAATGAAAATCAATGAACTACTTATTTCTTAAAATTTAACGAGCATCTCTAGTGAACGCACAGCCAACTTCACACAACCGCCATAAAGTTCTTCAAGTATATCGATAGTAAGCTCTAAATTTTTATTTGTTTATGCCCATATGACTGATTTTAGGAGTTGAAGAGTCCGGCAACACTATAATACACGGATGAATATTTAAACCTTTATTTTTATTATTATCCCTTTATTTACCTAATTATTTATAACATTATTAAAAGTGAATTGATCCTCTATTTGCTTATTTCACCTTTTCGACTTTCGGTTTCGGCAAAAATAATGATCGGTACCTACCTACTCCGCTCGGGGAAGTCGAAAAGCGTTCTCTCATCCTCTTCGCTCGCAGTGAAAACTAAGTACCCACGGATTAAACTAAACAATCGCAAGCACATGCTTAATTGAAAAGTTGAAGTGCGCTATAATACCGCAGGCGGCAGTTAAAATTTTTATTCCATTCCCACCGCATGACGCTTGCTTCCCCTATTCGATAAAACCATCTAAGGTCAAAAGATAAAACTCACTACTGTATGAATAATACCGAATGAATTACTGTGTAATGAGCAGCTTCGATTTTTAATTATTTTAAAGTGAACTGGAGTAATTGCGTGCGTGGGACAAATGCGATAAAATGAAATTACTCTATAAAGTTACATTTAAAAATGGATTTGTGTTTCGCACAGAGCACAGAATGCTCAGGCGCGGGCATCGCCGCGCAACTCTCGCCGCGCGCCGCGGCGGTCGGTGACATAAATTTGCAAGGTCTTTGGCTATTCGTCTGTGGATTTTAACTACATATTTGTCACTGAGTAATTTAATTTTTTCGCATTTGCCCCACGGTCGCATTATTAAAGAAGTGCGACGCTGAGTGTGCGATGTACGATTGTGAGACATGACATTTAATTTTATGCGAAGTACATGCCGTTTCGGCGGTTTAGGGCCACAAATAAAAATGACCACTTATAATGGGCCATTGCTCGAACGCCTGAGTATGGCGACTTCCCTCTTGTTTTGCTTTATATCAGTAGCCTCTGTTCACACGTCTCCTATATTCTAAAGGTACTGCTAAATTCAGCACTTCTCGATCTAGCTATACAATTTAACTTCAATGTTGTCATAATTCTTTGTCATCATTCAAATTGACATATAAAATGTTATTATTATTATGTAAATATTATTGAGCGTCAGAACCAAGAAGTAGCGTAGCGGGGAAGACGCGGCCTATCACTTCGAGAGATCCGAGTTCGATTCCCGGTACCAATGGATTTTTCTCGAAACTTATGTACATTTATTGACTGTCTCAAACGGTGAAGGAAAATATCCCGAGGAAACCTGCATACGCCGAAGAAGGAATTCTTAGGTGCATGTGAAGTTCCCCATCTCGCTGTGCTAGCGTGGTGGACTATTAGTATATGCCCTCGTTGAGAGGGTAGGCCTGAGCCAACAGTGGGGACATATTAATAGGCTGTTGATTTGATTCAATGTTAGACTATGTCTCGCTTTGTCGGACCAACTCATAGCAATGAACTGTCCTTGAGCTGGGATTGGAGCGATCTAATCAATCAATTTGCATGTAAGTAGTTCACAGTTGAGTTCATTTACATAAGTAATTACGTAACCACGCAGATCGTATGGAGCGAGTTGATATCCGGCGTGCTTGTCTTCAGCTAGAGGCAGACCTATAGTGGAGGCAGCGTACAATAATAATCGTCTTTAGAAGTGTTTTAAAGTTTAAAGTTGCTGGAGTAAATTGCATCCGGGCGAATAGAGGACACACAAACTTGTTTTTACAGCTAATGTCCTTTCATGTACAGTCAAGGTTCATAAGGGCAGTAGCAGTTTCGCAACTCAATACATTGAGAGACCACTTACGACCTTCTTTTGTATCACGTTGTTTTTGTACCAAAACACGCACACATCCACTAATATATTCCTGGATATTACGATGAATTTGACTTATTGCTATGATAATAAGGTTTAAAACACACTATTAACTTGGGTGGTCAGTCTAGTTGGTTTCCGTGTTGTACTGTGTACCGCTGAACAGAAAAAATACTCTTAAGTTAGCATTCGGATCTGAGCAGTCGCTGCCCGGCAGCCGCGGCCGAGCAGCGACGACCGTGGCCGCGTCGTACCGCTCTATACGGATTTGTATGTAGAACCGTCCGATGCAGGCGGCTGTGCCGCGCCGCCACGGCCGCGCGGCACAGCCGCCACGGCCGTCGCTGCTCGGCCGCGGCTGCCGGGCAGCGACTGCTCAGATCGGACTGCTACCTTTAGCGTGCTACTGCACTTAAGAACCTTATACTGTACGTGTTACCGAGACACACGAAAATAGCGTTGTTTTCGTTTAATAATTGATTCAAATATAGTTTACTTTAATTACAAGTAACAAGTAATGGGTTGTTAATATATTATTGCAAGTACCTACGAAACATTTTATCTAGTTTTTATGTATTTTATGTATTTTTTTACGTAGGTACTATAACCAGCTTGACTTTAATAAAAGTTTTCCTACGTCAATATTTCGTTGTAATTTATTTTATTATTCATTCAAATGCAAAAATTTTGCAACAAAACCACGATTTCGTAGCAAAATGTAAATGCAGCATGTTTCAAAGTAAATAGAATTGGAAATTCAACCAATAACAATATAACTCCACTAAAACAATGATATTCGTTCCAACAATTTTATTAAAGCATGTCTCGTCGAGGGGCAGTTGCGTTGTATGTTATCTGATGCTATGCTAGGTACGGTTAGCACGAAAAGCGAAAGATATAAAAAATTTAAATCATACGCGTCTCTTTACAGAATACGCCCTCTATTTATAGATAGTGTTTCCATACAAAATCCATTACTTATCTTGATTAAATCTTATATCATAACTTGTTATATCTAAATTTGTGAATAACCTGTCAATGTCACGCTGTGAGTTAAAAAGAAAAAGAAACTACATTTTATTTACAGTCTGATGTCTGTCTGTATCGCATGCACCCATTGCATAATTAGACAGTTACTCGCATTAAAAAACAGACTTTAGCGTCAATTGTTTTAGGTCGTTGTGATTATGAATATTCAATAAGCAAACTAACAAGAATAGTTAACACATATTAAGTGTCAACTTATTACGTATTGCCACCTATTTTATAATGTACTTTGCTGCTAGTTTCTGCATACCACTGTAATTTTTTAGAGTATTTCATTGCGTACCTACACTGGGTACATTTTTTATCGACCACCGCATCCTAGAGGTTACCGCTGAAAAGATACTTTCAAAAGTAACGAACCACTTTTCGTGGTGACTGTACCTGTATATAGTATTTCAATTTTACTAGAATAAATAAAATCCAGCTTGGTTTTATGTTGGGGTTGTAATTTCGTTACAAAAACACAGTAAAATTAAATCATTCTCTTTTAATTCGAACTAATAGTTACAAATGGCTTTGCATTGCACACCGTAGGTAATTCCGGAATTCCTCAAATGTGATTAATTAACTTTTCCTACTCAACTCCTATTTTTCCGTGGCAAAAATAGTTTACGCATATAGGAGCCGGGAACGACCTATACTGACATACTACGAGATCAGATAGAGCGGGTGCTCACAGAAAGGGCACTCGCGTCCCGCGGCGAGCGTGCGTCAAGAGAACGGCGCAAGAGAATGATGAGACTGAGCAAAACAAAAGATGTGTGTCAGGATCGTGATACTGTTCGCTCCGCTCTCTCTGTCTACCCCGTCAGCGACATAGCGTGATTATATGTATTGTATAATACAGCAAAAAATAAAAACATTCGATCCTTCAAACATGGCCGGACCATACATACGATTTAGAAGCGTTGCGTTAATATACGCGATTGGTATATACGCAATTCGTCTAAATACCTACGCACTACGCAGTTGCTCCAAATGCGATTTCTTTCACGAAAGTACAGTATTGATAATATTAAGAATTTAATATTCTTTGAGAAACAGCTATTCAAACTCTATTCGAATAAATTTTCAATCGAGATAGCTAATCAATTCGATATCGAATGATTAAATCTACGTTTATATAAAGTGGCGGAGATGGCGGCGGCGACCCGGAGCGAAATTTAATGGTCATAAATAAACCAGCCGAGTCGATCTAAAGCCCAGATATAATACATATCGATTGAACAATATTTTTAGATGGGTAACCATTTTAAATATTGCTTCGTAATAACTTCATTTTGAGGTAATGAAGCTCAGGGCCGGAACCAGTGTCCGACTACAAAGGGTTGTCATTTCAGGGAAGATTTTTTATTGTCAAACGAAGGACAACAGCCTATACATTATATTAGTCCACTACTGAACCTTATAAAGGGTAAAATGTTTTTGTTTATGAAGATAACTTTAAAAAATCTCCAAGCTAGTAATTATTGTACCCATTACTTACATGTAATATTATTAATAATTATCAGAGTGCTCATTATCGATTTGGGAAAAACGTTTGTCGAAATTCCGAACCTTAGTCTTTCCCGTCATCATTGTTATCTTAGGTTTTACTGAAGGAATTTGGATTTCATACCCACTTTGAAACTTGTATCCTAACAAATAAACAAAATAAATAAACAGTGAGATAGGTGGGTAGGCTTGGTATTATCCGAGGCGGATTGCTACCATTTTTGTTCATTTTCTTTTTTGAATAACTTGACCCTTTCATTATCGAGAAAACACATTTCTCCGATAGGCGTACTGTAAATTTTCTAAACAATTTGGTTGTCATTTACGTTACAAAGGAAGCAATTTTACAAAAAATAAAAAGATTTTTCCTTTAGTAAGTACTGACTATTTAAACGCGCACTGGTTAAATACCTACTAAAATTCTTTACAAAAACGTTAATTATATACCTTTAGAGGAATTGGAGAAAACCTTTAGAGGAATTGGAGATTTCAAAGTTGAGCCGTGAGGCGAAAATCATTGGTCCAATAGGAGACGAGGGATAAGTACTAATACTTACACAGGACGGGGATGGGCAGAGCTACGACTATAGTTGTACACAAGAATGGCGATGTCCATATCTTAGTGTCCCATCTTTGATAACAAAATAATAGAATGAAATTAATATATATTTTATCCACACTTTGCTTTCTGAAAAGGCACGTAAAATAATAATTACTACTTATCTAATAGATTACACAACCGGAAGGAACCATTATTCTAAACGTTTACTTAATATTCCCTTCAAAAATAACCTCATCTCGTACAGAATTTACGAAAATATCAACAAACTGTCAGCTGTAACCTTCCACTGATGTCGGATGTGGCCAGCGGGCGCACCAAAGAGATTTTAGCTTCATGGATGTGACGGATGTGACTAGCACAGCCGGCTCTGGCATCGCGACAGCGAACGATTTTCCAGTTACTAATATCATCGTAAAAATGTATAGCATAGGTAATTTGAAAGACCAACATTTTCAATAATGTAAATGCACATTCTAATTAGAATGCATGTTAAAATTCTATCACGTGATATACACTTTGAGATAAAGTATGGGGGGCTTAGTACAACTTGTGGACACTGACAGTGGGACTAGTCCGAAAACTTAAAGTCGCTCAACGGGCTATGGAAAGAGCTATGCTCGGAGTTTCTCTGAGAGATAGGATCCGAACTCATCTACCGCTGGGGTAGATGAGTTCTCGAGTGGAGACCACGACTAGGCAAGCGTAGCGTGGGACGCCCCCCGGCTAGATGGAGCGACGACCTGCGCAGGGCGGCTGGCAGTGACTGGATGCGGAGAGTCGAAGATCGGACTCAGTGGCGCGCCTTGGGGGAGGCCTATGTCCAGCAGTGGACTAGTGCAGGCTGATGATGATGATGTACAACTTGTATAGTTTAACCCTCAATAAATTCTAATTTCCTCAACATTTGTGGGATACAGAGTTTCAAGTTTATTTGAAGACGATTTAGCGACCTACTTAAATCGGCCTGGGAAGCAGATAGTTGTAGTACGTACGGTCGACCGCACGTCAGTGGAAACAAAACCAGTATAAACTGGTCTGGCATAGTATTGAAACTACCTAATAGGACAGGCCAGCTCAAGGTCAAAGTGTTACCACTGACGTGCGGTCGACTGTACTAGCTCAGACGCAGACGCGGCATTAGTGTTGAGCACAAAACTAAGAATTAATATTTATTCTTATCGAATAGAATAAGATTTAAAAATGTTATTTAGTATATTTATTATTTCCTGTAAATAGTACAGGATTTAAATTAATTTTTAACACAGCTTTTTTAGTGCTGATTTTACATCCTTGGGTATTTGAAACTTTGATTTATTCCATTTATCTTTATGCGGTTACCTTTTCAGTTTTGCCACAGAATATAGTTTAGCTTTGTATTCCATTACAAATGAAAGCATACGAAGACGAATGCTGTTTGCGTCTCGGTAACGGGAAATTTACTTACATGAAATGTACACTAGCAGCTGAAACGAGTTCCACGTTCACTTTGCACTTTGCAGTCCACTTCGGTAGACCATCAATTGTTTATTTAGTTTCAGAGATGAAAATGCGTTTTTTTGTATGCCATTTGTGTTGGAACGGAGGTTAACTTCGGGTGAAAAGTCCGCCATGTCATGTCAACCTAACCTACTTTTTGTTTGGACAAAATACCTGGATCTTCTCTCTTCCTTTGTTCCAGTCAATTCCGGGTAACTAGCTAGGTATATAGGGTATCGTACGCTGCATCTTCCGGTGTCAAGTCTCGGACATACGTGTGACCTTATTGCTTTCGGTTATGTCGGTGACCTAAGTTTTTAGTGATATTAAAATTATTACAAGAATCTCCGAGCATGTCCATCTCAATAGTTCGCTGAGTAACAATGGACCGTGGATGGGGAGATATTGCGAAATATTTGTTCACCAAACACAAAGCGCATAGCGCTATAGGGATTGGCGCAGTGATGAACAATAGACTGGGAACGGGATTAAATAAAGGTGTGCAGCGTGTTCGCTATCATGTGTTTGCAAAATACAGGTAAATAAACAAACAAACAACGCATCCCTCTCGGCGTGCACCATGCAGCCGTCGGATATTGCAAAAGCTGTAAGGAAATTGCTCCGACTATAGCAGGATATGTCGTGATATTGAAATTTTAAAGTGCGGTAGCGTTTGATCTCCCAGGACGGAAGAGAAACGACGAAGTATGGAATGATGATTTAGAAAAACTGTTGTATAATGTTCAGAAATTAATAGTACTTTTCTGTAAAAATAAAGGTAAGTATATTAGAAAAAAAAAATACATTTTTATTTTCAAATTCACACCAAAACACTTTCGGTGTCATGGCGTCGCTTGTGACGTCACGTTTGAAAAACTCGTATTCGTTTGACGTTTGTTTATCCAAACGTAACATAATTTCCTGTGATTGGTGTTGTCTTGGTGAACGAAACATTTGTAGGAAACCTGAAACCATGTAGTGTTTATTTGCCTGCCGTTGCTCGTGCTCTCAATCCTTACTATAGGAGCACCAGCCTATACCAGCACGTGTGTGTGTGTTTGTGCGCGAGTAAATATACTTTTCATTACTCATACTCTGAAAGTAGGTCTGAAGTTGCCTGAGGAGCGGGTTGAAAGTAATACATCTCAGCCCTAGGGAGAATCGAATCTTCAACTGACAGCTGTCAAATTATATTTTTTTTTAAAACTAGTACTATTTTGACATTTCTATTGGACCATGTTCCAACTGTCTATACAGTCACTCAATTACAGCGCGATGTAAAATTGAAATAACATAAAATTTTGTAATAATTATAGAATATATTTTTATAAATGACTTTATTAATATTTACTGTCAACTATTTCTTTAAAATAACATAGATTTGGGCAAAATATTTACCATTTTTTCAATGATAATGAAAAATAATGGCAGAATAGCTGGCCGGTCACAGAAAAAAAAACAACTCAGACAGGAAAGCGGCAATCCGATCTTCATTTGTTTTTTCGAATTGTAGAGTTTTGTTTATACTTCCGTATAGCTGAGGTTTGTATTAACACTCATTTTATGTTTTTGTTTTTACTTTCAGTGTATTCTTAATGAAAAGCACAGTGTTTCACTCGGGTTCAAGACTTATTTAGAGGTCCCTCGAGCTATTGGCGCCCCGACGCTCGGGACTTAAATAAGTTACTTTCACCCCTAGGATAACAATGTAACAATATAGTGCCATTACATCAGTAGTGAGTTTGCAATTATCACCCGAACTAGTAGATACCATGCGTAGGCAGCCAACGGCGACAGTCATAAGTTATTGAGTTCTCATCCAATATGCTACTCGTTTACATTCGAAGATAATGGTGGGAAGATTGAGGGTCCCTTCTTTACGTAGTAATAGATATTCATTTCTTAGCAAAATTTGCTAATTAGAGTTAGACCCGGGTAACAGTAACAGCGCTGTTTGATATAACCCATCGTGAAGTAATATTTTTTATTTAAAGCGAAGGAACAAAAACTGGAGAAGGACAGGCACAATTAATAAAAAGCCCGTATAAATCACGAATATCTCGCGGGCCCAGAGGCGTGGATAAATGAATCCACAAAAACTGGGTCCCGTCCCTGGGCAGGCTACAGAAAAGGCGGAGAGGATGGGGTAATTTTTTTAAAGTAGGTTTTGGATTGGTTATGAGACATTCAAGCCATATCTAATTTCATTATAAAGTCTTATTTCTTATAACTATAAGCCGGCGGTTACAGCACGGCCTCCAGAAAAACAGGGCACGACTATAGTCAGCCGGCGATTTTCACTAAGGTTCATATCCTCACTAAAGCGATAGTAACTTTAATGAAGATTTGCAATGTGCAATTATTTTACCCGTTGGTGGGATTTGAGATATTGCCGATATAACCGACGATATAGAAAATTTTAAAATTACACAGACAATTCATAAAATCTCCAGTCTTAGGATGAGAAACGGGAACTACTCGCCACTCGTAAAGCTAATAACTCGTAAAATATACCAACACCGCTGTATTCCTGCCTATTAAATTAATGCATAATTATTAAAGTAAATATATAATTTGAAAGTTAAACTAAAAGTATTACCGCAACTTTATATTACTGTGTTGCAAATTGCCATAGTTGCTGACACATCGCGTGCTACATGCCATATTTAGACTTATTTGCCACATAGTCATACCCTTCGTTTCCTATCTTAAGTTTATTCATGGCCGCCGTAAAAAAATTGCAGCCCGCAGCGCTTACTTGTAAGTACTAATAAAGCGTTCAAGTCAAAGACAAAGTCAAAATATTTCATTGCATAAGGTACATTTCTACCACCGCTTCCTGGGTGTAAAGCCCCATTCGCACGGGCGTAATTTCATCTTTGATATCTGGAGACCTTTTTTTTATAATTTTTGGAAAAAAATAAAAATTCATAAGATATAATTTTTTTTAGGGTTCCGTACCTCAAAAGAGGAAAAAGGGAACCCTTAAGGATCACTTCGTCCGTCTGTCTGTCTGTCAAGACACAGATTAGATAATAGTTCCTACGTCAAGACCCTTTTTCTCAAGAACGATTTTGCCGCATTTTTGAGTATCTTTGTACATAATCAAAACCTACTTCCCGAGCTTGGCTCGGCAACGGCAATAAAAAAATGTCAAAATCCAAGAAACCACAAATAAACAACATTTCGGACATTTTGGGCTGTATCTACCTAACGGTAGCACCTATACGTTTGAAATTTTCACACAATACGCGCCCACATATCGTTCATAACAACAAATACTAAAAACGTCAAAAAGTCAAAATCCAAAAAAGATACGGGCAAAAATTTCTATTCTTTAATTTATCTAACCACCATTTATAACTCAAGAACGGTTAAACCCCGCCCATGTGAACGGTTTAGTGAAAACCCTTATTATTATGTTCTATTTCAAGGCGTAAAAAAATCGCTTCAACGCGCGTATTACGCTCGTGCGTAGGGGCTAAGCGCTGGTTAGGCGCTAGGGTTCATATTTTTTGTTCTGAATAAAATAAAAAACAAACCTTTTGTTTCCAAATTCATTTACTAGGCTATAGTTATTATACAATTTTCATGTGTCGTGTTCCTGGTTTCGTCTATTCCTATGTTACAAGATGGTTACGAGTATCATCATTGGACATGCCCTTCTCTTGCATAGGAGAAAGATGATATTGCGTTTTCCCCCTTTATGTCTTGGCCCAGTTTTGAAGAGTTCAACATGCTTGCTTTATGCAAACGCGACTGTCAACTACGTCTCGGTGCTCGAGCAGGCATTGAACTAAAAACTAAAGTGCCTGTAGGCACATAAAGTAACATGGAGGGGAGCCGCCATACTCAGGCGCTCCCCTTTTCCAAAGGTACAAGACCACTGGGCTATGCGCGGTATGGATACGAGGGATCATGTATGAATGTGTTGCTCGATTTGTTTCGTGTGTGTTTTATAGTGATAGCGTATAAGGGTGCGTATGTGCATAGATCCCCCTGTGGAAATCGCAAGGATGTTTAGCATGAAGAAAACGATGTAGTGGACGTTTCCGGTCGAGACACCGCATTGCTCTATATGTTGGTATTTTTTTCACATCTAGAATGAAAAAAAAAGCAATATTATTACTATTTTCTGACTACTGACTTATCGCCCGGCGGTGTTCGTCACAGACATGTGGCTTTTCTTGAAAATCCAGAAATTTGAATTGTTATATTATATTACTATCTGTTTCCCACGGCTTGCCCGCTGGGAAAATCCTTTTCTTAGCGGACACGAATGCTATATGAGGAACCTTTGTGCATGTGGTGATGTGGCGCAAAATTTTGCTGCGCGGGCGCCCGCCCACCAAAAGATCCTAGCGTCAATGATAAAACAGTTTCGCATTAATATTTCGATAAAGGGGGAGGAGCAGACATTATTTACCTTTGACAGCCATCTGGTGAATTGAGCAATACCAGCGAGGCCGCATATTCTTTTCCAGTCAGCAGCATAATAGAGCTGGTCCGTTTATATCTCAGAATGTTCTTGAGCGCAGCCTCCGGCCCAAAGGTACCATTCCGTACCTCGTATAGACAGTTCACACGTACCACTCGGCACTCGCACGAGCCATCGAAAAGGCAACGCTCTCTCGGGATTCACACTGCAACCACGCTGTTTATACATTACATATCTTAGAATATATGTACAAGTCGTTGTAATGTAGTAACAAAACCCCCTACCTATATACTGGTGCATTTTGTAAATTAGAAAAAACCGTACATGTGCGAGTATATAGGACTCGCGCCCTGAGGGTTTCGTACAAACTTAATTATATACCTATGTAGATCACATCATCCATATAAATAAGGTCGTAATAACAAATTAACGATTTTCGCCCGTGTGCGAAGAACGCCCTGCCGCATGTCGCCGCCGCTTCAACAAGCCGCGCGAGTCGCCGCGCGACGTGTACTTAGTATTTATCCTATCAAGCGAAACCATTTCTTTTCGCGAAGCAGATAAAGGGTTCAATATTTTGCCACTGGTTTTGTCGCCGACGGTCGGCAGGCCCCGACCGTGAAAAGTTTTCAGTGCAAATTAAGACTTATAGCCTTGGAAGCATAATGGCTATTGATATGATATGACAGCGATTATTGTATGAATTTTAGAAGTTACATCAAAGCCTGCCTTTTATAAAAAAAATCGAATGCGTTTAAGAAATTTGTATTTATTAGGCCCCATTCGCACGGACGTAATTTTATCGCGCATTGAAGCGATTTTTTTACGCCTACATATGAAAACAAACGCTTCCGTATGTACTGATTAAGTAAATCCCTTAGTGTTCTATTTCAGGCGGTAAAAAAATCGCTTCAACGCGCGATAAAAATGACTCCAAGAATGCGTTATTTAAAGGTCAGCAGTCAGCACAGACGTGCTATGTACCACACGCATAGATGTAGAACCGTACTATGCGAATAATGAGTCCCTTAGCGTAGCGAGCGGGCGGTGCTGGATTCGTTCGTTACCCAAATTGTAGGACTCTAACTAACTGCTCGCTGGGGACCGATTACATTATGAATCTTTAGCGTTATTATTATTACTACATCCAGTTATCTACTCGTGGTAGGTTTAATTAGGGTCAAAGTATCTTTATGGACACTTGTTCTGCCAAATCATTATTTTAGACACGCCCAAATAAATATCAACTAACTAACATATCGGTTTATGCACATGTAATCAAATATTTAAATAGATTGCTTACCTATTCAAAGTAAAATGAAATAATGTCCGTAACGCACCGCAAAGGCAAAAAATTGATAATGCATGAAATATCTAAGTCTAATTTTATTAGACAGGGTGTACACGATTTGGCGTTTCTCTCCTTTTCTATTATATTACCTGTAGACAAAGATTCGCTATAAGAGCAGGTTACACGAGTTTTCGATTACCTACACGAGTTTGTATTAGATATACAAACTGAAATCTAAATATATATCGTTGGTAATGCCAATTCTGTGCTGAATTTATTATATAAGTGAACGTTATTGTAGCAGAGAATACAAGTAAAGAAGTGGGTGGGTGGGTAGTCATACATATTGAAAAGGTTAACTATGACGCGATTAAGGACGTGCGTATGTACTAATAGAGATTTTAAGGAGTGTTGGTGTATTTAGTTACGGTACGGTGGGCACGAAAAGTGGTTCGTCATTGAGATGACATAATACGAGATGTTAGGTACTCGTAGGTATCTCGCAAATTCGAGTGACGAGCTCCGGTTACTACCCGTTAAATCATACATTTTGTGCAAAAAAATTAGGATCTTTATTTATTTTATAATTTAAAAAAGATCGACAGAGAAAGCTACTACTGCGAAAGAGCCCCCAGTCTTTATTAGTGGGCGTAGAGATTGTGACAATATTAAATAGGGTAATTATCTTAACTTATTAGGGGGCGCGCACAATGCTTACATTTACTTAATTGCTGCCAGAACTGTTCTCGTTGAAACTTGTTTAGTATACAAATGTTTTCAATTATCCATTGTTAAAGATCACGTTTTTAAAAGTGTCAATTAAAATTAAATGGATGCTTAAACGGTGAAATGAAATTGTAATGGCAAATATACTAAATTAGCCAGATTATCATAGCATTTTATTAATAGGGGTTGTATTTAAACATTAGGACATAAAACGCGTCATCGCGAAACAAAAGTCAATATTTAGGATTATCGTTTCATTTGGTGGCTTTAAGTGCTGGCAGTAAAGGGGTTGCAATAATAACCTTACAGAATTATGACGTTTCACGTTTGGCTGCTGCGTATCTCTCGTAAAATGAGTTTTGCATATTTATTGTGGGAGTCGCAGCCGGGCAGTCTAAAGCAGTTCGCCATGTGTGGAATGAACGTTTTATTGCACACAGTAGCTGAAAATATATTATGTAGGTAACTAAGATGACTTTATTATGACAATTAACATTTTTTTGCACATCCCTCATCGTCACAAATTATGATTATGTATGATTCATAATCGTGAAACCCGTACGACATATTGTGTAGGTACATACTGTAATGACTGCGTGGGCAATAATACAAAATACCTCGCGCTATTGGCTGCTTTTATAATTTGTCGTAGCAACCATATTTCAGTGGTGAAGGTCGCGGGACCGAGCTGGATGAGGTTAGCGCAGGACCGGTCGTCGTGGAGATCCTTGGGGGAGGCCTTTGTCCAGCAGGGGACGTCTACAGGCTGATATGATGATGATGAACCATATTTAACGGTACGTTCTGCCGTCACGATAAAATAGAAAAGTAAGAGATGCGGCGACGCGACGACATTACACAGCGCAGGTTGTATAGCCGTTCGGCCGTTATCGCCGACGGCGGAAAACTAAAAACGTCTTCATACAATCCCATATATTTTACTTTCGTATTTCACCGTGACGGGAAACGTGCCGTTACTGTACCGTGTTACGGCAAATTATTAGTGTTAACACGTTAACAAAGCGTTCGTAGTACGTACACAAGGGGTTCCTAAATATATTTTTTGAGTATTCTTAATACGTTTTAAAATATTTCTTCCCATCATTACATTGCACAATTTCAGCTCAATCGCGTTATCCCGGGGACAGACATACAGACAGACAAATAAGTTATTCGCATTAAGGATAACCCTAGAAAAATAACAATTCCGCAGCCACTGTGTTCACGGCTCTGCTTTCAAATAATTACAGGCAGCAAGCTTAAAAAAAAGTTAAATTGAGCATATATTATGTCCGTGGTGATGAGTAATACTGGAAGTGTTAAAGTGATAGTGAGATATTGGGGAATTGTAACCGAGGAGAATACAATCCCATTCAATGAACTTCCGGATCAACAGTCAGGGCTAGCCTGTAATTATGTTTGAGGCGCAAAACCAGTTAGTACCCGCGGCGTTAAGTCGTCAACATACCTTAATTGATACTTTACGGGGTAACGACGAATTTAATATTTAAATGAGGCCCCACCATTTAGCCGTGAGTTCGAAGCAAAAATATAGGATGTTCTGAAATTTAAGAAGTCACCTGAGGGGATCATTACCTGTACGTACCATTTATTTTTTCGTGTTCTTTAAACACACTAGTCCTGAAAATATCTTCGTGAGTCTGAAGATGAGCCATAAATCGTCGGGTAAGCAGTAGTGTACAACTACGACGTCCATTATGTCAGCTCCCTCTAGTCGAAACATGGGCCTAGTATCAGTATAGTCCGATTATTCAGTAGAGCAAAGCTAAACAAAAGTACCTATTCGCGTGTAGGTAAGACCCGAGCTCGAGCTTAATATTAATAAATTTGGGTTTTTTTTAATTATAATTTATTTGTAAGTTTAGTTTTAGTTTTATAATAAGTTTTTTATTGTTATTTTATCACAATAATTTTGGTATTAAATCTGGTACTTTATAAAAGTTTTAACGAAATAGAAATGAACGTTTTAAACTATTTAAAAATCACTGACACATAATAAACTGGGACTTTTAGCTGAAATCTGGTTAAAAGCTTTTAGTCAGGTCTCAGCGAACGAACGTAAAAGGAGTGAACTTTAAAATTCGTTTAAAATGTTATTGGTCGAGCCAAGCTCGAGGTTAAAGTATACCGTGTGTAGGCGAGGCGAGCCACTTTCCAGGTATGGTAGGTACGTAAATAAACTTGGGCGAAACGAAAATGTACGTAATTACCTTTAAAGTATTCTGCGAAAAATGTAGACAACAGAAAGTACGCGTAGAGTTACCAAATTACGATTTATCTAATTCAGCGCTAGAATAGCTATTGTCGGCGATTTCTTTGGATGGAATTCAATAATGAACTTGACATTCCTTTTATTTAAAGGACAATGGGAATAGGTCTAAATATAATCATGATTCAATGGATTGGCCAAAACTGTGTGACACATTGAGAATCAAACTGCGTGTTAAAATGGGTATTTTACATCACACCTAGACGTGTGATGGGACTAGAGTCCCACAGCTATCCCACATTTATCTTACTTACTCGTCCAAATAACACATTGCTTTCCGATCGACACTGTTTCTCGATGGGTACAAGGTACAATCTCACTAAGCTGCATGATACGAGAAAATAATAGTCTTTGTAAATAATGTTTCTCAAAGAAGTTGCTTTCAAATGTTTTATCTATCAAGTCAAGTCACTATAGAGGAAACTCTTTGCAAATTTTTAAGTGTAAAGACCGGAACACACCGGATGCACGCGCGTGGCAGCTCCAGCAATTCGGCTGCCACGCAACACAATCGGTGTGAGGTCTTTAGAACTTCATACAATTACAAACATATTATGCATGCGCTGCACGCGGCAATTGTGCTGTCCGTTGATAAATCTGTCAGCCATTCAGAGTATCCTTTTATTTACATAGGACATACCTACCTAACATCTATCACACAGCAATTAGAACTACATAAATGTGATACGTAATGAAACAGTAGATATCAGCAAACTTCTAGTGGAGAACTTATGAAAATTCAAACGCTTTTGACTTTGCGAACGCTTTGAGTTCAGTGTCTTTCCTTATTTATATTTTAATAACACAACTGCCAGTTATAATTTAATATTACGGGTAGCAATAGCCGCAAGATAATATTGTGGAGTCGGGTAAAAATGAGAAACGGGAAACAAGCACCACATAACAATGCTTTCCATAACAAATATACCAAGAGAATTAAGCCTGGGTTTTGAGAGGGCGCTTCAGTTTGGTCATTTTTCAGTTCGAGCATGGTCGTTGGACGTTTTTCAGATTGGACATTATTACAGTAAATCAAATAGATCTGCATTTGCAATGTTTTATTAAAAATAAACCATAGAGTGCATATTAAAACAGAACTATTCTATTTTAAAAATGACCTTTTTTGGGGGAAAATTCATTCCTATATGTGTTATTCCAATAAGTTTATAAATTTAATCCAACGATTCTATAATACCTTAGCATTGAAGGATTACTAATACGGAAGCCTATTACTTGATTGTTTTTTTAGTCGCTTTTTACGAGATCCACAGGAAGACTGTTATTTTATTCCGGATACCACACATGGACAATTAGTTTGATGCAATTTGCATTAATGGGTTTTCTTTATTTATTACCTACTTACTTAATCTCCCCCTAATCGCGCAGTCGGGTAAAAATGGCGTACGTTATTAGTACTGCAAAACGATGCTGCAGCTGCAATATTCATTTTAACGTTTAGATATAACCATTAGTCACTTTTGATCTTCTTTTGATTCTGGATAGTAAAAAAACGTACACGTTGAATTGATAACCTCCTTCTTTGTTTTGAAGTCGGTTGAAAAATCGTTGTCATGCAGCCTCGATCGCCAAGAACACCTTCACTATGAGTTAGTGCATTAAAAACTTCCCTTGCTAACTTCTTGATTTTATGGACTTTTGTTTTATTTGTAAATAATTTGTAAGTAAGTACTTATTTGTTTTATTTTCGTAGACGTATATAAAGTATTGTGTGCGACTAAACATTATGATACTGTGCACTAGAAATCTCTTCAGCACCACACCGAGTTTTTTATATAACAAATGTAATACTATAAGTATACGGTGGAACACTACGACCTACTTTCCTGAAAATGTCAGATTGTGTTGTTTTGTACAATTTTTTTACCGATGGAACTCTATTAATATTTAAACCATTTTCAAGTTACCTACCTGCAACTTCAAACTATTTACAAATCATGCCACACGAAATAAAATACAAAATAACATAAATATCAAATACTGTTTATTGTTTGCCGAATTGATTGTTATTACGATTACTGAGATGATGGCGTATTGTTGACGTGCTTTTGTGCTAGAGGAGAATAATGGTGGTGTTATTGTGCTATAGGCGTAGTAAGGTATATTCACTGGGAGCATCCGAGCAAGCGTATTAGCCACGTCAAGCATTACAATGCAATACTGAAATCCGGGGATTTCCAACTATCGGTTCTATGCAGTGAACTTAATGTTCCACGAGCGTTGTATCCACAACTTTGAGCTACTCAACTATCCTATCCAAGACAGCATCGTTTGCCTAGAGAAGTCCATTAAAGGGAGCTCAAAACGGGAGGGGCAAGGGATCGGCAAAATCTCACCAAATCTCACTTACAACGATTATCTCACGTCCACTTTGTAAACTCACATAAACATAGGGACTCTATCTCTATTGATACCTATATACAAATGACTTGCGAAAAGAAATCGGCCAGATTTACCTTACAATTAAGTGCTCTACCAGTACTAAAATGTATCAAATAAAAAATATAATCATTAGAATGTGGCTGTCGTCATATTTTGGTTTTTGAAAAAAGAATTCTATCTAGACTACATAAAGTTTAGTATTTGAACTACATTTGAGACCCGAACGGGTTTTTTAACACTCTAAGGGATATACTTCGCATACCTCCGATTATTCCGATTATTATCTGTTTAAGCAACACTTATAATATGTCATGGAAAACTCTTTTTGGACGCAGGATTTTTATTAATTAAACAACATCTGTTTAGAACACACATTTAGATAGTGAGACGTTGGCAAGAATAAAGAAAATAATTTTAATATTATTTCCATGAAGCAAATACAAAGATTATTTCCATTTGAGGCAGGAGACAAATAAGTACTAACAATGGTCTCTATCCTTTACAACGTCTATTTTGGAAGGAAATATACCCATTATTCTTTGGCATTTAGGTATTTGGGGAAAACTGAATATGGCGAATCCCGCCTCCGTCGAGTATGTTGTATTACGTATGATTTGCTAACGTTAAAAAATATATTAAAATAAAATAAAACTTTATTTCTGATTTCTCCATTAGTTTGTTATTTGACTTATTAACTAAGTCAGTACATATAACTAGCATTAAATTTACAAATCTATGTGAACCGATATCTCCCAGTAGTACTTACCACCAAGCAGCACCACCGGTGGTACTAGTGAGAAATTGCATTCTCATTAGTACCTGGACAATGACCCGGCATCTGTCAATATCGGGCAGTCTATCTTGTTGGGTGGTATAATAATAATAATAAAACATTTATTTCAGACACATGTCCATATTTTGTTAGTAACAAATAACATTTCTATGTTAGTAAATTCAATTTCATACATTTCACATACATTTGGTCATTTGTTTGTTAGTCAGTACATGAACCATACCACAGTGGTTCATGTACTGACAGTCAAATCTATTTGCAAATGCATTCAGGATGGTGTTGGGGCTGCCCCGGACCCTGCGCGCCAAGGATGTGCACCGCTTGCGCATGCTCGTGTAGAAACACTCGACACGCGCCTCGGCAAACATCCCGGACGCGCTGCAGTGCCGCGGCAGCCCCACCAGCACCCTGAACGCATTGTTCTGGGTGCTGTACACGAAGGGCGTTGTACTGCTTCTGCGTATATGACACCCACAGGCTGCTAGTGTAGAAGGACGTACAAAATGCCCTGAAAAGGGCGAACCTGCGGGCTATCATATTAGCTCTCACAGACAACGCCCTCCGCTCCCTCTCTATGTCTGCATCGTCCCTCAGGTCAGAGGTTACCATATGTCCAAGATATTTGAACTGTTCAACCCTCTTAAGTTCCGTGCCATTCAGTCTAATGGTAGGTATGTTATCCGGACATTTGCCTCTGGCCCTAAATACCATACATTCACTTTTCTTCGTATTATAAAGCAAACCGTTACTACATGCATACTGTTCACATAAACCCGAAAGCTTGGTCAGTCCACAGACTGCGACACTCAGCAACATGCAAGCAGGTGTGGTATCAATGAATTGCTTTGATTCAGTCTGAGGATCAAGTACCTTAACGAGGCACTTCATCCTCCCTCAGTGCTCAGTATCCCGTAGTGTCAGTTGTACAATTGAGTAGTACAACAAAGAGTTGCAGGTAATATGTGTTCTGTTTGCCATTGCATGCAATAAAACTTTTGTAACTATGAACATAATTTCATAATTAGTTATTAATACAGGGTGTTTTAATTAAATTTGCTGTAATCAAAGTTCTTGTTTAGACAGACGGTTACCCCATGGAAAAGTTATAATTTAAATGTGAGTTCCTCTAATTAAAATTCTTTACGAATTCCGTATTAAATTTTAGCGTGTCCTTGACTCGTTGGATTAGCTGTTCGCGATTGGTTACCAAGTACTGCTAACAACTCATTCTCTGAGAAACAATATTATTGTTTTATAGCACATGTCCTTTTAGATATATTAAAACATAATAACATTAAAACCTTGGCCAGATCTTCCCAGGATAGTCAACATTTTAATAGAAAGATCCGAAGATAAAGTCAAAATATTTTATTGCGAGAAAACTTTAGAAGACTTGGCATATTTTATCTCACAGTTTTAATGATTAGAAAACTCAAAATATAAGCACTGGCAGTGAAATATATGGCTCAGCGGCATTTGAAAAGCAAACTTGGTAGGATAGGCAATAGGCATCCTACCAAGTTTTTTTTTGTGAAAAACCGAAACAAAAAACCAAACTGTGCAATTTGTGTGTGGCCGACCAATTCAAACAGCCGGCACCGGTGCGCGGCATAGGTTTTTTTGTGACATACTGACCGTCCAACTTAACCAAAAGCCATTTTAGAAGCGCTCGTGTGTGCATCAGATACTGGATAACCGGAACAAACTGGTAACTCGACTGTAAACTCTGAAATCGTAGATTTATTGGACGGGATCGCAAGGCGGGCGTGGGGATTTTTGGCGCGTGAAAAAACGCCCGCTGCACAAAGGACCGGAGTTATTTGTGCTTCTATTAAAGTGTCCCTAAACGATCATGCTTGCATGACATGCAACGTTTACGTGAATGTCATGCTGCATGATGGACCATCATGCTTGCTATCAATCAATACAGTGAAGCAACGGCCAGCACGTAGTTTGCATGTCATGCACGTCAATCACTACAGCTATACGGTCATGCATGAGTGACAGCACGTATTGCATGTCATGTAAGCATGATCGTTTAGGGAGCCCTTTAGGTCGTAGGGCCATTTTTAGGGTTCTGTCACAATGAATAGATACCTCTTATAATAATCCTCTTATTAGCAACTTTTTTTTGGCTGGCTGTCTGTCCGTCTAGTCTAAAAGTTCTTTCTACACCAATTGAATTGGAATATTTTGTTTGCCAACCGATAGAAAAAATTCTGTTTTTCAAATTTTTGTTTCAAATTTTTATAATACTTATGATTTTTGTGGAATGTAAGTTTAAGCATCCATGTGAGAAATTTTACGCTGAAGCGAAATTATAGAATTATATACCTATAATTCGAAGGTCCTGCATTTATTTCACTCATTTTTATTATGCTGGAACATAGAATAGATAATAGTAGTGGATGTATTCACAACACTAACCGAACGCCGTAATTTCACGCGCTTTATGCTTAGGTACCTGAAGCAAACCTCGATACTCAATACAAGCGAATATTTTTAATTACTTACCTACTTTGTCGCTCTAATGTAATTGACACATTTGCTCCTGACTTAACAAATACATTAGAGTGACAAGGTACTAAACTGGGAACATAATAATGAGCTCGACCTAAAAAAAATTTTACATCCTAAGGGCCTCTTACACCGCATGCTGATAAAGTCCCAGATACCCTACGTGCAGGTTATCTGACAGATAGCCTGTTTTTTTGGTTTCACAGGTATCTGATTGCCTATATCTTATATATTTTATATAGTCTATCACACATATTTACCTGATAGATTAGTTTATCACTAAGATTACTATCTGTAGCAATATCAGGAAGTGGTGAAAGAAGCCCTAAATCTATGACTATGCCTGAGGCTTCATAGCAATTGGATGGCGCAGTGCACTGTCCCTCCCTCGCGCTGGCCCTGGCAAACGACAATAAAATTGTTTATGGACGGAGACGACTGCGAATAAAAAATAAAGTCAGCAGGTTGTAAGTTGTGCACAATGCGTTTTAGAGTTCCGTTAAAATAAAAACGAAAACAAAAACTTATATACAGATTCCATGCAACATTACCTACCGCTGTTTCCCGCGGCTTCGTCAGCGTAGAACAGTTTGGGAATAGATTTTCATCAAAATCTGTTCCGGTAGTTTTTGCGTGAAAGAGTAACAATCATCCAAACATACATCTAAACATCCTTACATGCTGTCATGTTTATAATATTATGTAAGACATTATTTATAAAACTGCATTATAATTATAAATAATTCTGCGGTAGCCTTAGAAAAGCCTTTTTTGAAATTCACTTTTGCATGCAATAATAATACTACGTGACATCTCTATTATGAATTTACACAATCGATACTCGCTAGTGACTACGTAAAAACTATTATCTATATCTGTCTTATAATCTGCTTAAAAACTGCCTTTTGTAGTTAGTGAGAAAGTGACATCAGTTATGTTGTATTAATGTAGCTAACGAGTTTCGACGATATAAACCATTGCTGTAAACTCATGGCAGTGGTAATGAACAGCAGAACAGGGGTAATGGGCAGCAATGGAGCGCTTCTCGTAAGCACTAATAGGTATACGTAGATATAGTATAAGTAGATAAATCGCTTCGCTAATAAGGGCGGAACCCTAAAAAGTCAAACTCCAATGCCACCGCTAGGTGCTCCCACCTTTCCTTGTGAAAAAGACAGTCATAAAAGTAAATTTATCGTCAGCAGTAAATAAAGCGTAACATATTGCGCTTTCCAGCAGTAAAAAGATATCACGGCGCTCATAGATAAAGAGACGTTAAATTTATCAACAGTTCAATGTAAAAATATTACCTTTGCCCATTGTTTCTAGAGTCCTTTCCGATTGGTTACAATTATATGCTGGATAATTTAGAGTGAAACAGACATGTTATCATTTTCTCCGTCCATTCGATTGATCTAACTTAGAATTCATTTTTTTATATTACTAAGTAGGGGCTGTACGTAAAGGCAAAAGAAATTGAGTTTAGTGCCCCTATATTTCTTATAGTCATAGGTTTCAATCATTTGATCTAAACATGAAACTAGATCTATTTGTATACCTAACTATAATATATATATATTTCCAAACTTGCGATTTCTGGAAAAAATTCACGTTTGACCAAAATTGTTCTCACAGCTTGACTTAAATTGGAAAATACAGAATGGCCAAGATGGAAGAATGTATTCTGCATAAACTAATAATGTAATTGTATTTATACTGGGTCATTTACACAAATTACTAAAATAAAATTTTATATACAAAAAAAATATCATAATATTTGATTCTACGAAACTGTAGAATACGAGAAAACTATAGAATCTGAGACCGGGACAATATCAGTCAAAAAGGCAATGCGAAAGGTATTTAAATGCTTAAGGGCTTCTTTCACCACTTGCTGATAAAGTCCCAGATACCCTATCTGCAGGTTATCCGACAGATAGTCTTTTATTTTGCTTTCACAGGTATCTGATTGCGTTATCAGTCAGATAAACCGCCAGATAAACTAACAGCAAGATTCATCAGAGACTTGAGGTGTGAAACAAAAAAAATATAATCCGACAGATTTATCTGATAGATTAGTTTATCTGTCGGATTACTATCTGTAACAATATCAGCAAGTGGTGAAAGAAGCCCTAAGAGTTGTAAATGTGGAATTACAAACAATGCAATGCTTAAATATAGGTAGGTACTCGAATTGTACCGTTTATCACAACCACCTGCCTAAAACATTATTCCGAGATCAATTCAATTTTGCATATTCAACGTTTAACGTTTTCAATTTGGCTTGCACGCGCTGCGCTCGGCTAAACGATTCGACAATTTGTTTATTTTGCAATCTATTGCACATTTTTTTAAAATGTGTGCAAAAAATTTACTTAGTTTATCACTAAAGTTTTCCGTTTCTTTATCGCATAGAAAGTTAAATTCAATTGTGCTTCGCTTTTGATCAAGTTATGCACAGGCCAATCTCCGCCCGCCCGCGCGCCCGCCGCTGCGCCCACCCTTCCAGATTATCTGATGAACTTACAAGACGGCGGGCGGCGCGGCTCCGCGGTGGCCAATGACGTCCACGTTTTTTTCTTTAGTTTATTTTTTATCGAATCTTTTCGACAAGAGAAAGTAGGTATATAATTCTTCATATTGCTAAGACTGAAGTGTGCTCTTTCGCAGGTTACTTTCAATTTAGACACAAAAACTCAGCGACGCATGTTTGCGCCTTCAATACTGTTCTCTGCCTGACAGCCTCTTAATTTGAATAACGAGGTTGGACGGGCCCGCGGCGGCTCACAGGTTATGGCGTTTACGACGTTCGTTAATCTGAGCGGGGCCAACCCAAACAGTGCAGCAATAAAAGCTTCCCCGAGGAAATTAACTGCGACGCCAACTTTCGTTTTGGAAAAAGGATAATATGGACCATAAAATTTTTTTGAACATTTCCAGTGCCAACCGCCACGGCAACTGTACACCAATTTGGTATTTTCGCGTGCCTCCGGCAATAACCGAAGCCTACTTTAAGATCCGAATCCTATTCTGAATGCTCAAGGACGTAGTTACTAATAAATAACCGAATGTGATAAATAGAATATAAATTCGCCTTCTCACTGGGTTAGGTATACCCTGGGTAAATAATAATGTCTGGGTGTTGTATTCGTTCCGTTGTTAGTTTAGGACAGCCGCGCCCACGTTAGTTGGTACTTTGTTTAGATAACGGCATCATCTGACGACTAAAGTCCAATTAATTTACAATGCAATAGTACAGTGTCTGATCCCAAAAAAATTATGCAGATAAAGGTGATGTGTTGCTATTTTACTTTAGTAAGTCTACATATAAAAATAGGTATTTTAAAACAAGCTTACTTACGTAAAATACTCAGAAATGAAAAAAAACATGATCTCCATCTATCAGCAAACTACTTAAACAAAATATGTCAAGTGGCATAAAATATTGTAAAAAGAAAGAAATATCACACTTCATATACCTATACTGTGTGTAATTAATTATGTGTGGCTGTGTGTGTGGTATCCTTCGGTCATTTATATAGGTAAGTAAGTAATATTTCTAATAGGCTTTTACAAAGCTTTAGTTTATAGTTTAATAAAAGTACTTACATGAAAAACGATTTAAAAAGATTAAGGGCTTCTTTCACCACTTCCTGATATTGTTACAGATAGTAATCTTAGTGATAAACTAATCTATCAGATAAATCTGTGTGATAGACTATATAAAATATATAAGATATAGGCAATCAGATACCTGTGAAACCAAAAAAACAGGTCATCTGTCAGATAATCTGCAGATAGGCTATCTGGGACTTTATCAGCAAGCGGTGGAAGAGGCCCTAAACCTAACTACCTACCCCTAACATTGATTTAAATTAGATTCTTTTTCTGGAAATGGCCGCAGCAATCACCATGATCGTTGGCAATAAAAAGGTCAGACGGCATTAGTAAACAGTTACTTCAAGGAAATAATCTATCAAACATGTAGGTATGCTCCCGGAACCTCCGTTACACTTGTTTCGGCTTCTTTCCAAGTAGCTAATCAATACGAACGCCCACGCTTTCCCACTCTGGCATGTTTAAAATTTTAGCCCTTGTGATTAGCAGAGCGATTTCGCGAAACCGTTCTCTTCTTTGTTTCAAAGAAGCTGTCACAAATTTATCAGAGGCGTCTAAAGAAAAGCAAGAAGAAACATTTTCGAAGTGGTTTCTTTAGGCGTATTGGTTGGCGATTACGTACTCGGGGATAAAAGGTAATAATAGAATAAGTTTAGTACTCGTATCTAGTCTCTTTTGGAGTGTCTCTAGTACTGAATGATTTCTTTCCCTATTGATTTCAACTTCTAGGGATAATTTTACAAACAAAATTTTACTTAGGACGACAAACAGTGGCCGACCAAACAAGATTTTCAACACCAGTTATCTCATCTCATCTCACCTCACCTCAATGCCAAACCCCTGTCCGCCAAACGGTGCCCCAATCCGTTTTTGGCGGACTTCACATACGCCTTAGAATAGTAATTACCAGTCTTTGGCGTATGCAGGTTTCCTCACGATGTTTTCCTTCACCGAAAAACCTGTGGTATTTTAAAATAAACCGTACTTAAGTTTCGAAAAACTCATTGGTACGCGCCAGGATCGAACCCACGACCTCAAGAACGTGAGGCGAGTGCACAACCAACTAGGCTACCACGGCTCTTTCAACACCAGTTAAAAAGCTAATTTATACGTCATACAGAAATTATCTTCACGCTATGTCCCTGGCGGGGTAGGCAGAAAGAATAGAGTGCTCAGTCTCATCATTCTCTTCATACACGTTCGCCGTGGGACGCGAGTGCTCTTTACGTGTCCGTCTGTGAGTAGGTACCTATACCCGCTTTATCTGATCCTCGTATTATATGTCAGTCTAGCTCGTCCCCGGCCCCTATTACGGGATTATTACTGGAGTGCGACACACTACCAATTACATTCCCTCGATATATTCGCGTCGTCATTCGTTCATCACTCAAGCTAATTCAATTGGCTAAATCACAATAAAATGATTTGATTGATTTGTTAAAACCATTGTCGGCCCAGAATTTAGCAGAGATATTATTCTATAGGTCCTATTGTGTACTCGCCTGATGTTCGTGAGGTCGTCGGTTCGAACCTTGCCCCTTACCAAAGGATTTTTGGGATCTTAAGTATGGTATTATAATACCACACAGGCTTTTCGGTGAAGGAAAACATCGTGAGGACACCTGCATACCCCAAAGATGTGTTTTCATTCTAAGGAGTTTGTGAAGTCCACCAAAAACGGATTGAAAGACGGAAGTGTCGCCAGGTATTCCTGGCCTCGAAAGAAGATAAAATCCTACAGAAACCATTCCTTTTTTCGAGATAAAAATATACTGTTTTCAACCAGGATTGAAGCTGTACCAAGAAGTATAATCACTGATTATATCATATATAACTACCGCATACGTAACTGATTATTAATCAGTTACGCCGTTTTGCGGTAGTTATTTTTTACCGCGTCATTTGATTAAGTTACAGTTACACAGTTTGTAATAGGAGTTAAAAATGGAAATTCTAGGAAGGAAATTACGTCATTTCATTTGAAATTCAGTCGTGCAGGCGGTAATATGCCCGGAGGCACAGTGCATTGTTTTCTAGGTAGTCTTTACTTATTCAAGCTGATATTATGCGTGGCACCAGCTACTTCAGACAGGCTATTTTGGTTTGATGAAAGACAGAAAAGAATGCAATCGTCTCATGAATCAGTACAGATTCTAGAGGCAATAGTCGTATATAAATTATGAATGCAAAAAACTTTATGTTTAATACTTTAGCATGCCACAACAACGGAACTGTGTTGGTGTAACTTGGTAATAAAGTCTGCATTTTATTTATATGCGAATGACTGTCAATGTACCAAATAAGAGATTAATTTACAATTCGATGTCTGTCCCTCTCACACCCATTGTGTTACTTTGACACAAAGACACTGAACCAACAACGACGCAAAAATCACACTTTCGCTTAGGTACTTAAATAATATATAAAATTGTCGGAGTTAAATCACTTTCTCCAATCTTTACTTTTTGTTTACGTCCAGTTACGAGTAAAAGAATGACGTGCTTAATCTTAGGAGATATTTCGTTATAACTTTTATTATACGCCACTAAGCTTAACTCCACCAAATGAGAATATAATTCGGTTCCTGTAAATACGATTCAGGGGCGAGTTAACAGCCATCAATATGCACATAATAACCATATAGATCTCATAAACGACCCAATAGCATGGTTATAACTCAATTGCTGAACAATGATGCTATTAGATACCTATTGTTATTCAAGACATGGGTGAACAGAGTTATGCATTTGTTATCAAAGGACGTTTAACAAGGTTATACCACATCATCTCCATCAGCCTGTTGATGCCCACGGATGGACATAGGCCTTCCCAATAAACGGTACTATTCGGATGTAACTACAGTTAGATAATTACGCGTCGCGTTTCTAATTTCTACTTCAATAAATAATACCTAGTGTAAATAGTCATACATAATCGCAGGTATGGTACGAGTAGGTATGTAATACCCTACCCTTCTATTTATGATGACGTAGCGCCATGTCGTTAGAGATGTGATGTATAATTAATTAACAAGGATCATTGATCATTAGCTGCTGAATCACTGTTTTCGTTACCGCAAGACTTTCACAGCTCAATACTTACGCGTTGTTTTCGTATGGGTCAAGTTTTGAATTCTTTACTGCATACAAAATAAATAAGAAATCGTACGATGTCAAGTTTTGAATTCTTTACTAAACGCAAAATAAATTATAATTGTTCAAAGAAAATTTATATTAATTTAGCATAAAGTGTACAGGGGCGACCTCAATCACTACGAACGATTTCTTCCGGGAATCGTTGTAATGGAGATACACTAATATAGGATCGGGTAAGTAAATAAATACATAAGCACAGATATAAACAATGCATTTATTTCTTATTATTATTATTATGTACATACAGGGTGTAACATTTGGATGGGTCAGTACGGGGAAGTCCGAAACTATAGGAGATACGAAGATCTGTTCTCAGGAACCATGTCATCGATTTTAGTAAAAAGAAAAACTACATTCAGAGATTTAAAAAAAACTCATACACTACATATCTTTAAAATCGATGACATGGTTCCTGAGAACAGATCTTCGTATCTCCTATAGTTTATGACTTCCCCGTACTGACCCATCCAAATGTTACACCCTGTATATTTATGTACGAGTATCTTACTTGCCTGGGCGACTTAACAGTAGAGCGAAAGAGAAACATTCCGTTCACAAACTTATTCGGAAGCTGTATATCGATTTAGCCATTACAAGTTATGAAATTACAATACATAATTGTAATAAATAATATAAAAAAGCTATATACCATATATATTATTAATATGATTTTATTACGACCGTTTTTTATTACGATTACAGTTGCCACATTTACACATTGAATAGACAGAAAGACGTTTTCAGACAGATTTCTAGGAACATTTCTAAAAATAAGTTTATAGTTAAGGAACAAATAACTTGCCCACGTTTGGTTTAGATACTTAAAGGTACTTAAGTATTTATCTTTTAAAACAAAAATACCTTTATATTTATTTATTAAAATGTTTATTTATTAAAATATTGTAATACCTTCACCTACCAAATCTGTAGGCTTTGTTGTAGGTAAGTACACTTATCGTTTTTGCCGTAAATGTATAAAATTAAATTATCGCTAGGTGGAAACTGGCGGCACTTTATATATAGTCTACCCTCCTAAAGCGAACGAATTTTTCCCGATAATGACAGTACCTCTCAGGAATGCCGTTCAATATCATTATTTAATGTCGTCTTTCTCTTTAAAAATTCCAAATAGACTTGAGCTTTTATTCCTCGTATTTGCGGACCGATTTTTCTTTTGTCTTTGTTTACACCATGTGAATCATCTTTTGACTCTTGGCGGCATCTCGTCTGAGAAGGTTTTCTCTGGTATTAAATTTTTCTAAAAAATAATAGGTATGAGCTGGCGGGATCGTGGGCGCTGTGTTTTATCTCATCTATATCGACTTTTGTGTAATCAGTCTTTTTTTTGTAAACATAATAATATAATATAACATAATATAATATAATATAATACAATATAATATAATATAATATAATATAATATAATATAATATAATATAATATAATATAATATAATATAATATAATATAATATAATATAATATAATATAATATAATATAATATAATATAATATAATATAATATAATATAATATAATATAATATAATATAATATAATATAATATAATATAATATAATATAATATAATATAATATAATATAATACTGGCAGACACCTCGCAAATTCGTCTGCGTAAAAAATTATCATATTTTATGAAGTAATTTATTTTGAGATATATTAAGTAACTATCAGTGATATAATCCTACTGAGACCGATCACTGTACCGAGATTCATGTAAATTCGTTGAGCCGTTAAAGCCTGATTGAGCAACAAACATCCAAACTCACAACCACACAAACTTTCGCATTTTATAGCAGTGGAATGGGGTGGGAATTACAAAAAAATCCGGACAAGTGCAAGTAGGACTCGCGCCCTGAGGGTTCCGTACAAACTTAATTAAAGAAATAATTAGAAAATCGTTAATAAAATTTGTAGATATATTACATGGTATACATAATAACTAACATGGCTTGCTCATACACAAAGTTGTTTGTTGGTACAAGAAAAAATATAATTTTTTGTGATGTAAGTAACGGTACGGTTTACGGTATTCGGATTTTTTCCTTTACGTGTGCTATATAAGACCTACTTTTTCCCAAATTTCATAGTTCTAGGTCAACGGGAAGTAGGTTCCCCATAGATCTTGATTACCAAAATGCGACAAAATCGGTCATATCTTCTGACTGCGTTGACTTAGAAGTTTGATTTTTTGACAGCTCTAAGTGATTGAAGGCCTGATTATATGATATTAATTTTAACTTGATACCTCAACGTGTTGCTGAGAAAAAAGGGTCTTGACAGACAGACAGATGTGGTTCGTTTTTTACTTCTGAGGTTTTTCCTCTTCTGAGGTACGGAACCCTAAAAATAAGAAAGTTTTTGATTGGCGTAATTAATTATAAAAAGTTTATTTCTAAATTGTACTTTACAATTTATAAACTAAAACAAAACAAAAAACAGTTCGTTTGGAACACGACAGTGTTGCCTTGGGAATGGCATTTAATAATAATCAAGCGACTGACAGGCGTTCCGGTAGGCTGACTGATCATCAATCATCCTTTGACCAGTACTGCCACAAACTCGGGCTACTGTGAAGTCATTCCTTCAAGGACGAGCAAATTAGAATTCCAGACAGGCAAGTGGCATTTAACACAAGTTAACTACTCGTATCTCTGATCAGAATCAAACACTGATGTTACAGACGATTACAATCTCATGCATACATAAGGACGTAATGAACCGAATGGTAGTTAGACCTAAACGGATCTTTGGCGTATGGATACGAGTACATCTACATTTAATAGTAAGACGAGTAATTTGTAAAATGTTTACTAAGTATTGGAACCCGTGGTGCGCAACCGATCAATCAACAGGGTGTCACGTTCAAGATGGACATAGACATACCTACATCCTGAGAACGCCACTAACTAATTAAACAAACATTTGGTTGTCGGTTCGGGTGAAAGATTCTTATCAAGAATTCACTCCCTCTGGCGTCCAAGCCGAATTGGTCTAGTAAAAATAAATGAAGTTCTTCGAAGAAATCGCATCAAATCCAACGGCATTCTGATAACTGTAGTAGGTAGATAGATAACGGTTATCGGTAATTAGTCGTGAGCTTTTTACTATCATCATCATCAGCCCTTCGATTTCAATATCTGGACATAGGTATTCCTTCCGCAAACAACGCCGTCACGACATCCAACCACTTCCGTCTACCTTCTTCAGGCCGTCGGTCCACCTGGCGGTGCGGCGTGTCAGTCTAATAAAATATCTGGTCAACAACGTACATTTGCTGCATTTTTTTTAGTAGTTAGTAATATCATCATTTTAGTAGTGTCATCCGTCTGAATGGCATTCGCAAGGTTCGCAACTGCACGAAACTTCGCGAATCGTTTCTTGGTGGTTGACACGACGCGCCTCGCGCGACTCACAACAATATACTTCGAAAGCCCCAAAGCCGAGTCTTTCATGCTCCCTCCCCAAATTTATGCGCGTTTGTTCAACAAAGTACCCTGTATTTCATTAACAGCGTTGTATTCGTATTCCGTGGCGTTTCTGCCGAAATTTACATCTTAATTAGCTTCCTTTATAAAAGAGTTTTACATCCATGAGCGCTTCAGCATCAAAATTTGAGCAGGCATTCGCGGTGAAAAGTTAAAAACGCTATTCAAATTACATAATCTTAATTTTAAATTTTACAAAAGTATAACACTTAATAAGCAACGTCCAAACAAATTTCAGTACACCAGTGTACCTGCCTGGCTGCTAAATTTTCTTTATTATTTCCTTTCATTTGCGTAATATGAAAGAGTTTGTAATTTAGTGTTTAAACGTTTTAAAACCGACACAAAAGTTGCAAAGTGCATAGTTTTTAAAACAATTAACAGCGGAGAAAGTTGGTCGTGAGTTGGCTATTTTCATGTTCGTTTTCCCAGAACAAAATACGCAATTGCAGCTTAGCAAGTACCAACTATGTACTCATAACTTGGACTTGATATGTAAGTATTGGTGTCCGCCGCGGCTCCGCCCGGGTGGAATAATTTTCTGTTTTTACCGCAGGAACAGTTTATCCATAGTATCAGTTACCCTTTGTTCATTTCCATGACACGGCTGAATAATCGAGAATGCGAAGAAGATTTTAAAAACTCACTTTCAGATTTATAATATCTCTTCAGAATTGCAGAATTAATATCAGTTGACTATCGATCGATAGCCTGTGATAGCGAGTAGCCTGGAAATCCTTGCATCAATCATCATCAACAGCCTACACTGCTGGGGCACAGGACTATACCATCTCAACGAGCGAGGGCGCACGGGCTAATAGTTCACCACGCTAGCCCAATGCGGGTTGGTGGACTTCACAATGTGCATAAGAATTTCTTCTTCGGCATATGAAGGTTTCCTCACGATGTTTTCTTCCACCGTTTGAGAGCAGTCAGTAAATGTACTTAAGTTTCGAAAAAAAAACCATTGGTACATGGCCCGACCTGGGATCGAATTCGGACCTCTCGACATGATAATTATGCCGCTTCATCCCCACGACGCCACTGACGCTCATCTTGGATCTTGGCTTAGATCAATACTATAAAAATATGATGTAAATCTAAACCTATTGGTAATGTGACAGTTTTTCCCAAAAAGTAGGTAGTTTATCGATATTGCGCAACACTTTCTTTACAAATGAGAATTTCCAAGTAGTCTTCAATACACTACTTCACCAATTAAAGTTTTAATCAAGTTTCAATTTATTCGATGAGGGCTTTGCTTGGATATTTGTGGGTAGCTGTGAACACAGATGACAGATCTATGAAATACTCTAAATTCACGAGAACCAGAAGTGCATACATCCCACCACACCATACACCGTCTCGTACATGCAGATAATATAACCTGCAGCTGCCGATACCCCTAATCAAATCTCTACTACCAATTCCTTACCCTACTCTCTCAGTATTACTATTATGTATTTTCTACTCCCGTGCTGTAATTTGGTTATTATACTTAACCACATAATAAATAATTTTAACATTTTGTATAGTCGAAAAACAGCCAACCTAACCATCCTAACACACCATAAACCTAAAACGCCTCGTATGACTGTGTGTGTGTGGGTATATAATTAGTATAAAATTTGGTTTCTAGAATTATTTTATATCTGATAAGCTCTTTTTGGAGGAAATGCACATCCATCGACCGTGCCCTATTAAAAATGCAACTTCCGTTAATTTTAAACAGAACTCTCTTAATGTTCGGCGATCGGCTCTGATTATTTTCCGACAAACTGAGCGGAGTGTTGAGGCATTAAAAAGTTTTCACATTAAACATTGCTTTATAGGGGTCGAGGAGTCGAGGCGCGGAGTTGGTAAATAACTTTGGTCTTTACTTCCCGAAACTCGTCGATTATATCGCACGCTTACCGCACTGATACGAGCTACTTCAGTCGACGCGACGGATACGACCCGCTCCAACTTAACTCAATTATAATTTACTATCCCTCTTGGATATAATGGGTCTTTTTCACGTGCGCGATGGAGGAACATCTGGATAGCTTGGCAGTATCAAGTAAAGTCGCATTATCTTTATTTGAGAATCGAAAGAATTTAATAAAATTAATTTAAAATGTATGCTAATAGTACGTATTGTTCACAAAACGTGCAGAATGCGCTGATTTATGGGGCTTATAACCGAACGCTGCTTTAAAGAATAAAATTATGTTGAAATGGCCACTTCAAAAATATACATCGGCCATGACAGAATGCAGAGTTAGCAATGGCCATCACAGATTAATGATAAGTGTCTTCGACATGGCCATGACAAACAGTAGGTAGCGATCGCCGGGCATGGGCATTTATATACATTTACAGACTGGCGGACAGGTATTAAGTTTCTGGTAAATACCTACACTTGACAGCAGCTGAGCATTAGAGGTCACTGGGAAGTAAAACTCTAAATTAATAAAGTAAAATTTAGTTATATAAAAGATTTCAATAAATATTTCAAAACACACTCAGCTGCGCCGTTGTAAAGCGAAAACGTCAAAAGTTTTTTCCTCGAACATTACACAATTGCGGGGAATTAAGCTTCCCGTCCCATATAAACTTCAACGAGCGGGAGCGGCCTGTCTTCGGTCCATTATGGACCGTCCATGCCTACATCGAGGGGCGACGCGATTTTCCTTGAATTAAATTATGTTTTTTTTTGTAACGCGCAGGGAATTTTGTTAAGGCGCCTTAAATTGGACTGTTGACATATCATTTTCTCTTTGCAACTTTTAATAAGTGTCTGACTAATTTAAACATGAAAGGAATATAAGTCAGAATATATTTTGAAAGTCACATACCTGTGTTAAAAATTTAAGTAGGTACCTAGTTGGTTTTGGTAACAAACTATTTGTGCAAATGAGCAATTCTAAGTTCCCTTAATTACATTTGAAACCTGAATAAATACTGACTGTGACCAACTTGGTGATTTCAGAAATCGTATGGGATCCCTTAACTATCGCCCATAACGCTTCTATTTATAATTATGTTTGGGATAATCTAGACACTACTTTATGAGTTTTGAACATGTCTTCACAATTACTTACATTCTTCTAAAATCTACCTAGATATTAAAAGAAATCTGAAACACTATGGAATAAATATTTTCGGAGAAGTTTTTTGTAAATAAATACGAGTATATTTAATACCTAATCTAATGTGAATTGTCAAACAATTACGCTAACATTGAAGCGAAGTCGGGGCGGGCTGCCAGTGAAAATATAAGATATACTCGTAGTACAGTCATGTCATTTACACCCGGCGCTAATACTTAGGATAGAGTTATTGCGAAATAATTTCCCCAATATGGTTTCTGAACTCCATCGCGAGCCAAAACTTTCTATCAAACTAAATAGTGATAGTTTACGACGGCACACCATATGGGTAAGAAGTGAACGAAGAGAAAAACAACTAATAAACTTCGAAACACCATTTTATTTCACAAAGAAACGAAGGAATTTCCTTTTTACGAAAAAGTGAATGTTGTAAGAGGAAAATCATTGTATCAAAGGGGCGTGAATCCACTTCCTGCCTATAAACAACTCTATTACATTGTTTCGGGCGCTTGCCGAGGGATCGACGGTAAGGACGCACCTAGGTCTTTGATTAGGGGGTCCAACTTGCTTACTTAGATGACTAAGCGACCAAAAATAAGTATTTGTCTCCACCACAACTAGAATTAAATAAATGCATACATTTAATGCCAAATGTTCTAATAACTAGATGAGTATCTAATCTGCAGTGAACACGATCAAAATGCTATCCCATATTAATCTTAGAAATCATAAACTAAACAAACACAGTTTTAGCTGAGACATGCAAAATTTTGTACTTTTTATATGCATCATTAGCGATAAGGCCGCCTTTTGATTGTACACAGTTTAGTAAATTATCATAATGTAAACTTTTGATATAATTTGGTGCTCAATAAAGTATATTTGATTTGATTTGATCATTTTGTTTGTAACTCGTTGTCTTGTTGAAATTGTAAGTAAATGTTTGACGGACACAAGATAATAACAACACCAGTTATTGTATGAATTTGATGTGTGTGTGGTGGGACCCGCCGCCGCCCCTCTCATTACGTCACTGCTACACGGTAACACGTGGTAAATGGGATTTGCTACTTTGCATAATGTTTGCTTCCCTCTCCCCTTTCCATACTCAGTGCTCCATACAGTCGCACTTTTCATTCACCTCACACCTGCACACTGCGGTTGCTGTTGGCACTTAAATCGTATGAGCAGCAAAATAGTATAGTGGCTCGCAACAGGGGCATTCAGCTTGGCATACTGAACAACTCTTGTTTAAGAACTTTGGTAAATCCCCAAAGAATGGAGTAGGCTATACCCGGTACTTTTTTAAAGTTTCTCAACTTGTAACCGAAGTTACAGACGTTTCACGTCAAAAAGAATTGCTTTGTTTACACAAATTGAGTGTAGTTTTTTTTTCGAAATTTCCATTTAAGTAAGTAATTCTGCAACAATATTGCTATTCGATATTTCTATGTAACAGGTGAATTCAAGGTTTTATATATGCCACACAGTATCGTATGGGGAACAACTTTTGGAAGATGCAAAAAAATAATAGATTTTGATACAATGTGTAATGGAATGTAGCCAAAGTTTTTAAAAGTTGAAAAAATTGTTAGTCAATTTTCTTGACTAATGTCCCTGTGCTTTTGTAGTTAATTAACTATTAATACATTTTATATCATCATTAAATACATATTTTATTTGATTCTATAGAATTGTGTCAAATCAGCCCCAATTTAATTTTTTTACGATTGTTACGAGTAAAGTACGACTATACTTAAACTAAATAAGTAGGACACGGAAAATTTTTGTTTAATAACTATTAATAGATATAAATTATATTTGATGCAAACCCATTTTTTATTTTTTTTTATTTTATAGTTTGCTATAATATTATAGTTTGCTTAGAGTACAAATTGGTTTATGTTTCTTTTGTTTTGATATATATTTTTAATTTTATTTAAAATAAGACTTGGTATATTATAAATTATACCTAATTATTATATCTGTCTTTAGTCTCAGCTACAGCTGGCGCTACCAGAAGCTGGTTATAGTGAGATAAATAAGATACAGACTTGCGCTCTAGCGACGCGTAATATTTACACTAGGTACTTGTCTAATCTGAGACTAGAATTATTGCCTGTATTAGTCAAAGACAAACCCAATAAGCCAAATATCCAGCCAGGTGGTCAGACTTCGTAAGCGTGGATTTAGGTAGTAGGTTAGTTACCTCTGAATAGACATCGTCTAGCTATAATTTTATTATTTTCACCTATGTGATTTCAATCTAAATTACACAAATGGATATTCAACTAGAACTGTACATGTCCTCCAAAATGATTCACCGGCAGTAACCCATTTGCTGATTGACTAAAATGGAAACCGCTACACATATTTTGAGAGTGTACCAACAACCGCAATTAACGTAAATTTAGCCGGGATTTGCCACTAAAATCATTGCAATATCCCGAACTTCGTTGTTAAAACAAACGGTATTTCATTACGGACCAGCTGCAAAATAAATTTGAATGCTTACGTTTTCCCACATTAACTCTGATTTATTAATTTCTCACGGGAATTTTAATTCGTCGTGGTTTAAAATTTGCATTCCTTTACAAACCACAACAAATATTATCGAGCTAGAAAATATGGTTACCACTTGATCTTTTATGTTTCTGCTTTATATTGAGTGACTCACGATATAAGTTCCTCACGAAATAGTGTAAGTTTAATATTAGATGAAATATTTACACATTTCGCTGTTTGAATATGGTTTGTACTAACAAACCATAATTCAAATAATAACCTCAAAACCGCCAATTAGAATTCAACTATAAAATTGTCAATGTTCATAGTTGAATTCCCTTTGGACGATTTGAGTAGTTAGTACAAACAAATATTCAAGCAGCGATTTATATCTGGACGCAAGGTACTGCAATTCAAACTTACAAACACAAAAATGCAATGTTTCGTAGAGCTACGTGCTACGGCGTAGCGCGCGTAGCAAACACTTCTTTGTTATTTATTTGCTTTGCTACGCCCTCATCTAGTAATTGCTCGATTTAAAGTATGCCTTATTTTGCTACTTTACTTTTGTCGTTTTTGTAATTTGAGGGAACGCCGTAGGTAGAAAGAGGCTTATTCCATTTTGATCCCCACGTAACAAATCGCACAACATAGGTCTGTTCGATTGCGACGTCCTTCACAATCATTTTTTTCTGCACAATCCTATTTCTACATATCATTATCAAACTGCAGTAGTCCACTGCTGGACATAGGCCTCCCCCAAAGCACGCCACTGAACCCGATCTTCGATTTTCCGCCTCTAAATAGTCACTGCCAGCCGCCTTCTACACAATCTCCTTTTATTGCACTTAATTACCCAATCTAGAACATGTTGTTGCAAAGTTGTATAGTTGTTGTATAGTCGTAAATAGACCTATTTAAAATACTAATTTTATTAACTTTTAAATATTATGGTTTCTGTTATCCTGAATTTCAAAAATAAATCATGAAAATAATAGAATAAATGGACTCTTTGAAACTTTTCCGTTCACGATTGAGTAGCAAGAAAGTTTTTCTTATTTTAGAATGGTTGTTAAACAGAATGGAAAATGCGATTGTGTTTATATAAGATTGTGGGAATGGGAAAAAATGAGATTGTGAAGGACAGCGCAAAGACCATTCGTAAGCCTCTACTTGTTGATACTGCACTGATCAAGTGGCTTGTACTTTCAACGCGGTACACCTGTATATGGCGACATACCTCTGTATTGCTATAAGATGACCAGTGTAAAATCCTGAAAAACTAGTGCGTTCTTATAATTTTAATATTACGACATCTGATGATGTTAATAAAGTTATTCGGCTGTTTATTATCTTGTAGATACTCAATCTATATAAGGGCGTTTGAATTTAAGGCAGCTTTCGCAAACATAAAGCTTTTGATGGGACTGGTCCATACAGCTTTTATTAGGGTTGCTTAACGCGCACAACGCATAACGCTTTAACTTGCTTGTAACGAAAGAATCGTTACAAGCAATTTTTCATTGCGACAATTTTTGATGACGATAAAAATGATCTATTTTAACACATTTTTGAAAAAGGTAACCAAAATGAAACTAAAGCGTTGTGTGGAAAGAGTGTGGGTATATCGTTTGTTGGTTTGTACGTTTTTCACTAAACATTTTAATGTCTGCGCTAAACAGATTTTGATGTCTTAGCTTATAAAAATATTGTCTTATTTTCATGTAGTTCAAGAGAGATGGTGATGTGAACTAGATATTCTTGCTATATACTGAGTGATCGATGACTAACGCATAAAAGGAGTGAATGATGTGCATCGTATTCCGCATATCAACGAACTAGATTCGCCGCGCGACTTCTTTCACGATCAATTGATTGTTTTTAATGTTCCGCAGGTAATTCTAAATTCTATGCTCAATTCCTCAATTTTTAATCCCAGTAGTTAGCTGTGCGATAATAGATAAATCAGTCAGCGTATTGCTACTTTTATATATATTAAGTAAACATAATTTTATTCAAAGAATTTGCCGCGCAATAAATATTCAGAATTAGAAACACTCAGGTAGGCAGCCCTAGGGACTGCATAAATCACTGACACGGCCCCCGTGCCGAAACTGACGGATTTGTCAATGTCGCCAGAAGTAAATGAATCGGCCCAGATAAAACTTGTCGCCGACGAAAAGAAATGGTTTCTAATAAATCACGACAAACTGCAGTCTACATTACACTTATAATTTTCTTTTCACCTCACCGGCTCGGAAGGGTATACTTTGTCATTCGAAATCTGCGTGGAAAACTGCACCTGGAAAAAAACTTTTTAAAACTTTTCTTCTAATTTGTAGAAGGTGGACATTTAAAGAAGTGGTCAATTCTAATTGTGGTTATTATTATTTGTTGTGGTTCTAAACCGCCGAAAGGATTCAATTCACCTAGTATTTTCCTCGCTGTAGTGAGGTGAAAAATTGTGTGTTGCGCTCGGCAGCAAAGTTATTTTACGTCTCGTACCTTGAAACCCTCGCTACGCTCAGGATTTTATCTTTGAACCGCTTTGCTCAGTTTTCAATGTTAGTACTCGCACAAATTAACCAACTTTGCAGCCTTGCATAACAAATAACTATTTCAACCTACTTCCAAACAAAAAGGAGGAGGTTATCAATTCGTCTGTAGGTAGGTACCTATTTTTCAATTCAATTCAATACACTTTGTTGCACATTTAAAATTACAGACAAAAAAGAGAAAAAAAACAGATATAATATTGTACATCTAGACGGTCTATCACTAAGAGCGGTTTCTTCCAGACAACCTTTAGGTAGACGATTTTTCCCAGTTTGTTCATTTTAACCACGTTTTCTCCGTGACCCTACTGATTGAAACTAATAGTTGTGCGATAAGGATTTCATTTACGAATGAAATCCCCCATGAATCCCCAGGGGGGAGGGGAGGGGGGAGTCTGTGTAATATTTTAACGCGAATGAAGTCGCGGGGCGTTCGCTAGTATAAAATAAAAGTAGATTAAATCCATGCAACGGAATGTGTTTTGCGAGAAATCCAATAATATTGATAGAAATTGCCTGTTAAACATAATTAAGAGGATAATGTAAAGAAATTAACGTCCTCAGTATAATTAGGTAATCAACGTTTTTTTTTATATCAAAACAAAAAAAAAACTAATTCAATAAGTATAGGAAAATATAGTTTCAATATGTCGATAATCGACATTATATTCTCAATTAGCGCCCCTGAAATCACCAGCATCTGCTCCAAAAAATATCCCTAGTAAGTAGGTGTAATGATAGGGTACAGGTATAATGTTCAAACTGACATAGGAGGGAGATCAAGCAGAATAAACAAGCACAATCCGTGCTCTGAATCCCTCAAAATAAACAAGTGTACTGTCGGCACGGAAAGTGGTTCGTTACCTTTTTTTAAACAACAAGATACGTAAATGTGGACGATGAAAGTGGGACTAGATCGAAAACTCCTCTAATATCCCACTATTAAATATTGGAAACTTATTATTTATATGTAAAAAAAATTTAAAATGAAATTTATTATGCATAATACTATTATTATATTACAATTAAATTAGATCCCATCCTGGAAATGGCTTTAATGTAATATTTAAGTAAATAAATCATCGATAACAATGCATTTGTTAGCGATAACTTATTAAATAAAACCCTAAGAAACAGGTATAGATAAGACTAGACAAAATAGTTTGAAAGCGTGACTCCACGCCGCCATCGGAGGCATACAGGTTGGTCGTTTTTCTGATTGGTCGTTATAAAACTGCCGAATTACTTCTCGTTCCGACTGTATCTAAACAGGTCAAAGCGGATAATGTTCGTATATAACTATCAAATATTATACTAAAACTTCCTAAGATATTCTTTAGTTAAGGGGCTATGATATCTCACAGCGGGTCGGATGATCCGTCGCTATTTCAACAATACTGTATCATTCATTTTGTAATAAATATGCAGTAAAGTAGAAGACTTTTACTAGTTATTCACGATTTCGAAAACACAGTTCGTTAAAATTTTCTCAATTAAAAAAAATTCCAAAGTTAACCATTTTAAGAATTTATTTTCGCTACTTTTATGTAATAAAGCTACGTACAATCACCATATTTTGAGTACTAACTGTACTTACTAATATGCAGATCACATAACATTTGAATTTACAAAATACACATAACTTTCGGCAAAAAAAGGTAAAACCTAAATCTAAGCGTTTTTGAGCCAGCCCAACTTGAGCCGCATGGCATCTCCCTTCCCCGCGTCAGTCCCGCTCTGCCAGTGGCACGGGGAACACGTGTCGCTCGCCGCCATCCAGCTGTCACTCCCGTCACACGTCATTTATTCAAATTATATTTTGAAACAGGGTAGCATCTTTGTTGCTATCCTAGTGTTTTTTGGAGTACAGTCTCCTTGACTGAAAAATGACTGGATGTTTGTTTGTAATTTGTTTCGATACTTGGTTGTTTGACTTGACAGAACAAAAATAGACGACGACGTGTAGACAGAAGACTACAAAAGAAATTTTCTGAAGATAATATTTATTTTCCAATATCTTTCTTAATAATTTCCCGACCGTTTAGTATAATAACGAATTTTTTAAAATGGGAAACCAAGGTAACAAAAAAAACAAAAAGACTTGGTTGGCGTAAAAAAAAAGGCAAAAACTTGAGTAAAGCACTAAAGTGAGTATAATTTATTTGGTAAAGAAAATTCACATCGGGTTAAATTATTATGCGTAATCATAAATGTACTTATCTTTCTCAAATTAGATTACGACGAACAGGGGCATCCGAAAATAACCATGGCTCTGACAAGGAGAATGCTCCGAATAAAACAGATGTTAACATATATAACAACATGGAAAAGTAAGTTCTGAAGCAACATTTCGATTTCGGGATTATCCAATTTATGAGTACTAATAACATAACACGGCTGATAGGTAGACTTCTAGGCGGTGGTAGATAAAAAAAATTGACGTTGTATAAATGTACCCAGTGTACTTACATGCAATATAATATTTTTGACTTTGACTTTGACTGTGTCGTAAGGCAAGGCAACAACACTCGTCCATATATGATTGTTCTCTCTCAATAAAATTAAATTTATAATTTAATTCAATATGTACAGTTTATTGCACATTTAAAATTACAGACACAAAAAGAGAAAAACAGATACAGTAATGTACATCTAGACGGTCTTATCGCTAAGAGCGATTTCTTCCAGACAACCTTACTTTTTAATAATTAATTTATAGGTACCTAATATAATAAAATTATAATTATTTTTTTAATTATGTTTAATGTTACTTGGTGATGTGGTACTCCTATGCTATAAAGTATGTTGACATTGACTGTAAATAAATTATTAATACATAGTGTTTTTTTTATTAAGAACCATCTTGGACGGTCAATATTGTGTAGCTTACCCTACATAAATAGTGCGAGTGAGATAGGTGCGCTGACGGCGGCGGTGGGAGAGGCATGCGGGGGGGAAATTTGAATTTGAGCTGACATACCATCGACTCTTAACTCATTGATGACTCGATACTGGTTTTGACACTAGTAATCAATGTACATACCTACATATCCCTCAGAGTGTTAAAACGGGTTTTGCGACCCAAAAAACAAGATCAAATACTATATAGACTTCTGTGAAATCTAGATAGAATTCGTTTTTCAAAAACCAAAATCTGACAGCCACATTCTAAAGGATATCCTATTTGATACTTTGATAATGCTTTGATACCTTAATGTATCCTCGTAATGAATATTTTAGCTCTTTGTGTCACGGATTCGTTTTTAAAAGTTTCGTGTTTTTTACGAGTACACTTGGTGACGCAGCGCCTTGTGATTTTATGTTGGCAGCCATAGTTATTACTATGCAGTTACCCCTCTGTTGCCGCATGCTTCTCCTCCTATTATGTCGTCCTATTTTAATAATTGCCTTAATTAACTCATATTATAAATTAATGCGAAAGTTTGTATGTGTGTTGATTGTTATGCTTTCTGGCTAATGTTTAACCCATCTTTATGAAATTATGCATGTACACGTACTAGCCTGTGTCATGCATGACTCGTGAGCTTCTCGTGAACATACCATTATGAAAGTTCATTATGAAATTGTTCCCACAGGAAAGGAAAACTTTTTCGACGCGAACGAAGTCGTGGGTAACTGCTAGTATAGTGTATCCTTCTCACCGGCATAAGGCCCGGAGTCCATTAAGCTAATCGGAACGGAGATGCGTGTTTCTATGAATAGGATTTAGTTACAGCAGCGAATGGAGCCAGCCGCTGACGTGCTGTCGCCCGTACCTAATAAATTTCCCATATAGAAACCCAAGATCAGAGCTAAATCGTTATTAATGTATCGCGGCCCTATCGACACTGTGATTTCATCCAACTATCGATTAATCAAGAATCGACATGCCAGGAACACTAGTAGGCACCTTAATAAAGCGAATTTTCACGTCCAAAAACTGCTCTATAATAGCCACAAGCATAGATTACTATAATAGCGAGCGGGAGCGTAGCGAGCTTTTTCCGTGTTCTGTGGTCACAAGACAAACAATACAAATTTTATTTGAACCGCATTTTAATTGAACTTATTCTGTCTATGTTTTATTTGATTTTTCAATAGTAAAGTATCGACCTAATAATTATTTTATAAAAATACGATATTTTGGAATTACGAATAAAATACTAAATACTCACTCAATGATATTTTGTTGAAGTTCCTGAATAAAAAGTAGAAAAATATACCTAAATTCCTATTTACGATTTTTTTTTCAATGTTGTCTTGTTACACGGTGTATATTTTCAGAAATAAATATCTTAACTAGTTGTTTATCGGAAGGCAAGAGAAGCCGCGAGTTTGATATAAGGTGATGAACTAAAATGAGATCCAAACAAGAATCACTAAGGCGATTAATGACTTTGTATTTAGCAAAGTTTGAATATTCTCTCGAGAAGAAAACGTTCTAACTCGTAGATTGTCAATTATAAGTTTCACTAAGATTGGCGTAATTATTTTTCCAGTGAATGTGGGGAAATGCTTTGGGCACATTTGGTATTTATGATCCATTCACTTATTTATGGACTAGACTTTTCCATAATTTATGCTCAAAAAGTAGAAAGTATTTTGATTTTCAAAAATTTGTCGTCTACAAGTTGTTCAGTATTTTGATACTGCATGTAACGTCTCTGTAACCGATCGCTACGTGTATACGTGTATAATAATTTTTCTCTATTTTATTCGGCTTAAGCCGATTACTAAATTATTATAATTAAGACCTTTGGACCTTGGAACCTAACAAAAATGAGCATACCCAAAGTCTTACTCGTGGACAACGCCTCCTGCAGTAAGTTCGACTGTTGTATCTACAGTTTTGTGAAATAAAGTATAAATAAATAAACACCCAAAGCCGATCATCCTGTAAGCAAATCTTGCTTTCGTCAACGCCTCAAACAACAGCTCTTTGAGCATCCCGTAATTTCTGCTTAACTTAATTTACGGGAACCTTTGAACAGTAAACAATCCCGAACATAACTCCTTATTTTGGTACGCCGAATGTTTATTTATATTAGAACAACTCAAAAGCTAGGAACATTGTAAAGTTTGGTCGGCGTGGAGGGGTTGTCGCGGGGGGATTGGTTCAGGCTCCCTCATGTGCACGGGCTGCTCACGGCCCATGGCACACAAATTGTTTGATCTCGCCGCTCTCGCTGAGCGCTATTTACGTCCCGCCCACCAAGGACACCTGTCGATGATCACGACAAATGTAAGAGTGACGATATCATTTGGCTTCATGTGCCAATGAAACTGACTACATAAAAAAACATTTATTTTAGGTACAGTCAACATCAAAAGTAGCTTGGTATCTGAATATTCCAAAAGAATCGCATTGCCAAATACATCCAAAAAGTTTGATAATATAACTTCGGCAAAGTGTATGATAAATCAAAATTTCATAACTTATTTATTTTTAACTATCAAAAGTAAAGCAGTACCTATTTGAAATTTTCAAAAGTATTACAATGCTGTGGTTCTATAGAATGTTTCAAAAGTATCTGAAATAAATAAAAAAAATCTTTCGTCGATTACATATTTTCGGAATGTCCAGTTAAAGATTTTTAAACATTGTTCTACCTATATCTATTTTGTTTCCGAAATTGTCATTTATAGTGGCTGTTACTGATTATTTTTACGATATATTCCATGAAGTAATTATGAATAATTAGGACATCAGGGTATTGTGAATTTAAGAAGAGTCAGTACTTTTGGAAGTTAGTTTTTGATCAGCTATTTTTGGCGCTGACTGTACATTATAAATACCTACTTGTCTAATCCCGTACTAGGATATTCTCCTGCACGTGGAACTTTCTATGGAAGTAACTGTATTGCCAGCTATTTATATTATATTAAATTATATTAAATTAACCTATATATTACCTATATATTATATACACCTATTATATTAAATAAATCTTGAAAAACTATTTACCGACTTCGAAAAAGGAAGAGGTTCTATGTTTATGTACTAAGTATTTAGAATTTCTTCGTATCTGTATATTTATATGCATTTTTGTTGCAGAACGGGGCTACGTAAATGAAGAAAACAAGAAATATGCAAAGGGAACATGTGCCAGAAATTGGAATATCCGAACACAATGCCTGCCAAGAACGTAATCTCGAAATGGCTTCGGGCGAAACAAGGAAAACATAAACAGTTACCATGCCGCTAGAGAACGAATAACCAGCAGGATATATATTAATGCTACCGAGCCGGATATAGAGGACGCCAAGGGCCAGCTGGACGACATGGCCCGGTACGCTCTCGAGGCTCTCGCCTTGGCCTACAACACTGAAATGGAATACAATTCCACCGACAATGACAGCGCAATTTTCGACAACATCACTGAAAGTTCACCGGATGTGGTGTGGGACGTGTACATTAAACTGTTAAAGGAAAGGATAGTGCTCGTCTCCTTCCTACTATTGTTTTCCTTGGCCACAGTATTCGGCAACATGCTCGTCATCGTTGCAGTAGCGAGAGAACGCTACCTCCACACGTCCACCAACTACTTCGTGACCTCCCTAGCGGTCGCGGACTGCCTCGTGGGCTTGGTGGTGATGCCGTTCTCGGCTCTGTACGAGGTACTAAAGCACACTTGGTTCTTCGGCGAGTACTTGTGCGACGTATGGCGCTCGCTGGACGTACTGTTCAGCACCGCTTCCATCCTCAACCTGTGCGTGATCTCGCTGGACCGCTACTGGGCCATAACGGACCCGATATCGTACCCCATGCGCATGAGTGGTCGCAAGGCCGCTTTCCTAATCGCCGCAGTGTGGATATGCTCCAGTGCCATATCGTTCCCCGCGATCGCTTGGTGGCGCGCCGTCCGAACTGAAAGAGTGCCGGACTACAAGTGTCCGTTCACGGAAAACTTGGAGTACATAATATTCTCCTCGACTATATCATTCTACTTGCCACTGTTCGTGATGGTGTTCACCTATTACCGTATATACCGCGCTGCGACCATCCAGACTAGGTCGCTGAAGATCGGCACGAAGCAGGTGATGCGGCCGAGCGGTGAGCTGGAGCTCACTCTGCGCATCCACCGCGGCGGCACGATGCGCCAGCGCAGCGACGCCTGCCACTGCGGGTGCACGCCTGACGACGAGCCGCTCACTGCGCTGCAGAACAACGGACTATCACGATCCACCACTAGACTCAGCAACGTCACTTGCAACAAACACTTGCCTAAAAACTTTTCGCTGTCCCGCAAACTCGCCAAATTCGCCAAGGAGAAGAAGGCAGCCAAGACCCTTGGAATAGTGATGGGTGTGTTCATTGTGTGCTGGCTTCCCTTCTTCGTGGTGAACCTGCTCTCTGGGATCTGCTCGTCGTGCATCGCGCACGTGGAGGTCGTCAACGTGGTGGTAACGTGGCTGGGATGGGTCAACTCTTCAATGAACCCGGTTATCTACGCTTGCTGGAGCAGGGATTTTAGGAGGTATGAAATAACTTTTTATATTATATTTAACAATGGAATAGCTTTCGAATCCTTACCCACCAGATAAAACTTGGTGAACCGGTTGTGCTGAGGAAGCGGTAGTTCTAACATAATACCAAATTTCGTCCATTTCGGAGAGTTCAGGTCCGAAAGCACAAGAAACGCAATTTTACAATTATCAAAATGTCGTGGCATTAGATTTAAATGGGCTAAGAAATAGAAACCTTTAATTATAATTATATTGGGTGGAGATTTATCTCACATTTTAAACATTGTATTATAGATGCTTGCGCGTTGTACAACTAAACACTCATATTGGAACTATTAAATTTATGAATTAGCATCGACGTAGGTATTAAATCTAACTTGTCTTAAAAATACTTTATATTTATAACCATCTAACTGAAATGAAATTGAAAGAAATTGTAGCATTTGTCAAAGTAAGTAAATTATTGCATGACGTGCAGAGTGCACAAACAAAATCACTTTGTACATTGTAGCGTAGCCCAGAGTTGTTTATTCCGTTCACCGTACGTAGCCATTCAAGTAACTAAAGTGGCTAACACTTTACACAAATTGCAGTGTACTCTATGTGAGACAATAGTGCGCTCCATTGCGAGGTTGTATATCAATCAGTTTAAATCAATATTGTTTATGACAAAGATAGGAACTTAGCATATAATATAGGTACATAAAGTACTGAACTTCATCAACAGCCTATTAATCTCCCCACTGTTGGGGCTCAGGCCTACCCTCTCAACGAGGGCGTGCGGGCTATAGTCCACCACGCTAGCCCAGTGTGGGTTGGTGGACTTCACATGCGACTAAGAATTTCTTCTTCGGCGTGTGCAGGTTTCCTCACGATGTTTTCCTTCACCGTTTGAGAGCAGTCAGTACATGTACTTAAGTTTCGAGAAAAACCCATTGGTACATGGCCCAACCGGGGATCGAACCTCGGACCTTTCGATATGATAGGTCGCGTCTTATCTCCGAGGCCACTGACGCTCTCTTACGTACTGAACTTACTTTGAGTTAATTACTTAGGTACGGATTTTCCGCACAATGGGAAGTAGACACAGTGTCTTCGTGAAACACTTAAGTATTTCTCGTTTTGAGATATTTGACATAGATCGTGTTTTTAACAGTTTCCGGGTCGCCTTTACACCCTGTAGGTTATGAACATAGCTACAAACGTTTATAAACTCCCCTGCGGAATTGCGGGCGACAGCTGTTTAAAAATAAAGTGTAAATAGATAGATAGTTTTATCATGAAAAGCAATTACTTACCAGAAGCAATTATTAAAGCTGTGTACGATTTTACAATTGAACTTCAGCAAGCTAAACGTTGTTTTTACTGTCGCCCATTGCCGTCGCAGGAACGGCCATTTGAAATGACCTGCATTTCAAAAACCGGCCAAGTATGAGTCGGACTCGCGCACCGAGGGTTCCGTGCCTTGGAAGGAATCGTAGGTACCTACATATAAAGTTATATATTAGTTAAATTCAGCAATCGCTTCTTTATCAAGAATATCTAGGATTAACGATATATTTTGCTATAAACTTTCAGTAAACCTCTAGAAACCTTTTGTCACAGTTTTAGTTTCCGTAGTTTCGGAAATAGGTACGGTGTTTTTTCCGAGGGTTTAGTTTGACTGGAAAAAGCGTAATATTACTTTTTTAAGATTTTAGTATTGTGCCTACACCGTCGGGTGATGTTAAGTAAATAAGTATGTATACCTACCTACCTATTAAGTTTATCTATTCAGAAAAGAACATTCAAAATTGATCTTAGTGATCAGTAACGGGGGCTACGAGACGGACAGACGAGCGAAATCGGACCATAAGAGTTACTATTTACAATTTTGGTTCGGAACCCTAAAACATAAAATTCCACAATTTTAATATTAGAAGGGAATAAAATAAAATAATTAAAGATTTTTATAGCGTCTACGCACGTCATTATAACCTAGTTAAAAACAAAACAATGGGGAAGGCTCCGAAAATGCTCGTAACTCAAGGCCTTTAAAAGTGAATAAATCATGTTACCAACTCGTAGAAAATGTCTGTCCCCAGTAAGAATCGAACCTACAACTTCTTGCACTTGACCAAGCTAAATAACAACTAAGCCAACGAGGCGAAAGAGACATGAGAAAATCAAAGTTAATCATAGTTTTTCAGTTCAGTTAGTTCTAAAATACAAAAACATATAGTAGGTATAGGTAATAGTACTTCATGAAAATATACCCATTTATAGTATTGCCAAACTTTATCATTTTTAATAAATTTATCTTGTAAACACAAGATTACTCTATCCGATCACTAAAGCTATTTCGGTTGAAGGCTATTTATAAGGAAAATAGGGTAATGTAATGTAACCCTTTGTGCAAGTAACCCTAAACACCTAATTTTCTAGATATACGACAGAATGTATCAGATCGTGCCGAATGTTAGGATGTCGTCGTAAATCATATTACTCTGATTACGAACGAAAAGCCCCCACTATATCATTTTGCGCAGACATGACGGAACCGTTTTCCCTGACGTTTTCCTGTATCAACGAACAACGAGACGATGGCTCATGTATTGGTGTAGAGCAAGCAAATGGTGCCGCTCACAAATACCTTAGCATGACGTTCCGCTGAGCAACCACAGAATGACATTTAATTTAAAATTAAATGGCAGAAATCGCCACATTTAAAACAGTGTCGAAACTTTAACCACCTCTAACTCTCTATGAGTACTGACGAATGTACAATATCCATTTGTTTCAAGTAAGTAGTGCTTAAAATTATTTTGCCTCGAGGAACATTTAAATAATCTCCGAATTGCTCCTCATCTTAAATTATGATACTGATCTGAGTACTGGTGTTAAATCACATATATTCTAAACTTATTTTCACGTCTAATTTTCGTATTGGGAAATACACAGAGCTGGGCAGAAATGGAAAATACACAGAGCAAGATCGTCACTTTGAAATCGTGGATGCAATCTGTAGAAGGGGCGAATTTTCATATAATTTTTTATACTCTGTATGAAAATCGCGTCTACAAAATATCGACGATATTTGAAAATACATACCTAACAATTTGATAAAATGCAACTGGAAATCTAATAATAACGCTGTCCAAATAAAGTCTTGTTTGATTCATGGTTGTTTGTCAGGACTCCTAATTTCAACACAATGTTTGGAAAGAACTTACTGTGTCAAGTCAATATTAAACTGGGCGACTGAAACGTTATTGCGGCGCTAATGGGTTTACTTTCGTCGTCTAATCAGCTGCCGAGTTTCTTTCAGTAAAGTTATACCACAGGGTTAAACTGACAAAGTGGAACAAATTCCTGCAATTATTAGTATCGCTTTCTAGACGAGAGACCGGATAGATATTATTGGATTTTTTATGTTATAATTATGGCCACAATAAAGTACCTATATTCTGAAAATAGACAACGAACAAAATGTTTTAATTTTTAATACAGGTTGGTACCTATGTACCAAGCTGGACAGTACAACTTTAGACTTGCACGGCCTCTGTTATTAGAAGTTGTGTGCTGAACCGGTTTAAGTCATTCATTGTAGAGGGTGATTAAATACGTGTAGGCCACAGTTCCACGGGACCGTAAGTCTGTTTTAAGTAGCGTTATCGTGTATCCCCCAGCCGTGATGTTGCGTGCGCTCGCATTCGTTGACATCGCTTAATTCGGATTTATTTTGATAGTACCGCAGCGCGTGTTTCTGACTTAAAACTGAATAATCACATAGACCTGGCAGCCTTTTCAAGCTTCAACCGAATTCAGTGTAAAGAACTCTTATTTGTTGGCTTACGACAAATTAGGTACTTAGGACGAATTCTTAAAAGGACATTTGGCATTAGCCAATTATTCTACATTCTTTCTGTCGGGTTAGGTCTGTTCTTTGGGCGCATTTCATCGCATTTGGTTTGAATTTCTATAAAAAGGTTTAGGTGGTGATCTAGTCTAATAAAATAATGACCGCTAGCACTTAAAAGTAGTTTTACCGATTTTAGGTATGCGGTAATGTTGTGTGTGGTCAAGTTTTACTACTTGTAGAAGGCACTATACTTTTTATATGCAAAACCATATAAAAAATTAAGGCCAGTTCTAAAAGTAAGTAAGTACCTATAGTATAGGTATAGATAGGTGGACGGATAATTAGAAATAGGGCCAGATTTTCATACAATCGAGGTCACTTTGAAGCCATGGTTCTCCGTGAAGGATTGATCGGGGCATGATCTGATGACGGTCATCGAGAGAGTACATGAAGGACTTTCAGATCGCTATAGATATCAACTGATCAGATGAGCCATTTGGTAGCAGCATCGTAATCTAGAAAAAAACCTGCAAAATTGCATAAAAATGTATGAAAATATTAAAGTTAAGGAATCATGACGATGCTGCTCCCAACGGCTGATCTGATCAGTTGGATATATATATCCATCTAGAAGTCCTCCATCTACTCTCTCGATGACCGTCATCAGATCACGCCCCGATCAATCCTACACGGAGAACCATGGCTTCAAAGTGACCTCGATTGTATTGCCCTGTTTCTAATTATCCGTCCACCTATGTATGTATCAGAAACTGAAAAATTCATCAATTTATAAAGCGTGTCTCGACGAAGTTGAAAACGACTTGTAACAACGTCCCCGGAATTAAAATAGCAAGTGACATTTAAAAAACCGTGGTAGGTGTAATAGCAAACAGTATAACACAATTGCTTTGATTGCGTTACTCCGGGGCCACGGGAGCCGGTGCGCCGTTTCTTGCCTCTATATTACATTACCGGCGTAAACACAATTAGAGAGGCGCATTTCATTACTGAGGTACATTCTGACAAACTTACATGTCCGACGCGTTGAATACGAATTATGATGCCATTCTAAAAAAAATTTCGACGCGCATTACATAAATGTCGTAGGATAATCGGAAAATTGGAGTCTTTGCGAAAATCCTCGAATTTTTGCAAAAAGCCGGATAATTGGAATTTAAGTATGATTTCGTTAACATCCGAACTATTTTCAAGATCTTTACAAAAATCCGACTTTGTTTAGGACGATTGGAAATTTGAACTATGATTTTCTAATTTATGAGTCGATTTGTAACATCGCGCTGTACAAAGGCAGCCAATCAGCGCTCATGACTTATGAAACGTCAGCCGTTTTTCGCTATTATTCTAAAATACGCCGGATTTTTGCAAAGATCCTGAAAATATCTCGGATGGGAACGAAATTCATTAGCACATAGGTAGTGCCTCTTACCTGGATTCGTGCGACATCTACAAGGAAAACAAATCAGCGTGTGCACACTCCAAATTTAGTACGCTAAGGCCTATTAGGGACGGTACTTATAAGTTTTAAAACAAAATTGATTTGGTTCCTACCACACGGCCCGAAAGTTTGACGCACTGGTAACTATACAGAACCTTTGCGTTGCGAAATTAATTAGATCGAACCCTAAAGCTGGGGAAGATCGTAAAACACACTGAAGCGGATTTGTTCTGTTCTCCATTAGTCTGAGATACAGTTTATTAGCTTCACTGCCAGGTTTGTCGGCGTACAGTAGTAAAGTTCAACTATAACAAAGTTTTTCCGATATCATGATTCAGGAGAGATAAATACAGAGTAATCCCAGATACCATAGTCTAAAGAAATACTATCTCTTTAGGTATATACATCTCTATATAATTACTTAAACTAAGTAATGAAATAATAAGTATTCTCTTCACGTTAAGTACCATTTCATTTCTTCTTCATCCATCCAATACGTGGTGCTAAACTCTTATTATTGTCAAATACGTATTACAGACGATTACAGACAGACAATTGAAGAGAAAGAAAACAAACGCATTTGCGTCTCCAAAACAAAGGTGTACACACACGTAGACCGCACAGTGAACATGGTAATATAAACCTGTCACTGCTGCTAATGTAAGTGTACCTTTCATGTAAAGGGTGTTTTAAATGCTTTTTAGATTGCCAACACTCCTTTTAGTGACAGTCAATTTGATAGTTTTCAGACGATTTGTGCTTAGTATGTTTTGACATTTCACCGTGCACAGCAGAACAACGCTGAACGATATTTGGGTCCTTTTAAATTTCTCAATACTCCTGACAAAATTTCCCCTGTTAAAGTCAACTACAAACGAATCATAAGAACACTGATCTTCATAAACATAAAAATGAAAGAAAAAATCTGGAAAGCTCAATGTTAAATGGTTAACCATTAACGATGACGACGACAACAGTATTTTCTTGATTAATTTAACAGGCAAATTCTATTAATCATAATCTCCGCGGAAAAGCGGCGAAGGCCCCGAGCGATTTCCAACGCCTCCGTTAATCCATTTAAAGTTAGTCGGACGAAGCTCATCTGGTCGATTTGTCGGCGACGACGATGCAGGGCCGTAACTAGCGGTGCGATGCACCCAGGGCCCAGCTGGGGCGCAAGTCGCACTGGGCGCAAAAAAATTTCATTTATTTTGCGATATTTACGACAGCGCAAAGTGCTAATAGTATACTCCAGCATATATTAATAGCACAGCTTAATACAACTCAATCAATTTAAATGGAAAATTGGTTCCCTGTATAATTACTTGTTGTTTGTTACTAAAGTTAGTCACATTAAGTATTAAAACAAAGTATTTTAAAAATTGCTTCATCGCGCATCAGACACTAGTTAGGGGACTGTGACATTGTCAATTCATAGGATTTACAAAGAACAGTTTAACTTAAATGTATGTTGCTTCGCTCGCTAGGCTAGTAGAACTAAAAGTTTGAAATAATGATTGCTGCAGGTTGTCTCGTAAGTAATTTTCATAGCCCTAGAGTTCTTTATCTTTTTACGGTTTTTTCTATGTACGAGTATACCAAACCTGCCCTACAATTAATATAAATCGTATTAAAAGCAGTAAATAAACTAATATTAATTATTTTTTTTAATACAGGTATACCCAGTTAATATTATCTAACCAATGATTCTGGGTGTTTTATACATTGCAAAATGATTAAAATTTTCTTTTTGGGAGCGGACAAAAATAGCATTTTAACGTTAATTAGAATACCGGGTGCTGTTTTTAAGAAACGGAGCAAACAGAGTTCACTTAGCACACGTGGCTAATTATTTTATTTAATTTTATAGGGTTTACATAGGTAAATAAATTATTTCTAGACTAATTATGTTTAGTTCCACACAATATACGACCGTAAAATAAAAGAAATTAAATACCTAAACAAAAAAATAAAATAGGGTAAAACTCGGTAATACGCCCCACTTGACAAAATGCCCCACTCACCTAGCACGCATACTAACAAAGCTACGCAGCGCATGAATAGAAACGCACGTAGCCATAGCAAATAGCATACTTGCGTTTCTATTCGTGTGCTGCGTAGCTTTGCGTAGTGTGCGTGTTAGGTGAGTGGGGGCGTTTTGTCAAGTGGGGCGTATTATCGAATATTACCCTACATACTAAAGCACCACGAAGTAAAAATCATTATAGTTCTTACGTAATCGACCAACTCGCCTGCGTTTGGCGGTCCTACGAACATGAAGTATTTTCGCATCAAGTAAATATATTATATAAGCCAGTATTACGAGAAAATGGATATTGGTGTTTTGTCACAATCACAACCCCAGCTAATACTCTTTATGGCTTAAGCTGGGATCAAGCGTGAATCACATTCGACGGCTTGATATTTGTGGTAAATATTTTGTATTATACCAGCTGTGGCCCGCGGCTTCGTTCATGTGGAATTTTGTCTTCCTTCCGGTAACAGTTTTATCTAGAATCTCCATGATACAAAACATGTGTATGGAAAATTTCATGGAGATCGATTGATATATGAATAGTCGAGCCGTCATCGTCAAAGCGTAAAAGTGCATTTACAAAGCATTGACTTCTTTCAGTCACATACCTCAACAAAAGAAATGACTTATCGTGTGAACGCAACGTTCACAGCCGGACGTAGGTCGACCCACACTCAACTTGATAACTTTACCTATAACTTGCGCTTACGCTTACGAAGAATTAATTTAAATCGACCACAACCATAATAATACAGCGAGGAGTGGTGACGCATAGCGCGATCTATTGGAAAACAACATTACTACATTGCGTATTTATCTTATTAATTAATAGTTATTATTATAATTATTTTTATTTTATACAAGCCCAAATAGGTGCAAGGAAAAATAAGTTTTGTAGCCTAATATTTGCACTATAGGTTACTTACGGCTGTTAAATTGCCACTCTACTTGCAATTCAGACTTCCGTTGGAGACTAACTTGGATTACAATACTATACAGTTACTACACGAGGCCTGGGCCTACCAGTGGTCTCAGTTCTATAACTAGGGATTTCGTTCGAGCCGAACAAGTTGCGGGCTGTATTATAATTAGCGGCAACGCCGCTGCGGCGGGCGGCGGCAGCGCCGCTTATCTGAGAATTTTGGTAGGGATCTACGAGTGACGCGGCCCGCACGCTACGCGCACTTCTCAACAAGTGTCCACAGCTATTGATTACAAAGCAATACTAAAAGAATATTAATACTTATATATTTTAAGGTATGTTTTGTCACTGATCTGATATAATTAAGATCGAAACCGATCGAAACACAACCAATCTACTGTAAGATGCTAATAACTAATTCATTTGCTGTATTAATCATGTATTCGTGCCGGCAAATTAATTGTCAACAAACATGTTTGCTAATATGCAGAATTAACTTGGCCTTGACTCTCCTACCAGATACCTACAAAAGCAAATGATAAATACTGAAGTGGTTACGTAATTGAACGGAAAAGTAAATGCAATATCGAATCGACTTACACTTGAAAATATGCATCTGGTGTCTAAACATAATATTAATCACTTGTAGGGATCCATATAAAAGTTGAGCACACTCCGTGAAGGCATCACTGCTCGAGCCAGCTTAGTCATTCATTGTCAAATTCCTGAAATTCGTATTTGTATGAGAGAGCGACTGACAAAGGCTCTCTTAATAGTAAATGTGTCATTGGGAGTTCGGGAGGAAGTGTTACCAGTCGCACCATTCATCATGTCTAAATGGAGAAATACAAAACATTTTTTTCCTCTTTTTAACGAGTCGCATTGACGAGACGATGAAAAACCTTGTAATTAACGACTGACTAGGGTTGTAACGGATGCGATGCTAAAATTAGACTTTTAGTGAGAGGCGAAGCAAAATGTATGAATATTTTTAGCAATTATAAATTAATTTTTTTATTTATTTCGGAAATACATCCATAATCATATTAAACAATCCTAACCATTAGTATCGTAAAATAACACATATACACAAACACACACATACACATATGCACACCCGCATCCTGTCTACTTGACCGCATGCAGCCTTATCCGTACCCAATTAAAACACCAAGACCAGGGACTTCAAGTGTACCAATACAGTCGCGGAAAGATGTATTAATGATATTTACCAGTTTGAACGACCTTCAATTTTTCTGTGTTATATAGGTAGCGCATGAAAGACAAGATAACGCTGTAAATATCAAATTGAGGAATCAATTTAAAAGATGCGTGTTGCGTCCTTAAGGAAATTAAAGGTATACAATTATGACCCTTGTTATCAAATCATTTATAATTATCTGTTAGACACTTGTAAACTTTTTACATAATATTATACCTATATTTGTATTCTATTTAGAAAGGAAATAGATATCAATCATTAATTATTATGTCAGTCTTAAACAAGGAGTTGTTTGACTTTCGAAAGCTACACGCCAGTAACCAGGTAAATGAACATCCTACTGCTGGACAATAGGCCTTTTCCAATGTATAATTGTATAATTAGAAAATATTTATTAAATTAAAACATTATTCGTTACAGCCCTTAACTTGATTAAGTATCTGACAAGAGCAAATTGGTTCAAGAAGGAAATCGTATTTATACCTAAATACGATTTACGAGAAAGAGACCGCGCATTTCGCTTAGGTATTGAAAATTGTCTACCTGTGAACAAGATTGTCCTTTTTAAAGTTTTTGATACCTTTTTAATTAAGGAACTAAAGCCTTTTTACCGACTTCCAAAAAAGGAGGAGGTACTATTTACAATTGCCATAGTAAATGCAAGGGAGTGTTTAAATTTAAAATTGTGGATATTTCTCGGTTAAAAAAGTTGTCAATGCCATTTACTCATTACCATTAGGTAACATAATTTTGATATCCGTTAGTTTCCTAATATTTTTTGTATTTACATAATAATCACCTAACTAACCCTCTCGCTCGCCTCGCCCTCTTGCTCGGACCGTTTTCTTTGTTCAAAGTGCGCAATCCCTATGGATATAAAGTCCTTTGTTGAACGGAACTGACGTTACAGGTTGGCAGACCCGTTAATAATGCAAAACACGCACTCCATTTACGTTATATCAAGGAGTTTGTGAAAGTTTATGTACGCAAACTCCTTGGTGTCAAATTTGAAATGTTTCTTTTTAATTATGGTAAGGTTGAATCTGTAGCATCGGTTACATCTGGCCAGTACCTAAGCGTCTGATTAACTAGACCAATGGTACCTATTACAGCGGTAAGTGAGGCGGAAAATTATTCGTATCCTCGAGACGGCTTTCAGGAAATTGAAAATTATGTTCCAAGGTGGAGGGGAACTTTTTTGGACTTTAAAATCTTATTATCTTAATTTCTCGGAGACAAGTGGATTCGGTGAACCTTATATTACATCTATGTGGGTATAATTTGCGCGTCAGCAGAGAAAAAATGCCAGTGAAGTCAGCAAGTGCAAATGAAACTAACCATTTAAAGATAACTAATTCTTTCTTTGCTAGGAGCAAAGAACCTCTAAAAGTAGTCCACTTTCTCTACTTACAGTCCGTATGTAATTTTTTTTAAATAAGATTTTTAAAACTTAATTTCCTCACTTTCCTGTGTACTTTTGGCATTGGAACACATTTTAAACGTGATTTGAGGAGTCAGTGTCAGTTTGAGGAACGTCACTGCGTGTACCGATATTTAGAAGGCTTGTGCAAACTCATAGTAGGTAAGTACTTACTTATACATAGTTGCTCTCCCATTGTCTAACAAACGCCAGGTTACAAGGACACTCGAACTATTGTTTCCCACAAGTGGCGTAGGGGGCTGTTCGTTCATTGAATCTTTTGAACGCAGTTACTAGCAAGCCAATGGGAGGCCTTGTTTTTGTAAAAAGAATATTTCATATTGAGTTGGATTGGATTGGAGTTGCCGTTTTGTGAAGGCCTCAACAGACTGTTTTCATTCAGTAACCTTGTCCGTCTTTGTCACAAGATAATTTATTTCCCTTTTCACTCTGTTAGTTTGTCTATTCATAGCTTCGATGGACAATACGGTGTTTTTAATTAATCTTCCTATCAGAAATGTTACGCAATGGACTTGAGTCACGTTTTTCTCGGACGAACTTTTTCAATTAAATTCTTATAGGTAGTGGGTGCTAGTTTGAAACTTTGAACTCCTACCAAATGGAGTGACCAGCTCAATATTCGTTGACTTTAATGGTATTTTTATGATTGATAATGTACAGGGCTTTAATTTATTGCCTTGTTCACAGCATTCAAATGTGAGAAACGGTTTATAGTGCCGTTTCGGCCCCAACTTTTAGACCATTCATTTAATAAATATTTTGTAGTAGGTACAATCGATTACTACAAAATAAAGGTTTTATCTAAAATGGCAACACGGCCCCTAGGGGTTGAATTGACGCCTACTTAGAACACGCTTAGATTTACAGCAACGTTTTTTCAACTGACATTACGCCGCGCCGGGCGATTCAAAAAAAAACAACAAAATCGCTTTGAATTTTACTAGCGACCTAATACGGGAAATAAAAACGTCTTACGACTTCCCCCGGGTGGGGCCGCAAATGGAGTCGTAGCAAACGACGGCATTTTGTCAACCGCCCAAGCCACAAATTGTGGGGCATTTCTGTACTGCTCGGCTGTACACACACGCGTTCACTTATCTATACTCGTAAGTATGTGACTTAGATTTAAGGACAGGATTGGGAAAGTTACATACATACATTACTACTCGTATAAAATGAAACAGCTGTGTTCGTCCTACTTAGAAGTTGTTGTTACTTAGAAGGTATATATTAGAAGAAAGGGTTATAAATCATAAAGGTTGCCATCAAAATTATCTTAGTCGACAGTAGATATTTTGTGAGATAAAAATTAGTAAGTTTAGAGTGTGTGTTTCAAAGTCGTACAAAAGTTGGCAGTTAAATGAAATGGCTAAACCTTTGGTTCGATTGGGACTTTCTTTCTAAAAATTAAACAATTAAGAATTGTCGAGAAAGTTTAGTGCGGAAAGGTCATCTCTCTTTATTTGCAAGACATAGTTACATTAAGTGTACACCTAATAAGTATAATATTTAAATCTAGAGCATATAAACAGAAACTTTCTCGACAATTCTTATTTGTTTAATTTTTTAGAAAGAAAGTCCCAACGAACCAAAGGTTTAGGCTATTTCATTTAACTGTAAACTTTTGTACGACTTTAAAAGGCTCGTTTTTGTTTTAGGCTCAAATTGTAGCTGACTAATTTGTCCAGAGGAAATTTTCTTAAATTTTTGATATCATTCTTCGTTTCCAAAAAATCAAGCGCCAAAATCAAAAATTCGTTTTTTTTTGTTTTTTACTATTTCGGCCATAACTTTTTTAGTTTTTGACTTTCTCGATTATTTCTTTTTGCATCTTACAGCTCTCGTGAATACGCGTCTTTTGACTTTTTTTAAAAATTTCATATCTTCACAACTCTCCGAGATATACGGGGATCGCACTTTTTCGTGAAATCTGAGCCTAACTGGAGCGAACGAAAAGACATTTCCAATGTCAAAAAAATAAGACTCGGGGCGTCGTCGCTAGCAAAACTCGCGTTCGACTCTACTCGAGACTTCGAGCCTATGAGTGCTCCATCACAATTATTGAGTTGAGTCTTTAAAATATCTTTGCATAGTTACTCACAAAGCTAACCCTGTTCAATGTTTGGATTAGACAGGCAGAGCACGCCGCCGCCCGCTAAGAGGTCTTAAGTGCCTATACCAAAGTGATCCAATGTGTCTTTGTTAAGTGAAACAAAACAATTTAAGTGAGACAGAATGCCGTCGTTTACTGGCGCGTGAGCCAGAATGTGTCGTTCACCTTTCTAGAGTCGCTAAAACACGGCTTTACTTAAAAAGTTAACAATTTGAGTTCATCCGTTCAGCGGTTATGGCGTGATTGGTTGCAACAAACAAACAAAGAAAGAAACAAACAAACAAACAAACAAACAAACAAACAAACAAACAAACAAACAAACAAACAAACAAACAAACAAACAAACAAACAAACAAACAAACAAATACAAGCGAACAAACGAACCATCGAATAAACTATTCATGATTAGTGTGATGCTTCGGGCAACTCTGGCCTTGGCTGATCTCGGCTCGACGCGGAATGGAGACGCCATATTTCACATTTGATTTGATTCAATATTTTTGTATACACATCGAAACGATACAATATGCATGACCCTATGTGCTTTCTAGCTATTTTTTAGAACGGAACTCTGAGGCGACTGCGGAGTCACCTTACTCAGACTTCCCTTCTGCCAAACAGCCTTCACATCCGTTCACATCGCACCTGCAATGGATGGAGGGGTCCAGTAACTATAGAGGAAACTCATACCTTGCGCGGGAGAAATTGTGGCGTATTCTGTTAGGGGATCCAATAAGCGAACGTCACCTGAGCGCGGTGCTGCATGCAACACACACAAGGCTCTTTCAACTGGAAAGTACGTAAGCATATATTTGATGACGTCACAGCAGCGCTGTGGCCCGCCCACGCGTTGTTTGCGTCACGTTAACGCACGTTTGACGCTCCGCTGGGCCAGTGGTCGTCATTAGTAGGGGTGTCGGATCCGAACCTTTCTTGGGACCACGTCGTCGTACTCCAGTATAGGATTAGAATGCCTTGATGCTACAGGTAAAAATAAATCAGTAAATTGGTGAAAACATGTTGGTAATAATAATTTATTATTAGTATATTTGTTGGTTTTTAGTGTCTTGGTCGTCCTTTAGGCACAATAGAGATATTTCGTGCCTTTAGCGGTCCTTATTATTTACGTGAAGAAATCAGTCTTTAATATTTTGAATTTTCCATCATGGTGACAAGATAATTGGAAGTATACAATTCATTTGTTTGTCCCCACAAAACGAGAGAGTCGAGTGGTACGTACCACGAGTTTTTCAGTGCCCATGTGGTGATGTCAAGATTGTTTTGATGCTCATTTTTACACGACTGTTATCTTGTGTCAAAACTGTTTTAAAAACACATCACTATCATTATATTACTTGTTGGGTAATGTAACCATCAGCGACGCTACTTAGAGCCATGTCGGTGACGCGGACGCGACGCCGGGCGGCGGCGTGAGTAGGCGACAACGTAAGTAATACCAAACATGATGACGGCCGACGGAAGTAGTTTGGAAGTGCAGCCTGTCGTGGTAAAGTGCTGCTTTCTATATTATCTATCTTCTTCTATATTAGAGGGACTAGTCTATAGTACTCGTGGACCTCTTGTTTTTATTCAAAAGCTTCATTGTTGCGTTGTGCGTCGTAATTTGCGTCTATAGATCGCATGCACCTCTACGACTAAATTCGGATCGAATCACACTGACGACACCTGTCCTCCCAAGTGGGGCGTTTCGTACGAACAACTTACGAATACATTGACGTTTGCACAGAACACGGAAAAACTGGCTACGCTCCCGCTCGCTACGCTCCCGTTTGATTAACAGGCTGGCATGGAAGTAACATATACGTTGTACGTAGTACATATTACTTCCATGCAGGCTGGTAAAGTTGACATTTTGGCTATTGTCTAGATCTTCCCAACCGCTACTGCCCATTATATCGTATGTATACGCAAAACTTTGCATAAACAAAAGCTAGTCTCGTGCACGTCTGCACAGCTGATATCAAAGTTTCGTTCCTACAATCTCCAGTATTATTATCATCATCATATCAGCCTGTAGACGTCCACTGCTGAACAAAGGCCTCCCCCAGGGATCTCCACGAACACCGGTCCTGCGCTATCCTCATCCAGTATTATACGTACAGTAATTTTCTAACGAGCGACTGCAGATGATATACAATCAATCCGACGTTACGGGCTTGACAGACCAACAAAACCAGTATTAACCAGGCAGTTAGTAAAATAAATTTTGACTATCCATTGATATCCGTATACCTATTCCTCTTTTCACTATAATCTAAGATCAAGACCAAGTTTGTCACGTAGTCCTGGATCTTTCAAAGTTAATCCGTCGCGGATAGAGAGTCTTATGTGAACGGCTCTAGAAAACCTCAAGCACGAATGTAACTCTGAAGTTTCAAGTAAGGTTTTGTAGCGTACGTGGAAAAGAACAATTTCAATGCACTTGAAACTGAGAACTTTTCTTGTTGGTCTTAAAACTTTTTAGCTCCGGATTAGTCGGCGGCGTCATTGTAAATTGTAAATTATTTTTTGTCGGGGCCTTTACATTGACATATGACTTTACATTGATTGTAAAGTTTATGTGCCTTATATGTAAGTACATAGTAGACGGATAATTAGAAACAGGGCAAGATTTTAAATACAATCGAGGTCACTTTAAAGCCATGGTTCTCCATGGAGGATTGATCGGGGCATGAACTAATGACGGTTATCGAGATAGTAGATGGAGGGCTTTTAGATCGCTATAGATATCTAACTGATCAGTTAGGTCGATTGGAAGCAGCATCGCATCGCTTCCACCAAACCCCACTTTCCACTAAAGGGGGAGCAAACTAGATTGAGATGAATGAATGAGGTAAAGGTAGCTAAGGAACTTTAAATGAATTTTTGTATTATTCTAGTAAGATAAGTCATGGCGAATTTATAAATATCTCCGTTTATTGCTAGTGATCGATGCCAGACGCACTTACCCCTTCAACCACACACAGAGGATTATAATAGTTACTACGTACACTTATCCGAACTAACCTTACATAAAAACGTAACAGCCGCGCTACAGTGAGAACAAAGCCTTTTGCGGTACAGTAGTGTCGAGCTTCCGGTTCCGGTAGACAGGTAAACCCCAGAGAGGCCTCGCATATAGTTTGTGGCGCAGTGTTGCCAGCAGCGGCGCAATTGTCACCCAAAGTTTTCAAAGTTGCAAACACCTTGCATTGTGTGCTGGCTTTGTGACTGCGAAATTGCACAACGAATTAAAATTTTGTTTGCATGGGTGGTGTTAGAAAATGAAATGAATGGGTAGGTATGTATGCCTAAAAGGCAAACTCCATAAATGACGCAATGCTCTCATTCGAGCGCACCAAGGGACCGCCAAAAAGTATACTGTCCATTTCACTGGTGTCTGCGTTGGACCTAGAACGCCCGACTGATCTATGACTACTCACAATTAATAGAGGGTCGCGAACACGAACTATCCAAAATGAATGTAGTTTTGTTGCTTTGGAGTAGGTGATTCTGATCAGAACCCTGAATATACTTATATCTTATGTCGGCCCAAAAAATACGTACATACTTAGGTACCTATTTTTCTGTAAAATTCGTACAACACAAGACTGAAAGAGCGAGGTGGTGGGTAGCAGCATCATCGTGGGCTATAACCTCCATAATTATACTGCGATCATCAACCCGATTCTCAAAACCCTGCCGAGAGGGTGATTAATGGCATAGGTAAAGCTATCTTGAGAGAGATTGGACCAGCTATGGACTGTTGCAGGCAGCTGTTGGATACTGGTAGTCACTGTAGCCTAAGAACGTCAAAAATAATGAAAAATGAAGCAAATGTAGCGAAAAAGCATCCATTAAACACGACGCTCGCCACAGTTACTCATTCGTGACGGCATCAATTTCGCAGGAAGATTTAATTAATGGTGTAACAAATTGGCAGTTTGCATGAGGCCGGGGAATACCGCACTTTCCATTCAGTCGGACTCTTTGTTGATACAAAGATTGATATCTGCTATCATAATATAGTTACTACCTAAACACCGTAGAAGTGCTCGAATAGTGGCACGACAAAACCGGACTTTAATACCTACTCTAAGATGATTCTTATCGTTTTTTAAAAGTAGGTTTTCGGTTTTCGGTTTTCACTTGGTTACTATCAACTTTAAGCAATATCTATAATACTAATAAAGTTTATGTAGATTGGGATTAAGTATAGTATACAGGATGTTACATTTAGATGGGTCAGTACGGGGAAGTCCGAAACTATAAGAGATACGAAGATCTGTACTCAGGAATCATATCATCGATTTAGTAAAAAGAAAAACTGCAGTCATAGATTAAAAAAAACTCATATACTACTCGGGAATCGAACCTTCCCTTCCATGAAAATCCCTTCAATGTACAGAAATATTTCCGTTACAATTTTATAATAAATTCTAAAAATTTAGATTCAGACTACAAAGATGATAGTCTTCTGCAATACTATACTATTGTATCCAATATATAGTATAGTAAATATTTCATATTGCATTTCTGGCGCTTGAGCCTAAAGTCCAAACCACTGGGCCAACAATGTGAAGAAAAAGGCAAAACAACCTCTGAAACTCTGCTTTGAGCTTCTGATCTCCCGTCATGTTAGTCTCTCCAACTGTGAGGATTGGCTGGAAAAGATCTCTTGAAAATATGTCTTGTATAGGTCCTACTTTGTAAAAAAAAAACTTGTTTATTTTCCATGTAAAAATTGTGCAATAGAAGTTCTGAAGGATATAATATATTGCACAACTCAATTCACCCAATACAGTATCTTTTGAGTTATTGCCTTTACGGATGGACTGTCAGACAAAAAATCTTTGCGAGAGTTTTTTCTTCGATTACATGTTCCGTGTTCGTATGGTTTTCGTAACTATTTTTAAAGTGATGTTTTATACACGAGTCCAACAAAGCTTATAAGAACTGAATAAAGCAGCACATTACAACAAAAACCTACAAATTAAATTAAATTCTATTATTTCGAAAAACAAGTTTCATATTTTAGTTTTGTTTATTTGTTGGTACCTATTAGTTTGATTAAAAATAAAATGAGAAATAAATAAATTGAAGTAATATAAATAAATAGCAATCGTTTTTCGGAATCGTATAATAAGTCAAAGATAACCCTTGAAATAGTAATTATTCTAATTATAAATTAAACAGATACCAGAACCGCTTTTAGGAAAAAAAATGCGTAATAGATTTCTACCTACTACTGAAGAGTTACCTAAGGAGTTTATTTAGTAGTCAGTTTTAGAAGTCAAAGTTAAAATTTGTTTGTTAAGAGCTTTAATAGGTAGTAAATTTCCTGAACAAATAAAATAATAAAACCAAAAATTGCTTTAATATTATCATTTAATTATCGGCTACATGCAAAGTGACTGATCCACCGCGTGTACCGCACTCTGGGTGCGGAGGTGATAATGTCCTTTACCGCGGTCTGTGTCTGCGCCTTGCCCGCGTCAATGTGAGGTCCTTTACTCCTCTATTCAGTTCCATATCACATACCGCCACAGCGCCAGTGTCGGGGTAGCTTCATGTTGCACAGTAGTCTGTTGGCCGGCGCAGTATGTTTAGAAAGTCTATTTAGGAATTCCATTAGCAAGTACCTACATTAGGGAGATCTTAAATAAAAATATGAGCAAGTCCGTGCGATATACCTACCTAATACTGCCAGTTTTACTGTATACCTATATAGAAGCACCGGTCACATGAAAACCCTGCTCGTATGTTTTTCATTTCAACTAAAGAAACGGTACGGCCATTCCCCACAACTTTCTCACACACTCAGTAATCGACTTCAGAATTTTTACCTGCTTTTTCAACTCTCTATATAGGTACTTATGTGTATACAATCCCTTTCATCAAAACGTGACTTCATTTTTTCGCACGAAAATTAAAATTTATTGTGTAATTATTTCTGGTTCAAGTTCCCGAACAGTAACGTCCATGCTTTGTTAAAGGCTGCTCTTAAGCCCATTTTGCTGACGTTACATCGTGTTTGTTCCGAAGGACCTTGAACCTGCAAAACTTGGCCGCGAGCCAACGCTCTCATTTTCAGTCAAACTTTGTATTTGATGGCTTCATAAATTAGTAACTTCGGCATTTTCAACGCCGAACAGCGATAACAGGTATCTGTACCTATACCTACCTCACCTGTTACCTACCTCAAATTCTAATTCTCTGGTCGTTATACGAGTATTATGTCAATATTTTACGGAAATTCTTTGGCAACTAATTTTGATTTGGGTACATTAGGTTACCAGCGTAAGGTATAATTTATTATTATTAATTTGCCATCTTTTTTATACTTTAGGGACTATTAATTTATCTCGTCCCACTACTAACTAGGTGCACATTTTAGTCTCCTGCAATAATTAACTAGGTGTTTCTGACCAACGTAAATATTACACCGTTTTCTCCACTAATTTGTCCCATTAATGGGACCACAAGGAAGACTTATTTCACTTAGACCCACTGGTAGGTATATAAATTAACATAAAGAGCTAATCTAGTATTTATAGTTTGGTCCACTATAGTCCAGTAGGTATATATACCGTTTGGTCCAGTTTACACAGTCGTTCGTTCTCTGCGTGCGGTGACATACGGGGTTGAAATACCAAGTCTAACAAATGAGCCTTGAACAATTTTTTGTATCTAAGCACTCAACAATCTTTGCATTGTTTAATTATTTCGAAGTGTACATCTGTATAAATGCGCAAGTTTGGATATTTGTAAGTACTTTTTTTACGTTCCTTTAGATTTAGTGGCAGGTGGTCAATGACAGTGGTCGAGAGACTACCTTCCTGAGCACGAGGAGCGTCCGCCCTTTTCACGAAACAATCTCTCCCACTATTCCCCACCCTAAACCAACTTTATTTAGATCTACTTTATCACAACAAAGTAGATAACTTCGGCCTGATTTATTATATAAAAGCATCCAAGTTATTTCACTACAAAGGAAAGCCCAAAAACAGTTATAAAATTCAATTGTTAAGCTCTATCTTTGTTGGGAATGACGTGCGTTTTACCGCTCTTTTACCGCCTTTTAGATGGTTGTAAAAGCAATAATAAACAGACAACGGTCTTACACAGTTCTCAATAAACAATAATCAATTCGTCGGTCAAATCACGGAGTCGATATTGCATTGCCAGTATTATCGGGTTTGTCCACCTAGATAAAGTATTAGTTATACGATATAACAAAATGGACAAAAAAAGTCTTAATTGACCGAGCGAGCGAAGCGAGCGAAGCGTCTACGTTTCGAGACTGGCCAAAAATGCTCTTGTCCGGCTGTCTGTCTGTCTGTCTGTCTGTAATTCTCTACAGGTCGCATTTTTCAACCGATTTTGACGAAAATTTGGCATGGGTATAAATTAATTAAACCTACAAAATGAGTAGAATAAAATTTTGAAAAACATTTTTTTTAGAGTACCTACCATACTCGCAAAGTGGGAGTGAACTTTTTTTTCTTGTGAATCCCATAGTGTGGGATATCGTTGGATAGGTCTTTCAAAAATATTGCTGGTGTGTGAATACCATTTTTTCGATTTAGGGATCCGTTGGCGAAATATTAAGCTTTAAAGCGGTAATTTTTGTTAGAGTCACGTGTCCCCCCCCCCCTGCCAGCTAAACGGTTGCTTCTGGAAATGTGAAAAAATTCATGGCAGTAGCATATATAACGTAGTTACAAGGAAAACTATTACGGCTAAGTAGGTTCTATTAGTTTTTGAGTAATAGTGGATCGACTTAAGAAAATTGAAAAAATAAATTATGTTCATAGAACTGCATACGTAAAATGGAAAATTATTGTTTTCCGCGTGATATCCATGGTGTGGGGTATCGTTGGATGGGTCTTTCAAAAATATCGCGGGTGTGTGATAAACATTTTTCGATTCAGGGATCCGTTTGCGAAATATTAAGCTTTAAAGTGCTAATTTTTGTCACTTTAGTAGGTACTTTTTCTGTTTCTAAAGTTGACTTTTGTTGGTTTCTTTTAGGTTTGGTTTATAAGGGCTGGCGAGGTCTACTGTTCTCACGGAACTACTAGTAGTTATACTGCTCAGTATAACTAAATGGATGGATGTACTGAAGCCAGCGAAATTTAATAAATACCTACTTATTAAAGTTCGCTGATTGAAGCGTCTTATGTCTCTATGCTACTCGGTAGAATAATTCTATGTTGCAAAATGTTGCAGTAGTTTTTTTATGACTTTCCAAATTCACGCGTATGAAGTCGCGGGCAACAGCTAGTTTATTAAAATATATAAATTTGACACAGTGTTTTTTTAAATTTGATTAATTATGATTGAATAAATTACTATGATTATAAAAAATAAAGTTATTATACCTGTATAATTTTGGGTGAAAAATCTGTACGGCGGATATGATTGAGAAGGCTCTCGCAAAATTTACTTTTTTTTAATTCGCAATTATTTTTCAGCTAAATCCTGTTATAAAGTGGGGCGCGTCAACTTGCAGAATGTTTCATGGAAATGACAATGTATTTCCTTTGGTTCACGATAATTTGAAGACACCTTTGACATTTTGTCTCAGTAACCACAGTAGGTATCAACGTACCTAGATTAAAATGCAATGGGCGATTTCGTCCATAGCTATTAGAAGAAAAAGACATGATTTTTTGGACGTGAATGATCTAATTATATATTGAGTGATAGTAAGTACGTATTTAGTTTATAAAGCATTTAATAAGGTAAATTGACATAAAGAGTGATCAAAAAGAATTAAATACATAGGTATGTGAAACTGGCGGTTATAATTTAACTTGACTTCATCGTTCAAGGATCATTAAAATTCATTGAAGCCACACAGTATCGTCTAAACGTTTGTTTCAAGTCTCGTTTTCCTTTAATAGTTTTGATAGATTTCAATATTTGTATTTGAAGTTCCAATATATCTTCTTCATCAAAATTCTTTGTCGATTCCAATACACTTTGAAAAAATAATTCTAAAGTCTGCATTTTAACAATACTAGTAGAGCTTTCATGATTTTGTTCCTGTTCACATGATTTTTTGTCATACTCAAATTCACCTTGCTTCATAGTATTCTTTGTGAAATTGTTGTCCGATTGAATTAAATCTTCGTGCTTCAAATCAAATTCCAGAGGTTTTAAATTTTTGGACTGAGTCTTCTTGTAGTGATTCTTTATAGCATATTTCCATAGACATATTATTTTATTGTGCGGCTTGATAGCTTTATTGGTTTCATTTTCAGGTTTAGTGATTTTACTACTAAACGCCCGTCCTTTCGCGTTTTTTATGTTACGTCGAAATAGTTTAAATAAAATGTTACCTGGAGGAAACAGAGATAAGTGTAACTACATAGGTATATCTGCGACAACACAATTTATTTAAAGTAATTAATTGAATTGAATTATTGAAATTGTGTTTTTTTATTCCTCTATTTTTAAAAAATATTGAGAGTTGTATGGTGCATTGCATTGTATTAAATATATCCATACACGATTTTAAGATCAGTTGAATTAGGCTTTATCAAGTGGCCTTAAGATTTACGAGTGCGAGAGATCCCTTCGCGGGCGATTTTTGTTAGTTTACCGTACGACCATGCAACCAGAGCTTTTTGAGTTGTTCGACCATTGAACTGACCCACCTTTATGGAATGTTGGAGTGATTTTTATTATGCTCTCAAGCTACTTAGTAAATAGGTACTTACTCATTAGATTCGCATTTAATGAATGTAATTGTTGCCAATCTAAGCAATCAACTCTCTTTGAAGCTGTCTGAAAATTTCCATGTCGATTCGCTGTTTCATTTTTGATTGATCCTGTTATCATATCTAGAAGAATATCAATATTACTCATAGCTCTATTAGTTTTAGTAAATAAATAAATAGAAGTAGCTCAAGAGGTAGATGTAATTTCACTTAATTTTTGTACAAATAATAAATTTCAAAATAGAATATCAACCAATATTAATCAACTTTTTTTTTTCCTCTTAGTAGCTATACAAGTATGTACTGGCTATATTTTTGACAAATAAAGCTTTATCATGTAGTTTACGGGCGCGCCCCCAGCGGGAAAAATTGAAAGCTGCCATAGAAGAATTAGGTTTTGAATTTCTGGCTCGTTATGTGCCCTCAGGTACTTGTTATTGGAACCTCTGACCGTTTAATTAAAACTTAATCGAAATTCGTGGAGCCGGTGCTGAAGGGAAAAAGATTACAACGCAACGATTTTGTACAAACATTTAAATAATGTTATAGTAAGTGCCTAATTAACCTTTCGCCTCGTGGCTTTGGCTACGGTATAAAAGGACCTACCTATGCGGTTTTGTTGGTTTTTGCTCATTCCCACAGACTTACAGAGTAACAGCAAGAATTGTAGTTAAAATATTTTCAAAAGTTTTGCGCTTTGCGTAAGTAAAATTCATAAAACAATTAAGACTAACAAAGATCAATAGTCGCTTAACATTAAGTAATAGTAAATGTAAAATAATCAACTGATTGACGGATTAAGTGCCGAGTTATTAAAATTAACTCGAAACGCCGAAACATTAATTGTGATGTTTTAGTGTTGCATCGACTACCTATCGATAGTATCGATACTTGCTACTTCGATACTGTCTGTGGACAGCATCAATACTACCGATTGAATTGCTTTGATAATAAATACCTACTATCGATAGTATTGAGAACTTAGGTAAATAACTTCGGTAGGTGGTATCAGAGTTCGAAGTTCGGACTATCATACTTGACAGATGGGTATACCTACTACAGAATCGACACTATTTTGACGTAATTATACTTTTATTTGATACAATCTACCTATAAAGTGACGATGACGCATGACGTGACGTTAGTGAAGCATTGAAGATTGTCGACCTATTATCGATACTTTTGCAAACACTAGTGTCGGTTTAATTATCCTGGAGTTCCGTTCATCAACCCCACCGCCAAACCCACAATCATTTGACACTCTTTCGTATAGAAGGGGCTTCCATAAATTACGTACATGGTTTGATTTTGGTCAGTTTTTGACTCCTTCCTCCACACATGTAGCATTACCATGGAGTGCCATGGACTTTGCCTCCCCCTCCATTTTATATATTCTATCTATCCCCTTTATAGATAATATCTATTTATTATAAATGCTAAAATGTGGAAAATACAATTACTCCACAACGGTTGAACGGATTGTTATAAGAAACTTGGTACTCGTACAGTGGTAGCTTAAATCCTACTAGAATGACATTATAATAATATAATACTTTCTAATGGGGACGACGGTCGTCGTAGAGATCACTGGGGGAGGCCTTTGTCCAGCAGTGGACGTTACATGCTAATAATATGATGATGATGAATGGGGACGAAGTCGCGGGTATGTACTAGTATTATAGCCGTGAATATTTTTAATAGTATCTACCTGTAATGTAGTAAGTACATTATGCGTTATGAACACAAGGCAAATGAAATTACCTCGCCTCGGTTCTCGCTGGTTTAGGGCTGCACTATACCAACCACTTCGTTATTTCTGACTAAACCGTCAGGGACATAGCGTAAAGATAATGGTGTACCCAAGTAACTTGCTAAACCATGTCATCAAGTTGGATCTGAAAAACATTTTCTTACTTAGTTATCATATTTTGATACTCTAACACTGTTTTAGTTATTAGTTTTACTTGCTAGCCTTTTGAAATAGCCGCTTTGTTTTTTGTTGCAGGGCTTTTCTTCGAATCCTTTGCGCTTGCTGCCCAAGGAGACTGCGCCGAAAGTATCAGCCACAACTTCGCTTCAAGCAGTCACAGGTAATGTATGGCACACCCCTCAAATAAACCACTGCACCAACAATGGTTCTAAATAGGTATATCAGACAATGTTTATTACTAAAAATATGCTGGAAATCTAAACTGGTGGCATAAAACACTGCGGTAGAGGTAGGTATCTAGCTAGTTCTCAAATATAGTAATATAGTTCTCAAATAATAAAGTTTTAACGGGCAGATAAAAGGCCGAGAAATGTTGAGTCAGTTCTAAAAATGGGATGTGGTAACTAGAAGTAATTGATTCTTGTAGTATATACAGTGCTATGATATACATAGCTAAAATATATAGCTATGAGATATATTAAGGGATAATCCCGTGTATAACTGTGATTGGGTCGATATCTACCACCGCTTCGGAAGAGTCATCACACCATCTGTCGTCTGTGAGGAAAAGAAGCGGCAAGCATTCTACAGGCATTTTCTTAAATCATCAGAGTGCATTTTAACAATGCCCGTGGCGCAGAGCTATGAATTTGTTCTTTTACTTTCAGTTTCGCACGACGCGACGATATTACTCATCGAGCGAACTGATGGGCATACAACAAATGAGACAAAACTCCTGCGAACAGACTTATATATAGAACCACGACCCCATATTTTTGATTCTTCAAAATTTTCCTCCACCATCCCAAACTCCCAAGTGCCTTTTCGGAATTTAACTTTTAATTATATCTCCCTAACCTATCTTACCAAATTGCCTCGAAGATTATTAGAATGTCAGTCAAATGTTATCATTAAACCTAAACAGCGAAATGTCTTCATCAGAGACATACTGTGGACTTATAGGTATGTGTGGATGTTGTGTCTTCACATATTGCACTTTTCCGGAAGAATGGTGTGACTTTTGCCTTTATGCCGATCCAGTAACTTTTGTGTGCACATGATGAAGAACGTTTAATAATTTGCTGTACCGTCTCATTTACCTGTAATACCCTTTAGTCACGAGTTAAAACCCCGTTCACCAACAGTGCATGCTATTGTCACGCTTCACACGTAACATTTGTATACCTATTTAACATTTCGTTCCTGAATATTGTTGTATTTTTGAGAAGAAACCCCTATTTAAGTGTAGAATTGAAAACTACGTATATATACCTACCTACAACTTGAAAGGGGTACTTTGCTCGAATTTGTGCATGTATTTGTTTGGATTTCTGGTTATGAATGGTGTGGTTTTATTCCGTAAAATTACGTTTCACGCTGTAAGTGGGAGTCCATTTATCTTTCGCATCCAACAATCTTTAGATTCGTCTTAATTTATCTCTTACGCAAGGAAGGCTCACGCAATTTTGCGTCTGCGTTTTAAGGTATAATAGCGCACTAATCACAGTACAAATTATACACGCATATAACATACAGCGGTGCGCATTGCCTTCGCAATTTAAAGATGATAAAGTACTCCCAAATAAGACCTTAAAATAGATCTTAAAATGCTTTCTATTTGCAAAACTCACACGGTCAATGTTACAAAAATACCCATATGTGACCCGTGCGTTTAGTTTACAGTGCCTCGTGTATCGAATTATATTCGGAGTGCACGGTTACCGCTATGATTCCAAACTGTGACTGAAACACTTCCCATTCCCAAAACCGAAGAACTAAAAAACTACCTACTCATGCTACAAAAATCAAATAGTTTTGTGATTTTCTTTACCCTTCTTTCAAAAATTAATTATTTACCTACATGTTACAAAAATTACAAACTACATGTGTGTGTTACAGTACCCAGTTGCTACGATGATGTACTCCTCGGTGTCGCACCAGGAGATGTGTCGGTTGTGACATGAGGCCCGCGGCGGCATCGGAGGGGCGGCGCGGCCGGGCCGCGCGCGCTGCACATGATGTCTTGACCGCCGATCGTTCCGGGGCATCCGGCGCGACGGCGGCGGCGAGCGCGCCCCCGAGACCTACCGCATGAGGACCCTTGACCTACCGCACTCCTCCCACGACGAACCGATCCAGTACGTAGAAAACGTCTGCCCGAGCACTTCGTATTATGAGGAGTCAGAGTCTGTGAGCGAAGTGAGCCTGGACAGTGATAGTCGACGTCAATCGTTTAAACGTACCATGAAACAGGTAACCTACCAAGTCAAAGCCGAAGTCAATTCTGCTTAGATTAACGTAGTAGGTACCTAGTAGATAAACGTGCACCATGGAGTTATAAAAAATTTACGGCGCATGCTTTACTTCTGCAGTTAGCAGCTCAATTCATACGTAATGATAATATGTAATTAATTCAGAATGTATTGAGTAGTTTGTATTCTATCTGCATTAGTCATTTGTCATCATCAGTGTCTAGACTAGTGCTAGTTTGTAGTTCTGTATTCCGTAGAGAGGACGAACGTCCTATATACTCGATTAGCCCGATGAACCGTCTTTGCCGTTTCCAGTTACCTTTTACAGGTTCGTTGGTCTATCTGGTCTTCTGATGACATAAAATACATAGAGAGTCGACGTGTCGCCGGGTATGTCTTGGGTATGCCACATGCCTGGGTAGGTACCGACTGTTTATCTCGACCGATGTACCTTAGATTGCAAAAATGCTACCTTCATTGTGATGCGCCTAAATTTTTTACTTCAATGGCACGCTTAGGTATGTTCCTAAAATCGAAACCTGATATTCATTACAGATTAGTTGCGATTGCTAATTTTAGTTTAGTGAAAGGAATTTCATAATGAAGGCTTTATCGAATATTTCCTGAAATCGATTCAAATAGAAGGAAAACATTTCGCAGAATTTCTTTTATCCGAAAATACCTCATAAAGTTTATTTTTCTCTGAAATCTGTTTTGTTGCTAATTAAGATACACAGCCAAAATATTTACAAAAGGATTCAGGATAATTCGGCAGAAAACATTATATCAACTGAAATCTCTTCGGGTTTCGCTTTATGGACTGTATACCATTAGAAGTGTCACTCCAAGAATAAGAATATAAAGTACAGGATGGGTATTAAAAGCCGTGGTTTTATAGGAAGTTTTACTGAATGGATACATAATACATTCCTTTTAATTTCCAGCCTGTATGCATAGGTAGGTAAATCCCGTTGATCAATAGAAACCCTCTGAATAATATTGTAAGCCACATATCTTAAGCTTCGGTGTTAGGGTAATCAATTAATCATAATATTTGTTCCTGTGAATAACATGAAATAAACGATCCTTAGATTCGCCAGTAGGTCCTACTGACATATCTTAGAAATTGTCGTATTGAGCTTTACGGTAACATTTTAACTGGGTATCTTACAACAGATCTGTTTAATCATTCAAAACTTCTACCAACAGACTTCTACCAGACATCAGTCAATACTTACTGTGTCCCTCACTGACTAGCTATAGGTGCGTGTTAAAATAATATTATGTGTTAGAGTAAAATAATATGAGCTTATTTGTTATTAGGTAACTACATGAATGTTTAATAAAAAATACTTGTAGGACAAGTAAAAAAAAAATTAAATGAAAATTTGGAGTGGCGCTATGTTGTATAATTAGAAATAGAGATATTATTATTATTTTAGTATAGGTAGTTAACTTCAAAATGTTTATAAACGTGTAGTATAATAATATTTTGTACTTCTTATGGTTGTATCTAAGTCTATTTTCTATTCATGAATTTCACATTGTGAAAATGAATTTTCAATCAGGAGCTGTGATTTACTGAGTAGCTGTGTATATTGAATTGAAATTTATGTCGCCGCATTTAATGCTTCTTGTAAATTTATGTAGCACTAGTAGACAATTACTTTGTCGGTTGCGTTGTTTTCTAATATCTGTGGTATCTATAGTATACCTATACTCTATTCTAATTTCAACCTACAACAGCTGCTATTATAACGAGTATGATGTTGTAGTCTGAATCTGCTCCAGGTGCCTGTAATTTCAGTCTAATTCGCTCCACACATGCTTCACAGCAATCCTGATGTAGATGAAAAATTATACGATTTAAAGTACTCTAAAAAGCATTTCTTCCAGTTGGAAAATCATATTACTTAAATCATATCGCGTGAAACCAATATTTAATCGAACACAAAGTAAAATATTTTTTTTTTAATATGTTATGTAATTACTTAATTATTGGAAAACGGGAATTAATGCGCTTCATACTTGTAAATAACTCATTATAGGTACCTATTCTATTTAAACATTTCATTAAAAAATTTAAGTAGTGTCTACTCATTCATTAATAAACGAATTTAATAGATTACTATTATGGCAGATTTTAACATCTTACCTGTATATTTTAACAATACCTAAATTCTGATAAAATACTCAAACTGAATCCTTGACATTCTAATTAGAACTACATAAAAGTAAATAAAATATTTTACACAATAATATTAACTGAACTAATGGGATTAGAGGCAATTTTCTCTTTTTCCTTAGCTACTTAACCTATATAAGAGCTCATCATACGTAAACTTCTTACATGTAGGTATTAAGTCATAAAAGCAATGTTGGCAAAAGAGTTCTGGTGAAAATGTCCGGTTCTTTTTGTCGACAGTGCTTGGTAGTAATAATAAAAAATAGAAAAAAAACTATACTTAACAGTTACAATAAATGTTCGATGGCAAGCGGCAACCATACACAATGGTAACGTTTGCGAAACGGACTATGTCTGGACGGCCATGCCTGCCTATTGAATCATATGAGAAGTATTGACCGACCAGACTCGGTCAGCTTTACAAATGTTCGGCAAATGTTGCAATGTGTTGCCAGGACGATATCCATAATATAGGTACATCGTAGCACACGTAAAGAAATAGTTGAACGTAAACCTTTCCTATACCTACTAGTGGAAAATATACCGCCGTTTCCTCGTGGTCAACCCCACCTTTCCAAAAATTGTGTGATGTCACATATCGTATCTAGTCGAAATGATCTCCATGTTGTAGTTAATGTTTACAGGTTAGGTACTAATAGTATTATGATATTATTGTTGTTAGTTGTAGAACAGTCATTAGGTAAGTACTTAAAAACTCATCGATTAACATTAACAAATAACGTGTATAACTGATCTGTGTGTAGTATAGCCCCTAACATTTACTGTAACAATGTACCTACCTGCTATTTCAATAATACATGAAAGGTAATAACTAATTATGTAGGTAATTGTCTAATTGTAATTATCTTACTTTGTAAATAAACAATTATTATTAACATAATAAAGGTAAAAACTTGTTCGGGGCGCAGCCGCACTGGAGGTTGTATCACGATAATCTCAATTTGCAGACGTATTTTCGAGGTCGATTTAATTAAGTGTTCAAATAAGTTATTCTTGTTGCGATGGAAATAGCACGAACTTAAGTCATTTCATCGTGAAGGTCGTTGGAAAATTTCCCAACGGGCCGGCACTTTCTCCATAGGTTGGGCGGGGGGCGGGGCGACCACAAGTTTTCACCTTCATGGTGTAAACCTGATGTATAAACTAAGTTTGACAGCACCACTAATAAAATGCCTACCAAATATAATGTGACTGTCAACAATATGACCTTCCTTATAGTACTTTTCTTGAACTCCAGTCACATACAAGTCTATGTCTATAATCATCGTCCGATTTATCTGTGGTGCATTTCAAATAGCATGGCGGGATACACTTGAGAGTTAATACTAAGGGCAAAAAATATATGTTAAACATAATGGTAATCTATATTTGTGTGATTATTTTACTAGGTACTGTATGTAACACTTGATGTCAAGCAACTGTTGTTATACCTAAGTACTTAATTATGCAAACGATACAATTAATTCTATTAATTTCTAATAATTTTACTTTCTCTGTTTTATGACTATTTACGTGACTATTTGTAAGTATATAAAGTATACAACCCATTATTTACTTGGTTACCGGTATATTATGAGGAATATTAAATTAATTTCAGTTCCAAAAGTTCATGTAAATATATTTGGTTCTAATCTGCACTACATTTTACAGTGTGTATTATATTATTATTTGCTATTATGATGTTTTAGGAAATTATAACATTTACTCACTTAATCTTGTCATTGTTTGCTCAAAATAATTTTAAATAAAAAAAATATGATTTTATTTGACTGAGACAAGTAGGTAGGGGAGGAGGGGGCTAGGTTGTAACATTGGGTAGGTAGGTATTACAATGGAGTTTTTAAGTGTTCATCAGTTTCTATTTTTCGACATAATGTTGTAATATTAATTTATTACTGTGCGGCAATTAAAAAAAGTCTATTCAGTCGGTATCGGTATAATAATAAATTTAGAAATAATAATACAACAAGAATGGGTTGTTACAATTTGGCGCAATCGTAAATTCTCACTTTTGTTAAAAAAGTGTCCGTGGTAGAATATACTCGTATAAAATGATTTTGATTATTTTGCAGTAAGTACTTACTTTAATAGTTAGTACCTACCTACCCTTTAAATAAATACAATATAGTCATGAAATAATAAATTGTTCTCATTAAATAATTCCTCCTCCCTTACAGTAATTAACGTAATTTAGAACAAGGTGTCATTTGATGGTATGTGTTAGTTAAATCTGCTCGTACTTAGACTTACCAACTTTTACGTAGTAAATGTTATTAATTATATGATATCAGACATCACATTACGACCATATTATGATGATCATTCATTACATATTATTATTAAAAATAAATAGATGTGAAAATTGTCAATCAATGTGTGTTTACATACTCGTATTATACCTACCTTACATAGATGTCAAATATTAGGTAATAATATTATATCAAATAAATGTTAATGTCTGTAACATGAAGTTAAAAAGTTTAAAACGTTCAAAAATCTAATTTATCTAAAAGTGCTCCTACAATCGTGACAGGGTTTGTTATAGAAATGTTTGAAACACCTAATCTATACCTACTTCATTATAACATTCTAGTACTATTTGACAGTCCGTAAGCAGAGAAAGTTCTTTATAAAGTGAAGATACCATGGAAGTAATATGTACTATAGTTCCATGGAAGATATACAACGACGTTGTGTATTACTATGTTTCAGCTGTCCTTCTAAAATATGATATTTTTTTTGTAGATAGTATTTTATTTCAGATAAATCTACATTGTTTATAAAATCAACCTAAAATAACCTAAAACTATTATCCTAAAATAAAATACGTTATTACGTACGTTTATTTGTACTGAATCAAATACAAACCTTTTTTTTTTCAAAATCACCGCTGCGCCCGCCGGTATGGGAGCACGAAGTTAGGTGTCAGTTAAATGCATTCAATGACATAAAGGAATGACATTATTTTAATCTACATGTTGAAAAAATATATATCTATACATAAATAGGTGTTTAGAATACCTACTAAATGTTTGATACACCCCTGTTCCGGTCCCAAACTTCCGTTATTCATGTATTTAATGTTTATTTTGTCAGACCATGTCCGTTGATGATATGAATACGTAGTTTGTTTAATAAATTAATTTGTTAAAACTATTACAATGCCAGACAGACGGGTCCGAAATAATAATTATGACGGTTGTGTAAATACCAGAGAAAATCATAGCATTACCACAGAACAGAAGACGCTGTGGTACAAGAAACGTTAAAGTAGGGTGGTAAATTCAGGGGATTATTGTTTTGTCGCACCAAAATGGCTGCTATCAGAAATCCCATGAAAATGTGGGGTAAACCGCAAGCGTTTCCTGTAAAACGTCTTTGTTGCCGCTTTCCGCTTAATAATATTTCACAGAGTACCTGTTTTCCAAGCTGTCACTGTAATAGTTCTAGTAAATAACTAATTTAACATACTAGAACAAGTAAACGCAGCGAGTGAGACATTATAACCAAGCCAAGTATAGAATAAAGACCAATTCGCACAGTTAAACTTTTAAATGGGATGAGGTTGTACAGAACAGACAGACAACCAAGCGTGTATTATGACCAAGCTGTTAAGATTGGAATGACGTGGTACTTTGTTCACTAATACAATATCTCACCTGACTTCTAAATTACAGATACATATTCTACCTGGCCTCTCTACCCTAGCCTCTGATAGAAAGCTACAGTTTACATTATGCATACGACATAAAACATAATATTAAAGTATTTAGGAGCATAAAGTTCGTTATTTGTTAAGTACATTATATAGTTACCATTACAAGCTTTGGTTTATTGTTATCTTCAAAATTTGGAGCCTTCATTTCACATACCATTTCTACCTGAACTATGATTTACATACATTTAACTAGCATCCACCCCTGCAGTGACGTTATTTCATCAGTGTTTTTGAAGCTTCACTTTCCTGTACATGAATCTGTGATGGCTAGGTAGTATAGGTAGTGTAGGGCCTTGATTGTGACCTAACGAAAGCGACAAAATCAAAAATATTTTATTGCATGTAAGTACACTGAGTACATTTAAACTAGGGTTCATTCAATTTGTAACTCTGGGTCAATAATCATCATAATGTTTATAGCTTCTGTCATTGTACTATGCTAAAAGTTACCTAGGTATACTAATTTTAGGTTTAGTTAAATTGGCTTTGTTTTCGAGATTTTGTCATTTTTGTAAAAATTGAAAATTTTCTCCCTTAGCTCATTTTTCAACCGACGAAAAAAAAGGAGGTTCTCAATTCGACCCGTATATTTGTTTTTTTTATGTATGACCACGCATAACTTTTTACAGAGCAGTCCGATTTTGATAATTCTTTTTCTATTGCATAGGGTATACTTCGAAGTTGGTCCCATTTAAATTTGAAGAAAAAAATTCAACCCCAAGGGGGGAAAATTAGGGGATGACTGATCGTTCACCTACTAAATTTTCATCTTTGTACCGATTCTGTTGAAACTTGGCACACTTAGGTAGTTCTAATGACACTACAACATGACAGAGACCATGACGGTGAAGTTGATCAGATGACGGAGACGGAAGACAGTCGAGGGAACTCTTCAACGGTGTACAGCAGCTACCTCGTGTTTGGGCTATTCATTCATCTTAATGAGAACTTCTCTGGAGACGGAAGACAGTCGAGGGAACTTTTCAACGGTGTACAGCAGCTACCTCGTGTTTGGGCTATTCATTCATCTTAATGAGAACTTCTCTGGAGACGGAAGACAGTCGAGGGAACTCTTCAACGGTGTACAGCAGCTACCTCGAGTTTGGGCTATTCATTCATCTTAATGAGAACTTCTCTTTCTCTGAGAGATAGGATCCGAAACGATAGGTGATCCGCCAGAGAACCAAAGCCTTCGACATAGCTCAAAGAGCACGTTGAAGTGACAGTGAGCTGGTCACATCTGCCGGAGAACCGATAACCACTGGGGCAGACGAGTTCTCGAGTGGGGATCACGACTGTGTAAGCGTAGTGTGGGACGCCCCCCGGCTAGACGGAGCGACGACCTGCGAAAGGCGGCTGGTAGTGACTGGATGCGGAGAACCGAGGATCGGGTTCAGTGGCACGCCTTAGGGGAGGCCTATGTCCAGCAGTGGGCTAGTACAGTCTGAGAGGGTGAATGAGAACATTATACTTAACTTATGATTTATGGATTATGACTACCATCGATGGTTAATGATGGAGACGAAAGGCGGTCGTGTGTAATAAATAGTATATTTTAGTCACAAAAAAGTAAAAAATAAAAACTTTTTAACAAAAAAATTAAACCGCCGAAAAAATGCAACTGAAAAGCGAAAAATAATAAAAAGAACCTTTTTAGTTTCGTTAGACTAAAAAGGTTCTTTTTATTATTTTTCGCTTTTCAGTTGCATTTTTTTGGCTGTTTAATTTTTTTGTTAAAAAGTTTTTTCTAATGCCACTACAAATGTAAGAAATTTTAAATCTAGTTTTTGTCAAATGTTCCTGAAAAGTAAGGCTTTCACGTAGTTCAATCTATTTTATGACATTTAATCCAGCTTAGCAGAAAAACGACATAAGAGCCACTTGTTACATTATTTTAGTCTGATCATTTGAATTTGTCCCTTCGCGGTGAAAAAATAAAATGGTACATCACTTACTAATGTGCCCATTAATTTATGAGGTATTGCTATTTACCAGCGAAAAGACTTCGAAATATTGAAACTTCAGAATACGTCCATTTACCTGTTGCCGTCATTCGTTCTTTGAGCTCTATCTAAATTTCCACAAAATGTTTTCCACTTAAAAGCCTGCGAACTGGATTTCAAATTTGGAACGAATCGATTTAAAAAAAATGAATTAAGTAGTTCAAATTTAAAAATCAAATTCGTATTGTGAATTCAAATTTTAAGATAGAATTCGTTATATTTTTCGCTTTTTGCCCGCTTTTTACCACGGGCAAAATCGGTTTGCTCTTTGACCCCCGAGGGTACTAGGAGGTTACGCCCGTGGTACCGTGGTAACAAAGCCATTTTAAACCTAATATTAGTTTTTCTGAGAGGTAATTAGCAGGCCTATCAGTTGTTATAGGATCATCTTCGGTTTCAGGGACACTCTGTATATCTTTTATTTACCAACTGTCTTAGTTTTAAAACCGTCTTGACAGAACACTGTCCGCCTGTGTCGGTTGCCATTGCCATCCTCTTGCCTATAATTCCTGCCACCAAACAACAATTTTGACTTATGCATTGAAGAAGCTATTCTAATTTGAAGGGTAAGAGAGCCAGTGTTATTACAGGCTCATAAGGCCTTCTAACCCGGTCCTCTCAGTGGCATCGCACTTGTGACTGTTGCAATAGCAGCCTGCATTGTTGGCCCCATTGTACACTTCCTCGCTCGGCCACTACATCCCGTAGGAAAAACCTTACCATAGAACTTATCCCGGTTCTTTACGCCGATAATTTAACTTACGTTTATCACAGAATGTTTCTATGATCTAGTGAACAAGGTACCGGGTAAAATTCTTTCATCAACACCGGTGTGCCTATTTTTTAATTACCGTAGCTATTCTGTACATACTTCAAGTAATGCAGGTTATTTTAAATATAGTTATTGATAAACGTATATATAAATGTATGTAACTTCTCGCTATTAAGTAGATATTTGAAATTGTGAATAAAAATATGTATTTATGTATTATTACAACATTGGTTGATGTCGTATATAAATTAATACCTATATATTATGATATAATTATTTATATAAAAGTATTTTCTAAAGTTTTGTTTTACTTCAGATAGATTACTGTGAATAGGTGCGCATGTACTTAGTCAAAATGTATTAGATACTGGTTATAGACAATATTATTGTTCTGTATGTTTTGTCATCGAAAACTGTAACATTTATTTAATAAAATATTGACCGTACTGAATTTTTTTTATTTTACCTATCCTACCTACTTCATTGAGTATAATGGCAATAATCATTATAATTAGATAGGTCTCGACTAAGTTCCTAAGATAGATAAGAAAAGCTTAATGACATAATTTTCGAGCAGAAGAAGTAAATAACACATCCCATACCTAGTTACCTTGTCACTACATTACTCAACAATAGCAAATTATCATATCAAAATTAAATAGGTAATATTTTCAGAAATTTTTTCGTCAAAAGAAAAAGTTGAATTTTTTTGACCCAAATCCTCAGACGCGTTTTAAGTACCTATACAATGCTAGAACGCACAGGTTGTGACTGCTCAGGTATAAATTGTGCCTAGAATCTACCTTCAGGATTCCTGGAGTGAGGCCTGGTCTGTTGGCAGCCAATCTAATAAAATTAGCAAAGAGAAATAATGTCTATATCACTAATCTGTGGTAGAGAACGGCGCGGCGGGCGGCGCAAGGCGCAACTCGTTCCATAATTGTTTTATTTATTAGTTACTTATTATCGAAAATTGTAAATAATTTTTTTTTTATATACAATAATGACAATTTCGTAAGGTTTAAAGGGTATCTGTCTGACGAATTCCTAAAAAGGTATCCCTAAGTACATATGATGGAGCCTGCGTGTATGTAACCACAGAACACCGGAAAAAGCTCGCTACGCTTGTAACAAAGTACTTAGGAAGAAGTCATTCTATAACTTCCTTAAAATTCCATGTTAAAAGGTAAAAATATGTAGGATATTTCGTATTAAGTATATACATGCAAAGGACCGCGCTGGTCAACTCAAACTTTTGAAACTATTATTATCATGTTCCCATCAGGGATAGTTTCCTGGCGTATCGTAAATTATCTGATGATAAATGGTGCCGAACACTCCATTATAGCAGCGTAGATAGAATATCCTGCAATTTAAAGTACTTAGATGCAAATTATTGCTGTCGTGAATAATAATAAATGGAGTAAATTGCCCCACTGTTGGGGCTCACGCCTATCCACTCAACGAGGCGTTCGTTAGAGCTATATGGTCCACCACGCTAGCCCAGTGCGGATTGGTGGACTTCACATGCGTCTAAAAATGTAGTCTTCGGCGTAAGCAGATATTTTCCTTCACCGTTTGAGAGCAGTCAGTAAATGTAAAATGAAACCCATAGACCATTTATAATTTCCGTTTCATAGGGAAATAAAGAAGGTACCTATTGCATGAGAGAAGAAATAAGAGGACAGTCAATTAGTCGGTAAATGGTTGTAATCTATGCAAGCCAACAGCTCGGATATTGTGAAGGGGACAAATCCAATCAGGAAAAGTTCAATTAAAGATGGAACTCATTAAAGTGGCAAGCCAAAGTCGTTTAACTCTAACGCCCTGTCGCCGCAGGCTGCGATTGGGCTGCTCTACATTGGTCACAGTACAATCTCTTTGGTGGGCGCCCAAATTCGAACCATCCTGCAGTATTGTATGGGCCACAATACGCTTAACATTATTTGGTCTCACTTTTTTACGTGGATGCTTTAGGACTTTCAGACCAATATATGGGTAGAGAAAGTTGAGCGGGACTCAACACCGAGGATACCGTGAAACATTGGCGAAGTAGGTTTTGGAAATGAAACTGATTTGACTTTGGTTTTGGAGAGGATAGGGAGAGGGGCACGAAGCGATGGCAGAAGGCACCGGCCACGTAGAATAGTGAAGTGTAACGTTCTCTTTGTCTTCTTCAATATTTAGAGCGAGACTATTCACGTGCTGAAAAGTTATTACCTAATTAAGTACCTACCTAAATAATTACGCAATCAAGTGATTCATCATCATCATCATCAACAGCCTATTAATCTCCCCACTGCTGGGGCTCAGGCCTACCCTCTCAACGAGGGTGTTCGGGCTATAGTCCACCACGCTAGCCCAGTGCGGGTTGGTAGACTTCACATGCGCCTAAGAATTTTTTCCTCACGATGTTTTCCTTCACCGTTTGAGAGCAGTCAGTAAAAGTACTTAAGTTTCGAGAAAAACCCATTGGTACATGACCCAACCGGGGATCGAACTCCGGACCTTTCGATATGATAGGCCGCGTCTTATCCCCAGGGCCACTGACGCTCCAATCAAGTGATTAATTTATACCTTTAATACGGTACAGAATAGATATCTTTAATACGTTACTATACGCTATAATTTTCCTCGGGAAAGTATCCCAACCTAATACTTACTTATGAAGCTAGGCAACAAACAAACATTCCTTTGGTGGATCACTTTAAAATATGCTCGTTATATTGATATTATTATCGACCACTGTGGAGTAATCCTGGTTGACACGAAGTTGGGCCGATCAGTCCATCGGGACACCCATTATGGACCGAGATCGGAGTGGTCCAATTATATTACAACTAGCTTTTGCCCGCGACTTTTGGAAATAGGTAAGCAACTATCTCCCATAATGTACAGAGTTTTCCTATGGGAATTAAGTTACACCTTCAGGAACCCAAGTGTGAAAACCACATCCAAGTTGGTGCAGTAGTTTTTGCGTAATACCGTGCCGGAACATATAGACAGAGACAAAAATTCTACTAAGTATTTTTTTGGCTTCTATTGCTCATAATAAGACTCCTCATATCTTTTTTTCATAAATATCTCATAATATAAAAGTTTATTATATGTATACAGGGTGTAAATCTGCATGCTTGCTATATATTCAGAGACAATAGTAAGGAACGCGTAGCAAATTAATCTAGATAATTTAAAAACTCCTATGTTAAAAGTCTACAACAATTTTAAGGTAACATGGTCTTGGAATGCAGATAAGAATAAACTAAATTTATCTATTGCGCAGTGGGAATAGACCAAAGGAGGATTCCTTGACCTCGAGAATCTCGAAAAACTTGAGAAAAATTGTAATTTTTTTTTAGCAAAATTAAAATTAGTTAAATTTCGGACATGTGTGCTTTATTTATTTATTTATTTGTGTTCAGTATTAGCAGTAGGTATATTTACCTCCGTAATTAATGACAGCGATGCAAATTTACATAGTGTATAAATAAAACCTTCTTGTTATATTTATATGATTTCTAATGTGTGTTAAAAAAATTAAATGATAATTAAGTAGTCTTTCCTGGTTTGTAAATTTCCCTCTCCGAACTTACCGATAATCTCGTGTCGCTGCATTCTAGATAAAGATAACATGTCGTATAGAACTGCCGCCCCACTTCTCAAGTATCCTTGAAACGTTAGAGGAGTATAATGTAAATAAATAGGGTGGCTACATACTCGTGCATGTCTGTAAAGGTCAGCCAACATGGAAGTGAATTGGTTGGGCCACAAAACAAGCAGCTGCATTCATTAATTTTAAATAATAATTAATTCTTCAATTCGGCCAACTTACAGGGACCATATTACGAGTACCTAGGTACATACCTTACTGACTAATATAATACAATACATACCTATATAAACAGACAGAGAACACACACACTAAAGGTGACTTTGTGCTATTGTTTTTGGTTTCTCCTTTCCATAGCCTATTGAAATTGTAAGAATCCGGTCAAGTCACAAAGGAAACATTATACTTACTTTGCGAAACGAAACAAGAAGAAAACGAAGCATATTAAATTTTTATACATTTGGATGTAAATATACTTAAAAGAGCGGGCGAAAAGAAACCAGTTTCAATCAATAAAGATGTAGGTACATGTACATACCTACTTAGTTCTAGTTTCAACTGCTGCTGGGGACTGATGAACTTTATACAATTTGTACAAGTTAAGGTCTGGATGTTATATTTGTGAATTGACCTAACCTTGTTTAATGCAATTTATAAGGGAGAGAACCCTTGTTTGGAAATACACAAGAGTACCTACCTACACGAGTATGTATATATAAATAAATATTTCTTTATTGTTGTAAACAAGAAAATATAACTAATTTCAACTATACGAGTAGGTAATGAAAAAAGCTCCCCCTACAGGCTCTCCTATCGTATCACAGAAGCGTACGGTAACCCGGAGAACTCAACAGTGCCTCGGCCATCGGCCAACGTATATAAGTTTGGACATTAGTTTGGAAGGTAGCCTTCTGAGAACAACACAAATACCCCAGTGAGCTGGCCGGTATGCGACGGTGTTGCTCTAAGCGGTGCCGGTATTGTGAGAATAGTTACGGTATTCTCGCAATCCCGGCACCAGCTTCAACGGAAAGTTTTTAAACTCGGTGCTAACAATCTGAGTTTACTACGGAGACGTACAGTATCTGTACCAATTTTTAGGAAAGTTATGTAACTGAGATTTGCTGGTTCGTTAGACACCGAACTTAGAAAAACTTTCAGTTACTTACAACTTATGCACGGTGCCGGTATTATAAGTTTATCTTATTTTTTACATAAGAAGGCAATTTTATTTTCTGTGTCGAAAGTAAGTTCGAAGACGGTTAAAATCTTTTTTGTATAGGTGTTTTTTTTACAAGTTTCATTTAGGTACTTTCAAAAAAATTATATATAATTAAAGTTGTTTACGTTGTTTTTAAAGCCACCACCTAGGTTCCGGGTGGCTAGTTAGCGATGCATCCAGAGCTGCGCAGTGCCGGGAGAAACATTCTCACATTATATTTTATTTATATCCCATAATTAAGTGTGTAAACATGGTTTCCTTTACTTTCATATTTATGTTTCAACCTTATCCATATTGAGACAAAACTCGTAAAACCTAGTTTCATGCTGTTGATACTTTCTCCTTGCCTTCGTGAAGTAAAGGGTTCAAACTGGGTTCTTAATAGCGATTGTTCTCGTATGATTAATCAATTTCTTATTAAGAGTTGTTGAGATGTTGCAATTGTAAACCGATACTCGTATCCACGACTGATCATAATGATTCGAGATGTATTCATATAGCTAGAAGAACCGAACAGTCTCCACTGTATGCGGAATAACCCTACAACGGTATGTACACACACATACGAGTATCATAACGAAGATCCCGTAGAAGGGATCCCTTCCATCCATGTAGTTTAGTAAGCTTATCCGCAAACCATTAATTTGTTACCTACTTGGGTTAAGTGCAGATTAATTTGGGACGAGATACAGCCAGCCAGGACCGAAGCTGGTGAGACTTTGGGCCCACTTCATTGAGGGCCTATAAAAATTAAAATTGAAAATGTTTATTCGCACTAAAATTGAGCCTAGCTTAGTCGTATGAACGTTGGACTCGGGCTCCAGAGGTCGTGGTTTCATTTCAGTTTCACTCATGAATTTTTCATCTCATCCTTAGATAAAACAATTAGTATTAAGGCCGTCAAAAACGACTATACCGCAACTGCAGTTTCTTTACACAGGCACACACAGTATATAACAAATTGCGTGATTCGACGTACCACATAGACTCCGAACAGTTTAAAACAAAGCTGAGACTCTATTTAATTGAGAAAGCATTCTACTGCATGGAGGAATATTAAGGCAATCATAATAGGTAACTGTAGTCATGTGTGGGAATGATAGGAAAATTGTTTATATAATCGTATATTAAATAATTGTTTATTATTAACAAATCGGAAACTCGGGAAATCGGGAACATTTTAGGAAGCAGGTTGAACCTTAGCGTGTTCAACACTATAAAATCGCCTCTGTCTGCGGCCCTGGATAGTAATAAATATATTCTTTGCCTGGATAGAGCAAGTGACATGGGATGACGTTGGGTGCGCACCATAGATCGAAGGTCCAAATCTGCTGGTTTTCTGAATAAATACATTACATAATATGTATTGTATTTCTAAAGTTGCGTGTTAGTATCGACTTTATTTGATTCTATATATTGTAATACAGTCGATTTTCTGCATGAAGCGAAAAACTTTTTAATAGGCGCCCCGCGCCCAAATTTTTTCCTACAAGATTTTCTGTATATGTTTCTTGATCCTTATTTCTATCTGCGTGTTGATTTAGGTACATATATCAATAAAAGGTCTAAAACAGCACGTAGACGAATAAAACTGAAAGAACTTAGAACTCTGGTTTTATGATATTCCTGTAGGTAAATATAAAATCTAATAATGTTTCATAAAATGTAAAATGTTTTCCAGGTTGTAAGCAAATTGCTATGCATGACAGTGTCGCACCGTTCGTTTCAGTGAAGAGGCGTCGCTTCGTCGTCGCACTACGTTCAGGCGTCTTCGGCGTGGCATACTTTTTAAATCGTCTCTGAAAATAAACTGCACGGCAGCCCGCACTAAAGTTTCTTGACAATTCTTATATTTAATTTTTTTTTAAACAGAAAGAGTAAACTCATACAGTTTCGTCATTTTCCCATCAATCTTTATTACTAGTCACGCACTCAATCCGTCCGTACACCTGTTTTTACACAATGTTGAACGGTCGCGAGAAAACTATAGAAACTCTCCTAAGCAAAAATCTTAATTTTGGTAAGAGTTAAAACTAAAGTTCACTGCAGCCATACAAACTAGATTTTTCCCAGATCAATGGCTATGTCATAGACGAAAGTATACGACGTGCAAAGTTTCATCAAAATCGTTTTAAGTAGCTGTTTTTGAGAAGAAAAAGAAATTCACTTTTTATTGTATGACAGCTACTTTTCGTTTTGAAGTTACGAAGAAACTGTTGATAATCCTTCGATAAAATAAATTTAAACTCATAAGTTCCAAATTTGGTCCCAATCGGACCAAAGGTTTAGCCTCCAGAACCAAGCGTGACGATCGCACGGACTGACGGACGCACGGACGGAATTAAGCAACTTGGTTTTTCGGTATGTGTTATCGATATAGAACACATTTTCGAAAAAATTGGGAAAACTAGTGGTATTGTATTATATTAGTATTCATATTTATTTTATATTTTCTTTATTTTTATTAGTATTTATGATACATTGCATATATATTTCATATTATTATGTATTTAGTGCCTATATATTTATTATTATTATATTTTTTGCATTTAGGTATCTAGTTTATAATTAGTTTAATGTATGTACGCACGTGTCTGCCTTCATATATACTTAAATTTTCTCTCTTCGAGAGATAAGTTCGCCCTTTGTACTTATTTTCCCCTGTATTATTTTGTAAATGTTTTTCTGTGTGTGTGCAATAAAGTGTTAAATAAATAAAACTTTTTTACCTACCTACATGGTACTGGGGGTTCGAGAAAGTAAAAAGGGGAATTTCATTCGAGGAACTAAGTTACATCCCCAGAGACGACGCTTATAAACAGACGCTTCTAAAATGTTTAGTTTATTTTAAGTTTTGGCACAGATTTTTTTTTTTTTAAATACTAGTAAGTCCGAGTTATTACAGCTTCAATGAATGTTTTATGTATCTTACATACATTATAATAAAACATTAAGCACTTGCATACCTTATAGTATGTTAATTAAGTAAAAAATTAATTTCATGTCAACAAATTATCATTAATTTCTCGTACGTAGGTAAAAATTCAGTTTAATTCTTAATATTAATATTAGGTTGTTTAGCGGCTTCGTCACTTCGCTTTTGCTTCCACCTGCGCACTATTTGATAATTTAACCACAGGCATGGCGATTGCGATGGCGTATAAAAAAATCAGTCTATACTTTGTTGTTAAATTATAATAATAGATATATTAATGTCTATTATAGTTTATTTCCTGGCAAATGTGTTGAAGTGTGTGAGCATTATTGGACATACTCTCGGTACCATTACGCTGGTTTCGGATAAGAAAAAGTCATTCCTCTACTCAGTTACGATGGCGGCCGGAGCCCGTGAGGGTTTTGTACGGAGGCTCATTTTGCTCTCACTCTTACAAAGGCTTGCAGCAGTAGTTACGGTAGATACAGTGGTGGTATGAAATTGATTAGGATGCACAATGTACAATGAGATCCTTTGTGTACGTCACAAGATCGACAGCTACAATTAAGCTCACGATATTGTGCCCGAGTGAGCTGAGCACGCGAACGTATACAATTGTATTTGTGTTGTAGGTACCTCCTACATTAAATACAATTATATCTGTGTCGTACTGTCTAAAACAACAGTACGTAAATACTGTGTAACTAATCTAATAATTACAGGATTAAGTTATTAAAATAAGAAGGACATTCTAAAACTATCTATAAAAACTAAAATTAAATTAAATTAAACTAACTTAAAAAACTAAAGCAACTTAACCTCCAAACATAATTTTAAAAAATAAACTAAACCTAAACAAACAGTAAAAAAAAACCTAAAGGTAGAAGATCTCCTCCAACTCCGCCGGATTTCCAATAGTGCCTAGTACTGTGTAACTAGTTATGTCGAAAAGGACTGCAATAATATGTAAGCCGTAGTGGCGTTCATGCACTCCTATTATAATTACTTGGCTTCTATTTACTTGTCATTCATTTTGAATTAAATAATTAGGTAAGTAATTTTTAAAAAAAACGGGTACGACGAAGACTACTGGGAACGGCCGAATAATAATTAATACCAGCAACGTTCGAATTTAGCTTGTAGGGGGCGCGGGCGCCCACCAGAGATCTTAATTTTATGAATAATACCCACGAGCGTTCCAATGGATTTGGATTTCGTTTTAGTATTATGTTTTCGTATTAGTATGTGTGTACCGGCCCTAAAAACGTAATTTGGAATTTCTATTCTATTCCACAGAACATACGGACGTACAAAAAGGTTCACTAATTGCATTTTGAAACCCGACAACATCACAAAACCGTCGGCTTTTCCATGAAACTTTCTAATAGTGTTTGTAAGTGAATAAAAGCGCGGAAGATTACTTATGACGTCACCGTTTGGGAAGAAGGGAGCTGCTAACTAACTCAGTGTGCGTGCATGTAGGTCGCATGGACGACACTACACGTGACAATTAAATGTTGCAAGTCATAATGCGACCAGCGTCAAGCGTGCAACTTTTTTTTTAAACCGGACAAGTGCGAGTAACACTCGCGCCCTGAGGGTTCCGTACAAACTTATATAAAGAAATAATTAGAAAATCTGGGGTACTTCCGGTTGACCTAGAATCTTGAAATTTGGCAAGAAGCAAGGTCTTATAGCACAAGTGAAGGAAAAAATCCGAAAACCGTAAATTTGTAGTTACATTACAAAAAAAACTTTTTTTTCTTGTACAAACAAACTTAACTTTGCGTATCCATATAAGTTAGTAACTGTCTGAGGGTCATAACAGGTGAAAGTTTGAATTCACCCAAAGGACTAAAACCGTTTTTTAAACATTTTTTTAACGGTTTGTAACCTATGGAAAACGTCAAAAAGGTATATGTGTGTATATAGTCACAATAGACCGAATAGGTAAAGTTGCACGAGTGGTCGACTGTACCTAATCTTACCTCGACTTTGTCCGGTCGGTTGGGTCCACCCTAAAGTTTATTCAATTACGAAACATTTTACCTCGACTTTGCGGTTCGACAATCAACGAATATTGTGTGTGGAATAAGTACAATCCTTTTTTCTAAACTGTTTTTATTACTTTTACTACTACGAGTGTGATGTTAAATGATTTTATATAAAAAAAGTAATCGGCTTCAAAAACATCATTCATTTATGAACCTTGGAGAAGTCCACCGGGCTCGATGAAGCGCGCGGCTGCGTTATGTATTCATACAATAACTACAACAGCTAGGTACAAAGAAAAAAAATTAATACGAAACAATACGTTACAGAAGAATTTAATTATTTTAATCAATCGTACAATTGTTAGAAACGTTAAATATGTCACTAAAAGAAAAAGTAGTATAACTGTAGTCATCATTGATCTAGTAACGAGATTCAATGGCGGTCAGCTTCTTTCTTTGGTGACACGATGCATTTATGGCACTGAAAACACAATAATCATACCGGACAGAAGCGCTACTGCCGAAAGCCTGCGAAATGTTCCTCGCGCATGGGAAATTAATCTGAATAGTTAGGCCAGAGCGCTCATAATTCGCTATACGCTCGGGCGCTTATTTACTATTCGAGTCTTTTAGTCGTAATTTTGAAAACTCGACTCAATTAAGCAGCTTTCATATGCTCAAAGTCTGGAGTAGAGACGTTACTTACTTCAGTTTCCCTTGTAGCTTAGTACGCTTGTTCTTCGTACATTACCGAGTTACATTACACTTAAATCACTAATGTATTTTCGTCTAGGGCCGCTAAGCATATTAGCACGTGGAGATATATTTTGTAAATATTTTATGACTACTAATAAACGACGGCCAAGTTGTTTGTTTATAATTCTATCAATCCTATAAGCTATAATAAATTAAATGTCTTTTATTGCAGCTTATAGTATTGATAGAATATTTTATTCGGAATGCTACTACGCAATAAATGCATTTTAAATGTCATAGCGACTTTATAGCTATATACTTACTCGTACTAGTGATTTAGTGGTGCTTTAAATTTGTTACCATTTCAAAGCAATACCTAATGTACCTATAACAACCTATAAAACAGGACAAATAGGTCTTAATGAAATAGACTTAAGACTTTTGTAGCACTAGGCACTCAAGTCAAGTTGTTCGAAAAACAAGTAGGTATTAAACTAAATACCTACGTAATGTGATTCCATGTTTACAAAAACTAACTAACGTTTCATGCATTTTTAATGCCAATGTACTTAGTTCAAGGAAGTTTAAATTAAACCATTTTCAGTGTTCCTACAGTTAGGGCCAGAGGCAGTGCGCCGCCCGTCCCCTACGCCCAATTAAGACCCTTTTACATATTACCTTTGGAGCGCGTCTGCGGGCGCACGGACCGCGCCGCCGCCCGTTACCAGTAAGTACCTTTATTTGACGGATATGTTACCATATAATATCTCCAAAGTTCCACCGTGTTGTTTAGATCTTATATAGTTATTTAATCCTTCCTACTAATTGAAAACGCGAAAGTTTGTAAGAATGTTTGGATGTGAAGATGTTTGTTACTCTTTCACGCTGTAACGGCTTAACGGATTTTGATGAAACTTGGTACAGTGATAGCTTATATCCTGGAATAACATTATAAGCCTACTTTTACAGCGGTAAACTGCTAAAAAAACTTATTCCACGCAGGCAAAGCCGCGGGAAACAGCTAGTTGTTTAATAAAGATATCCTCACCAACGCGGAGGATTTACCTGTGTCGTGACTGACCCACGACGTTAGTGCATAACCTTAAAAGGTTCGGGATAAAATAGAGTTTGTTCCGTTGAGATAACGTAGTTTTTACACCATTGCAGCCCTTGTGCAGTCCCGATCTTCTTAGCAAAGTTGGAGTTCTCCATCTCACTTAGCTTGCTCGTGCGCGCGTTCGTGCGAAATCCCCTTAACAATGCCGCCGAGGTAAATACGTGTCTGCCTGTACCAATTTGCGGCGCTGCAAAGAATGCCTCAGGGCACACACACCTCATATCCAGTAACAAATTGTCCCTGGTACTTTTTATTTACCAAGTAATGGGGATTTTTTATTACCTATATATAACATTTCACATTTCTCATTTCACAGCTACATTCTACTTGTCCTCACTCTGATCTCTCGGCTTAAGGAGTCTGGCAAGGTTGTCTGAAAGAAATCGCTCTTAGCGATAAGACCGCCTACATGTACTTTACTGTATCTGTTTTCTCTTTTTTTGTCTGTAATTTTTAAATGTGCAATAAAGTGTATTGAATTGAATATCTTCACGCTATGTCCCTGGCGGGGTAGGCAAAGGAAATGTTTTTCAAAATTACACCCGAAGTTGTCCGAATGGAATTTCTGCCCCTGAACTGAACTGAATGGTGAAGTGCCTGGCAATAGTTATAGTTGACAAGTCGACAATTCGACAATCGAACGTTTCAAAAAATTCAATCCAAAAGCCACAAGGACGACCAACTTTCAATTATTTGGATTGTTTGCATTGTATATTATTAACTCATAAAGCTTAGCATTTTTATTTGATTAGTTTATCTAAAATGGGCATAACTGCCATAAAATGAACTTTTCATAAGACATAAGTAAGATCGTGTAACAAGAGGCAAATGCAATCAGAACTTCTGGAAGCTGCTTACTATCCCAAATTGCTCGGCGGCTTCGGAGTCGTATTTTCTTAACTCATGATACTTTGGAGTGACTGGTAGAGGTTTATTAGTGTAGTGTAGTTAAGTGTATTTATGGCTAACAAGCAAGCACTTTGAAATTAAAAAAAAATCATAGCGCGAAATGTGTTCATGTCGAAAACTTTAGCTGTTTATGTTTTCGCGTAATTATTGACGCATTATTCGATTGACACTTTTAAGATGTACCTAGTGAATTTACAGAGATATATTTTTTAAATAGCCCACTTCAAGAAAGAAAAAAAACAAAGAAAAGAAAAATGCGCTCTTCAGGTTTTCTCGTAACTAGCTAATGAAACAAATTATAATACTATATTGCGTAAAATCTGATTGTTAGATATTGTTGATGCAATTGCCAATGTACTATAGATGCCAAAGTTTGTGTAGTTAAATCTGTATCGGTAAGTGCTACTTGCTAGTGTAATAATAAGATAAGAAAAACCGTCTTGGCCGCCGCCGCCGGCCCTTGGAATGCGTCATTAAAACACGCCGGCCCGGCCGGACCAGTCTTGTTTGAAACACATTAGTTCGTAAGTTGGTATTAACTACTTACCAAACTTGTTAAAAGCGTTTAGCAAAGTTACTTTATGAAAGATCGTAAGTTCAAAAAGGAAGATCTGAATAACCGACCTAACAGCAGTCCAAGGCGTTGGAAGTTAAGTTTTGCATAGAGGTAACTACCATAAAAATATCACGTAGGTACTCACAGAACACGGAAAAAGCTCGCTACGCTCCCGCTCGCTACGCTTAGGTACTATTAGTAGTATCTACCTATAGGCAACCAAAACGAAAGGAACTGCTCACAGCAATCAACACTGACAGCAGAGCTCGCCTCTCCAGTCAGCTCGTGACCACGGCCAGTGTAACCTGGTCGAAACGTCGGGCAAAGGTAAATAAAAATAAAACTTGTTTGATAATTATAGAATTATTTACGGGTCTTGTGAATAATTATATAATTATCAAAACGAAAGGAGTCTTTTAAATGCCACTCGTAGGCATTTTAATTTTTATATTCCTTTTTATTGATTTACATTGAGTGAGTTATCCGCCAGAGAACTAAAGTCTACGACACAGCTCAAAAAGTTAGCACCCTGAAGAGGTAATGTGCTTGTTCATGTCTGTCGGAGAACCGATATCGGCCTGGGTAGACGAGTTGTCGAGTGGAGATCACGGGTGGGCAAGCGTTTGGGGGACGTCCGCCGGCTAGATGGAGCGAGCTATACGACAGTGACTGTATGTGGATAAAACCGAGGATTGGGTTTAGTGACGCGCCTTGGAGGCTATATACTGCAGACTAACTGTGATGTTGATGATTAATCGTGGAACTTATACAGTACATATCATATAATTTGAGTGTCCTATATAAAATAAACATTAGTATAGCTGTGATAAATCCAGTTTAGCTACCCAACTAACCTCCAAATTTATGGTTTGGCTCAGTGCCTGAGAGAAATGGACATACATAAATATATCGTCCTGTATTTTATTCGGAAGCAGTCCATTTTGCGGCTGAGATGGTTTATAGCTTCCCTGATATGAGTTCCTTGGTATTCCCTGCTTGTACTATTATGATTCAAGCTTGTACGTGAATATATAATACAATACAATTGCTAATATCGCGCTGAATATATATAGACAAAAAACAGTAATTGTTACTATGTAAAGATGTGACGTCACCACCCCCGGCCAGTTTATCATCGCCAGTAAATACGCAAATACTCGAATGCCGCCGTTCGCTGCCTGCGCGCCGTAATTCGGTTTAGGTTTGGCTCGCACGCTCGCTACTGATATTTACCCATACAAACGTGTGCGGACAGGCGGTGCTCGTGTAGTAGGTTAATCCTTTCTGAACTCAGTGATCCAAGTTTTCAATTGGTTTGAGTGCAGGGAGTATGATATTGGTACTACGTGCTATGCACCTCCTCGTTGGATATTCCTGGCATAATCGTCGCACGAGTACCGACAGACTAACGAACGCTGCTACCTATCCATTGGATTTATCATAGACGCCTCATACATTCAAAATCCACAGGGCATCTGAGAGTGGTACTATTCTTTCCGATACATAGTTTAAAAAAATTATGAAATTTAAATTAAGTTACTTTAGAATTCACAAATTTACTTAGAATTAACTAAGCAGGCAAGGAATTCACAATGAGTCAGGCATTTTCCTGTTATAGTTATTTCTCCTCTGTATAAGTTATGCCCGCCACAAAACTGACATCCTGAGTCCACCAGTACCCACAGATCTCGTCCCTAAATTGAAGATGGCAATGACACTGCGTATATCACACACGCGTAAGCTTTGCATCGAACAGGTAAATCAAATTACCTCCACATCGGTATGGAAATTTCAAAGAGCCAAGTCTAATAACAAAGTTGCTCGAAAGAAAATTACCTATAAGAAGCACGAACGCCAGCCAATTACGGTTTCCTCATGTACTGCCGAATAAACTGTAATGAAATTTTCGGCATGGATAGTGTCCACCCGAAGTTTCGAATTCGACTTTCGGCAGCCGAAAGTTCATTTGATACATTGGGTAGGGTGCCGAGTGATTATTGTATTTCTGATTAAAAATAATATCTATTGTGTCGTCAAAGTTTGTCCCAGTTTGCATTTATTTCTGCTTTATTTTACTCAAGAATGTAGGTAACAACAGTGCCAAGTTTCGGATTCCGGTCTGGAAAGGCACTTAGAACTGACTTTCGGCCGGACACTAGACACTGAATCGGAAGCTATGTTGAATTGAATTGCGAGGAATTCACATTGCAATTATCGTGTTTTATAGTGACGTGGAAGCCGCCCTAGGGATTATTCGGGTATTAAATCCTGTGAATTTTCATTACAAAGCGACAAATGCGAAAGGGCTCCGATTTATTGGACACAGGGCATCGTGCGATTTTCTCGGCTGAGGGCTACTATAGAGGCTATGTTGTGCCGGCAACTTACACTCCTTGTATTAGGTATTTACTTACATTATCTTCACTAAGATTTATAAATATGGCATCATTGCTCTGTATCCTTGTATAACTTGAGACCATTGTCCCACATGTATCATAAGTTTACGTACAGTCGACCACACGTATTACTACTCATATTTACCTTTAGTTACTATATAGATGCGTTCCACTGTACAGTCAACCTCACGCTGAGTCATCGCTTCTTAACACTTTTCGATTCCATCGGTATATCTCGGTATTTAGTGTTAGCAGCAGTAGGTAGAACGATATGCGCCATCTGCCAGCTAGTCTGTTTCCATGCGGACGCTGCATGTATAAATCATACACTATTTATATTTGTGATTCGAATGTTTCGTATCAGAGCAATTTTTACCGCAAGCTAGATGCCGTCGTCGCGTCGTAGGTACCGTTTTTGTGTAGGGTTTCTTACCTAAAATTCTCTCAGTTTCAATGCCCAATGTCGCTACAAAGACTGTTTCACGATTTCCGGTACGCCTTTTTGTAATACCTACGTGTTTTCCGGGGGATTACCTTTTTGGAGCATTGGGCGGGTACAGGTATTTGGGTTACGGTAGGTAGGTAAATAGTTTAGCCAAGTTGTCGATATAATTGCATAGACACTAGTTACTTAAACAAAAATAAAATATCATTTTCAGCAGTAGGCATCGGGTTGGGTGCTGAACTGCTAAACAATCCAAACATGCCCAAAAGTTGTTATCTTCGGGTGTTTCATTAAGGCCGACAATGGCGCTTTTAGCGATTATTGTCTTGTTTTCCTTTTCGCCTTTCCCTATTTGACGGTCCGTTCAAACGTACTACAACTTGCTGAAAAACTAAAACGGGCTTGAATTAAATAATATCGATTATAATATTATTTAAATAACCTCATATTTTAATGCGATCCCCGGTTGGGTCATGTACCAATGGGTTTTTTCTCGAAACTTAAGTACATGTACTGACTGCTCTCAAACGGTGAAGGAAAACATCGTGAGGAAACCTGCATACGCCGAAGAAGAAATTCTTAGGCGCATGTGAAGTCCACCAACCCGCACTGGGCTAGCGTGGTGGACTATAGCCCGCACGCCCTCGTTGAGAGGGTAGGCCTGAGCCCCAGCAGTGGGGAGATTAATAGGCTGTTGATGATGATGATGATGATATTTTAATGTGCTGATTATGAATGAATTCAATAAACTTTATTTATGAACGTCTATAATCATTAGAATGTGGCTGTCAGATTTTGGTTTTTGAAAAACGAACTCTATCTAGACTTCACATAAGTCTAGTATTTGAACTTGTTTTTTGGGTCGCAAAACCCGTTTTAACACTCTGAGGTATAATACGTAATTAAATAAAGTTATAATAAAGCATAGTTTTCATAACAAAATAATGCTTTAATATATATTTTTACTATTAAAGTGCTATGTGACCAGACCAAAGAGATTTCCATTAAATATTTCACTATCTATGGTCTATGGTGGCGTGCGCTGGGCGCTGCATGCGCTGGGCGCTGCATGCGCATTAAGCTGCGCGCTCTTTGTAGACTCGGGTAGACTGCTATAAACCTAGGTGGTGTTAAAACACTCGTGTGATACTGTAAAAAACCTCACCTACGTCTCGTTTTATAAACTCACATTAATGTTTTAATAACCCCTGATGTGTACCGATTACATACTACTAGTAGTTCCGTGAGAACAATAGAACTCGCCAGCCCTTATAAAACTTAAGAGAAACGAACAGAAGTCAACTTTGCAGTTGGAGACAGATGTAGGTACTAAAGTGACAAAAATTAGCACTTTAAAGCTTAATATTTCGCAAACGGAACCCTGAATCGAAAAATGTTTTCCACTCACCCGTAATATTTTTAAAAGACCTATCCAATAATACCCCACACCATAGAATTCAAGCGGAAAAAAAATCATTCCCATTTTACGTATGCAGGTCTATGAACATAATTAATTTTTTCGACTTTCATAAGTTAATCGACTATTACTCAAAAACTATTAGAACCTACTTAGCTGTCATAGTTTTCCTTTTAACTACGTTATATAAACTACTGCCATGAATTTTTTCACATATCCAGAAGCAACCGTTTAGCTGGCAGGGGGGGTCACACGTGAGTCTAACAAAAATTACCGCTTTAAAGCTTAATATTTCGCCAACGGATCCCTAAATCGAAAAATAGTTTTCACACACCCTCAATATTTTTGAAAGACCTATCCAACGATACCCCGCACTATGGGATTCACAAGAAAAAAATAATTCAATCCCACTTTGCGAGTATGGTATGTACTCTAAAAAAAATGTTTTTCAAAATTTTATTCTACTCATTTTGTCGGCTTGATTAATTTATACCCATACCAAATTTTCGTCAAAATCGGTTGAAAAATGCGACCTGTAGAGAATTACAGACAGACAGAAAGACTGACAGCCGGACAAGAGCATTTTTGGCCAATCTCGAAACTGAAACTCTTCGCTCGCTTCGCTCGCTCGGTCAACTATTAATTCATTTAATTTTAAGGACGTCAAATTCGTTTTTCATTTAAATCTTAAAGGTAGATAAACGCTCCAATCTGCTATAAAATTATCATAATTATGTGTTGATCGATTTATTACTAGTAGTTCCGTGAGAACAGTAGACCTCGCCAGCCCTTATAAACCAAACCTAAAAGAAACCAACAAAAGTCAACTTTGGAAACAGAAAAAGTACCTACTAAAGTGACAAAAATTAGCACTTTAAAGCTTAATATTTCGCAAACGGATCCCTGAATCGAAAAATGTTTATCACACACCCGCGATATTTTTGAAAGACCCATCCAACGATACCCCACACCATGGATATCACGCGGAAAAAAATAATTTTCCATTTTACGTATGCAGTTCTATGAACATAATTTATTTTTTCAACTTTCTTAAGTCGATCCACTATTACTCAAAAACTAATAGAACCTACTTAGCCGTAATAGTTTTCCTTGTAACTACGTTATATATGCTACTGCCATGAATTTTTTCACATTTCCAGAAGCAACCGTTTAGCTGGCAGGGGGGGGGGACACGTGACTCTTACAAAAATTACCGCTTTAAAGCTTAATATTTCGCCAACGGATCCCTAAATCGAAAAAATGGTATTCACACACCAGCAATATTTTTGAAAGACCTATCCAACGATATCCCACACTATGGGATTCACAAGAAAAAAAAAGTTCACTCCCACTTTGCGAGTATGGTAGGTACTCTAAAAAAAATGTTTTTCAAAATTTTATTCTACTCATTTTGTAGGTTTAATTAATTTATACATATGCCAAATTTTCGTCAAAATCGGTTGAAAAATGCGACCTGTAGAGAATTACAGACAGACAGGCAGACAGACAGACAGCCGGACAAGAGCATTTTTGGCCAGTCTCGAAACGTAGACGCTTCGCTCGCTTCGCTCGCTCGGTCAATTATTATATTTACGATTTTTGTGTGTCGCGAAAAATTACAGCATGTTTCGCATCAAAGGGGAAAATTTATGGACTCCGCATAGCGTCAAGTCGATGGCCCGTGCTGATCTAAGGTTATCGCAGAAGTTTAATGTAGGTAAATGAAGCTACTGCCCCAAAGCTACTGTCCAAACAGTGAAAAGAAACTTTATAAAAGCTCCAGATGTGTAATCAAGTAATTTCACAAACTACCATTTTATTATATGTAAGCACTTACATGCACTGACTTAGAATTACTTAGAACTTAGAAGCTGATTGTCAACACAGCAATGTCACATCTAAACGCACCCGCATTGTACTCGATAATCGGAAGGCTAAAGCAAGAGCTTGATTATAACTTGACTACACAATAAAACAAATGATTGACAAGTTGCCGGAAGACATCGTCAGTCTTTACGTTAGTCTAGTTGGACCGCCTCGCCAGGGCGCAGGGGTTAGTGGTTTGGGCGTTTGCATAGTTCGAACTTGAATTTGTTAAAATAAAGCTTTTTAAATGGCAGATGGCAGCGATAGATTGATAAATCAAGGGGATTGAATAGGCGTAATAGGGACGTTACTTATCTACACTAACATTAAGAATAGTAACATTTCTTTATTTATTTGATAGCGGCTCTACAATGAAATAAATCCACTATGTAGAGAAGTTTTCGTACAAAAACAAATTATCAGTATATTTACCCCTGTTGGGGCACTACCTGCCCTCTCAACGATGGCGTCCAACCATAAAGGCTATTATACATTTTACTCGATTTTATCAAAGCGGTGGCCAAAGTTAAGAAATTCGACTCGAACGAAGTGAAAATAAATCGAGTACCTACCCGTCGCACAGAGCGTAATCCCAGCTGCAACTTATGGAAAGGGATTTTCCACATGTTACGTAACAACATTTTGCACTTTGTTGTTTTATTCATAATATTTTGTTGCTTAATGCTAAAAGGAAAATGTGATGTAACAGAACTGTGTAAATCAAACAACAGTGTTTGAAACATTCGCTTGGTGTGAAAGCGGATTTTATGGCTCGTATAAGGCGACAATCTTACTGCTATAAACTATTGTCCGAAAAGGTTTGGTTTCGGTTTCCACTTTCGGAATTTTCGATGCAAATTTCGAACCTTTAGTCATTTAATTGACTTTTGCCTAAAATTGATTTGAATTTTCCTTTCAAAGTGTATTTCGGCCAAAGCAAAAAAAAAACCGATCATTAGTATTGACGATCACCGAAAAAAATATGTTTCTATAAGATTCTACCAGGATACTCTAAGTAGCCTGGTCTCAGGCTCCAGACTCTACAAACTAACTTAAGTCAGTTGTGGAGTAATTAAAGATTATTTGTATTTGTATCTTAATTGTCTTTGATTGACCAAAAATGCTAATGTCCGTCTGTCCTTCTGTATTTCTGTCCTTCTGTCTTTCTGTCTGTAATTCTCTACAGGTCGCATTTTTCAACCGATTTTGTGGAAATTTGGCATGGGTATAAAGTAATTAAACCGACAAAATGAGTAGAATAAAATTTTGAACAACATTTTTTTTAGAGTACCTACCATACTCGCAAAGTGGGAGTGCACTTTCTTTTTCTTGTGAATCCCATAGTGTGGGATATCGTTGGATAGGTCTTTCAAAAATATTGCTGGTGTGTGAATACCATTTTTTCGATTTAGGGATCCGTTGGCGAAATATTAAGCTTTAAAGCGGTAATTTTGGTTAGAGTCACGTGTCCCCCCCCCCCCCCCCCCCCTCTGCCAGCTAAACGGTTGCTTCTGGAAATGTGAAAAAATTCACGGCAGTAGCATATATAACGTAGTTAAAAGGAAAACTATGACAGCTAAGTAGGTTCTATTAGTTTTTGAGTAATAGTCAATTAACTTAAGAAAGTCGAAAATTTTAATTATGTTCATAGAACTGCATACGAAAAATGGGAAATAATTTTTTTTCGCGTCATTCCATGGTGTGGGGTATCGTTGGATAGGTCTTTCAAAAATATCGCGGGTGTGTAAAAACATTTTTCGATTCAGGGATTCGTTTGCGAAATATTAAGCTTTAAAGTGCTAATTTTTGTCACATTAGTTTTTATTCTGTCTCCAACTGCAAAATTTACTTCTGTTCGTTTCTTTTAGGTTTGGTTTATATGGGCTGGCGAGGTCTACTGTTCTCACGGAACTACTAGTAATAGTACATAGGACTGTTTTCAACACACTTAAATTGCGAGCAATATAAATAAAATGTCTTATACTTATTTTCCTATGATTTTGATGGTAATACAGATCACTTACATTTTATGAGCCAGGAAGATTTTCTGGCGGCGTAGAATCGTATATCGTTAAAACAAAATTATATTAAGGCTTTTCTTCATCACTTGAATGCACTATTCCACTCTGAATTTCAAACGGATTTTTTTGTTGTTGTTGTTGATATGCCCTCTATTGAGGACGGGCAAGGGAAGCTTCGTCCATACAGCCCTGTCTTATTTAAAGTATTATTTCTTATATTTATTTACACCGGCGGTTACAGCACGGCCTCCAGAAAATCAGAGCACGACTAGAGTTAGTTGGCGATTTTCAAAATAAAACCGCAGCACGGCCTCCACGAGGGCACAACTAGTGCCATTCGGTGATCCACACTGCAGGTCATGTCCGCATTAAACCGATAGTAGGGTTAATGAAGAATAACAAGGGACATTTTGGAACGATCCGGTAGAGTCGTTACACGCTTTTATCTAACTATCCCGCACAATATACACTTTAATAGGCACTTGTTGCATATAAATAAAACTATCACAAATATACACCAAAACCTACCTATACATTTTTTGGAAAACTAAACAAAAACGACAACCATCTCTGACAAAATCCCGCCAAAAAGCCGCGGATTTTCTTTTACCGCGGAGGTGGAAGGAGAGGCGATGGAACGACGAAGTCAAACAGCCCAACAGCATAAAAATAATAAACTGTTAAATTAATTGTATTTATCACACTAATTATGTTAATTTGTTGACAAAAATAAATAATATAATGAAAATAAGTGTTTACATAGGTACCATATTATTTAAATTAACACAATTAATTCATTACAAAAATCTTGGTACTAGTTAGCATAAAAACTCTTTGCTGAGAATTAAAAAAAAACTGGAAAATAAAACACAAGTGAGGTAATGATAATGACAAAAGCACGCGTACCTTAATAATAAGCTGCTTTATGTTATGACCCTAAAAGCGGTGCAATAAGAGCCTGATTGCGAGCAAGTGTGTTGAAATAGTACATTATCCGGACTAAATGCCATATTGTGTTATTACCTACCTAGAAACCGACTACGTGCTCAATCCTTAACAAACTTGAGGGTGTATTTTGTATTTTTTACCCTTTTGTGGTATAAATTTTAAATTACTCGAGAGAGTTCTAGAAAAAATAAATAACTTTTAAAACAGTTGCCATTTTGCGAAGGACTCAAAGCAGCCATGAAAGTGCACTGCAAGATATTTAATTGTTTTCTTATTATTGTGAGAAGAAGAAAGAAACCGTGATACAGAAAGCAAGTTAGAAAAACCCCTGCAGACGAGACTCGTCTCATTAAAAAATTTACATTTTTCATCGAGTTAACAAAGTCGCCAATTACCAATGTTTTTTCCGTTCACCGCACACGAGTTTGGAATCGTACTTTCTAAATACAAATTAGTAGTTTATGGAACTGGTCAGACTCAGGAATTATTAAAACATGAGTGTGAGTTTAAAAAACGAGCCATAGGCGAGCCATAGAGAGGTTAATTATTTTTCATCACACTTGCTCGTTAAAGGTCTTATTAAATGCATGCATACAAAAACACAATGGCCTGTATTAAAACCGCGGGAATAATTATAGTTAGCCCCCATGTGTGGTAATGTGTAGTTTTATGGCGTTCACTCGAAGGCAAATAACTTTATAGCAAACAGGTATGACATTCCACATTAAGGAGGTTTTAAATCAAACATGGTTTTATATGTCTCCGAAACTTCTACAAATAGTAATTTAAACATTTACGCTTTAATTAACTGCATTATTTTTGTGTTTTAAAAATGTTACAGTTTACTTTGCAATTATTTCAGTGAATTTAATTTTGAAAATCGATAAAAGCTGGCTATATGGGCTTTCGCCTTTTTAGTTTCTAAACGCATTTTTTTATCATTATCTGTGAAAGTAGGTACCGGAAGCTTCATTGAAAAAGTAGTTGTGCAGTGTAGTTTGTGTAGTTGTGTTGTGCCGTGCTGCGGTTTCATGTGTTCGTGATTATAAACTATGATTTGGCATTTAAGGACTTGTTTCCAATTGGCCGTAAAACTATATATATAAAAAACTTGAAGCTCCATTGAAAAAGTTCACAATATTAAAACTATTTTATTATTTATATGTAGTTGTGACCTATAGTTTAATTATAGAGAGAAACAAACATAAAATATGTCTATGTCATGCGGCGATCGAATGATCTAATAAAAAAAAGGTTGGTATTTGTAGTAGGACCTAAGTACATATTCTGCCCCTTACAAAATTCAACAGATAACTATGACCGATGCGTATCTCATACCGCAAAGTCCTTAATAAAATAACTGACAAAAACATAGACGTAAATGTAAGAGCAACATAATAAAAATTTAATAAAACCCGAAGCCCTAATTTGTATGCTGATTTTGCAGAATAAAGTGACTTTACGCCTTTGAAACGTCCCGGGAAAATGTGCCCGAATGGGTAAGAACATCGCTTTATTAAAATAATAAATATTAGGAACACAGTAAATGACCTCTGGCCTGGCTAGTTCAGTGCTGGACTATTATTGTGGGCTTTTGTTGTAGCCAGAATTATTTAGAGCAACAAATAATATACACATTTTCTACGACGCTAGAAATCCTGTAACTTTTTTGCGGCCCGATCCGCACACTCGTCTTATTACTTTATCACATAGCAGATTTAAACGCTGTCGCTACTCAATACAGTCGTTAAAATACAAACAACACATTCATAGCATCGCGTTTCGTTACCTAACATTGATATGCATTTTGATATTAAGATCATTATGGTAATTTGGTCACAGACAACGTTACTCGTGAGGAACGCCAGAATATGGCGACGCCCTCACGTGTTGCTTTTGTTTTCAAGTGAAAACAATGATAACATAGGTTAACATAGGAAAAACAAAAGTCACCCGATTTCGGAAAAGAAAGGTATACTTAACTAACGTATGTGAGAACAAAATTTGCATGTAGACCGCTTCTCGGTACATTACACACCCTAAAAAAGGTATCAAGATCTCTTTACTCAGTGATCTGCACATTTTGTGAAAGTGTTTTTATGAGGCCCTTTCTGCGTAATGGTCTTAGGTCAAACAATATTACCCTTCGTGATATTGTGAACCTCTGTCATACACCTACTACTCTGTTACCCACGTGAAGATATTTACCTAGGCAGTGACTTCATCTGTCACTCTACAATTTAACCATTTTAATAGGTACCAAAAACTATTTAGAAAAATATGTACCTACCTACCTAATATATACTGACTCCACTAGAACCCTTATAATAATCTATGACACCATGGCGACATTTTTCAGTCATTGGACTAACTTTATGACCGAAATTAAATCCTTGCTCCCGCCCCGTTATGAGAGATTCATGTGGCATTTCCCAAACGGTTATCGACAAAGGAAAGGTCCTTAGATCTTAAAGGCGAGACATTTCCGACACATTGCGCTGCAGAAAGGTCTGCCCGACGACCCAGCCACTTCTCCCCGTGGCTATATTGCGCTACCTACTGTAATTCACAAAAAGTTCATACGTAAGCTAGATCCACAATGCAGTTAAGTTATATATTATTTTCTCCCGTGCTATAAGAATTTAAACCCACGACTGCTACTAGTTCAATGACCAAGGCACTAATCCAACGAGGCAGTCAAAGTATTACTTTGATTCTTTTATATTTTTATAAATTGCTTCATTCATTCAATTGAAGACTGTACTCTATCGTTAGTATTGCTGACTGTGTGGACTCTATACCCAGTTTAGTTATCGATCGATAATTTTATTTCAAAACTATCGAACCATTCACTCTCGATATTTCTGCATCACTACGACGCAAAGCGCGGTTTCCAATTTAACTCAACGGGCAGCTAGAAATAGCTTTCCACTATTTGCCCTGGAGCCAGTGCGCTATAAGATTTAAAAGTAACCAAGGTGTTTCCCAGAAAATTGGATTATATGACCTTATTTTAAAGGAACTAACTTGGTTTTCTTGCCAGCCCTAGATTGAATTGCATTGAGCCATGCAGCTAAAAACTTTGTTTGTGGAGCCGCCGACCGTATGGACATAATAAGAAATATTGTACTATTATCATATGAACATAAGGAGAAACCGCGTAAATACATATTATATCCTCTAACAGGTTGTATTTGAATAAACATATACCTAACCTAACATCAAAAAATACTGGTAGCACACAAATGCGCAGTCTGATGCGTAATCAGTATATTTGGTCTACAATTAAGTAGGTAGTAAGTACGTATTTATTTAAGCTGCGCTTTATTTTAAAATCTTATCCTAATTACCTACTGTAACTTTAATCATCGTGTGCTATTCCTGTCTTTCGACATCGATCATGACGTTAGCTACCAAATGCGTATAGACCAAAAGCGTATTTGCGAATCTGGCATTTTGCTAATTTGACATTTTGCTAATCTGGCATAAAACCTGAAAACGTACAAACCTATTTGACCAAACGCTTATTAGATCATGGTCTAACTGTGCTTCACTTGCTCCCCCGCCAACGTCAATGTAAGTATGTACAAGCTATATCTCGTAACTTTACATTTTGAAAATTTTTAACGTGACCCTGAAGTCCTGGAGCCCACTTGCTGCGAACAGACAGCTTGTAGCTACACGTTGGTAGGTATTATTTGGTATATCTTGTCCTTGTCTTATCCTGTTTACAAATTCTAGATCCATCCACTCGGAGCGAGGCAATACTTCCCCGGACCCGTTCCAAACGAGGCAGCCGTGGCACCAGATGCTCATTCAAAAACACTTTATAAATATTGTGACCATGTTCGTACTATTAGCCAGCGGAAGCAATTTTTTCTTAACTTTTTTTATTACTTAGGTACCGAAAAGTTTTAAAAAACCAAGAGGGTTTTAATCAATTTAATATGTCGAAAACACATTTAAAAAATTGTTTAATGTGTATAAAGCATTAATCTCATAATATTATATAAAAAAGGCGGCCGCCCAATGAGAACCTAGCATTACTATAGGCACAGCTATTTATTAAGCAACTATAAAAGCTTTCCTGGTATACAAAATGGACAAACATATTAAGAAGGAACTTGTAATAAGGATTATCATAATATTTTATTTGCTTCCATAACTAATGTTCCTCAGAACTGGCAACTTCTTTGCTGGCGTGTTTATTTAGGACTTTGGCTTTCAAACTTAGCGATTACTTGGCTTAATGAAAAGATTTAACGAGGATTAACGAGAAAGGAAAATTCTGGCCACTTCAGCGAATCTACAGCAGCTGGAAAATTACAAAAAGTTAGCAAAGTCAATGTATTCTGTGGCAAAGCGTAGTTTTCATGACGTACAAAATTACAAAATGCAGAAAAATTCTGTTCCCATTATTTCTAATTTATTATTTTGTCTAGATAGACTACTTATTTCTGTAGGTAGGTCTGTTAAATCTTCTGAATTACTTCCTTTGTGCGTAGACAAACTCCACAGTCCAATACCTAGCTTTTGACAGAACGACGTCTGTCGGGTCAGCTAGTACCTCATATAGTTTCCAGGTGACTGCACTTACATACAGGTATGTTTAAAATTTTATCTCAACTGAATAGGTCCAGAAGTTTTCGATTATTCCGGCGGACTTATAAGTAGGTACAGCCCTTATTCTATTAATTATTTAACGTTTTCTTATACCTAGCTACAACAATCTGTGACTACAACAGTTTAGGTAAGGCAGACGGCCCCTGCTGGCAGTCTCAAATTATCACCTTGTTTATGCACATAGCACCTACTTGCAATCACAATAGGAAGGGAAAGACAAAACTAGGACAAATATAGCAACCCTGTTTTAATGGGTAATTCCCCTCGCTTCGCATTATGCATTGTGCCTCGCAACTCTCATTAGCATTCATCACCTGACGCTATCATGAAACACTGTGGAATAAGACAGCGTCTTTAGAATAAGTACAGGAAACAACTCGAATGACCTGCAATAATACGGATAGATAGGATGGGAAGCAACTTATTTATTTGTTGATCATTATCACAGAATAAATAATAGGCGTGAAACTTCGCCTACATGTTGAGAAACTTATGGAAAAGAAGCGTTACCAATGAGACCGGAGATCTTGACTCGAAACATTTATTAGTTTATTCTCTAAATTACGTTCTATAATAGTACAAACAAACATAATAATGATATGCGAAGGCGTAGTTAACTCTGTAAGAGTTTTCTTCCAGTAGGCCTTTAGGTAAAAGAGACATTAGTCTCTTAGTAGTGAAGCAGACAGGTACAGAGTAGGTATACCTATTATGTACATACATACTGCACAAACCGAGTTGGTTGTAATGTTCTGCGGTCTCATTGACAAGTTCTGTTCTATAAGTTTCTCTACATTATCTATTACTTAAATTAATGCAGTAGAAATCGTGTGTCTGTACTTTGAATAAATTTATTAAAAAATGAGTGTGGGCGATAAAAAAAGAGTAACAGAACTCAAAAAACGTTTTTGGCTGTCTTTCTGTCTGTATGTAATCGCTAATCTCCGAAACCACAGAACGGATTTTCTTGCGGTCTTCACAGGTAGATTAAGCACAGCTTGAAGCAACACATAGGCTTTATTTCATTGAAATCGGGTGACAGCGAAAAAAGTTATCCATTTACAATTAAATCATTTAACTGTAACTAGACGATGCCATAGTCAATTAAGATATATTTAAGAAAATTGATATTTAATAAGTGCAATAGAAGACAAAACAGTAATATTTAGAATTTTCGTCTGTCTGTTTGTTCCATCATGTAAAAATCACTCAACGAAATGGGATGCGGTTTTCACAGTTGTGTTCCTGAAGGTCTAACTTAAAATCTGGTGATTTTCCCATGAATTCTTTTCCTATAATAATTTTAAATATACGATGTCTGTACTTATCAGAGATAAGCCTACTTCCGAAATCCACGCGGACGAAGTCGCGGGCAACAGCTAGTAATATGATAAAATATGAACGAAACGCAGAAGGAAAACTACTTAATATTAATCCAGTCGGCAGTTATAGGCCAGAAAGTTTTAGCTTCATGCCATGTGTAATATTGCCGCAAAGTAATATTTTAATTTCAATTTATTTATTACATACAATTCATGATGTCATTACAGTGTCTAACCCAATCTATAATATATTATCTAAAGTGTATGTTATGGCTATAGGGAGAACACTTCACAATGGACAGACTTTAAAATTGGATGGACTACGGCTACTTTAAGCTCAGACTAACTGCATACAACATCATTACAATAGCAGCAGTTTGTTTGTTAAATAGGTATCGAGTAACTGCAGGGGCCGCCGCCAACGACGCTAAAGGCTTCTGTATACTAAACTTTTTTAATCTCAAAGTTGCACTTTACCCTGCGAAAGGTATCCCGTCCCAGGCCCAAGGGTGAAAGACTAGTTCGTAATAAGCGAGCAATAGCATTGGCGAGTTGCCAACACTCTTGTGAAAATCTGTGCAATTGCAACAACCGTGTTTAGAAACCACTCTGACCTGAACACTTTTATTAACTTTAAACGATACCTACGAGTTCGACAATCAACAGATTTCTAAGGTGGCCCGCGTGTTCTTCATATTATTGTTTTATGTAATTTTGTAAGGTGGTTTTGGTTTTAGGCAATAATTATTTAAACTGCAAAACTAACAAAAGCTTTAACATTAACAAACAGCAGATTTTCTTGTGATTTTTTAATTCTCAATAAAGTTACGCGCAAAAAGCTTCTCGAAAAATCAATACAACACTGACAACAATTTTGTAGATATTCTTAGAAATCATTAGCAGTTAGCTACCTACACAAAATGACAGCTACTTTTTATTAACAATACTAACAACAAAATGTAGAAATTCTTAGAAATCATTAGCAGTACCTACCTACACATAAAGCTACTTTTAATTAACCTTGTATTAGGGACGTTGAATTTAAATGTTTCTTTTTCACAATCTATAAACCGGCAACCATTAGCGTCCATTAGTGAGGAGTTGGAGTATCTATCTACCTACGCAGTCCCTTTTTTTTTGAAAACAAAAAGGGCCCTGAAGCTACGTTGCTAAGCCAAGCTACGAAGCTGTCTCTACGTTGAATCAGCCGTATCACAAGAATTAATTACTATTTGCAAGTTGAAAATAACATTAACCCGCCTCGGAAGGAAACTGTTAGTCTAGTTTGACGGTTTTATTATTTTAATGGGCTTAGTTAAGCAGTTATGAGATAACAAAGCCGGCCACTTTACCTTTGTTTGGTACACAAAATTTATTGTAGCAAACGGAACTTTTATGAATTAGGTATACACTCGATATAAAACAGCGCGGGACAAAGAACTGGAGATCCCGTTCCACAGTAATTAAAGTAGGTACAGGTACTTTAAATATTGCAAACTTTTTGTAAACATAACTTTTAACAAATATGAGTAAGATTTTTGCATTTGTTTTGTATCTGCATTCTTATGTAAAGGTACAAGTTGGTAGCCGACTGCACGCAGCAGCAGCCAGACGACGTGTCGCAGCGACACTGCTGGTTTCTATGTATTTCTATGAAATTCCCTCCGTGCTGCTGCTGCTTGCAGTCGGCTACCAACTTGTACCTTAATGGAAAACGTTTCGTCCCATAATGTCCACTTCCATGGAAAGGGATAATTCTTACTTCATAAAAGTAGGTAAGTACCTTAGTTAGACAATTAATAAACCAATGCCTACGTCAAAGGATGCAATATCGATTAAGTGTTGCAATTCAAAAATAGACAGGCGGCACGACGTTAAAATTTCTTGGTAGGTATCTTCCTCACTGAATAATAAATTCAGTAGCACCACACCGTTTCTTATCAGACAATTAAATGTACAAGGTTTATTTACCTACACCTAATAGTTTAATACCTATCTATGTTTAACTAAGAAATGATGTTTGCCTTATAGACATTAGTTAGTGTTATGCCTGCCCCTAGAAGCATCCCGTACCTAAAGCACAGAGGATTATAATAGTTGCTACCTAAAGCCAACGGCTTGTCCTAGTACCCGAAATATCCAGTTACGTCCAATCGTGGAACGAGCAGCCTGTTGCATTATGCAAGGGATTGGAGTGCGCCAGACACGTACAAATCAAGGAGGGTTTAGGTTAGGGGATGAAGATGAGATCATTAAAATAAAATGCGCTATCATTTAATGGCAAAAACATTAAGTAACAATTTTTAAAATCTGAATATATCCAAACCTCGGAGTACGCTATATTTCAATCAGCTAAAAGTACCTATGCGCCGGCATCTGTGTCAAGAAGCTATTGTACGCGGAGGTATCAAGTCGCAGCCTTCCATGTAGGACCTACCTTGCGGAGCAATGGATGGGCACGTACTTGTGACTTTCGTCGTAGGTATATGGTAAGGTTAGTTTTTGTAACCGGCTCGAAAATGGTCGAATTAAGAATTTTAAGAGTCAACATGGGACGACGTTGGCTTGGTTCGCACCGTGTCCGTCTTTAAAAACTTTCAGTTATTTTAAGGCTGTATAATAAAACTACACTTTACTTTTAAGATGATTTTATTTTTTGGAGATACACTACTTGTATTTTTATTATTACCTACCTACCTATTTTATTACCTTTGGTCGCACTCAAGTTTTTGTTTATGTACCTACGTTAGATTCACACCACTCATTTTTAATTTATTAAGTACTAACTTTCAAATTGTCGTTGTTGTAGGTATCGTATTTAACTTTAATATTGCCAGACTTGGTAGAAATATTGTGTCGTTAAAAATCATTAAAGCGGCTTGGAAAAATCTTGAAAATCAAAAATGTATCCCAATAATAATTAGTTTATTCAAATAACTATACCTTCATATATCATACAATATAATATAATTTCCATATACATCTTAAACATACTTAATAATTGAATTTGGTTTTTTGGCATCATTTATAGTACTTAAACTTACAAAGAAAGAAGTTAGGTACATAATTATATCTAAATACTAACTACCTGTACTTACCTAAGTATGACTTAATTATTTCACGTAATAAATTATAATTAAATACCTGTTATATTGTAATATAGGTAGTACCTATTTAAAAAACTGAACTTGAAACTATGGCAAGGTTGGATAGTTACGTATATTTCAGTAATATTTTAATTAATAAACAAACAGAAAAATATATAAAATAACTACATTGCAAATTTGTAAATTTATCATAAATAAGTACCTACTCTGAGTTTTCATCTATTTGTCTCATTTTTGTATATTTTATCAGAATGGATTTCAGAAAAATCAACCGTTATTATTTAATTTACATACAAGTTATAAGTACCTAAGCAACATAGTTCACATACTGTTCGTCACATATCACAATATACATACATCCAAAACTGACCACATTACCAAGGTAAGAAACATGCGCCTATATATCCTATAATACAGGGTATTCGTTTGAGACTCGAGCTGTACCTATTTGCATTATTAAACCCACTTTCAGACCATTCGAATAACTAGGTTACTTCAATGCTATAACATGATGCAATCATGAATTGTAATTTTAAAATAAATATTTCTGTTAAAACTAAAAGCACAATAATATTGTGATATGCTGCTGCATTGATTTTAAGTGTTTATTTAATATTGATAAACATTTATAAATTATTGTTTCTTTTTATTGTTGTTGTTATTAAATGAAGACTAATTTAATACATAGACAGATACTTGTAATTACAAAAATCATCTATAATTCCTTTTATAATGTCTTTATAATCAGTTGCTGCCTTCAATTTCTTCTCTTCTGAAGACCATATAGTTTTGCTTCTAACATGTCCCTCTTCCTGAAGACCACTTGACAGCCATAGAGCAGTGTTGGCCACAATAAAACAAGCTGGGGCAACAATGTTCAAATCTTCATCAAAGACTTGTCTGGAGTAGACATCTTGTGACCGCAACTTTGCCTCTTTGAGTGTCTGATCAAAAGTTTCGTAATAATCATCCAATAATTTGTAATAATGTTTATGTCTTAGTTTTGTATCTGTGCTGCTTATGATAAGGAACAGAACATCAAAGGCTGGACTGCAAATGCGTGCAGTTTGATAGTCTATCAAACAAGCTGATTTAGGCTGGCCATCCTAAAAAAAAAATTCAAGGACAAATTAATATTTTATCATCACCTCCACTGAGGACAAATACATGATACTACTCCTGGTCATTCCACCCACCCCAAATCTCCATCTCCACCTCCCCACCCAAGCATTTCTGGCTTGTGGCAGATACAACAGATTTTGGCAAATACGTTGTATCTGGATACAGACTTTGTTGCTACAAAAACCTCTCTGAGCCTTCAGGAGTGCCCTCTGATCCCAGTTGTAATTTATATGTTAAAAATATGTAATACCTACTAAAATCTAAGGTCAGATAGTACATTATGGTGATCTTATTTTTTAACACAATTATTTCATTTTAGGATTACACTAATCTGCCAGGTTCAAAATGATACCAGTTTTATTTTTAAAATTCTCCAGCAGTTTGGTTGCCACAAGGAAATAAAGAATCCCATACACATAATTATATTACTGCCTATTCACCTAAAATACAAGCAAAAACATAACCGTGCTTTTGCAACAGCAAAACACAGTCTGGGAATAATCAATTGAATATGAAAAAAACTATAAAAACACTTTTAAATGATTTTTACCTCATACTGAAAAAGTATGTTTTCCTTCCATATATCACCATGACAAATGCATGTGTCCCCTACCAAAGTAGCTGCAGATTCCACAAATTCAACACACTTTTCTTCAAATGTCTCTAAAAGAGTCCCATACTTGGTATTTACAAGTTTTTGTGCTGCTTTTCGTAGTCTATCTAGCAAAATTTCCATAAATCTTTTATTAGATGTCTCAGACAAAGGCAAGCATGTATTGGCTGCTTCCTTATACAATTCAATGTCTCTCGCTCTCATAGTAAATGACAGAGCATGCAACTTTGCCAGGGATTGTAAGGAAATAGTCATATGATTAATATCCAGAAACCTTTCTTCAGTATAAGGTCTGTAACCTTCACTGCACATGTCTTCCATCACTATAACTTCGTTGCAGTATTCCTTACATATATAGAAGCATTTAGGTATAATGTATTGTGATTGCGATAAGTCTTGTTGGTACCCCCGATATTTTTCCAGAATCTTCGAGTAAACAAAAATCTCTCGAGCAAAGAACAGGGTGAGAGCGCCACTGACTCGGTATATCTCGTCATTGGGAGCCAATTTTAATACCAGGGGAATATTTACGACTTTTCCGTTAGTTTTGCCAACTAAATCCACTGGTATCAGAACTCCGAAGTAGTTTTGAGCGATACTTTCAAAGTTTCGCTTCGAGTAACTATACTCTTCTATGTTACAAACTGAAGCTACTTTGCTGATAATGTTTCCGATATAGTCTTCGGAAACTGAAGACATTATTTTATGTAAATTAGTAGATGTACTAAAGTTAAATAACACACTTATTTAATAAACTATAAGTATACTTTTAAAAGTTTATTTTAAAAATTCTAACCTACAAATGAATCTTTTTTGTTGTTGTATTCGTTCGTCCAATGGTGGACAGGCAAAAGTCATAGACCATACAGCCAAGTCATATTTGTATAAGTTTTTCTTAGTTTGACCAAACCCGGGGGTACAGCATAGCACTGCGCGGCCTCCGCAAAAATAGTGAATTTGGAACGATCTTGTTGAGCCTTTACACGCTTTTGTTTAACTATTTATCTATCCTGCACACACTTGTTGCACAAAATATTTTAGGAAATTAAATAAAATAAAAATAATTGTTTGTGTTAATTTACACACGGCTGTTTAGTGCCCTGTGTCACTGTTGTAAATCTACATAACAATAAAAATGAGCCGTCTCACTAATTACTACCTCTTTGTCGTTCAATTCTGGTAAATTGTAGAACACAAACAATTACACCTCGAGAATTACTTAAACAATGTTTCGCCTTCAGTTGACAAATATTGTAATGTTGCCAAACTAAATTCAAAGGCTTACCAATTTGTGGATCCGAATTCCGAAGTGCTGCAACAAGGTGGTAGGATGCGTCCCCTTAGGGAACTCATACGTAATAACGAACGATACACAGGTTGTATGACAAAGCTTTGTGTAACACAAAGTATGCTATGTAAGGACACGTGTTCACGAAACAGTTGCTACCCGGCATCGGAATTGCAACGGGACGTATACTATCTAATTTGTGAACGGGCCGGGTAGAATGCGACTCCGGGTACGCTTGTTCACGAGAACGGATTGTACCCGGGGCCCGGGATGGTCAGCCGACAGAATATTGATGACATCTGAATTTATTTCCATATGGTAGAAAGACGGCACGCGCGTACATACAAGCGCTCAAGCTGGTTTACACTTCCAGTAGGTACGTAACAGTACTTACTCGTAACATAACCGAGCGGTAAAAATCCCAATTTGTCATCTCGGGAAGCGAAAACGTGAAATACTCATTACGTCAATAATTTAACTGTTTTTAAATGAAAACAGATAGAGTTAGATAAATAGAGTTACAATTTATGTATATTATTACTTACCTGCCTTAAAGAAGCAGAATGCCGAACGGAAAGAGCATCAGAATGCCGAACGGAATTGAAGCGGAAAGCTCGCACGTACACGGACGACGACAATTATTACATACAATATCGTAATAAGATGATTCTGTCTGATTGCGTCCGGAACAGTCAGCGTTTGTGAGTGCTTTCAACGCCATTACCCGTGCGTGCGCTGAGCTTTGCGCTGCTGCTACTGGTCACTCATTTACGGTCATTGCTTCCGTTCGCTAACAAACAACGCCATCAGGGAAATTTCACTGAGAATTTCCCAAATGGAAAATTAAATGTGCAGAATTAATTGTAAGTAATGAAAAATGCGGCGATTCCCTTATTGTATTGGACGATATTTTTTGGATATTATTAATTTAATAATGAAACTCAGTGAATATTAACATCGGAATATCTGTCTATAGGTACTAACTACGTGTAGACCCTGTAGAGAATCGACCTAATACGCCACTGTTACAAATGTCCCTCGACAACGCCTTAATAAAATATTAAAATCACTGTTAAATCTGTGATTATAATTAAAGTCTAGCCTACCTACTCACCCGCGACTTCGTTCGCGTTAACAAGATCCTATTCCAGAATAGGAATATTTCCAGAATATGCTGTGCACCTTTTTACTTGTTTCGTAGGTACTCGTAAATCAGATACAAGCTAGGCATAGAGAAAAGGAATGAAGCTGAATGAATGAAACTCTACTTTATATACCTACCTACCTATGTCTGTGGAAGGAATTTATGCAGTGCCCGTTCTTGCCTAATTTAATTGTGGTTAGGTTGGTTGTATACCCACTAAGCTGATAATGATTGAAGATTCTGTCCATTTCTTGCTGTACTAGTCGTAAAGCTACCACACCGCGCCATGTGCGAGTTCTAATCAAGGCTCTAATGTTATCAGTTGTCATGTTGGTACAATTATTAGAGATGCGCCGAAGTTCGGTTTCTTGCCGACATTCGGCAGGCCTATTCGTTAATTCTGTTCAACTTCATTATCTGGCCGAAGTTCGGTTCAAAAACTGAAATTCAAATCATAAATTAAATTAAAAAACTAACTGGCTAAAACCTACAAATAAACCTACAAACCTACAAAAACCTAACAATCATAAATTAAATCCTCGATTCATAAATTAAATTGAATTAGAAGTGATAATGTCACTTGAGTAAATACCTACCTACCTACCTTACATAAGTGCTTTATAATAAAAAAATCACAAACATAAAGCTTGTTAAGTAGGTACGGTAATTTAAATAATTGTGTACATACTTACTAGTTCAGGCTTCTATACTATTAAAAAGTTGTAACGGGAGTATTTCTGTACATTGAAGGGATTTTTAAAAAACTATTGGAGTACTTTATTTACCCATCTGACCCCAAAAAATTTCAAAAAATTTCTTGTTTGTCTGTTTCTAAAACTACTGGTCCGATTTGAACCGGGTCATTTTATTTGAAAGCATGTGGTCTAACTTAAAATCCGGTGTACTTGGATTTTAAAAATTCCAACCCTAAAGGGATGATAAGGTTTGTACAGGAACAAAAATTTATAATGCAACAAATAGTAAGTAACATATACGATACTTTTTAATGCGAACGTAGTCGCAGGGCATAAGCTAGTCTTCAATGAAATAAAAACTTTTTTTATATAATTCAAGAACGAACCAAACTTTTGTTTTTGGCCGAAGTTCTGTTCGGTGTAGATTGTTGAAACGAATTTCGAACGGATACCGATTTTCGGCAAAAGTCACCTTAGGACCGTCTCTACTATTAAGCACGTATACTTTCTAATTTGTGCTATTAAGTACCTAATATAGATAGATACTCAAACTCTCCAGGTGTGTCTAAGACTAATTTTTTTTAAACTGCCGGTAAAACGGCAGAAATCACCGTATTAGTGATGAAATGTAATACAACCTAATAATACCGTCGTCGCACCCCTCGTGTGTCTGTATAATGACTCGCATCTCATTTCAATGACTCTTCCCTTCATGTGCTAAGACGAAAATAATTGAAGTCATTTTTTAAGTGTCGTGTCAGCCAAAGTTGGTAGTGTGGAAACAAATCCAGTATAAACTGGTCTCTCATAGTATCGAAACTCTGTAATACGCTGTACCTACATTCATAAGGCCGGTCCAGGGTTCAAATCCGGGGAACTAATTGAACTTAAGCAATAGTACCTACATACAACTTTCGGTTAGGGAAAATATCGTAGTAACTATATGTGAATCCTCGTCAATCCGCACTGGACCAGCATGTTTTATAGATGGACACCTACCCGTTAAAAATGATAAATATTTACTACCCTCTCTTACACACTCAAAACCTGTACTTACCTATTTTTATTTAAGTACTATTTTGATGTACCTAGGTACCTATAATAAAAAAGGATCGAAATCAAGTCGTTCGAATGTATATGAGTATGAACTGAACGAATCGCGTTCATTTGCTCGACTTCTGCCCTGTCCTCCGAATAAGCCCTGCCTTTATTGGGGTCATTTGTAACTGGATTTATTTTAGCTCCATTTTCCCGCAATGGGGCTGGGCAAGGGCAGATACATTTACTGGATTTGTATCAATGATCTTTTAACTGGAATGTTTCCCGAAACTCCCCGTCCAGATGGAATTTTATAATTGTATATTTTTAGTACGTTAGCAGTTGCCCAATTTCAACAAAACAAAGCTTTAAGATTCAACGCCCAGCAGTCTGAACTGCGACTGCAGGACTTTGGGGACGTGAAGCAATTTCCTTCACGAAGGATTTGGGCAAGTGACTTGGGGACCGTGGAATGGACCCCCGCTATGGCTCGTTCCTAGTACAGTCGACCGCACGTGCGTGGAAACACTTTGACCTTGAGCTAGGCTAGCCTATTAGGGAGTTCTTCAATACTATGCGAGACCAGTTTATACTGGTTTTGTCACCACTGACGTGCGGTCGACTGTACAACGCATCCAACGCCATACCGCGTGGCAATGCCGCAAGTCGCGCCAGGAACGACCAGAGGCGGCCTGTTCAATTAAGATAGGGAGGATTGCATTGTATTGCATTGTTAGGTTTAATTAATGTACTTACTTAAATGAGTACCTAAGTCTATGTATGTTATTCTGTTATTTTTCTAATCTCTATACTACTTAGAACAAAGCAGTAGAAATCGTGTGTCTGAACTGTGCGTTGATTGATACACAGGGTATCCTTATATTGGCATAACGATAATTACTATGCTCACTTTTTCCTAATAGACAAAACCCTCTAATCCCTCTAATCGCACTTTGCTCGTAGAACTGACGGCCGTTGGGGCAGAAAGGTTCTCGAGTGGCGACCACGTATCGGAAGACGCAGCGTAGGCAGACCTCGCACAAGGTGGACCGACGATCTGGTGAAGGTCGCGGGACCCAGCTGGATGAGGATAGCGCAGGACCGGTCGTCGTGGAGATCCTTGGGGGCGGCCTTTGTCCAGCAGTGGACGTCTACAGGCTGATATGATGATGATGATAGTATTGAAACACCCTAATAGGCTAGGCCAGGTCAAGGTCAAAGTGTTTCCGCTGACGTGCGGTCGACTGTACAAGCGCGAATCGCGCAAGATAATCGCGTTGTATTAGAACGACGACGACGCGTTATGTCATACTCGTCCACAGTTAAAAAAACCTAAAAGCAGTAATACAATAACGAGCGAATATAAATGATGTGCAATCAAACCAACCCAACTGACCAAAGCCACTTACATAAACGAATCTTCCTCTTTCTGGTTTCATCTAAGGTAATTTAATTATAGGTACCTAAATTTCAGTGTAGTGTCAGTTGCAAATAGTTGACAATACCATCGTCTATTTAGCACGTTAGCAAAGTTTTGATAATGTCCGAGAATCGAGGCAAGGCCGGAATTAATTTGCCAGCGTCGGATAGGACGGAGCCATGTTTAGGTTTATTCGCAAACTGCTACACCCCGCCCGATTAACTAGTCCCATTTCCATAGGTCCAGTAATCCACGGAAACAACGCTCGTATTTTGAAACTGTTTGAAATTAAATCGGGAAGCATCTATTATTTTTTGTTTAGTTTATTCAGATTTTGTGTAAGTAGTTTTTTATGCAAATGTTAGTGCAAGCTAGTCTTCGAAAATTATTTACGAAGCTATACCTACACTCTGTTTATTTTAACGACCTCTCATAGGCTAATCACCTACTTACGAAAATTCGAAAAGATCTAGGCACTTGGTTCAACACAAGGTTCACTAGATTATCAGATTTAATTACCTATAAATTATATTTTGTATTTTAAAGTGTCCGAACAGAGTTATAAATTCAAATAAAAATTAAAACCGATTTCAAGTTTGGATGTGTGTTGCTCAATCACATTAACGGCGTAACCGATTTTGATGAAACACGACACAGTCATAGCTTACATTAATCCTATCTTATATCTTATTCCATATTTTTGGTGGACTTCACATACTTAGCCTTAAAATAGAAATATACTAATATTTGGCGTATGCAGGTTTCTTTACGATGTTTTCCTTCATCGAAAAGCCTGTGGTGTTATAAGACACGGTGCCAAGTTCCGAAAAACTCATTGCTACGAGCCAAGGTAGAGTTACGACGAGTCAGTGGTCAGACTGCTTGTGGGAATCGAACCCACGACCTCTGGCACTCGAGTTCCAATTACCGAGACGGTCAATGATAATTAAATAATAATTAAATTTAATAATAATTGTGCACCATTTGAATCCAAGTGCTTCTGGATCCTCCAAGAAAACTTTATCGTTTGTGAAACAACTCTCATTGTTTGTCGTAAGCACCAATTACCTAACAGCTTTGAAGTTGAACTAAACAAGAAGGGCAATACGAGTAATGACTCTTCGTTCTTCCCTAGAACTTCTTAAATGTATTATGACACTTGGACGCAACAGATCTAAGAGCATACTCAGGTAATAAATGTACCATTTCTTCTAAAACATTGTTAGTGTGCCACACGCCGCGTCGCTCGGCACATCACATGCCGCGCCACACGGCATGTCACGCCACGCCACACAGCGCGTCAGAAACAGACTAATAAATACAGTGTGAGTTACCCAGAAGTAACATTAACGTGTAATACCATTGTTTTCGACAAAAGTTAGTGGAAACGGCTCCTCATTGGGAAAAAGTAAATTTAAGTTTACGTTGTCTATTTCCGGGGGTAAGAGGGCGTCGTCGTCGCCGGGCGGAAATCGTCTCACGTCTACGCGCCGCCCGTGACAGGGGTCGCTGCCGGCCGCGGCGGGAATACCAATGCAGCGCAGGGCCGCAATCAGTGGAAATCGGAAACTGAACAATTTCAGTTTCCGATTTTCACTAATTGCTTAACACCATGTTGGCAACACTATAGTTGAGTATTAGTTTTTCTTATAACTGTGGTTAGATAAATGTTATTAGTTATTATATAGTTACAATTATAATTGTTCATATACGGACTTACTTAGGTAATTAATTATATTACTTCAAAAAAAACGCAATTTTCGAAAATAATCGATTATTTATTTATTGGTGCCAGAACGGTTCGTAGTTTATTACTGTTAATCAAAATGAAATCATATATGAGAGCGTCAGTGGCCCTGGGGATAAGACGCGGCCTATCATATCGAAAGGTCCGGAGTTCGATCCCCGGTTGGGTCATGTACCAATGGGTTTTTCTCGAAACTTAAGTACATTTACTGACTGCTCTCAAACGGTGAAGGAAAACATCGTGAGGAAACCTGCATACGCCGAAGAAGAGATTCTTAGGCGCATGTGAAGTCTACCAACCCGCACTGGGCTAGCGTGGTGGACTATAGCCCGATCACCCTCGTTGAGAGGGTAGGCCTGAGCCCCAACAGTGGGGAGATTAATAGGCTGTTGATCATATTAGCAGCCTATTATTAATATCCCCCCTATTGGGGCTCAGGCCTAACCTCTCAACGAGGGCCCCCACGATGGCCCGGGTTGGTGGACTTTATATGCGCCTAAGAATTCCTTCTTCGGTGTATGCAGGTTTCCTCACGATGTTTTCCTTCAACGTTTTCAGAACAGTCAGTAAATATACTTAAGTTTCGAGAAAAACTGATCGGTAAGTGCATGGCACGAGCGGGAATCAAACTCGGAGCGAGTTACTTTATATTTATTTACACTATACCTGCATAAATATTTTCTATTAAATTTTTTATTTGTAACTCATTGTCTTGTGTTATCATGACTGTATCTGTGGTTGAATGGCCTGTTGGCTTAGTTTCTTGGTAGTGACCCTGCCTACTACACCAGAGTTCGTGGGTTCGATATTACTTACTTACTTACTCGATTTCCACTCGGGACCAACATTTGTGGGATGAGCATATCTGTTGGTTTCCGGATTCTGTGTGTTTATTTAGCTGTCTGGATGTGCAAAGTTGTTAAATGTCCTCTAAGAATATACCTACGTTAAATTTTCATTTCGAGTCGCGACCCATTGCTCAGAACACGTTAATTTTTATTTTTTTTACAAATCACACTTTCCCTTTTTACTTTATGGGCCTACCCCTATAATAATAAACCATTTATATATCGGTTAAGTAGTTTCTTAGCTAAATGCAAATACTTAGTACGTGTCTGGGTGCAACCGTAACATGCCGTAGCAAACGTCTCGCGACACCATTCTATAGTTGGCTCGCCATTGAGTAACCACTTAAACCTTTTACATTAGGTATCAATAAAATGTATCACAATAATATTTCAAACCTATCCAGTTCTTTTGTAAAAAGTACAATGTTATTTAATTAATACCTTTGTACTAGTTTAAAGTTACTTTTGGGGTGCCAGCCACAACAAGAAAATACAAAATGCTCCGTCTTATCTGCACAAACAAAAATGATGATTTTTTACGATAATTTAAAGTACCTACCTATACTATTTCTCTAGATCCATAAGTAAGTAAATAAGCAACTTGTATTTCACGGCTCTTAGGGAAAATGCTTGAGATAGGTACAACTACGATATATTTTGTAAATTATGGTCATTCAAACCATACAATAAAGTCATTCGCGAGCGAGCTCTATAAAACCAAGCGGTACTAGGTACTTCGCGATTGAATTATTAAAACTAATTTAAACAATTCTATCAGAAGTATTATATTTTTTACTGTATCGTAAAGAACGACATTCATGAATCAACATTATACTACTTTGCTAGTGTTTGATTTTGCATAAATTTTCCTGCAATAGTACAATACAGAAATTTCTGTATTGTGGCACTAGCGTAGAACCTTTTCAATAATTTTATTCAGAGTGCTTTCTCTTTACAATGGACCATTTATACACCTTTGAGAATTAAGTTGGAAATTGATATTTTCCATGGAGCAGGTCTGCATTTTGTTACTCGATAGTGAATTGCAAATACCATTGTTTCCTGCGAAATGAATTTTAAGTAGGCACACATTTTTATTTCTAAAGTGGAATATTTTATTATTGCTCTATATTATTTTCTTTACATGATACCTACTTTGGTGCCTATGTATTCAATTTTATTTAAACAATTTATTATAATATTATATCTATAAGATTCTATTCTATAGGTTGGCCATCCTTTTCAGAAAGTTTGCACAGTATTAGGTACTTCTAGTACTTCTCTCTTCATATATTTTAAGTATAATATATCTCTTATTTATTTCTGATCATAAACAAATGAAATTAATAGACTACAAATAAATAAATTATTATCTAAATTAAATCAGTTCTTTCAATTTAGTAGTTACGATTCCGGTTTCGCTAGAGCCTGCTGAGGACGAACAAGTTGACCTATTTGTGAGTTATGATGTCAATTCCTAATTCCCGTGACAAATATGAAATCCTTTTATATTTAAAGTAGACCGGATTGATCAGTGTCTTAGCTTAGGTCGAGGTCGTATATAGCTGGCTATGGTTCTAGATAGATTTGTAGTGCATTATCGATTCACCCAAGCTTATTAAGTAATTTATTTTAATTGAATTCGAATTTCAATTAAGTTAAAATTTTTATAAATCGTTTTTAATTTTTTGTCGTTTTTTTAATTACTCGGTCAGATAGGTATCTTGACGAGCTGTAATTTGAAGTCCCAAAATAAAATTAGATTTAAAAAAACTTGAAGACAGTTTAAAAAGTTAACATAGTTTCTTTGGGAAAAAATTACTAAAAGCCAACTTAAACTAACATTTTCAGAAAAGTGGGTCGTTGTGTATTGGGCCTAATTAATCAACGTAAAATATTCTAATAGATACCGACTCGTAGGTATTCAGATATAGATTTTTCTGACGTAGTTTTGTTTCTTTGTTGTTTTTTTTTCAGTTACGTATATATACATCGTGTAAGTTCAGCATTTTTTACGAGATTTTAATTCTAAACCGAGTTTTATGAAGTACTTACCTACTCTACAAGTTATGAGTAGGTATAATGACTATAAGCTCTTTAAATGGTAAGCGTGGAAAAATGTTTTTCCATTTTAGAAAAACAAACACATACGGTGAGTGCGGACTGATTGAAAAGTAAACGAATAACCGGTGCGCTGTGCTTCCCTATTTGCGCAGCTCTGTGGAAAACATCCAATATCTGCTTTTATTACAACACACCCACCACCTCGATGCACGATGTCTAGTCCCATTTATGTGGTGCCTATTGCGTTTCGTGCTTCACTACCTATTCTTTTTTAAAGCACTTTCTAAGAATACAGTAACTAAATACATTATATTTTAGGCACTATTCGAAATTCGGCGGAGTTGTCTTCTACCTATAGGTAAGTTTTTTTACTGTTTGTTTATTTAAATTTAGTTAATTTATTAAAATTTGTAGTTAAGTTTTAGATTTATAATAAGTTATTTTTAATTAAGTTTTAAGATATTATTGTTATGTACCTACTTAATAAACAGACATAACGACATTTTTATACATTATTTATTTATAATATTGGAGTTTTAGAGATATATTCTGGGACCGCCTTCTAGCTATGTGATTTCTCCCAGTCAAGTATTTTGTACATGTACCTATCGAATCCTTTTCGTTTAGTTATTTGCAATCTATACTAATCAATAAAGCATAAGCTCTCAAAGAGAGAGGAGGGGACGGCTCCGGATCTTTCCTGGTCCAAAGGCGGCGATCGTCAGTATTAATGATCGCAGTCCAGAGGTTATCGATAGCTGTGCAGCGCGGCAATGCCGCCAGCGTCTTCGGTAGGTACCTTTGGCCCAGGTCAGACCCGGGGCGATTTCTTTGACACGTAATATTTGTATTTTTCTTTTTTGTTTAAACCAGTTCTTTGTGTCTCTCTTTAATAAATTTTATATAAAAAAGAAATAAAGCTTAAAAGTTTGTTTGAACGTGCTAATCTCATAACTATATACATAAAGGATTTGAAAAATTTTTTAGCATTTGATAGCCCAATTCTTGAGGATGGTTATAGGCTATTTAACATCACGGTACCCTCAGGAGCCGAGAAAAAGAATAAATTTCAGAAAGAACGCTAAGCGAAAACGAAGTAACAGCGCGGGCGGACGATGCGATGCGACGCGGTTACGGGGGCCGAAGCCTCCCTATAGGAGAACCCGAGCATTACGTTTACGGTTTACGATATATTATAATATAACATTATATTCTTTGGCATTACCGAGAAGAGCCCAACGGGGGTGAAACCGCGGGGCACAGCTAGTGTAATATATTATTTGGTCGCAGTTTTAATCATGAAATGTCGTTATACCCCTTTGGTTATACCGATACCGCCCCTAAATGTGACAACTAGTACCTATACCTACATGAAAATCGTCTCGGGGCTCCTTTGCCACTCAATACATGTCAGTGGATTACTGTAAGTGGTTGGCACGAGTGGACACTCTTCTTTATTTCTCCTCTAGAAATGTTCAGATCCATGCAGTAAGAATTCAATTTAAAAATTACAAAAAGACATTGACAAAAGTAATTTTCTTAAAGTCCAGACAGAGGCGAGGGAAGGAACGACACCCACACAGAGACGCGGGATCAGCGAACATTGACAGTAAGATTATGCACGACTCAAATTGTATGTACCTACCTAACCTAAGTAAAGCTTAGTTTCAATCGCGAATCACGTTTTGAGGCAGAAAGGTCGCGTGAGGCAAAATTGTCTCGAGACATACCTAATAGGTAACATCTAAAATTGCGATCCCCATTGCGTATACATACGTTTATTATTGCGTCTCTCTCTGTAACGAGTTGCATAAACTTACAGGTCTAGGTATTAATCATTGGTAGAGATATAGAGATAAGACAACTTGATGTTTCGACGATTATTGTCCCGAGACATTGTTTTAAAACCTAAAGCCCCAGAGTAGACAGGCGGAAGAGACGTGGCTTAACCTATGTAAGTTCAATTTTCCAAGTGAATGAACTATTATCAGCGCCCGGCTCAAGAACGACTTCATTTTATCTTACCGCAGCTCCCTTTAAATACCGATAGCAGAACAACCGACGAACATTTTTCGAATGTCACAAAAAAAGTACTCAAGTAAAGTAAAAGCAAGTTTAACTACTTTTCATTTGTTTTAAAATAAAGATGTATTTTATACAAGAATAATAAAAATTTACTTTATGGTTTTAATTTACAAGAAAAATCTTACTGCAAGATAGTGAAAGACTAGTCTAGTCTGTTCATAAGTGGCCTATGTCCAGTAGTGGACTTCAACAGACTGATAGATACAGATATTAGAAAAGATGATGTACTATAAAAACAACCGTGAAGTCACAACATACTTACATAAAACATTTTTTTTTCAAATTACATTAACTAAATAATTAGCAAATTAGATAGATAGGTAGCTTTTGATTACTACTGGTTCTTCTTCTGACGGTACTTTATCTTAACTGGGATATCTATTAGAACGAGATAAGCTTATTAACTACTTAGACCCGTTACGAGTTCTAATAGATATTTAATTTATGTGGTTTAAAATTCTGGTTCAGCGGCCGCGTTTGTAACCGAGTTTTGTAACCGATGAAGATGATTTCTTGCTTCAGCAATACTTTGTATTGACTAAAACCGTTTTCTGATGGTATTATACACGAATTTAAAAAAAAGCTAGGGAGCTCGCGCGCGACAAAAGAGGTTCGAATCTCCTTGGTATTATAATATTAGAAAAACTCTGCACATCAGCAGCTTAAACAAGAAGCTTTTGATGCGAGAAAATAGTGAATTTAAAACGATACTTTGATTTTTCAATTCTAGAATTATTCGCTTGCTCGAGATTCAAAATCAGCATTCGCAGCAAAAATCAACTTTGCTCTCTTGTTACACCAAATTATTTTATTATAGTTAAGTAGGTACTAATAGTAGATATTTACACATACCCTTCCTATGGAATCGTATGAGGCGACTATAAACATATAGTTTAAAGGACTAGCTGTTGCCTGCGGCTTTGCCCGCGTGTAAGTTTTTTTTCCGCGGGAACAGTTCGCCGCGGTAAAAAGTAGCCCTTATGTTATTCCAGAATAAAAGCTACCACTGTTCCAAGTTTCATCAAAATCCGTTCAGCCGTTAGAGCGTGAAAGAGTAACAGACATCCTCACAAACAACCTTACAAACTTTCGTCTTTATAATATTAGTAGGATGGGGAGGAAACTGCATTAAACTTCCGATCGCTAACTCCGAAACAGTTACCTTAACTTGGCTTTTATAGGATCTCTAATTGACTGTCGACCTGACCGATAAAAGCCACTGGGTCTCAAAACTTGAAATTTTGAATATCTCCATTACGTAGACAGCCGCTTTTTGAAAAGACATGTCTTGTAATCCGATCGATCGGACAAACCGATGCCGATGGGACCACGTGAACGTATGGGTTTTTTTCATACCTAGGTAGTTTTAGTACCAGTAGTACTAGTAAGTAGTAGTACTAGTAATAGTAACTAGTACTAGTAATACTAGTTATTTGTTTTATCTGGATAAAAAGATTCTAATTTTTGTTTTTAACCCGTAAATAACTTACCTGCCTTAAAAAAACGTAGTAACAGTAGTACATGTATATACCTACTTAAAGAAATTTGTTTTAACCCGGAAATAACTCGCCTACCTAAAAAACTGAATAGATACCGTCAAATTGACAGAAATCCATACAAAATATGCATGATACCGTCCGCCATGTTACTAACCACATAGGTCCTCCGTCTGTCCGCGACATTAATTTATGTTATACTTATTTGTTGGCCGTACCTACTGTCGAAGACACTATACCATTAATCTGTGATACGTACGACTTTCAGTTGTAAGATAAACACACCGGTGGTCTAGGTTACGCCACCTCTAGAACACTAAGGGCTTCTTACACCACTTCCTGATATTGTTACAGATAGTAATCTTAGTGATAAACTAATCTATTAGATAAATCTGTGTGATAGACTATATAAAATAAATAAGATATAGGCAATCAGATACCTGTGAAACCAAAAAAATAGGCTATCTGTCAGATAACCTGCAGATAGTGTGTCTGGGACTTTATCAGCAAGCGGTGTAAGAGGCACTAAGTCTTGAGGCTGTGCCTTAGCTAAGTCTAACAGAAGCAATTACATTCACGTCAGGCCCTGGCTAGCAGTGAAACTATATGTCACGTAAATAGTGAAGGGCTCAATGACGGGCCACAACAACATCAAGTTGCTGTAAAGTTCGGCCTTAGTGCACCACCACCCAACAAACGAGGTTTACCAAACGCACTGTGCTGTACCATTCATATTCACCCTTTAATAATATATTAAGGGTTAGTTAACAATATAGGAACTTCAAACACTGAATTGATCTTATAGATGAACCCAAAAAGAGGAAGATGAGTTACTTTGACCTACTATGGAGGCAGTCAATATGACGTCTGTTTTGTATGGATATCTGTCAATTTGGTGGTAATTTTGGAAGAGATTTTCATCAAGTAGGTAGGTAGGTACTCAGTTGATGTTATTCTCGTTTAAGTGGGTCCCACAGGGCCCGACTCGGCACCTGACCTGACAACCGTATTCATGACAGGCGGCGCTACGCCCTGTAACAAAGTATTTAGCTTCATTAAAAAGTCATTAACATTCGATTGTCTAGGTATTAGAAGATACACACCTTGTGTTATATATACTACATAACTGGGGACGCAACTTTGATTTTAGCTGTGTGATTGTTTGTGCATGTAGTCGTGCACCGAGCTTTATTTTAGAGTATGCAATGCAAGCTTTAACTGGGTAAACTGGGTTAATTCTAAAAGAATGCAGGAAAGTACTTACCTACCGTATCTTCCTTTAATTGGTGTCATCTTAGCATAGGAACCTTAATGAATGCGTAATTATGTAGATTGTTATTATGGGTGTTGGTGGGTGTGTAGAAGGATAGCGGCATAGTGTATAAATAGCTCTTTCAAGCAAACATCACTTAATCATAGGTATCCGCACTGCTAACTCGTATAATGTAATCTGCCTTAATTTACTTCAGTCAATATCAACTACATTCACATCGCCATCTTAATGAACGGGATAACCAACTAATCTTATAAAGTCTTCTTATTAATTACTAGCCGATGCCCCGCGACTTTATCCGCGTTATAAAGTATACTATATAAAATGTTATTCAAAATGTTTTAACATGCCAGTTTCTTAGTTTTAAAGTTTGTCAATAGATGGCGTTAGGTGTATTTTACACCCCGCTATCATTTGGTTCTTCGCAACATATTTTACAACATATGTTACAAATCATTCACCAGTTTTTATTATTCGTATAGATGTAAACCTCTGTCACCTCTTTTTTATTAGCAAAATAACACAGAGTAAGTAATAATTGGTCTAGATGTAATAATATTTGTGTTTTTCTAGTGCTTTTCTAACTCACGAAAATCCTAGTAGGTATTTAACGTCTAGCCACAGAATACTTAAGTACTCTAGCGCGAAATGTCGGAAATTTGTTCAAATTAGTTTAGGTACCTATAGTGTTTGAAATTTGGTCAGTAGGTGTTGAAATTAAAATCCAACAGTAGGTTCAATAAGGTGAAAACTGGTATCCCAGCCATCATATTATTTTATTATTAAATAACTACATAAAGGTAAATAAAACTATAGAAAAAATTTCAATCTAGCTACGGATACTTTTAAAGCTTAAAGGTAAGCGCGGTACCGGTACAAGGGGGGTAAGACGAAGATAACGACATGAAGCGACGACCGACGGTGCGGGCTGAACGGCTGGGGGGGGCGGATATTGCCAGTTCCGTTTCCGCCAGTCGGGACACTCTTCAGAAGCGCCCCGGGGCAGACCTAGTGGTTTATTGGCAAGCAAGTTTTAATTTGCTGCAAATACAATTATTATATACCGCATCGGAACTTGGCTTTGACTTGCAAAGATAGAATCTTTTCAACATACTTGCTCGCAAAGTAGCTCTTATTACACCGGTTTCAGGCTCATAAAGCCGCTTATTAAACACGCGTGCTTTTTTCATTACCATTAATTACCGCACTTGTGGTTTATTTCTCAGCAATGTTGCTGTGTCTTCCCTTCAGCGACATAGTTTAGTTTTAGACAGAATTGACGTCTAAAAGAGAATATTATATTCCAATTTTAAATAAACGAATTTTCATTTCATTTCACACTTTATATAAAACTGAAGAGTTTGTTTGTTTGTTTGTTTGTTTGTTTGTTTGTTTGTTTGTTTGTTTGTTTGAACGCGCTAATCACTGAAACTACCAATCAGATTTTAAAAATTATTTTTGCATTTGATAGAAAGGTTATATATGAATTCACGATACGACCCGAGGCTAGCAAAAAGAAAAACCGGCCGAGTGCATGTCGAGCTACGCGCAGTGTAGGGTTCTGTAGTCTAGTTCAGTTTGCATGAAATTCCAGGAACTTATTTACATTTTTTTATTTAAATAAAAATAATTTTGAATTTAAATATGACCAAATTGAGCATTTAAATTGGCCATACGTCAAGTATTGAGTATACGTATACCGCCTCGCTCAGCCTCGCTACAGTATTTTATTATGTTGGTCGGTACGTGTTAGGATAGGTGTTGGGATAGGGGACTAAAGTAATCTCATCACCAATACTTCCATCTTACCGTCGTAGGCTCATATTTAAATAGGCTTTATAGAAGCTACTCGCATAGTTTGACTGTATTTATTAGGAAAACTTTACAGAAAATTTCTAAGTAAGTAACTAACTCTACCCTATTATCTATTCTGTGACTCTACCTGGCAGAGTATCTACTTTGAACTTTATACAAGTTGTTTCTAGTCTGAGTGTAATATATATCCTGTCTTTATCTAATTTTCAAATAGAACAGGAGAAATTATATACCCTACATACTTATTTTTCTCTTATTATTTACCTTCTCTTTTTTCAATCAAATCAAATATACTTTATTGAGCACCAAATTATATCAAAAGTTTACATTACGAAATATTACTAAACTGTGTATAATCAAAAGGCGGCCTTATCGCTTTCAGCGATTTCTTCCAGGCAACCTTAGGGTGCCTGGAAGAAATCGCAACAACTAACGACTACAAAAAAATTTACATATTACTTATACGGTATTAATGGTAGCCGCGTTCTCAGTGATCTGATATTACTTGCTCATTAAGGTAAAAGCGAAGGATCAATTAGATCGGATCTCTATTCATCTCCTCATCAGCGCATAATTATTAAAACGCAGTCACATAAGCCGGCCTTAATCCTTTCTGGGGCTTCGGGATTTATTAAGTTGAAGAGAGATCAATTTAATGAAAAGTCAGCAAATCTTATTAAGTCGCGTACTACACAAAGTACCTACGGGTTCCTTCAATGATTATTTTTAGTTTTTCTGATAATGTAAGTGCGTATAGGTATCTAGTTTATAGTTAGTAAAATGTATGTATGCACGTTGTCTGCCTTCATATATGTATACATAAGTTATCTCTCTCGCGGGTCTGCTGGAAGAAATCTCTTTGAGAGATAAGTTTGCCCTTTGAACTTATTTTTCTCTGTATTATTCTGTAAATGTTGTTCTGTGTGTGTGTGTCCCCTGCCTGCTAAACGGTTGCTTCTGGATATGTGAAAAAATTCATAGCAGTAGCATATATAACGTAGTTAAAACGAAAACTATTACGGCTAAGTAGGTTCTATTAGTTTTTGAGTAATAGTGGATCAACTTAAGAAAGTTGAAAAAATAAATTATGTTCATAAAACTGCATACGTAAAATGGAAAATTATTTTTTTCCGCGTGAATTCCATGGTGTGGGGTATCGTTGGATAGGTCTTTCAAAAATATCGTTTTATCGTATTTATAGTAGGGTTATCCGTTTGGACGGATCTCTAATAAAAAAGAATAAAAAGAGAGTAAGTAAGATCTACCTCTCACTGCCCGGTTGGCACCAGAACCAAAGAGCTTTATAAATGCGATTTCGAAGGATTACTTAGGCGTAAAATGTGAAGGAATAACTTTAATGGCAAAGTTATGTCAGGGCCATGACTGACTGTGACGTCTCTCATTGATTGGGTAAAGCCAAAGGTAAAGCCTGTCGTCAAACAGGCAGGAAAGAATCCACGTGTTTCTTTCAACTAGCGACGATTTTTAAATTATAATTACCCACCTATCATCGTCCACTTCTGCAGATAGGAATAATAACAAGGCTAGCTTTTGAACATTATTTGTAGTGTAGTGTAAAGAGACTGGATGTACAGCAGTCTTTTGTATAAAAAGCACATAAAAAGCCTCTTTGTAGTTCTAGCAATTCCAAGTTTCATTTCACCCTCCCCTGGAAGTCTTAATTAAAAGATAAACTTCAGCCAACACTACAAAGCGAAGACCTGACTCTGTTTAATAACTTATTAATAGTGTCGGCGCATCATACCTACTACCCAGTATAAATAGATAGTGAAGGATTGTATAGTAGAACAAGTTGTTTTACTAAATTTTCAAATGTTAAATTGTTTGTAGCGGCGCGCCGTTTCCACCTGTCCATACCAGCTAATTTAACGCACAGAGAATCGCGCGGTGGGCAGTAAGTAATTATACCTAATATAAAGAATCACATATAATTTTTTATGATAGACGTAAACTTAAAAGAATACGTTAACACGGCATTTCTCTTTCGCACACTTCGTGGAATTGTGAGGGATAGAGAAAAATGACACCGCCTTTTGAGAACTGTTCCCAGCCTTAAGTACTTTTACAGCCTTTTTATTGAGAACTGAAAGCGAAATGTTTCTCGAATTTAGCACAGAATTAAATGTTTATACAGATTTGATTTATTTGCATACCTACTCGTACGTCGCGACCTATCTAGTATAAATAAGTAGGTATACCCATGCCCGATAGAGATGAAATATTGTGAAGTCAAAAATTTATTCGCGAGAAAAATCCGCGACTGCAGCTGAATGGTTATTTAAAGCACAGGTCAGGTCAGGTCAGGTCGTCGGTCGGTCGCAGGTTCAAATCTAAATCTTATGCGCTTTGCTCAGCGGCGACACAAAACTTCAGTAAGTGCCTAAATATAAAATATCTGTACAGCTCGAACTTTTTATAGAATTGAATTTAAAATACGACTGTCGACAAAAGAGTTACACTCACGATACACACCGCGTGATTACAAAACAATGCTTTAGTATATTATGCATGCACTGCTTGAGCACTGAATACTCTGGTGTATACGAATAGGTACTCGTTACTGAGTCACAGAATAAATAATAGTCTGAGTTTACACCTGTGTGTGATAAAGGGGTTGCAACGCCCGCTCGGAAGCTCTCCGTCTGTTCCAATCAGCAACTGGCCGGGGCTTGCTTAGCGAAATAGAGGCTCTGTTTCGCCAAAAGGTACAATTATAGTCATACTTTAAATATATATATTACAGTAGCGCATGGCAAAAATTAATTCAGAAAAAATTACCAGATATAAATAAATCGTTTCAATGAGTTAGATACAATTTCAAATATTTATTTAAACGTGTAAGTTGCTTTTACAAAACACAAAAACACTGAATAGGTCTTGATTCCTCGGCAAGATTTTGGACTTATTCCATACAGACGAAGCTGCGGGCAACAGCTAGTTAAATATATGTACACGTAAAAAGATTCTATTGATAGATTATTGCCAAATTCACTTTGTATATAGGTACCTAACTTACATCTAGCAACACATGAATCTACTACTAGATAACGTTTAATATACAGATGGGTCTGTATGAAAAGATTCATGTCTATATCTAGCAAGCTGATCTTTACCGTACTCGCCGTACTAGATAAAGTTATTATATTATAAATAGATGACCTACTAAAAACTAGCCTCAATTTTTAATAGAGCAACGGCTACCCTCATTTCCTTACGGCGACTTACCACTCGAAGTCGAGTCGGAATGAGATCGACTCGAGGCGGGTGCGTCTGACGGTGAGACTACTCAAGTTAAGGGATGCTATATATCCGGATCTCTCTGGATTTGTCCAGATATTTATCTGTTCGATTTATAGGGAACTTAGTTTGGTATATCAAGTGTCTACTCTACCTATTACCTGTATCTAAACTGTATATATGAAGCATAGAAATTTGGTATTTTTCATTGTATTAACGATCGCATTAAATTGTTAAGCTTTTTATGGATCAACAAATACCAACGACAGCCATTATTCGACTCTAATCCACTGATAATTACATCGTATGGTCTTTAGAGTCTAGTCTGTTAGTTATCAGTGGTCCATTCTGATAGAAACAGGGTCCAGGGTTAGTAAGCAGAGGTCCAGTGTAGGAAACGGAGTCCATCTGTCAGTAAGCAGGAGGAATCTAGTATGTAATAATAACTGGACTTATCACGTTTCTCCCAAGCGCCAAAAAATTTTGTGAAACTCAAGTTGGAGTGGCCCTTGTACCAATTCCAAACTTTGAGTAGTCTCGTTAAAACGTAGGTACCTACCTAGACTTACTTTTAAAACGTCGAGTGTGTCGTCGACCCAAGGAGAAGTAAACAAGCATCTAAAGTAATTATCGGATAATGCAACTTTACACACTAGGCAATAAGAACCAAACGTATTTAATTCACCTGTTCTCTTGTTGAATGTGCTACTTATGAGATGTGAAATTATCCTTAAAACTTTATGATGACGTTTCAAATTAAAAAGTTCTCCCAGTCTTTCAAATGATTGAGGCCGTTTATTCACTACACGGAATTGTGCCGTCCTTTTTGTATGGATGTGTCAATTTGGTGGTGAATTTCTTTAAGATAATTTATAACTTATAATACCTACTATTCTCGTTACCTATTATTTTCTCCCGCGGCGCTCACCAACAACATTTTTATCTTCATGCCAATGCAAATGCTAAAATCAAAAATGTCAGAAGGTAGAATTAAGTGCACAACGTGCACCTGACTTTCACGGATTCCTCTGTTACCGAAATATTAAAGCACAGCGGAATAGGAGCGCGCTCGCCTAACTATAGAAATCCATTTCGCATGCCGTCAGCACGCTTTGTAGTTTATGAAGAAATAGGAGATACGGAGAGAACCTTGTGTATTTAGAGCTACCTTGGGGCGTCACCAGCTACGCCGTGTCGTCACCGCTACGCCGTAGAGTCATCCCAGTGCTACGCAATTGTGTGATGCAACGAAGGGAGGGAGACTATTCTGTCTGCGCTATCATTATGAACACACGTGTGAATTGTTGATTAATTCAAGTAATATCACAGAATATATTATAATGTAATATAACAAGTTGTATTTAAACAGCAAGTTGTCTCATTCTCTAACAGTATTTTTTAAAATGCATTGTTCAGAAATAACGCTCCTGTAACGGTACCTAATACCTACTATGTATTCTATTCCACAACGACAGATAAAATTATGTATTATATGCGTGTAGTGCAAAAACGCCCTGAATTTCCAACTCCTTCATAATGAAAACGTAACTTTGTAAGTAAATCTTTCTGTAGAGGTCGCTCGACCGAGGTTTCCTCCTCGAGTGTATCCAGGCCAATTTAACCCTCGATTAACTTTGTCGCGGTGCAGCCACATTTAATTGCGGTTCTAGAAAGCCCCGCGGCTAACCTTTCTTCTTAAATAATTGGCCTATTTATTAATTACTGGCTGTACCGACTGGGCTACACACCGTTTATCAATTGTAAAGCAGCAAATGTTATGTGTAAAAGCTTCCCAATTATTACGATTACGTGGGTAGGTAAATTCATAATCATCTGCTACACGTTATCTCTCAGTAGCATGGCTTGAGTAACGAAAATTCGTAACAACAACATCCTCACACCTGCAAACTAAATTGAATAATTAATTAGGTAACTACATTTTTTTATTGCTACGGGGGCAACAAGCAGGCTGATCCTGATGTTAAGAGGTCACCGCCGCCCATAGACACCTGCAACACCCGGGGGGGGTGCTGGTGCGTTGCCGGCCTTGGTTGAAGAGCTTTTTTGAATCTCTTCTTGAAGGACCCCATATCGTAGCGCTGTGGAAAAGCGTCAGAGGGAAGGTCATTCCACATTTTGCACGTAATAATAAAAACGTTACAAAAGTCGTGTCTTTATAACGATTCAATTTTTTACAACGTAAGTATCAATCAGGTATTATTTATGATCAATGGAGACTCCATTTTTACCGACTTCCAAAAAAGGGGGAGGTACTATGTTCGGCTGTAAGTATGATTTTTTTTACTTAAATAATATAATAGGTAATCTTGCTGCTTCGCCCTTTTCACCCCAGCCTTAGCCGTTTTGGGTTATAAGATTAACAACGCAAAAAGTAACGTTGTGTGTTGCATCGTTCGTTACGAAGGACCGACTGGACCTAGTCGGAGGCTTCACGCTTTCTGAATAGTCAAAGTCATCTCTAAATACCGAGTTCATTCGGTTTTTAAGTGATTGGCGGAATTAAACGCATTGTTACCCTATTTGAATAGATCAAGACGGATGACCTAGAGCGCTCGCGACTTAAATTTATTGTAGTTTTGACCCCGGGCGTGCCGCGTTGCAAAGCGTGCATCCATTCCCAATTGGATAGGTATTTTACAGGTGTTCTCAGTTTATGGCCTAAATTCATCTTGTCCACTACAGAGACCACTTTTGTGTTTTATTTACTGCCTACCTTAAGCTTTATGGACCATAAAAAGGTATTTCCCAGCGTTCATTTGTCGGGACAAGTATCTAATGTCCTAGTTTATGTATTGTTGAGCAGGTGCCCTATAAAATGTCATATTTTATTTCCGAAGCGAACGGTAGCGCCGTGCGTTAAACTTTTTATTAACTTTTGGATTTTTATTTCTCCTCTCTTTTTGTAACACAACACAACAAGCTAACCCCATTGTCGTAATTATTTATATAGAATGATTCGGACAAGGTTATCGTAAACGATAATTATAAGTAGGGATTGTTTAACAAGAAAAAAAAACATACATACAGCCGAACATAGTACCTCCTCCTTTTTTGGAAGTAGGTAAAAAATTGAACATTTTTAAACGTTTTTTTAAGGGATAGAAGTAGGTAGGTTAGGTACATAGAGTATATTTTTTTATAATATTATGTACTTTAAATATATTACGTCAGAAAAATTCTAATAACTCAAGTTAAATTTCAAGGTGAAAGCTGTGAAGGCGTAGCACTAAAAGTTTAACGCAAGGACGACAAAACGCTTACGTGGCTGCAATCAACTTGTCACCTGTGAAATATGACGAGGTGTCGCCGCGCCACCCCTATTGATATATTTTCCTCGCGCCATTAAGCTGACCCTCCGCTGTATTTGATCTCAGACGCTCGACACGTTCAGTCCTAAACTTATATCATAAAAAGTTTAAAAATGTCAATATATACAAGCAGAACCCTATTCTCAACTAACATACCTATACCCAACGGTTTTCCAGCCCATATGGATACACCTAAAAATAGACCCATTTTCCTCGATGTCAAGCCAGCCCGAACACCCCACATGAAGTCTCCAAACATCAACGCCGTCGTTCCTATGAGGGACAACTTGATGGCTCCTCATATTAGCAAAGACATTGTCTATGAAAGCATTAAACCCGTATTCATGATACTGCGTATCATGGGCGTACTACCTATATCTAGACCTTCACCTGGTGTCAGCCAGTACCAGCTGGCCTCTCCGGCCATGTTGTACTCAGTGATCGTGTACTTCTCCCTGATCAGCTATGTGTTGTATCTCTCGCTCCACAAGGTTCAGATATTGCGGAGCGCTGAAGGGAAGTTTGAGGAAGCTGTTATCGAGTATCTGTTCACTGTATACCTGTTTCCTATGTGTGCTGTGCCGATCCTCTGGTATGAGACGAGGAAGATAGCTGAGGTTCTCAACGATTGGGTGGATTATGAGGTGAGACACGTTGACATTCAGTACAATATATTACCCGGATTGTGTGCCTGATCCGGGGGAATACCGTTGGTGCGTAGGACTCTTTTCATGTTCCTCTAAAGAACCCTTTTTGTAATAGTAGTAGGGAAAGGTTCCCCACAGAAGAAAAGCTAAGTGTAGTTTTGGTAAGTATAGTTTATTATAATTTTGTACATGGAATTTCAGATAGCCTACAAAAAGTTGTCCGGCCGCATCCTTCCAGTGAACCTTTACAGAAAAGCTATGATCACCGCCGTCGTCATCCCGGTCCTGTCCACGACGTCTGTCGTCATCACGCACGTCACCATGGTGCACTTCAGACTCATACAGATCATACCTTATATATTTCTGGAAATACTGACGTACATTTTGGGCGGTTACTGGTACATGCTCTGCGAACTTCTGAGTGTTAGTGCCACGGTGCTGGCTGACGATTTCCAAGAGGTGCGTATCATTAACGTCATAAACAGTAGGTCAGGTACCCTATCGCCGACCACTGCTGGGCGTATGTAGATAGTAGTACCTTCTACTAATCTGCGCACACACCTAGTTCTCCCGCCCTTCCCATTAATGTGTAGGTACGATATTCTTGAGAAACAAAATAAACTATTTTTTATTTCGAATTATTTTTAGTAGATAGCAGTCACTTCATAAAAATTCAAGTTACATTAACTACAAAATTAATAATTACAAAAACAATGCTTAGAGTATATTTTATGCACTGATTTGTCGTGCCACTATTCGAGCTTTGATCCTGTATCTGGATTATAAGTTAGAGTATCGTAGAAACTGTGAATTACCTTTGAACTCAACGAACCAAAATACCAGTTTAACGTGATTTTTTTGTAGGCTCTCCACCACATCGGCCCAGCGGGTAAAGTGGCGGAATACCGCGCCCTGTGGCTGCGCTTGAGCAAGCTAGCTCGCAACACGGGTATTGCCAACTGCTACACGTTCACTTTCTTCAGTCTCTATCTGTTCGTCATTATCACGTTGTCGATCTACGGGCTGCTCAGTCAGATCTCAGAGGGTTTCGGGATCAAGGACATAGGTCTCACTGTGACGGCGTGCTGCAGCATCTTCTTGCTGTTCTTCATTTGTGATGAAGCCCACTACGCTTCCCATAATGTAAGACTAAATTGACCAACATCTTGAACAGTGTTCAGTATTAGTTTAGTTTGTTCTATGACAACTAAAATTGCTTAAAATGTATTTATCAAATGGCAAATTAAACCTTACTTGGCTTTTTATGTGCGGTACAGTCGACCGCAGCTCAGTGGAACACCTTGTGTTGGGCTAACTTATTATGGAGTTTCAATCAAAGACCAGTTTATAATAATAATCATAATCATATTTATTAGTTATATTAAATATATATATTATACTGGTTTAGTTTCCACCTAAAAAGCGGTCGACCGTATTATATACATGTCCGACTTGGAACCTTCTAGTTGTTGCATGAGGGGCACTTTCCACTAAAATAACCCAAAAATTTTTTTAAAAAAAAACCAAAAAAATAAAATAGGCGATCGCAGCTTTAAAATAACTTTATTTTGTACTACTTTATTTTGTTTGTTTTCCCGAGGATAGGTACGGACTAACTTCCAGAAGAAGCTGCTCATGGTGGAGCTGTCGTGGATGAACACCGACGCCCAGACTGAGATCAACATGTTCCTGCGTGCCACCGAGATGAACCCTTCCCAAATCAGCCTGGGAGGGTACTTCGATGTCAACCGAAACCTGTTCAAATCGGTATGCTTGTGGCAGCTCTTTAGGGTCTCCCATACAATCCACACATGGCCGTTACCCCACCAGTGTTGAGTCAAGGCCACGCCAGGATCCCCTCCTGGGCGAAACGGACGAGAATCAAAACTATTTCAGAATTCGTTATTTCAAAAAGAATATCAACATAATAAAGTCCACATACCACAGACAAAACCGATGGCCGACAATCATACTGTTGGCCTGTGCTCCGTAATATATGGGAACTCTTTATGATTTGATTTGATTACCCAGATAGATTCTAATATATTGTCGGTAAAATATCAAACTGCTACAAATCGTCAGTAGAATAAACCGTTTTATTATTATTTCGTACTTACCTTACATAAAATCTGTTCAGGGACACATCCATTTATAGCGAATCTTGATAATATCGATTTTTTATCGTTGATTTAACCTATATCAAGTTGTTTTAAAATGGAAATGACTAAAGAGAACATGACAATGTGTTTGGGACATAATACCTAGTTTACATAGCATACCGTATAGTAGGTATCTAGATCTTAAATCAAATTACAACTCGTCAAGAAAAATCGTTGATACCCGGTCATAGTAATATAATATTCTTTGACCCGGTGATGAATGGATATATACATACATTTATATATATTTAAACTATTTATCTATATATATGTAGGTACCTACCTACTTTGTTTGTATTTTCGTTTTTAAAATACCTACGTTTACATTTCCAGTTAATGGCTACAATGGTGACTTATTTGGTGGTGCTACTGCAATTCCAGATCAGTATCCCCGAAGAAACCATTATCCAGACTGATGACGAGGCAATATTAAATGCAACTACTATCGAGCCTGAAACTACTGCCACCACTCCTATGACCACTATTCTTACGACCCTAGCTAAAAAGAAAAAGAAAAATTAATAGAATAGCAAATAAAATGCTTCACTATCAATCATGGTATCAGAATTTAATTTTGTATTGAGATATCCCACATTATATTTAACATCTGAATAATTTAAAAACTGCACTAGTTATGGGCCCTATTTACGACACTTCTCGGGCGTCATGGTCACTCAAGGTCATGTATATCGGGGAAAAAGACAGAAGTCACCAATTTAGATTTCTAACCAATAATTTATCGCAATTAAAGAACGAATAAACGATATCAGACTAGACTGTATGGTCTTTAACTAGTTTGCTTTTCATTTAGTAAAATAATAATTGTGGTTACAACTAAGTAATCTTTCCGAAAAAAAGCGCGGGAAACGGCGAACTTGACGGTCGTGGTTTTTTGGTTTTTTCTGATTTTTATTTAAATATAGGATCAGGTGGAGTGTTTTTGTAAATATCTGTGTATTATAATTGTATTTAGTGTTTGTATATATCAATTTGCAATATAATTCCTCTCTTCGAGTAGGTAAGTGTTTTACATTTCATAATGGGAGACGAGCCCCCGGACCCCGGGGGCGGCGTCACTCCCCAGGAAATAGCATTGAATATTACTATCCAAGATCATAATATGGAATCTTCCAGTGCTATGGATACGGAGGATGGGTCGATAAACCTTTCTAATAGCGAAAGAAAAAGGATCCGTGCTAGACATAAAGTATGCAAACATTGCAATAAAAAAAAGAGAAAACATCGTAGCTCTACGGTTTCAGATAAAGATAAAATAAATTCATGTCAATGTGAAGATTCATTAATAGAACCGGAAAATAATATTTTTGTGCAGAAGCCTTTTGTTAAATCTGGTGATAATGTTAGTTCAGGTCTTCCACAACAGATCCAAATGCCAACGTCAAACTCTTCTCAACAGTCCATAGGTACCTCATCACCTCATCTTGCAGTGAGGAAGTATCAAAGTACAGACGTGGCCCCATATATTGTGCATATACAGAAAGAATTATCTTCCCCCGATGACGGCTCCACTCTTCACCCAATTGAGTTTGGTAAACTTCTGAAAAAAAATTCAATTAAAAATATAATAAATGGCAGCTTGAAAAGGATAGGTAGAAACAGACTTTCAATATCTTTCTCAAATTTTCATGATGCTAATAATTTTGTTGACATGCAATGTTTAACGGAGAAAAAATTAAAGGCGTTTATCCCTTCTTTTAATATCACCCGCATGGGTTTAGTTAGAGGTGTCCCTGCTAACTGGTCTGAGGATGAGGTAAAGGAAAATATTTCTGTCCCTATTGGATGTGGTTCGATTCTTAAAGTGAGACGTTTAAAATATAAAGATACTAGCAAAGGATTTGTCGAATGGAATAATTCAGAAACAGTTGTGCTTACTTTTGATGGTCAGGTATTACCTACTCGTATTTTTATATGCTATAATGCGTTACCTGTTGTGTTGTACATCTATCCTACAATCCAATGTTATAACTGCTGCCGCTTTGGGCATACAAAGCTCCAATGCAGATCGAAGCCTCGTTGTTTTAAATGTGCCTCCGATCAGCATTCAGGTGACTCCTGTAGTACAGAGGATGTCTCTTGTTGCTCATGCAATGGGGAACACTTTGCTACTAGTAAAACTTGCCCGGAATATTTGAGACAACAAGATGTTAAAAAAACTATGGCTCAAAGTTGCATATCTTATTCAGAAGCGTTAAAACAACACCCTCGCCACTCATTTATCAGATCATATGCTGCTGTAGCTTCCAGCCAAACTAAATATGTTTCCCAAGTTAAACCGCAAAACAACCCGGCTTCACCTAATATGTCCTATAAAAAAACTGTGTTTTTAAAGCCTCGTTCTCCTCCCAAGCCAAATCAGGGCTATGATATGGCAGCTCATGAAGCTATTATTCAAGATTATAATACGCCTTTGCCTTCAAAAGGTACTGCTCTTCAAAATAATGCTGACCAATCACACACCGATAAACAATTGTCAATTTCAGATATTATTATTACTTTAATAAATTCTCTATCCAAATCTAACTTGATACCGTCCAACGTTGCCCCATTTATTGAACTTTTTTCTCAACTTCTTAACGTTAATGGACAGTCACGCCAAGATAGTCCAATGGAATTGCAGAAGTATAATGAACAAGAAGACTGATTTAATTTATTTATTAAATAGATACAACCCATTTGCATGTGCTCTGTCTGAGACATGGCTTAAGTCAGAATCTTCTCTTAAGATTTCTGGCTATGCATGTATTAGAGAAGACAGGCCAGACGGGTATGGTGGTGTAGCCATGCTTGTCAAAAACTCTCTTTCTTTCTCATCTTTTTCACTTCCTGTACATAGTGTAGGGATTGCTGCTGTTGCAGTCATTGTAAATAATATTTGTGTTGTTTCCTTGTATATACCTCACCCTTCGTCTCATTTGTATAGTGAATTAGAAAATATTATTTCCCTCCTCCCTCGACCATTTTTATTATTGGGTGATTTTAATTCCCAACATCAATCCTGGGGCAGTTCTACATCCTCTTACTATGGTGAGAAAATGTTAGAAATTTTAGACTCTTACAATTTATGTATATTAAATTCTGGCTTACCTACACGTCGAACAGCACCAGATGAGGGTATTAGTGTTCCTGACCTATCAATCTGTTCTTCCGACTTGGCTTCCTCTCTTTCTTGGTTGCCTTTTAATTCATCTTTTGGTAGTGACCATTATCCATTAATAATTTCTTTCCCTTTTCACTCTGCGCCAAACTTAAATAGATCCCCTCGTTTAAAATATAAACTGGCTGATACCAACTGGGATATTTTTAAAAGTCAAGTAGAGGAGAAGATCACTCGTCTCCCGCCTGTTTGCCCAGGGAATGAGGCTGAGTATTCTGACTCTCTGGCCAAGATTATGATTGAGGTTGCTGATGTTGTATTTCCTATTAAACAAAGACGTTCTGATTCAATTCCATCACCGCCTTGGTGGGATGGAGAATGCACTGAGGCTATCAAAAAGAGAAAAGAGGCTGAGAAAAAATATGATTATATGATGACAACAGAGAACTTTGATAATTACTCTTTGATTGCTCAAAATACTCGAAAGTTATTAAAGCAAAAGAAGTTAGAAGGATGGAGACGTTTTTGTACTTCTATATCACCTGATATTAGTCCTTCTGTTGTTTGGAAAAACATTAAAAGATTTAGATGTGCATTTAATGATTCTTCTTCTCCGACATTCATTTCCTCAGATTTAGCAGAACAATTCATGGATCGTCTTGCTCCTCCTTCAGCTCCTGAGCAAAACATTGTTGTCTCATCATTTCACTCAAGCGTGGTAAATAATACATCAGGTCTTAATGCTGCTTTCTCTCTCTTTGAACTTAAGGGTATTCTTTCCAAAGTTAAAGACTCCGCCCCCGGTGACGACGGTATACCATATTCATTTTTAGCAAATGTTAGTGATATCACTCTCTCCTATTATCTTGATATTGTTAATTCAGTTATGGTTACAGGTAACATTCCTCCTTCTTGGAGATCCCAAGTTGTAATTCCCATTCTGAAAAATAATAAACCACATTCGGATTCCTCATCCTATCGCCCTATTGCCCTCTCATCTGTGCTATTAAAGATAGCTGAACATTTAGTTAAAAACAGATTAGAATGGTTTGTAGAAAGTAAAATTCTCTTAGCCAATAGTCAGTATGGGTTTAGAAGGGGCAAAAGTACGATTGATAATCTAAGTATCTTTACATCTGATATATATATGGCTTTTTCTGAAGGCGAATCTGTTCTTGCTGCCTTTTTAGACATCAGCTCAGCATATGATAACGTTATAATTCCGATCCTCCAAACAAAATTACAAATTTTGAATGTCCCTGAAATGTTGAGTAATTTTATAATTAATCTTTTATCCGAGAGATCTATTAACCTCTATCTTAATGATAATGATAATACCAAACTATCTAGATTAGTATGGAAGGGACTGCCACAGGGTTCTGTCCTAAGTCCAATATTGTATAATATTTATACATATGATTTAGAGGCTTCTCTTAATGGTTCAATTAAAGTCCTTCAGTATGCCGATGATTTGCTTTTATATTTGTCTAGCTACTCTACTAAAAATGCTTCTCTTTCCTTAACATCTTCTTTGTACTTATTGAAATCGTGGTTAGAGTCTAATGGTCTTGAGTTATCAGTTTCTAAAAGTACAGTAGTTTTGTTTTCCAGAATGCGTTTACTCCCTGTTTTAAATGTGATTTATGATAATGTACCTATTCCTGTCAAGAATCAAGTTAAATTCTTAGGGGTCATATTGGATTCTAAGCTTTCTGGACTTCCACATTGCGATTTCATCGCAGCTAAATGTGAACGCAATCTGAATATTCTAAGATGCCTCTCAGGAGTTTGGTGGGGAGCCCACCCTTTTTCTTTAAGACTTCTGTATAATGCTCTAATAAGGAGTATTCTTGATTATGGCACGTTTTTATTAGAACCTGGAAGTGTAGCGGCTTTCCGTAAACTTGACTCTATTCAATCTAAAGCCCTTCGACTTATTTTAGGAGCTATGAAGTCTAGTCCAATCAACGCCATGCAAGTTGAGTGTAATGATCCACCCTTGCATCTGAGACGTCAGTTCTTATCCAATCGATTTCTGTTTCGTTGTTTACATTTTTCCAATCATCCTCTCGCTCTCCGACTACCTCGTCTTTCAGAAGAGGTGTCTACATCTCCATATTGGTCTCATAAACGTACTCCATGTCTAGTTAAAAGTTATGAAAAATATAAATCCCTAATAGCTCCTACCCATCACTATCGAACAGCTCCTCTTTTTCAGGGTAAGTTCGAATCTCTTATTATAACTCCCAATATATGTTATAACTTGGGTATTGTCAAAAATGATATTGAACAAAACTCTAATTTTAATTTCGTAGTTGACAGAAACTGGAAGGGTTGGCACCGTATATTTACTGATGCTTCTAAACACTCTTCTATAACATCTAGTAGCTGTGTTGGAGTTGGCGTTTTCCACTCTCAGTACAACATTGTTCAAAAAATCAAACTTCCCCCTGAGTCATCAGTTTTTACTGGTGAATGTTTTGGCATTTTAAAAGCAGTTGAGTATATTTTGTTAATGAATCTCCGTAAATCTATAATTTTTTCAGATTCAATGAGTTCTTTGCAAGCTTTAGAAAGATTTCCTTTCAAATCAAAAACACAATTTCCTATTATTTTTGAAATACGCGATTTACTAAGCAAGTGCATAAACAAAGGGTATGCAGTTACCTTTGCTTGGCTTCCCGGACATTGTGGCATTACTGGAAATGAGAAAGCTGACCGAATTGCCAAAGAGGCAGTGGAAAATGGGGACATGTTCTATTATAAAAACTATTGTCATGATCTAGCTAGCCTTCCTAGGGTTTACCTTAAAAACTCATGGACCGAACTTTGGATGACGGGTTCCGTAGGAAAATTCTACCGTGAAATTCAGTGTACAATTCCTTCTAAACCATGGTTCGCCAAAGTAAAACTCAATAAAATTTCGACAAGTATTATTATTCGCATGCGTTTGGGTCATGTCTGTACTCCTGCGCACTTAGCATGGCTGAACATTGTTGATAGCCCGACTTGTGAATGTGGTGAAGATGTGGGGGACTTGAATCACTTAATTTTCTCCTGTCCAATTCACGATCGTTCCTTATTCTTAGAACAACTTATATCCCTCCGTATCCCCTTCCCTTCATCAGTATCTTGCCTTCTTGGAACTAATAACTTAGAAATCTTTTATATTCTATCTTCCTTCGTTAATAGAAATAACATAAAAATTTAGGGCACATTCTACACAAACTGCATATATATTATTTGTAATTAATGTACTTTTCCTGATCCTATCAAAATTTCGTTCCAAAATTTCTTCCCATATCCGTTTCCCTAACTTTTAACATTGACACTGGCTAAATCCACTGTCGTGGGAAGCCACAAGAAAAAAAAAAAAAAAAAAAAAAAAGTAATCTTTCCCAATAATTATGGAAAAATATTATTATAGTGATCACCATACCCCGTTAATAAGCGGGCAATTTGGTGGCTACCTTGATGTACAATACGAGTCTCGATGTTGTAGATAAAATTATGGTAAATAATAATCACTAATATTATATAGCCACCAAACTGCCCGCTTGATAACGGGGTATAGTGATCACATTATGGAAAAAGAAAAACCTAACGAAATTAAATTGTTAAGTAAGTACCTACCTTAACAAATAAAAAATATGAACTATAAATAAAATACTTAGTACTGGATTTTCATTTTATCTATTTCTGCTATTATTTTGAGGTCCAATTAAGTAAACAAGTACATACCTACTGAATGCAGCAGATAGCAGCATATTTTGCCATCAAATACATAACTACCTAATTATTATTATTACCTATTTACCACTCGGCGGCGGCTATACAACGTGGTAAATTGAATTCAATAGCGGTTACAATATAGGCCTTTAATATATTAGTTTCACACTTACTTTTGACATCTATACGAAAGTACTTAATCTAAGTTTAAGGATTGGATATACCCCTACTTAATATGCACGAAAAAAATAAGCGAATGGGGAAACACGAACCGGCATATGGCAACCCGGAGTAAGAACGAGTGTATGCGAAAGAATGAATGAATGCTCCTCTGCCGTGCTGCCGAGCTAGAAAGTTCCGCGTCTGTGTTCTGTCATTCATTCATTCTGTGTTGAATGAGTAGAGATAGTAAATCAGCTATTCTCCAATTCTTCCTGAGAATCCTTCCTTCAAATTTTTTAAAATATCAAAGTATCGTACTCACGCACGGCCATTTTCGTGCAATTAATAGTTGTGATACTTGCAGACTCAATCGCAAGAATGGTGGACTATAGCAAATGGAAAGATATTGAGGTAAATGTTTTTTTTCGGTATTTGTTAGTGCTAGCACGTAAACATTCCTGCAAATTTCAGAATTCTACAGTAAGTACTAATCATATTATTTAATATTGATGAACAGACAGTCACTTGAATTAAACTATTATAACCTAGCGATATAGGCCTAGGCTCCATACAAAGTTGTATAGCAGCGCAGACCGCAGCTTCCCGTGTTAGTGGGGTCATCTATAGATAAATATTCATATAGGTACCTACTTCACTTCACTTGTAATAGCTTGAAGGTGTTCATACATTGTTGCAATTGATGTATAAATTGTCTGCAATCACACAATTGTCCACTGCAATTTGTATACACAAGTGGCCATGTTGAATGGAGACAACAAGGGGACATGACATGGAACACACTAGAGACAAATGTGACCAACTGTGATTGGTTCAGTGTGGCGAAGTCTTCCAGGATGTTACCATAGGGCAGTTACAATTGTAATATACATTTGCTTGCAGATATCCGACGATGAAGATGAGACCCACCCCAACATCGACACCCCGTCGCTGTTCCGCTGGCGGCACCAGGCGCGCGTCGAGCGCATGGAGGAGCGCCGCCGCGAGAAAGAGGAGCACGACCAGCGGAAAAGAGAAAACATTAGGCAGATCTCAGTGACTCGCCAAAAGATCAATGAGGCCGATCCCAATAGCCCAAACCTGGAATCCCTGAAGAAAGCCCTCGCCGATTTAGAGAAGGAAGAGAAAGCCATAATAAAGATAGAGGAAGACTTGAAAAAGAAAGAAAAGCAGACACCGTGGAATGTGGACACGATCAGCGAGCCAGGGTTCACAAAGACTGTGATAAACACAAAGCCTCTGAGACAGAATGATGAGAATTTGACAGAGGAAGAAAAAGAGGAGAAATTGAGAAAGTTTATCAATGAGAATGAAAAGCTGCTGAAAAAGTTTGGCATGCTGCGTCGATACGATGACTCCAAACAGTTCCTGCTGGAGCACAGCCAGCTGGTATGTGAGGAGACAGCCAACTATCTGGTCATCTGGTGCATCAACTTGGAAATGGAAGAGGTACCTATAGAAACAATATCAATAATGTTTTTACAAATTGACACATGGCTGTTTCGTTTAGTCCCAAACTAAGCCGAAGCTTGTAAATGGGTACTCAACAACTGATAAACATACTTAAATACTTTTAAATAAATACTTAAATACATACACACACCCAGAATCCGAAAACCAACAGATATGCTCATCACACAAATGTTGGTCCCAGGTGGGAATCTAACCCACGACCTCTGACGCAGTAGGCAGGGTCACTACCATATTTATAATATGTAACACCATTTAGTTAAAAGTACTTGACACACCGTCATCTTAGGACTGACGACCTAAAGAGAGGTGGCCGGAGACGGGTGGATGGATGCGGAAGACCGGATGTGGTGGCGTTCACTGAGGAAGGTCCAGCAGTGGATGCTGATGATATGTAATACCAAATTCCGTTTCGTTAACCATTTGGCAGCGTCGGGTGTTATTTGCAACAGGCTCTCGCGTCTCGTCTGTGTGCTCGGAGTGCCCTATTTCGCAATCGGTGGAGGCGACAAATCTTTCCTTCGTAGCGTAAATTGATTGATTGTAAAGAAATGACTAGTAAGAATCAGCGAGTTCCTAAAAAGAACACCACCACTATGCCTTGCTTATACTTATCATATTGTTTTGTTTTTAGAAACATGAACTGATGGCTCATGTAGCTCACCAGACAATCTGCATGCAGTATATTATGGAACTCTCCAAGCAGCTTAATGTGGATCCACGGGGATGTGTTGGCTCATTTTTCTCCAGGTATTTATTTGTTGATATAATTGTCTCCGACCTATAGTATCCTATGGGTGATATGTTAATTCAATACCACTTCTTATTCAGAATACAAGTGGCAGAGAAAACATATAAAGACTCATTCGACGATGAGTTGGCACAGTTCAAAGGCAGGATCAAGAAGCGCGCCGCAGAAAAAATCCAGGAGGCAATCCGGGAACAGGAGGACGAAGACAGGAAGGCGAGGCTCGGTCCAGGAGGTCTTGATCCTGTGGAAGTCTATGAAGAGTTACCCGATGTGAGTTATCGTCGTAATTGGAATATAATTGTGACTAGATTTTGGGCACATGGCCCACATATTGTTCAAAGAAACTCCAAGCACAGCCGTTTTCATAGCTTCCTGAGCGAATAACAAAGATGAGCATGATAACAAAGATGCATGCGATGGGGAATTTTTGAATGCAGATATTGAAATTAATATAAAATTATTCAACTTGTGTTGCAGGAACTGAAGAAATGCTTCGACTCGCAAGACGTGCCACTGCTCCAAGCCACCATAGCCAAGATGCCGGAACAGGAGGCAGTTTATTACATCAAGAGGTGCGTCGACGCAGGCCTGTGGGTGCCCGGCAAGAACGACCAGGAGCCCACTATGAAGGAGAACACTTCGGGGGCCGCGGCGCCGCCAGCTGAGCCCTCCACCGAAGGTCCAGTCGCTGCCTCTTCCTCATTAGATGTTGACTGAGACCCTAATGACCATAACCTTATAGTAAACTAAATCATATAACTTATCTCGATACGTTGATGTAGAAAGTGTAATCGGTGTTAATTCAAACGTAAACATATATTACCCTATCCTAAGATAACCTGATGTAGTCAGATTCATGGCTAAGTTGCAAATCTGCCAATTTCGCAAAAAACATACTTGTTTACCATGCTCTGAAACCATTGTAGACTGCTTACCAGAGCCACATGCAGAAGAGAAAGAGTAAACTTATTTACCTCTACTTCTTCCTCTTATGCATTTGGCAGATACGATTATCTCGTTACTTTTGGTGCATCGACTTGAAATTGAAGGCATTTGTTGCTGCGGATCAGATAATTTTACTAGGGTACTGAAAGGGTACCTTTTCATTCTTAAAGGGTAGTAAATGGGCATTTAACTATTTAAGTATTGCTGAGTACAGAGTACAATGAAGCTTGCTATTTCATGAAGTAAATACCATTCTTAATTAACGGTTTGTTCCCAGTAGTACGATTAGAACTGTACCATGTGGGACTTTGTCTCAATAGTACCATAATGTTTGAGCGTCAGAGATTCATATAACTACTGGGACTAAATTAATTCCCTGTAGTACCTACCATAATTAAATTGAATTGACTTAAATTGCTGCAAATATTATTGCTAAGTACGTGGTTGCTATGGGGAATTTACTCAGCTTTAGTAGTTCCATGGTTCTCTGACGTAGTACAGTCGACCGCACGTCAATGGAAACACTTTGACCTAGCTGGCCTAGCTTATTAGGGAGTTTCAATACTATGAGAAACTGTTTGTTTCCACTGAGGTGCGGTCGACCGTACTAGTGACAGAAATGTGTTGTTCCACTTGTTCCATATTGTACAGTTCTATAGTACTACCTGGGAACGACAGTGCTTGGGCGTTTTTCATAATAAGGAAAAATTATTAAAATTTACTCTCCTATAGAAATTATTTCTTTCAGAATCGCAACTTTGCCATAGATCTGTTTCGTGTGTTTTAGGTCTTTTAGATATTGCTTACCGGGCCACTTTAAAAAAGATATGTAGCTCAGGGATCTGAAACTATCTACTCTTTAGGTTTAGGGTAATCCAACCTAAGCTACTCATTCGCCTAGCAGTATTTCATACGCATTTCTCTTTTGCAATATAATTGATTTATCATCAGTATCAAGATATGTTGAATGAGGCATATATAATTATGTTAGGTTTAATTGTAATTCACGTATTTTGACAAAACGCGGGGCTGTTTCATCGCCGCAACGGCAGCGCGGCAGTCTATGCCATAAATAATACCATCCTTAGGCGCATTTTTATATAATAGAGCCAGTTATCTCGACGCACTGACGTCACGATTTAGGGTAAGAACACTTTGGTATTTTTTGTAAATTTCAGCGTATCCAGCGTAACGGACGGACGTTACAATCGCATTGTTTATTTTTGTGCCAGTCATGCAAAATTGACTATACTTTAATTATTGCACGTTTTATTGTATTGTTGTATCAAGTCAGCTAGACTTGACAAACCAAATCTCTAGATAAAACATATTTTTAGACAGTTAATCAACTCTAATAGCCAAGGACAAATAATGAAATTCTGCATCTTTTTATTGCAGTTATTTTTAAAGTACTAATTTTCTCTGCAGAGATGTTTTAAAGCAGCAAGAAACCAAATTAAAAATGCATTTAATTGTACAGTCACTGAATGAAAAGGTTCTTCAATTAAAAATTTCTGAATGAAACATAGGACGTTACACCGAAGCGTAACGGACTTTATAAAAGTACCAAAGTGTGCCGCTTACTCCCTATATGACGTGACGTCAGTGTATCGAGATAACGGGCTCTAGATATATCCAAACTTTGGTTTTGAATCGTCCATATTAAACCCGGACTACACGGGCCTGTTCGGCCTCGGCTCCGTTTTCGGCTTGAAATGCGTAGTCATGGACATAAACATGTATACGCAAGCGTTTTGTATATGTATTAGCTTCATGAATAATGATCCTTGTTGGATTATATTATAATTTTACATATGTTTTAGTCTCTCATATCCCAGACACACGCCGCCTGCGGTGGCGGCCTGTTGTATTCCTTATGCAATACGAGACATTAAACACGCGCGGCCATAATTTGCATATTGAGGCTGCGGTCTGCGGTAGGCCGCCACCGCAGGCCGCGTGTCTGGGATACGCTTTACTTAATTCTGAACAATAATTTGGTGCTTTGATCTGGATTTGTTAGTGCGGAATTTTTTTTACGCCGAATTTATTTTACTATGGACGCCTGGATGTAATGTAAGATATACTAAATTTGTTTTTATATAAAAACTTCCGTCAAATGTCAATATTGAGATTAAAATACAGATATACACAGGTAATTTGTATTTTATATATTATCTCCACCACTGAACTGATGCTTACGAATACGCCGAACGATGTGGTGTGGTCAGTGTGAACCTTTAAAAAATATCCGTGATAGTAAAGGCTAGGTACTGTCCCCATGAGCCACCAGTTTAATCTAAATCTAATTAATGACCTAATTTGTGCAATAACCTTGCAATGACTCAATAAATGATGCATGTCATCATTTATTGAGTTGCGTTGCCTGCCGCCACCCTACTTTCCGATCGCGATATGTTGGTTTTTTATTTCCACTCAGCTTGATATAAATAATATGTAAGGTAGCGGTTGGTGTGGCTGTCTGTAACAAAAAATGTTACAAGCCGTTTGGCCCAACAGGATAAAAGCTAAGCGGAAAACAAGATCTTCAACCATAGGTGCTCGTCATCATTATGTGATAGCGATAAGCTTTGGTGGAAGCTGAGCCCATACTCTCGACATGCAATACCTCCCACAGAATGGGTAGGAAAAATACAACAAATCCGCCAAGTATATTGATAAAGAACGTATTATTTTCATATCAGAATTAACTATAATGAGCTTTACAAATGAGAATGGAAATGAAAATCACTTTTAACTTGTACTTTTATATAACAAAACTACAATAGGTGTGAGAGAGTGACTACGTGAGCACATGCGGCGGCAGCTGCGGTCGGCCCTCCAGCTTGCTGTAGTCCAGGTGGAACTCCTTCGGCACCTGCAACACGTAAAGATACGTAACCAAATGATCTGTGTACACGAGGATTCTCTGATAAGTTTGGGGTTAATTATGCATCACGGTCCATAATTTGGAGGAGCTGAGACGTCAACAATGGTCAAAGGGCAACTGATGCACAAACACAATACTACCATTTTGCAGTAGTAGTGATTGGCACCGTGTAATTTATTTGAAGAGCTAAAAGGTTAGCTGATCGCTTTCATTACCTTGCGCCAGTTGTGCGCGTCGAAGAAGTAGTAAGTGCCGCGTTCGTAGGTCGACGTCTTCTCCACGGTGGGCATGCCGGGCGCCTGAGAGATCCACACCTTTTCCTCCATATGGTATCGCCATTCCCGATTGTACCTTTGGTGGTCATAAGTTTAAATTACCTACACGTTACAAATGTAACATTGTTGTCTTGTAAATACTACACAACAAAACATCCCCTGGTCCAAAGGTTCAGTTGGAGGGCAGTGGACAGTGACATGTTTTGTTAGTGTAATGATTGAAGGTACTCACAGCTCAACCGCCGCTGCTATCTGCAACACGTCACCAACGAAGCAGTAGAACAGATAGAAAAGCAGGTCCTCCTTATATCGACTCAGCCGTATCGGCGCCAGCTTTTCTCTAATGGAACCATTTATCAGATATTCAGGAGGTACGTGGTAGTCCATGTCTTGTGGCCTGTGTAACAAACACACGAATACATTTTATAAATGCGAAAGAGTGAATGTTTGTCTATCTATTGCTTAATCATGTCACAACAGCTGAAATTTAATGACACTTGGTACAGTGATAGCTGGTTGTCCTGAAACAGTACAGTAGACTATTACTTGTTGTCAAGATTACTTCAGCATTATTTTTTAAATACATCTTATTTATTTATTTGCACACACACAGACAAACCAATAAAGAGAAACTTAAGTACAAACGGCAAACTTCTCAAGAGATAAGAAAGGCAGACAGGGTGTGCGTAATATACTTATATCTTGTACTAATCTTGTTGACTTACCTGCACGGAGTGTCCGCCCATGGGCCAGCGAAGGTCTGATATAGGTTGTCAGGTGAGTTGAGGTTCAGTCCGAGCGCCGTGAGGTCCTGCCCGAGAGCCAGCGACACCAGGCTGGGGTCGGACTCCGCCGCGCGTATAAAGGTCAGCAGCCCCACAATGCCGAACTGATTGGGAATCATCGTCTCTGGTATGTTCGTTACTTTACCTGACAAATAAACACCATTACAATAACTAGCTGTTCCCCGCCATTTCGTCCACGTGGAAACTCAAGCCCACTTCCTAATGGTATGCTTACGTCATCTGAAGAACCTCTATACGATTCCGGGACTCAGTGGTCCACATGTCAAAGTGCCTCATTCATAAATTGGTCTAATTGTCAAAACGTGTGTGTGTCGTAATGCAAAAAAAATTGTCATGGCGTACGATTGTCGTTACGTACAATTATCATGACTTACGCTTGTTAAAACGTAAAATTGTCACGTTATTCAATTGTCATAACGTACTAAGGTCAATATGCAACAATGCCAAAATGTACAAATGATAAAATTAAAACTTAAAATACTAATACAATACAAATAGCATTCATTCAAACAAAATACAAGACAAAATTACCTTCGGACGAGGTCTGTATGCCCTTCCTGGGTTTCTCGGCATAGTCTGGCGCAGTGTGGGGTGCGGGGGGCGCGGGCGCGGGCGGCAGCGCTGGCCCGCTGATGGTGTTGGACGTGCCCGGCAGAGCAGGGAAGTCCTCCGAGGACATGGTGAACTCCGATTGCTCTGACGCTGGCTGCTTCACCATACCCACTGCACAAGCAAGCCGCTCGTGAGGTCTACATTTATCGCTTTCTGAACGTCTTAGAAATGATATGGAATAATTACTATTGGGACAATCTCTCGACTCAGTATGTGAGTGAAACAAATAAAAATTTATAAAAACTTCGGAAGAGTCATATTATGTGGGGAAAAGACACGGCCAAAGACATGTTCAGGATTAAACGATAGGAAAAAATAAAGATTCAAAGATATGAACAGGTAACTACATGTTCTTTGGGAATACTATGAATACTAGTTTCTATTCTATTAATTTATCACACTGTAATCTTCTAAAGTGCGATAATTCTTTATTTGTCATTGGAGATCTTAAAAAGTAGACGTGGCTCGAGTTTAGACCACGACTAGGCAGGCGTAGTGTAGGGTAGATAGAACGACTACGATCTGCGCCAGGTGCCTGGCGGAGAATCGAAGATCGGGTGCAGTGGGTTGTCTTGGGAGAGGTCCAGTAGTGGACTGGCACAGACTTGATTACCACAAAACTTATCCATGTATTCATTGATATAATTGTCGGCACGGATCCTGAGCGCTGAGCATGATGATAGATAGATGACGGCACAAATCAGAGCTAGAGATCTGTGCCGGTAACTATACCTAGGATGAATGGGGTTGGTAACGTATGTAGCGAGACACGGCCACCGTCAATAATTTGTTGTGTCTAATTTGTTGATACTTTATTTTTTATTATTTGTTGATACACAAAACTTTATTGAAAAGTAGGTGTAAAAGTCAAGAACATTATTACCTGCTGTTTGTATTGTAAATGAATAAAGCTTTTGATTGTTTTACTGATTAAATTAAACAAGAATGTAATTAAAATCTAGATATTGTTCTTAAGTTTTTTAAATTAAAATTGAACCTGATAATTGAGAGGCGAATATTCCAAAAAAATCCAAAAATTTTGGAGTCAGTTTAGGGTTAAATTGTTGCATATTAGATGGACTGTCATGCCTTTAAAGGAATACGGCGAATTCAAGGTAACCCTGTATATTCTTCCTATAATTAGGTATTGAGATTAATGGCCGGTCTTGTCGATGCGGCACCTAGCGGGAGAAATCAGCAGTGACCAACCCCATTACGGCTGTGCGCACACCTTGCCCGAGACAGTCTTAGGCGAGACTATCGCCATATGAAAATATATGAAGATGCGAACAATTCCAACAGAACGTCTCATGGCGACACAGTTGTCTAACGTCTACGCCAACCGATCGGCGACAAGTTTGCCTATCCTTTGGAATGTATACGAGTGCGCAGACAAAACTGTCTAGCGACGTGTCTCTGCTGGTGTCACAGAACGCTCGATGAGTAAACACGTCCCGCTATCTTTAGCAGAGCAACAACTTTAGTATAACTTGTTTTAAAATAATTGATAATGTCGAAAAGCGACCGGTTCTTTCCAATAAATAAGAATTATCCTTTTGTCTTTTACTATATAGATAGAGGGGGGTACACCAAATAATACGTCCATATTCGCCGATGTAAGGTGAAAATTATGATAATTATCTTGATAATTATAAAATTAATTGGAAAGCGCTAGGAATACCGTACTGTAGCAAACAGAAAACTATATTTGCCGCAATGACACATCTCCAGATGCACACGAAATAATTTTTCCTGTGTAACTATGAATTAATGACTGTTTGTTGTTTAAATATGTATATCGCGTAATTCGCGTATAATATTCTTTAGCTTTGAGCGAGCAATACTAGGACGCTCAATACAATAGCATCGGTGAAGATACACAAAATGGTTTTGATTTAATTTCGTACGTCAGACTCGTATAAAAACTTTCTTGACTCAGGTGTGCGCACCGCCTAATACAGCTAAAAGGGCGTCGTCGCACAGTGGGGCAGAATGTATGGGGATTGCGATATGTATTAGGTAATTACTTTCTATTAAATTATAAAAAGCAGTTTATAAATGATAGTACATTCATACATATATCTTCACGCTATGTCCCTGACGGGGTAGGTAGAAACAAGATAGTATGATAACAGAAGGCTATGTATATTCATAATAAAATATACTTTTTCGTCATTAATATTCATCTACTTTAAAGTTCCTACAAAATATACTCAAAATAAAATAAATCAGTACCAAATTCATTATCCAGAAGTTAATTGTTAATAGAGAGGGAGCGAACACAACACGGTCGCAGGGTGAGTGGACTACAAGCCTACAATAAAAAGTGTTTTGGTGAAAGAAAAATCATTTGTATTATTATTCTAAATAAATTATCATTTCCATTTACGAAGACTTCTCCACTGTGCGTCGGCATTTGCGTTATAATAGGTATATAAAATGATATGTAAAATGAACTTACCGTAGGGTTTGGAGCCTGGGTGCGTCTTACCGTAGGGTTTAGAGCCCGGCGGCGGCGGTGCGGCGGCGGGGGCCTGGTCGCCGGCCCCGCGCGCCGTAAGCGACGGGAATTCGCTTAGGTCTAACAGCGGCGGCGTCGAAGTGTCACCGCCCTCGCCGAATACCGAGTGGTAATGGCCGCCGGCATTGAACCGGGACAGGTTGCCCTAATGACGGTTTAAATAGACCAGTTAAGGTATACTAGCGATCCGCCCAGGCTTAGAACATATCCTACTAAAGTGAAAGTTTGTAAGGATATGTTTGCACGTTTGTTACTCTGTCACGCAAAAACTACGGAACAGATTTTAATTAAACTTTACAGTAATATAGATTATATACCACAATAACACATGGGCTATATTCATAAAGATACCTAGGGAAATGCTGTTCCCGCGGGAAAAAAACTTTCCGAAGCGGGCGAAGCCGCGGGAAACAGCGTATATAATAGGACTCATTCGGGAAAGTGGGTCATTTTGTCCCACCCTGTAAAAACTGTGAAAACACCCTGTAAAAACTGTAAAAACATCCTGTAATAAACGTTAAGTAAAATGAATTCTGCGCTAACAACTCACAGCTAGCCAAACCTACAATTTGTATAATAAAAACACCCCAGCAGAGTCGTTAACTGAAAGGTACTCTTTTCTTGTCTCTTTCGTGTTCCAATTCAAAATGAATTAACACCTAAGAGTCAGCACGCAGACTTTTAATCGGCTGACAATTTGGTCGGTCTGCTTGACAGTGTGAGGCTATACGGTTTGAACGACACCTAATATAGCTTCATACTGATCGCCTGATCGACCAAATTTTGTCATCCGATTAAAAGTCTACTCTATCTCTAAAGAAAGAAGGCTTACCATAGTGTTAGGTTGAGACAACGCAGTCGGCATTGGAACACGGCGGTCGGCAAAAGCGCGCTGCCCGAACAGCGTTGCCCGCGAGGCCATGGAGGGCGGCGCTCCGCCGGGCATCGCCGTGGGGCCTCGGCCCGGCGACAGCGCGCCCCCGAACGTCGGCGTCACATGTCCCGCCACGAGCCCCGAGCCAACGCGACCGCCAACACCGCCGCTCGCTAGGCTTCTAGGCGCTTGCTGGAAATTCAAGTTTGCCATAACCTGCAATGGGACAGAACAACATCGAAAATGTCACATATATACAAAATATCGATTTATGAAAAAAATCTAAAATAAAAACAAAAAAGATAACATAAATAGAAATCAATACAATAATTGATAGGTTTATTTAATTATAAAATTTACGTGAACTCACGTGATATGTAGGTTTAGTATGTTTATGTCTGCGATATTCGTCCATGATTTTTATTTAAAACGCTACAATCTCACGTAGTTTCAGAATAAATGACTAATGAATGACAATCCGTATACAACAAACTACAACCAGAGCGAATGGTATGCGAAACCGCCTAAAGGTTGTTACAAGTAATGCTAGTCACGCAGTGTATGATGGATGACACGGCAAAAAGGGTTGTTGCATAGACAACGCATAGCTAGGTAGCCCGATGTTTAAAGAGACCAGTTGCATTGCAGCTGCGCAGGAATAAAGATCGATGCAACGACACGACATTGCATTGGATGTCGGCGGGGTTTCAGAGCCATGCCTCCCCCTCTGGCTATGTATCTAGTACAGTCGATTGTACATTTGTTCAGGTGATAATTTCATATAGGTACTACTACGATTTCGCCTCGTTTCGTGATAGGAATAAAATGTGTGCACCGGGATCGCAGGGGGGAGATAAATATAAAATAAAATCTAACTTTTTTAATAATTATTTTGTTCCTATTTTGTAAGAATAAAAAATATATGCACCACAATATATAATAATAAGTAAATAATGACTATTTATCACCCATCTTTAACGAAACAATTGTGTACTTCTTCCAAAGTTCCAAAGAACCCGATTAACAAGGAAAGATACCCGATTGTCCGACTCAGATTTTTTTGTAGTGTATACTGAAAAATAGTTGACACGTATATTTTTGTGCTGTCTATATTGAATCTAGTGAGAAATCGACCTTCAAAGTCTTAAAAAGTGACTAAACTATATGTTTGAAAAACATGTAAATAACAGACTTGATTTTATGGCGGTCATAAGACTAACTCATATTTACGTAAAACTCTTTACGGTCTTTAAAATTTTGAATTTCCCATCACGTTATAAACAGTTTGTTTGGAATTACTGTTCATTTTATATTTCATATCTTTTAAGTAATCATTTTATTTCAAACATTCTTATGGGCAAGAAAGACTTTGAAGGTAGATTCAACACACTAGATTTGAATTTGGGCAGCTACAAAGAAATATGTGTCAATTATTTTTCTGTGCTCTACAACATACATTGACACGTTTGGCAAACCTTTACAAACGCAAGCCAAACCCCTGCTCTTCACGTTTGAGTTTCTAAAGGTTTGCCAAATGTGTACATGCAGCATAACGTTTTTGGTTAAGGTTTGGATTTGGTAATATCGTACAGAATTAGCGCGATTGGCCCCTGAATGAATCAAATCGGAGCCGGTCCGTTAGGTAGCTTTGGATAACTTAGAACGCCAACCTCACGTCAGGATGGCGGTTAAATTCAATCGATCAAAAATACATTAAGAGTGTATTAAGATTTAGTACATAATTTCTACCTTTAAAAACGCACTCCGCGGCCGCGCCTCGTTCGTGCATGTCTTTTTTTCTTTCAAATTGCGTAAAAGCAGTCGATGCGCGCCTTCGCAATAATGCGTGATGCGCTATAATGACGGGGCTGCAGCCCTAACAGCGTCAACAGGAGGGACCCGACTTCCCGGTATAATTTTTCCAACGGCTGCATGTGTTGTCAGTTAAACAATACACTCTATATGCCGGCGGCGGCACGCGGCTGGTGGCTAAAATCGAAATGCTCAATCGCAGGCGATCGCTTGCTCAACCTGTTTGTCTACTGTGTATACGTACGGCTCGCTCGTTATGTCGTCAAGAATGAATAAAACTAATTAGTCGAACAATTTCAATGGCAATACCCAGTGTGACGATTTCGATCGACGTATTGATGACTAAAACTTTGTATAGTGTATCCTGGAATAATATATAGGCACACGCAAACGCCTCAATATGCAAACTCAGGCCTCGCGTGTCTGAAGTCTCACATATATTGCTTATGTGAGACTTCAGCAGGCCGCCACCGCCACCGCAGGCCGCGTGTGAATCGGATCCCCTTGTGGACATTTGCCAGCAGGGAATATCAATTTGAGAATTTACAAATCGCTCTGCACTCTGCACCATCGCTGTTGCAATAATAAATTACATATATTTACAAAAATCTGTTTATTAGTTGTTACTCGTACACACCACATTAATTTTCTCAAGAAAGACTGTACTTTAAGTACAGTGAAATAATAATAAGGATTTTTTTTAATAAACATCATAATTCTCTATCTTTTATGGGGCTCTGTGGGCGTTACTACAATAAGATTCCGGAAGAAATGATCAACTTATCAGAGAACAAATTTAAGTATTCCGTAAAATCAAACTTGAGCAAAAAATTTAATGATTAATTTAAATGATAAAATTCCATGGAATGTGGCTCAACCAGGGGTTGGCATGATAAAATCACTTTGATTTAAATCATGTTTTAAATCACGATCATTACGATATTCACGATGATTTAATCATGATGAACACCCGGCAGCCGCCTAGCTGCATCGGACGGTTCTACATACAAATTCATATAGAGCGGTACGACGCGGCCCCGGCCGTCGCTGCTCGGCCGCGGCTGCCGGGCAGCGACTAGCGACTGCTCAGATCGGACTGCTACCTTAAGACAGTAACCATTTGTTAGTCCTGTCGTGAGACATTAAATTCTATAAAGTTTTGATACTAAAAGTTATCGTTTTAGTCGAGTGCATTGTGTGTGTGAGCTATTTTTTAAAAGTTTGAAGTTTCATGATGGTGCTTTAGGTATAGGTTGACCGAGCGAGCGAAGCCTCACAGTTTCGAGATTGGCCAAAAATGCTTTTGTCAGTCTGTCTTTCTATACCTACTAATAAGTATTCTGTGCATTCTGTCCGTCTTTCTGTCTGTCTGTAATTCTCTAACTTTTTAACCGATGTTGACGAAAATTTGGAATGGGTATAAATTAATCACGCCAACAAAATGAGTAGAATAAAATCTTGAAAAACATTTTTTAGAGTACGTACCATCTCGCAAAGTGGGAGTGATTTTTTTTTCTTGTGAATCCCATAGTGCGGCGTATCGTTGGATAGGTCTTTCAAATATATCGCGGCTGTGTGTAAAACATTTTTCGATTTAGGGATCCGTTTGCGGATTTATGTTTGTGAGTTTATAGTGCTAGTTTTTGTCACTTTATAGTACTTACCTAATCTCCAACTCCAAAGTTAATGACGTCTGTTCGTTTCTTTTAGATTTGGTTTATAGGGGCTGGCGAGGTCTACTGTTCTCACAGAACCACTAGTTTAGGTATTTCGTGTTACGTAATATTTATAGGAGAGCGTCAGTGGCGTCGGGGATAAGTAAGACGCGGCCTATCATATCGAAAGGTCCAAAGTTTGATCCCCGGCTGGGCCATGTACGGTCGACCGCACGTCAGTGGAAACAAAACCAGTATAAACTGGTCTCGCATAGTACCTATTGAAACTTCTGAATAGGCTAGGCCAGCTCAAAGTCAAAAGTGTTTCCACTGATGTGCGGTCAACTGTACCAATGGGTTTTCTCTCGAAAACTGACTGCTCTCAAACGGTGAAGGCAAACCTCGTGAGGAAACGTGCATAGCATACGCCAAGAAGAAATTCTTAGGGCGGTTTTCCTGTCACGCATGTTTGCGCCCGTTCTGTACGCAGCAGTCTTGCTTGTGCGTGTCGCCAGGCAGGAAGCTCGTGTTGACAAATGTTAAGAAAGTAATGATCGCTTCCCGTGACATCTGTGGGAATCTTGCAAACGGGCATTTAACTCGGAAACTATTGATCCTAGACTACTTTAGTTTGTGAAGACAAATGATAGATCTCGTAGAGATCTTCATTTCGGACGACAGCTGTCAAACTTAAAACCACTGTAACACGAAAACTATGATCTTAGACTACTAGTCCGTATAGAGAGATGATATAAATCGTCGAGATCTTTATTTCGGTTGACAGCTGTCAAACTTAAAACCGCTGTAACTCAGAAACTAGTGATCCTAGACTACTAGTTTGTAAAGTGGTAGATGTCGTCGAGATCTTCATTTCGAATGACGGCTGTCAAACTTGAAACTGCTGTAACTCGAAAACTATTGATCCTAGACGACTTGTTTCTAGAGAGAAATGATAGATCTCGTCGAAATCTTCATTCAGTTGACAGTTCAACAATAGCTCAGGGCCCTCTACAAGTATCGCAGGGGTTTATGAGCGGTGACAATCACATAAAAAATGAATCGCAAGAAATATTCGGCAGTTTAAAAGAGATAAAAAGCAGAACTGCCCGGACAGGTGTTTCGATTTTTCTGATGAGAAGTATATTTATTACAGTCAAATCAAAAAAAATTACTAAGAAACGAGCTGAAGTAGGCCTTTAGTTCTCATTGTAAGTCTTGGTATTAAGATTTTTGTGCGCGACTGTACACTTCTGAATAGGCTAGGCCAGCTCAAAGTCAAAGTGTTTCCACTGATGTGCGGTCAACTGTACCAATGGGTTTTCTCTCGAAAACTGACTGCTCTCAAACGGTGAAGGCAAACCTCGTGAGGAAACGTGCATAGCATACGCCAAGAAGAAATTCTTAGGGCGGTTTTCCTGTCACGCATGTTTGCGCCCGTTCTGTACGCAGCAGTCTTGCTTGTGCGTGTCGCCAGGCAGGAAGCTCGTGTTGACAAATGTTAAGAAAGTAATGATCGCTTCCCGTGACATCTGTGGGAATCTTGCAAACGGGCATTTAACTCGGAAACTATTGATCCTAGACTACTTTAGTTTGTGAAGACAAATGATAGATCTCGTAGAGATCTTCATTTCGGACGACAGCTGTCAAACTTAAAACCACTGTAACACGAAAACTATGATCTTAGACTACTAGTCCGTATAGAGAGATGATATAAATCGTCGAGATCTTTATTTCGGTTGACAGCTGTCAAACTTAAAACCGCTGTAACTCAGAAACTAGTGATCCTAGACTACTAGTTTGTAAAGTGGTAGATGTCGTCGAGATCTTCATTTCGAATGACGGCTGTCAAACTTGAAACTGCTGTAACTCGAAAACTATTGATCCTAGACGACTTGTTTCTAGAGAGAAATGATAGATCTCGTCGAAATCTTCATTCAGTTGACAGTTCAACAATAGCTCAGGGCCCTCTACAAGTATCGCAGGGGTTTATGAGCGGTGACAATCACATAAAAAATGAATCGCAAGAAATATTCGGCAGTTTAAAAGAGATAAAAAGCAGAACTGCCCGGACAGGTGTTTCGATTTTTCTGATGAGAAGTATATTTATTACAGTCAAATCAAAAAAAATTACTAAGAAACGAGCTGAAGTAGGCCTTTAGTTCTCATTGTAAGTCTTGGTATTAAGATTTTTGTGCGCGACTGTACACCTGCGCAAACACCCCCACCACTTTTGCCAAGCGCTCATTAATCGTTGCGACATACACTTGTACTAGGGTATTACATAGGGGTTGCTATGCTAGCTCAAGACTTCACATGATGATCACCCTCAAGACATTTTCCTTCACTGTTTGAGAGCAACCAGTAAACATACCTAAGTTTTGGCAAAAAACCCAATTGGTATCATGGCACAATAGGGGATAAACTAAGTCCAATAGAATAACTCTAAATACCTATGCAGAGTGACCAATTTACAAAATGACCAATACAACGACCAATTCTTGAAAAAATTACCAATACTTATTCTGACCATCAAAATAACCAATGATTATCATATTATTAATTTAATACTAATTTAATTAATTATCACTCGTATTTTTCTGTAAAATCTTTCCCTTAATAAAAAACCTGTATGATTTTTAGATTTTCATATTGTATTATTTATTTTATAATATTAAAAAATTAAGAACCTATCTTGAATCCTAATTGTAATTGTGTATTTTATGAGTTGGTTGGTATTCAGTTTGAATTTCAGTTATAGTTTTGCGTTTGGGCATTTTGCGTAGAGAGCAATATACAATGACAATGGATAACTACAAATAAATAAGTATAGAGGGTGTGTACTAACATGTCATTGAACCAGAGTATAACTTTTGCAAGTGTCTTCGTAGAATACAACTGAAGCCGAAATATCCAGATTCTTGAGAAAACATTGATACTTGTAAACAAAACCTAAATAACAAATAATTCTCATTCAGTCTTGTACTTCAAATCACAGACCTAGCACAATATTATTGTAATTATTTTGCCAAATAAAATTACTTTTCATTTTCACAAAAACAGACATTTTCACAATAGACAGGTAGCATACAGCTATTCCATGGGCTCATTGAAAGCAAAAATTAATTGAAAAAGGAACCAAACAAGTCATTGTAACCAAATTGTATTTGCAACGGTAAAAATATAATTCATGGCAAAATAGGTACATAATTCGCAGAGCGTGTAGAATAGAGCAAATGCGATGCGAGTGTTTTTCATCAGACTCAGTGTACGAGTTTTCACTACAAAAACTACGTATACTGTGACTCATTAACTGTAAATATGTTTAAGCAGGTACATACATAAAGAAGAAAATTTAAAAAATATCACATAAATAAAAATTTACTAGCAAATATTTCTTGCTATTGTAGAATTTGTAGTCGTCCCTCCCTTGTCAAACAATGGCGACCCTGAATGATGTTATCCATGTATATTTTCACTTAACCGTAATAAATAAACATTTACCTAATGTATCGACGTCAGTCCTTGTTCCACTATTTCAAGAAACGTATGGATGGTTCATAATCAAGTAATAAGACCATATATTCAATAAATTCACTCCAATGAAATAAACAAAAGTTTGTTGACTGTTCAATTTTCAAGGTAATTATTTCATTCGAAATTTTAAGCACAAATAAAAAAAGTATTAGGTACAGTCTCTGAGTGAAACACTGTTATAAAACGCTAAAAACTTTATACATCTTTACTTTTTTAATAAATATTATAACAATTTCACTCGGTTTTATCACAAACGCCACATTACCCTAAACAACTGGCGGCCATATTGTTGGTTGGTTGAATGAATGAATGAAAGAAAGCGGAAACTTGTAGAATGTAGAGTCACATATGGATCTAATTAAATAAATATATGAAGTATATATTACAAAACTCAACTCATAAACGCATATAAATTTTAGATATATATATTTAATTATTATAAAGCTATTTGAAAATATTATTAACTGGGTTCCTTCATAATACAAGGATTATGTAGAGCATTAAAAGTATCTACATTGACTTTGCACTTATCACGTTCTCAAGTTGCCATACAAATAAATATTTCCTTCTGACCAGGGTAAAACTACAAATTGAATTTTCCTAAATTAAATTTGGAAATAAGCCAGAGTTATAAATAATAAAATATGACAACGATGTCTAGACTGTTAGATAATTCTAGGTACTGAAACTGCGCTTGGGTTTTGGGTTTCCGTGGGAGTACCTATATCAATTAGTGGTCAAAATTAAAAAAAAAAAAAAAATATAAACTCCAAAAATAAATTTAAGCTTTTGCAAAAAAATCTTTTAGACTACCTAAGTCCTTGTCAAGTTTTACTTTACCTTCATAAAAACCATGCTGGATCAATCATTTGGCTCAATAGTATCAAAGCACATAGAGTCGCAAATTTATTAACATGGTGTCAGTCATGTTAATAAATTTGCGACTCTATATTATAATTAACTCTAGATGGGCAAGCGTGCTCAGCAAGCAGCTAAAAAATATAAAGAATTGCATCAATCAACGTCCAGCCAGTACCTACCTAATTCGCTTACTTTTCAAGCACTATATTCTAAACTATTAAAATAGCTGGTCAAACATGACAATCAAATTTGTAGATAACTTTGTAAGTGTCAATGGGTCCCTAAGCGGTAATTATTGCTTGATAAGCACGCGAGTTTTTCATGCTTGTCAAGTAATTTGGACCGTTTAGAACATAGCTTGAGGTGGTTGACAAGCAAATAACGCGCTTGCTATTGCTTGATGAAAAATTATATTTTTGTAGTACATAGTTCCATGATTTTTGGAAAGCTTGATAAGCATGCTTGGCTGTTTAGATGCACGCTTGTCAAACATGACAAGCAAGTAGGTACAAATTACGTGTAAATAAATCTTCTTTTCTATTATATCATAGTACCTACTAAAACTTCAAGGAAATATTGATTTAATATAATCTTCCCCTGAATTTTTTGAAACTAAAATTCAAAAAGTTACTTCATAAATTATTGGTAACTATTGCCTACATTTATAGGGAAAATCATTATTACTGGCAACACCGGGATCATATGATTGTTCAATGAAAGAGCGCTTCTGATAGGCGTTGACTCGCGTCTCGGAATCAGTTTCCAATTTTCTGGCTCATTGTCGGTTGTTTTCTGTTTAAGTAGTGCTAAGTAACAACCATCAGCCATGGCGCTCAGCGACGCAGATGTTCAGAAGCAGGTACGTAATAATATGCAGGAATAATACCTATGCCCCTGCCTACACACTGCGACATGGTTTGTCGGGATGATTGATCGGACTGCACCAGTCGCCTATTTCCCTAGGAATCCCATGCGTGCCAACTAGATATGGTGAATGTAGGTCATTTTGATAGGAAAGTAAGAGAATTGGGTTTGAAATGTTACGTTTTTCCACTAGATCAAGCACATGATGGCCTTCATCGAACAAGAGGCCAACGAAAAGGCTGAAGAGATCGACGCGAAGGCGGAGGAGGAATTCAACATCGAAAAGGGCCGCCTGGTGCAGCAGCAGCGGCTCAAGATCATGGAGTACTACGAGAAGAAAGAGAAACAAGTCGAACTCCAGAAAAAGATGTAAGTCATAACTTGTTCATACAATTGGGTCATGTGACTTCACACCTTCACACATTAACTTCGTGGTAGGTATGGAATTTGGATATTTAGTGACTACAATTATTTTACTTTGCAAAAATAAATCTTCTATGATTTCTGAAGCAATTAAATAACGTTTTTAATCAACACATTTGCTAGACTACTAATGTAGGTACATAAGTACTTGCTTGGTAAATGTAATTTTATTTATCTTACATGACCATAGTCATGTGATTAATAAGCACAGCTTTCAAGGTTACTTATCTGGAGGTAACCATACTGTAGTTTTTTTACATACATAGGTTATAGCAAATAGATAGGTAGTATTTTAACACAATACACTTATAATATGAAATGTTCGGTCATACATGATGTGTGTGAAAGGGTGGGTATGCTATTGCAAAATATAAAAACCATCCACCAAAATCAATAAGCATTCCTTATTTAATTATTTAAATTGCAGGGATCCCTGGAACCTCTGTCTGATTGTAAGATCAAGCATATTTATTTTTATGGTTATTCAATTTATTTCATGAATTATAATGAAAATATGTGAGAATATTAATATGATTAAAAATGAATTAAGTTTATTAATAGAGACTTGCATTCTGACTCCTAAAGAAGGTGGCTAGAATAGGCATTGGGGAAGACATAGGTCCATCAGTGGATGTTGAAGGACTGATATGATGATGACAGGGCTGCCTGATGCACTGTCCAAAGTAAACTGGGTACACAGCGCTATACATGTATTGTATTTTTCTACCGAGACAAATAAATTAACCTTTGCTTGACTAGTTGGAGTTTTTTTACATACTTTACACCAGGTCTTCATTGTTTACACAATGTGAAGCCACCTAATTCAGATTCTGAAACCCACTGTAGCCTTCTCGTGAAACCTTGACGAGAACCACACACAAGTAGTTTAGGAAAGGCTCTGAAAGTCTTCATTTTACTATGGAGAGAAAGTTATTTGTGTCTATCATCCACAGACCACCAATAGTAGTTGCCCTGTTGGTACCCTGCAATAAATTTTCTTTTAAAAATCAACATTTTACACAACACTTAATCAAACAATTTAACAGGTGAATGTGAATGATAACAGATGTTGCTTCAAAAGATAAGATCTGAAATCAGGATATGTGGTTATAATGTCACATTTTACAATTTGACTTGTTACTGGAAAGCGATTAATTTACTAACATCATGACAAATAACATCTTGGAGCCGGGCTCATTTAGTCTTTAGTATTTTTCCACAAACAGTTGTTGTTGAGGTTAATTAAATAATATATATTAGGCTTAATGAAATAACATCACAGGATTTTCTATAAGCTTACTTTTTTGTAACATACATCATTCCTTCAACCAGAGTTTCGTAATTGGTTTTAATTTCAATATATTGTTCAAAAGTATATAAATTCTACATTTAGCTCTCTTTTCATCGATCACAAATTGACAGCCATGGTAGCCTAGTTGGTTGTGCAGTCGCCTCACGTTAATGAGGTCGTGGGTTCGATCCTGGCCCGTACCAATGAGTTTTTCGAAACTTAATTACGGTTTATTATAATACCACAGGTTTTTCGGTGAAGGAAAACCTCGTGAGGAAACCTGCTTACGCCAAAGATGTGTATTTACTATTGTAAGGCGTATGTGAAGTCCAGCAAAAACAGATTGGGGCACCGTTTGGCGGACAGGGGTTTGGCACAACAGATCCCGTAGAGTCGATCTGTCGCCATTTATTCTTGGCCCCCTAAGAAGATAAGATGATTCACAAAACTGTATCTTTATTTTTTGCTTTGTTTAAAAATAATACATGTCTTTGTGTGAGAAGTAAAATGAAATGGAATTTGAGATGTTAGGGATCTAATTTATGAAGTGTGTGCCATCAGAATTGGTATTTTTTATCACTTGAAGTGCTTGGCGAAATTTTCTCAAGATAATAATGCTTTGGTTTAAAAAGCAAGCTGCCACTGATAAGAAATTTGTTCAGTAAATTACTTGCTTAGGTACTTGTTTAATCTACTAGGAAGGATACATCGCTGTTTCACTTGTAAATAGATTTCGTACATCAATCAAAGTAACATATTTATAGAGTACAAGCCGTTGCCCGCGGCTTCGCCCGCATGGGCTTAATTAAGCACCTATAAACCTTCCGGATGGAAGAAATTACCTGATTACCGGATTTTGAAGCGGTTATTAAAAAGCGCTTCAAAATCCGGTGCGTAGTTTAAAAGATCTAAGCGTACAGACAGACGCGGGGAAAGCGACTTTGTTTTATACTATGTGAGGAAGTTTTAAAAAGAGTTTCCAAGTGCAGGTAATATTTACAGAACTGATGTTTTGAACAGTGTTTTTACTGTTTGTAAAATTCTAGTTCAGGGTCAGCCTGACAGCAATGTACGCATTGCTGTTTTCCGCTTTATGCACCTGTAGCCACCTGACCATACTAGGGTGACCACCTGATACTTGTTGACTTAGACGCGCGTACGCTTAAAGACAGCAGGTTTATTGGCGACGATTAGTATGTAGATTTTTGGTATCAACATTTAGTCTTAATATTGTTAATGTGCCCTGTAGCCAATCATCGAACATGCTGAACCAAGCCCGCCTGAAGGTGCTGAAAGTGCGCGAGGACCACGTGCGCAACGTGCTCGACGACGCGAGGAAGCGCCTGGCTGACGTACCCAAGGACACCAAACTCTATTCAGAACTGCTCGTCACCCTCATAGTGCAGGCTCTATTCCAGGTGAACTACATAATGGATCATATCAAAAAACATATCCCCGCTTTCGACTTCTTCTCTGGACCTTTTCATTTCTAATCATATCCTTAAAAGAAACTCCAGGAGAGTACCGGGTATGGCAGCGCTCATTGTTTCAAGTCAAATGGATAACCCACTAAGACCTATTATTTATTAGTAACTGGCCTATGGAGATAGTGTATATTATTATAGAGGATCCCATTTCAAAACACTATAGTGAGTCCCAGTGGCGAATACAATATGTCCAGTAGTTTCTGCAGGATACTCGCAACTAAAAAGAAATCTATGTAACTCCTACTTCCAAGCATAAAAAAATTACAAATTAGTGTAATGTTAAGTAAACTAAAATATATGTATTTTGTTATGTTTCACCAGCTGATGGAAGCCACAGTTACAGTCCGCGTTAGACAAACGGACAAATCTCTCGTACAGTCTATCCTGGGCCGCGCCCAAAATGACTACAAGGCGAAAATCAAGAAGGATGTTCAGCTCACCTTGGACCCAGAGAACTATCTGGCTCCGGACACCTGCGGAGGGGTCGAGCTCATAGCGGCCAAGGGACGCATCAAGGTAAATAATCATACGTCTAATCACAGACGTAAATAATCACAGACGTTTATACACAAAACAAACTCACAAACAACTAAAAACGCATAAATTACTTAGATAGACTATAACTGTAAGTAAAACTATAAAAAAAGCCATAGTGCATATTCTCAAAGAATACTAATTTAAGAATCACGTTTTATAGTAATAAACAGGTGGCGGTGAAGTCTCGATACTTTGTTTACATAATTTTCAATTAGAGTAACATTCACGTTGCTAATGAAACCATTGTCAGACCGTGAGAAATGTACTTTGAATGCGTATCTTTGTATTGTATATTAGTTCCTGGCCTCGTCGCATCTTTGCCCACGGTAGAACGTGTAGAACTGCTTACTTTTCTAGAAAAGCCCTTTATTCCTTGTAGAAAACCAATAATTAGGAAATTCTCACGAAAATCCCACAAGACACCGGATTAGTTGAAACCGTAAGGGTTAGTTGAGGAGACATACGGGAAGATGCGCGAGCAGTTGACGTTTATGTAAAATAAACTGTTTTCGCCCCGCGACGTGCGTTCTGCGTGTTGAGCCAGTGAGAGTGACGGGTCTGCCTAAGTACGGTCGGAGACTGGAGCTGTGAGCGTTTTGTTTGGCGCGTTTCAGATTTGCAACACGCTGGAGTCGCGACTGGAGCTGATCGCGCAGCAACTGCTGCCCGAGATCCGCACGGCGCTCTTCGGCCGCAACCCCAACCGCAAGTTCACCGACTAAACCCCTCGGTGTCACCCCTACATCACTTGTTACTACTAACAATACATAATTTGTAGGACTAAAACTATATTTATATTAAGTGTTTTCCTTTGCCTAATTAATTATCATGCGTACAATTTTATCGTTGTCTAGTATGTTACGAAGTTCTATAAGTCGTCAGAAAATGTATTGCGAAAATATGAACATTTGAGTTGCTCATGACCGGGCGCCGACAGACGTACATACACTAGTATATACTTCTAACTGTAGCGTTAGTTTCGCCTTAACGTCTTTTCGATGTCTATTGTTAAAAATATTTTATTATAATCAACTCATTCAAATAACACAATATTATATGTATTTGAGAGTAGTTTATAGGATTTGGAAACAATTTAATGATTCATGTTACCATTTAAATAGCTAATTCAAAGTATCTATAACTTTATTATAGCTGCTGTTAATATGGCGGCTGCATGTCAATTGGCTCATAGTGTTAGGAACACCAAGGAGACGCTATCAAATAACTTCGAGTTGGATTTTGAAGTTGGTTCTTTGAAACTAAGAGCTGTTGACCTTATAAACGCCTATATTGTAACATTATAATATTATTCTGAAATCTATATGTGGTTAGTTAGTCGATGTATTCGATTAATTCGTTTCATGCGGGTAGGTTTTAGGGCTTATTTGCGACGGCAGCATCCCATGCTATTTCCACTTAAATCGAACAAAGATTTGGCTAGACGTAGTGTGGCGTGGCACGTGAGTCTTACGGCCAACCCGCGCACATCCCGCGTAACATCCTGGCAGTCTCACCTTACTATTAACGTTGGCTCGCTTTGCACAGATATATTTATGTCTACAGAGCACCCATAGCTCTTAATGATCAATTATATATGTTATTCCCAATGTAGCACTGTCAAAGTTCTTGTGTAAATATATAGATGTGTTAAAATGGATCTTTTATTTCAACCGATTTTGCGTCCCATCCATTTTTGTAAAGTCGGCGAAGGAAGCAAATGTCAATACAGCACCGTTTATAAGATTATCAGCCACTTTGCGACTACCATTGCTACCAAATATATACCATCGCTACCAGTTACTTTTTAGGGTTCCGTACCTCAAAAGGAAACAGTAAATGTGTAGTTATATCACACAAAATAAGATTTTTTTCTATTACAAACTTACTTTTACAAGAAACTTAATTTTGTGTATAACCAAATCATCCGTGTAAGTTAGTAGTTAGTACCTAAATGATAAGTACTAAGACTTTCGAATTTAAAAAAAAATGAGTTTGTATGAAATCCTCAGGGTGCGAGTCCTTCTCTCACTTGTCAGGTTTGTACATATTTGGTGGGTTCTATTCATTGTATCTAATAAGGCTAGGTACTTTCCCTCCAATCACTTACTCTTTCATTCTGTATAACCAAATTTAATTGTTACAACCTGCATATCAAATGTAAGTACATACCTATCTAAGGTGCCTTGTTTACATACAGCTTGTGTCTAATTTCAAATGAAACCATATTTCATGTTAACTTTGTTTATTATTTTCTGCCTTATACGTTAACACAATTTATTGTAAATAGAAGTAAATTACAAAATTATGTCAATTTACAGATAATTCTCACTATTTATAGGAAGAGCTGAAAACTTATTGCGTTATCATTTCATTGCTTTGTCATTTCACTTTTGTGTTATAATTAACATTGATTAAAATTATTTTTACTAGGTAAGTGATTAAATGTTACGTACGATGACATAAAACACTAAATTCTAAGATTTACCAGTAAAAGGGGCGACTAATATCTGAACTGAAATCGATAGTTTGACATTACAAATTAAAATAACAATATTTGACAAATAAAATTGAGTACTGTGAGGAGTAAGGGCTGGAGCCCTACGACAAAATGAATTGAAGGACTTATCTTGTTAGGGGCCAGTAATAACTAGCAGCACTTCGACCCCTTTATTGGGATCTTTTATGCCAAACCCATGTCCACCAACGGTGTCCCAATCCGTTTTTGGTGGACTTCACAAGAGCCTTAGAATGGGCAATATTAATATGGAAACGCTCAAGAAAAAATATTTTTCCAAATCCCTGCAAAACTTAGAATTAACGGTTAAATATGACTAAAATGGTTCCATCGTTAACAACAATTTACTAATATAATGAACTAAAATAAAATACAGTATTATTAATTCTATTTTATCTAGTCACAGCTATTTGGTGTTCTATGTATTCTTTGCGTTGGGGTCCCGATATAGACCTTATGCCACCTGGCCGTCTGATCGTGCCTGGCGTCCGGTTTGTTTGTGTTAGGTCTACCACGTTTTCTTTTTTCCATCATTGTATACTATATATATCAATACTGGTACCTAACTTAACATGCTATTTTTTTGGCCTTTTTAACTTTGTAAAATCTAAAACTACGGTGAAGCTAGCTAAGTAGTATCTGAGGATTGGGAATTATATTAATATAGCACTATAATTATTAAAATACCCAGGTACATGAGTACACATTCATTATTGTAAGTTTATATTGCGTTGTTTGCGAATCGAATTAAATTATTAGTTAGCAATTCTCACTTTTATTTTAGGCCAATAATTTGTACAAAAATTTTCGTTTAAGGTGAGATAGATATATACCTAACTCATAGGATTTAAACGTTTAAACGTTAATAAGTTTTTTTTGGCTTGAATCAATATAATATAATTTATTTTAGGCAAATTTGGCTTTTATTTTAGGCAAATATTTGTACATAAAATTTCGTCTACGTTGTTTTATTTTTAGAGGATATCCTCCTGGGACCCCAGGGTCTCGCTTGAGGGCATAAAAATTAAAAATAAAACATAAAGTAAAACATAAAAATAAAATAAATGTATTTTTTGGCGTTCACTTTTCTTGAGGACAAAAAGTTAAAAATAAAACAATACGTAAAACAGAAATAAAAAGAAGTATATAAATAACAATTCGTTCACTTCTCCCAGGACACAGGAGGAAGGTGAGATCTATACTTACTTACCTAACTCATAGGATTTTAACGAATGAAATAACTGTTTATGTTTTTTTTGCCTTTAAAATCAGTATATTTTAATTATTTTATCACTTTTTTCTTTCTCACTTTTATTTTATCAAATATTTGTACTTAAAATTTCAAACGAATGAATTATCTGTAAGTATAAGTTTTTTTAGCTTTATGTAATCGATTTATTTATGCTAATCTCACTATATAGCTACTATTATAGGCAAATAATTTGTACTTAAAATTTCGTCTAAGTTGATAGATAACTCGTAGGATTTAAAAGTATGAACCATCTACCTACCTATCTATAAGTTTATTTAATTCCAAATGCATCTATTTATATTTTTTTATCCATGGCGATTCAACGTGGCAATGCAGCCGGCGTCATGGGTACCTTTGAGCCAGGTACGATTCGCGGGGCATTTTTGACTAAGTTTTATCTTTGTTAGGAATATTTTATTAATATTATCATGTTAGTTGTACTTACTTTGAGGTTGTGTAATAGTTTTACATATCTGCCTATGTTATAAAACGTATGGATATAGCTGTTTAAATATCCCCGTCCGTTCAAAGACTAATACTTGATTGTTTTACTTAATACGACAGGAATCAGAATAGGTAGGTAGATAATGCTACCTTATAGAACTGAGAACAAACAATACTCAGGAACGTGACGTAACTAAGGAAATTGTTATCAGTTCTAAACGGTCCTCCTATTCTGATTGCCGGATAATAAGAGTATCATTGTATAATACCTACCTATTTAGTCACCTGCCGAAATAACGACAGGGGATAAATGGAGACTACTCCATAAATAAATATTGCACTTCGCATAGTGTACGTAAATGGCTAGGATTAGGAATATCTATATTGCTGTAATTAAATATCACGAGGTGATTTGCGGTTGACAACGGAGCCTATACGGTTGGTGGCGACAGCAGGTTGTAACCACCTGGTATTAATGCTGCAGCACTCGCACAAGGCCTTCTTCGGCCTTGCCGGTGTAAAATCACTCTTACGAGTTAATATTTTAGTACTAAAACCTATACTATATTTTTAACTGCCACTGCCGACACGCACACGTTCCACTAAGGAAGTTCACAAAGCTGCGAGTGCAATGAAGCAGTGAATGAGAAATGCGCGTGTAGAAAATGCATGTTACGCGCTGCGATCCGTACAGCTGTGTAAACTCCCTATCGACTGGTTGCCGGGTCGTTGTGCAGGCGCCTTATTAGCGTCACAACTCGCACGACCTCCGATCGAGCGAGAGCACAGCAATAGCGCTCGTCGTACTCGTAAGCGACAACACTTGAAGGCTCTTACACCTCGGGTAGCGAGACGTAAGCAACCTGGTGGTTACACGACGAGATGGGACACGTCGGGCGTGTAGGCGGGCAGGTACCGGGGCACGCGGGGCTCGTCGCGCCGCCGCGCGCCGCGCTCCACCGCCAGGCTGATGCTGCCGGCCTCCTTCACCCCGTTCGACTTGGCGCGCCGCTGCGATGGCAGAATCGTCGCCCGCAGCGTCTTGCGTTTCTGCAATACATCACGATGCCGTGAGCTCCTTGTACCTACCTTACTGTAATGCTGATGCTCCATCTAACTAATGTTAAATAGAACTTACTTATGTTTTCTTAAATGTTAGGTTTCCTTGGCTGCCACACGCCTATAGGTAGAAACATTCAATCCCAGTTGTATGTAGGTATGTGTAGGACTTTTTTTTTCAAATTTCAAGCTCGACATATATTTTGTTAACGTTATTTAAACTCTACTCTTGGCTATAACGAAGATGAAATACTCTCGCTCTATGTGAATCCTTCAGCCACGTCTAAATAACTTGATTTTTGTGAAATATTCCGGGACATTTCTGAGACACGACATGAAGAGGCCATCATATATTTTTGAACACTATTAGAATTAATATTTAATCTAATTACGAGGAAACGGCGTATGTAAGCACCCCTAGATAGTTTCTTGTTAAGTAAAGATAATAAATTGTAGTGTTGGTATTTTAATATTATTATATCTGGCTATTGGCTATTGACGTTTTAATTTAGTTTATTTAACCTTATCACTGTTATGTTTATTGTTGAAATCATCACATATGTAAAAGTTATATTTATTTTATTAGGTAGTTATAGATATGTAGGTACCTATTTTATAACAGATATTAAAATGGCGGTCGAATTCAACAATTTTCTGCTAAATTCTACTAAGAGCCTTCCAATTTTGTTATATCCTGCCTATATCGCGTATTAAAATACCTGTACAAGCCGATGCATTCTCGGAGTCCCACAGTAGTCCCACTAGTGGCCGTTCACGGACATCCATGCTCCACAGCCTATAAGTCTTCCAAAATATTGAAAGGTTTATCAGTTACCTATAGGCATTCGGGTTGGTGATATCATTACCTACGTGAAAGTTAATGCACAGACGACGCTAGCTGTCCATCACCTGTATTTAACCTTGAGTCGCCTTGTAAGACATCCAAAGAAATACTGGGCGTGGTGCTATACCTACTGATCCGGCTACCACACCACTGTACCTACAGCAAGTCTATTGCGCAAGAAGCCTTGAAATTATTAACCGACCGATGCCGCGACTTCATCCGCGTATACTATTCATAGGTTATTCAAACATTTTTAACCTGTTCTAATCATGCCAGTTTCTTAGTTTTAAAGTTTGTCAATAGATGGCGTTGGGTGTATTTTACACCCCGCTATTTTTGGGTTCTTCGCAACATATATATGTTAAGCGTGCAAATTATCCACCAGTTTTTACCTATTTATTATTAGTATAGATATAGATAGATGAGCTGTGACCACACGAGAAAGTGGAAATTCACAAACAAATATTTTTGTTTTATCGTTTTAACTTAAATTTGATCGAAATTCGTGTAGTCGCACTCCAAGTAGAACCCCGCAGTTTCATTAAACACATATTCTTGAACCTTCGTCAGACTTACTACCGCTGGACATATTATTATGCCTTCTGTAACGTTATCTTTATTGTTTACCACCGCATTTCTACATTTCGCAACGGGGCTTTGCTGCCCATGTGTTTTAATAGGCTTGTATTTAAATGTACCCACTTTAAAATTAATAGTTTTCACATGGAAAATTTAATACCTACATCCCACTTTTTACCCACAACGGAACGGAGAAGGTATACGGTAAAAACTCGTACTGTACCATATACAGTACGAGTTTTTACCGTATACCTTCTCCGTTTTTTTTTATTTACTATGGTAAATGACCACCAAAAACCTCAAAGTTATTTTCTGGGTTCTGTCGCTCGCTACATGGTCACCAGAAATATTATTTTTCAGGAAGACAAATTAGACAAATGTTATAGTTAGAAGTATTAAAATTATAGTGCAAACCATTAATTTTAAAGTTAAACTTTTGTTCATTTAAATATTAGGTAGGTATATAGATACTAGTTCCTAATAAATACTTATTTTAGTTGTCTACCTATTTTTTTTACCGACTTCCAAAAAAGGAAGAGGTTATATGTTCAGTTGTAAAAGTCCATTATTTAATGAGGATGAAAATGTTAATTGCAATAAGTACCTAAATGATTAAGTGCTACTAAGGTGATATTTCATTAGCTTAGCGGTGATAAACAAATATGGAAATGACAGAAAAGTAGGTATATACCTACCTACCAAATAGGTAAGACAGTTGAATGCAATTTTAATTACTTGCAACAAAACGTGGGTAGTAGTTTGAATACATCAGGGTAAAAGTATTTTTATAATACTAGCTCCAGCCGCAGCTTTGCACACGTTGTTACATCCAAATCTCATATCCTAGGTAAGGTTGAAGAATGTTTCCTATTCGAGATGATCTATATGTATTTTTGAGTATGTATCCTAGATAGGAAGGCATCCAGTGTTTCCATAAAATTCGCACCCATGCCCATGGTTGTGGGTGGTTGTGGTGGGGTTCGTCTGATCATTCACTAACTCTCAGCAAGTCACTAAAATCGCTCTACGCAAACTCCTGATAATTACTTACAAGTTTTCGCCCCTCGGCATGCTTGTTAGCCGATTTTCCACGGGAGCTGAATATTTCCAGGGCAAAATAGCCAAGTCCACAAAAATATTAAAAGTTTTCCAGTTTTTTAGATCGGGTTTATTTGTTCACAAGAAGAGTAGAGCAAACTCATCTATGACTCATCTATCACATCATGTGTGCAGCTGCTCTATGTAAGTAACTATTTATTGTGCATGTTAAGCGTTTACTATTTGACGTTCAAAGACGATTTTCTTTCTCGAGCCCGTTTCAGATGGCAGCTATATCTATGATATTACTTTCTGAGTATATACGAGTACGTACCTACAATATATCCCAAAGGCCAAGCCTAATGAGCATAATTGTAACTGTTACCTACTACTGGGAGAATTACGTGGCAAGGTATTACAGCTGCCATCTGAAAGGCACCGATAATAATATTTACTTACTTTATCTTTTCTTTTGCTTTAGCGCTCTTAATACTCCATGAAATTTGTTTGAAAGTCAATCTAGTATAACATTTTCTATGTGTACTTAGAAAATGAAAATGATTTATTGTAAAGTTCGAAAAGTTAAGCTCAAGCAGAGTTGATTAAAGCAAAACCCGGCAGGACGAAGGGAATCCTGCACGATTTTCAGAGATTAACGTATTTAGCAAAGTACCTACTATACTACCTCACCATTTATACGGACTTGAATATTTCTATAAGTGTTTGGCGGCTTATTTAAAATCTGAATATAATGATTTCATGTTAGTGCAATGAACTAAATAAAACTATTAGAATATACCTACTGATCATACGAATACGTTCACGAAATAAAGTTGCGGGCCAAAGCTCTGAAATAAATGAGCAAATAAAGTCTGACTGACAGTCTCTGAAATGAATGAGACAGGAATACTTTTGGTGTGATTTGAACAGCGAACTTTAATATTTAAAGTTCGCTGGATTTGAATGCAGGTAATTAAAACTCGGTCGCGTTATTTCGCGTAATTTTCTGGGAACCACTACCTAGGTACGTAATAAGGTTCGAATTATGTCAACTCGTGGCTATACAGAATTGTAGATATAAGGTGTGCGCAAGCCACATTTCTGGCACCTGGCAACAGCAATATCCATTGGGTGGGACGAATAGGTATATTTTTTAAATTCATGTCAAATGAGTTTTAGTATACCTAGGTACTCTAAGGTTATATGTAGGACTCGGAGACCTATTTGGCCTAGCCACGCGCCTGCCGCTACACACACAAAAGGGACGCCGGGCGTGAGGCGAGCGTGGCGCGTCGTCTCGCGCCATACGATCGACAACTTGTAAGATGCGCTGCGGCCGCGCCACTCCGAACGTCACACCAAGACGCAGGGGACTACTGATAAAATTAACAGTCTACATGAATATGACACGTTTATTCTAAACTGTTCTAAGTAGGTACATTGTGATTGATAATGTTTATTATACGTATTTCGGTTGGTATAACATAGATGGATGGATATATTTCCTTTACAGTTATACGAACTTCATAAGACAGGATAGATTCATAATGCAAATGCCGTGGTAACGTATATAGAGGGCATTTTAGCGGGTAGGTTCGTATATTGTTAGGTTTGAAAATTGCGATAAAAAATATAGGTAGTACCTAATATTATAAACCTACTTGAAACAAATGAAGCGTTTGTTGGTACGCACGTGAAATCGCGGTAATAAATAACGATACCATGGCGTTGAATCATGAATACCGCTTTAGCGCGAAAGAAAAAAACCGTAAGCAAGCATATACAAAAAATACGTCCAACTATCTCACAAACACGCAAGCTTTCAAAATTATTTGTAACTAGTAGGTAAGTAAAGTACCCACCTATTGTTTTAGGTAGGTACTCTTAAACTATACAGGTAGGCACTCTACTATAAAACTGTAACGTAGGTAATGTGCAAAGTGAGTTCTTCAAATGAAACAATGATGATACTAATTCTATGACTGATTTCACATTGGCCTATTTTTTGTTGTAAGTACCTGCTTCCTACACATTTTCTGTCAGTTTTAAAATATATATAGGTAGGTACTAAGATACATTAACACCTTTATTGTTCCAGTTCTACTATATTAAATTAAATAGTTGAATGAATTCATATATTTTAGGCTACATTACTCTAGGCTATTGCTATTTTATATTCTATGTGTGTATTATCTATTTTTTTAAAGACTTGTTTATTTCAACGGAAATAAAATACTCCGTTTTCAAATTTCCAGCTATGGTAACTACGAGTAGGTATCTATATAATATCTATTCGACATAATATGTTTTTTTTCTTAAATATTCCAGATTCTACTCAGTAGATCGTCTACTATGCTTATATATCGCAATAATGATTTTCCACATAAACTACTTATTGGGTGCTTCACAGTTTGTCCGGTTCGCAATTCGTCTGTATTCTACAATTCGTCTGGTTTTCTTTTAAAATTAGCATTTTGTCCGGCAGACGAACTGCTAATTTTTGATATCAGTTCGTCCGGAATTTTTGATATTATTATTTAGTATTACAGTAGGTCTGTCTACGGTGTAGGTTTAATAAACCGGACAACTGCGAGTAGGACTCGCGCCCTGCGGGTTCCTTAATATTAAAAAAATGGAAAATTGTGGATGATTTGGTTATAGGCAAAATTAAGTTTGTAGGTAATAGAAAAACTACTTTTTTTGTGATGTAACTCCAAATTTACTGTTTTCGGATTTTTTCCATTAAACTTGTGCTTTAAATACATTGCTTTTTGCCAAATTTCAAGATTCTAGGTAAACCGAAAGTACCCCATAGGTTTTGAATACCAAGATACTCAAAAATGCAGCAAAATCGGCCATATCTTCCGACTGCTTTGACTTAGAAGTTTGATTTTTTCACAGCTTTAAAGGACTGCAGGCCTCTGTATTTGATACATACTAATTTCAACTTCCACGCGTTCTTGAGAAGAAGGGTCTTGACAGACGGACGACGATAAGGGTTCATTTTTTCCTCTTTTTAGGTACGGAACCCTAAAAATGGTAAATACCCAGACGAATTGCGAATTTCTATTAACAATTCGTTTACCAGACAAATTGCGAATTGGAAAAAATACAAAGATCATAAGCCAGACGAATTAAGATTAAAAATTGGCAGTTTGACTGCCAGACGAATTGCGAACCTGACAAACTGCGAAGCCCCAAACTATTGAATCCTTGTTTTCAAAGGTTAATATATGATCAAAACATCCAAGGAATATGAGTAAGTAATCGCTACCTAATCAGTCCCACTTCCATGCAGTTCGTGATCTTACGGGTCTCTCGGACGGGCTCGCCTCATTTGTATTGTGTATCTACCACGATGTCTTTTACTGGACATACCCATAGACATCGATGGTTTCGATACAGCAAAATTTCATATAATTATTACGTGTTTATAGAAATCATGGTCGGTGAATTCGATTTTGATCCGGTTTACCTCCACCGCGCCGCGCCAGCGGTCGGCGGCATGCCTCGCGATCTCCATTCGCTTCTGTTTCTTGATCTGGTGCCGCTTGTACACCACCTCGATGACGATCAGCACTATCCCGCCGATGATGCCGGCCAGCACCAATATGAAAACACCGGCCATGTTCTTTAGGCCGAGGGTGTTCGGCGTTTTCTCGTTCTCCTCGCAGTTAAGCAAGTTGTTGCGCAGTATCCATTGGTTATCGAGCGATTCCATGATGCCACCTAAAACAACATGCGAGTTTCAGATAACTCCCTCCGGCACAATGTGAGTTTTGTACAGAGTTAGTATATACGCCTATATACCCATTGACGTCCAATGCTATAAGTTCTGATGACAGCTAAAATACCCGGTCCTGCTTCTGGGTACCTTCTCTAAATTTTTGCCATTATTCAGCAGACCCAAAGGTTAACTGGTAGAGATTGCATTCTGCATTAAGTTTGCTTATATACCTACAAGATTATGTGCAATAAAGTTTTAATACTTAACAAATAAGTTATTGGTAGGTACCCACTTTCATGGAAGTCCAGTATGGCGAGGGTGACCAAGTCGGCCCAAGGGGAACCCTTTTGCAGGCCCACGCCGTAGCCGGACCTTCCGAACAGCTCCCCAGCGGTCACCAGCTCGCAATCCTGCGCCGCCTCGAACTCTAGTCGCGACGAGTCCCAAATGAATGCCATGAGTTTCCTGAAATTATGAAGAGTCCATTATTATCTTACCATTGACACAATAGATAATATTACAAGTCGCATAAAAACTATTGTAACATTATGGAATGCAATAAAGTGATTTAATTTGAAAAATCAAAAGTAAACCTATAAAATTAAGAGTAGGTATGATGGGATATAAAAGAGCGTCAGTGGCGTCGGGGATAAGACACGGCCTATCAAATCGAAAGGTCCGGAGTTCGATCCCCAGCTGGGCCATGTAATGGGTTTTTTCTCGAAACTTAAGTACATTTACTGACTGCTCTCAAACGGTGAAGGAAAACATCGTGAGGAAACCTGCATACGCAGAAGAAGAAATTCTTAGGCGCATGTGAAGTCCACTAACCCGCACTGGGCTAGCGTGGTGGACTATAGCCCGAACGCCCTCGTTGAGAGGGTAGGCCTGAGCCCCAGCAGTGGGGACATCTTAATAGGCTGTTGATGATGATGGGATAGGATATTTTTACTTCAAAGGATTTCAATTGTCAGACCCCGCCCGTGGACCATGACGTAGCAGTAGGTACATTTTGCGATTAAATGTGTTTTTATTAACTTACCCTTTTTTGACATCTTCGATGGCTTGTTCAGCGTTGTCGTAGTTATTCGCTTCCATGGTTCTGTACATGTTGGACAACTCTACTTGTCGCCTAAAGTACATATCCACTGCCGAGCCCTTTACTGTGGCACAAGTTAGATTCTCCATTGTGTTACGTAACTACGACAGAAAAAAAGATATGAAACTTCTGGGCGGTGTATTTAATGCATTAATCCAGAAATTGAGAATCCCCATCATTAGGGAATTGTGGACTTTTAATAAGTTAAGGTACTTATTTGGTTTTGAATAGAGATGCATCGAATATTTGGCCATAACGATTCGTACTTACAGAAGGCCCGATTTTGAGGGCACCTTTAAATTTATAGAGATCTAAAACTACAGCAGGATTCTTAAAGAGTTTTCCTTTAAACTCTTCAACTGACGCAGTTTGTTTAAAACTTAAGCACATAATCACAGAAGGCGAAGGGGTATGTATAGTTGGGAGTATCAGCGCCATGACTACACGTAACGTAGTCAAGGGGCTGATAAGCTCGAAATCCTACTCAATTTGGGGACATATTAGGAGAGATAGTAAGGCGCGTCATACTCTAGCGTCGTTGATGCCGGTGAGTTTAGTCTTGGGGCGCTCGAGCACGAGGAAGGCGGCCAGGTTGGCGGTGTAGGAGGCGACGATGATCATGGCGAACCCCGCCCAAACCATGCCCAGAACTCGCGCAGAAAAACTACGGGGGGTACCTGTAAGGAAATGTATGTACCTCGAATATAGAGGTTTAAAAAACCACCTAGGTAGGTAATGCATAATAGAGATCTTATATCACAAAGTTAAAAACATAAAGTATAAGTAGGTACTTAGTTACATAAATTTCGCTATCCCCATCGAGCCAGTCAAGTAGTCAAAATCGATTTTTATAAGTTTTATTTTTAACTACCTACCCAATAATGTCTTAGATTGACATTTTAAACGAAACCTTACCGGTAACGTACCTTCACCTATACCGCTGTTCAGCAGCACGCCCCAGGCGAACCAAATGGCGCTGGAAAGGTTCAAGGCGTCTTCCTCCGTGCCATCGATGTTGGCCAGCTTGAACCGACCGAAGGGGGAGAACCGGTCGAGCAGGTACAGCACCAGCGCCACCACATGCACCGACACCATCACCAGGATCCACAGTGTGTTTGAGAACGGTTGCAAGAACGATACCAGTGTCGAGGATCGTGATGGCTGGAAATATCATTATTCTGTATCTATTGTAGCGTCACCCCATTGCCCACACCGCTAAGCTCAAGGCTCCGGCGGCGGCGGGCCCGACCCGGCCAGCTGGCTTGATGTTTGATAGTATTATAAGTCCCCGCGGAGTTTTTTGGCGGCTGTATGAAGTTGGCTGATTTCTGCGCAATTACTAATTTTAGGTGTCAGAGGGGAGCTGTGCGGGGGTTCATCACTAGTGATGCTCATTCAATTTCAAGAAATAGTTCATTGAATCGATCGACCGAATCAAACTTTCAAGTTTTTGGACATCTCTATGTAGCACACTATCTCGCTTACGCACACATAGACTATAAACACTGTCAGCGATGTGCACACAATCTGGACTATATGTCCGCGATAGTACGAGTAAGTATGTGCACTCACTCGTACTTATTCGTTTATAGCCAGCGACAGTACCGGGAGGGGCTGAAAGAGCGGAAATGGGGTAGATCTAGTCCCAAAGGGGTTGAGTAGTCAACATAGTTTTTAGGGGATCAAGATCAAGAGAGACGTGTCGAACATTTATTATTCGATTTAACTCGGCATTTTTAAAATAAATCTGAATACCAGCAGTGAAATAACTGAACGTTTACCTTTTTCTCCAAAATGGTGATGCCCTGATATTTGAAAGGCTTACTAAATTCAATGAACTCCGCACGTTCAGGGTTGATGGTCAATGGAGCCACGATCATATCTGCTCGCTCGTACACTAGTTCTCCTATTTATTGAAATAAATTAGTTACAAGTTAAACAAATTTCAAAACCATAAAGTAATTACCTAAGTGAATATACTACCTACCTATTAGTCCCGTCCATTCTTTTTTGGCTCCAGGGATTGATAGGTTCCTTATGATGTAGTTTCCAAACTGACCATCAGGAGAAAGGGCCAATGAGTAGGTGAAATTGATGGATTTCGATAGATACTTTAGTAGATCCATACAGAAACCCTTGCAGCAGTAAAGTTGATCTATTAGACAAAACAATACAGTTTCAGTCATTTATTATTGATATTTACTTCTTATTCGTTTTTAGCCAACCATGGCTTTTGTGGAAAGTTGTAGATGGTCCACAGAATAAATAAAAGGAAAGGTGCCCTAAAAATAAGTCGGTCTTTGGGGAGTGGAATTATGTGTTTGTGAGCTCTTCATAACATATTAGGCAGCATAATAAGTCAGGTCAGGGTCAGCCTACCCAAGTTTCTCTCTGAATCATTCGGACTTTACCCATCTTTGATGTCTTACCTGTATCTTCAGTAGCATCATAATGAGGACAAGGAATTTCCTCAGGCGCACATTCGCCATCTTCATCCATTTTCCGAGCGTACACAAACGGCTTCTCTTCAATCGTTAACACCTATAGAACACCAAGATTTTGTTAAAATGTACATAAAAGGTGTAACGTCCTTCGATCTCTATTGAAGTTACCTTTAAATGCGTCGGTATCATAAAACCTTCAGGTTTTGATGGACTTCGCCCCATCCAAATAATTTCCTGTTCTTTCAGTTCGAGACGCATCTTTTGTGTTTCCTGGAATTACAGTTATACAGTTACTTCTTCATTCTACAACTTGTAATTAGTTTGACGCATGAAATGTAGAGTCGTCAACCTTAAACCCTATGTAGGCCTCTCATAAATCACGAAACAGATCTTCGGTCCCCCGCATGCTATATGCGTCTCTCTCGTATATATAGCTATATGCTGTTATTACTAACCTTGGAATAAAAATATTTCCCCACTGCAACATGCTCCCCCTGAGCTCTGACGTTGACCATGTCATACTCCGCGTGCACTCTATCCCCATGGTCGTCAAAAGCCACATGGCCAGTGGCCCCACTCTCTAGGCTTTGCTTCCTGACGTAGTCGAAAAGAAGACGTCCTGTTGTCCAGATTGACCCTGAGTTGTCGCAATCTGACGGGGGAGCGTGGATCTCTTCGGACGTGTTCATGTCGCGGATTGCGGATGCAAGAACGTAACTGTGTTTAAAGGAATAGTTAGATTAAAATTGGTAGACGAAAACCGAATCAAAATGATGCATAGTCCCCACGATGATAGAGTGGTAGACCAACAGGGATCTTCTTAAAATAATATCTCACAGTCCTGTAGTGAAAATGCGGCTAATGAATTGAAGCAATTTGCCTCAGTAATGGTTCTTACATAGAGTCCTGTATGTGTGCGTGCTCGTTGGTCGCGTTCACGAGCCTCAGGCCGAGCAGACCCTCCGGTGCGTTGGCGGCGTCCAGCGCCTGTTCGGTCACCACCCACACGTAGCCGGCAATAGTCATGTTGAGGAAGGTGGCATCTCGGAATATTATCTCAGCGTCTGTCTTGCTGGGATTAAATAATACAGGAAATAATATTAATAATGTTTGGACAAATTTACACACGGCTGTTTAGTCCTAAACTAAGCCGCAGCTTGTAATTGGGTACAAGACAACTACTGATATACATACGTATATTCCTTTTAAATAAATACATACAAACAACCAGAATCCGAAAACCATATTGGCCCCGGGTGGGAATCGAACCCACAACCTCTGGCGCAGTAGGCAGGGTCACTACCAACTACGTCAACAGGCCAGCCGAAATGACTACTTAGGTACTCCTACCTTACTACGTACGACTAAGGTAATTAAATTAACCCTTTACCCACACGTCTTACGAGTACAAAGTTACGAATATGAAGTTTAACCATAATTGCCAGTCAATAACAGAAGATATGGTAACATATTTTCATAAATAATACCTATTGAAGCATTTGGTACCAGTTGCAATTAAGGAAGGACAGATTATACAAATAACAAGCTTGTTTTTATTTACATAGGTATAATACCTGTCTATCCCTACAGATTTTTTGTGCTACACCCCCTAGAACTAGCTCTACATGACATACATGAGACGTGTGTATTATGACGTCTAGATATTTACCTGGCATACATCAGAAATACTCTAGCCTGAGCACTCCTCACGTCCATGAGTTTATCACTGAAGGAATCCAATCCTGGTTCAAATTCGATCACCTGCTCAACGACCACCTTTCGGTCCACGTCCTCATCAACACTTTGAGATGTTGTTTGGAATCTACGAAATAAATTAAAGATTTTACTTTCCCTGGTTCAACGATTTAAATTCTTTATTTAATTTTTTACATCGCGTACCTATGTAACATTTACGGAAATTACTATCGGAAAATACCTACGTATTCTAACACAATGTAACTTACCGTCCAAGTATGGCTCTACCGTCAGTATCAGAACTATGGATAATTATAACCTTCATATAGTTAAAGTGCTTCAAGACATCCACCCACACATCGGCCTGGTGTGAGTACGGTGGTACCGTGCGCAAGAACGACACGTGGATGTTCTTGTCAGAAAAAGCTGAGTCTCTGGATGATATGCCTATGACTGGGATGTGGTAGAACCCACTAGTGTACGAGACGGCGGCTGGGGACAGATCGCCTGTTAGCGGGTGAGATACCACCACCGCATATACCTGCAATTAATATTACAGAGTATCAGGCATGATAATGTTACGAGTATACATGTATATACGATTCAGCAGAGTTCAAACACTTTATTAGCAGTTTGTATAATTGTCATTGTAATGAATATGAATGACAGCAACTAATGTTGGAGTTTGATTTATTAATTAGGTACACTTTGGGTTTTTGTGATGCCCATCGTTGTCATTTCATACCCTTATTTAATATTTTGTATCAACACTCAAAGTTCTCAAACATTATGTCGCATCGCATGTGGGCGACTCATAGTAGGTACTCGTAGTACCTGAATCGAAGTAGCTAAGTTTAAGTGTCAGCATTGATTGGGTATCTATATCTACACTGGCTGAAAGCGTATACTTACTCTGTGTGCTATAAGGTCCTTACAGACATTCAGCGCCGTCTTAATGGGGTTGGGATCCATGAGGATCGAGTAATCGTGGTAAGTTACTCCGCGTGGTACATACTGGTCTTTGAAATTTAGGTTCTGAGGACAATCGAAACGTCTATCAGCTTCTGTTAATTTTCATTTAAATCTCGCCAATCTGTCAATCTATAAATCTAACAACGCAAAGGGGAGCCAGCAACTTACAGAGATGGTATCCTTGAAAAAGGCAACGGACTCGTTGCTGGAAAGGACACCGCCCACGTTGTAGTAGGTGGGGTTGGAGAACCGTCTTCGATCGATGTCGGCCGCCACAGGGTCGCTGGCGAACCACACTGCAGCCAGTACCACGTGGTAGGACCACATCCTGACTAAAAATATACACGAAGCTGAAGCATCCGAAAATACAAACTAACGGTAAAGGTTAGGCCAGAAGGTTAAATTGTGTAAAAAATAATTTAAATTTGTTCATATTTTTCTCAGTAACAATAAAAAGTGATATTGATATCGTTATTTCATACTACAAAATTTCAGCTATTTCCTTAAAAAACTTTTATTTAATATCACTTTTTTTTTTTATAAATCTAACTCCTTACATTGACCACCTTACATTGACCCGTTTTCATGTTATCATGAATTTATTTCTCACATTTAGATTTAAGTACCTACTTTAAAGTCAATTTAGAAATAAAAATTAATGACACATTTTATATTAATGAGCCATCAAATGACGAGATTTTGACCATGCTGAAGTAAACTTTAACCCAGATGTTGGCCGCGTATAAAATCCAGTGCCTTTAGGGACTCCGTTTAATTAAAATACCAATTAACTACGAGTAAAATGTTTACGTAAGGGGCACGGCCCAACTTTTGATAGCGCATGAATATTAGAGACACACCCTGGACTGGACATAGGCATATCAGAGCCTCATCCATTACACATTAAATCTAAACTTACCGGTACTCTCTTTAGCTCGCCGCATTCCATCGGCTGGAAATGGTCACTGTATCATTACTAGAGATGATAAAAAAATATCTTGAGTCCGAATTTGAGATGAAGGATGCTGTGTCGGCAGATGGAGCCTCTCCTCCGGTTGTCATAGAAACGGCGCATGCGTACATATTACTAATCAATCAATGGAAGATATCTATAGTGGGGGACCTATATAGATATACCTATATACACCACACGAGGTTCTCCTCGTGTGGTGAGGAATGTTACAGTCACCTAGAATAGTATAGTCATAGGTATAGTGCTATGAATTGTATTGAATTACAGCCTCATCTCACCATGCTGCGTAATTCCCCGAACCCCTTATACAGTATCCATTTTAGGGTCAATTCAGCTTCGTGTATACGTACACTCCTCTAGTAGGTACATACAGTCGAGTTAATTTATATCTGTCCAGTACTTGTCACTCTAATGTATTTACTACTGTCAAGAGCGAATGCTTCAATTACGACGGTATCTTTTTAGTTAAACTCTTAGAAAAATAACCTAAAGGCAGGTTATTTTTCTAAGGTTAAACTAACTTGTATTCTGTGTCTTCCTCTCTTGGTTTTCTTTCATTTTCATTTTATTCTATACTTCATTCCATTGTATTCCAACAGTTTTTATTGCTCTACAAATAGCCAATGCTCAATTTGAATGAATTAGAGGACAAATTATATACTTACACATTTTATCCCGTTAAATAGAGGCTTTAATTTAGGCTAGGAGAAAATAGTTCTATTCGGGTTTGGTTCACATATTAATTTAGATCCTTCGGACTCTACCTAGTCCGTCTGCAAAGATATAGCTAGTATACATTTATATTATTGCTCAATCCGACTGAATTAGAGGAGAAATTATAAGTAAACACATATATCCCGTTAGATAAAGACTTTAATTTAGGCTAGGAGAAACTACATAGTTCTATATTCGGGTTTGGTTGATAACATAACAATTTTGATAGGTACCGTTCTAAAATATTGGGAAAAAATAAAATACACTTGGTCTTTAATAAAATAATAAGAGTATATTTATAAAAAATCTTCCGAAACACAATAACTAGGTGGTCATCTTCAATACTGTTAAAAACAATCGCTCATTAAACATTATGATTTGTGTTTAATTTAAATTAATTTTAATCTTATTGAATACTCATTTTGATTCCGTAATAATCTCATTGCGCACTCCATTTACTAAATGTTATGTGAAAAATATTCTGTAAATTATGTGATAACACCCAAAAACTTGTTAACTGTACATAGACTCCTCATTTTAATTAAACTAGGTTAATTAATTACTCTTACTGATTTTGTAGGTATAGCTACAATAACAGATTCGTTGGTTGTGTGATCATTTATTCAAGGACCAAGATCAGTCTATGTTTATTGGATGTGTTGGCCTTAAGACCAAGCCCAGGGGGAAGAAGAAGGCGTCCACCCTGGAGACGGTTGGGGCCATCCTGCAGGGCTCCAGGGCTGAGGGCGGAGCGCGGCGGCTGCGGCGGTGGCGGCGTGCTGCGCCGCGCCCGCCGCGCCCGCCGCGCCAGAGCTCTGGAGCACCGACAGCTTCAGTGCTTCGATGTCTGACAAGTACACACGTGGAACATACAGTACACTGGGAATTGGCCATAAAGCCCAGTGGTCGCGGGATTCATTCTCAAACCAGAGGGTACCCCGTTTTAGTTAAACTTTTGACAATAAAAGTAAAATACAAATTTTGGTACGGGAAATCCTGTTTTTATTTGCCAAAAGTTGTTCATTATTGGATATTAATTGAGTGTTCCGCTGTCACCGTTTTCACGACAATATAATTATCATCTTTATTTATCATCACTATTTCGAATTGCATCATCATCACTAGAGTAATGCATCATCAGCCTGCTGACGTCCACTGTTTAATACACAACACCACCACACTCTACCCTATGTCATCTCCATCCACCCCATTCTAGTCACACTTTTCAGGTCGTCGACGCGTCGGCCCACTGGCATAATTATGACTTACCATGCACAGTACCGTATTAATTAAACCACAGAGCGTAGATAGAGGATAACACAGAGCATTTAATGCGCATGTAAAAAAACTAAATCTAGTAGGTACTTGTCAAAATGTTACCAGCACTGTGCAGTCTGGCGGCCTGGTTGTGCGCAGCGCGCTCTATGGCCTTTGCTGCTGCCGCTTCCCTGGCAGCGGCGACCTTCTGCGCGGCGGCCGCGCGCGCCTTGACCGCGGCCAGCTGCGTCTGCGCGTGCACCGCCGCCTGCGCGGCCTCCAGCGCGTGCGCGCGGGCGTGGCGCGCCGCCTCCTCGCTGCGTGCACATCTTATCATCACCAGCCTCACCACAAATGTCACTTCCAAAGCGGTGATAGATCAAAGTGGCGTCAAGCACGGTCGTGGCCGTGAAGCGACGGCGATGCAATGGCGTGTCCGAATAAAATTATTTTTTATATTTCATTTCTCTGCTCCCGCCCGCGCTACTTTGGTTTGTTTGTCTCTTAACATTAATTCCTCTGTGTCTCTACTCACGAACTGTCACCAAAGTACTGGGTAAGTATCCTATAATGTAAAATTCAACTTGGGAGACTGATGAGTGAGACAAGAAAGGCGACTTGCTGACCAGTTGAATAGGTAAGTTAGGATACTACAACCGATTTGAATAATTCTTTTTTTATTCAAATCAACAGCTAACTATTGATGTCTCCACGGTTGGGGCACAGGCCTATCCTTTCAACGAGGCCGTATGGGCTGGTAATCCACACTAGCGGTTAGTGGACTATGTAATGCCATATTATCTATTCTGTGGTAATGCTAACGTAGCCACTGAATAGATAATAGGACAACGTAGCCTAGATTTATATTTACCTGTGCAAATGCATAGATGCGTGGTGCGCGTCGGTTGCCTTAAAGCTCTTTAGGGGGTTTTTGAAGGTAGGTGCTACATGCCGTTGCGAGGTGTTCCTCCCCCCCCCCCCCTTCCCCCTCTTCCTTCCAATCCCCCGTGACATAATGAGGGTTCTGTAGAAGCTCACCTCTTCCTGGCAGCATGGGCCGCCGCCGCCTCCTTAGCGCTGGCGATGGTCTGGTGCTCGAGGGCGGCGTGTCGGGCGGCCGCCACCTGCTCCTGGGCCGCCATCACTACCTTGGCAGCCGCCTTCGCGGCGGCCACTGCGCCCGCCACGTCCGAACTCGAATCTGCACAATACAACTAGTTGACTGAGACACACAAAAATACTCACATACATTTTGTTATGTCGACTATGATCAACTCTGTATGTGTAACAGAAATCGATTTAAATCAATTTACATTTTTCTTCTTCATTTCTACTTTCTTCACTCCTTTAGAACAGTCGTTCGAAAGTAATAAAAAGCGGCAAAGTTTCAGAGTTAATCGTAGACAGACAGTCGAACAAAATATCTTATGGGTATCCGTTATACAAAGGATCCTTAAAATGGTAATAATAATTTAACTCACCGTGTCCAGAGACTTGCCAGCCATGCGTCCAAAGAGGCAGGCTTGCATCCCAGGGCGCCAAGCTTCTCTTCTCTGGCTGGGCAGCGCGAGTAGCCACTACCAACGACACCAACACCTGTAAAAGGGCGATGATTACTGCCACAACGACGCGACTCTCTAATTTGAACTAAAAGAGTTGGCAGTAAGGCTTTCTTACTAAGCAAGATTTTGACCACTTGCAGTGCAGAACTTTTAAAAATGAGATATTTTTTGCCTTGGCTCGCTGATTTTGGACTCACACTAGGTAACAAACCCCATATTTCTTACATACGGGGGAGGGGTCCCCCCCTCAACTCCCTGACACAGAATACAAGTATAACTTACTCTACACAATAATTTCATTACTAATTATTGAAGATTGTAGCACATGGACCGACGACCTGAAAATTGTGACGGGAGCGACTGGATGAGGGGGAGGATAAATTTTTTTTTGGGGTAGGTTATGTCCAGCAGTTGGCTCCAACAGGCTCACATTGAGGTTTACTCACCAAAACTAGAGAGTTCATCTTATTCTCGGTTCGGTTCACTGTACGATCCCTGGCGATAGTGTGTTGATAGCGATCGTACCTCGGCTATTTATATGGTAGCATACGGAACATTTTCCCCGAGACACAACACGACTAGTATTATTATAGAAAGGGATTGCCCCGATAGGCAACGGCAATAATAATTGCACAGACTAAAAACAACGAGATACACTATCACAAAATACTTACTCTCACTTTCCTAGGGATTTACTTGGACATTGGCTTATTGTTATGTTATTACCGTAGTAGCGGGGTTTGTAGGTACGTCGAAAAGTCCTAGTTACAATATCAATGGCTTTCTGGATCCCACCATGACTCTGGTGCAGGGCCCGATTGACTATATACGTACCACTTTCATTTTTGATATTGCGTATTCGTCAAACTATCATATTCAATCAATTTTACTTAAACTGCAATATTACCGAAGAGAATGATGAGACTGAGCGAAGCGAAAGAGGTGTGTCAGGATCGCGATACTTGGCGCTCCGTTCTTTCTGCCTACCCCGCCAGGGACATAGCGTGAAGATATGTATGCATGTATGTAATATTAGTAAAAGTACTTTAAATGTTTAGTTTTTCTGTTTCCATAATTTAAACACACTTAAATATGATATATGTACCTATGTATAATAATAATGTTACAAGATTCAGCTCAATCGGACCAGTTTTTCGAGTTACCGACCGACGGGACCAGACAGACGGATAAAATATCGCTATATAAATTTTGACCCGTAGACAGAGAAATGTGTGGGCCACTGAGTCCTGGAATCGCTTAGGAATTAATAAACTGTAAAGTTTCATCAAAATCTAGTTTTGCATCAAAGAGTAACAAACATCCAAAACATCATCCAAAGTTTCGCGATAATGTTAGTAGGATAGGTAGGTGTTACCTTTGCTTAAAACCTGTACGAAAACAACAATGAACAGTACAATGTCAATTTCTTGTCAAAATTGACTGGACGTACTCTATAAAAATTGTGCCATTGACCTGTTTATGCATTTTCTAAAACAAATCTATATGTAGTTTTTATAATTTTTTCCTCTTTTACTAGTTATTATATATTTAAAAATATTAATTTGCATCTCTGATACTTACTTACCTTTTATTTTATTTAGGCGTTGAATTTTAATTATAATACCTAAACTACACCTATCTATATTTTATCCCAAAGAATCAAATACGTAGCTCGTAGGTACCAATACCATGAGCAAAACGAAGGATAACCCTCCACCCAAAAAACAAGAATTTGCGTAAGTATCAGTATCCGGTACCTATCCGTTAAATTTTAAAATTTACATAGAATAAAATGTCTTTCATTACATACATTTTGTTTTAAATCTTTAATTGAACCAAAAATATTTTAGGTGTATTACTTGCCTTTATATAAAGGCTATTTAGAAATTTTAAGAGTCAGGGTCACTACTTTATAGTAGATACATTTATAGAGAGCTTATATATATATAGCACCATTACCTATGTCCGTTCGTTAACTTAAAGTACATCTTCGAACCCACCTTGGATAACTTCGAAAATACACAGCATTACCTACTTAAGCAAAGCACCGCGGAAAGAAGCGGAAAATCTAGATTTGAAATTAAACGCGGACTAAGTTACTAGAGTATATTTTCAATACACTTCAATAGATATTGCAGTTTCTAAGTTTCGCTTCTTTTAGTACTTATAAGTCTGTGTTGATAATTTGTGTTGTATTTTAATTATAAACCAAGTTTTCCATTATTACTTTATTTATCACACAATATCAACATGTACATTATCACATGTCTTGTACATTTGTTGTGTACTGCAGACTACTACCAAAAGTTATAAATGGAGGTATCGCCGGCATCGTGGGTGTGTCGGTGGTGTTCCCGCTCGACTTGGTCAAGACGCGGCTGCAGAACCAAACCGTGGGTCCAAAGGGCGAGAAACAATACAAAAATATGTAAGTATGGACAGGACTTTCATTCAAATCAATGGCTGCAGTCAGACGGAAGCAGTCGGGACTTTCACTTTTAGTTTTCCTTTGAAGAAAGAAAGAAACAGAAGAAAAATGTATAGTTAAGTAAAGTGCACCGGAGCAATTGCAAGTCAGAGTATGGCTGGATGGAGTAAATTACACCACAAGTGAGAAAAAAGATAATTTCCTTCGAGTAACTTTACAAAAGATAAAAAAAATTCCACTATAGGATTGCTTTCTACTTAATCATTGACATCGAGAATAATAAATATACATTCGATATAGAGAACCAAACACTACAATTCAGTTACAAGAGCAGTCAGCAAATGTAACTAAACTACTTAAAATTCGAGAAAAACCCATTTGTACGATGGCATGACCGGGGATCGAACTCGGACTTCTTTACATGACTCCCCACTACGACGTTACAACAACGCGATTACATCTATACTTATAATAAAGCAGTAGAAATCGTGTGTCTGTACTTTGAATAAATTTATCAAAAAATGAGTTTGGGTGATAAAAAAAGAATAACAGTACACAAAAAAACATTTTTAATTTTTTTTGTCTTTCTGTCTGTCTGTCTGTATGTAATCGCTAATCTCCGAAACCACTGAACGGATTTTCTTGCGGTTTTCACAAGTAGATTTAGCTCAGCTTGGAGCAACATATAGGCTTTGTTGCATTCAAATCGAATGAAAGAGAAAAAAGTTATCGTCATTTACTGTAACATAGAGGAAGTCATAGACTTATGAGATATTTAAGAAAATTGATATGAGGGGTCTTAATAAGTGCAATAGAAGACAAAACAATAATATTTAGATATTTGTCTGTCTGTCTGTTTGTTCTGGCAGCATGCAAAAACTACTCAACGAAATGGGATGCGGTTTACACAGTTGTGTTCCTGAAGGTCAAATCTGGTGATTTTCGAATGAATTTTTTCCTATAAAAATTTTAACTAGACGATATCTGTACATAGCAGAGGTAGGTAGCTCCAAAATCCACGCGGACGAAGTCGTGGGCAACAGCTAGTATATTATATTCCTGATTCACAGTGATATCACGGCCACAGTATGATTTTCTTTGCCGCGCTTTTTCAAGCTAATATTTCAGTAGGTAGCCAAACTCTATGCGCCTTTTGAAATATTCTTTAGTAATTCTATGTAAGGTTTGACTGCTTCAAGAAGACGTACGCTCAGGAGGGCTACTTCGGCATGTACCGCGGGTCGGCGGTCAACATCCTGCTCATCACGCCGGAGAAAGCCATCAAGCTTGCCGCAAACGACATGTTTCGCTATTACCTCACACGCAAGGACGGGTAATGTTATTTATGTTATAAGTTGTAAAGAATCCCTGAATTCAGGTGCTGCTGTAAGCATACATTCCTGTGGATATCGTCGTATAAGGCGTAAATTGTGCGTGGAAAAACGAGCTGAAAAAGGTGGCCGGAATCAGCTGGAAAGTGAGGACTGAGGGTCGGATGTGGTGATACGGGGGGTCCTATATGTCCGAACAAACACCACTACACTCGGCACTCCGCCCTCCGCATCCAACAGCTAATGATGTTTTATAACTCTACAATTTAGGATGCGATGAGTTTATAATGTAACAAAACATTTTTTTTCAAGAATTTGAGTTTTCCAGGAACTTGCCGATATTTCGTCAGATGATGGCGGGCGGCATGGCGGGCGCGTGCCAGATCGTGATCACCACCCCCATGGAGCTGCTCAAGATACAGATGCAAGACGCGGGCAGGGTCGCCGCGCAGGCTAAAGCTGGTACGTGCAATTAATAACTTCATTAGAAGTTTTCAAACCAAATGAAGTGTTGGGTACAGGTTGCCATCATTGTATGAATAAAATATCTAGTTGAAGCATGCGCATGCGATAATAGGCACTTACTTTTAGGTCTGGTACAATTTGGTTATACCGAGTATCATGTTTATCCAAGGTTACTAACTTTACGTAAGTATATGGATTTATTCAGTTGCAGAGACGAAGTAAATCGTTAGCAACTCCAAAAACCGGACAAGTGGGAGTATGACTCGCGCCCTGAGGGTTCCTTACAAACTTAATTAAAGAAATAATTCAAAAAACGTTAATTTAGTTATGCGGCCGTTATTGGCATAACTCCTCTCGCATGAAACAAATGCATTATTAGCAGTGGACGTTGAGTCGAAAATATCTTTACCTCTGTGTAGTACCAAACAGGGGCAAAACAGGTACCTACATAATAAACATTTTTGTTTTTTGCGCAGATTGTTTGTATTGTTATGTACCTAATTATTGATCCTACTTATTACTGTTAACTAACAGCGGGTAAAACTATAAAGCGCATCACCGCGATGCAGCTGACGCGCGAGCTGGTCGCGCAGCGCGGCCTCGTCGGGCTGTACAAAGGCATCGGCGCGACGGCGTTCCGAGACGTCACCTTCAGCATCATATACTTCCCACTGTTCGCGACGATCAATGAGGTCAAAGCGGACGCCACTGGAGTCGCACCATTCTGGTTGGTAAAGTCATCAGCCACCATCTCTACATTCCCATCGGGCGTCCCATGCCGCTCTTACCGCACCCCAGCCACTCAACAAGCGAACAGATTTAATTACCTTCCACTACAGCTACACCAGCCTGTATGTTTGTCTGGGTGCGTCAATATTTACCTACTACCAGAAGCGAGCTATCCGAGTCCACTAGCAAACAACGAGTTTGCGTGCTTGTGCATCTAGCTAGGTAATACTCGTTTGTAAAACGACTTGTTTGAAGGTAGGTACCACGATTCTTTCGTAATTAGTAAGGTAGTTCTATCGTAATTTACTGGTCTCCTCGAAAATTTGTCAAGCATTCCAGATTATAGGTACTAATCCTTTAGGATATTAGGTGACTTCAGATCTTGGTCGGGCCTCTTCAGTTACCATCGCAACGTGACCATCGGGTAAGTTAAATTAATTAGACTACGAGACAGCATCGTCGCATTAACAATTTACCAGGATCCTAAACATCGTTATGTCATCGGGTTGTTTGTAAAACGCCGCCTTTTCATAAACGATAAAAAGGTGATTGTCGATAGGTGGTCGTTTATATCGGGTATGCTGAGCGGCATGTTTGCGGCGGCGGCCGTGACGCCTCTAGACGTGGTGAAGACGAGACTGCAGACGCTGACAAAGGGCACCAGCGAACGCGTGTATACCGGCTGGATGGATTGTTTCACGTCAGTATAATGCCCGGAATACCCAAAGCTGATGCTGGGACTGGGGCTTCCAACTCTCAATGTTCGCCCGAACCTGCGCGTAGTCGTTCGATCCTTCCAGGATACATATATCGAGGGCCAATTTATTTCTGTGCGAGTTGAAATAGTGAAACTGTCTGTTACCGCACATATACCTTCTCGCCTTAAAAAATTCGACTAATCGAAGAGTCCGTGTGTGTGTGTTATAATTACATAAGACAAATTATAATTTATTCCATAATACTTTTATAAACATTTCTAGGCGGGCGACAACTATACCTATATTCTATGTGTTCTTCTGTTATAATAATCTATAATAGTTACTGTAAAGTTTCATTAAAATCTGTTCCGTAGTTTTTACGTGAAAGAGGAACACACATCCTCACAAACATCCAAACAGCCTTACAAACTTTCGCATTAATAAGTAGTAAGATAGGATTAAAAAGAATAGAAAGATTAGTCAGTTTAAGCACAGAATACTTAATTTAAGTTGAAAACTGACGGTAGGTACCTAAGTACCTACATATCAGTTTGGTGGGCACATCGAGCCTGTGATCGAGCCCGAAATTTAAACAGCATGTTTCCTATCTAATTTTATCTTACTTTTTTTCCTGATATTTATATTTCAGACAAACCTTAAAGCACGAGGGGCCAACAGCTTTCTTCAAGGGGTGCGTGTGCCGTATGATCGTGGTAGCGCCTCTATTCGGCATCGCACAGGCGGTCTACTTCATCGGCATAGCCGAATATCTTCTAGGACTCAAGAAGTAATGAGACAATTTAAATAGGGATGGTAATTTAGGTATTTACTTGTAATCTCACCTGCCTAAAAAGTTATTGTCTCAACAATGTGTTATTTCTAAATTGAATTGAAAAATAACTTTGTGATAAGGTTCAAATTCGTTTTACATTATTTTATTAATCTTCCAGTAATAACAGAAATTTCTTGCTATTCCTTGCGATAGGGTTTTTCTATAAGTTAGTTAAAATGCAGGGAACTGATATAGGTACCTACATAAATAACTCGGAAGGACCACCAAGTTACAAATAACTTGGGCCGAAAGAGAATAATATTGAGAAGGTGTGTCTCATTCTAAAGCTGCGCGTTCACTAGGCCGCACCGCACGCGCTGCCCCCACAACGATTATATGCTGGTGGTCAGTGCGGCATGTGCGGGCAGGTAGACGCATCTCCACACAAAAAAAATTCTTTAGAGGGTGACCAAAATTTATGAATGAAAAGGGGAGAAGATACAGAGCGAAATGGATACAGCGAGTGCCTGAAAAGTTGTAGTCTCTAGAGAATGTGTTGTTTCCGAATTGAACTGAAAAATAACTTTGTGTTAAGGTTCAAATTCGTTTTACATTATAACTTTGCAGGTATGACAGAAAATCCTTGCTATTCCTTGAGAGGGTTTTTTTAAGTACTTATTAATCGAATCTCATATTAAATTATGCAAGGAATTGATATATTTAGTTAACTGGGAAGGATCACTAGTACAAATAACGCGGGGCAAATAAATATTGAGGAATTATGTCTCTTTCTAAGAGGGCCACCTTATTTTATGAACAAAATGGGAAGTAGCATAAATAGATACCTAAAGCGCGAGTGCCTGAAAAGTTCGAGTCTAGAATGTGTTATTTCTATATTGAATTTAAAAAGAACGAGTGATGAGGTTCAAATTCGTTTTATATTCTAATATTAATAATATAGGTACTGTCTCCAGTTACGACAGAAATTCCTTGCTATAGAGTTTTTCTATATATATAGCTCTTAACATAGGTACCTATTATGCAATTGGGAATTGATATAGATACCCACATAACTAGGAAAGAACACTATATAACTACAAATAGCGCGAATCGAAAGAAGATAGCTAAGAATGGATTCTGATACTTTAAAATATTATGAAGTTAATTAAATCGCTTTATCCATTTCTCAGTAAACCGCATATTTAAGTGTCGTATTTTTTTATAGTAATTATTTTGTTTGTTTCAACGCGCATAACTCTGGAACTACAGTCGGATTCTTAAAAATCCTTTTTCTTTTGATTGCCCCAGGAATGCTATAGTAGATTACTGCAGCAGCGCAGCGGCCCGCAACTGAGGCGTTGATAGACGAACGTGTGGTGGTGGGTCGAGGCGCAGCCGAGGCACACATACGCGAGTCCATCAATGCCTGGTTGTGGCCAAGGCTTGTATAGTAGTTTTCTCAAAATATAATAAATTCCAAAATAAACGAACAACAATAATTTGCCACAAAAATGTTCATTTGTTTTTTTTACACTAAACAGCTGGTAACTTAACAACATTTTTGAAATTGTTTCGAAATTAAATAAAACTTTTGTTAAGTTACATTATTTGACCACTAGGCACGACAGATATGGATTTTCATTCAAATAATTTGGCCGCCTGCTCTCATGTATTTGACCAGTACAGCATTGTCGATTTATCTCGAAGAAGGTTGTCAAAATAATGTTCACATTTCCAGGCATGTTTGAGAAAAGGCTATTTAAAATCTCACTAAAGAACAAGGGTTCTTTAGCGAGATAATAAGGATACCAATAGGAAAATGCAGGAATGTTCGAATTCCCCCGCGAGCACCCACCAAAAAGATCCTATCTTTATGGGAAAAAGTCAGAAATAACATATTAAACGCGGGCGAGGCCGCTGGAAACAGCTAGTACTGAATGGCCCACTTAGACGGTCATGCAAACGTCAGTAAATTCCATCAGTCATGACTGATGGTTGCATGATGAAAAAAATAAAGTACCTATGTAGATTCTCGTCACTCACCGCATTACACGATCGTTCATCCGTCAGTCACCGCCTGACTGTGGTAAAACCATGGTAAAACTGACAGCAAAACTTACCGTGTTAATGGGACCCTATCGTGCTCTAGTCGACTTTGAATATAATATACTAGCTGTTGCCCGCGGCTCTGTTCGCGTGGAATAAGATTTTTCCACGGGACCAGTTTACCCCGGTAAAAAGTAGTCTTAATGTTATTCCAGAGAATAAACTATCACTGTAACAAGTATCATCAAGATTCGTTCAGTCGTTCTTGAGTTATAAATGGTGTATGTAACTAACACGACTTTGTTTTATTTATTGAATAATAAAATAAATATAATATGTATATAATTTAAATAAGATGTTACCTACCTACGTATAAAGTGTTACGTTAAGTAAACGCACTGGCTACCGTTTTGTGAATTATAGTTACTTAATCTCCACAGAATTTAACCACAGACATGTACACTATAAAATATTAGTATGTATAAATGTCAGTATGTTTAAATAAACATAATAATATGTTTAATTAATAGTTTGTTTAATAATTGACTATAATAATTAATAAAATAGTCCAGTAGGCCATTAGCGCCCCATCTCGTAGGCGTCTGAGCCTCAGCTGAGCTGAGCCAAGGAATTGATCCTAATTTTTGTATAACAGGGCCAAGATGAGAACAACGCCAAAGAAATTAATCTCAAATAACAAAAACATTTGTGATATTCTACTAATTGCGAAATGCGAATTTGTACCAACCTGTAAATTTTTAAAACTAAGAAAACGCAACAATTGCTACATCAAAAAACTTTGTACGAAATGCGAATTTGTAATTTTGTACAAACCCCGCCGCAGCCCTAGCTACTTATAAATGCCCAGGAAGGTTCGAAATGTGCGGCCGCCCACCAAAGAGATCATAACTCTATGACATTGACATAGCCTCAAAATAAAGAATACGTCCTCTACCCTCGAAACTACGCAACTGAGAACGCGGCAAATTTTAAAAAAACTTACGCTGATAACCCTAAAATAGTTTTTTGTTGTTGTTGTTGATTTGTCCTCTATTGAGGACGGGCAAGGGAAGTTTTGTCCATACAGCCCTGACTTATTTATAGTATTATTTCTTATATTTATTTAAACCAGCGGTTACAGCACGGCCTCCACAAAAACAGAGCACGACTAGAGATAGTCGGCGATTTTCAATTAAACCGCAGCACGGCATCCACGAGGGCACAACCTAGTGCCATTCGGTGAATCACCGAATTAAACCGATAGGTTTAATGAAGAATAACAAGGGACATTTTGGAACGATCCGGTAGAGTCGTTACACTGTTTTATTTAACTATCCCGCACAAAATACACTTTAATAGGCACTTGTTGCATATAAAACTATCACAGATATACACCAAAACCTACAATATACATTTTTTAGGAAAACTAAACAAAAAAGACAACCGTCTCCAACGAAAGCCCGCCAAAAAGCCATCGTTTTTTTTATACAATGTGATTTGAATTCGTCCAATGATTGTCAGGCAAAAATCATAGACCATACAGCCAAGTCATATTTTGTTTGTTTTTCTTCAAAAACCGGCGGTTACAGCACGGCCTCCACAAAAACAAGGCACGACTAATAATTATAGTCGGCGATTTTCTATAAAATCGCAGCACGGCCTCCGGGAAAGCACAACTAGTGCCATTCGGTGATCCACACTGCAGTTCACGTCCGCCTTAACTGATAGTAGGTTTAATGAAGATTTAACAAGGGACATTTTGGAACGATCTGGTAGAGTCGTTTACACGCTTTTATTTAACTATTCCTCACAATATACACTATAGGCACTTGTTGCAAAACTATCACAGATATAGAAACCACCTACCACACCAAAACCTACATATGAAACCATATTATAAAGACAACCGTCTCCGACAAAATCCCGCCAAAAAGCTCTAAAATGTTCTTAAATAAATTTTACGGCCCTGGAAACAAATGTAATTTAGATCAGTCGTAGATGGCCCCATTCGCACGGGCGTAATTCTATTGCGCGATTTTTTTACGCCTGAGGATTTTACAGATGTAGAACATTAAATTCTAAACATTAGATACCTAAAATACAATGATTGGTCATAAGGACTTTGTTTCAAACTAGCCGTAAAACCTTTTAAAAAATAACTCAATCGTCAAAAAATTTTACGACGGGGTCGCGACCGGTCGGGGATCTAATTTGTGCACCAGTGAGTGCACCAGTACAGAAAAAGATTCGGATTTCTCTGTTCTGCCTGTACTGTAGATTAGTTAAATAAAGTTAGTATGTGTGTGTTGTGTACCTATTTAATTGTCCTGTCCTGTCTGGGTGCCCCTGGACTGATCTCATGCACGCACGGTGTTTAGTGTAGCGCCCACTAAAGATACGTACTTCTGGAATTAAACATTGATGAGTGAGAATATTTATTGATTGCACTAGAAGAGTGCGAGGATATAGTTTTAGTCTAACCAAACTCAACTCTCACGCCGCCGCCGCCGCCCGCACCCGCAGACGGCTCCCACCGACCGCCGAGTTTCTTCAATACCTAAAATTAAGCAATAAATCGACGACCTTGATCTTCATCATTTACCAACCTGATTGTCGGTTATAATATTGTAAAACGGCTAGTCTGTCTTAATTACGTAAGTCATGCAATCATAGGAAAGCTTTCTTTTACTTTTGGTTCCAGAAATGAAAAATAATTAGTTGCATCATCAGCTCATCTCATAGTCTTATAGATTTGTTTAGTTTCATTAAAAGTACCTAATTGCTCTGTACCTGTTCCCCTGTAATACCATGAAAATTGTATTTTTTTACAATCCCAGCAGTTTTAAGCTCTCAGCATCAAAACACCAATGAGGTGTGAAATATTTGTAGGACTTGCAATCATTACAATTGCTCCCTTCCAATGTTGGCCACTGTCAGGTGACTTTCCCATGGGAACCTCTGAGGGGGATCCAAATATGTATAATATAATGCATTATGTCCATCTAGCCTAACATTAATCAACATTCATACAGAGAAGAATGAAAATTTTCTTTTATAATGATTACCATCCACAATTTGTAGATTTCTGCAGACCTAGGTATTTTGATATTCAGTCAGTTGATAAGCTGCTCTAAGAACTTTGTACCTATATGAAATTTTCACCAGAGACAATTAAAGCCATTCTTTTGCTTTGTCTATGAAATAAAATAGTAAAAGCACTAATAGCTTAACATGGGTCTTTTGGGAGTTTTTTGGGCAGGGATAAAATGGCCACCATACAATTTCAGAACACAATATTACAAATACAGGTTGTTTTGTGTGTCTCAAAAATCATGCAACTATTAATATACATTTTTGTTTTTACATGCAGACACAAGCCACAATGACTTCTAAAAATGAAGTACCAAAACATCAGGAATTCGCGTAAGTATGTCAATGTAAAAGAAAGATAAACAAATATAGACTATAGCAATTGGCACTTATCACCCTTTGGAATTTCCACTCTTCAATTACCTATGTTAATAACTAGGAACGGCATCATTTGTTAACTCAAGGTTGTAGTATTTTGTATAGCATAACATATGAGTACATAAAATGACACCAGGCCCCTCTTCTTTATGACAATGTCTAAGAGAAACAAAGAAAATTAAATTACCTATTTTTACTCATGACTAAGGTCATTATTTGTCTCTTGCCATTATCGCCTTAAAAGTCTTGTTAGTTGCCAAAGTTAAATAGAGCATTTAGTTCTCGTTTTTCTTTAAAATAACCACTAATTTTATTTCTACTCGATCATCTGTTCTCTCTGTTCCTCACTGCTGGACGTAGGCCTCTCTCAATGCGCGCCAATGAACTCTGTTCTTTTTGCATTCATGATGGTGCGAGTTTACATAGACAGACTATGTAATGCTCTGGACAATATGTCAATATTATTATTATTTGAGGTGGGGCTCTTTCAAGTCTTATCTAGCCTTGTATCACTGCGAACATTGCTGATCTAATGTGATCGCCGCCTTTACTATTGAGTTCAGTGTTGAGCTTTGCATCCGTTTGGGGACAATATGTTAAGTAAATGTAAATCTTTTTAAAAATTACAATAACTTATGTTGCAGGTTACTACCAAAGATTATAAATGGAGGTATCGCCGGCATCGTGGGTGTGTCGGTGGTGTTCCCGCTCGACTTGGTCAAGACGCGGCTGCAGAACCAAACCGTGGGTCCAAAGGGCGAGAAACAATACAAAAATATGTAAGTTTTATTGTACCGATCAGTAGCCATAATATAGGGATTGCTCAATAGATTCTTGCTCTGGCATGGTAAAGCGTATTGCGCGCAGGCTCATCGCACATGCATGCATTCGTTGACGTTTATGTATGTCAAATTATTACGCATACGGAAACATAGCTGCAATGGATTTAGTTAAGGGGTGTTATAAATGTGCAGCATTACCAAGATTTCGAATGACCTGACACTTTCAATATGTTGGTTGAAGACCTTGCATCCGTTTAAAAATAACAAAGCGCTACTGCAACATTTACAACCGACTGAGTTTCACCCAGGTTTCACCATACCTTGTGAACGTGACAAACTACTTTAGCTTTCGAGACATTCACGCAGGAAAAAATAGTTCAATTCATGAAATCTCAGCTCTTCCTCTATCTCTGTTTGAGGTAAACGTACGTACAGGGTAGGTTTCTTTGTTATCTGTATTATAGAAATAAGGAGGTTTGAACTCATAGAGGATCACAAAATCCCAAAAAGTGATAGGACACCCAGTTTGGCTTCCAGTCTTTCTAGATTAATTATTGAAAACTCAGTTTTATCTGCATAATATTTTCTACTTTTATTTTATTTTATTCTTCTCAAACAACGAAACAGTAATGTCCCTTGACAACACACGTAACACAATCTGATATATTAAAACAATAATCAGATAGTTTTGATAACAACGTATTCAAGTATTTTATTTTTGTAGATTATCTGATCGATATCAAGTAATTTTTCTGGATTTGTAAAAGTTGATGTGGGTAAGCTGTAATCAAATCGTGCTAAGCTGCATCACATACGTATGATCTTGAGTTTTAAATAGGTACCTGGTTCGTACTTTTGGTAATAACAAGGATTTTCTATTGCTTTAGTGGTGAAGGAAAACGTCGTGAAGAAACTTGTTGGTAATGTTTTACAGGCGTATGTAAAATGTCTTATCAAATAAGCACTTAGGTGTACCTTTTTGTTCTAAATCACAATGTCAGCATCGCACGTCCACCTACATACGCTAAGACATGATTCTGCTATGACCCTTGTGGTAGTCTAACGTCCCTAATGCTCTCGTTGCGAGGATAGGACTTTACCCACAATAATAATAATATAATAATATTTTAAACAAATTGACACATAGCTATTTGGTCCCAAATTAAGCCGAAGCCTGTGGATAAAACTCAACAACTGATAAACATACATACATATATACTTTTAAATAAATAGGTCAAGTACCTACATACAAACACCCAGAATCCTAAAACCAATAGATGTGCTCATCACACAAATGTTGCTCTCGGGTGGGAATCGAACCCACGACCTCTTGCGTAGTAGGCAGGGTCACTACCAACCAAGCCAACAGGCCAGTAAACAAGTAAAGGCCCTGTTATTTCATACAAGGCGACAGTCCTACATTTGAATAAACTTATTTGTAATTCCTTGCAAGGTTTGACTGCTTCAAGAAGACGTACGCTCAGGAAGGCTACTTCGGCATGTACCGCGGGTCGGCGGTCAACATCCTGCTCATCACTCCGGAGAAAGCCATCAAGCTTGCCGCAAACGACATGTTTCGCTACTACCTCACACGCAAGGACGGGTGAGTATCGCATTTACTTACATTTTAATTCATTCCAAATCAATTGTCATATGACAACGAACGCTACTAACGCCTCGGCGACCTACGCATCAAGGGGCAGCAATTTTAGATATTTTTACATTAGCAGCAAAAACAAGTTTGCCGTGTAAAATTTGGGGTCCATTTCGGTACACCATCTATTGTTTATTTTGTGTTCGAACCGCGACTACATTAGTATGACAATTGATTAGGAACGGAATTCAGCTACTCGGTTGATACAAAGTATGTAAGGTATTCACGAATTCGTGGAAACTACTAACGCAAACCTGTTATAGTACGATGAAACTATCTGCATATGAAGGTGGCAGTTACTTTGTGTAACCCAGTGAACTCATATGATCTAAAATATTTTGAATTTGACTTGATGCAGAGACCCGAAGATTGGGTTGGCCTTGGGAGACCTACTTCCAACAATGGACTGGTATCTATAAATAATGTAGACCCCGAAATGCTGGCTTCGTCAAAGTTCGTTCAGGTCCCTTGGTGTCACTCAAGAATCATGATCATGCATATTCAAAACCATTATTAAATTTTCAGATATAAGTGATGCGTTGGAATAAGAAACTAGCTTTAATTCGATTACGACCCACTGCAGTGTAAGAAAACTTTCGAGGTTTTTTGTATTTCTTTTTAATTTGTCTCCCATTACCGTAGCAGTACTTACTAACAAGAGATTTGTGTGTGGTTTTCCTCTTTCATTTCAGTTTGTGGTACAATATCGTGCTATAACCAGCATCTTGTGTGGTTAAATGTTGGTCAGGTCGTTGCTGACTCGTGGTTTGACAAAATTTGTGGTTTTCCAGGACGTTGCCGATATTTCGTCAGATGGTGGCGGGCGGAATGGCGGGCGCGTGCCAGATCGTGATCACCACCCCCATGGAGCTGCTCAAGATACAGATGCAGGACGCGGGCAGGGTGGCCGCGCAAGCTAAAGCTGGTACATATTAACTTTTTTTGCTTTTTCAGCCCTTAGGTCCGTGGTTAGTCAGTTAAGATAAGTTAGGCGGCGACTTAGCGCGCTTTACTTGTTATAATTTGGTACAAGTCAAAGGCAGGCGACGTGGCAATGGGCTCGCCGTCTGCGCCACGTGGTCGCCGCCTGACTTCTCTTTTGTGTGCCTTGCCTTGAGCCTTAGGTCTGCATACTATGTCCAGTTTTTAGCTCAGCGAAACATCTTTTCAATACTGGCTTTTCTAGTCCGTTCGCGGGAGTTGCTGACTCACGACTCTTTTCAGTTGCCGACATTGCGCTTCCCTTTTTAAGTTTTTAATAAGCGATAAAAAATACTATTCACTTGTCGATGACCGGATTATATTTGATAACAACAATATTTTATTGCAGATAACGATATCAAAAGTAGTAGCAGTATGTGACAAATTAGCAAATATACATGTAACAACACTAACATACTGCCGCGGGCTAATTCAATAATTTTGTACTTCAGCTAGCGTGTCTACACAGTAATGCAGTGAAAACGATCAATCAAAATCATTAAACGTAGGTATCAAATTTCTGAGCAACCTCAACAATTCTAACAATCCAAAAAATGTGCGAAATGTCTCTTGCCAAAGAAAATGTAATACTGCGCTCTCTATGTTGCCGGAACATAAATTCTAAAAACATTGTGTTTAGTAAAATTTTGTAATTTTCAGTATTTTCCTATTGTAATTAATTCAACGCACCTTATTGCTAACAGCCGCTTAATATGTCCCTACTGTTCGGGCTCCGGCGTACCCTCTTAATGAGGGCGTTAGGGCTATAGTCCACCACACTAGCCTAATATTTATTATTTGTCACAGAGGGCAAAACTATAAAGCGCATCACCGCGATGCAGCTGACGCGCGAGCTGGTCGCGCAGCGTGGCCTCGTCGGGCTGTACAAAGGCACCGGCGCGACGGCGGCTCGCGACGTCACCTTCAGCGTCATCTACTTCCCACTGTTCGCGACGCTCAACGACCGCGGCAAGGATGCCAGTGGAACCGCACCATTCTGGTTTGTAACTGTTATACAGGCTCTAAGTCCTCTAAGCCAAATGATGCTCTCGCAGACTGGTGGTCAACGAGCGTGATCAATCCTACCAATATTACATTTTTTAACGATGTTTGGCTGTATGTATGTTTGTTACTCATTCACGCAAAAACTGCGGAACAGACCTTGACGAAACTTTACGGTAATATGGATTGTACATCAGAATAACACTAGCTATAGTATAGATGCCTCGGGAAAAGCTGTTCTCACGGGAGAAACTGTTTCTACGCGGGTGAAGCTGCGGAAAACACCTAGTCATACTGTTCGTTACACCTTTAATTATTTAAATTATTATTTGCCAACAGCTAAATTCACATAGTTACACATTTTTGGAGTGCACAGATAATATATAAACTTATGTCATAGACACGATTTGTCATATAACGATTGTACACAGGTGGTCGTTTATATGCGGGATGTTGAGCGGCATGACTGCGGCTGCCTCGGTCAACCCTATGGACGTGGTGAAGACCCGCCTGCAGACTCTGACCAAGGGCTCCGGCGAGCGACAGTACACGGGCATCGTCGACTGCATCACGTGAGTAGCAGCAGTCTTGCACAACATTCTCACGTAGGAACTTGCAGACGAGTGAGGCAGAGACACATAGACTATAAACACTGTCATCAATTCGCAAACAATTTGTGACTAAATTCGTACAGCCGTCAAGAAACTACGGGGACTACATTACATTAAAATAACTACCTAAGTACATTATTAAAGATAGTTTATTATAAAAATGCCTCACTGTGGACCTCCTTCTTTAAGCTCGATATAGCCACTATCAGGCCTCATAAATTCATTACATTGCGGAGAAAAATGATTTTTGGAATTTTTAATGCTCCTTAGTTCTAACAAAAAGTGAAAAACTTCTTCTAAGCCTTTATTTTTATGATATTATTTCAGACAAACGTTAAAGTACGAGGGGCCAACAGCTTTCTTCAAGGGATGCGCATGTCGTATGATCGTGATAGCGCCTCTATTCGGCATCGCACAGGCGGTCTACTTCATCGGCATAGCCGAGTACCTTCTGGGACTCAAGAAGTAAACCCGCAGTAAGTTCATTGTGTGGCTAGTTCTAATATTTACTTGGCACCCCGTTCCCTTGCTAAAATGTCGACTCAATGTATTTTTAATGTATACCTCGCTTTCAAGAAGGTTTGTCGCTTTTGTTTGATTTATACTATATGTAACGCAGTAGATTTGTTTGAATATATTAACTGAAATATTTAAAATGGAGCGAGAGCCACTGCCTGCAGTCGCTGAATGTTAACATTTGATGACGTTCAGAGCAGAACCAAGCATGAAACACATCGTCAACTCTCCCCCGCAAAATTGTGTTTTTTAATGAAAATTGATTAAAATTCCAAAATACAATGGCCGAAGCAGGCCGGTGCTGTCAATTGTCATTACAAAGGAGTAGAAGGGCAAAGTAGAGGAGAGGAGACCCCTCGATAGGTACTTGCAAATGGCCAAAAGTGAATGTAAAAAGTTTTTGTCCAGTTGCGTATTTGGCATTTCGCATCGAAACCACGTTGAGTAGCCATTATTAGTTTCTACACACTGTTTTATACTCTGACTCTTTTAAGGAATTGAATAAAATATTAATATTATATATCAACATAAAAAAATCCATCCTTTGCACAGGTTGTTTAGGAAAGAAAATTAGTAAATATGTAATTTTCTTCTATTTCCCCTATTTATTCTCCAAGCAATTTTCCGTCAATTCATAACATCTTACTCAAATAATTTCAGTAACTACCTATTTTGTGTATATTGAATATTTAATGTTTTTGTTTTCAATATGATGGTATTTTTTTATTTATATTTTATTTGTAAATTGTTAATATGGAATCATATTTATACAGTCTTTTTAATAATTTATTCGTTTAATTCTAATTGCCACTATGTGATATATTTTTAATATTCTATATACAATAGTTGAAAGTTGTATCTGTCATAAAAGTTATAAATAACTCATAGGTAAATCTGGCGTAAAGTTCGCTGGTTTTACGTGGTTGGAGCAGCGAACTTCAAGACAATCTATCTACATGTAGAGCTACGCCATCCAATACTATATCGGGGCGTATTCGTAAAGACAAACCCTACACTAAGATCGTGAAAAGTGTATATTTTAAGGCTTAGTTTGAGTGAGTAGTACTGCTTACTGCATTTTATATGAATTGCAATTATTGTTCTTGCATATATAAGTAAAGGAAGGAGTAGCCTTTAGAAACATCTTGATCGTAACATGAATTTTACAAAATATTATTGTGTGGTGAACCTTCTATTCTATTATTCTAAATGAGGTCTGATTATGCAAGGGATCGCAGACACTGGACAATAATATTGTAACTAAACACAAATTAACGTTAGTGACAAAAATTAATAAATTTTCCAAAGAAAACTTTTATTTTAAGTTGACTATTGTTATTTTCGAAGATTTTAAATCTAATGTTTTTCAAATTTTTAAACTTATTTTTATAGCAAATATCTATGTCAGCTAGACTTAAATTTTGAAAGTTTAAAGCTGGTGAAAACATATGTATAGCTCAATATTTTAAAAGTTTTTATTTAGTAAGAATTCTGTAAATTTAAATGATATTATTTAATTTATACGTTGTTGTTAAAAATATTGTTGCCATAGTTTGTATGTTGATATTTTAATACGCTTTGAGTTACATGTGATTGAAGTTATTGTTCAGCAATGGAAGGGAAGAGCGATAACAGTCCATTTTACAATATTAAGAGTTAATTGATTTATTAGTTTATTTATTACATTCAGTGACCAGTCAGTTTAGATAGTTATTAGCTTGTATCATTTAATGAAATATTTTTTATGAAAACGGTTAATTTTAGCCTATCTTTTGAATTGAAGTGAAGTATTTTTTGAGAACAAAGAAAGAAAAGGTTTCATTATTCTTCCTCTAGCCTGTAACTGTAAACTGCTGTTCTTGTGTGTGGCGACTACGAAATATAAAGTATTTAATATAGCACAGAACGGAAGTATCGTGTCTTCACTTTTCAATTACCATGCCGATAAAATCTGAAGTTGGCCACAGCTCAGGTTAAAGAATAATATTACAATATAGTCATATATTACCGCTCCCTACGCTGGGAGCCGGCATTTATAACTGGAAGAATGGTCGTATGTACGCCTTGGTGGTACACATATAATTTTAACCAGATTGCTATAATAGTATAATTAATTTGACGCTTAACAAAAGCATTGATTATTAACAAAAGTGTGCTGTTTAACTAATGCTAAGGTCGTCCCGGTTCTCAGTGACCCATGTGTAAAATCTAATTGTAAAAACGTACTCGTATACCTATCAAAATGTAAGATTGCCAAAATGTACAAATGTTAAAAAACCTTAAGAGTACTAGATTCATTGTTTTACCATCAGAGCCATAATTAATCTTCAGAAATTAATGAATTATTTTTTAAATATCTACTTATAGTAATATTGTGATTTCGTATAATAAATATTATGATGTTGTTTAACACTTATTAGGACAAAAAAAATTCATCACTCATCAGCATATTCTGACATTTACACGATTTGACTTGTATTCATTAATTTATGAAATTTGTACATTTTGACACTTAGGCCACTAATACAATACTACTTGTTCTGTTATACCTCAACCAGACTCACGGCGAGATGTCTCGGCGAGAAATCTCGAGTGAGTGAGGGGGATAAGTGTTTGTATGAGGCGAGAACGAGATGCCGAGAAGCTATTCACATTCACGTTTCCGGATCTTCACGGAGCTTCTCGCCGCCGCCGCCGTGAGTCTGGTTTAGGCTTTACATATTCTGTGCTAATGCGTTCGTACGTTTTGACATGTAGACCACTGAGTTCCGGAAGATTCTTTGACTATAATTATTTATGTCCCTGTCAAAAATTGTAAAAAGTAGATGAAACTAATTTAGTGCACAGTTAACAAACAAACAATTTTAGTTAAAGCATAGAATATATAATTGGTTAAAGACACCACTAAATTAGTTACAGGGATATAAATAATTTGAGTGCTGTCAAATTTGAAGCGTGTGCTTTCGGAATCGTCCCATTTTTTGAATGTCTATGTCCCTTTGTTTGAATTCATGGAGTGATAGTCGATGTTAACTTGTTGATGGAAGTGTTAATGTATATCGTTGGATACATTTTTGGCGACGCTCTGCACTGCGCAGGAGTTTCGAATCTAGTACTTTCTAATACTTAGCAGCTATTTTGGTGCAGGTGCCGTCACTGAATATGTATCTACTCTTAGTGTTCTAGTGTTGTTCAATTATAAAGACAATAAATATAAAGTCTAGATAGCATTGTTCCAATTGTGAAGTTATAATATCTTTGTCAATTTGTCGTTAAATCTCTGTGTGCTGTTGTTAAATAAGTCAATTCATGCGTTCAAAGTATGATAAACTAGCTTTGCCCGCGACTTTGTGCGTTGGGAGTTAAGAATATTTATGATAATATGGTTAAGTAGTTCATTTATAACAGTTATTGGCTCGCTTGAAAAAATGAGTTAGACACTCTGCTACTGACACGGTAGCGGATTTTTGGCGTGATAACTGCCGGCAATGCCATGTTTGTCAAACATTTGCGAAACCGTTTCAGATGGTCATAGTTTGTGTTAAGGCTAACTAGGCAACTACGACTATCCTTAGTTTAGCAAATGTTTGCTCAGTTAGATTATGGTTATTATAATTGGGCCGGAAATATATATTGCCCGCATCAAACTGCAGCTCGTCATAATATTTATTTATAACTATTTGACCTGGAACATGGTCGAACATATTTGCACGAATAAGGTCGAAATTATTAAACTGATAATTTAAAATGTAAGTGAATATTATGAAATCAATGTTATCTAAATAGTAGATATATTAAAGAATGTAGAATCTATTTAGACTTGTTTTTATTTCCAAAAATATAATGGTCCCAGTACACGTTAAGATGCACTCGGCCAACGCGTACAGGGTATATTTGTGTGTATTCCAGAATTAGAATAAGGACTAAAAGCATTCCAGAGACATCCAATAGTCGCTATCCCTTTCTGTTTATATAATGTTTGACAGAGGATACAAATTTTAGGCACGTGCACGTTGGTCGGCCAACGTGTGCAGGGCCATATTGTGGGGCCGATTCTGAACTTAAATGTGTGCCATGGAAGCAATACTAATAGTATATACCTACGTACTTATTACTTCCACGATGTGTGCTAGATACTTAACTAATAAGTACTTACCGGTTTGAGGGGTTCATAATCGGGCCTTATCTCGATTATTTTATTCCCACACTATACAAGACATTGTAAAACTTTTTGCTGATCGACTATTCGGACCAAAATTCGGACTATTCCTCATTCTCAGATCGGAGACATTAAATTGACCTTTTTTGAAATACCGAGTCAAGCCAAAACTCAAATGGTGAGTAGAGTAGACAACCAAAGAAATTGAAGAGCAATTTTTCTAAGGACACAGCTGACACCATAGCCTAAAGGAATATAATCATAGAGTTAGGATCTCTATGGTGGGCGCCCGCGAAATTCGAACCATCCTGAATTTAATAATGTAACTGACACCTTGAGCTGACACCAATCACCAAACTGATCCTCATATATTTTCACCACAGATTAATGATACAGTGTCTTATTTTCACCCCGTGCATTTACAATCAGCTAATTAAATTAAATCTATGGCCGAGAGGGCAATGAGGAACGATATCCCGGAAATCCCCAGTGATAAGTCCAAAATGCATTTAAAATGTGTTTAGTTACTTTCTCAAAATAAAATGGTTGACAAAAAGGCTGACATGGCGAAACCCGTGAAGAAGGCGAAGCCGCCCGGTGCACTAGATTTCCAGTAAGTATAAACACCATACAAATTTATTTGTACAATCTAAAATTTACAATAAGATGTTATAACTACTATAAGGTACATCACGACGGCGGCGGCGACCCTACACTGACTGTATCTTTATTCTATTACAGTCCCATACCAAAGTGTATAAATGGAGGGCTCGCTGGTATGATAGGCGTGTCAGCGGTGTATCCCCTCGATTTGGTAAAAACGCGACTGCAGAACCAGCAAATAGGATCTACTGGCGAGAGACAGTACAATAACATGTTCGTATTGCATCCAGAATGAATTCTATTCCTCGTCTATATTTCTCGCCTACCTACACCAAACTAAGGAAAGTATTATTATTCTATGCATGCAGATACCCCGCTATGCTTAGTTCTTTGAAGGATATGATCCGAAATGAAAAGAGCCAATAGCCGAAATCATTAGTTTATGCTGAAACGGCAGTGGACAGGACAATCGGGTCATAAACTCAACAGACCGGCGACGGGCGGCGACACCAACGGTGCGACATTAAAATAAGATCTGATCCGTGTATTTCTGACACTTAGGTGGGACTGCTTCAAAAAGACATACAGGGCGGAGGGGTATTTCGGCATGTATCGCGGTTCAGCTGTAAATATAGCTTTGGTCACTCCGGAGAAAGGTATCAAGCTCGCTGTCAACGACTTATTCAGATATTGGCTCGCGACTTCTGACGGGTTAGTAGTTAATACAGTACCTGTAAATGCAGTGACTCGAGAGATTTTACCTGAGTCAGTGCAGGGACCACCGCCCCCGTCTATAGACGAGTAGAATTGTTAGTTGAAACCACCAGAACCCAGAGCTTAGCCAGCGCATATATAAACGACTGCGCCTAATCTAGGAGCCACTGGCATAGGGTCTGCGGCTCAGTGACTGGTGAAGTAGTGGGCAGACCAGATCTACCGACGGACGTTAGGGCTGAAGAGTTGTGGAATAGAGACACCCAGCCAGTAGGTGCAGCGTTGGACGCCCCATGTCAGACGGTAGATCTACCTGATATGGGTACAATTGAGAAAAGCTTACGCCCAACTGTGGACGTCGACATAATGTTGCTTGGTATTCCAGGAAGGTGACAGTACCCAAACAGATGTTCGCGGGTATTTTTGTGGGCATGGCTCAAGTAACTATATCCTGTCCCATGGATCTGCTCAAAATTCAGTTACAAGACGCCGGCCGGATCGCTGCCCACGCAAAAAAAGGTTTTTCATCTAAAAATACGTAGGTAACATAGATAGGTTTTACCTTAGTAGAATGATAGGATAACGTATAGTGTTAAAAAAACTTTTAACCTACTTTTTAATTTAATTTATAGAGGCTTAAAAATGAGCCCCATTGTATAAAATTATAAGGTGGAATCACGGGGTGGAATATTAGGTATGGGTACAAAATGGTGTCGCATACAATGAATGATGCTAGTAACATATTCCTGGGTTAAGTAGTTAATTAAATCTTCTCGATCCCCCATCTGAGCGTACCCTACTCTACTTGCTCGTCAGGCAGTTGCAGTGAAGGCGCAGAATTGCTAGGTGTTCAATAGCGTATAGGTTTGACTGTTGTTTAATTTTTCACAGAGGGTAGAACAGTAGAACGCATCACGGCCTTGTGCTTGGCACGCCGGTTGGTCAAGGAGCGCGGGTTCCGAGGGCTGTACAGAGGCTTATACCCGACAATAGCCCGCGAGACGTGGTTCAGTGTCGTCTACTTCCCGATATTTTTTGAAACCAACGAGCTCTACTTCGACGAGAACGGTCATGCCCCTTTCTGGTTGGTACCTACCTGTATGTCGTAGGTTAATCGAAAAATTTTGATCTTTGCGAAAATCCTAGGATTTTTGCAAAAACCGGACGATTGGAATGTAAGAAAGACAGTACATTACATGGTATAAATCCAGTCAAACCGACAAGACGTTTTGGGGGACAAATATATACTGTTATGCTTATGTATTTGATTAATAAATAAATAATAATAATAAATCATCTTCACCTTCAAACATCATCTGTTGTTAACCGCATAAACTACTAAGACGATTTAAGGGCTGAAATGCGGTAAATACACAGAGCACAGAATGCGAACGATATCGCCACGAGGAGGCCGGTGGCGGCAATTACAAACTCTTTGGAAAAATAATTGTAGGTATTTAAAGTTGCACTACATTGATGGGAGAATTACTTGTGTCTGGGATATTTTCTTATTTTTCTGTAAGTCGAAATTTTCAAAACTTCACTTTAGTTTTTGTGAAGTCGTTAGCAACCTGAGAGCTCTATTTCAGAACTGTAGATAAAGATATAATAACTTAGGCAGTAATTTCATTTTGTTTTATACTGTCTTCTATCCGTTTAGTTTTGCCTTAGTGAGTTGTAAATTTTCCAAATAAAACATGTGCTACTACCTACCACAGGTGGTCGTTTGTATGTGGGTTCTTGGCCGGCGCGTGCGCGGCCATTGCTGTCCACCCAATAGACGTGGTGAAGACCCGCCAGCAGACCATAACCAAGGGCAAGAACGAACGCGCGTACAACGGCATGTTAGACTGTTTCATGTCAGTAACTATTTAAGTCATCATCAACAGTCTATTGACATGTCCCCACTGCTGGGGCTCAGGCCTACCCTCTCAATGAGGGTGTTCGAGCTATAGTCCACCACGCTAGCCCAATGCGGGTTGGTGGACTTCACATGTGTCTAAGAATTTCTTCTTGGGCGTATGCAGGTTTCCTCACGATGTTTTTCCTTCACCGTTTGAGAGCAGTCAGTAAAATGTATTTAAGTTTCGAGAAAAAACCCCATTGGTACATGGCCCAGCCGGGGATCGAACTTCGGACCATTATGATAGGCCGCGTCTTATACCCGACGCCACTAACTCTTTCACAATAACGTAATAATGCTGAATAGTTTGTTTGTTTAAACGCATTATTCTCTGGAGCTACCAGTCGGATTTGAAAATTTCTTTTGCATTTGGCAGGTAGCCCAATCTTGTGGAAGGTTAATTATAGGCTATATTATTCACTTAATTATATCACGCAAGTCAGAAATAACTTATAAACGCGAGGATTCTGCGGGAATAACTAGTATAGGTATTAAACTATAACGCAGACGATGTAAATTTAGTCACCTGCAATAATATATAAACATTGCAAAGAATAAGTATGTAGTATATGTTATTCTATGATAGCTGGGATCAAGCGAGCGTTTCATCAATATCTCCGTCCACTGCTGGACATTATGCCTTCCCCATTGCGAGTCAGACTCCAGAACTGGTCTGCGCCATCGGCCCTCAGCTACTTAGATTGTGTGCTCCCCCTACAGCCGCCCTCTACTCCGCTTCTTGTCATCATCATCAGCCTGTACTAATTCACTGCTGGACATATACCTCCCCCAAAGGCCTCCGCCCTGGTCATAGGTCCCGAGCACACCGGATGCGTCGTGCGCGTTAAAGCTCAGCTTGAAAAGTTGGAAACAGTGCCACACTGTGAGCTGGAACGCGCACGCATCCTTCAGCCTCTAGGTAGATAAATGGTTAATTAATTAATTAATTAGTTAGTTAATTTATTTATTTACAGCAAAACATACAAGTACGAAGGTTGGACAGCTTTCCTGAAGGGCCTTGAATGTCGTATAATTATAATTGCGCCACTGTTCGGCATTGCGCAGACCATCTACTATATCGGAGTTGGAGATGCAATTGTGCATTTTCTGAGACTCGATTAGATAATTATCGTTTTGAATACGCAATCTTTATGAAGTACTCAATGGAAAACGTCTGTGCTAAGAAACTTTTTTATAAAATCAAGAAAAGAAGAATGTTATGCTCTTTCAGAACGACATTTAAGGCTTATTTAGGTCTTTGTTGCCTAGGTACTCTATTTAATATAAATACTTGTTAGGTATGGATTTAGCTGTAGGGTGGTATAAGTAAGTATGTCTTACCTAGCTACTTAAATATCGCAATTTATGTAATTATGGTGGTTCACATTATCGAGTACCTAGTAAATTAAGTAGTGGAAAATTTGGAACAGCGTAGGTATGTGGCCGAGAGCAAACTTTAAGTAGTTCTACGACTTTTGGAAATTAGGTAATAAAAAAATGTCGGATGGTATACCTAGAGAGATAGGTGTACAATTTGTAGTGTAATGTTTTTTTTTAATCCGCAAAATCCGTAGAACAGAACATAAAAAAATATCTCATTATTGTTGTTTCGTAACCTGCACTGTTCCAGTTTTCCTCTCTTCGACACTTGTTTTTTTACTAATCACGCCACCGAGGGTGGAAACGTAAAATTTCTAAAAATACCTACATCGTTCCTTGTAGGTAAACAAAGTTGAACAAACAAACATAATAAGGTTTTATTTAACCCTTCAAATTCCCCATGAAGCAAGCTTAGTGGTCATTGCATATTAGGTACAACGCCCCGGAGCGACTTGTCCCACTAGTACCATTAAACTTACTTAAGATAAGAATAAAATAAATTAAATAAAATAATTAAAATAATTTTATTAATACAATTTCGGCCTGGATTTTTATTTAATACCCCCAAAAAAGAATAAGAATTTAAATTATTCCAAAATGAGAGTAGACCCGGGCGCGGTCCTATATTTATTTATCATGGTACAACTGGGACAATGCGGTACCAATTGTAACCCGTATCCTTGTAGGTACCATCAATGGTACTGGCCGACGGTACAAATGGTCCGGCGGGCCCGGGCACCCGGGCGGTCCACCTTGTGGGGAGGCCTGTCTACGCTGCGTCTTCCGGTACGTGGTCGCCACTCGAGAACTTTTCTGCCCCAACAGCCGTCAGTTCTACGAGCGATGTGCCCTGCCCACTGCCACTTAAGCTTCGCAATTCTTTGAGCTATGTCGGCGAACTTCTCCTGCGGATCTCCTTATTTCTGATTCGATCTCGCAGAAACTCCGAGCATAGCTCTCTCCATTGCCCCTTGGGTGAACTTGAGCCTTATGACGCCCTTAGTGAGCGACCAGTGTTGCCAGTGATGGTAACACACTGGTCGAAGATTTTCGTCTTGAGACACTGCGGTATTTGGGACGAGAAGATGTTGCGTAGCTTCCCGAACGCTGCCCAGCCGAGTTGGATTCCACGATTGACCTCTTTCTGAAGTTGGACCTACCTAACTAGACAGTTTGTCCCAAGTATGTATAATCGTCTACAACTTCGAGCGTAGAGGCTCCAAGCTTCAGAGGAGTGGGTATGACACGGGTATACACGGGAATTTTACGGTACATTTTTCAAATTAAAGTAAAAAATAGTGTACGCCGCGGGGGCCTCCCGTCGTCCACTCCACACCGCCTGCAATTTGCTGACGGCCTGCGGGCCACTCGCTTTAATGCATCCGTCATGCAGTCTGATATTTTTCCCAACGTCAATTTTAATAAATTTAACCTCTTCAAAATTTATAAAGTCCTGGTACTTCCTGGTATCTTCTACCATCATCAAAATATCACTGAATGTTAAAATTTTTCTTGGTCCTGCCATTTTAACACACACAAAAATTTTACAACTATCAGATAAGTTGCTTTTATTTACGCTTAATTAATATATTGTTATTAATTTAAATAAAGGTTTAGGTTGCAGTCAATGGATCTATCCGGAAACGAAACCCAAGTTTTTTTTAACAAGTTGGATGTTTATGTTGTAAGTCCATGTTTTTGTTTATTAAATGTTAATATTTTTAAATAATAAAAAACAGTTTCTCTATTAATTAGCGAAAAATTTATAATTTGTACAAATGAGGAAACTCATTTAGTAAAAATTGTACGAATCTGGACTTCCAATGCATTTGTACAAATATGGAAATTGTACCAATGTGGCGGAAGGCAACTAGCCGATGCCGATGCCAAAGTATACTTTGTATGTTATTCAATATTGTATAATTAAAATCATGCCAGTTTCTTAGTTTTAAAGTTTGTCAATAGATGGCGTTAGGTGTATTTTACACCCCGCTATCATTTGGTTCTTCGCAACTATATAAAAATAAGCTTTCAAATTAACCACGAGTATTTACCTCTTTATTGTTAGTATATATGACATATCTTTCAGCATCGGAAAATTGATCTTCAGTAATTTGTTGGCATCATAAACTCTAACTAAGGCTTAAACTAAAATTGGAAGGAAGTTGATAATGCCTTTGGAAAACCGGCCAGCAAGTACCTACACAAGAAGAAGCTGATACACGATTTATTCTACTTGTTGTGATTTACTGCAAGCAATCGGGTTTTGAGAGATTGATAGCCAATTAATTGTCGCGACACTGACAAGGTACCTTTTCTACTGCAAGGTACCTAGTACCTAATCACCTACCTACTGCTCATTAGTACCTATAGTTACTTCCATGACTGTGTTATTATTGTGTTGTAGTCTGTCTACGGCTGTAGTCTATGTGTGGGACTGAGTACCTAATCAATATGACTGTCTGGGGTATTTTTGTACGTTTTGTTTGAATGAGACAGCAGCGCGCGCAGCCCACGCAGCCCTTACGCAGCCGCAGCAGTTATTGATTGCAGGTGCCAGGGTGGGTCAGTGTAGGCACCTACCTATTCTCTTTCATTGGCAGCGCAGCGCGGGGCAGCAAACCATCACGCAGTAAAAAATTATTAAATCTTTTATTGAGTTATTGGAAAGTGCTATGGATTTCATTCCGCAATCTTCTGGTGTAAGTATTACTTTATGTAAATAATAATTAGGAGGCACTGTGGAAAAAGGCTACAATTTGAGTGTGCCTCATGTCCGCCCCGCCCCGGCCGGCCGGTCGCGACTCGCTCGCTCGCAACCATAGTTAGTACTTATTCATAGGTAGGTACCTAATAATTTATTTTATTTAGTACATGCCCCGATACATCTTTATTACATTACAAACGTGTGATTCCCTGACAAACGAAACCCCTTCTGGGTTTAGCCGCTGTGAAACATTTCGGTCGGATGAATGTTACTACAAAGAGAATATACATAGGTAAGGTACCTACAGTAAAAAAACACACTGTAGGTACTATTACTGTTACTCGTGTTTTTCCGGTCCCTAGTGTTTTTTACACCTATACTTTTGTTATATAGGTACCTATATAGGCAGGAATTATATTTATACACATTTCATTATGTATTTTAGTTAAAAGATACTCCCAAGTTCAGACAACTTTTTTTTTTTGGTACCTAGGTATAGTAGGCATACGTAAAAAAATTCGGCTACCATCCACCTATGTATATACATTGGTTGATTGTTTCTTTGAGGTATAGTACTTATACCTAATTGCTTGATTTAAATCACTCCTTTAATTAAATCAAGTTGATTTAATTATATAATAGCCTATGTGTTATTCTGTTGTTTAATCTATATTACTGTAAAGTTTCATCAAAATCTGTTCACTAGTATTTGCGTGAAAGAGTAACAACATCCAAACATCCTCCCAAACGTTATTACGCAACGGATAAATAAAAATGCATTTTTTTCCACCTTAAAATTGTCTCCCCTTACGTCTTTATGTCCAGAAGAAAAGAAATGCAAAGAAGGGAAGGGGGAAGCGCAGGGCAGACAAGCCCAAAAAGACGGGAAGGCATGATGTAATCAAACACAACCATAATAAGGTAAACAAGTATCAATATCTAGTTCATTTTTCAACAAGCAAGGTCTTATAACACAAGTAAAGGAAATGTGATGTAACTACAAATTTTATTAACGATTTTCTAATTATTTCTTTATTTACGGTTTGTACGGAACTCTCAAGGCGCGAGTCCTACTCGCAGTGTCCGGTTTTTTAGATGATGGCCATTGGACTCTGGCGCAAGAGGTCGTGGGTTTGATTCCCCTGGGGAACATATAACTTTGTACAATTTGTACAAGTTAATGGTTCTGGTCTGGACCTATTTGTGAAATGTCATGATTTTCCTATAGCACAAGAGAAAATCCTTTGAAAACAAAATTTAATTTCTAGTTGTTTACGTTTACAACTCTGTATAAGCAGTAGGTAGATAAGAAAATTATGTTCAGTATATAATACAAATAGAATACAATAAACAGCAGTGTCCAACTTGAGCGAAAATAAAAGATTTGAAACTTAAAATTGTATTACAATATTGTTAAAGACTACTTATACTTGCAGATGTGTCCATTATGCCAGTCAGAGGTTAAACTGTTCTTCATCAACTTCGATGAGAAATTTCTCATGTGCGAAAACTATGAATGCGCATATCCATTCGGCTATACCGAACTTCAGTTCGTGGAGTACCAACACCAACCTCCTACCTTTGATAAGGTAGAGAAGAAAAGCGATGCGTATCTCAGAAAAGTGGAAGAGGAAATCCTGGAACATCTTACTACTATAAAAGAACTGAACAAGAAGCTTTGTGAGAAGAAAGATGTTGAGATGAAAAACAAGAAAGCATTGAAGAATCTGAAAAAAATTCAAGAAGGCCAATGGCTGAAGCGTGGGGATTCATCACATATTAAGAACAAAGCGCAGGCAGTACAGCGTTCGGATGAATTTAAGGTCGTTATCGACGAAATGTTGTCGACAATCAAGATCGAAATACTCAACGCACCGAAGCTATGTGGTAAAAATATAAAAATCTAAGGATTCTTACAAGAGAAGCCACCAGAGAAGAAACTGGGATTTTTAAAATGTAGTCATTTTGTGTCTAATTGTTGTATACCTACTTACTTGAATAAACATATAATACTCGTAGTTGTACCGTACCGTCGACTGAAGAATCTAAAAAAAATTCAAGAAGGCCAAATGCTGATATGCGTAGGGATTCATCAACTGATCAAGAACAAAGCGCCGGCAGTGCGTTCGGATGAATTTAAGGTCGTTAACGACGAAATGTTGTCGACAATCAAGATCGAAATACTCAACACACCGAAGCCAAGTGGTAAAAATATAAAAATCTAAGGATTCTTACAAGAAAAGCCACCAGAGAAGAAACTGGGATTTTAAAAAGTTGTAATTTTGTGTCTAATTACCAGAGAAGAAACTGGGATATAGGAAGTAGTCATTTTGTGTCTAATTATTGTATACCTACTTACTTGAATAAACAGATAATACTCGTATGTTGTACAGTCGACCGGACGTCAGTGGAAACAATACCAGTATAAACTGGTCTCTCATAGTATTGAAACTCCCCGATAGGCTAGGCCAGCTCAAGGTCAGTGTTTCCACTGACTGCGGTCGACTGTACATATTTTATTTAATTTCCTATATTTAGTACCTTCCAAAACCAAATATATACTCGATGGTACCTATAGGTTTAAAAAGGCAGGTGTTTTAGTTTACGTTTGGTTTGGTTTGAGTCGTTTTGGTTTACTGCATCAGAGGTGATCCGATAGAAACAATAATCTTGGATAATAATGAGAATGAGATTGTAAATTATCCAATTAGACAAGGCTTCGCCAATGCTTGCTATTCCAACTGGTCCATCGCCCAGCGCCCTCATCCAGTGGCTTCCGGCTACTTTTAGTGTCCCCCTGGCACGGGGGGCCGAACCACGTTGCGCGTGCACCGGTTCGAGGACCCCTCTGTTCTGCCACAGGTGTGGCCTGCCTACTGCCACTTCAGCTTGTAATCCTTTTTCATCTATGTCGGTGACCTTACGTCGTATCTTCGTAGCTTATGGAATATCATTGAAGGATACTAATCAAAATAAACATTTTGATTAGTATTACTAAGAAAATAAACATTTTAATTAGTAAAAAAAAACTTTTTTAATAAAAAATCAGCCTAAAATTCTCCAATCACTGCGCAAAAAAAGGCAAAAAAGGAGCTTGTAGTGTCCGAATTAATTATATTTTTTGACGCTCTAACCCCACAGTCAGTCTTTTAAGCATATCGCTTCATTAACATACTTCAACCATATCTACAACTAGCTGTTTCCTACGGTCTCGGCCGCGTTTTATTTAGTTAGGTACATACTAGGCTATTAACTTCCGCCCTCGGCTAGACCCCCGCCCCACCGCGTTCGTATTGATCGAATCGCCCGAGATGCGCCTCTTTAATGGAATCTACCTACAGTCCCTGGTCCCTACCTCAGCTCCCTACCTATAATACTGATGCGCCTACAGTAATATAAACTAGTTCCATGAGTAATTCACAGTGAGTAGTGCAGCCACCTGTTTTTTTTATGGAATTTGTGGCTTGGTTGCAGGACCTTTAAGCCATGCCAGCTGGTTCGTTTTTAGAGTTCCGTGAATCGCTGGCAGAGCCACCCTTCAGTTCCCAGATTTAACTTGGTAGGTAGATCTATATATACCAACCTCTGTCTACGCTCGAAGGCTCAGATCAATCCACAAATTAGATAGTATACGTCCAAGATCAATCCACAAATTAAATAGTATACGTCCAAGTATCAATCTGAGCTCGACGCTGAGGCTCGAAGGCTCAGATTAGAAAGGCTCGAAGGGAAGTTGCTTTCTCCCTCTACGTAACGAACTAACGAACAAACTGTAATGTCGGGCTTTTTGGCGGGATTTTGAGAGAGATAGTTGTCTTTTTTGTTCTTTTTCTAAAAAATGTACCTATATAATATTGTAGGTTTTGGCCAAAAGAGGTTTGAAAAACAAACAAAATATGACTTGGCTGTATGGTCTATGACTTTTGCCTGTCTATCATTGGACAAATTCAACGAAAAAATATATAGTGTCAATGTCACACAAAAACAACCGACGCCGCGCAAGTCCCGCAATCGATATTGTTTTCGAAAATATTTTTTGCATTTAGATCGTAGAAAATATATTTAAAACATTAAGTATGACAACTATAACCCCTAAAAAGGACGGTGGGCCTAATGTCGAGTTTTTCCAGTCACCAGAATCACTCGCACAGTTCGATCAAATTCGTGTTTGGTTGCAGAAGAATTGCAAAAAGGTCAGTATTTACCGAAAAATATCTGCATGGAACTCTTACGAGTTCTCGAGTGGAGTCTTGATTAGGCAAGCGGAATAGTGAACGAAAGCCACTATATAAAAAGACTTGTTGTAATTACCTACCTAGAATACATTTTTGCGACGGTGCAAAGCACGCATCCCATGCACGCCGCTTCTGTCTAGCTTTTGTATTCTCTTTGTAGTGGGAGCTGTAAGGAAGCGCTCCCATACAGAACCTTAAAATTTTTCATTAATCTATGAGCTTCACAACATTTATTCTTCAAGTACCTAATTCTAAGCATTTCGGTCAGTGTGGACAAAAGGGGGAAAGACTTCGCTCGCTCCAAGGGTCTCCAGTAACCTCACGAACCTAACCTTCGGGGTGCACCGACAGCTATCACACATTATCATTTTCAAAAAATTTTCCTCAGCACCCCCTTTTCTCCACTCCAACCAGCATTTCTAGTCCGAGCCACAAAAAAATATAATGCCGCTGCCGGGGGCTACTGTGGCAAGTTTGGTATCATTTTCGTATAAATTGAGGGTATAGAATTCGTTGCTGGTATTCTGGTATTTATTTTAATCATTTTAGTAGTAATTTTTCGAATGAATCCTAATAACGTTATAAGTTTGCAACAATTTTTTTTGTTTATTCGAAAAATTACTACAATACCAGCAATGAATTCTACATCCTCAATTTATACGAAAGTCATACCAAACTTGTCACAGTAGCCAGCTGGAAACATATAGATTTTTTTAAAAGATGTTAGGACCCCGGAAGGTAAAACCCCCCTAACCCCCGGCAGCGGCATTATTTTTTTGGTGGCTTGGACTAGAAATGCTTAAGAATTAACTAAACAATAAATGTGGTGAAGCTCATAGCTTAATGAAAAATTTTAAGGTTCAAAGCGTTACAGCTCCCACTATTGGGCGCTTCGCTCCTCGCAACTTTTATTGGCAAAAATTTTCTTAGTAGGTAATTTTACTTAGTACTCTCATAGACGGAGATGCCTAAGTCAAGCAGTAGGCTTCTTTAAATTAATAATGATAAAGATAAAAAACTTTAAATCGTGTGTACAGCAGGTTCAATAAAATGTATACTTGTTGTGTAGTTACATACATACTGCAATGCGGGCCAGTGGTCCGTGGTAGTAGGTACTTGTTTATGTACAACACTTGTGATGTTTCAGCATGTTCAAACCGACCCACCAACAAAGGAGGGCTTGGCCCAACTAGTTATCCAGCTGATTCAGTACCAGGAGAATAAACTTGGGAAGAATGTGTCGGACCCACCATTCTTAAGACTTCCGGTTAGTTGCTAATGTTACTTGACTTGTCATGGTATCTAAAAACATGCATACATTCTATGTGGTTTTCAAAACAGCTCAGTACCACTCCATTATGTATAAATCCAGGTGATGAGCAGTCTCTATCACTGTTACTAGCCCAAACCTCCCATAATTTTGGGAGGTGAAGCCTTTTATACTATAGGCTATTGATTCATTGACACATGACTTCTTCCCTTTTCTTTGTGGCCGCTATCATCATATTCACCAATTTTTTTCCAAGTAGTCATATGATTAAGTATTATCCTATTTATGTAGCCAGTCATATGATTACAGTTAAATGTCTGTTAAAGGTTATCTTTTATATGTGGCTAGGTAAACCCAGCAACCCCTTAGAATCTTCTGTGTCACCCTGTTTTAGGTACTGTTAAGTGTAGCTCAAGGACAGGACCCAGTACTCCTTGAGTTCCGAATAACCCTATATTTAAAACGATATATTTTTTTTCATATTCTTATACCACATGTTTCTATTTCTTGAAAATTTTATTTCCAGTAAATAGTGAAAACCTGTAAAATAATTCATTTTTAACAGTTTTAAACTCAACAATCTCAAAATGTTCCACTTTAACAATAGCAATTTCGTAATCCAATTAGTTTAAGATCACATTCTGCTTTTGTGACACAGTGACATTGAAAAATCATATTTGTATTGTATATTACATAAAGTTGGAAACACATTATCACACACCTTCTACAAATATTTTACCAGAGTATGGTCATCTGGTTAGCTGCTGCTGTTAGGAATTATAGATGTTACTGTTTGCACCCAACCTCATCCCTGCCTGCAGTCCCTACTGATTTCATGAGTACCAAATACAAATGTTATAAATATGATGACTATTTTAATGGGAGGTATGCGATAATATATTTTTTAATACATTTTAATATATTTTTTATGACTATTTATTTTGATATAAAACATAATTTGTAATAAACTTTTTAATATTTCAACACATTGCTTACTGCACATTTTCACTACACGTTAGTTTCGTTTGGAGTACCTATTTGAATATAAACTAAGTCTAAACTATGCTCACGCTATGCTTTATAAGATAACAAATTTTGTTGTTGTTAATAGTTAGCAGCATCGGCGAATAGAAACTGGTTTTCGGGAAGGCCTTTAGAGCCTGTCCCTTCTATTGCGAATAGTGATCCTGCTTCTGGTTGCTTGGCGAGCTCCGCGGGGCTGAGGCCTCGCCGACTCGTGGTCACATACAAAGTGGCCAAGTCATGACCCCCCCACATTACCGACGTCACCTTGTCTGCCGGCAATTTGTGCTGCTCCAATAGTTTGCCAGACCGGGAGTCCACTTTGATTACCTGCAAAGTTAATAAGTTGTATGTTGTAAATTGCTGTGCGAATTTAAAATCTATGTTTATTTGTATAATTTGTTTGTTCATTTGTTACAATCAACATAATTGATGATAGAGCATCTGTGGCCTCGGGGATAAGATGCGGCCTATAATATCGAAAGGTCCGAAGTACAATTCCTAATTTTTAACTTAAGTACATTTACTGGCTGCTCTCGAACGGTGAAGGAAAACATCGTGAGGAAACCTACATACGCCGAAGAAAAAATTCTTGGGCGCATGTGAAGTCCACCAACCCGCACTGGGCTAGCGTGGTAGACTATAGCCCGAACGCCCTCGTTGAGAGGGTAGGGCCGAGCCCGAGCAGTGGGGACATGTTAACAGGCTGTAAGAACATGATAAGAGGCAATGTATGAATATGATTGTTAGACTGACAGTCCAAAAAATCTAGCCATAATTAAGTATAGTAACTATAGTAGCATGAAAAAGTGTATAAATTTTTTTTGAAACTCTAACAACAAACTCATTGTGAATAAATAACAGAGATACAAGGAGAGCCCTGTATAATGCAATACTGATTCCACCAGGTGTTTTATTATGCCACTTCTCTCTCTCTCTCTCTCTCTCTCGTAGTACGCCTTTCCGGAGGCACTAAGGCCATCCCTAATGACTATCATCGCGGAAAAAGTTAGTAATCAAATGAATCAACTGACAATCCGTGCTTAATGTGAAATTGTTAAGTTGTGTTTAGTGATTTGCGAACCCATTTGCTTTGCAAATATAAGCACTAACGGCAAAGTCAACTGAACGTGTGCATGTGGGCCGAGGCTAAAATAAATGTTTTCAAAATATTATTCTACTCATTTTGTCGGTATGATTATTTTATACCCATGCCAAATTTTCGTCAAAATCGTTTGAAAAATGCGACCTGTAGAGAATTACAGACGGAAGGACAGACGGACAAAAACATTTTTGGCCAATCTCGACACTGAGACGCTTCGCTCGCTCGGTCAAATACTAATCAAGGTTATTAATGATTAAAAGAATTCAACGGATACGGTACAGTCTAGTTAAATACATGGTATGTATAATCAAATAAATAAATAATTGTTACACTTGTACCCAACGATTTCCTGTACTATGTAAACTGGACAAGGACAGGGCAATTCAGAAAAATAACATCGAGACCACGGCCAAATTATAATAAAATGTCCTCACTTTGAATAACTGTAAAATAGTAATCCAGAAATGGTTACTTATAATGAATTACGACACTACAGAGTCTCTCTTTCAAATTACAACTTAAAAACTAAAAACAACATTTTGCACAGATTATTACTACCGGCGTACACACACACACTATTATATTTTATTATTATATATAGATATCGATTTAATTTTAAAGATATTCTGTTTGTTATTTATACATTCCACTATGTCCAATGTCACTGGTCCGACGGTGGGGCCTGGTGTCCTGTATCTACAGGCTACTCTAAGTAGCCTAGTCTCAGGCTCCAGACTCCACTAACTAGCCTTATAAGTCAGTTGTGGAGTAAATAAAGATTATTTGATTTGATTTGAATCGAATTCATGACCCCTGGCGCTCGAGTCTACGCCGAAGACACTAAGTCGCGAGGGCGTGGTGGTCTAATCAAAACTATACATATCATTTTGCAAAGTTGACAGACAAGCAGGAATGTCGAACGATGATTACCAGGAAGGTTCGAATCTCTTTGGGAGATCCTATCTCTATGATGATTACCGTTACTTGTTGTGTAATGTTTGTTACCTTTCCGCCATTAAAACAGGCCACCCATAAGTTTCCATCACTGTCTATCGTCATGCCATCAGGATGTCCAGTCACGTTGTTAGCTTGGAAACTGAATAATGTTCTCCTGTTACCTGAAACGTTATTATTAATTTGTAGAATATATTATATTTTTTGCGAATATTACTAACACTACTTTGTAGTTAAATTAAAATTCCAATTGATACCTTACAAGGGCACGTTATGTTGAGTCTAGGCGGATCCCATAGGGCTGAAGTAATGAAACATACTAAACGTAAAGACTTGCGTAAATATAAAATTATTACGTTACATAGTTTTAATATTAAAACGTGTTTATATAATCTGAATTTATTCGTTTCTATTTTCAAGCTGACGTTAACACGAGTAAAGGGTAGTCCTGCTACTAATAATAATAAACTCGAAAGTTTGTGAGGATGTTTGTTACTCTTTCACGCAAAAACTTCGGAGCAGGTTTTGATGAAACTTTACAGTAATATAGATTATACATCAGAATAATACATTGGCTTACTATTAGATAATTCGGGAAAAGCTGTTCCCGCGGTAAAAACTTTTCTATGCGGGCGAAGCCGCGAGAAACATATAAGTAGTAATTCATAAAGATATTATGTAAATTGGGCAATCCAAATTTAACGCGGGCAAAATCGCGGGCAACAGCTAGTATTAAAATACTGTCACGTACGGATTGTGCCTGTGGCGAGATGGAAGTCGAACACGTCGACGTCGTTGGTGGGCGTGTCGATGTAGAACATGTATTTACTGTCGGCGGTCCACGCGATGCCGTTGGATATGGACACGGGGCGCACCTTCTCCACGGGGTGCGGGTAGTTGTTCTCGTCCATCATGTATAGCGTCGCCTGGTCCAGGTCCACCACTTCTTTCACCTCGTTACCCATTGTACCTGCAAATTTTCATAATTATACCCAAACATCCCTAACTGCTGATGTTTTTCCGCTCGCATTTTTTCTTTTTGTTTCTGACTTTTTTATTTTATGCTCGGCTCCTAAGCACTATGTTAAACAGCCTTATCATCATCATCATCAACAGCCTATTAATCTCCCCACTGCTGGGGCTCAGGCCTACCCTCTCAACGAGACGGACCTATCAAAAACAAACAAACAAAAACGAAGGATTGACATAATATAATTATTAATATCAGCTTGCAGACGCCCACTGCTGGTCACACGCCTTTCCTTCTCATAGTCGTTAAATAATTCTTTCGTTTTCCTCCCTTGGTTAACATCAGCTATTGTACAAACCAAACCAAAGCCTTCCCTTGGCGTCGACTTTGCCGTCGTTGCAGCGGTTGTCGGGGCGGCCCAGGTCTACGGCGCTCAGCAGCCGCAGGGCGCCGTCGCCCGGCGCCGCGTCCCACGCCAGGAGGTACAGCTCGGTGCGCGCGGTCACCAGCACCAGTTTAGGATTGTCCTTCACGGTAACCACCAGCGACACGGGCCCGTAACCTGAACAGTGCACTTATTTGTTAGCTTAGCGTCCTCCTGGAAATAGAAACACCTTTAATATCTTTTAGAGACGAAACAAAGCTTTTACATCCGAGGCTGATAGTACTAATTTTTTCACAATTCGTTCAAGATCAGTTCAAATAAATAATATATATTTATTTTATAAACTTCATTAGGAAGTACTTACGTACATATATAATTCGTATCTTAACTGAAGCACTTAGTAAATAATAGTACAAGACTGAAGGCACTTCAATTGTATTAGCACTTAAGATATGTAGGTACGGTACGTCATTATTCGTCTCCAGATCAAGAGTTAGATATTGCTATCTGTTTATTTAAATTGATTGAAATAGCATACAAGTGTTTTATGAAAACTGTTGAAAATGTTGTAATAAATTAACGTCCCTTGCTGGACTTGGGACCTTTCTTGTGCATCAGTATGTCTGAAATGGCCACAAATTGGCCACGCTGCAATTTTAGACCTCCAACTGGTGACGCTAGTGCTACTGTCGGATGACTGGGATTTATGCACGGAGGAACTATACGGATTTATGGCATTGTTTATTCGAATGTTATTCCGCCATTGTTCAGTCGCCAGAGTCGTCTATGCACGGTCACTAACCTCTATGTTAATAAGGCTATTCCATAAAGCTGGTAGCTAATTTGAAGCGCTAGCTGCGTGTGATCCGAGAATTACTTTTGACGTATACTTAGCATGGACGGAGCTCCAAAATGTGCATAAACGTTTAGTTTCAGGGACACGCGTTACTTTAGCAGTCCTTCAAGACCAAAATAGCGCAAATCAAGTAGGTACAAATATAATTTGACAGCAGCCAGTATAGATTCGTGAACTCTGTGCAATGTGTGTGACCAGGGTGTCATTTGGAGCACATGGTTCTGATCCGCGAGTGGTAGCCGGATCCAAATAGCATCACAGCATCAATTCAGATAATGGGCATATACTGCAATCTCCACACGCGCCCAATAGCTTAGGGTATGCAGCTGTTAAGCTTAACAGCTTAGGTGTATGTTATTACCACCCATTAGTTGGGAGAGGGAGTTTTTGAGGTGTAAAACTGTTTTTACCAATAAATGATTGAATTGAATTGAAGAAGCCTAGTCGAGCAGTGGACTACTACAGGATATTGTTGTAAGCGTTTACCAATCTCCCTTGTAGTGACGTTCCCAGTCTCCTTGTCCAGCCGGTGGACGCGTTGCATACTGATGTCCACCCAGTAAAGTGCGTTCTCGGCCACGGACCAATGAGGTCCCTCAAAATGGTCTCCTCCACGATATACCTGTGCAATGTATAAAGTTTATTGGATAGTATCAGGTGATGCATACGGAAATGTACCCTGCTGTCTCCAGATGAGGCGCGGGCGACGCCACCGATACTAGACCAGTAGTGCGTACACGCCGCATCTCTACTACCTACTACTAGGGCGGACGTGGACGTTGATAGACTTGATGATAAAGATACTCATACTCAAGTGCGGTAGGTAGTCAAGAGAAATATTGCCATCGCACATTTGCGGTCAAATGACCAATTCAATGGTTCGTTTGGCCGATTGTACTGGTTTTCCCGTCACATCTTTTGAGCGTCAAAGATGCGGAAGATACCTAGTATAATAAGGGAAGTAGCGCGGCATCGTAGTAACCGAATGAAATATTGATCGAAAGTAAACCTAAGGCAACCGTTGCAGTCAAATTACAAGCCAGCCATCAAGCATTTACGGAATACATATTAGAAAAAAAGGTTCATTTAGAAATTTAAATTGGGTGGCTCCAAGCTCATTATCGTAAAATTAATCCTCCAATATTTTCAACATTAACAATTTCTTCTCCGGCCCTTTAGGGCACCATCGACCTGAGTTTTGTGATAAATAAAAGCAAAGCACAAGAACAACACTTGTCGGGGACTCGGTGTCAACTTTTAACAGTACAGACATACTTTCAACCTTTCTGGGATTGCTCAAGTACAGTTTAAGATAATTATGTTTCATTTGAGAGAGAAACTGTTTCGAGATATAAATTGTTTATACTCACATTTTTAATGAGCGGCGCTGATGACCTGAACGCGTAACAATTGACAATCACTATTGCTGCCGCTAAAGCCCGCCACACAAACATTGCTACACGCGCGGCCTCTCGCGCAGTGTTCCCGGCACACAATAACCAGTCAACGTCGAGCGCTTGCCAAAGTGATTGTTGTAACTCGAATTCGAATCAAATACATATATAGCGTTCACTCGTTTCGTCACCACACTATATAGTGTTATTCAATGGCTTGTATTTAAGTACCTATATACCGAATCCAAGCTGACCTACCACCACTTTTATTTAATGTCCACTGAATCTTGCATTTGGTGGGCATTCATATTATTTGCCGAGCATTGTATTTATTCTAGTAGGTATTTTTTTCAAACTCAATGCCTGAGGCGTAAAACTGTGTTATGCAGAAATTATTGCATTTCACGAAGACGACACTAAGTCGGACAGTTGTATGAGAGGTCTATGTTTCCAAGAGTTTCGCCTACTACTCTACGGACCTGGGAAAAGTGGACGAATCAATCTGAGACGAAACAATCTCATCAGGAGCGACAGTTCCAAACAACGGATGCAACTATAATTTTGGACAGCTCCACTATCCCAGTTGCCCTACACAGACCGTTAAGCAGATCTAGGAAAATCCTGGAATGCCACACTGCCCTACAGAACCTGTCACGCAACTGCCAGCTACCTAACGCTACAGTGGACCAAAGCATATGACCCAAGTGAAGCGAACGCGGCGGCTGGCAGAGTAGCCAAACAAGCAGCCAAGTCAGCTACACCAATCATAGACGAACCTCTTTCTTACATACTGCATGCTTGCGTCGCGGGTGACGAGGCGGGGCGCGAGGCGAACGGCGAGCGCTCGTTCTCAGACTCGTCTCGCCATTCGCGAATTGGTGTTACCTTAAAGTAATTCCGTTAGCATACTCGATCAGATAAGATAATAGTACAAGGGCAGTGTATTATACATCTGAACTCGTGTTTACGGTGAGCAAAGTAAACATCACAATCTTCACCTAAACTGATATCTTACTATGTGGGTCGAAGCAATACAAGACAAACAAGAAAACACAACTCATAGCCCAATGTTTCACCAGCCGCGTATGGTATTGGAGCCCCTGGGGACCCCTGCGTAGAAGGCCTAAGCAGAGAGAGTCGTCTGAAAAAACACAAGAATGCATGTTTTGTGATATTCAAAGCTCAACTAAGATAACGCGTAGAAAAAAATGGTTTTCAACATGAGCACTCTGTGCATGAGCTATAGTTTTGCGTTTGTTATTGTAGTGGTCCTAGTGCGTAGCACAGTTCAGTCCATTATCTATGGTAATTCCTTATTTCATTTGTTACTAGAAGTTAACTTAATCTGTCATCCTTGACGCACTTAGGCATACAGATGAAACGCAAAATAAATAATTCTAGAGTATTTGTTATATGTCTAAATTAAGGCCACAAAATTGTTCATTAACACCACCAGTGTGACAGGCTGATGTGACGGTTAGTCTGCACTCCTGTTGACGTCCACTGCTGGACAAAGGCCAACCCACTAAGCGCCACCCACCACACGGCATCAAGCTGTATCTACTTCAGGTCGTCTTCTCAGCGGTCTGCTTTCTCCACCGATATGACCTGCTTAATGTCATTTCATCTTGCATCACCTTTCTTATCGCGGTGATTCATGATATCTTATGTTCTCATTGCGAATCCATGTCCTTCAGAGATACTACGAGCATGGCCCTCCATAGCTCACTCAGGACCACCGGTAGTGCACGCCGGTCACGGTAGGTCGGTTTCACGCCGCGGAAGGCAACCCCGATCAAGGACACTAATTATGTTTCACCTTAGGAAGTAATTTGCGAATGTTTATTTCATTATCTGGGCGACTGATCTGCCAAAGCACAGCTGAAACGTTCCATAAATTAAACAGCTATGTGATTTTCTTACACTTTCTACTATCTAACCAAGTTAGGACAAATTAAAAAGTCAAAATATTTTATTGTACTCGTATTTTAGCGCTCTAGCGCGTGTTAGCTCTATGAAGAAGAAGCGGCGCAACAAACTTCCGCAACAAATCTTTTTAAAATCAAGTCTATAAGAAAACTCAAAAGATTTTGCAAAACTGAAGTAACATTAATTCCAGACATCTATAGGTAATATGGTTTTAAAGTTTTAATGTTATTCTTAAACTTCCTGTGCGTCAATTACATGATTTCATCTGGGAGCGTATACATTAGCCCCGTGAACAATTTACTAACCTTTACTAACAAGGGAAATTACCTGTCCGTCTCCTATTTGATCAATTAAGTATCTTTGTAGAGCATTAAAAATATAAATGATACGCATACGCGTATTTTTTATAGCTGCCCTTTTTGTTGAGTTTTATAAATAAAGTTGTATACTAAATTGGCAGACAAATAGACATACTGGCATAAAACAGCATTTTGTTTCGATCGTTATCAATTATATTTAAATTAAAACCTGTTTACTTATCTAATGGTGCTTTTAAACTTCGATTACTCGAATAATTAACGAAACCGTCGTCGGTTTCGCTTTCCTTCTACAGCTGAGGCATCGTTGAAAAGTTATGATAAGATAATCTAGAATATTTTAATATTAGAAGTAAGTTTAATATGTATAGGTAATTGCCCTATGCTAGGTTTTGTGGTTTTCTCCGTCCACATGGCGCATAATCGAGAGTTTCTCTTTGCTATGAGTGCTTATTTTTATTTATTTGTATTTTTATTTATGTTCAACGTATTTGTCGGAAGTGGGGGGTAATCTGTACCCATTGTCACAAACGTCAAAATTGTTAAAACTATTTCAGTCATATTCTTAGAAAAATTTCAAGCTCTTCAATTTCTTTGGTCATATTTCAGTCGTGACACACTTGAATGTTTAAAATTAAAAATGTAGTAGAGAGACAGTATACACTGTGTATATTATGTTCCTTCATGACCTCAAAGCAGAGGTTGGGTGCAAGGATTTAGTAGCATGCGTTCTATGTTTATCAGTTACTAAATATGTAAATTGTTTCCTGTTCTCTTCAACTATGTTTAAATATAGGATCGTTTAAAAAGTTAAGTCAAAGCATTGTGATATTTCTGTTTTAGCAGTAATTTATACATACACATTTTTTAAGCACCTTATTAAAATAACTATTGTCTGAAATCGTCAAAAAATTCAATTATGCTACCATTAGTTTTATCACAAAACAAATACTTCCTGTATTTTGGCTTATTAAAGTAAATTACTTTTAGTATTTTTTTAACATGAAAATCTTTGGGAGAAATCATTCTCATGCGGATCTATCACAAGCATTTTTTTATCGTCACCCTTATTGGGATTTGAATGAAACATTTCGCACTGCCAAATGATCTATTGACCAGATAATTATCGATGTACCCATGCCCATGTATGGTTAACAATGTGTATCCGGCAGGATATTTTTAGATTTAGTAGGTGCAAGTATGTATTGATTAAGTATGATCTACATGATTGATATCAACCGCACAAGAGTTTTATGCATGTGTTAAAACACTTCAAGATAAACATATTAGCATTTCAATTATACATTATAGACATTTGCGTCATTTGTTTTATTTATCAATAATTATATAAGTACCTACTCATACCATACATCTAATAGTTTTAATACTCGATAAATCCTGCTATTTTTAAATGTAGGTAGGGTAGGTAGGGTAACACGTGGATTTATTTTAAATTTTTTTGTCAATTTATAAGTACCTACTTACACTATTACTTACTCTGTGCTACTTACTTATATCTTATAATAATAAAAATTTATTACCATTTAAATTAACTAAATTTTCTGCTGGATACACTTACCGTTTCTCCTATATATTAAAGAAACTCACTTAAAAACAAATCCTGAAAGTAGTTTGTAATCTTTTTTTTTATGTTTCCTCGTATTAGCACAAAAGAAATAATAGTACCAAGTAGTACTAGCTGTTTCCCGCGGATTCGGTCGCGTAGAAAAGATTTTCCCGCCGCAACAGTTTTTTCCCGAATTATCTATATTCTGTCTTATTCTGATGTATAATAATCTACATTACTTTAAAGTTTCATCTTAATCTGTTCCGTAGTTTTGCGTGAAAGAGTGACAAACATCCATCCGAACTCACAAACATCCTTACAAACGGTGCTGTTTAAGCCTTGACGACACATATCTCTTAACACTCGTTCAAGAGTTGTGAACCTCCCGTACCGTACTGTGCAACAATGTACCTACTAGTGATGTGTTTGTGTTCCAGATGAAAGTGTTCATGGACTTGAAGTGTGGCGGGTCCCTGTGCACCGTGCTCGCCACCATGTTCCGCTTCAAGTCGGAGCAGCGGTGGCGCAAGTTCGACTTCCAGGTCGGTAAGGTACGCACCCGCGCCCGCACGCCGCCCGCCGCCCGCCGCCGCCCGCCTCGCTCACCGCCCCCGCCGCCGCAACACCCTGCCCGCACCGCGTGGCCCTAACAATGCATCGCTAACAACGCGTGTGTGACCACTTTTTCTTATTGGATTAGGCAAATACTTTAATACGTATGTTGAACCGTACAGTTTAGGCAAAGGTCCGCCATTCCTTTTTTGTGATTATAGATTACTAGCTGTTGCCCTCGGTTTCAGTCGCGTATCTGGCCGATTTACTTATTATCTTTATGAATTATAGCCTATGTGTTATTCTGATAACCTATATTACTGTAAAGTTTCGTCAAAATCTGTTGCATAGCTTTTGCGTGAAAGAGTTACAAACATCCTTACATGCTTTCGCGTTTAGATTGTTAATAGGATTAGTAAAATAAAATGTATTAAGTAATATAGATGAGATCATTGAGTACTCTACGTTCAGCCATATGGTATAACATAAAACTTGTTCTATGAATAATTACTGCATTTTATAATAGACATTTTTTAATAATTAAGTATATTTTTTCTACTAGGCTATGAGCCATTTGGATGCCTGATTATAAATGATTTTTTATTTACTTTTTATGCGCAAAGGTTCAAAGACCAAGTAGTAAATCATTACTTTACTCAGCAAGTATTTATCATGGCAAAATTAAATTCGGTACGTCTGACTTTTAATTTCAATTCAGATCTTTGAAATATGTTTCATTTTATTGAGGTCACATGCGTGTTGTTGCTAATCCAACCGCACGTGAGGGTATGATACTACTAAATTAACAAAAGGTACTTCACACCAGCCACACCGTGTATTGTTCTACAATCAAGATATATATACATATAAGTAACCTATTCAACAAAGTTACTCTTGATTGTCGCAATATCACGACCCACCCAGTACAAAATACTGTCACTTTTGTGTACCCAGTACAAAATACTGTCACTGTAATTTCACTGTTACCTACTTTTAATACGCTTGTAAAGTGTGACGTCACACACTAGCAGTTGAAAACACTTGGTTCAATCAAATTGTTTACTTCACGCTGTTGTCATACAAAATTGTCAGTTCTGAATCAAAATTTTATTCATAATGGCTCACGAAACATATGCAACGAAAGTGACAAAAGTTAAATGAAAAAGATGAAATTTCCGTAATTTTAAATGGACTTGTCATATTTGCTTGGGACATTACAGGCGTATATCATTTCCACATGCACACAAACTATTGTAATGTCATATACAGGGTTTCTTTGAATTGTCTGCAAAATCTCATTTAGCTGTTTATTCTATCTGGTAAGCTCGCCATATTGTCAGTTTTCCGTAATATATTCAGAAACGGGCTAATGGTGAATAGTTGAAATAAAAGCGCTTCCAAAAATTTACTTTCGCAGTAAATTTGACCTTATTGTGACTGAGTGCACTATGTTTGTGGTATTTTTTTACAAAGCGTTCCCAGAGATGAGCTTTGCTACCTAGTGAAGAGTGGCAAAAGTAATAAAGAACCGAGTTTAAACTAAATGTTTGTTTAAAAACCCATTTGTTTAAAATTATAATATTAGTAATAATAACCACAACCCTGTATGTTTCACGCAGTTTTTTGATCTTTTTTTACAAACAATACACCTCGCCTAATAGGCGAACGTTTGCGAATCTAACCTTGTTTGGATTCGTCGTACTTTCTTATTAAACCTTTAGAAAATAAGTATGACGATCCGGACTTGGTGGGTTTTGCAAATGTTGGCCTATTTCGGTCATGCGTATAACCGGCATAATAAATGAGACAGTTGACTTAACATAATTTACACACATGGTTTTCTTATTTCTTAGAGGTACTTAACGTTTTCCATTCTTATGCCATTTCGTGCAGGGTTCATTCTGTCGCAAACGTCCTGGACTGGTATCTACATGTGGGCTAGTTCTATTTGTAAATATAAGTTACTGATTAACCTGTACCTCGTGTGAAATAACATGTTTTGTTTTTGTGTTTTTTTGTCACTAACTGAAGACGGATCTTGTGAAACTCACCCTTTATTGTATATGCATGCAACAGTTTTTACTTTCGAACGACTATTCTATTCTATAGCAGTGTGGGGATGTTTTGTGATCGTGCAAATACGCGTTTTTGATTTTAAAAAAAAACTAATGTTTTTCAATTAAATACTGACATTTTTTACGCCTTTTGTACTAAGTATATTTTGTGCAAGATTTAAATAAATAAATGTGTATAACGCAGTTATCTAGATGATAGTACACATAACATGTTGTGGGGGCAATATTTGCAGTTAATCACTGAAGATGCAATAAGACTACTGTCATCATCAGCCTCCGAAGTCCACTGCTATAGTCGCAAAAATATTGCCGATTGTGTTAGTAAAGTATACCTATACCCCGTTATCAAGCGGGCAGTTTGGTGGCTACATAACATTAGTGACTCAGCCAATGAAAAATCAATTTTCACAAATAAAATGATGGAGTTCCCATACATAGCTACAACGTCGAGACTTGGATAGTTTGTATTGCACATCACTAATGTTAAGTAGCCACCAAACTGCCCGCTTGATAACGGGGTATGGTAATAACAAAAATCTAATCAAAATCTCGTAGTCTAAATTACAATCAAACTTGTAATCTTTATAAAAAGCGGTCCCTTTCACCAAGCTAACAAAGAGTCTTTTCTGTTCCCCTCCACCCCTCCCCCGTCTGCTCCTCCCACATTTGCAGAACCCGTCGCGCAAGGACCTGAACGTTCAAATGATGATGGAGATCGAGTCGGCGGTGTTCAGCGCGGAGGTAATTCGCGCGCCGTGCGTGTTCATACGGTCAGACGTGGACAAGGCGACTGCGAATAAAGTTAAGGACATCGTCGTCAATCATCAGGGCGAGATCTGCGGTGAGACAACCTTATTTATGTTGCCCTCGCGCGATTTTAACGTCTTAGGTGTGACATTTCAAACAATTTTTAGTGTTTGCCAACTGTGCAAAATTTCAAGTTTCTATTAAATATACTGCGTTGGATATACATAGGTGGACGGATAATTAGAAACAGGGCACGATTTTCATACAATCGAGGTCATTTTGACGCCAAGATTTTTAGATCAAGTTTCTATTATATATACTGCGTTGGATATAGATCAGAATTATTCGTGTGCAGTACCCGTGAATAATTATATAACAATAAATACAATACTTACTTATATTTGCAGAAGACGAGGAGGACGCGACCCACATAGTGTACCCGGCGGTGGACCCACTGGAGGAGGAGTACGCGCGGCCGGTGTTCCGCCGCGGCGGCAGCGTGTTGGTGCACTGGTACTACCTTCCGGACAGCCATGACACCTGGGCGCAGGCGGAACTGCCCGTATGTACGCTAGAACCAACCGCTTAATAACCCTTTGGCACGCAGGATTCAGAGCGTAATACCTTTGAACAAGACACTATATCTTTAATCTGTGCGTTTGAAACTCTATTACTGTCATTGTCACTCAAAAAACTGTCGTTTTGAAACGTCACCGCGATTTAATTGGTCCAGACAAAGTATGACAATGACATGTGTCGCTCGAGAGCAGTCAGTAAACGTACTTAAATTTCGAGAAAACCCATCGGTACATGGTCCGACCGGGGATCGAACTCGGCCCTCTGGACATGATAGGCCGCTTCTTCCCCACGACGACGACTGGCGCCACCGACGCTCAGTATGTACGCTCGCCACTCTACAACAAACTCCGTGCTCACCTTAATATGTATTTCATGGAACCTTGACTACGTGTCACTGTTTCTAACTGCAGACGAGTTAATGCTGGTATGTTCAGATGGAGGTGCCGGAGAGTGTGAGCTGGGATAGCGCGCGCACGGAGCCGTGGCGCGTGTCGGCCACGTGGGTGCTCGACCTGCCGCAGTACAACGAGTGGATGAACGAGGAGGACTACGAGGTGGACGCGTCCGGCAAGAAGAAGGTGCCCACACACACCACTACGACTTAGTTAGCCTGGCCTGGCCTATAAATCCTACTAATATTATATTGGCGAAAGTTTGTAAGGATGCTTGTTACTCTTTTACGCTGTAACGGCTTAACGGGTTTTAGATGAAAGTTGCTATACAGTCATAGCTTGTATCCTGGAATAATAATATAGGATACTTTTGACCGCGGGAATTTTTTTATTCCACGCGGGCAAAGCCGCGGGCAACAGCTAGTAAATAAATAAACGCGAAACACCCAAGCGCAAGTCGCTGAAGGAATCCTAATTTCTTCCACCCTCCACGCTGTTTCGCGGGTGGCTCTGTATTTGGCGTTCCTCAGAACGTGGCCAAAGTATGTCAACTTCCATTGCTCAATGGGTATCACGATCTGCTGTTGTCCATCTGCTTTCTCGTTCTTTGAAGCACCGCAATGTTGGTCGCCGTTAGGAAAGGATAATCTGATTAACTGACTGAGCTATCAATGCTGGGTCCAGAAACTTCTAGATAAGTAATGTGCATAGAGGTTCCATTAAATGAGGCAACCACAAAAAATTGCTGTGGTATGACAGATCCATAAGTTGCGCATGTCTGTGGATGACCTGGTGCCTGGCGCCGAGACCTCCAGCAAGGGCAAGAAGGGCAAGAGGAAGCGATCGCCATCGCCGCCGCCGCAGAAACATGGCAAGAGGAAAAGGTAATTAGATGTTATATTTGTGAATTGTTCCACTTGTTTAACGCCCATAACACAAAACATACTTTGCAGCACACGCAGCGCGTGGTATGCGTGCTGCGTGTACTGCGTCCACAGCTGGCAGGTGTAGAACGCCTGGCATAACCCACTACGAAATGGTATCGATTTGAATCTGTGCAAACTTATGAAATTCTGGTAATAATACAATAATATATATCCTTACCTTCTTCGTCATATTAGCTCGATGGTAATGAAGGTCTCTACCTTTCGAAGAAAGAGAAACCTTAAGAAGAAATTCTTAGCCCTAACGCCCTCGCTCGTTCAGAGGGTAGCCCCAACCGGGACATATAGGCTGTTTGTAGGAAGCGATCAGTCCCAGAATGTTCAAATATGAAGAACAATGGCTTACAATAATTCCACCGAGTTTGTGCTCGTTTCACTTGTCATATTTGTGTTGTTTTATGTTCAGCCGCACGACAAAACGTCGCGACAACGACATTGAAGAGGAGGAAGACAACGCGTCGCGCGACAACACCGAGCCGCCGCGCACGCCCGAGCCCGAGCGCCCCGCCGAACGTGAGTGGGCACGCAGTCTACTATTATAGGCAATGTTCAGCGGATTTAAATTTTTTAATTTATATTTATTCAGAAAACCAACAGCTTATTTAACACAACAGAAATTACTCTAAAGATATTAATTAAACGTAAAGCTAATAATAGGTTTCCCTAGCGTAATTGCACATAATACAATAAGTGAGGTTGCTGAGAATAAAGGTGTACATAGCAGTTAATCTAATTTTTACATAGTTTTACTTTATGACTAAGTAAATAACACTTAAATAAATAATAGTTTTAACTAAATCTTTTTAATAGTTTGCACGACAAATAGAAAATAATGAAGTTAAATTTATTTTGGTGAAAAGAAGAAAAAAAACAATGGATGGCCCTAGAAGTTGTGAGTGTGTGTGTGTGTATAGTGCGTGTGGGAGGGAGGGGTAGGAGGAGAGTAGTGTATGGGGAGGGATATTAACAGATTGTCATGTAAAAATGTTTGACCTTCTATATTTTAGACTTTCCCGCTTTGAACGTCGACGTCTGATGGTGAGGACGCGTTATGTATATGGTTGTGTTTGTGCGGCAGCGCCGGCCGTGATACAGCCGGAGCCCGGGCCCAGCTCGGCGCCCGTGATGGAGGCGCCCTCCACGCCCGCGCCGGTCTCCGACGCGCACGAGGACTCGCAGGGCAAGCACAGCGACTCCAACACACAAGTAATATTATTCCTAAAACAATTTATTTTTCAATGTATTATTATTATAAACAAGCCCTTTAATAAGTAAAAGCGCACCTCAGCAGGTTAGCCGGCAAGCGCAGCGACTCGCAACACAAGTAATTTATTAATGGTACCTATTATTAATTTATTACCAACACTCAATAAAATACTGTCTCCACTTGTCCGTCCCATTGTAGACTGGTATACCCTATCTCGCGCTTCGCCTCGAATACTTGGCATATGTGTGAACATTAGATGCGAGGATATTCGTCGAATGTCTCGGTTCGCGTCGCGACGCCAATTCATGAGGAAAAGAAAGCCAATTTGCCCTTTAATAATGAAAAGCGCACAACAGCAGGTGACCCGACAACTAAAAACGAAACAAAATAATGACTAACAACTAAGTTACTTGCCTTGTAGTACAGTAACTAGTTTTGCTCGTAATCAGTTTGTTCCGCTGCTGGCTAAATTACAATATAATGTAACCAGCTTATACACGATGTACAATGGGACATTTTTCTATAAGCCTTAAGTGACCCAGCAGAATGAATTAAATTTAAGTACGATTAATTACTGTTATTTGTAGAGGTGTGTCAGGATCGCGATACTTGGCGCTCCGTTCTTTCTGCCTACCCCGCCAGGGACATAGCGTGAAGATATGTATGTATGTATGTATTTTTGTATATAATTATTGGTTTATACCTGATAATTACATTTAAATAATTTGATCTGACGAATAATAGGACCTATAGTTGCAGTTTAGAGTATTTGAGACGCAAAGTGAGGGAGAATACATGTGTGGTGCGTGGCGCAGGACATGCTGACCAAGGAGGAGCTGGAGGACAACGTGACGGACCAGACGCACCACATCGTGATGCCGTCCTACTCCGCGTGGTTCGACTACAACTCCTTACACTGCATAGAGAAGCGCGCGATGCCGGAGTTTTTCAACGGGAAAAACAAGTCCAAGACGCCGGAGATATATTTGGCGTACAGGTACGTTGCACGTGCTACCGTTTGTTTGTAATCAAAGTTTGTGTGGATAAGTACCTACATGCACTTAGCATCAACACAAAGTAATGTATGTTTTGCCAGTGCAATCAGGCGCCCTATACGAGGGTGATTCTTTAATGTGCCTGAAACAACTCTTTATTGTGCCTTACGATATGTGTTGCATAAACAACTGTTTATTGTGCCTTACGGTATGTGTTGCAGAAACAACTGTTTATTGTGCCTTACGGTGTGTATTGCAGAAACTTCATGATCGACACGTACCGTCTGAACCCCACGGAGTACCTGACGAGCACAGCGAGCCGGCGCAACCTCGCCGGCGACGTGTGCGCCATCATGCGCGTGCACGGCTTTCTCGAGCAGTGGGGGCTCATCAACTACCAGGCGAGCGCACCCACACACTACACCACACCGACGTTGAGAGACACGTCGCCTCTCTATGATACGGAACACATTTTGATGAAACCTCACAGTAATATAGATTAGATTATACATAGGCTGACTTCATAACACATAAGATAACACAGCCAGACAGCCTATGGCTGACTTCACGAGTTATCCTGTTTCTTTTTGGTATTTTACTTCTCTCGCTTCTGGGGCGTGACTTCACATTATGGCAGTCTCGTCGCCGGACAGCTCAATACACCTGTTTCGATTCCGTCCTGCAGTTTTTGACTGTCATGGGTGATAAGTGTGCCTTTCGCAGCTGGACGCAGAGTCCCGGCCGACGGCGATGGGACCGCCACCCACGTCCCATTTCCACGTTCTGTCCGACACGCCGTCCAGCCTGCAGCCGACCCTAGTGCGCCCCACGCAGCCTAGACCAGGTATCTTCAGTACATAGTAAAAGTATATATTTTATAGCTCCGGCCGCCTCTGTATGTTAGTTTGGAATAAACTCGCAAACTACAAATTCATTTTTTTTTCATATTTTGATAGGGTTTATACCGTTACGTTGGTCGGTTTAGAGTCTCGACGAAGACTTTGGTAATAAACAACATACTTTATTCATCTTTTGAAATAGTTTTTATTCTGTGAACAAATCTAAACAGGAAATAACTAAATTAATTGGTAAGTATTCTATCAAACTTAGAATCACAATAAAATGTTGTAAGCCATTTGTGTGTATTCACCAGCTGAGAACGCAGCTGTTCCCAAAGTGGAGGCTGGCTTGCCCAACGGTGCGGAGGCTGGGGCTCCGGCCGCGGCGGCGGCGGCAGCGGCCGCGGCCGTGATCGCCGCCGCGGCGCCGCCGTTCAAGGTCGAGCCCATGCACGACCTGGGCGGCGCGTCCGGCCTCAAATTAGATCAGGTACCATACAGCAGTACTACTTTACTAGATTATAATATCAAAGTCATTATGTCTTATTTTACTTCAATAGATAGTTTTTCAATATTTCAATAAATAGTTCATTCATTCGATCAACCGAGTCAAAATTTTCAAATTTTTGGACATCTGTACGCATCATAATTATGTCAATTACGCACACATAGACAGTAAACACTGTCAGCGATTTGCAAACATTTTGTGACTACACTCACTCAACCGTTAAAAAGATGCGTGCGTTGATTTGTTGGTTGCGTAGTACCGCGGCGGGGTGCGCGGGCGCGAGTGGACCGAGCAGGAGACGCTGCTGCTGCTGGAGGCGCTGGAGCTGCACCGCGACGACTGGAACCGCGTGGCGGCGCACGTGGGCACGCGTACGCACGACGAGTGCATCCTGCACTTCCTGCGGCTGCCCATCGAGGACCCCTACCTGCAAGACGGGCCCTCCGGTAATACTGCCGCGCTCATACATGCCCTAGGTTAATCGGAAACTTCGGATCTTTGCGAAAATCCTAGCATTTTTGCAAAAAGCCGGATAATTTGAATGTATACGAATGAATTTTGTTATCATCCGAGCTATTTTCAGGATCCTTGCAAAAATCCGGCGTATTTTAACAAAATATGTCCAGCGGGCATTCCTGTTTTTAATCAACACGTAACGAATCTAGTGTACTATTAAATTGAAGATTTTCATGTTTCATTTGACAGGCGGCGTACTGGGGCCCCTGGCGTACCAGCCGATACCGTTTAGCAAGGCGGGCAACCCGGTAATGAGCACGGTCGCGTTCCTCGCGTCGGTGGTGGACCCTCGCATCGCCTCAAAGGCCACCAAGGCGGCCATGGACGAGTTCGCAGCAATAAAGGTATGGTAATCCCTAATTGGTTCTGCAATGATTGGAATCGGCGTGAGCACAACACTATTCGTACACCATTTGTACAGCGCAGGCAAACAAATTCACAAAATAGTACATTTCAGACTTTCGCGCTTTGTATTCATAATTATATATAATTATATACGAGTCGGGCAAAGGTAAATAAAACTTGTTCGTGTGTAAAACCCGTATATAATTATAAATTCACAAAATGTTCCTACAACGAACAGTTGGTAATATCACGTTTATTAACATCATTAGCACACCTACATAAATATTATGCCAAATAAGAAATTTGTGTGTCGTATATGAATGCTACCGAACTACACTGCGTGAGAGACTTACTCGTTCGCCCTTCGTTATGATAGTATATTCCTCTAGTGATGTATAACGTATGTACGGGGGTGGACATATTGCATTCAGGACGAGGTGCCCGCGGCCATGATGGAGGCGCACGTGAAGGCTGCGGGCGCGCACGGGCTGGGGGCCGCGCTCGCCGCCACCGGCATCGCCGGCACCGCGCCTGAGACCTCCACCTCAGGTGCGTACACACTACATCACACACATCTAGCGCAGAACCGACGGCCGTTGTTCCAGACGTGTTCTAGAGTGAAGACCGCGGACCGGTACGCGCAGCGTGGGACGCCTCTCCCGCCGTACATACGTACGCTGATGAGGCCATTGTGACGCTAGCTCCTTACGAGGCGAGGCCTAGATTGGAAGCTGGTACTGGCAGCTGCCACTTAAGGTGACCGCACATTTGTGCGCGTTAAATGAATCGACCGCGCCGGAGGAAGCGAGTACCATACGAATTCTTCCGGCGATTTGTCCGACTCGGCGCGGACAGGTGTGCGAGGTGCCACAGAACTTCATGCAACCAATTCTAAAATTCGATTCTTTCGGCTCCTTCGTTGCGTTCGGCGCGTACAAAGTAGGCGGGTCACCTTTAATTTGGCAATGTGCAGGCGAGAAGAAAGAGGCTGGCGCGGAGGCGAAGCCCGAACCTATGGAGACTGAGGAGGGCGAGGGAGCTCCGAAGCTGAAGGAGGAGCCGGCCGAGCCGCCCGCCGCCGACGAGCCCAAGGAACCCAAGGAGGAGCCGACGCCACAGCCGGGTAACTAGCGACAACTACGTGCCTGGACGATAAAGTCCTGACGATGATCCCAATTCCGCTTTCAAAATGTTTGAAATCTGAATTAATAAATAGAATATAAAAATCTGAATTTAGTTTTTATCCCAATTTGACACTTTGTAAATACGTATCGTACCGAAATGAAATAAAAACTATTGTCTTCATAGTACCTAATGAGATCTGCAATTGTATGCGATAAAAAAAAACGATTTTTTTCACCTTACCCACGCTCATTGACGGAACCCGTTCATTGAACATTTGTTTAGGTAGGTAGTACCGTTGTCAATACTATTTTGATCGCCGTAACATGCACCATGTTGCAGAAGTGCCGACGACTGTCGACATGAAGCTGCAGTCCGCGGCGGCGGCCGCGCTCGCCGGCGCCGCGGTGAAGGCGAAGCACCTCGCCGGCGTGGAGGAGCGCAAGATCAAGTCCCTCGTGGCGCTGCTCGTCGAGACGCAGATGAAGAAGCTCGAGATCAAGTTGCGGCACTTCGAGGAACTAGAAGCCACCATGGAGCGGGAGAGAGAAGGTACCGCACCATGTACTACTAAATAAATAATACAGTAGGCGCCGCGAAAAGCGATAAATAAAATGAACAACAGGAGAACCAAGTCACCGACACAGCTCAAAGAATTGCGAAACTTAATAAGGGGCAGTGGGCGGGGAATATCGCTTGTGGAACTGACGGCCGTTGGGGCAGAAAGGTCCTCGAGTGGCGACCACGTACCGGAAGACGCAGAGTAGGCAGGCCTCGCACAAGGTGGAATGGCGATCTGGTGAAGGTCGCGGTGTCCAGCAGTGGACGTCTACAGGCGGATATGATGATGATGAATGTAAAAAAAGCGAACGGTACCGAATCACATTTAGTAGTTCTATACTTATCTGACCCACGGACAGATGTGAATTTTCCTTTCGTTCAAAGCAGTATCGCTTTATCCGACATATTGTAATCGAATGACAAACTCATTTAAAATTGTACCTTAATTTATGATGAAGATAGTATAAGTATAACCCTTCCAGACCTCACAGCTCATAAAGAATTGATATTTGAATAATGAACAAGTAGGGCCAAAACCAGAGCTGAGTTTCATAATAGTTAATGTGTTGGTGCCGTCCAGGGCTGGAGTACCAGCGGCAGCAGTTGATCCAGGAGAGGCAGCAGTTCCACCTCGAGCAGCTGAAGGCGGCGGAGTTCCGCGCGAGGCACCAGGCTCACCAGAGGTAATGCCTCTACCAACCATTCTAGTATTTTGTGTCTATATTACACACTAGATTCATATCGTCCGCTAACATATGAGTCCTATAATGTCAAAGGCGGCAATCTGACTTTCAATGACAATTAAACTTTCAACTTTCTTCTCATTGCACCATGATTCAAATCCGTCTTTGATATTATACGACTCATATACGAAAACAATTCCTCGCTCGGTAACAATCCGGGCGCCAGCGAATTAAAAAAAAGCAAGGTAGAGTGGTTGTACAAATTAATTAGTCTTATAACTATGTTTTGGACAAATTCACACACGGCTGTTTAGTCCCAAATTAAGCTAAGCTTGTCCTATGGGTACTCAACTGTTAACATACGTATATACTTTTAAATAAATAGTTAAATACATACAAACACCCAGAATCCGACAACCAACTCATATGCTCAACCGATATGCTAATTGTCCCGGGTGGGAATCTAACCCACAACCTTTGGCGTAGAAGGCAGGGTCACTACCAACTAAGCCAACAGGCCAGTCTGTAAATACTTATCGTATCGAAGTAAAGTCCATGTGGACAATAATTGTCCACATAGTAATGAGATCTGACTTGAATATGATAAAATTGAATTATTTTTTTTTCACTTTTCTCACCCTCATTATGCTTTTACATTTAATCTCTTTGTATGAATTGACTGTTTCGTCACAGAATATATAACGTTTCGTGTGTACTCATATTGTATGTCGCAGCAAATCTATAATAATACATTAAAATCATTATTCTTGTAAAATATTCAAATAAATTTATACTACGATTTACATAGATGCATTAGGTAATCAAGGCTGTATAATATAAGCCTGCACTCAGCGTTATAGGTAGTTAACATAGCTAATAGTGTTGACATAAAATATTAACTGCGCTCGAATACTCATTTTAAAACAGAAATAATTATTGCCACTAAAAGTAATGCCACTGGTAATTTATAATGACCACTAAAACTGCTCTCGAACACGCAAAGATTGATCATGCACGCGCTAGCGATTATATCACACAATCTACACATAAAAAACATATGTACATTGTAAATAAATATTTCTTATCTATACCACTCAATACACATGACTCATATTACACAATATGACAACATTGAACAATCCACAAATATAACAGTGACCAACTTGTAAAAACTGCCTCTGTCCCTAGTGGGAATTGAACCCACGACGAAGCGAACCACGCGGTACAAATGTTTTTTGTTATTTTATTTTATTTAAATTTGTTTTAGAGAAAAACAGATTTTTAAAAATTTTCGGTTTTTTTTTATCTATTACCCCCATATTGGTGAACAAAACGAACGCTACGTTAAAGGAAGTACCTTTAGCTATTTAAGTGCATTATGTATTAGCCCGCGTGTAGATATTATGCTAAATGCGACGCGCGTTGTGTCCCTAGCTACCTAAGTACCTATTTAAGGGCATACATACATATAATGGCATATTTTAAATTTCTATATCCTATAAATAATTAACTTGTTTGTTTGTAGAATGCAAGCCGAAGGCGCGCCGGTGGCCCCGCCGGCCGGCCCGGTCGAGCAGCCGCCGCCCGAAGCTCCCATCTCCGGCTCGCAGGCGCACGTCTAGGCGCCAAACTACACTTAGCTATTGGCGACGCAAAGGTTTAAATGCGGAGAGAAAACGACTGACAGAGAATACACAAGTATGATGTCTTACTAGTCTTGAGGTAAACTCAGTCCTGAATTTTATCACCAACTATCAAATTAGTATTGAGGTAGTTTCAGTATTCGCCCGGTAGAGGCGCTAGTAAATCCTTTGCTTCGCCAACTTTGTAATCCACATTTAACTACATGTATCTCGAATATATCTCTATCTATATTATTAAATAGCGAACTTCTATTTAAACATAAAGTTAAACGCATGGCCTCTATAAATGCGTGAATACGGTTAGGGGTTAAGTGTCAAACGCTCAATTTGGAACATTTTTGAAATCACTAAAGTTCAAAGACATTTATACTACTAACTTTTTTAGTAGTAAGTTGTTTTATGTCTTTGCTAAAAATAGTGTTGTTCCTTATGCAACGAGAATACTTCAAAAGTGAAGTCCTTCCAAAAAGGGCTTTAGCTATTCGACTGGTTACTTTCTTAAATTCGTATCGGCATAAACACAAACGGCGAAGGAAATCATCGTGACATCGTGCATACGCTGAAGAAGAAATTCTTAGACGCATGTGAAGTCCACCAACCCGCACTGGCCTAGCTTGGTGGACTATAGCCCTAACGCCCTCGTTGAGAGGTTAGGCCTGAGCCCCAGCAGTGGGGCTCATATTAATAGGCTGTTAATATGAGTTTACTGCCTTAATTTCCCACATTTTTGCGAACCATCACACAATGGTTCACCCTTTCTGTCTTTTTTCGACTGATAAGCGAACTATAACTGTTATCAACTGAGGCTTTTTTCATTTAAACGAGTAAATGTAAAATTCAAGTATTTGTGCTCATATAACTATACTATCAGAATATACGTTTTTGTGTGTTATTCTACTGCAGCTTAAATAATATAATTTTTTTTTGCATATTAAACGAATTTAAGAAATTATCTGTCCGAATGTAATGTGTCTGCACTATAATAAGCGATATTATAAACAATTGTTTATTAGAAATTTAACATAATTATTTATTCATTGTACTGTGTAGTTTAAAAAACTAGTTGTATGTGGGAGTTATAGGCCGTACTCGAACATTATTATTTTTGTGACTCGGGTGCGGCCTTTGTAGTCCAGTACAGTCGGCTCGAGAAGTGGTTCGTCTAATAACGACAACCCCACGCAGGCGCTGTCTGCTTGGTGTCTAGAGATCACGCTCTCTAAATTTTGTTGAATTTTTTAACACCTCGAAATGTTCTTGTTTTGTAGACGGGTCGAAGGTCGTACTGGGTTTCGTAGAAGGTCGTACTGGGGACGTGAATTTTGACCAATCATAATTATCTAACGATCCGTTTCTTCGCAGTATATATAGCGCAGTGTCTTCTGTGTAGCGAACGATTGTATTAATTGTTGACGAACCACTTTCCTTGCCGACTGTACACAATCATCATCTGAATCAACATGACTACGATGTTTTGTTTAATGTGATTATTATTTAAAATTGAATATGTGATTTCTTAAGTATTATAATTATATCAACTGGCCATAGTATGGCGCCCTTAGAAAATAAACTTATAATTATTAGGTATGACTTGATAAGTGTATTTTATAATCAATGAACTCGAAATTTGTGTAAATTTTTGTTTCTGCTATTAATTGTGTGGAAAACATGTGAAGCATGTGTAAAAAAAGCTGGATCTTTTCATTTAGAATTTCGACTTTATAGACTGGTAGAATTTGAGTTATCAATTATAACTAATTATAATATAATGAATAACCAATAGGATATTAATCTCTAAATATTAATTTATGCATATTTCATTGTGAACTGTTCTTTCTATAATAATTAATAACAGTGATAAAAGTAATAGCAATTGCTCAGAATACAGTGAAGACAGCCACGATACGTAATTCCTACTTCATGTTAAAATATACCTGCTAGTTTGCCAATCGGCAACTCTGTAGAAAAGAAATACAATGAGAAATTGATGTTGTGACGTGAACCCGATCAACATGACATGTTAAGCGGCACTTGACACGCTTCTTAATTTATTATATTATTTTCGTTAATCATACTTGCTGTTTCCCGCGGCGTCACCCGAAGTTTTTCCCGCGGGAACAGCTCTTTTTCCCAGAGGTATCTCTGTTATTCTGCTGTTTATTCTATATTACTGGAAAGTATTTTCAAAACCTGTTCCGTAGTTTTCGCGTGAAAGAGTAACAAACATCCAAACTCACAAACGTCCTTACAAACTTTCGTGTTTATAATATTAGTAGGATTCTTAGGGCCTCTTACACCGCTTGCTGATAAAGTCCCAGATACCCTATCTGCAGGTTATCTGACAAATAACCCGATTTTTTTGGTTTCACAGGCATCTGATTGCCTATATCTTATATATTTTATATAGTCTATCACACAGATTTATCTGATAGATTAGTTTATCACTAAGATTACTATCTGTAACAACATCAGGAAGTGGTGAAAAGCCCTTAAAGAAATATGTTACCCTAAACGAACGCGCGTTGCGATACCAAATCATGTGTAAAAATGTTAACCACTATCATAAGAACAGGACTAGAAGTATGTAACATGTTTACATTTTCCAACTTGTTCAATCAACAACCGTAGAATGATCGACGTATTCTTTTTTCGCCTTTGGTTTTGGTTTGGCACATTTTTTAGCATCATGCCACTCAGTGACATTCTCACACAGAGATATGTTATTACTTTTACACCTGTTTATCTATTCAGTATTCAATTAATGTATGTGTCACAGGATAATCGAAAAAAATGAGATCTTTGCGAAAATCATTAAAGAAAGTTTGCAAAAAGCCGGATTATTGGAATGCAAGAATGAATTTCGTTATCATCCAAGCTTTATTCAGGAACTTTTTCAATAAACCGGCGTATTTTAGGATAATAACGGAAAACGGCTCACGTTTCATAAGCCATGAACGCTGATTGGCTGCTTTGAACGTTACGCATTATCAGATGCGCGATGTTATAAGTTGACCCATAGACGGTCATGCAAGCGTCATTCAAATCCGTCAGTCATGACTGATGGTTGAATGATGAAAAAAATAAAGTATGCACATTCTCGTCACTCACCGATCACTCAGACGATCTTTCATCCGTCAGTCACCGCCTGACTGTGGTAAAACCATGGTAAAACTGATAGCAAAATCTAGCGTGTACGGCGTGCTTTAGATTAGCCAATCGTCCTAAACAAACTGAGATTTTTGCAAAGATCCTGAAAATAGCTCGGATGATAACGAAATTCATTCTTAGATTCCAATTATCCGGCTTTTTGCAATGATCCGATTTCTTCAATTATCCTACGACATGGCATGTAACAATTTAGACGTGAAATTGATGTGTACCGACCGAGTATATTAATAAAAGGTGTCGAAGTATTGTCTTGGTTTTACTCTTATCGAAAATCGCCCCTGCTTCTTATCGATCGTTTGTAAATATTTATGGCTAAGCGTTTTAATTGCTCAATTGAACATTTTTATGAGCACCTCAAGTTGTTTTGTCTAACACGTAGGGCGGCAGTCCAGTGCAACTATAGGCCACTGGAAATACCTCGCACATAGCTTGATAATTTAAATATTTTAGGTAGCGATGTTTTGTACTGTAGTTTATTCTATTTTATTCTTTTATTTAACTAGTGCCAATAGAAATGAGGCGTTTAAGATTTCAATGGTAAGTACAAGATAAAAAAATTCTAGTTAAAGAAATAAAATTTCGACAAAATATATTTAAGGGTCACTCCAGTAAATAGTGGCCCTTATTTATCTGCGGATATTGTCAAGCTCCACCAGATTCTGGTTTTTATATAATACTAGCTTATGCCCCGCGACTTCGTTCGCTTTAAAAAGTATCGTATGTTACAACTGTTGCCCGCGGCATGTAAGTTTAATATGAATTTTTTTGTTCCCGTACAAACCTTAACATCGCTTTTCACCCCTTTAGGGTTGGAATTTTAAAAATCCAAGTACACCAGATTTTAAGTCACATCAAATGCTTTCAAACAAAAAAACCCGGTTCAAATCTGACCAGTAGTTTTAGCGTGATGCGGGTTCAAACAGACAAGAAATTTTTTGACTTATTTTGGGGGGTACGCGTCATCCTGGCGTGCCACCATCGCAAACTGCTATTCTGAATATATAGCCAAATTGTCGCTAGTTTGTCAAAATTTGTCGCAAAATACTATAATTTGTCGGTCCGCCGTTTAAAAGTTCCAGGGGTTTGTTGGTGGCATGCAAGGATGACGTCATTCTGGCATACAGGAATTCCTTATATTGTAGGGTTTAAAACGTGTCGGCCGACCGGAAGATAAAATTATGGTATTTTCGCGTAGTATACTGGCATTACGATACTGCATACTACACATCGTTAAATTATGGCACAAATAGTATAGTAATTATACTACGAAATCCAACCCTGAGAGGAATGGGATACAGTTCGCTCGCATAATTTCATTTGGCATAATGATTTTGGCATAATTTTTAATATCATAATACTTTTATATAATCGTCACATGACTTTCTTTATGACTGTTGAGTGAGTCGCATATTAGTTATTAGGCTTTTTTGCGTGTTATTTCCCATAACTGTCAAAAGGCTTTAATGTTCATAATATGCAAATAAACACAGTTTATTAGATTAATAAACATGTTTATTAATAATTGATATGCAAGAAACTTTGAATTTTGACAGTACGTTTAGATTAGGCCCTTGGAGCCACCCCTAAGCGGCGTACTTTGCGGAAATCCATTAAATAACAATATTGTGGTTATTAATTTGCTTTTCCCGCGAATAAACTTTATGTTGTTATATATAGTAAGTAATACAGAAATTAAATTACAATTCAAATAATAAGTAAAAATAAATTTTACAAGTCTAAATTTATAAATAATATCATGCAAATTACTATTCTAAACAAAATGTTTTGGTCAAAATTTACTAATTAATAAATTACAAAATAATAATAATACTAGCGAAAAATATACTGTATAAAACAACATAAAATAATATAAAATCGACACGTGTTTCACCTCTCTAAGAGGCATCCTCAGGATGTTGACAGAACGGCAGCTTACGACCGAGCCGTACGAACGGCTATATTAATTAGTAAATTTTGACCAAAACATTTTGTTTAGAATAGTAATTTGCATGATATTATTTATAAATTTAGACTTGTAAAATTTATTTTTACTTATTATTTGAATTGTAATTTAATTTCTGTATTACTTACTATATATAACAACATAAAGTTTATTCGCGGGAAAAGCAAATTAATAACCACATTATTGTTATGTTTATTTTTCATACGAAGCAAATTTGTAGGCCTATGAACTATGCTTAAATATCGTTATGTCTGTTTAACATTATGCATTTTAAACGTTGTGTTAGTTTTGGAAAATAAAAATAAGCCAAACTATATGTTTATGCCTAATTATTGTTATGCATAAAGATCATTAGGGTAAATAAAATTATGCCAAACTATATTATGACATTTAATTTTATGCGAGCGAATATGGACCCGTGGTCAGGTGTCGTCAGAAACGGACCCGCGGCGGCCGGCGGTGTTCCTCCACGGCGAGAGCCCGGTGTGGGACCCGCGGCGGCAGTGCCTCTACTTCGTGGACGTGCGCAGCCAGAACGTGCACCGGCTGGACTACGCGTCCGGCAACATACAAACACACCACATCGGTCAGTACACCGCGACTCCCCCACTTTTAGGGGGTTATTAGGGTGTTATGAAAATTCACTTATTTTTCTTTAGCCAATTCATGTTTTATTTTTACTTTCCTTGTACTCGTAATGAAAAGCACAGTGTTTACCTCGGGTTAAAGACTTATTTAGTCCCTCGAACTATTTCTCGGGACTAAATAAGTTACTTTGACCCCTAGGGTAACATATGAATATGTATTTGAATAATAAATAATAATAATAATAATAAAATGTACCATTTTTAATTTACCTTCGGGTATAAAAAAATTAGGCTTTTGTATTGGGCTTTCCAAATAAAGTGATATAAACTCTAAATTGAAGGTATACGTAATAAAGATTATTATATTTTTATATTGTTACGATATGTAGGTATGTTAGTCTGTAAGGTATTTGTAATATATCCCTTTTGTTGGCTCAAATAAAGAAATTATTATCATTAAACGGTCGTCCTATATATAGCAGAGTTAGATGTGGGTGCGTCGTGTGAAGAATGTAGCTATTTCCAACCAGGGTATGGTGAAGTGAACGTGGTGTCTCTGGTGTCGGGGTCGAGCCGGCTGCTGGTGGCGGTGCGCGCGGGCCTGTACCTGCTGGAGTGGGGCGCGCCGGGGGACGCGCCGGGGGGGACGCCGGGGGACGCGGCGCTCCGACCCATCACCGCCGTCGACCTCGGCCGGCCCGACAACGTCTTCAACGAGGGCAAGCCCGACCCAGCGGGACGGTACTGGGCAGGTGAGTTCGGTTTGGCCCACGTTCATAACCAAGTTTGATAAGCAGTTATCTACGCGGAATTTTTTCTTCAGGTAAGTAACCAAGTTTTCATAACGTGGAAGTTTTCGTTCCATCACTTATAACCATTTACATACCTAACTAGTTACCTACTTCGACTGGAGAGTTCTAGATAACTAAGGAGGAAATCTTTTTTTTTTCATAACAGACTCATTTTAGAAAATCAATACGCAAAATGACATACATTTAGGATTCACCATTGTAGAATTTCGCTGTAAGACTATTAGAACTATTCTATGCGGCACCTGATGTACACTTTGCATTACACAAAAATCGATTATTTTTATTATCGATTATTTAGTATATAAAAGACACTCGTCAGATTCCGCTATCTTAAATCTGTTTTGTTTGCTGCAGGCACAAAGGGTGCACAGAGCGGGGACGTTGTGGTCCCAGACCAGGCGTCGTTATACAGCGTGCAGCAGGAGAGCGTCGCTACCCCGCGGGTCCACCTGCGGCCGGTGTCCATCTCCAACGGGCTCGCGTGGGCCCCCAACAACAGCGTGCTCTACTACACGGACTCGCCGACCATGAGGGTCGAGGCGTTCGACTTCGATGTGCGCAAAGGAGAAATAAGTATGGCTTCATACAGACAGTCCTCTGCTGGAGGGATGTTGGCGATCGCAGTGTACAGGAATTTAATACACAGATGATATGCTAGACATCGCGTAGACTTATGCCATAGTCCTCTTGTGCAATGTCCACAGTAAATGGGAGTGGTACTATTCTGGTCAATGTCAAATTATTGCTACCTATCTAAAATGACTCATCCTAGTTACTAATATTATAATCGCGAGAGTTTGTAAGGATGTTTGTGAGTTTGGATGTTTTTCACTCTTTCACGTAAAACCTACGGAAAAGATTTTGATGAAACTTTACAGTAATATGTATAGTTTATACATCAGAATAATAGATAGGCTACAGATGCCTCGAGAAAGGCTGTTGCTGCGGGAAATATTGTACGCGGCCGTGGGAAACCGCTAGTTGATATATAAGTTCAATGTTACGTTAGCGAATAGGCGCGTCCACACCAAGCGAGCTGCCTCGCGCGGCTCGCGCCTACCGTGCGCGAGGCAACGTCAACCGGCCGAGAAACCGACCGCGCGGTACGGCGGTCCGAACGGATCATATGATTCGTTGGGAATAACCCGGTTGCCCCGCACGGCGGACCTCGTGCGAGGCTGTTAGCTTGGTGTGGACGCGCCTGATTACGATTCGCCTCATACGACAGAAAATTGAGAGGTGGTGTTCAGTTCCAGACACGAAGCATGTGGAAGACAATCAGCAAAATAAATGGTTATTCCCACAGGTGGACGGAGGACCATACTGGACATATCGCATTACGGATACGAGGACGCCATACCCGACGGCATGACCATCGACAGCAGAGGGTACCTGTGGGTCGCCGTAATGTTCGGAGGAGCCGTGAGTCAAACCACTATCAATCCGTTCGCGTCCGTTTACTGCCCGTCATAGGCCTTCCGGATGTTGTGTAGTGTCAGTATTTCGATTTTTTGTCTGGTACCGAACGAACTACTTACCTTCTTTAGTCTCAGCAGTTCGGTTCCTTTGTACAACCTTTGAGGGTGGGTTCTCAAATAGTTCGATTAGGGATACACACTTAATGTCATTTTGTACTTTACTTTAGGATGTCCATATCTTAGTGGAGTGCGACCGGAGTGAGCCAGAGAGGAGAAAATTTGAATATATCATGTAGCCATAATATCCTAGATTTTAGTAAATGCAATAGTATCTTGGCCACTCCAGATTGCGAGGAGAGGACATGCCTGAAACAATGAAGGTGGTGACGACATGTTCTAAATAGAACAAACCCTCTAATTTAATAAACGATTGTTTATAAAATCCGTACGAAAACGCGGGTACCTACTAGCGATTGATATTCAGGTGCTGCACATAAACCCGGATACAAGACAGCTCATCCGCGAGTACAAGCTGCCCGTGTCGCGCGTCACGTCCGTCGCGTGGGGTGGGCCCGAGCTGGACGAGCTGTTCGTCACCACCTCGCAGCAGGAGCTCGACGGGGCCGCCGAGCCGCTCGCCGGCGCTATCTTCACCATACGCGACACTGGCTACGCGGGCCTGCCCCCCAACTACTTCAGCTTCGATAACGCAGACACCTATTGAACTACTTCCAGCCATCAGCGATGTGGGTGTTTTCTCATGGACCTACTTTGTTGCCCTTTCAGTTAGCTGTCCATATTTATTATTATTCAACAAATACTTGAGGGTATCCTATTTCTTGTTATCCTTCTGCTGTTATATAAACTTTTTGCCTAGGTACCTCTCCTCTAGATCATTTAATTACGAGTAAACTGATTCGCAAGATCGCGACTTTCCCATAACTTTAAATACGTTACGACATTCTGTTCAGGCGGGGATTTCCCTTTAGGCCTCTACGTTGTTCAGGCGGGTATTCCCCCTCGTATAATATGTAAGGATGGATTTTTTTTATATTGCCAATAATAACAGTAGGATGACGAGAAATAAGATCGTGAACCTACTGATAGGACAAGAAAGTAGGTCCACGAGAAAACTACCCGCGATGTGTCCCTACCGTCAACTTTTGGTAGACGCGCGGTAATTTTTGTTGTTTTTTGTTGTAATTTTTTGGTAGACGCGCGATAATTTGTGGCACGCTCGCTCGCATGTTGCAAATACGTTAAGTTTTTCTTTATTTTCATAAAATAGAACATTGTTTTGATTCGTATTTTCATTTCATATTTAGTTAGCTGTTTAACTAAGTTATACAGAGGTGCTTTAAATTTTATTCGGTTCTCTTTAGTCTCAGAAAAACTAATACCAAAAGGCGGTGGAGCTCTTCATTGGCCTGGCACTACACTATTTTATTGAACACTTTGACACTTTGGCAAAATTGAAGTCATTGGAAGTGTCTTGCAACTGTACACATTATTTTTTCCACCACTAAGCTGTACCTTCCAAAAGATCCGATAAGAAAACTGCACTAATTTTTTTATAGTTTTATCCTAATTCTTATCTAAAGAAATGACCTTAAATAAAACGACAACATACCTACTTCTACTTACGTAGCGTGCAATATTTCGTTTTGTGAACTTTAATTAACACTAACTAATTGCCCAGGGTTGCACACTGTGGACCTAGAGCTGGGGTCACATCATCCATCCAACGAGAAAATGATCGCGCACTTTACGTATTAGTAGGTACTGGCTGGCAGCACGGAATATAGCTCAATTTAAATTAAGAAAGAGAATGCCGCCAATTTTAGTGTCATTGAAAATAGAAAATTACTGTACCTGTACTACATAGAATAATAAATAGAACCGTAATCAGCGTATAGCATGAAATAGCAATAGTCTTTTACCCCAATAATTTGAGAAGACGCTTCTTATATGGCGGGGTCAAACTGAACAAACACTATCTATTTTAGTCGGGTTGTGATTTGTTGGGGGGCAGTTGGTATGTACCAACTGCCCCCCAACAAAACATTCACATACGTAGATAGAGATAGAAGATTTTATACCTGTCTTGCTTACTCCTACCACTTTTGTAATAAGTGTGTCCCTCTCTGATTATTATTGTTATTCTAGCAGCTGTTCCTTGTTCAATGACCTACTATTATTTATTTTTCTCGTAGTCAATGATAACAAAAGGACAGTTTCACTAGTCCCTACTGTACTTATATCGCTATCTGTGGCCATCACCATCAGCCTGTACTAGTACACTGCTGGACATAGGCCTCTCCCAAGGCCTCCTGCCGATAAATAACTTCTGAAATAAAATTACATATCTTCTCTTTTATCCTTCGCTCTGCTCAGGATTCTACAGTTCTAGTACTTTAGAATCATTCGCTCCTCGCGTATCCAACTTAGTTCCTCCTTAGTCCTTATTCATAGGTCTAAGGTTCATGTCATACTTACACTATGTAACTACCTATGCTATTAGATATTGTTATTAGGTCTAGACGACAAGTACCTGCATTCTAAGCTGCTATATGCGTGCTTTATCTCACTAAAGCTATCGTAGGTTACTAATACATACGAGGCAGGAGACAGTCCGAATTATGAAATTGGTTAAGTATTTTGTTTTATTTGTAGTTTGTGAATGACCCCACTCGGCCCGCGCCCGCGCGTGTCACGGACTACGCTATGTTTAGTGCATTCGATCCGTCCGCGCCATTTCTATAGGAGCTATTACGGAGATCTAGTTACGTAAAATATATGCTTACCAACAAGTTATCTATGATGAAGCGATCCAATATGCTAACAATATTTTGTGTGGTGTTGACGTTTGGAAGTTGCATTGAGCATATTTACAGTAAAGAAGTTAAGGTGAGTCATACCTATACATATTTATACCTACTTAAGTACCAATAGGTTTTTGTAACAATGACACTTACCTACTCCCGCTATTGCCTCTTCTAACAGCATAGGTAGGTTGTCAACATTTTAAGAACACTAGTATTGCTTTCCTATTTACAACAATGTGATTTCTATGTTTGTTTAATAAACTAAATTCAACTGAAAAATATGGACTCTTTGTGAAAACTTAGTCAAGACAGACTATCGCCTTGAAAATATAGTAAATCAAATTTTGTTAGAGCATTAAAGTATAGTCTGTCTAAAGACTGTCTTGCCTAAGGTCACTAACGTGTGCGCATGGGCGGGGTAATGATTCTTCCGTTGATGTTGTTGTACTCGCCAGCCACATACAAGCGACAACTTCCAAGTGTTCGAGTACACGAACCTGACGTTCACGCACGCGGAGAGCCCCGCGTGGGATGCCGCCGCCGGCACGCTCTACTGGGTGGACGTGCTCAACCAGGACGTGCACGCGCTCCATTACGCCACCATGCGGCACAGGGTCAAACATATTGGTGAACAACATTATTCATACAGGGTTATTTTTAGTCACCGCCAAATTTTTACATAATTAAACGGAAATTAAAAATACCCGAATTATAACCGTTTTTCTTTTACGATCAAATAAAAATATCAATATAAATTAACCAGAAACTATCCACGGAAGTCATTCCGGGAGCCTCACCCGCATTCCTATTCCTACGTGCGAGCGTATAGAGTGATTATTTCCGTTAGAAGTAGTAAAAAAAACTTATTTCGTGAAATAAAACGATAGATCTAGCTTGTACAAAATTTTGCCATTGACTATTAAATAACCCTGTATAAAAATTACTTATTAGATTTAAAGCATTTCGTATAAATTCAAACGAAAAAATGTGCCTTGAACTCCTGCAACTATATACAAGTACCTAGGTACTAGGTGTTAGCGGCCCGAGACTGTAGCGCGACTCAACATTTTGGGTCGAGCAAATAAATATTCGGCATAATGACGACAGAATACGGCGAAGTGAACGTGGTGTTACCGGTGGCGAGAAGCAGCCGTCTGCTGGTGTGCGTGAGGGCGCAGATATTCCTGCTGGACTGGGAGGCGCCCGGGGACTCCGCCCTGAGGCTCCTCGCCGCCGTCGACGCCGGGAGGCCCGACAACGTGCTCAACGAAGGCAAAGCGGACGCACGCGGCAGATTTTGGGGAGGTGCAATAATCATATAATTAACAGTACCTAACTACTTAAGTACATATTATTATATACATTGTTCATTAAAAAAAGAAAGCTACATTATATCTTTGGTCCGATTGGGAATGAATTTGGAACTGAGTTTTAATTTGTTTTATCGAAGGATTATCAACGGTTTCTTCGTACCTTCAAACCGAAGATTAGCTGTTCTACAACAAAGAGTGAAATTTCTCTCGCAAAAACGGCTGTAACGATATTGATGAAACTTTGCACGTCGTAGTTGCTTATGTGTGTCTATAATATAGTTTATTGTAAGTATGGTTCCATGAACTGAAACAACTGTAAATACCCTAGTAGCTACCAAGTTTGATGGAATTTGAACCTAACTACTTCATTTTAACGCGGACGAAGTTACATAATAGAACTTGTCGGGTCACAGGGACGAAGGGCCCTCAAAAAGGCGACGCAGTAGTCCCAGACCAGGGCGCCCTGTACTCAGTGGAGCCCCCGGGCTTCACTCCGCAGGTCCAAGTGAAGCCCGTCTCCATCTCCAACGGACTCGCGTGGGCGTTGAACAACTCCCTCCTGTATTACAGCGACTCGCACACGAAGAGGATCGACGCGTTCGACTTCGATTTACATAAAGGGCAATTAAGTAAGTCCTCCATAAGCTGAGATGACAGAGATGTGTTAAGTAGAGTGTACTACCCTATGAGGCTGATAGAACATTAATTCTTCAACTAGCTTTATGTTACAAAATGCTTTAAAAAACAATGCTGAATAAATGTTTGCCGGACAAACTTCAATGAAACTGAATTTAATGGATTATAAATGATGACCCAATTGCATTTAAAAATCGTTGTCAATTTCTAATATGACGTTTTAATCAGTTTCCGGTGTTGTTTTCTTGTTTCAGGTAAACGTCGAACGATTCTAGACTTGGAAGAGCACGGTTTTGTTGGGGCCATTGCAGATGGGATGACCATCGACAGGGACGGTTTACTTTGGGTCGCGCTCATGTTTGATGGATCGGTGTGTATTTATTTAAATTTTTAGGGTTCCGTCAAAGTTTACCGTTCAACTCAAAAATTAGTAATTCAGCTAAAATTATTACGTAAAATTTCCTGGCAACGACGGGAGAAATATGTTGGAGGTAAACAAAAAATAATTGCCGGAACCAATTGAAAGAAGGCGGCAAAGGCCAAAAGGTGGCGAGTTTTGAAGACCCGATACTACTAGAAAAGTAGACTTGACTCGGTCTATTCATGACTCGCCGGCTTTTTTCTTATGCCAGCGAAACAAGCTGGTTGCAATAGTATGTTAAGCTTCTTTGAATATTGTTGTTTATATATACCAGGTGATTCGTATCGACCCATCCGAGCGGACGATAGTACAGCAGTACAAGCTGCCGGTGTCCCGGGCGTCCTCCTTGTCGTGGATGGGCGCCGCGCTGGAGAGCCTGGCGGTGACAACATCGCGGCGGAACATGGGCGCCACGGAGCTGGCAGCGGAGCCCCTCTCGGGCTGCCTGTTCATACTGCACGGCCTAGGGACCGGGGGAGTCCCCGACCATAAGTTCGTTTTCAATGGTGCTGACAGATACTGAGTTCGTCAAGAGGTAACTTTGAGCTACTGATGACCATGTAACGATTTGGGCGAGATCTGGTGGTGACCGCATAGGATAAGAGCCCACATTGCTAAATATACATACCTACATCTTCGATCAAATTGAGAGTTGATGGATCTATCTATATTTTGTTGTTCTATGCTCGTTGCTCGACCACATTATGTCTTTACGGGTTTTTGATGAAACTTTGTGCAGTGACAGCTTATACCCTGCGTTGTGTAATTTAACTTAAAGGGTACTTTTTAACGTGGACGAGGTCGCGGGGTATCCGCTAGTTATATATAATAAAGGGTTATTAGAATCCGATGTTAGAAAGAAATAAGAATAAGGAAATTTTCAGCATTAACGTCGCGTAAAAACTTAAAATCTAAATTAAAATCAAACTCTCACGTTAAAAAAATAAAGGTGTAAGGTATATCTGGTAGTGTTTATAAATCAACTATGTTTCCCGAAGTTATTCCCCGGAGGAACAGTCTATCCGGGTAAAAAGTAGCCTATTCTGTCCCATAGTTAATCTCTGTTCACTCCACACGCACAGCAGTTTAGGTGTGAAAAATACTATTAAAATACTTTTATAATATTACTATGGATAGTTGGAATGAATTAATTACAAGCCATCATCAGATCCCCAAATTGACCATATGCTTAAAAATAAGCTAAAATGATATCAAAATGTATGAAAATCCAAAATCTAGATTCTAGTTACGTTTTCTTATTTAAATTTTTACTTTAAAAAATGTTTTTTGATTGTGTTTCATCTATCGTGAACTGACCTATAAATATAAAATGACGTAAATAACCTCTGAAAATTGTAATTCTTATAATATTTTGGGAAAAACTGTTTCCGAGGGAAAGACATTCAACGTAGGCGAACTAGAATATTATTAAGATCCATTTGGATTATATACATTACTGTTTAATAAATAATAATAAATACCTACAACCAAGTAAATTATTTTTAAAAATGTGTTTTTATAAATAACACAATGTATTTAATCATAAATAATTTATTAGATGACATAAATACAACGAGAATAATGTAACAAGAAACGTATAACATTTTAGACTTCATATTAATAAATAACATGTAACAAACAAAACATCACAATGACAACAGCTAGAAAAAGTTACTAATTAGATTATTTATTTTATTTATGTAAGTATAGGATAATGACAACAATTTGCGACATTGATTTTTTAAATTCTTAAAACAGTAAGTTTTATATTTCATCACATATAATATGACAAAAATTCCTAACTAGACTAAAGTTAATATTAAAGAAATTAGGTCACAGCGTGAAATCTACGTGAAAATACCCCGAGCAGAACAGTGCCACTCTTCTAGTTTGGGATGTGGGTGCGACCTTCGATCATATTACATAGAAAAGCACTTCAATCCTTTGAATCAACTAAAAATGTGTGTTGAACCACAGAATATATAAGAACTTATTGTGTGTGACGTGTGTGAACTTGTTACGTGAATTGCACTTAAAATCTAGAACATCTACATGCAGATCTGACCGAAACAGGGTGACTTGTAGGAACGTTGATCCTGGGCGCGTAATTTCCCGGGAACACGAGCCTCTGGACGTGACGCTCACGAATGGAGTGGACCTATCATGAGGACCTATTTGGTGTCCGTTCACCTAGCGTACACATAAGAGATTCTGGGCTAGTTTTAGTGCCAATAAATAGTACCCAAATAGTACCTAAATAGTACCTAGATCAAATAAATAGTACCCCTGTGGTTTTCTTGAAAGAGACGTGATATTTATATATAATACACGGGCTCGTACACAAGTTAGTGTTGGACGCCATTTTCTTTACGATAACCTTAGATTATTTTTCGACCGATTCCGCTATCGTCGGCAAAATTAAAGACATTTTCTAGATACCTATTGATTACTGACGGGAAGTACTCTATATCAGTGAGTCTTGTCTCTTTTAGTAAAAATGTAAATTCTCAGTTCAAATTCGTCTGGAAAAAAATCATACAATATTTTTTCTGACGAGTGTTTTTATTAATTGACTAAATAGTATTAGAATTCTAAGAAAAGTGTTTTTATGTTAAAAATTATTGAAATAGTTTAGTGTTTTTAATTATAGTTAAAGTAGTATGAGCATTCTAAGGGAAATCTTTATATGTATTTAAATAAAGTGGTTATTTCGGGAAAATTAAGTGGTAATTTTGGGAGAGTAGACCACCTGCTCCTGAAGGTACTATAAGGTGATGTCCTAGATGGCGCTCATCAATCGGATAATTCACCGCTGCGGTATTTTGCTGACTAATCGATCGAAAATGAACCTTAAAGACCAGGCCTTGAGGATTGAAAGTGAACCTAGCACCGTCGTCGTCGCCGTATCGGGCAGTTGCGAGCCTCAAGTGAGCCTATAAATTGAGTATGGACCAGAGTATTGTACACGCAAATCTAAATCACATCGATTTCATTACAACCTACCTAATTACTACAATTTAAATAGAATTCTTGTTACATCCACACAGTTTAGGCACAAATTTTCGTTTCTAGTCTAAGAAGGGTGAATACTTAGATAATACAACAAACAAAGCTCCTTATAAGAATATTTCAGAAGTGAAACATTCTGCCGCGGACTGTCTTTGAGCTGTTTGTTCCACGTAGCTAAGTTCCACTAGTTAAAGTCAGATTTTTGTGTATAACTGTGGTCATCAAACTTGCCTATCTACGTGGCACAAACCCTTTGAACCTGCGGCCGTTGGAGCCTAGTTCTAACAAATGACCACATCTATTTATTTAATTAATAACAATTAATATTACGAGTATTACAGATTCATTTAGAATGTTGTTATTTGAAGAAAATGGACTTCAGGCTTATCACCTACTGGCGCCATTTTATGAAACGCCCAGGAATTTCACACAACAATCTACGACAAATACACCAATAATATGTTAGATACAATATTTATAATGGTATATATAGATGTACATAGTTATTTAATGAAATTGTTATATTTACATTCTTTTCTATTTAACTGTAGTCTACTTTTTATTTGAATGCGAATAACTATCAATGTGTGACAGTTATTCTCATAAAAACAAAAAAAATAGACTTTTTTTTAATAAAAAGACGTCAAAAATGTATTTTGAATATGTTTCAAATCGGAAGCTACTGTGGTACTGAGGTAGAGTAAAAATAAAACAATAAGTACTTATGCTCATAAAAAAACACTTTTAGAAAACATTTATCTACCTACCTACCTATATAGCGAGGTAAATTAATTTATTGGAAAATTAAGTACACGCTTAATATTTGGACGCGAACCACAATTCATCAAGTTTACATTCAATTTTTATTTGTTATTATGTATGAGATTCTTGATTGTAACGTCACCAATAATTGAAATATAATTTATAAGACACTCTTTCATACACTGGTGTCAGACATCAATTGACATATCTACATTAATTGCACACGCGACATGCTGGACATCTTGCGGCGGCCGATACAACCTCTAGCCTAAAAACTTATATTATTATTAGAGACAGGATTGGCAAAACACAGTGTGTAACTTAATTATAAACAACTTGCGACGTGCACTTAGAAAACCCCTAACATGTGACCGTGAGAGGATGCGCCGCGAGGGCCCTGTGCACCGTGGCCCCGTGTCATATCTTTATTGTTATTACAATTTATTATACATTTAGTTACATGTCAAAATGTAATACTAATAACAATGGTAAAAATTAAATAAATAAATAACCACAATAACAGTAATGTCAAATAATAAACAATTACAATAATACAAAATGGACAACTAATACGATGTACATCGTGGATAAAAAACATAAAAAAATGTAATTAAGTAGGTAATTACAAGAATATTTTACAATAGATAAATTAATTACATTCACTATTTACATTATAAAGCGTTTGACGCCGTCTCGCGACGTTAAGTGATGATCGGACGAACTGTGGAACCGAAACTCTAACATTGCGATGGTTTTGCCTTTCGTGTCCCTATAATGTAAGCTAGGAACGGATCCCATATTTTATATTCACTTATAATTATTGTATTTTTATACTGTGCTTCTACTATAATTACATACATATATTTAAGTAGGTATATTGATTTACAAATTTCAACTTTTGGCAGTGATGTGTAGCTGTTTGGTAAGAATACAACATAACAGGACCATATGGTCTATTTACTCAACTCAAACCTATGTCTAAGTTACCTAAGTTTTAATTATTACTTTTACTTGCTGTACTGTACTTGTACATGACATGCATGTACAAACAGTATACAGTGAATAGTAGTTCAGTTACCCTTGCTTTATTTGTGTATTTTAAACAAAATATCCGTCTGAGATCAAGACCAGAATAGCACCAGGTGGATGTCGCACTAGGCGAAGGCGACTAAAGGTCAATCACAGGTGATGGGCAGCAAGATCGTCTGGCTGTATAAACTGCGATCCCCGCCCAATCTGCCCAGCGGTACTAACTATTTTGGGTGTGGTCTCGTCCAGCAGTGGACTTGTGAACGTCAATGAAAAATACAAGGAACTGTAATTAGTTATTTTGTTTAAGATCCGCAAGTAAAGTGGAGTTTTAGAATTTCAACGATTAGGTGAAATTGAATAATGTAAAAACTTTTATACTTGTGATAAACACAGCAGATGATAATATTTAAATAAAACAGCAAGCAGAGCTGTAGACTGTGCCATGCGGTAGGATGCTGTTTGTAATGAAAATGAAATTTCTTTATTTGCTAGAGCACAGTGTAAATAATATGTTAAAAGTGGTTAGTTCCATGTACTCAACCTGCTTGCAGGTGTGCAAATCTTAGTAATAAGGTTAGAAATATGAAATATTTTAAAAATTATAAATGTAATCAATATAAAAATTTAATAACTTTAAACTATTTATGTATTTCCAATATGAATTAATTAAATTTACTGTTTCATAAGTGGAAAATTTTACATAAATAAAACAGTTTGGAACGGTAACATTGTAATGTATGTAAAACTTGGTTATTGCAGATATGTAAACTTCGTCAAACACCTGTTAAAAGTTTTTACACAATATTAATTTCACACTATACTTTGCAGGCAAATGTGGAATACGGTGATTTTGTATAATATGTGTAGGAAACCCGGCTCGATGTAGTTTTATTTTAAACTTATATTGACCTATATTTGGAATAAACTTTCAATTATAATTTAAACAGAACTAGTAATTTTAAACCAAAATTACAAACAGATAGCGCTGTCTACGCCATTTGCTTTTTTTCTGTTTGTGGGACATAAATTTTTAGTTGGCACGTGTAGATTCTATGTAGACGTTGCTACTACCACGTGCGGACCTAGCACCTTAACCAATCATGATAAAATTAAAATTAGAACAAACTTGGTCATTTATCAAATTATCACTAGGGCCCTGACTGTACAATTGAATTAAATCTATATTAATTATTATCAGTAGCTCAGTCAATCAGTGTCGTTGTGTTACATAACTTCATTTTTATTAATCTTCACTTCCCATATGACTCTTGAAGCAGACGCAACGCAAAAATCCACTTCAATGTTTCCCACAATGGTTATTCTTTCCCAAATTTTGAAATTACCGCTTTCGACATTTGTCTAAAAATTAATATACTATAATAAGCTCTATCTTAACTCTGAGTTGGACAAATATAACAGAGACATTACGTTCTATTTCACTTTCTACCTAACAATTATCCTATGTTCAACATTTAGTGCCATGGCAAGGACCAGGATGGCGACTGTAGCCAGATGAAGTTTAAAAATTGTTTTATATTATGTTATTAGACAAATAAACCTAAGTATTTATCAATGTAACCCGTCCATGCCTTATTTTAGCTGTACTTATCTATACACATAATAGACAATAGTATGGATAGACACAAAAAAGTTAAAACCAGCATTATTCTATATTGTCTAATAAATACAATAATAGCAAAATGCATCAGAAAAGTAGTTTTTATTTGTCTAATAACAATATAAAATCTATTTTTCGTAAGTAGTTTGCTAAGCTGGCTACAGTACCTACTATTACACAATGACGGGGTTGGTATTGTCTAAGATTTATCGATAGCAAAATATCCTGTTCTTAATATCTATTGATAAGTATTGGGACATTACCTATGAAGTTGCCGGGAAATTAAGAAGATTGCATTACTCACACAAATTATTATGCGTATGTTATTTTTTATTAACGAATCAGAATTATGCGATATTTTGTATGTATGACTTAATAACATCAAGCAAGTATCGCATGTCTCGATTTCTCAAAAACAGAAACCATCGTGATAAGACGATGAAATAAAGTAATCAATCCGGTGAGACTCTAGATACACTGTTATCGACCTTTATTTATAAACATGAAACACTAATAAATTTCAAAATTAGTCCATTTTTGAAATAAAAAAGTTTTTTTGTTAAAGGTTAATTGTAAAAAAAACGGCAACTTCATAGGTAATGACCTAATGCAATAAATTCCGCGGCTAGTGTTTGGGTGCCAGCAGGCCGCTCATCATGTCGAACGTGTTTCCGTCGGGCGCGACGCGCACCTCCCCTCCCGCCGTGTCCACCAGCAGCCACCCCGCTTCGTCCACCCCCACCACGGTTCCCTCCACCGGGCCAGCGGCGCCTTTCGTCTGAAGACTTATCTTTTCGCCACTGAAATTAATAGGAGAAAACCTGTTAGGTATAATCATTGCGGGCGCTCGCTTTTATAGTTAAGAGGATGTAGATCGCGGAGACAAAAAAAAACCTTCTTGACCGGGATCGACAATGAACGAATGAGTTAGTGAATGACAGTCGATGTCAGTTATTGATAATATTCAATAGATGGCGCGCATAGAGGTGACTATCTTATTTATTAAAGCCAATCTGGCGTGAAGGGTAAGCCAGAGGTCATTGGAGCATAAATAAAAGCACATATTTAGTTTGAACATTTTAACCTATTAGATCATATATTACACAGATATGCCAGTCATACAAATTCAATTAAAAAGTGTCTCGGATTTATTTATTTCGCACATATTCATAGAGTAATTTGACCTATACATTACAACGCGAAGCGTACAACACAACTGATTAGCTTAGATTAAAACAAGCATTAGAGTTGTTATTAAAGCACGGTGTGGAGACCACGACCGGGCAAGCGTAGTGTGGGACGTCTGCATAAGGCGGCCGGCAGTGACTGGATGCGCAAAAACCGAGGATCGGGTTCAGTGGCGCGCCTTGGGGGAAGGCCTATGTCCAGCAGTGGACAAGTACAGGCTGATGATGATGATGATGTGGTCGTGTCCATATTTAAGCACTGGTGCGGTTTTTAACAATGAAATAGAACGCAGTACGTTGCTAAGATTTTATAACTTACATAAAATTATATAGGTAATAAAATGTGATATTGTTATACACAAAACAATTCATTTTCTTTATGGCATATACAAAAAACAAATAGTAAATACAAAATTATGGTATGTACATAATATCGCTTCAAGCGATGTGTTACATACAACCGTTATGTAAAAAATACAGTTAAACATCGCAACCGCTAAGCATGGCGCATTTTTAGAAGGCTATTTGTTACGCTGTTAAAATCTTCGCATAAAATAAAATAAAATCGCTTTGGCATATTATTAGTGGACTAGTGGATCGACCGGCTGCAGTCGCGAGCGTTAAGTCTAGCAGTAGAAGATGACGATAAGATGTTGTTGTCGCCATATTCCTCATGAGGACGACGAAGACTGACGTATCAAGACCGGGTGTGAGCACCCACAGACGGAAACATGAGGAGCACTCGCGTCTGGCGGCGAGCGTGTGCCAACAGGTAACCATAGAAATGTGTCGGGATCGCAATACTCATACTTTTTATTCAAGCCTCGGAACACTTGGTTACGTCTTAGCGTCGGGTCAGACAGAACGGAAAATCGCTCGCGCACTTATTGGCGTCATTGACAAATGAACCATTATCACCATAGTCTAATTAATTTAATTAAACTTCATCTAAAATATGTACATGGCGAGACAGTAATAGTAAAAGCGGACAAAATATTTTTAATTTTTTATTATTATTAGCTTTGTCAATAAATATAGTGTGGGTGGTGTTGTGAGGCGGATACTCACTGGTGCAGCCAGTACTGGTAGTACTGTTCGAGGAAGGCGTCCACGCCGCCGTCGGAGGCCATGTACTCGAGTATCCGCTCGAGCTGCGAGCAGTAGCGCGCCAGGAAGCGCTCTATCGACATCGGCGCCAGGGTCGTGCCGTGCCGCTTGTTGTGCTCCGTTATTATGTCGTTCACGCACGTCGTAGGCACGCTGTTAGATATGTTCACGCCAGTACCTGTTCATGTTCCAATTTTCTTTATTGCACATTAAAAAATAAAAACAGATACAATAATATGGTCCCCACGGAATTTCTTGACGGCTGAATGAATATAGTCACAAATTGTTTGCACATCGCTGACAGTGTTTACAGTCTATGTGTGCGTAAGCGAGATTGTGCTACATAGAGATGGCCAAAAACTTGAAAGTTTGATTCGGTTGATCGAATCAATGAACCATTCCTTGAAATTGAATGAGCGTCTCTAGTGAACCCCTGCACTGCTCCCCATTTGACACCTATTAGTCATTGCGCAGTAATCAGCCAACTTCACACAGCCGCCATTAAACTCCGCGGGGACTATACAAAAGTAAAATTAATTACAGTAGCTTACAAAAGTACATTGAGGCGGTCTTATCGATTGATTGATTGATTGGCGGCGGATTGATTCTAGAACAGAACAGAACCTTGTTGTGTTGCCAGTGGATTAGTATAGTGGCTAGTATATAAATACTAGCTGATTTCCGCGTCTTCGCCCGCGTTTTAAAAGCAGCAGCCAGCATAAAGAAAAAATACTCATTTTTGGCATTACAATTTTAAAATGAGTATTTTTTCTTTATGCTGGCTGTAGACACGCACTTACCAATATTGATGATGACATCATCGCCGATCACATTCGCCGTGGTGATGGTGCCGCCGATTTTAACATCTCGACCGTAGTAAATGTCGTTAGGCCACTTTATCCTGCAATTAATGAGTTGACGTGCATCAATATTATTCTTCAGTTCGCTACTAACTCAACTGCCAAAAGATACAAATCTACTTTGTGCTTTATAAATAAACAAGCCGATGCCCCACGACTTCATCCGCGTTATAAAGTATATGTTATTCAAAATTTTTTTACAAATTCTAATCATGCCAATTTCATTGTTTTAAAGTTTGGCAATAAATGGCGTATTTTACACCCCGCTATCATTTGATTCTTCGCAACATATATATAATATATATTTCGTATATTCAAACGATATTAAATTCAAAGAATCAAGCGAACTGGTGTTGTGGCAAACAACCCGTTACATTTTCGTGTGTCTGAAAGACTAAACAACATGACAGTTCTAATAGCCATGACATCTCTTTCTTATCTTTAAAGTTAAAAAAGAGCACAATAGCACAGATGAATTAATAGTCTCCCAAAGACGTACACCATCCGAATCGACACCAATACCAACCTGATGTCGAGATGCTCCAAGGCGGGCAGCGAGCGGATGGCTCGCACGGCAGCCAGCGCGGCCGCGTGCTGCACCAGCGGCAGACATGGCGACGCCTTCTGCCACACCTGTCCACAACAAATGTACCGGTCGTCACCTAATGTACCGGTCGTCACCCAATGTACCTACCGGTCGTCAACTAATGTACCCGTCGTCACCTATGTAATGTAACTGTTTGCGAGTCGTTTTAGCAGACGATAGCGGATTTTTGCACGAGTCAAAGGACCGAGTGAAGTTGCGATGCACGCACACACGTAAGGTTCCGATGTGTGCATTGGAGATAGCTAAACATTCGGCGTTTGGTGGACAGTAATTTATGTCAGCACGCGTGCAAGACTTAAGAAAACAACATTATTATCCTATCCTACTATATTATAAAGGCGAAAGTGAGTATGGATGTTTGTGACTTTGTGAGGATGTTTGTTACTCTTTCACACTGTAACGGCTGAACGAATTTAGATGAAACTTGGTACTGTGATAGCTTACAGCCTAGAATAACATATAGGCTCATTTTTACCGCGGTAAACATTTCCTACAGGAAAAAAAGCTTATTCTGCTATATATAATATATAGCTCTTACTGGCAATGACGAATTTACGATATGTTAATTGAAATTCCAATAGGTATTGTTCCAGTTGTAGCGAATGGCATAATTATTTTTGAAGTGGGAACACTGCAGATCGGAATGCCATGTTAGCGTACCTGCAGCGACATGGCCGCTTGGCCGGGCGGCGTGAGCCACGCGTTGCCGCCGCGGCCGCGCCCCGCCGACTGCCGCCGCGCCACCGCGCCCACGCCGTGCGCCAGCGCACCCCCGCCGGTGATCTCCATCGTTGAAGTCACCAGCTCCGCGTAGACCAACAGCCGGCCCAGTGACGTCGAAGTCAGGTTCTGTTACAAATACGCACAAATTCGCATGCAAACATTAAAGTAATGTTGGAAACACCTTGATATGCGACCAGCGACACTCGATTACGTTTGACAGCAGAAGTTTATACGACAAAGACCAAAGCTAATATCCCTTTCGGCAGATTGTAGCTTATAAGTAAATAAATACTTTACGTCAAGAATTATTTACCTGTTAAGAGCATTAAAACCGAATCTAATTTCAAACAAAAAACTACAGGTGTTTCTTACAGACACAAGTAATACAGTTGAGATCAGATAGCGTTTACTATCACAAGATTGCTTTTTATGTACATATCAAGGCGCAATTTTTATATTATATATAAGTATGGCTAGGAGATTTTGTAGCATTTGATGGATTAAAAAAATATTTTCTTTTGTATTTGTCAGTAAAAATTACTAAAAAGCGACTCCACTGTATTCTATCAATCAAATTCTACCAAAAGTCTACCTTAATTCAACAATCATTTGTGTAAGTAAACTGTTTCGTAAACATTACCTATCAGAACAATAACATCATTTTATTTACGCAACAGTTAACTAATGTTCTGAGTATTATAAATTATAGATCGCGATCATACTTATCATTAGTATCTACTCACATCGTAATATTCAACAGTGGAGAAGTGTTCCGGGCACTCGTAGACGTACACGGGGAGGAACTTGGCGGAGGGCGGCTGCAGGGGCGCCTCCCCCCGGAGGCACCACTGCACCGTCACCCCCCCGAGCGTCTGCACCCGCCTGTCCCCCCCGCCCCCGCACCAGCCCTCTATCAGAGACAGCTTGTGCTGCCAACCAAGAACCAACCAGCAGTCACACGAGGGTAAAGTTGATGTTATAAACGCAGTGATCGGAAAAGATAGAGCGATTAAAAATACTTGTAGCATGTAGTGTTAATTTGAATATTATTTGGTTTAATTTTATAATAAGGGGATCTACCAAGGTGGCTCATTTAAAACTGCTTCCACTGGCCTTATCTCAAAATTCTTTTACACTGTCGACTTTTAAAAAAAGGCTAGGATATGCCTTGGAACATTGAATTGTATGCATTGTAGAATTAATTTGGATTGTATTTTACGCTTCAGCCTCGCACAACCTTAACAAAAATAATGTTATGTATAAACTCGATTTTAAAAGATGTGTTGCGGAAGTTTGTTGCGCCGCTTCTTCTTCCCAGCTCTATATAACACCTTGGAAGCGGTGGTAGATAAAAAATTGACGTTGTATAAATGTACCCAGTGTACTTACATGCAATAAAATAGTTTTGACTTTGACGACTTAAACGAATATTTGGTATATGTATTTTTAAAAAAGTGGATATACAACCCAAAGTAATAGAAAACTCTTACAGTTACTAGATTAAGATTAAGGGTATCTATATCTAGTATTTTTGTCAATAGCATGAAAAACTGTAAGATTAGGCCAGCTGAGGCAATCTTATAGTAATTAATGGAGATCCCCTTAAGTTGAAAATGTATTGTAAGTAAATAATCGCTCTACACAATCCCGGAAATGGTCCAAGACTCTTCCATCGGACGGATTTTTTCCTTCTTTACATGATAGGAATATACTGCCCAAATTCCACTTATGTAGATGTAATCGGTTTTGGGCTAGGCGTTGTTTGATAAGACGTTACAAGAGGCCCTTTAAATTACATTTCGATTTTGATGGATTGATAGTCCTAACAGTTCTAACAAAAAATCAATCAATAATCTGTCAAATCAAATCTAATCAACAGCCTATTAATATGTCCTCGCGGCTGGGGCTCAGGTCCACCCTCTCGAGGGCGTTCGAGCCACCACGCTAGCCCAGTGCGGGTTGGTAGTAATTAATCAGTGATGGGCCTATGTTTTACGATATCTACCACCAGTTCTTATATATTCCCGTCATACTAAAATAAATAAAAGCAGTAAGGTGCTTTTACTCTGATAGAAGAGTCTTTAACATCTCATAAACATGCAACGATACAAAAATATTACAAAACAAGTTAATTTTAGGTATGTGTTAAAAGTCAAATAACAATAGCACATTAATGTAACTCAGTTTGTAATGTAAGTAATTCACAAGCACATGGTTATATATTCAAATGTATTTTAAAGTATTAAATAACAGTCTAGTATATGTGTAGGATATGTAATAGAAGTTCTTAATGAAATCGAATCAAATTAGTGTAACTAGCAGGTAATTAGTTTAGTTGGTATATAAACGGTTTAAAAATTATAAAAATGTTTAGCTAATAAAGGAAAAATGGTACCTACATAAATATCTGTATTGTTAAATAAGTCTAGCGTTATAAAAAATATGCTTGTAACAATATTAAACAATCCCATACTGTTTTGCAAAAATATATAAAGCGACCATAATTATATGTGTATCAAATCAAAATTTGTGTGACAAATATGTGCGTAAGTAAAAACATAATAAAAGCAATTAGTAAAACTACAATCATCAAACGATTTCAATGGTGATTTTGTCATTAAAATCACTAAAGCCAGATATAATTCATGTTCCTCCCATTTCACTCACTATTGAAATCTCTAGCAAATACAGTTTCCTTCACACTGATGTGGCAAGATGTGGTAAAGAGGAAAGCGGCTCTGGTATTACTTTATAGCGAACACTGCCAGAACTTTCTTCTCTAATCCACACCGGTCTAAGGAAACCTTATAGGCCTGCAGTCGAAGGCGATATTTATCTCTGAACACTAAAAAAACGTGTTTCCTTTTCTGGGATTTAAAGAAATTTAATATTAATAACGTGTTAATAACACGCAAAATAGGTGGACTGTTAAGAATCTAAACTGTTTTACAAATTACTAGCTGCTTTTTTTGGATGCACTTCACATGTCGCTGATCATTTTTTGCGTGTACATTATCAGTGAATATTCATAATAAGTGTTCGATACTGAATGCCCTTGTATCGGTAACTACAGGTTGTTGCACCCTGCATATTGTTGATTGTCCAAAAACCAAGACAAGATAAGTAATGGTGCCATCTCGGACCGCAAGACTATAACAACACAAGCGAGTAAAAACAAACGAGTATAGCGTGAAGCTAGGTGCGAGTGGTCTCACCGGCGATCACACCGTCAGGTGGCCGGGCCCGGCGGCCACGGCCGCGCCGGCCGGCCACGCCGCCTACCGGACATGTCGTCTCATCATTCTATGTACTCACTAAAGGTGGATTTCGCATGATTGAAGCACTATGGGTTCTTGCACACTGAGGGTGGTTCGGTAAACTGGAGACAGAACTAACATGGACCCCTAAGAATGACTGTAAAAAGTCGTGATATGTACATAAGTAAGAAATAATTATTCACTCAATGAAGCTAAGCAAATTGTGCAAGGTATGTCATATATACATTTTAAAATTTTCTTTTGAAATCGCAGAAAACAATTTATTTCTTAAAAAAATTAAATGATGGGAGAAAAATTCAATAGAGTAATTTATGATAGCTCAATCGCTTGTGTTTTTCTGTTATTCCTCGGACAGAGGAATACAGAGACGGCCGGAAAAAAAAGTTTCGCTAACAATAATATCCCAAACCTATAAAACACTCATTTACTTCAACTTTTGTGCTAATAAATAAAAAGTACTTAATCACTAGAACGCATAGTGCTTATTTTAATGTGATGGAAGCATGAGACAAGTAAGATATACTGTTAAAATTATTGTCCTTTTTACGGATTCCATGACGGTGGTGAATGAAATCAAATGGCGGTGTTTCTAAGAAGCCTAATCGTAATACTTAAACATTAATGTGTTTGTGGGATTCGATGCAGCTTGGCAGTAATCTTATGCGAACATATGCGAGACATCAACCGTACTCTATGGACTAAATGAGTTTCACAGAGGAAAAATACCACAGTAATGGACAAAGTATTTTTAAACCTTGCTATGTGGTTCAGGGAACTATTTCACTGAGGCACCGAAGTCGCATGTACAGTCGACCGCACATCAGTGGTAACAAAACCAGTATAAACTGGTCTCGCGTAGTATTGAAACTCCCTAATAGGCTAGGCCAGCTCAAGGTCAAAGTGTTTCCACTGATGTGCGGTAGACTGTACATAAGTTTCATACCAAAGCCACAGGATGTTACAACTAATATTAATAGGTATTTGAAGAAGGTACTATATCAAAATATGACGTCACAATTTACTCATTCCTATAAAATTAGGTTACATGCAAAGACGTTTATATTTATCATAGTAAAATTCATGAATATTTAATCATAATAAATGTCGTATTTCAGGATATGCTACCATACATTACATATAAAAAACATCATAAACAATAAAACTCCCGAAAATTCTACTAGACCATGACTTTATGCAATTCAGTTAAAAATTCATATTCATAAATCCGATATCCGATCCATGTTATACGGGACTCTTGTTTGGGATTAGACAAGTGGTAGGTACGTATGTGAAATATTTATTTATTTAAGGGTCAAGCATATCGCAGTCGGCTGCCACGCGTAGCACCGCGCTACAAAAAACGAAAGGCTAGAGCTGAATCGATGCGATCCGGACGCTATCATAAACAAAACAACGGGCAAAGTGCGCGGTGCATACTATACTACACTCTAAATGCTACGCTTCGAAAATGTCCAAAACAAAAAAATTACGCTGTCCAAACTTTACATCTGGATTTGAGTCACCGTGATGCTGATTTAAACGCGGGCAGAGCCGCCGGAAAAAGCTAATGAAAATACAAACGTCCACGCAGTAACCGCTACCATCCGCTACTATGTATAATGGTGATGCGAAATAAAGTGACAGTCGGCCGCAGGGCGCGGCGGGCACTCACCACGTGGTTGCCGAGGAAGAATCCCCTGGTGTAGTCCACGTCGACGAGCTCGCGCGGCTCCTTCACGTGCAGCCCGAGGATGTCGCCGAGAAGCTTGTGGATGATCTCCAGGCGCGCCTCGTTGCTCCGGGCGGCTTCCTCCGCCAGGTAGTCACTGGGGTCGGCCTCCAGGTGGATCTGCAACCGCCGGTTACAGAGCTTTTCCCGAGGTATATATATAGGCTATGTTTTATTCTGATGTATAATCTATGTTACTGTAAAGGTTAATCAAAATCTGTTCAGTCGTTTTTGCGTGAAAGAGTAACAAACATACATCCAATCGAAATTCACAAACATCCAAACCACCTTAGAAGTTTTCGCGCTTATAATATTTGAGGATAGTAGGATACTTTTGATTAACAGTCTGCCTGAATGGGCACAGATTCCAAGCTATTGTTCCACTTAATTAATATTGCAAGTAGTAGGTACAAAAGTAAAAAGCACAAGAAATTAAAGTTTAGTTAAAGCGTGCACCATCATTATCGACAACAAATGCCAACCTGCGAAAAAATGGCGATGCCGTTATTGGTGAGGTCTGTGGCCTGCAGCAGCGAGGGTGTGCGCCACGTCTCCTCCGACGCCAGCACCTGGATGTCGAGCTCGTGGCCAGGGTGCCCCGTATACTTGGACGGCCTGCGCACAACATCGGTACATCCCACTCTACATCTTGGGTAAAACTCGGTAATACGCCCCACTTGACAAAACGCCCCACTCACCTAGTTGTCAAGTTGTCTACATCGTTGTGTGGCTACTTGCGTTTCTATTCGTGTGCTGCGTAGCTTTGTTAGTGTGCGTGCTAGGTGAGTGGGGCGTTTTGTCAAGTGGGGCGTATTACCGAGTTTTACCCTACATGTTACAACTTTTGCTGTCACTTCTTTGGAAATTCGCAAAAGGTTTGGGTTTCCATTGAGGGCTTGAGGTCACACTTCGACGGCGGCGAAGACGTTTTTACAAAAAGGACGATTAGTATGGAATACCGCTAGCATCCTCTACGAGAGCGTTCCCGCCTCCGATGACTGCTGGGATTCGGTCAGAGCTTCCCATACTAATCGTGCTTTTTGAATGTACAAAGTCTTTTCTTCGCAATCAGTGACACTTTTCATCAGCAATATTGCGAAAGGCCGTCGATGTGGGTCTTGACCATTAATGGACTGAAGACGTGAAAAAGAATCTATAATAATATAAATAGCGCAATAACTATCTCGAAAAGTCGACTATACAGTAATAGGTACAGTCAGCGTCAAAAGTAGATTGTCACTTTAGTGCCTTGTCAACTCTCATGTAAAGAACGAATGTGTCAATTGCTAATTGACTAGTAATAGATTAGTAATTGACACATTTGCTCTTTACATTAGAATGACCAGGTACTAAAGTAACAAGCTACTTTTGACGCTGACTGTACATATTTTGTTACTGCTAATTTCCAATCTGACACTTCAAAAATTGCTCGTAAAGCTATGTTTTGGAGATTTATCTTTTCTTTTAGTTATTTAGGGACAGAATGAGTGAATAAGATTACAAGTAGTAACAGAAAAATTAGTTTTTTTTAAGTTTCTTGTCACATTCCTCATCCTGACCCTAAACCACTTAAATAATCTAAAGCATATTCTAGCCTTACCTATGTGAAAAGTATTCTTTGTAGATAAATAAATCATGCTTTTTTTAAAGAAATAAAATAAGTACATAAGATTTTAAATAAATGGTACTAAATTGGTAAATCATTTTTATTATAAGTTCGTTTTCATTGCAAATGCACATGTGGGCCATGCTTAATGCCATGCTATTATATTTCAAAAGCTACCTAAAGTTATTAGGTAAGGACCAAAAGCAACAACAGCTTTGTATATGAGTTTGGGAAAGAATTTTAATCATAGAATATCTATTAAATTGAATTCGAAGGCTCTACACATTAATAATTTATTTGTACAACGTATTTAAACAGCCCTAGTGAAGCAATCTAATGAAGTAAATTAAGTAGGTACAAACAGTTTCTATGACCTACAGTATTTTATTTTGGTAGTGATCTAAATAAAGCAATTCCAGTTTGTTATGTAAACAATCTTTTACCCAATTCCGATCGCTATTTTTAAAGATCCTCAGACACTATAAGCATAACTAATACAATAAAAAAAGGAAACTTAATAAAGTTATAGACAAAGAAACGAAGAGTAATTGATATTTAATCAAGATAGTTGCGTACCGACATATATTAGAGTCCTGACTGGCTCTGCAAAATGTATCAAAACATTACTACATACAATATATTAAAACTGCATTTACCTGCGATCATTTACTACCTAGATAAAGCACTTCATACCAATTCAACTAATAAATGTGCCTTGAAATTATTATACGATTGCATTAAAAAATGACCATAATATGGACTTATAATGCTATGACACAAAACAGGCAGCGACCGCACCGCGCGACGCGCACAGCAAAACTGATTACCGAGCCATGCTTAGAATATATTAAAGCATTAATTTGTCGGGTCACTATTTGATTACTTCTAGTACGAGATTAATCCGTGTAGTACCTGATCGCAGATATAGAAATCGAGTGAGTACACTTATCACTCCCAGCTTGTATTTATTTACTTCACCAAGAGCAATAAGTTTGTCTGAAGCTTGTCGTCGGTACATATTAATAAGGTGCACTTACTGTCTGTCGTTCTCGGTGGAGAACTGTTTCTTGGCGGGCGAGGCCTGGTAGCAGAATATGTGGTGTTTCATCTTCACAGACTTCCACTTGTCATATGTGAACTGCACTATTTCGTTTTCACGCACCTGACAATAGTTACAATATCTTATTAATTATCAATAACTATAGTGTGCCCTATACGTCTCTTGTGTCTTATGCCTAAATAAATACTAATATTGGTAGGAATATGCACTTTTATACACCTCAACTAATATTTGTGGAGAATTGTATGGAATCATTAATTACGTGAAGTGTTTTTTTCATCAAATTTGGACACCCCCCCTTCGCCCTTGGTGGGATGTCGCGAGATTTACCCTACAATTATGTTGTCTATGCCTTGATTTAATTTTGTTTACTTATCTGTATAATTATGCTTGTTCCCTAAATTAAAAAGTTAACGTTACATTAACCCCTCCCCCTCTCTGGTGAGAATGAGCAAATGAACAAATGAGATTGGTGGGATTTTGAAATGAGTTTTTCGATCTCACGCAATTAATGGACGCCCCCTAAGTACCTCTGCAGCCTTGTAATACCCCCCCCCCTCACCTCTCCCCCTCTTCAAATGAGATTTGGTGAGATTTTGCTGGACCCCCCCCCATTTCGAGCTCACGTAATTAACCGTAAGAAAAATAACAATTTATTCTCAAACACAGCACAAGAACTCACAATTATATAAGAAGAAGGGTGGAAGGGGGGGCCCCTGACTCAGCATTATGTCGTGGAGACGAGTGCTGCTACGCTGGTATTCTGCCAGGGCCTTGACAAGAGGTAACATGCCACGGTAACATAATACGTAATACACGCCCCGTAAATACCTCTGCAGTCTTGTAGTAGGGCAGCACGGTGTGGAGCAGGTCCGAGCAGAGCGCGAGCAGCCGGCCGCCGTCGAGCAGGTGGGCGAGCAGCAGCGGCGCGCTGCGGCCCGCGCACCCCGCCACCGCCACCAGCGCCGCGCGCCCGCGCCACGCGCCGCTCTCCAGCGTGTCGCGCGTCACGCTGTACAGCGTGTACCTGCACGCGCACACACGTACATAGCATGCATACATACACATAGGGCGTTTGTCTACCGCCGCCGTCACCAGGACGTCACCGAGAACCAGATGACGGCGGGCGCCGAAGTAGCGATACATACATTTACTATTGCCGCATGTCCACCACACGTCCGTCTCCTCATATAATCTTATTAGACAATCTCGTTTCTCGGTGACGTCCCACTGACGGCGCAATGGACAAACGCCCATACACCAACATGGTAAAAAATTATCTGACTATTTTATATAAATTTGCAGTCACAGACCAATGTTTGAAGTCGACTTACATATTTTTTTTTAAATTTGGTCTAATCTTTACATGTTTATTGATGTTGCAGATACAACAGATTCTGGCAAATTGTACCATCTGGATATAACCGCAAAATACAGCGTTTTTTAATATAAACATATCATTAAAAATGCTTCTGCTATTTTAAATAACCTTTTTAGGACTTACTAAGGGAGTGATACCTACTTTGACAGACAGCCGTTAGATTCTTGCCACAACTAATCCACACTTAATCCTGTAAACCTGAGATAGATTACAAAGCTGAAGCGGGTCTGTGGACAATAAAGACTTCTCCAACTTTGCTTTAGAGAACCTTTGGCGCTAGTGAGTTCTTCAGTGGACATTGCGCACCAGTAAGCGCAGCGAGAAAAGCCTCAACCTCCCCCAATTAGGAATGCCTAATCTAGCAGTGGACGTCAACATGCTCGTAGGATAATGACTTACTTACCTATCACAATCCAAGACTTTTCTCAGCAAAGTCTCCAAGTTATCTCTAGCCACTACACTATCAGAATATATCAACACATTTGGTGACTTAGTATTTACTAATGGACGGGATCCCTTCGCAGACTTCGATGTGCCGTGTTGAGCAGAGACGCATTTAGGGTGTTTTTCCTTCACTGGAGACTCTATCTGTGACTGCTTCTTTGGACCAGTCGTACTGACTATCCTCTTATGTGTAGTGACTGATTTAATTTGACTAGATATGTTGAGTAATGAAGTGGAGAGTTGACTAGTGCCTTTCTTCAGGTCCAGTTTTAAACTAGATTTCTTTGGTGTAATGTTGTGTTGGATTTCAACAGTGACATTTTCGAGAACTAATTGTGTTTCCTCTTGATCCATCGGTGTTATTTGAGGGGATTTTTCTGAAGACTTCTGTACCCACTCCGAAACTGTACAAACTTCTGATTTTTCAGGTTCATCTTCTTGTGAGAGGGACTTAGTTGTGTTCACGCTTACATCGGCTAACGTAACACTCTTTCTGGTGATTTGTGTTGTTTCTGAAAGTTTGTCGCTGGTGCCGTTCATTTCTATAGTGGCGCTTCTGGCATCGGACTTTATGTCTACAACTTTGGACAGTTTCCTGAGCAGAGCAGCGTGAACCGGCCACTGGAACTCGGCAGGTGGGTGTTTGAAGGCCTGCAGGACGTCGCTGCGTAGGCTCCTCATCGACGGATCACTTGCTTTGTTTGGCTCTCCCGACAGCTGTACGGCTACCAAACAAAATGACACCGATTTAAAAAAAACAATATCTAATATAACATCTAACGAAACCATCAGGCAAAGTAAAAATAAATTTCAAGTCTAATGGTTAACCTGCTAGAAACCCTTGCCCCTGCTATAAATACAATGTTCTAAAAATGTACTTCTATATATACATGTACATTGAGTAAGTAACTTACTTTGTATCCTAACAACTGGCAACTTGTGATCGATAACAAATTCACCACCGACAAAGTTGAATCCGATCACACTGAGGTGTTCAATGTTGGTCTTCAGCACGATTGCCAGGTGCGACCCCGCCTTCCACGCCACTGGCTGGCCCATTGACTCCAACTGCAACATTTCACTTGGATTTATTTATACTTACCAGTATCCAGGAATACGAGCAAATAAGTAGCAATATTATGTTTAAAATATTCAATTAAAATTAATTTAAATCATTGCATCACGGGACAAGCGAACTACTGAGTATATTTTCAATTCTTAGGCTATTTCCACAATTGTGAAACCAGATAGAGATCCGAAAATAAGGTTATGGAAAATAAAAACTAAATACGAAATTATGATGATGTTCTTGTTGCCTTTTAGGCAATGATGCCTGCACTTATTGAGTTTATGGGCTTTGTTGGTGGGATGTTGTCTCTCGTGAGTATTGCTGGCACGGTTATATTTAAGTGACACACATTAAGTGGAGGTCAAGTCACCATACACGAATATGTACTGATGATGTTCACTAGCTACGAAACAAACTTACACTGACTACATCCTGCTGTGAGCCGCTCTCGTGGGGTTCCATCTCACATTCGAACAGCACTTCTACGTCGAGGTCGCAGACAGGTGAGGAGTCACCGGAGCCGAGGGGCAGGCCGCCCGCGCAGGACACCCAGTCGCCGATCTCTATGCACTGAGTGGGTTTCATGCTGCATATCCTCGTCGCGTTGGTGTAGTCCACCAGGTCGCACAGGTACGCGTTTTTTGGGTTTGTGCACAGCTTTGAGCTTAGTGTGGGGGTTTCTAAACATAAATACATTATTATTAGATAAATTTCATAAAAGTAAAATTAGGCAGAGTGAAGAACATAAAACCCTCTGTCCAGCAGTGGACGTCTACAGGCTGATATGATGATGATGAACAAGAAGTAAAGAGTATCCATTATGAAATATCAAAATAAACAGTTTCAATCACCATCATCATATCAGTATTTTAACTTCCACTGCTGGACATAGGCCTTCCCTGAGCTCCCAATATCTCAGTTGAACTGTTGCTGCTGTTGACAGCATTGTTTACTCCTAGCTACACCAGCGCATCGCAGCAGTACATAGTGGCCATGGCGCACACAACCGCGTCCAAATATCGAACTACGCTCAGTGTTCGAGCTTTTACAGTAATAATAAATAAATGCAGTCATTATTTTAAAAAGACAATTAAACTGATGTAGGTTCCATCTTGTGAATAAGAAATTGTAAGTACAAGACATTAGACTCCTAACTGCCTACGCCTACCCCATGCTATGGTTAACAGATTAGTACTGATTAGGTGTTAATTTTTCTATTTGGGTCAATAAATGATAAGTGTAAACACTACTCTAATTGGTCCCACTACTAATGTGTGCATATTAGCTTTGTTTCATGATATATGTTTACTATATATTTACTAACTACATACATACATATCTTCACGCTATATCCCTGGCGGGGTAAGCAGAAAGACTACCAATTTATTTATTTATTTATATTTATTCAATTATATTATATGTTTACTAATGGACTGAATATTCTTTATTGGCTTCAGATTATTTATTTATTCTTGATTCCTGAATCAAATCAAATCAACAGCCTATTAGCATGTCCCCACTGCTGGGGTTCAGGCCTACCCTCACAACGAGGGCGTTGCCTATTCCTGAATATTCCAGCGATTGCTGAATATTACAAAAAAATTCTAATAATCAAATTATCCATATTTGATTATTAGAAATCACAATGTATTGGACTTCCATAATACTCGTACCAATAACTATATCTGTGTTGATTTTTGGGCCCTAAAGTAATTAAACCTTATATTATTAGTGATAATTTCATTCATTCATGAACAGACACCACAGACTCGGAGTGTTGTCCTGATTCATAATAAAATATGTAATTTTTAAATAGGTATTACTGGTTAATGATTTGTCATGTTAGCTAAGGGAAATCTCCTTGTCCTATCGGGTTTAAAGTAAAGGAAAAGATTGCCGAATTTGATATTTATTTAGTTTAGTTCTCTCTCTGTGCCAAACCAAAACCAACCAAAGAAGATAGTGTTGCATAAATATAAATCGAACTCATATTTAATCAAGTACACAGTTAGTCAAGTCAATACAACAATATAAGAACAACTTCAAGGAGGTGCATGGGTAATAGTGATTCCTGATGACACCACTGATCGTGACATTTGGTAGTGCCACGGGGAATGAACCGAAAATTTTAATGGAAAACATCAGAGAAGAATCCGCTTCAACCAACCAATTTAATAACATCCAAACTTGCAAATACCTACTATTTGATTATAATTTGGCCAGGATTACTTATCCAAAAAATTTGTTACAAATATTTGTACATTTGTTGGTTTGGGAAAAACTTGTTCGGTAGTTAAACAATAAGTATAAATGGCACTTGCACTTATTTTAAGGAACATTTTTCTATGACACATGTATATGTATTAGCAAGTAAGAGTGTAAACCTTGTTGGCAGTCCTAAATAAATAAAATATGCAACTAAGTATGGGTGCAATGCCCCCTCCCGCGACTCTGACCGTGCGTGAGATGGGATGGGCCATATTATGTAAAAGGAAAAATAATAATTCTTTTTAAAAAATAAAGGATCAGTAAGTAACCTTTTGCACTAAATGTCTTTGAACTTTCACAACTTGTGTGATGACAAACCCATGCCATTCTGATACAACTTATAAACTTACAACCTACCTATTTATCAGTATTTGGGTAAATATAGACAATACTAAGTACTAGAGAATACCATGAAATGGAATTAACAAACGCGCTATATAATCACAAAAAATATCATACCTACGCGAATTAATTATTCAACGTTAGAAGAACATTTCACAATTTTATATTTACCTGCGGCATTTTCAGGAACCTTGCAAAAGGCGACACTAGTATTACCACTCAGAAATTCTAGCAATCTTGCACGAAACGAGCGAATACGCCAGGTCTTCATAAAAGTCATCGCGATGTAAATCGGCGTGAATAACATGTTCACAGGCTGAGTTCACAGGACTACACTTTACACGGCCCGGGCACAGCCTGGCCTGACCTCGGCCAAACCACTTCAGTCATTCAGCTCAGACCGGGCTAGGCTACGAAACTGGGTTATCGATTCAAAGTCCACCGTCAATAAACACAAAAAAGCTATATGAAAAGCGCGAGTAACTATATCGTCAAGTTATGATTACAATATTGTTAAGTATAATGCACGATTTGTTACTCGTACTTGATGAAATTACGGCGGTTTTTAATATTTTTTCAATAATTGTTGCAGAAATTCGATTAATCGACTGCCTGTGTGTGCCTGCCTGTCTGTCTTGTCCACAAATCAGTGTTGCCATATATCAAACCCCATATATTGAAATGTATTGAATAGTCTAAAAATCTGTATGACCAAAAGCCAAAATCTGTATGAAATCCACTGAAATCTGTATTTTGATTTTAAAAATCTCAGATCATAATGAAAAAACCAAGGTTTTTAATAGAAAAAAATGGCACTATTAACACAATCAAGTAGGTACCCAACCAAATTTTTTTTTAAAACACACCAAAACTAAAACAAATCCATATTTCCAATTGTAAATCTTCGTGGAATCCATGTATTCTATTCTTTTCTTCTATTTTAACCATAATTTATATAAATGTTGAATTCCAAAAATCTGTTTAGAGTATTCTGTGGTAGAGGCGATTATGTAAATCGTGGTAATCGTGCACTCATTGTGCATTTGTGCGCTTTGGCCAATACAAAAAATTATAAATGAAAACTCGTTCAAAATTGGAATACATCAATTTCTTTTTGATGTCATAATCTGTGGTTTTCCATTTTTTGGTGGATAGCCAGTGTCAATGTTAAAAGTTATGGAAACGAATTTTGTTTTTTTATTTTTCTTTATAAGTTTTACGGCCAGTTGGAAACAAGTCCATAAAGGCCAAATCGTAGTTTTTAGTCACGAATACATAGAACCGCAGCACGGCCTCCAATCCAAGGCACAACTTCGCTATAAAATATTAGGATCCTACTCAATAGAGCTCAAAATCACTATTACATTTTATTACATAGTAAAATGTATATTTGTAAACTACTATGGTTTTCTCACTCAGAGCGACACATTCATTTACTACCCGACGCACTGACCTCGGACGTAGGTATTCTATCTAATTTGTGGCGCTGACTTCCCGAAGCTGATGTAAATACCCTTCTAGTCACTATAACGGCTGCGTGAACTATTACGTTAATTTCTTGCGTCGCGGTATCGTTTGGTTTTACGGATTTATTTATCCATAAATACTGCATTTCTCGGCTTAGCAGTCATGTAAGTAAATACTTACCTAACTACAAAGGTCCCTCTGATTTGTCTTATTAGAGTCGGTATACCTATCTACCTGTAATAAAATGTTGGCACGGTTTTGTGATTTTAGGTCAGACTATTAGTATGAACAAATATTATATTACAAGATAAGACTGCTGCGGTTGATTTAAAAATATAAGTTGTTGTCATAAAAATGTTTTACAAAAAGCAGTGAACGAATACATCGTGGGATGTCGTCCGCTCTCGACTAGCTCAACCCGAGGCGTTTGATAAAACTCATTAACTTGTATCTGTCGTCGCAGTCGTACACACAACATCCGAGTGCTCACTCCTCTGTCTTTAATTAATTAGTTAGCAAATATTTATCGCGTCCTTAACGTTACAGTGAAATAATGGAATGGAACATGATGGCGCGTATAAGCGACGTGAACCACAATGCGCAGAAAGAGGATTTCCAAAATAAACAGCCATGCCGTAAGTATTAGTTCAACAACCATTGCATTCAAATCCATATTTATCTCGTATCTATAGGTAGGTATTATAGTACCTATTAACTTTGATGTGCGAATATATACGCGGTGGATTAAGTCTACGAACCAATGCCCTCAATTATTTGATTAGTTTAGGAATTAATTAATATATTTTGTTTATGTATTTGAGTTGTAGTTAGGTGTTGTGACCATTAGTTGTGACGTTCATGACCTGTGTCCAGCAGTGGACGTAGAAATGCTGTTAACGATGATAATGTTATGACATTATCCTTAGACATTATCCGTTTATGCACTAAGCCTCGATTGGTTTTTAAAAATGAATAAATTTTTAGAAACAAATGTCTAGCGAGGCCCCCGCGTGTGACCCTCGATCGTGCCTTGGAAGTGGGAAGGTCTTTCTTCTCCTTGTTTCCTTGGTAAAAGTTCTGAGGCCGCCTTTTTGCACCGCAGATCATAAACGGGTTTGGAGTACCTATAATGGCGGAGACCTGCAGGCTCCCCCCTATGATAGAGGATATAGGTAGCTTTTTTTCGCGAGATCTCCAAGCCTCTGGTCCAATGACCAAAGGTATTACCTACTACCGGCATTACTTTGCTTAAAGGACAATCTATAAGATTTAAAAATAATCTTGCAATATGTTTAGGCATAGAGTACCTATAGGTAGGTAGGTTAAGATTTTATATAATGTAATTAGATTATACAATGTTGCAATGCCATTGAATTTATCTCGCAGGGAAATAGCGTAATCGATTAGCGAATTCGTGAAAACACGGACGGCGGCGGGAGATAGCGTAGCTGTAGGTAGAGGTAGAGGTTCGCTATTTTACCACATCACCGGGATTTGGATCATACGCCATTTGGACATTGGATTTGTGGAGTGCAACGACCTAAAGAGGAGGCCGAAAGAAGCTGAATGCAGTAGGCGCTCATTGGGAAATGACTACGTCCAGCAGTGGAGGTCGAGAGGCTAACTATTATTTTTTATCTATAGGTAGTGTAAAATGTGTGTGCCTAGATCATTATGTGAGTTCATTGAACCGTTTATAGTTTGAAGATCCGATCTACGCACCCACCCACTGTTTGCGCACTGTGCAGCCCTTGTGACGATATCAGCGCTGATATTAACATACTTACCTACCTCCTACTTTGTTAGTGCTCTTATTTGTTTTATTACGAATTTGAAATAGGACTTAGTTAAAACGTACCCATAATTTACATTATTGTTTTTCAAAATATATTTTTGTCTTTTAATGCGAATGTTATGCTTGTTGTTCATGTTCAATAAATAGTATGTACCTATATACCTATGTGATGTGAATTTACATATCTGTATATTATAGCAAGAGAGCAGGTGTATACTTACCTACAATAAGACTGCACAGTATATGTGGTTTTGTCCGTTTTGTTATTGTTATGCAACTCGCAATTGCCTGCGACTTCGTCTGCTTAGAATTTTATTCCCCTTTAGTGGCTGTGAGCAATATTTATCATTTCTAGACTAAGCGGTATGAGCTGTGCGTTCTTAAACCTGTACTTCTAGTACTTTAAAAATTGTAAGATTAAATTGTATTGTCTTATTCACAGTTAATATCAAAGAAGAAATAACGGCGATCAAGAGTAAATTTCCCAATAAGGTACCGGTAAGTTATCAAATAGTTATGTATGATACTAGGCACATTGTGCGTACCTACCTATTACAATTGGACCGAATTATTCAGAAAAGATCCAACAATTGATCAAAAATTGAGTCTAGTATAGGTATACCTACCATTACTTTAAAACTTCATATTTAGAAAATGGACTAGTGTATGTACGGGTTGGATCATTTCTGCATAACTCGCTCTAAATGTGATGTGGGTATATGCTTCTGCTTACTTATGTTTTTTTAACACTAAAAATAAATCTCGCTTACGCAGTATTTCGACCAGGAGCATCCAGGAGGCTACCTACCCAAAAGTCGTTATATTCGAAAATCATTACTTTGTTGCTTAATCGGCAGATTATTAGTAAGTACCCATGATAGTTGGGCATGGGCAGGCATCAGGAGTCGAAACGTCTAAATAAATTATGCACAAAGGTGCATTCTTATATTTCAGAGTGGTGTGGGGCTAACAGGTGTAATTATACATAACAGGTGTAAATATACATATAAATATTAAGACCACAAAATTGTAACCTATTCTTAGCAATAAAGAATTTCATTTCATTTTATTCATTTCATTTCATATAACCATTACTAATTTTCGTCGGCCCACTATAAAAGCAGTGGGATTCAAGTAATATTTACCGTAGGTACTGTTGGTGGGAAAGTGTCCCAGACAAGGGGCGTGGGACCAGCCTGACGTCGTCTGTCGTGCTTTCCTATTCTTTATTGCATTGCCATATAGAGGTGCTATTCTTCTATTCTTGTTTTGATTAATGCACGAAACCCTCGGCACGCCTAGTCGACGCGTGATTCACCGTTTTCATTATTGTTACAGATTATAGTGGGTAGACATAAGAGGGAGAGAAGTTTGCCGCTACTGAGCAAAAATAAGTTCCTAGTCCCCGAGGAGGTCACAATGTCGCAGTTTTTGGTTATTATTCGAAATCGGATAAAACTCAAGCCGACTCAAGTGAGTTTATGATGTTGATTATTTTATGAGTAAAATCGTCAAATAAATTCGTATTCTGCAGATAAACCTATTTTTAGGTTTTCGCTAGGAGACTTATGTGCAAACATGTATGTAGTAATCGCAGTCACGTTTTCAGTAACGCTAAGGGCTAGGAATACTCCTTACTTAGTTGTCGAAAAAATAGAATTTTAATTTTTTCTCAATTTATTTCACCACAACAATATTCTATAAATATAAATTTTGCGGTAGGTACTTTTAGTCTACCACCCATGACGTAAGTACCCGCTGAAAGGTGGTTTTCTTACGCAGAGCCTGTTCCTGATAATCAACAACCAGTCGATGTTGAGCATGACACTGACCATGGCGCAGGCGTACGCGCACTACAGCAGCGAGGACGGGTTCCTTAACATCACATACGCGTCGCAGGACACGTTCGGATACCAGGACGGTTCGTATCCACATCCCAGATCGTCGTCGCTACCACATCCCAGTACATGCCTCTACAGTCTCAAATGAAATTCTGAATGAATGCACCACAGACTGACCAATCCAGGCATTTCAGTGAAGGGAATTCGTAACGAGAACTATGTACTCACGTAAATATTCTAGACTATGACCCTCACAGCTTAGCTGGTTCGACCTTTGGCCAACAGTGGGTTCTTAAATAAGATATTTTGTTGCAGATATGATAGCATCAATGAAAGAAGTTCAAGCTATTAGACACAGATTCCCGGATAAAGTCCCGGTAAGATAATTTTTCTTACTTAGCTGATGATCATTTTTTTCGTTTTTGTCTGTTGCAAATAACAACAAAAATTCTCGAATGTGACTAATCGTTCTAACCCGGAGTTCAGTTACTTAGAACACAAAATGTTTGTTTTAGTTGTATGTGAAGCGATACGCGAGGGAAAGGGAAATGCCGGCGTTGGGTAGGAATAAATTCTTGGTACCACAGGAGCTTACCATGTCCCAGTTCCTTTACATAATCAGAAACAAGCTGAAACTAAGAGATTCACAGGTGAGTGGTGATTACAATAGGTAACATAATGTCTCGAAACACTGCTACAAGCTACTAAACTTGTCTATTGACTGAATTGAATTGTTATAAGTTAGTAAAAAACCACAAAATCTCTTTTTTTTTCGACTATAGGTTTCTGATTATAGATTTCGGATATCTACTATCTATTTACGCACAACTCCAATAATTTAAAGTAACAACCCTTAGTCTAATAAACTTTAAATAGACAGACTAAAACACACTCAGGCAAGTTTTAGTCTCTATAGGGCTTGAAAGTACGCTGAGGAGCAAAAATAAGTACCTATTAGTTATAGATGACAATATTTTCGTAACTTGATAAGATTGCTCGTTGAGTAAATTGAAAAGTAACATATTATGTCAAAAAATGCGCGAGCATTTTTCCGCTCTGTCTGCCCCATCCCATAAGAGTCGGTTCAGACCAAGCGGAAATTTGTCCGCGCACTTTTTGACGTCATTGTCAAATAAACCATATCACTATATCCTAAAGCACAAAATCGTTCGAATGACCTCGAGCACGATGCGGCCAAGCGCTCTTGACGCGTCTAAGACGACTGTAATAGTCTAGGCCAGCTCAAGGTCATAGTGTTTCCACTGAGACGTGCGTGGTCTGTACATAGGCAGTACCTAGATTAATAAAGTTATTTGTGTATGCCAGGCGTTGTACCTGCTGGTGAACGACAAAGTGGTGGTGAGCAACAGTGTGACCATCGCGCAGGCGTACCAGCAGTACCGCGCTGACGACGGCTACCTCCACATCACCTACGCCGCGCAACAGGTCTTCGGATAGGTGAGTCAAACGGCAACCCACAGATCATCATATCAGTCTTTTAACGCTCACTGCTGGACATAGGCATTCCCCAATGAACGGCACCAACTAGTCCTCCGCTCTCCGCATCCAGCCGCTTCCGGCAACCTTCTTTAGGTCGTCACATTTTGTTACACCCTGCATAAAATGATAAAATATTTAATATGTAGGTAGGTATGTATATATAAACTTGAGATAAAGTGTATCAGTGAATGGTGATCCTGATTTATGGGTTTGTTGTTTTAACAACGATCGTTATTGCGAAACTCATACAAAGTCTGTATTACAGCTTGGAAGAAAACATGCATCGATTTAATTATGTAATGCACGTCAACTTGTTAATGAAATAATGTTGAAATTAAAACCGACCAAGTGCCTTGCGGGACTTAGATTAAAGTAGAGGTCCGCTTTAACTTAATACATGTACCTACCTACTTTAAGTATTTATGTTACTGTAAAAGCCCGAACTACGGTAAATACTTACCTACTAGTTTTACCACAGAGTCATGAAGGATAGATCTAACTTAGACTAAAGAACAACTCGGACATTCTGACTTTTACGATCATCACTGTAGTTCGGGCTTCATATATAGACCACCGGTGCAAGTCGTCACTTTGCAAGTTGGCCATACATACATTGTCTTATCTGGGTGTTATACTTGTCAAATGGTTCTGTCCTTGTATTATATTTTCTTTTATCTACTTACTTATTTACATAACTTTTACATGTATGTGACTTCGCCTGGCTTTACTTCAATTTCCAAAGAAAAATATGTAGGTACAGGTTCAAATGGGTCTGAATTTTGAAGTGTGTGTGGGAATTTTCAGCTCTACAGTTTGCAATTTGTTACAACTGAACCCCTACAATCAATTATTATAAAATGCAGCATTACAAATTGAAATAATATCTAAAGCAGTTAGTAACAATATAGCATAGGGTCGATGACAGTCTAGATAACAACTAATAAGCATAAACAAGTAGGTACTGTCGACACAGTAAATGGTTCGTTCCATAAGATTTTAAATCGTGTGACCCTTTATACAAGACAACAGCTTTTCCTTACTAATAAATTAGTTAGGTACTAGTCATAAATAAATAAAAATTTACGTGTCAATTAGTTAAAAAACCCGGCCTAGTGCGTGTCGGGCCACGGCCCACGCGCATTTTAAAGTTCCGTAGTCTAGTTCAACAACGAATAACAACTAGAACAAGCGTAGTCTAAGTAGTTCAGCTTGTATGCAGTTCTATGAACTTATTTTCCTTTTTTGTAGTTATAAGTTCGTCGACTATTACTCAAAAACTAATAGAACCTACTTAGCTGTCATAGATTTCCTTTTAACTTCGTTATATATGCGTACCCGTGAATAATATGTATACCCATGCCAAATTACAGCTTTCTAGTAGGTACTAATAGTCTCTGAGCTAAGCCGCGGACAGACGGAGACGGATAGAAGGACATGGCGAAACTATTGTTTTTAATACGGAACCCTAAAAACTCAAATCCTTTTGCATTTGATAGCCCAATTTTGTGGGTGTCTAATTTAACATCACCCTACAACCCTTAGGAGCCGAACAAAAAGAGAACAGGTTGAAATAACTTATAAAAGGCGGGCGAGACCGCAGGAAACGGCTAGTATATAAAATGCGGACGAGGCCCTAACATATTATATATTCTGTGGCCCTGGAAAATAGTTAATTATTAGAAGCTGCGAAGCTGCTCGCTCGACTCGACACTGTACTGTGCTGCCAGCGCGCCTGCATAGTCGTCCATATGGTGACAAACCACTTCTCAGACCGACTGTAGGTACCTATCAATGTTTATTCCATAATTCCGTTATCAAATAGGTACCTACCTATAGTGAAAGGGTTAAATGCATTAAATTTCTTCGTTTAATTAATAATTAATCACTGGATTCACATCACAAGACTATTGTAATTTCAGCGAGCGACAAGTAACTAACTATTTACATTTTTTGGCCAAATGAAATTACATCTACCTAGGTACCTACATACTTGAAACAGATTTTATTTTGGTGAAAATTATTTTATACGGGTTCTAACAAAAGTAATCGATTATGTAGTTATTCCGCTATAGTAGAACTAGATGAACGAACATCAAACACCCCATGAAATAGGAACAAATGTACTTATACAAACAAATTAATTTTCACTTCTGGCTGGTGCCTACAATCCCATTTAAATAGGTAAGTACTGAGCGCTACCGTTCCAGTGTGGGGGTGGCTTTACTCTTCAACCCTCAATACAACCCGAAACACGTGGTAGAAATAGTCTTACGGCGATATTATACTGTATAGTTAGAAACAATTCTGCTCATTCTATTATCACATCTATTACTATCACTATGCAAAAATTCCTTGCTATATTACATTTCACGCTCGTGTCTGGTCAGGGTTATTGGCCTACTGTACGAACCAGATAATATGTAAATCAATAAAAAATAAAAATCAGAGTCTGTCTGTACGTTCGTGTTTACCTAAGCATATATTATAATAATTTGAAATTTGCACCTTTTTTAGCAGCTCCGCGTTCCGTCAGGGCACATAATATATAATATTTCAGGGTAAGACCGTATAATTTCTACGTCCAAATTAGAAATGGTCGAACCAAAAGTCGTTTTGAAAATGGGACAAAATATTATTATTCCAGTGAGTTTAGTTCAAATTACACTCGGTCCGAAATTATTAATGTCAGACTTATGCTTACTCAGACTTACACTTGGCCAAAGTGAATTTAAATTAAACGAATTTGCTTTCTGTCCGAAATTATTTGTCCGATTTCAATTTTGTCTCGCTATTAGATTCTTGTCCAAAATAGTTAGTACTATAAATATATCACATTGCTTGCACATCGTTTCCGTTTGAACATATAGACATTTCCTTTCGGAGGTTGTTCACATTGTACCACAGATTACATAATAATTGAATTAGGTACCTACCTACCTACACAATTGTATTTAGATGTATTCTACGTTTTTCCTCTTGGACGTAATTCCAATTGAATTGAACGTTTCCTCGCGGACGTAGGTATTCACTTTCGGACAAATTTTAATTTGGCCGTAAAGACACAACGGTATTTCTGTATCGGACAACGCAAGGAAAACGTCGTTTTATATTTTAAACGTTTTAGAATTATATTAGAGGTAAGTACCTATATTCTGTCCAGGTACTTAATGATTTTGACTCGTTTTTTAAAATCTTGAAATTTTTGTATAAATAGGTTTGATACCTATAGTGAGCCGACTAAATAATAACCATAGAAATATAATAGCGAGCGGGAGCGTAGCGAGCTTTTTCCGTGTTCTGTGATAATAACAGTAACGTGGTTGGACTTATCGTAGTTTGATAATTACCGACACAAATACTGTATGAAATTGCCGATGAAAAAATATACAAATGAGAAAATATACAAATTTCAGGAAAAAACTGTAGGTATCCAAAATAGGTATTCCAAGAAATATTAAAAATATCGAAACCCGCACATTTTACCGGCTTTTTTGCATTGTCTCATTAAAAATAATACCTATGTTTTTGTCAACAAAATGCATGATGCTAAAAATGGGTCCGTATTATTCCACCACACAGTGCGGCCCGTCGCCACTCGCCGCGGCCAACATTTATGTCACAATAATAACTTTATCTGGGGTCGTGTCAGCGCAAACAAACATTAAAGGAGCGAGGACACCTCCTCTTTAATGATAACGTGGATTTATTGTTCTTTCTAGTGCTATCTGCAGCCCCCCACGGCTGTTGTTAGGCGTATCAGTAGCTATGTAATTGTTACTATGATAATTTTATTGGTTGGTTATTATATTCTTAACTTTAAACTTCGAACTGTGACTGTGCATTTAAGCAAGAATCCAGGATTTTGGAAGCTGATTGTTCCACACAACTCGTAAAATTCTGTTACAAGTCTTATTGTACCCGGCCTTAAATAAACGGGTCAGTCTATAACCGTTCAGTATTATATGCTGGTAGTGAAGGCCTGTGTCCTGTAGTGGCCTGGTAGTTTGATAATGTTATCTCAGTTTAATATGATATATTATTTAATAATGTTGTTTCTTTCCAGGTATTCACATATTGTTGTTACGCTGGTTTCTTGAAGAAAGTGATACCTACATACTCGTAAAATATACTGATGTTCCTTATAACTGTTCTCATATTATATTGTAAAGACTGATAGTATTTCATAATGTGTTGTTAGATTAAGTTTAGGATTTTTGAATTTTAGGATAGGTAAGTGAAAATCGCCATATTATGTCATAAATTTATTTTATTATTATTATAGATGACAAAATTAATGTTAAGTAATTGCAAGGCCGGTCCTAAATATTTAACATTTTAAAATAAAACCATGTCGACTGATTTCAAAAACAATACATTTTATAAGACAATAAATTAAATAATTAAATAATTTTTATATTATAATATGGGTTAGAATCGCTGAGTTACCTCATAATATTACGCGTAGTGGGTACGATATAGTTCAAAATTTTATGATCCATAATACCTACATTTTATGCTAAATTAAACCTATGATTAAAAAGTATGGAGATCAATGTCGTAGTAAAACTACAGCTACGAGCGTCCAATAGGGTTGTAACGAGCTAGACATTACGAGATTCAAGTTAATGATTATTGTGCTAGTACCCGTAAATCTAAATAGTTAAATGTAAAAAAGTAAAATTTGGCGGTTAAGTGAATATAGTCACAGATTGCTTGCACATCGCTGACGTATTTACAGTCAATCAGTGCATAATTGAGATAATGTGATGCAAAGAGATGTCCAGATGCAGTAAACTGTACTTTTAGTTTTGATGCAATTTCGAAAAAGTGATAAACATTTTACATAATTAGGTATGTTTTGTATGATATTGTTAAATTCCAAATAGGATTCCAAATTCAAATGTAAAACACTCAAGAGAACAAAATACAAATTTCTACGTTAGTTTTGATGAGTAGTTAGCTCGTTCCGAGCTTAGAGGTGAAAAAAGATTTACGGGGACTAAAACACGCGCCACACACTTAGATACTATTTTGCTATGTTATTTAATATGAATTTGCTTATTTATTTTACTTAATTATGACATGTATACACGGTGTATGATTCACCCTTCAATTCACCTAATAAAAATGTGTGAATAAAATCTAACAATAAAAAGTTAATCTTAATTATTAGCTTTATTAGGTAGGTATTTATTATTATAATATTTATATTTAAACACAAAAACATTCAAGTTATATCTAGGTTTTACCATATTTGAAATGTTATGATATAGGCTAAGATTTGTGTTATGGAAAAGGAGACGAAAGAGTTTGACAAAATTCATAATGGTTATCATTAATTTAATTAGGTAAGTACTATAATAAAAGTAAAGGCTAGCTATGTATTTTTTTATAAATCCGTCGCTCCTCTCTTGATTTATGTATGATTATGACTAAAAGAGAATATTGACATGAAAAATACTATTGTACTAAATCGACCATCGACATCGTAGTTGAGAAACGTTTGAATTAACTTGCCTGGTTTGTGACTTACGTCCTTGTTTGAAAAAACTTTTTTGCAAGTTAATTATTAAAAGAAAAATATTCGAATCTTACTTGACTGGCCCAATTTAGATTAATTCAGGTTATTATTTGCGTCGTTACAACCCAGTATATTCCTAATTGCTACTAAAAAATTGATCCAAAGTTCAGTCTTCATTAGCTGAACTAAATTCTCGTCATTCGGTGGGAGATATGTTCTGCGCCGCCGCCACCAGCGTGTCGTGTATGTCCTTAGCGTACGAGATCTGCACCCGCACCGTGTTCAGGTACTGGGGGTAACTGAGCGATGTCTCCTGCAATTACATAAATACAATTAACACTCAACACTGGAGAGGTTTGTCCCTGAAGCGAACCAACTATTCATTCATCTGTCATCCTGAATTCGCATCAAAATGAAATTACGGATTGATATGGTTAAGAAGTTCGTGTTATAAAATTTAAGCACTACATCTATTAATTTGTGTAAAATTATTGAGTTTTGAACTAATAAATATTTTTCCCATATAGTTTATTTATTTTTAAACTCCATCTGCGAACACCAACCTGCCCTCGTAATAGTGGGTGATTACGGCATAAACCTCCCAAGAAAGATTGATGCAATCTGGCAGACACAATTGAATAAAGAATTGAGGGCAGACTCGTCGTCACACTGGTGTTACTATGAATAATTTTTTTAAAGAATTACCTGGGAAGGAGTAGAGTCGAACTTCGACGGTATCACAGTCAGAGGTAGGTAGTGTGTTGCTGATTGTGACTGCTGAACGCAAGTCATTGCTGTTCTCTGAAAATTAAAATAATAAAACAGACTCAATGAAAAATAAACTTTACGGCGGCCCGCACTAAACTTTCTCGCCATTTAAAAAGAAAGTAAACTGATGCAGCTTCGTCATTTTCTTAACAAATTGTTTTTCATAGGTACTATTTTTATATTTTAGTAATTACTAATTTAGTATGGAATTTTTGTTTTTTAATTAGACATATACTGATAAACTCATGTTGTATGACCTATATATACCTACATATTCGTAATACATGACAATTCAATAGCTCCAACCATTTATGAGTAAATCGCAAGTTTCAATTTCAGTTGAAGGCAAACCCTACAAACTAGATTTTTCTCAGACCAATGCGTATTACTATGACATTGACAAATATATATATATATACAACTACGACTTGCGAAGTTGCATCAAAATCGTTAGAGCCCTTTTTGAGAAAAAAAAATCCGTTTTTGTTATACGTATGACAGTTAATTTTCAGTTTGAACGCGCGAAGAAACTGTTGATAATCCTTCGTTAAAATAAATTAAAACTCGTTGCAGGTCCCAATCGGATAAACGGTTTGGTCTCCAGAGCCAAGCGTGACGCACCGACGGACGCACGGAGTTGAGATATAATCGTTTTTTTTTGTATGTGTTATCGATGTAGAACACATTTTCGAGAAAATTAGAAAAACTTATTTTTCACGATTACAATACTTCCTCTACCCTTAGTACTTACCTACGGTACTGGGGTCGAGAAAGTAGTAACTATGTGAAGAAATGATTCAATAATAAAAAGATGTCTTAGCGTACCCATATTTTTTCTGTTTTTCTGTCGCATGACTATCAAAGTGTAGTTTATTTACTTATTAAATAAATAAAATAAGTTAAATAGTAAGTAGTAAATGCCTAATTAAAATAACGTTACTTTATAATAAAGTTGTTAGTAGTAATAATAAATGACGCTTAAGACCACTGGGTCAAACACGGTTTTAGGTCATGAGTTTTCCAGTTTTATGAAAATGCATCTAACAACTGTCATGGATGATGACCGGACCGCGTGATGGCTATGCAAAAACGGAAGAATTACTTCAGTTCCTTTACATGTTTAAGACAACTCCTGTATCTGTCTACAAATCGGTCAAATCAAACATTATTATGTATAATACGTAACCACACTACAATCTTGTTTTGACTATTAGAAACTTGTTTTTAGAAAAATCGCATCGAATGTTATTGACAATAGATAAGCAGTCACGTAAAGACATCAGAGATACCAGCCAGCATAACTAACACTGCAATTAGAGATTGTTGCCAGGTCAATATGTTAATTATTGCACTTAGATACACATACTTGTATGTTCATGTTTACTGGGTAGTTGGATAAATATTAAATATGTTTACAAAATAATGAGGGTTTACTATTAATATCAACAGGCTGATGATAATAATGGTGATGGATGAGGGCCCTAGTCCATAAACATCACTTACCAAATGAAGTTCCATTTGATCACATAGTGAGAAGAATTCCTCTAAATTTTTGTCAAGTCTTGCTACAGATGCCTCTCCATTTTTTCTGAAAAGAAGTCAAAGATATTTTGGGTGGGTAGGTATATAAAATTAAAGACAGTAAAAACTAGTGGTTCTGTGAGAACATTAGACCTCGCCAGCCCTTTTAAACCAGAAACGAACAGAAGTCAACTTTGCAGTCGGAGACAGACCAAGTATACTAAAGTGAGAAAAGTTACCTCTGTAAAGCTTAATATTTCGCAAACGGATCCTTGAATCGAAGAATTATTTTCACACACCCGCAATATTTTTGAAAGACCTATTCAACGATACCCTTCACCATGGGTTTCACGAGAAAAAAAATAGCTCCCACTTTACATGTATGATACGAACTCTAAAAAAATTGTTTTCAAGATTTTATTTTACCCACTTTGTATGCCCATGCCAAATTTTCGTCAAAATCGGTTGAAAAATGCGATCTGTAGAGGATTACAGACAGACCGACAAAAGCATTTTTGGCTAATCTCGACATTGAGACACTTCACTCGCTCGGTCAATTAAAATAAGAAGAACCTACAATAAATATTACTTACTGATTGGAATCTGTGTTGTGATGCTGGTGTAATATTTGGGCAGCTGATTTTAATGTCATCTGAAAACGACAAAAAAATTATAACAATCTCCTTGTTTCAGAGAGCGAGTGTTTGGGACAGCAGAGCCTGTGAGTTGCTTTCCACATCTTTGTGTTATTTTTACAAGTACCTAATCAAATATTTGTGTACCGTGATGTCCAATAGTCAGGTAGCCGTTTCCATACAAATATTATTACCATTACTATAGAACAGGAAACCAATGTTTGAGAATGGACAAATGAATGTTAACCCTTTGGCTCGCAGGATTCACAGAGCAATACCTTTGAAACTCGGACATATCATGCGTCAGTCAGACCCTGATCTTTTTAAGCGTAACTCATTGGAAAAATTATTATCTCCTTCATAACTGCGATTTACATTGGTCAAGACCACATATCGACGGGGAAGTGCTAACAACTCCTAACTTACAAAAACCAAATTTTGCGAATTTCAACTTAATCCATATACCAGTAGACGCGTTTATCAAACTGCATTCATAAGTCGTTTTCTTAAAAAAAATATGTAAGTTAGGAGTTGTTAGCACTTCCCCGTCGATATTTAACAATGTCAGGTGTCTGAGTAATGGCAAACTGAACAGTATTACATATTACTCGGCAGAATAACTAGCTAGCTGTCATCCTGCTGCAAGTAGCAGTCTGATAGTCAAAGAATTAAAAATAAAAAAGGAAAATTATGTTAGTTAACACTGAAAGTTCTAGATGCGTAATAATTGGTTCTCATGGAAAAGTCTACAAACCATTATAACTTTCAACATTACAATTTGGCTCTGGAGCTTCGTCAGCATCTGCCATGCTTAATTAAAATGCAACATATTGTCCACACACCTTGCAACATACTTTTGTATAACTCTTTGACTATCAGCCTTCTACATGTAGCAGGATGACAGATAGCTAGTTATTCCACTGGGTAATATGTATATTCATTAGAATGTGGCTGTCAGATTTTGGTTTTTGAAAAACGAACTCTATCTAGACTTCACATAAGTAAAATTATAGTATTTGATCTTGTTTTTTGGGTCGCAAAACTCGTTTTAACACTCTGAGGGATATATCTAAATTAATTAATAATAGCCTTTATTTCCAAGCCATCATGCATATACAAAGAATTAAAAATAGAAATAAATAATAATTATGATTTGATTTTCATTTTTTGATAATTAATAAAATAAATAAATTTGTGAATAATTTTTTTTTGTTAATTAGTTGGCTTGGAGAGCCTTTGGGCCCCGGCCTCCTCCAGCTACCTCTTGCCACTCTTCTGTGTATTGGTCCGTCTCCTTGTTCCATTCCTTTCTGCTTTCTGCATCCATTTTTAAAAAAAAGAAAAACAGGTAGACCCAAGACCAGATGGGAGGACGATATAATAAAGACAATAGGGTAATATGTATATCATGTCAACATTCAGATTGCAGTCACTCAGACACCTGTATACTTGACCAGGGTTAGGTATGTTTCAAAATGACAGTTTTTTTTGAGTGACAATGTCAGGGTATCTGAGTTTCAAAGGTATTGCGCTCTGAATCCTGCGAGCCAAAGGGTTATCAAGAGAACCCAATGTGTAACCTGATAGGTCATTGCTTAATAAATATGAAGTTTCATCTCAAAATCATGCTCTGTACAGTTGAGCCTTATTTCTGAGTTTTACTAAGTTTATGATTAGGCGTACTCACTGGTATTACGTCCCGCAAGGACCCCATAAGAGTCTTCACCTTCGTTATATTATCCATCTTGTCCTGTTGCGGCTGTTGAGGCATCGGTGGAACTGTTTGCATTTGTTGAGGTGAGGGCTGCTGCATGATGGCCCCGGGTGGGAGATGCAGGCCGACGCTGGGGACAGCACCTGTCGCGGTGTTTGTGGGCACATGCATGTTCATCGGATTCATGTCTTCCGAATTAGGTATCTACTACAGAATCCGTGTACTGAACCGCTTCGCTTTACCGTCTTCTCTAAATTCTCATTGATTTGATCCACTGGACGGGCGTTATTGCAATCACTTTGGGGCGGGCACGGGGCACTGTTAAACCCAACTCTACCAAATACATGTACTGTCGAAGATACTAATATCAATCAATAATCTGTGACCTGTACCCTAACTTATTTAAGTCGTAGTATTCCTCTGTAATCTGTGCATATTGCGAAGATACTCTAACATTAATCTGTGATACTTCGAATTTTAATTCCCACCAAATTGTATAGAATAACTACTTTAGTATAGTTTGTGAGAATACTGTCGAAGACACCGACCGACCGAAACACTGTCGAAGACACTATACGTAGTATCTTCTCAGTAGTCTGATACGTCCAAGGGAAGACACTAATCAATATCATTATTCTGTGCGAAACCCCACAGAAAGATATATTTTCACGAAAGAGCTAATTTCACGTTTGAATGAATGAATGAACGAATGAATGAATTTATTATTATTTACTAGTTTGGATTGTTTTGTTGGCTGCATTGAATGTTATTTTGGTTCGTTGGCTGCATTGAGTGTCATTTTCATTTGTTGGAGTCTCAGATTAGAACTAATCTGAGGTTGGAGCATGGATACAATAGTATACTATTTCCATGGGTTGGAGTCATGATCTGAGGAGTCATGGAATTATTATGTACTATAGTTCCATTGTTGGAGTGTCTTATAAACTTTTTTTTACGTAAAGGTATCTAAGACCATACAGCCAAATCTGGTCTGTTCAGCTAGATCTTCCTCGTTCCCCGGTTCATTCCTCATTCTTTTACTGACGCCGCGCCGGTTCCGCAGTCAGTTTTGTATTAGTCCGATCCATCAGTCTGGTAAGATTGACGCGAAACTGACCATCTAACCCACGGATTGATAGATTGGACTGATGGATTTCTGAATATTTTGATATTTTTCGTCAGTATTCCCACGTCTAGGCATTGCGTGAGCCTCAGATCGAAGTTGTTGATCTGAGGCGTGAGCATGGAACTAATACGTACTAGTTGTACTCACATGGAACTAAAATGTACTAGTTGTACCAATTGTACGTAGTACGTACATATTAGTTAGTTCCATGGGCGTGAAAAAAAAAGACGACACGTTGGTGTACTTTGTCTATGAATTATTAATCATAGACATGGTAGACCTAGACCAGCGTCGCGTCTGTTTTTTTAAATTATTTTTGCACTTTAGTGAAAACAATTATTTTTAAAACCAATAATGTAAAAATAATACTGGATGTCCGCCCCGCGACTGTGTCCGCGTTTAAAAGTAGGACTTTACTATATTATACGTCTTGGTAGAGGAAAGATAAGTATATTTCTGTTCTAAACAGATCGTGCTTGATGACAATACAAAGTTTTTCCGAGTTGAGATTGATCAAGCACGATCACGATCTGCATAAAACCAGGGATGCAACTGTCGAAGACACTATATCATTAATCTGTGGATGCAATCGATATCGCCATTACGATACCGATACGAATGCATCGTAAAAACTATTACGATAACGAATGCATTATGATTCTTTAAACCAACAAGGAAATACGCAAAATCACCATTTATTTTTTGGATGTTTGAGAATGATATTTATTTACTCAACTAATCTTCTATTAAAACATCGCGAGAGGAAACCTGCATTCTCCGAAGAAGAAAGAAATCCTTAGGCACATGTGAAGTCCACCAACCCTCACTTGGCTAGCGTGGTGGTCATAATAACCAATTAGTAGGGCTGTACCGCAGCAGTAGGGACATAATATAGGCTGTTGATGATGCTGTCCAGCAAGCCTTCGCACTACTATCGTTTTGCATTGTACATCGTATCGTGCACGGACGGCCAGCAGTGCGTAGAAGAGCGCTAGCGCGAGAAAATGTAATTAATTTAAATAGGAAAAATCTTTTTCTATTGCCCATTGCCAAACTTACAAGATATACATCGTTTAAATTGCAATATAACATGTTTTAACCAATAAAAGATACTAAGGCTAAAAATTCAACTCCTTGGTACCTATTCTTTTTCTTCTTTTTATACTATAGGTAGGTCTGTGTGTATTTGGTCTGTGGTCAGTGGTGACTTTTGTTTGGTAGCTGCTGCGGGAGCCAACAATGCACAACATCAACAATGTACGTCACGAGAGCGGACGACACGAGAATGCACACACCAGCAGTGCGCGACAACGGATTGCACAACACGGGATGTCTCCAAATACGCCGCTGTACCTTGCTCGTCCGAGCCGAGAGTGTACAGCACCGTATTTGGCGACATCGCGTGATTGGCCGATTGGTTGGCCAATCAGGTGACTCGGAATTTTGAGGCTTGGATACTAGGTAGTGCTGTTCCGAAAGACGATTGATTGCGTGATTGAGTCAAGGTTCGTCCGCCCAAACGCATAAAATATCTTTACAGCGGTTTTTCATTACACGGTCTGGCTTCTTATATCTTCTAATTCAAGATTTTCTATAATGCTTTCCTATTTTGGTAACAGTCTTTTTAAAATACGATTCGACGTCACATTTTACAAAACAAACAGAACATGACATCTGCACATACAGTATTCATAGTACTCTGGGCTTTTTGGCCGGTTTTTTCTTGGAGACGGTTGTCTATTTTATTTATTTTTCTTAAAAAATGTATAGCAGTTTTATAAGCAAGTAGTAGTTTTATAAGCAACAAGTGCCTATTAAAGTGTATATTGTGCGGGATAGTTAAATAAAAGCGTGTAACGTCTCTACCGGATCGTTCCAAAATCTCCCTTGTTAATCTTCATTAAACGTTCTATCAGTTTAATGCGGACATGAACTGCAGTGTGAATCACCGAATGGCACTAGTTGTGCCCTCGTGGAGGCTGTGCTGCGGTTTTATTAAGATTGCCGACTACCTTTAGTCGTGCCCTGTTTTTGTGGAGGCCGGGCCGTGCTGCAATCGCCGGTTTTTGAAGAAAAACTTAAACAAAATATGACTTGACTGTATGGTCTATGACTTTTGCCTGTCCAAAATTGGACGAATTCAACAAAAAAATAATTGGGCTTTTTGGCGGGATTTTGTAGTTTTCCAAAAAATGTATATTGTAGGTTTTGGTGTATATTTGTGATAGTTTTATAAGCAACAAGTGCCTATTAAAGTGTATATTATGCGGGATAGTTAAATAAAAGCGTGTAACGACTCTACCGGATCGTTCCAAAATGTCCCTTGTTATTCTTCATTAAACTTGCTATTACTATATAGTTTGTGCCTGCTATCGGTTTAATGCGGACATGAACCTGCGTGTGGATCACCGTATCGCACTGGTTGTGTCCTCGTGGGGGCCGTGCTGCGGTTTTATTGAAAATCGCCGATTAACTCTAGTCGTGCTCTGTTTTTGTGGAGGCCGTGCTGTAACCGCCGGTTTAAATAAATATATGAAATAATACTTTATGTAAGACAGGGCTGTATGGACAAAGCTTCCCATGCTCGTCCTAAATAGAGGACAAATTAACAACAACAAAAAAAATCATACTACTCTGCCGCCTGTTTTGCTGAGAAATGTGAATAGAAACGGTCTACTATCTAATTTGTGATAGAAACTGTGTGTTCCGCGCGTAAAGTTCTGAAGAATCCCTTTCCGAAGAAGTCCCTGGCCCATAGCGCCCCCAAGGGTACACTCCAACCGAGGTTTCACCAAAAGGAACCTGGTTATATTTGTGCTGATAGCGCCAATCTGCCTAGATTATTTTATGGTCGCTAATTTCATTGTAATCCAGACTTTTGCTCTGCTGAGTTACGGAATGCTAAAAACTTCCGTGTAAGTACCTAAATAAACCAAGTAATACGACATAATTTATTTTAAGTCGATATGAATAATTCTTTGGTTAAAAAAACGTCATCAAGTAGTCATTTTGTTTTGTGAAATGCTAAATAGGTACTTTGTTTCTAATTTCAGATCTTCGCTACAGTCGTACGGGGATGATGCTATTGGGTATGTCCAGCTAAAGAGGGTGGCAAGTTTGTGTTCGATAAAATGTAAAATTTCTCCTGAACACAAGGTCCTCCAACAGCCATACTCAGTGTCCATGGTCATCGATGAGAAGGAAGTAGTACAAAGTGTCTAGGGTGATGACTGCCCTGCCTCCCAAGGGGGCTGGATACATTATTTTGCCCAACGTAATGCTAAATAGGATAAAAGACTTGATGTGTGAATTATGAACTTTTTAGGAAAAATTTGCACCATTGTCCAGCACCATCTATGGTGCAGATTTGTTTATCCATTATAGTCTGTACCAATTAAAATAATTAATCTTAGTAAATCATGTATTTATAATTACTGTAATTTTTTTGTTACAATCCATCTAATATCTTCAATACCAATTTATAAGATCAGTAGAGTATTTTCTGTAGCTACGTATTTGTGTTGTAATATTACGATTGATAAAATTAATGTTTCAGATATGTTTATGTACGTAGCGTAGCTAGCTTTACTCTACCAATAGATGATACCCTATTATTGAAGGTAAGTTTATTTATTTCTTTTTCCCATTATGTAATATTTCCCAATTTCATCAATCATCATCAACTGGGTTAAATTTGTGCTTTGAACAAAATATTTGAGTGATAAACAAAGATGTCTGTTATATGTGTAATGTTTTGCATACCTACTAGTCTCTGGTACCTTAATTATTTTTGACATTAATTAACAGTGTCCACTTTCAATTTTTTTTCATGAAGTTTTATCATAATTATGTTACATAATACTGACCAATTATTGTCTGTCTAGAGATCATTCGGCAGAAGATGGCAGTGACTGCGGCACGATTCGAGGCTCAGCGCTTAGGTCAACTGGTAAGACGTAACCGCGAAAGGTCTTACATCAACAATAACATCCTTAACTCCAACATCGTTATGAGGGTTGGATGCTCGAATATCGCATGCGGCTTACTAACATTTCAGAGTTCCTTACGTCCGCCTATCATTGCCCGGCGATATATGTTGCTGAACGCGCTTTCCTGCTGACGTTTCGGCTGCCTACTACGTGTCGCTAGACTACCGCAGCGAGCCAGCGAGCAGGCGGCCGACACCGCGCGCCTGCGTGGTGCTACACACGTGGAAGGTGCCTGCCCCTTACACGTGGACATCAATGAAGAAGAATGCCTCCAGCTGCGTCTCAACAATGGTATTGCCACTTTTATCACTTTTATTTGACTGACCCGATAGATAGCCCAGTTGGTAGTGCTCCTGCCTTCTGGGCCGAGGGTTGTGGGTTCGATCCCCACCCCGCGTAGAAAATAACCAGGACCGACAGCTTAACGTGCCGCTCCGGCTCGTATCTGGTGCAGAGGCTGTCCATAGCGACACAGCGCGGCAACGCCGCGAGCGTTATGGGCACCTTTGCACCGGCTACGAGGCGAGGCGGGCTGTTCGACTGATAGGGTCGTATGTACATAGTTTTATCTTTGTATTTTTGTGTTAAGTTATCGAAAATTATTTGATAGTTAAGTAACCTATATGTATTATTATATTGACTCCTATTAATAAATAAATAAAAACTTTAAAGATGATCAAAGGTGATTTAACCTGCAAATAAATAATAATAATAATAATAAAAAAGCTTTTTATTCCAATTTTTACATTGTTTTAACTTAATGTTAGTATAACAGTAGTGTTTAACTGGATCCCTTTTGGGTGTAAGCCTCCCCCACCTTTTTCCATTTCTCTCTCTCTGTGCCCAGACTCCACCAGTTCCTGCCAGCAGTTTCCACTATATCGTCTGCCCAACGTTTCTTTGGCCTTCCGACTCTTCTTTTTCCTAATGGTCCAGGCCACTTTGTTGACCGTTGAAAAATAAAAAATAAAAATAAAAACCTGCAAAGCCCAAACTAAACTTGGAACAGTCTCACAAAGACATTTTTGTGAGAGTGTCCCCACGGGGAATCGCACCCAGAACCTCGGATCGCAAGCCAAACGCTCAGACCACTAAGACAATGGAGGCCGTTAATTTGTTGATAATTTAATACCAATAGCTAATGGTTCATCATCATCAGCTTATTGCGATCCTCTGCTAAACATAGGAGGACTCTGCCAAGGTGCAGTATAATATTTATACTGCATTTTTGTTTAATTAATTTTACTTTTAGGTAACCATGGAAAGAAGCATTGCAAGCTACGAATAGAGATCAAGAGATGACTTATGTATGGTCACAAGATCTGTGTGGAGAACAAAGGCAAGAGAAAGAAAGTACATCAAGACTTTGAAGGAGGCCTATCCTGTAGGACCTGAGGAATTGAATAAAAGAAAATGATAATTTAAATAAATGTTAAATTTATATTAAAATAATGATCATCATTTAAATTATTTCTTAATTTTAATTATATATATATATTTTTTAAATCTTTTTTTTTATGAGGCTTATGACTCAAGGAAGTCAATGCCAGCCTCGTAAGGAAACACTGTTTGCCATGTTACTCGGACCTCAGTCTGAGAGACAACTTTATAAATTTATATAATTCTTTTGCCTTATCTGACAACGGGCTGCTCAATATAAGGTTTATCTCACCGTTGTCGCCGATGTTATTGTTATCTCTCAAGTACTGCCTTCTGTAGGCTGCGTTCCGGCCACACACCAGATGGTGCAAGTCCTCTATTCGGTTGCATTCACTACACAGTGGTGAGTCTACTATCTTCATGAGATGGTAGAATTTATTTAACGGAATGTGACCGGACCGCAACCTATCTTATCTTCTGAGGGGGCCAGGAATACCTTGGCGACACTTCGACCCTATGGGATCTGTTGTGCCAAACCCCTGTCCGCCAAACGGTGCCCCAATCCGTTGTTGGTGGACTTCACATACGCCTTAGAATAGTTAAATACCAGTCTTTTGGCGTATGCAGGTTTCCTCACGATGTTTTCCTTCACCGAAAATCCTGTGGTATTATAATTAACCGTACTTAAGTTTTCGAAAAACTCATAGGTACGGGCCAGGATCGAACCCACGACCTCATGAACGTGAGGCGAGTGCACAACCAATTAGGCTACCACGGCTCTTTGACCGCAACCTAAATGCCAGAACTAGTGTTTTCCTACTAACCATGGTTTGCCGGCTCCGTCAAACCATGGTTTTCGCGGCGAATTTTAATTATAAAAAATATTTAAGTAACAAACAAATATAGTATTAATTGATAACTACTTATCTGTAATGAATAAAAACGAAACAACACATTAAATAGGATTTCCAAAATGTAATCAGATAAGAACCTACAGTTTAGGGGCAGTAACTACAATGCTATCCCGATAGTAATTTTCTTTGCCACTTTCATACTGTCTCCACACTTATTCTTCTTAATTCTGGATGCGCCCATAATTTAGTTACCTATACAATTACTATTTTGGTTCTGGCACTTAAGTGTTCTTTTCTTCTGCGATAAAAGTAATGGAATTCTATGTCATGCTTGCGGTCCTCTTGAGCAGCAATGATCGTGGTATGGTCTATGTCCGGGGCAAATATTTTATCTCCATCAAGTTTGAGTTGCACACTACATAAAGCATCCGATGCCAGTGAAGATCTGAAATAAATAAGATTCATTAGAAAGATATTATGATGGCAGATATAGGTATTAACCTACTATACGTTAATATATAGTAATGACCTACAAAATATATAGAGTAATTGAATTGACTTCTAAAATCAAAAACAAAGCAAAAATTATGAAATACCTAAAAAGTCGTTTGGACAAACATCAGTAGCCAGCAATAATCCTAATCAGACCACAGCCAACTAGCAACAAGATACGGCTTACTGTTGGAACCAAACTTACAGCCCCCAGATAAAGAGCTCTAATACTTTACACACTGTTAACATAGGCTATCATAAATAAGATGATTTGTAAGTTACGGAAAGAATCTTCAAGAATGGGTTAGTAAGGAGCTCATAGTAAGAGCCCTGGTTACTCATGGAGAAATTAAGTTGTAATGCTGTTATCAAACTTCCATTGGGTAAGTACACCACTGTTTTTGTAATAACATAGGTACTTACTTGCCAAAGAAGTTTACAGCCTGATTACCTGCAACATCAATTAAACAGGCACACCAGTTGAAAACGCTTGCAACGTTGTTATTTCATTATCTTTTCTTCTTTTACATCTCCTTCTCTTACATCTCATAACAGGACCAATAGCCATCAGAACACTATTTACTAAATTCTTCAAATAGGAGTAAGTCGTTTTTGTTAATGCGTTCCAGTTAAAATCCACATTTCTTCCTGATTTAGCAATAGGAGGGCGGGTCAGAGAGTCAACTTTGGACCCATACTGAGCTTAGTTCTTGCAAAATAAAGAAACTCTTCATACTATAAAACATAATACACGAATAATTGATGGAACGTTAGGCAACGTGAACCATCAACCATCATCAAATAATGAAAAATCAATCAAATCAGTAAATCACCCATCCCTAGTGTCATGTGGCTTTTTACTTTTTTAATGTGACGTCACTCTTTGTTTTGATTCCAATTGTTATGCTGTACAATACTATGACGGGCACTCTTGGTCCGGTCCGAGAATGCACGACATAACAATGCGCGTCATTGGAATTCAAAATACGTGTCGCGCATTCTCGTGTTGTGCATTGCTGATGTCGCGCATTACTGGTGTGTGCAAAACAATGTCGTACATTATAGGGACCCGCTGCTGCGATCACCAACAGTTTGGAGGTACTAAATAAAATATGTAAGTACCTACACACATACGAGTATTATATGTTTATCAAGTAAGTAGGTATACAATAATTAGACACAAAATGACAACATTTTTAAAATCCCAGTTTCTTCTCTGGTGGCTTCTCTTGTAAGAATCCTTAGATTTTTATATTTTTACCACATAGCTTCGGTGCGTTGAGTATTTCGATCTTGATTGTCGACAACATTTCGTCGATAACGACCTTAAATTCATCCGAACGCTGTACTGCCTGCGCTTTGTTCTTAATATGTGATGAATCCCCACGCTTCAGCCATTGGCCTTCTTGAATTTTTTTCAGATTCTTCAATGCTTTCTTGTTTTTCATCTCAACATCTTTCTTCTCACAAAGCTTCTTGTTCAGTTCTTTTATAGTAGTAAGATGTTCCAGGATTTCCTCTTCCACTTTTCTGAGATACGCATCGCTTTTCTTCTCTACCTTATCAAAGGTAGGAGGTTGGTGTTGGTACTCCACGAACTGAAGTTCGGTATAGCCGAATGGATATGCGCATTCATAGTTTTCGCACATGAGAAATTTCTCATCGAAGTTGATGAAGAACAGTTTAACCTCTGACTGGCATAATGGACACATCTGCAAGTATAAGTAGTCTTTAACAAAACTATTGTATTACAATGATTACATGAATCAAAAATGAACTAGGTATTGATACTTGTTTACCTTATTATGGTTGTGTTTGATTGCATCATGCCTTCCATGCCATTTTGTTATACGGTAACTAATAGTATATAGTTGGACAAACCCGTCTTTTTGGGTATTCAAGATATAGTATTTCAATATTCTAGGTCAACCGGAAGTACCTACCCCATAGGTTTTGATTACCAAGATACAAGAAAATGCAGCAAAATCGGTCATATATCCTGACTGCGTGGACTTAGAAGTTCTGCAGACTTCAGTATTTGAAATTAATTTGAACTTGATATCTACATACGTTCTTCAGAAAAAGGGTCTTGATAGACAGACAGACGGACATCGAAGTGATCCTATGGGTTCCTTTTTTCCTCTTTTGAGGTACGGCACCCTAAAAATGAACTATTTGTTTACCTTAATATGGTTGTGTTTGATTGCATCACGCCTTCCCGTCTTTTTGGGCTTGTCTGCCCTGCGCTTCCCCTTTCCCTTCTTTGCATTTTTTTTAGCCTGGACATAAAGACGTAAACTGACCTACCACGAGACAATATTAAGGTAGGTAGTAGGAAATGCAGATTTAAATCCTACTTCCTAGTATTACGTTTTGCGAAAATTTGGGAGGATGTTTGGATGTTGTTACTCTTTCACGCAAAAACTAGTGAACAGATGTTGATGAAGTTTACAGTAATATAGATTAGGTATATATATACATCAGAATAACACATAGAAGAGGGTTTGTTTGTTAGGGAATCACAGGTTTGTAAAGTAATAAAGATGTATCGGGCATGTACTAATAGAGCCAGCGTGTCGCGGCCGGCCGGCCGGGGCGGTGCGGACATGAGGCACACTCAAATTGTAGCCTGTTTCCACAGTGCCTCCTAATTAATATTTACATAAAGTAATACTTACACCGGAAGATTGCGGAATGAAATCCATAGCACTTTCCAGTGGCGTAACTCAATAAAAGATTTAATAATTTCTTTACGATTGTTCGCTGCCCCGCGCTGCGCTGCTAATGAAAGAGAATAGGTAGGTCCCTACACAGACCACCCCCGGCACCTGCAATCAATAACTGCTGCGGCTGCGTGGGCTGCTGCCTCAGACAACAAAACGTACAAAAAATATCCCAGACAGATATATTGATTAGGTACCTACTTCTCTCTCAGTTCCACACTAAGGCACGCCGTAAACGCTAGGTTTTGCTGTCAGTTACAACCACAGTCAAGACGGTGACTGACGGATGAATGATCATCGAATGCGGTGACTGATGAAAATCTGCATAAGGCGTGTCCAGACCGGCTGAGCCGCCGCGGCCGCGGCACGCCTCGCGCAGCGCGGTCGGTGTGGACGTGACAGGCGCATGCCTCGCCCGCATGCTCGGCCGCGGCATGCGCCAATAGGTGCGTCCAGACCGGGCGAGCAGCCGCGGCCGCACCGACGTCCACACCGACCGCGCTGCCTCGCGAGGCGTGACGCGGCCGCGGCGACTCAGCCGGTCTGGACGCACCTTTTCAAGTCCACGCCGACCGAGCTGCCTCGCGAGGCGGGCCGCGGCCGCGGCGGCTCGCCCGGTCTGGACGCACCTATTCTTTGATCCCAACCATCAGTCATGACTGATGGAATGACTGAAGCTTGCATGACCGTCTACGACACGCCATAGACTACGCCGTAGACAGACCACAACACAATAACACATGGAAGTAACCAAATCAAAAAATTTAGACACTTCCATAGAGCGCGCCACCAAAGATATTCGAAACTTCTTGTGTGAAACCCATAGTGTGGGGTATTGTTGAATAGGTCTTTCAAAAATATTGCGGATGTGTGCAAACGATTTTTTGATTTAGGGATCCGTTTGTGAAACATTAAGCTTTAAATCGTTAATTTTTGTTAGAGTCACGTGTCCCCCCACCCCCTGCAAGCTAAACGGTTGCTTCTGGCTGGTTATGTGAAAAAATTCAGGGCAATTGCATATATTATATAATGTAGTTAAAAGGAAAACTATGACAGCTAAGTAGGTTTTATCTCCTCTCTGGGTTATATTAGTTTTTGAGTAATAGTCGATCAACTTATGAAAGTCGAAAAAATAGGGCCGAGGCGAAGCTGAGGCACACATACGTGAGTCCATCAATGCCTGGTTGGGGCCACGGCTTGTATAGTACTTTTCTCAAATAATTATCATTCAATGTTGTAGTTTTATATTGTAACCTTTTCCATAACCCGACTTCTCGTCGCTCAGCGACAATATTTTTTCGAGTACCGTAGAAACATTTCCAATTATGTGCTCGATAGTCGTGTAAGGCACGAAATCTATGAATTTTTTGGTTAAGGTTTATTAGAAAGGTGTTAAAGTATTATTTGTCTAATCCTGATGGCAATGTTGTTCGGCCCCTTCGAGTTTGAAGCCAAGAAAGAGCGACGCCGGTGCCAGGTAGCCGGCAGGGAGCCACTGGATGAGGAGGGTGATTGACCAGTTGTAATAGATTGGCTTAGATCTAATTTCATAATTTACAATCTCTCTCATTATTAGCCAAGATTGTTTCTATCGGATCACCTCTGTCTGATGCAGGTAAACCAAAACGACTCAAACCAAACCATATATATATTTGGTCTGTGGTCAGTGGTGACTTTTGTTTGGTAGGTACTAAATAGAGGAAATAAAATAAAATATGTACAGTCGACCGCACGTCAGTAGAAACATTTTGACCTTGAGCTGGCCTAGCCTATCGGGGAGTTTCAATACTATGAGAGACCAGTTTATACTAGTTTTGTTTCCACTGACGTCCGGTCGACTGTAGTACAGATACGAGTATATGTTTATTCAAGTAAGTAGGTATACAATAATTAGACACAAAATGACTAGGTACTTTTTTATCCAGTTTCTTCTCTGGTGGCTTTTCTTGTAAGAATCCTTAGATTTTTATATTTTTACCACTTGGCTTCGGTGTGTTGAGTATTTCGATCTTGATTGTCGACAACATTTCGTCGTTATCGACCTTAAATTCATCCGAACGCACTGCCGGCGCTTTGTTCTTGATCAGTTGATGAATCCCTACGCATATCAGATTTGGCCTTCTTGAATTTTTTTTAGATTCTTCAGTCGACGGTACGGTACAACTACGAGTATTATATGTTTATTCAAGTAGGTATACAACAATTAGACACAAAATGACTAGGTACTTTTTAAAAATCCCAGTTTCTTCTCTGGTGGCTTCTCTTGTAAGAATCCTTAGATTTTTATATTTTTACCACATAGCTTCGGTGCGTTGAGTATTTCGATCTTGATTGTCGACAACATTTCGTCTATAACGACCTTAAATTCATCTGAACGCTGTACTGCCTGCGCTTTGTTCTTAATCTGTGATGAATCCCCACGCTTCAACCATTGGCCTTCTTGAATTTTTTTCAGATTCTTCAATGCTTTCTTGTTTTTCATCTCAACATCTTTCTTCTCACAAAGCTTCTTGTTCAGTTCTTTTATAGTAGTAAGATGTTCCAGGATTTCCTCTTCCACTTTTCTGAGATACGCAACGCTTTTCTTCTCTACCTTATCAAAGGTAGGAGGTTGGTGTTGGTACTCCACGAACTGAAGTTCGGTATAGCCGAATGGATATGCGCATTCATAGTTTTCGCACATGAGAAATTTCTCATCGAAGTTGATGAAGAACAGTTTAACCTCTGACTGGCATAATGGACACATCTGCAAGTATAAGTAGTCTTTAACAAAACTATTGTATTACAATAGTAATACAATTTTAAGTTTCAAATCTTTTATTTTAGCTACAGTTGGACACTGCTATTTATTGTATTCTATTTGTATTAAATTAAATATTGAACATAATTTTCTTTTCTACCTACTGCATACACAGAGTTGTAAACGTAAACAACTGTAAATAAAATTTTGTTTTCAAAAGATTTTCTCTTGTGCTATAGGAAAATCATGACAATTCACAAATAGGTTCAGACCAGAACCAACTTGTACAAAGTTGTATGTTCCCCAGGGGAATCAAACCCACGACCTCTTGCGCCAGAGTCCAATGGCCATCATCTAAAAAACCGGACACTGCGAGTAGGACTCGCGCCTTGAGGGTTCCGTACAAACCGTAAATAAAGAAATAATTAGAAAATCGTTAATAAAATTTGTAGTTACATCACATTTCCTTTACTTGTGTTATAAGACCTGCTTGTTGAAAAATGAACTAGGTATTGATACTTGTTTACCTTATTATGGTTGTGTTTGATTACATCATGCCTTCCCGTCTTTTTGGGCTTGTCTGCCCTGCGCTTCCCCCTTCCCTTCTTTGCATTTCTTTTCTTCTGGACATAAAGACGTAAGGGGAGACAATTTTAAGGTGGAAAAAAATGTATTTTTATTTATCCGTTGCGTAATAACGTTTGGATGTTGTTACTCTTTCACGCAAATACTAGTGAACAGATTTTGATGAAACTTTACAGTAATATAGATTAAACAACAGAATAGCACATAGTATAGTACATCGTATAGTAGAATAGAATAGTACATCGGCAGAAGCTGTTTCCGCAGGAAAAACTATTCTAGGAGAGTGAAGTCTCGGGCTTAAGTAATTTCGTTTTGGCGCTTCGTCAGCGCAAGCCGCGGCACATTGCTGCGCTAGCTCGGCTTGCGTGCTCTGGTTTACAGCAGCCTCAAGCTTGCTTGTCGCTTAATTTAATGCGCGCGCGCCCACCAAAGAGATCTTAGCTCCATGATTTTAGTACCTATATGAAGTTTGAGTGTTGTAGTAAAAACATACAGGTTGAATTGAGAACCTCCTCCTTTTTTTAAGTCGGTTGAATGAAAATGAGTAAAACGGTTATGCTATATATTTTTATTTGTTTCCTAAACAGGGCAACTGGTGAGTGATTTAAATCAAGCATTTCGGTATAAGTACTATAAATACCTCAAAGAAACAATCAACCAATGTATATATATATATATTATACATAGGTGGATGGTAGCCGAATTTTTTTTATGCCTACTATACCTAGGTACCAAAAAAAAACCTAGTTGTCAGAACTTGGGAGTATCTTTTAACTAAAATACATAATGAAATGTATATAAATATAATTCCTGCCTACATAGGTACCTATATAACAAAAGTATAGGTGTAAAAAACACTAGGGACCGGGTAGTAACAGTAATAGTACCTACAGTGTGTTTTTTTTACTGTAGGTACCTTACCTATGTATATTCTCTTTGTAGTAACATTCATCCGACCGAAATGTTTCCCAGCGGCTAAACCCAGAAGGGTTTTTTTTTTGTCAGGGAATCACACGTTTGTAATGTAATAAAGATGTATTGGGGCATGTACTAAATAAAATAAATTATTAGGTACCTACCTATGAATAAGTACTAACTATGGTTGCGAGCGAGCGAGTCGCGGCCGGCCGGCCGGGGCGGGGCGGACATGAGGCACACTCAAATTGTAGCCTGTTTCCACAGTGCCTCCTAATTATTATTTACGTAAAATAATACTTACACCGGAAGATTGCGGAATGAAATCCATAGCACTTTCCAGTGGCGTAACTCAATAAAAGATTTAATAATTTCTTTACGATTGTTCGCTGCCCCGCGCTGCGCTGCTAATGAAAGAGAATAGGTAGGTCCCTACACAGACCACCCCGGCACCTGCAATCAATAACTGCTGCGGCTGCGTAAGGGCTGCGTGGGCTGCGCGCGCTGCTGCCTACAAACAAACAAAACGTACAAAAATACCCCAGACAGACATATTGATTAGGTACTCAGTCCCACACATAGAATACAGCACAATGGAAGTACCTACCTAACTATATTAATTAGCAGTAGTTAGGTACCTAGCTATATCAGTGTCGCGACAATTACTATCAATCTCTCAAAACCCGATTGCTTGCAGTCAATAACATGTAGGAATGAATCCGGTATCAGCTTCTTCCTGAGTAGGTACTTCTCAATTAATGATCTTCGTTTCTTTGTGCCTATCACTTCCATCCAATTTTAGTTTATGCCGGTTTAAGCCCACAAATTACAGAAGATCAATTTTCAGACGCTGATAGAGTAAGTATAAATTATGAAACCTGGGCTTCAAGAAATAAATAGGTAAACTAAACGATTTGAGAGCAGCATTAAATTGTTCCAAACATTAAAGAACTTGATTAAATACCGCCCAAGCGTTTCACCAGCATGCGCTAAGAGCAAAAGCCAAGCCTGCGTTTTTATCCTATAGGTAGGTACCATCGAGTATTTATTTGGTCTGTGGCTGTGGGTACTAAATAGAGGAAAATAAATAATAATAATGTACAACGAGTTTTAAATGTTTTTCATTCAAGTAAGTACCTAGCATGATTAGACAGGAAATGACAACTGTTTTAATATCCCAGTTTCTTCTCCGGTGGCTTCTGTTGCTGCGGTGTGTCGAGTATTTCGATTTTGATTGTCGACAAGTTTTCGTCGATATCGACCTTAAATTCATCCGAACGCTGAACTGCCGGCGCTTTTTTTTTCAACAGTGATGAATCCCCACGCTTCAGCCTTTGGCCTTCTTGAATTTTTTTCAAATTTTTCATTACTTTCTTGTTTTTCATCTCGAGATCTTTCTTATCACAAAGCTTCTTGTTCAGTTCTTTTATCAAAGCAAGATGTTCCAGGATTTCCTTTTCCTTTTCTTTGTCATCGCTTTCCTTCTCTACCTGATGAAATGAAGGATATTCATAGTGGTACTCTACGAACTGAAGTTCGGCATAGCCGAATGGATATGCGCATTTAGCGTTTTCGCACATGAGAAATTTCTCATTGAAGTTGATGAAGAACAGTTTAACACCTGACTGGCATAATGGACACACCTGCAAGTATAAGTAGTCTATATCAATATTGTAATACAATTTTAAGTTTCAAATCTTTTATTTTCGCTACAGTTGGACCCTACTGGGACACTTACTTTTTTTTTGTATTTTATTTGTAATATGTTTAACATAATTTTCTTATCTACCTTATGCATATATATAATTTATATACAGAGTTTTAGAAATTAAAATTTGTTTTTAAAGGATTTCTCTTGTGCTATAGGAATAAAGGAAGGGGAAGAGGAAGGAGAAAAATAAATAAATATGTAAAAATTAAGTTATTGCGTTAGTAATAAAAAAAATATGTAAATTAGTACCTATGTAAAAATTTTAGTAGTAAATAAAGGCTTTATTATTATTATAGGAATAAAGGACAATTCACAAATAGGTATATTATTCAGACCAGAACTAACTTGTACAAAGTTGTATGTTATCCAAGCAGAATCAAACCCACAACCTCTTGCGCCAGAGTCCAATGACTATTAGTCTAAAGGTATAAGTTGGCACTGCAAGCAGCAGCAGCAGACGACGTGTCGCAGCGACACTACTGGTTTCTATTGTATTTGTATGAAATTCCCTCCGTAGCCAGCGACATGAAGTCGAGCGACACGAAGTTCAGCAACACATTATTTCTATGAAATTCCCTCCGTAGCTAGCGACGTGTCGTCGAGAGACATGAAGTCGAGCGACACGTCGTCTGCTGCTGCTGCGTGCGGTCGGCTGCCAACTTGTACCATAACTCACTTTAATTTTAAATACAAAAAATAAATTATTGATACTGTTTACCTTTATATCGTTGTGTTTGATTACATCATGCCTTCCAGTCTTTTTGGGCTTGTCTCCCCTGCGCTTCCCCTTTGCATTTCTTTTATCCTGGACATAAAGACGTAAATTAACCTTTAATGAGACAATATTATGGTAGTAGCAAATGCAAATTTAAATTCTACTTCCTAGTATTACGTTACGCGAAAGTTTCAGAGGATGTTTGGATGTTGGATGAAATTTTTAAATTTTTCAATGTTTGTTACTCTTTCACGCAAAATCTAGAGAAAAGATTTTGATGAATCTTTGATAAGAATACATCTAGATGTAAACCCAGAAGGGGTTTAGTTTGTCAAGGAATCGGTTGGAGTGGAGGAAAGGGGGCGCTAAGAATTTTTTTTTATAGGTGACAATGTGTGACAGTTAGTAGTCGGAGCACCCCGAAGGTTAGGTTCGATAATTACTGGTGACCCTTGGAGCGAGCGACAGTACTCCAAAAAAGTGAAATATTTCTGTCTTTTTTCCATTGCGCCCCATTTCTTTTGTCCACACTGACCTCCACAGTGCAGCCTAGTAATATTTACATAAAACAATACTTACACTGGAAGACTGCGGAATGAGATCCATAGCGTAACTCAATACAATTAATATTTCTTTTGCTGCGTGATTGTTCGCTGCCAATGAAAGTAAGAGAATTTATTCAATCAATACTGCTGCAAATCTTAATCACAAATTAGAAAACACGTCCGTGGCCGCTGTGTGAAGTTGGATGATTTTTTTTGTTTTTAATGATTTAACGGCCAGTTGGAAACAAGTCCTAATCGTTGAATTCGTCTAATGATGGACAGGCAAAAGTCATAGACCATACAGCCAAGTCATATTTTGTTTGTTTTTCTTCAAAAACCGGCGGTTACTACAGCACTGTCTCCACAAAAACAGGGCACAACTATTTATTAGTCGGCGATTTTCAATAAAACCGCAGCACGACCTCCAAGAACTAGTGCCATTCGGTGATCCACACTGCAGTTCACGACCGCATTAAACTGATAGTAGGTTTAATGAAGATTTAACAAGGAACATTTTGGAACAATCTGGTAGAGTCGTTTACACGCTTTTAATTAACTATCCCGCACAATATACACTTTATTGAATACTTGTTGCATATAAAAGTATCACAGATATACACCAAAGCCTACAATACCTATATATTTTTTAGGAAAACTAATTAAAAAGATAACCTTTACGAATAACTTTTTTGGGCAAAGGCTCCTCATACAGCCAAGTCTAACGTAATGATTATTTTGTTATTTTATTTTTTGTTTACATTATTTAGTGTGATATATTTATTAAGAAATTATATAATTTAATTTAACCTTCCCTTATTATTTTATTTTTGTGATACTAGTCCGGACGCGCCGCTCACTCGCGCTCGCACGAGGAGAGGCGCGATTGGAGAGGGTTCAGACTGTGACGACACTTATTATAGTCGTGCCCTGTTTTTGTGGAGACCGTGCTGTAACCGTTGGTTTTTGAAGAAAAACAAACAAAATATGACTTGGCTGTATGGTCTATGACTTTTGCCTGTCTATCATTAGGCGAATTCAAGAAAAAATTATGCCGTGCTGCTGAGCCGTGCTGTAACCGCCGCCGGTTTAAAAAAATAAATATAAGAAATAATATTTTAAATAAGACAGGGCTGTATGGACGAAGCTCCCTTGCCCGTCCTCAATAGGAGCACAAATGAACAAAACTAAAATACCTTTTTGGCGGGATTTTGTCAGAGATGGTTGTCGTTTTTGTTTAGTTTTCCAAAAAATGTATATTGTTGGTTTTGGTTTAAATTTGGGAAGCTCTTTAGAACACGACACGTTAGATATCGAGTTCATAATTTTTTTATAGATAGTACTTGATGGTAGGTTTAACATACCTAAAGCGCTACTTACGAAAATTAGTATTTTTGAAGATATGAATTTTTGAAAATTTTGAGGTTAAGTCACTATGTACAGTGTAAAGCTATCGATTTTAAAAAAGGTCATCAAAATCTCTTATGTCGCACCCTCTTCCACGTACTGTCGCTCGCTTCGCTCGCTCCAATGGTCACCAGTAACCTAACATGCTCGTCGCTTCGCTCCTCGCACCTAACCTTCGGGGTGGTCTGACTACATTTCTGGGTATTGGGTAACCTAACAAACCTAAAAAATTAATATCTTTAAAACTACAAATTTTCGCAAGTAGCGCTTTTCGTTTAATAAACCTACCATGAAATACTATCTATAAAAAAATATAAACTCAGTACCTATCCATTTATTTTGCACAGTTTGTGGTGAAATTGCTTTATAAAACCCAATTTTCAAAAATTAATATCTTTAAAACTACTAATTTTCGTTAGTAGCGCTTTAGGTATGTATAAAAAAATTATGAACTCGGTATCTAACGTGTCGTGTTCTAAAGACGAGCCCTACTACTGTCTTCACTCTTCATTCAACTTTAAAAATGAATACTGACTTTAAGACATACAACGCTATTGAACTCTGGCAAGTACGTAAGTAATACCTTTATCTCATTTACTTAGTACTTACAACATTACAAGATTGATACATCTGTGATACCTACACAATTTGAATTTGAGCACTTAAGTAGGAACAATCAATGGACGAGCGTCAGTGGCCTCGGGGATAAGACGCGACCTATCATAACGAAAGGTCCGAGGTTCGATCCCCGGTTGGGCCATGTACCAATGGGTATTTCTCGAAACTTAAGTACATGTACTGACTGTTCTCAAACGGTGAAGGAAAACATCGTGAGGAAACCTGCATACGCCGAAGAAGAAATTCTTAGACGCATGTGAAGTCCACCAACCCGCACTGGGCTAGCGTGGTGGACTATAGCCCAAACGCCCTCGTTGAGAAGTAGGCCTGAGCCCCGGCAGTGGGGAGATTAATAGGCTGTTGATGATGATGATGAATCAATGGACAAGCTGGTTGAGAAAGGTAGTCTCCGTAGGTATTATCTTCTCTCTTCAACAAATTATCATCATACCAATATTATAAAGAGGAAAGACTTGTATTTTTGTATGTTTGTAATTAATAAACTCATAATGAATAAACTCAAAAACTACTGAGCCAATTTCAAAAATTCTTTCACCATTGGAAAGCTACATTCACCCTAAGTGACATAGGCTATATTTATCTATATCTATGTCCACCCATGCGAAGCCGGGATGTACCGCTTGTAATTAATAAATAGGTTGCCGACACAAAAAAAATAATATTGCAATTCGATCAAATTCTATTAAGATAATTTTAATGTTAATATAATATGGAAAAATACAATTTGAAACTTGTTAATGCTAAATAATATGTACATGTATGCCTACCTTAAAGGCAATTTTTTTATATTATTTTCTTCAGGGCTGCCAAGAATTTGAAATGTGTAGCTTTTCTGTTTCAGAGGGAAACCAGCTTGCTAGCGATACCTTCCTTTAGTAAAAGCTTAGACAATGTTCTCGGAAACAAAGGACTACCATTATGTGCACTTACTGAAGTTTTGGGTTTGCCGGGCACAGGAAAAACACAATTATGGTAATTACTTCAAGTCAAATTGAAGTCAAAGTCAAAGTGGTTTATTTGCTAGAACATAGTATGGAGCAATAGGTCTTAGAGTAACATTGTACAGTATCATACGTTCCGCCAAGAGTGGCATGAAAATTTTTTTTTTAGAGTTTCAAATGTCATCAATATATTTTTTTAGAGAGTAATAAGCATTTGTCTAGCAGCCATTCCGTAAGTTTACTTTTTAAACTAAGATTAGATTTACAATTTTTTAAATTAGATGGGAGACAATTGTGGACTCGTATTGCCATGCAATAAGAGTGCAGAAACAAACTAATTTTTAGGCATTTTGCTAAAGCAATTTTAAATGATACTATATATCATACACTCCATGACATCATTAAATAATTCACTACTGGACGAGGCTGCTCCCAACATAATGTTACGATTTCTGGCATGTTATCCTTTGTAGGTGTTATGTCCAATTGTCAAAAAGTAAAATTTTAAAAATACCTAGGTACTTAATTTTTTCCAGTCTACAACTTTGCGCCTCTGTACAAATACCTTCAGCTATTGGAGGGTTAAGTGCTGAAGCATTGTACGTGGACACCAATACCAACTTCACAGTTTGTAGATTCAAAGGTGTGTATCAGTAAAAACAGGTAGAATTATTGGAAGAGACTGTACTCCAATTATTAAATGATTTCATTTCATGCCATGTGGAATAAATCCTATTTAACCTAATAATATTATAAAGGCGAAAGATTGTAAGGATGTTTGTGAGGATATGTTTGAATGTTTGTAAATCTCACACAAAAACTATGGATCACATTTTGATTAAACTTTATAGTAAGTAGGTAATATAGATTAAACATCGGAATTCAGAATAACAAGCTATAATTCATAAATATATGTGAATTGGCCAATTAATAGGCACATTTAATGCAGGTGACGAATTTTCACGAGAACTTTTATCTGATCTAAATATTGCAAACATGGTGCCTTTATACAGAACAAATACATAGATAGCGCGGTTTCAGGTCACCTTTATTTTCTACTAATAACCTAAAGATACATCGGGAAAAACTTATACGCGGGGGAAGCCGCGAAAAACAGCTAGTAGACAATGCAGGGTCTGGTGGGGTTAGAAGTGAGTGCTGCCAATACACAGCAATGCCAATATACTACTCAAAGTAAAATAAGGCCCAAGGCACACACACAAAAATAGCACTTATTTAGACTATTAAATATACAGGTACTAATATTTTATGGCCAAAGTACCTTTTTTATACATTAGCCCTTAGATCTCTGTCAGGGAATGGTTTGGGTGTGATATGCTGGTGGCTGTCCTGAGTACGGATGGAGGAGGTCCAGAGAGCCATACCTAACTGATCAGGCAAGCAATTTTCATCATGCACTAGTCAGAATATAAAAGGAAATGGTATCACGAATACCGCTTTATAAAACTACATTATTTTCGGATTATTCAGTCATTAATTTAAGTCAGTATTTTAATTTAACGGAGACCTCAACGCATCTGAACGTCTGCATTTGTAGCTATGGAAAGTAAAGTAAAACACAAAATAAAAATTATCTTCCAGAAATTTTATCTGCCAGTTTATCAAGAAGCCAACAACTTCTGAGCATGTCGGGCCGAATCAACGAGGAGGACGCATTGAAGAAGTTACATTACATTAATGCGTTTGGATTGGAGAGGTTCTGTGCCTTCATGGAGAGTATGCCGAGATTCATAGAAGAACGGCCCAATGTAGAGTAATTATTATATTTGTACAATAGGCAGGATAATTATTCATTGTAACATAAAGGTAAAAGATAGGTACCTAATTACCTAACTACTTAACTATGGGATGATATCTTGAGTTTTTAACGTATCCGTATCTATTAGTAGTATTAATTAAATTTAGTAGTAATTTTTTATTGTTATTTATTTTAACTCTATTGAGTGCCACACGTACGCCATCTGGTCGTCGGTTGATCGGCAGGGGATCAATAAGCCTTCTTTTATGTTTTCAGGTTAAGCTAATAGTTATAGATTCAATAACTTTCCCATTCAAAACGGACGTATCCCCGAGGCAAAGAACTGGATTGCTGTTCAGGCAAATGGCAGAACTTCAGCGACTCGCCACAGAGAAGCAAATTGCTGTGAGTATGCTGCGAGTCTTGACTGAATTCTGAACTGGAACTAGTATAAGAGTAAGGTTGAGGCCAAACGAGCGTAATTTTGTGAGTTATGAGTCGCGTATTTTCGGTCGTGTGGTTTCTGCTGCAGCCGGACGCGCCCGCGTACTCCGGCCTCCTATACAAGGCGTTCCACGGCGATGCCACACGGAGGGAGAGTACATAAAATATTGAACATAGGATATTTTACTGAAAGAAGACATCATTTTATTAATAATAATAAGTAGAACTGCATTCGCAGATTTTTTAAAAATCACCTCAACCGGGAATCGAACCCGCCAGATTTGAAAAAAATAGGTAAATCTTAAGGATTACTTTTTCTTATATAACATAGCATCTTAGATGAAAGTGAGATCATGAAATTTAATATTTTATAAAATAATTAAAATTTAATTTATCAAATGCTCAAAATGTGGTGGTTTTAGTAGACGATGTGCCCAACTGGTTATGGATAAATAGTCTCAACCTATACTTACCAGGTGTTAGTGACGAACGAGATGAGCACGCGTATAGGTCTGTCGGGCGGCGGCACGGTGGGCGCGCTCGGGGACGGGTGGGCGCACCGCTGCGGCGGGCGCGTGCTGCTCTCCGGCGGCGAGCGGCTCGGGGCGAGCGAGCGGGTCGCGCTCTCGCTGAAGGGTGCGGCGCGGAATTCTGTTGGTTCCTTTCAGGTACCTACTCTGTGACTATAATATATTTACTTTGTTTTGTGTAATTGTACAATCTGGTCAAAGTCGCGGGAACCGGATGCGGATAGCGCAGGACCGGTCATTGTGGAGATTTTTAGTGGAGGCCTTTGTCCAACAGTCGTCTTCCGGCTGATTTGATGATTGTATGTTAATAATGTTCACGATACAGTAGGTAATTGCTTCGTTTCAAATTATTTTTGTGTGTGAGGTAAATACCTAAGTTTTCTATTCTATACCTCAAAATGTTGAAGTAGATTTATTCATTTCCCATAATAAGTGCTTACGCAAAAGGTGAATAGACAGGCGTTTATGTATAGACATACAAACGTATATCCCAAAAACAAACAGTGACAACCTTGAGATGTCCATAGATTGATGTCACGCAACCACGGCTGGGTCGGTATTTCCCGTCGAATAGATGGATTATTATTAATTGGCCCGCGGCCAAAGTAAATACGGCTTTCCCAGTAATAGTGATAGTGAATCGTAGAATTTTTGGTGAAATGCCAGACTCGGATCGTGTGATTATTCAGAGGCGATTGTTTGAAGTAGATTGCAGTCACTGTTGAGCGTTTTTTTATGCCTGTTCTTTTCTTTGGTATGCATCAAGATATTATGTATTTCTTACCTATGTACACTTGGCTAAACCTCGAACTAAGATTTGAAAAAAGCACAAAATGTTCAGTGTTATTTTTTTTTCAAATTCGTATCATTTACATATTTTCAAGTTTAGATCGCCTCGCACCTTCTGTGGAGGTTGCTAAGCGGGATTAGATTACCAGCAGTCGGCATATGCGGCGGCCTCTTCAGCTTGTTGATCCTTTCGGCTATGCCGCCGGCCGACCTTAGTTCTTCGTTAATATGATGATATTATTTATTTTCAGGTAACACACGAAGGAATCAGGGATATCGACTGATAAAAACAACAATGTCCATACATACATTTTATTATATTGTAAATATGTATATTTAAAACAAAACTACAGCACCAATAAATATCTCATTTTCACAAAAATATCAAGCTTTATTTCTACAACATCTCAACAGTTATACAATGTAAAGGCAGTAAGTAAATATCGGAACAATGCAGCGTGTGATGCGCGCGCAACGCAATCACTTATAACTCTCAACTTAATTATTATATTATGCATTTATTTTCTTACGAAACGAGCGTCAGTAAGACACGTTTGTAGTCCCCTTTCGTATCATCCTGCAAAATATTACGTTGTACTTAACTCGGACAACAATTTTGAATAACCAATCCACATGCAAAAGCTTAAAACAAAACAAACCTTACAAAAATAAACGATAATTTAGAAAAATATTATACTTTGCAGGATTAAGCACAAAGTGTGACTAGCACATTCCTGAAGTCACCAGTTAGGTCTTCCTGTAAACAATGCCGAAAAAACCAATGCTGTAGAGTTAAAAAACTAAAATAAGAAACTGGCCCATAATTTCTTTGAGATTATTTCATCACACAACGTGCAAATATAAGATTATTATATTTCGGAGATTATCAAACACGAGATTGCTTAATTATCTTAAAAATAAAAGAATAATGTCTTTATTAAAAATGCAGCAATAATTGTGAGTTTCGAATACAATTATAAGTTATAAACGTATATAAAAAATATAAACTGTTAACACACCAAATGGCGACTCGTAATACTGAGTTTTATTTATTTATTTAGCTCTGTAGTGGCTTTAGTAACACATCGTAGAAAGGAGATGGCCCAGCGGACCTCCGATTTCATCCTGAAAAAATCGCAACAACTACTTGTAGTTACTACACTAAATTGGAGTGAGGCGGTACCACCTACCCTCATGCGCACGACACGGAGAAGCTGTTAGCTACAGTGCAGAGAAAGTTATGATCATGAGTAAACAAGCAAAATATACAGATCTTTGTGAATGAAATTTACACCCCGGCCTTATGATAGCGCACTGAAGTAAAACTGTCTGATATTACGACTAGTTTACGTTATACAATGCATGTGGTGGGAAAAGACCGATTTACGTTTCTCAAGAAGTCTAAATCAGCCATAGAATGCTTGGTGGTATTAGCAAAACTAACCTACAACTATAATGATGGACTTTAACACTAAATCTATGTTTACTTAAACATTTTTTACTTTATTAAAATTAAACAAGACACATTTTTTGAGCTTTTCTTCGATAAAAAATACCTTATGTACCTTTAAATCATTAATTATTTTTTAATTTTAAAATTAATCACTTTGGAATGTAATATGATGAAAAGTTCATTGTCTCGTTAGACCAGTCCTAATGCTATGCTAAAATCACCAAGTATTTCTAGAATTTCTAAGACAATTTTATCTTCAGTGCGACCTACCTAACAGATCAACATAATTTATAAACCTAACAATTGACAAAAAAAAACTTAAAACTATCTCAAACTAGATGTAACATCGCGACCGTTGTTGTCCTGACTTGGGATCCCAACATTTATTCGACAAGGGCCAACAATGTCTTCTTGTAATAACCGGAAGTGTCGTCCTGCAATAAAAGGTCACTATTCTTATCGGCTGTATATTATAATTATAACTCTTGCCTTGGAAAAGAATTTTAATCAACATTTTCTTTTAGTGACATCCGATTGTTAGGAATCGTCACCAGTTGTTAGCAAAAACATGGTTTCTTGACACTCACATTGTTAAATTTTAAGCCGACATTTTGACCTAACACCGTCCGTTTCTAACATACATTTACATTAGGGGTGATTGTATAATACATAGGTATAGATCTGTATATAAATAAAACGTTTGATTATGTGATAAAATGCGAAGGATGATGAATAGAAAAGAACATGATATCACGAATATCTCCTTTGAGTTAGTATTATCTTATGATGCTTATATTATTTTATTTGTAATGTGAGTTATTGGATAAAATAATTCTATGAATTTTAGAAACTTTGGGTCAGCTTCTTCGAGAACAAGTAGGTACAAAATATATACTGATTCCATGCAGCTTTAATATGCTCATATTATATGCAACTAGATAGTTCATTCAATATGCTACTAGTCATGCCATTTCAACATGCCAATGCAAATGGCTACAAATAATATTGTTAGCACTGCTAAGTAATAGTACGGTACGGTACGGAAACGGTACCACAGACAACAGAAGGCGTCAGCGAAGAAATCGATTCAAAAACAATTTGTAAGCGTCAATTACACAATTATTTAAGAACTTTCGGACACTCCAGCCAGCGCCTTCATATGACTGCCGTCATTAAGGTAACGAACTGCTTTTCGGGCCGACTTACATAGCAATGCAAAATGGATGTTAGCAAATGCGATGGCATATTTAGTCAAATGTAACATAATAATATGTTTAGTAATAATAGTTGTTATTCAGAATTCGACAGACGTACACAACCCAAGGAACCAAAAGCCTAAAATTGCATAAAGCACATAAATGAAAAAAAAAACATTTGATTTCTGAAAGGCATGTAGTTTTCAGAAAACGGACGCTGTTTTATTGACAATTAAACAGAATTATAGTTATCATATTGATGTTAAGTTTTGTTGCTTCAGCCTTTTAGAAATCATTGTTTATGTCTAGATTCGCAATAAATTTTGTAACAATTGATTAACCACCTTTTTGGGATTATAAGATGCTCAATTGCGGCACAGTTAAACCAAAATCTTATGCTCTGAGGATACGTTGTATGACATAGTAAAAGTAAAATAAACTGTACGGCGGCACCGCACTAAACTTTCTCGCAATTTAAAAAGAATGAGTAAACTGATGCAGCTTCCTCATTTTCCTAAGAAAAGTTTTTTTTATACTTACTTCGCGGTTACAATACTTTAGTACCTACGGTACTAGGGTTGGGAGAAAGTAAAAATCGAGTGGTATTAATGTTAGGATAGTCAGTCTTTGAACAAATGTAAGTATATATACCTATATCTACCACTGATTCTGAAGAGACATTACTCCGTAGGTCTTCTCAGCCACAGCAGGTCTGCTTTTATTTGTAATTTTTAAACTATAATTTTACTAAACCGACGATATCTCATTGTGATCTACTACCGAAACTAAACAGACGTTACAAATAGGTATTTTACCGTAACCGTAATGCTTTGAACTGTGCTGCAATATTAGACTCGAGTTATTATCAAATGGCGGTATCCCGTTATTACAAAATCCATTTTAAACTCCCACCAGTAAAAGTATCAAGTAGGCAGTCCCACCAAAGTTTCAGCCCTTTTGCCCTTATCAATTATAATACAGGTGTGATAAAAAAAAGTCGAAAAAACAATAGATTCGGTTTCGGCCAAAAGTAATAAACTTTAGTGAGACTAATCTCAAGTTAGAAATTTGTTAGCTCAAGTTATATCTACGAACAAAAAAACATCATGAATGGGACTTACAGCGATCCAGGACTCGAGCGGCTTGCCGTACTTGTCGACGAAGGCCTGCTTGATGTCGCCCAGATCGATCTCGGAGCGGCTGACCACGATTCTGATCAGGGTCTTATCGTTAGTGCCCAGACCCTTCATGGAGTAGTAGAGGCGCTCCGCAAAGAAGCCAACTTTACTCTTGACGCATTTAACTAAAAACAAATACATTCACCGTTATAGTGGAATATTACCAAACGTTATAATCAGGAAGGCTCGAATGTTGCATGGTTTTAATCGTCTTTGTGACGAGTCCGCCCTCTCTCATAGACCTAGTCGTACCATTGCATGGAGAAGTAGTGGTGGTACAGATGTTCGTCTCGAACGCATTCGCATAGCTTCTACTGTCTCACTGATAGTCTCTCTCATAATCTCACTGACGCACAGACGCTTGTCTCCATCTCCAAGTCTAACTAAGGGCTGTGCTAAGGGACTCCTTCGGATTTAGTTCGTATTTTACATAAATGTACTTATATTTATGACTTTGACACCACTTATTCTAGTTTACATACATCCTGTATGTTACGGTTATACAGACGTTCACTATTATGAAGGTCAAGTGACTCTTGGTGATTCGCTGAAGTCGGCCTCGAGCGAAGTGCAAACAGTCATTATTGTACAAATTGAAGCGGCCATCTCTTTTGTGTCATATTCCTGTCTATTTTGAATACAATATCAGTGTAGGTGCAATCGACAAAAATAGAGTTTTTGAAAGTTTTGAACATATAAATGGATTACGTAAATACGTAATAGCGCTGTCTCTTACCGACTAATTACAAAAGACAGAGGCCGTTTTTACGTAGTCCCTAGCGAGTATCGATGTGGTAAACTCATTCATGGTAAGGGTACACGTCGGTCCATCTTGCGGAAGTGCGTTTGTAAAGAATCCAAAATAAATATGAGCTATTATCATTTTATACACATTAAAATACACAGACGACAAGACAGGTGGATTTTTAGGGTTCCGTACCTCAAGAGGAAAAAAGGAACCCTTATAGGATCGTACGTGGTCCGTCTGTCTGTCCGTATGTCAAGACCATTTTTCTCAGGAACGCGTGGAGTAATCAAGTTGAAGTCAATATCAAATACTCAGGTCTGCAGTCCCTTGAAGCCGTGAAAAAATCAGTCGCGCTTTAGTGATCGCCTGATCGCAGTCAAAAGATATGGCTGTTTTTGCCGCATTTTTGAGTATCTTGGTAATAAACCTATGGGGGTTACTTCCGGTTGACCCAGAATCTTGAAATTTGGCAAGAAGCAAGATCATATAGCGCAAAGGAAAAAAATCGGAAAACCGTAAATTTGTAGTTACAACACATTTTTTTTGTACTAGTAGCATAGGTGGTTGTATAAAAAGTTGAATGGCTGAACGCGAGGTCGCACGATTCGGTTTGTTTCCTGCCTGTTGGTCGAACACAGATTAGAGTCATGCGGCAAGCGCGACCTTGGCGGTGCACGATAACTATAATGTACCATCTGTTTTTAATGTTTCTCCACTTTTTTGCCGTTTACCCAGCTACTTTATCCGGTCTCTTCCGTTCAGGTCGGCGGTCCACTAGCAGAGGGACATATCCCACTCTCCGCTTATCGGAAAATCAAACAACTTACCAATGGCCAGCATTCCCTTCTCAATGCTTCCGGAGAACTCCTTCTTGATGGACTCCTCGATGTCCTTGCCGGTAGCCGCCTCGAAATCCGCGAAAATCTGAAGGAAACGTTAAACGATTTGTCAGACGGCCGACCGGACAGAAGAGTGAGTAGCTCCTGGTCTGGATATTACGTTTTGCATTCTTTGCGGATATTGTGCATTTTGCAATTATTTATTTTGACTATTTCTATTTTTATTATTGTATTTAACTTGTTTACATAATATGCTTTAATTTACGTAATTTAAGTTACATACATAATTATAATCGTATTACCACGTAGTATAAACCTAGGTTTATATACAAAACTTAATTTTGCTACTGCTGGCAGCTTCTTTCACGTACACACATGGGGATGTTTTGTTTCTGAGCAGAACATTAGCGTTTGTATGCCATTTTATTTGGGGTGAGTTTGTGCTACGCACAAAACACAGAAAAAGCTCGCTACGGTTTTATATTTCTGTGGTGCTACGAGTTGTGTACGAGAGCAGACAGCTCCCGAAACAGTCATTCCCACCTGTCGCAGCTGCTGATACGAGCGAGTGATAAGGATGGAGTTGAACACGGACTCGTCGGTGCCCCACTGGCCGTCGCCGGCGGCTCCCAGCGCCTCGGCGTCGGCTCGGGCCGCCTCGCGGTCTACGTCCTGGTTCTCGTCGCGGTTGGCCATGCACAGCGACACGCACAGCCGCTTGAAGTGGCCCGACGTGTCACCCTTCAGGTCCGACTCCAGACTCTTGCCGTACACTATTCGAGTAAGAAAGAGTATTCAGTACACTGAGGAGATCCGTCGGAGCTGGGGTTGCCGACATAGCCGAAAGGATTAGCAAGCTGAAGTAGCTCTAGTGACCCCATATGTTCTTAATGAAATATCTCTAATCAATGCCCGAGACCCTCAGACTACTGATAAAAATAATTATTGACAGGATATTAGCTGCTTTAATTATGGCAAAACAATGAGACGAATGATGATGATGAATGCGGCCCTAAGAGTATTCGAGCCATGTATACTGACGTAATGTATGCAAATGTTTCCTCGCATTGTCCTAATTACTGCGGCCGAGGCCGGGCTGTGAACCGCGCCTAGGTGTATAGTATAGGTATTTTAGAATATGCGTGCAAATGCAAACAATGCCAATTAGAATGTGCCTTTGTTGTTGTACGTAAGGTAGTAGGAATTAGCGAATAGGAGGATCATTTTCTTTAATTATCAAATCAACAGCCTTTTAATACATGTCCCCACTGCTGGGGCTCAGGCCTACCCTCTCAACGAGGGCGCTATCACCACGCTAGTTCAATTCGGGTTGGTGGACTTCACATGCGCCTAAGAATTTCTTCGGCTGTAGGTTTCCTTAGGATGGTATCCTTCACCGTTCGAGAGCAGTCAGTGAAAACAATGATGCCAAGCCGATTTCGATGTAATATTGCGTTTAATTAACCTTTGCTATGAGAATCTAACACAAAACTTAGATACCTGTAGACCTGCTTCAGTTGTTGCTAGTGTAACTCTGTAAATAAGCACTTGAGTGATGGTTAAATTAATGTAAGACCGACTTACGTTGCTCGTAGAAAGCAGAAATAGTCCTGATGCCGTAGTTGGAGAGGGTGCAGAGGATCTCGATGATAGCTTCCTCGTCGGTGCCCATACCCGCCACGGCGTCGTGCAGCTCCTTCGCGTAGAAGTGCGGCAGCGGCGTCATCAGGGCTATAATCACATTCTCCAAGTTGCCGCTCAGCTCGCTCTTCAGTTCGCTGATCAGGTCCTGTCGGATTAAACAGCTATTTTAATATTATTTCGCTAGTGGACTAGTTCGTTCGAAATCTAGCAAGGTGGACGGACACATATTAGTTCCACATAGCAAGTTATTGTCATATCGAAAGAGTAGGTACGTCGTAACTACGCAAATATAAAAAAATATAGCTTACTGAAATATCTCGCAAAATGTTTTTTTTTTCTGCAATTTCCTACGAGTAGGTTTACCAAATTCCCATCGTTGCCATCAAAAAGCAACGCGTAACGATTACGGGCAGAACTCCCTACAAGATTAGCCTGGTCTCTGCCCAGCAGTGGGACTTATTTGTCCTGTTTATTAAACTCTTCCTCTTCAGCAATAAATGCAATTTGGCTTTAAATGTAAGTAGTTCTAAAAACTACTGGTAATCGATTCGCTTCAGCGCATTAGTAGCTCGCAAAAAGTGGCATGATATAAACGTACAGTCGCAAGATGCAAAGGTTCATCACTTATTTTTACTGCGACTGCCTAGTCTCAGTAAGTATTGGTACCTACAATAGCGACAAATGTTAGACCATTCGCAAAGCACGTGCTATGAATCGCTCGATTTCGATGACACAGACATTTTACTTGTTAGTACAGTAGGTTCCAAGAAATTTATAAATAATATGCTATACAATATCGATGTGATAAATAATATAATATGAGGATAAGTCGCCAGTTTTATGGTGCTTCTTGCGCTATTCGTTCGATACCCCCTAATTCCAAATCAAAACAATATTAAGTGAAATATTGCCCTAGCATAAATACTTATCACATCAAAATGACCTCTATGTTATTATTGCACCCGCCTCTCTATTCTTCCATACAATTTTGGCCTGGAAGGCCGCCGCTTTTACATTTTTCTGTATATCTCGGTTATTCTACTACGAAACCATAAATCTGTTCAGGTTAAATATCTTTGAAATTATTGCGGTTTCTGATTTAATAACTGGTTGTAATTATGCACAGAAACCAATATTATCTGCATCGGGTAGCCAACACCAACCATCAATAAATTAAAGATTAGTTAAAATCAAACTAACGTGAGATCGTCATCTCAGTCTATGTCATTTCTGTCTGCACGCAGTGACAGAAATGACATAGCGTAGACAGAAATGACTATTAGTACAAATAGTGCAACAGTATCTCTTTCATTAACCGTTACATCAACTGTTAATGTAACGGATAATGAAAGAGATGTTGGTACAGATAAAGAAACAGACAATGAAAATGATATTGAAGGAGATATTGGAACTGATGATTATGCAACAGATAATCAAACATATAATGATGCTAATTAAATTTTATATTACTGCTATTTTGATCTCAAAAAACCAAAAATATATACAGTTTTGTTGATTTAATAAAATTTTGTTATTATTTTTTTCCCAGTAGAATCACCCATCTATGTCATCGATGCATGTGTTTCGGTTATATTCAATAAACAATATCCTTAAGAATTTCAAACGTCACTCTGATAGCGGAGCTTTTCCAGTTCCTATAGGGTGATAAACTCGTACCTATGATAGTACTTAAATTCCGAACCTCAATGTTACCCGTTCATGTTTAAAGCATCGTCCTAACTCTCGAATTTTAATTAATTCGTGTAAAGTGGGATATTACTGGTCTATCTTTCAAGAACCATCTAGCAGTAATTAACTGTAGCGTCAACTTCTCAGGTTAATATGGGTGATGTTGCACATAATGAGGTAATTTCTAAAAAAAACCCGGCTAAGTGCGAGTCGGACTAGCGCAACGAGGGTTTCATGACTTGGAAAGAAACATAATAAGTAAAGTTATTTAGATTAAGTTCATTTTTGTGCCACCTAAGTTTAAAAAACTGTAACTATTACATAAACCTATGAATCCTAATTATTTTTTAGATTTGAATATGTCAAAATAATTAACTGCAGGCAGAGTAAAGGTGACCTATTTCAGTAAACCCATTTTTCTCTTGTCAAACAAAATGTAATGTGTAGGTACCTCGTGGTAGGTACTTACCTAGATATAGTTAGTTATTTAGTAAATTAATTAATAAACGTCATTAGTGGTCAGATTTTTGTTAATTTAATTAGGAATGTATACTTACCTAACTATAATTAACGTTATACTTGGTTCTATTACATACCCACATAAATATCGTTTGATGTTTTCCTTGATTTGCTTGTGTGAATTAACATTCTATTGCTCTATAAATATAAAAATCTGTGTGTATGTCAGTTCGTTCCTCTTCAACCCTCCCTAAGGCCGTTTGTGCAATACCTACACGTATTTGCCGTAATGTCATTTTCCCATAATTGACCGAGCGAGCGAAGCGTCTAAGTTTCGAGATTGACCAAAAATGCTAATGTCCGTCTGTCCTTCTGTCTTTCTGTCCTTCTGTCTTTCTGTCATTCTGTCTGTAATTCTCTACAGGTCGCATTTTTCAACCGATTTTGACGAAAATTTGGCATAGGTATAAATTAATTAAACCTACAAAATGAGTAGAATAAAATTTTTAAAAACATTTTTTTTAGAGTACCTACCATACTCGCAAAGTGGGAGTGAACTTTTTTTTCCTTGTGAATCCCATAGTGTGGGATATCGTTGGATAGGTCTTTCAAAAATATTGCTGGTGTGTGAATACCATTTTTTCGATTTAGGGATCCGTTGGCGAAATATTAAGCTTTAAAGCGGTAATTTTTGTTAGAGTCACGTGTCCCCCCCCTGCCAGCTAAACGGTTGCTTCTGGAAATGTGAAAAAATTCATGGCAGTAGCATATATATCGTAGTTACAAGGAAAACTATTACGGCTAAGTAGGTTCTATTAGTTTTTGAGTAATAGTGGATCGACTTATGAAAGTTGAAAAAATAAATTATGTTCATAGAACTGCATGCGTAAAATGGAAAATTATTTTTTTCCGCCTGATAACTATGGTGTGGGGTATCGTTGGATGGGTCTTTCAAAAATATCGCGGGTGTGTGAAAAACATTTTTCGATTCAGGGATCCGTTTGCGAAATATTAAGCTTTAAAGTGCTAATTTTTGTCACTTTAGTAGGTACTTTTTCTGTCTCCAACTACAAAGTTGACTTTTGTGGTTTCTTTTAGGTTTGGTTTATAAGGGCTGGCGAGGTCTACTGTTCTCACGGAACTACTAGTTTTATTTGATCTACAAACGGCACGGGCGGCGGCGCTGCCGAATAATTCGACTATACTTACAAACTTATGGTAATCTCGTACAGAGCGGCAGCGCCGCGCCGCGCGGCAGCCGATTATTATGATACAGCCCTAAATGTACCCAGTGTACTAATTATGCAATTAATTATTTTAACTTTGACTAGGTACCACACTTTTTCCCATGGGAAAATTGATGGACTGCCACCATTCGGAACAGAAGCTATTGGTTTAGTAATTTGTGGTAGTACGTTTCTGATCAACCTTCTCGTTTTTTAGTCAATTGACAGTGTTTTGGGCTTCTAAAGTAACATAAAAGTAAAACTTCTTCAGATTCCCTATAACAGTAAAATCTGCAATACTTATAAGTAGTAAAGTGATGTCACGAAATTGCACGTTAAAAAAATGTATAGCCCTACTATCAGTTTGTTGGCGAGTAAACATTGCAAAATCGTCATGTTGGTTGTAAAAGAACATGTCACACGAGCCATTGTAAACATTCGAGATTAGATAACTACCCAGAGACGAAGAAAACAAATTAACTAGGTACTTACTTGAAGCTATCTATTTATGTAAAAATATTAATCGATGCCTGTCTTTACATTTCAAGTTTCTAGACCCAGCAGAGTTAGAAGATCGATAATTGTCCATAGAAAGTAACAAGTAACAGAAAACAATGCATTTTCATTGTAACTAAATTTAAACGATGATGAGACTGTACGATCCCCCATTCAAACCGACTAGACGGTTTTGGGGGACAAATATATACTGTTATGCTTATGTATTTGATTATTAAATAAATAATAATAATAATAAATAGTTTATAATTTTAAATAGGTATGGTGGCAATGTACCTACCTACAATTATAATAGGTATTATCGAGTCATCATCAACAGCCTATTAATATGTCCCCACTGCTGGGGCTCAGGCCTACCCTCTTAATGTGGGCGTTCGTCCACCATGCTAGCCCAGTGCGGGTTCGTGGACTTCACATACGATGTTTTCCTTCACCGTTTGAGAGCAGTCACTAATTTAAGTTTATCGAGTATTAAATTATAAAATATGTAGTAGGTACCCAGTACAGTGGCTAACATCAACAATTTACAAAGTTATATCAGATATTACAGACTGTTCAAAGTGAGAATTGAACTCTGGTTCATAGCTCTCAAATCTCAAATAAATACCAATATCGCACAATCCGTGTCCGAGTTTGTAAAGATACCATAACATTAATTATAAATCACTGTTCACATTTCTCATACAACAGGAACTTGGAGCCAAAAAACAACCAATGTCATTGAAGAAAAAAAACAGTCGTGAGCGTAAAGCTAAACAATGATGATTGTTTCTAATGATTCAGTCTCCAAGTAGGAAAACTGGCTATTACACAGTTCCTCATTGATGGTGCGGCGGCGGTCGTGAATCAGTCGGTGATGACTAAGTCAGAGGAAGGTTGTCCGAGTAGGCAAGGCCGGCGGCGGCGGCGGTACCTACCCACTACCCAGCTGACCCATTCTCTGATGTTATCATCCGAATGTTCTTTGACAAGGCAAACATTTGGCGGGAGGATTTATTAGGTACTTACTTACTAGAGAATTTCTTCAACTGGCCTAATCTCGCTGTTCTTTCACACCATTTATTTAGTTAGTAGGTTGGTGTTACTGGTGTTGGATTCAGATATTGATTTTAGGCATTTAGTTGTTATAAGCACATTGCTTTTTCCAGACGATACAATCATAACCGAATAACACAATTACTTACTTAGAACCTTAATTTTATAAAAGTGAGAGTTTTTAGACGATAAAATAAAACACTTATATAAGTAACACCTAAGTAGAGGTAGGTGTATATAATAATGACGGGAAATTAACCGTAGGTACGGTCGACCGCACAGCAGTGGAAAACCATTACAATCTGGTCTCTTAAAAGTATTGAAACTCCGTAATAGGCTAGGCCAGCTCAAGGACAAATGTTTCCGCTGACGTGCGGTCGACTGTACAAAGTAGAGTAATGTTTAGACTGGTTTCTTGTATACCAATTTCCTTTATTTTCGTATGAACGCAGAATACAAATCAAGAACTCAGAGTCTGCGTACGTGCGGCCGACATTCATTACAATTGAATACCTACCTATTTATAGCACAAAAAACTTTGGTTGCGCTTTAAATAGGTATTCAATAGCCGTTATTTATAGGTGCATTTTAAACAAGTACTTACCTAATTTCAAAAATCATTTTTGAGATAAGTATGGCCACAATAAACCCTTACTCTTCAGTCATTTTCTGGGTCAACCTAACGAACGTACGTAACACAAATAACTAAAACGTTACTATGGTATTTTCTGGGTCCTATCGCTCGCTCCCTTCATTATGTTCACCAGCAATATTATCAGGAATACATAAATTTTAAGACTTCTAGTATTAAAATTAAAGTGCAATTAATTTTTCACTTCTGATGCTCCTACAGTTTGATGTAGGCAACATCAAATGAGTTTTTATGCTCTAGTGCATAAAGTCAAATATTCGTATTGTTTCTTGTGTTTTTTTATAATCCTTGTTTCATATTATTAAAACTAGGCATACCTACGCAATACTAATAAATTATTATAGATATATGTATAAATGTATTTTTATTATTGAGCATTAATATTCCAAACTTAGTTAAGTAGTCACATTTAGAAAAATAAATATTTATTTGCAATGTTGCTGTTTAACTTCCTCGCAATCGAAGTGAAAAGCAGAGTGTATAACTCGTTCATAAAACCCATTTTACCCTCGTCTTAACTATCCACAATCGCTGTAAAATGGCGCGTTTTATGCATTCAACTCTACTATTAGCTGCGCTTGGATATGCCTTATAGAATCATTGTAGGTATTAGATTAGACAGTGAGTGAGTGACTCACCTTTCCATAGTTAGTTTTGAAGGTCTCCGCGATCTCGAGGCGCTGCACGATGCCGCGGCGGCACAGCACGTCGATGATGGCCTTCTCATCGGTGCCGATGCCCTTCATGGCCTTGCGCAGCGTCTCCGCATCAGCCGCGGGGTCGAACGGCTCCGCGGGGTACACGGTGGGGGTGCACTGGGAACAGAGTATACATACATCAATTACGCACACACCCACTTGACTCTTAGGTATGGTTATGAATTTGTGATGAAAACCTGAACTAACGCCCCGCATGCAAGGCTACAAAGTTGGTTATTTTGTGAGAGTATTGAAAACTGAGCGTAGCGAGGGTTTCAAGGTACGAGACGCAAATAACTTTGCTGCCGAGCGCAACACACAATTTTTCACCTCACTACAGCGAGGAAAATACTAGGTGAATTGAATCCTTTTGGTGGTTTAGAACCACAAATAATAATAACTACAATTAGAATTGACCACTTCTTTAAATGTCCACCTTCTACAAATTAGAAGAATAGTTTAAAAAAGTTTTTTTCCAGGTGCAGTTTTCCACGCAGATTTCGAATGAGAAAGTATACCCTTCCGAGCTTGTGAGGTGAAAAAAATATTACCTAACTAATATTGGCACCACGAGGTTAAGCTCCGGCCGTGTTTGAAACCGAGTTTGTAACCAACTGCAGCTGTTTAGGCGTGCCATAGTTAACTATACGAACTAAGAAAAAAATTAAGATTAGAAAATTATTTGTTTGTAGCTCGGTTACAAAGTACAAGACATTTTAAATTCTTCAATCGTAAATAATTACAATGAAAGAAAATACAACGATCAATTATTCTTGTTTCGTAACTTGGTTATTAAATAAATAGTATAACTAATTACAAGGAAAGAAAATACAACGATCAATTATTCTTGTTTCGTAACTTGGTTGGTAAATAGGTACTCGATGGTTACAAAGGAAAAAAATCTTCGTTTGTAGCTGGTTACAAAACTCGGTTACAAACACGGCCGGACTCGCTCCGGCACAAGTTTTTGAGAATTGTTAGACAAAGTTTTTAAAAGTTAAACTAAAAAACTATATCCACTTGTTCATGTGATTTAAAATAATGAAAACTATGTGGCGGACCCAGTCTTCGACTTACCCCCTCCCAGCACATTGTAGCTTTTTAACAAACCCCCTCCTGGGCTCCGGTTTCCATGAGCAAGGCCCATGAAGGGTTAACGGTCCTTATCTTACAAAATGAATTGCGAATGAGTGATGAACGAATGACGACGCGAATATATCGAGCGAATGTGATTGGTAATAGGTGCCGGTGACGACCTAGACCATAGATTTAGGATGTAGCAGCGTAGCGAAAAATTTTAAGGTCTGTGACCTAGACTGACATGCGAGGATCACATAAAGCGGGTGCTCACAGCCGGACTCGTGAAGAACACTCACGTCTTTCAGTCTACCCCGCCAGGGACATAGCGTGAAGATATGTAGGTATGTAACTTACAAAATGTTTAAAAACACGAATTTCTGTTTTAATTCGGATACCTAGGTCTTAATTCGGATCAGGTCGTGTCTTGATCATTTAATGAACCAATCAATCACGGCTTATCATGTCCTTGGAATCGATACTAATATTTATTTAGTGTACTTGTGTAAGGATGATAATACTACTAGCGGACACCTGCGACTTCGTCTGCGGCAAAAGTATGCTAGGTACAGGCACGAAGCGGGATTTTTGAGCCACTTGCCACTGTTCGTATTTTGGCCGTGTAATGCGAATCGGGATACAAGGGGGTTGCTATGGTCACATTTCAATAACGAAAAACGGCGGCATTCGTGTAACCAATAGTTAAGATGATAAACTAGTGGCTCAACAATCCCGGTCCGTGACTGTACATGTCATTCCAAGAAGCTATCACTGTGCCAAGTTTGATCAAAATCCATTCAGCCGTTATATGGTGATTGACTTATTGAGCAACACCATCCAGGTTGTCTGGAAGATGTCGCTCTTAGCGATAAGACCGCCTAGACTTACATTATTGTATCTGTTTTTTTGTTTCTATTTGTCTGTCGTTTTTAAATGTGCAATGGAGTTTATTGAATTGAACCATCTAAAGTTCTGCACTTATATACCTAGGTACCTATTAGTATGTATATAGGGGGATGGAAAGTAGGTACCCACCTACATAATATAAAGATTAAGTAAATAAAAGTAGGTTATTAAAGGTACCACCTACCTAGCTGTTCAAAATTACTTGTGATGTACAGGTACCAAACTAGATACCTGTTAGGTAAAAACTTAACTTTAAGTAATGAAATGGATAACATGTACCTACATTAAGTAGGTATAGGTACCTACATACCTGTTCGTTGGTGTAAGTAATATAACCTAACGTTTTTTCGAGCGTACGTAAACATTTTTCTATGAAATTTCAAAATTGCAATTTTAATGAGAAATCTAATGGGTGAGAAACCTACATTAACTAATTAAGTATATACCTACCTACCTACTAAGTGGAATTTAATCACTATGTTAGGTAGGTACCCCTATACTTATTATGTATCTACGTTAAAGATCTAACATTTAGCGGTAATTTGAATAAAATGAAAAACGAGGGTAGAACTCAGGTTATTAACGTACACAACTAGATTCTATAGGGATTACACTTATTAACAAATCCTACGTGCGGGGAAAACTTTACCAGAGAGGTCTTTATAAACAGGAGTGTTATTTAGGTAACCCACCTACCTACCTCCCTACTTTCCCATCCCATAACCCACCCACAGTCCCATCACTATATTAGAACGAGGTACACAGATCTAATAGTAGGTATGTACCTACCTATCTACTACTACATGTAGCCGGTAGTTTAAGATCAAACCTTGCCCCGAAAAGATGACATCATCCCGTGAGAATCGATACACAACGGCCTTAAGTTCTGAAGAAAGAGTAGGTGGAAACTTACCTTGTACGGGTAATACTGTTGTCCGCTCATTTTGATATTCCTAAAACAAGGAAAATATTGTTAAAACAATCCAATGTACGCGCTAAAAATAAAATTCCATTGCAATCACTTCACCCGCTCTGCTGCGAGTCAAGTCACACAAGACGCGCCCACCCGGCAAAAAGTTCACTTATTTAAAACATTTATGCTGATGTTTACTAAAACTGAATCGCTAAATTGACTAAAAGTAGCTAACAGCCACATTACTGAACGGAAATTACTAGAAATATTTAGTTATGGTGAAGTACTTACTGGTATTTCTTATTAGACACACCCAACCGACCACTATGCGGCAAATTCCGAAATAAACAGCGCTTGAAGTGTGGACTGTATGTAGCTTGAACAGAAACGAAACGGGTCGGCTGAGTGAGTGAGTGCGTTGTATTGGTCGTCTCGCTTACCGGGCAGAGGTCGACAGCATTCGGTCGTTTCTATCCTTTACAGTCTTGTGTTCTTTCTTTTAAACGTTGAGCATTTCTAGCTCCGGGCGTATTTGTAACCGAGTTTTGTAACCAGCTACAAACGAAGTTGATCGCTGTATTTTCTTTCCTCGTTACTCCTTACTTACTACTTTCCTAGTTACGATTGAAGAATTTATAATGTCTTCATTTGCAACCGAGTTACAAACAAATAACTTTCGGATCTTAACTTTTTCTTAGTTCGTAAGGCAAGTCTACACGGCCCCGGCCGTGTTTGTAACCGAGTTTTGTAACTGTAGCTGGTTACAAAATAAGACATTATAAACTCTTCAGTCATAATCTACAATACAGCGATCAAATTATTCTTGTTTCGTAACTTGGTTGCAAAGAAAAAAATCTCCGTTTGTAGATGGTTACAAAACTCGGATACAAACACGGCCGGAGCCGTTTGACCCTCCCTCCACTCCCCACGATGACGTCTGAGCGCCAGTGACAGCGGGAGTAAGCATGTCGCGCGGGCACCGCTTAGTATTCAAGTAACTCACGGTAACATAATTTGAATAAAATAGAAACCATCAAATTGACGAAAAAAATTGCCGTAGTTGAAAAAAATTGCACCTACTCTAGATCACTTAAAAGAAACATTTTCTTAGACAGGCTTTTGTATTTGCTGAGATGTCAATTGAACTACTGAGAGTAGACCATCAAAACACATAGGTACCTACAAAAAATTTCGAAATCTAATAAAATTTCTAGAATGAAAAGGTTTCGAACCACTGCTGCGCCACGTAATCTCAGCAGTGAGTGAGCGCCGGTGATGTCATCGACGTGTCACAGACTATTTTAACTGGCTTAAGCAGTAACTTCACATGTGTCATACCATTTAACGTCCGTCATACTATTACCTACTTCCTATGATCATGGGATTCTCGGCCAGTGCACTTACCTGCCTAAACTCTAGTGGACCGTATAGTATGATATTAGTATGTAACAAACATGGCCTGTCCACTTTCTTCCTTCTCTTCTTAAAAGTACCTATAGGTACCTTTATTTAGGTATGTAGACACGTATGTAGAGTACTTCTTAATGTTGTCCCTAAACGATCATGCAGCATGATGGACCATGATGCTTGCTATCAATCAGGGCCCCGATTGCGCTAATAAATCATTGACTGATCCGTGACTGAACGTTAACCACGGCACAATTTTTTATGAATTTCGTATCGCGCTAATATTTTGACACATGATTGCGACGCTTCACGATCGCAGACTAGTTTTCAACCGCTGTCAAACGAATAGTTCATCTGTAGCGACCAGTACAGTGAAGCAACGGCCAGCGCATGATCGTTTAGGGAGCCCATTATACCCTATGGAGTTACTGTTAAACTTATGTAATAGGTAGGTCGACTGTGGTAAAAATTTTGGGGGCACAGCACAATCAATCCGGTTGTTCTGCTTCGATCTCGTTCAATAAAGTTCTTAAATTGTACTTGCTTGCGACTGATGCAGTCCAAAATACTACGCCACTGCCAGCTCACTTACCACGTCAAACCAACTTCAATGTAATAATCTGCGCCTTTACGAGTTACCTACGTGGTATTAGGTATTAAGCCATTGTTTCATGAAGCTGAAAACATTGTAGGTGGGTCGCCCGCCGCGCCGCCGCGGCGCCCGCACCAGTGGAGAAAGCATAACGGTTGCTAGGTGCAAACTGCTGCTGCTTCCGACGGAATTAATGACGTAGGTATACTGAGGTTTGTTCCACCACAGAATAAGGTACAGTCGACCGCACGACAGTGGAAACAAAACCAGTAGGTAGGTATACCATAAACTGGTCTCTCATATTAGGCCAGCTCAAGGTCAAAGTGTTTGCACTGACGTGCGGTCGACTGTACCTACAAAATAGGCTGCGCCGCCGAACTGCAGATAGGTTCCGATCTATACAAAATAAGCGTGATGAACTTGACTGATGATAGAGTTCAAAGACGCACGGTCATTATTATATTGTGAGCGCGGCCTGCGGTAGGCCGCCACCGGCACCGCAGGCCGCGTGTGTCTGGGATACGTTAGATGCTACTCAACATATCAATATAGTAGGTACGTTCGTATGGCTAGATGACGCACCTAAAAAGATCTTCATTTTAAGGTTATACCTACATATTTTTGGTAACGGTACTTTATCACAGTGAAAGTTACCTATAATTTCGCGCTAGACAGACGTGTTAGCATTTGTAGCACTAGAGCTCGCATCGCTGCGGTGCTGCTGCCCGTCATTGGTCTGTGGCACATACCTACAGCCATTGGTATCAGTTTAGTCGCCACACGGACTGCTAGCGGTAGAGGTTGGCAATTGGTAGGTATGCGCCTACCGACCGGTTAGGTACTGTTTACGGGAAAACGCAACGAGATGCGATAAAATCTAAAAAAATTCCACTCGTTGCATGGAGGATGACGTGCTGGCTGACTTATGGGTCATAAACCAAGGGCCTCTATTTATTACGGTCGGTCCATAAACTCCATTAAATCATCACATAAAATCATCTAGAGCGATTTCCGCTTTGTTACTCATACCTTACTATTATTATTTATTCGGTGCTCATACATAACTATACAATATAATCGATCGTAACGGCAGTATTACTGTACACTGAAGGGACTTTCAAAACAACTATTGGAAATTTGGAATATGTCATTTATGAATAACTGAGCCCAACACTTTTCTTGTTTGTTTGAACCCGTATCACGCTAAAACTACTGGTCCAATTTGATCCGGGTATTTTTTATTTAAAATCTGACTTAAAATCTGGTGTAGGTACTTGGTTTTTTTTAATTCCATTCCTAAAGGGGTGAAAAGGGATGTTAAGGTTTGTATGGGAACAAAAATTTACAGATCAAATTTACATGCCGCGGGCAACAGTTAGTAAAAAACATTTAATTACGATACTTACTTTTTAATGCGAACGAAGTCGCGGAGCATAAGATAGTGATACATAAAGTTATGGCCGCTTCCTATAAATTCAATGATTGTTTGATCTCATTCACGATCTGAGTCCACAGCTTAGTTAGATCATCAGTAGGGCTGTTTAATGACTCATGGCGAACGTAAATTTGTTATGACTCCTCTAGATTGTAAACCGGTTGTAAATGAACTAGTAATTTATTAGTGATTCCATTAACTTGCGCATGTTGATCTGTTTGCTATTGTACTTACCTATTACAGGTATGTATTTACCTCACTATCCAAATACAAGTTTTAATAAACATGCGAAAGTGTGAATGTCGCTATACATCGTAAAAATCCGTTCAGTGGTTTTTGCGTGATGCTCCTCGCACTGACATAGACAAATTTTATAAAAATTGAATACCTATTCAGCCTCAGTATCGTTTTCGTAAGATTTTTTCCAAAAAATATCTACCCCCTCAGGCACAGATACCTATATTAATAGGTATCTCATTTGTAGTAAAAGCCATTTTGGCCAAAATCGCTTTTTGATGCAGTCTTACTCAGTTTTGCGAGCTCTACCGATGTATATTCTAGGGTACATTTATTCGAGGTTTTTAATATCTCCGGTCTCAAGAATTCCCGAGCATAAATGCTGAAAATTAACATCAATTGCTTATTCATAATAAAAGATCACGTAATTCTATAAAAATTGTGTCACAAACATATCAAAATAGCTATAAAAAATAAAGTAAATACCATGTAAATACCATAGATTTGCGTAGCAAAAAGATCTTTGGTAAATACAGAGTAAAAACACGTGGCACTTTGTTTTTTGCCGCTCCTGTAAAGTATCGTTTTTTTGGCTTTTACTACAATTCTTCCCCAAAATTTTCTACAGTTTTATTTGTATGCAAGTAGGTAGTACCTACTACTAATAATAATAGTATGTATGTACATACAATTTTTAAAAAATATACATAACAACTTACATATTTGATATAAAATAATACACCGGCATTTGTATCAAAAATGATTTATTATATTTGCATGCAATAGTTTAAACAGTATTATTTAAATTCACTACAATAAGTAGGTAGTACCTACTACTAATAGTAATAGTATGTATGTACATACATACTATTTTTAAAAAATATACATAACAACTTACATATTTGATATAAAATAATACACCGGCATTTGTATCAAAAATGATTTATTATATTTGCATGCAATAGTTTAAACAGTAATATTTAAATTCACTACAATAAAAAATATATGTTTTGATGAATTAACTTATCATAGAGGCGTGTAGTGCGACTAATGGAGGATGATGATGATGATGAAATTCAATGAATATAACAATATATAAGATCCGAGTAACTATTAAGCACTGGCTATAAACTATTAACCAATTGGTCTAATTAGTTGACAATCTAATTAGATGTCAGTTAACATGCATGTAAATATTATAGATGAATTAGCTTTAAGTAAATATATGTATAACGGCCGTCAAACGTGGCTTCGTCCCAACCCAACCCTCCTCGCTCAATATATTCTCTATCAATCTCAATAACACTAAAATATTTTTAGAAGTTACTTGTATTGCTTTTCATAACTAGTCTAATTAAACTATAACTAGTCTAAACCTGTACCCACCAAATTCAACTATTTGAACCACGGCTTATTTAAAAATGTTTAAAACAAATAAAATTTGAGTGAGCTTTCGTAACTGAAAAAAAACCGTTATCATTTACGACCAAAACTTTGTTAGATTGTCCGGTTTCAAATATAGCTACATGAACGTAAGCACAAGAAATACATGTCAAAGTCAAAATATTTTATTGTTTAAGACCAGCGAACTTTAATAAGTCATACAAATTTATTTTAAATTGTGAGATTCGAATAAAAACAAATGCAAATATGATATGCTATTTTTTTTAGAATTGACAATGCTATTGGCCTTTCTTTGGCCGTCACAGCTTCACCGGAGGGAAATGTTAGTCTGAAGTAACAAAGCGTGTAAGATGATTATAGACCATATCACTATCACTTTGCTCGTATTGAATTCTACATAATACATTTTCATGTTTACTAATCATACTCAATTCACCCACTGCAGTATTTCTATTACATATTAAAGTTCGCTGGTTTAAGAGTACACTGGGTACATTTATACAACGTAATTTTTTATACGTTACCCACGTTAACTTGTTTATTTCGTTTCGGAGACGCAAATGCGTAATTTGCATAAGCCATTGACACGTTACAGATAAAATAGAATTATGAAGGAATGTGCATTTTTAAATTGCAAGGTTATGTTGACCGTACAACAAATAGCTGAAATTGAAGCAGTTTCGTAGACATATACAAATTATGTCATATTGATCGCGGGGAGTTGGAAACATAGTTTATTGCGACGAAGTCATATGACATTTTAAGCAATATACAGGTGGAAAAGATAAGGGGTGATCGGGACAGTACCCTAAATATTGAGAATAGGAAATTTTACTAAAAAAAAACATTCCTTTATTTTCGAAAATAAGTAGAACTGCATTCACAGATATTTGAAAAATCACATGGGGAAGTGAATTCGCCAAATGTAAAAAAAAACACCTGTATGATACCGATGGCAAGGGTCAATCATAAGAATCGATTTCTTCTAAATAACATAGTTTAATAAAGGAACTATGTTACTATAATATGGAATTGATTCTTATGATGGACCTATTTATTGGTGTCATAAAAATACAGTATGTTTTTTTCTACGTTTGTCCCATTCAACTCCTGGCTCAGACAGGTGAAAATAAAGGAATGTTTCCTTTCAGTAAAATTTGCTATCATCAATATTTAAGGTACTCTCTCCAATCACAGCTTCTTTTTTCCGTCTTGTATATAAATATACAATACTATGTTTTATTGAATGCTAATCTTCTAGGAAGAAGTATTGACCTGCTCGTTTCTGTTCTATGTCCTGTAACAAAGTAAAGGAATATAAATACACGTTTGATTTACAATAATAAGTACAGTGTTACGTCACTACAAATCGATTACTTTAATATGCCCTCACTCTTGAATCACTTGTCTACCTCTCAAACCGAGGGGAGTACAAACTGTGGTCTACCACGCTAACCCAATGCGAATTGGCGGATTTTACATGTGGCCTTACATTTTTTTAATATGCAGGTTTGGACTTGGACCCGTGACTTAACACTTTACCTCATGATTTATGGATTCGAAGAGTGGTGAACTATGGCCGCGCCCTCATTCTTTTGCCCAGCAATGTGACGTTTTCCAGGCCTATAATAATATACGTCAACAGTGGGAGGTTACTACTTAACCTATAACTGCGGCCAAACAGCAATGCTGGCGTTGTTTGCTGGGTAGGAGAGCCAGTGTGTTTACACGCACTCTCGGATTTTTAATATCAGTTAGGGTATGTATGATTCATTGGTAGCTCACCTTAACAGACGAATACTTGTTGATCCTGGGCCGGAAGTTGTTGGGGTCCCTGCGGAAGGTGATGCCCAGCAGCTCGAGGAAACGGTTCATGCCGTTGAGGAGCGACTGCGGCGCGTGCGCGGTCGCGTACGACGACGGCGTGCCCTCGAACACTATGACGCGATCCGCCAGGTACGTCGCCATTATGAAGTCGTGCTCCACCACGAAGCCCGTGCGCTTCGCGTGCAAGATGAACCTGCCGGCCAAATGTTACATAGCTGTCGATGAGTAGGTAGGTCATAGTGTAGTTTCGAAATGTCATATTAAACAATATCACATTAGTATTAGAAAAATCGCCAATATTATTTCTAATAATTACAGTCAGTCAATAAATCCCAAATCAAACAAAACATAGCAGTAATTGAATGGGCCTTAAGGTAATTTTCACTATCATGGTGGACTGACCATTTTCAATAATTTATATTCCTCTTTTTGGTTTCATCTAAGATACAAACCGTTTTATCACTTTAGCTGCGACCAAACGCTGCTCGGAGTCGAGGTAGGCGGATGGCTCGTCGATTAGGTACACGTCAGCTGGCTTTCCCAGGCATAGCACCAAAGCGACGCGTTGCAACTCCCCTCCAGACAGATTTTGGATCTCCTGATCCATGATTTCCTCAATCTTCATTGGCTTCATGACATCAGTGATAAACTGTTTGGGAAAATATGTAAATGTAAATGTTTTGGCACCACTCACAGTCTTCCCGGAGATGTAATCAAAACAAGGGGAATGAATGATATTAATTAAAGAGAATTTTCAAATAGATGACACATTGTTACTTAATTAGGATATAAAAGTACTTATTTATTAGGTACTTACTGATAAAATAGAAATTAAATTAACATTGAAATGTAATATTAATTTCGAAATTTATTGGGACTGTATTTGTTTTATGCATTGACAGTCTAAATAAAGCTGAACATGTATCATTGCACTTCAGCAATCTACAAGGGCTATTCAATTGAAGAAGGCAGAACTACCAGTAGTATTTATTCATATTAAGTACCCTAGTAAATATTATGTTGTCCATCAATAAATAAGCTGGCAGAAATATAAGACTCAATATGGGTTCTTCACGGAGCTAGCAATGTATATTATCCACTAGCTGTTGCCCGCGGTTTCACTCGCGTTAAATATGGATTGGCCAATTTACATATCTTTATTAATTATAAGCCTGTGTTATTCTGATGTATAATCTAAATTACTGTGAAGTTTCATCAAAATTCATAGATTTTGCGTGAAAGAGTAACAAACATCCAAGTATCCCTTACAAAGTTTCGCGTATATAAAATGAGTAAGAGTAAGATGTAATGACAAATAGGTACTAAGGCAGTATCTAAAATCTTAATTATAATTTTTTGTTAATTTTATTGCAATAAAGAGCTCAACTGCTCACACACTTTTTATGGTGTCTTCTAGCAAAATTTTAAGTATAGTTTATCTGTAAGAAGATAAAATATGATGTGTATTCCCATACCTGCGGATGCACATAGGCATCTCTAATTTTGTCATGAAGCAAGCTGCGAACCAGTCCTTGTGACTTGGGGGATATCTTCTGTGGTTTATAACTAATGTGCAGCTGCGGTAGTTGTCCAGAACCTTGGGAGAACATACATTATTAAGTCTACATCAACATACGAATCAATAGACACAAGCTCGTAAGTAGTTTGAAAGTAAAATACATCCATATTTTTAGTAAATAGATTAGCGTTTTATTATTTTGCTTGGGGATAGTTACATTTAAATTAAGTTACATTTCACCAACAGATAAATTTCAGAACAAAGAATTATAGAGCCGCTTTGATGTATGTACTTGTATTATTTTCTTCTAGTCTTCTAGTTTACTAAAGTAGTTGATTTGGGCTTCTTGCTGACAGCAACAGCAGGTTGCTCATTTCTCAGAGGTTGATATCTATTGATTGTCACATTGTCAGTATTGTTTCAGATCTGAATTCCCCAGTGCGGCAGCAGCACATGTTCTACTGTGTCATTCTCCTGCAGGCACAGGGTACTGTCAGTGATGCCCAAATTGTGCATGTGTTCATTCAGGTTGCAGTGTCCTGTTTTAATGCCAACCAGAAGTCTAAGGTTGGCCCAGTTGCATTTCATTACAAAGCTTGTGAGTTTGCTATTACTCTGACATTGGCTTTTTTTGGCTAGACTGTATAGCCAATGGGATCCCTTCACTGTTTACTGGTACAACTATATGCTATGCTGGCTTGAATGGTTTTTTTTTCTTTTGCTAGTTGACCCAGCAGATTCAGTGAAATACATGTACTATCAAAAATATGACAAAAATACGTAATTCATGAAAATAAAAATAGAGTTAACAGTCCATCTATTTAGGTAGAGTTATTTGTAAACTTAATATTAGCTGCACGAAAACACGTTTACTTATTACCTTCTGTAGACGCCGACGATTCCGCATGCTTCAAACATTTTTGAAACACAGGGTGGAAAAATAAGTCAAAGAGCTCAGTCCTAGCCATTCGAAACAATGAGTTTGCACCCTAAATATAATTCATATATAAATATTTGAGCTAATTTCAATTATTCTATAACCTCTGTAACAATAAAATGAGATCTACTTTTTGGAACCGTAAAATTCATATTATATGAAATATTACATGGATTTAAAAAACTAAATTTGTTGATAATTACGTAAATACGGTTAGCAAATCCAATGAAAACGATTATTTACGACAAAATTAAGGCCATCTGACTATCAGACTTTCACCTAAAATAATTTGACTGACACTGACATGGTTGACATTAGAAATATAGTGTTGCCATGTCACATTAAAAGCGCGTTTGCGTTCGGAAAGATGTCCAGCGGTTTAATTTTTTAATGGGTTATACGGCTCTGGAAACAAAGGCTTTATGGGCTCATCAGTCTTAAAATAACCAGGTCACAGAACGGCCTCCACAAAAACAGGGCAAGACTTCTAGCAGACGATTTTTACAAAGGTTAACATCATCGCGATAGTAATGAAGATTTACAATTACAAGACAATTTTGGTACATACTACAAGCTGAAAGAGTTGATACACGCTTTTACTTCAATTTTCCGCACAATTTTATTTACAACCACAAGCACTGATTGTATAAATACATTAAAACACGCAAAATTCATATATTATTGTTTTTAAGAAGTTACGAACATGACAATTCGGCTCCCGCCAAGAGTCCACGTCTCACGATTTCAGGTTTTAGTGAGGCGTTTATTATCAAAGTAATCTAGGTATCGTTTTCCCAAAAATTACATCTTGGTACAAAATGATTAGACGGGTCAAATTGACATATTTGATAAAATACGACTCATTACAAGTCCTTATTGCACAATAAGTCAAAACAGAGAATTTTGGAAACTAACTGCAACTGATTACGAAACGTGGTTAAGAAAATGGCCGGAAGGGTTTAGAATAACATCCGGATCTCAAGGCAAGGTCTCTTCGCGATTCTAATAATAAGTAGTAAGAGATCAATTGGTGAGTCATGGTATCTATTTGTTTAAGTACTAAATAATTGTACTTCCGAGGTTTACCTTCGTCTGGCTCCAGGTTGCCAGCCAACATTCTGATGAAGGTGGTCTTGCCGGTGCCATTCTCCCCAAGCAGAACTAGGATTTCAGAGTCGGAGAACTCGCCTTGCACCACGTCCAGCCCAAAGTCGCCCATCTTTTTTGACATCTTGGGATACTCGTAGTGGTTCATTCTTTTTATCTGTCAAAGCATGCAAACAGTGATGATCTGTATTTTGCAGAATAGTAAGCAAGATGCAATCTTATTCTTATACATGTAAGTATGTAACATTAAGTTATTTAAAACGTAAAAGCTTATATGAACCCAAGAAAAGTGCCTGACCACATTTAAACCCTCTTTTTGCAGCAGTGAAAAGTAAATGCTGTTTTGGAAATGACACAACTTACCTCCTCCTCAGTAGCTGACTCAGCTACCTTGAAGACGAGTGATTCAGTCCTGAATCTCATGTTTTCAGTCGGCACAAAGCCGTCAAGGAAAATATTGATACCTAGAAAATAAATGTCAATTTACATATCAAATTCAAAATTGGTATAGTCAATAAAAAAGGATCCGGTTTAAACATTTAACCTGTGCGATTCCAGATTTACATCTGCTCACATGCGACATATTTAGTTTTTTATATAATTATTTTATTACTACCTACCTTCCCTTACGGAGAAGGGCATAGTGACGACACCGTACGCGCCGGGCACGCCGTAAAGACAGCAGATGAAGTCTGATAGGTAGTCGAGCACAGACAGGTCATGCTCCACCACGATTATAAACCTGCATTAAAAAGTGATGAAACTGTTAAGTAAATACTGTCGCCAACTTGAAAGTATGAAAAGAAAAGATTGAACTATTAGCTGTTGCTTGGGATTCCGTTTTAATGGAATATAATAAACATAAAAAAATTTTCAGTGGCAGTATGTGTCATTTGCAGTTTATTTAAGTTTCTAGACCAAACAGTTTGAGTCGGTAAGTGACTCGGTAATGTTATCTTTTATTACACATATGGATTGCAAGAATACAATTTCTACTCCTGCTTGTGTTTTTTCTGTCTTACTTAAAGTTTAGTAAAATGAGAATGACTGTTCGGTTGGATGGTGACTCACTTGTCCGGATGGATGAGCGAGCGGATAGTGCGCGCAGCGTTCAGTCGCTGCTTCACGTCGAGGTAGGAGGAGGGCTCGTCGAACATGAAGATGTCCCCGTCCTGGATGCACACCATGGCGCACGCGAACCGCTGCAGCTCCCCGCCGGACAGCGCCGAGATCTCGCGGTCGCGGATGTGGGTCAGATCTGCTCACAAAGTGTTTTACTATCAGATTATTACACATGGGGTTCCTATAATTGGTTCAATTTTATTATACACTGTTTATTACACATTATTTTAAGATGGGTTCAATTTTATTATACACTGTTTATTACACATTATTTTAAGATGGGCATATATTGAGCAGTCCAATCGTTTTTGAGTTTAGGCGGTCAGACAGATAGACCAGACGAACAATAAGCTACACTGTGACGGAAGGACCGAATGTCCAATTTTGACGAAACTAAAACTCAATCTTTAATAAAACATTCTTAATTTGAGGTGTTCCCTGCACCTACTCCGCTGAAGTGGAAGTTTTGTACCATTCCCCCAAACCCATCTCAGCCACCTCGATGCAATAAAGTAGTAGGGTATTAGTGGTTTAGGGTTTTAATTACATTTTTTTTAAATTATAGTTTATAGAGGGTTTTAAATTATATATATGCCACCCTCATCGTGGCTCTCTTACAATAAGTAACTTTTTAAGACCAAACTTTACCAATTCATATACCATCATAGCCATTCCAGAGTCCAAATTAGATAAAATGCTGTTTAATGTTCCTATATAATAATTTCTTAAATGAAGTTGTTGATTCCGTCCCTCGTTCCGCCCGCATTCTTTTAATTACTTAAAACTGTGGATGTTGGTTTATTTAAATAAAAATAAGATTTAGATGACGAAGCTAGATCTGTGTGACGAAGGTTCTATCTATCACTAAAGGAATACATATTAATATGTATTTTCTTACCAAGCATTTTGCATATAATCGTCTGATTTTTCCTTTCATCCTTCTTGTCCAGCAGTTGACCAACTGTTCCTTTTACAGCCTTGGGAATCTGATCCACGTACTGGGGCTTTATTAGAGCTTTGAGGTCATCCTCCAGGATCTTGGTGAAGTAGTTCTGCAGCTCAGAGCCACGGAAGTGTGAGAGAATCTCTTGCCAGTCTGGAGGGTCCTTCAGAACAAACGGTACATTTTACAAACTCATATAAAGCACTGTATTTAAGACGATGTAAACAAATTATCGACGATTTAAGTAGGTAGTCATATAAAGAAGATTGAACCATAATTAAAGAACCGAAAAAACCGAATGTGGTCAAGATTACGTCAAGTGACCATTCTATACATTCAAGGTTATTTGCCAACATTAATAATAACATAACTAAACTAATAACTATTGGGGTTACAATTATAGTGTATGGATGGATGGGGGGGGGGAGCTGTGAAAGAGAGATGGGTAGCCATTTCTGCAGAATGTAAAATTCATCAGGTACACCTATCTGGTGGTACCTATTTAGTACTATTTGGAACTCTAGACTGGCGCTCTGTACTATAGATACCTAGGCTAGAAGCCGTGTAGTTTAATTTTTCAACTATTTATTGTAAATTCGGCGAATCGGCAATATTCGTCTTTATGGCGAGTCTCCTAGTGGATTCAGACAATAAGCTTAAAAATCAGTGTTAAGAATGAGCCCCATATTACCTAGAACTCTGTATGAATATTACTTACAGCGAAGCGACCCAGATTTGGCTTCTGTTTCCCGGCAAGTATCTTAAGCGCAGTGGACTTGCCTATACCGTTCTGCCCGACGAGTCCCAGTACTTCGCCTGGCCGTGGGATGGGAAGCCGGTGCAACTTGAATGAGTTCTTGGAGTACCGATGTGTAGTGTGCTTCTCCAAGTTCGAGGGAATGTTGATGATGGTGATGGCGTCGAAAGGACATTTCTGTAAAACAAACAAACGCATTTAGTACCTCCAAAATTTTTTGTACCTCTTAAATCTGATAATAGACATTTTGGGGGAGTTGTAAAACCTGATCAATGGCCTGCCTAAACAGTTAACCCTACAGAGTTTTTTGTTTGACATAAAATGTTCAAAACCTTGCTCAAATTTTAACGTCCAAATTTTTGATGTCTAAGAGCAAATTTAAAAAAAACTTGATCCTAGAAAGCTGAAAATTTGGTGATGTGGAGGCTTAAGGTCCACTGATGAGCCTTTTTTTAAAGCTGTTTTGCCCGAACTAAGGCTGGGTCAAACCGAATGCAGCACGGCGCAGCACAGCACGGCTTATGACGTTGTAAATGTATGGAATATTATGGGAGAGGACACACCAACGCACGATGCTGCACAGCGTTGCGCAGCTACGCGTGTATCCGTGCGTCAAGCCACGCAGAGACAACCCGAGCGCGCGCGGTCTGGCAACGTCGCGCGCGCGCCGTTTTGTAATCGTATGGCTCTCACTAGTTGACGTCACACCGCGTTGCGGCACAGCACGTCGCGACAACTGGCCGGTGTAATGTGCTACGCAACGCGCTCGCTGCAACGCTCTGCGCTGCACCGCATACGCATTCGGTTTGACCCGGCCTTAACTGTTTTTTTTTTTAATTTAGGACAGACAGTAAGACGCGTCCACGGTCAAAGTGGTAAAGGTCAAAGTATGCACCCACTAATGGTGCATTTAGGAAAAATCTGAAACTTTGGAATTTTGAACATTCTTTTTTTTTGCACTTTTGTACCAAAAACATTCTGTTTTTTAAATTGTAAAAAGTCATAGTTGTAAATTTGGAATGTAAGGGTTTTTTGCGATCCTAAACACACCAATGGTATTTTGCGAGCGAAGCGAGCACAGCGAGCGAAGCGAGTGTAGTGCGCGAAGCCGAACGAGCTAAGCGAGCGTAGCGGGCGAAGCGAAGTGAGCGAAACGAGCGTACAGATTTTTTTTCTTCGATTTTCAATTTCCACCACTGTCAAAGGCCACAGCAAATGTATATTCTCGGGCTTGATGTGCCCAAACAAGATTCCAGTTCTAGTCGAAAACCCAAATTACAATTAGGAATTCCTGTCACAAAAAACTGGCAACACAGCCGAACAGCGGCTTCTGCCCGAACCACTAGTTAGTCTAATAATGATGGTTGTGAACCTGTTACTGTTAGATGTATGAATATCTGTCCAGCACTGCACTGGTGTATTTATCAGCATGTAACTATGCTCTGCATTGTATGAGCACTTGTACAAATCAGAGCTGAATTTACATACTGGCAACTACACCATGCAGATTATATGATGATGTTTGGGTCCTTGATAGCTGTTGATTATATCTATAACCAACCAGATGTTTTGCTAAAGGAAAAGGTAGAAAAGAAAGATGTCTATTTTAAAATGGTCATTGTATTCAAAAACTAAATTAGACCTTAGGTGTTAAGTTTTGAGCTCACTTACTGTAATATGATGATAGCTATACCTACTTTCACTGGAAGTTTCCAATCATGTAAACAAAGCACATAATCATCAAAATGTAAAATTATTCCACAATCATTATATTCATGTAACATTGCTTTTTAGAACTTTGAGATGTGAAATACGAAACACAGGTTATTTTATATAATAGGTTATTTTCATAAAAAACAAATATTTTGAGGTTAACAGATATTCTTTGTTTATATGATTGGAAAATTCTAATGAAAAAGACTAGGTCACTGTTAAATAAAAAGTTAATCTTGGTTTCTTTCAATCGTCATCTGCCTCTGTCCACTGTTTAACATAATTCTATCAGTACAGGATAATTGCCACATTGGCCAATGCCTTTTGAAAGCCATAATAGTCTTGCACCTGTGGTGCTGGTGCAAATGCCAAGTTTATTGCCCTTGTTTATTTGAACATACCATCATTGTTTGGATGTCAAAGCCCTGGCTGCTTAGCTAACTGGTTGCGCCATGAGCAGGTGAGGTTATGTAATATAGGCATAGACTTCTTGTTTGGATAGCTTGATAGACTTATCAACGTACAGCTCAAGCTGCTGGGTGTAGAACTTAAAGCCGCAGGGAACCGCCAGTGTTACCCAAAAGCATAAAAAAGGGAATAGTGCCACCTTGACGCAGATACCGCAGCCGATGCACAGCTCCTCGGAGATGGTCGCGATCTTGTCGTTGGGTGTTACCTCGATGCACAGCTTGCCCATCCGCACCACGGGGCAGCTCTTCTTGCACTCCTGTCTACATCGCTTCGGCTTACAACGATCTGCGTTCACGATGGCGATACGCGTGAGTTTGTCCGTCTCTTCGTGGTTTTTATGTCTAGACATCACTTCAACAGAACAACTATCTATAACCAACAATTAGGACACGATCTAAAAGCAACATCCAACATATTCTTTGAGTTATGTGGCAAAGCTCTCTAACATAACCTAATAATCATGTGTTAACCTTACTTGTAAATGGGAGACAATCAGTTAAAACTTGCAGATGTGTTGAATTACTCAAGGTAACAATAATTAGAACTTGAAACACAAGGCAATACCTGAGATAGGTAAGTGTAAGCTAGCATAATCTAAGCAAAATCTAATGCAGACGACACGACACAGTCTGGACAGATGTGACACTATTTTTTAAAAGTAAATTTTGGCTTAGTAACGAAACCTTTAAGCCATAGATTATTTCAGATTCTATAACTATTTAAAACGGTGGTTACAGCACGGTCTCTACAAAAACAGAGCACGACTAGAGTTAGTCAGCGATTTTCACTAAGGTTCTTAACCTCTAGTAACTTTAATGAAGATTTCCAATGGATAATTTTGGTACGAGCTGAAAGAGTTGTTACACGCTTTTATTTTAATTTCCCGGACAATATGCACAACCATAAACACTTAATGTGTAAAATGCTATCACCATTAATACATAATTTAAGAAAATAAAATAGAAGACACAACCATGACACTTTGCTCCCGCCAAAAGAGTCCTGGCCTGGGTTATGCAAAGAAATTGAACTTGTATTGTAATTCCTCTGAGGTCCTGAGACACTAAAGAGAGCAGTGTTGCCATATCTCAAACCTGAAAATCTGAATTGTAGTCTACTAAAATCTGTATGAAATCGACTGAAATCTGTATTTTGATTTTTCAATCCAATAATCGTAGCCAAGTAGGGATTAGACTGTCTGATTATTTTGAATGAGCTCATTGATTGACTAACATTCAATCAACTTTGACAATGATAATTGACTGACATTGACAATAATCCAACCGTAGAGCCGTACAAACAAAAAAAATACATGTCCGTCTGCCTGTCTGTTGGACTGTTTGCAGAATTTGGAATCGGACAGAAATCAGAATCCGAAATCCGAAAAAGATTATAGAATTACCTACCTACTTTGATGAATACGTAGGTATATATAAGGTAGGTTATTAGGTATATAATAAAAATCCTCTTTGGAACGTATCCAGACACTAATCTGTGGGATGTATTAATGCGGATGCCCAATGAGCAAGTCATCAACAGCCTATTAATTTCCCCACTGCTGGGGCTTAGGCCTACCCTCTCCACGAGGGCGTTCGGGCTATAGTCCACCACGCTAGCCCAGTGCGGGTTGGTGGACTTCACATACGCCTAAGAATTTCTTTTTCGGCGTATGCAGGTTTCCTCACAATGTTTTTTTTCACCGTTTGAGAGCAGTCAGTAAATGTACTTAAGTTTCGAGAAAAAACCCATTGGTACATGGCCCAGCTGGGGATCGAACTCCGGACCTTTCGATATGATAGGCCGCGTCTTATCCCCTACGCCACTGACGGCCACTGACAATGAGCAAGTATTGATTGATTATCAAATTACCTACCAATATTTGCGAACGAACGCTCCGCGACTTCATCCTCTTTAAAAATATAGGTACCTTAACTGGTAATCCAAGATATAAGTTAGTTCAAGTTTCAGTTGGATTAAGTTTGAGCAAAAGACATCCAAACTCACGAACACCCAAACTTTCGCATTTTTTGGGATCAACGAGGATAATATAATTCAACAAGTTTAATAAATAATTAATATAATTTAGCGCACAGCACTGTAAATTTGTGGGTCAAAATATTACGTAGTATGATTTATTTTACTTACAAATAAAACAGTGTGTCTAAATTGTGTTATTTTGCCTCAAGGAAACTAAAATCACATTTGTTTGGTTTAGTTTGGTACTGGTGGTGCAAAATGCTGGAGGTGTGCGTTGATAGCTTGGAGTCTGCCAAAACTGCGATTGACAGCGGCGCTGATGAGTTGGAACTGTGCAGTGCACTCAACCAGGGTGGACTCACACCCTCAGTGGGACTTGTCACTAAAGTCCTTAGTATGGTTTGTATACATTGTTTCGCATCAGCCCTTCAATGGACCTCATGCATGTGCTATACCTACGCCCATAATATTCACCCTGCACAAGGTACAAACTAGTTTTAAAAAATGGTACCTAACAGGATGGTAGGGTAATAGGATACCTACTTGGTAAATATATATCACCGTTTTTTTGGGTTCTAGTTGGTAGGTTGCTCTACACGTTGTGTCTCGTCCCCCTTAATCAGCCTGTTGACATCTACTGCTGTACGCAGGTGTTCCCCAATAAGCTCCATACCCTGTTATCCCCTTGCTTTCATCCCGATAGTGTTACCCATATCCAGTAAAAAAAATTTCCTATAATTTTGATAGTTTTATCCATTAAAGGCCAAGCTTCAAAAGAACATTTGTTGTATTAGGTTTAATGAGTAGGTGTTTTCAGTAGGATAATATTACTATTATTATTCTATTATATATTATTATTCTTGACGAGAATATTACTCTCTACAGTAACCCAGATTGTGCCTGAGCACCAAGTTAAGCTAAATGAAAAAGAGTTTTCCTAGGTATATATGCACTTAGATTAATAAAATACCAGCCTTATATTTCAGGGTTCTAAACATTATTTTTATTTTTTCAGGTATTTGAAATGGAGGGTGGATTCAGAGTCAAGGTTAGTAATATATACACACCTATCTATCACAAATAGAAATGCTTGTTCGTTTTTTATGTACAGTCGCCATTCTATTTTACCAGTTTGATTATTTTTGTAACTTTGGTTATTTTACAGACATAAACTGTCAAAAAATAAAAAATAAATTTTCTTACAGAGACCAAACGTCAATGTTATGATAAGGTGCCATGCTGGTCCTGACTTTTGTTACACAGAAGATGATTTGGAGACAATGCTCATGGACATAGATATATTCAAAAGCTTGGGCGTCGATAGGTTTGTTTTTGGCAGCCTCACTCCCGATAAAGCAGTGGATCATCTACAGTGCAGAAGAGTGTTAGAGCATGCTAACCCTGCGCCTGTCACTTTTCATAGAGCGATAGATGTTTGTAGTGATCCAATAGCTGCCCTAAAAGATATTATAGATTTAGGTTTTAGTAGAGTCCTCACCAGCGGTAAACAATCCACTGTTTGCACCAGTGATGCCATTGCTCTGATTAGAAAAATGCAAAGTTTATATGGAGATAAAATCGAAATAATGCCTGGTGCTGGAATCAAAGTAGATAATGTTAAAATATTTCGTGATATAGGCTTTAAAATAGTTCATAGTTCTTGTAAAACATTAAAACGGGTGATCAGAATTGATAACGATTTGGATTTGGGGAATATGACACATGTTTATCAAACAAATGGATCAGATATAAGAGCAATTAAAAAAATTATTACTGCTGCTTAAAGTGGAAATCTGATTAACCGCACGAAGGTCAAAATTGGCACCTACATCCTTCGCATATCCATACATACTTGTGATGTCGCCAGCATATATCTAACGCGCGGCGGGCGTCTCATTACATCAACTATTTTTACACGATTTTGATTAAAGCATTTAAATTAATTAATTCAAATTAGTGTACCTACTTAATATTGTATGTCTCCAGCCTTATGTAAATGTATTGTATTGTGTATAGTATTGGTAAATAGACGAGTCGAGTTTTCTCAGCTCATCGTACTTTGGACAAGACGGGCCATGATGAGGATTTTTAAACAAATACAATGTATAAAAATCGTGTAAACTCGTAGGTAGGTCCTTAACATAAATGTATGTACTGTAAGGTCTTAAGTAAATAAAGGGAACGTAAATACATTTTACGGTCATAAATAACTGGCTTTGTCTTATTCAATTACCAACTATTACGAGCACCAGTAGGTCCATACAATAAATAATACCAGGTATAATTGATAGGTAGTGATTCTGACTTATAATATGTCTACACCTGCCCAGCGTGCTGTGTATAAGGAGCATAAGTACATAAGTCATGTGCACATAGACTACCAACTATACACGCAGCGACAAGCGCAATTGCATCACGGCCGCCGCCGCCGCCCGGCTCTGGAGGTCTGGTCCAGCCAGTGAACTATTATAGGCTATTAAATAGGTTTGTTACGGTAGGGGCCACGGTACCTAGCGACTGCCTGAATCTGCCCCTGCAAATATTGCAGAGAAATTTGTCCGTTGACTGTTGGATGATTGATGGTAATTTAGGGAAATTTCCCAAGACGACCGAACCTCTGCTCGCGGCGTGCGACACCGATCTTTCAACCCCCCATCCCATCAATCATGCAAGCCTTTTAAAACAGCCTTCCACGGAGCCCTTACTTTTCATTGATGTTTTACCAATAACAATAATAGGTACACACCTACCTCCAACCTAATAAAATAAATAATCTACTCATATACGCTGCTGCTCGCGACTTCATTGTGTGTATTGTATATACTTTATTGCACAAATAAAACAAACAAGAAAAATGTTTACAGAGGAAGACTTACCTCTACAAGAGATCTCTTCCATAGCCGTCATCCCTTTGAGCTGTTCATTGATGTGAATACTATAAAATACATTTCATTCGACATACATTAGTCTTTAAACAAATAATTTTTACGTACTTACCTAAGTAATATAGGAACTTATCCAGCTGGGTTCCGCGACCTTCACTAGACCGTCGGTCCACCTTGTGAGAGGCCTGTCTACGCTGCGTCTTCCGATACGTGGTCGCCACTCGAGAACCTATCTGCCCCAACGGCGTTGTTCGAGCGATGTGCCCGCCCACTGCCACTTAAGCTTCGCAATTATTTGAGCTAAGTCGGCGACCTTGGTTTTCCTGCGGATCTTCTCATTCGGATCTAACCGGGATAACAGCCCTGAGTGACCTTGAGCCTTCTTATGAGGCCCACGGCATATTGTAAATTTACACTATGCCCATGGTGAGGGACCACGCTTCGGTGCCGATGTCACACAAACAAAACATCACAGGCAAAACACACACTGGATGAGGTTAGCGCGGGACCGGCCGGTCGTCGTGGAGATCCCTGGGGAGGCCTTTGTCCAGCAGTGGACGTATACAGGCTGAATATGATGATGATGAATTTGACTTAAACAAACTCGAATTTTTTTCTATATTATGTATGAGAATTAAACAGGGATATGACAAAATAATACCCAAACCAGGAACAAATTGTACAATGTTGTTGTTTCTCAGTCAAGTGGGAATCGAACCCACGACCTCTGGCGAACCCTCGACACAATGTCCGAATGATAAAAATGTATATAAATTAAAATTCAAACATTAACAGATTAAATTTATTAAGGTGGGGTTTAAGTGAATTTGTTTATTCTACATATTACATTACTATTTAAATACTAAGGTACAAAATAAGGCTATGTCGTGAAGTGTGATTATACGCTTACTTAAGGCAGTTCATACTTACCATGTGCATTTACTTCGCTATTTACATTAGGTACAACTGCTTACATAATTCTATAACATTTACTTAGAACGTATTGATTTAATAGAATTGGTCAAGTTATTTAAGACATATATTTAGGTTTTCGGTACGAGTATATAAAGCGGACTTATGCAAGCGAATCAATCAATCATTTATGTACGGTATTGATCATAATTTAGCTATGGCAATAACATTTTATACTTATATTTAGGAGTTTTGATTACTTAATTCTTTATAACAAACTTAGGGAACTTTTAAAGTAGGTAGGTACCCAAAAGAAATGGGCATTGGGAATACAAATTCAAACATAATTTGGTTACTGTCTATCGGGTATAGGTACTCTATTCAATATAATATGTATAGCGCTAGCTATTATATGTCTGCGGAGTAGTCGAGGGTAGCAATTATTATAACCCTCAGTGGTCGAGGGTTACCTAGTGATATGATTTTATTTTACTTGTGGTAGGACCTTAGGCGTACTCTCTGATAGTCCCTGTAAGTACCATTTTTCCGCAGCCAATGCTTGATTTATATATTGCTTTAACAATGTGTATCTTCCAGTTCTGGCTTCATTTTCGCCGATGTGGTCCACGCAGCGCATGAGTGGTGGACAGATGTAGACCCCCCCTTCAAGACTCGTTATTTAGTAAGTACAATACCTTGGCAAAGTTACAAAGTTACATATAAGGTATGTACGGTCCGATTATGAAATGCCATATTGGTAATCAAATCACACAATAACAGAATGTCTATTAGTCTTCTTGTCGGGTGCATAGGGTTCTAACTTGGCCGGTTCGGTATTCAGGGCGCTATAGTCCACGGGGAACGGAGGTTGAGGGAGAGAGTCCTTGGAGGGGACGAGGACCCATTGTCCGGGACCGTTGGGGTTCTTTCCCATCAGCCAGTTGGTGAAGCAGTGGACGTAGGTCCCGTAGTCGAGTATCAGGTAGCCGTTCTGCAATAAAGGTAAAAGAAAAATGTTATCTCAGACGAAAACAACTTGTAGGAGTTTGTCTGTAAGGGGGAATGACATCGACAACTGTTTCAAAATTCAACTTCACTTGCAAGCAGGCACCATAATAATAATATGTAGCTTGGGCACGAAACACGCCGCCGCCGCCGTTGTTCACCCTCGTACGTACGTAACTGTCTATTAGATAGGTATATCTATATCTATACTTATAATAAATCTGTAGAAACCGTGTGTCTGTACTTTGAATAAATTTATAAAAAAATGAGTGTGGACGATAAAAAAAGAGTAACAGAACACAAAAAAGCGTTTTTAAATTTTTTTGTCTTTCTGTCTTTCTGTCTGTCTGTCTTTCTGTCTTTCTGTCTGTCTGTAATCGTTAATCTCCGAAACTACTGAACGGATTTTCTTGCGGTTTTCACAGGTAGATTAAGCACAGCCTGGCGCAACTTATAGGCTTTGTTTCATTGAAATCGGATGACAGCGAAAAAAGTTATCGTCATTTACAGATAAATCATTTAACGTAACAAGACGATGTCATAGACATAGGAGATATCAGTGTTTTTTTTAACTGGGACAGTATAGGCAAGTCCGAAACCATAGGAGATGCAGGGAAAGTGTCTTATGACATAGAAATTTTTTGGTCAAGCGTGTGTTGTCCATAAAAATGAGACAATTTGCACATATTTTTTTTAATGCGGTTCGACTCAGTTTCATATAGGGATCACTTCATTATACCGGAAGAAAAAAATCTGAGCAGCAGAAGTTAGTCAAATTCAATAAAATGTTTTCTCATAGAACGCCAGTGAAAAATAATTTTTATTATTTTTAAAAAATGCGTATCGACTTAGTTTCATGTTAGAATCATTTTATTGTAACGGAAGAAAAAAATCCAAGCAGCAGAAGTTAGTCAAATTTAATAAAATGTTTTCTTATAAAACAGACTGTGCAATGTACTTAGGAACTTACTACTTATTCATGCATGCCACCCGAACTCCAGCTGCTCCGATTACTATGTCAAAATTGTTATCACGAAAAAATACCTAAAGGTTCCTAAGACAGTTTCCCTGTATCTCCTATGGTTTTGGTTTTGCCATACTGCATTAGTTAAAAAATACACACGTATAATAAAAAATGATATGAGAAGTCTTATGAGCAATTGAACAATTTTTTAAATTTTTATCTGTCTTCACCAAATTGGATACGGTGTTCATAGTTTGTTCCTGAAGGTATGGTATACCTTAAATTATGGTGAAGGTACTTAGAATGATCCATTTTACCATTGGAAAATTATAACTAGACGATGTATGTCTGTACATAGCAGAGATAGGTACCTACTTCCAAAATCCACGCGGACGAAGTCGCGGGCAACAGCTAGTATGTTATAAATAAGTATTATGTACAAACAAAACAGTCTCCAATAGTAAATGTGCCATAAGAACATACGAAGTTCACGCACGGATACCTGAAAATTCCCAAGACGAAAAAATAAGCAACACGACAAATCTCACATTGACCCCTGCAACAACCGCCTGAAACAATTTCACACGGCACGGCATAACCCATAGGCTACCCAATATGCCTACCACGTCACTGTCGAGCTCATATAAATGTCGGTGGGACAGGTCGTCGGGTCCCCCGATTCGTGGGGCGCATGTGTAAATGTAGCTTTACTTACACTGGTCATGCGGTCGTAGGCGGTGTCGATGATCTCGTCCACCCTCGTGGCGCTCAGCCCGATCACAGAGCGGTAGAACGCCGCGAGCGCAGCTTTCGTGATCTCCCCAGTGCCTGTTATAATAAGTGCACGAGTGACATAAATAAATTTTGTATAAGTAAATCACTTTTCTGCGGCTTCGCCAACAGCGTTACCCGAGGTATCTATAGCCTATGTGTTATTTTGATACATACATACATACATATCTTCACGTTATTTTGATGTGTAATCTATATTATAGTTAGGTACTTGCTGTAAAGTTTCATCAATTCTGTTTCGTAGTTTTTGCATGAAAGGGTAACAAACATCCATCCAACTCACAAACATCCAAACAACATGACTTTCACGTTATAATTATTAGTAAGATAAAAGCACCAGTTGTAAAGTTATCTAACCTACTGAATAACACGAAAAATTTATAATTTTTGGCATTCCGAAGAAAAATACTAATTTCGTGTGAATATTGAGATTAATTTATTTTTATTTTTTTATTTTTATTAATAACCAATACATTTAAATTACATCAAATTTGTTCATACCGTCCTACTTAAACCACTGGGTTTATCCGTAGGATGGTTGGTCGCTACTATTATTATTAAATGTTCGTTAGGTAATACCTTTTCACAGTACTTTTAGCTTTCCGCGCATTGCCCCCCAATATGTCATTTACTAAGCTCTTCGGCAGTTTATTTAAGATATCCGGTAATATATATTCATTTGTACGCATTCCGTATACATTATTGTATCCCGGTAGTACATACATTGGCAGATAGGAGATGTCGCGTAAGTTGCTAGGACGTTGTTTTATTTGTAAATATAACAACGTTTGCAAAAGTTGTGCCCTAAAAGTTGTGAAACCCGACACTAATTTTAACACTCTATTTTATTCATTCATTCACTGTTAAATAATTGAAAAACTTTGGCAATACTGGTATTTTGTCCTACATTCGGCAGTCTGAAAACGTATATAGCTTGGTCCAAAAAAAGTTTAACAGGAAATGAAATAAGGCGGGAGCGAAACAGGGAGTATGTGCATTCGCCTAGGAGTTGGCTGCTAAATATTGTCGGGTCTGCCAACTCTCGACAGTCTCGGCTCCGTTGGAAAACTACCAAAATTTGGTGAGTGCATAAAATAAAACACACATTTTTGACGTGAACCTAAGTATACGTCTTTTATATTGCTAATATGTACCCCATGCACAGCCCTCAGCTTTGAAATCCTTTCAGCAGTCGGTTAGTTCTTCGTAAAATTACTAATTTTGGAACATATTATAATACCCTCAATCAATGAAACTCCAAGCATACCTACTCATAGAATAGTAACTGCAACTATTAACTTTTTGTTGGTACAAATAAGTAGGTGAATGATTTGACAGTTGGAAGTATTGGTAAACATAAACTAGTGGTAGGTCTGAACAATCTAAAATTAACCTCAATTGTAAATTATGCGCGTCAACTGGAGCTGAGATTTTCGTCGTTACCAGGCACGCGTATGATTAATCAAACAAACCAATGTAGCGCCGCCGGCATGCATTTTAGATGAGAATTATGCATATAAGCCGTGGAAGCTTAGTTGGCATCCTCTTGTGAGGTTGAGGGATCAAACCCATGAGTTTGTTGCAGTATAGCGTCCGCGTTAACCACTTTCTGTGCCGACTGTAATGGAGACTCACTTGTCCTATCGACGACGCGGAACAGAATCTTGCAGAGGTACTGCAGGTAGAGTGGCAGGTCGGAGAAACGCTTCATCTGGCTGAGGTGGAGCGCCCAGCGCGCCAGCCAGCCCTCCAGCGTGGTGCGGTACCCGGGCACGCCGCCCCCGCCGTCCGCCTCGGGGCCGCACACCCGCCGATAGTACGGCAGCTCGCCCCATCTGCGCACAAAACACTGCCATCGTGTTTGATTTGTTGCCAACCTTTCAACTTCCACTGGTAGAGTCCTACAAAATGCGGGAGACCGGGAGTAATAAAATAAATGCGGTACACTTATACCCCCGCATTAGCTAGGATTTTCTCCTCCCTATTTCGCGGGTCACAGACTTACAAACACAACCACAAATATCCAAGACCCGAGAACATTAACATTAAGGGCCAGATAAATGCTTGCCCCGGCCGGCATTCGAACTCAGGACTCCGAGCACAGCATGCAGCGTCACTACCAACTGGTCTACGGAGGCGACTAAATGCCCAAAAATGCGAGTACCTATTCCCAGTTGCCACCACTGGCTCCGCCACTACGCGCCCTGCGAAGTGGTCGCCGAATGAGGCAATGGAGAAGCTATGTAATGCTCGTAGTTTCTCTGCGGGATCGAATAAGGAATGAGAAGATCCGCAGCAGAACTAAAGTGGCCGACATAGCTCAAAAATTGCCAAGATTAAGTGGGCAAAGCACGTAGCTAGCAGAACTGGCGGCTGTTGGGGCAGAAAATTCTCTTACTCCGTGGAAAATTCTCAAATGACGACCACACACGCACCGATAGAAGTATTATTCAATTTATTTATTCATAAGTTGTTCGTTGGACTTCTTAGTACAGATAGAGTCAATGTACTTTTATGCAGATATAGGTGGCACGTGCCTAAGATTTATGTAATTAGGTATATGTAGTTTTAAGGACTGTCGAATGATCTGTCGGCTTACTTAGAAGGCAACGGGTTGACGAAGTGCTCTATAAATTCCCTCTTAACTTCCAGCAGTATGTGAAACTCGGACGAGTTGGTCGACCAGTCGGCAAAGTGCGCCAGCTTCTGTGAATAATTAAACAAAATTACGATAAACATCTTGCCTTGTGACACAGAATACCTATACATAAAATAGTACGACGGTACAGAAGCGTCACTTCCGAACAATGCTTTAGAAACCTATAAAATGTGCTCATGAGATTCAGCTCTACAGTTAGGCGAGAGCGGTCTTACCGCATACGCTGTAAGTTTGGGTGTTTATACAAATTCGGTTCCGTGTGTTGCATCGTGACGAGCTTAGTTTAGGTTGTAGGTCAATATTATCACAGCGGCGCGCGGCTGTTCATACCTATAACGACCCAGGACTGACACAGGCCTGATATCATCATGGCAATTTTTCAGTGGTAGTCTGTTCCCTCAAATATTAGTCTCCGACTAGCCTTTGTTTACCTCAAAAAAGTGATCGAAGTCCTGGTCGCAGATGACGTCATCGCGGTCGTGGTCCAGGAGTTCAGTGAAGAAGAGCGTCATCTTGACGGACTGCACGGCGCTCAGCTGCGCCAGTGGCTGCTCGTCCTCCAGCTCCAGGCACTCTAGGTCCTCGCTGCACCGATTCACCCATGTTGCTGTTATTAGAGAAGAAATACTTAGGTATAGCCTGCAAGTATAGAACAAGTACGTAATATTTTGTTCACCGAGGGTAGAATGTGACAAAACAATTTCAGAAAGTCATTTTCGCATAATTTTCACCCAAAAAAGTCTTCTTATCTAATATGCTTTGTTATATTTATTTTTCTATTTCTGGATTTCAGAAATAGTATGGTCTATGTATTGGTACTTTATGTATTTTTAGGGTAAGTTTACAGGTAGTTCATCCTCTTACTTTACTATCAAATTTTGATACTAAACGCTTAAGCTAATACTTTCAGTTAGTCTAAGGTTGACTGTAAGAGGTCCCTTAGTGGGATAAGTCCGCCTTTGTACATAATTTTATTCTTAACTATATGTTTTTGTAAGTTTTTGGTGCAATAAAGTGTTTAATTATACATGAGCGTGGGAAAAGTGACAAAAGTTCATTCTTAGGGTTCCGTACCTCAAAAGAGGAATAAAGGAACCCTTATAGGATCACGCCGTTGTCCGTCTGTCAAGACCATTTTTCTCAGGAACGCGTTGAGGTATCAAGTTGTAATTAATACTGAATATTTTATTAACGATTATCTAATTATTTCTTTATTTATGTTTGTACGGAACACTCAGTGCGCGAGTCCTACTCGCAACATCTGTTTTTTTTGTATCTTACCTACATAGAGTTAGGATATCTTTGGTGGGCGCCCGCACCCTTCCTGCTTACCTACAATTATACAGATCTCATACTCGTACTATGAAGACTTAGTAGTTTTAATAGTTTTGTGGATATTTAAAGAAAACTAGGGGATCATAAGTCATCGATGTACTTACATAAACCATATTTTTTTTACAAAGAAGTAGGTTTTATTTTTGGCGCTATGTTCTTTCTCCCTACCTCCTTAGCGACATAGCGTGAAGATATGTACGTACCTATGTAATTTGACTCAATCTGGACTGTTAACTGCAAGACTTGTCTGGGGGAAAGTCAGTGGGTCACGGAGCAGTGCTCCATGCACCCTTGGCCTGATGATGATTTCGGTAGGTGCCTACTTGATATGCGTACGCATTGATAACTTATTCTTTCATTCATTTAACTCCAATATTCAACGAAAGACGAACTTTCAAGCAAATTATATTGCACGATAAATCGCCAGCAACCGGCACGGCAAATAGGATCGCTACTCGGAAGGGGCGTGGGTATTACTTATTAAACAGGGCAGCCGGTTTGCAGAGCTCGTAGGGCTCGTAGGGTGACCGGATTACTGCGTCGCACTGCGGAAACCCGGAAACCCGTCGCCGGACGCTGGACAACCTTGTGTTTGTCTCTTCCGGAATGCGGTCCCGCGACCTTTTGACAGTGTTTTGTTTACTTTCTGGTAAAAGGCCAGCGTGTGTTTTGACCGAAGTCGCCTCAGAATTGTAAAAACTTGGTATTTTTTAACGAATTTTTTTCCCGTATTTTTACAACTGATAGGTCATATGGGACCTTAGGGAAACGCATGTCCATTCGGTCGTTTGCTTTATTGGGTCTTGATTTTTTGTAAAAAGACGGAAAATTCTATGACGATAATTAAATGTGCTTCAACCATTAGAGTGAATCGCATAATACATTGCTCAGGACACGTCTTGGGACACTTGACACTTGACATCGTGAGCGTATTTGGCGTACGTAGCGGTATTTGGGACGAAAATGTGTAGCGCAGTTTCCCGAACGCTGGGGAGTTGGATTCTACGTTGAACTCATAGTTCTACCGTAGGTACCTAATAAATGAACATGTTATCAGTCTCCGTGTGCCACACACTAGCTATATGTGATTCCTGGAAAATGTTTATGAATATGGACTGGTCGCGTGTTCGGTATTTCATAAAGGCTCTCACAATTGCGATAGGGGAAAGGCCCTGGACAGAGCCGGCTTTAGAAGAGGGCGACTGCTTGATTATGATATTGGGGGTAAACACGGAGGGGGCGAACTGCCAGAACTTTTGGTCTGCAAGTTATCTTATCTTCTTAGGGGGCCAGGAATACCTGGCGGTGGTTATTTTTGGTGGATTTCACATGCGCCTTAGAATAGTAAATACCAGTCTTTGGCGTATGCAGGTTTCCTCGCGATGTTTTCCTTCACCGAAAAACCTGTGGTATTATAATAAACCGTCTTAAGTTTCGAAAAACTGATTGGTACGGGCCAGAGTCGAACCCAGGACCTCATGAACGTGAGGCGAGTGCACAACCAACTAGGCTACCACGGCTCATTGGTATGCAAGTTAGTTTTGATTTACTTCGTCTATTTTCCATAGTACCTACAGGAGATTCTAGTTTGGGATGAAAACGTGCGTTAGTTTGTTGGTATGGCGTAATTATTTTGACACATTTTCCAATAGTTTATATAATAATACCTAAGCAGTAAGTATATGTCATTGTCTTCTAATCAGTGACGCCCCAGCATTTGCAAATTTATTATAATTTATATGAATACTAGCTGTTGCCCGCTACTTCGTACGCGTGGATTTTGGAAGTAGGTACCTATCTGTGCTATGTATAAACATCGCCTAGTTATAATTTTCCGTTGGTAAAATCACCAGATTTTAAGTTATACCTTCAGGAACGCAACTTTGAAAACCGTATCCAATTTGGTTAAGTAGTTTTTGCGTGATGCCGGAATAAACATAATATAGACAGAAACTCTAAAAATTATTGTTTTGGCTTCTATTGCTCTTAAAAAACCTCTTCTTTTTCTTAAATATCTCCTATTTCTATGAATATCGTCTAGTTACGTTATATGATTTATCTGAAAATAACGATTATTTATTTAAATGTAAAGGAGACGTTTCAGATCCGGCCTGCACTATGTACACTTTTGGGAAATTCGAGGAAAAATCTGAAGGTTATTAAAATAATACTAAAATTGAAATATTTGCAGTATTTTTCTGGTAGAAAAGCAATATTTTATTAAATAGATGACAAAGCTGGCAACATGTACGTTTAATACGAGTCCGTTCCGAAACTGAGTCCGGAGTATTGGGATAACTGTCAATCATGAACTAAATTATCTTCCTAAGAAACAAATATATAAAAAAACAAAAATGGGAAGAATGATCGTCAGTTGGTTATTAACTTCCATAAAACAGCTATACACCAATTATTTTTCATTGCATAAAAATGTGTCGAAGTTTCGAGCTGTGATTTCTGAACGTACCTACTTTGTAATGTCACGAATTTGGTTTATTTTGTTGGCAGCATTGAATGTCATTTTGGTGTGTTGGCTTCATTGAGTGTCATTTTGGTTTGTTGACTGCATTGAATGTCATTTTGGTTTGTTGGCTGCATTGAGTATCATTTTGGTTTGTTGGCTGCATTGAATGTGATTTTGGTTTGTTGGCTGCATTGAATATCATTTTGGTTTGATGGCTGCATTGATTGTTATAAAAGCATTTTTTTAGGTAAAGGTATCTAGCCATACAGCCAAATCCGGTCCGTTTGACTAATCCCTTTATCCCGATTCTTTCCTCGTTCTTTCATTGACGTCGGTTAGGCAATCGTTTTATATTAGTCCAAACCATCAGTCTGGTAATATTGACGCGAAACTGACCATCTAACCCACGGATTGATAGATTGGACGGATGGATTTCTGAATATTTTGATTTTTCCGTCAGTCTTAGTGAGATTGACGTCAGATTAATAATAATAATAATAATAAAATTCTTTATTTCAGGCAAAAAATAGGCCCATACAAAATAAAATACACAACACAAAACGACAAGGAATAAAAGAATAAAACACATTAAAAATACGCTAAGACGGTGATAAACAACACAGGATAAATCTACCTATTTCTTGTTCCGACTCTGGTGTACTTTTAACCAGTGCCTGTGAAACACATTCTGGTAGAGATTGTGATTCACGGCAGTGATCAATTCGTTAGTAGAGTTGCGAATTCTGTCTCGAAAAGTCGCAACTCTACTACGGAGCACGGCGAAGAAATCCGGGACCCTGGCGTCGGCAAGCATGCCCGATGCGCTGCAGAACCGGGGCAGTTTCATTAAAATTCGGAAAGCGTCATTATACTGGACTCTAAGGATGTTATAGGATCTTCTGGTGTAATTGACCCAAAGCTGACATGTGTAAAAACACATGCAGTAGGCTTTAAACAATGTAGTTTTAACATCCTTAGAGCACCGAGCAAATCTGCGTGCGAGCATATTACACCGTATAGCCAGGGCCCTTCGTTCACGCTCCATATCCAGGTCATCACATAGACTATCTGTCAAAATGTGACCCAGATACTTAAAGTGCTCTACAACCTGAACTGAAGAACCATTCAAGAAAATAGGCGGAAAATAGACGGAAATGGTAACTTTTCGATCTGGCAGGGGTCCGGAACCCCTGCCAGATCGAAAAGTTACCATTTCCGTTTTTAAAGCATTGTATTTCAGCCCATTTTTCATTGCGAAGCTTTCACACACGGATAACAGTTTTCTTAGACCACTGATTGCAGGACTGAGAAGCACCATATCGTCTGCGTAACTCAGACTTAATGGTGTGACTGCGTTCATCAGTCACGCGTCACTAGTGATGAGAACCGATTATCGGTTTTATGAATTATAAATAATTGATGCGTATCCGAACATACTTGACTAGAGGTACTTGAAATCAGCTTTCCATGACTATAAAAGATCTGGCTTAAAATCGTTCCTTCCACATCTAGGCATTGCGTGAGCCTTGGAAAAAAGACGACGTTGGTCTACTTTGTCTATGAATTATTAATCATAGACAGGGTAGACAGGCGTCTTTTTTAAAATTTATTTTTTGCACTGTAATGAAAATAATTATACCTATGTAAATATCTAGCTGGGAACAACACGGCACAAGTTATTTTGCAGATCACGACAAAAAATGTGGAATGGTAAACGAATGGAAACGTCGTGGAAAACGTCAAATGATATGTCATTGACAGTGGCAGCCATCTTTATTTTTATGGTAAGTGTTGCCTATAATATAACGTTTAATGCATTTCTACACAAAAACTAAGCCAAAATATACCAAAATGATCATTAAACCACTTTTATATAATATTGACATTTCATAATTATATGTGTACAAGGTCCAGGCCGGGGCACCATACATTCGTGAAACGTCTCCTTTCGTGGTCTTACTTTAATTTAAGATGCTATGTTACTTAGAAGGAATTGATTCTGATGATTGACCCTTTCCAGTGATGTCATAAAAATACAGGATGCTTTTTTTAAAAAAAAATCGGTTCGATTTCCGGCTGAGGCAAGGTGACGTTTCATAAATCTTTGAATGCAGTTTTATTTAATTTGGAAATAAAAGAATCCTTTGAGTAAAATGTGCTATCTTCAGTATTTAGAATACTTTCCCTCCAACTACGGTCCATAATTTTTAACCTTACTTACTTATAATGAATACTAAAATCCCTACATACAATCACCCAGAATCCGAAAACCAACAGATATGCTCGTCGCACAAATGTTGGCCCCGGGTGGGAATCTGGGAATCGAACCCACGACCTTTAGCTCAGTAGGCAGGGTCACCACCCATAGTCACCACTCACCACCAACAAAGCCAACGGCCAGTGTAGAAAACAAATCAGTAGGTATTCGATACCGAGAGACCCTGGAACCGGTCACTATAGGGATTTTGTTACACCTGTATGTCAGTCAGTCAGGGTTTATAATAAAACTGGCAGACCCCCGCGACCTCATTCGCGTTTTAAAAGAAGGCTATATACATGACACACTATTAAGCTGTACATGCAATGCTTCCAACCAACCAAACAACCCGCGAACAAACGCGCGTACAAACGCGCGAACAAACGCGAAAAACAAACCCGCAACCAACCAACCGAAAAAAAATAAACAATTAAACAAACAAACAAACAAACAAAACATAAACTGAGATTCAGCACCCCCGACAACCTAGAAAATGGTAAAAGCATCGCATCGGTGCGTTGCCCGTGATAGCCACCAGATCAAATGGTATCGAATCTTCTTGTGTTAGTACTCCTTGCTAAGTAATAAATAAAGTCTTCTACTTTTTACATGAAATCTTTTTTCTTCATATGGAAAGCCAGTTGCCGATTTGCGTGCATTTTGGTTGCCATGGAGATATTTCTTGTTATTTTGCCTAGTAAATAATTAATTTATTTGTTTATTAAGAATTACGTGTGATTTCAAATTTTGCGCATATTAGTTCTCGATTCAATATTTGTATATTTTTTTACTGAACAATTTGGTATACAGAACATTCAAAGTTACGATTTCAAGTGTCAACTTACTAAAGCCTAACGTCCTGATGAATTTCTGAAATATTCGCCGACTTACTACACTTTATTACATTTTGTGGCTGCTCCTTTTTACAAAACCCAATACCAAATATCCTATGTTCATTCTCTAAGAGTATTTATTACCTATCCTACAGCGAAAGAATTATTGAGATCGGTTCTGTAATTACAAAGATTAGCTCCGTCACACATCCAAACATCCATCCAAACAAATTTTACCCCTTTTATTATTAGTATAGAATACCTATGGTAGATTGCAGAGCAGACATTTTCAAATTAACCAGGCTACTCTGACCTGTAAGTTCATACAAATGTTAGGAAATGAGAGGTTTTTATTGATGGTTGATATATCTCTACCATTTTTTGAGATTTTTGTGATTTTTTATGTTATCCCGGGATATACACTGTCAGTATACAAAGTTTCGTCAAAATCCGTCCAGAGGTTTAGGCGTGATGCGCGTTCAGACAGACAAACAGACAGACAGAAAGACAGACAGACAGACAATAATTTTAAAAACTGTTCTAACATGTTCAGTTACTCATTTTAAGTCGCCCTGGTTGGTTTTTTTCCGAATATATTCAATGTACAGACTTTTTGGACTTTACGATTTTATTATATGTATAGATATATAGATATAAGCAGTTTGTCTGGTTTATTATAACAGAACCTACATAAATATTTATTGGAAATAAAGAGGTCGAAAGCAATAAACGTGAAAAAATAGTTTATTTCTCTTTGTACTAACAATATTTCACAAATGGATCGGGTTCAGTGGCGCGCCTTGGGAGGCCTATGATGATGATGATGGGAGAATGGTGGCAACGCTAGGTACAGTGTAACTAGTCTTCTACAAGATTCCAGGATAATTCTTGATAAGTTTAACCAAAAAACTAGCGACAAGAACCTGTCGTATATGGCTGTAGATTGCGAAAACACACCGTTGGAATTATAGGGGCGCAAAAACACGAAGAGCCGACCCTGTCCCTGGAAATACCAGTGACGAGTAGAGAAAAATATAATATAAGTGGGTAATCTGCTTATGTTTTGGCATTCACAATTTAGGGTTTGTCCTTATAGTTTTACTATTATGAGTTGCTCTATCTGTAATAGAACAAAGGGACTCAAAATTTGAAGTCGAGCCCAATGGCGGTGTGATATGTCCGTTGGTTGACACCACTGAGCTGGGGTATCCTTTTAGAAAATAGTCTAAACTTTTGGAAATTCGCAAAACGTTGATCTTTTCTACAGCGGTCATGCCACATAAATTGGGATTACATCCAATTTACGATGCCCTAGACTCAATATAAACTGCAATTAATTTCCTCAAAATGCTGTGTAAATTTCTGGGGTTCGTGAGTCATGGCTTTCCACTCCACAAACCCTCTCACTACATCTGTAATTTAACGTATAATTGGAATAAAACAAGCTGTATCCCCGCGACTTAAACATTCACCTGCAATAATTAACTGGGTAATAAGTATTCTGACCAATTTATAGATAAGTATACTACACTATTTATCAATAAAATACGACGAGAAATTTACTTTGTTTATTTCTATTATATGTAGTGATTCTATGTAGATTTAAACACCAAGTTTAAGTGAACATAAAACATTTTTTTTGTAGTCTTATCATTATCACTCAATATTTTTGCATAAAACTACACAAAATAAAAATACATTATGAAGCGGAGTTAGGAAGGACAAAGGTAATAGGTACAAATTTTTTTCTTACGAGTTTATCTTTATTTTTCATGTGTATTCTATTAAGATTTTCTGTGTACACACAAGCACACACACATACACACACATTGTTTAGAGAAACTTTTTGGTGGAGTCTGCCACGTAGAGGAAGCGCCGGTCAAAATATGTCTTTGCCGTTATAGATTTCACAAGCTCCTTATTACTTGCTGCGTAGCCAAAGGCAGAAAATGGAAGTACAATTTACTTTAGAAAATAGATATCCCCAAGGAAACTTGATTACAAACTAGCTGTAAATAACGGTAGATTGGATGTATTGATTTCGATCGGCGTGTTGTGTACTAAGAAGAAATTTCCCAAAGGGATAAGATTGTTGGACCTCGTAACAGTAACAGTTGGGTTTGATATAGAAATACTCGTAGTTTAGGTTATTAGATGAATTAATAAATATTAGAAAATTAGAATAGACAATTTCTATTGTATACTGAAATTAGTGTAAGTATTTTTAACATACATCCGGTGATCCGGTGATCGACCGGTGATCGTTGATAATGTCGATATTAAAGTTGCGCAGGAGTACATCTCTAATAGGACAGACACAGTTGGGTAGAACCAACTTTGATAGGGAAGCTGACAGAAGAAACCAGTTGGGCTGGGCAGCATTTGGAAAACTGCGTCAAGTCTTCACGTCACATATTCCACAATCGTTAAAGCCGAATAGTCTTTAACCAGTGTAAGTCTATGACCAGTCATGACCTACGGCGCAGAAACGGGGACAGTGACGGTCGCTCAGCGAATTATGGAGAGGGCTATGCTCGGAGTTTCTTTGAAGGACATGATCCCTAATGAGGAAATCTAACGGAGAAATAAGGCTACAGACACAGCCGAAAGGACTGTGGAGAAGGAAGAAGGAGCAAGCTGAAGTGGCAATGGGCAGGTCATATCTGTCGCAGAACCGACGACCACTGGGGCCGATGAGTTCTAGAGTGGAGACCGCGGGTTGGTGATGAACAGATTATACAGACGGTTACCATACTTACAAATTTAAAACAGTACCTCCAGTGCTCTAATAAACACATTTGGGCCGGCAGGCACACTCAGCTGGCGGCCACGAGCCACGATACGAAACGAACTTATCCGAAGTTAGCCGAACTACTCGCAACAGACAATAATTCACCATGGAAGTAATAAGTTTCACTCACGAACAGAGTTGGCCAAAACACCCTGTTCGGGAAGTATAAGTCCAATTCCTAAGGCAGGATGTCATATAGCCTTACTTAACATCACACTACGAGTCTTAAAATGAATACTAACTTATAAAACGCGGGCGAAGCCGCTGGAAACAGCGAGTTCATAATAAACGTATTACTGACTTAACCTAACGTCCGTCCTTCAAACGATGTTCAATGGTAAGGTATTGTTAGGTATATTGTTTTCGTAAAGCATGGCTCCTCATAAATCCAGCCTACCGGACAGGGGTTTTCAATAAACTTCCCGGGCAGTGCTTTCGCACAGGTGTGTACTTGATGTATGCTGTTGATGTACGAGCAATGACATTACTTGCATGAACGAGAATCTTCATTTCAAACAATTTTGACACAAACTATAAAGTTTCTTCGTAGGTTACGGCATGTAATTCTACAATGGTTTCCAATTGTCCTACTACCTGTCTAGAGCTTGAAATTAAGTAGATAGTCCTATCTAGAAAATGACAAGGGACTAACCTCAAGTAAATTGCTTGATCAATTTTTAAACAAAATGACTTGAAGCGTTGGCACAAATAAGCATAGCGTGATAGACCACATTTATGTTTATGCCTTAAGTGGACAGCAATTTTCTTTGCTACTTCATGATCGCAGCTTATGAATTTATAACTCTGCTGTTTCATGTATCATAGGCAGGAAGGATCGAATTTAGTTAATCCCTACGCGGGTGCCTACAAAAATGGTCCTAGGTTTCTAGCTACATGTTCATAGGACTGAGTTTTACATGGGTATTCTGCACACTACAAATCTGTGACATAAAATGACTGAGTGACTTTTTTTCAAAACTACACGCTGCATAAAGTACCTACCTAGGTACAAATAAAAACCAATACCTAACTGCTAAACTATATGTCGAGATTTTCATCGCTCTTCTAATACCTGTTCTAACGCGCAACTTAATCAGGATCTAGAAACTCAAAATTTGGCTTACAATTTCCTCAAGTGACGTAAGCAGGTAGAAAGGAGTTATGAGATTCAGGGCATCTTTCACCACTTCCTGATATTGTTACAGATAGTAATCTTAGTGATAAACTAATCTATCAGATAAATCTGTGCGATAGACTATATACAATATATAAGATATAGGCAATCAGATACCTGTGAAACCGAAAAAATAGGTTATCTGTCAGATAAACTGCAGATAGGGTATCAAGGACTTTATCAGCAAGCGGTGTAAGAGGCCCTCAGTCCCTAAAACATTTAGATTAAGTGGTCGAGTGCAATAAAACTCGCGTTGCCAACTGCAAGAAAACGGTAACTAACCGTCGCAGCTGCCTTGCAGTCTAATATATGCAGTCCATCTACAGTGTTATTATTCGAATAATATTTTACTTCCGAGGGGAACCAGCTAGTTAGTATAGAGAGCAAAGCTACCCCATTAACATTTACGAATGAAACACAGACAGTTACTTACAACAGTTACTCAGTTAGTCCACTAAAATATTCTTATTTTCTTCGAGAGCAAAGCAAATTAAGTAAAGGAAATACCGTGAATATTAAACATAAATAAACATAGGTAAGTACCAAGTATTATATTTCTTAGAGCTTTAGCAAGATTTTCGTTAGATCGGTCGTATAGTCTTTAATAAACTTCGCTCTTATCCCACTACTATGTAAATGAGAATGTTTGTGATTTTTAATGTTTTTGCTCAATCACGCTTTAACTGGCATAACTGCTGAACCGATTATAATGAAACTTGGTACAGTTATAGCGTTAAAAGTCGGGATACACTGAATCAAGATATGACATAAGACTGCTCAACTGATTCCATTTAAAAATGCTTTCAAATAAAGAAAAAAGGGTCACCCCCATTCTACCCATAGGTGTTAGTCTGGACTCTCATTAAAAAAGTAAACCCTGACTTGCTGTCATACATACATGACTGGTTACAGAGCAGGGGCACTCGTTTTTAATTACTGTAAAAATTTTTGAAAAGCGATACATTTCGACTTTCGACTCTTATAAAAATTATATTCCCAAAAAAATACAAGTTGTCATCCCATTCCTCTAAAGTTGATGTGCTCATTACGGGTATTTTGTTACCCCCTGTAATAACTAGAAATAATTCTTGTTGTTGATTAAGAAGACAGCAAGTTGTTTTAGGAAAAACATAGCCTACATTGAGCTTACGAGCATTTATTCAAACATAAATTAACTTAATAAAATTGAATTTCTCATTACTCGCAAGGGTTCTCGTCGGATTCACTTCCTTTAATTCTTAGGCTTGGATGAAGACTCCTTCAGGGGTCTCTTCCTCTTGGCTTGCCTCTTAGCTCGCTTGGTTACCTTGTCAGGGCTCGTTTCTTTCTGAGCACTCACATTCCGGTTCATCATAGAACTAAATTTGTAAAAGCCCTCTTCTTTGACATTACTTTTTCTAGTACTTCGCTTATTTTTCTCAAATACTATTTCTTCATTTTCGTTTTCTAACGTGATGCGATCATCTTCAATTGGCATTGGATACGGTCTTTCTTTCGCTTTCGTTTGGTTACTCATTGTCTACTCGGGTTTGATATTCGTTTCTATTTGAGATAATTAAAATAATCCGATGCGATGGAAATAATCAATTCGATTCGATCGAAAAGTTATAAAAGCCCACATGATTCACCGTTTGTGTCAGTCAGTGTCATATTGTGTCAGTGGCATTCAGGATGTGGAAAAATCATCATCTCCTTCGTCCAAAGGTGTATACTTATATTTTTTCTCATTTTCTGGTATTTAGAAAGTAATGGATCTAGTCTAGTGCTCATAATCTGAGAGTCTAGTAGTCTTGACTCATCAGATTAAAACTTGACTGTGATTTTATTCGTATTTTTAAAATTAAAATCCGACTCCGCATACATGAAGCTAGATCTTAGAATAAAACTATTTCGGTCTTGTTGTAAATGGTCTATTGCTTATAGAATAGAAATGTAGTCACTAGACTAGTATATTAAATATAAATGATCAAGAAAGACCAAACTGCGTATATAATTCCTATACTGCGTGTTCATTGAGTAATTTATGTACCTACCTACATCCCATGAAACTACTGAGAAGAAATAGTTGCACTAGTTCCATGGAACCAAAGCACGATGGAACTACTGTGAATGATCCAATATTACAGAGTAGAAGGCACAGAGCACAGAATGCGCATGCGCGGGCATCGCCGCGCGGCCCTTACGCAGTAAGGAGTTTCTTTTGTCATTGAGTAAATAAAATTAAATCGCATTTGTTTCAGGCCGGTACAGCCCATAGAAAAGACATATACATAGCAAGCAAAAGACAAATTGAATTAAATTAAAATACATTGCAAAATCACGATATAATAACATTAATATTAAACATGTCTATAAACTATAGCAGGTGTACTTAGAGACTGCATAAATGACAATTTTACAACTGTGTCATAAAAGCCCTTAGTACACCATTGTCGATTTTCTTATTCGGTCCTGCATACAAATCATCAATATACCTACGCGCCGCATCCCGCATGTATAAAGTTTGTAAAACAAACTATTTCATTTGAACTTCAGCGAGGGGGTCCAAGTTAGCAGTTTCCCACATAATACATTTACCAATAATGCATATTTCTCTACTAGCACAGATAAGTGTTACAGTGTCTACGACCGACAGTCACTAGGACTACGTGCTGCTTACCATCAGTTGTCCTTTCCCCTTCAGACACTTGGTTGGTCCTTTTAGAACATTGTAAATTGTAAGGTCAGCATATCGCAGATCAGGTCTATTGTTACATACTCAAACAGAACTCAGAGGGTCCAGCCAGCAGCGTTCACAACATAGCCGGTCTTCTGTTTAATTTATTTTTATGGCGAAAGGTACGCTTCGGAGCAGATGTCTTGGTACGTTTCCAACATCCATTCGTATTATAGGAGCCGCGCGAGCGACCCTCTGTGTCGTAAAACGAAATATGAAACCAGAATTTAACTTATATACCTTAAATCTAGGTATAGTGTAATAGGTATACTTATAATATATGTATCTTATTGAGTTACGGCCCCCTTTTTCTTAGAATGTTATTATAGTGGTACTAAATACTGCGGGAACTATAGGTGCCTGAAGAGTGTGACCTCGTCAGACTGTTTGCAGCAGGCAGGACTCTTTATATCCAGCCAGACTAGTACTCGACAAGTGCCAGTAGGACTCGCGCCCTGAGGGTTCCGTATAAACTTAACTTTAATTTTTAAGAAATAATTCAAAAATTATACATGGATGGATTTGGTTATACGCAAAATTAAGTTTTTACTTTTTTGTGATGTAACTACAAATTTACAGTTTTCGAATTTTTCCCCATACTTGTGCTAATACCTAATACATTGCCTCTTGCCAAATTTCAAGATTTTAGGTCAACCGGAAGTAACGCATAGGTTTTGAATACCAAAATACTAAAAAATGAGGCAAAATAACAAGTTTGATTTTTTGACAGCTCCAAGGGACTGCAGACCTGAGTATTTGATAGGTATTAATTTTAACTTGATACCTCCACGCGTTCGTAAAAAAATGGTCTTGACAGATAGACAGACGGACAACGAAATGATCCTGTTCAAGGGGGTTCCATTTTTCTTCTTTTCACGTGTGGAACCCTAAAAAAAGTTATAAGTACCCCTTTTGCCGACTCCCACATGCCAGGCTTTTTCTCGTGGTTTTGTGCTCAGAAGACTATACTACAGTTTACTCTCTTGCGTTTAATGTACTTTGCGTAGGTATTTTAAGAAAAATAATGTCGTCCAGTGAAAAGCAAATGCGGCCATTTCTAAATTTAATTCACATAAAAGCTGGAGTGCCATCGCAAACGTCGTCGTCGCATCGCGGTTGGAAAATAAATATGGCTAAGTACAGAACGAAATAATCAATATAAAAATAGGAGCTACGTATATTTTCCAGCGCGGCAACTCCGAAGCGGGTGGCAGATGTTCGACGTGGCAGTGGGCAATATATACATTAGGGTTTCGTCATTTTAAAACAACTAAACGGTTAATAGTCTTCCAGCGAAGACTGATTAAGCTACTTTGGAATAGTATACAAAATCTGATGATGGTGATACGATTTAATTTAATTTTCCGAGATATTCACGTAAAACAAAAAATAATGATGCTGGTATCATTATTTTTTTTGTTTTACATAAATATTTTTCGTTCACATGAATATATTTAGCTTTCTAAGAGGTTCAAAACGCGGACGACATGCGGGCAACTCACACTATATTGACTATTTTTGTCGTTGTAAATATTCCGACTTTATAGTCGCACACTAAATAAATTCCTAATTTTAGCGCAGAGGTTCTAAACAGGGCAACACTGGGCGGGCACAAATCATGATAAATGCGATCGATACGGCGGTGGCTATTTTGAGGTGATTTTAAAAGAGAGCTTATTCGTTAGTAGCACCACAGAATGTGTAATAGGGTAGCACCAGTAGGTAGTAGGTAGGTAACAGGTATGTAACTAATTTTGGTTGCTGCAAAACATGCACATGGTAGATAGTCGGTGGGTTCGGTGATTTCAAAATTAACATACCACGCTGCGTACCACCCACGATTTAGGTTCACGCTTGACCTCAACTTTTTACCTGATGGAAAGTCAAGAACCTGATGATGGAACGCCCTTATAGAAGGTGCTTATTCACTCTTAGAATCTCTTACAATATTGAATTCCAACGATAAAGGATTTTTTTAAATCGTTCGGCGCGGCGTTCATTAGAATTTCATCGAGAAGACTCAGAAATGTTTTTTGGAATTACACGCTAAATCGCGGGAAACCGTTCATAAGTTTATTCATTTATATGCAAACTAACATTGTAGTTGTAGACATGTACATAAATACTCGCGGAGCCAACGAAATTGATCGTAAAGTTTGCGTACTAATTCACTACTCACGCACAGTGCTGGATTCAAACGTTTCATTAAATAACGACCATAGAGATAGGATCTTTTTGGTGGGTGCTCGCGGCCCCAAACATTCCTGATGACGACAATTTTATGCCACCTCGTCCACTTTCCAGATTTATACGTAGTAATTCGATATCGCCGGGATGCAGCTGGAGAAAGAGTTATGCAAAAGCTATAACAAGCTTACGAAACAAATATTGCAGTTCTGCGACAACCATATTTACTTACATCAACATTATGATTATTATTAATTAGCTTTTTCTGCCAATAATCTTCATGTTGTTATATATATTTAGTAGGTAATGCAGAAATCAAAATGCAGACGCGTGCACTTCTCGCCCGCCCGCATGTGTACATGCAATTTTCCAAATCAAAATACAAACAATATCATGCAAATTACTTTACTAAACAAAATGTTTTTGGTCAAAATTAACTACCTAATTCAATCAATGTAAATTAAAAATTTAATAGTTACTAGTCAAGAAAGGTCTATTTAGCCCGCTGCTAAATCGGGCACTTTCTCTCTCACAGCCATGAATATTAACAGTGTGTTTCCAAATCGTAAACGTATTGTTGAGCTTTACATGGACGTTGCTTCAACTCCTTCTGTATGTAAAGCGGTCCCTAAACGATCATGCGGCATGACATGCATTACGTTTACGTGAATTATGCTGCATGATGGACCCTCATGCTTGCTATCAATCACATAGTACAGTGAAGCTACGGCCAGCACGTAGTTTGGATGTCATGCACGTAGTTTGCATGTCATGCACGTCAATCACTACAACCAGACAGTCATGCATGAGTAACAGCACGTAATGCATGTCATGCAGCATGATTGTGTAGGGACTACTTAAAGGTACAGTCTGCCTGAGGAGTGGTTCATTATTAGTAGGTATTACTAATCTTAATCATGGAACGGTCTCATTTCTTCATTAGTAGGCGATTGACGCTTACAATTTATTGTTTCTTAAGAATTTCCCATTTTTTTTTGATCCCGTTTTTTCTCGATCGATTTTTTTTTACTCTTGTTGATTTGACAATAAATTTATTATGATTAGGTATATTGTATTTAATTATAGTAAATACCTACCCATATGAATACAAATGATTTTCACAGCATGTGACTATCACTCTGTTTTGCAGAGGCACATGTTAATAACTATTCTAAGGAGTAAAACTTTCAGCTCCTTTAAAATTTAGATCCTGTACGCAGTATGCTAAAGCTTCATCATTTTTCGAATACCTTCCTCCTTCCTTCCACAAGTAACGTGCCTACATCTTCACAATTTATCTTGGCAAAGTTTGAACTCGGCAGCTCGTTAGAGCATCAATAGCTTCAAATTTATGATGAGGGTGCAACCTAATGTTGGAGAGATAAAAAAGGAGGAAATTTAAAATGCCAGAATATTAGGGTCGCGGTACAGATGATGTTTCCCATGATAATGTCTCTTCGGGGAGGAATAACGGTTGCTGACCATTATGAAGAAGGGTAAAATAAACGATTTCAACAGTTTGTTGGCAAGCGAGGATTTTAGTAAATTGCCTCATAAATGTTTAGAAGGCATATTACGACTGTTCAATAAAGCTAGCTAATTTTACGAGAAGCAGGCTGTTACATAACTTACCGAGTTCTGTTCCAACCCGAGCTTGCGGCTAAAGTAGTCGGAGCTGATGATAAATCGAAGGTCGTTGCCGACATATGACTTCTCTGTTTTGTCGTGAAAGCTGTTCTGTTGATTGAATAGCTTTGTGCATCGTGATGGGAGCAGTTTTAGACTGATTGTGAGTGATGCGGCAACATCGTTTTCAAGTGTATCGGTGTGATTCGGGTTAGTTTAGATATATAGTGGCATTTATTATTATTACCCACGACGGACGGAACGGAACGGAGGCGGTATATGCGTTTGGCGTTAGAGGTTGTTTGTGTGTGAGTGTGTGTGTATGTGTGTTACCATTTTCTTGGAAAACTACTGGGCCGATTTCGTTGCGGTTTTTTTCATTTGAAAGGTATCATTTCAGAGCAGGTTATTAGATATGTTTTACAGCTGTAGACCGCCAGCGCGCGCTGCAGTAGCCAAAATGGTTGGCGCTTTAGGACTTCTTAGAAACTATCCAGCCGATTCTAATCCTTTTTCAATGACATCCGTCGCGGGTTTTTGAAAATTTTTAATTTTGTGTTTTTTTTAAATATAACACATTCTTTTTCGATGTCAACTTGCATAGTTTTATGACGAGTCAAATTTTAAAGTCGATTGCGTGTGTAAATGGCGGGAAGAAACGGCACCGAAATCTCAGCAATAGAAAGCAAGAAAGAAAAATCATTTAATTTTATTCACTCAACACAGCCACAGCAATACGAATGAGGGACATAAAGATATGATTATAAGTGTATCTTTAAAGGCCGCAGCACACCTGGCGCACGCTGCGCACGGGATGAAACCTAATAATAGATTGTTAATGTACTCACTCCAAACGTGCACGCTCCAGCCTCGGTGATGCTTGTCGTCCTCGCTGTTGGCCGCCGCCTGCATCTGCGTCTCGGCCGCGTCGGCCTCCGGCAGGGTCCTCCAACGCTTCAGCAGCTCCTTGGTCTTGTCCTTCGTCTTGTCACATGCCTGTCGCCAGTTCGTGAAGTACTTCCGCGATACCTTCGGACTTGATAGAGACGTAGCCCTCGAGTCTTGTCTGTATAGGAGAAAACGTTCTCATTGATAATGCAAGGGAAAGCTCTATATATCCAGCAGCGGACGTTGGCAGGCTGATAATGATACTAATATGAAAGGTTAGCCTGCCTGACCGACTGACTGAACAATGCAAAGCTCCAAACCACTGGGTCTAGAAACTAGAAATTTTACATAGAGGTTCCTCAAAAGACCCAGCGAGCAACCAATGTGGAAGTTTTTTGAATTCCACCTCTTAGGGGTTAAAAGACCAAGTCGCGGGCTCGCGGGTAAAAGCAAGTGCCTACAAAATAAGCGTAATCATAACTGCAGTGGATAAACAAGTTTGTGAACATTCATGATCAATGATGTGTCAAGAGTGCATGAATGCACTTGAAACTGAATAAAACAGTAAAGCCTAGGTACCTATATGCCTTTAAAATCGTTCAACCATTCAGCTGGTCGACAGACAGACATTTATTTCACTTTTCACTTCTCTTTGTGCTTTGGTTGTTTCATTTGTACACGTTTCAGAGATAAAAAAATTACATCGCCTTTCATAGCTTTGTTTGAAAAAGGCAGCAACTAAAAATAACAGGTGCAGTACTGTTTTAATTTACAACGGTTCGGTTGGATTTTTTAGAGTTCCGTCCAAACCGATGCAAGTATATCCTGCACTGGTATTTTATTATATTGTATAGACAATATGGAAACACTGGCTATAACTTAAACGTGTCATTTTTGGGGAACATGATGCATGGAGGATATAGAATGACATAATTGTATGTTTATAAAAGCAGTATGAATCATATTGATATTATGCATGACACTTCGCTCTTGGGCATGGTAAGTGAAATGTGTAGATCAATTTTATTGTCTTTATTATTTTTAGTTAGAAAAATGGAGAAGGTTTTCAAGTCAACCCGTATGTATTTTTTAATTCCGACGAACGTGTATTAGTCACTATTATATATTAGTGACAGAATATATACTTTCTGTGACTCAGGTGCTTACGATATCTTGTTTTCAAGGAACATTAAGTTCCAAAACCACCGTTAAGATCAGAATTCGCGCATTGTTTTGGAACAGTAGTTAGTTCCAACTTGGACAATAAGTCATCGAGTAGAATGGTCGACCTTGCCGAAATACCGCCCAACTGAGATAACGAAAGCTTTCCGATTTCACTTTAAATCGCTACGCGGCCATCTTGAGAGGTTCGATTTCCCGGGTAACGCTTGCATTCTTTCATTTTCTCTTTCATATTTTAGAAATTTATGTCACACCGCCCCGCGGCGCCCCTACTATGCATTCTGTGCTCTGTGATTTTGTAATACATTTTCTTGAATAAATATATATTTCTTATACATAAATGGGTACACTAATGCCCAAACCATACCTACTTATAGATTCCTGTACTATATCAATTTGACAAGGACATGAGAATTCACAAAGAGAGACCTGATATTATGGCCCCTGTGGAAATTGAACCCACGACCTCCGGCGCTCGAGTCTAGGGCCCAAACAACTAAAGCTAAGCAACTAGCAGTCAGTTTACTTTCTGAAATACAATCAGTTGTTGCACTAAATGAATCTAAAACACAGCAGACCACAGTGCTCGTATTTCGTAAGCACGCATTAAGAACCCTTTGGAAATCACGAATGCAATCCGTTCGGACGCTCAACTCGGCTCAACTAAATGTACTACCACGTTCTCGTAATGGACAAACACAATACCCCTGGGGGTGTTTATTAGCCCAGCAGCTGTTGTTTGTCTCATCTATCATTATCTTCACAATGATGGATTTGTGTCGATTCCTCTTGGCTCTTAATTACGTACCGTGTTGTGCCTCGTCATTGAAGGGATTACGGAGCACTGAACACCTCTGTAACGGCAGCGAAAAGACGACTATTTAATTGTTAGGCTCTCGCTCGTCAGAAATTTGTTAATTGCTCCAAAATATATTGTGAAGGCCGCGCGGTTACCGGAACCGAATAACCCAGTCGGGTTATTATTCGGTATTATTCAGGAAGACTTTCCTGTGGATATCAAACTGCCAGTAGAAGTAGAAACAACATCATACAATACAATACAATCATTTATTAATAAAAAAGATTTTACACGTCAATATTATTAATTACATTCAACAATTCAATAAAATAAATAATTTAATTAATTCAATTTAATACTATAGAGTTAATATAATTTACTCCTATTTAAAACACAGCCGCAGCCAGGTGTGTGTATCGCATCAGTTGGTGTCCAGGTACTCGGTCACTGAGTAGTACGCGTTTTCTACAAGATATTTTTTCAGTTTGTTGGTGAATGCGTTTATGCTCGGGGCGTTTTTTATGTTGTTTGGAAATTTGTTGTAAATTTTAGGGCCGACAACTTCTAATAGTCTATCGGATTTAGAAAGACGGTGCGGGGGGGGCCGGAGCTCGTGCCGCCGCCTCGTGTTCAGGTTGTGGAAGTCGCCGTGCGTCGGGAACTGGTCAAGGTTTCCCCTCACATGTTTCGCTACTTCATATATGTACAGGGATGGAAGGGTGAGGGTCTCATGGACCTTGAACAGTTCCCGGGCAGGGTGGTCCCACTCCACTCGGGCGATGATACGTACCGCACGCTTCTGGACCCTGAATGCCCTCTCCCGTTCGGCCGCCGTACCCCACAGATAGACTCCGTATGATAGTATCGAGTGAAAATATCCAAAGTAAGCTTTTTGACATTTTGTGAGTGGAGGCAGGGGCGAAGCCTGCCTAGCGCGAAGCAAGCGGACGACAGTCGATCGCACGTCGCGTCAATGTGTGCGGACCATGTGAGGGCCGAGTCTATCACGAACCCCAGGTACCTCACATGCGCCACCTGGGGGACAGGTTCCTTATTACATAGTACGTTAAGGTTATGCTCGACTTTGCCTCTGAGGTTAAAAAGAATTATATTTGTTTAATTTGTTTATAAAAAATATGTATTCTTCCTCGGCTTAATTTGTAGACACTTTAGTATCTTGTTACATTGACTTTAGGTTCTGAAATGTGTACATAATATTAATTAATGAAGCTGATGAATAATACATACCGTGTGTATACCTATATGCTTTTGTCACTGACTTTACTAAGGTTAAATCTCCGTCCGTAGGTATTATCTTCTCTCTGGTTAAATCCAGGCCGGCGATGATGGATAGCGATTACCTAGCTGTCTGCTCAGCGAGTGTCTGCCTTGGTGCACAATAATAATATGTCAAGTACAGTATAGATAAACCATGTTATCTGTGAAGTGGCAGAATCAGGAACTATGCAGAATGTCATTCGGCCGTCAGCACAAAATATATAGTATGACTGGCATGGAACTATGGCAGAGCCACCCTTCAGTTCACAGATAACTCTGTAAGTCTATATTGAGCATGGCAATACAGGCTAATGTTTGCACCTACCAGTACTTATGACAGAAACGTATGAAAATAACCCCTTTCATTCACTATCGGAATAATTTACTGCGCCAGGCAGTGAGCTGGCCATGTTCTCGCTTAATGAATATGCAGTAATAAATGGCCGTCAAATGTGTTGGCAAGTGTCGTAACAGTTTGAACAACGAGTAGCTGTATGTTTCTACATTGATCGGAGTCATGACAGCCAACATCCGCCAACGATATAATAATGGGCTATACAAGAGTGTGAAATACGGATACCATCAGAGCGGTTTTTATTGTACTGTCTGACATCACATGTCCGAACGGACAATGTACATTTTGCGCGCAACAATATCGTGTGTGTCCGGCTCCATTACCAGTCAATGTGGAAACGCTCGATATGTTGATTTTAGTATAAGCGCACAGCGCACGGCGGCAGTGCTCAGACCAAGTTCTAGAAAGATAACATCTTTCTGAAATAGGCTTCAAAAGTACTGGCGAACTCGCAACTGAAGATACAAGCTTAAGAACAGTGTCGATATTATTGTCGAATAACTTTAGTTCTCAAGAAGTTCAGTAACTGTCTGAAGTAGTGGTCTGGTCTCGGAGAAAAGCAGATAGGACTCGGGTAGACATCTGCACTCACAACTTTTATTGCTTTGCGTTGCAGTAGCAGTGCAGGTATAAATGGAAAAGTATCATGCACTATTAAATACCCGGTTGTAAGACTCTAGGGCAGGGTTCGTCACTCTCTTACCTATGTATTTTTGCCACTAAATAGCATTGCTTGCTGTGTTCCGGTTTGGAGTGTATGTGAACCAGTGTAATTCCTCAGGGCACAGAATTACTCAGGGTGGAAACGAACTTGCTTGACATTTGGGCTGCAGCATAATGGGCGACAGTGACCATATATGGTGGGCAGTCGGACCGACTATTGCGCTTAGTTCAGTCGCTATAAGAACATTGTCTGTTTTTATTAAGAACGAATTGAATTGACCATCTAATGGAATCGCACCTAACAGTGCCGGACTCGTGTTATTAAAAGTTCATTACAAAAACAAAGAGTACCTATAGATAGTGGTGATGACAGTCGAGCAATTGCAATTTGCGAACAAGTGGGGTATGGTTATGGTACAAACTAGCATCGAAATCTAACATTAAACACTAAACAACCGCATCTAGGGAAGCCTGTATCATTGGATCAACAATCAAAAAATAATTTTAAAAATTGCTTCACCTGGTATTTTGTCGTTTCATATTCAAATTCGTATCGTAACGAGTATTCATAGACGACGAGAGTGTTAAACTTACCATCAGAAGGTTCGAAGTTCGATTCCCGGCTGGGCATTGTACAGTCGACCGCACGTCAGTGGAAACACTTCGACCTTGAGCTGGCCTAGTCTATTAGGGAGTTTCAATACTATAAGAGACAGTACTGGTTTTGTTTCTACTGATGTGCGGTCGATCGTACTAATGGGGTTTCTCTCGAAACTTAAGTACATTTACTGACTGCTCCCAAACGGTGAAGGAAAACATCGTGAGGAAACCTGCATACGCCGAAGAAGAAATTCTTAGGCTCATGTGAAGTCCACCGACACGCACAGGGCTAGCGTGGTGGAATATAATAGCCCGAGCGCCCTCGTCGAGAGGGTATGTCTGAGCCCAGCAGTAGGGACATGATATTAGGCTGTTGATGATGATAATTAAAAGGTACCTCTCAAAAGTCTCCTTGGAGCTGTCACTGGTCTTGGACAGTCGCCTCCTGGCGGTGCCGTCGTCGCTGGGGGACTTCTCTGGGGGGAGTTTGAGCTCCTTCTCTGACTTGCTGCTGGACCGAGAGCCCTTGCCGTCGTCGCCGCTGTCTCGCTTTAGTACTGGCTTCACAGGGGAGAGGCTGCCGGGCTTCTCTTGTCTTTTCATCTCCATACTGCCACGGTGGACATCGTCGATTCGGTACTGGAACATTTAGTTTTACATAGGTAAGTATACTAGCTGCTTCCCGCGGATACGTTTGCATTGGAAAGGTTTTCCGACAGGAACAGCTTTTCCTGAGGTATCTATAGTCTATGTGTTTTTCTAATGTATAATCTATACCTATTACTGTAAGTTTCGTGAAAATCTGTTTGGTAATTTTTGCGTGAAAGAGTAACAAACAACCAAACTCACAAACATCCTTACAAATTTTCGCCTTTATAACATAAGTAGGATAGGATAAGAAGCAGGATAGTAGGTAGGTTACATTTTGACCTCCACGTTGGTTTAGCGGGCGTTTAGTCAATGGGCTCGAGCGCCGCGTTCGTGGGTTCGATTCCCACTGGGGTCAGAACAACTTTGTACAGTTTTAGTAGGTACCAGTTTGGATGTTTAATTTGTGAATCTGTTTTATTATCATTATTTATTTTCTATAATACAAGAGAAAAACCTAATTTGAGATTAGATATTGTATACGAGTATGTATAAAATTTGAAATAATTATAATTACACTTGTCTTATTCCAAATTATCCAAATATGCAAAAAAATGTTATGTAAGTACTGTATAGCTATGCAGTAACCATGCAGTAACACTCGGTATATAAGTACCTAATACTTTCAGAGCATAATGATTAAATAAAATGTAGGTAGGTAGGTACTGAATAAGCACCTAATATTACATAATAATAATAATGTTTTTATAATAATGTTTTGGACAAATCCACACACGGCTAGTTTAGTCCCAACTAAGCCGAAGCTTGTAAATGGGTACTCAACAACTGATAAACATACATAAATACTTTTAAAATAAATACTCAGAATCCGAAAACCAACAGTTATGCTCATCACACAAATATTGGTCCCGGGTGGGAATCGAACCCACGACCTTTGGCGCAGTAGGCAGAGTCACTACCACTACGCCAACAGGCCATTCAATTATTTTTTGTATCAACCATAATCACGCTGAATTAGGAACAAAGCAACCGGAGTCGCGAGAAACGTGTGTCCATAAAAATTACCATTGTCTTCACTTCATAAAGTATGACCTAAGGGAGTGGTGAAATTTCGAGCAAACTTTTTGCTTTGGAAATTGTGTGATTTATTATTAACATAATACCTTCGTGCCGGTCGGTGCCGTCTGTAATATGCGGATTGTTTTGAATTATTGATAGTTCGACGCTGTCAGAGATAATCCAGCGCAGGTGGGCTTAGGGACACCGCGGTAAAATGAATACTCCAATATTGTGCAGTATCGAGGATACTTTACTCTCGCTGTACCTACTGATTAGTGATATAGTGTCTTCGACAGCTGTACCTACGTAGTGTTCACAATTGGACTAACGTTTTTATTCTATTAATTATCAATGCGATCAGTCAGTATCAATCAGTAAAGCGGGGTAAAGTATATTTCTATTTATTAATATAATATATGTTGTACGTTTGCTGCTGCTACGCCCGTAGTCCGTAGCGCTCGTAGCAGTGCGTAGCCTCTCCTAAGACCGCTAGAAACTCGGTGCGAAAGCGGTATCACTCTTTCTCTACTATCTGAATCATCATCATCATATCAGCCTGTAGACGTCCACTGCAGGACGAAGGCCCCTCAAGGATCTCCACGACCGGTCCTGCGCTAGCCTCATCCAGCTGGGTCCCGCGATCGTTACCAGATCGTCGGTCCACCTTGTGGGAGGCCTGCCTACACTGCCTCTTCCGATACTATCTGAATAAATTATCTTAAATAAAAGACGTTAAATAAAGTGCGACATCATAATGTATAAGTATTTCATAGGGGGTAACATTATAGTCAAGGATGTGATGTGACTAAACGCCAGGAATCGATTTTGAAAACTGATAAACATTTACTGCCTTTTCATTCCTGAGAGTTCTGTAAGCCGATGATTTACTTTATTTTATTAGGCATGTAAACACACTTAACGTTAATTAAAGTAAGCTTCTAAAGCAGATAGCGTAAGCCGTGGATGAGAGCGCATTCCTAATAGGAGTAAAGAATATCACACACGTAAGTAAGGTAGATTTTTAATGTAAGGAATTGTTAATTTATGTATGGCTTATTATGAATTATGATTATTATGGCTATTATAGCATGAAATGACTATTTTCATAAATAACGATTGTAATTTTCTTGCATTAATTCGTCGTTTAATTATGATGGCGAATTTCGTGCGTTGCCCGTGGTGCCAGCAGTTTGTACCACCGGTGGTACCGCGTGATGAAAATTTTAGCCGTGGTACCAACGACGGTACAATTGGAAAGAAAATGTACCCAATCGTACTTTTTCCCAAAAAGGTTCCATACCAAAATGTTTAACAGGGGGACGTGTTGCACATTTTGTAATCGTAATTCGTCTCGCTTCAAGTGCGACCGCCGCCTAACTCCCGAAATGTAGGTCGACGCTTCACCTGCGAGCTCATTCACCATTTATGCTTATTGTCCTTACCTCGCCGCTCGCGACACTCCACGTTCCCGCGCCACCGGCACGCGGCACCAAATTCTGTCCAACGTTGCCTCTGCGCACATACGATCGCTTCGTTGCGTCGGCATACGAATGTTCAAATATCTGCATCAAACGGACTGCACGAAAAGAAGCGGAAAGTGACTGTCTATGGTTTAGCTATATCGTAAAAGGAGATTTTACCGGTCTCAAATATTTCTTTTATTAACGCACGTCCCCAAGCTAACGCGACATACACTTTGTTAAGAATAAGTGAATAAAGATTTTCGACTGGTACTCCTCATATCAGTCCCTCAGCAGGCCCGTTTGGTCGTAATAACGGAATGTCCACTCGGTCGGTTACGTCTACTTCTCTGAACGTCCACTTCCCCTAATGTTCACTTAATAAGTGCTCAAAAATAAGATTTTAAAAACACACAAGACAGCGTCAGATATAATATTACGTATTGTAAGTAATGTATGTATTATTATGTTAGTCAATAGAATATGGCATCAAAAACTAACACGTGTTTGCGACCTTCTTAAATTCATGATAATTTCATTGAAACGCATCAGCGGCGCGGCGTAACAATAATCGAAAATCAATTCAATAAGGATTGAACAACAAACTGGGCAAGCAAGCAAACTAACATGCAGACTTTCGCGTTAAAAATTATTGTAGTTTATATAAAGGTGATAATTTCTGATTAACTCACGTTCAAAGACAATATAAAACGTAACATTTTAAGTCATCATTTTTACAAAACGCAAACAATAAAACATTTCATTCTCCTTTTATTTCACACGCCATTTCCGCCGGTTCCCATTTAATTGGAGTCTACGTTCGGCAATTATTTCGAGACTCGGGGTGATGTCGAAAAATATTCGTGACCTGAATTTTTTAACGTTCCAGACAAGAGCATCAATAGCACGTTACGTAGGGATCTCTGGCGAAGCTGTAAGATTTGTTTTTACAAATGTAATGAAACACCTGAAGGGGCACTTGTATCGAAGGAAAAATAATGTTTTAGCATCATCATAATACACTAAAATGGTTTGCCAAGAGAGTTAACGAAATGCCGATAGATGGCGCTGAACGTTTTTGCAACGCGCTATGGACTCGTCGTAAAGGTTGTTTAAGTAGTGAACAGTTTGCATTGTCGCTACCACAGAATACTTAATAGTATATTGCTACTACTGTCAATTATTTAATCGTAAGTCATCTTACTATAAATTGTAAGAGGACTTATCGATTTATAATAATAATTGTAAGAATTTTTGAGAGCATTACTCTATAGAGAGAGATGCTTATTTTATGCGCTATAGCTGTAGATCATGATTGAAGTAAGATAATGTTTAATATTACGTTAAACTGGGTGGGTAGGGTAGCCGTATTGCCATTTTTTTAACCTAGAATATAATTAAATAGGTAGGTATAGGTACGCCAATCAGGTAGCTACTTTAAATGACTAGTGGTTCTGTGAGAACAGTAGACCTCGCCAGCCCTTATAAAGCAAACCTAAAAGAAACTAACAGAAGTCAACTTTGCAGTTGGAGACAGAATAAGTACTAAAGTGACAAATATTAGCACTTAAAAGCTTAATATTTCGCAAACGGATCCCTAAATCGAAAAATGGTTTTCACCATAGAGATATGATCTCTTTGGTGGGTTCTCGCGGTTAGCGAATTTTTTTTTCATTCAAGGTTTTCACACACCCGCAATATTTTTGAAAGATTTATCCAACGATACCCCACACTATGGGATTCACAAGAAAATTTCACTCCCACTTTGCGAGTATGGTACGTACTCTAAAAAAATGTTTTTCAAGATTTTATTCTACTCATTTTGTCGGTTTGAATAATTTATACCCGTGCCGAATTTTCGTCAAAATCGGTTGAAAAATGCGACCTGTAGAAAATTACAGACAGACAGACTGACAGACGGACAAAAGCATTTTTGGCCAATCTCGAAACTGAGACGCTTCGCTCGCTCGGTCAATTACACAATATATTCAACATTGCGTTTGAAATAATATGAAATGTTGTTTGTATGGGGTGATGTGAAAGGTATGAATGTGTAATATAATTAATACTCGCATATCGCTAATATTTTATTTGAAGATCTTTATCTCAGAAACGACTTTTTTTTTGGATAGGATTGTAACTGAGGCTAATTTTCTCTAGAAAATCAGTTCCTCCCTCCGCGGTCTAAGAATACCCCGAAATCTTACTCCAGCCCTATGACGTTACCCTAAAAATGGACAGAAAGGGGTCGAGAGCTCTCGACCTGCATGATAATTGTGCTCGTGGGAACCAGGGGCAGACCCACGTGGCCAATACTGAGTAATGGGGGGTAATAATAATAAATGGAGGGGAGCCCACGCGGATGCTGCGGACTCTTTATAGGTCAGGTGAAACGATAAAGAGTTATCGATTGCGCTGTACACGCAAATACGAGTAGATTGGTGAGAAATAAATTTTCTTACCTTTTCGGGGAATCTAAATGTAGTAGTCAAAATTTGTAATAAAACATTTTTTTTTGGAGCGTATGCACAATGGTAGCGATAATTTAAACCTGATGGGAAAAACATTCGCGACGTGAATTGACGGAATCACCATGCAGGAATGACAGCCTGCGAAGAAATTGTGGTTTATTTATTACTGATTGATTTACTATAAGTGCGGTTTTGTGCAATTAGAGGCGAATTTCGGCTGGTTCGCGCCATAATATGCTGACACAAAAATAAGACGCAGGCTAGAGTTACAATAAAAAACGAAAAGGAGGAAGATCGCCCGATCAGTGAGAGAAAATACTAAAGAACGGAATGTAAATAATTTGTAGGGGTGATTCGACCCGGGTGAAGCGCCGGGGACAATTCGCCACAATGGCGCTGTTAGGTGTGCCATCGCGGTGCCATCCGACTACCAATAGTCCACGCTACGCGCGACGTACTCTTTCTGCTAACTCCTTTCGTGATATCATTAATTTTGAGAGTGACTAAGCAACAAAAATTAATAAGTTGGCCTCGCTATGGAAAAAATATCCAACCTTCGTTCTATTTGGAAAGTTTATTTAACTTATGATGCCGCCAGTCAAAGGTCGAAATACTTTCCTGTGTTTCGACCTTTGACTGGCGAGGTCTAAACCCTGTACCTACCCACAGGAAAAATAACATCAATGGGGAATGGGACCAACTTTAAGTTAAGTCTTCCAGGCGGTATTTTTTTCAATTTACAATTTTTAATAAAAATAAATAATATTTAATTAATTGGGTAAGATATGTTTATAGAGTAGGTATATATTCATACATAATATTATTTAAGTAAATCTGCTCGATTCGCAATGTTTTAGTAGCTAAGTGAACCTAGAGTGGAACCAAATTTTTGTTTCCGATTGCCCTTCTGTACCCTACCTATTGTGTATTCTGTGACCCTACCTATTATAGATATATTCTGAGACAGGATTTGTGGCTGTGGTTGTAGGTGGGGCCTGTAGTCATATTAAATTAATATTTTTGGTCCAATTTTTTTGGACTGTTTTACGCAACAATCCAAAGCAGGGCAACTCCGACGCGGCGCGGCGCCGCCGGCGGGTCTAACTAAGGTTTGGCCGTTTGTCGCTCCACACGCCAGTAACTTTGTTTCTTGAAGTCTGTGGGTCACGGGTCATCATGTAACAGTGTATTTGTATTTGTGGTGAAATAATAACCGCCAAACCGCTCAATAACGGACCCCATTATAACCCCTCGAAGCATTGGTGGCGCGGTATTATCGAAGCGCTATCTAGTTGGGGCAGGTCGTTGGAGCCCGATGTCGGAAATTACGCCGTTCTACACGTAGGGCTGCATTGCAACCCGGGGCTTTAACGGGAATTCCCGGCATAAATTTGTACAGCGCAATGTAATTATTATTACGGCGCAGAGTTGCTGGTGGGAGAATTTCTCCTCATTTTCGCACGGTTCGCTATTTTTAGGTTTTCATCGGTTTTCTAATTTAAAAGATGTTATAAAAATTAAGGAAAATAATGCTTAAATATAGGAGTCTGATTCCTTTTTAAGTGATAGACGCAAATAAACTTTAACAACGTATTGACGTTGACCACAACAATTTGTGGTCAATATTTTCTTTTAGATAACATGGCATTATTTGTAAATATTATTTGTTACCATTTACTATTTAAAGATTCGCAAAATTTTATTAGGAGAGAAATTTATAAAATTAACAAACACAAAGAAAATTCACTTTGTGTTTGCTAAATTTAAATGGCATAAAATTAACATAGTTAACTACACAAAAGATAGACAGCCATACTTTTCTCTTGAAAAAAGTTCGGCGAAATAAAAATTTGACAATCTATATATATGGATTCTTTCGACTAGGTAAATTACATTCTCCGAAATTAAGGCAATACTAAGAAAAACTTTTCCACCCAAAAACCCTTAAAATTGTACGTAAGTATGTTGTGTTATATTAAAGACTTGTTATACTACTTACTTAGTAAACTTAAGTCTATAGGTATAGCTGTGTGTAGCTGTTCTCTTACATGCGGTGTTAATTATTTCAAAATGGCTTAAATAAGGGAAGTCTTTTAAAATTCGTCGACTAAAGCGGAATTTTTCGAGTAAAAGGCGAAATAGCATTCATCCGATTTACTTCCAAGCAGGCACGTTGCCAGGACTTTATATTGGAGGGGGTTTTACGCTATGCGTAAGTAAAATACGAGTATGTTAACATATTGTGGGGATTGCCGCACTTATTTGGAGCGAACTAACTGTAACAAAATAACAGGCAAACGAAGCATACCAAATAACAACCAGATGGTCTGACGATCAAGGAGGAGGATGTGTGAATGTGTGCATTTCATCTGAGTCTATAAAGATACCTAGGTTATAATTGTATGTATAAAAACGCGATGGTCAATCAAATTCTATACAGATGATGGTGTGAGTGTGAGCTTAAACTTCATATACCTTCATACTTATATCCCCAAATGCAGTAAGTAAACCACGTTAAGGTGTTATTGTTATCTTCCCTTCTGTCGATACAGACCGCAATAAACGCTGCTGGAGTGAGTCGTATACTTGCATACAATGCACCATGTTGTGAGGCGGGAGAGGCTGGGTACTTGGGCAGGTGGGGGGAGGGGGGAACCCTGCAGGCAGCCTGGCTCCTAGAGCTCGCAGCGTTCGAAAGCTTATTGAAGTAACATCGTTATACGTAACTGAACAAACATATTTTCACAATATTTAGATATCCCAAGAGCTACACTTTATAAAATTTCCCCTTTTAAAATCTATTATTGACCGTCATGCTCGCTCAGTGGCTTGAACGTTAGACTCGAGCTAAAATAGGGAATACTAGTTTGGTAGGTGTTATAAGATTTCCCATTCTATTCAAATTGACATCGCTAGTTTTTTTAAACTTGGCACTGATGAGTGAAATTTCATTTAATTATGTATGAAACATTTCCCGGGAATTTATTATCTCTGGCAACCCTGACTCTGCTACTTACGAGTATGCCGTGGGCACCATCAAACCTGATATCTTGATGCCACTAGAGTCGGTGGCGAAATATGATGTCGTCGCGGAGGGTTAAATCTTTTTGACAATGAAATCCGTTGAGTAATGTTACTTCAGGGTATTTTAGGGAAGGTCAACGCCTCGGTGATAAAGCTGGTCGTTAATGTGACTAATTACAGACGTGTGCGCGCGTATATGGGACACGACACCTGACATTACATCCATAAGTATGCACACGCCTTTAAGTTTCTTTTGAAAATCGTAATTCTATCCGGATTGAAACCTCGTATTAATTAATTGGAAATGAATTAAAAGGTACCTACCAACAAATTAAAAGCTCATGTGCACAAGGCGAAAACTTGTAAGGATGTTTGTGAGTTTGGAACGGATGTTTATTACTTTTTCACGCAAAAACTACGTGGAACAGATTTTGATGAAACTCTATAGTAATATAGATACTCAGAGTACCTCGGAAAAGCTGTTCCCGCGGGAAAACCTTTTCCTAAACAAAACCTAACAGGATACGGCACCTAAAACTATATTATTTATATATTCCATGCTGATCAAATATAGCTGCAAGTTCTTTCGCATCACGCGGGCGCTTGTTCTACGTTAGTACCTACGTAAATTCATATAGATACCTAATTCGATAGGTAACTATTGTACCGTCTTTTATATTTCTAATAGCTTTCAAGTAGGTAATTGAGCACTAGTTATGTGGTTGTTACTGGGTTATAAATGAGGTCTCCAATTAGATAAAGAAAAATGGAATTAAAATCAATGGAAACTTTCTTTTGTTGCCTTGACCGAGTTTTAGGCCTTTGATTAGGGAGTGCCGTAGCATTTTTAATGGGTCGTATCCGTTTCGAAAAAGTAAATTATCAATTTGAGTGGAAAAAGCTCACAGCCGTGATCACAGCGTATTACAAATTCAGTGCTTCCAATTGAGGTAAAAAGTTGCGCTGTTTCGAAAAAATCGGAAAAGCGTTCGGAGTTTTTAATATTTAAGTTAAGAAGCAAAAATTGTTCTCTTCTGTATAGATGTGTAGATGGGCGTGTATGTACTACTTGGTTGGAAGGCTTCGTGTGTGAATGCACGTATTAGGTCTAAATAGGTAAAAGGACCCAAACCACAGTACCACCAGCGGTATACGACGCAGAATGATGCCATGGCAAGGCTTGTTTGTTAAATTTTATCTTATTCTTCTGAATACGTACCTCACTCACTACCTACATACATATATCTCTTAACTATTGTAGGTAGAAGTACATCACGTACGAAGAGGTACACCCGGCTCCATTACAAAGCGATCATGCCTGAAATTGTTTTCTATCGGTAGCTATAATGCTGCCGAACGAAATTCAGCAGAGTACCGACGCAGGCAGGTCGACTAATAAAAACATCTATCTGCTCGGAACACGAGTTCCTAGAACCAGGGCCGCATCAGTAAGGTCAAATTAAATCATAAAGTGATTGAATTTGAGTTTGAATTTTGTATCTTGTTGGTGTATTTGAATAATTCACTAAATCCTCGAAGGCAGCAGCATTTCAGTCGCATTTCACCTTATTTTTTCATATTTGTGAGAAAATATCTTTATTTCCAGAGAGGAGATGAGAGATTATGTATGTAATGTAGATACCAAATAGGATTTCGTGGTAATCCTATTTCCGCTCCGCTAAGCTTTAACGAAATCCTATTGATTGTTTACACACATCCCCCTCTCCCTCTCTTACTTTACCATACCAGATAGTCTTTCATTAGTAGTAGCATAGAGTTAGTATACCTGAGTAGTAGTAGTGGATATTTGTTTGTTTGTCGTTCAATCACGCTTTATCGGCTGAACGGATTTTGATGAAACTTGGTATGTATAGTGGTAGCTTACATCCTTGAATAACGCTTATAGAATACTTTTTAACGCGGACCAAGTTTAATGGGGCGTCCGCTTGTAAGGAGAAGAACCACTTCTCTGGTTGATTGTACCAACCAACGAAGCACGGACTAAGATGTAATCCAGGCTTTGCTTGTCCCGCCTGACTGAGCCTCATACAGTCTCGTATTTATGTCCCGGAGTTAAATATTTATAAAGGCCTGAGGGAATGTTATCATCGTATATAACCTGTACCTACGGACTGTACCAGCGAGTACAAATGGTTCGCAGTTCTTTATCTCTTTACGCAAGATTCCTCAACAAATGTAGTTTGTTTTTAATTTACACTAAATGCTATCATTTTGTTTGTATGTGGTTCTATACTATTAAGTTATTCTGTGCTTGTTAATGTAATCAAAATATGATCAATGCGAAAGTGTGGATATTTGATTGATTACCTACGTGTTTGTAAAATGTTACTTTGTGACGAATTTTTAAGGTCAATATTGTGAAAAGCGGATTGACTGAAATAAGTTTTGCTCTTTGTTCTGCATTAAATGCTCCGTTTCAGAGTTCAGACGCTACAATTTCTAATAACAACTTTACTTTCCAAGTTTTGATTAAAATTTTGTCAAAATTTATTCAAAAGTTAAATTGATTTAATCGAAAGACATCGACAGAGTTTTTTTGTTTGTATAATGTTAAACGACGCGGGCGCTGGCCTACGACGGCAAAATTCCAACTTTTTCAATAGAAATTGGGTCGTGAAGTCGTGAACAAATATTTCTATAAAACACACGAAATGTTTATACTTGCTTGTCAAAGTTTTATAAAAAAAAACATTGTAAGAAAAGTTATTGGATCATGCATGTCAAAAGTTTAAATGGGTGGGTACAAAAATTTTTATGTAAGAGGGTAAGACAGAAAAAGTTTTGATTCGGTTTTAGGACTTTTGGGTCGACAATTTACTTATATAAAGTTTCTTATTCCAAGATAAAATTTAAGCAAATGATTCACACTGCGATTTTCAGCTGTGACTTAAGAGATAAAGTACCTAGTAGCTATTATATTATATCCTGCACATGTGGTATTCACATAGGTATGTTTTAGAATTTATTATTTGGCGCACCTGCTAATGAACATGTATAAATGTACCAAGTGTACTCTCATATGCAGTAAAAGAAAGTGTGGTATGCTAATAATAATTACGCTTCAACCCCCAACCTCGGGAACGTAGCTACCACTTTGTTATATTTGTACGTACTCTTCTGCAAGCCCGCATCTGTCGTATCTAAAGTCCAATGTTTACTAGCCACCGTCGGTCGCCGGAGTATACAAATGTTTGATGAAATGAGCGCCAGCGTAATTACAGGTACACGAAGTCAGGCAAGGCGGATCCAGGATCCAGGTGGAAACCTGTGAACACCGTATAGGCATTTTGGATATGCCATTAACCTCTTCTAACGACTTTAAAATCACATTCGAGGAACTACACCTGGCGGAGTGACATAGCGCTTCGGAAGCTGAATGAGGACGTTCACAGACTACTAGTCACCTTAAGCTCCGGGACATTTGGGCAACTACCTACCTCAACCTGATGAAGTAAAACAAATGAGTGCCAAAAGCTTGCTGAAGTTCCTAACGGATGCAAAGCTCAACACTGAACTATAGTAAAGGCGGCGATCACAACAGATCAGCAATGGTCGCAGTGATACAAGGCTGGATATGAATTGAAAGAGCTCTACCACAAATAATAATAATCAATAAGGCAAGATAACGGTCTTATGGTAGGAGCGGTTACTACAACCACTCCGCCTGCATACATTGGGACTACTCGTCCCAGAGACCGTCAACTATAGAGCCTGTCTAAAGCACAGTGAACCGATGCGAAAGAAATGCACTAACTGCATGGTGAATGAGTGTCCTGGGTACAGCTTATCCTGAACCCCGAGAACTACGCACTACTGCCTTAACTTCAGAAGCTACTCTTGCAGCCAACACTCAGGCATGGGGGCAACAACTAAGCACACAAGCTGACACAAAAGATATCATAGAGCATATATAGGTGCCGTCGGGAGCGTTCGTTCCCACTATAATACCACCAAGCAGTACCTACTGTCCACCGACCGGTGGTACTAGTGAAAAGGACCTGGCCCTCTATAACTCATCTAGAAATTACAGAGGTCAACGCTTGTAGCCTTTGGACTGGTGCACGCCAGCAAGCGGCAGTGGCCGCTTATCATCAGATGGGCTGGGTATCCGTTTGTCGTTTCATTTTATTAACTTAAGCTCCATGTAATAAGGCTCTTGAATATTCGGATTGAGTCCTGTTGATGGCGGCTATAAAATACAGAGAGCCCCATAAAGGGACGGACCGTTTCAACACGTCCCATAACATGGTATTTTATTGCCTACTATTTTTATAGTATCTTAACTTCGGAGATTGCGCGTGCTGATTTTTTCTTAGGTATTGAACATTTATCTGTGACGTCCTGAGACGATATAAAAAGTGAAAACTAAATATGACTTCGCACAATTATTATATGGCATATACTTTTTCTATAACCATGGTTTAGATTAGGTGCCTACTCATTAGCACCATGTACGCTCGCCTTACTTTAAAAAGGTTGACGCCTTTCATTTGGAAGCTGACTCAAAATTTATTTCCAATTACATAAACATTAGTCACATTTAATAAAACGTTCCAATTTAGGAAATAATTCACAACAGTAAAAAGTTGAGGAGAACAGCTTGATTAATAGATGCCGGAGCCGACAGATTTTTCTTTGGGCCTCGCTAAATAAATCAAGTCTTTTGTTGTGGCCCGCTAAATGATGGATTACGTGTTTGGCCCATAGAAGCTGCCTATTTGTTCCGCGTTTGTGTCTTGTTGCTTGTTGCTTTTAGGATAAATGTGCAAAATGTACTATCGGATTGAGAACTTCGGAGTTGTTGTTTAATATTTATCAAAAAGAACAAGAGCGCCGAAGCGGCGCACCATGACGCGTCGCGTACCTACAACACTGTGCAACTCTTTCCTTGCTTCGACCTTTTCCACATACCTACCTATAATATAGGGCTGAAAATACGGCTAAAGCACCTGCGAGCAGTCTATCAGAGTTTGTCTATTCTATCCTCTTATTAGTCTAGTCAACTTATCAAACAAATGTGGAGTTAAATCAGGTACTGCTGAATTCTTGTGACTTCGGTCGGACAAAGAGAAAATAGTCATGAAAAAAACGAATATCAACTTCTAAAACAACATTTGTTTTATGTACAGCATATAAATAACTTAATATTATTATAATTATCTCGATTTGAGAAACAATTACAGGTCTAAACTTGTTAATATGAGTTACTTATGTGTACATAGTCTAGTAACAGACGTTTCAGGTTTGTAGCCGCGTCTAGATTGTATAGGCCCCATCAATTTTCAAACACTTCCAGGGGTATGACGTTTGTAAATCACTACAGACTTTACAATAATATTCCCAAACGTCACGAAGAGAAATCAGAAGCACTTAATTCCACATATTTCGTTATGTGACTAGATTAGTAAGGAAACCACACCGTGCTACGCCCCGTAGCACACGACTGCAGCGCACAGTACGACCGATATAAGATTTAGCCGGATTATTTTATTTAAAGTGTAGAAATACATTGAATGAAAGAATAAATGAATGAATGATTAATTGTATTGATTGTATTTGTTATTTATATGTTTGAGTGAACCTCTAAGCCTCTTAATTGATAATGACTATGGTTTCATAAAAATAAAACAGTGAAGAGATGTGGCGTCGGTACAGAAATACTACATTAGTTGCAGAAAACTATGGGTGCGGCCACGTGGTTCGTTAGGAGGCTTTCATAAACTACCGAAAACTCGCGTATTGTTAAAATTAAAACAAATATGAATATGACAGCAATAATTCGTCTCAACTCCCAGTGAGTTTTCGGCTATGGGTAGGATTATTTTTCAGCCAATGTATAAAACCACCTCCTTCTTCACATAATCGGCCACGTGGTTTATGGAAGGTCCAACCACGTAATATTTTATTCGTTCCATTCCATAAACCTTCGTGCGGCTTATTTATGTTTTCGATCAATATTTCTATTTCCAAGTTAACCCCTTAGTTTCAACCCGGACTTTATTTCATTGAGCTTTTCTTGGCGTCTAAGTATAGTTAGTTAAATGTCTCGTGACCAGACTCTTGTCAGATAGATTTGTTGTTTAATGGATAGAGGTGTGTGCCCACTACTAAATGTAGTTATAGTATACTCTTACCTTACGGTAGCTTCACCGCCGTATACGACTAAAGTTTAACACTACTCTAGCAGTTGCAATGGAAACTTCAAGTTAACGGCTTAGACTGTTACTCCTTCATTGCCTCTGATAAAAACTATTTAAAAGTAAATTTTATATTTTCGGAAAAATGCAGTCATTATCAATTTTTTTGGTAAAGGCTTTTGTGGAGAAAAGCAAGCTACCCGAGGTAAAACCGTTTCACTAATTAGGTCAAAATGCCACAGACTAATTAGGTAAGTCTGCCCAGCTTCGCCATTGTGAGCACTGGGACTCCTGAAATATAATATTTAAAAGTGGTAGAGGCCACTGATGATGTGACTGCCCTTTAGGGACTTTTTCCAGGTACACACATATCATTAGAAAAGTGACCAAAATCACTTGGTATTGTTATGGTACTATGGTATTTCAACCAAAAGGTAAATATTAAGATCTATCAAACCGATGAACAACATGAGAACTTGTTTTTACGACACACTCTTGCCAAACAACCATGTTACCCGAAAATTGACAATATGAGAGTGGCAGAAGTTCGGCATATTTCTTTTTCCTTGACTTTTATCTATTTTCTTTGTTGTCCTTCCTTGCGGTTAGTACATAGTTACGAACGTAGTGTGACTTCAATTTTCTTTCAACCGAAAGCCGAATTCAATATTTTCCTAATTGTTATTATGGTTACATTATCTTTAAGTAAAATGTTACGATTAAACAATCAAACAGTTTTTAAGTTTACACCATAGTTTTGTTCATTAAATATTTTATTTATTTATTATTGTTATTAAACATAATATAGTTTCTCGCTATACTTAACTACTAGGGTAAATTATGTTTCGATTACTTTAAATCTGATGTTTAAATGAATTACCCGATTAAATAAATTTATTTCTATCTTAGAAGTTTCGGCTTTCGGTCCGTCCAAAGCCGAAGCTTCGGAGAGACTGTAAATACCTACTTGCGTTGAAATACGAAAGTATTGCGAACACTTTGTTCTCACGTATTTTTATATCTACGTGACTTTTTTGATAAGTTCTTGGCTCTGTGATTAAATGCGCTAACCAAGAGAATGATTGGAATTTATGTTTGGCACGTTTTTGAATTAAGTCTCCAATATGTACATACTTTAAGATTTATACATAAGAAAACACAATGCACTGATGTTGAAATAGTATAATAATAAGAAATATAAGCTGTTAAGTAGTAAGTATAGTTACCGGCAAAAAGAATTTAATAGGTAACAACTTTTGTTTATAACTTGTAGGCTACGAATAAGGGAAGTACCACAGAATATATAATAGTACAAGAAGTACGAAAGTTCGCTGCATGTAGGCTATACGTAGGTAACTATAGTGATGTGCGTATAGTGCATTGCAATACAGCTAGAGTTCATTATGTACCACCGGACACGTTTAGCCTCTGCAATAATTGATGTTATTGTGCCGTCCAATCGTCAAATTATCCGTTGATTTCCGACCTTGGCACAATCGGTTGTCAGAATCGGCCGATGTCTAAATGTTTGTAGTAAAATCGATAGACTGGTCGTCAGTTTGTAGCTTGATTTCAGCGCCTGGAGCACAGGCTAACCAGATAGTAATTTTGCGCCCCTTAGCAAAATAAAACTACGCCCCGACTGCCTCCCAAGAAGGTGGACTCTGATTGCCGGATTCTAATCACGGCCCTGGTGATTCTTAGGGATGCGGGTATCGACAAAGAATCAAAAGAACTCGTGGGCAGTTAATATCGATAGGGCAATCGAATCTGTCATCAGAAGAATATACGCGCCTGAATGTTAGTCGCAGTTGGAGTCTTTAATGTCTTGTTCAAAATACCGCCATGTTGGTTTTGCACGTCAGAAATGTTAGAACATTACGACTCGATTAATAGTAACAAAATTAAAACAAAATCGATGCTTTATTCTCCGATCGGAAGCGGCACGACACTCACGATTATAATAGTTAGTATTATTAAAATAGTTGATATCGCCCGACTAACCCTTTTAGGGTCAAACCCGTTTTAGGGCTTCGCAGTCAGCGATCAAGTAGCACGAATAATGACGAGCTATCGATATCGCCCGGCTTGATACATTGCTGCGGTAAATTTTGGCTGTTTGACACTTTTTAAATACATGCCATTCTTTCCATTTTTACTTTCTTATAAATTACGTAATCTTGCACACAGGATTATGTTTGTATTTAAACTTGCGTGTGACATGTAGTAACGAAGTAGTATCAATGAAGTAACAAAATAATCGTAAATAAATCAATGGAATTAGTAATACAGGTAGTAGGGTACAATATCGAAGTCAATTTATTGTTCATCTGATTGACAATGTGTCAGTCAAAAACGTACTTACTCATTTCAAAAGACGTCACCCGCACTTTTTGTCCGACCCCTGGACATCACCTACCACTGTCATCCGGAAGCGGTGGTAGATAAAAAATTGACGTTGTATAAATGTACCCAGCGTCCTTACATGCAATAAAATAGTTTTGACTTTGACTTTGATCCCAAAAATGTGCGCCCTGTCCTGGATACGTCCTTGTTGGTCGTTAGGGCTGCGGCCCGCGACCGAGTGGCACGAAAACTCGCGAGCGGTCGATATCGCCCGGCTAATACACGCCGATCACGTCTTGTGGCTACGCACCCTATAAAATATACTAGTTGCAAACCTTGTTAAGGAGGGAATTCTTTGATTTGATCGAAAAGAGCGGGGCATGAGACTAAAAATTAATTTCACCGAAACTTTACCCATGTATTTTTTGGTATGGGTTTAAAGATAAATAATATAACACAGTAATGAAAGTGCTATTATAATAATATTTGCACATGAGGCATTCCAACAGGGCGGCGGTGGCCACGTACCATCAGACGGTCAGCTTTCTGCCTGTATGCGTGCGACTTCATTCCCTAAAAAGCAGCTGCTACGAACCAGACGAAATGACACAGACCCACATTAAATTAATTTTGCGTACCTAACTAGTATCGACCTAGTAATAAAATGACTAATCTTGAAACCTATTAGGTACTTCATTTTCAACTTCACACGAACAAATCTGCGACTAACTGAAGCCTCGTCTCTACTACGATTATCGACAACGAAGGGGATTTCTAGTCATTACCTACTTCTGCCACTAAAGCCTCTTTGCGAAGCTAAGTAATTACTACTTGACGGAGGTTACTTTTTATGTAGGTCAATGTTAGATCTTGCTCTTTTTACAAAGCAACCATCACATAAATTGACTCTAGATACTTTCTAACTGCAAATTATTTCCGTCCATATTAGTGAAAAAAACAGTTTTACTTCACTATATCATCATCACTGTGGGAGTCGTCACCATCATCATCATCAATTCATCAGCCAGCCGGTAAGTCAAGCAACCAGTCAATTCTTTTAAACTTAAGCCAAAAATAACATGTTTATAGCACAAGCAGCCGCAGCATGTAATGTAATATGAACATATTACTTAAAACACTTTACATAATACTCATATACACACTCCCCCACACAATTGTGCACTCACACAGCTACACATGTAAACATAAATTCACACACGTTTCCATACAACAGGTGTCATCATTAATGCTATTTTTTTATACATTTTGTAGTACACAGGCGAAATAACTTAACTAATTTATGTAGGTTACCTTACCATAATAAAAAAGGGACGTGGCTTAACCTGTGTCGTACAGTGGACTTACCACCTGAAACTGAGTCCTTCAGCCCATCATTGCCTGGTTCGAGTAGGTATAGTAATATTAGTATTGTAGGCAATAAACTATTTCTATTTTAAGTCACCTGCCATTTTATCACTATTTAAACACTCGATAAGGTGTATATATCCCAAAGCTTTGACTTTGGTCGCCTGTTAGATCATTTCCGTTAACGAAATTTTACGTTGGTGTTATATTTTGTTTCAGCTAATTATTATTCTTAATATTCCTTACTTTAGTCAAACTCGGATGTATGAGAGCACCATCGAACTTATTTTAACAATTAAATTCCATGGATCTTTGCGCTTGAATTATTTATCATCCACCGTTTAAAGTCGACAACTCTTTGGTCCAATCTGAGCGCAACGCTCGATATTCGAAATCACTGCGAGCGTCAGCGGTTAATAAATAATGAACGAGGCACAGATTGTGGGCTCACTGTGGCGGATAATCGATTGTTTACAAACGGTTGAAGGTTGGCGAAACGGTCTGTCCAATGTACACTTTTAAATTTCGTATACTGGTATATACAGATTTGAGAAATAAAAGTACAGTCGTCGGTGGCGCATTAGGACGCGGCGTAACATAACTTTTTTTTAGAACTTGGCCAGAGGCACTAGCCATTCGCCTGGACAAGGTACTGAGAAAAATCCCACAGTACATTTTGGTGCAGAACGGACGAAAAATTTATGATCAGCACAACCAATCCGCCGCCGTTACAGCGTGTTTAGATCTGGCATTTCAATATTTCCGCGCGGACGAAGTCGCGGGTTAAAGCTAGGTAATTTATGAAAACCACACCGTTTGTGAAATAATCACATGTAAAATAGCTTGATTACCGAATGAGTCGTCAATGGTATGTTATCAGAGTATTGTTGAAGTGTGAATAGAAACGGTGTGAATAGAGCATGTAGTGGAGCACGCTCGACAGCTCAATGCAATGGTACGATTGTTCGCCGAGCACTAGTATAGGGCGAGGCTGCTCTACACAGTTTGTCCGTGAAAAAACATTATACGGTAGGTTAGGTGTCACGGTTTGCTAAACGGAATTGTGGGACAATCGGAAGATATATGGTAGTCATGATCAGCATCGGCTGTCCCTGAGTCTTTAATGTATAATAGGGCCTCTCCGTTGCGGGCTAGATCGAGGAGGATCCGACGACGCGAGGTATGCGATGCCGTTAGTACTATTTTACCGTGCCCGTGTACAGCCGTGTCTTTGTTACTCATTTAAATTTATCTGTCAAAACGATGAACGCCGTGTTGTACCACCGACCGCGGGCGCTCTTGGCGCGTTGGGATGGATGGCCCTCGACATACTGTTTTGCAAAACAGACCCACGCGTGGACGTCGGCGTAACTCAGAAAAAATAAATTGAATAAATCGTGCTGAGTCGCAAGGCTGTTTAAAAAAACACTAAATGAATGTAGCCTTTTCTTAGAATAGATATACAACCTAATCGGTGCAAAAGTGACCTTATTAATTCATTGTTTATTAACATTCGCTATGGCACTTACCTACTTACAGATTCGCAAAGCAGAAACGCAATGTTTTTCGCCTTTGCTTCGGTTTCTTTTTCTAGGCTAGTTTCGTTTTCTAACTTCAGAGAGAACTCTTAAGGGTAGCCACGTTTTTAGAAGCCTTCTTGTGTCCAGACTGCTCGAGGAGTGTTCGTTCGTCACCTTGAGGATGACAGATATACTTACGCGGTGCTGGCTGCATAGTGTCGAGAGGTCAGATGTTCTGACTTATAACGATTCGATGCTTTTAAAAACTACGTACCTACTTGTATAGCTGAATAAGTAATTTAATGCTTAGTTTTTGAATAGATTAAATTGTAGTGAAAAACTTTTCTTTAATGTAAGCGCAAATTTTAATGTCAATAACCATTTTACTTAGTATCGAGACCTATAAATTTTATACCTTTTATTTTAAATCGCAACAAAATTCGTTCTTTATTAGTGTTACATTAGGGATGGATAGAGTCACCAGTAGGTTTACAACAAGAACATACCAAACATACAGCTAGGTGGGTTGGGTCTACCCTCAAGGGAGTAATAGAAAGTTCAAGTACCAACCTTACTATGTGTTTGTTAATTGTTACGAGAGAGTAACTAGGTAAAAGAATTTTGTAATTTCATGACTTGTGTAATTAAAACTTACTATTAAATTATTTAGGTAACAATAGTTTATTTTTCCATAAAAGTTTTATCATTACCTAGGCAGTTGACGTCCAGTGTTGGAGCTATGGCTTTTCGAAACAAAACCCACAAAAATATATAGGTAAGTCATATTCTGCTCATCTATTAGTCCTCGTAACTATTGTATCAGGCATAAAGAAGTAGGTACCCTACTTAATATAGTTAGGCAGACATAATAATACATAATAATACTTGAATAATAATTATTGACAAACCTTGTAGGTCTCCAGGTTATTTTCGATTCGTTTAACCGATAACTGTATTTTTTACACTACTTAAATAGTTTGTACATAGAGATAAAAATAAAATAACAGAGAAGAACAATGAGAAGCATGCAGCCTATGAAGTTATTTTAAGTGTAAGTAAGAATAAAATGTAAAATAGAGTAGAAATGTAGATGGATGTAACTTATATGGAAGCTCATGGCGACTGTAACTTACCTGCTAACTTTAAATTGGGCTGACTCGTGAGAGGCGCGGCTTAAACATAACCCCCCCGGCGACAACAATCAGCGGCCTCTGTCGCACTGGTGTGTCATTACCTATGCGGTAAAATTACCGTTATTGTAAACAATTCATTGTATTGACGGCTTGCTTGTTTGTTTAGAATACAATTTTTTATTAAAATGTTCTACAAAATGAACACACGCAATGATTCCATAATTGTATTTTCCGTGAAAAATAATTGTCGTATTTTGAGTCAATATTTGGATAAAGTTGCGAAGTATTTGAATAAGGCGCGCGGGACGCGTGCGGCCATCGCGGCTATCTTTCGAGTACTGCCGTAAGCGTAAAGAAAGGTTTTCATGTGTTGAAAACTCAAACGTGTTACGTGAGGTTTCCTGCAGGATTCACGCCTGTAGGCAGCTTTGCGGTCATTATTAGTATTAGGGGGTTACAAGCGAAGTTATTTGTTCTAAACTGGTGTCGTAAACTACCTACTTTAAAACAAAAAAAATCGGATTAATCAAAATATTCTTCACTTAATCTAAGTTTACTTACAATCAGCGAATAAGATTGAACATGCAATGCTTAATTCAAACGCCTGCCTGTTTTATTATTTATACTGAGCCTCAGAAACTTTGCCCTGGTTAACGTAGTAGGAGGTGTTTTTGTTTTTAATTATGGAGATGTCCAATTAATATTTCCAAGAGGTTAAGCATGCTGCAGGCATCTCTTTATCGTGCTCGATCTATCACATTATCCGAACGAAGCGTATCGTTTCATCATTCAATTATCGGACCAATGAATGTAACTTGTCGCCGATGTGAGTTATCGGATACATTAATTGCATCTCATTGAAATTTGTAGGCAGTTTGTAAGTGAATGGAAAGTAATTATACATTACTATTATTGCCAGCGACCGCATTCGCGCTATAAACTACTCTATTAGATATGTAATTTCAGGACACTAAAATATACGTCGTAGGATAATCTAGAATTTTCGCAAAAAGCCCGGTAATTGGAATGTAAGAATGAATTTTGTTAATAGGCGAGCTATTTTAGGGATCCTTGCAAAAAACCGGCGTATTTTAGGATAATAGCGAAAAACGGGTCATGTTTCGTAAGTCTTGAGCGCCGATTGGCTTCTTTTAACGTTACGCATTGACAGATGAGCGAATCGACTCGTAGATCAGCGTTCAAATTTCCAATAGTCCTAAACAAACTCGGACTTTTGCAAAAATTCTAGAATTTTCGCAAATATCCGATTTTTTCAGTTAACCTAAATACCATGGTAAAAACAGGTACTTACCGTGATAATGCTGGAAACGGGGATAACCTTGAGGGGCAAAAAGATTGTTTAGCAATAAATTATAAACCTTAACTTATCCCACTACGAGTGCTATGCGGCGATCGTATCGCAGGTGCTATGCGAATGTTTGGAGTTCGGCCGTTTTATGAAATTATATGAATCTTGGTCCACTCATAGCATAATGTCCTGGATTTAAAGGATACTTTTTAATGTGGACGAAGTCGGGGGATTTTCGCTAATACATAATAAACGAATTTTGAATTATCCCTTAACTAAAGAGCCACATATTAAAGTACCTAGTACTCGACTTTGGTAAAGTCAGATTCAGCATTTGTTACCAAACATTAGGTAGCCATGGCACGAGTAGGTATCTACTTCCATCTATTTTCATAACAGCCAGGCCACGTACTACAGTTTTCCTCTAAGTAACAAGTATAGTAATAGAGAGACAGACCCACATTGTTTTCTATAAATATAGTGATGAGAAACCTTTGGGATAGATCGGCTTATAATAAAAACAACAGTTTGCAGTGCGGGCGCCGTTTCCCCAAGCGGGATGGCTTGTTAAAATTCATGGATATGTGAGTGGGACAAAAAATCGAGGTTATACGGCCCCTTAACCTTTCCCATTGACCTTCCCACCCCTTCCTCGGCACTGTCATTTGTTTGACCATCTGGCTGGGCCCGAGTTACGATCGGGTCACAGCATAAACATAAAACAGCTGGATTGTACTAAACTTTGTAAACTCAACCTTTGCTTTGCGCATCGCAAGCTTGACTGGCAGGGGTCGTGGGTTCGATTCCTGCTGGGAACAGATACATCACTCGGCACAATTGGTACCAGTGTGGGTAATTTCAGAGAAGTAAGAGATAAATAAATAATTGTACACTTTCAGTAGAGAACTTTTGTAAATACGAAAAACACCGGACAAGTGCGAGTAGGATTGACTCGCGCCTTAAGGGGTTCCGTACAAACTTAATTAAAGAAATAATTCGAAAATCGTTATTAAAAGAACAATTGACGAGCTCCCTTATCAATTTTCATAACCTCAGACTTGGCTGTATGAACTAAGATTCCTTTGTCTATCCCGTAAGTAATAAATAAAGTGAACGAAAAAAAATTTGACAAGTCCTGTCATGTCAAATGATAAATCCATGGATAAATCACGTGTATATGTTAATGGTCAAATGTTATTCATTTTATGTGATTTTATTTCCAGCTACTTAGATAGACCTTTAGTATAATTTGTAAAATCTTACGAAATTATTTAATATAGATTAGTAATGATGAAATTTCTAGACGCTAGGGAATTCTTTCAACAATTATTTACCTACGTCATTGTACTAATTTATAAGGGTGGCTTGCTCATACGCAAAGATAAGTTTGTTGGTACTTTTGTATACATAAATTTTTGTGATGTAAATACAAATTTACGGATTTCGGATTTTTTCCTTTCATCATCATCATCATATCAGCCTGTAGACGTCCACTGCTGGACAAAGGCCTCCCCCAAGGATCTCCACGACGACCGGTCCTGCGCTAACCTCATCCAGCTGGGTCCCGCGACCTTCACCAGATCGTCGGTCCACCTTGTGGGAGGCCTGCCTACACTGCGTCTTCCGATACGTGGTCGCCACTCGAGAACCTTTCTGCCCCAACGGCCGTCAGTTCTACGAGCGATGTGCCCAGCCCACTGCCACTTCAGCTTCGCAATTCTTTGAGCTATGTCGGTGACCTTGGTTCTCCTGCGGATCTCCTCATTTCTGATTCGATCTCGCAGGGAAACTCCGAGCATAGCTCTCTCCATTGCCCTCTGGGTGACCTTGAGCCTTCTTATGAGGCCCATAGTGAGGGACCACTTTTTTCCTTTACTTCTGCTATAAGACCTTGCTTCTTGCCACATTTCAAGATTCTAGGTGAACGGGAAGTACCCCATAGGTTTTAGTTACCAAGATACTCAAAAATGCGGCGAAATCAGCAATATATTTTAACTGCGATGACTTAGAAGTTAGATTTTTTCACGACACCAAGGGACTGCAGACCTGAGTATTTGATATTAATTTCAACTTGATACATCCACGCGTTCCTGAGAAAAATGGTCTTGACAGACGGACAGACAGACGGACAACCGAGTGATCCTATAAGGGTTCCTTTTTTCCTCTTTTGAGGTTCGGAACCCTAAAAATAATAATCATACAAACCGCACCGCTCAGCGCATCATTTTGTATGGTAAATATTTTTCGTTGTCATCACACTTTTCAGAAGAGCCTAGAGAGAGACAGCTATACAAATGCTTCAGGCCGGGCTGGATCGTGCGGCATCCTTTCATGGAAGGTGAGCAAAGTGTACACAATGTGCGGATTCCGTACATTCAAAAAAACTCATAAATTAAAATGTTTTCATTTAGATGCACCAAATATTTGAGCTCAATTGGTTGGTTCAATAGCTTTTGACACATAGGTCGAAGTCATGCGGTACCCGTGGTTTTGTTATCTAGGTGCCACTGGGAATTTTGGACTCACTTTCGGCGACTTTCCTAAAATGATAATTTTTTTGAGGCGCCTATTTTACAAATATCTACCAAATAACGACTTTTTCGAAATGATCATAACTTTTCCATTGATGATTAGCTATACCAAATTTTATTAATAATAATAATAAATATAATAATATATATAAATTATGAAAGCAAGTCGACTGCTGATATGGAAACATCAGCTTTAGCTGCCTTCCCATTTAAATAAAATAAAATAAATAAATAAAATGAATAATATAATGCTTCACTGAAATATTAAATTACCAAACTCTGTATGCTGTTGGTTTTCCAAGAAAAATAAAATAAAATGAAGCAAGGAATATTTTTCATTTTATATTATTCCACATTTCAGCTAAATAGGGACAAAAAGCTTAGTGACACTTGAGGGTATGCGTTTTGGCAGAATCTGTGCACGGAACCTTAAAAAGCCAGCAGCACCGTTTATTTCTCTGAATGCCTTCCACTTACAATGTGTAACCAACCTAAGCGCGGTGCCATTAGGTAATTGTAATGTATAATACGAGTAATTTGTTAATTAATTAAGTCAGGCGATGTAAGTCACAATTAGGCGGACGTAGAATTAATAATTGTAACCTACCTTACTAGCTGTTGCCCGCGACTATGTCCGCATGACAATCCCTTGGTAACTTTGAGCACTGATTTGTTTAATTAAGCTAACAAACGTTTAGATACTTAAAACATTAAGAAATCACTGTGAGTCACAATTTGTGATCGAATGCTGAAGAAGAAGGTTCTGCCCTAGGAATAACGTATTTATCGAACTATTGCCCGCAGATTCGCCCGTTTTGGATAAGTATCTCGCGCATCCTACAAACCGAGCTATCCTACAATTAAAACCCTATTCGAATACATTCAGTGGATTTGGATGAGATGAGTAACAACACGAAAATCAACGCAATAAGATATCATGAATGTAATTAATCGAGTATTGAAATTCTATCTGAATGCGTTTCATTAAATACCAATGAAAAATACAGTAAACCAATTATTTAATGTAGCAAGTGAATACAATTTAAATGGAAATTCAGACCAGATCGGATATCGACTTTTAACTCAAACGCGTGCCCGCACTGGCTGGCGGGATATTAATTTTATTTTAGAGCGCAGCTACAAATGGAATTCTTTAATGTTCCATTTTTGCCAACCGCCATCGCCATAGTTAATTAATCGTTTACACTGTTATGTTACGTATGTACAGTCAGCCCGTTAAGTGGTTCTTTACCTTAAATTTAAAGACAGTATAGTTGTACCTTTGTTCTCTGTACATGCCAAAAATGAAGTCGTTTCTTCAGTTGCGCCGTAATTGACTCTAAAGATTTCTTTTGCATTGCGAATTGATATGCTGATTGCATTTGCTTTGTTTTTGAATAGATTATTATAATTAGTAGGTGATGAAACTTTATAGTCTCTTAAACCTTTTGTGACGAACTACTCAGGTGATTACTTTCGCTTGACGAGAGGCGATACAGAGCTGACTGAGACCAACCTCCAGTAATGGTATTTCCATTTATTATTATTATTTTTAAAAATTTGGCTCCTGGACACACGGGATTTTCTATTTTAGGAGCCAGGGCCGCATTGTTATATTTATAAATGTAATTGTAGATCAGTAAAGATTATTATTATTATTATATTACTTTCGAATTTATTAAAAAATTAAGTTTGTACGGTCGACCGCACATCAGTGGTAACAAAACCAGTATAAACTGGTCTCGCGTAGTATTGAAACTCCCTAATAGGCTAGGCCAGCTCAAGGTCAAAGTGTTACCACTGATGTGCGGTAGACTACGTAACCCTCAGGGCGCGAGTCGTACTCGCACTGGTCCGATTTCATTTAATATTTAGACAAATAAGAGCATTTTTATACTTCGCAATGTTGAGTAGAATGAGAAAGTATGTGCGGTGCGGGCTGCCTTTAAATTTATTTTTCTGACTACCGACTCACGTTCCTGCCATCAACGTCAATTTGTTTTAGCCTTCCTCCCAGAGTGGTAAATGATATAGAGTCTTCCTCTCTTTGCCATTTACCACTCCAACTAAGATATTGCTTCAATTTGTGTGTGCGAGTTAATGATGAAGATGCTATACGAGAGCTGCGTATTGGCATAACGTTAAAATACGAAAGATTTGGGTTCGATATATTCTTTTAACTCGTATTTGCTTCCCACGTACATTAAATAGAAGACTGAAACTAAAATTTAGCTCACTTTGTGCGTGTATGACTTTATTTGTGAGGCGAGTTAGACGGGGCGTGCGCTTATGTAGAATGACCGTAAGATAGGGACTTCTTCTCTGTATAATTTATCTCTCTGTTTCTTCCGCTTCATTTGAGACGATCGCGGGCGGATTGTCTCGTACGCCTGGGCGTATATAGGCGGCTCATGATTAATTCAAATACGTATTTTCCGAGGCTCACAATAAGGGCTAGGGTTGTGCAAAAATATACACCCAAAACAATACCACTATGGAGGTTGCTGCACATCACCTGCATTCTTTCTGTCGTCGCCTTCTACGACATCCTTATTAACACTATTCAGATCCGGGGAAATATAATGTAATCTTTAAATACCATGATAGTACTTACTTTGTATAGCTACTGCACGAAAAAATAATTAACCCTTAGAGTGTTAAAACGGGTTTTGCGACCCAAAAAACAAGATCAAATACTAGACTTATGTAAAGTCTAGATAGAGTTCGTTTTTCAAAAACCCAAATCTGACTGCCACATTGTCATGGTTAATGGCAAAAGCAGCATCCTGTACAAACTAGGTGGTCTTATTAGTCATAAGCGATTTCTTCCAGATAACCATAGTAATTAGTAGGTATAGTAAATAATGATATTGTAACTAACGGATCGGGAATTGAGAAATAAATACTCACAAATACTTACAAATTGAAATTGAAACTAAGAGAACATTATGTCTTGGTAATAAAGTAAAGACTTTTTTTTGTCCATTGCACACGTCTCCGCTCCCATAAGCTTCGGTTGGAACGCTCGCTCCCCTGTTGGGCGCAAGTCCAGCTCACATTTTAATTAATTATTTAAAAACCTTCGAATGACAATTGGCAACCCTGAGACTGTTGGAAACGAATTAGAGCTGTGAAGAAAATGTAGACAGACAGGTCATTTAGAAAAAAAACTTGTAAATATTCATATTTAATTTGTAACACAAATTTTCTGGCAAAAGAAAAGTTCCTGTCTAAATAGATAAGGGAAAATACCAAGTACCACGCAAAAATACGAACCTTTTCGGCTCCGTTATCGAATAGATCAGAATACGGGACTTTGACGACGGCAGCGCGCGTCGTACATACCCTAATAGTACATAGTAATTTATATTACACGGATAAGAATACCTACTTTAAAAAATATGGAGGATTTCGACTTAGAATCGTTAATAAATATTACTCTTCCCTCCAATGCCAATGCAGAAAACTACTAAATAATAGTTAGATCAGATAACATAGCAACAGAATGACGTCATAGTGACGAATCCTATATATTTAGATACATTGTTTAGTAGGTATACGAACAAACTACCCGCCAGCACGCAACAAGAAAAGGGTGGGTATCATTTCTAAAAGGTTTACCTATTTACTGTGATGGCGACCGTTTCGCGACACTAAGATAAAACCCTTTGTGGATTGAGGCGATTCTTTAATGCTATCGAGTGGAGAGATAAGGTCGTAATACGCATGAGATAGAACACACTAGCTTATTGCCCATTGCTTCGCTTGTTAGTATGTTTTATCTTCCTTTGCAAAGGGAAACTAAAAATAATTTCGCGTCTAAGACCACAGCGTAGCGTAGGCATGGTCTCCCACATTATGCAACTCCGAACGGATCATATGATTCGTTGGGAATAACCCCGATCTGGTGAAGGTCGCGGGATTCAGCTGGATGAGGTTAGCGCGGGACCGGTCATCGTGGACATCCCTGGGGCAGCAGGACACCAGTAGTCCGATTATTCAGTCCGATGATCGGACCCAGTGGACGTATACAGGCTGATATGATAATAAGACCAGGGTGTACTGAGACATATTACACAGTCCCCTGTTCAGGAGTGTACTGTTTGAGTGTATCATTTTGTATGGGAAACTTATGGGGATTATTGTCATCGTCATCATCATATCAGCCTGGAGACGTCCACTGCTGGACAAAAGCCTCCCCCAGGGATCTTCACGACGTCCAGTCCTGCGCTAACCTCATCCAGCCAGATCAGGGATTATTGTATATGTAAGTCCGTAACGTTCGTATTACTCAAACCTGGTGGCTATCTCAGTCTTAGGTCTAAAAACTACGGAGACCAATAAAAAAAGTAAGCATCAAACCGCTTAAATAAGTGTTTAAGTGATCTACCATTTACTACTTCCGAGAAACCGTAACGGAGTAAAGCCATGTTCGCATTGACGTAGAAAGAATAAAAGCGTACATATCGCGGATGAACCGGGTGTGATGGCGGTCATTTTGGAAGGCCTATGTCCAACAGTCGACGTTGAAAGGTTGATATGATAATGACGTGTCCGATGGTTTCAAGAATAAGATCATTGACAAATTATAATGTTCACTTAACAAGGTTACAAAATGTTGAGCGGAGCGGAATAAAACAAAATTACGACATATTTAAAAAGTATGAAGGTAAATGCGAGTTGGTTTCGCCGGGCGGCGCGACGACGGGCGCTGCGGGGCGGGTGGCCTGTGGACAGCCCAATTTTGGAGGATAATTTAATTATTCTCGTTGCTATGGAAATTACCAGTCATTCCACAATGTGTGAGTTCTCACAACCGTATTCATGCTTTCTCCATAGCTCTAGCGTAAAAATCGGTATAGCCATCCATTTTGCAATGACAATTGACAGCTTCGCAGAATGTTTAAAATGCCCTAATTGTAATAAAGAATGTTATCGATTTGACTTCAATCGTGACGGTGGGTGGGCCTGATCCATAAGTTTAACAACTTTAATAAGTTGTTCAGCAAATTATGCCCGTGGAGGGGGATATGCTTGAAGTTTCTTTGGACGACCAGATGGCCGTTTGGGACGAGTTCTGAGTTCTGGATATGAGACTGAAGGGGTGAGCGCAGCGTGGACGATTTGAAAAGATAGAGGCTAAAAGTAATAGTGGGAGCGCGCATTGGCGAAGACATCCAGATGCTAATGACGAAGATAATAATTTCAAATGAAGAAAAAGAATCATTATAAGATAACTTGCAAGAAAACAGTTTGTTGGCTCTCTTGAAGCAGCCAAGTCAGAATGAAGGCAATGTTTTGTTAAACGCCGGCTCCATACGTCAGTGTGATCACGTCCTACAATTTTTTGCGCTAATGTGCATTGACTGTAACGGCATGATACAAAATTCTTTAGAACGGGCCAATCAGATTGCCGGGCCTACAACGCGCTATTGAAATTTTACAAAATGTTAGTATATAAGTGTGTTCTATTGTCATGCTACCGGGGAGTCCGATGTCGCTGTTCAGACCGGCCGTGGCGAGGGGCCGGACTCAATCCTCGCCGTTTAATTAAACAAATCATTTGTAGAGTGGCCTCTGCTTCCGTGTATCCTTTGTTAAATTAACCTCTCGTAGTTTAAATTAACTGTATGTATGCGTTAAGATTAGGGACCCTCTTCTACACCGTTACCGGTCGGCGGCATGTTTGACTTCCTTTTATCATTTTTTGCTAATCTAGACCATGCCAAATGAAGTACACTTTTATGTAAAGAAATATTGGTCACTTGAACCAACGGTTATGGGCATTCTAATCTATTACAGAACAACTTCTAGTGCTAAACCTTTTTAGTATTTAGATTACCGTAAACTTTTTAAACTATCAGTACCGCTTATTGCTTTATTTTGTACTGGAAGGCCTTTTTTATATTTAAAAAATTAACCTATCAGTAACCGATAGACACTAATTAAAGTTTTCCTGTATATTGGTACTGTCTACTGGTATTTTGTTACACTCTGTTAAAATACAATGTTTTAAACATATTGCTCAAGTTAACCAAGCAGTATAACATTATACCACTGTATCTTTACACAATATCCTGCCTCCGGTACAGGCCACGTACTACAGAATTTGAATAAGAGATCACTAGGCCCGCTAATTACGGACGGATTTCACAATACCAATTACAAATGCAGTTAGTAGTTAATGTAATGCAATGTTTTAGTAACGACATCGTGACTAGACGATGATGGCTACGGAATTTTCGATAACTTTAGGTGTAAAGTAAAGAAGGTAGGTATTTGTGTCATATCATCATTAACAGCCTTAACATGTCCCCACTGCTGGGGCTCAGGCCTACCCTCTCAACGAGGGCGTGCGGGCTATAGTCCACCACGCTAGCCCACTGCGGGTTGGTGAACTTCACATGCGCCTAAGAATTTCTTCTTCGGCGTATACAGGTTTTCTCACGATGTTTTCCTTCACCGTTTGAGAGCTGTCAGTAAATGTACTTAAGTTTCGAGAAAAACCCATTGGTACATGGCCCAGCCGGGGATCGAACTCCGGACCTTCCGATATGAGATCCGCATCTTATCCCCGACGCCACTGACGCTCTATCATATTGTGACATATCATATCAGCCTGTAGCCGTCCACTGCTGGACAAAGGCCTCCCCGAAGGATCTCCACGACGACCGGGCCTGCGCTAACCTCATCCAGCTGGGTCCCGCGACCTTCACCAGATCGTCGGTCCACCTTGTGGGAGGCCTGCCTACACTGCGTCTTCCGATACGGGTCGCCACTCGAGAACCTTTCTGCCCCAACGGCCGTCAGTTCTACGAGCGATGTGACCAGCCCACTGCCACTTCAGCTTCGCAATTCTTTGAGCTATGTCGGTGACCTTGGTTCTCCTGCGGATCTCCTCATTTCTGATTCGATATTAGTATAATTCAAAGCAGCAGCAAATAACGATCAGGCTTTTAATAATGACATTGTGTTAATGACGTTTAAGAAACCTTGCATTCACTTGTACAGTCGGCTTCATATTATTATCATACGATTTTGAGCGAATGCTAACCCTTTTCCAACGGAAGAATGTTCACGAATCACACATTGGGCTCTGAACAAGTGCTGTTACAACTTTTACTAAATTAAATTAAATTGTCCTAGTAGTAAGTGTACTTACTTAACAAAATGCCAAAACGCAGTTGAGGTTGGTAAGTATAAGATGTGTGCCATTTCAGACAGCCAGTTTTTTTTGTATCTGGTAAAATGAGGTGTCGAGTAGTGTTTGCTGGTCTGTTCGTTGCCGTGTGTATGTCGAACGTTTCCGTTGAAGTTTCTTCGCAGTCTCTGGTGGATTTTGCTGTTCAGTTATTTGGGTTCCCATTCCTTGCTACCCTTGTTCAGATAGTGAGGTTTGTCAGGACTCTTGCCTACGTGTTTGATCCTGGTGAGTTCATAATTGTTTTTAAAGGGATTCTTAAAAAAACCTAGTTATAGTACATTAAATTAAATTTTAAAGTTATTAGGTATAGATAAGCTAAAAGTTTTGTATAAACTGAAATCTGATAATAAGGCGAGTTCATTTCGTTTGAGTTTAACTTTAAAGAAAGTATTCGAAGAATTCCCAAACTGCACCCCCATCTTACTATGGTGATAATTATTTTGTCAAATTTGGGATACCCCCGTTTTTAAATTTCTAGAATCACCTTTATAAAATAAGCAGATTGCAAATACGACTATTATAAACTAAACATTTGATAACACTGGTCATGAAGCTGATTTTTTGTGTGGGCGCGTCCCGCCGTCGCCCTTGTGGAGAAAGCATGATTACGGTTGCTAGGCCGGGTCCTATGGGACCTGGGAGCGTAGCGAGCGAGCTGTTTCCGTGTTCTGTGTATGGGACCCACTCAACATGCAGTGAATGACGTAACTTAACCTCTCAAAGGTCCGAGTTTGACAACCAGCTACCCCTTGACCTGCCCCACCCCCAAGTGAAAAAAAATCCGTTTAGAATCGTGATAAGTAGGTAACTAACAAATTACGTATTTACAGTTCTACCCAAAATACAAAAAATACGCAAGAATAGCTGAAACTATACAAAATCAATGTAATAAATCCGATTAACCGAAATTTTATGACATGCGGCAAAATACAAAAGTTCGCGGTCCCAGGACATTTTGAGTGGTATATATGTCAAATAAGTATCCTGTTATTTCCACAGCAATTAGATTAACATCAACTAAATACTTATTAAAAGTCTCCTCCGAAATTGGAACCGTCCCGCTCCCCCCGGGGACGCGGCGACACCAAGTCATTTTTACATACTCTGTGCAACCTCCGGCCAAGGCAAATATTCAGAGCACACCTGATTGTAATAATGCAGAGCCAATATTGGAATTTTGTCTGGAAATTTTCAATTTTGCTTAAAATATGGCTGCTATATGTACTTATTATTTTTAACAAACAAAGACGAGTCCGGCTCGAAGGACCAAATTGTTGGGATAAGTTAAAGTGGGCTGTCATATATAGGTGGTCTTTGGTGTCTTGTATGGACTCACGTTAGGTGTTTGCTTGATGTTCCACCGGTCGCCGGTATTTCCAGTGATGAATTGCTGATAAACACAGTCAATACTGCAGTTTTACTTGATTATTAATTGTTTGTTAATATTTGTAGTTTTATATGATTTTTGTAGCACCAGCCGAACTGATCATGTTTCTTCTTTTTGAGTGAGCGAGAGAGAGAGTATGATGGAGTGAAGAGTATCCAGGATCTAGATCTGTGAGAGTATCGTAAAATAATATGACCATAATTAGCTGAACTCGATGCTAAACCCAGTTGGAATTGGAATCGGCTTTTTCAACTAGTTTTAAAATTGGATTCGACAGAGCTTGTAAAACATTCATGCAATATTATGATGGCATTTTTCTTTTTAAATAAAAATTGATCGAAAAAAGGGCGAAACTAAACGCTTACATAATGACAATGCGAGCTAGTTATATCGCGTTAGTGCAAAAACATTGAAGCTTGCGTAAAGTGCACTTAGTTCGAATAATTCGTGAGCCGTAGCGTGCGACCTAAATTTTATGCATAAGATTACGTGTACGTGGCGGTGACGTACGACGATACGTTACGTGAACTCATGTAATGGTTGCGTACTGTCAAGGAAAATATTGTGTCAAATAACCTTGGATACGGGCTGTCCCTGTCTGCCCCCTAAGGGGACTGTTATGGGGATAAACAGGAATATTTCCGGGTAGGGAAGGATAGGAGAGGCTGGCAGTGACTGGATGCGGAGAGCCGAAGATCGGGCTCAGTGGCGCGCCTTGAGGGAGGCCTATGTCCAGCAGTGGACTAGTGCAGGCTGATGATGATGATGATGAAGGATAGGGGTTAGTTAAAGATTTCATATACTCGTAAAACCATCACGATACGACCAGTTTACGTCACGATTTGACGTTTATAGCTATGATGCTAAAGAAACTTGAAGTATGAAGTATTAAGTCTATTTATTCTCGTTGCTTCGTATGAAATTCAAAATCTTATTGACACAGATTGTACTGATCCCATAAACAAAAGTTTTAAATTGAAATTAAATTATATTTTCTTCGGAACGTGGAATATAATTTTTACAACTGCATCTTAATGCATTCTGTGAATCTGGCTGGCACAAGGTCTAAATTAAATAAACGGAAATATTTTTTGATAGCACCGACATATATATATTTAACCGGGAAAACTTCTTGATAGTTTTTCCCTGACAGTACTCAATGTGAATTATTGTGGAATATAGTTCAATTTTTTTTTGAAATAAAGAAGGTTGAGTCACGATATTGATTACTGGTGATATTGATTTGGATCTGAATGTAGGTAATTGCTATTATTAAGTTAACAATATGTTACGGCAACACCATTCATTCTCATTATGTACCTACCTATAGTCTTAAGTGCTTACTTCCTAAAAAGGTAGGTACCGACCTAACAAATTGACTATACCTTTCTTCAGAAATAGCATAACATAGCGAATGAAATGAAATGAAGTGTAGTAAAGAAGTAGGGGTAAAATTCTAATTATGCCTCGCCCTCCTACAGATTAATGGAAAAAATGCAAATAAAAAATTCGCTAGCAAGAAAAAAAGAGTTTTGAAGTAACATACCTAACTAATAAATCTGCGAGTAGGACTCGCGCCTTGAGGGTTCCGTACAAACTGTAGATCAAATAGGTAAATTTATATACAAGGTGAGATTTTATGGTTTTCCTTTCATTTAATTTATCAAGTTCGTTAGAGAGATTTAATCCTTATAATTGACACTAACGATCGATGCAATAAAAGTCCTGTACTTTTATTGCATCGATCGATGTAATTTTTACAGATTTTAGTCGGTTCGATTCCCGGGTGTGGCAAGCGAATTTTCGAAAATCTTTGAATGCAGTTTTCTTTCCTTTCAAAAATAAATGAATGTTTCCTTTGAGTAAAATTTTCTATCTACAATATTAAGAGTACTTTCCCTCCAGGTGGCATTACAAAATTCCACCCTGTATATTTACGTGATAAACGAGTATGTAACTACAAATTAATAATTTTCGGATGTCTCTGTTTACTTGCCTTGAGAACTTGCTTCTTGACTTTTCTAAGGCTACGGGAAGTACCCTACATATTTATATATTTTTAAATTTATAAATGGCCGTATCTTTTGATTGCGTTGACTTAGCAACTTTAATTTTTACTCCCCCACAAGGGACCGCTTATATGTGAGTAGGTACATATTTGATATTAATTTCATCTTGACACCTTCTTTCTAGCCTTTCCTGAGAAAACAGTTTGTCTTGCCAGACAGGCATAAAGTAAAGTATGTAAAGTATCCTATATGGGTTTGGTTTTTCCTTTAGGTACGGAACCCTAAAAATGGTTTATGACATTCTCTAATCAGACCCGAAATAATGATCATAACCGCTCTCGGTCTTGTAGGAATGGGTGCCGCGAGACGGTCGAAGGAACCGCGGAAGACCAAGCCAATGCGAAAGGACGTGCTAGAGCTAGATGGCTTCCTACAAGTATAACTATCGATAAAGTTTGATAATATCATACATTAAAAACCTAGGAGAGTACTATTATTAGTATAACAATAAAAAACTTATTATATAAAACTAAAACTAAACTTAAAAATAAATTATAAATAAAAAAAACCCTCGAGGCTCCCCACCGCTGGAAGCGTGCCCAGAAGGCTGGCGGCATTACCCCGCTGGATTGTGAGGCTGATCCTCTGAGCGAGGTAATGCCCAGCCCTCTGGTCGTTGGTAGCCTCGACCAGACGCTTCGCCATCTCTCGAAAGAGACGGCGAGCTCCCGGTCCCCACGGTCCGAGCGTCTCGACCCCAAACGGCTCAAATATGTAGTCACTGCTTAGCACAGCATATTTGCGCCGTTTGAGGTCCTCAGCAGTACCGGCCGCAGAACCGGCCTTGACCGCGGAAATTTATTTAAAAATTTACATTACAATGATTTAATTTCATAAGTCCCCCTGAAAAGTGAAATAGCGTCTTATTTGAACTGTTCTCCAAATTACGGAAGTACTCCTATTATACAATTTCGCAAAACGCTGATTTCGCATTGACAACACCATGGTCGATCGAGTGCGGAACCACAATGGTTTCATAACTTTTTTATGGCTTCACTCCAATCCGCAGCTCGACACTGGATGGAAATTTTGGCATTCGCTAGTAAGACACCACGGTATCAAGTGACCCGTGGCATTACTTTATTAAATCATTTAATAAATCTGAGAAATGTTCACTAACATGCCTTTAAAGTGTCGTTTTATAGTTGTCGCACTGATGGTGTATATTGAGGTGTCTTCAGCAAGAGGTAAATAATAATTTCTACAAACGTTCGACATTCATCTGTAATCTTTTGATTTATATGAAAATAACATGAAACACTCCCAATTCTAAAATCGTTTCGTTCGTGGACAAATAAAAATTTATCTTTACTTGTTACTCAAAGATTACGAAAAGTATTGTCATCATAGAAATATAACGAGCGCTTTTTCCGTGTTCTGTGATTGTCATGGTGTCATGTTATTATGTCTCATCCTGACAATAGGTATGAAATTATGAACTTTACTTTTTAATTCATGGTTGGTACCACAGATTAATGATAAAGTGTCTTCGCCGTAGGTACTTCATTCATTTTTCGACCTTCCTCTTTTAAAAATTTAATATTCCTTTTGTTTCGCTTTATTTAATGTATGTATAATCTTTAATTAACTGTACAAAAGTTGTGTCTGTGCCTACATTAAATATATTTTTAAAAAATAGGTCGAGGGGCCCTAGCCACTAGTACGGTTGACCGCAAGTCAATGGAAACAAAACCAGTAAAAACTGGTATCTCCTAGTATTGAAACTCCTTAATAGGCTAGGCCAGCTCAAGGTCAAAGTGTTACCACTGACGTGCGGTCGACTGTACTATCTACCACTACTACTACTCTAGCCCTAACATAACCTAACCTTACGAACAATACCGAGACCGAATTAGTGTATGCAATATTTTTCTTTTCTGTCAGTCTGTTAGATATCACGCAAAACTACTGAACGAATTTTGACGAAGCTTTGTAAGTGATAGTGTATATCCTTGGCTAACGTAGGTATAGACTATAAAACATCTCGAAAATTGGTCTAGAAATACATTAAAAATCTCTGATTTCCTAACATTTGTATCAATGTGCAGTTAAATAGACGGTTTTGATTTCCAATGAAAATGCTACGGGCTGTTTCCAGTTCAAATAATAGGGCTAACTAGAGTCTACCAATGGGTGTCTTATTAGAAAGTAAAACCCTGACCTGACTGACTGACCTGCCATACAGGGTGTAACAAAATTCGACTAAAAGTGACCGGTTACACTCGGTATCGAATAAAGTAGGTACTTTGTAGCAGCGAACGAGGTCGCGGGCAAAATCAAGTTAAAACATATAATACAAGGTCATTTCATGATTTATCTTCGGCAGCTGAGGTTATTTTAATAAAAACAAGCAATTTTAATTAACTTTTCTGTAGTTATTTTTGGCGCAGTATGTTTATGTAAAGTAAAGGGAAGCAAAGCCGTACGCGAAAGGGACTCGGAAATAATTATGTTACACCTTATGATGTTCTAGGAATGGCTAGGGCTGACTACAATAAATCATTTCGTTTGGTACAGTCGAACAGTCAGTCAGTACAGGCACAGCAACGATAACACTTTGACCTTGTGCTGGCCTAGCCTATTAAGGAGTTTCAATACTATGAGAGACACGTGTAAACGGTTTTGTTTCCACTGACGTGCGGTCGACCGTACAAAGCTCAACTGGCATAACTCTAAGGAGTTCTTATTCGGGTGACAAAGCGATTTAAAAAAGGGAACACATGAAAATGCAACCAAGATCATTTTGTACAAAGTGTGCCACAACATTTAGTTTTGTTAGTTTTTAGCCAGATTGAAAAACGACGGAAGGGGTGAAATGCGTTTGTTTTCTGTCCGCAAGTGTCTAGGTATGTTCGCTCAAAACTCGAGACGCATTCGATGGTGTGAGGAGATGAAAATTCTCAAGCTGGATTATGACGTTTTCCCGGCGATTGTAAATCCAAAAGAGAGGTATTTTTGTCGATCAGATAACCCGCATATACGAGATTGTGTTTGGACGAATCCGTAAAGGCTTCCTGCGATGAAATCATTGTAAATTCAGCTTGTTCTGTTGGTGATTTCTGCTGTGAAACCTACTTAAAACGTTTAAATGCAACCATTGGTGTCAGCCCTAGTCAAATACACGTAATCTTGCTCAAACAGGCTATAAGGCGGCGCCGGTAAAGCCCGCTGTGACGGTTCTTCGCGAGAAATAGCAGCGGTATTTCGTTCGTTATTACGTTTACAAAAACAACACCCGCACTGTTATGATTATTAGTTTATTTTGAGGGTCGGCCTGTCGTATAAAGAAAACAGCCCAAAGATTTGATCTTTAAAGAGTCCTATCGCGTGACAAATTGTACTTTAAAAATAATTTAACCCCACTTAAAGCATCAAACATAAAGGTTTTTAATAAAATTCAGCCGTGTTTCATTATACCTCAGTTATAAACATCTGTGTGTGCCAAAGTTTCAAATTGTGTACAAAACGGATGTTTTTTATAATACTTCTCGCGTAAAACAGGTCATTATCCTGAAATAACAAGGCTCCTCTCGGCCCCGCCTCGCGTCTGTAATGGCGTGCTTACGTTCCCTTTGTCTTGTCACTGGAGAATTTGTAGAGCCCTGATTTCTTGTCTGAAAACAGAAATAAGGAACAACACTACAGCTTGTTTTAAAAGAAGTTTTGCAAACAACAATACTATGAACAAGTACAAGGGTCTAGCAGTTAAACAAGGTGGAAAAACACGGAGAAAGCAAATGCTGAAAACTAGATCTACGAGTACCTACTCCGTCCGGTGACTGGTGTGGGGCAATCCTTTATTGTATCATGTTTATTAAGTCAAATATCCCCACGGCTGTGGCCTGCTCTCCTCTACTCCTACTCTCTCGACAAGGGCGTTCGGGCTATAGTCCACCACACTAGCCCAGTGCGGGTTGGTGGACGTCACATGTGCCTAAGAATTTCTTCTTCGACGTATGCAGGTTTCCTCACGATGTTTTCCTTCACCGTTTGAGAGCAGTTATTCCACAATTAAGTCCATACTAGCGTTTGATATCATTGCACCGAAATCGCTGTAAGGCGAGTTGATGTGTTAAAATTAAAATTATTCTTCTTGGTAATTTACGAACTTGGTCATTCGCCAATCAAAGAATTGCAATACGCAATTGGCCATTTATTTATGGTTTGGCCATTTGAGTTCTTGGTCATAAAATGCGTCGAAACCCTTCAGCCTATACCAATACCTGCTACTTCTACGACCTCTGTATAATTAGTTGACGGCCCGTAACCTGCGCTCTGAATTGTATGAGCATTAATACAAATCAGTGCTCAAGTTATAATGCTGCTGACTAGTCTTAGTTAGGTGTATTACATTTTACGAACTAAGTAGGTACGTAACTTAAGTACATGTACTGACTGCTCTCAAACGGTGAAGGAAAACATAGTGAGGAAACCTGCATACGGCGAAGAAGAAATTCTTAGGCGCATGTGAAGTCACCAACCCGCACTGGGCTAGCGTGGTGGACTATAGCCCGAACAGCGAACACCCTCGTTGAGAGGGTATGCCTGAGCCCCAGCAGTGGGGACTGATAAGGCTGTTGATGAAGTAGGTATGTGCAAAATTGCAGGACACGGTTTTGGTCTTTAGCTCAGGGATCTCTGCGCACATGCATATTGAGATTAATTTACTAATTACGCGCAAAAACATTGCGGTCACTTTCCATTCACCTTGATGGTCTAGATTTTCCCCAGAGCGCGCGATCCGACTGCTTCGTCCGACCGTTTTGCCGACGCGGACTTTTTTCTGTTGGTTCGAAGAATCGGACTATACTGATCGTACGACGCGTAGTGTTTTTACTATGAGAAAAGGGTCTCATAAAGACCGCGTTGGTCCCGAATCCCCCTTTCTAGACGAAGGAGTCGGACCACGCGGTATGGGAGAGATTTTCAATCAGACGCAGCGAATGTAGGTATTAGATCACCCTGCAACAGTGCTGCCGTCAGCCAGAAGCCCTACTCCATTACTTCAAGGAGCTGGGATGGCTGGACTGACGGCCAAGGGGAAATGCACAAAACTCCCGTTTTCGTGGAGTCGGTGCAGGGACTGCCACCCCGTCTAAGAATAAGAATAAGTAGGTATTAGATTCAAAATATATGTTTTATTTTGAATAAATGTTTTATTAATTCGAGTGAGACGCCACGACAACCTGAGTCACGCGTGCAGTGACGTAACAGCACGTTCATTATTTGACACAAGTGATTCGGTAATGTAACTCTAATTATTATTACTTGCATTGCATTGCGAAACCACCCCGGGCGCATGTGGGTTGCTAGAGTGGGCATGGCAGTTAAACACAGATATCCAACTAAGGTCGTCGTGTTATACAATCAAAAATTAATACTAGACTGTATACAACAAAGTTGCTTTGTTTACTTTTGTCTTTAAAAAAGTTTGTTTGAACGATAAAATGGAATTAATAAAAGTGTGCTATGTGTATGGCGTGGTGTCCGTTGTCTTGTTTCAATGTTTGATGGAAGGATCCGGGCAGAACGCGGCATTTGAGTTGCCCGTGCAGCTCGTTGGGTTCCCCTTCATCGTGATGGCTGTTAGGATTACAAACTTCTTCAAGAAATTGTCATATGCGCTAAGCCCAGGTAAAACTGTTTTGTCGAGTTTTCTTTCTCGGGCGGGATGGACAGGCAACGACCGACTGTACACAGGGTGTAATTCTGCATGCTTGCCATATTTTCGAGACAATAGTAATAAACCATACAGCCAAGTTATCCTACCAATATAATCCTCTCTAATCTCCTCTATAGTTTGATGGATGTTTGTGACTTTGTGAGTAAGGATGTTTGTTACTCTTTCACGCTGTGTTAGCTTATTATAGTCTGTAATATTCTAGGCTACTTTTTACCGCGGTAAACTATTCCCGCGGGAAAAAAGTATTCCTATTTATATTACTAGTGTACTGTATAGTTTAGTTAACAATCACTAGCAGAAATACTTGCTTGTAGCATTATTTATTCTGTAGTGGAAGATAGTTGCTTTTGTACACTTCTCCTCCAAAACCACTGAATGCATTCGAATGGGGTTGTTCCAAATGGTAAACTTATTTATTCTCGCATTATTGGTAGCTAGGTATAACTATCAGATAACATGAAGTACCTAAGCTTACCTAGCTTTGTATTGACAAAGTTTACTTCAGGATAACTGATAGAACAGTCACATCTCCCGGCGGCCACCCGTCATGGTGTTGCACTGTGAATCCACCATAACGCGAAATTAATAAGTCCTTGAAAGTCTTCTCGTTTGTGTGATTTCGTGGCACCTTTTAACAAATCTCATTGTCTTTGAAATGATTGCTGTAACTTTTTATTTCGTGTGTAACTTTAAATCCTGCTGTGATAACTAGGTATGTAGTAAGGTTTCATGTAAATTATTAATAAGTACTTTTGGTTCAGTGGCGCGCCTTGGGGGAAGCCGTCCAGCAGTGGACTAGTACAGGCTAGGAAGTTCTTTGAGAACTTTTTAGGGTTCTGTCAAAACAGATGCTACAGTGTCGCTTTTCTGTTACGTTGGATAGCTGAAAAACTATTGGATCAATTTATCTACCTATAACTTGGAACTTATCATAAATAAAAATAAACAAAGTAGGTCGTTTCTAAAGATTTATTGGTCCAATATAAACGATGGCCAGGTATACAGGGTATTTTGTATTTTTTTAAGCTGCGACTCCGCCGTTCTTTCTGCCTACCCCGCCAGGGACATAGCGTGAAGATATGTATGTATGTACTCGGCCTCCGTACAAAAAGCGTACCTACCTGTTCAGCTCCCTTTGTTATAGCTCCATAGTGTTGTAATACTGACCGGGGAGGATAAAACCTTTATAATAATAATGTTTGGACAATTTTACACACGGCTGTTTAGTCCCAACTAAGCCGAAGCTTGTACATGGGTACTCGACAACTGATAAACATACTTAAATACTTTTAAATAAATATTTAATACATACAAATACCCAGAATCCGAAAACCAACAGTTATGCTCATGACACAAATGTTGGTCCCGGGTGGGACTCGAACCCACGACCTTTGGCGCAGTAGGCAGTGTTACTACCACTACGCAACAGGTCAGGCCAGGAATACGCACCAAAATAAAATCCAGGCTAGCTCTTGATAAGTTATGTATGAGCTTAGAACTTCATGGAAACGCTTTAATTTAAACAAACCCGTTCTATGCGAGCGTATGCGCATGTAGCTATACACACCTGATTTGTCCGTATGCCTTCGGGTACCTATCGAGTATGACATAACAGCCCGATTGACCAAACAGTGGTGGTCGGGGAAGGTGTTACGTTCCTTGTCACTTACCACGTTTTCCAGTACGATCTCAGCCGCTCTGTCGACCAGTTAGTCCGGTACTGTACTCGTATCAGCTGCGTTTTTATCTGCCGCGAGTGAAAAACTGGAACGAAACGCATAGCCCGGGACATTCGATTTGATTTTCATTAATCGTTTTGTCTTCTAAATTTTTTTACAAAAACAACACGTGATTGTATTATTTCAAGTTCTTTTTAATTATTACTGCACCTACGTAATGAATTATTGTTAAAATTAAATAGAAACCATTGTTAGGTAGGTATTTGTAGATGATTTTAAAATCCTGTAGCATTCAGGAAATTCGTGGGAATTGACAAGTGTTGTTTTTGTAAAATAATTATGAATCCAGTTAAGAAACAGATAAGGAGTAACCAGTTAAATTACCGGTTACTTATTGTTACGTAAAAGAACACCGGACAATACAAGATATTTCGAATAATTACGCAAGGAGCTGCTATTAGATGCGTGCGTTTCTTTAAGAGTCGTTTAGTCTTGAAGTGCGAGTATCGCCGCGTGGAATTACTTATTTCGTAAAAATGAAGTGGAGTAAAATGTTGTGCACAGTTACGTTTGTTGTGTCGTTATTGGTAAATTGTAGGGATGTCACTACCCAAGATGCACCGTTTGAATTACCGGTGCAATTGGTAGGATTTCCCTTTATAATTCTGAGTGTGCGCTTAACAAATTTCCTGAAGAAACTATCGTATTCCGTCAGTCCAGGTTTGTGGCATTTACAGCAAAGTTTATCCTATTCCTAATTAATAAAGTCACCTACTAAAAAATAAACGCCTAAGTTTGCAAGGGTTTGTATGAGTTTGGATATTTCTTATTCTTTCACGCAAAAATTACGCATTAGATTTTGACGAAACTTTACAGTAACATAGATTATACATCAGAATAACACATAGGCTATAGATACCTCGGGAAAAGCTGTTCCCGCGGGAAAAAGTTTGGTGAAAAGGCGAGCGATGCCGTGGGAAACAGCTAGGTGGTCCAAATTAATCATAAATCGTTTTAGTCTCGCATATTCAATTAGGTATAAAATAATAATATGCCATCAGAATATAGCAGTTTTTTTAACATAATTATCCTACTGATGGGCCAAGTCGCCCACGCATAAGCATATCACGGTCACATGCGGCCTGGCGGTGGCGGTGGCCTGTTGTAATCCCTATGCAATGTAGGTATGTGAGACTTCAGACACGCGCGGCCTGCGTTTGCATATTGCGTGTGTGTCTGGGATACGCTTAATCAGTGGGCAAAGGGATAGGCTTCACATAAATCTTTCCAGTCTAAGACGAAATCAAAGGAGGAAGACACGGAACTCTCTTACATTGCATAATTAAACGAAAACTGGAATCGGTGCACGCGTGCACAAACACACCACTGAAATCATTTAGGCACTTAGGAGTATTTTACACTAACACCAGTAAAAAGGAGCTAATGTATAAAGGACGTGCAATCAAGCTGCACCGTCCGCGCTGGTACTTGGTTTTGTAGAACCACTTTCAGTGTTTGATCTTCCTCTTTTTGGTTATTTAAATAATGATGAATAACCTTATATTACTTAAATGCTTAAGTTCTGAAAAAACTTATTGGCACAAGAAATGCCTCTGAATCCTATATCGTAATCGAATCTCATAAATGGTGTTAGCGGAAACTACTTTCGACATCGACACGTAAGGAAAATTCTTCCTGATGGTGAAGTTAGCTTACTTTATGTGTCAGAAAAATGTTTGTTTCGCATGAGAACTAATATTAATGAACTAACATAACCACCAAATACTAATAAACTATTTATGTTTTGCACCGAGGGCGTTATGGCATGAATATTAATATACATGTATTATATATTAAATTATTAACTAGATGTTGCCCGCGAATTCGTACGCGTGGATTTTGGAAGTAGGTATAGCTACCTATGTATTTTCCTGCGGGAAATATTTATCCTATGGGAAAAAAACATACACCAATTAGAGTAGAGAGACCTTTACATACAGTATGTGAAAACTGCATCCAATTGATGCAGTAGTTACTGCGTGATGCTTTGTAGCACCTAATAAGTACTTAACTAATAATACTTAATGCAACTATAAAACATGAAACACACCATTGAAAATAAATCGATATACAGAACGGAAAAACTTTTAACTTCCCAATGCAAACGCCATTCTGCATTTGGAAAATACGTCTGAATTTACGGGAGGTATATTTTTGTGAATATTCCCCAAAAAAATTCAATATCAGCGCTGGTGCCGACGCTTTTCACGCAGTTGCAGTGACAGTTTTGCGATTTATTACCACACTCGTAACAACTGCAGTTTATCGGTTTAATAAATGCATGGCCCACGTTACTATAGCTACGTATTATTATATGCACAGTAAAGCATCAATCATGTACCTACAATCAAATTATACAATTTCAAAAATCTATTTAATGCGATCATCTACATAAAAACTGGATATGGCTATTTTTAATAGTACATTGTTAACCAAGGGGTGAAATTAACTTATTTAGTCCCGAGACGGGGTTTGGCGCCCGACGTGCAGCGAGGGCTAATATATTCCAATAGTTCGAGGGCTAAATAAGTCTTGAACCGGAGGTAAACACTGTGCTTTTCATTACAAATACAATGAAAGTAAAAACAGTTTTTGTTTTTACTTTCATTGTATTTGTAATAAAAAATGTTAAATAAAATGAGTGTTAATACAAACCTCTGCTATACTGAAGTATAAACAAAACTCTACGACTCGAAAAAACAAATGAAGATCGGATTGCCGCTTTCCCGTCTATTTTGTTTTTTTCCTGTGGCGGGCCAGCTATTCTGCCATTATTTTTCATTTCCATCATTGAAAAAATGGTAAATATTTTGCCCAAATCTATGTTATTTTAAAGAAATAGTTGACAGTAATAATTATATTAACGTCATTTAAAAATATATATTCTTTAATTATTACATTTATGGATTGCATATTGTCGGTTGGTGTCAAAACCAATTTCAGACGGGTCAGACTTCTTACCGGTTGTCACCGCATGGGACGCCCCCGTGTCAGATGGACCGATGAAACCTAATAATAAAGGCCGGGTCACACGCGCTGCACCGCAGCGCGTTGCGTAGCACGTCACACCGGCCAGTTGTCGCGACGTGCTGTGCCGCAACGCAATCACAACGGCGCGCGCGCGACTGTGCAAGACCGCGCGCGCTCGGGTTGTCTCTGCGTGGCTTGACGTAGGGATACGCGCGTAGCTGCGCAGAGCTGCGCAGCATCGTGCGTTGGTGTGTTCTCTCCCATAATGTTCCATACATTCACAACGTCATAAGCCGTGCTGCGCTGTGCTGCATTCGGTTTGACCCGGCCTGAGGCGGCTGGATGGAGTGGGCGGAGGACCGGGTGTGGCCCGCTTCAGGAAAGACGTGTCCAGCGCAGTGGATGGACGCTTGACGTCGTTTATCTGGAGGACCTTGCTCAGTTTGCATTGGAATTAGTAAAAAAAGTACATTTGGAACTAAGTTAGCCAACCCAGTCCGTGTTTAACGTAACAATTCACAAGTGTTACAAGACGCCTAGTATGTTATCACACGATATTATAGTAGTGAATAAATTACCATTCGCGCTCGAGCGTTAGTCTGTCACATTAATATTCCTCCATATCCCCCTTTACATACCTACAGTTTCTCGTTCGTAGAGTTTATGGTATAATACGAGGAGACGTAGATTTATATTTGTAACTAGATATTTTTCGCGGGTTCGCTTGGATTACAGTACGTAGTTTTTTGCGAGAACTTCGTTGTGGAATAAGTAATAAACAACAATTAATTTTCACCCTTGTAATCACACTGACAGCTGCTGTCATAACAAGAAACACGATTTATGATTATTTATTCAACCGTGGTCCACCTCGGTTGCCATTACCACCTATCGTTCGTTTGACAGGCTCGAACTATTTGTGTTACTGTTTAGGTCACCCACCGCATTAATAATTTAATAAACTACGAGTAGAACTGTCGATTCGAAATGATAGCAAGAATAGATGTGTCCTTATTGTCTAAATTATATAGTCCTTATGATATTGTTTTAGGGAATGACCATCAGCATTATTATGACTACATTCATCACCCGTCTTTAGTCGTTAACAACTCTACTGCTGGACCATGCCTCTCCTAAAGCTCATTACGACTTGCATTATAGTCGGTTTACTTAGATAGTGTCGGTACACCCGAACGGAAGATGGGTAAGGCCGCGGATATATATTTATTTCTTTTGGAAAAAAAACAATATAAAGAATACATACAAGTTCATTTCAACACAATGTCAATGGACATCAATTAAAATTTGATTAGGTACATGTATTACAAAAAGTTCGTCTTTTTGATTTTGGTTCAGCTGAAATTTCATTTTGAAATACCTTACTATCTTGTCACAGCGATAAAACATTTTCTATAAACGTACGCAGCAGTTAACCCGCGCTTTTAATGCGACGAACGCCTCGATATAAAACGCCAAGTCAAATAGCGGGTGTACGCCGCTGTCGGGGTCTTTTGTGTACGCGACGGCATGCTTTGAGTAGAGGCGGCGCGTGCCGGGCAGCTTTTACAAAGGCGACACTATCTAAGTAAACCGACTTTACTCTTTATGTTTGATTGATTCGAACAATATCCATAATAACTGTGGCGTTATGTTCATTACAGCAACATACCGAGCGCGCAACCGACGCGAGCTCGCTCTCGGCGGCGAGTTCGTCGAGCCGTTCGACGCGCAGGAAGTGGAGAAGTACATCGTAGGCGAGTTCGGTGCGCGCGCGTGCGTCTTCGAGCGAGTGTGCGCGCACTACGCCGCCCGCGCGCAGGCGCAGCCTCGCCCGCAGCTCGATTGGCCTGATGTCTTTAGGTTCGTATTTAAATTTTTATCCCTCGACCTCTTTTATAACCTGTATTTCCACGCGACCGCATCTCTTCTTTGATCGCTTAGCTATTACCTGGTCTACAAATAAGTTCAGTTCACTGTATGTTTTACAAATACATCTTAAACTGAGATGCCTAGTTCTAAGCTAAGGAATATCGTTATCTAAATGCGAATGTCTACAATTAAAAGCGAATTGACATTTTTGAACGGCGATCGTCAATACTAATGATCGCAGTTTTTGAAAGAAATTTCACTACATACATGTACCATTCTATCTGGTGGAACAAGAAAATACTTCTTCTTTGTGCTCTTATGAATTTAATTAATGCAATTAAAACGACAATTTTGATGAACTTGAATTTAATTTAATAATTCTTCTATTTATTTTTTAAGTCGTGCATATAGCTTAAATGGCAGTCGCACAAGTACACTTTTTTAACACAAACATGGCGTTAATTTTTAAAGGTTTTAAGGTCATTTTGTGCATTATGTTTTTGTAAGGCGTTGCAAGCCACAATACCCTGTGTTGCCTATAACCCTCTCGTTTGTTAGCAAACAGGACCGGCCTTGACATGGCTGACCATCCGATATCGCGAGTTTCTATGAACATTTCAAAACGTTTCATTCAAATGAGCCGGCCGGCGGCTCAATGCCATAGGTCCAATCCGTTCCGTATTCAGGTCGACAAAATTGCGATTTGTACAGTCGTAGTCGGTACGAGAAGAAGTTCGTCCGTCCCACACGTGCTTCATGCAGTAGATACGCTACTGAAGCACTGGCTGAAAAGCGTCATTTGTCCCTGAAATTATTATTTATTTTCTTCAGCACTTTTCAAATTTGGAGATATTTAAAAATATTATATCCTTCTTGTTTCACTAATTTTTTTTGGATTATATTTGCACTTGCAAAATCCAAAAGTTATGTACAAATATCTCAAATTAGATGGACAAAGATTGTGCGTGTTCCAAAATTCATTTTTAATGAAGTTATTATTATACATCAAGAGTTTGTCAACCGCAAATCTTAATGAGTTTTGAATAATGTCCGAAACCCGCGTTTTACCGTAATATAAAATCAAAATAAAAGTAAAATTAAAAAATTTATTAAGTATAATTAATAAAAGTAAATAAAGTAAAATTATCGCACCATTAAAGCACGATGCACACGATATGTTTGTGTGACAAGCCACTTTTCGCGGTGACCTTACAGCGGACGAGTGCAGCCAAGTGTGTCCAGCCAGTAGGACAGAGCAAGTAGGACAGCGATGTAACTGTCACGCAACCGCATGGGTCATCGCGACTTGCCCGAGAATACCAACGCATCCACTCAGACGTTTCACTAATAATGACTAACCTCCGGATTGAGAAATGTATTTTGATTGAGCTGTCACTTGCAAAAGCAACTGCGAAAGGTGTATCTATTAAAAAGTATGCGTAGGTAGTAGGTACCTATACTATATAGTAACAAAAAAACTTATAAAATTGCGAATGTTGTAACTAGAAGGTCGTTTATGCTGTTTAAAAGTTTGCTTCATGCCTATTCCGAAACATAATTACCTAATTATTTAGATTTCTCCTAATGCTCCCAATTTACCTTAATTACCTGATGTAATAATTGGTTCATTTGCTACGGAAATAAATGTTATGGTTGCCTACAGTTGATTAAAATTGATTAGATTATTAATTAGGTTTGATAGATTTTTAAATTCAAACCAATGAAATTACACTTGTAAGTATTTTAAAATAAAAAAAGTTTTTTGATTGCATATCGGAACGACCAAAGAATTTTTGGGATGGGAGGCTACAATTGCATTGCGCTCAATGTCCGAGGTGAGCAAGTATTGCGCAATGTGCACAGCAAGTTACTTTCACTCTTCTAGCTGTTCTAAGCGTGTTAATGATAAATAAACTTTATCACAAAGGCATTAAGCCAGTATTACTTTTTCCTATTCCTGGGTCTAAGTTACATTGCGATATAAATGTGAATTGTGAGCTGTGGCGTAGGAAATAGAGTTCGTTATGAAATGTAAAGTAATAGTAAATTTGCTTTACTATTTGCAGATTTAATTCATTCAAATAAGCAATTGTTATCGAGATGCAGTTCCTTATTGTGATGCAGGTTGATGCAATAACTGCCGCGTTACCTTCTCAGTAATTTAAGCGTATCCCAGACACACGCGGCCTGCGGTGGCGGTCTACCGCAGGTCGCAGCCTCAATATGCAAATTATGGCCGCAAGTTTTTGAAGTCTGACATACTTAGCATATGGAATACAACAGGCCGCTACACTGCCACCGCAGGATTCGTGTGTTTGAACTACATTAGACTAATCGGTGAAGTAAGACGTCATAATTCTAGCATTTCTCTATCTCCAGTCAGCTATATGAGTATTACAAACACACAGGAGGCATTCTCTTATAGTCCCCATAGTGGGAACACAAACTTGTAGATATCGGTCTGCATCAGAATTATGGGCGACTATGGTTGCTTATTGTCCTTTCAGTAGAGCCTGGGCCAGTAAGGCCACGACGCGGACAATATGGCGATGAGTCGAGATTCATAGAACATGTTTTAGTGGTCGCATATATATATATATTGAGTTTATAATGTACCTAAGGATAACGGTATCTTAATATTTCCGCAGAGCGCCATGTGTTTTCATAACGTAAATTATCGTATCTTATCAGCTGATTGATGTGTAATTTTTCGCGAAGGGATCGATCGCACTCGTGCACAGGTTGTATGCTCCGTACGAAACTCATATACCAAATGGAACAATAAATTACATCGTTACATGTCAACACGATCTATTCTCTGTAGTTCAATTGCCAGTTCAATTGATTGCACTACTTAGACTTTTGAGTATCAATTACTGGGCATGACCAGTTGGCCCTGTACCTATGGGAGAGGGGAACGCCTGCATATAGCTACTCCCCTTAGTGTTGATTTATTTTAAACTAGCCGATGCCCCGCGACTTCATCCGCGTTATAAAGTATTCTATTAGTATTCTAGTAGTATTTTATTCAAAAATTTTTAGCCCATTTCTTAGTTTCATCCATGCCAGTTTCTTAGTTTTAAAGTTTGTCAATAGATGGCGTTAGGTGTATTTTACACCCCGCTATCATTTGGTTCTTCGCAACATATATAAGATAAGCGTGCAAATTATCCACCAGTTTTTACCTATTTATTATCCCTGAGAGTGTTAAAACGGGTTTTGCGACCCAAAAAACAAGATCAAATACTAGACTTATGTGAAGTCTAGATAGAATTCGTTTTTCAAAAACCAAAATCTGACAGCCACATTCTAAGGGTTATTAGTATAGATAGATAACCTATTTTTTAATTGTTCACAGCCAATACAAGAGATCTCCTGACCAGGCTAAAGAATTCTACCTGCTGAGCGTGTTCCTCGGGGACATCATCGGATCCCCTCACCTGTGCCATCAGCTCGGGAAGCGCAGGAGTTGTGAACTCATGCACCAAGACAATGGAGTCTCAGTCACCACCTCATAATAAGTAAACCACGCTCTTCAGTCCGGATGATCGTCATTATCTCAGTAACAGTCTGTCGACGACAACTGTTGGACATTAATTTTGGATGGTTGACATACTTACTAGTTATCGCCTATTTTTAATGTGGTACAAGGAGACTGCTAGAACGTTTCAGATTTACGATTCCTTCATGAAATCAGTCAGTACCTATCCGGTTTCACTCTTTGGATTCATTGGCCATTTTACAAAATATTCAATTATTCTGATGTTTAATCTATATTACTGTAAAGTTTCACCAAAATCTGATACGCAGTTTTTGCGTGATAGAGTAATCAAACATCATTACAAACTTTCGCCTTTATAATATTATAGTAGGATTTTCCAAAAAATGAACTTTTTTCTTGTGTTAAGTAAGTAACTTAAGACCATAATATAAAAAAAACGGACAAGTGCGAGTAGGACTCGCGCCTTGAGGGTTCCGTACAAACTTAAAAAGAAATAATGAGAAAGGGACATTTTGTCAACAGTATTGTACACTCGATTCGTGCTATCTGATACTTTATAAACATTAAAGCGTAACACACACAGCGCGGTGGCGTTGCGAAAGCGTTGCGGCGGCGAATCTGCGGAAAGCGAAAAAAAAGCGGAGCCCTTCAGTCAGGAATACCGCTAGCGGCGGCGGCGCGGCGCGGCGGCGGTTTGTATGAAGAACGCTCCGCACCGCGCCGCGTCCGCGCCGTTCTGTGTAGGGGTTCTCATACACTACAAAGGAATACAACGCGCCGCCCCGCCGCTCCGCAACGCCTGTCTGCGCAAATCTGTCAAATCAAAACGTCAAATCTGTGCGCGCGGTTTTGTCGCTTTCGCCGTCGCACCGCCGCCGCGCCGCTTTGATGTAAAAGGCTTCATACTATTTCGAACATTACAAAAAGCTACCGCGACGCTTTCGCACCGCCGCCGCCCTGTCTGTGTTCCGCTTAAGATGACATGTTGTCAGTTTGTACCCGCCCGCCCCGTCCTGTTTGTGATGTTGTTCTGTCAAATTAGCAAAGACTCGGCGGTTTTACACATAGAGTTAAACTTTATGGTTTTACTATAGTAGTAGCTGAGAGTAGTAGGTTATGATTGAAATTGAAAATATCTAGGTTACATACCTAGTATGTAATTTGTACTTTATATGTGAATTATATATAAATATTTAAGTGATAACTACAAAAATAAAACAGTAAAAACTCATAAATAGGAATTTATAACTATTGTTGATATAGGGAAATAAGAGGGAAATAGTAGAAATATTATAGCTAGCGGATAGTGTTGGGTGGGTTTCGTATTTTATACCGAATAATTTTAATTAAGAGTTCCCACCAGGTTGCTTTTTCATAGTGTTTAGGTTAAACAGTTTTTTAATTTACCTTGACACATCTTTATAATTTTAAAAATTGAGATTCTTATTGAACTAATTGTGAGTTTTTGAATATCTTAGGTAGTTTCAGTTAATCTGTACACAAATAATGACGCTGTTACAGAACGGGGTAGAGGGGCAGACGGACGGACAGGCGGACGGACTGGATGGTTTTATAGGGGTTCCTTGTTGGTCTGCGGAACCATGCGAAAAACTAGAAAAGGAATCCGTGAATTCTTCCACTGCATTGCCACACAGGTTGTCGAGTTTCGAACGTGGGGTATACATACATACCGTCACCTTTGTCCCGCTAATTTCTATTGTGTTTGTGTGTACCCAACAATTCGATTTTTTTCATAACGACAATCCACACTCTTATAAATTATTATGAATGTTGTTTTTTTTACAAGTTACTTGTTTTGAAAGGAAAGTTTAAAACTCACAGAACCCAACGAACTTTAGATAGAGACAAATGTCAGAGTTATTTGTTTATATTATGTGGTATTGTAAGATCAATTTTTTCCATGGAACCTTTTTATATGTATTATAATATAATATAATACCTACCAAGTTTCAATGTTTTTGTTTAAAGTTTTTTAAGTGGAAGAAGAGAATAATTCGGAGTTTTGTTATTACTCGGGTAGGTAGTATTTTTGGTGTCGTGAAAATTTGAATATCATATTCCGTACATATTATACATATACATTATAAATTATTTTTACTTAATAAGTACCAATTGTCACGGCTTTGACCAAAATAGTACTTCTAAGTATCGAATTCGTTATTGTATAACTATGTACTTAATGTAATTTAAGACCTCATTGTGATGGTAGAGCTAGAACTAGTCAATTAGAAAAAAATCTGGGAAAATGTGTTTTTTTTATGTATTTTTATTGTGTGTACCTTATAATAACACAAAAATTACATTTTAGGACATTGATTTTGAGCTCTGAATAGTTATATACACACTCAGGATGTGCCGCCATATTGGAACCATCTGGAAATAGGTCGTGCTTCCGGTACACTTGCGAAATTATTACATAATTATTGGTCTAAATGCTTGACTCATTTCAACCGATCATGTGGTACATTAAACAGAAGACAACGTTATTTTAGTTTCATAAAGTGTGTTCATGAAATTATAAGGATGGAGAAGTACGTAATATATTACAGTTAAGACATTTTATAATATAATTCTTAAGACACATAGGTATACCTATAGTAACAGGTTTGTTTCTGTTCTTATATAGTTTTGTATGCAGTTACAATATATTTATAGTCCACTTACTAAACCAGGTTGCGCCTATCATTAAATACTGGGAGGTTTATGTATATATAGCCAGTGTACATATAGTTTAATCACCGTGCTGCTAAGCAGATAGGGTCCCTGACTCTATTTTTGAATCGCTCGCCTCGCTTCGAGCGGTCGATACTACTAATTTTCCTTCGACATCCGAAACAATAATCAGTAGAATCGACCGCTTGAAGTGAGGAGAGCGATTCAAAAATAGAGGTCCAGGTCGTGACCGTATTTCCATAGACGATGCTGCTGCGAATATCCTAGCTTTGTCCTTCATTCGCTTTCAGACCTATATTACTGCACTAATAAAATCCATGTAAAACTAAGAAAGTATTAGCAAGCTGGCAGTGGGCAGGTCACATCTATCGTAGAACCGACGACCGTTTGGGGCAGACGAGTACTGGAGAGGAGACCGCGTGTGGGTACGCGCCGCGTGGGAGGCTCTTGGAGGCCTTCACCTAAATGAGGAGGCTTTTTGGCGGGATTTTGTCGGACGCGGTTGTCTTTTTATTTAGTTTTCCTAAAAAATGTATATTGTGGGTTTTGGTGTATATTTGTGATAGTTTTATTTATATGCAACAAGTGCCTATTAAAGTGTATATGTGCGGGATAGTCAAATAAAAGCGTGTAAATGACTCTACCAGATCGTTCCAAAATGTCGCTTGTTAAATCTTCACTAAACCTACTATCAGTTTAATGTGGACGTGAACTGCAGTGTGGATCACCGAATGGCACTAGTTGTGCTTTCGTGGAGGCCGTGCTGCGGTTTTATTGAAAATCGCCGACCATTAAAGTCATGCCCTGTTTTTGTGGACGCCGTGCTGTAACCGCCTGTTTTTGAAGAAAAACAAACAAAATATGACTTGGCTGTATGTTCTATGACTTTTGCCTGTCCATCATTGGACGAATTCAAAAACAACAACAACTAAATGAGGAGTCCTTACAAAGTTTTAAACAGACAGACAGACATACGAATGAAGTCACACGAGGCATGCTTTTTACCATTTTAGTACAGAACTTTAATAAAATTATATAATCTTGTAACAATTTTTTTTTTTCTAAGGCAATTATAAGGCTTTTCATTTTAACAACTACGGAGTAACAAACGAACCTGAATATACTTGCAACATCTTCCGTAAAAGATCCTGTTTTCTGGACGACTTACAAAGACTCCATAAGGAGACAAGTTGGAAAACTTAAATTAAGACGAATGGGGACTTCATCCAAGAGAAATCCTAAACTTTAAAATGGAAAAAAAGCAAATACGAGGAGGTATCTGTTTCATCGTCTTCCGTTCAACACATTAAGTTAGTTAGGTATACAATCTCTATGGTTCAACATATTATCTACTTTATTCAAGCTTTCTACGAAAAGGATTTTTCAATACAATAGATGGCATAGCATTGATCTCAGAAAGTAATTGTCAAGAGAGATTCGAGAACTCCAAGGACCATAATACGACTAATTCGATAGATCGGTAAATGGCTATGCATGCCATGCTTCAAATGAGTGAAAACCATAGAAATATGTAGCGAGCTTTTTCTGTGTTCTGTGGTCAAAACCATGTTTCGTCAAATCCTTGATTCGTAAAAATCTTAATTCGTAAATCCTGGTGATATTTACAGAAAATATAAAAAAGTCCCCTTCCTGTATTTAGAACCCCAGTACTTCTGAGCTGCGGTAGTGGAGGGGGGATGGGAACTAACATGAATTCACAGAAAGTTACCTTAAACCATACCGCTATTCAGTAATAGTACACTGTGCATTAAGGATAGTAAGTAGGGTATTACTAACGAGAGTCTGTTAGAATCCCGACGCCGAAGGCGCAGGGATTTTAATGACTCGAGTTTGTAATACCTTTGCTATCCGTGATGCACACAATGTTTTTCATCACATTTGCGAGGAAATAAATACCTACGAAACAAGGGAAAAATCTATTTTCTTTAGACTTTGCTGGTAACTAATTTTCATTAAGCAACTGAGCCGCATTCACTAAATCGCGGTGTTAATATTGTTGTTGCACTTTCATTCTTCACATGACATAGACATATTTTATGTTTATTTCTCTCTTTATTTATATTAATAGGTCACAACTAGGTACAGGTAGATAAATATTAAACTCGGCAATAAAATAGTTTTAATATTGTCAACTTTTTCAATGAAGCCTCGTTCACTAGAGAGTGAACCCCCGCACAGCTTCCCCTTTGACACCTAAAATTAGTCATTGCGCAGTAATTAGGGGGAGCTGTCCGGGGGTTCACTAGAGAGAGAGTGAACCTCCGCAGAGCTCCCCCTTTGACACCTAAAATTAGTCATTGCGCAGTAATTAGGGAGAGGGACAGCACCCCCTTTGACACCTGAAATTCGTCATTGCGCAGTAATCAGCCAACTTCTCACAGCCGCCATTAAACTCCACGGGGACTATTAATTTCAGACGCTCATTCAATTTCAAGAAATGGTTCATTGATTCATTTCTATAATTATAGCAACGAAATATTATTAAAATTAATAAGATGAACTCTTACGATTGAAACGGTTTTTAGGCTTCACAGAAGCAGAATCGTCAAAATAAGCAAAATAATTATGCAACCAATATTATCTTATTTACCTGTGAAACGTGTATTTATTTGGAATACCGTATTGTTACATCACAATCTCTCGCTGCACATGCATCGTCGTACTAAATAATGTTTTTTAATCAGTTGTAAGATTACAACAAAAAATTTAAAATTAGTCTCGACGCTTTCTGAAGACTTTTCCGTTAAGGTGGTTAACATAGAGAAATGAAATGACGGCCCCAATTTCGAACCTTCCTGGAGCTCTATTTTTGAATCGCTCTCCTCGCTTCGAGCGGTCCACTCTACTGATTTTTGTATCGGATGTCAAAGGAAAAACAGTAGAATCGATCGCTTGAAGCGAGGAGAGCGATTGAAAAATAGCTCTGGAGCTCTATTTTTGAATCGCTCTCCTCGCTTCGAGCGGTCCGCTCTACTGATTTTTGTATCGGATGTCAAAGAAAAAACAGTAGAATCGAACGCTTGAAGCGAGGAGAGCGATTCAAAAATAGAGCTCCTGGCCCCGTACTCGCCAAATTTATGACACGCCGGGACTATTTGTTGCTGTCTCTTTTTTTTCTTTTTTTTTTTGACTTCTCGCCCCCAAGCTCCGTTGGTCTTTCAGCGTAGCGAAACATTTTTAGGTCTGTGGTATTTACCGTGACATGGCATGGCGCTAGATGGCGCTGTACGTTTTTACAACGCGCTATAGAGTTTTCATCCTATAGTTTCGATATAAGATTGCACAATGGACTGGCCATAAAACAACGTGTTCTTAGGAAGTGAATTTTTTAAAAGTTGCAAACGCTTTGCGTCCCTGCGACTACATAAAATGATACCTAATTTATTAAACGCGAACGTTTGTAAGTATCCTTATCCTTAGTTGGATATGTTCGAATGTTAGTTACTCTTTCACGAAAAAACTACGCAACAGATTTTGATGAAACTTAGAGTAATATAGGCTGTAATAATCTATATTACTGTAAGGGACTGCGCAAACGAAGCGGAAATTTGCTCGCGCACTTATTGACGTCATTGTCAAAATGAACCATATCACTATTACTAAAAGAACAAAATCGTAACATGACTTCTGCACGTCGGCGTCGCCTCGCGCTCGAGGTCATTCATAAGGTTTTGTTCTTTAGGCTATAGTGATATGGTTCATTTGACAATGACGTCAAAAAATTTGAAATTTCCGCTTGGTCTGCCTCGAGCCTTAGTTTCATCAAAATACATCAGAATAACACAAAGGCTCCATGAAGATACCTCGGGAAAAGCTGTTCCCGTAGGAAAAACTTTTCTACGCGGGTGAAGCCGCGGGTGGGACGCCCCTCCGCCAGGTGGACTGACGACCTAAAGAAGGTGGCCGGAAGCGGCTGGATGCGGAGAGCGGAGGACCGGGTGTGGTGGCGTTCGTTAGGGAAGGCCTATGTCCAGCAGTGGACGCTAAAAGGCTGAGATGAGAGAAGTCGCGGGTAACGGCTAGTAATAGACTATATCCCTTAGAGTGTTAAAAAACCCGTTCGGGTGTCAAATGTAGTTCAAATACTAAACTTTATGTAGTCTATATAGAATTCTTTTTTCAAAAACCAAAATATGACGACAGCCACATTCTAACGAATATAGAATACAATTATAATGTATTATACACGTATAGTTGTTATTATGCATACTCATACAGCAGGTGTAGTACATACCTACCTGATACTTACCTACCTGGAAAACCCCCAGCGAAGTACGGAGTATTTGTTCCTCCGACGACAAGATAGTAGCAACATCCAGAAAATGCATTTATCAATCAACTTAAATACCTCCCCTCTACTATTTAAACTTACTTACTTGCTTACAAGTAAATAAGCTTAAATAGTAGAGGGATGGTCCATTTAGAAGTGGTGGCGGTAAAGATCCGCTGGATGGCGACACTCACTAGTAAAACTCAGTGTCGCCACCTGTCGGAACCATCTCTCTTTAAATACAGACGCGTGTGAAAGGTTTGATCAGCAAGGAAAGGTAGTAGAGAACATGGCACAGACGGACACAGATGCCGCACGCAGCTGTGTCAAGTCATTTCATTACTCAAATACCTACTAAAGTAGGTAACAAAACTCAGTGTCGCCACCTGTCGGTACCATCCTTATATAAATACAGACGCGTGTGAAAGGTAGGTTTTAAGCAAGGAAAGGTAGTAGAGAACATGGCACAGACGGACACAGATGCCGCACGCAGCTGACCTCTTTCAGTCAGTTTATTTAATTTATTTATTTAATACTTTATTGTACACACAGAAAATAAAAAAAACAATACAAAAGAACAGAGAATTATACAAAGGGTTAAGCTTATTTCTATGAAATCTCTTCCAGCTAACCCACGGTTGAGATACACAATGAAAGAGTTTTCGTAGCTGAGATTCGTAACCAACTCTGAAACGGGAAAGTTTTCCCTGTTTGTAGACAGTTATGAGTTGTTTTCCCTTTTTTGTAACTGAATTTTATAATTAGCTTCGAAATGGGAATAATTTCCCTGGTTGTAGTCGGAGAAATGGAAATGGACGGTTGCTTATTTCAACCACAGAGGAAATTATTATTATCCTTTTGCAGCTGTGGTTCGTAATCAGGTGAACTGTTATTTTTTCTATGGATTTAACTAGAACTCTTTGAAGTTAAAGACGCCCGCGCCTCATCGTAATACCGCACTTGAAGAATGGAGAAAAACATGCAAATAGCTTACAGTTACAGGGTTTATTCAGTTTTGAAGTTTAATAAATAACTTAATTTTTTTTTTAATTACTAAAATTAAACAAATGGTGAAGGAAAACATCGTGAGGAAACCTGCATACGCCGAAGAAGAAATTCTTAGGCGCATGTGAAGTCCACCAACCCGCTAGCAACTGGGCTAGCGTGGTGGACTATAACCCGCACGCCCTCGTTGAGAGGGTAGGCCTGATCCCCAGCAGTGGGGAGATTAATAGGCTGTTGATGATGATGATGAAACAAACTTCCGTCATGCACCACATTTCAAATCGGCATTCATATTTAAAACTTATAAATTATAAGACTTCGAAATCATCTCAAATACATACCTTCGTCAAAATAAGAGTGGACATGCTTTTTTTTCTCTAAAATGATGCTGTGACGTAAGAAACAGATTGCGAATGGTCGAATCGGTCGCATTTCGTAACGAGCGAGTGAGTCAGTGGATGTTTAGCATTTTTATCGATGGAAGATGCGGTTTTACGGAATCTTCTGTCATACGACAAACATAATAATAATATGTAATAGAATTATTACAAAAGTTATTTTTATTATTGACATCAATTCTGGTAAGTTAATCATCAACAACATAGATCAATCATACGGGAGTCTAGAAAAACAAACATATTTATTCATTTACACTATCACTTACGCATGTCAGACTAATATTATAATAATATGTGTCATGGATCCCCAGGGGATCTAAACGAGGGGAGCCAAGTGGACGGAGGGTAGGTTTCAAAATAAATAAATAAAAATCTACAGCCTATTAATAATATGTCCTCACTGTTGGGGCACTATAGGCTAGTGCCTAGGCCCTCTCAAATACTGGCCAACGCGCTGGCCCAGTGCGCAATTGGTGGACTTCAAATATTGTGCCTAAAAATTACTTCTTCAGCGTATGCAGGTTTCCTCACGATGTTTTCCTTCACCGTTTGAAAGCAGTCACTGCGAGTAATACTTACAATCTTTTAATAATTCCAAATTATGTACAAAATGCACTTCATCAATTTTATTAACGCCCCAGCCTGCTTAATTAAACGGATCTGTCAAAGGGTCCAAAATTCACCAATAAAATGCAGAGCTTCGTGGAGTAGAATACAATTAAGTCCGACGATTTGGATTATGGAGGCTGTGTTGCACTTTATAATGACCTCACCTGTCGTGGTTGCGACATTAATCTAGACAGAGATCTGAAGTCAAATATGTTATTGAACAGTGACCGGTTCAGCTGCGGCTTGTTGAAACGATGTGCACATTTGCGAAACTACTTAGAATACAAAATTTGCTTTCCAATGCAGTTTTTAAGATTTGGAAATATTTTGGTAATGAATATGGTCTATGCAGCTATACCGACCAAACAAAACACCAAAATATACTGTATTTAAAATGCATCGTAGACTAAACCGCAAACTCAAATGATTCATCAAATCAAAAACAATCACAGACACACCAACTTTGATTCAACAATTACTAGTGAACAACTAACAGTACTCGTATATGTAGTAAGTAAAGAATAAATTACCTATTAATAGATTAGACAAAGCTCAGATTAATAGAAGCCAGGGATGCGAAGACAGCCTCATCATCTTATCACCGTATCGACGTCTGTCTTCTGCTTCACATTGGTCTGGTATTAAGTAAATCTTTAAACTTTAATGTAATGTTATAAAGATACGGCTATTCTACTGAGATAATAATCTACCATAATAAACAGACTAACGAACACGCCCATCTACTCAAGGACAATCTCATCAATACCTCAGTGCCTGTTGTAAATGAAACATTCGTGGGAAACTCAAACACAGGGCTGCCACTACCATACCAACACGAATGACAAAAGACCGGAAAAAATGTGGAAGTTTTGAAACTTTCGTGATTGGTGTTTATTTATTTATAACTAGCTTTTTCCTGCGGCTTCGCCCGCGTAGAAAAGTTTTCCCTTTGACATTGTGAAACAGCGCCCTCTATGCATGCGTTTTATTATTTAGCGGACGCCCCGCGACTTTGTCCGCGTTAAAAGGTATCCTATATGTTATTCCTGGATTTATGCTATCACTGTACCAACTTTCATGAAAATCTGCAGTGCTATTCTGTAAGCGTATTTATACAACTCGATCCTGAATCCGCAGTGAGATTACAAATTGGCATTCTATAAAATTCAACAATAATCGAGTTCTACGTCAGCGCTACAGTTGCGTGCGTGGCGGCGAGTTGAACTACAGCCAGGTGAGATTTTGACGTTTGTTAGTATGGTATGACGTTTAAAGTGGAATTCTGTAAGGGAATCCCGCGCTCACTTCGACCAACACTACGCACTTCATATTCGAATTAATCTGTCAAAAGTGCTATTCTGTAAGCGTATTTGTACATCGATTTCGACCTCGACCTCGATTTCTACAACAGCGCCGCCGTTGCGCGCGTGGCGGCGAGTTGAACTACAGCAGGTGAGATTTTGACGTTTGTTAGTATGGTATGACGTTTATAGTGGCATTTTGTAGTGGAATTCTGCGCTCACTTCGACCATCACTACGCACTTCTATCTCGAATGTATCTGTCAAATTAAAAGTTAGTGTTTTGTAAGCGAGATCATTGTCGAGACGTGAAAATTTTTTTAAAATGCAAGTTTTGTGGCTTTGTAAGCTTTTAGCAAACCTAAAGTAAGTATTATACGTGTTTTTAAAATTGTTCTATTACCATTTTACCTACGGTTAGGTACAGGGTACAGTGTACCAGAGCCTAATAAAATCCTCTGTGCAAACAACCTTTTTACTCCTTTGGGTGGGTTTGCTATACTATCAAGAAGTTTCAAATCTCTTTGGTCGCGCGCGTGGGAGTGGCAAAATTTTTTGATTCATGACTAGCATCTTAAAGGACAATAAATTTATGTAATGGTATTTTAAACTTCTTGTAGGTTGTTTTAAAATGTACTTATAATTTCAGGAACCAGAGCAGCTTGATGACCTAATATGACGGAAGACGCCTATATATAGCCAGGAGAGTGAATTAAAATTAAATAAAATTTGTAAATTTAAACTAGAATAGAATTAAAATAACAATATAGCCTATTAAAATTACAATATAGCAGATTAAGTTTTTGACATGTTTTATGTACCTACCTACTTAGCTTAGTTTTTTATATGACAGATTATTTTGTTTAACTGATTAATATACCTATTACTCAAAGTAATACTCCTGATTTTTTGTTGTTGCATTGATTTTTAGGGTTTCGTACCTCAAAAGAGAAAAAAGGTACCCTTACAGGATCACTTCGTTGTCCGTCTGTCAAGACCATTTTTCTCAGGAACGCTTGGAGGTATCAAGTTGAAATTAATATCAAATACTCAGGTCTGCAGTCCCTTAAAGCTGTGAAAAAATCAAACTTCTAAGTCAACGCATATGTCAGAAGATATGGCCGATTTTGCCATATTCTTTAGAATCTTGGTCATCAAAACCTATGGGGTATTCCGGTTGACCTAGATTCTTGAAATTTAGCAATAAGCAAGGTCTTATAGCACAAGTAAAGGAAAAATTCGAAAACCATAAATTTGTCTAAAATCTTTTTTTCTTGTACCAACAAACGTAACTTTGCGTAGGTATGAAATTAACGATTTTCTAATTATTTCTTTAATTAAGTTTGTAGGGAACCCTCAGGGCGCGAGTCCTACTCGCGCGCGTCGGGTTTTTTAATTAGATTTCTACTAGGTAATAAATGCAAAACTCAAAATTGTTTGTTACTCAGCTCAGTCGACACTCAGTTACAATAAATTATAATAAATAAATGTATCAGACTATTGGCTAAACACTCTGTTTTTATTCTACTGCATGAGTGTGCAGTGCAGTCCAGTCAGTGGAGGCATCCACGGACTGCACTGCACACTCCTCGATACTGGTTTTCTATTATACTTATTCATAATACCTTACTGTACCTACCTTACTGTTGGTGAATCAAATAAATAAAAAAAACAAATTATAAGTATGTGATCAATTGCAAAATATTAACTTATAATAAACTTTATTATAAAATTTTAACAAAAACATTATTTTTTACAAAATATTTCAATGTTTATTATACACACGCCATCATAATAAGTTAGGTACACAATCACCACTTTTTATATTTCTTTATCCCAATACTCTATGTACTATGCATCTAAAACGACCTTTTGAAACACCAATTTTACCTTCCACCGGGTCCAGTGTCTCTGATTATGAGATGCTTCTGGAGTGCAGTCTGCAGTATTTTCTTGGACATTTAGTTATTATAGGCGTCATGAGGAACACGCTCGCTGTGCATAGACCGAGGTAAAATGCCAAGAGTCACCTGAAAAATACATTGAACAGTTATAGTTAGGTGTAGTGCACAAAATATGTATTGTTTAACAGTGGTCACATACCTAGGTTATTGCAAGGAACTTTACCTTTATTCGAGTCGAAATTCCTTTGCTTCGACGTTTCATAGGTTTCAATAGAGGACTTATCATCTTTATATAGTGAATTAATCCTTGACATGATAATTTTTGCATTCCATCAGCTTGTCGGACGCATTTGGTAATTAACTAAAGCACGCTCCTTTTCTAATACAGATTTAATTAAAAACAACTGAGCATTAATTACACCAAAATCAAAGAATTAAAAGGAAAACTGATCAAAAAAACAAATGAAATCAAATTGGACTAGGTATGTTTGTTTATATTGTTTTTTTTTATTATTTTTAGGAGGCACAAGCTCTATGCTTGACATTACAATGATCACATTATTTACTGTTTAAAGTTAATTTGCACTATCATTTATCTAGACTAATAAATTTTAAACAAAATAAAACATTTATTTTGAAGATCTATGCATTAATTTTTCGAAATTAAACAGGAAAAGATAAAATCGATTCATCGATAACATAAATTCTGTAATGTGTCAGTCCCTACCGCAACGATTCACAATTCTACACCCACTTCACTTCGCAGTTGGCTTGTTTTGTTTACAGAATTCGGAATCAAGGTCTTTCATGATCGGATGCGAAGTGTAGTGACCAGTGACTTGCAGTGTTGCCATATCTGTAACCCGTAATTCTGTATTGGATAGTCTAAAAATCTGTATAAAATCCACTGAAATCTTCTAAAATCTGTATATTGATTTTTAAAAATCCAATGAATTAGTAGTAGTCTTTTGAAACGAACTTTTTTCGAACGAAGGCTTTTCATAGAAAAAAACGCCACCGGTTAGGATTGCCATAATAAAACAATTTAGTACCTACCCAAACAAATAATAATAAAAAAACACCCCAAAACTAAAACGAATCCTTATTTCCAAATGTAAATCACCGTGTAATCCATGTATTCTATTCTTTACTTCTATTTTAACCATATTTAACATAGATTACGTTAAATTACAAAAATCTGTATAAAAGTAGGGCAAAATCTGGTATCTGTATCGGTAGTCGAAAATCTGTATAGATATAGATAAATCTGTATATATGGCAACACTGAATTGCAGATTTTCATCAATAACTGCATTAGACGATCATTCATCCGTCACTCACCGCCTAACCTTGATATAACTGACAGCATAACCTAGCGTGTACGGGGTGCCTACGCCGCCATCTTGACAAACAAAATGACAATGACAGCTGACAGACAGAAGTCAGCCATCTTGTCATTCGTTTTTTTTTAATGGCTTAACGGCCAGTTGGAAACAAGTCACTAAAGGCCATCGTAGTTTTAAACCACGAATACATTACACCGCAGTACGGCCTCCGGCAACTAGGGCCATTTGGTGATCCACACTGCAGCTAACGCCGCACTAAACTGATAGTAGGTGTTGTGTCGATTTAACAAGGGACTATTTGGAACAATTCGGTAGAGTCGTTACACGCTTTTATTTAACAAACCCGCACAATATACACTTTCAATATACATTTTTTTGGAAAACTAAACAAAAATGACAACCGTCTCCGACAAAATCCCGCCAAAAAGCCGCTAGGAAAATCTATGTTTTTTTTGCTTTTAGGCGGGATTTTGTCGGAGACTGTTGTCTTTTTATTTAGTTTTCCGAAAAAATGTATATTGTAGGTTTTGGTGTATATCTGTGATAGTTTTATATGCAACAAGTGCCTATTAAAATGTATATTGTGCGGGATAGTTAAATAAAAGCGTGTAAACGACTCTACCGGATCGTTTCAAAATGTCACTTGATAGACTTCATTAAACCTACTATCGGTTTAATGCGGACATGAACCTGCAGTGTGGATCACCGAATGGCATGCACTAGTTGTGCCCTCGTGGAGGCCGTGCTGCGGTTTTATTGAAAATCGCCTACTAACTCTAGTCGTGCTCTGTTTTTATGGAGGCCGTGCTGTAACCGCCACTGGTTTAAATAAATATAAGAAATAATACTTTAAATAAGACAGGGCTGTATGGACGAAGCTTCCCTTGCCCGTCCTCAATAGAGGACAAACCAATGACAATATCTATGATTTTTGTTTTGTTTTTTTAAATTGGAAGGCAAGAGCTCTGCATTGCATTACATTCATGCTCATTTATCACATTATTTATTATTTGAAGTTGATTAAACACTATTTTATCTAGACTAAGAAATTTTAATCAAAATGAAACATATATTTTGAAGTTTCACTCCATTATTTTACCAAATTATGCTGAAAAGATAAAATCGATTCATCGATAACCTAAATTCTCTAATGTGTCACTCACTATTCTTCTCTTCACAATTTGATACTCACTTCACTTCGCTAGTGGCTTGTACTTGTTTACAGAATACGAAATCAAGGTCTTTCATGATCGGGTGCGAAGTGTAGTGACTTGGCGATGTGATTATCGAGTTTTAACTGTTACTTTACAGAATTGCACTGCTGTTCGGTAGTTTTTGCGTGAAAGAGTAACAAACATCTTCACTCACATCCTTACAAACTTTCGCCTTTATAATATTAGTATGATATGATAATATTAGTATGATATGTTATGATATGCCATTGGAGTCTGGAAGTTGTACCATCACAAGTGATCGAGCGACAAAAATTGACAGTTTCGTATTTATTAAATATGAGAAGAGTTTGATAACTTTGATGTTAAGGTAAGTTATCTGTATTAGAAGAGATAGTTCAAAACACATAAAAATGTAAAATAAAAAACTAAAACCGATAAAAGCATAGTCGTATGCGCCATGGTTATTCAATGGTTATTGGTCTATCCTCGGTTTTGACCTCTTACATTAATTTTAATGAGTAGAAAATTAGGAGACCTGGGGAAGAACTGCGCTCAAAGACGTGTGAAAGATGGCCCATCTCCTTTCCTGCCTGCGTCAGGCCCCATCAGCCTCAGACCGTCTGCATCATTGTGTCAGGCAAGTTACAAACTTGGTAATCTATTCGAATTCTTTATTTACCGTAGAGATCAATAGTCCGGTAACAATCCCAGTCGATTGGGAACGTGTGTGGAGGCATAGCTAGGTATCGGGTTGCTACTTACTACAGTTTCAAACCTAAATGTACGAACGAAGGTTTAAAGGTTTAAAGAACTTTATTATCACAAAGACAATTGTCACTTACGTGATAACACAATTTTACTTAAAAATAAATAGTTTTAAATGTTCGTCATTCATCTCGTTCACTTATAAAAATTCATTAATGAAAAACGCAAAAGTTATACAACACCAAATTGTAACTACCTACGTAAACTTCAAACGAGTCAAGCACACAAAATCACTAACTTCACAGTTCACACCCTTATTTTATTATATTTAGTGTCCGTTTGAATTTAAACTTATTCTGTTTTGCTGATGTACCAATTGCTTTTTTAAATAAAGGGAACGACTTAATATCCCTCAAAGTGTTAAAACGGGTTTTGCGACCCAAAAAACAAGTTCAAATACTAGACTTATGTGAAGTCTAGATAGAGTTCGTTTTTCAAAAACCAAAATCTGACAGCCCATTCTAATGAATATTTTATATAGACGAGGATATTTCATTTGTTTAAAGTTTAATATTAGAGTAACAATAAAATTGTTGTCTAGACAAAATAACAAAGTGAATGAACGATTTACAATAGCCTTAAGTTCCTACTTAGTTTTAGCTTACATATTTTTGTGCATAATTTTTCAAGTAATCCCTATGTACCCTATTAGTTCGCTATAAACGCTAAGATGAAGAGAAATTACCTACCTAAATATAGAAGATAGCAAATACTCAAAACAGACTTAATTTTTTATTATTCTTTGGAGTTAAAAAAAATTATTTTTAAGCTACTATCAATACTACCAATAGATGGAACTACGTATACGCGCGCGATGTTTCCAAAGGTCGTGTATGGATTTATCTGGTTTTATTCTTTAGTCGCCTCATGAAGGATGCCTAGGAAGGCCGGGCGGGATTAGGTCTATTGTGCTTTGAATAGCACGATTCTATAATAATCACAGAACACGGAAAAAGCTAGCTACGCTTCCGCTCGCATAATAATATACATATATTTAAACATGCTATGCCAATGGGAGGTTTTACTAATAAAAGCTCAACTCAGCTAGTGCCACTAGCGCATGTAATAAACATTCACGAGGTACTTTTCTTTGAAAATGGGTACATTGAAAGGTGAACTTACCTGGAAGTGAAGTTCGATCTTGATTATCGTGAATATTTTTTGTATGTACAATTAAGATTATTATACACACGATTAGATAGCTTCAGTATATTTGTATTACTTTTAGAAAGAATGAAAATAATGTTTTTTAGTCTATCCACAGTGTATCCATGTGCGACGCCTAGCACCCTCCCATACCTTAGCAATTGATCCAGCCTTCGAATCATCCTTGTTATTCTTGAAGACCTTTAGCTAGCGGACTTATTCTCCGTGGGATTAAACGTGTGGGTGAGTTAATTGATTCTTCATCAAAACTATCGACCTAAAGATCATTATCATTAATTTAATATGCTTTATTAGCTTCAGAGTCATCTTGAACTAGTTTCGATTGCGAAACATAATGTAGGTAGGTGTGGTCTTTTAATATTGCACACTTTTGCTCTTTAAAAAAATAGCCAGGTGGGTAAATAAAAATAAATAATGTTGTGAACGTGGTGTGGATTTTTGTTTGTTTGTTTGTTTGTTTGTTTGTTTGTTTGTTTGTTTGTTTGTTTGTTTGTTTGTTTGTTTGTTTGTTTATTTGTTTCTGTTTTATTTTTAATGCAGCTTATATCTTGTAAATCTTAATAGTTTATTAGGGAACAGTATTCCTCCGCCCCCATCACTGCCATTGTCAGAGATAAACAATTCTCGCTAATCGCTATCACCTTATATTCCATTTCTATTCTGCGAAGCCTCGTGTTAAGGCTAGAGTATCTATATGGATGTGAGATGGACATGAAGGTTAAATTACTGTCGCCTGGCCACCGCCGTCGCCGCTTCTATGGAGATAGGATATTTTTTATTGGATGGATATCTATCAATTTGCCAAGGCCAAAATTTGAAGCAACCATTTCCAAACCAGTGAGTTTGTATTAGGTATTCACGTTGTTGCTATGGAAATTAGTAATCTGAAACACGTTCCAAGACTCTGTGATATTTATATCACACACACGCCTTATCTCAACCGTAAACATATAGAATTTTTTTTCGAGCAGCGCGTTTTCTTATTATTTATTAATAACCATTTGTTGTAAATGTTTGCACCATTAAAGCCGCTACCTTAAATCACCAAAAAATTCACCTTTCTATTTTCAAAAGTACAGTCAGGGCATTAAAATAAATAAATAAATCGAAAATCAACTAAATAAATTAAACAAATATCGCTCAAATTAAACATTATTACATATATATACATTATTATATAAATAACAGTTTAATTATATAATTTAATATAAAAAATATTAAATTAAGACTAAGACAATAGTCAATAGACCACTCAAAATCATTATTGTTGTAATTGTACCAGGGAGGCAGGAGCTTGTCTATTACATAGATCATCATCAATAAAAAATCTTTTGGTTGTGGTAGGTTGTACCTATCTTACTCAATTTCGGTGTAGCGAATGAGCGGATATGCGTGAGAGGTTTGGCCTACATCAGTTCGGGTTCTGATTCACGTACTTTTAATTATTGTACAAAAATAAATAGTTCCTAGTTAAACTTACAAAAAATTTATGAATTCCACGAAGAACCGAAAGCAAAAGTCCAATCTATATTATGGTTTCTTGAAAGGCGTGAAACTCCAATAACGAAACCGATTAGGAATACATTGTGAATTGAAAAGAGAGTTTAAAGTAGGTATATTGATATACGCTGCACCAAGTCTGCACCTAAATCCTTTCGCAATCCAAGTGCGAGCGAATACACGGATATTAATCTATATTTATGGTATCGTGTAATACCTAGTTATATCAATGTCGGAGTGTGTACATTGTGTAAGTTTATATCTTAAAATGAAAGCATTTATAGCAATCTGTAAGGAATTTGTCGTAATTTTTTCAAATGTAATGAATATAGTAATGATGTTACAGACATTTTTAAATTTCACTAAACAACCTTAGCGCTAGGAATTTAATATTAAAAAGCTTTAAAGCTTTTATGATCTGAACTTGCCATGCAATTTTATGATTTACATTGCATCGATTCTTTAAAATATGAGTAGGTAGGTATAGTTCGGAAATTAGTTCATTCTTATCTTTGTAAATAGAATACATAATTAATCGTTTTACAGAGATTTAATTTTATTGTTGAAAAGTTTGAAGTGTGTTCAGAATTCAACCCATTGTTGTCATCTCGTTTGTATGAGTTCCGAGCGCGTCAGTAGAATAGTTTAGTAAATTAGTTTGTGGAACTTTATCAACGAAATGCAGCTGTGCTGCACTTTTGTTTCCTCCAAAACAAGAAACGGCTGCATTCGCTTTCGAAAGCGAATTAGACAATGCATTAAATACCTACCTACAATAAACGTTTCAATATAATAGATTCTAGAAAATCTTAGGCATAGAATACTTACTATTGCTCTTTGGGATACAAAAATTTTAAAGTGGAGTGATATGAGTCCCAGTTTCGGAAGAGCTATCATTTGTGAGGAATAGAAGTGACAATAACTCGGAGGAGAGGGCAAGAAACAATAATGCGGGCCGGTGTAGACGTGCCAGCTATCATTAAACTAAAGTACCAACATCCCCATCTGTAGCGAGAAATTATCTCTCGTCACCTCGTCATACAAAGCCAGAGCCACTGTCAGACAACGGAGAGCATTTCATTGTATGGTTTTGTTATTTATACTGTTATTCGATTTCTTGCACAGGTGTGGTCAATGCACACTTATGCAGGTATAACTGGCACGTGCTGTAGCAACATTATCTAGCTAAATTGTACTCTTTGGAAAATAATAGTTATTTGTTAAGCAAGGCTGCAAAGTTGGTTATTTTGTGCGAGTACTAGTATTGAAAACTGAGCAAAGCGAAGTCAAAGATCGTAGATCCTGAGCGTAGCGAGGGTTTCAAGGTACGAGACGCAAAATAACTTTGCTGCCGAGCGCAACACACAATTTTTCACCTCACTACAGCGAGGAAAATACTAGGTGAATTGAATCCTTTCGGTGGTTTAGAACCACAAATAATAATAACCACAATTAGAATTGACAACTTCTTTAAATGTCCACCACAAATTAGAAGAAAAGTTTTAAAAAGTTTTTTTCCAGGCAGATTTCGAATGAGAAAATAATACCCTTCCGAGCCGATGAGGTGAAAATTTAATTATTTATTTATCTTCTGCGGAAGTATAATTCAAACGGCATTTATTAAGTAAAAAATTATCGATCGTATTTATGTAAAAATGACCTGTTAAAAGTACATCCAATTTCGGTACAAGCGTGACAAGATCAGTTTAATTGGTATTGCAAGGAGCGTGTTTAAGATTTTAAATGGAACTATAGACATAACTAAGACATCACAATAAATAAATAATCGTAATGTTATTTAACCCTTTCCCAAAAAAAGTACATTAAAGTCCGTCATAATCTGAGGTCATATATATATTTACACTCGAATGAAATTCAAAAGTTGATAAAGTTAGGGTATGAGTAACAGTACTTTTTCTAATTACAAAGAAGAAGTACTTAACCTATCAATACTACGGTCCAAAGACCGGAAGCTTAGGGTGTAAAATCGCTAATGTGATGCGATAATCCATCTCTTGATATGGACCTGTTCGAGCGCAGCAGGAGATACCGAGTAGGTTCCTATGACGGCTTTGTGTTCATAGGTACTGGCTACTAAGGGCCTCTTACACCGCTTGCTGATAAAGTCCCAGAAACCCTATCTGCAGGTTATCTGACAGATAGCCTATTTTTTTGGTTTCACAGGTATCTGATTGCCTATATTTTATACATTTTATATAGTCTATCACACAGATTTATCTGATAGATTAGTTCATCACTAAGATTACTATCTGTAACAATATCAGGAAGTGGTGAAAGAAGCCCTAAGTCTTATATAATACTATCGGACGCCTTAAATAGACAATTTCAAAAAAGGTTTTAAGAAAATGAGCAAAAAATTTATTGTTATGTAAATAAAATATTATAACCCTTTACATACCTGCGTAACGTACATATTTTTTGTATAATGATTTACTACATAATTATTGAACTTCAATGATGAATTTTATTTATTATAGGTAGGTACCTAAAACATATTTTTTATATTATTAAGGCATCATCATTAGACAGAGGCATTAAAATTTATTTTAGTACAACTAAGATGAGTTAATCAGATTAACATTGGAACGCCTACTTTTAAAGTTTTAGCTCTGTGTTTATTAAAATAAGCTAAAAATATTCTTAATTCGAGTGTAAAAAGTAACTATTCATCCATGGCATATTTAAATGCGAAAGATATTAGTTGCGCAATCAAATCACATCTTTATTAAACTTGGTAGAATAACATAAAGGATATATTTTAATGCAGACGCAGTCGCGGGGCGTCATCTAGTGTGGTAATGAAGTAGGTACGAAAAACCTAGAGCAGGTTCCTACTTAGGTGTATGTCGTATCTGTATAATTACAATAATTCTATCGTTCGATTATTAACGGTCACGGATAGAGGTGCACATAGAGTCAACAAACCCTTCGCTTCCCTGTGTGCCGCAGGGCGGAGCGCCCCACCACGTAGAAAGTGAACGTGCGGCGAGCGCGAGCGGCGGCGACGCGCGTGCGCACGACACACGCGGCCCGGCGAACACGCGCGTCGAACGCCGCCCTCCATTTCGAATCTCGATAATAGATCGCTAGTTTTTTCGAACTTTTTCATATTTTTGTGCCAGTACCTCGACCAGCAAAATGAATATGAAGATTTTCGTGATTCTTGGTGAGTGTTTTTATTTGTAATTTTTTGTTTTGTTTACTTATCTCCCTAGTTTTTAAATAAGTTTTTTTATTTCCCTGTAAAAAAAAAAGTATGGAAGTAGTGAAGCGAGGAACGCGGTCTAAGGAAACTGCGGTAAAGTTTACAAAGTTTTTAATTAACACGTTGGAAAGAACTCAGGAGCGAATTTTGTCGCGGTTTAAGCTGATATGCTCCAATGGAAAACTGAAGTAAAGTTTTAAATTCGGTCAAGTTTCCAATTAGCGAAATCTCAGGAGCTATTTTTATGACCGGTTTTATTCCTATTTGTTCCAATTTCACCGTGGCTCGTGCCGGTGAGTTCCCATCTGCATCTCAGGGTTAAGATATGGTCGGTACTGAGGTATCAACAGTTAATTTAAATGGAGGTAAAACTGTTCCCCCATACGTACATTGTTCTCGTGACCTGCAAGCGAGGGAAACTGTAGCCAGGCCACTCGATGAGACCTGTCGATTCCATTGTATCAGGAAGAATGAAAGCTACATTCGAATAATAATGGACCCTATTATTATCCGAGAACCGACGTCGTATACTGGAATGCTCATTAATGTTCAAGTATCACTACTGAGGAACTCTATAGCAAGATAATACATTAAGTTACAAAAACTGACTCGTTGGCTTTAATGCTTGGACGTTGGACTTCGGATTCAGAGATCTTGAAATCAATCACTGGGGATGCACATTGTTGAAATTGTAACTTGTTTATTTTGCTAACGGTATTAGTGTTATATTTTGTGAATTATTTCGTCCTTGTCCAATTTCATGAAATTCTGAATGGGACTTATAACAGTGCAAGACAATTATACTGCTCTCTTATTTATTTATCTATCTTAAATATATTTTCAAAACTTGTAGGTAATTTTTTTTGTGATATTACTATCTTTCTATGAAATAGTTGAGGTCTGACAGCATTTTGGCGGAGATTATGTGCATGGGACTACCACGGTACAGATGCCACTACTGCCTGAAAAACAAACGTAAACGACCTTCGTTTTTGATATAAGAGTTTATTTTTGCACTTGCGAATGAATTTGCCTAAGCGAAATTACGACCTTTATACAATAAATTAAATTTCTTAACTAAATTGAAATAGAATTATAAACAATCAGTGCACACACGAAAATAAAAACGCACGTAATTCCATTAGGTATGAACATATTATGTTTGGGAGAACTACAAAAAGGTGTTTGCAAATGTATGTAGGTTATCTACTTTTGCAGCCAGGTCGACCTAAAATCGTCAAAAATTGTTTTCGGACCGTGGATAATTTCACCGCGGGTTTTAAAAATATTTTAAAAAAAATTTTGAACATTAAAGAACAGCATCTATAGATAGATATGCCTCTAGATTGCAAGGCTATTTTATAACAATGCGTTTTTGTTGAGGTAAAGTCGTGGGAAATAAAATCTTTTTAGACCTCTTTAATAGACCAGGTAACTTCAAGACAAACAAGAAAAGTTTAGAGGCATATACTTACTCGTAGTAGGTATCTGTAGGTCATATAAGTATTTGATATTCCAAAAAAATAGACAACGATACTGACCTACCGACGGAATTGATCGAGATAATATGTGGTTTTCGGTAAGTATGTGTTATTGATATAGGTAGATTTTCGCGAAAGATGGAAAACTTTTTTTTCGCGATTACAATAATACTTCCTCTACCCTTAATATATATGGTACTCGGGTGCGAGAAAGTAAAAATTAAGCTTTTTGTATTTGTAATGAAAAAAAAAACAAGTTTCATTCTTTGCGTTTGGGGAATTATTAACAAAGTTTCACTTTCTCATACAAACTTCTGAGCCGACCGATAACCGCAGGAAAGTGAGTCTTAACTATAAAATGTTAATTTGTCTATAAATAATCCATTATTGTTGATTCTTACGTGGCGTTGACTTAGGAATATCGCATCACAGTTAAGTCGGTGTATCTATAAAAGTATTCAATTCATTATTTATTCACTTCTTTAATTAGACCGAAACAAATTATAGACCTTTGGGACGGATCTTGATCCTTAACATGAGTCCGTATATTTAGGTATATAGTCAGCATCTAAAGTTGCCGAACAAAATATCATTACTTATGTTACTAGACACATTAATTGTACATAAGTTATTGAACAGAGTTACAATCAAAAACATAAGTAACCTGTTCAGTCACAAATATAAAACTTATAGTGTGGAGGTGTTTTGGAAATTTTGGATGTGTTCTTGGACTTTCGTTGCTGACTGTACTAAGCTATTTCATAGATCCTCAGGTAAATAAGGACACGAGGTCTAGACTTATGTAGAATTTATAGTACAGAGTTCATTATGAGTGATTACAATACTTTTGTTTATGGTTGTTGTTTACATAAAATACTTCCTTCACACAATCTAAACTCTAATGACGCGAGAAAATCGTTTCAAAGCGTAATCAATCACTATAGCGTATGGTCGCATATTATAAGTTTATGAACCATACATAGCGGCTGCTACACCAATATCTGTCAACACTTTTCAACCACAAATATATATTTTCTTCGTTGAAACCGTCAAATTCCAAACAAGAACGCAATAGGTTGCCGACGAACGTGAAACGCGTAAAGCGGCGACATAAAAAAGTAACTTCACTAATTCCAACACTGTATCAAATACTTTCCTCATTAAGAGTGCCATCCATACATGTAGTTGTGACTAGATATTTCGAGTAAATTTTATTACCTCGGCATGCGAGATAATTGGACAAGTTTCCTTTGTTACACGTACACGACTGGCAGGCTGCAATACTTACTGAGGTAAGCTGCATTCACAATTGTCAGACTGTCACGGTTTCGTCGTGTGCATACTTATGCTCGTACACTTAGACTATTGTAGTATCACGCGTTGGAATGGTTCTAGGTTCTGTAAACTTCTGTATGGCTCTATTAATTGTGATACAAATTTCATGTGAGGGTTTTAATCCAGCATGGGCAGCACAGCTTTCCAGTTTACACCTATCAGGTTTCGAAGCGAATTAATCATGAAATGAGTCATGGCAAAATTCACACGAGTTATTTTGTAACATCATTTGGAAACGCAAGCTTTTCACGTTTACAAAATTTAATTTGCACGTGGGAATGTGAGATAACCTTGCGAATTACAAGGGCCATAAACCCATAATTTGCGCAAAGTTATGTTTGGTCTCGTTTGTTGAATTTTAAATGCTGTGGTCCCAAAGTAATAATAATAATGTTATGTGTATATGAAATACCTGTGTAAACCATCTATCTATCTATACCTACGTCATAAAGTGCAATAAGTACCTCTCTATTTGTATATGTATTTATTTTGCGAAAATATTTTATCATGAGATTTTAAACCGTAGAAGCAGATTCGTATTATTTATTTATCGTAACGCTTAATGGCCATACTCAAATAGTCTGATAGAGTTAAAAATATCAGATGAAAATCCTCAAAGAAAAACGTTGAATAACAATAGCCTTTTCCACTACCTATGTGTTTGCTCACCAATGGTAGTTTTTTAATAAATTGTCTTGTACCATGATGTCTCTCGGAATTAAGCGGAACAATAGACGGGATATAACGACGCCTGCAAACTTTTTGTCACTTCTTCACAGTGAACGCCGTTGTTTTACCTTACAAACCCGTGTTAGGCATTACCCAATAGGCAATTTTGTAATGACTATAATGGCTCCATTGTCACTAACAGCTTACTCACGTCACTCTAACTTTATCACGCGGAATCACCCTCTGTAAGTTTTATCGGCACATCTGTATTTTTTTATCAATTTATCATAAAGAGATATATATAAAATAAAAACTAGTTGCAGGACGTTTGAACTCTGTCATTTTGGGGTTTGGATATGATGGTGGGATGTAAACTGGAATATTTTACATATTAAGCAATTTTTAAAAATTGTCCTCATTCAATAAATCGCTAATGAGATGGAGAACCGGTGAGATAGGAGAGCGGTGGAACACATACCAAAAAGGAACCCGGCGAATTTTGGACCTCCAATCAAAACGCAACGCAAGTCGCTAGCTCATGTCTCAGAGGAATTAAAAAACAAATATTTAGCTTAGTAATTGGCTAGTTTTAAGTGAATAGCAAAAGAAATCGAGGGCGTAAATTATCATCCATTAGACAAATTCGGAACAGATCAATTCGTTTCACAAGTTTTAACAAAAACAAATAAAATGTACAATTGGATGGAGAAATGTGATGCCAGTCCGTTCAAAACTTCGGATTACATAGGCTTTACGAGAAAATTATACATACCAAGCATTGATCTTCCTTTGTGATTTTGCCAACAATGATTGATGAGTCATCGGTCATCAATGATGACCGAGAGAGGTCATCATAGAATTGTTTTTATTATTCGTGCGTAAGTAAAACTTCATTTACAATAGGTTGATGGTGATCTGATAGATTATTCGTAATTATGTTTGTAAAGGTAATTAATTAATTTTACTCAAAGGTGTGCGCGTGTGAGGTACCTAATTCTTTTTTTATTAACAGCTCTTGATACGCTGATTTTGATATTTAAGATAACAATATTATCATCAGATATCACCATCTCAGAATGTCAGTAAAGCCATACACAACGTGCTGGTTCTGGGTTCCGTCATAAATTAATTCACTTCGCATTCCATTATGATAAGTTAAGAAGCCCCTTTAATTACTGAATAATTACAATAATTATATAAAATCAAATCAACATTAAAATTATATTATACATATATATTACATGTATAATATAATTTTTTATTTTAGTTATTTATTTATGTCATCTAGTGCTAACTCAAGTTCTTCCGAGCTGAGCGTTTCTAGTGTTGAGACTGGCAATCTAGAGCAAATTGTTTTGGTGGTTAGTGGCTGTTTGTGCTGAATTAACTGGAGGGTGTTGGTCTAGCTCTCCCACGGTGACCGGCCGGATTGGGAGGCAGCAGGGTTGTTGGTTGCTATTCCTTGACATTTTGAATTTGTAGAGCATCACCAGAGCTAAAGGACTATGTGACTTCTGAGTCACATAGTCCCTGAGTCACAAAGTCCTTTAGATTGTATTTATTTTTCTTCGTAGGATTTTTTTTATGGGCTGTACGTTCCGTGTTAGAGTTTCCACTATTTTTTGGTGCATGACAACGACAAGTTTCTTTTGTTAGTTTTGGTTTCCTGATTATTATCTTTCAGTATTATAATCTTGTCGTATTTTAGTACAACAGCCTTCCTGCCTTGTTTTCTTTCTTCGTTTACTTGATCTTGTAACTCTCTGCGTTTGATAAGTATGTCTATTGGAAAATGTAAAAGTTTTTTTGTTTCTCATGTCTATTTTCATGCCCATTATAGTGAAGGACACAACTATCGGTCTAACTTTTCAAGTATTTTTCCCGAGTCTTCTGACCTGCTGTAGGTTTTCTTTAGCACAGTTTACATTCATATCTCCATTTATTACTTCATATATTATTTATTATTTCCAAGTCCTATTTTCTTTTTCTTCAAGTCCAAAAAATAACAAATTTCTTCGCCTTGTATATAAATATCTATCAAAATTGTTTATAAGTAGAGAATTCAACATTATGAGAATTGAAAATTTTGTTCCTGAGCGGATTTTTGCAGTTGTTCTATTTTTTCTTCTAATTGTTTATTTTTCATTTCGGTATTCTGGAAATTTTCATTTGTTTTTTATGGTTTTTGTTCATTAGGGCACGGAATACATAATAGTAGATTATGGTTGCTTATTATATTATACATGGTTGTTCATTAAGGTGGTTCATATGGTCGCATTCCATTATAAAAATATGATATATAAAAATGTTCTTGAAAGATATTTTTTTGTTTCAACGCGAATAGACATACGGACTGCTAAGCGATTCGTCATAATATTTAGACAGAACCTTACAAATCGGCATCGTTATAAGAAATGTTTTCTTAAACTCTAGGTACCACTAGGATAAGTTATTATGTATCTGTACGTTTTTATTATACTCGTATTGTTTCTCCATTTCCATATTTCCGTTTACTACAATGTTAAGGAAACAATGACACTGTGGGAAACGGTTGTTATGCGATACCGATCTGGCAGGTTCTCATGCTGGACCTTCATACTGTCTGATTGTTTTACAATAATAATGAATTCCCCACATTGGCGTGGTAGCGCGGCAGTGTAGCTTCGTGTTATATATATGTAGTGCCAGTTGAGAATGTCAAGTGACATACATATACAGGATGGCACGCGAAACGACGACCCACTTTCCTGAAAATGTCAGACTGTGTTGCCTTTATATCAGTTTTTTTCAAATGAACTATGTTTAATATTTTAAACCGTTTGTTCGTCAAAGTTTATTAATGTAAAATTTCAACCCTAACCAGCTGATCGGGGCCAATGACACGGTAAAATACGGGTACTGTCCAGATTACAAAACGACCAATAATTAAAAACGATTAAAAATTGATTAAAATATAATATTATTTTTTAAATCTATCCATTATAAACGATTGATATTATATCTAATATAATACATACAACTCTCTGGCTCTCTTTCTCTTATATTTATAATAAAGTAATTAGTTAAAATTGTATATCGGCATTGGCTACTTTACCGGTGAAAAATACTTACGAATTAGACGTTCATATCGCGTTGCAGTACCTTTCCGCACCAGTTTGTGCGAACCTTAATTTGCAAGAGACTTTATCTAGCCATCTACTAGCACATTAGTACTTGTCTTTGTCTCTGTTACAAGTTGTTACCAAAATTTTTTTGGAAACCTTGTGTGTTTCTTTTTGATTATCTAAAAATATAATAGGTAGGTAGTAGGTATTATTTTATTAAAATGCGCACTGAGCACCCGCGTCCCGCGTCGAGCGTGTGTGAAGAGAATGATGAAACTGAGCGATGCGAAAGGTGTGTCAGGATCGAGATACCTGGATAACACCGAATTAAAAAAAAATTATGATGATATTTGTACTTACTAGTAAATGGGTAATGTTCAAAATTCCTAAAATCAAAAATGTCAATAAGAATAATCCTAGAACCTCTGGAATCCATGCATGCCCACCAAGCCCGCCTGGCATAGCATTTTAAATTACTGGCAGAGTTTGTTTGATGAATTTATTGATATGAATTTATTAGAATTTATCAAAAGCACGGTGTTCCTAGGTATAACTATAGACTCATCTCTTCAATGGGGGCCCCACATAGCTTCACTAGCTGGCAGACTAAGCTCGGCCGCCTACGCCGTTAGGAAAATTAGACAATTAACAGATATTGCTACTGCGAGATTAGTCTATTTCAGCTACTTCCACAGCATCATGTCATACGGCATCCTACTGTGGGGTCAAGCGGCAGATATAGAAACCATCTTTATTTTGCAAAAGAGAGCTGTTAGGGCGATCTATAATCTACGTTGTAGAGAATCATTAAGAGAAAAGTTTAAAGAAATTAATATATTAACCGTTGCCAGTCAATACATTTTTGAGAATATTTTGTATGTCCGCAAAAATATATCTCTCTTTTTGAGGCACTGTGATATGAACACAGCTTATGTTACAAGAAACAAAAACAAACTTGTACCACCACAGTTAAGGCTTAGTAAGGTCAGTAAATCATTCACGGGGCAATGTATACGCTTCTACAACAAACTACCAGAAGAAATCTTAAATATGAATGACAGAAAATTTAAGACTCACATTAAACAACAACTTTGTAAGAAAGCTTATTATAAAACAGTCGATTATCTAAATGACAAAGATGCCTGGTGTTAATGTTACTTCAGCCTCGCACAATCTTTACAAAATAATGTTATGTACAAACTTGATTTTAAAAGATGTGTTGCGGAAGTTTGTTGCGCCGCTTCTTCTTCCCAGCTCTATAACACCTTGGAGGCGGTGGTAGATAAAAAATTGACGTTGTATAAATGTACCTAGTGTACTTACATGCAATAAAATACTTTTGAATTTTGAATTTTGAATTGAATTGAAAAATGATACCAACTTAGAAGAAAAGAAAGAAAAGAGGGAATACATAGACAAATATAAAAACATATATAAATGTACAAAGGAGTGCCCTAATACTGTTAACATTTTTTATTTTTTACCAACAAAAATTCATTGTGGCCCGGGGCACCATAGGGGCATAAAAAAACGTATTTTTAGCCTTTGTAGAAAAAGGTTGAGTAGGTAAGGCAGTGTGGATGGTTGGCAACCCTATGTCAACCAGTCAGGATTGACACGACTGGCCTGTAATACGTAACATCCTGCCAATTGGTACCAGGTTATTAAAATATCAGGATATGTTGAGCGCCGGCGCGTGATTGCATCTGTAACTGGCTGGTGCTAGAATATTAACAGGAAGGCTCGTTAACGTTAAGTGCTTGTTAAGTTCGTTGCTATGTTATCTTAAGAAGGAACTCTGGACTTATTGCTAGTGGGAAATGGATAATTCTAGCGTGAGGCCAAAAATCTGTATAAAGTTAAACTAGTAGTTCCGTGAGAACAGTAGACCTCGCCAGCCCTTATAAACCAAACCTAAAAGAAACCAACAAAAGTCAACTTTGGAAACAGAAAAAGTACCTACTAAAGTGACAAAAATTAGCACTTTAAAGCTTAATATTTCGCAAACGGATCCCTGAATCGAAAAATGTTTATCACACACCCGCGATATTTTTGAAAGACCCATCCAACGATACCCCACACCATGGATATCACGCGGAAAAAAATAATTTTCCATTTTACGTATGCAGTTCTATGAACATAATTTATTTTTCAACTTTCTTAAGTCGATCCACTATTACTCAAAAACTAATAGAACCTACTTAGCCGTAATAGTTTTCCTTGTAACTACGTTATATATGCTACTGCCATGAATTTTTTCACATTTCCAGAAGCAACCGTTTAGCTGGCAGGGGGGGGGGACACGTGACTCTAACAAAAATTACCGCTTTAAAGCTTAATATTTCGCCAACGGATCCCTAAATCGAAAAAATGGTATTCACACACCAGCAATATTTTTGAAAGACCTATCCAACGATATCCCACACTATGGGATTCACAAGAAAAAAAAAGTTCACTCCCACTTTGCGAGTATGGTATGTACTCTAAAAAAAATGTTTTTCAAAATTTTATTCTACTCATTTTGTAGGTTTAATTAATTTATACATATGCCAAATTTTCGTCAAAATCTGTTGAAAAATGCGACCTGTAGAGAATTACAGACAGACAGACAGACAGACAGACAGACAGCCGGACAAGAGCATTTTTGGCCAGTCTCGAAACGTAGACGCTTCGCTCGCTTCGCTCGCTCGGTCAATAAAATAATATAAATATTGCTACAAATCATAGGTAATCAAGAGGGTACATAATCCTTCTCCATACATTTACGTAGCAAAAAATTACGGCAACATCCTAGTAGCCAAACTGATTTACCAGACTGGGATAGCCCCAAAGATATAGAATTCCTTGGTAGATACACCGTACAGCATTTTATAGTAATTACATTTAAAATTTTATCATCATCAATCATCAACAGCCTATTAATGTCCCCACTGCTGGGGCTCAGGCCTACCCTCTTAACGAAGGCGTTCGGGCTATAGTCCACCACGCTAGCCCAGTGCGGGTTGGTGGACTTCACATGCGCCTAAGAATTTCTTCTTCGGCGTATGCAGGTTTCCTCACGATGTTTTCATTCACCGTTTGAGAGCAGTCAGTACATGTACTTAAGTTTCGAGAAAAAACCGATTGGTACATGGCTCAGCTGGGGATCGAACTCCGGACCTTTCGATATGATAGGCCGCGTCTTATCCCCTACGCCACTGACGCCCCAAAATAATCCCTTATGTCTATTAATACTAAGTTCTTAATTAGTACTACTTAATTATTTTCAAAGAAGGTTATGGTTGAGTCAAATCCAGCATAAAAAAGTCCCATCTTAGTTTTAAAATCTTACAGTCATCTTTTATAATTACCGGGGCGGCACGGCAGTCTACAAAAATATGGCACGATAGAGTTAGTTTGCTATTTGAACTAAGGTCTACTAAAGTGGTAATCTTCTATCTTTGAAGCGGACAATTCTGAATCAAGCTGGATGAGTTGATAAAAGCTTTTGTTTTAGTTTCCCGCACATCCACAAGGCATATATAAAATACTATGACATACTTAGATCTATAGACTTTACAATCACATCTAGCCGCCAGCCATGCGGCAGATTTAGCGATGCGGTTCACTCGGGTCCACATATTCAAATTATTACTGGAAGAGATATATCACATTTGAAATGAAGCCTAACAGATCAATTGAGTGTTAAGGCCGATTTAAACTTCAACCATAGCTTCAACAAGTAGGCAGTAACGAGTTAATTTAGCTAGTTAAGTTGTTATTTTCGTTTGAATTAACGCCTCAAACGAGTTAGGTTTACAACTGAAAATTCAAATGGGCCATGCACAACCGTACAAAGGACCATCTTAAATGTATCATACTAATAAAAACAATATTAAAGCAATGTGCCCAGAATAAGGTATTTAATACAATCATGTGCAGCACCTTTTATCATTAACATTGCTTTTTCATTGTCCATTAAACCCCGCGCCAAGCCATCGCCACCACCGCCGCTCCTGTACGATGCAACTGGTTTGTTTGTGGTGTCTATTCTAGTATGTTAGTGTATTATACATCAACGGAGACATTGCACTTGTCATTTCCTACGTTGACATAGGAAATCAGATAGTAATTTCTTCAGACTCCGTCGAAGTCTTCGGTTCTATCTAATATTAGATATGCGACATCAAAACTTATATAGACCGGATATTAAAATGCTTCATTTCCTATATTCTTCTTCAACTTTATATCTCTCGTAAAATATTTACAGTCAGTAAGTACAGAGTATAAGTATAGTGTAAGAAATATGTATGTAAGTACAGACTTTTTTTGAAGCCTAATATTCTACAGCAATAAACCAATAAGAGAAAATGTATCTATGGTTCTCAGTAGTTCATTTTCCTGCGTTAATTGTCTATGCAATACGCAGTTCCTGTATTAATCATTAGGTACATTTATGGCTTCGGGTAGACTTTGTGAGAGCTGCAAGCAATTTGACTTGAAAGTTCAAGTCAAATTGCTTGCAGCTCTATGGTTAACGGTAAAGTTTATATTAAATGTTATTTCAGGATATAAGCTGAGTAGGTATAAAGTTTCATGAAAATCCGTTTAACAATTATCGCGTGATCGACCGATAAACAAACATATTATTATTCGCACCTATTCGGCTTACTTTGGGATTAAACAGCCGTGTGCGAATATTTTGTCATAATTAATAATATAAATGTGAATATTTTTATAAAGTTCTATGAAAGTTGGACCGTGGCTATCGGTCCCATTTCCTTTCTGCTGTTCAATCAAAGCGACGGTCAGGGAAATCAACATTTATAGAAAACCTTTCTATACTTTAAAAAATATTATTTTCGTTCTTAGATCTATTTATTTTACATAATGGTGAATTCTTTAATGTGCAGTGTATTTATATCGGCTGTTGGTGTGAATTTAAATATAATCAGTTACTGTTTAAAACTGCAATGAAAAAGTGTAGTTCAAAAGTGCAGTTCCAAAACACCAAATCACGATTTGAAATTAAAACACTAATGCTTAACTTTGTCGATTATCGATAATCTCCTAAGTCCGGACGTCGATATTTATCGATTTGTAACAAAGAAATCTAAATGTCAATACGTGACGGGATTGACCTTGGCTTCAACTCTCAAGTGATCTATATAAAAGATAAAACACCATCTAATTGACAATCGATCAACACTCGCATTTGGGATGTAGGCAGGATCTCACACAAGTCGAGCTACATTTCCTGACTACAGTTATCACATATTTCTCATCCAAATGTAATGGAATCGGATCTCAGCCTAAATCTATGTTATTACAATAATAACTAGATTTATAGAGCACTCGTTGTAGTACAACCTTCGAATGTCGGCTAATGAATGTGGGATAGTGAATACAATCATCAGAGCTGGCGCTAATGCCCGTCGCGACCTCGTGTGCCTCCTACTAAATACCTTTTGTTTTCGAATTTCTTAACGTTGTATAATAACTCCAAACTTTTATTTTAAACAACAAAGTTTTATGGTGGCCTGTCATTAGGGTTGTCCACTAAAAATACTTATCTAAATTATAAAGAATACGGTTTTGATTTAAATGGAATTGTTAACTCAAAACACCTACTTTTTGAGCCAAAGAAATGATTTTTGTTCATCTATAGACAAGACAGCCTTTCGACGGCCACTGCCGAAAATAGAACTTCTTCGTCGATCTTGTGGATAGGCGAGAATATTGTAGGTAAACGTTTGATGTATGTATATATCTACCTAAATAACTAATCCAGTCCTAGACATTACAGTAAAGTGCAGTTATTAAAAAAGTTATATCATTATGATCAGAAAGCCTAACATGCAGAATGTCTTTGACATGTGAGCGGCAGCAGATATGAAAATGTAAAGCTAAAAAAGTTAAAGCAGACAAACGTTTGAGTCAAACAAACTGTTGCAAATGAAACTGAAATTCAGCTGCCAACTTTGCTTCTAACATGCAACAGTGTTTTATCCCGGCGCAGCAGACCATGCAACCGTTGTACATGTTCATTGGACAGTTTTCATCCCTATTCGCTTGGATACACCCCTCTCGTAGGGAAATACTTTACGTGAAAGTAATTGAGTTTCGCGATATTCATACTGGTCGGCCGGAAGGGTGTTATTAAACCTGTACGTGAAATTCCGGGAAAAAGTTACCAACTTTATTTTGGGAATATACAAGTGTATAAGTGTGTGTATGTCGATTTACGGAAATTATTTCCATTCTCCAGTGTATGTGTATTTTCATTCATAAGCTTTTTAATATTTATGGGTTCTTTTAAGTTGTCATAATAGATTAGATGTTGACAGCGGCTTTATTTTATTTTACTTGGAAAACCAACAGCATACAAAGTTTGGTAATATTTCAGTGAAGGATATAATAAAATTTGGTATAGCTAATTACAGGTTTTAATATAGAGAAGAACTAATATTTATACGAGTCAAAAGTTAAAAATACCTTTTTTGTAGATGCCTACGTAAATTGTGGGAAACTTCCAAGCATAATTTAATCATTCTGGACCCAAAAGCCATGGAGCTAGGATCTCTTTGATGGGCGCCCGCAACAAAAACTATTTATGTACAACATCAATTAGATTGATCAGTCAGTCAAGGTATCCTTTTACATTTGCTCAAAACAATTTATAGGAACAGGAGTTTGAATATTTGTACAAGTATTAAGTAAAGTTAAATTATATAAAATTTTAAAAGTTTGAGCAAACACAAAGTGGTGTCTATAATATGGACTGAGGGGTTAATGAATACAGAATATTGATATCCGTGTAAAGACGAGTCTTTCTATGAACCCTGATATTATATTCAAATTAGAAAACATTGGAAATCTTGTTTTAGTTAAAAATTGAACACTATACGAACCTTTCCAGTAGCATTTTATGTTCCTACTTGTAGTAATATAGTTATTCGAAATGCTTGACAACCCTATTCTTAATCTAGATCATTTTCTCGGTTTTACATCTCAAGACATTGTGTTACTTTCGATTTTACACTAGGTCACTGGTGTGCAATAGACATTAAATTTATGTAATTACCTGTCTGGTCTTCTGCGGAATTTTAGATAATAGAGGTTGAGTTGAAAAATTATGTAAAATGTGTGGCTTAGATTATCGGCCTGACTTCCCACGTTACGCATTTCGATACGCACTCGGCTGGTCGCCTTTCCACTCTATGTGGAACTCGTCCGCCCCAGAAGCAATCGGTTCTGTCAGGTTACCAATTCTTTAGCTGTATCGGTGACCTTAGTACTGTCAAGTATTTAATTGTATCAGGTGTTACTTTGCGGAAATCCATTATATAACAATATTGTGGTTATTACTTACGACCGACTCGGTCGTAAGCTGCCATTCTGTCATCATCCTGAGGATGCCTCGTAGAGAGGTGAAACACGTGTCGATTTTATATTATTTTATGTTGTTTTATACAGTATATTTTTCTCTAGTATTATTATTATTTTGTAATTTATTAATTAGTAAATTTTTACCAAAACATTTTGTTTAGAATAGTAATTTGCATGATATTATTTATAAATTTAGACTTGTAAAATTTATTTTTACTTATTATTTTAATTGTAATTTAATTTCTGCATTACTTACTATATATAACAACATAAAGTTTATTCGCGGGAAAAGCCAATTAATAACCACAATATTCTTGGTACTGTCGACCGCACGTCAGTGGAAACACTGTGACCTTGAGCTGGCCTAGCCTATTAGGGAGTTTTAATGCTATGAGAGACCAGTCTATACTGGTTTTGTTTCCACTAACGTGCTGTCGACCGCACATCAGATCTTTAATGAAAACCTTGAAACTATCAGAAATAAATTATGAAAAATAATTATAAACATTCGCATTCGCTGGGTGAAAGCTATTAATTGATACAAAGAATATAATGTACTGTACAAATGAATGTTTGTACAAAGAAATATTTGGTACAAAGAGGTGTAAGGTGGACGCTAGTACTCGTCAGTATCCCTACAGTCGTCACATGATATAAAAAGCATATTTAGCATGTTGTACCAACATTAAATCAACAGCTCTTCATACATATTTAAGACAACAGATTTAACAAGGTTAGAATAATATGCTTTTTATACTGCGATCACCAATACTTTTTATATCATGTGACAACTATATAGGGACACTGACGAGTATACGGACGTCTACCATATATGTAGCACCACGGGTTACACGCGAAAATTTTCTATAAATAGGTATATAATTTTATAATGAAATGAAATGTTATAAATCTCCTCGAGGATTGTAATGATCAAAAGGCGGAGGATAAGCCTCAATGAGCCAGAGAGCTCCCTCCCACAGGCGCTTAAGGCAGATTTTCTATCTTTTTTTGGCCTTTAATTTATTTATTTATTTTCAGTTTCATTTTAGGTACAATTTCTTCATCTTGTAAATTAATAACGTTGTTAATGTAGCAATAGTTTTTAGTAGGTATCGTATTTTGAAGTTGTGCTGATAAATTATACTTGTAATGAATTTTAATAAATGATTGAATTAAAACATTAAACTGAGTAATGTAAATGTACTGTCCGAAATATTAACTTAATTACTGGAGTTAACACGATAGTTACTCATATATTTACATGAAAACTAGCGGTGAGCATTGTAAGTAAAAAGATTCGCCACAATGCCAAACAGGTATGACAGAGTGCATCTCTGCCTGTCTCGTTTGTCTGATAAGTAATTGAACATTTTTAAGAGTACCTTTAAGGTTCAAGGTGCTCGATGGTTCGCAGGTTATACGAAGGTTGTCTGGAAGAAATCGCTCTTAGCGATAAGACCGCCTAGATGTACTAGCTACTGTATCATTGTATCTGATAACATTGTATTTTTTTAATGTGCAATAAACAGTAGTGATTGATGTTCAATTGAATAACAATGATTTGTTTCCAACGCACAAAATGGCTCATCTATCCAATATTATTGTGTTATGAGGGAAAGTTTCGTTTAACTGCGTCATTATTTTCTTTGTGTACTTCACCCATTCGCATGACGCGTTTCGTTTCGTTATCTATTATATGCGCAATGCTAGGGAGGGAATGAACTCTTTGCCGGCTTCCTTTTTTCCGGATACATATAATATAGATCCTTAAAAGGACGAGTGAGGAGCTTGAGCCCAATATACATTTAATAAAAACCGGACAAGTGCGAGTAGGACTCGCGCCCTAAGGATTCCGTACTAACTTAATTAAAGAAAAAAATCGGAAATCGTTAATTTGTAGTTAATCACACAGAATTTACGTGCATGATTTGTTTACAATATGCAAAATAAAGTTTGTCGGTAATAGTCAAATTTCTTCCTTATGAGGTATGGGACCTTAAAAACTTAGTCACACGGTAAGAATAGCTAGTTTCTGATAAAACTTTTACTATGACACACTACCTACCAATATTTTCTAAATCACGCGTAATTTGCTCCGAGTACGAAAATAATAAGCTTTCACTAGATACGACAATTTGGTTGTAATTGTAGCGGCTGCATTTTTGAGGCGTGGTAGAATGTGGTAGTAGGTACCACTCAGGTACCACTATGTACTAGGTATATTCAACGGTTTTGACACGACGGTTTTGTGCGAACATAATTGCATACACCGTTGGGATGTAATTTTGTAAACATTGGTGAAACCAATTTCCACTCAATTGTCTTGTTTGAGATTCAATTTCGAGTTCCCTAAGCTGCAGGCCGTGCCGTTGTAGCATGTATAGGCTATTGTTGGTTGAGGGCAAATGATACTTAGTTATTTAACAAGGTATTTATAAAATTCATTCAGTGAAATAAGGCTCTCATTGAGGGTAAAAGTATAAAACATCGACGATTTGTTTAAAATTGGCAAGTGATAAAAGTCATTTAATCTGTGGGTGCTTTCGTTTCTTTGCCCTTTTCATGATTACATCTTCCAAAGCGTAATTAAACTCATTCATAGAGCGACACCAAGGACGTCCTCAAGTATTTTCATTAGCTAAGAAAGATGACATAATTAATTAGGTATCTAATTTAGATTTCTCAAAGTCAATCCCGTGGTACATGCTAAAGAATATAGCCCTCAATATGCTTTTATGTTAACATAAAATAATTTCACGCCACCACAATACTTTCTCTAACCGCGTCCTACCGTGTACTCAAATAGTCTGTACTTACGTGAGGTCAATAACAATAAAACATTTTGTTATTTTCCCTTTCGTGCGACGCCGTCGTGCTTAAATTTTCCCTTTTCTTATTAATATATGTTCTGACTTTCCTTTCCAGCTTGCGGTCGGGAAATCGGGATGAATGATACTAAGTATACGTTGCCCGCGGCTGTGTTAGCATAAAAATTAAAGTCATTAGAGGGGTTGGAAAACACTTTGGTTATTCATTGGTTGAATAACCTCTAGGTACGCAAAACTTTAAGTTGTGCGATATAGATCAATCAGTTCTAAGCCTTCCAAAATCAAACTAATAGACCTAACTAAAAGGTAGGTAGTTTGGTCAGGGCCCGTTTGCGCGCTAAGTATACGCAAGGCACCTATGACCTACACCACCCTCTTATCAATGCAATTTGTTTCAAAAGTATTTCATTCAATACTGCGTTCATGCATGTTTAAATTGGCAAATTGCGATAGATTGACGACTGCAAGAGCAACATTATTGTTGAATTGCACATAAAAAATAAAAAACTTTTTATGCATTGCACTAATGGCGTGATATTTAATAATAAATTCTAGAAGAACAGCACAAGATTGGACGTCAATTATTTAGCGAGGAACGAGATCTCTTGTTCCGCTACAGGCAAAAACTGCGGCGGATAATGGAAAAATATGCGTTGGTTAGGAAAAAAATAATTGATATTGGACTAGTCGTTACTCGCATGACGGAGTTTTGCGTGCGCGCTTCCCGCCTTCCTAAGAGGAAATAGTTTTCAACAAATATTTTAATGAAGGAATATGTTAAACGCGCATATTGACGTCAACTTTTGCTGTTTTCCGTACTTAATAATCACTAACATTTGTTAAACGCTACAATATTTTGCCTACAGCTAACCACCAATTCGGCCACGTGGGATTTGTGTACTTTCATGAAATTCTAGTGATCAAATTCAACGGTTTGAACTGTGCGTTAATTGATAGATCAGTCATAGTCACCTATTAAAACAGGGCGTATGTATGTAGATTTAGTGATAAACAAGGGAAGTACCACAGAAGAGACAAGAAAATACCACATACGTAACAATCGATTCCGTTCTAAATAGCTTACCTATATATTTGTAAGATGAAGGAACTTTAGCTACTCCCCGGGCGCCCACCAAAAAGTTTTTATCTTCATAATTTGTAACGAGTCGTGAGGTGTTAACATTAATTGTACAACTTTATCAGACGAAGTGTTAAAACACTAATATCACCGCACAAACTGACGCTAATGCAGGGGTCACCAATTCGTTTTATTGGGAGGCCTGTTTTAAAAATAAGTAAAACTATCGCATACTATTGAATACTATTATTGAAGCAACGAAGTGAAGCTAAAACAAATTATTTTTAACGAGTTGTTATTTGAGAAAAATTGCAATATTTACCAAAAAAAATGGGAAATCTGGCATTTCTTGCTTCGAGCTATCTGAAGTCTGGAAACAAGTTTGTGCAATTCATTCTTATTAAGTCCTGGATAATGGTCATCGCTGAGTGGAGACTGATATTACTTTACTCGAAATAGGCTCTGTTGGGGCTTCATCTCGTTGGCGCGGGCGATTTATTGGAATTGAAATTAAACGTATTTCTTGATTTCACGGTGTTTTATTAGAGATATAGAAAAATCTTTACAAAAATTTTGTATGCTCCCATCTTTCTTCTTATATTTTGTGTGTTTCCACAATGGAAAATGTAAACCATAGATTACAGGTAGGCAAAATATAAACCATAGATTTAAGCTCATTCACATGCCTACACGTTCAGCCAAACATTTATTTCGCTTGTTATAATGAGCCAGAGAGTTGTTAGCTAGTATACTAACTCTATGTAATGAGTAGAGCGGAGCTCGTGAAAACACAAATTATTTTGATTCCATAATTTCTGAAATATTTTTTACAATTTTCACTGTTTCATTACACGCAGAAAATATATGAGAGGTCCGGACCGCGGTCCGCCATTGGTGACCCCTGGGATAATGCAATACAAGAGCCATTTGTATAATGTCGAACTGACATAAGTTGGAACGTGCACATTAAAACAACCTTGCACCAAATGTCGGACGCGAGAGGATGTGAACAATGATAACTTTTATTTGGCGTTTCGAATCAATCTAGAATATGGATGGACGCCTTTTGAGTGTTAAGTAACTTAATTTACACTTAAGGCGTTGCAATTCGTAGTAATGGCCTCGCGTCCACTGCTAGACTCAGGCCTTCCGCAATACCAATACCTATATTAATACCATATATATAATATATATATAATATATATGGTATTAATATATTAAAGAAAAATAGTGTCCTGTTTGTAATTAAGAGGCCTAGCTGGCCTCACATTTAGCGACAACAAATTTAAATGTTAAATTCCGTCATCTTTGCTACTTAGCACATGGACTATTTACATAGGTTGTGAAAAATTAATAAAATTTCAATCTAATTAATTTGATAAATTTTAAATTAAAATGTACGAAGTTTAGCAAAGCGTTAATTAAACATTAATGCTAATTATTTCAAATACGACCTTTTCTCGTACCAATTTGTTTATTTATGGAATTAAAAACGACATTTAAACCAAGGGTAATAAGCAGAGGCTAACAGTATAATTGCCAATACTATTAAGTGATGTGATGAGCCCGTCTCGTCTATATTGCTTGATTGATTATCGGTGGGTAGGGTTGTCAAAATGAAATGTGTCTTTTTTTTCTTCGTGATATTTAATTTTGTATTTCTCGTTTCATACTGAAATGACTTACCACGGTGGTGTAATAGTGAAGTCGAACTACTCTGATGAGATGATCTTATTTAAAATTAGCAACGTCCCGCGATTTTAAAAGTTCTTTTCAATTACTTACGTAGTTTCCAAGATTGATGAAATGAATGATTTACCCGTGGGAAAATTACATTAAAAAATAAAGTACCTATTAAAACTCTTATAACGTTAACCCCTATCTACCTTGTGTTCATATCTTAAAATTAAGGAGAAAGGATAAAAGAATGCAACCTTTTTGAATTATCAACGATTTTCCTTTACTTTTATTTTAATAAATAGACCTACATCCTATACTCAATCATTCCAATAATTTTTTGACGTTTATAAAGTTTTGTTTTGACGGCCTACATAATCTGGCAACCCTACCTAAGTATACGAGACAGCATGTAGATAGGAAAAGCAATACGTATGCGAACGATTCCCTTGCCAGCTTGATACATAAACATTGAGCCTTGAATAGCAATGAACTACGTACAGTGAAACATAATACCTGAATTGATCATACACACACGGATATTAGTATCCGGAGCGCGTATACCAGGGCAAAAACTACCCCAAAGCGAGGCGAAGTGTTTGTAGAGTTTGCCGATTATGTTTTTTTTAAATTTATTATTGACCGAGCGAGCGAAGCGAGCGAAGCGTCTACGTTTCGAGACTGGCCAAAAATGCTCTTGTCCGGCTGTCTGTCTGTCTGTCTGTCTGTCTGTCTGTAATTCTCTACAGGTCGCATTTTTCAACCGATTTTGACGAAAATTTGGCATATGTATAAATTAATTAAACCTACAAAATGAGTAGAATAAAATTTTGAAAAACATTTTTTTTAGAGTACCTACCATACTCGCAAAGTGGGAGTGAACTTTTTTTTTCTTGTGAATCCCATAGTGTGGGATATCGTTGGATAGGTCTTTCAAAAATATTGCTGGTGTGTGAATACCATTTTTTCGATTTAGGGATCCGTTGGCGAAATATTAAGCTTTAAAGCGGTAATTTTTGTTAGAGTCACGTGTCCCCCCCCCCCTGCCAGCTAAACGGTTGTTTCTGGAAATGTGAAAAAATTCATGGCAGTAGCATATATAACGTAGTTACAAGGAAAACTATTACGGCTAAGTAGGTTCTATTAGTTTTTGAGTAATAGTGGATCGACTTAAGAAAGTTGAAAAAATAAATTATGTTCATAGAACTGCATACGTAAAATGGAAAATTATTTTTTTCCGCGTGATATCCATGGTGTGGGGTATCGTTGGATGGGTCTTTCAAAAATATCGCGGGTGTGTGATAAACATTTTTCGATTCAGGGATCCGTTTGCGAAATATTAAGCTTTAAAGTGCTAATTTTTGTCACTTTAGTAGGTACTTTTTCTGTTTCCAAAGTTGACTTTTGTTGGTTTCTTTTAGGTTTGGTTTATAAGGGCTGGCGAGGTCTACTGTTCTCACGGAACTACTAGTTTATTTATTATATCACAATGCATTTAATAATACACTAGTAGAGTATTAGTGTATTATTAAATGCATATAATTAACTGAGTTAAATAAACTAAACATAATGCCTTATTATTAATGTAATTACCTACCAAAAAAAAGGTGAAAAAGGGGCTACAGGGGATTTTATTGACCGAGCGAGCGAAGCGAGCGAAGCGTCTACGTTTCGAGACTGGCCAAAAATGCTCTTGTCCGGCTGTCTGTCTGTCTGTCTGTCTGTCTGTCTGTCTGTAATTCTCTACAGGTCGCATTTTTCAACCGATTTTGACGAAAATTTGGCATATGTATAAATTAATTAAACCTACAAAATGAGTAGAATAAAATTTTGAAAAACATTTGTTTTAGAGTACCTACCATACTCGCAAAGTGGGAGTGAACTTTTTTTTTCTTGTGAATCCCATAGCGTGGGATATCGTTGGATAGGTCTTTCAAAAATATTGCTGGTGTGTGAACACCATTTTTTCGATTTAGGGATCCGTTGGCGAAATATTAAGCTTTAAAGCGGTAATTTTTGTTAGAGTCACGTGTCCCCCCCCCCCTGCCAGCTAAACGGTTGCTTCTGGAAATGTGAAAAAATTCATGGCAGTAGCATATATAACGTAGTTACAAGGAAAACTATTACGGCTAAGTAGGTTCTATTAGTTTTTGAGTAATAGTGGATCGACTTAAGAAAGTTGAAAAAATAAATTATGTTCATAGAACTGCATACGTAAAATGGAAAATTATTTTTTTCCGCGTGATATCCATGGTGTGGGGTATCGTTGGATGGGTCTTTCAAAAATATCGCGGGTGTGTGATAAACATTTTTCGATTCAGGGATCCGTTTGCGAAATATTAAGCTTTAAAGTGCTAATTTTTGTCACTTTAGTAGGTACTTTTTCTGTTTCCAAAGTTGACTTTTGTTGGTTTCTTTTAGGTTTGGTTTATAAGGGCTGGCGAGGTCTACTGTTCTCACGGAACTACTAGTTTTATTGTTACTTTATTATGTCCGATACGAATACTCCTAGTCTTCCTGTGGATGTGGAATGCCGTCCCAGACACAAGTTGTTAATTTAGTCGGTTCAATACCCTTGTTCATTTTTAAAAATCAAATATGTTCATGATTCTATTTTATGACGGGTCAAATGTGGGTCGGGACGGGTCTTTTTTTCAAAATAATAGAATAATATCAAATTATTACATGTCTACACCTACCTATCACGAACATGCTCCCCCAAACTCCCCCCCCCCCCCCCCCCCCCCTCTAGAACAAAATAGTAGAACAAATGGGAACCACCCTTTCTCTAAACCTGTAGGTACAGTTAGCGTCAAAAGTAGCTTGTCACTTTATGTCACTCTAATGTAAACATAAGTGTTAATTACTGACTGCACATAGTATCAAGTTGTCATATCTCCATTATGAAATGTCAATAACTACACACTGTTTTTCTCGATTATACAATAATGATTACAATGTTCAAATAAATTCGTGTTGACAGCTAAAATTAACCCCTGTGTGCTGGCACATTGTCTGACAATACAAAATAAGCCTAAAATTGCGTTTATCTAATAGTTTCATTGCGTGGACTTAAGTCAGCTTTGATATTTACTGACACAAATAAAAAGTCAGATGTTGTGCAGCAGCATCGTCTGTGGTGCAACTCTAATGGGCTCGATCATGCGGCATGACATGCATTACGTGCTGTCACTCATGCATGACCGTCTAGCTGTAGTGATTGACGTGCATGACAAGCAAACTACGTGCTGGCCGTTGCTTCACTGTACTGGCAGCATGATAATTCACGTAAACGTTGCATGTTACTGCAAGCATGACCGTTTAGGGACCACTTATAGGGCGGATCCTTTTGAACTGTCGAAACGTGAAGTATAAACAAATAAACTATACTAGCTGTTGCCCGCGTGGTATAAGTTTTTTTTCCCGTGTGAACAGTTTCAAACAGGTCAAAAATCCATTCAGCCATACAGCGTGAAAGAGTAACAAACCTCCTCACAAAGTCACAAACATATTTAACATACTTACAAAATTTCGCCTTTACTATTAGTAGGAAGGACGGGATATGATTAATACCTATTTTTTAATATTAGTTGGCCGGTGCACTGACTTGTAGAAACACATAAAATTTATTAAACGAGTAAGTAATTAAAATAGATGAAATCGATAACATTTATCATTAATCATCTTATTTAACATTCAATCTACAACATTTATTGCTGACTAGCGGTTTCCCGCGGCTTCACCCACGTAGAAAAGTTTTACGTTACGAAAGCTAATTATATGCACTGTACGGAACACGAATGCAAAAACGTTTTTAAAATTCATAATTTTAATCAAACTTATAAGTGACTCGCCTACAGTTTACATGGCTTCAGTGTTTGCGAAAGATTTAGAGAGACTTAGAATTAGATGAGATGAGATCTAAAATAACTCGTAGAAACAAATCAAATAATACCTTTAGTTATCTGCATCACAGAATTGCACGAGCTTTCAATTGTCTTTAAAAATTAAAGAGAGCGATTACAACTGCAAGGAGACGAATCACTCCATACACCCGTTGCAATCATTATATTACGTCGCGTCGGGTTGCTGCATGGGCTCAATACAAAAGATCATGAGTTTATATGGAATTTTGGCGTGGTGCGCGTTCAGACAAACGCCGTCAGACAGACAGACAAGAGTTTTAAAATCTGTTGTAACATGTTCAGTTACTCATCTTAAGTAGCCCTGGTTGGTTTTTATTCCGTATATAATTTAATGTACAGACAGACTTTTGGCCTTTACGATTTTATCATTAGGTATGTATCTAGTTAGATGATATGGCAAAACGAATTAGCTGATAAAAATTAATATAGTCATGTTAAATTATGTTACCAAAGCATTTTAATTTGCATCTCCGCACTACTCTGGCACAGTGTAAGTAATAGTATTACTCTGGTAGTAATTGAAAGTTAGCGAAGCGTTCGCCGCACGCAATGACTGCGGGTTCCGTAGATACTAACATTTTGTTCTAGGGTACCATGGCCGCCTTGGGCAGTCATGAAATCATGAGGCTTCGGACTTTACATTTAACTAAGTAATCGGAAGTACCAAGAACCAAATATTTTATGATTACCGGAAGAAGAATTAGTCAAAAACAAACTTGTGTTGATGTTCGTTTAGATACTATTGTTTCGGAACTTCAAATGCCCACTGCCACTTCAGCTTACAAATCCCTTCGGCTATGTGGGTGACCTTCAATAAGCACTACCTTTGATATAATAACAATAATGTTTTTGCACAAATTCACACACGGCTGTTTAATCCCAAAATTAAAGCCGAAGCTAGTGGATGGGTACTCAACAAACTGAAAAATAATTTACTTAAATAAAACTTAACGAAACACCCAGAGTCCGAAAACCTACAGATACTCATCTCATCACACAAATGTTGGTTCCGGGTGGGAATCGAATCGACCTCTGGCGCAGTAGGCAGGTACACTACCAATTTTACAACCCAACAGGCCAGTCAGTGATATTGATTGATTTATCTCCCTGAAAATCTGGAAATAATAAGCTTTACTGAACGAAGTTGGTGTACCCATTAGGACAGGAAATGTGTAGGTACCTGGCGCATTCACTGGCCCTTAATAACCAGAGCACGCAGGCAATTCGACTTATCAGACGTAATTTAAAGGTTTACCGATATTTTTTCTATTTTACAAGAACTATTTAAGTACCTAATAAGTATTGAAGCGATTTGATCTCTTCACAAAGCGTTACCTTTATATATCGCTAATTATAATTAGTGGTAAGTACTTAATGTAAGGCTTCTGTATCTAATACCTACTCGTATTGAATACCTACTAAACTTATGGAAATTATATAAAAAAGAATATTGTTAAGAAATAGAAATTACAAGTAGACTCGCACAGTTTAGCGCATTTTAAGCCTATCTCAGCAATCGGACATCAGGACGACATGCGACATAGATTAAGTGGTAGAAATCAATCTACTCTCTTTTCATCGGGTGTGGGAGAAATCTACCCCTAGTACCTACAGGGGTGTAGTTGTCGGGGTTGTCTCACAATTATTTGGTTTCTTACTTGTAGTCAGGAAACTATGAAATTAGTTATCCAATTACTCGTAGTACGTATAATGTGACCACCCACTTATCTATACCCGGGGTACCAATCGCGCTAACGTTTAGCAAACCATTACAAACGCAAGCAAAATTGCTCTCCACACGTTTGCGTTTGCCGAGGTTTCCAAAACGTGTACTTGCAGCATAACGGTTTTGGTTAAGGTTTGGATTTGGTAATATCGTTCAGAATTAGCGCGATTGGCCCCCTGTAGCCAGAACTTGCCAGTACATGCTGTGCAAAATTTTAAGTCTAGAGTATTAAATAGTTTCTAAGTAAACTAACTAAAACTACACGGGTGAACTGGACACACACCGAACTCTACGAACACGAGGGGCGATCCGGGCGCGTCGCGTCGTGGGGATTAATTTACAATTAAACTATATTTCGGAGCATATTGGCTGAAAGATTAAAGTATTACGATAAAAATATTACATGGTTTAAAGCATAAAACGTTATAATCAAAATATAAAAATCCTTCCTCAAATCCTGATAGATCCGTTGTTACCTATAATTTTTTTTAATGATTGTTAATGTAAGTAATTAACTAACGATCGACTACCTACTTTTTTCTATGATTTAGATCTTTCTTTGTGCAATTTTATATTTATGTTACCTGTAAGTACATCTTTGTAAATTTTTCGACCGACGCAAAAACGGAGGAGTTTCAGGACATACTTAAGTGAAATGAGAATGTTAATACATATTTATTTGCATGTCCTTTCTTTTCGTGTAATATTGTATTGTAATAATAATTTGTAAAATAAATAAAAATTTATAATTAGCTGTAATTTGTTAAAATTTGATATTAAGTTCTACGCATATGGGCAAAACCATTGACATATTATCACAATTATTAAATAGAAAAGCCAACTAATGTGTAGGTAGTACCATCTTAAAAATATTGTCCTATCTTTACGAATAAATTGAGTGCGAAGTATACCGGAAGGCATAGTTAATTCATACATAGTTTAGAGTTCCTACTAAATCAAGTAACGTTTTATTTGGTAACAGCGATATTATTATAGCGAGTTACAGTGCTCTATTCATTGTCTACTGTCACAACAACGTATTAAATATTGTATTTCTCTAAAGACCTCGCTGCATCGATGTAGAAACGAGATAGAATAGACATGATGGCCATTGTCAACCAACCGAGGACTAGCGGCGGCGGCGGACGTTTCAATCTACATTTTGAAGCTTATATATCAAGCACAGGTATTGTCTGCTCGTACAAATTCCATCAGAATATCTCAGAGGCTTGTAGGTACACAACATAATACATTTCACACATGTCGAGTTCCAAACTAAAATCCCTCCGGTGCTATTGGAATTAGACGGGGATGGAACCATTCATAAATGCAACACCTAGACAGGGAGGGCCAGGCCGCTCCTGTAAGGCCGTGCGCTGCAATAGCGGGCTTAATGCATGAAGTAATTTCATGTCCCCTTTGATGTTATATTGGTTTGGTATCCGACCCTGCAGTAAGTACTTCGACGTGAGTATTTAGCTCGATTCGTGAGCGTCGCTGTCTATCAAGGAGATTCGAACCTCTTTTGTCGCGCGCGCGCTCCCTGTGGAGATCGCATCTTGCAAATTTAGAATGGGAAACGATGAAAAATTCTGTGTCAAAATCAGGGGGGGGGGGCGGACAAATGAAGCGGATTAGCGGGAGGAAGTTGCTCATACAAATTTATATGGAGTTTGTAAATGAGAATGTGGGAGTGAGTATCAATTTCGATATACATTTGGCACGATTTTGGCACCCCCTAAAATGATTTTGTTACTCATCCATATGGGAGTAGCTTTTTTTTAAAATTCATGCTGTCTATCGATTCCAGCCCTTTTTATTAGCGCTCTGGGGCATGCTCTTTTGTCGTTAACTGTCACCATCTATCTGTTGGTACCTACTACAAATACCTATGTCAGTCCATTCTGTTGTCGGGCTCCTCTTTATGTTTGACATTTTGTCTGTTTCAAAGGTTTCAAATACTTTAAGGGAGTTTTTAAAGTATCTATTCGATTTTGTAAATTCGGTTGCTTCCTCATGTTTCGGTCATTTCGTCCCCAGTACGTTGTCAGTAGGTCAACTACTACCTCTACTACTAACACTACTAATAATAAGAAGGCGAAAGTTTGTAAGGATGTTTAGATATTTGTGAATAAGAATGTAACACTCACACACAAACACACGTACACACACACACGCACAGGAATCCATCGCCAATATAAATCTAACACACCACAACAACTCAAATAATAATAATATATAATATGATATAATGTAATAAAATATAAGATAGTATAATGTAATATATATATATATATATTCCACATAGTTTAATATTACGATATAATAATAAGTCAGACAAATTATTCTTTCCGCGGGGAGGAGACCTGGCGTCCCGAAGTAACAGGGTTTTTTTACCTTAGTTCGAGCGTCAGTCTCCATAACCTTAGTATATACAAGCATCAACTAGTATTGTCATATTACTAAGTGTACTTTAAGCACCTGTGTATACTAGATTAAGGAGAAAATAAATAACTTTACTTACTTACTTATGTTTGTTACTCTTTCATGCAAAAACAACTGAACAGAGTTTGATGAAACTTAACAGTAATAGAGATTTACATCAGAACAACACATACTTTTGCAATTATTTACTTTGGTAATCAAAATTTGTTCCGTAGTTTTTGCATGAAAGAGTAACAAACATACATCCTAATTCACAAATATCCAAACAACCTTACAAACTTTTGCCTTCTTAATATCTATTAAGGATATTTGTGAATTAGGATGTATGTTTGTTACTCTTTCATGCAAAAACTACGGAACAGATTTTGATTACCAAAGTAAATAAATAGATTTTGATTACCAAAATAGTCAATTCTTTTATATTCATATAGATATACTATATATAACGCAAAGATAACAAGGATAAGTAAGTTGACTAAACCAAATACCATTTTGCAACGAGAGTTTTAAGAGCAATCTCGCAAATAGTGGTCTTGAGGCTTTGACGGAAACAACTTAGTTTATTTATAGCATATTTTCCACCGAGCAAACAGTTTCGTAACCATTGAGCGAAGGTACTTACAGTATCTCATTACAATGTTACGTTCGCTACACGCCGTTCGTTCGTAGTAACAGGGCGGGCACTAGGGCCTCCAGGCTAGGGCTACCCCGCACCGGACCGAGGAATACAGACGGACCCTTCTGAATTTTTTAAAAATTAATAAACTAGGCATTAAACAGACACATGTCGAGGTAAATGCGTAAAAATGTGTAACGTAATAGCTAAAAAGAAAGGTAATTACCCAAAAAATCCAGACAAGTACGAGTAAGAGATAGCAATTACGCGCCCTGAGCGTTCCGCACAAAAAAAAATAGAAAATCGTTCATTTGCAATTCACCACTAGTATAAACTTACATGGATGATTTGTTCACATACAAAATTAATTTTTGGTAATAGTAAAATTACATTTTTTTTTGTGATTGTAACTACAAATTTACGGTTTTCGGATTTTTTCTATTACTTGTGCTATAAGACATTGCTTTTTGCCAAACTTCAAGACTCTAGGTCAACCGGAAGTACCCCAATAGGTTTTCATTACCAAAGTACTCAAAATGCACTCAATGACAAAAACGGCCATAATCTTTTTACTGTTTTGACTCAGAAGTTTGACTTTTTTACAGCTCTAAGGGATCACAGGCACTAAACAGACAGACAGACAGACAACGAAGTGTTCCTTTTCTCCTTTTGAACCCCTTAAAACCCTAAAACCCTGAAAATTTACATAAGAAGCTTTTCAGTACTCCTGTTAAGTGTACCTACACGTTTGGTCTCCTCTACAGGGAAGAAATATTTCACATAAAATAATACCAAGTGATGTTTGTAGTAAGTGACATGATAAGTTAATCCACCTGGGAACTGAGTGTGATACTAAAATATTACTTATATTTAAATAAAATCAATACACCAATAACTGTCTGCGGCCGGCCCTACATGATAATGTCGTCCATTTGTTTATTTAAAATTTATTTTATTATTTATTTCCTTCTATGCGCTAGAATAAGCGTACCCACCGTTTATAAGTGTCTATACCACAAAGTTCTTGTTTATAGATAATGGTCAAAAGTAGTCATAACATTTCATAATACCTAGCACAAGTAAATTGTTATGTTTGTTATGTAATAAATTGTAACAACTCGGACTGTTGTATACGAGATGGTGACCACCCGCCATAACACGGACCGTAAACTTCGTTGTCTTACTTGTATTTTAAAAAGATGATGCAGTCCAAAAGGTATAGATACGTTGATGATGTGCAGCATTATAATTATTATAAGACGTTTAAAATATTAAATAAGTCAATGGAAACGATAAAGGGGCCACAGCGACATAGAGTGCTAAAAATGCCAACCGTACATGCACAAGACCGTATACACAACCCGCCCGGTGCATCAGTGAACAAACAAAGACGAATAAACGTTCAAAGACAGTAAATATTTAACGACGGTAAAGGCAGTTATAAAATTCAAGAAGTAACTACAACTTTTGTGTAATACTATCAGATACGATACGATTCATAACAGACGGTCAAAGTCAAAACGATTTTATTGCATGTAAGTACACTGGGTACATTAAAACAATGTCAATATTATTTGATTATACGATTATCTATCACAGTTCCTTGAACGCAATAGGAATTAGACAAGAAGATTCAGGGCCAGAAGAGGACATTAAACACATATACTTGCAACATACAGAAGAAGACTAAGTAATTTATACAAATTGACGCTCGAGACCTGCGCCTACGTAACCAAGCCATCGCGATGGCTGAAGCGTCGGCCACTTCTTGGTTAAGATTTTCCTATAAAAATGTAAAGATATTCTTTTGTTATGCAAGCAGCGCCACCGGGTCAAAGACTGAAGACAGTCTCACGTTCCGGATCCGAGGGTTGTAACACAACGCAATAAGATCGCCTGTGATTTATTAGCCGGGGTGACTGCCCGCTGGCCTCATGCTTTGCGCTCACAATATTGACACTCAGCCTGCGATCAGGAACCGCAGTCAGCTCTATAAAGACTAAAGACTATTATTATTATTTACTAGCCGTTATCCGCGGCTTCGCCCTGGTGGAACAGTTTTTTCCCGCGGGAACAGCTTTTCCCGAAGTATCTATAGACTTCTGATTCTGATGTATAATCAATATATTATTACTGTAATGTTTCACCAAAATCTGCTCCGTTGTTTTAAGAGTAACATACATCCAAACATATACGTCCAACTGTCCTTATAAACTTTCGCGTTTATAATATTAGTAGGATATGATAGTAATAAAGATCTCTGTGAAATGCCTATAGGCCAACAGGGGGCGGCGTCACCAAGCTGATGATGATGACGCCGATATGCAATTGTATTTGCAAAAGTAAGACATCGATGTAACCGTGAGTCAGTGAAATTATATTAAACTTGGTTTAAACTTGACCTTCCGCGCTGACACGGTGGTCCGGATCCCAGGCGGTGTCGGCTGACCGCGCAGCGAATAATTGCCCATTGTCCGATGCGCGGTTAGATTAGGAAGTTTACTTTTACTGGACACTGGAACGCCACCGCGCCCGCGCACGCAATCACTTTCAACTTTCTGCGCGCAGCGACGACGTCGCGAGCACCCATCCGCGCGACACACCATTTTTTATCCATATCCATGATATATACTGACTAATGCGCTCATAGCGGAATTCGCAGCGGTTTGACAAATAGCTGCGGAAAGTGAATGTGGGCAATTTAATTAGTATTTCGAGGGACGAGACCAGGGGCACAGACTACTTAACAGTTCCAGGGGACCAGTCACGCTAATTCTGAACAATATTACCAAATCCAAACCATAACCAAAAATGTTATGCTGCATCCACACGTTTGGCTTTCTGCAAACGCAAACGTGTGGGGGGTTTGGCTTGCGTTTGTAAAGGTTTTCTATACCTACATTATTACCCTGCAAGATGGCTTGGTTGGTTTTTAATGGCTCGGGCGATGAATCACGACATATAATTTACTAGCTTTTTGTTTGAAATAACTAGTTCGAACCTCGAATAAGATCTCTGGGGCACTGAAAACGATTCATCATATCAGCCTGTAGACGTCCACTGCTGGACAAAGGCCTCCCCTCCAAGGATCTCCACGACGACCGGTCCTGTGCTAACCTCATCCAGCCGGGTCCCGCGACCTTCACCAGATCGTCGGTCCACCTTGTAGGAGGCCTGCCTACACTGCGTCTTCCGAATCGTGAAAACGATTACAACAATACAAAATAGAGTTCATAATTGCATGGTTCTATCATAAAGACTCTCAGGCCTCTACCTTTTCCCAAAATCAAAACGCTAAAAAGGTATAAAGCTTGTATGATACTATATTTCCAGTAGGTAATAGCCAATTTTGGTTTAAGTTGGCTTTCGAGTAGTATAATCAAATATAGAGATACTCGTATCAAAAACTCGTTTTCATAAAGGTAATATTCACCTAACAACTACTTAACGTTAGTTCGGTGACTTAAAACGTCACTAACTTTACTATTAAGTAATTACTTAAAAAATTTTGAACTAAGTATAGGTACTTACCTAAAGTATTTTTCCTTCTCCACTCAAATAATATCCTCATTTATCTACGTCACTAAGGTATACCTACCTATTAATACAGATTCTTGATTCTTTACTATTTTTCAAAATTACATACAAAATTCGTGCCTTACCTAAGATTCTTTTTTTACCAACACCAAAATTTTACCGCAGGTAATATCGCAAGCAAAATCTCTGTACAGTTGTTTCATAATTAATTACGGAGAGTTTTATATAATCACTGTAGCTAATTTAATAAAATAACCTAAATTAAATAGCCTTACATTAATTGGAGCTAAGTTGTTATTTATGTGTATACATAATTACTATACTGACCATCTAACTATAGTTATAAAAAAGTTAAAGAAGCAACCTCAATTGCATAATCATTTAAATCAATAAGTTAGACGAGACGTTAGAAATTAAAACTGAAAGGCAGAAGAATTAATCCCTCGGAGTTGGCTCGATTGCTGAGTTAATCAAGACCCGGCTAGATCAGGTGCTCGCTTTTTATTTCTCAATGTTTATATTTTTAAACTTAGTACTTAATTAAGAAAGGTTTCAAAAAGTATTGTACCTATTCACTTATTACTGACTTCCGTGACATCTGACTGTAGGTACTGACTTCTGTACCAACTTTGAACCCCCATGAACGTGGGGCGAGTGGATTCATGTTTAGTTGTTTAGCCCCCTTAAACCACTTCAAACTTAGTTAGTCTAGTTTAGTATTCACTTACCGAGTTTGACATTATGCGTGTGTTTGTATAAGTTCGGTGTGGGAACTAGGCCGCGCACGAGATTGTACCGTCAGCATGTCCGTTTGATGAATTGCACTCGTTTAGTTGCGGTGTCGAAAGTGTTGCTAATTTGCGACATTCGTGTTAATTGTTTATGGTGTTGCCACAGCGAATTCTTGTGCTTAATTATATTTTGTTTTTGTATTTAGTTATCAACCTATCTGGGTTCGTGCTCCTTCTAACATTAGCTCTGATTTTCAATAGATGGCCCTGTATACGTACACAAGAATGCGATAGATTAGTTGGTTAGAGCATGATGCAGGAAAGTATGTTCGCAGGCATTCGCAGGTTCTAGTTTCTTTTAAAAACAAAGCATGACGTATACTGAAAACTAACAATTTTAGGCCTATTCCACTCGAATCCACTAGCTAAATCCATGAATGGAATTATTGCCCCGTTGTGTCAGTAGTACCATTGACTAGTACCATTAATGGTACAAGTGACACAACTTTGTATCGTTAGTACCATCAATGGTACTATGGGTTTTGATCCTGATTTGTTTCACTCATGTGTGAGTAAATATATAGGTATAACATTTTAAAAATCGGTAGCATTTAAAATTAATGCAAATTTAAAATCATTTTTGCAGTCTGTACTGGTCAGTGAGAGTGCATGGCCTTCGTTGTGTGAGGACACTGGACTCAGCGAAACATCTGACTATCTTTAGGTCACTTGAATATCGTTCACACCATTTATGGAAAGAACTAGTTAGTTCGGTATTTGTATCGATTGAAGTCTAGTCCACACTGGTGCGGTGCCGGCACGACGGCATCGGCACCTGCAGTCAAGCCGCGGGCTTAGGGCTTCATACAAAATTGTACTGAAGACCGCGCCTTTGTTTTTTTTTACAGGTATCATAAAATAACCTCTTACTAAGTATTTTGAAGGAACTCTAAAATATACCTTAAACGTTATCGAACTAACTTTGCTAACGAATCTCTTTTGTCCAGAATTTGTTGGTATAAATACTAAACTGATTCAAAAGTTAAACCAAATTTAGCTGTGGGTTCGCGGTACAAAGTAATACACACTGTGATGCCAACTTGCTGACCATAGACTGGTCTTGACGATTTTCTAATTATTTATTTTATTAAGTTTGTACGCAACCCTCAGGGCGCGAGTCCTACTCGCACTCCGTTTTTTTTTAAAATTAATAAGGACCAAAAATCACGAAAATCATGCGACTATTGCTACACAATTGAATTTTCTTATTGCCCTGGGCACACCCATCTTGCAATTTAAGGGTTATCCATTATTTTTTTCTGTGCACATCGTGAGTGTCCTAAGATAAGTGGAGCTTATAATAATTTCTGTTTTTGGGTGTTGCTTTTACACCCTGTATATTTTACACTCACATCTCCAATTAAAGAAATTTGAGAGTCCAGAGCGATGCCGGAGGAAAGATTTTTAGTCAGAATTTTGCTTTTAGCTTAAAAATTTAGCAGCCGGTAAAGTTTTTAAATTGTCAAACTTCCAGATTGGGTCTAGTTTTCCTGAGTCGGGTACGATTTTATTATTCAATTTATGAAAGGAGAGGCGGGACCATTATCGTGTTCAACTGGTTTATGCAAATTGAGTGTTGAAGCGTAAAATATCGTACGTAGTCGTATCGTAGGTGGGAATAAAGATACGCTACAAGGCTGACATTTGCAGTATGTCTAAAAGTCAAAGAAAAGCAAAATTTTCCCTTTGTTTCCATTATCATACTTAATAAAAACATATTTATAGATATTTTTTATATAATAATAGTGCGTTTTAATTTTAAATTTTGTAATAATAATAAGTGGATTTGTAATAATATTTCTTCACGCATTAATATAACAAATAAGCGACCTTAGAACGAAAACGGTATATCAACTAGTAGTTCCGTGAGAACAGTAGACCTCGCCAGCCCATAAAAACCAAACCTAAAAGAAACCAACAAAAGTCAACTTTGTAGTTGGAGACAGAAAAAGTACCTACTAAAGTGACAAAAATTAGCACTTTAAAGCTTAATATTTCGCAAACGGATCCCTGAATCGAAAAATGTTTTTCACACACCCGCGATATTTTTGAAAGACCCATCAAACGATACCCCACACCATGGATATCACGCGGAAAAAAATAATTTTCCATTTTACGTATGCAGTTCTATGAACATAATTTATTTTTTCAACTTTCATAAGTCGATCCACTATTACTCAAAAACTAATAGAACCTACTTAGCCGTAATAGTTTTCCTTGTAACTACGTTATATATGCTACTGCCATGAATTTTTTCACATTTCCAGAAGCAACCGTTTAGCTGGCAGGGGGGGGGGGGGGGGGACACACGTGACTCTAACAAAAATTACAGCTTTAAAGCTTAATATTTCGCCAACGGATCCCTAAATCGAAAAAATGGTATTCACACACCAGCAATATTTTTGAAAGACCTATCCAACGATATCCCACACTATGGGATTCACAAGAAAAAAAAAGTTCACTCCCACTTTGCGAGTATGGTAGGTACTCTAAAAAAAAAGTTTTTCAAAATTTTATTCTACTCATTTTGTAGGTTTAATTAATTTATACCCATGCCAAATTTTCGTCAAAATCGGTTGAAAAATGCGACCTGTAGAGAATTACAGACAGAAAGACAGAAGGACAGACGGACATTAGCATTTTTGGTCAATCTCGAAACTTAGACGCTTCGCTCGCTTCGCTCGCTTCGCTCGCTCGGTCAATAATCCATCAATCGCATTTTGCTCACTGAGGAGGCAAAGTGATTTGAATTTCGAATGTCGCAAATTGTCATCTCTCATGCCGATCGATGCCGTAATGCCTAGAGATTGGTCTGACTACAAAATTTGAAATTTAAGGCACTTGAACTTCATTTTGCTCCGTCTCTTTCACTTAGCTACGATAAAAGCGAGTGATAGGAAAACGTAAAAACCATGTTTGAATTTCACAATAGACGTCCAACCATAAAAGAAAAAAAAATAAAACGTTCGAAAACGTATATTACCCTAAACTTTAAATATAAAAGTTGTTTCATTTCGTTCATGTTATATTTTCTATTTACCTCTAGTTCTCGTTGCTGAGGTGAAAAGTTGTGTGTGTCACACGAGACCAAAGATAATTGCATCTCGTGCCTTTTCGTGCGCGCTCGCTCTACGCTCGGGATTCTAAACTGCATTCTAAATTACAATTAGGAGCCCTATTTTTGAAACGCTCGCCTCTCTTCGAGCGGTCGATTCGACAAATTTTTCTTAAAATTAGCAGCTCTCGCAGCATAAACCTTTCATCATCATCATCAGCCTATTAATATCCCTACTGCTGGGGCTCAGGCCTACCCTCTTAACGAGGGCGTTCGGGCTATAGTCCACCACGCTAGCCCAGTGCGGGTTGGTGGACTTCACATGCGCCTAAGAATTTCTTCTTCGGCGTATGCAGGTTTCCTCACGATGTTTTCTTTCACCGTTTGAGGTCAGTAAATGTACTTAAGTTTCGAGAAAAAACCCATTGGTACATGGCCCAGCTGGGAATCGAACTCCGGAACTTTCGATATATGATAGGCCGCGTCTTATACGCCACTGACGCTCAAAACTGACTCGCATAAACCTTTTCTCTCTTTTAATTGTTCAAAATACTATTTTCAGTCCGATTCAAATGTTACACTTGTGAATTTTTGTAATTTATAAGATTTAAACTCCCCTGAATAATGTGTAATGCAGACGATAGTGCGAGAACTGTAAAGTAATCACAACACTTTCATTCTAACGTGAATTACTTACCATGAGTCATCAGTTTCATCAGTCAATTTATGACTATGACTTAAAAGTCATAGTTTGTCAGTTAATTATGCGCAACACAGATTGATGCGTGTGTATGAGGTCTCGAAATATCCTATTAGAAATAATGTATGTCATCTTATTCATTGAGTAACGATTATTGGTGTTGTTTTGTACAACGTACCTTTCGCATAGCCGCGGATATAGTTAGCAGTGCGCTCGACTGACGCTTTTAAAACCGAAGGTTAATCTATCTATAAAATAAACTATTATGAAACTGTAGCAGGAGTTTTTCTGTACATTACTTAGGCTTATATGGGCCAATTTTTTTTGTCTGTCTTTCTGTCTGTTTGAACCTGCATCACGCTAAAACTACTGTTCCAATTTGAACCGGGTTTTTTTGTTCACTTAAAATTACTTTAAATCTGAGATACTTGGATTATTTAAATTCCGTTAAAAGGGATGTTAAAGTTTGTATGGGGAACAAAAAAAATTCAGTTCAAATTTACATGCCGCGGGCAATATACGATACTTTTAATGCGGACGAAGACGAAGCTAGTAAATAGATAAAGCCACAGGGGTGGGCTAGGTCCAAGCGGGCAAACCGACCGCCTACATCTAAGAACCTACCGTTTTGAAAATTAATAATTATTTTACCGCAACTAAATGCTACAGCAATAAATATATGTATGTAGGTAGGTACGTACAATTCTGTAGTGTTTAGGCGGCATTTAGGCAAGACCCAAAGGCAAAATTCATAATTTTCTAGGAATCGCTATTTTTGTTGTGCTAGCTGTGATTACTATAGGGATTGACATCAAAAACAACATCATCTTAGTATAGGTAATTAGTGTTATAATTAAGCATCTATACCAATTCAGTAAACGGTAAGCTAAAGGTGCTCTTTGAAGTAACGTCGCGTCAATGTTTGTATGTTTGGTCCCTATGCGTTCCGATACTATTGATCACATTGATGATTGATTGATTTCAATGAATGTTTTTTTGTTTGTTGCAGCACTCTCTCTCTTGGCTCACGCAGCAGAAGTGAAAGAAAAGGAAAATACACAAAATGTCGAATCGAACAAAGACAAGAGACAAACTCAAGATGAGTTCGTGCCGTCGCATCTCGTGTATAGAACTGCTAGGAAACAGGTGAGGATGAGTATGTAACGAAACACCTGAAATGACCCTTAGTCATCATATCAGCCTGTAGACGTCCACTGCTGGACAACTGGGTCCCGCAACCACCACCAGGTCGTCGGTTCACCTTGTGGGAGGCCTGCCTACGCTGCGTCTTCCGATACGTGGTCGCCACTCGAGAACCTTTCTGCCCCAACGGCCGTCAGTACTACGAGCGATGTGCACAGCCCACTGCCACTTCAGACTTTGAGCTATGTCGGTGACCTTGGTCCTCCTGCGGATCTCCTCATTTATGATTCGATCTCGCAGGGAACCTCCGAGCATAGCCTCCATTGCCCTCTGCGTGACCTTGAGCCTTCTTATGAGGCCCATAGTGAGCGACCATGTCTCGATACCGTATGTCATCACTGGCAACACACACTGGTCGAAGACTTTCGTCTTGAGACACTGTGGTATTTGACCCTTAGCATGTATGGGATAACAACGCGCCCCGTCCGGTCGATTTGACTCAATGAAATCAACAGCCTATTTATATGTCCCCACTGTTGGGGCTCAGGCCTATCCTCTCAACGAGGGCGTATGGGCTAGTCCACTACACTAGACCAGCGCGGGTTGGTGGGCTTTACATGCGCCTAAGAATTCCTTCATCGGCGGTTTCCTCACGATGTTGTCCTTCACAGTTGGAGAGCAATCGGTAAATGGAATTAAAAACCCATTGGTACATGGCCCAACCGAGGATCGAACTCAGACCCCTCGACATGATAAGCCGCCTCTTTTCCACCACGCCTACGCCACCGACGCTCCGACTAATTCACTTGGAGCACCTATATATCACCTGGGAGCATCGCAATCTGTCATAATGTTTACTTACATCTTTTGAGTTTGTTTGTTCTATACTCCTCTGCTCTGGTCGCCTCTGACATTTTGCTTAGCCTCTGAGAAGTGGTAGTGAACCCTGGCCGTTGAGGCAGACGATTTATGGCCTGAGCGGAGACCGCAATTACCCACTGGTAGAGGTCGGAAAGACGACGTGACAAGTAGCTAGATTCACGGTCTTTGGGGATGATAAATCGGAATTTGACATCAGAGCAGAGAGAAGAGAGGTATCTATCTAATCTTAAAACGTATAGACTTATCGTTAAATAGTGGTAGAAGGTCAGACGGCAGTCATGCCATTTTTTAGCAGTAACACATCGATAAACTGATGAAATTGATGATTTGGCATAGCCCTGACGGATTTATGTAGTCGATTGCGATCGGCTTCCGTTCGTGGAATGGAAGGTACTAACCACAAGATTCTATACTTTAGTTGTCATTACCTATCATCATGAAGTTAAAAAAATACTCGCGTATCCCATTTACAGACATACGTACTAGATCTTAATATATTAGGATCGCGCGAGCTCTTCACTTGATCAACGGCTGCCCGTATAGCCCTTTCACTCGAGCGTTCCACATTTCGTCACGACCTGACCAATCCTCTACTGTTAGGGTTTATTATCATAGTTTGTTAGTCTACATTATACAATTATATTATAATATTCGCCTGTTTTTGACATAAACCGATTGTAACGAATGGGTCATATAAACTCCAATATTTTACATACGCGTGAGATTAGTGTTGTGTACGGTAATATTAGTACCTATGTGCATAGTTTCATACTACCTACATACCCACTATGTTCCCACTGACAACTCGCCTCTCCGGTCATAATAAGTACTTTAAAAAAATTTTCAGTCAGAAACAAATCAATGCTCATTCATTACAAGAAAGACAAATTCTATCTTCCAGTATGACATCCTTAGATGAAACCTAAGGAGGAAGATACACAGCTGAATTCAGACTTTCAGTTGTATGTATCACCAGTATTATAAGGACCTACAGTATTTTCCATTTAAAACAGTAATAACGATCTAATGACTGTTATGGGCAAATGACATGCCATCAATCAAGCTGTCGTTCCGTACTGGACTAACCACAACAACCAAGCAGTTGGTTGTTTAAAAGTAACGTATCTATCTTCCTCTTTTTGGTTTTATCTAAAACTACATCTGAGGTTACCAGCAGCCCATTTGCGCGTGAAGACAATGGAAAACTACCCCGTTCTGTACTAGCCACTGTCTTTTGTTTTGCAAATTTTGTAATCTAACTAAAGTAATGAATGGTCAATGACTTACAACTAAGAATATCATTGATTGCTAATGTACCATGCAATTTTTTTTCCAAGAAATTGCATATTTTGATTATCTTTTGGCGTCATATTTTTAACAGTTTTTTAGGATCGTTTGGGAAGTAGAGAAACATTAGTCCATGGAGCATTAAATGTCGTTTGGTATTATACTAAGTGTCAATATGTCTATTAAGTACTAAGCAACATTATTGTTACCAAATGAGGGTACACCGTCAATTTATATAGATACTTATTCAGTTTTCTGATTTATAGGTATTGTAACTTAGAATTTCTAAGTATATTTTACTTGTAAGACAAATTCATCAAAGTTTTTAGTTTCATGCATGATCTAAGGATACGAAGTACTGTTGGCAATTATATACTCTCTACTAGTGGTACACGCACCTACCACAGTTTGAGGACACCTGGATTTTTATGCTCTAAACTCCTATTATTATGGTAGAGTCTTTGGTCCCAGCACATCATCACTACTATCATCATAACACACTTTCTGTAGTCACATTATTTGAGTTGAGACCACCTTTTAAATTAAGTAGCGGTTTGGTGGTATGTATATAAGTGGTGTCATTTGTATTATAAGTAGTATTCACTCTCTCTCTTTATCGTATAGAAGAAATTACACTGGCGTTTACCTACGTAGGTACCTATTCAATCTCGTCATCAATGAAAAATGAAAAGGTTCACAGCCAACGAAATAGAAAATTCACAGCTCATTTTCTATGTCAAAACTATGTTGCAAGATTTTGTAAAAAATTATACAATACAATTCAAGTAGGGGTACTTATTAATTTAGAGGGATCGATTGTGTTTTTATATAAAATATGTTGATATCAACCGCAGGTGGGCTCAATTAATACAAAATGAAATACTCGAAGCAGATTATTGGTGATAGTATAATTTAATCTCAAAATAAGTATGATTTTGAGTGTTTATGTTTGTGAATGAGGGTGGACGTGTGCGTGTGTGTGTCTATGTTACGTCTTTGCTTAATTGAAATCAGTTGTACTGATATTAAAAGTATAAGTTTACTATAAGAAAACAAAATTACATTAGACCATCCCAAGTCTATGCACCCCCGAAATTACATGCTGGCTACGGCCCTGTTTACCCTTGATGTCACATTAAATGACGAAACTTAATGAAATGCATTTTGCATAACATTTATATAATTTAAGCTTACATTTCAAGGTTTGCTTGCTTCACATAAATTCCGATCAGGTCGCTTCCCTTGCGCTTGGCAGAGGCTTATGTTTCGCGTGACTTCTCTTGTATAAAGAAGGCATTCCACGAATAGCACCACTAATTTTGACTTGCTGTTGTCCGTTGAGTAGTTAAAATATTTATACAACAAAACACTTTTTGTACAATACCAGCTAAGTAGCTACTGGTGATGAAGTAAAATCGAATTCAAAAGATTTGGTGCTGTTCAGATTGTGGTCTTCGTGGAATATATCTATTTCAGGTTCTCTCTCCCAATATTTTTAGGTTCTCGCACCTGGTACTACTGCGATGGCCAATGCGCCTGCCGTTACACACAATATTCCCGTTCAAAATAAGTGAGGTCTAAGTCCAGCAGTAGACATTTACAAGCCGAAGATGCCTAGTTGACACTTTTCTCATAATCACTTAGCTAAATCACCGACTATTAAAATATTCTGTGACAACAGTCAACCGCAATTGTACGTACGCTTTTAATCACCTCAACATATTTCGCCAGTGGACGTTCGCGTTCGTAACAGGGGTAAATGGCAGGTCTGCAGAGCGATGCGTCATGTGGCAACCCGCGTATTGCAACTGCAACTAATAACACGTTCGGTGTCCGGCTCTTGTGACAGCCGCAAAATACAGGGCGATCCGACTCGAATCAGCAAACATCTAGGACTCCGCGTTCCTTTTTTACTGTCGGAGTGGCAAACTGCAGCATTCTTGCAACCTTTGTATTGCTGGGTGTAATAATAAAAAGGCTGCCGGAACGTTATTGCCACTTTGAACACTCTGGAATGCCTCATGTGCCGTTATTACCTTGTCTCGCACCCTTCAAATTGGGTCACAGCAAAGCAGTTTGATGGCGAAAAATGGCGGAAATAGTAAAGAATATTCGAAATCCGTTAGGGACACCTAGCTAATAGATAGGTGTGCCCGTCGGGTAAACATAGCCTCATACAAATTGACTAGGTACCTCTGTCCAACTAAAATATAAGAAGCAAAAGAGTGGATGTGTGTATTATTTGTTTGTTGCTCCTCCCTCAACCACGCCATATAACGGCTGAACGGTTTTAAATTGATACAGTGATAGTACGTACATACTTACTATATTTATAATTTGGTGCGCGATATGCACAAATACAATACGATTATTTTGCTTCTAGTGTAATTTATAATTATTATATATTATTATTATTATATTTATAAATACTTTTATTTTTATTGCAAATAACATTAACAAAGATAGTCAATAACATTAAATTAAATTAAAATAGAATAGCTTAGTATAGCTTCTAGTTAGAATAGTATTTAATACACATTTTAACCCACAATGCGCAATGTAGTAAAGTTGATCGCCAAATAGATGTCAGATAGATGAAAACACACCGGGGGCGAAAACGACAAGGTACTCGTACCTACCTAATTAAAAATTCATCAATTAATTTTACTGTTTTTTTCTCGATAGGAAGTAGGAAATGTCCAGCTTTTATCAAATTGTAATAACGTTTAATATCAGTTTATTAAACTTGTGGCATAATTTCAATAACAGTAAAAAAATTACAATATCTTGTTTTAATCGAATAAGATCACCGTTTCCTACCTGTACCATATTGACGTCAGATTTTTGAAATTATAGTAGAAGTTTGAAATTCATATTTTTACACTATGTACGCAATAATCTGCGAAATAATGATACTAATTAAAATCTGACGACATTGCACTTAAACAAAATGTTGGGTTTGGTTTGCAAAGTGTGGTTTTACCGCGTAGTGTCAGTAGTACCATTGAGTAGTACCATTGATGGAACAAGTGACACAACTTTGCATCCTTAGTACCATCAATGGTACTAGTGACACTAATTTACGATCTGTAGTACCATTATGAATAATTGTCATAGTCGCTAGTAAGTATGAAATCCACAGAAGAGGGTTAGCAAGAAAAATAATATTACATCCGTATTTTCATGGTTTATGATTATAATATTATAAACATTTAAATAACAATATTAAATGAATTTATTTAATAAATCAGTCAGCAAAGTACTATGTACATATCATGAAATATTTTATTATTATTGAACCTTTCATATTTTCCCATCGTCGCTGGGCAATTTTACTTGCATGTTCCGAGTCCAATCGGTCCAGTAGTATAATATTATTAATGTTTGGACAAATTTACAGACGGCTGTTTAGTTCCAAACTAAGCCGAAGCTTGTAAATGGGTACTCAACAACTGTTAAACATACATAAATACTTTTAAATAAATACTTAAATACACACAAACACCCAGAATCCGAAAACCAACAGCTATGACCATCACACAAATGTTGATCCCTGGTGGATATCGAGCCCACGACCTTTGGGGCAGTAGGCAGGGTCACTACCACAACGCCAACAGGCCAGTCGAGTATTCTAGTTATCCATGGAACACAAGGACAAAATTATATTTGTAATTATTAAAAATTGTAATTGTTGTCTATTTAGACAGCCAACCTTCATATTGCAAGCAATCGCACACGTCACTTCCCCGATTTCGAAAATGTCCAATAATGGCGATTGCTACGCATTGTTTCGTTTTTCCTCCGCTTTCACTTGCGCACGCGTCTCTAGTGTAATGCGTAATTGCAGGCCGTTTTAATATGACAGTCGCTGTTGTCACATCTACGCAGGTATGTAGGCCGATTTGAACAACTGAAACTCCCTCCCCCTCCACGATATAGGTTTCGTGCTACTTAGCACAGTGAAGACATGTCTATTTATTTGCGTTCACTGCTTTAGCATTATATTTTGTTCGATACTTTTCGTTTCTATGCATAGATTTTGAATTTTCGATCATTTTGGCAGTGCACGGGGTAGTATAATTAAAAACTGTGTCAAGTTTTTACATCGCTTACCACAGTGCTTAAACATAAAATGATCTAATAAGGTGTTCACTGTAACTGGTGGACATAGGTTTTCCTTACTATTATCTACAGTCAGTTCTCCTTCTTCCTCATCGAGCCGCTTTCGGTTACATGATCAAGGAGATGTCAGTACCAACTACGCATCGCAACAGTTCTACGATCGATGTCAATAAAAAAAAACGGGTGCGGCCACGTGGTTCGACAGCGTGGTCCGACAGTCGAACCACGAGGAATTTTGATTCCTTGTGGTTCGACATGTCGGACCATCAGGAATTTGATATTCCACTTAGTTCGACCATCGGACCTAGAGGATTTTTAAATTCCACTTGGTTCCCCCCTCCAATCACGAGGATCATTGAATCGGTTTGCCTAAAACGCAAAATGCCTAAAATCAATGTCTAAATTGTAGAATGCCTAAGTAGCCAACGCCAACAGAGTAGGATTCCGTATTTTCCAGTTTGTCCTTAGATCGAAAAGTGTTCATCACATTATGCAGGGTATCCGACATAATTTTCATATAGTTAGTTTCCACTTAGGCCCACGAGAGTGGATGATTACAAGTTTCTAGGTCAATCTTACACATTGGGGACGATCTATTAGGAAAAATGTAACGACTTTGGCGGGATATCTAGCTTTAGGCACAGAATCCTATCCTACTAATATTATAAAGGCGAAAGTTTGTAAGGATGTGAGGATGTTTGTTACTCTTTCACGCAAAAACTACCGAACAGATTTTGATGAAACTTGGTACAGTGATAGCTTATATCCTGGAATAACATATAGGCCACTTTTTAACTCGAACAAAGTCGCGGGGGGACGCCGCTAATACCCCAAGTAACAAAGCACCTACATAGAGGGCGCTGTTTCACAATGTACACGGGAAAAACTTTTCTACGCGGGCGAAGCCACGGGAAAAAGCTAGTATGTAATAATGCTAAGTAATAGGTTCTGTGCAAACACGTACAACGATACTCCACTCTTACTTATTACCTAGGCACCTATTTGTGTCGGACTACGGAATCATAAAACTGCTCAATTGTTAGAAGTCATACAGTAAAAATTCTCCCGTTTATTTTTCAGGAGCAAGTAGCACCAGTAGAAGAGAATCAAGAAGACGACCGTGAAATCAGGTGGGTAACTTATGTTACGAGCAATACATAAGTAGACACCCTAAAGAGAATGATATAAAGATATTGTGTATTCGTTTCCATTTATTCTAAGGCAAAATGGAGGGCGAGTATGAAGTTTCAACATGAAATGTAGGTACAGGATATATAATTTGACTAAAAATAGGTATAGTACCTTTAATGTTAGTCTCAGCCCTCGCTTCAAGCCTTCGTCTTGCAATGCGACTTATTTTAGTCAATTTATTTTTGGAACCCATGAATTTTTCATCTTTTTCAGTCTCTCCAAATAATACACATATGGATTACTGTGAATAAATACTTTACTTTGCTATTCTTTACGTCACAGTCGTGCCGACAACGAAGATTACCGCCCGGGCCAGGTTTTCTCCCTCAACCCTCGTGAGCTCCTGGAACTGCAGCCGGAACGAAAAGCGCCACTCAGCAGCAGCCAGCAGCTGCAGCAGCTGTACAGCAGCCCCCAGCAGGAGCATCGCCAGAACTTACAGCAGATCTACTATCTGGAACCGCAAGGTGGTCGACAGGTCAGATATAGAGTTTCTTACTAATAACTGCCCATGGATGTGTGGTATAGTCGACCGCACGTCAGTGAAAACAAAATCAATATAAACGGGTTTCTCATAGTATTGAAATTCCCTAATAGGCTAGGCAGGCTTGAAAGAGGTCTGGTCCAATAGTTAACGTATTACTAAATAAGTGTCAGAATTTAGGCCCAAGTTCGTCCGGATAAGTGCCTCTACCAAACCAAGTCTGCTCCCATCGCCCAGAAGGAAAGAAATCTCATTAGATATCTACAAGCAGGCACTGGGATAATCCCAAATTGAACAATGATCCACAACAAAGTATAATACGTTCCAATGTTGGGCAGTTACCTTTATCTTCTTCATCATATCTAGCGGAACCTTTTATCCAATTCATACTTTACTTTCAAACAGCAAAAAAATATATATAAAAAGAACACTTAATTGGTCATCAAAATAGCTTTCGTTCGACCACTTACATCTTCGCATTTACGTCGCTGACCTTCATTCATGTTTTTTGATTTATGTGAAACTAAACAAGTAAACGTCAATTAAACTAACACTACCGAACATATTTTCAATAATTTGCTGTATACTTATATTGTTCCAGGTGTCTCTTCAGTCTCTCCAACCGTCCCACGCCGTGATCGCGCGCCCACACTACTCTTCGAACGGAGGAGAAGCTTCCGTTGGCGCTGCTTTATCAGTGAGCGATTCTGGAGTCAGGTCGTCTGACCCCTATGACCAGGAGCTGTTCGCGCTGCTGGGTCAGGCTCCCTCGAGGCAGGAGGAACGCCCGCAGCAGTACCAGGCACAGCAGGTTCAGGCCTCCACACAGAGTGTAGCGCCTCAGTACCAGCAGGTTTCGACTCAAAGTGCTGCACCTCAGTATCAACAGGTATGTACAGCACTGGTACTGTATTTGTGCCTAATGGTTAGATGACTTTTTATCGGATTCCAGAACGTTATCTGGGTAAATACACTTTTCACCTCACCGGCTCGGAAGGGTATACTTTCTCATTCGAAATCTGCGTGGAAAACTGCACCTGGAAAAAAACTTTTTAAAACTTTTCTTCTAATTTGTAGAAGATGGATATTTTAAAGAAGTGGTCAATTCTAATTGTGGTTATTATATTTGTGGTTCTAAACCGCCGAAAGGATTCAATTCACCTAGTATTTTCCTCGCTGTAGTGAGGTAAAAAATTGTGTGTTGCGCTCGGCAGCAAAGTTATTTTGCGTCTCGTACCTTGAAACCCTCGCTACGCTCAGGATCTACGATCTTTGACTTCGCTTTGCTCAGTTTTCAATACTAGTACTCGCACAAAATAACCAACTTTGCAGCCTTGCATAACAAATAACTATTTTTCCATTTAAAACAAATCAGTTTTTCTATTTGTGAAGCATCAGGGATTTTTTAATCTTTTCAGTAGTTTCGTATAATTATCAACTTGAGCACACCCTAGAACTTTTGCCTTTTATTACCGTAACACCGTTACGGTTACATTTATACGTTTAATATTGATACTTTAAAAAAGATCTTATTCAATTGATTTCAGGTTGATAGATACATCACGAAACCTAGCAAAAAGCCGACGAAACACCGAACCAAAGTCCACTCTCATATTGCTCCTCCTCAGTCGTCAACCGCGCCACAGCAATATTTAATCGAAACAACCAACGTGCAACAACAGCAACCGCAACAGGTGCAGCAAGTGCAGCAGTACCGCCCCGCACCCCAGCCTCAGAGAGTAGCTCAAGCTTTACGCTATGTGCCCGTACCCTCAGTTCAAGCGTATGCCCAACAAGCGCTCTACGAACGTCCGGAATCCCAGGGCTTGAAAATTGTTGCAGCGCCAAAATTGCAACAGCCTCGTCCACAGCTTACATACAGAGTGATTCCTCAGTACCAACAACCCGAAGCCGCGCCCAAGCAGTACAGAATAATCGAAGCTCCAAGGCCTCAACTAATCAGACAGGAGCAACGAATCCCTGCATCTAGCATCGAACGCCCTGTTACTTATTTGAAGCGATTCCCGGAGCCAGAGAAAATGCGCGCTGTTAAAATTTACGACCCCGTGCCCCAAGAAGCCTTGACACCCCAGCAACCAGCACAAATCATCGGTGAACAGTATTTCCTTCGTCCAGTATACAGGTCGAATGAACAACGTGGAAGGTACGAATTGAGGCCTGTCGAACAGCAACATGTTATTGAAGCAACTAAACCTTCCCATTCTGCCATTTATGTCAGCAAAAACAGTGCCCCTAAGAAATCGGGCAGGCCGCAACCCGTCAGAGAACAATCGGTGAGGATAGAACAATCGAATGAGCAAGGCATCGAGCAGCAAAGTTTGGAGGAGCAAAGATCCCAATTGCCACCTCCAAGAAATAATAGGGCGTATACGCCTGAAGAATTTGCGGCTTTGGTTGCTGCTGGATATTCAGTGACACCCATCCCCGTGGCTCCCCTGGGTCATCAGGTAGCTCAATCGAGGTCATCGGCCGAGGCTGCACCGGCGCCGCCCCAGCGTCGGCCGCTATACAACAGTAGACGTCACCAGTACCTGCCGCTCAGAGGAGACGATGCACCTTAAAAATATTTGACCGTGTACATAATTTAGCAATAATTTTTGTAAAATAAAAATAGTGATACCTAATTAAAATTTTGTTTCATTTGTACTTATTAAATCCCACATTTTCTAGCTATAATGTAGCGACTAGCACAGGGATCAATTGTCACACGTAGCTATACGTCTCTTGGTATTCTATTTAGTAATCCAATATGCCGCACCTATAACATTGTCAAGAAATTCTATCTGCTAAGTAGCTTGTTAAGTCTCGACTAGACTAATAGAAATAAAAATAAACGTACCCACGACGTAACGTACCGAACGAACTTGTTAGTAACTAAATATAGTGCTGTTCAATGTTTTCTCTCTTGAAAATCACAGAGGCGAATCTAACCCTGCGAGATAACGAGATTGTTACACTTGTTACTATTGTACTTGTTTAGGTAATGACAAATCAAAATCTCGCAAGTAGAAAGAGGAGCTTGATTACTTGAGATTCAAAATATTCAGTTTCACCTGCACGTCCTGGTAGTTTAAAGACTTATTGCCGATACCTTTCACACTGTCTTCCACTCCACTGTGTCTGGCGTATAGGTAGTGAAAAGTGTAGGCAATTTTTGAAAAGTCATTGCGGGTTTTATTTTTCTATCTCTTGCGGCACTAAATAGCCTTGATTGATTTCTAATTGACCGAGCGAGCGAAGCGTCTCAGTTCCGAGATTGGACAAATATGCTTTTGTCCGGATGTCGTTCCATCTGTCTTTCTGTCTGTAAATCTCTACATGTCGCATTTTCAACCGATTTTGACGAAAATTTGGCATGGGTATATATTAATCACCCCGAGAAAGTGGGTACGATAAAATCTTAAAGTGAGAGTGAACTTTTTTTTTCTCGTGTATCCCATGGTGTGGGGTATCGTTGGATAGGTTTTTTAAAACCATTTTTCGATTAAACATTGTAGGTGTGTTAAAACCATTTTTCGATTTAGGGATCCGTTTGCGAAATATTAAGCTTTAAAGCGGTAATTTTTGTTAGAATCACGTGTGCCCCCCCCCCCCCTGCCAGCTAAGCATATATAAGGAAAACTATGACAGCTAAGTAGCTTCTATTAGTTTTTGAGTAATAGTCGATTAACTTAGGAAAGTCGAAAAATTAAATTAGGTTCATAGAACTGCATACGTATAAAATGGGAGTGTTTTTTTTCCGCGTGAATTCCTTTTTTACTTCATAGTTATAACCCAACATTACTCGTAGGTACCAACTGAGTTTTCCCCACGGCTTCCGATTTTTTTATTTCTCGTTCCAACATGCATCGATGGAGTGACAACTCGATTGGCGCGCTTACTTATTTTCTTTTTGGATCTACTGGAAATAGGCAAAGGAATTGTTTGTCCATAAAGCATTTCCAGGTGTATTTTTCCTTTCAGGGTTTTTTTATATTCGGCGCAGTGCAATTTTTTTCTTATGATACGAATAACCTAACCTTGGTTTCCTTTAATACCATTTTTGCACCTTGTCATATTATTATATTTATGTGTGCTGCTTTTATGTATCACAGTAATATAATAAAATTACTGTGTTTTACAACTGGCAGCCTGGTTTGACTGTAATTCACAGAACTTGTTTTATAGAGCTAAACTTGCCGAAATGGTGGTAAATAAAAATAATTCATTAATATAGGTATTCAGGCTATATAGGGAATATAGCTGGCGATTCTGAGGTAAAGCTATTTCAATTACTTTCATCGAGTATTCAAACCTGGGTCAGTACAAATTGTCTCGGGGTTTAAAACCTTATGGTTTATTTATAATTGACTTTTCGGTGAAGCAAAACATCGTTACGGAACCTGCAAAATTATGTCGAAGAAGGAATTCTAATGCGCTATGAAGGGCTTCACTGAGCCTTTGAATGGTTTTAAATGAAGAAACGTTTGAGGTATCAACTATATATTAGGTGTAACGAATCTATGTGAAAACCGGTGACGACCCAAGACGTCGTTCGCGTAAGTTTATGTGCAGCCCGCACTAACTCGCAGACGGTTCCCGATTTTACTGTTATTGAATTGAAGCTATCTTGAGCCCTTCTTTTACACAAGGGGGTGCAAAGTTCTTACCTTATGTGAATACTTGGATTCTCATCAAAAACAAATATACCAAATAAGACTTTAATAATATACACTATGTAAATTTGCATCTCTGCCATATTCACTGAGGTAAACATACTGCTAATTCTGAATACAAAAAAATACATGTACTAAATCTGACTAATTTTAATTAGTTTTTTTTCGTTAATTATAAAAAAGCACGGCACAAAGTAGAGACGAATGGCTACGCCTGGAGGAGACCTACACCCGACAATCGGGGACATCTAATTAATCCAGTGTCACACAAGAACATCAATAAATAATTCTTTAAATGTATAATATATAAAATTAAAATATAAATGATAATATTAAATGAAATGAATAAATAGAATATGTAACATAATTTAATGAAACAGAAAAGAATGCCACTCCAATAGATATTTATTTGCAAGCACTAATTTCTTATTGATTCATATATTTTCAAGATGTCAATTAAGGTTTTTTTTTATTATTTTTATTTATTTAATTATAAAAAAATACACCTTCATACTTTCTCAAGTTTTTCGCGATTCCCGATGTCAAGGAATCCTTTAGATCCAATAGACCTTTGGTCTATTCCCATGTCGAATACATAAAATTGGTTTATTCTTATCTGCACTCCAAGACCTTACTAATACCTTAAAATTGTTGTACACTATAAACAAGTGAGTTTCTAAAACATCTAGATTAATTTGTAACGTTCCATAATATTATTTTGGAAATATATATTCTGAAAATATGGCAAGCATGCATATTGTATTACTAATTAATTACTTATTAATAATTATTCAACGCAATGAATATTGAATGCTAAAATTGTTCAAAAAATCTATTTTGTTATTTTTTGTTTTTGTTATTTCTTTTCAATTTTGTTACTTGGTGTTCAAATCTAAGCATTATCTATATCTATACATATAATAAAATCGTAAAGTCCAAAAATGTCTGTACATTGAATATATTCGGAAAAAAACCAACCAGGGCGACTTAAAATAAGTAACTGAACATGTTAGAACAGTTTTTAAAATTATTGTCTGTCTGTCTGTCTTTCTGTCTGTCTGTCTGTCTGAACGCGCATCACGCCTAAACCGCTGGACGGATTTTGACGAAACTTTGTATACTGACAGTGTATATCCCGGGATAACATAAAAAATCACAAAAATCTCAAAAAATGGTAGAGAAATATCAACCATCAATAAAAACCTCTCATTTCCTAACATTTGTATGAACTTACAGGTCAGAGTAGACTGGTTAATTTGAAAATGTCTGCTCTGCAATCTACCATAGGTATTCTATACTAATAATAAAAGGGGTAAAATTTGTTTGGATGGATGTTTGGATGTGTGACGGAGCTAATCTTTGTAATTACAGAACCGATCTCAATAATTCTTTCGCTGTAGGATAGGTAATAAATACTCTTAGAGAATGAACATAGGATATTTGGTATTGGGTTTTGTAAAAAGGAGCAGCCACAAAATGTAATAAAGTGTAGTAAGTCGGCGAATATTTCAGAAATTCATCAGGACGTTAGGCTTTAGTAAGTTGACATTTGAAATCGTAACTTTGAATGTTCTGTATACCAAATTGTTCAGTAAAAAAATATACAAATATTGAATCGAGAACTAATATGCGCAAAATTTGAAATCACACGTATTTCTTAATAAACAAATAAATTAATTATTTACTAGGCAAAATAACAAGAAATATCTCCATGGCAACCAAAATGCACGCAAATCGGCAACTGGCTTTCCATATGAAGAAAAAAGATTTAATGTAAAAAGTAGAAGACTTTATTTATTACTTAGCAAGGAGTACTAACACAAGAAGATTCGATACCATTTGATCTGGTGGCTATCACGGGCAACGCACCGATGCGATGCTTTTACCATTTTCTAGGTTGTCGGGGGTGCTGAATCTCAGTTTATTTTTTGTTTGTTTGTTTGTTTAATTGTTTGTTTTTTTTCGGTTGGTTGGTTGCGGGTTTGTTTTTCGCGTTTGTACGCGCGTTTGTTCGCGGGTTGTTTGGTTGGTTGGAAGCATTGCATGTACAGCTTAATAGTGTGTCATGTATATAGCCTTCTTTTAAAACGCGAATGAGGTCGCGGGGGTCTGCCAGTTTTATTATAAACCCTGACTGACTGACATACAGGTGTAACAAAATCCCTATAGTGACCGGTTCCAGGGGCTCTCGGTATCGAATACCTACTGATTTGTTTTCTACACTGGCCGTTGGCTTTGTTGGTGGTGAGTGGTGACTATGGGTGGTGACCCTGCCTACTGAGCTAAAGGTCGTGGGTTCGATTCCCAGATTCCCACCCGGGGCCAACATTTGTGCGACGAGCATATCTGTTGGTTTTCGGATTCTGGGTGATTGTATGTAGGTATTTGAGTATTCATTTTATGTAAGTAAGGTTGGAAATTATGGACCGTAGTTGGAGGGAAAGTATTCTAAATACTGAAGATAGCACATTTTACTCAAAGGATTCTTTTATTTCCAAATTAAATAAAACTGCATTCAAAGATTTATGTAACGTCACTTGCCTCAGCCGGAAATCGAACCGTTTTTTTTTTAAAAAAGCATCCTGTATTTTTATGACATCACTGGAAAGGGTCAATCATCAGAATCAATTCCTTCTAAGTAACATAGCATCTTAAATTAAAGTAAGACCACGAAAATTTACATTTAAATAAATAATCGTTATTTTCAGATAAATCATATAACGTAACTAGACGATATTCATAGAAATAGGAGATATTTAAGAAAAATTGATATAAGAGGTTTTTTAAGAGCAATAGAAGCCAAAACAATAATTTTTAGAGTTTCTGTCTATCTATATTATGTTTATTCCGGCATCACGCAAAAACTACTTAACCAAATTGGATACGGTTTTCAAAGTTGCGTTCCTGAAGCTATAACTTAAAATCTGGTGATTTTACCAACGGAAAATTATAACTAGGCGATGTTTATACATAGCACAGATAGGTACCTACTTCCAAAATCCACGCGTACGAAGTAGCGGGCAACAGCTAGTGAAGGAAATAAAATTAGCGCGGGTGCCCACTAAAAAGATTTTAGCTTCATGAAGCTTACGATTGACGAGCAGTGATTCAACCCTGACACGCTCAGGGACGCTGTGTCGCTGTCTGCATTCTACAAAAACAGAATTTCTAATTAATAATATACGATTTTGAAGCTGTATTTTCAAGCTGATAACTGTAATATCAGCTTCGCAACCAATGTTCTGCAGTAAAAGTACCGAGACGCTAAAATGTACGGATATGTTTTACAAAGGGAGTGCAGCCTCTCGTTTATATCCGAGACAGCTCGGGGTCGGATTTTACTTATTGCTTGGAGCGCTAAAACACCTGCGAAATATTGAAAATATTACTTTAGCAAAAGGAGGTATTAAAAGTTTTTTAGAAAAGTAGGTTTCCCTACTAGCTTTTACTAGTAAATACCACCATTGGCACAATATAGATAGGTATATTATTGAAATTGAAATGTGATGGTTCAATACACACGAGCAATGTTGGATCGGGAATACATGAACCGCTCCCGGGAACATCGCCGACAAGCACTCATCCGCGAATATTTATAACACCTACCTAACAGAATGGAGAGCTGAGTTAGTCAACGGGTCATGTATCTAGTATTTTTAGTGATATTTTTTTACATAATAATTGTTCAGAATATGCACATGAAATAACCGGTTATCGCAACGGAAAAACTAAATAATGTAAAATAAATTGTACCGCTGCTCGCACTAAACTTTCTTGACATTTTTTTTTAATAAAGAGTAAACTCATGGAGCTCATTTTCCTAACAATTCATTTTGTCACAATTTTGTATGGATTTTTTTTAATGGTTTGAAAAAGTCATATTGTATGACCTATATTATACACACCTACCTACTTATTCGTAATATATGACAATTCAATCTCCAACCATTAATTTTTGGTAAGTAAATTGCAAGTTTCAATTTGAATAGTTTTGTTTCATCACAATCGTTAGATCCGATTTTGAGAGAAAAAAAATCACTTTTTGTTGTATGATAGCACTCTTCGGTTTGACGGTACGAAGAAACTGTTGATAACCCTTCGATGAAATAATTTGGTCCCAATCGTACCTAAGGTTTAGACTCCACTCCAGAGCCGCGTGAATCCGCGTGACGGACAGACGTTTGGCGGACGGACGGACGGAATTGAGATATTCGGTTTTATGGTATGTGCTATCGATATAGAACACATTTTCGCGAAAGTTGTTTTTTTTTGCGATTACATTAATAGGTATGTACTTACTTCCTATTACCCTTAGTACCTACGGTACGGGTGCGCGAAAGTAAAAAGCTAACAATGCTTACGTCGCACACTGCCTTGTCGTATCCTGCACAATGTGCGAAATGCGTCAATTTTGGTTTTTCTGAAATATGTAGGAGAAATAAATTTTCCTGAAGGCTGTCCCTATGACCATTAGGCGCTCTGGTGTTTGGGACAAACGCCTTAACCCACAAATTATAAGTATAATCACGCCTTGGTTGGAGTGCATTTCTTACACTTTGCCATGGTACAGGGACCAGGCTCTAAATCTTGTGAAGTCACGTCAAAAATCTTACACGTTATACACAATCACGTTTCGCTAAACTGGGTCAGAGTCAGAGGTTGACATAAGTGTTAGTTAACCGCGACACCTGACATTTCGTGGGCACAGCTGTAGGGTTATCATTTCTCACGAGTTCATATAATAGGTAACACGTCCGAACTTCTAAAAATAATAGTAACAACACATATTTACCCGTAAGTCTTCGACCAGTGTGTGTTGCCAGTGATGACATACGGTACCGAGACGTGGTCGCTCACTATGGGCCTCATAAGAAGGCTCAAGGTCACGCAGAGGGCAATGGAGAGAGCTATGCTCGGAGTTTCCCTGCGAGATCGAATCAGAAATGAGGAGATCCGCAGGAGAACCAAGGTCACCGACATAGGTCGAAGAATTGCGAAGCTGAAGTGGCAGTGGGCTGGGCACATCGCCCGCAGAACTGACGGCCGTTGGGGCAGAAAGGTTCTCGAGTGGCGACCACGTATCGGAAGACGCAGCGTAGGCAGGCCTCCCACAAGGTGGACCGACGATCTGGTGAAGGTCGCGGGACCCGGCTGGATGAGGTTAGCGCAGGACCGGTCGTCGTGGAGATCCTTGGGGGAGGCCTTTGTCCAGCAGTGGACGGCTACAGGCTGATATGATGATGATGATGATGATATTTACCCGAAGTTTCTACAGATTGAAGAAAAGTATTCAGATTGTTTGAAAAACATAAAATAAGTAGGTAAGTATCTATAGCCTTAGTGTATCTGATGTAAAATCTATGTTAGGTATTGTAAAGTTTCATTAAAATCTGTTGCGTAGTTTTTGCGTGAAAGAGTAAAAACATCCAAACTCATAAACATCTTAAGGTTGACTGGAAGAGATTCCTTAGTGGGATAAGTCCGCCTCTGTACTTAGTTTTATTCATAACTGTGTGTATCTGTAAATTTTTGATACATTAAAGTGTTAACATACATACATACATACTTACAAACATTCGCGTTTATAATATTATTAGCTTAAGGATTTCTAAAATAATAAGCGGTCATTTAGCATACCATGAGAAAACTGTGTCCGCTGGAAATAAAAATGTATTCCACGCGAGCGAAGCCGCGGGTGACAGCTAGTAATTTATAAATGTGAATACGCTCTGCTCGATATTTTTTATTATTATTTTAGGTATGGTTGTGTCGTGAACCGTTTGATTGGCATTTTCAATTTCCTCCTTGCACTCTGATTGCGCTATTAGCACTCTGGTTTACAGCCTTTGATCGCGTCAGAGATGGTTGCCTCTTTTTATTCATGCTAAAATATTATTCAGTGGTTTTTGGCACAGAACACGGAAAAAGCTCGCTAAGCTCCCAGATGGTATAGTAATCTGTGGTTTTTGGTGCATATCTTGTATGTCTTTTAATATATATGACATATTTGTTTTAATTATATTTTCTGTATTTAACTTTGAATATAGCAATCCTAGTTTGAGGGTCGAGCCAAGTGGAATACAAATGATCCTCTTGTTTCGATGGTCGAACTAAGTGGAATAAAAAACCGACATGTCGGACAGCAAGGGATCAAAATTTCTGGTCGTAGGACATGTCGGACAACGTTGTCGGACCACGTGGCCGCAGCCAATCAGTCAACTGGACCAAAGCTCTCCCAAAACAATGCAATGGGGAGGATGAAATTTATGCCGTAATTACTACACTGGTCTCATTGAGCGTAGCGAGCGGGAGCGCAGCGGGTTTTTTCTGTGTTCTGTGGTCTCATTACCTATATAAGATTTTATACTACGCTGCTGCTCATCATCTGGATAGCACAAGGTATCACTAGTCCTGACTCTAAAGCCAATAAAGATTACACGAGCCCTTATGCCTTAAGAGCGCCATAAAAGTGAGATATGTCGTGTCGGTGATACAGAGGCCGTAAACCCGTGCGGTTGTGGGTAACGGGGTTAGCAAATGGTTTATATTGTGACATCATCGACGACGTCTGGGTGACGTCACACGGTACTGCTGTGCGACGCAACTCACGTCACTATAGAGTCGATACTTATTTTATTTCTGTAATGTTTATGATAGGGAGGGATAAATTAAATAGATAGATAAAACCTATCAGTATCGACCAGGCAGCATCTGCTCGTAACAACAAGCGGTGTAGGTATTGTTTACCATAATAATAATAATTAAATAATTTATTTGTAACAAACACAGTTTACCCTGAAAAAAAACTGCCAAACTGTATTTACAGTTTGTTGGCAGTAATTGCTCCCTTATTTACGAGTAAAGTACATTTGAGTTGTTAAATGTGCTACAGGACATTTTAAAAAAATACAGCGATGAACCCGGGTAGAACGTAAGATTAAAAGGTTGATGTTAATGTTAATCAGTGATTCAGAGAGTCCAACAATTGTTTTTTGTATTTGCTTTTAAAAGTTTTTTTACTACATTGGGCCGTTCTCAATTCCAGTGTAATAGAATTGTAAATTTTAGGTACTAAATAGTGGCTGGTTCTTTCACCATAATAATTGCAGAAACTTGGCATACAATACAGATGTTTGTCTACACGTCTAGTATAGCGCGAGTGGACTATAGGAATCTTGTGCACATCATCCTGGAAGTGCTCCAATGCTATCAGTAGTTTCACCCTCTCATGGACCGGCAGTATTTTGCAAATTACAAAAATTCATTCGTCCGCCTCTCGTGCCATCTGACATAATATTGTTCTATTTCAATCAGAACGGATTGGTTGAAACATAAATTGCCGTTTTCACTCGATCAATGTTTACCATAATCTGCGATCATAGTATTCATGATCGCAGACCTTATTCAAGTAACCCGTCAGTTTTGCTTCTTACATTGTGATATTCTTAGTGTTTCGTTCCACAATGTTAATTAATAAGTAAGTAATATTGTAGATATTATTAATGTTCCTGAATATTTTTTAAAATTAAATATCCCACACGTTATAATTTCCGAATTGTAATTTTTGATGAGACACCGACACGTCTGTGTTCAACTCTTGGCCTGAACGGTTAAACACCTGTTATTGGAGTGCCCGCTGCCACTTCAGCTTGCTAATTCTTACATTATAAAAAATATATATACCTATATTTTTTTTAAGTAATAAAATTTACACATGACACGAATATAAACCACTTGATATTGATTCAAATAATACTTTAGTTAGATTTATGACAGCGCAAAGTTTTCAATTTTAACGAGACAAGTTCAAGATCCCTACAACTTTTAATGACTTTTGGTCTCGCATCCGTTTTAGTACTTAATGGAGTGAATTTTTTTTATTTATCCTCTATTGTAAATAAAATAGAATACGGTTCGTTAGCGCGCGTTGTATTGCTGAAATCATTTGCATAACGAACACGCTAATGGTACCCACTTTTCGTTGCGGTTGCGTGAACGCCTGGTTACAATACTGTATCAGTAATGATCATCAGTGACAATTACCCGTCTTACTAGTTTTGCCATGAATCAAAAAATTTTGCCACTCCCATAAAAGCATTCTATGCGTGTCAAAATCGTGTCAAACTAATCACAAAATTATGACTCACTCACACATTCTCATTTTCAAACTCCATATAAATTTGTATTAGCAACCTCCTCCCGCTACTCCGCTTCCTTTGTCCGCACCCCCCGGTAAATAGCATCATAGGTTCCGATACTAAATATGCAAGATGCGATCTCCACAGGGAGCGCGCGCGCGACCAAAGAGACTTGAAACTTCTTGAGTTTTGCGAATTCAGTCCGTGTTGATTTACGATTAAAACTACTAGGTGCAAATTCATTCACTTCTTTACCAAGCAAGAGGGAGTGATTTGAGAGATGAAACTACCTGAAATGACAAGACTTTCTCTGAACCTATGACCTCGCTCAATGCACTATACCCTGTCAGCAAACCAATCATGCTCAGATGCTAACTCCAACCAGGCAAGCATTTTGACTGACTACGAGATACAGTTCGCACAACCATCACTCCACGTTTATGCGGGGACTTTGATAAATGGGCGAATCGAATGTGTGGACATACGAGTATATATAAAGATCACGTGACCAGGGATCTCGAAAATCGTATCGTGATGTACATACGACGAAATCACGCTACCACGCTGTCAAAGGCTGATCAAGTCTCGACAAACTAACGGTGAAAACTGATCAAAATCAATGCAAAGTTTGTGAGCAGAAGCGGAACTTACTTTATACTACTTGTGGGAAAACCAAAACTAATCAAATTACTAATAAACTACCTGATAGTGATATGTATAAAATATATACATTATTATTTTGCAATTCTTTGGTTTTTTTATAGGCTCTATGAGGGAACATAAGAGTTATATATTATGCATGCTATGTAATATATAAGCATATCCTATAGCATGCATAATATGTAAACATATCCTAAGTAGGCTGCTAAATAAAATGATACCAGGAAATTAAAGAGTGGAAAAAAGGGAATGCAAAAAAAAATCCAGGAAAATAAAAAGAGATAACCACACTTTCGTAGGAAGTGTGTATTCTCACAATAAGATACAAGAATTTCACAATGAGTGTTGAATCTAGATACGAGTATATACATACGCCCCGTGTATCGCGATATGCGGTATCAAATATTGTAATAGGAATATTTCATTAATAATAATTTTAGTCACAAGTAAGTATAATATGATTTCTTATTCAATTTATACCGATAACTACTTTTAATGTAATAGAATCATAGTACTATTTTTGACCAACAATATTCGTAAGGAGTATTCCTTACATATATTACCATACTGTTAGTACTCCCACTCTGCGACTTAAAACGCAAATTTTATTACATATAACAGCTTTGTGAACACTACACTACACTGGCGGTTTTATTTCACATTTTTATGACATCACTCGCATTTCAGAGAGATGTTTATAGACATTCAGTCTATAGTATTCGCGTATAAAATATGTTTTAAGCTAAGAACAAGGATCCCATAGAACAGCTGCTAAAATAACAATAATAATCAGAGAGGGACACACTTATTACAAAAGTGGTAAGAGTAAGCAAGACAGATATAAAATCTTCTATCTCTATCTACGTATGTGAATTTTTTGTTAGGCAAACTTAGTTTGTTAAACAAATAACAGCCCGACCAAAATAGATAGTGTTTGTTCAGTTTGACCCCGCCATATAAGAAGCGTCTTCTCAAATTATTGGGGTAAAAGACTATTGCTATTTCATGCTATACGCTGATTACGGTTCTATGGTTCATTCTTTTTCTAAGGTTTTAAGGGAGTGTGACCTGCCTTTGATATTATGACACTTAACTGTTAATTTATTGGTTACTTTTGTATGTTATTGCCAGTTTATTACCCACTTTTTAACACATCTAATACAACTGAACCAGGAGAATCGTCTCCTTATATTTCACAGTGCACTACACGGATTTAGTGTGTAATCCGCGCATCGTTACCTGTCATCCAACACAGAAAAACGTGAAAACTGATTCAGAAAGTTACATTGGGTTGAAAAGGAAGTGGGCAAGTCACATCTGTCCCAGAAACGATGTTCGTTGGTTTAGAAGTGGTCTGAAGTGAAGATCGTTTGTACCGGGCGGCGCGGCGCATGCATGAAAGACGTACTTTATTGTCGTCGCCGCGGCCGGGAGGGCAGCCCTGTGGAAGCCGTATACCTATCACACTTTTCTCGTATGGATATCTGTCAAATTGGTCAATAACCCTTATTAGAATGTTAAAACTGGTTTTGCGACCCAAAAAACAAGATCAAATACTAGACTTATGTGAAGTCTAGATAGAATTCGTTTTTCAAAAACCAAAATCTGACAGCCACATTCTCATGGATATCAATTTCATTAAGGGCTTCTTTCACCACTTCCTGATATTGTTACAGATAGTAATCTTAGTGATAAACTAATCTATCAGATAAATCTGTGTGATAGACTATATAAAATATATAAGATATAGGCAATCAGATACCTGTGAAACCAATAAAACAGGCTATCTGTTAGATAACCTGCAGATAGGGTATCTGGGACTTTATCAGCAAGCAGTGTAAGAGGCCCTAAGTATTCAATTTATGTTATTATCATTGCCATGGAAACGACACGATTGTGTCAATCCGTAGTGTGTTGAGTGGGCCTTTTGCGGCCCGGCCTGACACGTAGCAACCGTAACCATGCTTTCTCCATAGGGGGGCGGCATCCACCATTTTTTGTTTGTTTGTTTAATGGTACAGTATGGAGCGCTGCCATGCTAGAGCGAGCCATGTAATCAGGTTATTTAATATTTGGAGTTTCTCAATGGTCACATAAAGAAATAACCACACCAACAGTCATTCTGTAAGTAACTAGTAGACATAATTGTAAAAACATAATCAAATTAGTTTTATCTCATCTTTCTCTTCACACACGACGAGATGAGAGATTTTTATGCATTTATGACTAGGCTAGGGACTTAGGTCTCGTCTGTTATATACTTGTTTGAGACGACGGCCCCGCTCCCAACTTATACGTAGGTACCTACATTCACATGCATACAGGGGGTACAACAGCCTCAGCTTCCCCCTTTTAAGGTTCCGGGGTTCCACACGGACCACTTATAGTTTTGCCCTGTCCGGCGGCATTTAAATCGCAGACTATTACAATAAGTACCTACTGGTAATTTAGTAAAGGCGTAGGTGATAATTATACTCAAGAAGTTTCAAATCTCTTTGGTCGCGCGTGCGCTCCCTGTGGAGATCGCATCTTGCATATTTAGTATCGAAACCTATGATGCCATTTACCGGGGGAGGGGGGGTGCGGACAAAGGAAGCGGAGTAGCGGGAGGAAGTTGCTAGTACAAATTTATATGGAGTTTAAAAATGAGAATGTGTGAGTCATAATTTTGTGATTAGTTTGACACGATTTTGACACGCATAGAATGCGTTTTATTACTCATCCATATTCCTCAGAGTGTTAAAACGGGTTTTGCGACCCGAAAAACAAGTTCAAATACTAGACTTATGTGAAGTCTAGATAGAGTTCGTTTTTCAAAAACCATAATCTGACAGCCATATTCTAATGAATATAGGAGTGGCTAAATTTTACATACTATTAGAGCCCCACCAACAAAATTGCAGTATGAATTGTATTACTATCATGTATTCAATTTAGGGTAATTTTTTTGAATGTACTGGCGAGTCCGCCGGCGTCGTTTACAGCCAGTTCCAAAACAATTCATTTGAAAACAGAAACAAATCCTCTCTCCAGTTTACTCGATTTACAGAGTTCACTTATGCGTGGGGTGAAAGCGCAGACTTGTTTTGTAAACAAAAGACTGAAGGTAAAACAAATGGGACAGGGTTTTGTACTTAGTAAGTATATTTAATTGTTCTTTAACAACGGAAGCAACGCTATAAAATTGTTTAAAAATATTATATTGACCTTTCGGGTTAAGGGGAGGGGGGGGGGGAACATTGAACATTATTGGCAACATTACCTAATTATTAATTTTATATGTTAGGTATGTGTTAATGTTATTATTAATGTTATACCTACTAAATTAAATAAGTACACATGACCAATTGTACAAACTGTACAAATGTATGATTTTTTGAATGTAATGTATTTTCGTTAAACAATTATTTTGACTGCCCTAATGTTTTCCGTCCATACGATGTTTTTGTAATTTTCCATAAACAAAGGCTCCCTGGAAAAGATAGCGTTAACAGATACGCCTTTGTAAACTTTTTCAACCACGATAGTGAATCTTTTAAATAGTTTAGTCTACCTACCCACAGCACTCAGCGTTCAAGAACCCTCAGAAACAATAAAAGTTCTAGAAGAAAATCGTTATTATCATACCAGTGTTTATTAATAGTTGGAATACTTGAATCGCATGAGGAATGATTCTACCCGAGCTGATTTCTTAAATGGGGTAACAAAGCGGCGTCATTAAAAATGCGCGGAAGCACTAACAGTATCCTGGTTATTCTGAAGGTGATAGCGGAGAAATTTCACAGTCCCTTCACGCGTCACTGGGTGGAGGTGCTGGTCAATAAAAATATAAAACAATTTCATAAGCTTTTAATTAGTTTTTAGATACCTACTAACATAGTGTAATGTGTGTGGCATACGAACAAATTATGGATCAATTAGGGAGTGCAATCTTGCAGCAAATTCTCGGTATTTGCAAGATTGAGAGGTCCAATCTTGCAAGATCTCGGTATTGCGAGATCTTGCAGTTCAGCAATATATTTTTAGAAATTAAAGGTAATCTTTCAACTTTTACACCATTTGCTGTGTCGGAGTCAATTATTTCCATAAATGTAGTTATTAAAGTAATTACGGAATATTTATTCATTATTTTGAAAGTACCTAATTCCTCGCAATCGCAATACAACACGTCTAGCGTTTCACTTAATTGACTTCGGATACCTACTGTGTGCCAGATATCCAGCTGCAGATAACGCCCGTTCTGCCTTAACGCTGGTCGGCATATAGATGACAGGTATTGGTGAGCAAAATTGTCCTTTCATTCCGCTTGATTCAAATAAATTTAATTATTTTAAAGAAGAATTTCAAATAACGAACATGTTGCACTCGCAAAACGTTGTTGCGGACGAGCCTTCAAAGTCATCTCTAATTCTTGATCAAGGACACACACACACACACACCCTCTCACCGCTTATCCTGGCGCACCGACCGTTCTGATCGCTTAGTTATTCATCAGTTCTCAGTTGCCTCTGGCGCGCTCCTAGGAATATATAGATGGTCGTGAAATGCGACCCTGCGGAATCTCGCAAATCTTGCAAGATCTCGCGCGATTTTTTGTGCAAGATCAATCTTGCAAAATTAGCGCGGGATCTCGGAATTTCGAGATCTCGGTATACCGAGATTGCACTCCCTAGGATCAATGTTTTCCGAAATAAAAATTTTCATTCAATTTCATTCATTTGAACCCATAACGTTTTCTAGTCACGACTCCAAACTGATTTATCCCATGACTTCAACTCAGGAAGATACCTAAATTAAATCTTGCTTGTGCGTGATACATGTTGCCCTCGAAATACGTTACGCTCCGTAGTTTCCAGACAGGGTGTAACATGAGATTAAATTGGAATTATAAGAGGAAAACGAGCGGTAACCACCGAGTTAGTCGCAAGATTTGATATCTAACTTATTATTATAAAATATTACATATTGTATAAGGAGGTACCTACACTCTTGCTTCTGCCAGCTCTTTTTGGAATACATTTCAATTTATTCTTTAATACTTATTTAATATTGTATTCGACAAGTACAAGTACGTAGCACGGTCGACCGCACGTCAGTGGAAAAAAAAACAGTACGAACAGTATTAAAACTACTCATAGTATTAAAACTCCCCAATAGACTAGGCCAGCTCAATGTCTAAGTGTTTCCACTGACGTGCGGACAAGTACAAGTACTTTAATCACTAGAGATTATATAATAAATGAATACACTGCATGTTTAAATTATAGGTACATACTATTATCCTAGGATTCCCTATAGGTTTGGGATCTGGGAATCAGTACCCGGGGCGGGCAGTACCAAAGGAGCAGGCGGGCAGTACAAATTATGAGTATACGTACAAGAAAAGCACCCAGAAGTTGATTAATTATTCTATTGCTCAATAGAATTTTCATAATAAACATACAAGAAAAAGGTCTACAAAGGTCGTCTTATCTCTACAAGAGATCTTATACTCGTTTGTGGCAACATGAGTTTCGTATTTGGATCAGGGAACCCGCGGTTATGGTTAGTATTACTGAAATACCACAGAGCGAGTGTCAGAATGGGACGTTATTATTATACATTGTATAACTTATTTTTTCAATGGGCAATCCTGGCCTGGAAATGGCCTGGAAATAAATACATTTTAACTTAATTTTAATTTAATGTATATTATGAGTCATATGACACCATCTGAAGAAAGAAAATCTCGTTGCCAGTTTCACAAATCATGTAGGTAACTAGGTAATATCCAAAGTAATCGAAACACAAAACAGTATTAAGGGGGATACGCATTCGTACGAATGTCATACAAATTATGGATCAGTGGCGTCTTTTCCTGACAAAGAAATTCAGTAGGTATACCAACTTTTCAATTTTAACGACGAATTATACACTGCCCATGTATTTGGCTTGAGTTTGTTTGTGATGTGGCCACTATATCATTACCTAAAACTTAAAAAAAATATTTTAAAAATATTTTAAAAATATTACGAAGAATAAGACATCAATTATCTTTTTCATAAGCACTATGGAATTTTGATTGAATTTCGATTTCCAACAGAAAAAATATTTGGAACACGAGTACCTCATCAGAACTTGGATTATCAGATAGTATTGTTCAAGAGACTCATATCCTGACGGTGTTATGCAGGAAAAAAAGACTTTTCTGTGACTCTGCTGAAAACCAACACCCCTTAAGAGAGCACACTCCATCCATCAAACAATGAAAATAGAAGGGAATTGTTATTCTGCCTACTAGGTACGTATCAATTTTCACCGCCCAATATATTGCGATGTGATATATAGACTCTTAAGGCTTTGTGTCTCGCGTATTCTTGACTAACACCTCTTTCTTTTGATAAGTTATCATTAGGAACATCCCTTACCTTCAGATTATTTACGTCCAATGCTGCAAATGAGCCTACCTCAATGTCAATCGCTCGTCCGAATCAGCCCTTTCCATCCAAGCGCTTCTGGCTGGTTTCTTCGAGTCCACCATACACTGTTTTGATGAGACCTAAATATGGAGCCTGAATACCCAGCAGAGGTTATTTCTTCACTCTTTCTTTAAAGGAATCCAAGTCAAATCCAAATCCGGGGCAAAAATCATTTCATTTCTCGTGCCGGGTCTGATTACAATTCGAAATATTTGTACCTACTTCATTTTGCTCTTCTAGCTTAGGAATTCGAAGTTCAAATTTCGGATTTCATATAGGTACCTCCAACAAAAAAAGAACTATATAATAAAACGTTCAGAAACGCACAGTGGTTTTTTCAATCGTTAAATTTTTTTGCTAAAATAATAATTACAATTTAAATATAGTATTAATAATAACAACTAAATAAATATATTTTTCATTACTCATACTCTGAAAGTAGGTTTGAAGTTGCGTGAGTAGCGGGTTGAAAGTAATACATCTCAGCCCTAGGGAGAATCGTTTTCAACTGACAGCTGTCAAATTATTTTAAAAAAAAACTAGTACTATTTTGACATTTCTAGTGGACCATGTTCCAACTTTCTATACAGCCACTCAATTACAGCGCGATGTAAAATTGAAATAACATGAAGTTATGTAATAATTAGAGAATATATTTTTATAAATGGCTTTATTATAATTATTACTGTCAATTTCTTTTAATTAACAGATTTGGGTAAAATATTTACCATTTTTTCAATGATGGAAATGAAAAATAATGGCAGAATAGCTGGCCGGCCACAGAAAAAAAACAAAATAGACGGGAAAGCGGCAATCCGATCTTCATTTGTTTTTTCGAGTTAAAGAGTTTTGTTTATACTTCCGTATAGCCGACATTTGTATTAACATTCATTTTATGTGTTTGTTTTTACTTTCATTGTATTCGTAATGAAAAGCACAGTGTATCCCTCGGGTTGAAGACTTATTTAGAGTCCTTCGAACTATTTGCGCCCTCGCTACGCGTCGGGCGCCAAACTCCGCCTCGGGACTAAATAAGTTACTTTCACCCCTGGGGTAACAATGTACTATAGTTCTTGTCGTATTTTTACAAGCTTTTTATTTCGTTATCTATAATTATCTTGCTTCAAACCTTCAATCCTTTTTTTGGAGTTTTTATCTGTAGAAATAAGAAAGAGATGGCATGTAAATACATGAGGAACTGTCAAATTAATTTAGTCCTGTCAGACAGAGGTAATTAAAATTACCTCTGTCTGACAGGACTAAACTCACCATATTGTAAGTTGCAATAGAAACCCGGTACATTTTCTTATGTCCGACAGGACTAAACTAATTTGACAGTTCTAAAATTCATGCCATCCACTTTCTTATTTCTACAGATAAAAAAGAGCACAATAGACTAAATTTAGTTAAGTCGTGTGCACTCCTTTCGCAAATTGGCCCGCAAGCCCAAAACCGGTTATTCCCCCCAGTCACGGAGGATATAGTAGTGCCCCAGCTCAGTTCTAGTTCGTTTTCAGAGCGACGCGACGGCCCGATAATAAGTTTCCCTTTCTCGAATTGTTTGGACGCTGTCTTCCCTACCCACGTGTAGTTGGACTCTAAATGCGGTAAGATGGCTAATGCCTTTGTCCAACCAGTGGACATTTCTTCGGAGCTGTAACAATTTCTCCACGTGGACAACCCTAGTATCGTAAATACTGATATCTAAGTAGGTGAAGGCACAATTTCTTTAAATTGGGGAACCTTTAATTGGCTTTTGTTTATTAATATCTTTTATGTAAATTTGTGTATTTTAAGCTGTTGGTTTCCTAAATAAATAAAATAAAAATACATACTTACTATAGACATGGATATACCATGTCTGTGATACTTACCTAACTCAGGTAACATGTGATAATATTCTGATGATGCAGTCAGAAGGTGACCTTAAGAACTCCGCAACGAAACAAGATCCCCGCCGTGTTTGGGCTTGTTAGATTGGTCTCAATTGTTTGCTGACAGCTGCTCCCCAAGAACTTAATAACCTTCGAATTTGGGCTCGTTAGATTCGTCTTAATGAGTAGTATGGTGATCAGAGTTAACGAATTTTCTTTTTTGTGCATTTTAATAAACGCTTGTTTTAAATTTTTTATTGATCTTATTATCTCAAATAACAAATTATGTTCTCGTTGCTTAAGTAAAAAGTTGTATGTGTCCCAGGAGACCAAAGTTATTTCAATCTCGTGCCTTTGAATTTCCGCTACGTTCAGGACTGTATAAGATCCTTCACTTGCTCGGTATTCAAAATCGGCACTCGATGCAAAAACTAACTTTTCTCTCTCGTTGCACAAATAAGTATACTGTACGAAGACAACTGTTTCAAAATTTTTCTTCAACTTCAATTTACACATGTCGGGTCGTCGTTTCTCGGAAATGCCGGTCCTTCATTATTCCGACTAAGCTTGGCTAAACTTGCTTCGTTAGTGGTCGTCGGGGTTCTATTGGAATACCACCAAGATTTGCGGTGAACCCTAACAGATCTCGTACTTTAGCTTACGGTTAAACATCCTAAGGGTAAACTACATATATTCCTTCTATGCTTATCTTGAAGTTTATATGGAGTTCTAGAAAATTAAAGTAAAAAGCAGGTTCCTTCCTATAATATGAAGTCAAAGCAGTTGGATCACGTGGCCGCACCCAATTTTAATGTAAAGAAGTCGGTAAGAATACGTAGTGCTTAAAACTTGAAACCCTATAGTTTTGCCATGTCCGTCTGTCTATTCGGCCGTTTTACTCGTAGACTAAAACTAGATTATATAGCTAAACTTTATAGGCGCTACTTTATGTACGCCTACAAAGATATTAGGTATATAACAATTAGGTATATAGCATCACATCACACACACACACCTCACTATACATCCACACCCACACAAGGCGCACTGCGACGTTCTTTTTTACTTTATATATATATCTGTACCTACCTACCTATTATAATTTAAAAACTATAGTTTACAAAAAAGAAATCTGTTATTGGCTAATGTACAAGTTATATTATAATGGTTAAAATATTCTGTAACTAGCTGTAGATTTGAGAATGAATAAATAAAATAATAAAATAAAATAAAAATAAAATCTTCAACAAAATAAAGTACCCTCCCATATAATTACTGGAATAGAATTTTTTTCCAACTTTGTGTAGGGTATCGTTGAATAGGCTTTTTTAAAAATTTCGGGGCAGGCATGTAATGAGTACTGTTTCGATACAGAGATCAGTATACTAAATATCGAGCTTTAAGTGGTAATTATCTAACGGCGGCGTGGCGAATGTAAGGCACGGGCGTGACAATACTGTTTAAACTGTATAACAAGCGAGACGTGCTCCTCGCGCGTCGCTTGTTATATGTTGACGTGATAGAGGCGCTATATACTGTGGCGCTTCATAATTTGGCATGCAAAGTGTATGCAAGCGACGGGTTGTGAAATTATACGATACACAAGCGACGCAGGCGCAGGCACGGCATGTCGCCTTCGCCTGTGTAATTCACGCCTTAGAGTTAGGTGCCGTCGTCGTCCCCAGTTCAAAATCATGGACCGAACCCTCTCAATGGTAGCTTTTAATATTTTAATCTATACAAATTTAATTTTATGTAAGTATCATTTCATGTATTCATCATCAATGAAAAAACGCGATTGTACTTAAAAATAAATGAATTGACATGCAACGTATTTATCGTAATGCCTGGCTCTGAACGATATTTACCAAATCCAAACCATAATCCAAAAATTTGGTAATATCGTTCAGAATTACCGCGATTGGCCCCAGGTCTGACTCTTCGTATCTGCTACCCAGCCTCACAAAAAGATAAACATGGGTACAGGCGTAGCACACACGCGCTACGGCGACGTAGCAACTATCCGCTACGAAGTGACTACAACCCTTTTTACAATGTATTTGGATTTGGTCAAAAATGCAACGATTGATATTCTAATATAATAATAATAATAGAGCGTCAGTGGCCCTGGGGATAAGACGCGGCCTATCATATCGAAAGGTCCGGAGTTCGATCCCCGGTTGGGTCATGTACCAATGGGTTTTCCTCGAAACTTAAGTACATTTACTGACTGCTCTCAAACGGTGAAGGAATACATCGTGAGGAAACCTGCATACGCCGAAGAAGAAATTCTTAGGCGCATGTGAAGTCTACCAACCCGCACTGGGCTAGCGTGGTGGACTATAGCCCGAACACCCTCGTTGAGAGGGTAGGCCTGAGCCCCAGCAGTGGGGAGATTAATAGGCTGTTGATGATGATGATATTCTAATTTCAAATAAGGTGCTAGGCAATGATGTAGTGTAGGGGTATATTTCTGTGATGAATAAAGATATGAATATGAATATTCGTTATTACCTAACGTCAAAATAGCATTTTGTTCGATGCCATCGGACTAGGTAGTACTACCTATTGTGAGACTTATTGTGTCTATATAGTGATTGACAGTATGATTGCGTGAACTCTAACAAAAACCATCCCCCATTCGTTCATATTTAAAGTATTCGTCTATAAAACCAATTTTTTACTCTTAACTTCTCGGACCTTCAAAGCCTTACTTTACGGGCCTCTGCCTTTAATTTTTTATTATTTTTTATTCTATCAATTTAAGTTTTATCCTACTTCCAATGTATTCACGGCATTTTCAGGAGAGATGGGGCAAGTATTCATGCCTCCTCCACAATGTCTACAACGCCCAGTCGCTAGTCGCCCACACAAGGAAGCTTAATTAGCTTTATACATGAATTATTTTTTTTCATTGCTACGGGGGCAACAATTACGCCCCATTCGCATGGGCGTAATTTTATCTCGCGTTGAAAGCGGTTTTTTTACGCCTTGAAATAGAACATAATATGAGCTTTCCCTAAACCGTTCACACGGGCGGGGATTTTTTTTGTATGTAGGCGTAAAAGAAATGGGGGCTTACCTTCAGGAAAGTATGCTTCATAGTTCCCCTAGTTATAATAATATGCACTGCTGTTTAGCGTCTGAAGTCGGTTGTTTAGTTCGGTACCGAACTACTTACTGAGTCATACTTCTTTGAAGCCATCGGAGCGGTCATTCATTTTTCATATAGTTGAGCAATGTAACATTCATTTTATAAAATGATAACACCAATATTTGAAGTTTTGTTTTTATTTGTTCTAAACTAATTCTAAATCACAACATTTATCTACGAGTTGGTTACGCATAAAACCTACTTCACATTTTAATCTACTTGAAAGAACGCATCTAATATAATGACACATTCTCTCAAAAATGACCATAATTATACCGGTCCTTAAGAACACAAATTTAATTACTTTTTTCTTACAGTCTAACGATAAATAGGTGTTTAAATTACGATAATAATATTATGCAATCATTTCTCCAACAAGCTCTTGATTTATCTAGTGGGAAAATCCATCTTTAAAATTCCTGTTCCGTAAATTCAGTCTTCCATTTTCGAACCTTGCGGTTTCTCGTCTTTCTGCATCTCTTCCTTAGTCTCTTTCGTTTTCTCATTTTTTTGTTTCTTGTTATCATTCTCGTGGTTGTTGACCATGCATCCGTTGAACTTGTTGATAACATCTCGTACCTTACCCTTGTTGATCACCAAATCTTTATCATAAGTGGGGGTGATTTTCCCATTCCCATTTTTAACACAGTTCGCCGTTGAAGCTGAAGCTACGTAGGGGATTAGAGCGCTTTGTGATTTTCTTATCTTCTGCACAGTGCCGTCAATATTGTTGATCAAATCGTTGGCAACGAATGCCGCTATTTCAATCTTGATGCGATCGCGCTGATTCATAAGTTGAGCGGACCTCTCTATAAAAGATTGTGAGGAACTTCCCACCGGGGTTTTGGCCTGTGCAGTTGAGCGAGCTTCTGGACTATCAGGTCCTTGCAGAGTAATGCTGGGGTTGGTAACATCGCCGTCGGCAGGTCCAGTAACATCAGTAATATCTGTCACTGTAGAGCAACTGGGTGCGGGGTCGACTACTCCTTTCTCACCTAATAGCCAGTAAGTCGTCATGTTTCCCTTTCCCTGCAAATAAGTTATTTACATTTATATAATTTACTTACGTAATAAAACCGTAGTGTTTGTACAATAGTTTTTCTGCCTCTTCTAAGGATTTTTTTATATGTATGCATGAGTACGGTATTGCATAGTGGGGGTTGAACCCAACCTGTAACCTTCAAAAAATATTCAGCGTTCTGCGACTCCGGTCATTGAAATGGAAAATTACCGAAACAAATAAATAAAATGACTGCAAAGGGAACAGATTAGATAAATTCCAAACAATATACCTGGATAAAGTAAGGTACGAGTACCTTCATTGGAATAATCTTATCATAAATTATTCGTTGGAACGTGTTTGAAACAACGGCTAATACTAACCTTTACAGGTATTTCTCCGCGGCATTCAAGATCAAAGTTGCCATAGAGATCAAGGACCTCTTTGGTCTTGGGACTGACGTGGATCTTTAGTGCGTCTCCATTGGACTCCATTCTGGAGGCGGTGTTCACGGTGTCTCCGAAGAGGCAGTAGCGAGGCATCTTCAGTCCGACTACGCCCGCCACACAGGGCCCTACAGTATAGATTAAACAAAAATACAAAATACATTTCATAAACTTTTTTAGTTGGAGACCTTTACCCCCAGAAAGGTACCTTGATACCAGCAGGGCCAAAAATCAATAAGAGAAAAATTAAGTCCTGAAATCGAAACTTGAAATTGTGCCAATAAAGTTAGAACTGCGAAGATGAACATACTCCGTGAGCTAAACCAATACGTGGGAAGAAATCATTAGCAGAAGATAAGTGTCTGTGAATGCGGCTTGTACAACAAAACCTTACACATTTATAAAGTAGGCACGAGTAGGTTTCAATAGAGATAATGGTACAATGAAGTAGCATTGTCACTTAGTGACAACATTATTTTAATAAATAAAACGGAACCATGCAGCTACAGACCTGTATGAATTCCAATCCTGAGAAGCAAGGGCTGGCCGCGGCGGTGCGGCACGGTCTTGCAACGCACGGCGCGGAGCAAAGCGAGAGACATGCGCGCGATCTCCACGGCATGCCGATTACCGTTGCGCGTGGGCAACCCAGATACCACCATGTAAGCGTCGCCAATTGTCTCTACCTAAAATCATCATCATCAGTCGGTACCAGTCGACTGCTGGACGTAGGCCTCTCCCAGATCGTAACACTGAGCCCTACATAATATGGGCTAAAAAATTGATTTATAACTTTGGCTTTTTTAGTATTACTTATAATATCGATATATTTAAATAAAAGTGAATCGCTAAATGTATTGCTAAGCGCAAAACTCGAGAACTACCAGTTGGATTTGAAAAATTCTTTATACATTTGATAGCCTTGAATTGAATTGACTAAGTAATAAATGAACGAAAAAGTCGCATTTGAAACCATGGGATTCGAAAATTTCTTTTTTCATTTTTGAGGAAGGCTATTTATCATTCTTTGTTCTTTGAAGTTAGAAACATGAAAATTTTAAGTACAGATTTAATGATCATGAGAGGGCTCATAATGAGGCTTGTCTTGATGTATTGCATGCACAGCTCATTGTCTGTGTAGTCTTTTTTAATGCGAATGAAATCTGCTAGACATTTTTTCTTTTATTAAAATTAAATTTTTAATCCTCAAGGTATATATGTAGGTATTTTTAGGTGAATATTATGAAAGAATTGTGAGATTAAACGATTTACTGTAATAATGTCTAATATGAAAAATGTACAGCTATTGAAACACGTTCAGTCTGTACCTAGCAATATTCTCCGCAAATAGATAACACCTACCTTATAAACATCAAAGTTCTCGATGATGGAGTCGAAGGTAGTATACAGATCGTTGAGAAGGTTGACGACCTCCAAGGGCGTGGATACAGCAGAGATCTGGGTGAACCCAATGATATCACTGAAGTAAATGGTGACATGATCGTAGGACTCGGCGGCGACGGGCCGGCCACTTATCAGTTGCGAGGCCACTGTCCTGGATAAACGACACGAAAATCATTAAGAAATTCTTTACTTTTATCCTTTTAATTTACTTCCTTAAATCAATGAAGCCTGCTAGGGTGATAGTTTGTAGGGAATTACACAAAACTGTCACTTTCATTGGGCTTTCGCAGGGACTGCCAATCTCATCTTTAATATTAAACTTTACGATTACAAACTCAGTAGTCAACTCACTTAGGCAGCAGTTGATACAGCAGTTCTTCACACTTTCTCTTTTCCTCCAGATAGTCAGCGGTGCGCTCTTCCACCAGCGCCTCCAGGCTATTGGCATACTGCTCTACTTGGGAGAGTAGCGCATCCAAGCGAGTAGAAGTTTCGCAGTCCCTGTCAATGGAATACATTCGCATAAGCCTTTTTTGTATCATTCGAGTACCTACTTATTTCCTCAGAACTCTCTAACATCAGAAAAAGATAATAGAAGGTCAAGGCTACTCTATATTTCTCCAGTTAATAGTTTTGGTAAAAACGAGATAGATTAGCCAATTATACGGTGAACTTGACTCTACTATTCGGTGCGCTTCAACAACATTACAAATAATATTTTTTAAAGAGAGGAAAGGGAGTAATGTAGCGACAAAGTCTGTTTGCAAGAGAGGGTGAGAGCCTGGTAGACAGGCAGGTTAAATTAGAAATGATAAGACGGGGACTAGGGAGAGTGAGAAGAAGTTATGGAGGGAAGAAAGAAGGCGGGAGGAGAATGAGAGAGTGACGGAGCAGGTAAGGAGACTGTGAAGGAGAGAACGGGGAAAAGGAATGGATGGAGGGAGGGAGCAGGAGAGAAAGAGGATGTGAGGAATTCCCTTCCTCACATCCGCTCTCTCTCTTGATAGAAGCTGAGAGCGTCAAAGTCTGGTACGGACGGAGGGAGGGGATATCGAGAGAGACATACGAATGTCGTTTTTAAGGGGGCACTAAATCGCATTTTCGCTTTTGTTTTAGAATCCAAAATCCAGTAATGATAATTAACTATTACTATTCCCTCTAGGGACCAGGTTAGCACGAGTAACCCGTCTTTATTGAAGTAAGATACAGAAACGGAAACGAACTTACCAGGTAATTTCTCTTGTATTGTTGTTGGCTGCTCTCCCCTGTATCTAGGAAGCCATTATTACATAGTCAAGCAGACAAACTAAGCGGCATAATATGCTCGAAAGGAAAGCATGGTATATAAAGTGGTGCAGTGCAGTAAAAGAGAAGCATACTTACCTAAGTGTCTGATCGAAGGTTCGATTTCGGCTTTCAGCATGTGTCCAAAATGTCAGAGTTACATTATAGTTATTTGGGTGATGGATGGGGCTTATCATTTAACAATATTATATTATGATTGTTCGTGATTGTCTTTGTTTTGATGAATTTTTAACCATATGAATTTATGATACCTTACCTTAGGCTAGCATTGAAATTATTCAATAATAAATTCAGCGGGGTAATGCCGCCAGCCTTCTGGGCACGCATCCAGCAGTGGGGGGAGCCTCGAGGGGGTTTTCTATTTATAATTCATTTGTAGTTTAGTTTTAGATTTATAGTTAATTATATTTATAAATGAAAATAAGGAAGTTACAAGCAGATGTTTTTTTGGACAAAGAAAAGAATGACACTTCTGACTATAATGTAGTAAATGCTAGTACGGACAAAGCAGATGACTATAGACAGAATAGAATATAGAAAGATGATTCATGTTGTTGGGTAGTTATCTAATATAACAAGAGCCACAAACTAGGGTAGTCTAGTGACAAACGAGCAATGTCGAACGAGAAACCAGTAGAAACGACGAGAATGTGGAGTGGGAAATATGTAGAAACATGAACGATACACAGCAGCACGTGCCAAGATTCAACAATTTATTATTTCGAACTGGTAGAACTCAGTGTTGATTTGAAAGACTCATTCGTTCGTCAACTTCAAATAAACCGAGTACCCTGGATAATCGCCTCGGTGTGTTTCAATAAGTGATCTAAACCAATTACAATACAGAACAATGTATTGATTGAAGGTATCTCAGTTTCTCCTTTGTACCTGTACACATAAAGAATTTAAAGACAACAAGTTGTCACGTACAATAAAATGACGTTGGAGCTGGCGGTGTCGGTCCCTTGGTCGGCGCCAGCGCTGCTGGTGCTTGGTGCGGCGCTGGGAGGACAAATTAAAACTGGCTGAGCAAAAGCAAATATCAAAATGCTGTTTGGAGATTATTTAAAATTGCGCTCATAAAAGATAAATAATCACAATTACAACATTGGAATATGGAAAAAGCATTTTGCCTTATTATTAGTGTTAACCTCTTCAACCCGATTTACAGGTTAGGCAATAATAATCGTGCCCACTAATGGTCTCTTTTATAGATTTTTTTGTTTAGATAGTTTTTATCATAGCACCAGGAGTGCGATTTACATAAAGTTCACAGCGTTGAAAAGGTTAAACTGAATATACCGTTTTAAATGTAGAACTAAGTGCGTGTGCTAATCTAATTTGCTATTTTACATTAACTTGTGAATAAATGCCACAGAGATTTTTTTTTTTGGGAGAGTATAGACAGTTGGCTTTCTGCTTTATTAAAAATAAAACGTACACGTCGTTCTTACACTTAATTTGCCTCAAAAATTATTTACAGTTATTTCTAGTGATGGGCTAAATATGCAGTTTTTACATTATTAGGTTCGGTACGTAGTTGGTGATTCGAGCCGTGGTAGCCGAGTTGATAAGTGCGCTCTCCTCACATTTATGACATTGAGACTTTTAATCCGGACCGGTACAAAAAAGATTTCAGAATTTATGTATGTAGGCACGGTTTATTATCTTACCACTGGCTTTTTGGTGCAGGAAAACATCGTGAGAATACCTGCATTACATAGCCTAAGCCGCAAAGTAGCAAATTTAAGGCGCAAGTGAAGTCCGTCAACCCGCATTGGTGGTGGACTATAGCCGTACGCCCTCTTTGAGAAGATAGTGCTGTACCCCAACACAACACTGGGGGAAATATCAGTGGAGTATTCGGCCGAATATTCGTACTCGGCAAAACCCATATTGGGACCATCATTAGATAATTCTATAATAGAAAATAGAACAGTTACTTTTGGCATATCTAAATCGAAAAATCTTAAAAGCATGCGGTGTTGCCTTCCTAATCAGGCATGTACAGAGTATATATACATCATATATTATAATTTAAGAAATGTTCAAGAACTATAGATAGCGTCAACTTTGCACAGAGGATCTCTGTGTAGGTCTGCGTTGAAGATGTATTCATACTTCTGTAAAGTATACTAACTCTATGATTCATACTGAGCAAAGGTCATCCTGTAATTATATCAATTCCATCACAAATGAAACGACCTATGAAAACAAATGTGTACCTACCTAAGGATCTACTTACACAAAAAACAGTTTGTATCACAACTTATCATTGAAGTCCGATCACCATCTATTGTTTAATTGTTACCGAAGTTTGTTTTCTAAGTGATTTCAGTTGGATGGAACATATTACCTATGTTGTTTTCGCGTAGGTAGTGAAGAATTGGCTTACTTGTTGATGCGGCGAATGTTCTCCTTCAGGGCAGAGAAGTCAGGGCGGTCGTCTTCGGGCAGCGCCCATGCGGAGTCCCCTGTCACAGAGTTGCGAGGAGACGTCGACAAGGGTGAAGTGCCACGGTGACGCACATCGCCGCTGCCTACATTACAATCAACAATTTAAGGCCCTTATTTCATTTAGTTCCAATCATTTACATTAATTATGACTGCTCAGCTAAGCATCGCACTTTATGTAACTATGTTGACACGAGAACCGGAAACATTTTCTAGTTTATGTTCCCTTTACGCACTCTTTGACTCAATCGTTTTGTCCATTCCTACAAGCACACTGCTGTCATAGTCGTCAACTCGGTGGCATCGAACTATATTTGGTCGACTGAGTTCCGATAAATATATACTGTATCAAAAATAAATCAAATCAACAGCCTATTAAGATGTCCCTACTGCTGGGGCTCAGGCCTGCCCTCTCAATGAGGGCGTTCGGGATATAGTCCACCACGCTAGCCCAGTGCGGGATGGTGGACTTCACATGCGCCTAAGAATTTCTTCTTCGGCGTATGCAGGTTTCCTCACGATGTTATCCTTCACTGTTTGAGAGCTACCAGTAAATGTATTAAGTTTCGAGAAAAAACCCATTGGTACATGGCCCAGCCGGGGATCGAACTTCGGACCTTTCGATATGATAGGCCGCGTCTTAACCTCGACTCTACGGACGCTCTCAAAGGCATCATAAAATCGAACTGTAGTATATTATATTTTTACTTCTCATAGCAAGCGAAGCAAATAGTAAAGCTATACTTACTCGTGTATAGTTCCCGATATTTTGCTATCTTAATTATTGCGATACAGGATGTAACAAAATGTAACAATTTCGATAATAACCTAAAAAGGCATTTTTCTGAGGTTTTCAGTATCTTATACTGAATGGCGAATGCCAATCTGCATATGTCATTATGTTTTAATATTACTTACATTTAAAATAAGAGTTTTGATATATTATTTTCTTTCTTTAAAGACCAAGCCTTTAAATTGCCTTAAAAATAAATAATAATTCTACATTGTTTGTTACACCCTATATGTGAGAAAATAATAAAATAATTCCATGCAATGGAACTATGAATAAATAACTTATTAAATGCACAATACGTGACATAATATTATTTATTTATAATTCCCAATGATATGAAAAATAATAAAAAAACACCTACCATCCGAAGCGTCTTTAATAGGGAAAGATATAATAAGGAGGGGACGGGTAACAGCGAGCTGGCCCGTATACTGTATAAACAGGAAGGGATTCGTTTGAGGGGTGAATCTGGTTACGACCAGGCGACACCCAAATCGCTGGTAGACACCAACGACAGGCCCCATGCAGGGGTAGAATGGTTGCGGGGTCCATATATGAGGTCCAAACTGGAGTATCCCAACCGCGATGGACATCAACAGTAACTGTAGTGGGCTCTTCATATTCCTGTTGGACTGTTGCGGAGTCTGGCTGGGAAGTCGTCGGGGCGCCGAAGGATGGCTGCGGCGAACAGCAAGGGCTCGGAGCCCTTTCACACGAATCTCACAATGAATCGTCATGATTAATTTCTGAAATAACGGTATCCTGGTTTCCCGCAGTGGCTGTCACACTTTGTGACTCTAGGGTGAAAGAAAAACAATTTCAGAAGTAGTCATTGTCGTCAGATGTTCTGCGATGGGATGGTACAAAGCCTAATCAAACAGACCGAACATGGATTTCTGAAGGTGACGGACCCATAGAGATTTTTGAAAATTTTTGGTTACCTGACACTTCTTTGCATTCCAAAATAATAAAAAATGTTTTTTAAAACATTTATGTAGATGATAAAAAGCATTATTAAAAATTTATTTTTTAATGAATTTGGATGATGATAATTATGGAATTTCAATGAGATGGATCATTGCTTGGAAGCGGATTGAACAAATTGTAAAATTGAATGCAATTGAAATGGTGGCTACACCAGTAAGTACAGAAAGCATGAACGATAGGGACTTTTACCGCGAGGGTGAAATGTCGTTATAATTTTATTAATTAAACCACCCATCGCAGTTACAACACAGATTATTTACAATGAATGGCTCTAAAGTCTGAATACTAAAACGCTGATTAAATTATTCTGTGATAAAGTTAAAATTCTCAATAAAAATAAGCATGTGAGACGGATAGTTAGGTTTTAGTCTAATCAGCGTTCCAGTATCTGGATGGACTTGAGGGAATTATGTGATGGAAAATCGGCGATATAATCGAACTACGTCATATATGATGTTGAATGTGAAATGTTGATGGTATTCTGGTGCCAATGAGAAACTTTAAAAGCTTATGATATGATATGGAAGAAAAAAAATTAATTTTTTTTATAATAGACATAACATTTATTAAACATCGTCGCCATTACTGTTGCCGATCTTCCACTTTATTTAGATCAAAATCATTAATCATCATTTAGGTAAGTACAGTAGGACCTCGATAATCTGAACACCAGCAAATCCGAACGACCACCCCCGCCCCCGCTTAACCGCCGTTTCTGAGTACATCGTTTCACAGCGACCTAGAGCGTGTACCGTACGGGACAATCCGGGATGCTATGAAACGATGTTCTAGCGCCTCAAGTTCGTCTCCGCTCCGGCCGAATCCAGCCTAACTCGTAGGCCACGAGCTACGGCGCGCTCTGTATCATTCATTTCAAATCAAATCATCATCATCATCAACAGCCTATTAATCTCCCCACTGCTGAGGCTCAGGCCTACCCTCTCAACGAGGGTGTTCGGGCTATAGTCCACCACGCTAGCCCAGTGCGGGTTGGTAGACTTCACATGCGCCTAAGAATTTCTTCTTCGGCGTATGCAGGTTTCCTCACGATGTTTTCCTTCACCGTTTGAGAGCAGTCAGTAAATGTACTTAAGTTTCGAGAAAAAACCCATTGGTACATGACCCAACCGGGGATCGAACTCCGGACCTTTCGATATGATAGGCCGCGTCTTATCCCCAGGGCCACTGACGCTCTCAAACTATTAAACTATCAAATATTCTTTATTGAGCACCAATTAGACCTAAAAAATTTATACTACGACAATTATGGTTAAATAATAAAAGAAATAAGTTACTATAAATAGGAAATAGGTACTTGCTTGGAAGGGGCGGATAGAAATCCATTTTGAAATTTAAAAAAAATTGCTTTAAAAAGAAGTGAAAATAATTGGATTAAACTCAAATTAAATTAGATTTTTGCAGTATTAAAATATTTTCAGTTAAAAACTTTATTTTATTTCGGAAAATGCCATTCAAAATATCCCCTCCGCTACTTAGTACATCTGAACGCTTCATACATCCGGGTATTATACATTTTGGATGTTCGGATTATCGAGGCCCTAACTGTGTATATTACGTCACAGGTTTACAATTCCGGTTCAAGGATTAAAACAAAATATACATAGGTACTTAACAGACCTATCATACTCGTAATTTCGTACCTAGTAGGTATGTGCTTAATTTACCTAAGGTAGATACGATAGTTATTTTTCATTATTATTTTATAATAACTTTTTTTGAAAAATGAAACTACGGAGAGTTTATAAAACGTGTGGCGTAAAACATTGACAGTCACTCGGCCCGAGCAGTGATTCGTCGCGCCTATGGACGACGATCGCATGCAGGCACGGGCTGTACTGTACTAGTCGTAGAATAAAGCATAGTGGAAAAGTGCCGAGAGATCAGACTCGTTTTTAAAGAAATGGACTCTAGGAACTATATATGTATATATTTGACGAAACTTACGCTTGTACTTGTCACTTAGGATGGCGGCGCAATTATCACAGGCCAGAGTACAAATAGGACGTCGTGACTCGAGTAGTGGGCTGAGTGCTCGTCGAGGACTAGATGTACCTTCCTCACCAGGAGGTATCAGCGACATGGCTCTGTCACAAATCATCATAGAAATCACACATATACTTACAAAATATACTAAAGCAATTGGGTAGGTAGGTATGTAAAAATGTAGAATAATGAAGGTTCAAATAGTGGTGAAAAGTACCGTTTCAAAAATATTCTACACCTTTCCATGTTTATCTGGGCAGAACTCATAATACAGAACAAAGGGCATACGTAGAAAAATGTTGCAGAAATTACCAGCCTTTCAAATTGTTAAGTACTTATCGAGTTGTCAGAATGGAAAGCATAGGCATAGTGTAACAAATAATCTTTTCATTACTCATACTCTGAAAATAGGTCTGAAGTTGCCTGAGTAGCGGGTTGAACATGATACATTTCAGCCCTAGGGAGAATCGTTTTCAACTGACAGCTGTCAAATTATTTTAAAAAAACTAGTACCATTTTGACATTTCTATTGGACCATGTTCCAACTTTCTATACAGCCATTCAATTACAGCGCGATGTATTTAATAATTATAGAATATATTTTTTAAAATGACTATATTATAATTATTACTGTCAACTATTTCTTTAAAATAACATAGATTTGGGCATAATATTTACCATTTTTTCAATGATGGAAATGAAAAATAATGGCAGAATAGCTGGCCGGCCACAGAAAAAAAACAAAATAGACGGGAAAGCGGCAATCCGATCTTTATTCGTGTTTTCGAGACGTAGAGTTTTGTTTAAACTGCCGTATAGCAGAGATTTGTATTAACACTCATTTTATATTTAGCTAATTCATGTTTTTAATTTTATTTTCATTGTATTCGTAATGAAAAACACAGTGTTTCCCTCGGGTTCAAGTCTTATTTAGAGTCCCTCCAATTATTAGCGAGGGTCTCGGGACTAAATAAGTTACTTTCACCCCTGTGGTAACAATGTACTATTCACTATGCCATAGGTCAGGAGAAGAATGTTTTTATTGTTAAGCTCGTTTTTATCGTATGACATAGGTCACAGACATTTTTACGCGGTATTTGCTCTTTTACTTTAATTTTATGATCTACGTTGTGGGAATACACAGGAAATTATTACCTAAGAGAAAGGGAACATTAGTCCTTATGCTTTTGGGAGGAATGGTGGCTCCACGGAGGTGGTCAATAGGGTCATGACGAGACGATTAGCATCAAAGAGGGTGGCTTCCTTGTAGCCAACCGTAGTTCTGTCGTCGTCCGTCGCTAGCTAATTCTTATATTTCCTAGTCCAGTCAGTTTTAAGAGTTTTCAAAGACCTTCGCGGTGATTCACGAGACTCGCTCTGTTCTGCAGTGCCTAACTTTAAAGAATCTAGAAGTTAGCCATTGATAATAATGCGATCAAATAAACGATGGTGTCGAAATGATCAGTTATTTTTACAAAACCACTGTAAATGCGAGCTAGGCGATCGGCCACAACACAATTCTATGCTGCTTTCTACCCTTCGTCACGCTTGAAACGTTGTGGTGCCAGCAGCGTAATGAGAAGAAACAGTATTAACACACTAGAAAAAGCAGTATTAAAAAATACATTTTAGATCACCCTCTTTACTTGCTACATGCCTGTTTCCCAGCACAGCATTCAAATCACCAGCGCTTAGCGGAATAGCCACGACTGTTTCCATGCTAATGCAACGCTCTGTTGGTTAACTGTAGGTCAAGGGATGTGACAATACCGGTAACGGTTGCTGGATTTTTTATTTTAAAAATCAGAGGAAAGTGACAATTTTAAATGGGACAGCATTTGCCATCAATCAGCCACCCCTTGAAAACCTGCTTGACGGCAGAATTGGATAAGTAGTGCACTCAGTTCGTGATGCACACCCGTTACTAACAAAATAGCAATGTTTTAGTAACCTAACTTTAACTTGGTTTTCAGAAGGTCATCAGAAGAGCAACTGCCACCGCCAAAGCAAAGCGAACAGCAGATAAAAATATCAAAACCATCATAATATTAGAGAAACCTTTACTACTAGGACTTTAGCTGATAAGATTATCGTATTCAGAGATCAAATGCGTCGCATCCCTGGTCCGGTTAATTTACCATTTTGCACAGACGTATCGAGTGTATAGGATAACGAAGTGTTGTTAGATTCATTACGTGTATGTGTCGTAGAGACCAAAGAAATCGAAATAGCATAGAAGGAACCCTAAAAGTTGAATTCAGTAACATGCATAGGTTTCGTTCCATATAATTGTATTTTAAGAAGGTGGGAATGAGATAAATAATGCACTCTTAGTTTTATTTTTTTTGCATGTCATTAAATGAACTGTCACTTGGTTATTTTGGTCGACTTTCCTATCCGATAAAATTCGGTAACACTTTAATCTGTAAATCTTGTAGCTACTTTAATGGCTATTTGCCTTAGTCGCGTATTAATTGTCTCTGCGTTTGTTTTGATTTCGTAAAATCACGGTGATATTTTATGTATTTTATTGATATTTCTGTGTGTAGATTAACTGAATTATTTGTATATCTACAAGTAGTGGTTTAATGAAGTCTGTGCAACAATGGCTTGTGTTATACCAGGCTGCAAGTCCCACTCATCAAGAAAAGAAAATGAACAAGAACTATTGACCTTCCATAAGTAAGTTTTGCAAAATTATTTGTCGAACGTGAGCCGATTATGCGAATACAAATGCTTTACTAATGTTGGTGAATCACTTTATAGTGAAAACATGACCTTTAAACTGTTTCAGAGGAAGTTTAAACGATTATTTGATAACTGGTTTGAGGTTACGTTGATCATGCGTAGTGACGTAAATAATGTTGTCGATACTTTTATTTTACAGATTTCCTAAAGATATGAAAAAAAAAATTGGATTAATCGAATTGGTAGACAAAACTGGACTCCACAAAAGCATAGTCATATTTGCTCCAAACATTTTACTTTAGATTCATTTACTTCTTGTAAAACTATGAAATGGAGACGACTTCATGAAAATGCTGTTCCTACATTATTTATTATGGATGAATCACATGACATGGTTATTCAAATTAAATTATCATTAAGGTTTTTTTTGCATTATAGAGAATGCCTCTGGGGGTACCTAAGAGAGGGTCGTTCTCCAGCAGTGGAGACTAAAATAACCTGATGATAATGATATGTTACCTGTCACTTTAATACTATGTTAGTAGGGATGTAGTTGTCCGAAATTTTTATTATTATTATAAAACAAAAACTAATTTCAGGATTGTATACCAACGGAAGTGACAGAAACAGGACCCTGTACATCTTTCCCTATTACTGATTTGTCACAACCTTTAATATCTATTGAAAACGTACAACACCATCGTCAGGTATAATTTATAAAAATTTCAAAAATGTACTTTTTAATAAATAATATTTAATTTTTTTTATAATTTGACTACCTAGTAGCTATGTCTTATTTAAGCCGTGGGCTGCGGGTTCAAATTACCTACGTAGGAAACACTTTATTTATTTTTATACTTACAAAAAAATATAATTTCAGGTACCAGTACCAATGGAAGTTTGCGAAACGCCAAAACCCACTACCTCTTTCCACATTACCAGTAGTCAGCAGGTAAAATATTGTATTATTACTGTCAAACTTAAAACCGCTGTTACTCGGAAACTAGTGATCCTAGACTACTAGTTTGTAAAGAAGAATGATAGATCTCGTCAAGATCTTCATTTCGGATGACAGCTGTCAAACTTAAAACCGCTGTTACTCGGAAACTAGTGATCCTAGACTACTAGTTTCTAAAGTGGAATGACAGATCTCGTCGAGATCTTCATTTCGGATGACAGCTGTCAAACTTAAAACCGCTGTTACTCGGAAACTAGTGATCCTAGACTACTAGTTCCTAAAGAGGAATGATAGATCTCGTCGAGATCTTCATTTCGGATGACAGCTGTCAAACTTAAAACCGCTGTTACTCGGAAACTAGTGATCCTAGACTACTAGTTTGTAAAGAAGAATGATAGATCTCGTCAAGATCTTCATTTCGGATGACAGCTGTCAAACTTAAAATGGCTATAACTCGAAAACTTGTGATCCTAGACTACTAGTTTCTAAAGTGGAATGACAGATCTCGTCGAGATCTTCATTTCGGATGACAGCTGTCAAACTTAAAACCGCTGTTACTCGGAAACTAGTGATCCTAGACTACTAGTTTGTAAAGAAGAATGGTAGATCTCGTTGAGATCTTCATTTCGGATGACAACTGTCAAACTTAAAACTGTAGGATAGGAGATTTTATGTTCGGTTTATATTTTAACAACTAATGATTTCGCAGCAACTCGTACGTAATGTCAGGGTTTATGTACCTATTTAATGAAATATAATACAGTATTGTAAAAAACATTTATTTTAAATAAATACCATTATTTGCAATCTGTATCTTTATTTTAAAATAATACTAGCTGTGCTGTTAAAAACCAAAAAGACAGTGGCAGTTTGTCTACGTACAAAGGAAGGAATAGATTTAACAGACCTACATACAGAAATGTAGTCTATCTATACAAAATAATAAATTAGAATGGGAACAGTTTACCGCCGTAAAAAGTGGCCTTTAAGTTCTTCCAGGAGCTGTCACTGTACTAAGTTGCATTAAAATCCGTTGATCCGTTCTTGAGTTATAAATGTTGTAATTAACAACAAGACTTTGTTTTTAAAATATAAAGAATATTATATAATTATATAGAATAGATATAGATTTCGCAAGTACTTTTTATTTACCATAACATCTCTAGCATTAAAAATGTCAGTGACTATCTAGTGACAACCTTCTAAATTACGAAAGTACTAAGGTATACGCATCACTTTCTAACACCTTTACAACGCTGTATGTGAAAAGAGTACAAAATGATATATTCTGTTCCTTTTTTAGGACTATTTCTATGCTATTTCGATTTCTTTGGTAGAGACAGCGTAAAAGTGGGCATGTGTGCGTGAATGCCCGCCGGAAAAAAGACAGAATGTTTCGCATGGAAGGCGGGCGACATATTATCTGAAAAGATTTTATTTTACATCTATTTCAATCATTTCAAATTTCAATGCAAAAAAAGAAACAAGATTTTTTTGTGCTAATGCAACAAAAAAGATTTCTTTCAATCCATAGGTATTTGAAAGCGAGTAAGTATTTAGAAATTTTTTTTATATAAATAATACTTCTTAATTGGTGGGAACAACGGAATGATGATCCAGTGTATGATGTTAAATAAGGCAGGCAGAGTTCATTAACTAAATTACAGTTGAGTTCAATTTGTTATAATAATATGATTATAAGTTAATCATAAATAATTGCCTAATACTCCTCCTTATTACAATTTACTGCAGCGGCTTGATATACCGACTTCTACACGTTGCTAGTGGCAATAACAATAGCGATAGGTAGTCGGTAAGTTGTAGTCAACAAGATTTAAACTAGAGGGTTCACCACTGGAATTAAACATGTTGGATAGACAACAGTTTTTTTATCACGTCGATAGGCTGGTGATGTTGTGAGTTGATATCGTATTATAAATTTGAGCTGAGCCCTTTTTATAGTCTACATCTACATAAAACAACGCTAAAAAATATTTAAACAAAAAATTATTATCGCCTGTATGAGCCTCTCGACTGGAAAATATTTACTTAAAATTATAGTAATGATTGTACTGTGTCTTAAAGTAGAGAACGGAGAGGCGGATGTTGCAATAGAATATCGATATTATGTGTTACATTTAGTAGCAATTCCCGGAACCATAATTTGTTTACTTAAAATAAACTCCGAACAAATGGCGTCGTTTCCAGCACTGATATACATCAGGCACTCGGAAATTAAATCTGTAAACAATTGAACCCGAGTGTGTACTTGAAACTAATAGAGTACTGCACAGCGCTCCGCAGTATCAAATTAGGTGTCCAATTAATTAAACCATAATTCATATTATGCTGGTCCGCTCCGCACTAGCTCCGCAGTAAACTTTCGAGTGCAGCGCTCAACAAAGTTCACATTGTTGGCGTGTGCGACTAATTGTTGCGGGAATTGAACACCTATTTGTGTTATGTGTGACACGGGTATACCCGAATGTTCCGAACTGTGGGCTGCGGTAAATGTGTCGAATGCAACCGACGGCAACAATGTTATATTACTTGAGCCATCTTTATATAAAAGAAAGGACCGAAGTGACAAACGGGCAGATTTCCCACCCGATGGTAAGTGTCGATATTAAGTGAATACCTACTTTTTATACTCTACTCATAAAAATTACGAAAAATAGGTATTTGCAAATGTAGAAGTACCTACTCTGTCTAACATAGGTAAAGTCGTAGGACAAAAGCTTTTTAGATCTCACTATAGATTTAAAACCAAGGAGGTTGGAAATGTCACCGCGGCGAGGCCTGCATTCTGTGCTCTGTGTTTAACACCAATGTTAAATCAAACATGGAGACATGTTCTGCCGGACATCATCCATATTGCAAAACTCTTACAAAATATACCCAAAATGTAAAAAAAACACCCTGGCATGTGGTTTGGGAGAGACCTTTAGTATAGAGTAGTGTAGAGAGATCTACTGAGAACCTATATAATATTATATTCCTTTTAAATTAGACGTTGGGCAGTTCAGGCAGTACCGTGAACAGTTACTTAATTGTCAATTCACAGTTAAAACACTTGGTTCAGACTCCGCCAGCGTATGATGGCATATCATAATAATATAGTCATACATAAAACTTAACTACATTTTACTAATTGAGTTATTTTCCCTCACGCCCGTTCGGTCTTATTTCCGGAATGTCCATTCGGTCCGTTACGTCTATTTCCCGGAACGTCTATTCCCCGAATGTCCACTTGTCTTTACTTGTCTATGTCACGAGGCGTGACGGATTAAGGGATGGGGCAGACAGAGCGTCATTGACAAATAAACCATAAATAACACCATAACCGTAGTTTACTACAAAATCGTATGAATACCAAACCAATACAGAGACGCCAGCGTCGCCTCACGCATACGATTTTGTACTTTAGGCTATGCTGATATGGTTCATTTGACAATGCCGTCAATAATTGAACTGTTCTTATAGCAAAATTCGTACGTATATTAATTTTTACCTATGTACATAATTATTAAATATTTAATTTCAAAAGTCAAAAATTCTGATAAGTTATGTTGTACGGGATCCGTAATTTTTTTATGTTGATAAACGATACCGCAGCAGTAACAGTAAGTAAATGCAATATTTAAAATAAGTAGTTAAGCAATTTTCGACTTAATCTATAAAATATACCATCTACAATGACGAAAGCGAATAAGGTTAACAAATATGAAACATATGATCAGCAAATAAAGGACTGGGGCTTCTTTCGCAGTTGCGTGGGACGAGAAATTCATTATTATTAATTAATTAACTACTCACCTGTCATTGATTATTGGAACAAGTCATTGCGTGCGCTGCGGTGGCAGAGAAACAATAGTTTCAGACAGACATATAATATCAGCAGATTAAATACCTACCTACTAATATTATTATCATTCAATGTAATAAAAATATGAGCTTTTGCCAATAAAGTAACAAACTGTCAGAGGAAACGCTTATTATTGATTTACTCTAATAATGTTCAATCTGAACGCTACATAAAAAAAATTATCAATAACGTAGCGCGTAGGTGAGTAATCTCTAGAATTTTTCCTCGTAATTTGAAAGTATTAATTAAGGAATCGTCATTACCTACCAAACCCACATACTCTTCCAATTAATTCACAAGTAGCTATACACTATGTTTTGCATCGCTGCCATATTCACGGAGGTAAATATACTGCTAATACTGAACACAATTTTATAAAATAACACATGTCCAAAAATTGGAAAATTTTTTTGCTTATAAAAAAAAATACACTTTCAATGTCTCTCAATATATCGATCTCCCTTTTGGAATATTCCCATTGTGCAAAAGATAAAATTGATTTATTCTTAACTGCACTCCAAGGCCATGTTACCTTAAAGTTGTTGTAGACTTTAAACATGACAGTTTCTAAATTATCTAGATTAATTTGTAATGTTCCTTACTATTGTCTCTGAAAATATTGCAAGCATGCAGAATTACACCCTGTATATAATCCCTATTCGCCACGCTTTCAGCAAGTGGGTTGCTAGTTGAGGGCCATGACAAAAATAAATAAAATCCAACTCTAAAATTATAATACATATTTTTTCTTTATTGCAGGTTTCTATTACCTTTTCAAAGTATTGGTATATATACGCTTTTCTATACATTTAGGCCACTTCAAAAATACTTCTGCCCGCTCTTTTTTAGATTTTCTATTTTTCTTTGACATTTTGAATTAATTAAATTCTATTTTATTTTGGATTATGATTCTGACTTTATTGGTATAATTTTTTTTTAAATATGAAACTTGTTTTTCAAAGCAAATAATATGAATTTAGACACCTCAGAATTTCGAAAGTATGCAGCCAATGCATCTACTTGGGTTTCAAAGATACTTTAAATTTGCTTTTATTTTTATTTGATTCTCGGAAACAGGTAAAAATAACAATGGACCTGTCCAAATAGAGTTGGTGAGTCGAGGAGGTCAAGTGTGCTGAAGACCTGTGCGGTGAAGCATTGTCATGATGCCAGAAAAGTTTCCGGATTCCTGACTTCGGCTACTTCTCGCACCAAGCTGACAACACTTTTGGCCAGGAAGGTTCGAATCTCTTTGGTGGCGCGCGCGCCTATATTTTATCATTCAAGCTTTTGGCTCACAACTCGTTTACAAACACGGACTACGAACTAAGAAAAATTAAAGATCCGAAAATTATTTGTTTGTAACTCGGTTGCAGATGAAAACATTATAAATTCTTCAATCATATTACAAGGAAAGAAAATACAGCGATCAAATTATTCGTGTTTCGTAACTTGGTTACAAACAAAGAAAAAATCTTCGTTTGTAGCTGGTTACAAAACTCGGTTACAAACACAGCCTGAGCCAATTTTAAGTAGCATTTTTTAGGCATACATTTTTTCTCGCTGGCGTCGAATTTTCAAAGCGCTAATCAAATTTCCAGTAGGCTTTGGAAAATTTCTTTTACATTTAATAGCAACATTTTCAAGGAAATTTGTAAATAAGCTATTTAACATCACGCTACGAACCTAAGGAGCTAAGCAAAAAGAAAAACAAAGGTCAGAGATAACTTATAGAGCGCGAGCGAGGCCGCGGGAGAGAGCTAGTGTTAGAATAAACATGGGGCGAGGGAAGAAGGTCACAGCTTGACCCGATACCATTAAAATAATAATAAGGTCGACAGAAGGCGCTTCGATAAGTGCTCGCTCGGTCGCAGCTACGAAGGGCGGCGTATACGGAGACGGGATGAAAATATAATCAACTATTAATTACAGATATAGTATATATAATTACACGCGAAAAAGTGAAGTCATTAGGAGGGTAATTAATTAAATATTATTGACTAACACTATTGACTCCGAAAATGAAGTATCCTATAATTTATAGAAATATGATTTTGCGTGACACTATAAATAGGTACCTACCTAAACATGATTTTTGCAATCCTCTGATTCTAGCGGACCCATTTCGAAGTCGATTTATCACAGAAAAATTAACACGGAGGTACTTTTTGACATGTGTGCCACTGAGTCCCGGAACCACTTTAAAGTTGACAATTTAAAACCTAAATTCTTTTGTTTTACGTAAAATTGAGTTAAAATGAATGGTGAAGTGAATAGAAACCCTAAATTGCATTGTTTTTAAAGTCATATCATAATTTCAATTTATTTCATTAAATTAGCAACCATGTAGTTACAAAGGTGTTGAAATTATAATCATAGGTACTGATATGGACCCTCTTAGGGTATGGCTAACATACCATTTGTAACTACATGGTTGCTAATGAAATAAATTGAAGTTATGATATTATGACTTTAAAAACAATGCAATTTAGGGTTTCTATTCACTCCGCGATTCATTTTAACTCAATTTAACGGTACATACAAGTTTATTTCAATGGAACGTTCCTATTACTGGGTTCTAGCTTTAATTGGAATACGCAAGCTTTACTATTATAGTTTTCTGGAAGTTTCCCAAACTTGCAGCCTGACAATTAATTCAGTCGAATTTAGTGTTGGGCCAGCTCAGCGCATTCGTCGCACGAAACAAAACTCTGTCGACAACCGACGCATGCAGCGGACATTTAAATACGAAGTTAGTTACCTACTTAAATACTTACTTGCACTAGCTTAAAATACAGTGTTAATGTCGGTTCCGCCGCCAATTAGGACTTTTAACATTGTCGCACTTTGGACTTCATGAATTTCCTGTACGTATTTAAATAGTTACCTACTCTATTTATTTTGAAACATAAATTCATATTTATTGGTAGGTAATAAAAAAATTACATGTCAGAAGTTTGAACAGAATCGAAAATAACATAGGTACGTCTAGTAACAATCTATACTAATATTATAAAGAGGAAAGATTGATATTTTTGTGTGTGTGTGTATGTTTGTAATGAATAAACTCAAAAACTACTGTGCCGATTTCAAAAATTATTTAAACGTTACATTCACCCTAAGTGAGGCTATATTTATCTTTATCTATGTCCACCCGTGCGAAGCCGGGACGGGCCGTTAGTGTCATATAATTTGATAATCTTCGGGCTGCTAAAAAGCTGTAATTTGAAATAAAAAATTACAGAACCCGCACAGTGTTCTTACTTACCTATTATTTTTTAAATACCGATTGACTATCAAAATCCATGGCAACTAAATGCCACTTACCTAACTACGCCCACAACAATATTAAACAACAAAACTAAGGAACAAAAGAGTTTTTATGAAATGTTTAAATGTTGTTGAGCTCGGGCTGATAAAGAAGAGCTAAATCTAACAACTTCCTCGAAACATTACCTACTTTCAATCATCTTACATGCTACCCACTCTTAAAGTTAACGACCGCAGTTAGCAATGGACATTAAAACTGCCATTAAAATGTTCTCCTTTTTTCCAATAACAGTTACGATAGGGGTGAAGATGTCCACAAACGTGGTAACGTTCTAAAAATAAAACATGGATTTAAATGGAATAAGATTGACTGTGATTCAACCGCGACTATTTGGGCAATAAAAATATTAACCTCACTTTTTCTGCCACTAGGCGTCGTCGGGGGAGAGAAAGAGAAAAAAAATTCTCGCGCACTATTTGACGTCATTGACAAATGAACCATATCACCATAATCTATACTAATAATAAAGAGGTAAAGTTGGTTTGGATCTTTGGATGTATGTTAGACCTAATCTTTGTAACTACAGAACCGATCTCAATAATTCTTTCGCTGTTGGATAGCTAATACTCACAGTGTAAACATAGGCTATTTGGTATTGGGTTTTATTAAAAGGAGCGGCCACAAAATGTATTAAAGTGTAGTAAGTCGGCGAATATATCAGGAATTCTTCAGGACGTTAGGCGTTAGTAAGTTGACATTTGAAATCGTAACTTTGAATGTTTTGTATACCAAAGTAAAATAAAATCGTATGAATACCAACTCAGACGCCAGTGTCACCTCGCGCATACGATTTCGTACTATGGTGATACGGTTCTTTTTGTCAATAACGTCAAAAAGTGCGCTAGCATTTTTTCGTTCTGTCTGCCCGATCCTTACTTGCAAATAAATAAAATTGCTGCAGTGCATAAGAAAAAAAAAGTCTACGGAATTCAAAGATTAGGCGGTGATGATTTAAGACGGGGCAAAGGGCTTTTTTCGTATAAACTTTTCTCGTATTTAATCCCTAAATGAAACAGGATAGATTGACGTTATAAAAAAAACATGAGAATTTCAGTTTTTCTATAATACCTACGTACCTATTGATAGAAGATAAACGTAGCGACTGTAGTCGTTTGCTATACCTACATAATACAGTACTATTTACGAGTTTCACAAAAGCTAGACGGTTCAGTGGACTCTCAGAAGCTGGTATGAAATGTAACGTTAGGTATCTACTTGCTTATAATATGTACTAAATTTTATATCGTACCTTGGTATCTATATTGTTTTCAGTTAGAAAATAATTTTGTCATTTTTACCGCTTTTTTATTTATGAGCAAAAGTTAGGGATATGGAAGGTAGGTACTCTCGCCTTCGGCTCGTCTTTCCTAATCTTACGACCGACCAAAATAAGAACATACAAAGTTTTCCTAACTTTATAACAAAAATACGAAACCGTTTGGTGCATTCAATCATTTTTTTAAAGAGTGGAATGGAACTTGGATTGGATAATCTAGGCTATGCGTAAATAATAATGTAGAATCACAAGATACCATACGTTTTAATGACAGAAACCCACGTGTTTAACAAATAACGTCGTATATTATTTTAAAAAGTAGTGAGGTAAGGTTACCTATTCTAGGTACCATCTATCCAGGGCAAGTCTGAAACCATAGGAAATACAAGTAAATTGTGTTAAGAAGTATAAGGTCTTTTTTCTGTAAAAAATTTTACCTAATAATTATTTTGGTCAAGCGTGTGTTATAATGCGGATCGACTCAGTTCCATGTAAGGATCATTTCATTATATCGGAAGATAAAATCTGACCAGCACTGCAGAGTTAGTCAAATTCAATAAAATGTTTTCTCATACCACGCCAGTACAAAGTAATTTTGATGATTTTTTTAAAATCCTTGTCGCCTCAGTTTCATGTAAGGATCATTTCATTGTATCGGAAGAAAAACATCGGAGCATATTGAACAGTTATTCGTAATAACAAGTTGTCAGGTATTTAAAACAGCAATTGCAATGAACGCAAAACGAAATTGATGAAACGTAAAACAAATAACATAAAAACATAGTTAATATTCATAAAGCCAGGCGGGCAGTAAATACAAATTATTAAACCGCGTTCAAATCTCGAATAAGTCCGCTGTATGTAATTACTTAGGTAGCCGAAATAAATGGCAAAGTACCTACTCATACTTTTCCACAGTTTTTGCAATATACTTTTTGACTTTATTTTCTGACTAGACACGACCGTTTAGATTATACGCTATAAACTTCAAAATTACCAACATACTCGTAAATACCAACTTTAAAACCATAAAATAACATTTATTAAATGAATATTTATAATGTAATTATATTAATATTGTAATTAACCTTAAATTCTTTGGGCGCAGGCCTCCCCTTCCCGCTTCGCCTATTGCCAGTCAGATCCAGGTGAATTAGTTTAATTTATTGTAGAATGAGACTAACTGTGTCAGATACTCTTATATAATATCTCACCGGTGGAATGTATTCCATCAAAGGCTAATGGGTCACTGTGGTTAGATTATCCGGAGAAGGGAAATGCCAGAGGTAGCCATGCCACGTGGCTATGTGACCCAGATCAAGCATTGATTACTTGGGTGATCTGAATATATCGAGATTCCGAATATACTATCAAAGTATTTTTAGTACAAATTATACGCTATAATAAATGTTATTTAATTCAGGCAATATTAACACGATATACAAAATAATCAATATTTAAAAATAGAATTCCAATGTCAAAATTATCATAAAACTAATAGGTACTACAAATGAAAATTTAATTACACGTAGTGTATAACACGTCAAAATCATTTAATCTATTTCCCGTTCTCATCTCGGTGCACGGACGCCAATACTTGAAGATGGGACTGCACAGGCTCCCTTGCCCTGTTGCACGGACACTAACATAGCGCCTCCCGGGTCGACCCAGCCCGGATTGACACGTGATACACTCAGCTACGTACGAATATTTATAAATTATTTATCATATATTACAATTACACCACTCGTTTCTGAATACATTTGAAAAATATACAAGGAGTTGTATAAATTCTAACATTCAGTAGAAAAAATCGCAATGTGTCTAACTAAAGATGCTGATTTGATTACCTTATTTGTGGGTAAAGCTGTCTGTAACAACATGGTTTGACAGAGGATTTTAGGGTCAGATGGTGAGTTGCAACCGGCGATCGAGAATATGTATAAATATGCACGTCACGTTGGCTCAATTGGGTTGTGAATACTCCGAGTTTTAAACACGACAATCTCTGGACATCAGTTGGAATGGTAATTTCTCAATTCATACTATCGTTTAGCACATTGATTTCTAAAAGCCTTACTAATATAAGGGTATTGTACTTATGGATAAAAGATTTGTCTTTTTACATGACCACGGGTAGAATACAATACGTCTTAAATCAGTTGTTATTGTTTGCATACGTCATTTGAGGAACTTCTATCAAAGGTTTAAAGCTTCTCTTGACCTAGTTGTAGAAAATCGGTCTGTCAGTCAGTTTTCATTATATACATAGAAGATGGACGTTTTTCAAGTAATGTTTGAAAAACCAAACCCGGAAAAATTCAATTTCAATCCGTAGTTCCAATAATGGGGGAAAAGTAATATAATTCATACGCACACCTCTAATTAGGGGTCTTGTGCGAGACCAATCTCAGAGAGATGGTGTTTAAAGTTTTAAAATTTGGTTTTAACAAAACATAGTCGTCAATGTCTCTATCGTGTTCTAACCGAGAAAGAATAAACTTAGACTCGACAAGTTATTTACCCAGTTCTAAGCTTTTAAAAGGGTAAAGTACTTTAGACGTCGTGTTGCACTTAGGGCGTTACAGCTATGTGGTAGATGTATAGTCTATCTCGCGGTCTGTTGAAGGCACGGAGTTTTCTTCAATGTTCGGACCGCCTCATTGGCTTGTTTGTAGGTGACACACAACTTTGTTCAATTTGAAAAGTTGTAGTATAATAGTAGGTATAATACTTAAATGAAAACCAGTTCACAATACCAACACAGATACCAACCAGACCTGGGCCAACTTGTACCTATAAATAGAAAAGCACTTTTTGTTTCAAGTTGGAACTAAAACCACGACATCTGGTTAGAGGCAAGCATCCGAACGACGGTCAACGAGGCAGCAGCAATTAACTGCAAGTACATGCCACGGCCTACTTAGCAGACCAAATACCTAAATAATGCGAATTAGGAGCGGCTGTAGTAAATAAGGGCATAAACTTTATGCTCCAGTAGGAGCACCATCCGTTCCAGTATTCCCGGATATTCGAGACGGGTGTCCGTAGTTTAAGAAATGGATTTGCTTAGCATTCATCCTTTTAAAATTAAATAACTTAAATACAAGTTTTAAATAATTAATGAGTTTTGGCACTGGTTATTATTAGTAGATAAATTTGCTTTATTGGCTTTGGTTTTTAAGATAGAAACAAGTTACTCGTAATTTATCTAAAAGACGACAAAAATAACCCAGAAAAAAACAAAATATTAAAATTCAATCTGTAAAAACAAAATCAAACAGAGTCAAGGAATTAAAAATATATTGGTGTCCTATAGAATCACAGAGCACAGAATGCACATGCGCGGACATCTCGGTGACATAATATATTTCCAACCTCCTTGTATAGAATAGTCGTTCTAATCTAGTTGATAAGAAATTAGTCGCGATATCTCAGTTTGTAAGATCGGATGGACCCGGAAAATACTGTTTGCGTGCGATTTTTTTCAATTTGTCATTTTATTATCGTAAAAAAAGCTATAAGGATAAAATCTATAATCTATATAATAGATTAAATATATTATCTATTATATAATCTATATATTTCTACAGTGTAAAGAAGACAGAAAACGATTCTCAATTTTTAATAAATGACAGCCAAACTATCTTTTTCTTGTTTCCTGCCCTTATTTAGGTACTATTTTCTAAGATGGTTACCTCACAATATGGCTGGGCAACCATTTTGACTACCTAATTAATTGATTGCTTCACTAAACAGACATACATAACTAAAGTACCTATTTTAACTTGTTCGAGTATAGTATATATTGAGTAAGTATACCCTTTGTAAATGAACCGTATTCAACCCTACGGCAGAAGAGAGGTACCTTCATATTCTTATCAAATGGAGGCATTTCGCTTGTTTTTATTTAATTGTATGTATGTACCCGGTGAACGGAAAGTAGGTACCTAATTATGTGCTGAAGTAGTTATGCATGACGTTTAAGGTTCACTTGCCGCTAGCTTAATGCAGCCAGGTACAATGGCGTGGCAACGCTGAGTGTAAAGTCTGTTTTTTAATGGGAATAACTGTCAGTGACACAACGTGTGAGAAAGGCACGTTCGATTGTAAAGGAAATGTTGTTTCCTTCTCTTCTCCACACCCATTGTGTGAAATTGACAATGAGCTTGGGGAACGTTTTATTTTTTCAATGTACGAGTACGTACAAGTAAAAAAAAAAGATAATACAAAACTTTAAACTTATCATAAAAAACTTATAAAAATTTACTTTTATTGACTTGTTTAATTTTTCACGCATTTTCTGTTGCCTATAATTACAATACCCTAGCAGTATTATTTTAATTAATATTTGGTTATACAAATACATTTTAAACAATGATAATGAATAAACCGAATTGAATTGGTCTACCTAAAACATTCTCTTCCATTGTATTTGAAATAGGCTACAGTTATTTATTAGTTTATGAGCGTTTTCTCACCAACAAACTGTTTTGCAGTTTTGATTGTACAAATTGTGAAATATTAAAGAATAAAGTATAAAAAGTAATAGCACAGAATAGATAATAGTTGGTAATAGTAGGATTGCTTGCTACCACAGGACACGGAAAAAGCTCGCTACGATCTGTGCTTGCTACGGCTGTGCTACGGCCAGGCGTAGCGCTTGTCGACGCGTAGAATACACGTAACTGAAGTACTACATGATGAACTATAGTTAAAAGTTCCTTTATTTTATTATTTATCTTCTTTCCATGAATGAAATTTTTCACTCCCCTTTCTTTGATTATTTAAAGTCAAAGTCAAAGTTCCGTTTCGTTTAATCAAAATGTCCGAAGTCGTAGAGCAAAAGTTTTAGATAGGTAGCTAACTAACTGAATGCCTCTGTGTACTTTTTTTATATATCCCGGTTCATACTCAACATTGCACGCAGCCTGAAATACGTTTGAGTAGGAAAGTCATTTGGTAGTCCGCTCGCGTGTCTTGTTCTTGCTTGTTTTCGGGGCGTGCGATATAACGCTTGGCAGCCTGACCTTGAGTCCTAAATTACTTCACCGCAATTAAATAATAACCCAATTCAGGCCCCGACTCGAAAGAGGAACGCTTTGAGTCTAACTCGTCATTTTTTTTACTAAAGAGGCAAATGGACCGATGCACCTGTTTTTTTATTGGAATAAAGTGGCAAACGGCAGATTAAGGACCTGATTGTAAGTGGCTACTGTCGCTCATTAATCTGTAGTCCATAGGCCCCAAGTTCGTTGTCACCCTAAGGACTAGGTTATGTAATACCTTTTGGGCCTGTTATGAAGAACGAAGGAATAAGAACACGGCAAGCTATATTTTATTTACTATACAATATGCCCAATACTCTGTAATATGTTATACATCTACTTATAAAGGTTTTATATTTTTCAACGTCAATTTAAAAGAACCAAGCATTACACGGAAACAAGTAAAGCGTGTACATATATTAAGTATTAACATAAAATTAATCTGACTGATGTCACATTCTACACCGGGTGGGACAGACGAACCACGTTCCTAAAAAATCTCTTTGTTTGGTACCTACTAACTTTTGTCCAAAGGAACCATGTTAGTAGTTTTGACCGTTTTCAATTTACAGCTTGTCAAAGTTTGAGATATTTAATGTAAAATTTCAACCCTAACCAGCTGATCGGGTCAATGACATTGACTATACAATATATGACTCTTACTAGTGTTTCTCGACTCACTCTTTTATTTTCACACAAATAGTTTATATTGAATTAATGTTAGACTTGGGCTGACCATGATGACTAAATACGACGCAGGGTTGCCAAAAGATACAAAATGATATATTTTGACCATAAAAATATGCCGAAAAAAATGGAGGTGGGTAGAAGTCGGGTTACTACCGCAATTTTTTCCGTGAATTCGATGGTTTCCATTTTGTTCAAATTACAATATAAATATTGCGAGTAAACTGAGCGGGGCGCCCGCGCGACAGCCGTCTCTGACGTCATCGCGGGGGTGGAGGGAGCGTCAACCATATATTTTTGTGTTGGCGGCGCGTATTTTGAAAGTATACAAGGCCAGAACGCGCGGGTTGGGACTGCTCACATATAGTTTCCAGTTGTGATAGCACATTGATTTTTCAGAAACTATACATGGTTAGTACGCACTTATTGCGTATATTTTCCAATAACGTAACCTTGTTTGTGGAAAATATACTACACTAGTTACCATTGCGGACTAATCGTGTATGTTATCGAAGCGTTACATCCCACAAATAGAATATTTTTGACTGGTAACTTTTTGGTGACAGGATAGAATAAGTTATGATGGGATGGGATGAGATGGGACGGGACGGGACGGGACGGGACGGGACGGGACGGGACGGGACGGGACGGGATAGGATAGGATAGGATAGGATAGGATAGGATAGGATAGGATAGGATAGGATAGGATAGGATAGGATAGGATAGGATAGGATAGGATAGGATAGGATAGAATAGCATAGCATAGCATAGCATAGCATAGCATAGCATAGCATAGCATAGCATAGCATAGCATAGCATAGCATAGCATAGCATAGCATAGCATAGCATAGCATAGCATAGCATAGCATGAGATGAGATGAGATGAGATGAGGTGAGGTGAGGTGAGGTGAGGTGAGGTGAGGTGAGGTGAGGTGAGGTGAGGTGAGGTGAGGTGAGGTGAGGTGAGGTGAGGTGAGGTGAGAAGAGATGAGATGAGATGAGATGAGATGAGATGAGATGAGATGAGATGAGATGAGATGAGATGAGATAAGATAAGATAAGATAAGCGTAGCATTTAATACAATTATGTACAAAAACACACAAAATGAACCAAAACTACTGAATTGCGCCACAAAATGTGCACAATAAAAAAAATTAATTCTGCTGGATTAAGCAATCCAACAGAATTAAAAATTTGTTTGTTTTTGTACATAATTGTACAAAACTGTATATATACTGAGTTGGCATCAAAATAATTATGCACAATAAAAATTCCCTACTTATTTACTTATTCTCACATAATTACCAGTTTATTCAAAATAAATAATAATCTCAGTTCTGAGGTTGTACCTATACTTTATAAATACTGTTACATGTTTACATTCTAAATGTCTAGTGTCAGTAACATGTTGGGTCCTGGCCTTGTATATTTTCCCAAATAATTCACTACAACAGTATTAGAAAGTATACGCGACTAGTACGCACAATACCGTGTATACTTTCCGAGAACTTATTTTGATATTCGTTTTGAAAACGTACAGTGCAGTAACACTATGGATGCGTACTGGCCTTCTATACTTTCAAAATACGCGTTGGCGGCAGGACTACACTTTTTACAACTTTTAAACTTTAGAAGTTGGTATGAAGCTTTCAAAGCTACATGTTTTCCGTTATCAATTTTTCCGGAATCCTCGCCGGGCACCGGGACAACGAGGAAGACGATCATCTAATTCACGTCAAAATACATTTCTAACCATTATATTAACGGGTGTGTAGCGAAGTAATTATAATACTAATAACAATAAAATTAGACCTAAGAATAATGTATAATAAAGAAAATAATATTAACAAAATTATTATAACGATTGCTCATCTATACTATTAATAAAGAGGTAAAGTTTGTTTGGTTGGATGGATGTTTGGATGTATGACGGAGCTAATCTTTGTAACTACAGAACCGATCTCAATAATTCTTTCGCTGTTGGATAGATTACTCTTACAATGAACATAGGCTACTTGGTATTGGGTTTTATAAAAAGGAGCGGCCACAAAATGTATTAAACTGTAGTAAGTCGGCGAATATTTCAGAAATTATCAATGTTTCTCAGGGACGTTAGGCTAGTCTAGTTAGTAAGTTGACATTTGAAATCGCAACTTTGAATCTTCTGTATACCAAATTGTTCAATAAAAAAATATACAATTATTGAATCGAGAACTAATAGGCGCAAAATTAGAAATCACACGTATTTCTTAAAAAATGAATGAATTAATTAAGCACCACGCTAAATAACAAGAAATATCTCCATGGCAACCAAAATGCACGCAAATCGGCATCTGGCTTTCCATATGAAGAAAAAAGATTTCATCTATAGAAGACTTTATATATTATTTAGCAAAGAGTACTAACACAAGATCACGGGCAACTCACCGATGTTTTTCCCATTTTCTAGGTTATCGGGGGTGTGAATCTCAGTTTATTTTTTGTTGTGCTGGTTTGTTTGTTTATTTATTTGTTTGTTTGTTTGTTCGTTTGTTTGTTTTGTTTGCGGGTTTGTTTGTTTATTTGTTCGCGGGTTGGTTGGTTTGTTCGCGCGTTCGTTCGCAGGTTGGTTTGTTCGCGCGTTTCGCGCGTTTATTCGCGGGTTTCGCGCGTTTGTTTGCGGGTTGGTTGGTTTGTTCGAGCGTTTCGCGCATTTGTTCGCGCGTTTCGCGCGTTTGTTCGCGGGTTTCGCGCGTTTGTTCGCGGGTTGGTTGGTTGGTTTGTTCGAGCGTTTCGCGCGTTTGTTCGCGCGTTTGTTCGCGCATTTGTTCGCGCGTTTCGCGCGTTTGTTCGCGGGTTTCGCGCGTTTGTTCGCGGGTTGGTTGGTTGGTTTGTTCGAGCGTTTCGCGCGTTTGTTCGCGCGTTTGTTCGCGCATTTGTTAGCGCGTTTCGCGCGTTTGTTTCCGCGCTTCGCGCGTTTGATCGCGCGTTTCGCGTGTTTGTTCGCGCGTTTGTTAACGCGGCGTTTGTTCGCGTGTTAGTTGGTTGACTATTTGTTCACGGGTTGGTTGGTTGGTTTGTTCGCGCATTTCGCGCGTTTCGCGAGTTTGTTCGCGTGTTAGTTGGTTGGTTTAAACGCGCGCTTCGCGCGTTTGTTAGCGCATTTCGCGCGTTTCTTCGCGGGTTGGTTGGTTTGTTCGCGCGTATCGCGCGTTTGTTCGCATTGTTCGCGGGTTGGTTATTCGGTTGGTTTGTTCGCGCGCTTCGCGCGTTTGTTCGCGCGTTCGTTCGCGGTTTGGTTGGTTGGTTGGTCTGAAGTATTGAAAGAAAGAAAGAACAGCTCAAATAGTACTCTTTTAACGCGAATAAGGTCGCGTGGGTCTGCTAGTCTAACATATTTCGACTCTTTCGGCAAAGTGGGTCGTACTGTCCCACCTGTATAATAATAAGTTTGGTTTTCGGTAAATATGCATGCGCTTGTGACATATTAAATTGCGTCGTACTACTCATTCACCCGCCAAACTCACACATACAGGCTGTTTAAGTTTTATAAAATTGTGTAAAACGCGAGTAAGTAAGCTCCCATAGATACTCGTACCTGCGATACACCAGGGGAGTGGATATTGCGTTACGGAGTGGCTACACACACATTGAAAGACATTTTTACGATCCTTTAAAAAACATACTCCTATTAGTGTGCCTGTGTCCTGTGTGCCGACATTTAAACATTATAATTTTGATCCAAAAGGCGTTGTCAAACAAAACGATACTAAAAAGCTTTTCAACAAAGTCTACAATACTACCATTTATATTCTTCCAATCTCATGATACATACAATACATACAAACAGACCTGGCAGACTATGGCCGAATGTGTAGCCGAAGCCGAAGGTGAGCCACAACATGACGAAGTTGTTACGCAAACGATCGTATAACTAAAACGCGGTGAGCAAGCGACACCAAAGTTAATTTTAAAAGAAAATCTTATCTTAATAAAAATAGTAACTGAATAAGTTGATGTGAAAACACATACCTACACTTACTCGTTTTATTTCGTAACTTCAATAAAAATTGCGTTAATTATAAATTATTAAATATTATTATGTAATAAGATATTTTACAACTTTATGCCGGCAATGCAATGCTATGAATTTAAATGCTCGAAAAACCGCAAAGCACTTTTCTCTCTTTCTTATTTTTACAATTAATAGCTAATAGAATTTACATCAAACATCAGCTTCGGCTTCGGCCTACTAATAATAAAACCGAAATTCGGTTTCGGCCTAACACATATCTTCAGTCGAACAAACATGCTAACCGAAGGAATAAAAAACACGTACATGTGGAAAATACAATTTAAAATCCGCCGCCTAAGGTCAGATGGGTGAACATTTGACTCGTGATGCAGCAGCCGTCCTCCCATCTCGCTATGTGACAAGAAAAAAAATTCGCTGTTACTTTCGCTGAAGCTGAAATTTTACATTCGCAATTTGAAATGAGCACTAATTATTCGTGTCGTCTATGTAATGGTCTATGATTCGAGTAGCTAACTAGACAGATGGGTAGTTGAAACAGCGAACTTTATATTAAAGTACGCTGAGTTGAAATCATTTTTCGTAGGTACAGTCACGTACCGGGATTGTTGAGCCACTTGCCACTGCTCGTCTTATGACCGTGTAATGCAAATCGGGTTTAGTCGGTTATTGGTCGTTACAAAAGGGTTGCTATGGTCACATTTCAATAACGAAAAACGGCGGCATTCGTGTAACAAAACCAAGTTAAGATGATAATAGTGGCTCGACAATCCCGGTTCGTGATAGTACGGTCGACCGCACATCAGTGGTAACAAAACCAGTATAAACTGGTCTCGCGTAGTATTGAAACTCCCTAATAGGCTAGACCAGCTCAAGGTCAAAGTGTATCCACTGATGTGCGGTAGACTGTACATACTTATGCTTTTTTGTTACAAATATTTTAGATTAATTTATCCAAAATATTTGTTACAAAAATGCTAAATTAGTATGTAGTACCTACGAAAAATAATCTACACTAATCTCTCTAGACTTTACTACAGTAAATGTTTGTTGATAGTAAAAAAATATTATCTCGAACATCTGAATAGATCCTAAATGTTTGGACGAATTAGGTACGCTCTTTTCGCATTTGGATTGGTACCTACAAAATGAATGTTTTAACGATTTCTTATATCGCAAACAGCAAGAATTGATTCTCTTTGCAATAATAATAAAATTAAATATTCCATATGCTTTATACAGAAATACATACACAGGTTTTACTGTACTGAGGTCAAATAATTCACAAATATAACACTGAGAGCGCGATCAACTTGTACAAATTGTAACAAAGTTGTCTGGCCCCAGTGGGAATCGCATCTACGACCTCTGAATTACTTTTAGGTGAGTTAGTAGCCATTACATAGTCCACGAATTAAATAGAGCTCAGAACTCTGTATAGAGTTTTATGAATACGTAACATTCAGATATCTTAATTAATAGAATGTATGGAATGACCTTAAAAATAACCGGTATGAGAAGTTCTAAGAGAAAGAGAGAGAGAGATAACATAGCGCAATCAACACAAAGAGTTCTGAAACAGCAGAAGAGATGATGGACAATCATAACAAGAGCACCCTAAGAAACACACAATAGTTCAGAAAACTACATGACCATGAAAAAATAACCTCTGATTGATGGTGACTTACTACCTACTAATAATAAGCTGCAAGCGACAAGCTAAGCTGAAATTAACAAGAAATCAAAACAAACCTAAGGTAAATCAAAATCATCCCGATGCCACTTATTTAAAATGAAAAGTAACTGAAAGTAACAAAGATGAAATAAAATAGTGAGAAAAATAATCTAAACAAATGCTTAGGTTCTACACCGCTGCTAGAATCGTATCCAATGGGTTTAGTAAATAAAACAAATAGATAATTACAAGTTTTGTATTTATTATTTTGAACTTAATATTTTCGTCGGTATACGAGTAAAAGTACCACAGGTTTTATTTTGATTTTCAATATCTTTAACCTATCGGTTCTAATTGCCATCATTAATACAGTTTCGGAAGCCACGAAGTAAGCGAAATAATAAGACAGAATTACTTGTGAAGTGAGAGTTCATTGACCTATTTTTCCAAGATCGTCAAACAAAGCTGCGTTACTTTTTACATACAACCATCGCCTACGTTACGAGGTTTTTTTTACTAAATTGAAGTCACATTTCTGTCACAAAATCACTAATAATTTATTAATAATATAATATTTAAAACAACTGATACTAATCACAAAAGTTTTTTTAAAATTCTAATTGCAAATAACTTATAAAAGCGTTCGTCCAGCAGCGGTGAAAATGTTTGGAAATGTAAAATAATGTAGGAAATGAAATATTACGCTTAACTAATATAATCTAATACAGCAACGTAAAACACTAGTTAAAATAATCGCAATGACAAAAATGATAATTTTAGGCACACTGAAAGTCTAGACCTAACTTAAACTTACCTGGAAGTCGGCGCGAGAAAGTTTTTTTAGTAAGTTTGAATTCAAACTGTCGCGGGCAGAGGTGCTACGAGCTCCAAAGCGTAGAGGTGCTACGAGCTACGAGCGTCTCCGGCTACGGTCGGCGAGCGACTGAGGCTCGTAGCAGGCGCTCTGAGGTCCTAAGCAGTGCACAGTGGTGGTGGCAGGAGGCTCCTCCCGCTGTGATCGATGAGGCTCCCCGATTAGTCCCCTACACACAGGCGCGGTGCATACCTGAACCTGAACCTGCAAGTTTGCGTTACCCATTAACGCAACTTTACAGGTTTTCAGCCGTTTCGTACTTGCAATAAATGTTTAATCACTATTTATTGTCATAGTTAAGATATTAAGTGATCATTATAATAATGGAATTAATTTAGGTCTGTACTCTATTCCAAAAAGGATTAATGAATATATTTATTTACCACTAAATTTAATAACAAATCAGGCAGGTGCTTATTTGACTCAAAATATTAAATTTTGTACATGATAATGTAAAATGAAATAACATTAGGACAAACACAAGCAAAATTTTTTTTCCAAAGTTATTTGTTAAATCGTGCTTCTTCCCAAGTCACAAAATCACGAATTTTGAACACATAGCGCCAATTGTGTTTCTAATAACAGTTCATAGTTTTCTAATCTTACATACTATCGTTTCCATTCTCTGTATAGTCAGATAGGAAAAGAAGAGTAATTTAGCAGCCTATTAAGTCCCTCCGTATACGCCAACCGATATCAATTTGTTACCGATACTTCTTACCTTTGTGTGTAATAAATATGAGATATAGCATTCTGATGGAAAACATCGTTTATTTATTTATCTGTATGAACGTTTACTATTAAGGTTATACACTGAAGAGAATGTATTTGACATCTAATTTAGATTTAACCCTTTATAAGGCCCCAGATATACAGATATGCTACGTAAAAGTTAAATACACTACCATGTTTGTAATGCACTGGGGAACACATCTACGGCAAAAAAAACGAAATCATAAAGAAAAACATGTGGTCAATATTATGCACTCAGCCTGTTAGTGCACTTGAGTTTTCAGATGATCTGTTTCCAATACACCTATTCATTGACATTGACATAACGTGGACATAACAAACATATGGTGTAATTTTAATAGTATAATGGAAACAATGACGATAGCTTGCTTCCATTGACAGGCATAGTGCATAAATTTACCACATACATAGGTATATAGACACATACATATATAGATTAATTAATTACACTAAAATTAAATACTGACCGAAAAAGTATGAATGAGGAAAGAAAGCCTGATATATTAGCTATAGCTAATATATCAGCATAATATATCAATATAGCTAAACCATTTAGTTAATAAATATTTACGGAGAAGAACATATATATATATATATATACAATATATATATAATATATATATAATACCATTATAGTTAAATAAAAAAGAGAATGTTCTTCTCCGTAAATATTTATTAACTAAATGGTTTCCAAATCGTCTCTGCCATAAAAGGGGTTAATTTAAACGGATAGGTTAAAATTATGAGCTTTTGTCCGCGACTTCATTGAAAAATTATATTTTATATGGTTAAACCTGCTTTTGTTGTTTTTGAAAATTCTATTCGTCAAAAATAAATACAAGACTGTAACAATATACTTACAGTTACACATTATAAGCATAAACTAGATAATACTTTATCAGGCTGATGGCACCTTTAAAATAGGTTAAACCTAAAAGTTTCTAAAGACTGACTACTTACGTATCGACACGCTCTTTAGAATGTTTAACAATAAGAACAAAAAGAAATGTAATTAGTTTTTCATTATTGTTTTTTGTACAAATTAGGTACAATTACCTAACCTACCAAACATGTAGCTACATTAAAAGTGGCAAATGTCTTAAATAAACCTTTATGAAAAAGGAAGGCTATAAAAAAAATAAGTATTTCAGTTGCGGGGGATTTTTTCAAATATCTTTTAATAAAAGAGCATTGAACCCTATAAACGAGTGTATTCCATTGGTTCGCTAATCTCTAAACTTGAGACTTGGGCGATTGCCAAATCACTGTTATCTTAATAACGTTTGTCGAACTTATATAGTTAATCATATATTACAAAGAAAGAAATTAATAGGTAAGCGGACCGCGGAGGTTCGGCTGTGTTGCCAGTTTTTTGTGACAGTGTTCCTAATTTAATTTGGTTTTTGACTGGAACCGGATTCTTGTTTGGGAGCACCTCAAGCCCGTGAATAGACATTACAAAGGCCTTTGGCTGTGGAAATTGAAAATCAAAGAAAAACAAAGTGCGCTCGTTTTGCTCACTTCAGCAGTGTCCTCCAGGAAGCTGAGCTCCGGCATAGGTACAGTTGGGGGGTGTAAGATACATAGCATATTCACATTTCTTAGCTCATTATCGTATTTTCATAAAATGATAAAACATGAAACTAAGTCGATATGCATTTTTAAAATAACTTTTTAACAAAAAAAATTAAACCGTCGAAAAAAAGAAACTGAAAAGCGAAAAATAATAACAAGTTACCTTGTTAGTCTATAACTACGCTCCTACACTAATGTAAACCTAAGTAATTTTGAGTCGGCGCCCAACACACATACAAATTAATTTCTTTTATTTTTATTACTTACTATTACGTTTTTCGTACTTTAATTTGATGATCTTCTCATTGATTGCTTGTATCATTCCACTTTACGTAAACTTGGCTGCCATCATTTCACTTTACGTATCAACTTTAATTAATTTGCTTGTTTGTTAGGCGCCGACTCAAAATTACTTAGGTTTACATTAGTGTAGGAGCGTAGTTATAGACTAACAAGGTAACTTGTTATTATTTTTCGTTTTTCAGTTTCTTTTTTTCGACGGTTTAATTTTTTTGTTAAAAAGTTTTTATTTTTTACTTTTTTGTGACTAAAATATACTAATTCATTCCCTCGACAGCCTTCCGTCTCCATCTTCACCCGTAGATGGTAGTGGTAATCGAATAAATCATAAGTTAGGTTTAAAGTTCTCATTAAGATGAATGAATAAGCCCAAACACGAGTTAGCTGCTGTACACCGTTGAAGAGTTCCCTCAACTGTCTTCCGTCACCGTCATCAGATCAAGTTCACGTCTCCGTCATATTGTAGGGTCATTAGAACTACTTATTTGTGCCTAGTTTCAACAGAATTGGTTCAAATATGAAAATTTAGTAGGAATTTAATCAGTCATCCCCTAATTTTCTACCCTTAGGGTAGAATTTTTTTCTTCAAATTTAAATAGAACCAACTTCGAAGTAGACCCTATCCAACAGAAAAAGATTTATCAAAATCGGACTGCTCTGTAAAAAGTTATGCGTGGTCATACATAAAAAAAAAACAAAAAAAAAACAAATATACGGGTCGAATTGAGAACCTCCTTTTTTTCGTCGGTTGAAAAATCATCAAAATTACTTTGTACAGGCATTGTATGAGAAAATATTTTATTGAATTTGACTAACTTCTGCTGCTCAGATTTTTTTCTTCCGATAGATTTAATTGTTCCTTACATGATTTAATTGATCAAAATGTCTAATTTTTATGGACAACACACGCTTGACCAAAAAAATTTCTATGCTAAAATTGTTATCACAAAAAAGACCAAATGGTTCCTAATTCCCTGTATCTCCTATGGTTTCAGTTTTACCCTAAGTGTTCCAGTTAGAAGCACTTTGTCTTGTGGGCCTCTGGGTGCTTTTAGTCGGCTACTTAAACATCAAAGTTTGTGAAGAATTTAAAATTAGAGCAGCGTAAAACCCGACCGACAGTGTTCCTGTGCCGTGGCTGTCTGACGGGCGAGAGCCAGCGAGCGAGTGCGTCCCCTCCCCCGCTAAGTCGCCAGCATGTTCGACGCGAGATGAGAACCCTCCTCCAGCATGCGGTTCAAAATGTACAAACTCCAAAATTGCAGTAATTTTTTTTACTTATAGGTAAAAAACACCTGCAAAACAGATTCATGAAATATTACAAATTGATGCAGTAAACAGGCCAAAGGCAACAACATGTAGGACTGTTAGGGCTTCTTTCACCGCTTGCTGATAAAGTACCAGATATCCTATCTGACAGATACCTTGACAGATAGACATTTTTTTTGTTTCACAGGTATCCGATTGCCTCATCTGTCAGATAAACTAACAGCGAGATCAAGCGGCTGTTATTTTTTATCTGTCAGATATTTTAATAGAGACTAGAGGTGTGCAACACGAAAATAAAATCAGAGAGATTTATCTGATAGATAAGTTTATCTGTCGGCTTACTATCTGTAACAATATCAGCAAGTGGTGAAAGAGGCCCTTAGAATCGTGGATAGAAGATACGGTTTGAATCAAGAAGTTTCAAATCTCTTTGGTCGCGCGTGCGCTCTATGTGAGTGGCAAATTTTTTTGATTTCTATCACATTGAAAATACTACAAACTTTGGCCATCTTATCAGATATTAGCGTAAAAACATTATTTTACTTTATTTTAAACTAAACAATGTATTATTTTTTGCAAAATACACCAAAAAATATACCTAAGTATATAAATTTAATATGTAAATTATGAGCAGCGCCATTACCATTGATTTTTATTGATAATACGGTAGATTTCCCGGAAATATCAATAAAAATGAAGCTCATTATGTCAATGAAATAATTTAAAACTATTTTCCAAAATTTGTCAAATACCCTAGGTGTTTGCGACATTCGAAATTCAAATCACTTTGCCTCACCTATGCAGTTTTCTCGCAGCAAATGCTGCCATATTTCTCTATGAGCTGCCAGTTCGATCGAGCTACTACATTCCGGGAAATAGACGATGTAACGGAGCGAGTGGACTTTCCGGGAATAAGACCAAACGGGCCTCAGGGAAAATATATTCAACTAGAAAACGTCAGTTGATCTCCGTGCGTACGAGTCCTCACTAAAATTATTTGCCTTTGTTGGAGATGCTGTTCACATGTAGTATCATAAACGAAGCCAATATAATACTACTTGAGAATAGCCCCTGCTAGAACTTTATCTATCGCAACACAAAAACATAATAATAATAAAATAAATCTTTATTGATAATTTACACTGTAAATATGACAATGCGGCCCTGGCTCCTAAAATAGGAAGTCCCGAATAGCGCGATGTATTCGACAAGTGCCGCCATCTATCTAACTAGTAAAGTAAAACTTGCGAGAACTCAACTTTTGAAGGCGAACAAGGGAAACTTTGTACGGAACCTAAGAGGGGCGTCGATTAATTACGTGAGGTGCTTTTTTCCAAATTTGGGAACGCTCTCAACGAGGGCGCTCGGGCTATAGTCAGTGCGGGTTGGTGGACTTCACATCATCAACAGCCTATTAATCTCCCCACTGCTGGGGCTCAGGCCTACCCTCTCAACAAGGGTGTTCGGGCTATAGTCCACCACGCTAGCCCAGTGCGGGTTGGTAGACCTCACATGCGCCTAAGAATTTCTTCTTCGGCGTATGCAGGTTTCCTCACGATGTTTTCCTTCACCGTTTGAGAGCAGTCAGTAAATGTACTTAAGTTTTGAGAAAAACCCATTGGTACATGACCCAACCGGGGATCGAACTCCGGACCTTTCGATATGATAGGCCGCGTCTTATCCCCAGGGCCACTGACGCTCACATGCGCCTAAGAATTTCTTCTTCGGCGTATGCAGGTTTCCTCATGATGTTTTCCTTCACCGTTTGAGAGCAGTCAGTACATGTACTTAAGTTTCGAGAAAAAACTCATTGGTACATGGCCCAGTCGGGAATCGAACCTCGGACCTTTCGTTATGTTGAGCCGCGTCATATCCCCGACGCCACTAACGCTCTATCACTTATTGCATGTTATATATTGCATGTTATATTAATGCAAAATTTATGTACGGTTATTTACTTAGATATCAATTTCGTTTGCGTCACTGATTTATATGGGTCACTCATTAGTGATGTGATGACGCACTTTAAATAGGTCAATCCTGGGATTGCCTGGTATACAAATAAAAGAACGAGGCGTTTCCGTTCTGATTTATACAGGTACTAATGTAACCTGGCATATTTCGCCACGGAAAATGTATTATTAGACCATTGCAACTAAAATAGGTCATACTGGGACTGACCTATGTGACCTGATTCCCCTGCAGCACAATAAATAAACAAATTCGATAAACACAACAGAAACAACAATACACAATACCCAGTTCCTTTAAACAAATAGTTCAAACATTCACAGAAACCCCTGTCAAAGAGTTATATTCCTTCTATTCGAACTGTCTCTTCAGTTTTTTAATGTAGTTTTGTTCCAGTGACGTCCGATTCCAGGATTTCTCGGAAGCACCCTTGCAGTGTTTTACGAATAGCTGTCCTATTTTACAATAAAGCAAAGACAAAGTAAGTGGGTCACTCGGCTTCTGCTCCTGCTCCTCTGAAAATTTAAATTACTTATAAGTAAAGTACTCCGTGCCCCAGTTGCTCCAATAATTTCCAATGCAATTTATAAAAGAAGGGCTCCTTTGTGCCAGGTGCGCCACGCGGAGGCCTCCTGGACTAGGCTATCCGGCTAGAAGGTACACAATAGGTAGAATAAAATATAAATATGGAAATGTGTTTCTATTCTATTTTGATATGTTTATTCTAAGTATTTATTACACTTATTATATTAATTTGTTCCCTAATATATTTTATTATATGTCTGCCTAAAAAAAATTATGTATAAAATATATTGTAAGACTTGGAGACTATTATAATCCTCCCTTTGCATCTGAGAGCACCATTCTCTAGTCTTACCACAAGACTAGAGAATGGTGGTCTCAGATGCAAAGGGAAAAGGTATAATGTTTCGAGGCAATTATAATAATTACAGATAAAACCTATGTATTATGTATGTATGTACGAAGTAGCTCACATGATAAGATTATCGTTAATGATATGAAATAAAAAAATTTTTTGAATAAAATGAATTTGTGATCATCATCAATAGTTGTGTAGAAATATAATTTAAATACAATGTTATAATATTATGTACATGTCAAATTTAATAAAATTAAATTAAATAAAAATTACAATGACCGACCACGTATCGGAAGACGCAGTGTAGGCAGGCCTCCCACAAGGTGGACCAACGATCTGGTGAAGGTCGCGGGACCCAGCTGGATGAGGTTAGCGCAGGACCGGTCGTCGTGGAGATCCTTGGGGGAGGCCTTTGTCCAGCAGTGGACGTCTACAGGCTGATATGATGATGATGATGAAAAATTACAATAAAAATTAACATAATGTCAAAGTTTTAAAATGTCAACAATTATTATTTAAGCGCTCTCATAAATTAAAGGGACACATTGCGATTAAGCTCGATTAAAATGCTCGATTGTCTGAAGGTTATATGCAGGGGAAGAGATACTACTACTGGCGCTCAAAAAAGCTTATTCTGCCTCTGGAGCTCTATTTTTGAATCGCTTTCCTCGCTTCGAGCGGTCGGTTCTACTGATTTTTGTATCGAATGTCGAAGAAAAATTAATAGAATCGACCGCTCGAAGCGTGGCGAGCGATTCTCAAAAATAGGCTCCTGGCTCCGGGTCGTAATGGTCCAGGTTCTTTTCCCCGTAGCAAAGTCATCTGTGTAACGACCTATATTTTTCAGTAGTGAGAACCGCGGCGCGTAGGTATTTACTAAGAGAGTCACGTCCTGGCGGGCGTGCCACCGCGTCCGGACGTCTGCTAGACTAATGAATGCTTAACACGTTTTAAGGCGGTGTCCGCGCTGATTACAGTCTCAAACAACTTATTCGGGTACAACATACTTGGAGTTATATAAGGGTAAGTTCTCTCAACTAAATAGGTTCTTATACATTGCTATGTAGACCCGCCCGGATCATAATTATAATACCCATAAGTTCTTTTTTATAACATTACAGTTTTTAAATATACCTTTACAAGATGGTTTGTAGTAACTTAGTCCGTTCATTTGATAGTTTAAGAGTAAGGCTCATTTTATCACCGCACTTTCACTCTGTAAGTACCTTCTTAGATAAATTGTTTTTTTTTACCCAAGTATCACTAAGTACAGTCGACCGCAAGTCAGTGGAAACACGTTGACCTTGAGCTGGCCTAGCCTATAGGGAGTTGTATACTATGAGAGACCAGTTTATACTGGTTTTGTTTCCACTGACGCGCGGTCGACCGTACTACTTAGAAATAAAAGTTGCTTTTCATCTTTCTCTTCTCTTCCAGAGCCACTGAATGCATTCTAATTGTGTTGTCATTGTTGAGTAGACTGGTTCTTCAACTGCACGGGACACTGCTTCAAATCGGCTCCGGCTGAGTTTGTAACCGAGTTTTGTAACCAGCTACAAACGAAGATTTTCTTTTCCTTGTTTGTAACCAAGTTACTAAACAAGAATAATTTGATCGCTGTATTTTTTTTTCCTTGTACTAATTAGTAACGATTGAAGAATTTATTAGTATTCATTTGTAAAAGAGTTACAATTATTGAAATCTAGTCTTGTAATATTCTGATTATATGTACAATTTCGAATCGAATTAGTGTACGTACTTATATACATTAACGGTAGACGCCCCAACGCAGGGCCGCATTCAGAAGTTTAACATCAACAGTTCGGATAAGACAATCACATGACCCAGCCGGGGATCGGACCTTTGGATATGATAGGCCGCGTGTTATCACCGACGCCACTGACGCTAACTTAAAAAACATTACTAATTTCCTAATTAATTGTAATACTAAATAATATTAATATTCAATTAATCTAATTCTATACCTATCTTATCTATACTACTTAATCTAGTCCAAGAGGAATCCGCGTGTCGCACTTATTTACGCACAAATTAATTAAAAAATCCTAACATGGGATAAAATTTATCTAGTCAAAAATGCCTTCCCGAATCGTACCTGGCTCAAAGGTAATGACGATGACGCTGGCTGCCACAGAACACCGGAAAAAGCTCGCTACTCTGTGCTGGCTGCATTGGACTGCTATGTACTTGTATTATTATTTCTTTATAATTGTGTTTTAACTGCGCTGCGTGTATCTCTTCAGGGCTGGCCGACCTTGTTAGAAAGTCGACGTGGGCGAGCATCCTGTGCAGCGAAAATAATATTAATACGAAACACGAGTAGCTGTGCGGTGCATACACGTTTAGCTGAAACCGTGGGACGGCCTGGTAGAAAATACCTAAAATAATACACTGCCCCCAAAATAATCATCATATCAGCCTGTAGACGTCCACTGCTGGACAAAGGCCTCCCCCAAGGATCTCCACGACGACCGGTCCTGCGCTAACCTCATCCAGCTGGGTCCCGCGACCTTCACCAGATCGTCGGTCCACCTTGTGGGAGGCCTGCCTACACTGCGTCTTCCGATACGTGGTCGCCACTCGAGAACCTTTCTGCCCCAACGGCCGTCAGTTCTACGAGCGATGTGCCCAGCCCACTGCCACTTCAGCTTCGCAATTCTTTGAGCTATGTCGGTGACCTTGGTTCTCCTGCGGATCTCCTCATTTCTGATTCGATCTCGTAGGGAAACTCCGAGCATAGCTCTCTCCATTGCCCTCTGGGTGACCTTGAGCCTTCTTATGAGGCCCATAGTGAGGGACCACGTCTCGGTACCATATGTCATCACTGGCAACACACACTGGTCGAAGACTTTCGTCTTTTCCCAAAATAATGCGAGGTTTAATTTCCTAATCACCACAATTGGCAGGTTGGTCATCGTAGTCCAAATCTAAATATGCTGCCCATAGGTTAAGTTGTAGAAAAATAAATAAATAAGAAAAGTAGCGACCAACCATGCTACAGATAAACCCAAGAGGTTGAAGTAGAACGGCCTGAATAAAATACTTGTTAAATAATTTGAACGTATTAGATATCAATCAAATAAAATAACATCACCCGGGCAACTTATCCCTTTGTGTTAAAGTGAACTTAGTCGGCTACACAGATAATTACTACCTACTGATAATTGTAGTGGATACAATTGTGGTCGCCTTGTACGTTAAGAGACGACATCCACAGATGCACTGGGAGTGGTGATATTTCATTAGGATTGCCAGAAATCGGTTCTGCGACCGATGTGGCCTACCCACTCCCACTTAATCCTGCTGCTATGTCTGCTGCCGATGACCTTATTCTTTCTCTCCGGATCCCTTCGGTGGAAGCGGGGGTCAATAAAAAATTACGTAGGTAATTATAAAAAGTAGGTACCAGGTGTCAAACAGTAAATGGGTCATGGGGCTGGCAGTGACTGGATGCAGAGAACTGAACGTCGAATTCAGGCGCGCGTCTCGAGCGCGTATCTTAAGACTTAACTTTTCCGGACGGTTTTTCTTAAATTTTGTTGGCGATAATCACGCCTTTCCGAAATCAAGATAAATCGTGGTCAATATAGTAGAATGGAAAATTTATTATAGCACTGAAGGTAATACTTTTATTTGCGTCACTTAATAACGAAGAGGAAGCACAGGTAAATGCAGCAGATAATTAATACCCAGTATTTTTACAAGGACCTAGGCTTTAGAAAACATCCAGGCGAGACAAACGCTGCGCAATATAATAAAAATAGTTGTTTCCCGCGGCTTCGCTCGCAATTTTTACCCTTTTTAGGTTTTACCCGCGGGAAAAAACCCTTAGTGGACGTCAGAGCTATAAATATGGAACCTTATTGCAAAATTTCAAGTCTCTAAGCTCAGCGGTTTGGGCTGTGCGTTGATCAGCCAGTGAGTGAGTCAGGTTCTACTTTTATTATATTGATTGATGGTTTTCATTTTAAAGATAGCAGGACCTACTAGCGGTAATGACTGTTCTACTTGTTTTAAAAGTTATTTCATTTTTCTTATGAACTAAACGAATTTCGTATAGGTAACATGCTTCGGAGTAGTCAGGTGAAAAGACAGCCGTATGCGAAATGCAGGTCGTTGGTGCAGAAGTACCTAGTTAGGTAGTGGGGAAAAGATATGTACCTATGAGGCGTGAATGTCTCAGACGTGTACTACTTAGCTGAACTATTCGTAAAGCTTGGAATTAAGTATTTCAGCGTTTCTTGGTGGTCACACTAGCATGTCACCCCTTGCATTGGCATAAAGTACTTGACTTTCCTACTTAATATCATTGCTTCATTCAATGCCACAGCATTATCGAGGAGCTGCCTACGTTCAGCGGAGCGCATTTTGTGTGGAGCATCGTCGCGACGGCGCAATTAACTTACACGAGTTGCGGCTTGCGATGGGTGGAGGGTGGGCGCCTTAATACCCACCCAAGTATTTTACCTTGATGTTACAAATAGACATTAATAAGAAACTTGTGCAAAAGATCAAATGCCGGAGATCGTGTTGTGCAGTGCGCTACAAATAAAACAAAGCGTTATACGACAGTCTTTATTGTTATTTTATGTAAGTATAGTTATCTAACAACAATGATCAATGTACAATGTCTAAAATTAATAACATTTGTATAGCAATAGAAATATTCGGGAATGAACATTAATGGAATTGATCTAATAGAAGTCTTAAAACACTTACGCATATAACATGTTTTAAAAATTATCCGATCACTAGTTTATATGGGATTATCGTGTTAGGAATTTTGTGTTTTATAATTCAAACTAATATATATTAATTAGGTATTGATTACTCGTAATATATAAGTAGATGTTAATATTATAGATGCCTGTATCTACTCATTGCCTTGGGACGTTAGACTAAGAGTCAAAGGTATGAAATGATTAGTTTGCACATGTCATGATAATATTGGTGTTATATTTGTGAATTGCCCCGTTCTTTTATAATTCCTATAGTCTCGGAATTACCAGGTATTAGACATTAAGCACATAATTATAAAATTTATTTTTGATAGTTTGTGTTCATAAACTTCTTTTTGAAGTAGGGATTAACTTAAATTAATAGGGATTAACAATGTAAAGCTTGAACAGACAGCAATTTCTGATAAACAAAATTCGCTACAGTATAATACCCATATAATCTTTTTAATACTTTAAATACACAAAAATATAATCTCTTAATCTCCATACACGTTAAGTCGGTGAGTTAGAAAGCCTCTAAATAATACGTTTATGCTGCAACAACTCACATCAAACTCTCAAAGTACACTGCTCGTTTGGCACGTGAAGTAGTTCGTCGTCGGACAAGCTATGAGATGCAAAAACAGACATTTGGAATGGAATTTTATAAGAACATCATATTTTATAGTGACACGATAGGATATAGCTCCATTGGTTATTTTAACACACGTACTAGGCTAGCACTGTTAGCTTCTATTGGCAACGCGAAAATTCTCACTAGTGCCCCTAGTGACAAATAAATTCAAGAGTGTAGTCACCGCAAGACCGTCCACTTTTCAATTCTCCGTGGGAAGCTTCTAAAATTTTGCCTCAAGGGGCGCGCGCGTAATCTTTGCGTCGCAAATAATATTATAGCTACATCCTTTCGTGAAATCAGAAGACACATCCATTTTTGACCAAGACACCCACACAGTCATCGACAGCGACCGACGTTTTTAATCAATCCACTTTTAACACCGTATCTTTAAAATACAAACCAGTAATTATATAAAAATACAAAACCCTTTACACAACACCCAACATGCTGAACGATGCTTTGACTCAACGTGAGTCACACTAAATAACTTTAAGTCAGTTCAAGTAGATATAAAATAATATTTTATAGTACATTTTAGACTTTCGCGCATTGTATTCATAATTATATAATTATTTACGGGTCTTACACACGAAATAGTTAACCTGGTCGAAACGTCGGGCAAGGTAAATAAAACTATTTCGTGTGTAAGACCCGTAAATAATTATATGATATTTTATAGTTTCAAAACTATATTTTTTAAATTCTAAATTTACGGAAATTGCTCGCTTTCACAACAACAGTATACAGCCCACCTTAAGATAAGTAATGAACACCTGTAACCCTGTGATGGGCAGCCATCTGTTTACCGCGGGGTAAACAAGCCAAAGGCTACGTTACAAAGCTTCAGTGTCAAGCAAATTGCACGCACTTACTCGTACTATATTTATGGCCAGGACTGACCGTTTGAATTACTGCGTTTATGGTTTGGACCATAGTTAGTACACCTTTCAGATGGTTTGGACTGACTGCTGCAACCGCGTGTGAAACCGTGTAAATTTAGAATTTAAAATGTAAAAATCCTATGTAATTCTCAATAATAAAATATTTGTTTCGTTTAATAACACATTGGCATAGGCACCGTCATTTGTACTGCTTAAAAATTATATATTTATATTAAGTATTTAGTTTTAAAATGTAAAGTTATTAAATATAAAAAAATATTTAAGTTTGTATTTACACTAATGAGACACTCATTGAAGTTAAGTATCCAATTCATCCAAGAGTCCAGTAGTCAAGTTCGGTGCGACCCTAGTAGGTGTCTTATGGATTGGATACTTAACGGCCAAGGAACGTTTCTACAAGTCAACGTTTTTCATCTTACACCTATTTACATGGCACATGATTGGCTTTGTCATACACACCTCCCTTCGTTCCCCCTAAATACTTTAAGATCACCTTAAAACTAAGTTAAGTATAAAAAACAGTTAAGAGGATGCACCTCGGAAATATATAATATCTTATTTATGTTTACAAGTTTCAGTATCCGTTCGCAGTAGAGTTTACTTAGCGTCAGTTTACCTCGCGTTTTAGTTTGGTTTCTTTTAAACAATATGTCATTTGGAAAGTCTTTCATTTAGTAAACCGTCAGTTACCGCACGGCCGGTATTCGATATAAATAGGTCACAACTACAGCGTCTGTGTAGCGATGACCACTCGTAAAAGTTGACGCTGAGCAAACTCTACGTTGTTCGGACCCTCAATAGAAATGGCACAGAATTCGTCACTATCAATCAACATTAACACTTTAGTTTATAATCAATCACACACACATAACTACACATCTACAATAGTAAGTACATAGCGCATCTCCAACCCACCTGATGGTGCGTGGCCACTATTTTCCAACTGCAATTGCTCCATTGGCTACAAGTCTAACAGTTTCAACCCTGGTGCTTAAGGATTGCCCTTTTCTTTTTCACGTCAGGATTTTAATTACCGACAGTACACTCGTCAACATTATTCTGGTACGTCGGTAACACAATGTCGCACGCAGGCACTACTCTTTTTCGACGGAAAACATATTATGACGGTACACTATCCGCTGCAGGTCATATTGACGTTTAATGGCTAGTATTAAAATCTCTATGACCTCACCCTCTCTATCTTAAAATGGAAAATTAAGCTAATAATCTTGGAATATCATCAGCAGCCTTCATAGTTACGCGATGAATGTCTTATATAAACAAGAAGCTAAATATTAAGTCCCTAGGGCCGCACGATCAATCTACACTATAGAGAACGGATATGACGTGTTTCCATTATAAGCATCCCTCGAGATCATAACAACGTTACTTGATAATATAAAAAGGATTTGGCGGCATTTAGATCAACCGAAGAGAAAGTCGGTTAGGTAAAATTAACTTTATTAATCAATATAATTTCTCTTTAGTGCTTTATTCTAATTTTAGTAAGTTGTATTCAACCACGGAAAATAAACTTGTTTTTCTTCTCTGTGAGTAGAACTGTAATTGTCGTCAACCAAAGAGATTTTACACTACTGTAAACAATTAAACTCTTCTCTGTATAAAATTATTTGCATAGTACTGTTTTTAATACCTAGGAAATATTTACTGTACTTTTTTATAAGTCAAACTGTTTGACTTATAAAAAGGTACAATAAATATTTCCAATAAGGGCCATTCCATTAAAAACAGTATGCAAATAATTTTATACAGAGGAGAGTTTAATTGTTTACAGTAGTGTAAAATCTCTTTGGTTGACGACAATTGTTTGTGCGAGATAATCAACGCATGCCTCGCGCACAGATGCTGGCACGTGTCACCAACTTACGTTAATTCTAAGAAGCTAACTACAAGAAACAGATTGAAATTATCCGCTTGTGTCGTTTTGGCCCTTTTTGGGCCATTTTTGGCATAGGGACATTATAACACGATATCTGCAGCGGTGAGTTTGGGATTCAGATCCCATTCCCATCCCACCTACTTACACGAGTGTTCCTCAAACAATAAGCCACCATTCGCACGGACGTAATTTTAACGCGCGTTGAAAGCGATTTTCATACGCCTTGAATAGAACATATGGGTACACACGGGCGGGAATTTTTGTTATAGGTAGGCGTAAAAAAATCGCTTCAATGCGCGATGAATTTACGCCCGTGCGGATAGGGGCTAACTGTCAGACGATCCTTGGCCCTTTGGCTCGCAGGATTCAGAGCGCAAACGGAGCGCAATACATTTGATACTCGGACGTATATCACGTCAGGCAGACACCCTGACATTGTCACTCAAAAAAACTGTCATTTTGAAACGTATAGTTATACCAAGTTATCTGTGAAGTGGCAGAATCAGGAACTACGCAAAATGTCATTCGGCCGTCAGAACAAATTATATAGAATGACGGGCATTGGAATGATGGCAGAGCCACCCTTCAGTTCACGGATAACTTGGTAAGTCTATAACCGCGATTTAATGATTGGTCAAGATAAAGTATGACAATGTCCGGTGTCTGAGTGACTGCGAACCGTAGAGGGAGAAAGCAATCCTTGTTCTAAGTTGCGAACTGAATAATATGACATATCACCCGGCGGAATAACTAGCTTGCTGTCATCCTGCTGCATGTGGCCGGCTGATGGTCTAATAAAACTTATCCTCTTCCACGTCCAGATTGTTCCTGTTGTTGGGTTGGTTGGAGTGCCTCCGCAGCGTGCCCATGGAGTCGTACTCGTTGGCGATCGCCTTGGGGTACAGCTTGGGGGTCGCCGCCGCGTTGTTGTGGTTGTGGGCGTTGGACAGGTTGTTGCTCTTCGCCAGCAGGACCCCGCTCGCACCGCTGATGCCGGTGAACGAAGGCTGCCGTTTCGCCTTTCGCGGCTGTTGGACGAATAGCGGATTAGGCCGCACGCTAAAAACACGAGCGGACGGAAAGCACCACCCGCTTATATATTTTCATCCCATCTATTTGAAAAGAGGCGAAGGGTTAAGTGCGCACAAAATGGGTCATTCCGGCGCACTTAATATAACAGTGACGAATTGACTTTTGAATTTGGAACACTATTTAATTAAAAAGTTTGAACGCAATTCGCTTCGATAAAGTCCTGGCAGGTAATAAAAAAAGCGGGCCTGCCAACGCGGCATTGGTTATGCAAATAATAAAAAATACGCGGGAACTTCTAATTCGTTTTTAGGGTTCCGTACCTCAAGAGGAAAAAAAGAACCCTTATAGGATCACTCCGTTGTCGGTCTGTCTGTGTATCTGTCGGTCCGTTGTATTCTTTTTATCAAAAATATTACAGACAATTGTAATTTGATTCACACAAATTGAATAAAAGATGAGTTTTAGCAGTGAAAGTGAAATATTAACACCAGAAAGTGTAAAATTAAACGCAGACATTTTCTCATAGAGGGGGATGAAAATAAAATGGTGCGGTCATTTAATCCATCGAGGCCTTGTACTTTGACCATGGCAATTCTCATACGTACCACTTCTTTCAGAGGCACTGTGACGTAGCTGTTCTGTTTGGCGGTGATGTAGTGCGGACTGGACGGCACCCTGGTGTGCCGCCCCCACGGCAGCCGAGACCCTCGCCTCTGGCAGTATATCACAGCAGCCAGGCACACCAGACAACCTGGTAGTGATAGGTAGCCTTAATAACCAGAAGCAACGTGGAGCCATAAATGTGAAAACACTAGAACTCCAAAAGCTGACGAGTTCGCGGACAGATAACCCGATTTGCATATGAACGTCAGTTATGTCTAGTATTTTATAATTTTCAGCTTGATTTTAATTTCATGTATATGTTGTAATTACTAGCTGTTGCCCGCGGTTTGCCCGCATGGAATAAAATTTTTATCGCGGGAACAGTTCACTGCGGTAAAAATAGCCTGTGTTATTCCAGGATATAAGCTATCACTGTATCAAGTGTCATCTAAATCCGTTCAGCTGTTACTGAGTGTAAGGGCGAACAACATCCGCTTAAAGTCACAAAGTTTCGCCTTTTAATATAAGTGGGATGTTCATGAATTTGTGCTGTAAGTTCACACTCAAGCAAATTATTTTGGATGTAGTGCTGACCCATAACAAACGCTGCTACAACGCAGCCGACGATCGCGCCGACGCCGAGCGAGCGCTCGCCTCCCACGGTCACGAAGGACGCCATCTCCACGCCTGGTCGGTACGCTGGCATCGCGTATAGCTCTATAATAAAGACACCGATTAGTAGTGGTACATCTGCATCTGTAGCTTAGTCTTGTAAATAAATTCACTCTATTATGTATCGAGAAATTCGCAAGAAAAGAACTTTCCAAAAATGCGAATTAATTTTTTCTAATCGATTACACCAGTCTGTGATGAACGGGCAAGAAACTCAGCCGCGAAATACTCCTAAGCAATTATAAGATTTTTTTGTACATACATATTTGCTTCTTTAGATATGTTTCCTCTCCACTGATAGGAAAAACTTATGAGAAAAATACAGGTAGCACTTAGAAACACGCGTAAAAATGCATATAACAGTATTTATTATCGACACCCACTGACACAAAGAAATAAATTTGCGTCAAGCCGTGTCAAGCGCTGTGAATGTCTTGTCATAAAAAGTCCGTCCTATATGTTGATGACTAATCAGTAGCATGAAGCGTGTGGTACCGTTAGGGAGGTCGGAGGCGCGCGGGTCCCGCGCGAGCTGCACCTGCGCGCCGCCGGCGCACGCGTCGCCCGCGCACTCGCGCCGCCGCACGCGCTCGCCATTGTCGCACGTCGTCCATGCGCCCCACGCCCCCCACGCGCCGCCCTCCTCTGCGCCGAACAAATCATCACATCATTTTATTAAAAAAGAAAAAAGTTAAAAAATGACGATTTGATGAACTAATGAATATATACGCCAAACTGACTGACAAATATACAGACTGTCCATGGTATATGCTTATTCTTACAACAAATCCGTTATTAGCAGTAGCAGCAGCGTCAGTGGCGTAATGGGCGGAAAACGCGGACTGTCGAAAGGTCCAGTTAGATCCCAGGTCGTGCCATGTATCAATTTTCGAAACTTAATTAGGTACATTTACTGACTGCTCTCAAACGGTGAAGGAAAACATCGTGAGAAAACCTGCATACGCCGAAGAAGATATTCTTAGTCACATGTGAAGTCCAACAACCCGGACCGGGCTAGCGCGGTGGACTATAGCCTATACATCTTCGTTGAGAGGGTAGGCCTGAGCCTCAACAGTGGTGACATATTAATAGGCTGTAGATTGTGTGCTGACCTGCGCACTCGCCGACGCACCCCCGCCGCTCCAGCGCGGCGCCCGCGTCCGCGCACCCCTCCGGCGAGAGACACGTGCGCGAGCGCGTGCGGTGCCCCCCCGCGCCCGCCGCGCACCCCCCCGAGCACGGGCCCCACTCGCTCCAACACGACCACTGGCCTGGCGGTGAACACAATTTAACATGTAGTTTTGAATATACAACCGCCATTTTTCAGAATATGTATTTTGCGCTTAGCACGCATTATATTATGCATGACCCAAGGGCCAACTGGTAGATAATGCCATAATGGCATTATGTTCGCCTTTTGTACTATTGTGTTTGCACGAAATATGTAGTTATTAAATAAATAAACCGCACGTGGTTTGCTTGTGCATTTCAGACAAATGATGTTACATCATAGACATTTACATAAAACCGGACAATTAAATAGCCAGCGATGTGATAAGCAGGAATATATCTGATTACCAACCGATAACAACCTTGCAGATCGGGGCTGTCATTGGCACGTCAGTAAACAGCCTTACTTTGCTTAGGTTACTACGGTGGTAAGAGCGTCAGTGGCGTAGGGGATAAGACGCGGCCTATCATATCGAAAGGTCCGGAGTTCGATCCCCGGCTGGGCCATGTACCAATGGGTTTTTTCTCGAAACTTAAGTACATTTACTGACTGCTCTCAAACGGTGAAGGAAAACATCGTGAGGAAACCTGCATACGCCGAAGAAGAAATTCTTAAGCGCATGTGAAGTCCACCAACCCGCACTGGGCTAGCGTGGTGGACTATAGCCCGAACGCCCTCGTTGAGAGGGTAGGCCTGAGCCCCAGCAGTGGGGACATTAATAGGCTGTTGATAAAACTACGGCCCGTAGCGTACGTCACCAAACAACATCGGTTTCTTTGAGCCTTCCCAACCTCGATGTAATTTATGATAGACAAGTGTGTGATGGCACGCACCTGAGCAGGCGTGCGTGTTGCAAGCCCTCAGCATCTCCCTGGAGCCCTGGCAAGGCGGTTTCTTGCAGCGCCGCGTGCGCGCCTGCTGCCCCCCTCCGCACGGCGCCGAGCACTCGCCCCACGCCTCCCATGCGTCCCAGCCCCCCTCCTCTTCGGGGAGTGCGCTGCTGCAAGACCCCCGCGATGTACAGTAGCGTTCTTCCTCGCGGGCTAGCGATAGCTGCATTGAATAACATAAAATATATTTTCTCCTGTACCTACAGCACGAGTTGTCTATGCCGGATTGGAAATCAAACCCACGACCTCTGGCAAGCCATTAACCAACGAGGCGGGTAAGATTTGTACGATAAATGTCATTCGCTGCATTCAATTCTCAGACATGGACGAGGCCTCTCCCAAAGGGTCGGTAAAATCGGGTTGGTGATCGCAGTGTATAGCAATTCGACTTCCTATTGCCTGGATGTATCCTTACTCGCTAAAAAGCACCGATTGAGTGCACCAATAGTTGACATTCATAGGCTTAAAGATTCATGGGTTTATCAAGAGGTGCGTACAAAAGTTCATTTTCATTTCTAAGTTTACCTTTATTTGCTCTGGTGACGGCGCCTTGCACAGGAATTTGAACCGTTTCTCCGAGTAGCTGCCATCAGAAGAATTATCTGAAACAAATAACAATTCGTATTATAGTCAGAACAATAATTGCACTTGCTTGGGCGACGAGTTGGCAAATGAAAACCGTATAGTTTTACCAGATATATCTGACCTCACGTTCACACATTCGCTGAGTATTTACATAGCCACATAAAGGGAGCCTATACGTACGTTTCCCATTATTCACATGTACACTTATAAAACGTTGAAAAGTTTATTTAGCGTGTTTTTTAGTTATGGAGTTTTTACCCTATGTACTTAGTGAGCTTTTACTTGTCAGTCGACGATAATGATGTACAAATGCGTGTATACTTGACTCTGTAAAAGTTTCCTTCCAGTTCAGATTTGGGTGAAAGAGACTAGTGACGTAGACTGAAAAGTGCATGTACATACATACGTGATGTCTTCAAAAAAAAGCGGAGCGCCAAGTATCGCAATCCTGACACACCTCTTTCGCTTCGCACACGCAGTGGATACGGAAATGTAAGTGATGTCTCACCGGGTATGTGCACCCAGGGGGTCCACGCGGTGGCCTTGCGGAGCTCGCACGGCCGCATGTCGCACGGCTGCCGGTCCACCTTGCCGCCCTCGCAGTCGGCCCCGCCGTGGCGCGGCGCGGGGGCGGTGCACGCGCGCCGCCGCTCGCGCCACCCGCCCGCCGCGCCGCAGCCCGCGCCGCCCGCGCCCGCGCACGCAGACCACGGGCCCCACGACGACCACCCGCCGTCCACGGGAGCCAGCTCGGGATCTGGATGGTGATAATTTTAATTCAGTTATTATAGTACATTTTTTTGGATTGAGTGAATACCTATAATCATAGATTCATCATAGACATCGCTGACAGTGTTTAGTCTGCCACGAATAAATTTTGATTTGGTTGATCGATTCAATTAACTATTTCTTGAAATTACATTAGCATTTCGATACCGACCCCCCCCCCCCCCCCCCAACTGCGCTTTGACACCTAAAATTAGTCATTGCTCAGGAATCAGCAAACTTCACATAACCGCCAAAAAGATTTACGGGCACATTTCATGCGAGTTGTTGCACTTCACGTGCGCATTAGAATTTCTTTTGTGCCGTATGCAGGATGTTTATCTTCATTGTGAAGATCCAGTGGTATGATAATAAACCATAAACTTATAAACTCCTTGTACGTAAAGGCCATATTATCATTTCCACAAAAGTCATGTCAGGTGGAAGCGAGGGCGGCGATCCACCAGGCACCAGGAACAAGAATGCCGGAACACCCAGCGTCACATCACCGAGACATAAAACACATGCAGGACATGGCGCGGTACTGACTGGGGCAGGGCGGCAGGTTGGAGCAGTACATGTCCTGCGCGTCGAGGCCGACGCACACGCGGCCGCCGTGGCGCGGCTCGGGCGCGGCGCACGCGCGCCGGCGAGACTTCACCGCGATGCCGCACGTCGCCGAGCACTCCGACCAGCCGGACCACGCCGACCAACCGCCGTGCACGGTGCAGTTGCTCACTGATATACTCGGCCCTGGGAACGAACACACCGTTTGTATTCAATACAAGAAATTTTTTGAAAAGTGTTTTGGGGTCAGATAAGTCTAAATAACGTATTCCAAAGGTTTTTTTTAAATCCCTTCAATGTACAGATTTACTCCCGTTACGATTTTATAAGTAGTATAGACTATAAATGCCGACAGCGTACAGCCAAGCAAGTAAATACATTAGGAATTAATATAGCAAACCACTCTTTGTCACCGTGAGTTTTCACAGTATTTGGAATGTATGACAAATTGTTTAAAGTATGCATGATTAGTTGGCTCAGTAGCTAGGTCATTGGACTCGAGCGTTACGGGGCTGTGGGTTCGATTCCCACTGGGGAACAGAGAGTGTATTAAATGTTATAGAACAAAAGGTGTTCCATTTCAGCATTAGAAGTGGGGTAAAATCCCAAGCCTCGTATTATCTGATTTTGTTGAAGTATTCCCGCGTTACCCGTGGTATCACCAGTTTGTACCATAGGCATTTTTTTTCTTTAATGGCACTACCGGTGCCATTGCCAATCTTATCTAGATTTGACATTTGAAGTAGGTGTAGTGTGCGGTATCAACCATATCACTATAACCTAAAGAACAAAATCGTACGAATAACCTCGAGCGCAAGACGTACAACCGACGTACAAAGTCATTCCAACCGACGTACAAAGTCATTCCTGTGATTTTGTTCTCTAGCCTAGTCATAATTGTTGAGGTTGTATTTCTAGGTTTTTTATTGTTTGTTTTTCTATTAATCTATTTTTTGGTGTCGGTTACCGTCGCAAGGCTGTCCGCCGCGCGCGGGGCGCGGGTTGTCGCAGCGGCGCGTGCGGCACGCGCACAGGTCCGGCCGGTCGCCGTACGCCGAGTGCGCCGTGCCGTGCTGCATGCACGCCGCCCACGCCGACCACGACGACCAGCCGCCGTCCACTGGTGACCACACACAACGTGTTATTCCACTTATAATGTTCATAATTACGTCACCACTGTTGGAGCTCCGTCCGTCCACCATGCCAGTCCGTCCAGTGCGGGTGAAGTCCATCAAGGACTTCACATTCCTTTAAGAATTTTGCAGTTTGGCGTGTGCAGGTTTCCTCACGATGTTTTCCTTCGCCGATTTAGTAACTGTTCTCTTAATAAATGTACTAAACTAAGTTTCGAAAAAATAAATTGTACGGCGGCCCGCACTAAACTTTCTCGGCATTCGTCATTTTCCTTACAATTTTTTTCGTCTTTTTTTTACACAAACTGATGAATTCATATTGTATGACCTACTAGCTGACCCGACTGAAAAGCTATTTGACTCTGCAATTTGTCTACGCACAAAGGAAGTAATTCAGAAGATTTAACAGACCTACCCACAGAAATGTAGTCTGTCTAGACAAATGATAAATTAGAATTAATGGAAAGGTTAAATCAAGCCAATTATCTCATGTACCTTGCTCGCATATGTCGCCGAGACGCAAATAAAGTGTGTTTTCATAAAACGGAATATCTTTGTTTGTTACCCGGCGTGTTGTTGGTGGGGCAGCCGGCGGGTGGTGGCGCGCGGGGCTCGTGGCTGTGCGCGCACGCGTCGCGCGCGTCGTCCCAGCCGCAGTGCGGGTCCGCGGCGGCCGCGCACGCCGCCCGCGTCGCGTGCCGCGCGCACCGCTCGCCGGGCACGCGCACCACGCCCGTCTCGCTGCCTATGTACAACGACATCTGTGGACACAAACATGACAGGTTCAAGGGCTGGTTAAACCGAATGCAGCACAGCGCAGCGCAGCTTGCGACGTCGTAATGTATGGAATAGTATGGGAAATGACACACCAAACGCGTAATGCGTAGCTGCTGCGCTGTGCTGTGCAGCATCGTGCGTTCGGCGTATCAGTTCCCATAATATTCCATACATTACGTCTTAGGTGCGCTGCGCTGTGCTGTGTCGTGCTGTGCTGGGTTCGGTTTGACCAGCCCTTAAGTAATATTTTGATGTGCCATGCGGAGGACAATATAGGCAAGCGCGCGTTTCATTGACAGTTTAGGAAGACCGTTATGGTTAGAATTTTCATTTTTCATATAATTTTTAAATATTTTTTATCTAGTTCTAGATGCAGCGTTTTGAGCTTTAATTCGATCAAACATAGTGTCCTCTGATTAAAAGGCCAGAGGTATCTCGATGAAACGCGGTAGCAACTGCACTGCAAAGGCAATAAGGAAAAATTCCGTGCAAAATAAATCAATAAAAAACTACTTACAGTATCTTTCACGAACTGCATAGACTGCACCTCGAAGCCCCCCTGTTCATCTTTCAGCCTCATCACCTCCACGAGGCAGGCGCCATCGTACCGAGGAAGCACGGCTAGCTTTAACACGTCGCCACCCTTTGGGGGGAAACAGGCATACCGTATTAAAAACCAAATTAATATATATTTTTTGGGTTTTAAACATATAAACGGTATGGGTTAAAACATTCCAATGCGAGCTCCTGCTCGCAGTTGACCCTATCGCCGACTTCTATTTTCGATTGAGTGTCAAAATCGTCGATTTCTTAAGATGGTATCATCTTAAGAAATCGACGCACTAAAATAGACGGGGCAAGTTATGTCGCCGGCCTGTCTCCAAACCCGCGGACAGAAATGTCTCCCGGCTGTCGCGTTGCTCCGTGCGTGCACTCTCATACAAATTATAATCGATGAGTGAAACGAAACTGTTGCGGAGACAAAAGTTGCTACCCCGCAATTTCTGTTCACGATATGTATGTACGGTACATAATTATTGGTTTGTTCAAGTTGCTATGGAGTTCTGAGTGTATACATACCTGCGTGGCGATGTACGCGACGAGTTGCCCGCCGGGGCTGGTGACGTCGACGGTGACGTGGGTGAACCGCTGCAGCGTGGCCTTGTACACGGGCTCGCCGGTGACGGGCTGCACCGACTCGTACATGAGGTGGTAGCGGTGGTACTCCATCGCTTGCAGAGGGCTGCTAACAGAAAGCAACTTTGTAGTGACAACTTTGTGGACGATGATAGCCTGATGATGGCGATGATGATAGCCCAACCGCGTATTCATGTACACTTACTAGTGTACTACCACTAGCTGTTACCTGCAACTTTACAACAAACAATCCATAATTAAAGATTGCCATTTCTTGAGGATACTTAAGTTTACCGGGTTATAACGAGGCGGTTTATGCGGACTCTCGCCAACTCGTCTTCCATATAAAAGTGACAACACTGGTTCTGAAATCAGTAGGTAATCAGGTGGACTTCAACAATTTCGTGTCCTGCTTACGCGTATAGTTTCATTAGTTCAGCATTTGAAGAGTTGGCAATAGCCCACATAAAAAGTGCATGATTGAGTGTTCGTGCTGTGGCGACTAGCGAGTGATACACACGTGCTATCAGAGAGGCATCTGAAATGGTCCCTGGCCTGCGCGGTGGGGGAGCGCGGCTCCCAGCTGGAGGTGGGCGAGTCCTGCGTCTTGTACGGCCCCTCGAACGCCGCCTGGACGTCTGACATGTTGTACACGCACACCGCGCTGCCCGCGATGCTGTTGCTGTCAAACAAATTGGCAAATTCGTATGCTTTTTTCCGGACAAGAAAGGGAAACTGGTTAACATTGTTCCGCGAGAATGAGCGATGGTTATGTTCGACTCAGGCCAGCGAGACCTTTTCCGGAGAAGCCTAGCGAAGCGAAGATACAGGGGTGTAACGGTGTAACGCACATCAACATCTTGCGCTGAGTGCAGGTTGTACAAATTGTATACGATAGGACGCGAATGTGGCCTAAGAAGCGGTGGTAGATAAAAAAAATTGCGTGTATATGTGTACTCATGTGCTATAAATATTTTAACCTGCTTCTAATAAGCTGTGGAGAGGACAGCGAGACGATGAAACACCTAGTGTGCGAATGCGATGCATTAGCTACAAGGCGAATGAGTGTCCTAGGTAACAACATACCCGGAACCTGAGGATTACATCCCTTAGCTGCACAATAGCGGTTGTGCAGCGAACGCTTGGGGAGGAGAGCAACAGGTAAACGCAGGGGCTGACTGACACGATAGATCAAAAATAAGATGGGATGGAATGGGACAGGATTGGATGGGATGGGACGGGATGGGACCGGGTGGGATAAGATAAGTTGTTGTGCCGTACCTGTTGGTGGTGAAAGTGGCCACGAGTAACTTCTCCTGCGGCAGGTACTCCACGCTCTGCACCTCGTCGTAGTAGAAGGGCACGTCGCCGGGCGCCGGGCACTTGAGCCGCGCCTTCAGGAACGTGCTCCAAGTGCCCACGTTCTTCATCATGTGCTCGCCGCCGGAGTCGTTCTTGCACACGCGCGCTATGCGAGAGTACACCACCTGAATAACAAACATGTCAGTAGACAGAGACAAACAAAATACTGTTGTGATATACGGGATTGTATTATTATACACACGGGACTGTCTCTAGGTTGTAATCTGACATACAACTAACAGCAAGACATTGTATTGTACCGCCCTGGCATCCCGTCTTTATGGGGTGCCTTTAACTTATTTTCATGGAAGTAATATGTACTAATGCTTATTTTACATGAGGCGTGACTATGTTGGATGTTATCAAAATTAAATTAAAAATCTTTATTTAAACATTTTGTAGTACGGGCGGGCACACTAGGTACTAAACTACTAAGTAACTGACCACTTTAATACCTACTTCAATTACATAATAAATAATCACTACATTCATCAGGAAGGTTCGAATCTCTTTTGTGGCGCGCGCGCTCCCTATAAGGGGCCGCAAGCACGCACCAAAGAGGTCTTAACTCTATGACATTCATGATCAAAATTTTTTAGGTATTTTTTATTTATGTTTGGATAAAAAATGCATAATTTAGTTTTAATCCTGAAATTCTGTAAAAGGTATGCAAAAATATCTAAATGGATTTAGATGCCTTTGATTCTGTCTCATAATATTATAGCACCTTCATTGCGGGAATTAAGTGTAATAAATGAACGGCCTCACCTTCCCGCAGTTCATGTACTCCACCGCGAGCTCTGTGAACACGAAGTAGACGAACTGGTCGTCCTCGAAGCTGCCGACGAACTGCGGCTCGTTGAGCCAGTTGAAGTCGTACTGGGTGGTGCGCAGCGTGCCAACGTCGCGCGCCGCCGCGCCCCGACTCCTGACCACATACATTAAACCACTGCATTAACATTACGTTGTCGAACAACCCATCATCATCATATCAGACCTTCAATGTCCACTGCTGGACATAGGCCTGCCCCAATGAACGCCAGATCCTCCGCATACAGCCCCAGCATTGGCCCGCCCACTAACGCGGTGAAGGTGGCAAAAGCCAGGCCTACGTGCCATACAAAACTGTACCGCGCAGTGGGTGGCAACTAACATAGGGCTAAATTCATATACATAACATATAAAGAAACCAAATACAGACCATTTTACAGGTTTACAAGCAAAGAAGCCAACAACAATGAAGTTACGGAGAAAATACTTTCTGCGCTACGTTAAACTACTGGACGTATGAAGTCCGAAGCCACTGTAGGCTAAAAACAGCTCCGTTATCGCAATGATATTATCATATCAGCCAAAAGACGTCCACTGCTGGACAAAGATCTCCACGATGACCGGTCCCGCGCTAACCTCATCCAGCTGGGTCTCACGACCCTCACTAGTTTGTCGGGTATGCGGTATGATATGCTAAAACCCAAAAGTCCTTACTTGCAAATGGCTGTGTCTGAGCTGGTGAAGTCTGTGGGTGTGCCCGCGTAGTACTCGCCGGTGCCGGTGAGGAGCGACGTGACGTTGGAGTGAGGGCTGCACGGGCAGTGCGCCACCCCCGTCACCCATTCCGATACAGTGCTGATGGACTCGATCTAAACACAAGAATATCAAATATAACGGGTGTGGCTCACAAAGAATGTACTATAACCATAGACTTTATACATTACTCACGGGAAATAGTAAGACACTGTGTTATAATTTAATGTGTGCTATAGACACACACTACTTCTATCAACGCGCAGCACAAACCGTTGCATAGCGGTTTTCTAAAGTGACTAAAACAACCATTTTAAATAAAGTTCTAATGGTTCTACGTAAACGAAGTCGCGTCACATGACAGCTGTTGCCGGGGTCATCGGCGTGTCAGTTTTATTGATTTTTAAAGGAATTTGTTTCCTAATGTTTTCCGGTAGGGGTAAAGGTCAGAGGCACCTGAAACCTGTGGTCAGATGAGTTTCCTCGTCGAACAACCAGTTGGACCACGGGTAATAAATACCCCGGAGTTATGTGGCGGTCACTATGTTATTGATAGTATCTTTCTGAAATTTTGAAGTGAATATGCTTTCACTTCTTTTCCATCAAACAAAATATCACAATCCGCCTATCGTCAGTTTGTTCGATTTTGTGCCTATAGGTATTCCCGCAGCGACGTGCTGCGGGAATACCATAAATACTATAAATATTAGTTGTTGATGTCTCACCTCTCTCCAGCTGCACACTGGACTGAACGCGTTGGTCCCACAAGCGAACAGCTTATGCCCGTACGAGAGCAGCACCTTTATGTAGTTGTGGCAATCCTCCTCGCTCTGGCCCTTGTCCTGGCAGAACTTGGCCTTGTCAGCGGGCGCGGGCCATTCCGCTCGCTCCAGCAGTCGCAACCCACGCAGCGACAGCCGGTACAGGGTGTCCCTGGAAACACACAATTTTACGTAATATTATTATATTATAAATAAATTAAAATATAAATATATTACGTAATTATAGTATAATAGAATAGTAATAGTATATTCACAGAAACATATAATCCAGATGCCGCGCTTAGCCAATAAGCAGGTTACCGGGAACTTCGCCGTAACATAAAAGCCAAATATCGGCCTATCTAGGGGTTCAGACAACTTACAATATTGGTTTAGTAAGAACAAATTGTGTGAATAAAGTGAAGTAAAGTGTATGAAATTTGTTAGAATATACATTTCAAACAGCAAGTAGTATCGCGGGGCACAAGCTAGCGTAATGTATGCATGGAATAATAACGCGTTGCCATCTTGCCATCTAACTCACTAGCTCCGAACAAGCACTTGGTCAAACAGGACTATTTGACATCCTAAGGCCGACACACACGACACTTTAAGCAACGGCGACTAATGAGTAGAAAGAAAGTCGTAGCGATTGGACGCGTAACGTGATGTAGGTAACGACTTTTTGTCGTGTTATTATAGTATTGTATGTATGCTTATAGTATTGTATGGTATGTTTATATATAAAGTACCTACATGCGACGACTGCATCTCTTTAATCATTTATCCCCACCGCAGGTGAGCTTGAAGAAATTACATTAGAAATAAGCACCACCTTTTGTACTACATCCTTTTACTTGAATTGTTTCATTGTATTTTAGTATACATACAATTAATTATTAAACAAATAAATATAAAAACGCGCCACTTTAATGCCAATGCCAAAATTTTGAAAATCGACGATTTTGCATCTTACCTAACCTAAAGCCAATTCACAATGTAAATCACGCGGCGCAATTTGTCTAACAAATGTGTCTAACTTATTCTTAGCAATGCGTGTGTGATGGCAGCTTCGTGGAGGCAGGCCGCAATGAAAACTTGGCAACGAATTCGTGACAGTTTGTTGCATTGTGAATTCAGCTTAACGCGCCGCGTACACATAGCTTGTTGACAGAATGTGGCAAACAGTCACATTTCCAACTTGTTTGATGCGCGCCGCCGACGACCAACGACGTTTCACACCCACTAACGCTAATATGTACGATTGATCTAAATTTTAGAGTACTCTCTAGTGATGCGTCCTTCTGGGTAGGTAACCCCTTTCAGCTATTTCTACCTTCAAACAGGTAACGCAACGACCGTCGGCTCTGCGACAGATGTGATCTGCCCCCTGCCACTTCAGTTTGTAATCCTTTCGGCCTTATCGGTAACCTTAGTTCTCCATCGAATTTCCTCATTGCGGGTCATATTATTCAAGGAAACTTAAAATTTCAGTACCTATGTATTTCATTCGTAGTCAGATCTACAAAAAACTAATAACAGATTTCTGCCATTAGCGATAAAAACGTAAGAATATACCCGCAGCACAGACTTATGTGGTTTCTTCTAGGCAACCTTTAGTATCTATACCTATACTCCGTATACAGCCGTCAATTAAGGCTCATAATTACGTTTCATTAGCAGCAACGATACCGTTACGAACCTGTTTCCTTATTCATCACATGAGAGTCGACGGAAGTGCCAATGTGTACCTATACCACAGAATAGTTAATAGGATACCTACTATATCGCGGGTACAAAATAGTAGTACATTACAAATATAAATTATATTTTCCGCCGTGTTCACCTGATGTGTATTGCGACGCGATGGTGATGATAGAGTTATCTTGTATCTGTACTGTACACAAGCAGGTGTAATGTAATGACTCAAGTTGTTTGTATAAGAATAGTGTACGTACCTACACTAGTTAACAATTCAACATTGAATGTTATATTTTATGCACACATGACATAAATCTACCTATTCATATTATTATCTCATCTACGCCACAGAATATAGACTCTATAGACAAATCATTTTCCGATTTTCCGGGATAATATTATAAGGCTTGATATTATTATAAATGATGGGTAAAAAGAAACGAATTTCCGAAAGTGTAACAAGATGCAAACAGTATTGTTGAAGTATTTATGATTATGTTACTCATAATTACTTGACAATATTATGAATGATGATAATTATCATATCATTAATCTGATAACAAAATTAGTTCAATATGCGCCCTGAAAGGAGTGCAATTTTGGACAATTACTGAAGATACCGTTACAATAATATAGTGAGCAAATAAGAAATAACCCAGCCGTTTGAAATGGGACGAAACAAAAATACAAAATAAAAAAAAATCGCAATGCTATTTTAGTAGGCATTTTACTACCTATGAATTCTGCAATTCAGACATTGATTTAGGTATTTCGCTAATTGCTTTTGCGGCTAATTGCTTTTTAGAGCAGTTACTTCGGGATATTTCATGTCATGTCTCCAGGGACGTCTCACACTGCGTCTACTTCAGTCACTTCAGTTTAAAAATTCGCAGAGCTTTCGCATATTATACGGACTGATCATAGCGTGTCTCGAGCCAATTAAATTACGATATTCACTTTCATTTAGTCTGCAAATATTTAATGGAAAGTTTTAGCATAGCAACTGTAGCGACGTGGTAACACAATAAAAATAGGCAAATCAAAATATCCGGATGAGAGGCGTCGGTGGTCGACACAGCATTCTTCGACATCCGATACAAAAATCAGTAGAATCGACCGATTGAAGCGAGGAGACCGACACAAAAATAGAGCTCCAGGTAGTTTCCAGTCCTGCATTTGTATTGTCTCTGTTTTGGCCGAATTTAGATGAACTGACTTTAGTTGTGTATTTTGTAATACAATGTAATGTTATAATTATGTAATTATTTACGAGTCTTACACACGAACAAGTTGTATTTGCCTTACATAGCGCGAAAGTCTAAAATGTAGTAATGTAATGTTATGTCGAAAATAAAGATAATCCTTTACTAAGGTTTGATACCTAGTGATTCAATAATCTATCAATATTGCCTAAAATATACATATAATGGTACTATAATTAAAATTCGCTTCAGCAATACATGGTAATTCGTTAAAGCTAAACCAGCAAACACAGCTAAGATTATATTTCAAGACATTGCGTTCCACATGGGTATTTTTGTTTAGATACTTATACGAGTAGATAATACGAAATAGGATTTAAGTGTGGGTTTGTTGTGGGATTGCATCCCTGAATTACATACAGGATACTTTTATCCCGGAACTTTAATGGTTTCTAGGAAAGCGTATTTTTTTAGAGTTCCGTACCTGAAAAGAGGAAAAAAGGAACTCTTAAAGGATCACTTCGCTGTCCGTCTGTGTGTCTATCCGTCTGTCAAGACCCTTTTTCTCAAGAACGCGTGGAGATGTCAAGTTGAAATTAGTACCTATCAAATACTGCGGTCTGCAGACCCTTAAAGCTGAGACCAAAATCAAACTTCTAAGTCAACGCATTTAGAAGTAATGGACGATTTTGCCGCATTTTTAGTATCTCGGTAATAAAAACCTATGGGGTACTTTCGGTTGACCTAGAATCTTTAAATTTGGCAAGAAGCAATGTCCTATAGCACAAGTAATGGAAAAAATCCGGAAACAATTCAATTCATTTATGTATTTAAAGTAATAGCTTCAATAAAAATGCACAGATCAATGCTCTTATATGATTACGTGCGTACGTCTATCAAGCGATACCCTTTTGAGAAGGGGTGGACAAAGGCGGGCACGGCGGCGGTCCGCAAATCTCTTTCTTGCGGCCCGTAAGTTACACCATTATGACATTAACGGGTTTAAGGTGTAACTAATTAATTACATATAGAACCTTACAGAGGCATTCGCATAATGAGCAACTTATTGTAAAATTAAACTGCTAATAAATTGCTGTGTATGGAGTTGGAATATATTTTTTGCAATGTCTATCAATGAAAACTATTAAGTATAAAAATACCTACTAAGAATAAATGAAAACATCTTTGTTGTCATTCGTATGATTAAATGTTTAATAAAATTATAAATCGAATTTAAACTGGGAAGTAATTTCCAAGGATCTTTTAATATTATTTATCTTTGAATTCCAATCGAGCAGATCAAATAAGCTGTCTTTCCATCTGCGGCCCGTGATTTATTTCAAATCGAGATTTTGCCCAGCAGCCTATTATTTGTCCACCCCTGGCTTGGTGCTTTACACAGACCTGTAAGCACCAATCCAGTATCTATAATATCTAGGTCTGTGGTGCTTTAACGCTCACCTTGCGCCCACGATCACCTGGTCCCTTGCCACATCGAACAGCAGTTGCGAAAATGATCTAGTGCTGTTATCTTCGAAGAGATCACTGTCGGCCGCCATCAGATCTGTAAATACCTATGTATTAGCTATGTAAATATATTGTACTAACTGTTTCCCGCGGGCTCGTCCCAGTTTTTTTTTATCTGACTATCATTCTTTTCGTTCGGCTTCTAAGGGTCATAGCGTGAGGTTATAATAGCCTAAACTTTCTCAAGATTTGGGCTATCAAATTCAAAAAGAATGTTTTAGACCAAACAGGTAGTTTCAGAGATTAGCGCGTCACCCCTTCGGTCCAAGAAGAGAATTAATCTTATAGTGTAAACACCACAGGTAAACCCGCGGTCAAAACCTACTTTATGAAATAGCATAGGCAGTAGGAGATCATGTTACACGGTCAATGGTGCAATATGTAATTGTAGGCTTAGAGTAGGTAACGCAGTCCATCCGGTCCGACCCGGGTGCGGTTGCTTTAGGTAACATGATATAACAAACTGTCAACTAACACTCGCTATATATATTTTCATATGAATGCTGGAATATGACTTGAACAAGCAAATCAATATTTTAATGATATTTCAAATTTTAAATACAAATATTGCCCGTGACTTCATCCGCGAAGAATTTCAACCACTAGAATAAGTACGCAGAGAATAGTACAAAATCAAAAAATATTTTCTTATTGTATGAATTTAGATGGACCTCTCCTTTACCTGATACATAGACCTATGTATGTACATACATTAAAATTCTAAACTTTATTGTTTATAGGTACTCTTTCTTTTTTTAATATACTTATTGTTACATGCACCGTGCTATGTGAATTTAGGGGGGAGGGGTTCAGTCAGACAGAAAAATAAAGCAACAAGGCTTTTAACGTACGATATTTCAACATGTCGTTTTGGCCTGTTGAGTTACAAAATACTAAATCTATATGAGTATAGACATTCACGTATTTGTTAATTAGGTAAATAATCATATTATTAAATTATTGTAAACAAATAAATGTAGTAATTTACAACTTGTAAATAACTCTGTGATGTGAGACCGACCGTACCACGGCCGATAATACTTATTACAAACATTACTAACTATGTCAGGCACACATACTTACAGTTATGTAAATATTACAATACATTTAAATGCTCGTCTTACGGATTACGGTAAATAGGTACATATTTTATGGATAAGTCAATATGTATTTACAAAAGTGTCCGAAATGTAAAATAGGAAAAATTTTAAAAGAACCAAGGCGATTTTTATTTAGAAAATTCAAAATGGAAAGAAAAGATTGAAATGAAAATAAAGTACGTATTGTTTGTTCAGTTGGTAATTAAATAAGATATTAGTTAGTACTGCTAACTTTTTCTAAATCAGCCGGGAGCTTTATTTTTGAATCGCTCGCCTCGCTTCGAGCGGTCGATTCTACTAATTTTCCTTCAACATCAAAAAATACAAAAATTAGTAGAATCGACCGATCGCTTTAAGCGAGGCGAGCGATGGAAAAATAGGGCTCCAGGTCGGTTCCGGTTGCGACTCGATCCGCGCGAGCAACTATCCATTCCCCAATCGATCTCACCAGGAACCGTACCCATGCAAGCAGCGCTCGTGTGGTCGAGTGACAATTCATACCAACCTTGTCTGTTGACGATCCTGAAGTCATCCTCTGGCAGCTGGCCCCTGATGAGCACCCCAAGAAGAAGCAGCGCGACCACAATGGACTGCATCACGGTTGCCTGAGTTGCTCATTGACCTGGGTACAAAAAAATAAATTTCTATCACAGAATCTTTAAAAAAAAAATTGAAGTAAATCTTGGTATTTTATGCTGAGATTTACAAATTACGTGTATGTAAAATACCAAAGAGAGTTTTTTTTAGGGTTCCGTACCTCAAAAGCAAAAAAGGAACCCTTATAGGATCACTTCTTTGTCCGTCTGTGTCTGTCTGTCAAGCCCTTTTTCTCAGGAACGCGTAGAGGTATCAAGTTAAAATTTATATCAAATACTCTACAATCCCTTGGAGCTGTGAAAAAATCAAACTTCTAAGTCAACGCAGTCAGAAGGTATGGCCGATTTTGCCACATTTTTGAGTATTTTGGTGATCAAAACTTATGGGGTACTTCCCGTTGACCTCGAATCATGAAATTTGGGAAGAAGCACAAGTAAAGGAAAAAAGCCGAAAACCGTAAATTTTTAGTTACATCACATACAATTCTTTATTTTTCTCGTACCAACAAACTTATCTTTGCAGTTTTAGTACCATGTGATATAACTACAAATTTTATTAACGATTTTCTAATTATATCTTTTATTAAGTTTGTACGGAACCCTCACGGGCTTGCAATGAGGCGCGAGTCCTACTCGCACTTGTCTGGTTTTTTTTGCTACAGTTGAAATTCCACGCAGACCAAGTAACGGGGAATAGATAATCCTAATGGAAACCAAAACAATCAACCTCAAAGCAATAAATAGCCTAGCGGTTTGTGGTCGAAACTCTATATTAAATCTTAAATATTGGAGTTGGAAACGACTCGACTGATGGACTATTATTGTGAGACCACTTCAAGAATGTAAATACCATAAAATGTACCTGATGTAAATATACAGTTACACACGTCTTGTCTAATCCCAAACTGGATTTGTTATTTCTTACCGAATAATCCTAATTAATAGCGAAGTTGAAGCATTATAATGGTAACCTACCTCCCAATAATTTTTCAACATTTTAAAAATCTGACCAGCACAGGCGGTATTCACCTTGGCTCCGACCTACACCAATAACATGTGGCTTTAGGTTGTGGCAAACGATTATCGCAATTAATAAAACGCCTACATGCTTGGCCTCTTCGTTTCGACATTTTATTATACTATACTTTAGTATACAATACAAGTAATACAACGGCATTAAAAGTTGTTTTCTTCTCTAGTATTTAATGCCTCTTCCACTATCTTTACCAGATTTATATATTGTTACACGGCGAGCTTGTATGAAGAGAATAAGAAAGCGAAAGGAATATAGAAGTGTGTCAGGATTGCGATACTTCGCGTTCTATTTTCCTGCCCAGCGTCATAGTAAAAGATTTGGAGATGTGTATGTCATCATCAGCCTATCGCCGCGCCGCACGCCGTCCACTGCTGGACATACATACGAGTCGTGTATGTCTTCCCCAATTGACGCCACCACCGCCACCACACTCGGTGCTCCGCCCTCCGCATGCAGTCGCATCATAAGTAAATAAAAGTGGAGTAATTGCTATTTATTTCATCGCGACATCGTTCAGATACAGACCACAAAGAAAGCTATCGACAATCTTAGTTCAAATATTTTCATAACGTTTCAAATCGGACAGGCCGTCTGTACCCCATATAGATAACGTTGTAAAATAAATTTAACTTAAATTACTTCAAGTGGTTTCAATCGCTTCGACCTATTTTTGGAGTGCTCATTACATTCGTATCTTAGATATATTTTATTGATATTTCATTTTGATATAAGCTTCCGAATTTACAGTGTAATATGAGCCTAGTATATGTATATATATACATATCTATACCTATACTTACAAAAATAATGAAACTAATATTATTATATAAATGCGAATGTTTGTTTGTTGCTCAATCAAGTCCCGCCTTAATTGTGATGAAATCTGCGGTGTACCTACTTTATTTGGGGTATTACCCGTGGACCAACTGCAATGTCCAACTGGACGTCTGGAGCTGACTAGCTAATCTGTCAACGCATGCGCCAGAGAAACGGCGGCGGCGGCGGCGGGCAAAAGATTTTATTGTTTTAAGTACCTACCTATATGAACGATCGAGCGAGCGATAAACACCTAATGTCTGTGTTTTTGTAGATAAAAAATACTATCTCTAAAAGAACTCTTACAATTACGATTTAATAGTAATTTTACGATAATAAAATATGTGCTACAAAATAAAAGATAAAAATCCAATTAAGTATCTATCCTATTGGTATCAATATTCAATAATACTGTCCGAAACTCTGGGAAAAAATTAAACTCTCCAAAGAAAATGAGTTTTCTAGGGTTGAATTTTAATGGTTAGTCAATAAATAAAAATTGTGAATTTTCACATTGACGTTAGTAAAGATATATATTATAGGTTATTGTCACACCTCAGTGATTGTTTTCTTAATAATTTTGCGGATGGACTAAACTAAGCAAGATAATACTAGGTAATAATTTATTGTTATGTACTTGGCCATCTTAACCACACACAGTCTTAAGTCAGTAATGTTAGATAGAATAGGCCAAGGAAACGGTCAGAGTTCCATCCATTACTAAATAACAACCATTATTAAAGGCATATACGTCACGCAGGCTCATGCATGCATGATGTGATTTTCATACCATATAAAAGTTATTTATACCTTGCATCTCATCATCATCATCATATTGATGATGATGATGATGAAACGAATTCTGTTGAAACTTGGTACAATATAGGATACTTTTAACGCGGATGAAGTCTTCACTGGCAAGTACTTTATTCATTCATTTATTTTGTAATACATATATATAATTCATTTAAATGATTATAATTCATAAAAATATATAATTCATATGTAATTCATATAACATATATGAATGTTTGTTGACATGGTCGCGTATTTTAGTTTACGAAATTATTAATTACTAAAAAAATTGCACAAAAAAATGGAATTCTAGTGTCATTTGTTGCAACACCAAAATAATAAAATTAGTTATTTAGAAAACATAATACTTTTATAGGTATTAAGTATTAAGGAGTTTACATAAAAAAAATCCTTTAACAAACAGTGGTCCAACTTGTATTGCTAACATCGCAAGAGATACTCATGCCAAAATTTAATTATTAGTTAGTTTTACCTACAATCAACAAATGCGCCAGCAATCAAAAAGAGGTAGGTAATAAAACCAGCACTGTGACGTACCCCCTTAAGCGCTTTAAAATAAACAATTTTAAAACGTTTACAACTTTACTGATACGAGCTATCAAGCAGATTGACCTGGTTTGATAGTTGGTCTGTTTACGTATACTCGCTCTTAGTAGTAAGTAACTCCTTAAAAGATAAGACGTACTTAGGCACAACGAGCTACTTTCAACGAAAAAATCTGTCGAAGGTAGGTATGCGTTTTGGGTCCTGGCCAGATTAAGGCAAAATTCACTTTTCATTAATTGAGGAAGTAAAGCGTATAATATAATGTAAAACATGTAATTGAAATGACTTTCCATCTGTAATGCAATTTTAATCGTATTTAATAAATATACCAAAAATAATATATAAAAAAATAAATATTACATAGAATAAGTATTTCTAAGTTGTTTTACGAATTCTCGTCATTCGCGAATTGCGCGAAAGTCGTGAATATCTATTTAAAGTTTTCTGGTCCTATACAGGTTTTAGGCTTCAATTTTATAGTTCCAATCAACATACGATTGGTTGTCGCACTGTGCAAGTACATAGCTTTTCACCTCAACTGTATGTACTTAATAATAACTATAGGTAATATACAGATAAAACTAAAGCATATAGGCAAAATGCTTACGTGCCAGCCCGCACGTCGCCGTCGTCGGCCGAGACATAATACGGGTATGCGTACATATGTTGCTAAAACATATCAATAAGCAAACTAAACACAGAAGAACAATGCCCCTCACAGAAAGCAGCTAAATGACAGGGCTGCTTAATTGCACACTTGAACTTTGAATGAAATTTAAAATATGCAAAAAGTATGTACGTACCTACCCGTATATTTTAAAGCGTGATTCAAAAATTCGTTTCTTTGCCATAGTGACGTGCACACCTCTATGCAAAATTTAAGTTTCTAGACCAAGCTGTGCGTTCATTATAATAGCTGGTTGATAGATTCAGCCAGGAACTCAATTTCTAGGTGTCCTTAAATTTTGTATGTAATTGTATATTATGTACATAGGTGGACGGATAATTAGAAACAAGGCAAGATTTTCATACAATCGAGGTCACTTTGAAGCCATGGTTCTCCGTGTAGGATTGATCGGGGCGTGATCTGATGACGGTCATCGAGAGAGTAGATGGAAGACTTTTAGATGGCTATAGATATCCAACTGATCCGATCAGTCGTTTGGGAGCAGCATCGTCATGATTCCTTAACTTTAAGATTTTCATACATTTTTATGCCATTTTGCAGGTTTTTTCTACATGACGATGCTGCTACCAAACGGCTCATCTGATCAGTTGGATATCTATAGCGATCTGAAAGTCCTCCATGTACTCTCTCGTTGACGGTCATCAGATCATGCCCTGATCAATCCTCCACGGAGAACCATGACTTCAAAGTGACCTCAATTGTATGAAAAAATCTTGCCCTGTTTCTAATTATCCGACCATTCTATGGTCCATAATACTTGACTATTGAAATTATTCTATAGTTAACGCTGCCTAAGAAATAACTAAAACTCGTTACGATTTTTGTATGTCAATGCGGAGGAAAATTGGGGGTAATAGCTTGTAAGGAATAAACCAAGACATAAAATACAATGTAAAACCAACGTTCAAGTTATCCAAACCAGTAACCCTCAATGTAAGATAAGTACCTAGTAAGTAGATACTGCAAGTTAAACTGGTATTCTGTACTATAAATCAGCCACTTCACAACATTATTTTAATTAGTATGCATAGCAAAGACAGATCTATTTGAGAGAAAACCTTACAAGATGTTTAAAAACATTTATAACAAAACAAGCATAACAAATCACAGGAGCATTTAGTATCATAAACTGAACAAACTTTAAGGAAAAAAAAGGTATTTTCTGGTATGGGAAGTCTCCCGGATTAAGTCATAAGATTAGTGATATAGTCTTTGACACATTAAGTTCGCCTGATGATGGGTACAGAGTAAGTACTTACAACTATCACCAGACTCAGACAATGTGATCTTTGATCAGATCACACAGCAAAATGTAGATATACTTTGTCTTAAAGAATGGTTTGGATACAACCAGTGGGAGTGTGGTAGGTATACTCTACTCATACAATATATTAGATTGGCCTCATCTAAATTGCTATAATGGCTGTAGTAAGTACCTAATGTAATGACTAATGACTCCACATTGTTCAATGTGAAAACAATTTGCATATATTTGGCGTGACATTGTAAATTGATGTCAAACCATGTCATTAGATGTTTCTTTTGTAAATGAAGTTATTATATTTTCTGTTGTTTGTCAGATGGAGACACAGACAACAAATTACGCAAATTACAGTGCACAAAACTCCCACCTTGTGCTCATGACTTCTGCTCCAAATTGTGGGTTTGACTCCCTCCCACTAACAATCAAAAAGTATGAATTGAATTTTTTTAAACATGGGTTTACTTGGAAAATTGTTCTTGTTTATTCCGATTGATACAAGGAATCCTAGTTGGCATTAGGTGTGTATACATCCTACCTTAGATTGAGGTAAACAGTAAACCCAGATGAGATCATCCGTAAGTAGGTAGTAGGTATCATGTTTTTATGGTATGAGGTCCCCAAAGGAACAGACAATTTACCTGATGGTAGGCGAATGATCACTGTCGCCCATAAATCTGCAGTCACTGGCCACCCTAAGGACCATGAATAGCCCGTGAGTATGCTTACACCTGCTGCTAGTCTACTTCCATATACTGAATAGTATTGGTCTCAAATAGATCCTCAGTGGACAAAGATTTACACCCAACATTGATGTACCTAAGTACCTATGACAAAGTCCATTATCATTTAATTTTCTACATTCTGACCTGTACTTTTACATTCAGTATTGCATTTATTCCTGCGATCCAGATTTATTCACTTCCCTCTATACAAAGATTTAGTGCAAGAGAGTGGTACAGTCTCTATTATACAGTGATTATTTGCACACCGCTGACAGTGTTTACAGTCTATGTGTGCAGCGAGATAGTGTAATTTAAAGCGAGATGTCCAAAAACTTGAAAGTTTCAATGAACTATTTCTTGAAATGAGCATAACTAGTGAACCCCCGCACAACTCCTCTTTGACACCTAAAATTAGTAATTTTGCAGAAATCACCCAACTTCACCCAACAGCCAAAAAACTCTACAGGCACTACCTATACCAAATAAAGGAAGGGACTATACAAATCCATTCTGGCTCTGAAACCAGAGCCAGAGCATACGCAACTATCCATTTCATTAATCTATCCTGGTTCTGATGTATAGAGATTGAGCCAGAACTGCAGCTGAGCAGGGTTTGTGTAGTATGGCTTATTATTCAGTAGGCTAGTCTCCAGTATTTAGTATTTTTATATTTAAAAGATTAATAAAACCATAACATGTGTACCTAATTAGTAAGGTCACATCTATGTGGCAAAGTAACATTTCTGATCATTACTTTATATACCAATTTCAATATCTATATAGACTTATTGCAAGTAGAAAGAACCTATTCAACTCATTTCGTAAAAATTAATTCAGTTGGGTACCTAGATGCATCAGGTTCAGGAATATATAAGGATGTTATTTAAAATAGCAATTATTTTAGATATACTATTAAAGCACAGAAGAAGGAATCGTACAGTACTAAGTCCTATAGTAGATCCATGTTGGATCTGTGATTTTTATTACCAGGCACTACTGGAAAACTAGAGAGGATATTATTTGTGTGGGCTAAATTACCTCGTTGGTACCTCGCTGTTAGACACGGGTTTACTGCTCTACCAAGCTAAACCTATTTAATTTAGTTAAGTTACTTTACCTTCGCACTCTCGCAGACGTGTAAAAAATAATAAACAGTCTCCTTTTTGCTTCCGTTAAAAAGTTGTAAGTTACGAAACAAAACACGAAACTTTTTACTTACCATAAAAGCTATGTGGGTGAGTCGCAGCTAAATGCAGGTTTTGATCAATGTGAACGAAGCCCATTCTCCCCAATCCAGTTTACCATTGTATAATTAATCAATCACTTTATTTTTGTTAGAGTCAACTGTGTCCCTAAGTACCACTGTTTATTATTTATTTGTTGACACAAAACGAGGTTATTGCCGTTTGATCTAACATCTGGATTGGACTTGACAGAATTTCACTTCACAAACAAAATGATCGTTACTTTTTTTTGTAAAATAAGAAACAGGAAAATTAAAGATCAAGCTGGCAGGCAGGTAGAAGCCAAGGTACAAAGTCAGTCACTCACTGCTGGTAGGCACGAGGATGAAAAAAAGAAACAAAAAAAGTCAAGAAAGAATCAACACAAAACTTCCACAATCTACGCCGCAGTGTGCGTGAGTGAGTGAAAACAAATAGTGTACGTGTGGTGGGTGAACGAGCAGACTCATGTGAGAGCGAGCGAGACAGCAGTGGCGGCGCGCGGGTTGCCACTGGCAACTTGCCAGTGTAAAGCTTAAAAACTACCCAAAATTGAGATAAATTTTTCAAACAGATTTTCATTTCACAGGGAAAGTATGCCAGCTGAGCCAAAACCTTTTGAAACCGGGGAGTCCCTGAACGCATAAACTTTAAAACTCTAAAAACTACTAAATTGTAATAACAGTTAAAATTTGAGTAAAAACCCCCTCTGCCCCTTAGATATAACATTAACCGGAGGCCGATAATTAAAATAATAGGTACATACCTACTAATTTAAATTAAGTAAGTAAGTTATTTACTTACAACAAATTAAAAAGATTTAGGAAGGTAGGTGGTACCTACTAATGTAATAGTTTTGTTATTTTATACCTACACGGCTTCAGTGAATTAACTTTTCTTACAGCACAGTGATCTAACCACTGATGGTGCTGAGCGTTCGTAATAAAATGAACCGACGACGACGCTGACGGACCGAACGGCATGAACAATTCAAGTTTTACAAAATGATCTAAATACGGGAAATCAATTTTTCAGCAACACTGAGATCCAAGACGCCGAAAGTTCCTACGTAGTTCGTACTCAGGTACGTATGACACGCACACATGGCGCCGTGTGTTGTGATTGGCCAACAAGTGGCCGCCGCCCGCGCGCCAACGTCCTTGCGGGTTGCGGGGCACCGACCGACGCGCTCGCGGGCGGCTCAGCGCCTCCGCGGCCCGCGCTGCCTGCGGGCCGTACAGTACAGTACAGGTACGCGCCTGCGCTTTTCAAAGCTGTACTTACAAGCTTAATCCTTTATCTGAGAAATAGGTACATAACTTCTTTAATCGGAGCTAGTCCCACTGCGACGACTACCTAATTATCTTACTTTACTTAACTACCGCAAATAAAAGTAGGTATAGGTACAGGTATTACATAGAACCGCGACTTTGTTCGCGTCGTATACGCTTAAGAATACTTAAGATTATAGTATCTATATCGAGAAAAATAGAGAAATTATTAAATGAGTTAAAATTTGTATCCTACTATAGAATGGATCACATTTTGAGCATTTGTTATATAAAAATTTTTTTTTACATATATTTTAAATAAAATATTAAACATGATCTTCCTTTCATAAGATGCTATGTTACCTATTTAGGAAAAAGTAATCCTTAAGATTAAAGGCCGTCACAGACGTAGCTTTAGTTGACGCGAGCGAGCGAGGGAAGCGAGCGAAGCGTCTAAGTTTCGAGATTGGCCAAAAATGCTATTGTCCGTCTGTCCTTCTGTCTTTCTGTCTGTAATTCTCTACAGGTCGCATTTTTCAACCGATTTTGACGAAAATTTGGCATGGGTATAAATTAATCAAGCCGACAAAATGAGTAGAATAAAATCTTGAAAAACATTTTTTCTAGAGTACGTACCATACTCGCAAAGTGGGAGTGGGAGCGATTTAGGGATCCGTTGGCGAAATATTAAGCTTTAAAGCGGTAATTTTTGTTAGAGTCACATGTGTGTCCACCCCCCCCCCCCCCCCCTACCAGCTAAACGGTTGCTTCTGGAAATGTGAAAAAATTCACGGTAGTAGCATATATAACGTAGTTAAAAGGAAAACTATGACAGCTAAGTAGGTTCTATTAGTTTATGAGTAATAGTCGAATAACTTAAGAAAAACGAAAAATTAAATTATGTTCATAGAACTGCATATGTAAAATGGGAATGATTTCTTTTTTGCGTGAATTCCATGGTGTTGGGTATCGTTGGATAGGTCTTTCAAAAATATCGCGGGTGTGTGGAAAACATTTTTCGATTTAGGGATCCGTTTGCGAAATATTAAGCTTTATAGTGCTATAGGCAAACCATTTATCTCGCGGGACGCCCGCGGGGCAAGAAGTAGGTGGAGGCGGAGGAACTCTCAGGCGTTTCGGAGGTGAAGGCGCGCGCGCGCGGCAGGGAGCACAAGTGACGTTCCTCAGTACGCTAGCGGCTCCCGCGGCGTGCAGTCGGCTTTTTGATTACGGACGCTCGGAACAAAATCTACACGAGATTAATTTTCCAGAGATATTTCCCAAGATGAACGCTGAAGATGGACGGTCCACAATTTTTTCTAAGAAAATTAACAAGCCAGCCAAACAATTAATATACAACGTTTATTCTTTCTTTCAACAAGAAATATCTCCATGGCAACCAAAATGCACGCAAATCGGCAACTGACTTTCCATATGAAGAAAAAGATTTCATGTAAAAAGTAGAAGACTTTATTTATTATTTAGCAAAGAGTATATAACACAAGAAGATTCGATTCCATTTGATCTGGTGGTACTATCACGGGCAACGCATTAATGTTATACCATTTTGTAGGTTCTCGGGGGTGCTGAATCTCAGTTTATTTTTTGTTGTGTTCCTAATTGTTTGTTTGCCGGTTTGTTTGCGGGTTTGTTTGCGGGTTTTTTGCGGGTTTGTTTGCGGGTTTGGTTGGTTGGTAGGTTGGTTGGTTTGAAGTATTGCATGCACAGCTCAATAGTATGTCATGTGTAGCCTTTTTTTTAAAGCGAATGAGGTCGCGGGGCTCTGCTAGTATGAAATGAAATGACAAAGTTCATTATCTTCTTTTGCATTCGAGTAATATATCTCTGGATTTATCTCGGAACAAGTAATTACGTGTGTATCGATACTCACCCCCACCTACCTCTTGCCCCGCGTGCGTCCCGCGAGTTATGTGGTTTGTCTATAATTTTTGTCACTTTAGTACTTGATCTGTCTCCAACTGCAAACTTGACTTGTGTTTGTTTCTTTTAGGTTTGGTTTTTAAGGGCTGGCGAGGTCTACTGTTCTCACGGAACCACTAGTATATATTAATATGCAGCAAGGGACCGCACACGTAGCTATAATATAATTTAAATTAATAATTATATGTATTTTGATATATTTTGCCTTCGTTTCTTTGACGGTCGGCGTCGGAGGTGCACGTTTTCTTTACAGTTTTATGATAAAGCATGTTCCGTTTTTAAATAGGTACAGTAATAGGTATAAAAAGTGAAGCTTTGAACTACACTTAAGGAGTTTCAGTATTAATTGAGACCAATGTATAGGTACGGACACAGACCCCCTCGCCACCTTCTGCCCTCCACCCACCCTGCCTTCCACCTCCTCTTCCGCGGCGGCGGCGGCGGCGGCGGCGGCGGCCGTTTCTGATAATTTACATATTTGCAAGTATCCGTTTATTGCGTAGGCATAATATTTCGTATTGTAAATGAACCTACCTGTACGGCCGCATAGCCGGAGCCACCCACGGCAAAACCACCAATACCTTTTAAATAGGTTTACATAATAATTTATACGCTAACTACTTTACCCCTTCGCGCCTGCTTGCTAAGGCAGAATAAACACTAATGTATTAAAAATAGACAAATCTAATCATCCACCAGCACAATCATCAATCATACAAATTTTTTAATCAAGAGGTCAACTTTTATTTGCAATTCGCACGGAGAAACTCACATGGAACTTTGTACGATAGACGATCACTGTGTAAAGGTACCATAATAATAAATCAATATTACACGAGTTCGCCCCATCCCTACACATCTCTGAGCTCCTGGTACCGCCATCCTGTTGTCGCCTCCCAATAAGCTAGCAACTAGGTACAGTCGACCGCACGTCAGAACACTTTGACCTTGACCTGACCTGACCTATTCAATACTATGCGAGACCAGTTTATACTGGTTTTGTTACCACTGACGTGGTAGTGAGGACTCTTTTTTTTTTAAATTCTTCTTGAAGATTATTCCTTCATCAAAATGTTATGTCCTTGACCCCAGCGGGCCACCACGTAATTTCGGGTCCTACTGTACGCCAATAATTTGTCTTCATCGTACATACATAGTAGCGGTAGGTAGGTAGGGTAAATACAAATGTGACCAACTTACGTATATTTTTGCTCTATTTTATTTATATTACAGTCACGGTTGTAAACAAGGTGTATTATAGGCCGTGTTTGTGTAGCTATTATGATTATTTATGAGACTAGTTTTTCCTCAATTACACGTGGCAGGGCCAAGAGGTCCTGGGTGGTCCTGTTTTAATACATCGAACTTCTTAATTCGGTATGACATTGGCATCTAACCATACTTCTTGCGCTCCAAATATGAATCTGTGTGGTTAGATGCTTTTCCAAATAAAATAAATAATCATAAATGTTGAAAAAGCCATCGTTTCTTCACTTGCTTTCGGTAACGGAACTCAAACACGTGGGCTGTTGTCAGCTGTTGTCATATAATTATATAGCTGTTCCATATTTTGTCACAACAACCTTTTGTGAGAGCGTTATCAAAACAAGGCGCTGCACTGTGGTCGGGCGATAAAAAATCTACCTACCTATACGTCCGCCTTAGCGAACTAACTGCGAATGAAGCAATTTTTATGTAGCAGTGCACCAGCTTTCGCGTATCTTAAAGTTTTACTTTCGTACTGTATCATCATTTTATGAAGATGTAGGTTTAAGTATAAATAAATAGATAATACACTTAGATTGAAATTACCGATTAGGAAGGCAACTATAGGAAGAAAAATAACAGTTGATTAAATAATATCAGTGCTTTACTTTAATTCAATACCATTCAATAAACAATTTCATAATTATATTTTTTATGAGACGTTTACTACAGATTATTGCAAATTGGTCCAATCCCTATACTCTGTACAATACCTAAAGTAATGAGCCATTTATTTAATATCATTATCAACAGCCTATTAACATGTCCCCACTGCTGGGGCTCAGGCCTACCCTCTCAACGAGGGCGTGCGGGCTATAGTCCACCACGCTAGCCCAGTGCGGGTTGGTGGACTTCACACGCGCCTAAGAATTTCTTCTTCGGCGTATGCAGGCCTCACGATGTTTTCCTTCACCGTTTGAGAGCAGTCAGTAAATGTACATAAGTTTCGAGAAAAACCCATTGGTACATGGCCCAGCCGAGGATCGAGCTTCGGATGATAGGCCGCGTCTTATCCCCGACGCTACTGACGCTCTACTTGACTTAATATTATAGTTAAACAGGTAAGTACCTACCTAATATTACCCAATCCAGTGGATTCCATAACAAGTTGACCATACATGCTGTAAGCAAATTAGGTGGAATTGATAATTGATTTCAACTAACAAAATAAAATAAATTCAAATAATTTCAATGTGATTTTTATTTCGCCGCGTGATCTTATTTCTAGGTCTGACGTTGCCTTGAAGCATCGTTGTTAATAATATAAAACCATCGAGTGTGCTCAGCTGCACCTAACTTATAATAATATAGTTACTTTATCTCACTATTACGACTACGGCATGTAACTATAAGATAAACAAACGTAAACAATGATCTCACCACGATCTCACTGTTTATCGAGCGATTCGCGCGATGACGCGGTCTTACTTCACACCTGTGGTAAACTTTGAAAGTGTAGGTAATGTTAATTAAAACATAATCTAAGGGTTGGTAAGTATTTAGTTATAATATTATGCTTTGATCATGAAAGGTCACGTCGTGTATAAAATAAACATGTGTGTAAAAACGCGACCGTATGTTTATTATTTAAAAAATATATATGAAGAAAAAAATATTCTCCTTTCATATTAGTAGTAGGATTTAATATTAGTAGTAAGTACCCAGGCCGGGGCTAACTCGAACGAAGTTAACTGTCAACAGTGGAAAATGAACCCACTACCCCGAAGCCACTAAGTTGACGAGATAATATTAGATAGTTTCGGTCTGGAGGGCATTCGAAGAACTACTAAAGAAAGTAATCTAACTGGTAAGGTGTTTGAAATGATTAATAAAATTATGATATTCTATATGGAGTTGCAGTGGAGACTGCTCTCTTGATATGGTGAATGTGCTACTTTCTACCAGATATAGGTACTTTCCGCCAGTATAGTACATGGAACTCCGTCCAACATTTGACATTACAACATAAAAATGTTTTTTTTAATATCGTAGGTGCGACTTAAACGTACTGGGATCGAGAAGGGGTTTATAATATAATGTATCGGAAGTGACTGGAGGTAGGTTATACATTATTATAGAGACGTCCAGCCCAGACCTGGCGGAAAAGCTGCAATTTTTGTCTCAAATATAGGTACTTAAAATCTTGACGAGCTCAAAAACCTCATGTTCCATGGTCAAAAGCCTATGAGGTGTTCTGAGGTATGTACCATAATTTACATTACTGTAAAATTTCTACAGAATCTGTTCCGCAGTTTTTGCGTGAAAGACTAACAAACAAATGACATCCTTACAAACTTTTATGCGTTTATAATATTAGCAGAATTCCCTTTTTCCTCGATCTCCGAAATATTTCTTCTACATTTGGTAGCACTGATTTTCTTCTATATCCGATAGAAGCCGTTTACAATGTGTGGCTTTACTCACGATATTTTTTACCATTTTATAAACTCTTTTGATGTCGGTTAAAAATAAACACATAGCACGGTGAATGGCCTGGCGTCGCAACCTCCACACTACAACATTATTACAGTCACGGCCAAACACATTACCCCTTACTTCCCGGTCGAGTAAACACGCAACAATTAAATTAAGCCTATCCGGTTGTTGTGTCGTACACAACATCTTATATGTTACGATGGCTGAGTGGTTTGGTCATTGGACTCTCAAGCTCCTGGGGTTTGTGTGTTCGATTCCCAGTGGGGAGAGACAACTTTGTATAGTCGACCGCACCGTGGAAACACTGACATGGGCCTTATCTTCTTATGGCTACCTTTTCCAGGTTATCAGTCCACCTCCGCTCTACCCTGGACTTGGTCTAGTTCGCTGCCTCCGCCGTCACGTCGACTGATGTGGCCTGCCCCCAGCTACTTCAAAACAATGTCAATAAATTAATTATCTTTTACAGCTGTCGCCTATTTTATAACGTCCAATTCTTGACACAATAACGTCCAGATGGACACCTCTAATAAACCTTTTTAATAATTCCACTCCTACTGAGCACCTTTTAGGTTTTGTATCCTTCGATCACATATCACATTATCACCTAGATACAGCAATTCATGCAAACTCAACAAAAAACTGTGTCCCGAACTTATTAAACTACCTACATTGCACTGAAAATACGACCGTAATCCAAAGGGTTACGATTTATTTCGAACAACGTTCAGATTTGATATAAATTGCAGCCGCATGCGACCGAGCGCGCGATGCAGACAATATTACAAAACAATGCTTACAGTATAATAAGCACTATTTTGTTTTGTCGTGCCATTATTAGAATACTTCTATGCTATCTGGGTAGTTATGATCGCAGTTTGTATATAACATACAAGATGATTGCATATATGGTTTTATTTCCTTTTAAGTTTAATGTATGGAAAGAAATCGAGGGCTTTTCATTCACACGCATAAATCTCTAGGAGAATTTATTATATCCAAATTTTAGTAATATGAGATAGATAATACCTCCCACGGTTATAACTTTATACCTATTAGTAAGACATTTAATTATCATGACAAGTTTGTCTTCAGCTTGAGAAAAACGACAACAAATATTTATGTTATAGATCCTCTGGAACTATAATTTTTACCAGTCGGATTACAAAAATCTTTTTGCATATGATAGCCCAATTCTTTAGGAAGGTTAAAGGCTGTTTGATATCACGCTGATACGGAACATTATAAATGAGATACCCCACAATGACCTCGACATTGGCACCGTACAGGATTAAATAATCAAAACGACAGTCAGATATGAAAAAAGACTAATGGATCACCCCAATATACAGTCGACCGCACGTCAGTGGAAACACTTTGACCTTGATCTGGCCTATGACGTCACAAAGGTGGCCATACAAAGATAAAAGAAAAATATATAAACATATCATGTGGGGTATCAAATGAAAGGGCTATACTTAGCATCCCTACTAACAAGGCCCGACCCTACCAACCGTATTCAACTTTCCCCGCGACGACGAGCGGCGTCCACGAACGCATATAGTATCCGTTTACTAGATAAATAGAGGGGCAGTAGCAGTTTGCGGCTTCACTAAATGAAGCTCAGTGAAAAGATGTAATTCCCGTTATTCCGGGTTTTATAGAGTTGTGTGCCTCAGATGGACGCTCGACCAAACATGGTGTTCGCGGAACCCTCTAATGAGGCACGTCCGCGCATTGGCGGCGCGCGCGCACTATCATTCATACGTGACATCGGCCCGCTTCAATTACTGACTGCATGTCGTTATGTACTGGTACCAGCCACTCAGCCGGAGAACCAAAAGAAACCAGAAGAGTCTGTTAGAAGGCAGAGGGATTTTAATGACTCGAGTTTGTAATACCCTTACTGCCCGTGATGCACACAATGTTTTTCATCACATTTGCGAGGAAATAAATACCTACGACACAAGGGAACAAATTTATTTTCTTTGACTTTGCTGAATTTATTTAAGTTAATTAAGTTAAATTTAATTATATTAATATAACTCAAGGTCAAGTCAAGTTTAGTCAAGTTTAGTCAAGTTTAGTCAAGTTTAGTCAACTTAGTCAACTTAGTCAACTTAGTCAATTTAGTCAATTTAGTCAAATTTAGTCAAGTTAACTACTCAATTTAACTTAATTAATTTAATAAACCAGTTCATTACATACATTACAGTCCCTAGGGGTAATAATATTGTACTGATTTTCATTATTCTCCCTCGGGTGTATATAGGCCATTGTGTTTATTTAGGAACGCATATAATAAGACCCATAACGAGCAAGTGTGATGAAAAAGAATATATACTTCTCATTTATATTCATCATCATTAACTGCTTGTTGACGTCAGATAATATTCAGCAACATGGGCAGCTTTAGCCTAACTTTTTATTAAACCGATCCACCGATCCATATACTGTATATATTATGTTCTGCGGCAGATGTGAGCTACTCACTTCGCGACCCTCGGTGATCATAGTTCGTCGTCATTTCGCAACATCGGGTTTACTTCAAAAATCTGCATGACTAATAAATAATATCACCCTGCTGCCGATACGGGCCGGAACTATTGGCGCTTACTTCTTTCCAACCAATGTCACTAGACCAAGGTGTAATGTTCCACTGGTGTTTCATTACAGTGAAAATATGAAAAAAAAATAGCCCCGAACGATATAAGCGCGTATATTTGGTATAATTTGTGCCCCACGAAAACGATTTTCCTTATAATAAAATTGTGTGTGATTTTAATAAAATGGCACACGGCTTGAAGGAATTATGAAAATAATTTTTAATAGTTCTGGTAAATTTAATTTTGCACGTCTCTTTTTAGGTTACGCTAAAACCCACAGACCACCCAACCATTTGACTGCGCTTAAACGGGGAAAGTGTTCACCGAACATTAGGCTATCGCCTAGGTATATTACCGGATTTTGAATTTGAATTTGAACACCTTTATGAACCCACTAGCGAAATAGAAGGGGGTGGTATTTGTTACAAAGCAATCCACTACCGGTTTGCATGTAGACAGGTCAACCACCAACCGATGTGGTAATGGCCACGAGCTTTGCGCAGAACCCAGAGGTAATAGTGGATGCATTGCAATGGTTTTTCTTAACCCGAGGGCCCATCACGCCGCATTCCGAACCTCCCTGACAACGTGTCTGCCTAACGAACGGGACGCTAGCGCGGCACAATATTGACGCATTCCCGTAGGCCAGCCATATAAGGAGCCAGGAGCGGCCTGGGTGCGCTAACTGTAAAACGGAGTAGTAGAAGATCTCTACCACTCGTGGACCACTGCAGTCTGTTAATAAAATGATGTATTATTGTTATTAATATAAAATAATGGTAGGTACGTAAAAAACCTAACTGGTTTACGTTCCAACGAAAGTAAATCGAACTTTATGGAGTTTTAAGATCTGTCGGCTGAAAAATCTGACTACAAAGCCCAATTGTAGCTCGTCGATTAGTGATGTCCAAAAGAACATAAAAAGTATACGACACATTATTTGTCGTCAGTCTAATGCTAAAACAACGAAGTGTTTGGTATAAACTAATCCTAAATCCTACTTCTTATCACATCCATTTTGATTATATTTTCAACCGACGAAAAAAAAGGAGGTTCTCAATTCGACCCGTATATTTGTTTTTTTTTTATGTATGACCACGCATAACTTTTTACAGAGCAGTCCGATTTTGATAATTCTTTTTCTATTGGATAGGGTATACTTCGAAGTTGGTCCCATTTAAATTTGTAGAAAAAAAAATTCAACCCTAAGGGTAGAAAATTAGGGGATGACTGATCGTTCACCTACTAAATTTTCATCTTTGAACCGATTCTGTTGAAACTAGGCACACTTAGGTAGTTCTAATGACACTACAACATGACAGAGACCATGACGGTGAAGTTGATCTGATGACGGAGACGGACGACAGTCGAGGGAACTCTTCAACGGTGTACAGCAGCTACCTCGTGTTTGGGCTATTCATTCATCTTAATGAGAACTTCTCTTTCTCTGAGAGATAGGATCCGAAACGATAGGTGATCCGCCAGAGAACCAAAGCTTTCGACATAGCTCAAAGAGTTAGCACGTTGAAGTGACAGTGAGCTGGTCACATCTGCCGGAGAACCGATAACCGCTGGGGCAGACGAGTTCTCGAGTGGAGATCACGACTGTGTAAGCGTAGTGTGGGACGCCCCCCGGCTAGATGGAGCGACGACCTGCGAAAGGCGGCTGGTAGTGACTGGATGCGGAGAACCGAGGATCGGGTTCAGTGGCACGCCTTAGGGTAGGCCTATGTCCAGCAGTGGACTTGTCCAGTCTGATGATGGTGAATGAGAACTTTATACTTAACTTATGATTTATGGATTATGACTACCATCGATGGTTAATGATGGAGACGAAAGGCGGTCGTGTGTAATAAATAGTATATTTTAGTAGTATAGTTTAGTCAAAAAGTAAAAAATAAAAACTTTTTAACAAAAAAATTAAACCGCCGAAAAAATGCAACTGAAAAGCGAAAAATAATAAAAAAGAACCTTTTTAGTCTAACGAAACTCCTACACTAATTAATGTAAATCTAATAAATTTTGAGTCGGCGCCAAACAAACAAGCAAATTAATTAAAGATATTACGCAAGGCGAAATAATGGCAGCCAACTAACAAGCAATTAATGAGAAGATCATTAAATTACTAGAAATCAAATAATTAATTTGCATGTGTGTTTGGCGCCGACTCAAAATTTATTAGATTTACATTAATTAGTGTAGGAGTTTCGTTAGACTAAAAAGGTTCTTTTTTATTATTTTTCGCTTTACAGTTGCATTTTTTCGGCGGTTTAATTTTTTTGTTAAAAAGTTTTTATACAATACGTGAACATCAAGAGAACATCGGATGGGCTCTACGCAGTGAATAGAGACAATCAACCCTAATAAGACGTTTTGAGATGTGGATCGTATGAAGCTGACGGAGACGTTACGTAACGTTTCTTTAAACGTACTCGATCGGCACACTAATAAGTGCATTTACACATGCGAGCATTGCATTCGCGCGCGAAAGCATACGTGCGGAATTTACGTTTATAGGTATTCTACCACTAATTTAATAAGTTAGTAGATGAGAGTATGAAAGTAAATTCATAAAAAGTAGGTAATAGTGAGGAGGGAATGCTTACCCTGTCAGGGACATAGCGGGAAGATGAAAGTCAACTTAATTACTACCTGGAGCCCTATTTTTGAATCGCTCTTCTCGCTTCGAGCGGTCTATTCTACTAATTTTCCATCGACATCCGATACAAACATCAGTAGAATCGACCGCTCGAAGCGAGGAGAGCGACTCAAAAATAGAGCTCGCTGGAACTTCTTGTAACTCTTGCAATTTCGCACGAAAAGGCGCGCGTGTAATAGTAGTTCGGCAAAGACGAGTCTCCATGGAATTTAAACCGCTTCAATGGGAGCCCAACGGTGCCTTCGATTGAATGAACATACTTTTCTTTTGGCCACTGTTCCGTTCTTACGTGCTCAGACTGCAGAGTTGGGCAAAATATAATAAAGATTACGTACCTACCTACTCATTACTTTCCAAAGTACGTTCCTAATTTTTGTATGAGACACCAAATTTAGAAAAGATAGAATCAGAAAAGGATATGACAACTCACAAACGTCAAGGTCAGGATAAACCTGTACAAGTTATGCAAAGTTTTCTGTCGAAATTGGGAATCAAAATTATCAACCAATCAATTTATCAACCAACGCTTCCAGAGATATGGGGTCCGAGTCCAAAGCCACTAACTAAACCAACGAGGCGGTCAATATTTGTCTACTTTCTTTGTCGACCATTCGCTACCTTGGTAGGTACAGACGGAAGTAGTGCACACACAGAAAGTTACCGTTTGCCTTGTCATTAGCCTTGTTAACACACTCGTAATTATCATTCACGAGCTGCCAACTTCTACGAAAACCTTCTAAAATGTTGTAGGTATCTCCAGGGCCGGGTTTACGTCTGCCGGCTTGCACGCCCCCGACACAATAAAGAAATAGAACAGTAGTGCAACTCTGCCGTCTCCTTGAAATAAAATTGTCTACTCGTCGTCAGAGCGCTAGGGTTGTCTGACAGGTTTTAAGAAAATGTTCATTATTTTGTTCCACGTTTCAGTTTAGCAGAAGTAATGAAAACCTTGAAAAAATGGAAATTACCTGTGTTCCTGAGCAGTGTACGGTGTCTTCTAGCTGCAGCTCCAAGTCGGGATCACCAAATGGTATTGTATAGTCATCAGAACTACATACAATTGTCAAGTTTCATGACGATACAACAATAAGAAGTGGTTAAAATTGGATTCCTTAGATTCCCATAGTACCTGCATACCTACCTACTACTTACACGATCACTGAGTGGCGGGTGAAGGGAGGCGCGGTTGATCAGTTGCACGCGGTTTCACTCATAGACTTAAAACAATTTCGCGTTGCACTACTGTTCTATTACTGTATTGTGCAAGCGAACAGATTTTACCACGGGATTTTACCAATCGAAACGGACAACAACGCTACATGTCTGCTTTAACATGTGCTGAGTAGTCCGTGCTCCCACCCCCCACACCCACCAAAAAGTACTTACCTTCATGGTCAAAAAAATAGAGAGCTATACTTAGTAGTTCAGTTGTGTGCTAGTATGTAAGCAGGGTTTCAAAGCCGGACTCGGTTCGGATCTGAGGTAAGCGATACCCATCAACAGGGATTGTGGGGGTCACACACGCCCACGACCATGCGACAACCGATTCGGCTGACGAATGACTTCAAAGAGTGGTCATGAACGCTCTGGATACGCCACTGGTCCTGCAAGAACACGGATGGCACCTTTTTAGCGGAACACATTCAAGAATAAAAACTTGAAATCCTGTGTATTTATATTAAGTTTGAGAGTTATTCTTTAGTCAGACGTTTAGTCATTCTCAGGCGCCAGTCTGCAGCTTGTCCACATTATGGCCAGTATTATACATAATTGAGTCCCAATATCACGCTCTAGTACTGGTCTAGACTGGATATTATCTAGACTTTAAGTCAAGTAATTTACATACCGACTAGGTTAAACCTGCATAATCTTTTTCTGTTATTAGATGTAGAACGGATCACATGATCAGTTCGTGGAATTTTTTGGAATTTCCAATGTACCCTAATAAGCGTTTCACCGATATGGAGACTTCAATTAACTTTTTAGAAAATATACATTATTTCATTATTGAAACAGTCGTAACTAGGCATTTTGATATCACAACTTATTTAGTTCACTGCACTATGTGAAAAAGATTTCCGCATAAACATCTTTCACTGGCTCTGCTTGTTTAGTAATTTTAACTATTCAGTTATGAGAAAAGGTATCTTTTGCACAAATTCCAAATACGCGTGCATATAGCTAGGTACCTACCTACTACGTATAGGTAATAGCACAGAACATCGGAAAAAGCTCGCTACGCTCCCGCTCGGGGTAATAGAGACAGTAAAAATGCCTTTATAATTAGATGTTTATGAAGTAGATACCTACTTACTTATTTATAGATAAAATAAAATATAAAATATTTATAATTAGAGTACATAGGTACTAAGTACCTCTATATGGCTATGATATTATTATTTAGCTAGCGAATTTTAATTGATTTTGATTTATAAATGTACGTCATCATCATCATATCAGCCTATGGACGTCCGCCGCTGGACATAGGCACCGCCTACTTCACTTTTATTTAATTAGAATTAATATTAATAGGTACCTACCTATTATAGTACCACCTAGTATGTACAGTTAGGCAGATGGGTGGATTGTATAGGTAATAGTTATTTGGCCCTCCATGGCCCTCCTATGTTTCACGGTTTTTAAGTTGTTTTTCTTATTTTGGAAAACGTAAGTATAAAATGTAATTATACGACTTCTTATTACAGCTGCTTTCATAGAATATACATATATTTAATATGTGTAAACGCACATAATTAAGTGGAAATTACGAAATTTTCGTTTTTAAAATTCCGTAAATTGTGTCATGGGTGGATAATAGTGGATACCACGAAAACGGGAAACAGCAGGAAATTTGACTAATGATGTTTGATTGATCGATGTATACAAGTGTTTTAATATTATTCCCGTGATGGACACAGGAGCGTGGACCAACGAGGATGTAGGCAATCGAGGCCAATATGCATGCGAAATCAGGCGTATTAAATGTACTTGCAACTGAAGTATATCATAACATTGACATGTCCTGGAATTTATTAATGCTTCAGAATGGGAAAATAGAATAAATCTACAAAAGTCATGCTAAGGACCATGCTAATGATAGTCCATAATGCAGTGCTGGTGCTCACCAATTTAAATAGTCGCTCGTTTGCTCACAATACCTACCGAAATTTCTACTCTATAATATCATAGGGCTTCGATATATCATGTTTCTATATAAATAAGTGAATAAAGTTTATGTTTATATTATGCTCTAGTCAGGCTCTAGTAATGCTGAAGTCTAGTGCTTTAGGGAATGCGCAAACCAAGCCGAATAATGCACGCGCACTCGTGCGACGTTATTGTCAAATGAACCATACACCGTACCGTACATCACTATACCGTAAAGAACAAAATCGTATGAATACCAAACCAATACAGAGACGTCAGCGTCGCCTCGCGCATACGGTTTTGTACTTTAGGCTATGCTGATAATGGTTCGTTTGACAATGACGTCGAAAAAATCGCGGCCATTTTTCCGCTTGGTCTGCGCATTTCCTAATACTTTAAAAGCAATTTACGTAAAACGGCTTTGTTGCCCTCTTTATTCCTGCCCCTCCCCTTCCTCCCTTTCCCTCCGTCCACCCGCGTTGTCCACCTGATGGGTGGACCACAGGAAATAGTTCTCTATATAGGTACGTATATTTAAAACAGGTTTTATGGAGTTGAAACTTCAAAAAGATGTTTGTTCTACGCTTCCAATGACCAAGCGCTGGACATTATTTAGCTCACGGGATCACCCTCGCTGTATACAGGGGTGTGACCAGCGTTATAGTCACTTTCCACTGCATGCAGCAACGGAGTTAATTGATTTAATTTATTTTTCAGTTTTCTTTAATTCCGGGAATAGCGGTCTTATCTATATTATGCTTATCTGAATGCGCAAATGCAAAATTGCACTATATTGTAACGGAGGGTATTCAATGCACAATCAGCCATAGGTACAGTCGACCGCACGTCCGTGGAAACACTTTAACCTTGAGCTAACCTAGCCCATTAAGGGAGTTTCAATAAATGAGAGATTTGTTTCCACTGACGTGCGGTCGACCGAACTTCGCTGTTCGGCTACTAGATGAAAAACAATAATGACGTTTTTCTACAATTTTGAAAATTCTACCCCTAAATACGAAAAATAGCGGATGAAACGCGCACAGCCTAGAAATGTTTATTAAGGGTTTTAGTTATAAACAATGACAAGGTGTTTCAATAATTTTGAAAATCCCACACCTTATGTACGTGAATAGGGGATGAAAAGCACAACCCAAACCGCTGAAGGCCTCGGGCAAAAGCTAGTGTTGTATATAAATTCTAACTTTATGGGAATTTTTTTATTATTATAAGCCGGCGCATTTTTTATTATTTGTTTTATATTTAATTGCCGCAGTCTGGGATTTCACTATACATGTAGATACCGACATTATCTACACATCCTGTGGATTATTCAGTACATTATCACAACGGCATCCTGTCGTCCTAAATGATTGTTCAGCGCCGTATTCAGAACCTGAAATGAGAACCGCAAAAGCGCAAAGCCTGAATTCATTATTTTTCGGTTGCTTGCTGCTTGGATTGAACAGTTTTAAATACTGCATGAGCAATGCTCTGACGTGTCTTAATAGTTTGTTCCACCTCCGATTGACGCCTCAGTAGCCCAGTGACCCTGCTTACTGTGTTCGGAGGCCCGAGTTCTAATCCCGACCGGAGCAAGCTTTTATCTGACCGAAAAATTCTTATTCTCGGGTCTTGGATGTTTGTGATTGTGTTCGAATGTGTCCAGTATCCATGCCACACGCGAAACAGGGAGGACGAAATTCTACATAATGCGGGGGGTATGCTCATATAGCTCTGATGTCTGAAAAGAAATAGTTTTTCAAAAATCAACCCCTGAGGGGGTGAAATGCAAAGATAATAGGTACGAAAATCCGTCATGTTAAAAGTGTGATGTTTTATTGACCGAGCGAGCGAAGCGTCTACGTTTCGAGACTGGCCAAAAATGCTCTTGTCCGGCTGTCTGTCTGTCTATCTGTCTGTCTGTAATTCTCTACAGGTCGCATTTTTCAACCGATTTTGACGAAAATTTGGCATATGTATAAATTAATTAAACCTACAAAATGAGTAGAATAAAATTTTGAAAAACATTTTTTTTAGAGTACCTACCATACTCGCAAAGTGGGAGTGAACTTTTTTTTTCTTGTGAATCCCATAGTGTGGGATATCGTTGGATAGGTCTTTCAAAAATATTGCTGGTGTGTGAATACCATTTTTTCGATTTAGGGATCCGTTGGCGAAATATTAAGCTTTAAAGCGGTAATTTTTGTTAGAGTCACGTGTCCCCCCCCCCCCTGCCAGCTAAACGGTTGCTTCTGGAAATGTGAAAAAATTCATGGCAGTAGCATATATAACGTAGTTACAAGGAAAACTATTACGGCTAAGTAGGTTCTATTAGTTTTTGAGTAATAGTGGATCGACTTAAGAAAGTTGAAAAAATAAATTATGTTCATAGAACTGCATACGTAAAATGGAAAATTATTTTTTTCCGCGTGATATCCATGGTGTGGGGTATCGTTGGATGGGTCTTTCAAAAATATCGCGGGTGTGTGATAAACATTTTTCGATTCAGGGATCCGTTTGCGAAATATTAAGCTTTAAAGTGCTAATTTTTGTCACTTTAGTAGGTACTTGTTCTGTTTCCAAAGTTGACTTTTGTTGGTTTCTTTTAGGTTTGGTTTATAAGGGCTGGCGAGGTCTACTGTTCTCACGGAACTACTAGTATTTAGGCTACTAGGTGAAAAACAATAATGACGTGTTTCGTGTGTATGAGTGTGTCGCGAAAAAAAATCATTTACTCCGTAAACCCGAGCACAGAGAAGCGCATACCTATACATCGCTAGCTGCTACCTACCTGTGCTTCCAGACCATAGGCGCGCGGGACGCATTTAGGGCCCTGGCTAAGCTATCGGCCCCCAACTGAAGGCGCATCGGTCGAGGGCGTAAAATTCGAATCTGGTCCTGGTCGCTAATAATTCTAGCAACGATTGCCGTGGCTTTGATGCCCTCACATACATCACTTGCTGGTCAGTTGAGCTGGTCGCTTCCAGTATGTGGAGAATAATATTGCTCGTTTTAGCAGTTACTGTGGTTGACACCTATGGCTTCAAGTGTAAGTTATAGTTTATTTATACTAGTACTAGTTTGTAAAATTCTGACCTCATAATGTTAATTAATGCTTGGCGAATTCTTTGACTTTACTATTTTCCGTAATTTTATTTATTAAATTGGGTTAAAATAAAAAACGCACTTTTCAAAGCGATGTTTTAGATAATGTGGGTGCACTGCCACCGCCCCCGCCGCCGCCGCAGCCAGAAAAAAAAAGCTACCAAAGCGACGTTAATTTGTACTTTTAACGCAATGTGCGGGATGCGTCAGTTTTAATTTTTCTTAACTCCCCGCTGCGACCTGGTCGGAACGGAAATTTCTATTTTTCCAAAATTTCTAGACATTACATCTGAAATATTTCAGAATAGGTCAAATACCTAGTTTAAGAGTTTTCCTGGGGACATACAGACGTACAAAATAACTTCGATTTATCGGTACCAATCCTTGTCATTGTCATAGATCAATAAAACTGTTATTGACCAATTTTGCGAGTGTGCGAGGCGCCTATATTCCGAGCTGTCTTAGGAAACAAACTTTATTTGCGTCTCGGACACATTTGCGAGCAAGGTACTGAGCAGTAAAACAAGTTTGTATTACCATATAAACTTTGCGGTCCACTTGGGAACATCATCTATCGTTTGTTTTGCTTTCAGCAGCGAATGCGTTTGTTTTCTTAAGACACCTAAGGAAAAACTGATTGATAATAGATAAGGTACCGTCGTGTCGATGTTCACAGCTCCGCATTTTTATTATAGTGTAGTGTAGATAAACATGATTAGGTAACTGAATTTGTAACTTTGCAGTGTCTGGTTCTCATGGGGCTGATGATGCCTCCGGGGGGAGTGACAATTTGTCATTCTTACCAGGTACGGACGAGATGGTGGAGAAAGGTGGACGGTCCAAGCGGTCCGTCGAACTGACAGGAAGTCAGGTAAGTACTTAAAATAATACTACAACGTATGTCAACGAATAATCGCGTATTGTGATTGGCCGAATCCGCAGGGATTTTAAGAGATTTTCACACTGAAGCGGAGAGTCACACGTCTCACATAAAACTTTCTTCTCTGATCTCCTGTGTAGCTGCCCAACATCGCGTACCAGGCGTGCTTGCTGCCCAACGGCAGCTCCGGCCACTGCCGCCACGTGCACCACTGCATCCAGGAGGAGTACAGACACGACTTCGCCAAGTTCTTGGACTACATCTGCATTATACAGCACACGTGAGTGTGTAGATATTCCAGCGTCATCACCCAGTGCTCCCCAACGTGCGCCACCTTACCCGGTCCATCCAGTTGCTTCATCATCATCAGCCTGCACTAGTCCACTGCCGGACATAGGCCTCCCCGAAGGCTCGCCACTGAACTCGGCCTTCGGTTCTCCGTATCCAGTCACTTCATATTTTTCTTACAAGGTTTATACGCGTATGTTGTGTCATTTTGAAATAAATGACATCGAGTTTTGGAACTAAACCGGAGTAAAATGAAAGATATATTTATGTATGTAAATTCTGTAAAATAAAAGTGTAAAATATATTTTAAGATAAATGAATGATAATTATTAAAGTACTTATAGACTGTGAATTCTTTTATCAAAGTTTATATTAATAATGTAACACTTGGGTCAAACTGGTATATAAAAGACAATAATTGTTTCAATGAGCACTGTTGGAATTTCTGTCTCTAATTAACATTAAACCCCTGTAGATTCTTACTCATACCTACTTTAGAATTTTATTTAGCTATAATTAATCTAAAATAATATTATTATTACTTACTATTATTAATATTAATTATTATTATTTAACTTTTAGATTATTGGCGAGGACTAGCGGCAATACAGCCAACTAAACCAAATAAACATTGGTTCTTTTGAACAGGGCCGTCGGTGCTTGCTGCCCGGACGACCTGTCTATGATCCAACTGGAGGGCCTGGCCGGGGATCTCCCGGCCACAGCCTCCAAGGAGGAGAAGAACGAAGCTGTGCTCAAGATCGCCAAGGCTGAGAACAGAGGTCCGTAGGATATTTCGCATTAAATAATTTGCGCTTGATTTGATTCAGCAGTTTCATTTCATATAATACTAATGCCGATTATTAACCCAAAAACAAGTTATTGATATTTTTTAAATTGGCTTTCCACACAAAATTCATTTTTATTTTCTCGCACCGCCACCACAGTACCGTAGGTAGGTACTTGGTAGGTACTGTAATCGCGAAAAAATATCTACATTTTCGCGAAAATTGGAACTACTTTTTTTTACGATTTCATTTGTAGGGGAACCTTACAAACTAGTAGGTATATCATAGACAAACATGAGTTTTACATTTGTGATTATTGGCCTGTGCATTTCCTCACAATTTTTTTTTACCGTACTGCCTGTTGAGCTAAAATTATCATAATGGTTATCAGTACAATGTACCGAGAAACTCATCACTGGTGCACTTTAAAAAGGCTGTAGTTGCACTATTTACACCTGTAATGTAATTGGATCTTATTATCTTTAGTCAGCATCTGTACCAGATTGCAAGAACAATAAGTTCATAAATAATCCATCCTGCGGACGCGAGCAGTAGAACTGATGACGAATGAAATAATATCGTGATATCAATTTCAATCCCTGCCCTATCTGCATAGTCTTATCCTATTATGCATGCAGTGTTAACTGGAACCTTAGTCCACGGTAGGAGTAATATTACCCATAGAAATATAAAACCGTAGCGAGCGCTTTTTCCGTGTTCTGTGATATTACCCCATTAGATTTTAGTACCCTACCACATACAGTGCCCCGATGGGCAATCGGAAGCTGACATCTTGATTCGGTTCTGGCCAAAAAGTTTTTAACTTCCTCGGTTATAAACCCATGAAGATAAAAACTTTTTGTCGGCGCCCGCGCGTAGCTATATTTTTCCTTCATGTTGTAACCGAGTCTTGTAACCAGCTACAAACGAGGATTTTTTTTTCTTTGGTTACCAAGCTACGAAAAAATAATAATTAATTGATCGCTGTATTTTCTTTATTTTTATTACGATTGAAGAATTTATAATGTCTTCGTTAGTTCGCTGTTTGTTTGTAACCAAGTTACAAACTAATACTTTTCTTTTCTTGGTTCGTAGTTACGGCGCGCCCAAACGGCGCCGGCCGTGTTTGTAACCGGGTTTTGTAACCAGCTTTTTTGATTGTAGATGCGAAAATTATTTGTTAGTAACTCGGTTACAAACGTAGACATTATAAATTCTCTAATCACAAGGAAAGAAAATACAGTGATCAAAAATTTCTAGTTTCGTAACTTGGTTACAAACAAAGAAAAAAATAACTTCGTTTGTAGCTGGTTACAAAACTCGGTTACAAACACGGTCGGAGCCCTTGATTCTTAAACTAATCTCAACTAATATGAAAATGCGAAAGTTTGTAAGGATGTTTGGATGTTTGTTACTCCTTCAGGGACAGATTTTGATGAAACTTTACAATACCTAATATAAATTATACATCAGAATAACATATATGCTTAGATGCCTAGCGAAAAGCTGTTTCCGCGGGAAAAACTTTTCTACGCAGGCGAAGCCGCGGGAAACAGCTAGGTAGAAAAATGAATTTCGATTTTTAGAATTTTTTACAATTAAAAATTTATTTTTATTTTCGACTAGTATAATCTTGTTTGTCAGCCAAGCCCATCGTAAAAAAAAGTTTTGTTGGGTATCAAAGTAAGTTTGAGCCTCCTCATTTCCTGCAAAATGTATGCGATAAGATTTTGAAAAATCTGACTTTTCTAGTACGGTCGACCGCACGTCAGTGGAAACAAAACCGGTATCAGCAGGTCTCTCATAGTATTGAAACTCCCTAATAAGCTAGGCCAGCTCAAGGTCAAAGTGTATCCACTGACGTGCGGTCGACTGTACATAAGTTCAGTTGGTCCAATAAACTCCAAAATCCACCCTGTTAGTGACGGAAGCGGTCAAGCAGGTCAGGGAATCTGTATGGTTTAATATGCATACCTACTTGTAGTAGGAATCGCTGTACCTCGTCTACTTCTAAAAACTTTGTTTCTAATAATATTACTAGTAGTTCCGTGAGAACAGAAGACCTCGCCAGCCCTTATAAACCAAACCAAAAAGAAACTAAGAGAAGTCAACTTTGCAGTTTGAGACAGATGTGAGAAAAATTACCGCTTTAAAGCTTAATATTTCGCAAACGGATCCCTGAATCGAAAAATGGTTTTCACACACCCGCGATATTTTTAAAAGACCCATCCAACGATACCCCACACTATGGGATTCACAAGAGAAAAAAAACACTCCCACTTTGCGAGTATGGTACGTACCCCAAAAATAATGTTTTTCAAGATTTTAATCTACTCATTTTGTCGGCGTGATTAATTTATACCCATGCCAAATTTTCGTCAAAATCGGTTGAAAAATGCGACCTGTAGAGAAAGAACAGACAGACAGAAATACCAGAAAGACAGAAGTACAGAAAGACAGATGGACAGAAAGACAGACGGACATTTTTGGCCAATTTCGAAACTTACACGCTTCGCTCGCTCGGTCAATTATTAGAAATTACCCTGTGTTTGGGACACTCCTGGAGCAAAATAGCCCTCTCCGGTAGCATTCGCTACGTCACACGGCTGCTATACGAAGCAAACAAGTCCCGCATACCGTCTGAAATTTATGAACGCCTGGTACCTTGTAGCGTGTATTAGTATTTGGTCTTACTGTTAAGAAGTGAATTTAATTATTTTAGATTATGAATAGATACAATACATAATTATACTACATTAACTTAAAAATAAACTTACTTAAATAATTATGGCTAAAAAAATAAATAAAAATAAATTAAAACAAAAAATCAATTAATTAAAAATCTTAGAAGTAAAAAATACCTTCTAGCTCGCTGCCTCGCGGTAGGGCGAGGGGTAAATGGTTTTTAATTAATGTTATTGTTTTTTTTGAAATTATTAATTTTATTTATAAATTTAATATGAGAATGATCTAAATAGGTATTATAACAAAATTGTTATTCCGGTGAATGAGTGATCTATGCAAGTTGTGCGGTGTGACCGTACTTTTTATTTTGTAATGAACGGTGCTTCTTTTATTAAAAGACAAGATCGAAACCCGGCTTCGCTCAGGTTTTAATATAAAAATGAAATGAAATCTTTTCTTTAATTTTTTTTTCTCAAACATGCTTGAAAATGTAAGCATTATTTTGACAACCTTCTTCGAGATAAATCGAAAGTTATTTATCATCTATTTTTAATCATTAAGGGCTACAGATACCTCGGGAAAAGTTGTTCCCGGGATAAATTTTTCTACGCGGGCGAAGCAGCGGGAAACAGTAAGCTATTTACATTGTCCACTACTTCATAGGTTGTTTAGTATTCCAAGGATATTTTGTTGCATGCAGTGTAGGCTGATGGTTAATGTATTACAGGATGTGGGCTGAGCACCCGCGCCCAGGGTCGCCTGGTCGGCTCCCGGCCGGCCAACCCTCGCGAGTGGCCGTGGATGGCGTCCATAACCCCCGAAGGCTTCGAGCAATACTGCGGGGGCGTGCTCATCACCGACAGGCACGTGCTCACGGCCGCGCATTGCACCAGAAGGTATGACCATTTTTTAAAAATGAAAATGACTCATTTTCATAGACACAACACACGCTTGACCAAAAAAATTACTACGTCAAAATTGTTACAATATAAGTTGTATAAGTTAAGAGGTACCACACCCTACCAGGTCAACACCTGATCCGATCAAGCCGGATGCAATCTGCCCTTAGAATATCAAACCAGATCTGGTTTATTACTCAAAGATCCGACCTCATCCTCGAATCCATGTTGGCGCTTGTATTTTTAGGTGTAAGAACGAAGATACGTCCCAAGTTGAGACAAGTTTACCAGGGGATACAGTTGTTTAGGAAAGACACGCTCCAGGATGGGAAAGGAAGCCCACTAGCCGCAACCGGTGGACCAACAGTCAGCCGACTGTTCATTAGCCAATATGGGAAATGGGGTGTAGACGGATATCAATGCTCAGGGTGAGCCTTGATATGATGGGCTGGTGATGGTGATTTCCTTAGTTTCCATTATGATCTGTATGGGTGATCATCTTGGTCTTAAGTGGCTCTATTGGTTTTCTTTCCATTTCATTTTCCTTATTTTCTTCCGGTCTTTTGTAATTGGCTGGTGGCTGCTGAGGGTACTATTCTTCTTGAAATGTATTTACCTACCATGTCAAAATTGCTATCAGAAAAAAATAGCTAAAGGTTCCTAAGACAGTTTACCTGTATCTCCTACCTATGGCTTCGGACTTGCCCGTACTGTCCCAGTAAAAAAAACCACTGTATAGGAATGCTTTGGAAACATTATTTAATTTGGTTAGATTAAGTAATTGTAACAAACAATGCATTTGACTCATTTCATTGACTTTTTAAGTAGGCCATGTTGGACCATGGACCACGTACCTATCCCGAAGAGCTCGTAAATACACTATGTTTTGCATCGCTGTCATATTCACGGAGGTAAATATACATAGTGAGCGACGGACGGACGCCGCGCGGCGGCGAATTTTCGCGCCGCGGTCGCGGGCGGGCGGGTGTCGTCTTCGTCGCCGCCAAGAGTCGCCGCTGCCTATAATTCGTCTCATAAAAACTCAGGCTATATTCACCGAGAACGGGCAGTAGCCAGATGAATGTAAAACGAAATCTCGGGCGTCCGCTAGATGCCACTAGTACGTAGGTATGGTATTTAAAGGTGCGCGTCCACTTGGCCGCACCGCACGGGCCGCACGCAACGGATTGTACTTACGGTCGGTGCATGCGGTGCGGACAGGCGGACACAGACAAATTCATGCAAAGCAAATGAAAATTCGTTGCGTGCGGCGCGTGCCGTGCGGCCCAGTGGACGCGCTCCTTAATAATACTATTGGTTCTCTCCTAACAATACAATTTTCCAATCACTGATTGGAAGAAATATTAGAAGCTCATAAATACGAAAGAGCATTACTTAAACTCCTTCATTAGCTTTTCTCCTGGTACTGTTTCTTCTCAAACGGTACAGTCGACCGCACGTCAGTGGAAAAACTTTGACTTTGAGCTTTTCCTTATTAGGCCTTCCCTATTAGGGAATTTCAATGCTATGAGAGACCAGTTTATACTGGGTTTTTTTCCACTGACGTGCGGTCGACCGTACGAACAGATTTTGACTCTAAATGGGAAAATTCAGTAGGAACGCATAAAGTAGAAAGAGCTTATTTATCTTCGGTGAGCAGGATCACCATATTTTTGTAATGTCTACCCTAAAAGCAACACGCCCCCGATCACGCCCCTTAAAATTCCCTTGAAACCCAAACATTTTAGACTAGCCTTTCCCACGGCCTCGCCCGCATGAATAAGTTTTTCCTGCGAGAACAGCTTTTCTTGAGGTAAAAGTATCCTATTTAATATTATGTAGCTCTGTACCATCCGCCCTGCATTAACAAAGACACAGAGTCATATTGCCATAGTAAACCGCGTGCGATGCGAGTCGTTCTTCGCGGATATCCACGGTCGCAAGCCCCTTGGATATCGCTGCGTTTACGCCTTTTATTACTTAACTTGACACTTTATTAGCGGACGCCCCGCGATGTTGTCCGCGTTAAAAAGTACCCTATATGTTATTCCAGGATATAAGCTATCACTGTACCGAGTTTCAACAAAATTCGTTCAGCCGTTACAGCGTGAAAGAGTAACAAACATCCTCACAAAGTTACAAACATCCTTACAAACTTTGCCCTATTAGTATTAGTAGAGTTGATCTCCTATCACCCTTATTTTCCTGGTAGCACTTCTGCTAAAGCGCTAAATTCGGTAGTAAAATTGGAGAGTAAAATAGGATAAAATGGAAAGTAAAATAGGAGTGCATAACAATCAAGGAGCTTAAATATTGGAATGAGCAGGACGGCAATGCGTGAACGAATAGGGCAGCTATATGTTAATACTTCCTACTTACCTTTCTAGACGCCCACCTGTCGCATAGCAACCTCTGAATGTGTGCGTTTCTGAAAAGTATTTGCAGTGTATGCGTGACTGAAAACCAAAGAAATTGAACCTTAAGCTAAGCTAAGCTTTAGGTTCAATTTCTTAGCTGAAAACTAACTGAGAGCGAGCACAGATATAGATAGATATACTGTGTATATGTCGCAGGGAAATGAGGATATCAGGGATTTCACGAAATCCCTAGGGATATTACGAAATCCCGGTAGATGTCGAATATTTTTGTATATTTCGTCTTCTTACTAAAAATATCTAGTGATATGTCGTTTCAACGTTTTTAATGAAACAGTGAAACGACATCCTGAAGACGTTTATTATGTCTTCAGGAAGAATACGTAATAAACAAGAATATTCCACATCTACCGGGATTTCGTGAAATCCCTAATATCCTCATTTCCCTGCGACATATCTATATATGTGAGGGAGATATTGTGGTGGTCCCGCCCGCCCCACGGTTTATTCCACTGTGGTCATTCATAGATATGGAGATTTTAAGTACCTATCTAACCTACCCTACCCTACGCGCTACGTAAGGTAGGTTAGGTTAACTACTTAAAATCACAATATCTTTGAGAAATAAATAATTATAGATAACATTTCAGCAGCAAAAAAGACCTGGTAGGTACCTATTTGAAAGTTTTTCAAAGTTGTATTAGGAACTATTATTTAATATGTGCCTGTAGTGACGCACGTTACAGACTGATGTGCTATGTGTAAAGATACAGAATATATAAAAATTGAATTTTCGAGTACGGTCAACCGCACGTCAGTGAAAACAAAATCAGTATAAACTGGTCTCTCATAGTGTTGAAACTCCATAATAGACTAGGCCAGCTCAAGGTCAAAGCATTTCCACCGACGTGCGGACGACTGTACGCTGCTAAATACACACGTCGTCGTAACAAATCAAAGAACAATAACGATACCGTGGGTGTTGCTTAATTTGTGTTTGTAGATGGTGCAGTAGGTATATATTGTAAGTCGGTGTAGAAGAAATTAATAAAGATTGTATTATTGTTGTAAAGATTGTAATAATCAGATTATAGACATTAATCTAGACTCGCACCGATCTGACGAGTCTTACTGTTGATTATTTTTAATTATAATAGATGCGAACATTTTCCACGATTCAACTGAGACCAAAGTGGAATAAATCTAAATACATAGCAGGGAGTTTCAGAGGGCGTTGCAAATAAATAAATTCTTATTTAAGAGGGCACAGAGTCAGTAGTCGTGCCGTCTCGCTGCCTCTTGCCCGTACACCTGGCGTACGAACGTGACAGCTACTCGTAGTAGGCACCTGCTAAGGCAGCTTCAGGCTTTCCGGGAGCCTCCCTCACTTTTGACCTAAATCGATAAACGTCTGCCTCGACGTGGTCCCGTCCCGGCGGCCGGCGGCGGCGGCGGGGCGGCGAGCGGCGGGCATTTCGGAAAAATTGCTTAACGAAAAACATGTACAGTCGACCTCACGTCAGTGGAAACACTTTAACCCTGAGCTGGCCTAGCCTTTTGAGGAGTTTTATGAGACCAGTTCATACTGGTTTTGTTTCCACTGTCGTGCGGTAGCGACTTACTTAGCTACTGTTGAAAACTTCATACTTGTAAGTTTAAGGGCCTCTTACACCGCTTACTGATAAAGTCCCAGATACCCTATCTGCAGGTTATCTGACAGATAGCCTATTTTTTTGGTTTCACAGGTCTGATTGCCTATATCTTATATATTTTATATAGTCTATCACACAGATTTATCTGATAGATTAGTTTATCAGTAAGATTACTATCTGTAACAATATCAGGAAGTGGTGAAAGAAGCCCTAAAAGTTATAAAAAGCATACGCGCGCACCCACCATAAGTTTTTGCTTCATGGTATGTATTACCCATGAAGGGAAAAATTTTGCTACGCGGGCGTCAATCAAAAAGTTTTTTAGTTCATGGTAGGTATTATACCAAAAAAAATAACCCTTACCCACAAATCCAATTACAGTAGGAGTAGGTAGTAGGTTACCTATCTACCTATTATTATTATTTACAACTAGCCGATGCCCCGCGACTTCATCCGCGTTATAAGGTATACTATTTATATGTTATTCAAAATTTTTTAACCCGTCGTCATCATGCCAGTTTCTTAGATCTAAAGTTTGTCAATAGATGGCGTTAGGTGTATTTTATACCTCGCTATCATTTGGTCCTTCGCAACATAAGCGTGCAAATTATCCACCAGTTTTACCTCTTTACTATTAGAATAGATATAGATTAAGTACTTAGTCACTTTTAACTTCCCAATTGTAGATGGAAGGCGGAGGAACTGTACGTCCGGCTGGGGGAATACGACATGAAACGCAGCAACGACTCCCGGACCTACAACTTCCGGGTGGTGGAGAAACGGCAGCACGAGAGCTTTGACCATACCAACTACCACCACGACATAGCCATCCTCAAGCTGCACCGGCCGGCTGTATTCAACACGTACGTGTGGCCGATCTGCCTCCCCCCCGTCGCTCTGCCGCTGGACAATCAATCCGCTACCATCATTGGTAAGATTTTTCTAAAGCGACTTTTAATTAATCCAACCCTACTTACGGCGCTGGATTATTTGCCACATTGTACCATTGATGGTACAATTTGGCAACGTGTAAAGTAGTAAGGCTTAATTCGTGCCGCGCAGCTATAGGGTTGAATAAGCTTAGATGGAGCGACGACCTGCGTAAGGCGGCTGGCAGTGACTGGATGCAGAGAACCGAGGATCGGATTCAGTGGCGCGCCTTGGGGGAAGCCTATGTCCAGCAGTGGACTAGTACAGGCTGATGATGATGAAGTAGCTTATATTTAAACACAAAATAACAAATGAGCATTTTAACAATTTTTATCAGTCTATCCATACGTTTTTTTTTTCGTGACTTTAGCATTCATTTGTTTAGTTATTTGACAGTATTTCTTTAGTTTGACTGACCTGTTGGCGTAGTTGCTAGTGACCCTGCCTGCTGCGCTAGAGGTCGTTGGTTTTCTGATTCTGGGTGTTAGTATGTATGTATTTATTTAAAAGTAATAAGTATGTTTATCAATTGTTGAGTACCCACCCACCTAGCTTTGACGAAACCAGGAAGGTTCGAATCTCTTTGGTGGCACGTGCGAGTAGCAAATTTTTTTGATTCATGGGCGAAACAGACGTGTGTAAATTTGTCCAAGCACTATTATGTTGTGTACCAAGGTCAATTTTAATGCGGAAACAAAAAAGAAAAAATAAATATAAAACAACTAAAATTTAAAAATAAAATAAAAAGGTTTATGTAAACTTATCAAAATGGCTGAAAAAGAAGAACCGCGCCGGCTAAAAAGAAAAATTCCCCAAGACAATGCTGCTAGAGATCCAACTCACACCGGACTCTATAGCTAGCCAATCGGGATGCGCCAATGGGCGTATACCTAGCAAGACATTAAAATATGTCACAAGTTTTACTGAATGTCCAAAAAAAAAAGTGACAGATTGTAAAAATAAAAGGGGATTTTTTTTTTATCTTAGACTACCAGGCCTCCGCTTGTCGCACCTGGCACAGAGGCTGTCCATCGCCATTCAGCGCGGCAACGCCATATGTGTGATGGGCTCCTTTGTGCGACCCGGCGACCAAGTGTACTTTGTTCCAGGTTGGGGTACCCAGTGGTACGGCGGGCCGCACAGTGACGTACTGATGGAGGTGTCGGTGCCGGTGTGGCCGCAGCAGAGCTGCGTCGACTCCTTTGCCGACTCCGTGTTCGAGGAAACCTTATGCGCGGGGGGCCGGGAGGGCGGCAGGGACGCCTGTCAGGTAACATGTGCACCGAATAATAAGCAATCCCTATACGATCATGCGGCATGACATGCGTTACGTGCCGTCACTCATGCATGACCATTTGAGGTGTATCACGCGGCCTGCGGTGGCGTTCTACCGCAGTCCGCAGCTTCAATATAAAAACTCAGGCCGCGCGTGTCTGAAGTCTCACATACATGAATCAAAAAATTTTGCCACTCCCATATGGATGAGTAATAAAAGCATTCTATGGGTGTCAATATCGTGTCAAATGTATGTCAAAAGGGACACTCACTCACACATTCTCATTTTCAAACTCCATATAAATTTGTATTAGCAACCTCCTCCCGCTACTCCGCTTCCTTTGTCCGCACCCCCCGGTAAATGGCATCATAGGTTCCGATACTAAATAAGCAAGATGCGATCTCCAGAGGGAGCGCGCGCGCGACCAAAGAGATTTGAAACTTCTTGCTCACATACATTGCATAGGAAAGACAACAGGCCGCCACCGCCACCGCAGACCGCGTGTGTCCTGTGATTTTGACGTGAATGACATGCAAACTATGTGCTGGCCGTTGATTGACAGTCGCGCGTACTCTTCACTGTACTAAGTGATTGATGCTGCATGTGGGTTCATCATGCAGCATGATAATTCTCGTAAACGTAACGCATGTCATGCCGCATGATCGTTTAGGGACCACTTTAGACCAACACGTACGATTGAAACAGAGGGCCCGCAGACGATACGTCGCGTTTTCTGGGAGAATAAACCTGTTATTTTTCGCAATGGCATCTAAGGGGACGGACATTTCGGAGTACCCACGTTAGGGGAGATTTTTTATTATAAGTACCTTCCTTAGGAATTCTGCATAGGAAAACTCCCTAGCTACGCCATTGTGGCCGGTAGCGGCTGGGTATGGAGGGGGCGGAGGACCGGGTGAGGTCGTTCAGAGGAATACCTAAATCCAGCAGCAGTAGACGTCGCAGGGGATAATGATAATGATAAGGCTAGTTTCACAGCTGTACGGGAGACCCGGAGGCTCTCGGAGACGCAAGAGCATTCTCACAGCGATCCGGAGCGTGTCCCGTAGGGCTTGCCTCTACCCGGCTGGTGTAAGTACTGGCTACGTGCTTGCTTGTCCAGGGCGACAGCGGGGGCCCGCTGATGTACCAGATGGCGAGCGGGCGGTGGGCCGCGGTGGGCGTGGTGTCGTGGGGCATCCGGTGCGGGGAGCCCGCGCACCCCGGTCTCTACACGCGCGTCGACAAGTACCTGCCGTGGATCGTCGACAACGCACGCTTTTAGACGCATGCACACCGCTCAAAACAGAAGCTTGTAAGGTCGACCGCACGTCAATGGGAAAAAAAAACAGTATAAACTGGCCAATCGCACCAAATCCAAACCGTAACCAAAAACGTTATGCTGCATTCACACGTTCGGCAAACCTTTACAAACGCAAGCCAAACCCTGCTCCACGCGTTTGCGGTTGCCGAGGTTTGCCAAACGTGTGGATGCACCTTCGTTTTTGGTTACGGTTTGGATTTGGTAATATCGTTCAGAATTAGCGCGATGGGCCCCCAAGTCTCGCATAGTATAGTATTAAAACTCCCTAAAGCGTGAGACACACTGGGCGGCGGCGTTGCGAAAGCGTTGCGGCGGCGATGATTTGTATGAAGAACGCGCCGCGCCGCCGCCGCTTTGATGTAAAGGGCTTCATACTATTTCGAACATTACAGAAAAAAAACACAACGCTTTCGCAACGTCGCCGCTCAGTGTGTGTTACGCTTAACTGAGGCTACGCCAGCTAGCTACGCGCGTAGCAACTATTAAGTCCTCTGCGCCCTGTACCTTACTTGGCGCTCGCAAACTCGTGTAGTTTAGTATAAAAGTAAAGGTAGGTATACAGTCGACCGCACTTCAGTGGAAACACTTTGACCTTGAGCTGGCCTAGCCTATTTCAATACTATGAGAGTCCACTTTATACTGGTTTTTTTTCCACTGACGTGCGGTCCACCGTATGCTGTTTTAGCGTAGTATTTTCGGTTACCGGGCCATTCATTCGTACAAATATTCAATTCATAATGGGTACATACTATCTAAAAATATTAATGAGTCGTACTTTTTGTCGTCGCTGCCCTTCAAACCCTTTCAAGCTAGGGATTCTAAAAAAATTAAGATCCAAAAGCTGTCAAAGAACGCGTTCTTTCCGTGTTCCTTCATTAACGGTCAGAACCACAGAGTATGTAATATTTTCTCAAACATGCTTGGAAATGTGAACATTATTTTGACAACCTTCTTCGAGTTAAATCGTCATTGCTGTACTGGTCAAATAAATGAGAGCAGACGGGCAAATAATTTGAATGAAAATCCATATATGTAGTGCCTAGCGGTCAAATAATGACCATATTAATTCTTAACATGTCATGTGACCATGGCAACCATGGAGGTAAAATAAACAGAACTAGTCATAACTTCAAAACTAAGGGCTTCTTACACCAGTTGCTGATAAAGCCCCAGATACCCTATATGCAGGTTATCTACCAGATATCCTTTTTTTCGGTTTCACAGGTATCTGATTGCCTTATCTGTCCGATAAACCGCCTTATAAACTTACAGCCAGATCAAGGGGCTGTTATTTCTTTATCTGTCGGATATGGATTGTTTTTTTTCGAATTTAACGCGGTAATACTTCAGTTTTGTGTTAACTTTTTATGATATATGGATTTATCACTGTTTTATTTATAAATAGTACATTACTGCCGCGGCCCGCAACAGAGGCATTGATGGATGAGCGTGTGAATGTAGGCCGAGGCGAAGCCGAGGCACACATACGTGAGTCCATCAATGCCTGGTTAGGGCCAAGGCTTGTATAATGCTATTCTCAAATAATGCGCGGAAATCCAAAAAATATCAAGTTTTATTAAAATCTGAACGTCTGAACTGAACGATCACGAGTTAGGGTTGTCACAATACTATCGGCAAATCAAAATACTTTTGGCCATATCTCCGGAATGGCTAGTGCTAGAACCATGTTCATGTACTCAAATGAAAGGGCTCGACGAGATCTATCTGAATATAAAATAAAAAAAACACCCTGTATATTCATATAAAATTGTATATACAGGTTGTTTTTATTTTATATTATATTCAACTATATCTCGACGAGACCTTTCATTTGAGTACAAACACGAGGGGTCTAGCACTAGCCGTTCCGGAGATATGGCCAAATGAAAAAAAAAACACTCTTTTGGCCATATCTCCGGAACGGCTCGTGCAAGACCCTTGTTCATGGTACTCAAATGAAAGGGCTCGATGAGATCTATCTGAATATAATATAAAAATAAACACCATGTATAAATAATTTTTTAATAAACAATTTCCGCGCATTATTTGAGAAAAGTGCTATACAAGCCTGCAATCAATGTAATTTCATGCATCATTCGAAATTGAAATAAAACTTTTGCTATGTTACCTCCGTGGTTGCCATGGTTACACGACGGATATGAATTAATATGGTCATTATTTGACCGCTAGGCACGACAGATATATTTTCATTCAAATTATTTGCCCGCCTGCTCTCATTTATTTGACCAGTACAGCATTGACAATTTAACTCGAAGAAGGTTGTCAAAATAATGTTCACTTTTCCAAGCATGTTTGAGAAAAAACAATAAACGTTGAACCACAGACGATGAGAACAGAAGTCTGCTTCGCTTCGTTATACGCAATAAACGTGGTTACTTTTTATTTTATTTTAAAGGATAAATTACAAAAAACGGACTCATGAATGTGTTTTCTGTATTTTATACATAAATACATCATTTATAGGTATTTATGAATACTTTTTTTAAATAAAATTTAAATTATTAATTTATAAATATGATACTTTTCGATGCTCAAAAATGCTTAAATAGAAACGCAACAATGAATTGAACTGAAGAACTGAACTGAATGAACGGAATGTTCCAACTCCCCGGTAAATCGCTGACAGTTTAGCTGCCCGATATTTTAACAGAGACTTGAGTGGTGAAAACGGAAAATATTATCCGACAGCTTTATCCGATGGATTACGTTATCTGTCCGTTTTCTATCTGTAACAATATCAGCAACCGGTGTAAGAAGCCCTAAGTGTTACCTAATTTGAACAATGTACCTACTTAAAGTTTTGTACTTAATTTGTCTATAAAAACTCGATTTTTACGATCTATTCAGAGGTCGGGGTTAGGTAGGAGGTGTGATTCCGGGATTCACAGTTTGAGAAATGAATATGGACATTTCCGGGGTTAGCTAAAACCTTTTATTTGGTAGGTATCAAATGAAAATACAGGAGTTTTAAATGTAACAGATAATAATTTGTTGTAACAAAGGAAAAGGTGATAATTAATATATTGTATTCCCTTAATTAATTTAAATAAGATCTACATTAGTCATGTTACTGTTTTACATTGCTATGGTTTTGTACTTGAGCAAAAATTAATGGCCTCAAACTCAACAGTGGATCAAAGACTAAGGTAAGACAGGTTCTTGTCACTTGGTAAGAATTTTTTTTTTGCATTTTTCAACCGATGAAAACAAAAGGAGGAGGTTCTCAAGTCGACCCGTATATTTTGTATTTATATATTTATATATTTCTATGTATACTTACTATTAATGTTTACGTATAGTTTTTGTAATTCTATACCTTTCTCTAATATACACATGTACAAAATTTTATAGTTTTTGACATTCTGTTTACATACTACCTAATCGTCAGAAAGATATTATAGTTTTTGGTATTCTGTATTAGGTACCTACTTACACTTTTCTTAAATATTTAAAACATGATTGCGAGTAAACGATCCTTTATATAGCCCTGTGTACAAAATGGAATCACAGCATAGACCTGGTGACGGCCTCACCGCAGGCCTGGATGTCGTGCAGCATGTCCAGGACCTGCTGCTCCTCCAGCGCCGGGTGGAAGGTGAACGCCAGTCGGAAGAAGTTCTTGTGGTGACGCAACGGGGAGTATGCAACCATCAGACGCGCTCCCACAGTCAGCAGCTCTTTGATCTTCGGCGTGATCTAACAAAAGCATATACATTCGCGTTTAGTACAATGGAATGAGGACAATTATGGCGAAAATGTTTAATTATTAAAACGTATGTGGGACTATGTGTGGCAGTGGTCTGGGCACGTCGCTCGTAGAACTGACGGCCGTTGGAGCAGAACGGTTCTCGAGTGGCGACCGCGATTCGAAAGACGCAGCCGGCGATCGTCAATACTATTAATAGTGCAGGACGCAGCACAGGCAGGTGGACGGATGATCTGGTGAAGGTCGCGGGACCCGGCTGGATGAGGTTAGCGCAGGACCGGACGTCGTGGAGATCCCTGGGATTTTTTCTTTCACCGTTTGAGAGCTGACTTTTTACTGACAGTAAATGTAGGTAGTATACTTAAGTTTCGAGAAAACCCATTGGTATATGGCACGACCGGGGATCGGACTCGGACTTCCGCACTGACGCTCGCGTATTCAAATTCAAATGGATTTATTGCTGGTTATAGGTATACAATTTTATGGTATAAAGTACTTTAGGCCAAGCTACAACCTGCCAATAAAGCATGCAATTAAAACTTAGTGTCTAAACAAATTAATTATAATGTCATAGAATTCGCGATTAAATTATATTAATTAATACATCAATGAACGCACGAAACAAGCCGGATCTCGATCTTTACAATTTACTTTTTAGGCTTTTGTCGTTTATGAACTCTGTGATGGAGTAATATTTCGTGAATGTTTTTTGTGAAAGCATTACGCATAATTAACTTCCGAAAGTAATGTTCCTCGCTGACCTTATGCATGAGCTGCCACCACTGGTCGTCCTCCTCTTCACCCCGCATGAAGGTCGGTATGTACCAGAAGCAGATGTTGGGGCACTGCAGGTGGCCGGCCACCAGCCTAAACCCCGGCTTGGCGCGCATCGCGGCCAGGCACGCCTCGGCCGCCTCCATGGCGCGGTCCGTGAGCTGGCACAGGCCGGCGTCGCCGCGAGCCTTCCACATCAACCACAGTTTGAACGCGTCGATCTGTAACGCACAATAATAATAATAGTTCTTTATTTACAGGTATAAACCCAATACAAAATCATACAACATATAATATTACAAATAGACCACAAAAAATGTATAAAATAAAATAAAATAGACATATTAGGTACCTATGGAAGTAACTTGAAAACAAGTTACTTCCGATTCCAGTCGCGATGCACGGAAATCCAATGCTTGAGTATCGGATTGTCCAAGCACCCGGACAGCGTACGGAAAATGTTCTGGTAAGTGGATTTATAATTGAAAAATTCATTCGCGAATAGGGTCACCTTGGCTATTCCAAGGTCTTGGGATTCAATATCTTAAATAATCTTGTAAAATGTCAATCTTGTAAGATTGACTTTTTTTTGGTATACAAATTAACTGGTTTGTGTAAATAATTCGACTGTTCAAACACAATGGACAGAAAAGGTAAATAAATAGCAAACATTGTTGTAACAGAAAAACACAGGAAATTGTGTTTAAATTTTTTTTTTTTATAAATTTCAGGATTTTAATTTTAATCCGCTTTGCTCGATTACTGACAAGAAGTAACTTGCAGGTAAAGGGATCAAGATTGCTTATAATAAGAATTGAAGACGCAGCTGGGTGGCGCAAAGTGATTTTATGATCGGCAATCCAACAAACAATAAGCAAATTACTCACCTATTTCGAATGGAAGGTGCTCAATTCTAAAGTGGACGTAGGTACTATACACAACTTGGCACCCGTTTAGTTATCAATGCTTTTGTCGGCGAAGTCGACGACCACGCATATTCTTAACATTGAACTTGGCTCCCATTTCACATATATGTTTGGTTTATAATATTACTAGCCTGGACATACGAGGATCCGATAGAGCGGGTACTCACAGACGGATACGCAAAATGAAGCGTCCGTTCGCGTTCTTTCTTCCTACCCCGCCAGCGACATAGCGGATAGATAAAATGTATGTATGTATTGTATGTATGTATTGTATGTATATATGCAGGAAGGTTCGAATCTCTTTGGTGGCGCGCGCGCTGGAGACTGCATCTTGCTTAATTAGTATGGGAAGCAATGGTGCCACTTACAGGGGGGGTGCGGACAAAGGAGCGGTGTAGCGGGAGGAGGTTGCTAATACAAATTTATATGGAGTTTGAAAATGAGAATGTGTGAGTGAGTTACAGTCATGGAAATAGTATACAGTAGTTTGTATACTATTTCCATGGTTACAGTATTGTAATACATTTGACACGATTTTGACACCCATAGAATGCTTTTTTTACGCCTGTTTAAGGGGCCGCGAGCACGCACCAAAGAGATCTTAACTCTATGTATATATGTATGTATGTACCTTCCTGCCGCACTGCACGCTCTTGTCGCCGGTGTCGTAGCGCACGTCGTAGAACTTGTCCTGCTGGAAGAGGTACTGCGCCGCCGCCGAGTTGGCCTGGTGCAGCAGCCCGCGCTCGCGCACCAGGAACACGGAGCACTGCAGCGGCGCGCCCGCCATCTTGTGCGGGTTCCACGCGATCGACTGCGCCCTAGGGTACCAAGCACACATAACCGACCACTTAATACCGTGTAAATACACATAAATACGAGTATAGTACCTATATGTACTAGCTGTTTCCCGGGGCTTCGCCTGCGTAGATAAGTTTTCCCACGGGATAGCCTAGTGATATTCTGATGAGGTATACCTAATCTATATACTGTATAGTTTAGCCAAAGGACATTACCACCACATGACACGACACAGAAAATGTGATGTATAAGTATTATTATTTGTACGTATTTATACGTAATTATTACATAATAAGTACCTACATTCATAATTATTATCACGAGCACTAAATAGGTAAAAATACTGATGCGTAGAATAAAACAGTCCTTAGCATAGGCATCAATAAAGTGATTCAATTTTTCAAAGCACAATTATTATTGTTTATTTCTCAGTAAGTTCTGTGTTCTGTATAAATTGTATCTTGTCAATAAATGACGTCATTTCTGGTCTACGTAGTCAAACTACAGCCAGCCATGCCAATACTTTTTTTGTCCATTTTGTTATATCGTATAACTAATAGTATAACTAGGTGGACAAACCCAGGGAATATAATATTATTTAAATATCAATTATTTAATTAGACAAGCAAGAACATGACACAAATCTATTTGCATTGGATAGCCCAAACCTTGAGAAAAGCTAGGCTAATTAACCTCACGCAAAAAGAAAATGAGAAATAACCCGTAAAACGCGGGCGAAACCGCGGGAAACAGCTAGTGCTAGGGCAATACCAACTTGTAGGTAGTAATTGTAAAAAGATGTCTATGTTCCGTATGAACTCAAGCCTATTACAAGCATTATAATAACGATCCTTACTCATTGTAAGTATTCAAACGGTTTTGTATTTTTTGACAACCAACAACCAATTTAATTTTCGCGAACTGAACTTACTTTTGGATGCCATTTAGTTTGCTCCTATGTTTATGTGACAGCATGAGACTCCCGCCCCAGCATGCCTGAAACAAAGAATACAATAATCATTCGAGACGTACCTATTCGAGAGGTCGACAATGAAATGACTATTTCTTCAATTCGTAAAGAATAAATATATACCTACCTACTACATGCGTGGTTGGGACCTCCTTTTGAGTCGTTCGTCATTAGACCCCACTACCCAATGTCCCACATGGGACGTAACGGGAAATTCAATTTTAATATTATTTCCTCCTTTTAAGTAAGACTGTACCAGGAGATCCAGTAGTTTAGGGTAATATCAAATATTAGATTATATACTGTGCCTGTTAATTTAGTTATATAGGAAACTATAGGTCTAATTTTACGTTATTTAGGTCAAAAAATAAATAAATAAATAAAATGCGTTTCCACGCAGCCCCCGTAAGTATGGTTGCTAGGTGCCGGGCCGGGGGGACTGGGGCGAACTAAACACGCTTCGACTGAGATTAACATCAACTGCGAATACGAGAAATTTTCCTCCAAAATCAGCGCCGCCAAATCTAAAGGTCTTCATACAAAATAAGCGTGATACTGCCTCCATTGAGCCTACCTTCATGGCTCTGACCGTAAAGTGGTGAGCCTTGGTCAATTGACCGACGACGTCAAGGCTATTGGCAACCCTAGATTGATTCACTTCCGAGTGTAATTAGAGCCGACGCTGCCACGATACCACGCTAATTATGGTCCAAGAGGTCCAGACAATGAACCATTATCGCAGTCGTGATGCATGGGGTCAATACTACTTTGACCTAATTACGAGTACATAAAGAAAGAAAGAATCTGTAAATACATAACAAATCAGTATAGCTTACATAACCTCAAGTGCCTATTATAATTATATTATTATGTCCGGCTGGACATATACAGGGAGGAAACGATATGTGATCTCATTTAATTATTCCTAAACTATGTTTATTATGTCCATATTCATATTCATTCATTTAGTATTATACATATAGCGTCAATAATTATAATATAATGTAATACTTATTTAGTAATAACAGATTGATATAAAATACAATGTCTAAGTCATATTAAAAAATGTCAAATTAAATATTGAAAATGTCAAATTAATATAGGACCATGTCAGAATATCCACGAGCATAAGGTCGCCCAGCGAGCTATGGAGAGGGCGACATAGCCGAAAGGATTAGCAAACTGAAGTGGCAATGGGCGGGTCACATCTGTCGCAGAATCGACGGCCGTTGGCGCAGATAAGTGGTAGAGCGGAGACCGCGGACTAGTAAGTGTATGTTTGTAATGAATAAACTCAAAAACTACTGTGCCGATTTCAAAAATTATTTTTCATTCATTGGAAAGTTACATTCACCCTGAGTGACATAGGCTATATTTATCTATATCTATGTCCACCCGTGCGAAGCCGGGACGGACCGCTAGTAGCTAATAAAATCGCTGAGTCGTAAGACATTGTCAGCCACAAAGAAATGATATTTTGACACCACTGAGTAAGAGAATTGTCGGGCTGTTACTAGCAATATACGTACGTCAACATGCATCCACACACTATTTCTTCTACACACGGCTGCAATACCCTCCAGATCATCGATGGCTCCCAAGACTGTGGTTCCTGCTGTAGCATTGACCATAAGGGGACATCTGCCGATCGCTTTCTCCTTCCGAATTGCTGTGTCCAGTTCTTCAGTAAGCATTTGACCGTTCTCGTTGGTTTTAATGGTCCTGATGCTCTCGGTGCCAAAGCCGAGCCAATGGGCTGCCTTCATGATGGAGTAGTGGCTCTGTGAAGGTTTGTCACTCATCATTGAACATAAGCGGTATCACAGAAGAAATAAGAATTATAGCTGTATTATAACATGTCTACTGAACATTACAGACTGAAAACATATACCTAATCTAATATCGGTTACCTCATTGGCCTAAGGTGCAGATATTTGGCCCCATCCAACAGTCTGGTTAAAAGACTAAGGCCTCTTACACCGCTTGCTGATAAAGTCCCAGATACCCTATCTACAGGTTATCTGACAGATAGCCTATTTTTTTGGTTTCACAGGTATCTGATTGCCTATATCTTGTATATTTTATATAGTCTATCACACAGATTTATCTGATAGATTAGTTTATCACTAAGATTACTATCTATAACAATATCAGGAAGTGGTGAAAGAAGCCCTGGGCTTCTTTCCTGATATTGTTATAGATAGTAATCTTAGTGATAAACTAATCTATCAGATAAATCTGTGTGATAGACTATATAAAATATACAAGATATAGGCAATCAGATACCTGTGAAACCAAAAAAATATGCTATCTGTCAAATAACCTGCAGATAGGGTACCTGGGACTTTATCAGCAAGTGGTGAAAGAAGCCCTAATACAAATATTAGGTAAGTATTATTTAACTCGATCAGAAATCACCTTTGAATTGTAACATAATAATAATTATTGTCCTCGTCCTACCCATAAATACATAAGTACATACATACACGTAAAGTGGAAATGTTTTTTTTATTCTCGTGAATCCCATGGTGTGGGATATCGTTGGGTAGGTCTTTCAAAAATATTGGGGGTGTAAGAAAACTATTTTTCGGTTCAGGGATCCGTTTGCGAAATAAATAATCTTAGGGCCTCTTACACCGCTTGCTGATAAAGTCTCAGATACCCTATCTGCAGGTTATCTGACAGATAGCCAGTTTTTTTGGTTTCACAGGTATCTGATTGCTTATATTTTATATAGTCTATCACACAGATTTATCTAATAGATTAGTTTATCACTAAGATTACTATCTGTAACAATATCAGGAAGCGGTGAAAGAAGCCCTAAAAGTGCTAATTATTGTCACTCTAGTAGTCTACCGCACATCAGTGGATACACTTTGACCTTGAGCTGGCCTAGCCTATTAGGGAGTTTCAATACTACGCGAGACCAGTTTATACTGGTTTTGTTACCACTGATGTGAGGTCGACCGTACGTGTCGGTTATTGCCTTCGGTTATAAAGGGTTCGCGAGGTCTACTGTTCTCACAGAACAACTAGTTTTATAACTCAACTATTAAAAAAAGTAATACTGTTCTAACTTCAAAGCTTGTCGATTTAACTATAGAGATACTTATGGTCCTTCATTGGTCAGGGTGGTCTATAGCCAGTTCTTCGGTTTTACTTATTCGGTAATGACGGTCGGTGCACTTAGTTCTTTGTTAGTAATGATGTTCGATATTACCTACGTACACATACCTAAATGAAAAGTATACAACACTTACATCCTCAGAAGTAAAAATGACCATGTCAGGCAGGTTCCGCATGCCCTTGCTTTTCACTTCGGGGAACGCCTTGAACCGTGCTGCGACCACGGCGTACAGCATGGACGTGCTGCCCCCGGGACTGAAGATTCCATCTCCGTCAGGAATGCCGAAGATATTGAGGATGTGGCGAAGGACTTTCAGCTCAATGAGAGTGAATGCAGGAGCCACTTCGAAAGTGTATCTGGAAAGTTAAGACACACGTGGTTTGGTTCCCAGAAAGTTTCAGCCCCGCTATTCTGTAAGCGTATTTGTGCAACTCGATCCTGAATCCGCAGTGAGATCGGTCTCTAACTCAATGATTTACAGTTCAATACTCACTTTACTTCGCAAGTGAAGTGTTTATTAAGTAGCTTGTATTTGTTTACACAATGCGACATCAAGGTCTTTCATGATCGGATGCGGAGTGAAGTAAGTGACTTGCGATGTGATGGTCGAGTTTTAATTCATACTTTACAGAATCACACAGCAGATACCTACATCCAAGAACGCTACGAACGCTCAAAGCCAAATTAATATGACGCCTAAATGGGAAAATCTCTTTGTTATTCATGTCGGTGTGCTTTGGGCGATGGCGTGAAAGCGGCCTATCAATACCGAGAGGTCCAAGTTCGATCCCCGGGTCGGTAAAGCAATATGTAACTAACTACATAAGTTTATCAAAACTAACATCAAGATAGTAACATTTAATATACTGACAGCTGCTCTCAAACTGTGAAGGAAAATATTGGGAAACCTGCACGTCTGAGAAAAATAAATTATGGAAGCGTAGGAAGAAAGTACAAATGTTTCTCGTATATTCTATTATCTAGTTACTGTTTATTATGGATCAGTATACTAAGTACATAGGTGGACGGATAGTTAGAAACAGGGCAAGATTTTCATACAATCGAGGTAACTTTGAAGCCATGGTTCTCAGTGAAGAATTGATCGGGGCATGATCTGATGACGGTCATCGAGAGAGTAGATGGATGACTTTTAGATCGCTATAGATATCTAGCTGATCAGATGAACCGTTTGGAAGCAGCATCGTCATGATTCCTTAACTTTAAGATTTTCATACATTTTGATGCCATTTTGCGGGTTTTTTTCTTCATGGCGATGCTGCTTCCAAACGGCTCATCTGATCAGTTGGATATCTACAGCGATCTAAAACTCCTCCATGTTCTCTCTCGATGACCGTCATCAGATCAATCAATGCCCCGATCAATGCTTCACGGAGAACCATGGCTTCAAAGTGACCTCGATTGTATGAAAATCTTGCCCTGTTTCTAATTGTCCGTCCACCTATGTATATAAACTCACTGGCTAGTATTAAAAGCCTCTGCTATCCAAGCGCCGGCAAGCCCGTAAGGATCGGTCCCGCCATACAGCTGATTCCTGAACGTGGCTTTGTGCGTCTTGACGCTGTATTGCAGAACTTTCCTGACGCACGCATCGAGACGCTGGCTGCTCACTCCTTCGGATATATCTAAGTCTAGAATCGTCTGTAACGATTGCAGAATAATATGTTAACATTTGCAACAGTAAACAGGTTTTCATCTCATCTATTCGATTATCGATGATTGGTTCGTAAGGGCGAGCAAACAGAATGAGTTTTGAATTAGGAACATGAATATTGTTTTTAGTGTTCCGCCACTAAAGAGATCGAACTAAGATATTGTATGAAAATAGATACTGGCCGGTTATGGGGCGCGCGCCGGCTGTATATAAAAAAAGTAAATAATAAACTCGTGAGATACAGTGCAATTTAAAAATAAAATAAAATTTTAAATTCTTCTTCTACTGTACTACGCTAACTCCAATCTCTGTCCCTAATAAAAATATGGCAACATTTCAGAATTGCACAAATGTTTCAAACAAAACATTTTATTTTTTTGTTGTTATATACATAACTATCCATTACTTTGTCCAATAAAACGTTCTAATACCTTAATTATTAAATAATTTACGAGTTGTAAAAGCGCCTCATTTCTACTTTTCATAGAGGGGAATGAAAAGTAGAGTATCACTACCTACGCTCTTGATTCATAACTCTCGATTCTTATCAATAAGTAAACGTTCACTGTCGGCCGTAGTCCGTAAGAGCCCGTCCCACCCACCAAATTGCCTATTTTGCCGATGGTAACTTTACATATTGGAACAAAAAGTAAGAAAATGAATTTTCAACGCATTTCAAAGTCGGTTTATCTTTTAAACTCCTATTCAGAGCTAAATCTAAATGCATGTCATGCGGCCGACGTACTTACCCAATGACGCTACGATTATACTTTCAACTTTCGCTGTAACCTCATAGTTTTCCTATTTAACCGGAAGAAATAACTTAAAAGCTACTTAAAAATTTAAGTTATACGACTCTTTATTACAAGTTCCTCTTACCTCTAATTCTTTAGGATGTTTGAAGGTAATCAAAGGAACATTCGGGGCTCGTTCTTCTTTCACGATATTCACTGCCCAGTCCAAGAACGAGTGGCAGTTTGTTTCCATAGTGTCACAGATAAAAGTTACTAAGTTAGGATACTGACTACTGAGGGTCGGATCTGTTTTAAGTAGAGGTGTAGTCAACAATACGGTATGAGAAGGACTGAGCGAGTCGCCGAGCTCGACATGTTTCCACAGTCGTGTTTGCAATGCCATTACCATGCGAAGTAGGTACGCACCAATTGACCTACTAGGTATGGCATACATACAACCCTTAAGTGAGATCAAATTATGTTAGTTCGCTTTATAATAATACTGCAATATATTTGTAATATTTAGTAGCATTTAAGTACGACGTCGCAATGACGAGTCTGGTTTTTGATGCACCGTAGATAATATATTTTCATTGTGTTATATTGTGATTAATAAATAAATACTATACTATATAAGACTTTTGTATACTACCCAGTAAGTAGGTAGGTACTAGCTGTAGACCGCGACTTTGCCCGCGTGTAATAAGTTTTTTTCCCGTGGGAACGGTTTACCACGGTAAAACGTAGCCTAGTTGTTCTTATAAAATATATAAAATCTCAGTATATAAAAATGTACCAAGTTTCATAAAAATCCGTTCAGCCGTTACAGCGTGAAAGAGTAACAATTTATAAATTTACCTACTAAGTTTTTTTTTTAAATTTACCTACCTAAATTTACCAAGTTATTAATATTACCTATTTAACCTAGTTTTTCGAAAAAAAATAATTTAATAGTAGTATAGTTACCATTACTCTCGAATCATATGAAAGAAGGCGTGGTGTAATAAGCGTAACTACGTATTTCATATTGATTTTCAAATATTACCTACATTACTTATTTTTCACAGAAGTTTTCAATAAATTGTTCTTTGTAAGCAAACCCTGACGAGAATGCATTAAATGAAACAAAGAAAGATAACAATAATCAATCACACTCATACTTAACAATATAAATAATGTATTTACCAATCACACCGCAAACAAAAACAACCCACCATTATTTATTCTATACTTACTATACCTACTTAAATAACCTAGGTAGGTAATAAATGAAAGTATCTTACTACGTAATACATTCGTATGTAATTATCTTCAAATATTGCCTCCCTGCTTTCCTATGGTATGACAGCAAGGAACTCTCACAAATTATTATTTGTGAGAGTTCCTTGCTCTTAATCTTAGAGAGAATCTTACGTAGTAAGATTCGTTCCTTCTATTGAAGGAACGAATTTAACTACTTACTACATATGATAAAATTCCATGGAGTGCCTGATGGCTCAACATACCTATGTAGATAAATATTTGTAATGAACAAAAGGGCCCTGTGCTGTTCAGTTGGGTTTATTGCTGTTTCTTTCCCTCGGCATACAGGTGAAAACACAGTAGACAGAATTGACGTAAAAAAAATAATATTGTATTCCAATTTTGAATAAACGAATTTTCATACATTCATTCATTCAAATTCAAAAAAGCGTGATACTGCCTTGGGGCGCCGCGCCCCGCAACCCCGGCGAGACCGCCATTTTTACCTTCATAGTGTCATCCGATCTTCAAATGGTATTTATGAGCGCGACCTAATAGATTACTGACACTAAAACTAAGATAAGTTATAACTTTGTAAGTGCCAAATCCAATAATTCAGACGTTGGTACCTTCATTTGAACTCATACAAAATTCATGTCTTTACAGCACAAACTACAAGCCAAAATGAATTTCCGCAAATCCCGTGTGCGCTCCCGGAGGAATTCTACAAATTTTATGGTCGACAGTGAAAAATGGCGACCCTATGGCAAAAGGATGTCGCGACGGGAAACCAATGACATGTTTGACGAAGATTCGGACGATGATCAGCCAAATCCGGTTGAGGTGAACGATTGGGCAGAAGAGTTCTTTGGCCGAAGAAGTGTATGCGGTGACACCACCGGCCAAGACGTCGAAGTGCAACTAACCAAAAAACAAACTCTCATACTTTCCACGTTGCTCCCCGACGAGATCCTGTTATTGGAAAAGTTTGTACAATTGAAATAGCAGAAACACGCCATACACGTTAGGCAACCAGAAACAATTGCAGAACAATAGGCGTTCGCGTCGCGCTTCGTTGCCCTAGCTTACAAATAATACTCATTTCAGGTTCGACAGCGCAGAACCGAGCCGTTTTGTCGGCGTCCTAATGATGGCTGATGTTTCTGGATACACTGCCCTGTCAGAACGTTACAACGCTGCAGGGAAAAGCGGAACATATCGTCTAACTGTCACTCTAAATACTTACCTCGGAGCACTCATAGAGCTCATCTATAGCCACGGTGGCGACATCCTTAAGTTTGCTGGCGACGCCTTCCTAGCTCTCTGGAAAACAGATAAGACATCATACCTTTATCAAACAATACATACTGTGATCGCATGCGCACTTCTCATTCAACACTCCTACGCGAAATATGAAACTGACGTCAAAGTAAATCTAAAAGTTAAACTGGCAATATCCGCTGGTAACCTCATGTTTTCGCCCATCGGTGCCGGAATCGATATGAATTATGTTGTTTTTGGATTGCCAGTAATTGAAGCCAAGTTAGCCGAGAGTCTTTGTGCTTCTGGAGAAGTCAAATTGACACCCACTGCTTGGGCACACTGCTTTTCTAGAAATTACGATCATATACTTCACGATGACGGTCATGTTACGATTAAATCCATCCTATACGATCCTCATGAAAAAGATATCACGAAGCCTTTTTTAGGATTCTCCAATATGGTAAAGCAAATAAATAAAAACTACAGTGCTATTGAGAATCTCCCTGACTATTTATGGGATCCAATGAAAAATTTACATGCAGCAGACAGTTTAAAAAGGAGAGAGGCCTTAAGTCTTCGTACAACAATCCTAGGAACCGAACAAAGAAATATTGGTTCTCAAATACGGAGGTTCATGATTCGTCCAGTGCTGACTCAAATCGATGCTCATCAACCACTGGAGTACCTTACGGAAATGAGACAAGTGTCGGTCTTGTTCTTGACACTCAAACCCAGAGAATGTCCTCCTGCACAGCTAATAACAATTGTTAATAATTCTTATCAAATTACTTGTGAAATCGTGTATAAATCTATGGGCTGTGTTAACAAAATAATTCTCTTTGACAAAGATATCATGACGCTTGTCATTTTTGGATTGCGTGGTTTTAAACATGAATCTGAAGCTCAAGCGGCCTTGAAATGCGCTTACAGTATAAAGAAATCTATATCAGCTCTGAGTGGCGTATTAGAAGTATCAATAGGTGTAACGACTGGCCAAGTATACTGCGGAGTGATCGGACATCCGTTAAGAAGAGAGTTTACTGTGATTGGAGCGATCGTCAATAAGGCTGCCAGACTTATGTGCATGTTCCGCAATAGAATAAGTTGCGATGAGGCTACTTTCGTAAGCAGCAAAATGTCAAAGAACGGCTTCACTCTGCAGCCCAGGACTGAACTAAAAGGTATCGGATACGCGGGCAAGATTTATGAATATACAGAGGAAATCAGAGCAACGGAGCTATTCAATATACCAATGATTCCACCTTTGCTGAATCGCCGAGATGAAATGGAGTACTTCGAGAATTGGATTGAAGATTCCTACTTATCGTTTAGAGATTTCGATGCCCTACTTCTGATAGGGGAATCTCGTATAGGTAAGAGTAGATTGTTAGAATGGATGGCAAGACACACTAGAGACAAAGGTTACCGTGTATGTTACATCAGTTTGACATCCATTCATTCTGCCAACTCTTATTTAGCACTAAGCCAAATCGTCAATCAAATTTTGGGTCTGGAAGAACCTATCACGGGATTCGCTAAAGAAGAAAAGATAATAGAAGTACTGAAAACTTACGATGAAGATCTGTGTTATTTAAATAATGTTATTAAAGTGCGTTTTGCATTCAATGAAGGAATTTACGGTTTAGGTGAGGATATGCGAAAGGAGAAAGCAAAAGGTATTTTTAACAAATTCATTGGGTCAATATCAGAGACACACATAATATTCTTAGACGATTTACAAAATTTAGATGCGGCTTCTTGGGAATTCATTTCTTTATTGTTTAGCCGAATCAAATTCTTTACAGTACTTACTGTAACTCGTGGCAAGTTCAGTACCGTAAACAAATGGCTTTACAGTGCATTTATCAATAGCAATATAAGAAAAATTGTACTAGGTCCACTCACTTCTGGTTGGATAGCTCCGCTTGCTTGCCAGATATTGGACGTGGATGCTGTCCCAAATGACCTGTGCAATGCACTCAGAACGAAATGCAAGGGAATGCCTGGACTAGTTGAAAGCTTCATTGTGCACTTATTCTCAACAGGCGCAATAGAACTGGTTAAAATCGAAGATAACCAGTTACAGGAATGGAAAACTGAAGACCTACAATTTCCAGACCCATCACAATTACGTGCACATGCCCTCGATACGAAACAGCAAGCGAATCTTGAGCAACTCATGGAAAATAATGTCACAGGGGAAATAAAGCTGTGCATTGTTACTGAGAAATCCGAATTGAACACCAACATAAACGTTCAAAATATAGATGCTTTAATAATGATTCAAATTGATGCTCTAACACCTTACCAGCAGCTACTTTTGAAAATAGCCTCCGTCATTGGAGACGTATTATCGCGAGATCTCCTAGAGAATATAATGTATGAAAATAAATCCCTGATCACGGCAAAAGCAATAAAGAGGCTATTTGCTATGCGAATATTCGCATGTGCAAATACCAGTAATAATATTAGATACCAACGGAAACTTACTTTGTCCTCTGCAATGCCACTTCTTTCAAACCCCTCCAATGTGGCAGTTGCAAGCCTTGCATGCGAATGTCGCTTTGACTACGATTCCGAAGCCAATGATAATCTTCCGAAATATGCTTTTTGCAAAGTTATAAAATTCAGAAATAAAATTTCAAGGAAAACTTGTTATGAATTGTTGCCTATGAATCAAAAAAAGGAATTTCATTCACGTATAGTGAACTACTTGGAAAATAATAAACAAAAATGTACAGTTTGTGGGGGTGCTTTAATGATAGTAGAATCCTTGACGAACATACAGCAACAAAGTTTAGTAGATTATAGTTCTGCAATCAAAACTGGAACCAACGCGAACTCTATCTCGAACGGATCTGCCGACGCCCATGAAAAATGCGAAGTTTCTAAAACGTCTTCCCTCGATAGCCAGAAAGCATCAGAAGACATCAAATGTGCGAAACTTGAATCTTTTAATAACTCCGACTACTATACAGATTTACTAAGGACAGTCAGTGAAAAACTATTCGATATTGAGGCCTACAAAGAGGTAACAAAAAAGTCTAGTAGTATGAAATCAGCTCCTATAATTAAAAAAAATTCTGCTGAAGAAGAAGCAGAAAGTCGAAGAACAAAAAGAGTGACAATGTCCAGCTTTTTATTTAAGGATATGCGTACTGAAGACTTCAGCGACATACAGCTATATGAAATGTTTCGATCTGTTACTGAAGCAGATAACCTCAGTGATTGGCATGTCCTTGGTGTCATTGATAGTACTGATGATATGTCAAGAAACCAGAGCGAAATAAATAGTGAAAATTATCTTTATGTAAAAATACAGAAAGACGTATCTCAAACAGACTTCACCAAATGCACGTGTGCTGAACTTAATATAATAATTTATGAACAGCTTATTCATCATGCCAAACAAGCGGAAATGATTAAGAAGTCCATCGAATTTATAATACATTACAGCTATTTAAATTTAATGGCGGATAATATAAACGTTGCTTTAGAAAAACTTGAGGAAGCAGCGAGCGATTGTTCAAACAATCATATTGAGAGCATATTATCTAAATTTGAGAAACGACGATTTTTAGCAAGAATTCACGCGTTGAGAGCTACCACATACTCAGCGAGTGGAAAGCTATTGGCAGCCAAGCTGGAGATGGAACGTGCGTGCCGCTTGTACGGGTACAATCTTCACAACTTATCGCCAATAAATAATTTAAAACAGATGGCCAAAAGTATTAAATTCAAGACCAAAGAATACCGTATTCATGAAAACATTATGAAGGCAGAGTCCGTATTTTGCTTGAATGCTGCAACTGTGTTGTATTGCACACTCGGCGACGAGAGAGCAGCAAGAGGCGCTGCTTGTCGCGCGCTAGAGCTGGTGCAGACGGTGGAGTGCTCCACTGTGAACATATTTGACGCTTTAACTAATGCAATTGAAATAGAGATAGATCGAGGTGTTCCGGAATCTACTAACGACATAGAGAAAATCATTAATAAAATATTAAGAAACTTATCTCGTCCCGTCCACACAGAGGAACTTTATACAGTGGGCAAACTGTTCATGGCAACTTTTAGAGCTCGGTTGGCGCGTGCCAACCTGCCTGCATCCATACGTGCAGGCATCAAAGCTATTGTGGTCAGCCATTTTCTTCACGCTGACAACGTGTCTTTGACGATCATACCCGACCTCTTCTACGTTCTACTATGCCGACGTCGCATCCAAGAAGCGATAGAAATACTTCGTTTAACATTATATTTAGGTCAAACTCAAGAAACATACGTTTTCGAGACTTGGTATTATGCTCTTTGTATGGACCTAATACTGGACGCTGGGTTTCAATTGGAATCACCATACGAGATCAATCGCTATTCGGATTATGTGTTAAATAAAAACAATTCGCAGAGTGCTGGCCGACGAAGGTTGGTCGTTAATATGTGGACCTACTGGCTACGGGTGAACTCAGAACGGAAGGCGAAACGGTTTGAAGATGAAGCTTTGAGCTGGGTGACACGAGAAGACGATAACGGCACCTTAACTTCCTTAATGAGCGCTTTGAGGCTGGCTGAAGGAATGCTTGAGAGTTTGGCTAGGAAAGTCGATGATTTACGTAAGGTAATAACTGGGTCTTAGGAAAACCTGCCCATGCCCATTGCAGAAACAGATTAAAGCGCGACACAGACAGAGCGGCGCGGAAGCGGCGGTTTTGATGTGAAGGGCTTCATACTATTTCGAACATTACAAAAAAAACGCCACCCGCCGCTTCCGCGCCGCTCTATCTGTGTCGCGCTTAAGAGTATCTTCTCAGGATAGAACGTCCTAAAGGTAGCATTGGGACTTGAGAGGTAAGCAGAGGCAGAGGGCTGGGGTGTTGGTACGCAATAAGGCCGGCTTACCTATGTTCAATGGACGACCTGGTCAGGTTGATGATTGCTTCTTTGTTGTAGGTAGTAGATATGATGGAGATGCGATCCATAGCCGACAGAGAGCTCAACAGATTGGAAAGGGATTGCCGTCTCATGCGCATTATCTACCCTCGATGGATTTTACTAAAGGGCAACACTCTCGCCCTGTCTGGTCGCTCGAACGTAGCAACATCTACATTCAATCAAGTAAATAAACGTCTTCACTTTTACTATGTTAGCTTATTAATTTAGTTACTACCATAATATAATCTTTATGTGTCGTACAGAATGTAAGTGAGTGCAGTAAGATCAAGAAGGTTTCTATATAGGTAACCTTCTGGAGTAAGACTCACTAATTGAAATATTGTAGGTCTCTATTTTTCCCGCACTTATGTATTAAGCATATTATCAAAGGTCGAATTATAAGTTATTTCTAACCTACTAATTTCATAAAAGGTTGAAATCACATGAAAGGTTTGTAATCACAAAAGGTTGTCTGGAAGAAATCGCTCTTAGCGATAAGACCGCCTAGATGTACATTACTGTAGGTATCTGTTTTTTGTCTGTAATTTTTAAACGTGCAATAAAGTGTATTGAATTGAATTAATTCCGATTAATAGTACATTACTGCCGCGGCCCGCAACATAGGCATTGATGGATGAACGTGTGAGCCGAGGCACACATATGTGAGTCCATCAATGCCTGGTTGTGGCCAAGACTTGTATAATAGTTTTCTCAAACAAATGCGCGGAAATTCAAACTATTACCTATGTACACCATTTTATTTCATACATATACCTACATTCCAAAATCAAAACAATAAATTTCCACGCGCCAAAATGTTCATTTGTTTTTTACTGCTTGCAATTTGCAAGGCAATTCGAAAATAAAAGAAAACTGTTGTTATTTTACCTCCGTGGTTGCCATGGTCACATGACATGTTAAGAAATAATATGGTCATTATTTGACCGCTAGGCACTACATATAAGGATTTTCAATCAAATTATTTGCCCGTCTGCTCTCATTTATTTGACCTGTACAGCAATGACGATTTAACTCGAAGAAGGTTGTCAAAATAATGTTCACATTTCTAAGCATGTTTGAGAAAATTTTATTTTTGATTATGCAGGCGTTTGAAGAAGCACGTCGAATGGACAACTATCTGTTACAAGCATTAGCACGTGCCGCCCTATCGGATTCAAGACTATGGTTACAAAGCGCGCGCATTGGCAACTTTGTGGATTGGCGAATTGGCGCCGAAACGGTGAAGAGATCGTGGCATCCACTTTGTTACAAAATCACAACTAAAAGATATTCAAACCCGTGAACGAAAAAAACAGTCGCATTTTCTCAATAATAATAATATACAACCAACCAACGTTACAAATCTCGTTCTTTCCTTTGGATCGATTCCCCGTAATGCAGTTATTTTATCCAAAATCTGTGAATGCTTTTGGTCATTAAAGGAATGTTTCTTTTTAGTAATATTTACCTACTTTTCCTCCATGAACATTCGTTTGGTCCATCGGCGGGATTTTGTCAGGGATGGTTGTCGTTTTTGTTTAGTTTTCCAAAAAAATGTATATTGTAGGTTTGGTGTTACCCATATCTGTGATAGTTTTTATGCAACAAGTGCCAATTAAAGTGTGTTAATGTGCGAATATTTATCTTCTAATAGTAGGTAGTACATAAATAAAAAATCCATTGTGATTGTTCCAAGTTGTCCCTTGGTAAATCAATACTATCAGTTTGCGGTGTTAGCTGCAGTGTAGATCACCGAATGGCACTAGTTGTGCCTGTGAGGCCGTGCTGCAGTTTTATGTATTCAGTGGTTTTATACTACGATTTGGCCTTTATGGACTTGTTTCCAATTGGCCGTAAAACTATTTAAAAATAATTGTAATCAGTCGGTTCAATCATTCCTGACTTTTTGGCGGGATTTTGTCGGAGACGGTTGTCTTCTTAGTTAATTTTTCTAAAAATTGTATATTTTAGGTTTTGGTGTTTAACTGTGATAGTTTTATACGCAACAAGTGCATATTAAAGTGTATATTGTGCGGGATAGTTAAATAAAAGCGTGTAAACGACTCCACCAGGTCGTCCCTTGATAAATCTTCATTAAACCTACTATCAGTTTAATGCGGACATGAACTGCAATGTGGATCACCGATTGGCACTAGTTGTGCCCTCGTGGAGGCCGTGCTGCGGCTTTATTGAAAATCGCCAACTAACCCTAGTCGTGCTGCTCGTGCTTTGTTTTTGTGGAGGCCTTGCTGTAACCGCCGCGCCGGTTTAAATAAATATAAGAAATAATACTTTAAATAAGACAAGGCTGTATGGACGAAGCTTCCCTTGCCCGTCCCCAATAGACGACAAATTAACAACACAAAAAATAATTATTTACCTACCTACTTTTTCTTTGAGTGTTATCATTATAGTGATAACAAGACATGTCGCTTTTGTTTTTGTTACATATCCTTATCAGTGCTTAGGTCAGCGAGCCGAGGCCGAGCAACTATTGTACAAGTTCATATGAATATTATCTCATGTTTCTCACTAATATCTTAAAACCAAAAGCTGCTTAAATTTTTTGGTAATTTTTCCACAAAATGTCGGAAGAAAAGATAGTTTACGTCGGCATAATTGTTTCATCGATCCCTTCTGGTTTTCTATTTATATCTACCGGGTTTCTGGCCGTCGCACATGGCAAGGTACCTTTAAATTATATATATTTCAATAATGCCGGTGTAGAGAGTGGGCCCTATGAAAAAAGACTAAAAAATTTAGTATAATATTTGGCTCTGGTCTATAGCAACCAAACAATTCCTCGCCACCTACCAAAACATAATTGGTGAATTTTTCCTAGTTTTTTTCCATAGTTTTCCTACATTCCAATTAACCTTATTTTTGTATCTGGCTCTTTTTCCTGAATATAAATTTATAGGTACGCAGACTACACGAGTCCAGCTGAGTCCTTGCGAAATGTTATCAGATCAAACAGGAAAATCTGGGCTTGTTGTCTTTGAATTTTTCAATTTCAATTTATTTATTCAAACAAACAAATTCAATTACATTTCATTAAACACAATAATATGTGCTGATATATGTTATAATACTAGACAGACACTGTAATAAATAAGATGTTTTATGAGACGCTGCAAGCTAAGGTTGTGTGGGTGGTCCTCACTAGGCAGGCCCGTTTCGAAGTCCACCGAAACACATCGCGACCACCACACACATTACTTTACTATAGGTACCTACAAAACTAATATTAGAAATTCCTCTCAATCCTTTATTCCTTTCACAGTCACACACTTTTATTGCGGCACATTAACACAATGCATTAAGATAGTAAAGTAATATATGGAGACAGACAGAGTAGCTTCCATGGTGAGGTCCAGGAGAAAGATTAAAGTATATCCCCCACAATTGCACAAAATATTATCATTATTTTGTGGAGGCAGCGTGCAGGGACTGCCCTCACTGCCATCTAGAATAAGCTGTATGTCATTGTTGCACACAAGTCAACGCCTGTCCACCACCAATATGAATTTAATTTATTTAATTCTGACGAATCATTTTGACCAGAGACCAGGTCGAGTTCTTAGTTTTAGGTTTTCAATATGCATCGATGGTTTTATTTTATATAAACAACAGTGGTCTATAGGCTTGCTTGATCATACATATTTATGCAGAGGGAAATATTAATGGTACCTACCTATAAAATCAAATAGCTTACCGTTGCAAAAAACTTACCGTTGCCATGGACGAGATAAACTTACAGACCACTCGGTCAGCAATAACATAGTGCAGTCAGCACCCTGCTCTTGCTTAGGATGTCCTTCCATTCCAATTCAATGGGACTTTCTAACTATTATCCTTTGTTTCTATTGTTTTCAGTTGTGTTTGTATGTTCTGATGAAAAAATAATAAATAAGTAAGATTGTTGTTTAAGTAAAAGAAAATTAGCTAGTTCCCTTATATTGCATTCTGCGTCTTATTTGTATGTATAGGTACGGAATGGTCTCAGTTGGTTTTATTTCATTTAGGTCAATATCAGACCTAAATAACAAATACTATATGATTGTCCCAATTTCATAGTATGTACTTACTTATCTATTTCTATTTGGTCCCTTGTTTCCCTTAACAATTGTTAATTATGGCCACCCTACATTTGTTAAGAGATTACAAATTTGCTTAGTAAGTTATTCAGTCAGTGCTTTTCACAAGTGGTCAGCGATAGAAGTGTAACAAGTTCAGTAATTTGTGCAAAGTTTTTACTTGACTGTGATTTATTTTACAATCATGCACAAAAAAGTATTTCAAGTGAGACCTTTCTTCCGAAAGGTTTCTGCTGACCTTAAGTTCCACCACAGAAAATCAAATGACAAAACCGTGTTCATGGGAATATTTGTCACCTCCAAAGCATCTGCTTATCTTTGTGTATCTACTGGCTTCTTAGCTGTTGCCCATGGAAAGGTAGACTTGTTTTGTAATTTACGTATAATAATTAAATTGGAACGAGGTGATCCACGACTTCACCAGAAATAGCTGTGCCAGTGAGCTGGTCACATGTGTTGGAGAACCGAAAACCACTGGGGTAGGAGTTCTCGTCTCACGCTCTCCATGGGACGCGATTCTCTTCACCTTTGTCGTCGGTGAACCCGCTGTATTTGATCCTGATACGTCACTCCCCGGCTCTATATGCGGTCAACATCTTTGTTAGTACGAGGTGTTCAGTGCGGTTTGGTAGATCTCACATAGTTTTCTCTTATCCCAAACGGCGGTGGCGTGGTATAATAAATAAACGTCCGATCTGAAGACTGGGAAAACTAGATGGTACGTATACATCCATGTTTAAACCCTCAACCTTATAATGTGGCGAGCGCACTCTTACTAGGCTACCACGACTAAGCTACGGTAGACTACTGTTAAATAACATTGCTAATAAATTTCTTTCTAATCTAATAGATCATCAAAACGGGTTCAACAGAAGAGTTCGCAGAGCTAGAGCGATCTGGCTTGTTCACGGACTACAGGATAATACGTTTGGAGCCTAGCCAGTTCCTGATGCCTGGATTAGTGGATTGCCACACGCACGCCCCCCAGTTTCCCAACATTGGGCTTGGACTCGACCGTCCACTTCTGGAGTGGCTGGACAAGTATATCTTCCCGTTGGAGACCCAGTACGGCGACAAGGAATTTGCAGCTAAAGTGTATCATCAAGTAGTTGTGAGTAATGTTCATCACCGTATCTTAACAGACCGTATGTCCCTTTGCAGACGCAATCGGTATCGAATACAGAATAACCACTGGAAACTACAAAGTTCGTTCAAAATTAATGGTTTCGTTTTCAACCGACTTCAAAATGGAGGAGGCTCCCAATTCGACTGAATTGTTTGTTGTGTGTATGTTACGCGATATCTTCGCCGATTGTGAACCGATTCTTCTTTTTACTAAATCATTAAATTTTCGGTCTGTTTGAGTATTTAACACTAATATTAGCTAATTTTCCCAGGAGCGGCTGCTAAAGAATGGCACAACCACCGCGTGCTATTTCGGGTCGCTGCACCTGGCGGGCACGCTGCAGCTGGTAGAGAGCGTGGCCGGCCTGGGGCAGCGCGCGCTCGTGGGGAAGGTCAGCATGAACGTGCAGAACAGCGCCGGGTACTACAACAAGACCGAGAAGGAACTGGCAGAAGTCAAGGTGTTCGTCGAAGCCGTTTTGGCAAAGAAGGTAATTTTCATCATCATCAATTCATTATACATCGACACACAGGCACTGCGCTCTCGCGGGCTCCCGACACCTTCTAGACAAGACAACCATATGTCGTTGGGTGCTCGCGAAGCGTTCACTTTATGTGTTGTAAAATCGTTTACTTAGCACATTCCTTGCCGACTTAACGGTGGTGCAGAAGAGGTCAAAATCTAATTGCTTACATAGAACATTGAAATTATTGCTCAGAAACGTACCAGAAACGTATTCATCCTATAGTACATCCTATAGAAGCGCCCTTGGGTTGCGAAGTTGGTTGCGTCGCTTCTTCTTCCCAGCGCTAACACCTTGGAAGCGGTGGTAGATAAAAAATTGAAGTTGTATAAATGTACTCAATGTACTTACAAATAGTTTTGATTTGATTTGCTGTTTTCAGAATGACTTGGTGTTGCCGGTGGTGACTCCGCGGTTCGCAGTGAGCTGCGACAGAGCCCTCATGACCGGCCTCGCCGACATTTCTGCGCGGTACAAATGCAGAATACAAGTATGTCCTCTTCAAGTTTATCCCCAAAATGCAACAACGCGCAACTACTAAGACTTTCAATGGTGGAAGACCCAAGTGCCTTTGATTTTAAATTGACACCCTTGCGTTTAATCGCAATCAATCATTTCAGAGCCACATATCGGAAAACTTGAAGGAAGTGGAGCAAGCTTTGAGCATGAACCCTACATGTAGCAGTTACGGCGATGTTTACGACAAAAGTCAAATTCTCAACAAGCGGGTAAGTTTCTCGAGCAATCCAGCAACCAAATAGCCCAAATGCTGGACCAGACCAGGCCTCCTTAAAAATAATTGAAGGATTATTTATGTACCATAATGGTACCGATTCGGCTTGTGTACGGTACGCCTTAACTAAATTTTAGTCTCTTGCGCTCTCATTTTGTACATTTTGGCACTTAGGCCATTCACCCCTATCAGTTGTCGAGTACCCATGTACAAGCTTCGGCTTAGTTGGGACTAAACAGCCGTGTGTAAATTTGTCCAAACATTATTATTATTATTCACTTATTTATTTATATTCTTAAGTATAAATTTTTTATAATATTTTTATAAAAAACTAATTACAAAGACATTATAAAAAACCTAACCTAGAGTGCCGCCGGCAGCGGGGCAGGGCCCAAGCTACCGGTGGTATTATTATTATACATTTTGACATGTGTGCCACTGCGTCCCGAAACCGTTCTCTAATTCATTGTATCTCTTTCTTATTTTTAAAGATAAAAAAGAACACAAGAGACAAAATCCATCGGCGTGCACATCTGAATCGACACGACTATACCGTATGCTAGTTGTAGATATAGTACGTTTACTGTTCAGTGCATAATGGCTCACGCGGTGCACCTGACCGACGAGGAGGTGCGGCTGCTGTCCGCCAGGGACGTGGCCGTCGCGCACTGCCCCGCCTCCAACACCAGGCTGCGGTCGGGACTCTGCCCCGTCCGGAAGCTGCTGGACAACAACATCAGAGTTGGACTCGGAACAGGTACTTACACTGTACAAATAGGCCCCGACCAAGTTACAAAAGAGCGTAAGTGGCCCAGGGGATAAGACGCGGCCTATCATATCGAAAGGTCCGAGGTTCGATCCCCGGCTGGGACATGTACCAATGGGTTTTTTCTCGAAACTTAAGTACATTTACTGACTGCTCTTAAACGGTGAAGGAAAACATCGTGAGGAAACCTGCATACGCTGAAGAAGAAATTCTTAGGCGTATGTGAAGTCCACCAACCCGCACTGGGCTAGCGTGGTGGACTATAGCCCGAACGCCCTCGTTATGAGGGTAGGCCTGAGCAACAGCAGTGGGGACACGTTAATAGGCTGTTGATAATGATGATGAAGTTACAAATCAAGAATAATTTACATTGTAACATTTCAATTACAAATTTTCCCAAAATACTGCTACAGCAAAAATACATTGCACGCTATGTCCCTGACGGGGTAGGCAGAAAGGACGGAGCGTCGCGTCGCTCCGTCTCATCATCTCATAACACACGCTGGCCGCGGGACGCGAGTGCTTTTCACGTTTCCGTCTGTGAGCGCCCGCTTTAAAAAAAATGAGATTTTTCTAAGGCCCGCTTTTATACTTTATTTTGTCTGTATTTATTTTTTCATCTATGAATGCTTGGGGGAGTATAAAAAATACAATGAACATACCGTTTGTTTAAATAGTACGACTCAAAAACATCTAAATCTTTAATATTAATCGTGTAACTTTTAACAAATTTTTATTATTGGATAAAAACTCTGACAAAGACATACGTAGGACGTACGAAATGATAGTTCTGGGACTTACTCCTCTGATTGTTCTTGACCAATAAAACAGCGGAACACAACATATTTTCATTTTATTATATTTCATTTAGGTCAAACACTGAAAATTTTGTAAGAAATTTCACGATACACAATGACTTCACCGGCAAGGCTGTCGCGAGTTGACACGAAATGCAAAAAGCAACACCTTAAATATTGCTCTTTCCTTTGACGTAGTCAGTAAATAGAAATTCCTATAGTATGAATGGAACATATTAACCTAACCTTCGACAGTGTGCCGGCTTAATGAGTTAAAAACAAACCCTACCAATATTGACAGATGTGGCCGGCGGTGAGAGCTCGTCCATGCTGGACGCAATTCGGAGGACTATGGACGTGTCCACGCACCTGGCACTCCAGGGGGGCAACGCCTCGCCCATCGACTGGAAGGAAGCCTTTTACCTCGCCACTTTGGGAGGTGCTAAAGGTAAGTTGCAAATTCTATCCAGACAACTTATGTACCTACATATTAACTCACCAATAACGGATTTTATAATAAATTAATTTATTAATATAGCTTACAACTTTTCACCATTTCGACTGGCCTGTTGGCTTGGTTGGACGTGATCCTGCCTTCAACGCCAAAGGTCATGGGTTCGATTCCCACCCGGTACCAACATTTGTGTGATGAGCATATCGGTTGGTTTTCGGATTCTGTGTGTTAAGTACATAGTTATTTTAAAGTATATGTAGGTACGTAAGTTTAGCAGTTGTTGAGACCCTATAAGACAAGCTTCGGCTTAATTTGGGACTAAACAGCCGTGTGTGAATTTGTCCAAAAAGCATTATTATTATTACCATTCTTAGTAAAATAAACAACCATTAATGTAAATAACAATTTCGTTTACAGCTCTGAACCTGGACCATAAAATCGGTAGCTTCGAGGTGTCCAAGGATTTCGACGCGCTCCTCGTCGATGTGTACCCTGAAGATGGACCCATGGACCAGTATGACTACACGGTGGACACGGTCGACGACGCAGTGGCCGCCAACTTGGTCCAGAGGTTCGTATATATGGGCGACGATAGGAACATACTGCAGGTGTATGTCAACGGGCAGAAGGTGAAAGACATTCTGGACAAGAGTAAGGGCAAAAAGTCTCATAAATAAATTGATTTAGTTTTTGTTCACTGGTTTCATACAAATCACACCGCATAACTTGGTGAATTATTTTTCAATTATTTTTCTAATGAGTATGTACGTATACATTATACAGATTATTTTGATTGTGATTATTTTTTTACCGAGTTCCTTTTTTCATACTTGCTTTGCTTAATTGATACTACGAATATGTGTGATTTTATTATATACTTAATCTATAATCTTGTCCAGAAGAAATCATTCTTAGCGATAACAAAAGACAGCCTAGTAGAGATTGTACTCTGTTTTCTTCTTTCTTTCATAATCGTAAAGCCCGGTTTGTATTGATGTACTGATCAACTGTTTAGCTATGTCCGTTTTTTAGAGTTATAATGTCAGGTCTCTGACGCGAAATGAATAATAATAACTAATAATATGACCTTATTAGGTCCATGAATAATAATATGACATTAAATAATATTAAGACATTACCCTGCTGCGTATAACAAGGGGATTACTAAGGGTTTACCTTGCCGGCTCCCTGGAGAGCCGGCGGGAAGGGCATTTCTAAGAAAAATCTTAAGTATCTGTAATCCCAGTAAATCAGATAGATAGGAACTATCAATGAAATAATATTTTGCTATTATTATACTTTTAGATGAGACAGCCGGACAGGCAGCGAACTTTGATAAGTAACTTATTGAAGTTAGCTGCCGACAGGTATGAATTATTAGTGGGCCAGTAACGTAGTGTGTTATAATCGTTACAATACCGGCCTTTGTGCCAAAGTTGTTCCATTTGATGTGAACTCTTGTAGTATGTAAACTTTAATAAATAATATAGTCAATTAATGAGTTTTATTTCAAGCCTGGATATGACCATAGTAGCCCCTCAGGTCCGTGACAAAACGGACATTATTGAAGTTGTCATTTTTATAGAAAAAAATTAAACCAAAAAAAAAGGAACTGAAAAGCGAAAAATAAAAGAACCTTTTAAGTGTAACTGGGGTCTTACACTAATGTAAATATTTAAATAATTTTGAGTCGGCGCCAAACAAAAAAAATAATTAATACGTACTTATGGTGAAATTATGGCAGCCAATGAATGAGAAGACCTTTGCTAGCGCTTGACCATTTCTACCATTGACAATACAATAGACCGCCAAATAATAATTTCCAAAATTCACGAACTAACGTGATGAAACACGGTATGAAATAAAACAATATGTAATTAATTGGTTTAATTATACTATATTGTGTAATGATTTATAATTTGTGTAGAAAAAAATGTGCAAATGTGATTACAATAACCAAATTGTACAGCGAATCGGTACACGAGTACCATGTTACTACAAAATAATTATTTATTAATATTTTAACTGTATTAATTCTGACAACACTACTATAACACTAATCATTTCAAAGTCTTTTGAGATTTAAGAACTGGAGATTGCTGAGCGAGTGTTCACTAACAGACCCATCTATTATTAACTATATTTCTCTCTTAAAGGGCTTTTTTACAGAGACGAGATAGTGAGTCAACACAATTAATATTTAACACAAATGAGTGCAGTAACTGGCGGTTCCCTTTGGTGCTACCTGGGACGACCACATACGATATTTAATCAACTCCCTTTCTTTTTCTTTCTTTTACTTGCACTCTAACCTACATCTGCCACTCTAATCTTTTAAACTTGTACTTAGGCTGAAATATGAGAAATAAGAGACACAAGTCACTTATTCTAAAGCAACATACCCGTCTCCAGTTCCGGACACTCAAAAGTCACGAGTAGACTTCAGACACTAACATGGACAACAAATGACAACATTAATAACTATTTCAAATGTCAATGTAGCATGAAAGTTAGTAAACTTAAATTGAGTTACTTAGCTAATATATAACCAATTTGTAGAGACTGCTAAGCCCCTTTTATACAATGAATGCGCGGGCGCAGCTGGATGCATCTCAAGTCAAGCCCTGTTTACAGCACGGAATCGCGAGCATATTGGCAGGTAGGTGCTTATTTAGAACCGCGACCGCACTTTCATTGCGTGGTCATAGTTTTGTTAAAGCTCTGAGATCTATAATATTAAACTTAACATTTTGACAGAAAATAATACTCAAATGCAACTGGTTTTTGTTAAATACTTATAAGTCGGTGGAATGATAACACGTTAATGTATTTTGTGAGTGAATACATACATACAATAACATACAGTCTTATACGAAACAAAAATTTACACCCTACACTTTCGAGCAAATTATTTTTATTGTACAAAAATTTTCAATTGATTAACATCAATATGTATAAATGTTAATTCATTTAAAGTAAAGGACGCGACCCGTTTTAACAAAGATAAATTATATATTAAATTAAATATAATCTATGCAAAAAAAGTAGGCTTGTTGATATTGTTTCGAAGGGGTAAGGGCCCGGCCACACTACCCCGGCGCGGGGAGCCCCCCGTGCCTTGGAAATTGACGGCGCCTCTCAGTTGAATTTTCATTCTAAAACAGTTCGTAGGTGCTTGTTCCACGGTGCCGTGGTTGGTGGTGTGCCCGGGTGCTAATTCCTCACTATGACTACATTATCATATATACTATTGTAGTTTTTATGATCGTTTGAAAAACTAGTCTGTAGGTGCCAGCAACAACGTGCTGATCTCAAAACTGGGTAAGGGCCCGGCCACACTACCCCGGCGCGGGGAGCCCCCCGTGCCTTGGAAATTGACGGCGCCTCTCAGTTGAATTTTCATTCTAAAACAGTTCGTAGGTGCTTGTTCCACGGTGCCGTGGTTGGTGGTGTGCCCGGGTGCTAATTCCTCACTATGACTACATTATCATATCTACTATTGTAGTTTTTATGATCGTTTGAAAAACTAGTCTGTAGGTGCCAGCAACAACGTGCTGATCTCAAAACTTGCGTTACACTAATATAATAGCTAATTTCTTTTAAGAGCTAATATAATATTTTTAATAATGAACACAGGAACTTGGAGAAACTTGTCATCCAAGAGATGCAAGCAAAGTATACATTTTCATGTATAATTAATTACTAGCCTCTTGCTTGCCTCGAGGCCTTGCCCACGTCTTACAACAAATGGAAGAACAATCTAACTCACAAAGTGGATCCCTATATTAGTGTATGTATATTGCATTATGTATGTCCAATAAATTAAACTAGACTGTTACCATCGGCGCAAAGAGAAAGCCTTACACACGTGTTATGTTAAAGGGGCGAATATCCATAAGGAGTATGTATGGAAATTAGCCGTCTACAAAACACCGACGATGACACATAAAGACGTACATTTAATAAATGTCAATAATCAAGTAGTTACATATAATAATTAGGTCATCTACCGGAAAATCATCTTAATACTAATATCGTTAGAATACTTCACGCAGAACTATAATCAACTATACGATAATCTATGGACATGGAACAGCGGAGACGCCCCACTAAACCTACAACAACATATATAACAAAATTGGTTTGTTTGAGCTGCCGCCAACTGTGCTCAATTCAGAAAACTAACGAGTGAGCCTTTTTTATACATTCAATTTGACCCAGATCTCCGCAAGGAAACGATCTGATGGTAACCGTTCAAATTATGCGACGTGGTAGTCAGGAAGGAACTGATCCCCTTCTATCCTCGACAGCCTCTTGTCAGATCAGATCTCAAACATATCGTTCCTTGACAGAGAAACAAGTGCTCAAAAGGACCTCGAATGTGTGAAAAAAGCCACAAGTTTAATTTCAGCGCGACGGACAAGGATCTTAAAGACCACAATTAAATAAAAAAGATTTTTTTAAATCATTATCTTTATTATTTATATATTTGTTTTATACTTTCGCGCTTTGTACACATTATTAAATTATACACGGGCCTTACATAACAATTTTTTTAACTATTGCTCTATGTTTGGATCAGGTTACATGGGCGCGGTCACGAGCTGATTGGAGAGGCGAGCTGTCAGTGTTGAGTGCCGAGAGTTTCTTAAGACCAACAGCAGGTAGTTGGAGAAAGTACTCGCAGCGTTCAACACTAAAAGCTCGCCTCTGCACCCAGCTCGTGCCGCGCTCACTAGGTGGACAAACCCCGCTCTTGTAACCTAATCCAAAAATAGAGCAAAGGTAAATAAAAGTTTTTGCTTGTAAGACTAATATTGAAGTATGAGTCATTGATATATCAGTATAAATCAATTTGGTTTATGAGAGTGTTCTTTAATCTTTGCAATTGAGAAATCTTGTGCTCAATGGTGCTTAAAAGATCCTTGTCGCAATAGGCACATAAATTCAGACAAATTATAACTAGAACAAAAAAATAAATGCCTTTTCACTTGCATTGAAGAACTAACCTAATACAGTCTTAAGTATATCATATTACAGATATTATGTTTTATATGAAAGACTATGTGCGGACCAATGTGCACAGCAAATATAATACGTACTACCTACCTAATAAACATTCAATATCATGAAATATTTACAATAAACCATTAACGAAGCAAATCGTTTTTCCATTAGTACAATAAGGAAATAACATCGACATATCTATAGATATATAAACACTGAAAACAGTAATTTTATAAGTCAAAAAGATCGATAAATATCAATAAAAATTTTGAATTTTAGCACCTAACTTTACAAGTATATTATCAAGATTCATAGGTATTGATTATTTACTTATCTATAGAAAGTTAAATGAACGGTTAAATTCGACAGGGCAGTACATAATCCTATAATAGACGACAATTGTTCACAATCCCTGAATGTAACTTGTTCCTAGTTATATTAGCATATTATTTAATAATACATTGTAATATTGTAAGTAGATAGAATATTCTATTAATAAAGAAAAAAAATGGTAGTTAAGTGGTAAATATGAGAAACCACAATTGGAATTGGTGTCCAGAAATCCATATGATTAGAATAAATATTGTATAAACTTTGTTCAAATTATTTAGAAATTTTAATCAGTCTTGTAAATCTAGGTATGTTAATTTTTTTCGTGTTGAAATGAAAATAATATGTTAAGAGGCTGGACAGAAAATGATAAAGCTTTTAATATGAGCAATTCACGGAGCCTATATACAGGATAGAAACAATAATCCACTATTTAGTCCAACCGGCTATTTTTTAAGTTCAAACATATTACAAAACTTTACACTGAAATACAAACTGTCGTTTTAAGCATAAAATGACATATATATTTTTAAATAACCATAAATTTACTATATCTTTCCAATATTTAGAACTTTTAGACCTGGAGCAAGTTTAATAAATTAAGCGGCTGGACACACTTATATATTTATTATATACGAATATATAGATCTACAAATATAAAATGAGGTAGAAAAAAATACAATGACAGAAAATCAACAGTGTCCTCACTCATGTTATAAGTATGAGTATGGACAAAACATAAACTTAATTCTATTAATTTCATAATTAGTTCATTAACTCTAACAATTACACGTATAGACTTTTAATTTCAAACATGTTTATTTCGAAATATGAACAACATGTAATAACCTGACATAAATATATACAGGAATGTATATTTTGTAACTATTTTAGAACATGCTTCTCCGTATACAAGCTTTTTACGAATCAATTGCTCAAATCTGCGCTGAGATTCGCAATCTCTCCAATTTGAGAAATTTCAACAAAATGCATTGATTCGGCAAGCATTATTTGACAAATACATCAATGGCACAATACAGACAGGATGAGCATGAAATTAAAGCGACTACTCCATGGCTATTACCACTTTTTCGTGTCTCGGTAACTTACAAAATAATCGATGCTGTGTTTTTAGAAAATGCAAATTTTTTAAAGTGGTTCATTTAAGTATAAATTACGCTTTCACGGACACCCTGTACCCCGAATATTCATAAATAAACATTCGCGAGAGCGTTTCAAGTCAACTAATTGAACGCTAAGCAAACGTATAACGCACTGGTTTCCAGTTTACACAATATCAATATACTCTTTGGATTTTAATTAATAATAAGTAATAATAAACTATTTTTGTATTATCTATCTACTATCTTTGTAGAAAATGAAAAAAACAATCCTATGGACTTATCATATTTGTTCTAAGTCAGTATTTTTAGTAAGAAATACCTAACATCAATATTTCTGTGAAACAACACTACATTCGTTGAATTCATAGAGAGCGAATTTAAATTTATTATAGCTAAACATAGTAGAATTTATAATTAGAATCCAATAACCGACTCGCAATGGAAAGTGTGATAACCTCACGTGTTCACCTAGGTGAAGATGATGTTCACCTAAATAGGTCCACCAGGTAAACGTGGTCCAGTCTCATACAACGCGTAGATAATGGACATTAAATCTCAATCGATAGGTACTTAGTATCCATCAAACATGTCAGATCCATAAACAGAAATATACAGTACTACAATCGACAGGCGGAAGAACCAGGTTTACATGTGAAGTTATCAGTGACAAAACTGGCCAGTAACAGCTATAATGTACATGAGAAGCTGTCAAGTTGCCACTCCTGAGATCCAAGGGGGTGTACTTACGTAGAACACGGGTACAACTTGACAAGTATCGATGAATGTTTAGATAGGCCTATTACATACAAACAGTACAGTTATCACACCTATATTCACTTCATCACAATTTTTTGAGGCCGTATAACGTAGTTTCATTGTTTCGTTAGTATTCAAGGCAGAGTTAGCAATACATATTGTCACGCTTAGGTACCTTGTATCAGATAAGATTTTTTTTCGACAATGTTCATTGGTAGAAGCGCCCATACGAAGTTACATTGAATCGATGCAGTCATCGAATTTAGCAGATTTTACACCCATTGGAAAGAGGCCACACACGGTGACAATTCTTTAACAAATTACATTAATAAATTTGTAAATCGCAGCTACAGTACATTTTGGTGTGAGAAGTTGATTTGTCATACCTACCAAATCACAGCTGGGTAGGTGGCCCCCAGTTATGAATTTTAAGAGTGATGTCACAATAAGCGCTAAGAAACCGCTTGCAACGGCGAAAACAACAATAGCTCCGTGTGAAATCACTCTTAATCACCGACTGCGAAGAGCGCTGGCAGACGAAGTCCTATCTGCGAATTCGGTTGACCGAGGAAGCACAACGTTTGCCGAGAGAAGGGTCGACACCCGTAGAAGTATGTGTGTTACAGTTTAGTCCGAGTCCTCCCGATGCACTTCCACTTGTACCTGGCAGATGCACGACTGCTCCTCGGGCTCCTGTCAGGCGGTCACTCGCCGAGGCTGGAGAGGGAGCGGCACCTCAGGATCGGCGGGCGCGACGTCCCGGCCCGCGGCGCCTCCGCACCCGCGGGTGCGCTTGGACCGACGTCTCGAGTTGCGTCGCTCCCCACCTGTCACACATTCAACACAATACAACAACTATACGCACGCACTCTCTTCCGACATGCCCCAACCTTATGCACAATCCGCATCATACATGTTTACGACAAAACATCGCAGGTGCAACTAACAATTTGTATTACATTTTCTAGCCTATCTACTCTTACAATGACTTGGTTGCCAACACTTTTTATTTGTGTTTTCGCCATACTTAATTGGAATGTAATTGAAGTTGAAATGTATGATATGTGCGCATAAGACTAAGCCAACACTAATGACAGTATAGTGAAAATCATTCGCATTAAGTTGTATTTCTAAAACTTTTACGTTCGTAAAAGCGTGGTAATGAATAAACTAAAAATTAATGTTCAACCTCGGTCTGTTGTATGTACAAACATCCAATAAGCATTCGTAACATTGAGTTATTCTAAGTTTACTAGCTCTATACTAGACCATACTAGACGTTATGTTCATTGACATTTTAGAAAACATTTAGACAAGCGCCTACCTATGGTGTAGATAGGCAGAGCATGTAAACAAGCTACGAAGGTGATCGCAGCATTACACACAATTTGCACACAAACACAGTAGGTAATACGTACGAACAGACTTGCAAATCAAATGCAAAATAACTGGTTCACTTCATGAAATCACTTCGTTCATGTTCACCCATCATATAAGCTTACCTACTAAGGTAATATCTGTCAGTATTAGATAAGTTGCTGTGTCCGTTCACCTAGCGTACACATAAGAGATTCTGGGCTAGTTTTAGTGCCAATAAATAGTACCCAAATAGTACCTAAATAGTACCTAGATCAAATAAATAGTACCTCTGTGGTTTAAGAAATATACGCCAGTCTTAGTGTGTACGCTGGCGGAACGTTCCGCTGGCGTACACATGGCCGATCTCGAAAACGGCTTGGATTACAGCAACGAAATTACACAAAAAAATAGTACCCTAATAGTACCCTCGGTACCGGAAATCTCATAACGATTGCTCTTATAGGAACGGAGATATTGAACATAACTTTCAGAGCAAGCGTTCAGCCAGCGTACACATTAAAGTCATGTTGTTTTCATAAAGAAAGCGGACGTATCTAAATTTAAATGATATATCAATAAATAGTACTTCAAATAGTACCTCCGCTAGTACAAACATTTCATGTGAATTCACACGGGAACCATATCAAAAATCGATGTAAAGTTCTATTCATACTAGAGGTACAGTCATGTTCAAAAGTGACTTATCTTTGCTAACAGTATTAGGTATGTTTATTTTTTAATTCTAAACAAACCCAGAAATTCAGTCAAACAGGCAGAAAAAGAAATTCGGTATTTGTGGTTAGAGTGACTTCAGTAAAAATCACAATTAGAAAGCGGTGGTAGGTAAAAAACCGACCAAGTGGAGTCGGACTCGCACACAGAAGGTTGCGTTCAATACTTGTATGTAAGGGTAGAGGAAGCTGTACTAAGTATAATATTGTAATCGCGAAAAAAAAAGTTTTTCAAAGGAATAGGAACCTTTCTGGCATAATTTCCGCCGCCATTTTGTTTTTTTTTCGATTTTTTCTGCACACGATGAAACCTTTATATATCGATAGCTTATGACTAAATAAACAAAAAAATGTCATATTTTTTATTTATTTATTTATTCATTACATATTCCAAGACCAAAACCGGTTCATCACATTGGGCGTTTCTTAATTCCCAACCGCCTATTACATACATGGCTCCTCGTTTTATGGTGGATACCCACTTACAGTACCAAAACCACTCCACCCCTTAGGGGGCTGTTCTACATTACGAATACTGTCACTAGTTACCACCTATGACACACATCGCTCCTCCTTGTTACCTCCTTCCAGGTACTGTTGCTCAGTTGCTCGTTTCGCTCGCTCCAAGGGTCACTAGTAACCTAACGAACCTAACTTTCGGGGTGCTCCAACTGCTACGAGTGGCCGGAGTTACCTAACCTTATAGGTTTCAATTCAAAGGCTGCTTTTCCAACCAATCAGCAAAACTTAATACGATTTCCATCGGAGTGGCTCGTTTTAGATCCAATGAAACCTCACTTACATCAGATTGGTTGGTTTTCGAACCAATGACTACCACCTAAATAGGATTGGCTGGGTTCGGACATGATGACAACAGCTACAGAACATTCAGCAACGCCCAACGCGAGTAAAGCAGTCGTAATAAGAGATATTGATTGGTTCTAAAATCAACCAATCCGATGTAAGTAAGGTTTCATTGGTTCGAAAACCAACCAATCTGATGTAAGTGAGGTTTCATTGGATCTAAAACGAGCCACTCCGATGGAAATCGTATTAAGTTTTGCTGATTGGTTGAAAAAGCAGCCTTTGAAACCTATAAGGTTAGGTAACTCCGGTCACTCGTAGCAGTTGGAGCACCCCGAAAGTTAGGTTCGTTAGGTTACTGGTGACCCTTGGAGCGAGCGAAACGAGCAACTGAGCAACAGTACCTGGAAGGAGGTAACAAGGAGGAGCGATGTGTGTCATAGGTGGTAACTAGTGACAGTATTCGTAATGTAGAACAGCCCCCTAAGGGGGTGGAGCGGTTTTGGTACTGTAAGTGGGTATCCACCATAAAATGAGGAGCCATGTCTGTAATAGGCGGTTGGGAATTAAGAAACGCCCAATGTGATGAAGCGGTTTTGGTCTTGGAATAGGCGGAAATGGTAGGTATTAGTTATCAACAAAAACTAAAATAACTATATTTCTGAATAGTAAGGTTGTTAGAAAGGGCGTACGCCCAAGGGCCCTTAACATATTCAAAACTCACGAACGATCACAGAACGAAATGACCGAATCAATGATCGCACCGATCCGTCCGTAACAATTCTGCGAAGAGCGAATCGAGCAGTAATGTCAGTCAACCGGTCCAAAAAATCTATTTTAAAAACATTTTTTCTTTAAACCGGTTTTATTAAAAAAAATACTTTTTCTTTGCTTATTTACAAAAAAAAAAGATATTTGTATCCGAATATAGTCTGAATTATAATTAATCGATGCGTATCTGAACACGATTGACTATAATACTTGGGAAATCCCCGCACTATGCAATTTCATTTCACACATCTAACATCTAGGTAGGTACTTATTTTCATGCTTTCTTCGTAACTTTCGTTTCGTTTCGAAGATTTTATTATTATTATGCGTCCAAAAATAAATAAATAAAGGGTGAAGTGTCACACAAACAAGTGAGAGCAAAACTCACAATTCTGATAATTTTATTACTTTCTGTTTCCATATAATAATAAAAACTAAGAAAACCGTTTTTTTTAACTAATCGGTAAATACCGGTGCTAAAACTGGTAATTGGTTGACATCTCTAAGTGCGAGGTGCGAGTCAAAGCAAGACAAAGGGTTGTAAAAAATAAGGGTGGATGAAAGGTATGAAAGGGTTCATATCATACATACGAATATAGACTCTATTGCCTACTATTTACTGATCAGCTAACTCTAGACTCGCTTGGAAGCAATAAAACGGCGATCACTTGTTGTTCATTTTTATTCACTTTTGTGTGCGACTGTTCGTCAATACATTTGTTCCTAGAACTTTACATCGATTTTTGATATGGTTCCCGTGTGAATTCACATGAAATGTTTGTACTAGCGGAGGTACTATTTGAAGTACTATTTATTGATATATCATTTAAATTTAGATACGTCCGCTTTCTTTATGAAAACAACATGACTTTAATGTGTACGCTGGCTGAACGCTTGCTCTGAAAGTTATGTTCAATATCTCCGTTCCTATAAGAGCAATCGTTATGAGATTTCCGGTACCGAGGGTACTATTAGGGTACTATTTTTTTGTGTAATTTCGTTGCTGTAATCCAAGCCGTTTTCGAGATCGGCCATGTGTACGCCAGCGGAACGTTCCGCCAGCGTACACACTAAGACTGGCGTATATTTCTTAAACCACAGAGGTACTATTTATTTGATCTAGGTACTATTTAGGTACTATTTGGGTACTATTTATTGGCACTAAAACTAGCCCAGAATCTCTTATGTGTACGCTAGGTGAACGGACACCAAAATAAGTAGAATAAAATTTTGAAAAACATTTTTTTTAGAGTACCTACCATACTCGCAAAGTGGGAGTGAACTTTTTTTTTCTTGTGAATCCCATAGTGTGGGATATCGTTGGATAGGTCTTTCAAAAATATTGCTGGTGTGTGAATACCATTTTTTCGATTTAGGGATCCGTTGGCGAAATATTAAGCTTTCAAGCGGTAATTTTTGTTAGAGTCACGTGTCCCCCCCCCCTGCCAGCTAAACGGTTGCTTCTGGAAATGTGAAAAAATTCATGGCAGTAGCATATATAACATAGTTACAAGGAAAACTATTACGGCTAAGTAGGTTCTATTAGTTTTTGAGTAATAGTGGATCGACTTAAGAAAGTTGAAAAAATAAATTATGTTCATAGAACTGCATACGTAAAATGGAAAATTATTTTTTTCCGCGTGATATCCATGGTGTGGGGTATCGTTGGATGGGTCTTTCAAAAATATCGCGGGTGTGTGATAAACATTTTTCGATTCAGGGATCCGTTTGCGAAATATTAAGCTTTAAAGTGCTAATTTTTGTCACTTTAGTAGGTACTTTTTCTGTTTCCAAAGTTGACTTTTGTTGGTTTCTTTTAGGTTTGGTTTATAAGGGCTGGCGAGGTCTACTGTTCTCACGGAACTACTAGTTTAAGTATAGGTACCACCACTCTCCGATCATTCGAATATACATCTAAGTGTTTATGAATCGGTTACTTCCCCATGCGCTTGTATGGGAGTGTTCACACCGAACGCTGCGTCCAGCGTCCTGTGTACCGTTCGTACCAAAGAGACTCGTATAGCTATCTATACATCAAGTATAAATTGAAATGGCTGCTTTAAAAATTTACATCGGTGACGACATGACGCAGAGTCGAACGCGAACGGAACGCGATGTGGCTGCGCGCCGCCGCGGTGTGTGCTTTTGTGCAACATGTTACTCGCGTCTTCCATTCTCTTTTGTTGGGGTTAATTAAAGTATACAAAAAATATATTTAAAAAAAGGTGCAAGCGTAAAATTACATTAACACCAATTAGGTTCAAATTACTTTGATAGGGATAGGTGTACCGGCCGAACGCAACGCGCCCGTCCGCATAAACAGTGATTTAACAACAAAAAAATACTCTGTAATAAAAACATGCGGGCGGACGGGCAACTTCAGATAACTTTATGTCTTCATCATGAGTCATGACTGGTGAGGTATAATCAAAAGTGTTGATGCGGTTTGCCTTGACTTATTGTGTATTGCTTAGGGCCGTTTTCCTGTCATGCTTGTTTGCGCCCGCGGCGGGTGGCACGCATGCGCGCCAGACCAGGACGCGGGCGCAAACACGCGTGACAGGAATACGGCCCTAAGGGCCGTTAAGTCGGGTCTCCTATCTACCGAACATTGCAACTACTGCGGCTTTCCAACGTACATCAATATTCTAAAGAGTAGGTAGTTAGAGGCGCAGGTATATCTTGTTCGCAAACACTATTTGCGCACAAAACATCGTTTGTATCAAAATACGGTCACAGGAGACCCGCCTTTACGTCATGAGCAGAGGTCGGCGGGGGTGTGCTGTTTTCAGTTTTTGCATAAGGACATACCTTAGCATTCAATGATAAATGCCCCATGTGCAATTATAATAAACTAAAGAAATGATTTTATTTAGGCTGCCTTTCTGCTACGAGATTTACGTCGCCATCAAAACAAATGAATTTTATTAGAACCTACGGAATGTGATTACTGATTAATGATATTAAACTCAAGGCGAAACTCATAAAAAATTGAAAATATAGAAAAAAATATAGTTAATTTAATTTTACATTAATTTACACAGAAAATTTACAATAAACAAAAAATCAGTTTATGTCTTCTTTTAATATTTCTTTAAGGATCTTATCCATATTAATATCTACAAGACACAACTACATGACATTAATGACGTAAAAACAGCACACCCCCGCCGACCTCTGGTCATGAGTCATAAGGTAACAATAAACAGTATGCAAGACGACGAGGCGCCAATACAAATATCGATAAAATAACCTCGTAAACATTCACTGGCCTGGTACTTCAACTATTAGGTGTATTTGAAATATTAAACCTACATTTCATGAAGCTTCTGTGTCATTGCACTTATAAAACACAAAGAAACAGTAGCGGAAGAAAACGACATGAACAGTGTTTTATTTTCATATAGCTAATGTACCTACATAGTAGGTATGTAAATACTTAGTAAGTAAATAAAAGCCATGTCTACTCAATTTTTACATAAAACATTGTAATAGAAACACTCAATGATCTGCATTTTTGTTATGCATGATACAAATATATGTAGGTACTTATGGGTACATGAAATAAAATGAATAATATAAAAGGGTTTATTCTGTGATAAATAAAGTTAAAAGATAAAACGTACAGATAATCGTCAAGGTACAACAATATCGAGGCAACGCGAAGTTAAAACGCATCAAATTGCAAATAGTTACAAAAAAAACAAGTATTTCAACTCAGTACCTATTAACTCTCATAAATGGATACGTTATTCAGAATTAATCAAGTTATAGTTAAATCAACTAATGTAAGTAGGTAGGTAACAGATTGATCAACCATAATAAATTGGTTTAAATGATTTGTAGAATCAACAATTTTCAAAGCAATTGTTGTTGATTTTAATTAAATGTGTAAAAGTTTTGTTAATAAAGCTCAACTTCGCTCGGCGATTATCTGTAGGCGCCACAAACAAACATATGTGCAACCAAACACAATATCATGCGCATGCAATGAATGACACGTGATGTAGGTACATAAGAGTAGGTATCGGACACAATAATGACGTGCCATGCGCACTGAAGCTGATAAAGCGAGCCCCCTCAGGCAGCGTAGGTAATAATGCGTTGTAAGTAGAAGCAAGCATCGAAGGGTTTTCTCTCCGGTGTGTAGGAACGAGTGCCTTGTTACAATAACATTATATCTTGATTGAATAATTCTAGTTGAGTTTAAAATAATACATTTAAATAAACCCAATTTCTTTTGAATTCGTGTCATTTGTGTTTAACACAAGAGGGAGAATAAAACCTTCGAAAGTGCGCCGTGTTAGTCCTCCGCACCAAAGCGAACGAACACAGTGACACAGTACCGGTGCGCGAGGGTTCAAAACAAAAATTCTAGGCAGGCGACAAGCACGTATAGAGCTGTGCTCTCCTGGCGCGCGTCGTCCGCGCACGCAGCTCTAGGCAGGCAAGATGGCGGACAAGATGGCACGGGGCAAGATGGCGGCGTACCGGCGCGGGGGCGTGGCGCGTCCAGCGAAGCGGCCGGCTGCAGGAACCACTCGGAGCGCGTGCGCATCCGCGCGCGCTGCCTCTCGTGCACCTACGCCATAGTCAGTGAGTGCATTCTAGCCCCGTTCGTTGCCAGGGGCCCGGCCACAGACACGCGCGGCGCGAATTGCGAGTTCAGCAACGAAGCGGCCGCCTTGACGCGAACACCACACCAGTTGCTTGCGCCGCGACTCCTCTCTTATTTATATAATGCCAAAATAGTATTTTTGGGTTTTTATTGCAAGACGCAGAACCGTTGCACCACAGTTCGCACCGCTCGTTAATTCGCGAGAACGAATAATACATGGCCAGGTCCTAACAATCCACGATATTAGTGGACCAGGCACTGATTGCTGTGCCATACTCTAGATGTGCGTACGATGAGCGCGCGCACAAACAAGATACGGCTCGTGTGTATGACGTCACGCTGCTGCTCTTGTGTTTGTGTGCCTACGCGCCACCGTGCCTAGCTCCTTCGCGAGGCGCAACTCCTTCATCGCCTTACTCCCCACCCTGCTCCCCCTCCAATTCTGGGGAAAACCCACCATTTTTGCCACTAGAGGACGCTGCGTTCCCAAACAAATGTCAAGCCTACTTTTCTAAAGCTACCTACTAAAGAAAGTGCATTATATGTTATTAATTTCAGAAATAGAAAAATTAATAGCAAAGTTATTTGGAAAAATACGAACACAGCGCCACCCGCAAAAACGGTCCGTATTATCTTTCCCATCGTGAAAATATAGTATAAAATACGTACACTCGTGCGACTCATTGCAACGAAATAACAATATGAGTTTGAAATCGAAGTGTCTATACATTAGAAACAGGTGGTAACATAAACTAGCGTATCACACCACAGACTAATGTCATAGAAACATTTAGTGTAGATTATAGCCGCACGAAGGTACTACGGTACTAGCCTAACAAAACAGTTCAATTGTGGCATGTAGGTACACCAGTGCCACGTGTAACAACATATGAAAAATAAATTAAGTTCGACTGATTAAATCGTTAAAGTACGAAATGAATTGATGTTATTTTATAAATGGATGGAATTAATGATTGTTAACATAAAATAAAAATGTTAGTGTTTCATTAGTACTTACTAATCCAGTACTACCAATATTAGACATAACACGTGGACACTATTACCTAATGCAATGAGTTTAACCACAACCTATAAATAGTTAAGTTATGACAACTACATAGTTGTATTTGCTTTAACTTTTGTTTTTTACTCTCGAAAGCGGCAGATGGACGGCAAATTGATCACCTGATGGTAAGCGGCCACTATGTAACATGAACAGCGTTGCTGCTCGCAGCAACCGAAAGGATTGAAGTGCGATTTCATCCTTATCATTACGGTAAATTATAAAATTGTGACACATTTAATAAGTTGATTAGTCTAGTGTATTCCTCTTCGCATATTCTGTTATTTGAATATACTTACACTCAAAATATAGCACCTTCAACACCAGTATTGTCTGTATGTCTAACAATAAAGAGGCTAAAAGTGATGTCAAAAATTTCTCAGAAATTACACAATATGATATCATGAGGTTTATTTACAGAGGGTATTATTTTGTGCTACATATTTTCCCATCGTGCCATTGTGGGAACGGCACCTTCGACCACCAAATTGTAAGGCTGTCAAATGTTAAATGCGCTTAGAATCTGTCCCAATATTGTCCTAAGAATATTGTACATGAATGATTACTGCTCAATATTGTCCTAAGAATATTGTACATGAATAATTACTGCTCAATATTGTCCTAAGAATATTGTATATGAATGATTACTGCTCAATATTGTCCTAAGACTATTGTACCTGAATGATTACTGCTCAATATTGAAGAGAGCGCTGTGCAAGTGTGTGTGTCCTTCCATACCTGAGGCAGGTACGTGAGGCTCTTAGTACTCTCGGCGTACTTGTTGAGGGCGCGCAGGGCCTCGCGGTCCAGCAGTGGGCTCGAGTTGGTCTGGGACGACTGCGACGTGGAGCTCACGGAAATCTGTAATTTTTTTATAATACTCTATATAAATAACACATATTAAAAGAGATGGATGCAATAAAGAATTGAATTGAACGTATTATAAAAAAAATTACAGTCAAATCATTTCGAACAACTACGGAATCATAAAAGAGGTGATTATGTATCTATTAAAAGGACTCGAGCAGCTATTAAAAAATCATTTAAACAAAAACTATAACCGACTTCAAAGTGTAAACACTCCATGGTTTAAAAATAGTTAATCTACAGGATTCAACTAAATGCTGTTTGAAAGCGCCTTCTATGTCGTTTTTGTGGTATTTATGTCGAAACGTCCGCTGACTACAATTGACATCCTTCTCTTGCCACTGACACTCCCTACGTTGAAGCAGAGGTTTTCGTTTCTGTGTTACGTACCTCATCCGCAACCAATACGGAGAGAAGGGTGCCAAACTTGACAAGGCTGTGCTCAGGAATGGCGACGAAACCCAGCACGGTGCCGGCGGTAGCGCCTCCGAGCACAGCCATCAGTGCTCGCGTCGACTGAATCCAAGGATTTCAAGTCTTACATCCGTGCCTAACTATAAGAAGTACTTCAGAGGGTTCTACTTGACGCAAGGATCTGTAGCCTCTATGCCACATACCTTGAAGACGCTCTCCTCGAGCGATATGGAGAGACGAGTGCAAGAGTCCAGAAGGCTGTGCTCGGGGATGACACCGAGATTGAGGACGGTGCCGACCGTGTTGCCCCCCACCACGTCCATCAGAGTGGGCAACGAATGATACTCCTCGGGCTTGGGCGGACCTGTAAGTAAGCACCAGTGCGTTAGTTCACCCACACACCTCTCTATGAGTCGGAGCCTCTCCGTATCGATACGCCCACAAAGTTTACAAATAATATTGAAATTTTGAACTAGCAATCAGTATTTATTTTCATATGCGTTGATTACTCATAATTATATGTCTATGTATATTTTCTAAGCTGTACCCGGGTTCAGACAAATCGTTTCGACTGTGATTCCCAGAGAGGCGATTATTTTGAGAAAACATTAACAGCACGCAAAATAAAATAAGTCAATATTCAAATGTAACCCATTGGGCATCTATCACATTCACAAAAATGTTTGCGTTGTAACTCAATCACACCTAATTGACTTGATGAACTTGTGTAAATGCTAACCCCATCAAATGGATGGAAAGCCCGACCCAACCCATAGTGTATGACTCGCACAAGTACACTTTGTAAATTGATGAGTGCCTTTCACATGTGGTACGGGGTAAATTGTACAGTCAGACAATCAAAATGTTAATCACTCTAAGGTTGCCACTTTGTTATGTCTTCAAAGACCCTTGACACTTGATACAAACAGACAGAATAACAATTTCAAGAAACAATTAGATATTATAACACGGAAGTGGTAATTCATTACAAACACTGTAAATAATAGAAAACTACATTATATTAGTATGATGTGAATCTAGTTTTAATTGATTAGGTGCCACCAATACCGTTCCCATAAACAAACACGGCGAATAAGGCGAGTACTGATTTATAACGCAACATCGTAACGTAACATGACATGACACATCGTTACGTGATACAAAATGAGCATCTAGAGGATTAGCGCGTTGAATTCGTCAAGTTTTAATACCCACATAACACAAAGCAGTTAGGGTACATACGAGAGTGCTCCTGCGGATGCGCGAGCGCACTGCTGTTAATAACACGCTATCGAATACGTCAAGACGAAAAGATTTTAGAAAGAGGTTTGAATAATTTTTCAAACCCAGTTCGCTCGTTTCAAATGACACGTTACGATGTTCGAAGTCAGTTCGGTGCGCACCTCAATAATACCAAGCTACATATAAAAACTTACGCATTAGAAAGTGTACGTGTGTTATTTAATAATACTCATTTAATATTTATTTTCACTCACCAAAAAGTACGATACAAAACTGACTAGGATATTTGTAACTTGTGCATGTATGCATTTTAATAACTTAAACGATTTTCTTTCATAGGACCTGCGAAAAATGCGTTACGAATTTTCTTTTTACAAAACGTTATCATATTATTTATTGTTCCTCTCAATCAAAATTGACAAACAATAAATAAACTTCTTTATATACCAGCTCTTGCCTCGCGGGAAAAAAATCATGGGAAAATTATAATATGAACTGAGAGTGCCACCTAACCAACAGTGAAATAAGTATTGAAACCGGTTCAGTAGTTACAAAGATTACTTCTAACAAACATACATCCATCAAACAATAGACATACAAAAAGTCAGCAAAGCGTACGTTCGTGCAAAGTGTTCAAAATCAGTTAATTTTGGTTTTTCCTGAAATTTTACCGAATATAAATTTTATAATTTTCCCATCAATGTCACGCAATTTTCACATGACTGTGTCAAGTTTCAGTTCAATCGATCCATTAGTTTTCGAATTATCTACAACATCTACGGTATTCGATTTGACGAATTCCTAAAAAATACAATGCAATTTTTGTCAACTGAAAAATAAAAAGCTATAGGTAGCACTAGCAATAAGTAACACATACAGGTTGATACAGGGAAAGAAATGGCCAATCTAAATTAAAAGATGGCGGCACCAAATGTTTTGTTAAATAAGGATTATCTTTGGCAATTTTGATTGAGACGCAGAAACAGTAATTTTTGACACGTACTTTCACTTCGGACCCGGTTTCCCAAACGGTCGACTTCGCATTGCAGCCATGTATTCTCGGGAACCAATGACAGTTTTTCTGAAAAATTATACGGGGTAAAGGTAAGATTTGACGTAACTTTGTCAGTAAATTTTATACTTTTAGGTAATGCGCTGGAAATTTTAAAAAAATCTTGGAAATTTAACCCTTTATAAGGCTCCAGGTTTACAGATATGCTACGTGAAAGTTAAATACACTACCATGTTTGTAATGCACTGGGGAACACATCTACGGCAAAAAAAAACGAAATCATTAAGAAAAACATGTGGTCAATATTATGCACTCAGCCTGTTAGTGCACTTGAGTTTCAGATAATCTGTTTCCAATACACCTATTCATTGACATAACAAACATAAGGTGCTCTGTATAGACTGGCGTATAATGAAAACAATGACGATAGCTTGCTTCTCTTGACAGGCATAGTGCATAAATTTTCCACATACTATAGATTAATTAATTACATTAAAATTAAATACTGACCGAAAAAGTATGAATGAGGAAAGAAAGCCTGATATATTCGCTATAAATGTACCAAGTCTACGTCTAAAGCAATAATAATATTATAATGATGCTCACTAGCAAATGCGTCCTGCGCTTCGCGTCGGCGCGGGATCCGCGGGTGGTCGAAGGAGCAGATCCACTCGTCGTGGACGCACAGGATCCTGCCGGTCACGCGCGTGTAGTACTCGTAGTTCTCGCGCCCGAACAGGTCGCCCGAGCTGAACTGGTCGATCATCTGACGCATTATGCGGGTCGCCACCTGCCCAGCACAACAACACGGTACAATCAGTAACACACACAATTTTATATATACATAGATAGGTGGACGGATAATTAGAAACAGGGCAAGATTTTCATACAATCGAGGTCAATTTGAAGCCATATGGTTCTCCGTGAAGGATTGATCAGGGCATGATCTGATGACGGTCATCGAGAGGGTAGATGGAGGACTTTTAGATTGCTATACATGAATTGACTGTCATAAAAGTCGACTCTATCTGAAAACATTAGTAATGTGTTTGATAATCGTTAATACGAGTAGATGAGTCAAACCAAATGAGGATATGAGTAAGTAATGAAATTAAAAAACGTGATTCAAGTTGTTATCGGGGGCTTGCTAAGGGTAATACTTAGAAGTGTTAAAAGATGATGCAACTGTAGTCTTACTCTTGCCTAAGCGAGTGATGCCGGCGATTGTGGCCAATTTGGCAGTTTAACAAAAATACTAGAAAAGGGGCCCCCATAATCCACACACCCTGTTTAAGATAGAAGGTGTTCGCTAAAAAGCTAGGACTACAGTATACGGGGACTGGACTGCAGTATTTTTGAGAACATATTTTCTTAAGACACATACAAACACTTGTCTAATCTCAAACGAGGATGTAGGTATAAATTGTAAAAAGTTATCTGCACGCAATGGGCATCAAACTGTGTGTATGATGCACGTCTAGTAAAACATTCTCTGTTTGTTGCACAAACATTTCTATTTATAAAAAACCGTCGAAAAAAGGAACTGAAAAGGGAAAAATAATAGAAAAGAACCTTTTTCGTCTAACTAAGCTCCTACACTAATGTAAATCTAATAAATGCGCCCAGCGGTTGTTTTTACAATCATAAAATATTAAATCCATTCAAAGCGTGAGAGGAACAACAAACGATTTAACAGAAATAGATATTGCTACAAAAACAATAAAAAAATGTTTGATATAATAACAAATAACAAGTAAAAATAAACATTTCCTGTTTATTGTTTTGCAATCTATTTTTGTTATTTTCTATGGCACATTTAAATAGCCTACGTGGAAATAAAGAAAGGTAAGCGTCATAGTGCGTATAGTCTGCTACACTTTGAGGTAATAATAATAATGTTTGCACAATTTTACACACGGCTGTTTAGTCCCAACTAAGCCGATGCTTGTACATGGGTACTCGACAACTGATAAACATACTTAAATACTTTTAAATAAATACATAAGCACATACAAACACCCAGAATCCGAAAACCAACAGTTATGCTCATCACACAAAATGTTGGTCCCGGGTGGGAATCGAACCCACGACCTTTGGCGCAGTAGGCAGTGTTTCTATCACTACGCCAACAGGCCAGTCCAGGTGGATCTTAAATCCCATAACTATATTTCTAAACCCATGTTTCGCATGTAAACTTGACTTATTATTCTGTATCAACGCATTATCTTTCAAGCCTCTTTTTTTGTGTTAGCTAAGTTTATTACGATTAGTGTTATGTTTTTGTAACTGTGGTGTTAGGCAGAAATCTAATAACTACTTTATAGAATTACCTCCGCGGGTACAAAGATTCCAATATCGCAAATACATTAACTTTGACTTTTTACGTAAGAAAACTATGTATGAATATTTGTAATGTGAGATAAATAAATCTAATCTAATCTACAACTGGCGCTTGACGCAAATGTCATCACACGAACCGTCGTCGCACGAGAAAATCGTGTTACGTACGGTAAGCGATAAAAAATTAAAGGGCGTGCCAGGTTAAGCTAAGTGATTCTGCCCCCCTTGAGTTTGGGCTTGTAATTTTTATGGATGGTGTGGCTCTACGTTAGTAATTATTGTGCAAAATTTGAGCACCCTAAACTTTATAGTTTTTTTTTAATAAAAAAAAACGAAGTATAATTTTTCTTCGATAACTTTTTTTCTAGCGAACCGATTTTTACGTACTTAACATATATTGTACATTTAATAAAGATGATTATATGACAATTAATATATTTTCATTATGTTATAGGAAAACATAAAAAAAGGCTGATTAAACTTTTTTAAAAAAAATTTTATACTTACGACGTTAGAGACCGCTCCAATTTTTTACCAATACAAAAAAATCTGAAAAGTTTAATCAGCCTTTTTTATTATTATTTTCTGTGACATAATGAAAATATAATTAATGTCATTTAATCATCTTTTTTAAATGTACAATATATGTTAAGTACGTAAAAATCGGTTCGCTAGAAAAAAAGTTATCAAAGAAAAACTATATTTTTTTATTTTTTTATTAAGTTTAGGGTGCTCAAATTTTGCACAATCATTACTAACGTAGAGCCACACCATCCATAAAAATTACAAGCCCAAACTCAAGGGGGGCAGAATCACTTAGCTTATCCTGCCACGCCCTTTAACTCCTGTATCTGATGATAACAGCGTGCTATTGACATGAAACTAGTTTACTGATAAAGAAACTTTTTATTGACTTTTGATAACGCTATTAGTAATGCTTCTTTTGTTGATACTGCGCCATGATGTGACACCTCTAACTTTGTTACATTAGATTACATTTCCATCAAATGCCACTGGAGTTACATGTTAAGCTTGTTACACAAATACCAGCGGCGCCACCAAGCGGCCCGGTTGGCGTCTCTCGGCCGCGTGGGTTGACCGCAAAAAGCCACGGAATATAATTAACAAATAAATTAAATTTAATTACATTTCGAGCAAATTTTTCGCCTATTCCACCTGTATTTCGCGCAGCAAGAAGGAATGCCGTCGAGCGCAAACTTGGGCACCTTTACGCCCAAGTTTGCGCCTTATTTTCTTATGTTTGTTTTATATTTTGTAAAAAGGAGTTTGTCTATTAGGAATACTAACAAATTGCGGTCATGCTGGGTGATTTTTAATTTTTTTTCCTTTTACGATTATATTAGAATGACTTCTCTTCGGCAGCCATCCGATATCCGATAATATCTGATACCACAGTTAAATTACAGAACCAGTGTTACTAACATACGTAACCAGAGGTTGGGTTGCGCATGACACGCCTCATTAAATCTTGTGATTGTTACGAAATCAGAATCATAATGGCCACCGCACTGACCTTGAATCGCTGAACATCGTCCATTGTGGCCGTTTTCCCGTTGGACACGCAAGAGTGGAAGAACGAAGGTGCCACCGACACGCCCAGAGCCTCCGATGTCATACCAGTACCTGTTCAAAAAAATAATACTAAATAAAAAAGTCACAAAGTTTTCACACTGAATGGAAACTGAAAAACCGACCGACCAACTTCTTTGTAATATGGTTTACATCGATGACTATCCCCAAATTTTTTTAATTATCCACCCACAGAGGTGAAATAATGTTTTCAAATTGAAATGGGAATACCTTCGAAATGTAACGTATTCATTTAAAAAAGGCATTTGTCCAGCAGTGTATGTCTACAGGCTGATATGATTTCAAAAAAGAATCATTCAAATCAATTCACAATCGGCGAAGATATCGCATAACATACACAAAAAGTAACATACTGTTGAATTGAGAACATACTCATTTTTTAAGTGGTCAGTCAGGTCAGTGTTGCAACTTACATGATTTCACAGCATTTTTCGCTATCATCCGGAATGTACCGATGAGTAGCACGAGAAGCCGCTGCGCGAACAGCGGCAGAGTCCTCAGCAATCTGTTGACAATATTGATCAATCACAATCCTACGATTTTGTCTCGATTGTTACCGGTCGTGGCGGTTGCTGCGGATTCGGACTTGCTGAAGAAATTGACTCGAGACTTAAAGCCTATTTCCAGCAGCGGACGACAACTTGCTAACCACATAACACATGACGGCGGCCCCATGAGATTTTTCTCATTTCCCGCGGCTTCGCACGCGTTCAATAAGTTTCCCACGCAGCCCAAACCCTCGCCGAAAAACCGAGCTATCCAACTATGAAAGCCCCTTTCGAACCCATCCAGTGCTCCTGGAGGAGTAACAATGCGATAAGCAACCACATTTATTCATAAGAACTACCTTTTTCTGCGGCTTCGCCCGCGTAGAAAAGTATTTCCCGTGGGAACAGCTTTTCCCGAGGTAGGCCTATTAGTAGTACAAAGGTGACATTTTGAAACAGCGTCATCATGTAGTTTAATGAAGTTTAATTTATGTAATGTATTTTCAATATTCAGCACCATCTGTGGGAATCTGTTCTATTTGGTTCATAAGTTTACGTGAAATCAGTATTACTTACAAGTAATTGCGAACTGGAGACACATGCACCTATATCTTTTCTCTAACAATAATACATTATCCTATTTCTGCTTTCAACGCTTATATATCTGACACACAATACATTATACTATATACACACACTCACCACACTCACACACTCACTAATAGAGACTCATTTTGCTTCCGCACTTTTCTTTAATAATTATCTATTAAGATAGATTTAAAAAATCTACATATAAGTTACTAAGCTTTAACCTATTTATTTGTTTGCGCTAAGGAAGAGCGGGCTCTTCTATCACAGGCAAAGCAATTTGCCCCCTGGAAGTGCCCAACTATCAAACATTTTTATGTATCAATGGTTATCGAAATAATCATTTATTATTATTTATTTTATTATTTATTTCATCAAAATCTGATCCGTAGTTTTTGTATGAAAGAGTAACATCCATCCTCACATACTTTCGTCTTTATATTATTAGTAGGATGGGATAGTACTCGTATCTCCGGATCAGTAGTGATTAAAATAATGCGAACACCATATTTTGTGTGTAACAATTATGCTTATAACTAAACGTACCTATACCGTCCTGCTACTTCGTCCGCGTTTATTATTTTATATAGAGAGAAAGTAGGCGCGCAACATATTACCTTTAGTTATGCTAGAACTATATTCGAGCGAAAATCTACCTATAGCATCAGAAGTTGGCATGCACTATGCCTTCTGCAACACACACCACTACACCCGGCCGCTTGCAGCCCCCATAGGAGGGGGGAATGGAGCGGCATAGATGCTCACATACGTTGATAATGATGAATGATCGCATTTAAGACGATTTATGCAATGTTTGTTATATAATGAATGTATTAAGTAGCGAGCGCACATGGTATAGGACATCAATTTCTCAATACACCGGTATCACCGCAGGGAACAATGCATTGTTTACAAGCGAACGCGCCTCGATGTAGGTAGGTATATGCGAGAAATTGACAGCGTCGGTCATGATGAAGGCAAAAATGAATGAAATTGTCGCAGGCCGCTTATTTTAGGACGGAGGGGGGAACGTATATAAATGCTGCACCAAGCGTGTTCCGGCCTTTATGCTGATTGCTAAGCTGCTATGAGAGAACAGGCCGCTAATGGTAATTGAGCGAAATTCCTAAAAAGGTATCAAAATGGTTTTCTTAGTCTCAGAATTCCATCAAAATTACTACAATTTTTTCACGAATAGAAGAATTATGAATTAGAATTCATCATTGTAGTAAACTTATTAACATACAATATTGTAGTAACAATATTTAACGTGTATCATGTGCTATGCATGGTATGGTATGCGGTGCGCTCTGCAATTTCGGTTCACCGGCCTCCGCCCTGCCGGGGCCCGGGCATCCGAAAATCGATAGACCTCACTCAGGAACTATATTATGTTGCGTTGCTTGTACAATCCAATAATGCAGCCTGCCGGAGGCTGCCACCCGCCGCCCGCTCGCTGCGCTCAGACACCCACCACCACCACCCCAAACCCCCGCGCAAACAAACTCAAAGGTCTGCGCGTCCGACTCGTTTTATTGAACTAGGTTATGCAACTTGGTTTTGCAACCATGTACTGTATAAAATTAAAAACTGTTTATATTCTTTGTTTGTACCACTATTTTACTACATAACTTTGCTCACTTGTTGAACAAATAAAATTACGTTTGTGGATAAACCCAATGCACTCAAATGCAATAAAATATGTTGTATTTGACTTGTTTGACTTTTGATTAGACTAGGTCCTTCATTTAAAATAGTGATCTTAATCTTGCACGCGCGTACCTTCGGCTCAATCGTAAATTATTGGACGTTTACGTGTGTTTTCGGTATACAAACTGGGATCCGCTTAGTTTTTATTGAGGAATACCGCGTTACATTCATTATTTTACACTAATTGGAACGCGAAGTCTTAAATATCTGAAATAGTATGAATTGAGAAGTCTGAAAGGGGTAAGTAAAACTTTTGGTAGGTACATATCATAAGTCTATGAACTTTATTGACTCTGTGCAGTTTGTACCTAGACTGCGCAGAGTCAATAAAGTAACTTATTACATAAAGTAATAACATATTGAATAAAGTACCTACTTATTACATAATTTCATAAACAAAATGGCGCTGGCTATCTCATCAAAATTAAATGTCGAGGTGCATTTCATTCGATTACCTAGCAGGCAAAGAGGCGCGCCCGCTCCCTGCCACCCCCGCCCGAGTGCCTCGCTATTTCATTAAACTCTAGGTATGAAATGAACGGAATAGACGGAAATGAAATCTGCAATATATTTTACGGTGCTTATATGACGAGAGCTTTCAGGCTTGCATTGCAATATTGCGGAGCTGTCTGCCCGCCTGGGGCCTAAATGCAATGGCCAATCTCTCTACTACTGCCTTATAACTACGTATGCACGCTAGGCTACATACTGATATTTTACTCTTATGGTGCATGAATTATCATAATTGATTTTCATTATGATTTCAGCAGTGAGGATTCTGTGGTGAAGGACATCATGGTACAGGCCTTTGTGCCTAATCAGTAGTAACACCGGCGACCATATTTAATTTACCGCGTGCAAGAAGACGTCATTTCCTCAAGTATTTAGCATGCATTCGATTTAATACATAACATGCATTTCGCAGGGTTCGGCTGCGTTCCATTCCATCATTATTATGTTGGGTTTCCATGCGTCCGTAATTGATTGAATAGACAGGCTTCCAATCTCACGCTGTACCGTAAAAGCGTACTACATTGTGAATGGTTTTTATCCGGGAAATTCTGAGGGGTTGGAAATTCTGATGCTGTCGCCTTACCGACGATGTAGCTATTTACTCAACAAACAGAATCGCTGTTCCGGTCGGATGGACTTCGCTTGCTTTGAGCTAGACTTCTATTTGCATTCTCCTTTGTCAATCAATACGGCAGGATAGTAACGCACAATCTAATAAATGAATGATCAGGTTTACTATCTAGGCTTCCAGAAGATATACTGAAGGAAGGTAAAGTTTATAACGGTTCGAGTTTTCTATCGGTTTATTTGGATTTTATCACACACAAGTTACTGTATATCTCATGCACCTTTGCTTGAGTTGTACTTGCATTGATCGCACGCAGTAACTGACACCAAAAGGGTCTATTTATGTACCTACCTACTAAGTAAAGCACTTTCGGCTATAACGTTCAGAGGTTCAGACGCCCTTTGTAAATGAATTACCCTACTATTGATATTGAATCAACTCTACCGGCACAGACGAGACAAACAGTGAGTAGAACAAGTGTAGTAATCGGGTGGAATAAATGTCAATGTTCGCGAGGATACAAGCCCGATATTAAGAATTTTCTCATGTAAATAGATAGTGGCCATTCCAGGCTAGTCTAAAATTTTCTATTGAAGAATACCACAGAGTAAACCAAATACACATGTAACATTTCAAATTTCCTTGGAAAATACAACTTCTTATCGTTCGGTAGATGAATCCATATCAGTGTGAAATAGAAAAGGAATTACGTTCCAAGTTCCAAGGCAATTTTCTTTTAAGATCCTTTGCGCGCTCGTCGGTCCAATTGCTCTTGAATGTCTATTGTGTTGGCCAACAATGAAGATAATACTCTCATAAAAGCATAATAGTAGTCAGGAGGAGTTAGAAGCACTCGGAGAAATTAGAAGTATGAGTGTGCGTGTGTGTAGAGATAATAAAAACTGTATTTTAATAGCAACATTTATTCTTTACAATCTACACTATCATCATACCTAACTTGTTTGTATGTATATTTTAGTGTGCACAATAAATTGTTAAATAAAACAATATCAATCCAAAAATCAATTATTTAATAAATATCAATAAAAATTCGTTGTGTAATAAAAAAAAACTTTTTATACCGATTTTCGAGTATTGAGTTGCAGCAGTTTTTATTTATTTATGAATATATTTTTATTTCTATCTGTCAACGCTATAGTTCCTTAAATTATAACAAATTACTCTCTGGAGGCTTACCTGAATATTACAATATTACATTACTCTATGCTCACACATATCCCAAGATTCAGTCGTGGGGCCAGACAGCAACATACTCGTACACACATACACACTCCCGGCAAAATTCACATTCATCACACATCTACAAACACTACCCCTTTTAATTCAATTTGGATTGTTTTAATATTTCTTTTTCCTTAAATTGTCTTTTCCTCGACCAAAATCAAAAATGGCTGTTTATATTATAAGGTCGCAATACATTCTGTTACGTGGCCACTGCCCCTCAAAACGAGGGTATTCTTAGTTTGAGGGTCAGGAGCAATGTACGCTAGTAATATATAAGTCGATGGTCAGGGGACTATAATATGTATAGTAACCAACCACCATAGAAAAGATAAAAAATGAAGCTCTGTAAAATGTATGTTTTTAGAAATATATAAAAAAATATTATTGTTCTACCCGTTATAGTTTCTGACTGGCTCCTACTGACCGACCTTGATCCGTCCTGGTACAGGAAAGACAGGCCCAGGAACATGATGGGTGTGTCGGCATAACTGCAACCGATTCATGCGTTAACTCGATCACAACGAGCTCTCAGTGCTGGCTGTGGTCAGGGCTGTCATACTGTGGTTCATTTTTGACACTTCCCCGTGCCAGTAAATGTCGGAATATTCCGCTTGCAGCAGCATTGTCAATTTATTGATTTTTATTATTGATCGATGTGTTTCAGTAGACCTCGAAACGGGCCAACCTAGTGAGCCACCTATATTCATGAGATGTATGTGTGATTTTAGATGCCGCAATCTCATGATCATTGTAAATAACTCATTTACTCTTTTCCTCAGTAATCGTTCAGGATTCTGTGGTAAAAGGTCACAGGATACTTTTTACCACGGAATCAAAGGAGTTATTAGAAATGGTTAAAAGATAGCGCCATCTAAACTTTATATTTCACGAATATTGGTGGTCGCTAAGTAATAGATATACATATTGTATTGTTATTAAATCAACAGCAACAGCCTATATTGTTTCCCACTATTGGGAAAAGACCTACCATACGGAACTTAATATAGTCCACCACGCTAGCCCAGTGCGGGTTGGTGGACTTCCTTTACATACGCCTAAGAATTTCTTCTGGCGTTTGCAGGTTTCCTCACTATGTTTTCCTTCACCGTTTGAGAGCAGTCAGTAAATGTACTTAAGTTTCGAGAAAAAACCCATTGGTTACATTGAAATAATAATAATAATAGAAAAAGGGAATCGTATGAAATGAAATATTTATTCAGTTAACCCTTTGTTGGAGATTGAATTTCCCCCACGGTGGCGTGCGGTGGGGAGTCTTGCCTATTATGGGAATGTTAAACTATGCGGTTCCTTTTATGCCTATATGTCGTCCATATTTTAAAATTATTAATGTATCGCTTAGGACAATCAATCTGTGAAAATTGAAATTGTTCAAATACCAGATATCTGGTTTTCATAGTCCGGCTAGGTATAGGTCTGACTATTCTTTACATCCCTCGCTAATTCATCCGCCTGAAATTCGTTTAATATAGCAACCCCTCGAAATTCCACAAACCCTTTATCAGGAACCTTCATGCAAAAATTCGAGTCACTAGACCGAACAGTATGAGGAGTGCGTTGATAGACCACTAGATCAGTCAGTCCGTCATTCAGATTCAGTTAGGCAGGGCACATAATCGCACGCAGTCCGGGTATGTGCCGGATATCTGCCAGCCCTGATAATGGTAGCCGTCGTCAGGTCGGTCGATTCATTGATATTAATCTCACCCATCGGAGTTCTCACATTTCTTCTAGTATATAGAGCATTGATCTTTATATTGACTTTAAGTTCGGCATCTGAACAATTTCGGACAGTACTCATACTTTTTATTAAAACCATAGGAGCCTACAGAGCACTATTGGTTACGTCTTAAACTCTAACATTCAGTACATCTAAAATACTAATGGCTACCCCAGGGTTGGAATTCGTAGCATAATTATACTATTTGTACAATAATTTAACGATCTGTAGTATGTAGTATCGTAATGCCAGTATACTACGCGAAAGTACCATAATTTACCAGACTCGTTTTATACCCAACAATTAAATGGAATTTCTTTAGATTAAGCCTTAATCTTAGGGAATTTCGGTATACATGGCAAAATCGGTCTAGATTTATTATCCCGGTTGTTGTGACAGAGTAGGATGGATGTATTTTATTTTATGTATTAGTGTGAGTGAGACGATGATATGTACAAGCCTCAATTTGATTAAATTCGTTCATTAATCGAAGTATTTGTGAATACTTTCAGAAAAAAATTGCTTACAAATGCAATTTTACATAAATTCAAGACAAAATCGACAAGAAACGAAACGTAGTATAATTTTAGGCCAAATAGTATAATTTTAACTTCCAAAGAGTATAATTTTTTGAGGGTCTGATTCCAACCCTGGGCTAGACAGTAGCGCGAGACACTGTGCGAAGCCCACGTAAACCCGGCCTTCTCCCCAGAAAGTCGGGTATGCATAACACATTTCCCAACGTAAAAAAAGGGTTTAAATGCCTACAGCTTTCGGATATCTCGCACAAACGAAAAAATAATAAAATATTCACTTTAGGATTTCCTTTAACACAGAGATAACCCTAAATCACTAAATAGCAATAATTATAAAAACTAAGTAAGTGTGCTTTCTTTCGCATCAGCTTTTTGAAACAGTCGCTTCGCATTAATAACATGTTTTAACTACGTATAGCCCGCGACTTCGTTCGCTGGGTGGGACAAGTACTTTATTCCATACAGGTGTAACCAGTCACTTCGGTTTTTTTAATCTATGCTAAGCATTGAAACCGTGAACGCGTGTGTCTGTACATTGAATTACATAAATAAATAAAAAGTGGGCGATAAAAAAGTAACAAAACACAAACATTTATTTATTTATTTAAATTTATGTCTTCCTGTCTGTCTGTCTGCATGTATACGCTAATCACCGAAACTACTGAACGGATTTTCTTGTAATTTTTACAGCTAGATTAAGCACAGATAGGAGCAACATTTAGACTTTGTTTCATTGATATCGGATGACAGCTAAAAAAGTTATCGTCATTTACGACATTTTAAATTCGCTGCTAGCCAGTTAAAAAATGCATAGCAAAATGTCACAGCACAAAATTTAAAATTAACTTTTGTATCCTCCTGTGGTGTAAGAAAAAAATGTATGAGGGGTCTTAGTAAGACCAATAGAAGCCAATAATTTAATTTTTGTCTGTGTATTTCTGTCTGGATGTTTGTTCCAGTATCACGCAAAATCTACTGCAGTAAATTGGTTTTCACAGTTGTGTTCCTGCAGGTTCAACTAAAAATCTGGTGTATGTTTTTTTCCCATACGAAAATTATAATTATAATATACTACATAGAAGAGTTAGTTACCTACTTCAAATACGAAGTCGCGGGCAACGTTAATAATATGACACGTTATTGGGTTATACCGGTTAATTGAAATGGAAGCTATATTTGGTACTAGTCTTTTCGTATAAATGTATCAAGTGTACTCATGTACTTACGTCATATTTGGTCATACAGCGCTATTCCAAGTCTGATCTTTTAGCTAGTGTGCCCTCCTATTATTTTGTTTGTGCACATTTAAAGTCGCACGGCATGTTGTTAGCGTCAAATTGTCTATAAACTATTTACCTAGACAAATATATTTAAAACTTGAAATATTTTTACAAATTTAAACTGACCTGCGCATAATGTCGTCCCGCTCTTGTTCAGGCAAGTCCACGGAAGCAAACAGTTTTACCTCGCCAGCCTCCCCAAATACTCCATGAGGGATTTTTCTAAAACAATTTTTGAAGTGTTACAACCATGTTAAATTTATCTTTAACCAGTCAATGGAAGGTGAGCAACTCAAAATTCAGAAATAAAAACAGCTTCTATTTAATCAGTTAAGAGGGATTCAAAACAGAAACTATATATAACTTAATAAAAAAACTTTAATAACATTGCAACTTCTTATTCCATAATCTTTAAACTATGGCTGTCAAAATGCCCCTACCCTGGCAAGTGTGGTTTTTTTTGTTTTTTTTTATTGCTACGGGGGCAACAAGCAGGCGGGCCTGATGTTAAGAGGTCACCGCCGCCCATAGACGCCTGCAACACCCGGGGGGTGCGGGTGCGTTGCCGGCCTGGTCAGTTTTATGACTCTAAGGGATAATCTTTTAATCAGACAAAATCTTATCAGTACTAGATAATCATCATTAAAATTCCATTCCACAATTCATGCAATGTATGTTCAGAGCAAATGAAAATTGAATTTATAATTAATTATTTTTGAATATTTTTGGAATAGACGTATGAGTTACTGGCTTAAACTACATATGCTTATTTACTACTCTGTGGTGCCCCTGACTTTACCTGTGTATTATTTCAATTTTTTATGTATGGAATTCAATAAAATCCTATCTTAGCGCCTGCCTTTGTGGGTTGGTTTCCTAGTGGCACAATGAAAAAGACTTAAAAAGTTATCATCAAAGAATTTGTATGTTATTTTTAAGTCCTGCTGGTTTGCATTCTCCAAGGGTTCATGTCAACCCATTAAATTTATTTACCTTCTTTTTCATAGTGCCTTAATGGGTACACTCCAACCCATTTCAGAAACCAGTTTCGTGGTTTAAAACCAGCCAGTTTAAATTGTGCATCAATAATCAGCCAGTAAGGGGATCTATTTACATAGATTGCACTCACCTGAGAAACTTCTTTATAACACTGGCGATGGTGTAAACTGAATAGTTGGCCACATTAACCAGTCTGCCAGTCTCCAAAGAGTGAATCAGTTTCTTCATGGCACCCTGGTGCCCCGGGGCGCGAAACACATCTTTACACGGTGGTGCTTCTTTATTCAACTTTAAAATTAGCACCTGAACAAAATAAAAGCTTACCACAAGTCCAGCACGACAACAATAAAGATCAAAGTACGGTTGGGGTGTACGATCCCTAACGCCCATTCCTCTGACACAAAAAATGTATACTATTATAAAATCGTAACAGGAGTATTTCTGTACATTGAAGGGATTTTCAACAAAACTATTGGAATATGTTATAGGCTTATCTGACCCCAAAACACTTGAAAAAAATTCTTGTCTGTCTGTTTAAACCATTTGACCGGTATTTTTTTGTTTGAAAGCACTTGGTCTGGCTTAAAATCTGGTGTACTTGGTTTTTTAAATTCTAACCCTAAAGGGGTGAAAAGGGATGTTAAGGTTTGTATGGGAACAAAAATATCCAAATCAAATTTACATGTCGCGAGCCTGTTGCCCGTAAGTAACATATAGGTACGATACTTTTAATGCGAACGAAGTCGCAGGGCATATGCTAGTTATAGGTAAATAAAATCTAAAATTTTCAGTGTCCCCCTTTGTACATAGTACACTCACCAGAAGCACCCATAATGAATGTAGGTACTTACAAGCAATGGACCTGGTATATCTTTCTGTCGGAGCGATTTCAACTCTACGCCAAATCTCACTTTCTCAAGTCTTCTCGGAAAGGGCAAGTTAGAAGTTCCACAGAAGGAGACGGCGTTGCCAAAAGTAGCGGCCCGCCGGTGCACACGCCGCGCCCAAGTTGCCATTATAATTATTATCGTGCCAACACCCGCTCTTAAACAATCCAGTTCGGCGCGGCGACCCTATATTACTTTCATATCTACGGGCACAATAAGTAGAACCAACGAGAATGGAACTCCCCACATTCGTTCAAGACAACTGACAGTTCTCTTCAGATTTATCTACCTACCTACTTCCACCCTACATTATTATTTATTTACTTCGAAAATACTTGTAGTTATTAAAAAATCTCTAGAATTCACTCAGTCAGTCAGTCAGGTCCATGCCACAGACTACCAAGTTTGTTTTTTTTGTTGTTGTTGTTGATTTGTCCTCTATTGAGGACGGGCAAGGGAAGCTTCGTCCATACAGCCCTGTCTTATTTAGAGTATTACTTCTTATATTTATTTAAACCGGCGGCTACTGGTTACAGCACGGCCTCCACAAAAACAGAGCACGATAGAGTTAGTCGGCGATTTTTAATAAAACCGCAGCACGGCCTCCACGAGGGCACAATTAGTGCCATTCGGTGATCCACACTGCAGGTTCACGTCCGCATTAAACCTATAGTAGGTTTAATTAAGTATAACAAGGGACATTTTGGAATAATCCGGTAGAGTCGTTACACGCTTTTATTTAACTATCCCGCACAATATACACTTTAATAGGCATTTGTTGCTTAAAACTATCACAAATATACACCAAAACCTACAATATACATTTTTTGGAAAAACTAAAGAAAAACGACAACCATCTCTGACAAAATCCCGCCAAAAAGCCTTGTTTTTATGTTGTTATTGATTTATCTTCTATTGAGGACGGGCAAAGGAAGCTTTGTCCATACAGCCCTGTCTTATTTAAAGTATTATTTCTTATATTTATTTAAACCGGCGGTTACAACACGGCCTCCACAAAAACAGAGCACGACTAGAGTTAGTCGGCGATTTTCAATAAAACCACAGCACGACCTCCACGAGGGCACAACTAGTGCCATTCGGTGGTCCACAGTGCAGGTTCATGTCAGCATAATGCACGTCGATTATGCCCCTATTACACTATACTTTAAACTGTCTGAGACTATATATATGATCCTATATTGTCTATGGATAATTAAATAAATTAACAATAATATAATTGTATTTTTCTATACTATTTAAATGATCCTTTATGTATGACTCATATATATATGCTCAGATTAGCTGGTGGTTAATCTGAGTTAACTGTAGGATTGTAACGTTTATTAAACAGGGCCCAGTAAGGTGAAAATGTTTATTAAACAGAAATATGTAAAATTGTAGCTACAATTCTACAATTAATTTATTTTATTTTAAATGGAAAGGCAACTAAATCTGATGCTTCCATATCAGCCAGCAGTCGACTTGCTTTCATAATTTATATTAATTTATTGCGTCATTTTAGATTTGAGAAAGTTGTTTAGTCTGTTCTTGAACATGTTTACAGAAGTGACAGATACAACAGTTTCTGGCAGATTATTCCATTTGGATGCACCCCCGTTGCTTAGAAAATTTCTGTATGGGTTCAGCTGTGCATTGGCTCTTTTGTATTTTGTAGATTTTCCACCATGGTAAATATGTAACTTATAATTTTTATTAGACAGAAACTTGTAGAATTGTAGCCTGTAATTTACAATTACATTTTACAATTTGCAATGTTTATTAAACAGGGCCCTGTAAACTTCTTACATATTTGTGAGGTTTATTAAACAGCACTTGTAAAACTTGACAAATATGTCAGTTTTTTACAAAATTGTAGGATTGTAACCTGAGATTGTAACATTTATTATACAAGGTCTGTGAGAAAAAATAGAGAGAAAAATTTATTTAATTTAATTTATAAAATTAAAAATAATAACAATTTAATATTAATAAAAAAATCCAACTAAGTAACATGAAGTGTCACCCGAAAAGTACTTACCTACCTAGTTTCTTTTTTACTTATTACTTATTGAATTCAATAAAATAAACATAAATGGATCTGATGGACTTGGATCTGAATATCCCTGTCTACGGATATCCCCCAACAGTGGGATAACTTTACGACCGTTTAGCGCAGACCTAGAGGAAAATTGTTAGCGCAATTTATGAACCGCCGAAGCCGATAGCGCCACCAGCAGAAGCCTTCAGTTTAAAATCATCATGAAACAAGTTGATTAAAAAAGCGTCTTCCGGGTATTCCATTCTCATTTGGTCGTTGGGCACGTACGAGAAACCGTCGAAGTGCGTGAAATACCGCGCGATCACGTCCTCCAGGGGGAACATACGATTCGGTCTTGCCACCAGGTCGAGTGTCTCTGGAATAAATTATGTTTTGAGTTGAGATCTCAATTATACAATGCATTAATAGGTACCCGATCTTCTTGAACGCTTCGTGTGCCTATAATTACGTACCTACACGGGCTTTCATAACCTCCAAATTGAGTTGCAATGCATGCATTGCTTTTGGCGGCAGAAATAGGTAAGAGTGTAGTGGTGCCCATCCAGCACTAGTCCTAACTCCACTTATTTTAGAAATAAGAAATAAACGAGTGGTTCTACTGGTTCTGTAAGAACAGTAGCCAGTTGCCCAGCCCTGCGCCAGCCCTTATATAAAAACCAAACTTAAATGAAGTCAACTTTGCATTTAGAGACAAAAAATAAGTAGGTAGGTAGGGAGAACAAAACTAGTAGTAGGGTAGGGGACTAAAACTGCATCATTACATTTTTGAAAAAATATTTTTGCTAGCTAGCCGGAGATCGAACCTTTTGATTTTAATTAAAAAAAAGATGCTGCACTATATCCGATAGTGTTGCTAATAAGGGTCAAATTGTAGAAAGTAATGTCAAACGACAAAGTAAGGGAAAGGGCTAATTTTTTACGAAATAAATATTTTATACATTTTTTTTACATTTTAAAACTAGCTGACCCGACAGACGTCGTTCTGTCAAAAGCTAATTTTCACGCGCCGTTCTTCCCGAAAAATCAATAAATAGGTTCGTATAGTTTCCGAGTTATTAAGTTTGACAGCTGTCAACGAAATATAGATCTCGACGAGGTCTATCATTTCTCTTTACAAAGTAGTATTAGAGGAAAGTAGTATTAGGGCAGAAAGGTTCTCGAGTGGCGACCACGTATCGGAAGACGCAGTGTAGGCAGGCCTCCCACAAGGTGGACCGACGATCTGGTGAAGGTCGCGGGACCCAGCTGGATGAGGTTAGCGCAGGACCGGTCGTGGTGGAGATCCTTGGGGGAGACATTTGTCCGAGTGACGTGTTTGAGTGGAGTCTACAGGCTGATATGATGATGATGATGATTAGAGGAAAATACATATAAATTTAATGCAATCTAAGTGTAAAAGTTTCGTCTCATATTTATTTTAGATGCGCTACGACAGTTTTGTTTTTTAATTCCATCTCTAGCGCCCACCAGACCCACCCAAGTGGGTCATAGGAGTGTGTCCACGGGGAGAAACCCGATTCCCGGCTAGCAGATTTCTTTTTCAAAATTGTAATGATGCAGTTTTAGTTTATATATCAAAATCGGCCCCCAGACTCCTTTGGGCATTATCGCTATTGCTTGTAGGTAGTTTAGGATTTAGTCATCCACGCCCACTAGAAAGATTCAGCCTGTATATTGTCCGTCCGTCTCTGTCCTCAAGAACAGAAATGTATGCTAGGTACATACACTACAAATTTAAGGTTTTCGGATTTTTTCCTTTACTTGTGCTATAAAACCATGCTGATTCCCAAATTTCATGATTCTTGGTCAACGGGAAGTAGGTACCCCATAGGTTGGATTACTAAAATTCTAAAAAATGCGGCAAAATCGGCCATTATCTTCTGACTGCGTTGACTTAGAAGTTGAATTTTTTCACATGTCCAAGGGATTGCAGACCTGTGTATTTGATATTAATTTCAAGTAAATACATCCACGCGTTCCTGAGAAAAAGGGTCTTGACAGACAGACAGACGGACAACGAAGTTATCCCTTAAGGGTTCCTTTTTTCCTTTTAAGGTACGGAACCCTAAAAATTGCGTTTTTTACCTTGGGCTACATATTGCTTTGACTTGTCAGCAGCTACAACATGATAGAAGGGTTGTTTACTGCCAAACTCCAGAGGCTCCTTCTCCACACGTTCCCGATGCTCTACAGCGCAAGTTACGTCCCAACCATAGACAACGCACTCTTGGCGGATACAGATGCTAGGATACCGACGAAGATTACGATAGTCGCGGAGGTCACAAATCGTGCCAACGGTGAATTTCACACTACTGTTACGTGTTTTAACTGAAAGCTAAAATAAAAAGTTAGGGAAATAAAATATGCAGTTCGAATTAAGACAAACCGTAACCAAGTAAAATACCGCACATTGAAATAAATAGGTTTTTAAAGTACCTATTAAAGTGATGTAAGTAAAAAAATAGGTTATTGGAAAATATTAGTTTGATATAAAAAAAACTAAACTAGGAATATCCAGAATATTGGAAACTTATACTTAGGTATTATTATTATTATAATGATCGATGGGTATAACGACATTTACATGACAGGGATTTGAACCGGTCGTTACAAAGCAAGAGTAGGCAGATGGTCTACCAACTGAGCCATTCATATCTAAGGCTGGTCAAAAGCAAAACGAATGCAAGGGATTTATACTAGTTATGTTTATCGGTGAACATTGACAGGCTGACAATTATGTTGATGTTAGAACAATACTTACATATCTATTTTCAGTTTCATTTGGTGTGTTTATTTTTGGCAAGTGACTCATGATTTGAAGTTGTGCATCACTCAGCTAGAACAACAACAAGAAACATTGTAGGTAACATATATCAAACATTTATGCCCATTGACCTAGAGGTAGTTATATTAGGTACATAAATGAAAAAGTTAAGCCTGTGGCACAGAATATACAAATAGTAGTCCTGTGGGGACATTCATGAATTTGAAGTAAATGGACGAAAGGACGATCTAGAACTTTATTCTAAAGGCATGTTCCTACATCATACAAACGAATTCATCATAAGTGGAAATCCAATAGTACGTACATGAATGTAACTTTTATGCACTATGTTGTAACGTCGCGCGTCGCTAGAAAATTATAACCGCCACTATGACCCAACTATTCAGTCTTTCAAACTATTAAACTTATGAATTATGAGTATAAAAACTGATGTAGATAATTCAATTTTATTTGATTTTTAGAAAATTTTCCTCCAGCGCTGAGATTTTTGAGTTCAGTTGATTTTCTCTAAGGACGTTTCACGGGTGGCTATTGGCACAGATTAGACAATAGTTGCTAATAGGTTGCACGCAGCTCGCAACAAAATGTTGTATGGGGACATTTGGGGGATTTGTTTGTATGATGGAATTTAGTATTTATTATTGAGCTCTACAATATGAAATGTATTTACGTAATTTAGATTCAGCGGCGTGTTCATTGCAGGCACATGTTTGTGGTCAATCAAGAAATTCAGAAATTTTCTATAGGGGTTGTTCTCGTGACGACGATACTCGCAAAAGAAGTCCAGGAGGTCTTGATCATACCTGAAAATTAACAATTACTCGTTGATATACTACAAATAATAGTTATTTGTTATGCAAGGCTGCAAAAGCTCGTGACCACGGCCAGTGTAACCTGGTCGAAACGTCGGGCAAGGTAAATAAAACCATTTCGTGTGTAAGACCCGTAAATAATTATATAATTATGAATACAAAGCGCGAAAGTCTAAAATGTGCAAAGTTGATTATTATTGTGCGAGTACTGTTGTTAAAGGTACGAGACGCAAAATAACTTTGCGTCTCGCTACAGCGAGGAAAATGCTAGGTGAATTGAAGCCTTTCGGCGGTTTAGGACCACATATAAAAATGACCACAAATAGAATTGACCACTTCTTTAATTAAGTCCACTTCTACAAATTAGACGAAAAAGCCGGCAAGTGCGAGTCGGACTCGCCCACGGAGGTTTCTGTTCCGCCAGCCACTAATAATATAAGCTATCACTGTACCAAGTTTCATCAAAATTAAATACAACTTTTTCCACAGATTAGAGATATATTAAACTTCAAACCTTTTGCACGCTAGCGGTTAAAAAGCATTTTTGCACGCAGATTTCGAAAGACAAAGATAGTGTACCCTTCCGAGCGCTGTGAGGTGAAAATTTAGTTTAATTGACATGCATTTTAATTTTTACGAACGAACTGTACTACTTACAGGCATACATTGATTGAACCAAGTAGGTACCTAGCATATTTCGGAAAGAATCTTTAACTGGTAATATTAATAAACTATACAAGGTTAATTTTCTTCTCATTTTAAACATTCTCTGTTTATGAGTGAAGCCGTAGATTTTGCTACAAATAGCGCAGAGGCGACGAAAAATTTTCTGCGAGTTGGTCGCGCAGAGTGACGCGGAACGGTAACGTAAAATAGTTAAGGTGCACATACCTACATTAAGTGTAATTTTTAGTTAATTTACATTGAATATTTGGAATGAATGCAAAAATAATTTCAAACATTTGTTCAGTTTAAGGGAATAACTAACTAGAAAGAGTATATAGCTTTAGGATTTGCGTCGTAATTTTTTTTTGTTCGGTATCGCGAGCCGTAACATTGGTATGTTAGTAAAACCCGTTTTTCGTAGGTATGTAATTTTTATTCTTACAAATTACAAATTTGGCAATGTAGGTAAGCAATTTTTAATCTTACAAATTACAAATTTGGCAAAATAGCGAAAAAATAACTTTTCAATACCTGCAGCAGGAAAAAATACAAAGGGAATTATGACGAATTTGATTCAAAGGTAAAAAAGTTTTTAAAAAATACAAAGTACCTTCCAAGAAATTAAAATTACCCTTCGAGATATACATAGAGAGAGACATAGGTAGGGTCGGGCGGCATTTGCCTACAACGATAAGTAAGAAGTAAGTATTATACTTTTTTTAATGTAGCGGAGAGTTAGGTTACCCAAATGTGGCAAAATCTACGGCCTCACCCATATGCAAGTTCTAAATAAAATATTACATTAGTACTTACCCATTAAAAATAGCTTTAATATAAAACGATCTAAAAATTTCAGACATTAATGCGTCTATATTGTGTATGTTTTGATTTAGAAAAAAAGGCCATCGTTCATTCGCCAGCAGTTCGCCAGTGGCAAGATCAACGGCGTAAACTTGTGGTATCTTCAAGGGGCTGTTATCTCTCCACTGTAAGGACAAACCGCTTGAAAATCTTATCAGCTCACATTTTACACCGCACCGTCTAGCTACCGCTTGATAAATAACGGCCAGGGCAATTTCATTGCCGCGTTTATTATCCAACACCTAGAACAGAACGTATTATATGTATTCACCCTTTCAGTCTGATTATTATTACATAATTATTAGGTAGGGCCAGAAAGGTTCACGAGTGGCGACCACGTACCGGTAGACGCAGCGTAGGCAGGCTTCCCACAAGATAAATAAAAAGAATTAAAAAAACATTCATATTCTTAATTCCTATAATATGATTTATCCCGCGTGGGGTAACAATTAATCACGTTGGTCAATGATCAGCTGAGATGGAATGTGGAAAAGAAAGTAAAATAAAACTGTAAGGCGGCCCGCACTAAAGTTTTTCCTATTTCTTTTTTATTATATTTTTTAAAGAAAGAACGAGTAAACTTATACCTACAGTTTCATCATGGCAATACATGGCGGTTTTAATGTGAAGTGCTTCATACTATTTCGAACATTACAAAAAATCGCCACCGCACCGCTCTGTCTGTCTGTGTCGCGCTTTAGGGTTGAATTTTTTTCTTCAAATTTAAATGAAACCAAGTTCGAAGTATACCCAATCCAATAAAAAAAGAATTATCAGAATCGAACTGCTCCGTTAAAAGGTTATGCGTGGTCTTATTTATTTAAAAAATGTATATAAGGGTCGATTTGAGAACCTCCTCCGATCTGAATAATAGTAACTACTTGAAAATATGAATCAGTTAAAAAACAACAATATCTTTTCATTTTACGTATGCCAATACTTTCCAGAAATTGACCCTTATTAGTGACGCTATCGGATAGTGCAGTAATTAATACAGCATGTGATTTTTTTTCAAAATCAATAGGTTCGACTCCCGGCTAGGAGAATTATTTTTTCAAAAATATAAAAAAATCGGCCCCGAGACTTCTTTGAGCATTTTTCGCTTGTAGTTTAGGATTTGATCATCCACGCCCACTTGCAAAATTCACCCTGTACTTATACATAATACTTACTTAAAATGGTATTACTATAGGTACCATAGATAAACATAAAGTAACTACGACATGCAAAGTTTCATCAATATAGTGCCGTTTTCGAGAAAAAAAAATACTATTTTTTTGTATGACATCTACTCTTCGGTTTAAAGGTACGAAGAAACTGTGGATAATCCTTCGATAAAATAATTTAAAGAGTATTCCAAATTTGGTCCCAATCCGACCAAAGGTTTAATCTCCAGAGCCAAGCGTTAGGACGGACTGACGAATATATGTTATGTGTTTACTTTTACGTTATATTGATTACTAACATAGTTTTTAAGTCTTGTATATTACTAATATTATGGACCTAGTCTGAAATAAATTATTTGAATTTGAATAAGTTTTTCGGTGAAGAACACATTTTCGCGAAAATTGGAAAAACTTTATATCGCTTACTTTTATGTAGGTATATATAGTTTCCTCTGCCCATGAATTTAAAAAAAAAGCTACTCCCATATGGATGAGTAACAAAATCATTTTAGGGGGTGCCAAAATCGTGCCAAATGTATATCGAAATTGATACTCACTCACACATTCTCATTTTCAAACTCCATATAAATTTGTATGTGCAACTTCCTCCCGCTAATCCGCTTAATTTGTCCGCACCCCCCCTGATTTTGACACAGAATTTTTCATCGTTTCCTATACTAAATTTGCAAGATGCGATCTCCACAGGGAGCGCGCGCGCGACAAAAGAGGTTCGAATCTCTTTGCCTCTGCCCCACAAACTATATAGTATGGTAACTCTACCCTACTTATTACCATTACAACCTACGTAAATATGTACGAGGGGGCAAGAGTAAAAATAAACTTGACTGTTCAAAAACGGTGTAAAAGTGTTCAATTCTTACTTGGACAATGTCTACAACATCTAAGTTGAACGACGATGTAATAGTCATGTGTCTCACATGATACAATACAAAAGTGATTACTTCCAGTACTTCCCTCTCACTTATAAGACCTTGGGCAAGTTTCTCTGCTATACTCGAGCAGTTTGCAGGTGTACCTCCTCCCAATTCTATCTCAACTTCTTCTACCACCTTCGTGATCTGGAATTTATAGGGTTATTAGGTAGTTAATATAATTTTATGTTATAATTTTCGTTTCCACCGAAGTTCTGAGATATTTTTAAAGGATCCCTAAGTGCGATAAGTCCGCCCTTATACCTGTTTGTTATTTTTATTTTTGATACAATACTTAGTCTTTTTTACATACATATATCATCCATATTTTTTAGGGTTCCGTCCCTCAAAAGAGGAAAAAAAAGAACCCTTACATAGGATCACTTCGTTGTCCGTCTGTCCCTTTTTCTCAGGAACGCGTGGAGGTATCAAGTTAAAATTAATATCAAATACCTCATCAAATCGTGTCTGCAATCCCTTGGAGCTGTGAAAAAATCAAACTTAAAAGTCAACGCAGTCAGAAGATATGTCCGATTTTGACTGATGCCTGATTTTGCCGCATTTTAAAATATTTTGGTAATCAAATCCTATGGGGTACTTAACGTTGACCCTTCATGAAATTTGGGATGAAGTGAGGTCTTATAGCACAAGAAAGGAAAAATCTTAAAACCGTAAATTTGTAGTAACTTCACAAAAAAATTCTTGTACAGTCGACCGCACGTCAGTGGATACACTTTGACCTTGAGCTGGCCTTGCCTATTAGGGAGTTTCAATACTGTGAGGGACCAGTTTATATTGGTTTTGTTTCCACTGACGTGCGGTGGACCGTACCAACAAACTTAAACATTGTGTATGAGCAAGTCATTCATCTAAGTTAGTCCCAGTGATATATGTTAAATTTTTATTAACGATTTTCTAATTATTTCTTTAATTAAGTTTGTACGGAACTCTCAGGGCGCGATTCCTACTCGCACTTATCTAGTTCTTTTTGTTTGTAAAAATAACACTTTGTTTTAAGTTATAGGCAACGCATTAATCAATATTTACTTACTTTTTTGTCAATATCTGCATCTAAATGGAAATTATCAGTATCAACCCACTGTACAAATAAATTTAATACATTTTCTGGTACCAATTCTTTCTCTTCAGTTGTCTTTATCAACTTCACAGCCAAATAAGTGTGCATCAAATGACGGACCGCGGCCTTAGCATAATATGCGTTTGTTAATGTATATGGGCTGAAATTAAAAACTACCATTTTTAGAAGTGGTTCGATGATTATATATTCAAATTCATTTATTCAGATTCCAGATCCGTTTTTGTTAGTAAAATATAATACTTACTTGGCTAGTGGTTAGTAACATTTATGGCCTAAATATGATCAATTAAAATAAATACTCTAAGCTAAGGTACTTACTTCTTGCACTTTAGTTCGTTGTTATAATTTTTGGTGTCGATAATAATTTTACGTAAAAAATAAATTGTGTAAGAATAACTAAAATTATTAGATAATGCAACATCAAAAATGTTTCTGACGTCTTGAATTAATAAATCAGAATTAATGTGCCTGTAAAAATAGGTACATAAAGGTATTTTATTTATTATAAATAAGCTGTAACTCCCATTCTTTCTTGCATCATGCCCCTACCAGTTTTCATACCCATACAATAACAGCAACCCCGAACGGATCATATGATCCGTTGGGAATACCACTTGAATGCACTATATTCCACTCTGAATTCGATATTTTTAAAAATAATCACAAAACACAACTATGTTCACACAGATATTTGTGAAATAGTACTGCTAGTGCTTCAAAAGGCACTGGTTGGCCGTGCACCGGTCTGAGAATGGTAAATGTTTAATTTTAATTTAGTCATAGATAATGTATTCCTACAATTTGGTTTTATAGGTGCTGTTTTATGTTTATTTTTTATGGGTTTTTACCTGACAATAAATATTTTATTATTCATCATCATCAGCCTGTACTAGTCCACTGATGGACATAGGCTTCCCGCATGGCGCGCCACTGAGCCCGATCCTCGGCTCTCCGCATCCAGTCACTGCCAGCCGTCCCACGCAGGTCGTCGCTCCATCTAGCCGGGGGGCGTCCCACACTACGCTTGCCAAGTCGTGGTCTCCACTCGAGAACTCGTCTACCCCAGACCCACGACGAGTGTGACGAGCCCACTGCCACTTCAACGTGCAACGTGCCACTCTGAGCTATGTCGAAGGCTTTGGTTCTCTGGCGGATCACCTCGTTTCGGATTCTATCTCTCAGAGAGAATTTATTATTATTAATATGGATTTAGCATACATGTTTAAAGGTACTTGCCAATAACATAGTGACGACATCGAAAATAATTCATCACATATTATCTGCTTCACGCTACAAAAGTTCTTCATTTCAGCAAACCAGTCACCTTGGATGTTTTCTTCAACATCGTGATGTAAATAAGAAGGTAATCTGAAAGATGATTAAATAAGACAAATATTTTATACAGCTATATACAATAAGTAGGTATAGGTACCACTCATTCTTGCGCAAACAAGGATTCCGCACTATGGAAGTTAAACAAATCACAAATACCTTTATGACGAACTCCCACTATAGCACAGAAGAAGAAATAGTTACTATCGTAAACTAATAGTCCAATGACCTAGCCAATAAGCCAACCAGGTGGTCGAGGGCGGTCCTCTTATATGGTACCTAGGTAAACATTTTAAAATAATAACAAATATTTGAATTACACCTGCAATTAATTGAAATTACCTTGAGCGCCTGCACCTACGTAAAGTCATTTTTCCTCTGTGCCCCATATGACGGACATTTAATATAGATTAGAAGAATAACTCATGGGCTAAGTGTACCTCGGGTAAAGCTGTTTCCGCGGGAAAACTTTTCTACGCGGGCGAAGCCGCGGGAAACAGCTAGTTTTTATAATAATAATATTAAACACCAGCTGTTGCCCGCGACTTCGTCTGCGTGGATAAATGACTATGACAAATTCTTTTTTCTAATACGTAGGTAGGTAGTTACGCAAAAATCTTTTCTGGACTGAAAGCATGTCTGTAAAATTTTCAATTCAACCAGTGTAGGTACTCTAAACTGCAAGTTTTTTTTATTGCTGGTCACTATTTTTCGGCCAATTTTTGAGATGTTCATAAATCATAAATTAGGTATATTGGCCAGGGATATAGGTTCACTCAGTACACAAAGTTTATTCAAAGTCCGTTCAGTGGTTTTTGCGTGATGCTTGAACAAACAGACAAAAATTTACGGCACTAACGGTTTTTTCGAAAATATTTAATGTACAGACTTGGCTTCCTTACGTATTTATTGTATGTAAGTATAGATTCTTAGTCGTCAGCTTAGTACCTATTGCATTGTGAGAAAAGGTTGAAAACTTACATGCTTTTGAATTTATTTTTCCACAAATATCGATCATTTTTTACCATCACATCAAATTTCTTACAGGTAGCAGCAAAATTAAGTATATCACTGCAATCATTGTTTTTCAGTATTATAGTTATGATTTCAAGTGGCAGATCATTTAATGTGGCCATATTCTAGTTTCTTGTTCAACTATGTGATCTTTCTAACACTGAACTAGATAAATAATTGGAAATCAGTAAAGAACCAACAAATGAAAGTACACTATTGGTGAAGAAAAACTGCCTACAAAGAATCTACGTAGGTATCTACTCTAAGAGGGTACTAGATAAAAAATCTGTCGTGCGTGAACGAACTGTCATTTGATTCACAATATGGCGATAGCTCGGTGGCTAGCAATCTGGGGTACTTGCGGTGCCGTAGTGGGAGCTCGCCGGTTCTAGCTTGATAAATAACAAACTACCCTAAATTATTAAGTACGGTGGACCGCACGTCAGTGGAAACAAAAATAGTATATACTGGTCTCTCATTGTATTCCAACTCCCTATTTAACTAGGCCAGCTCAAGGTCAGTGTTTCCAGTGACGTGCGGTCGACTGTACCTACGTGTATTCATAATATCTTAATTAAACTTAAGTATTCATTTTTTGTATGCATTTGTTTTTGAGCCGTGGAAATCCAGAAGTAGGTATGAGCGTCTACTGCAGTAAACAACCTAGTTAGAGGTCAACGTAGGTACCTCCTCTTAATGGCCGAGGCTTTGCGCCAGAGGACCTGGGTTCGATCCCCACACCTGTTTCCTCGCTGTACAAATTGGTCTTTGTCCTGCCTTTTTCATAGTAAATGTAAATTATCAAAATAATAGTGGTGCTACCATGTCACAGCCACAGGTTTTAATTATAGGTATTAAGAAATAGGGTAGGTATTACATTCGTGTAGTTAATAATTTGTATTTCCAATTTTAATGCATTCGTATATATGAAGTTCAAGGCCGTCCGTCCATTTATTTGTCATTGATGCATGATCAACCGATGATCAACTCCCGATCGCCGATGATCAATGATCAAACTGTTGTGTTGAAAATTATTATTTAAAAGGAGCGTTATTTTCGAAGGATTTTTAAGTTTTATGCTATTTGGAATTAAAGGAGAGGCAGTAGGTAGGCAACAAAACAATATTTTTTCCAATATATAAAAGGAGAACCTGACTGACTGACTCACTGATCAACGCACAACCCAAACCGCTGAACCTAGAGACTTGAATTTTATTTTAGCACAGAGGTTCCTCATATAGCACTGACGTCCACTAAGAAATGATTTTTCAAAAATCATCCCCTAAGTGGGTGAAACAGGGTTGCAAAGTTTGTATGAAAGTCCGTCATTTTTAATGTTAGAAACCTGAAAATTTGTATTTAGGCTATTCGTTAAAAACCCAATGAACACGTGTTTCGCGAATTTTCAAAATTCCACCCCTAAGTGTATAAAATAAGGAATGAAACGCGCACAGTCCAAACCGCTGAACCTAGGAACGTGAAATTTTATATTTAGGCTTTTAGTTTCAAAACAATTATGACGTGTTTCGCGAATTTTGAAAATTCCACCCCTAAGTATGTAAAATAGGGGATGAAACGCACACCCCAAACCGCTGAGCCTAGAGAATTAAAATTTGGCACAGAGGTTCCTCATATAGGACGGACGTCCACTAGGAAAGGAATTTTCAAAAGTCATCCCCTAAGTGAGTGAAATAGGGGTGCAAAGATTGTATGAAAGTCCCTCATTTTTATAGATGGAAACGTGAAATATTGTATTTAGGCGAAAAACATTAATGACGTGTTTCGCGAATTTTGAAAATTCCACCCGTAAGTGTATAAAATAAGGGATGAAACACGCACAGCACAAACCGCTGAGCCTAGGAACGTCAAATTTTATATTTAGGCTTTTAGTTTAAAAACAATAATGACGTGTTTGGAGAAATTTGAAAATTCCACCCCTAAAGTATGTAAAATAGGGGAAGAAACGCGCACAGCCTAAACAGCTGAGCCTAGGGACTTGAAATTTTGCAGAAAGGTTCCTCATATAGCTGTGATGTCTACTACTACTATGTATTTTTACTGCGGGAAAACTTGCAGGAAAACCTTTTTTACTAAAAAGCAAAAGCTAGTCCTGTATATTTTTGGCACATTGAGACGGTGGGATGTCCGAAACTATAAGAGATAGAAAAATATGTTCTAAGGAACCATGTCGTCAATTTTAGAGATAAAAATAATTTGATTCTCATAATTATAAGTACCTACACCATGTAACCACAATTATGGATGCAATAAAGAATTGAATTGAAAAAAAATCATACATAACTCGGGAATCAAAAACAGAGAATTTGAAAATAAACTAGGTATTTTAATATTGATTTTAGAGGTTGTAACGGCGATGTAAGGATAGTTGTTAAGTAAACCTAGAGTTCGATCCCCAGCTGGGCCATGTACCAATGGGTTTTTTCTCGAAACTTAAGGACATTTACTGACTGCTCTCAAACGGTGAAGGAAAACATCGTGAGGAAACCTGCATACGCCGAAGAAGAAATTCTTAGGCGCATGTGAAGTCCACCAACCCGCACTGGGCTAGCGTGATGGACTATAGCCCAAACGCCCTCGTGGAGAGGGTAGGCCTGAGCAACAGCAGTGGGGACATTAATAGGCTGTTGATGATGAAACCTAGAGTACCTACTTAGAACATATTTTTCTATCTCTTACAATTTTGGGCATCCCCATCTCAACCCTGTATAGTATCCTACTAATCCTGTCCTACTAATATTATAAAGGCGAAAGTTTGTAAATGTTTGTTACTCTTTCACGCAAAAACTACCGAACATTTTGATGAAACTTGGTACAGTGATAGCTTATATCCTAGAATAACATATAGGCTACCTTCTAATGCGGACAAAGTCGCGGGGCGTCCGCTAATACCCCCTAAATAACAAAACGCCTACAAAAAACTTTTCCACGCGGGGAAAGCCGCGGGAAAAAGCTAGTACTAAATAAAATATTGATTGTCACATTCCACCTGGGGCATTCCAAACGCGCACAGAGTATGTTATATAATATTGTACACGGATACTCGTGTGAATATACTAGGTGTGGAACCTACCCCATAGACTCGTGGGCTCGCTCGAGTCATGGTGTATGATTTTTATTTAACTCAAATATCATGAAAAATCCGTACCTAATAGAATAGATATCAATAATTTGAAAATAAACACCAAAGGTTTTTTAGAATTATCAGACGAACCCGGGCAACGCCTTCGGCCACATTGGTACAATTTCCGTATTTGTACAATTCCTCATTCGTACATCGTACCTGTAATATACATTTATGTAGGAGAAATAAAAAAAACATTTGTGTATTATGCATTGTATTTCGTTTACATTTTTATGCTGATAAAATACAGATAAGCATCACCAAAAACAATCCAAATAGAGTTGATATCGATATTTCATATACGTAATTTAACACTTATATTATTAATATTAAAATGACAAGATTCATAAACTACTATCGAGTAAAGTGCTTCACTAACAATTTCGTGCATAATACACACCAATGAGATTATTAACAAGTATGTATGTAGGTACTAATGACATATTATAAATTATGTCTTCCACTGTAAGGTATATATATTCAAGCATAGTTTATAGCCCCCAAAGTCAGGTAAACGATTTTCTGCCTTCTCTGGACGCAAAAGGTTACTTTAATAATAAAATTCGCCAGCAGTAACAACAATGTCAAATAAATAATACCAAATATAACTCAACTATCAACATTATACATACACATACAATTTCGCTTAGACGATTTCTAGCCGTTTCATCTCTTTGAGTAATTCTTCACCCATTTTAGCTGGTGAGCGAGTGACAATGACGTTGGCTTTCTCTAAAGCCTTGATTTTGTCCATAGCGCCTCCTTTCCCGCCCGAGATGATGGCACCGGCGTGACCCATCCGTCTGCCTGGCGGTGCAGTCAGACCAGCGATAAACGACACCACAGGCTTCGCTTTTTGGCCCTGTAAAAGAAGAAACATTCGATGGCCTGAGCTAATCTGAGCTGAGAATTTGTAGTGATGGCAGTGGGGAAAACACTCAAATCTAAACATTGAATAAGCTTATGTTTTAGTGGTCACTAAGGTAAACGCAGGTCTACATGCGTGGCCACCCAGCTAAAAGTTATTTCTTTCATATAAAGGTACCAAGAACGTAGTCGCAACTGAACCAATGCAGAAAATTAATATAGGTGTTGCTGAGTTTCTTGCGCTGTTTATTCTTCAAAAACCTCCACTATTCCAAGCGTGAATGATAGATGAAAAATACGTGTATAAATGTACCAACCAATGGATGTGGTAGGACTTTCATACCACGCGCACTGCTCAGCGCAACCGCGCGCCCCGCACTTATATGTTGTCTATTCTCGATGACTAAAGCGTTCTATTAATTATACGTTAATTAACAAAAACCTAGAGGAAAGGCATTTCATAAATGTAACTACATTTCCGAGTTCCAGGCTGATAAAACCTCTGCCAAAACTTACGAGATTCATATTTTAATACGCCTTGGTATATAGCGCATAATATTCAAAGGGGATGTGAAAAGGATAGCTTCTGTTTAAAAGCAAGATTGTGTTGTATGTGTATAAATAACTGTATAAACATTACATGACATTACAAATCATACATTTCTTACCAACATTTTGCTTAACGAACATCTGCTTGTAAAATCCAAATCGAATTTTGCAGGTGTTGCGGATCGTTCTGGACTAGAATGGCCTTATATCGCTCAAAATGATGTAAAGATGGAGAGGCACACGTCCAACAGTGGACAGACATATGCTGAAAGGAAGCAGGAAGGAATACGCTTTCAACAGGGATGATGGAATTAATTCATGCAATTTCACATATCGCTACTTACTGTGTTATGCTGAATGAGGTACTCGGAGGCGAACTCCTCAGCACTGCCCCCGATCTCGCCGATGAGGATGATCCCCTTGCAGTTGGGATCCTTGAGGAAAACCTCCAAACAGTCGATGAAGTCAGTTCCGTTGAAGGGGTCACCACCAATCCCCACGCAGAGAGTCTGGCCCAGACCGGTCTGTGGATGTAGGTACAATTGTTTAATTAAATGTAAAATCTTCTAAACACCAAAATTGAGGATATTGTAGGCGTTCCCAGAAGGCGGAAGACTATAAAAATGTATGGTCTGGAAGTCAACGCGCATCATAGCCGTGTCCATTTCTTTTCTACTGTTTATAATGTGTAATGTTGAAGGTGTCGTTAGTTATATCATTGTGTTGATAATAAATAATTATGCATAATGATATTCATGCATCATTCTATGAAAAACCTCAATAAGCTAAATGAAAAAAACACCGTCTTAACTGTATTTGTCTGTATTTATGTATGAGTTAAACACAGACAATTTGAAAGTACTACCGAATGTCCGAAACAAGTGTGCGGTATATTTTTATCCCTACATGTTGGTTGAGCTCAGTAGTACAGTCCATGTCAAAAAGCAATACTGCCATGCATCCAGGGAGCAGATACTCACTATGGTGGTCTGGTGGCACGCCTCGTACGTAAGCGTGCCGGAGCGGGAGACCACACCGATACACCCGGCCTTGTGCACTGCTGCAGGCATGATTCCAATTTTGCACTTATCTGGAGCGATGATACCCGGGCAGTTCGGGCCGACAAGACGCGACTTGTTCTGCCTCAAGAGAGCGTGTTTCACTCTTACCATGTCCTAAAAAAAAAACTTTATCAATATACATCATTATAGATATCACCACCAGACACTGGTCAATAATTAGATCCCTGTACATTTGTTTTCGGTATTTATTTAATACATCGAGTGTTTTAATGATACATTAAACAAAGGTTTTAAAAACAATAGTAACTATAGTATATTCTTGATTTAGCAGGGATTCCACGAAATTATAGTCTCAATTTCACACTTGCCACACGTTCCATGAGGTAGCATTGTGTAAAATACATGTGGTCCTACTATAGTCAATATCTAGTAATAATGTACAACCAAAGCGCGAGTGTGTTGTATAATTTTAAGGTGAAACGGAAATGACAACTTACATGCTGTGGGACACCCTCAGTGATGCACACGATCAACCCGATTTCCGCTTCAATTGCCTCTATAATGGCCTTGGCCGCTCCAACTGGAGGCACATACAGAACACTAGCATCCGCTCCCGTCTTCTCTTTTGCTTCCCTTACTGTCGCAAACACTGGCAACCCAAGATGTTCTGTCCCAGCTTTCTTAGGGGACACTCCACCCACGATCTTGGTACCATATTCGACAGCCTGTTTGCTGTGAAAGGTCGCCTGTTTTCCAGTGAATCCCTGTACAATGACTTTAGTGTCAGGTGTCAGTACTAAGTTACTCCGTGTTTGATGATACGGATTGCTACCGCCGCCAGCAGCCCCGGATGAATACCTGACGTTGCTGAGAATAATGCCATCTGTAACAAATCAATTGTCTATATAAAAAAAAATTAATTTACCAGTTAATGTCATTATAAAATATGCGATTTTCTAAATAAAGTCCGTATGCCACAGTCTCAAGTTTTGTTTTTACAATATTACATTAAAAATTATATAACCTTGAGTTTTAAAAATACACCACAGCGTAACTCAGGGCCTTCGGCTTCTGTATCCAGTATTAAAACCTTTATATTTCGGCGCACTTGCCACTAATCTACTATATAATGTGCAAAGTCTGTCCAGCTGTTTACTTATAAACTAACTACTCAAGGTATTTTGAGTAAAGATTCCCTGGAAGGACAAAATTGGGGGCCTGGAAGGAAAGAACTGTTGGGGCAGATGAGTTCAAGAATAGAGATCGCGTACCAGCAACCGCAGCTGGGGAAGCTACACTGCCAGTTAGACCAATGACCTGAAAAAGATGAAGATCCAGAGGCATTTGGATGGGTGGGTAGGGAGGAATGGATGTGGTGGTGCTCATGGTGGAAAGCTGTCCAGTGGACGTGACCAGGTTAATAATAACAACACACACACCGTGATAAAAGAAGCTGAGCCTCTTGAAATCAAACATGCCAAAGGAAAAGAAAAATTCACAGCTAGTTCTTTCGGTCAGAGGTGGTGCCGCGGGAAGACTTTCGCGGGAAGGCTACTGTTATGATAAAACTATATACACAGTTACATCTTTAGGCGATAACCCTTTACAATGCGGGATTTAAATACCCAATCTAATTATTACTACTACCATTTAAAAAAACCAAGATAAAAAATTATTATTTTGGTTTAAGATTATTCAACTGGTAAAGTAACACTCAAAGAAAACATGTTATACCTACTTACATACTCACAGTTCAAGTTAGTGATCATACACTATCTTTATTTACCATTCAACAAGTTATTTTAAAAAGATAAATAAAATTGTTAAAATGGTATAGTAGATAAGATATTATTATGCTGATATATTAATACTACCTATATAATGTACATAAGATATTATAATCCCTTGGTTGTTGATGTACTGTCTTGTCTCAGACACATATTTTATAGACCAGCTACTGGGTTACTAAAGAATAAGATGTGGGGGCGTTATAAAAATGTGCATTTATTGACAAAGTCAAGGTTTTATTTCAAAAGCCAAAAATTGTTTTTGTAGTACTTTGTAGGTACCTACTGTAGAATATATAATAGACAGATCACCATCTCCAAGAATAAGAAATACATTGTAAAGTGTAAAAAAAAACAATAAGAAATTCAATTATTTGCTGTTAATTTAGCAAGTACTTCACTAATTATTACTCATGGTAAAACAATAGGATGGTGGGGTGATTTATTCATACAAACAATGAGTAGTATGCACTCAGTTTTGCAGTAGCCACTAGCCAGTAATTGTGATTTTTAGATTAAATCTTTCAATCACCTATCAAACTAATAAAACATAATATTAACTTAGAATACAATACAACCCAATGTTAAACCAGAAACTGAACTGAAGCAAAACATGTGAGTTATCTTAAGGTAGGTATATATATTATGACAGTACCAAAGGTCAAATTATTTTATGTTTGACGATTGTAATAAATCTAATTAGGTAGATATGCACATTTAAATTAATTTCATTAAGTGCGCGATTACTTAGAAATATTTTGTTAACTACAAACTACGAATACGTAAATGTAGTATGTAAGTACATAGGTATTTTTAGATATGAAGGTCTCTGCTCTGGCCTAATGAATACGACATTGGTGATCTCTTGTATAACTGTCATTAGTTTCTCATCTCACCATATTTTGGTCATCTCGATTCTAATGAAAAAGGAGAAGGGCGAAAATCTATGTCGGTACAAGGTTATCGAAATCATAAAAAAAGTTACGTCGTCGCCACGAATTTGAGCCCAAATATGTTATGAAACTGGGAGTTCTATGTAACTCTAAGTAATTTTTGGATTTACCTCTTAGCCGAGAAAGAACGCGAATCGACACAGCCATCGTATAACTAGAAGCAGCGACTATATTAACCAGATTTATACATGTAAAATTTTACAAAAAATAGGTAGGTACTAGTAAAATCCACATTCAAAAGATGACAGCTGACACCACCAGCCAAGCCGCAGCCGCAATCAGTCAGTCAATACATTACGTAACAGTTTCCGGTTGCCAGCGCGCTGTTTCGCTAACTACCTATTTTCGTAGGTAAAAAAAAATCAAACCCGTGTAGATTAGAACAACGCTAAGAATGCAGTGAACTGACAGCAGTAGAATTCAAAACTTTGTAGGTGGAAACATTAGTTGTAGAGCGAAAAAGTCATCTTGATCATTTAGGAATAATTTTTAGCAATTTTATTTTGCCAAGGAAATTTTCCTGCGAGATCGAATCAGAAATGAGAGGTTTCCGCAGGAGAACCAAGGACACCGACATAGGTCAAAGAATTGCGAAGCTGAAGTGGCAGTGGACTGGGCACATCGCTCGTAGAACTGACGGCCGTTGGGGCAGAAAGGTTCTCGAGTGGCGACCACGTATCGGAAGACGCAGACTCCCACAGGGTGGACCAACGATCTGGTGAAGGTCGCGGGACTCTGCTGGATGAGGTTAGCGCAGGACCGGTCATCGTGGAGATCCCTGGAGCTTTGTCCAGCAGTGGACGTCTACAGGCTGATATGATGATGAAGTAAATTTTAATTTTTAGTTTAGCTTTTTCTTAACAGCCGTGTGTTAATTTGTCTAATATATTTAAGCCTTGCTGTGCTGGCCGTCCGTGCACGATGTACGAAACGCGCATGACAGCGCGTAGGCCTGCTCAACAGCAAATGCATGATACTTTGCTATCCAGGAAGCTCACGCACTGTTTCCCTTTACTCACTATCCATCCTTGCTGCCCGTCCGTGCATGATGCACGATGCAAAACGATATAGTGCATAAGCTTGCTGGACAGCAAAAGTATCGTGCATTTGCTGTCCAGCTGCTAGATAATTTGGTATGCAGACGTATCGTGGGAGCACTAGCGCAAGGAAATGAAATTAATTTATGTAGAAAAAAACATTTTATCATAATACTTTAAATAAGTCAGGGCTGTATAGACAAAGCTTCCCTTGCCCGTCCTTGAAAAAAAAAACTATGGCGGTACGTGTCATTCCTTGGACGTTTCCCTCTAATGTAATGTATGTTGTACTTCATGTACTTGCTTGGACGTATACATACTATCTAATTTGTGGTGTCATTCGTTTATTTTTGCTTTGCTGCGATATTTTTTGTTATTTTGTTAAAATTAAAGCATTACCGGACAAAACACAGTGAATAAATCCTCCTTGATTTTTCTCATGTGTAATTTCAGATAGAACAATTGTTATTTCAAAGTTTTAATCATTTGAAGTCATTCGAGCCACGTACATTGAAGAGGTTGCTTCCACAAGATACTGAAGATAAAGAGAACTAATTGCAATAATGTGCGGCTCTGACAAGAAACTGGGCGAGATCCGAGCTCTGATTCTCGTCGGGGGCTATGGCACTCGCCTGCGACCGTTGACTTTGAGCAGACCTAAGCCCCTTGTTGAGTTTGCCAACAAACCAATTCTGTTGCATCAGATAGAAGCGTTAGTTGATGCTGGAGTAACACAAGTGAGTGCCTTCTCCCACTGAACTCCCACCAACTCACTGATTTAATGTGGTGGCCCATAGCCCATAGGCCTTCATAATGAGATCAGGCTTTTGCCTTAGCAGTGTGAACATATTAACAGGCATTTGATTGCTACTGAATCTTAGTATCATCATTATATCAGCCTGCAGACTGTTTTAGTTTGCATGCAATCTAATGTCTTTAATGCCTATGGGTTTAGTTGGCGGCACATAACTTTTGCTCAGTTTTGTAATGACTCATACAAATTTCTGCCTTTCTGTTTATAAAGAAATTAAATGTTTTTTCTAGGTTATATTAGCCGTATCCTACAGAGCTGAGGAGATGGAGAAAGAACTAACAGAGCAGGTGTCAAAATTAGGTGTATCTCTAACATTTTCCCATGAGACTGAGCCGTTGGGGACTGCTGGACCATTGGCTTTGGCCCGAGAGCTGTTAAGCAAGAGTCCAGAGCCATTCTTCGTATTGAACTCTGATGTCATTTGTGATTTTCCTTTTAAGGAGCTTGCCAAGTATCACAATAGTCATGGGAAGGTATGTATACATGCACATAGAACATTGTTTATGTTATTTCGCTTAAAATGGCAACATACAACAGACAACGGTGCTGCCAAAGTCTGGTATCATGTTTTTCTGAATTATTAAAAAAATTATGATAAAACCAGGAAACATAGAAAACTGCGCCGAAATAACTTTGATATCTAGAGTAAGTCATTATGGTATGAACAAAACATACAGTGATGTGTGTATTAGATTCAGTGAGTCAGTCAGTTAATAAAATATAATGGCTGATACACGCTGATATAGATAAGCATAAATTATTATCAGTTCTAAAAGCATAAATACATAGTAATTATGGTTATGTACAGTGTCAGATTATAATGTAATTTAAAACATTCAGTGTTTACTTATTACTACTGCAATGTTCATTTTACACTGCCTATCTATTTTACTATTTCCTTTGCTGACAATAACTTCAAATATAAAATCAATTACTGCCAAAAAAAGTACAAAACAATTTTATTTTAGGTAATATACAATGCAAAGAAGATAAAACAAAGAGATCCCCAATATATACATAGCAATCAAATATTTCTCATAAAATTATATAGGTACAGATACTTAGTAGGTATCAATACCACATCATTTACTATTAATTTAAATCCAGTAAACATAAAGTTTAAAATTAATTTTAAAATTAGTTTTATCATTAGTTAAATTTTTTTATAGAATTGATACCTATGTACTTACAAGAACTGACAATTCTAATATACCTTAAGTAATACATTTGTGTGTGTGTGTGTGTGGGACTGTGTGTGTGAGTGTGGGTGTGTGTGTGTATGATTGTAACTATATGAATAGGACACAAATCTTTCATCATATTGAAAGAACTTGGTCCAGCAGTGGACTCATAATTCGAAATTGTTGATTGATTAAAAGCTAGGCCTCTGCTGGCCTACATCCACCTTAGGTTGTTAAGTCAATGGAGTCGTGAAGCTAGCTTTTAACTTTTCAGGAGGGTACAATAGTAGTCACGAAGGTAGAGGAGCCCTCAAAATATGGTGTAGTACTGTACAAGGAAGACGGAGAGATAGAGAGCTTTGTGGAGAAACCGCAGGAGTTCATTTCCAACAAAATTAATGCAGGTATGATTAAAACAATGTTTGTGTTTGTTAAGGAAGCAAACACCAAAATCAGTTTTGCAAAGCAGCATAGTCTTTGACATAAGCTTCCAAAATGGATATATGCTTGTATTTTTTTAGGTAAGATCTTGAGTGATAAGCTCTGACAAAGCTCTAACGTTATCAGCATAACCAAAAGAATTAGTAATATGAAGTTTCAGAGGACAGGCCCCATCTATCGCAGAGAACCAACGGTTATTAGGCCAGCCAGGCGAGATTTGGATTAAAGACCGGATAGGCACGACCCTTCTATGTGATCTGATAGCCTGACAAAATTAGCCATAAGTCGCCTATCCAGTAGTCAACAACAATTATTTGATGTTTTTTAATATTTTTATTTTTCAGGAATGTACATTCTAAATCCGTCAGTTTTGAGTAGAATAGAACTTCGGCCGATGTCTATAGAGAAAGAAGTGTTTCCCTTCATGGCGAGCGACGGACAACTACATGCGATGGAACTACAAGGCTTCTGGATGGATGTGGGACAACCCAAGGATTTCTTGACAGGTAATCTTTTTAAACGTAATTTATTTTGTCACTTGCCAGTATTTTTAAGCCATTGTTTATATATAAAAGTTGTGACTACATACGGCTTTTTTGTTGTTGGTGTTGTTTTTTTATAATTTGTTGTGGCGTTGTATAATTAAGTAATTATGAATTGTGTGAGTCCATTGGCGGTACTCACATTTTAGCCGATCACCTATGTATCTTTGTAAAGCTATGCATCTTGATACCATATTTTACTTATGAGCGATGAGATCTCGAAAGCCAAGAGCCTACTTACTGCTGCCAAATAGGTTGCACTGTTACTACAATCTCGAGGCCTCGTGTAGGGTAGCTGGGGTTACTTACGACATGGTGCCACATCGGCCCTGCGATTACACACTGATTATCTCAGATGTGTGGGTTTACACGAAGTTTTCCTTCTCCTTTTGAGAGTAATTAGTATCCATAGGATGCTCATAGTGTGGCGTTAAAAATATAAATTTTATGTGACCCTTACACAAAGCCATAATAATATAATGAGTGTGCTGATAAGAGCTGTAGCGTGTTTTTTTCAACGATAAAATTGCAATAAACATATATTTGACCCTGTACCATTCATCATCAAAGCAAAACTATTTTATTGCATGTAAGTACACTGGGTACATTTATCATCACATCAGCCCTTCGACGTCCACTGCTGGACATAGGCCTTCTCCAATGAACGCCACCACGGCCGGTCCTCCGATCTGGCGGCGGGGCGTCCCACTCTGTCCACTGCCACTTAGCTAATCATTTCGGCTATGTTGGTGATCCTAGTTGTTCGACAGAACTCTTTGCGGATCAGATCCTTCAAAGTACAGCCATAGCTCGCTGAGCGATACTCTCTATACTCGTGGATCAAGCCCACCGTCGGTGTCCACGTAATGGCTGACAGGAAACACTTGCATTGTGGAATAGACGACGTGAAGACTTGACGCAGTTTTTCAGCTGAACAGCACAACTGATTCCTCTGTCAGTTGAATTGTACGTCTGTTTTAGGTAGAAGATCCCGCTGTGACGAGTGGAGTTGACGCGATTATTGCTTGCGCGATTGTTAGCTTTTGGAATATTTGTATAATGATACCGTTTGGAAAAAAAGTGTCTGATTAATAAAATGTTTGCTATATTTAAACTAAAAGTTGTTGCTTTATACTAACTGTTGGCGACTGTATCATAAGTTACTTAGGAGGCGGACATAATATTTTTAGAGTCGAATGTAATTTAATTGTAATTGAATTATGTACCTAGTAGATGGCAAGAATCGCAAACATGGATTATGTCATTATGGTAGAGCAAGATCACAGATAACATCAACACTCCAACAACGACCACATTCAGGGCAACTGACTCTCACCATACATCAGTTATGTTCATATTGTTTATTATATAAACGGCGCGACCCGTGGGCGCGGCCTTCAAACAGTCGATAGGCGCGTCCAGACCAAGCGAGCCGCCGTACCCTTTCCTTTAAATTCGGTAAGCTCAATTCGGGACAAAAAGTTTAACGTGCGAGTATCTTTTGGTGAGCAAGTTCGTAACCCAATGTAGTTTTCCACTGTAGTGTTTCTCATTACCTAGGATGGATTTTTTCATTTTACAGGCATGTGCCTGTACCTAACCAGTCTGCGGCAGAAAAACTCGACCATGTTGTACGACGGCGCCGGGGTGGTGGGCAACGTGCTGGTCGATCCATCGGCTAAGATCGGCAAGGGCTGTCGCATTGGCCCTAACGTCACCATCGGGCCAGAAGTGGTCGTCGAAGATGGTAACATGATTGTATTTAATCCTGGCTTAAAGCGCTACCAGTATGAAATGCCATAGCGAGATTTATAGTTTATGGAAGCGTCTTTTCTTGACTATTTCTATTCTTGACTATCTTGAATAACAAGGGCTACCGCCGCTATTCAATACCTACGTCAGTGGGTGGGCCATGATGAAATTTCTCAAATATTATGTGATGAATAAATTCTAAATGATTAGCTTAGCTTGGGTCGCACATCTTTGGTGGACCGGCACACCCGTTTTAAAACTTCGCTACGTTTCTCGCACATCTCTGGTGGAAAAGCAGCCTTATAGGTTGAATGTTGTCAGGTGCTTGTATAAAGCGCAGTACGATCCTGCGCGGCGCGACGGTGCGGCAGCACGCGTGGCTCGACGGCTGCATCGTGGGCTGGCGGTCAGTGGTCGGCCGCTGGGTGCGCATGGAGAACACCACGGTCCTCGGCGAGGACGTCATCGTCAAGGACGAGCTCTACGTTAACGGGGGGCAGGTCCTCCCGCACAAGTCCATAGCGCTCTCCGTTCCTGAACCGCAAATTATTATGTAATAACTAGCTGATGTAAGAACTAGCGCGTACAAAAGTTAGTGGACGTCAGCGCTATCTGAGAAACCTTTCTGTAAAGTTTCAAGTCTCTAGGCTCAGCGGTTTGGGCTGTGCGTTGATCAGTCAGTCAGTTTCTTCTTTTGAATATATTGATGATGATTGATGGGAGGTTTTACTGAAAGCTAAACTCTGATGGTGCCTCCAGCGTAATGAGTACTAATGAATAAACACTGTGCTTATTTCCGTAAACCACAGAAGTAATATACATAATTGTATGAAATTTATAATTTTTGTATTTGTGTACGATAAGTCAGTCTATGGCTAAGTAGCGAATCTGCGATCTTAGTACAGATTAGCGTGAAATCGGCCCGATCGGTAATGTCGCGCTCATTCACGCGCCAATCGGTAGGGCCGAAGTTGGGAGTCAGGGCGACCCAACCGCCAACAAATCGACCCTAACAGCCAACCTGCCTACTGACATGCCGATTGGTAGGGACCCCACCGATCGGGGCCTGGATTGTGTCTTAAGTAAAGGCCTTTATTAGATCCATTGGCTAAATCCATGATAGATCTATCTAGCCACATCATGATGAATCCGACTAAAACTGGATGTTCTATTTGTCTTTGAACTAAAGTAGGAAAGCATGGCCATACAAAATCCGTTTCGCTAATGTTCGATAAATGTTGCGAGTGTATGCGTAGCGCCGGCGCCGGCATCAAATATGCCTTCGTCGGAATCGGATCTCTTATTTATTAGTATAAGTAAAGTATAATTAAATGTTTTATTTTATTTTCTATAATTAATTATATTATTTTTGTATATCCTATAACATTTTAACGTTTTTGTTAATTTATAGCCGAACTTCTAAGTTTTACTTACATACATTCCTTGTAAGGTGTTTGGTGAATAGTTCTTAAACTAAAATAAATAGCGTTATTAATTTATGGTATTTAGATGCCATTGCATACCAAAATTAGAATATTATTATATGTTATTTACTAATGATAATCTTATTACATATTTGTGACTACTTTTAAGTATTGAAATATAAGCAGAAACAAGCTGTTTCAAGAATTTGGGATTGAATTGTTTTTGTTATAGCCAGCTATAAAATATGTAAGAATTTCGTTATGAAACAGATGCTGCTACGCTTCAGAACACCTGGACTTGGAGGCCTGGCTCCTGACACGCGGGATTTCCTATTTTAGGAGCCAGGGCCGCATTGTTATATTTATAAATGTGATTGTGGATCAATAAAGATTATTATTATATTATAGCCAGCTATAATATATGCAAGAATTTCGTTATGAAACAGATACTGCTACGCTTCATAACACCTGGACTTGGAGGCCATATCTTATCTAGACGATAATCAAAAATTTTATATGAATTTAAAGGCCTAAATAGAGATTGGCGCGTGAAATGGGACCGATATATAGGGCCGCGATCATTAGGTGCGTCCACACCGACCGCGCTGCCTCGCGAGGCGTGCCGCGGCCGCGGCGGCTCAGCTGGTCTGGACACGCCTATTCACGTGCCAATCTGTATGGTCGATCTATGAAGTTGAGTTGAGTCGGGGCGACCCAACCTCCAAGTAATCGGCCCTACTAGCCAACATGCCTACTGACATGCCGATCCGTAGGGACGTCCCTATCGATCAGGGCCTGGATCGTGGCGTAAGTAGAGGCCTTAAAGTTGCACAACTTCTAGTAAATCTCCATTAGATGATATAATTCCCACTTTAGTAAGGTTAAGTTGGCCAGTATTATCTATTCTGTCGCCAGCAGGGATACAGACTGTATATTTGCTCCGTGATACACACTCATCATTTAAGCCGAAATACGTCCTCTGCTGGACAAATACCTCCCCCGAGGATCTCTACGACGACCGGTCCCGCGCCAACCCCATCCAGCCTCAGGAAAAGGCGTCTTTTTCTAAGGCAAAAGGCTATGAATAAAATAAAAACATGAAATAACCCACCCGTTGATTGAGTATTTAATTAAAGTAAAGAGAGGGTTTTTTTTGGCGGAATTTTGTCGGAGACGGTTGTCTTTTTATTTAGTTTTCCTAAAAAATGTACCTATATTGAAGCGTCATTGGCGTCGGGGATAAGACGCGGTCTATCATATCGAAAGGTCAGAAGTTCGATCCCCGGCTGGGCCATGTACCAATGGGTTTTGTCTCGAAACTTAAGTACATTTACTAACTGCTCTAACGGTGAAGGAAAATACATCATGAGGAAACCTGCATTCGCCGAAGAAGAAATTCTTAGGCGCATGTGAAGTCCGCCAACCCGCACTGGGCTAGCGTGGTGGACTATAGCCCGAACACCCTCGTTGAGAGGGTAGGCCTGAGCCCCAGCTTTGGGGACATTAATAGGCTGTTGATGAATGAATGTACCTATATTGTTGGTTTTGGTGTATGACTGTGATAGTTTTATATGCAACAAGTGCCTATAAAAGTGTATATTGTGCGGGATAGTTAAATAAAAGCGTGTAACGACTTTACCGAATTGTTCCAAATTGTCCCTTGTTAAATCGACACTAAACCTACTATCAGTTTAGTGCGGTGCTAGCTGCAGTGTGGATCACCAAATGGCACTAGTTGCCGGAGGCCGTACTGCGGTTTAATGTATTCGTGATTTAAAACTACGATTTGGCCTTTAAGGACTTGTTTCCAGCTGGCCGTTTAACCAATAGAAACAAAATGCTTTTTGGCGGGATTTTGTCAGAGATGGTTGTCGTTTTGGTTTAGTTTTCCTAAAAATGTATATTGTAAGTTTTGGTGTGTATGTGTGATAGTTTTTTAAGCAACAATTAAGTGCCTATTAAACTGTATATTGTGCGGGATAGTTAAAAAAAAGCGTGTAACGACTCTACCGGATCGTTCCAAAATGTCCCTTGTTGTTCTTCATTAAACCTACTATTTAATGCGGACATGAACCTGCAGTGTGGATCACCGAATGGCACTAGTTGTGCCCTCGTGGAGGCCGTGCTGCGGTTTAATTGAAAATCGCCGACTAACTCTAGTCGTGCTCTGTTTTTGTGGAGGCCGTGCTGTAACCGCCGGTTTAAATAAATATAAGAAATAATATTTTAAATAAGACAGGGCTGTATGGACAAAGCTCCCTTGCCCGTCCTCAATAGAGGACAAATCAACAACAACAATAAAAAAATGTCATCGTCAGTTGGCAGCTATATCATTAATCTGTGGTCGTCAGTATTCGTCAGTCATCTCCCGTCGCGCCTTTGCATATTTTTTCACAAGCTTTTTCTGTTTTACTAGTTTTACTGTACTGGGCGGGCGCAAGTAATTTAAAATACAGGGCGGGTACGCCACAGTTTGCTTGACTCGTATCAGTCGTATCCCTCTATGTAAGTCTGTAGTCTGTGCTTGCTTGACTCTTGTCCAAGTCTTGTCGAGTTGATTTATTGTCGTTACGAATAATGTCTAAACGTAATCAGAGCATTGGATCTACAAATACGCTTTTCAATTATTTTAATAAAACCCCATCTTCAAACAAGAAATTAAAACCAGACAAAAACATTAACGATGGCTGCCCGGCACCCGAATCTCCTAAGAACGACAGTGTTGCAGTTGAGAGTAAGTATACTACGTACTACGTTTTAAGATGTCATAAAACATCCTCTAACAGAATACTAGAGCAAAAGTAAATACTTCGACATAGAAAAAGAGAAAATAGGTACTTTGTTCAAGACCTAACCTATAACTCCGTGTTGTTTCGCTCCAAAATTTAGAACTTCCTTCGATTTCTATTGACATGTCGAATAGGGCCAGACAGAAAATAGCAAGTTGGCGAATCGCAGGCGCGCCGGTTTGCGAAATGGCATGGCGTGTCAACTCCTTAAATTCCGACTGACAATATTCCTTTGACATTATACCACCTCTCTTTAGATCCCCTAGTAGGTACGTACCCACGTACCTGACAATACGTGTGTTATGTTTTTTTGTTGTAAGATTATCTGATTGAGTAGAGCTTGCTGCTCACTTGTTGTGCACATCTTTTGTACGGCTTATCTTATTTTAGACACGCCCAATACTCGCCATATACGAGATTTGCCAGCTGCGCGTGTGTAGCTGTGTGTGTACTAAGCAATGTACTTTAATAAGCGTTCACACGAAAGTGGTCACTAAACAACTTACGACTTTGCTTAGTGCTAGACAGAGACGCCATGTCATGGGAGTAGCGAGGGGAGTGAAGGGGGCATAGTGGGGGAAGGGGAACGACTCACTGGCGCAAGGACCATAGCGAGTACGACTAAGCAACTTGCACTCGCACTTTCACTAAGCAAAAAGCATGACACGGCGAAATTTCATGCGCAGTAGTAGTACTCGAGGAACCTACTGTGCATCGTGTCCAAGCGGCAAAAACCTCTGCACCATTCAATAATTCAGTGGCGCCGTAAACGCGCGCTCTCGAAACGCGTATAAAACACGCCGTGCATAGGTCCTTACCCAACTAGCACATCAGTGGAATTTGCGGTGTGCTTTTAGGTCTAAAATCTATTGGGGTGGTATAAGAGGTCCGTATCAGGCAGGAATTCCATAACATCTGACATTGACCGCAGCGGACACCTCAGGTATTTACTGACACCCAATGGCACCATTAACTGCACAATAGTTATAATTGTATTTCTTTTGGCACTTTTAGTTCAATTGCAGTTCCTCATGCATACTGTGCCACCTAGTGCTGCATGGGATGGAAATTTAGAACTGATTTACATCTTACAGTTCTAGTTATGCGTGTGAGGTAAAATTAGCTCCTCAGATCATAAAATTCCCTTTAGTAGAACTCTAACGGAGTCTACAGTGCTCCAAGATAGGAAATGGCAGACCCACTATAATTTTTTAATTAGTACATATATTTATTTTTTAACACTCCACACACTTTAATATGATTTGAAACATCATGTTTTGTTAGTCGTCCGCAAACAAACTTCAATAAGCGTTTATCTAATCGAAATTCGGACAAAAAAAATTATCCAGCACTTAATCATTAAGAGTTCATAATTTTTATGCCAAAAACACCATACACTTATTATTGTAAATGAAATTTGCCGATGATTTTCACCTCAACAAGCCGCGTAACTCAAATCGTATATTATGTACATTATATTTCCGACATTTTATTATTTCACTTCACGCTGCCATTATAAATAATACTTCTTGCAAGTAATATGTATTTCAATCAGCAGCTGCCAATATATCCACCAATCAAAGTAAATGAACAAGTCAACTGTGGTTCATTCATTCAGTTCAATTACTGCCAATATCAGCTTTGAGCTGCTATGTACACCTCTGAAGCACATTATAGCAGCTCAACTGGATCTATTGCGCTAGATCTGTAAGGCGCCCCCTTAGGGTTTAAGCAGTTGCAGAAGGGCTAGCTCTTAACAGCCTCTTTGTGCTAGTTGGGTAGCTATATTACCACCCTACAGCTATACAGCACAGATCTCAATCCAAATGGTTAATTTTAATGATAATTTCAATTTTATTTGATAGTATAGTAATTAGTAAAGCAACTGCGCTAAAAGCACAGAACACGGAAAAAGCTTGCTATGTAATTATTTTTATATTAGACATAATTATGTCTTTCGTAATTAAAGTTGTAAAATGTAGGTAACAAATCTATAATATTTTGTTTATCACAGCCAGGAAGAGAGAAAGGGTTCCTGCTCGAAAGTCCTACAGTGATGAGAGCAACGATGAAGCTCCTATAGTCAAGAAACAAAGAAAGAGAATACGCATCAACCCTTTGGATTCTGACTCTGATATTGAAAACAAAGGTAACTAAATGTTAGCGGTTTAGGGACCAGCTAAGAACTCCAACATACAAATCATTCAACGATACCAAAACAGTGTCTTAAAGTCAATATGTAGTTAATGCGCCATGGTTCACTAGGACAGACGAAGTTAATCAATATCTGAATGTCCCCACTGTGAAGGAGGAAATAAATGTCATGACCAAAGCTTATAAAAATATGATAAGTAACCACCGAAACAGATTGGCATCATCTCTGATCAAACCTCTCCAAATAAAGCGTCTGAAGCGGTCCCACGCTTGGGATAACGCATAGTCATTTCATGAAGGCAACCCAACAATGGGAGGGCATGCCTACCACACCACTATAGACAAATAAAATAACTGCTTATGATCTGATGACCGATTGCAAGTTGGCAGAATGTCATAAGAAAAACAAATTACTTACTACAAAAAATTGTCTTTTTTAGCCTAAAACTGTGTTTATATCTTTCACTTGCACCATATTATGTGCAGAGTGAAATAAAAAATAATTATTTTTCGAGGTTAACGTGGGATGATGGACCATTCATCCCTTGCCAACGTATTAATGTGTTACAGGCATACAAACACTTTTAGTCCTGTCAATTTTTATAGTTATGCATTACTATGTATTCGTTATTCGTATCATATTGTTTCATCCCTTGAAAAATGTTATACCTAATGTAATTGAGATTATTTTCTGGCAGATGATATCATTCGAAAATCAAGCTCATCGCGAATGTCTGTTGCGAATTTAAGAGATAGTTTCCAGTACGATCCAAACCAATCCTCCAATAGACAGTTGAGTCCGGAAAAGTCTACAGACAAGAACTCGATTTTAACTAGTTCTAGTAGCGGGTAAGTAATTTTAACTTGGCAGGCTTATTTTAAAACAAGAAATTTAAGTACCTGAAATATTTTGTATGGGACATTTTACCCAAAAGCAACTGCGAATGTCATACAGATATTTTTTTAATATAGTAACACACTTTTCAGACCCACTATGGTTCTGAGGACATCACCAGAACCGCGCGAGGAGGAACTGGATGCCGGCGATGCAGATTGGGTACACACCAAACTGGAGTGGCTGAAACCTGAAAAAATAAAGGATAAGCAGAGGCGAAGGCCCGACCACCCCGACTACGATCCGAGCACCCTTTACATTCCGCCAGATTTCCTTAATAGCCAGACTCCGGTAATTATTTTAATGTATATTATTTAAAGAACCGTTTTGATATTGTCAGATATTCTGTATGAGTTGACCTAACACCATTTAATCGAATATATGTATATATGGCCTTACTTGCTGTTCGTAGGCACACCGTCAGTGGTGGGAAATGAAGTCCACGAGATATGACTGCGTGCTTTTCTTCAAAGTGGGCAAGTTCTATGAATTATATCATATGGACGCAAGCGTCGGTGTCATCGAATTGGGATTTAATTACATGAAGGTATTTGTTGTCTTGGAAACACTAACAGAATAATAAAGTGACTGGAGTTTAAATAATTAAAATTACCTATATTCTACTAGAGGAAGTCAAGAATAAGATGTTTATAGACCTTTATTATCACAAAGACAGTTGTCACTTACGTGATAACATAGTTTTACTAAAAAATAAATAGTTTTATTGTAGGATTAAGAAGAGGATTGTATATTATTTTCGTTAAAACACCTACGTGGCTGTTTGCTGACATCAAAGCGTCAGAGCCAGTGGGTTCAATTCCTAATGGGAGGGACCAGCAGAACTTTGTGCAAGCAAGTCATTCTTTAGCCAGTATACTATATTTGTGAATTGTCTTGTGCTCTACTATTCTAATCCCATGGAGAAAATCCTATCCTGGAATAAGAATATGTAGCCTTTACCACCACTTCATTGTTTTATACAAAAATTGTACTTGTATTTTACGTAATTGTAATTTTTTGTACAAAAATGACAAAAATACTACAATTTTAGGGTGACTTCGCCCATTCGGGATTTCCTGAGGTCGCGTACGGGCGGATGGCGAGCACCCTCATCTCGAAGGGGTACAAGGTGGCGCGCGTCGAGCAAACCGAGACTCCTGAGATGATGCAGGACAGATGCAAAAAATGTGAGTGTTTTACTGTCCAACAGTACAAACCGTTCGCCTTGTTGGCTTGGTCGTTACACTAGAGCCCAGCGCCACAAGTTGTCGGTTTGATTTCCGATATATTATAAATTCTTTGTACTTACAACTTGTATAAGTCTATCCTGGTTATGTTATAATGCCCGTAGTAGGCGAGAAAATTTGTGATCAGACAAATGTTTGTGCATGTATAATTAATTATTATGTTACTGTAAAAGCCCAAGACTACTGTAAATCCAAAGATTTCTTCGTCTTGTTGTTTTATCGCGTGAGCTGTAAGGGTTGACTTCCACTAGGCCGCACCGGTCTGCATTTTGCAGAACCCCCTGTCCATGGATAGGAAAGCTTGTAAAAATGCTAATGCGCGCGGCCGTGTGCAGCTTGACTGTAATTCTTTGTCATTGTCACATAATTTGTTACATAATTGTATTGCTGATACCTAATAGAAACTTTTTTTTTATCTTAGCCGGCAGAAGCTCAAAATTTGACAAAGTGTTCAGGCGCGAGGTGTGCGCAGTGTCGATGCTCGGCACCCAGGTGTACGACTTGCAGGACTCGGGGCCGTGCGAGCCCTCCGCCATCTACATGATGGCCATCACCGAGGAGGTATGTAATAAAAATAGTAATAATATTAATAATTTTAATAATATATATTAATAATTTTTATTTTATATTTTATAGTTTTAGTAAGTATATGGTTTTTTGGTCATATTGGCAACTGCACCGGTTTGTTTCATTTCATGCGTAATATTGACAGTATTCGAAGGTTATTTCTAGCTAACTCACAAAGATGACTATTCTTCGTATGTTTTTGTACAGGAGCATAAGGATGACAGCTCGTACGGCGTGTGTTTCGTGGACACGTCCATAGGTCATTTCCACCTGGGCCAGTTCGATGACGACAAGCACTCGTCCAGGCTTCTCACTACCCTGGCGCACTACCCGCCGGCTTATGTGAGTGTACTCACCATTAGCTCACAGTTATTATAATAATATTTCATATATATAAACTTGATTTTAAAAGATTTGCTGCTGAGGGTTTTATTTCTAGTTCACAGCGCCAGTACCTGGAATGGGAAATGGTCGATAAAAAATATATGTGTTTAAATTCTTCATTAAAAAAAATATATGTGTTCTTCTTCTATCGAAGAAATATACAAAGTAATAATAATGTGATAATGTTTGGACAAATTTACACACGGATGTTTAGTCCCAAACTAAGCCGAAGCTTGTTTTGGCCAACAGGCCAGGTGCAATAAATGGTAATGACTTTTTTCTTAGATTGCCTACGACCGCAGAACGGTAACTCCGCGCACCAGCAAGCTGCTGAGCTCGTACTGCCACAGCGCGCGCAGAGAGCCGCTGGCCATGTGGACCCCGGAGCAGACCCTCAAAACCCTGGCCCAAAAGTACTACATGACGAGTCCCAAGGGAGACTGGCCGGAGGGTCTCAAGCCGTTCCTACATGACGGTAATTATTTTTTAACATACATGATTGCGACAGACTATTATTGCCATGCTTTTAGTTTTTATTATACAGACTGCGTGAGGTATTCGAAGTTGATGCGTTTTTAAAATCACACTGTATTTTTTCTTTTGGTGTAATTGATGTCTTGACATCCAAATTGGATTTGGTCTAACAAAGTGAAAATGGGCCACTATTCTTACAATCCAAAATGAGATTAGTCCAAATTCCTCTAGCCCCGAATGTCCGATTTGAATGTTGTCCAAAATTCGATACTGAATGTTGCACATCTTTTCCGTTTGGCCGTAACTATTTCGTTTTAGTAAGTAAAACTGAAGGTATTTCGTAACGGACGTGTAATTTACTTTGCACCGATATTAATCAGACGGCACTAAACGATATTTTAACGTAACACGCAGGCGACGCCCTAGGGCTGACACCGGCGGCCGGGTGCTCGCTGGCGGTGCGCGCGCTGGGCGGCTGCGTCGCCACCCTCACAAACTGTCTGCTGGACATACAAGTGCTGGGCATGTCGCAGTTCTACAAATACGCACCCCCCGATGTGCTCAACGAAAAACTGTCGCTGGTATCATCGCCAACTTCCACTGCTACACTTAATTCGTCCACTGCTGGACAAAGGCCTACCCCAAGAATCTTCACGACAATCAACTGCAATCAACATTATACTTTTTATATATTATTTATCCAAACATATTAGAGCTGGAGTAACTTTTATCCCAAACTTCATTAAACTTTAGCAGCACAGTTATACAAGGATAATAAACAGACATCAGAGAGAACATGCAATTATTTTAATTAATAATAAAATTGAATTAAAATAAAATGTGTGTGTGGGCGTTGATTGTACGTGAGTTTTTAGAATTTACCACTTTGTAAACAGTTACTTGCAAGCTTTTTAGAAATCTCCTGAACGCACTTGCGCGGCGCGGCGCTGCGTACAAACTCATACGAAAGCATCTTTCCATCTCTACAACTTGAAGATCTTTAGCTAAAGGTCATGTTGTTCCGCAGGACGAGGCGGTGGAAGCCACGTGGACCGGCGGGCGCACCATGGTGCTGGACTCCATCACGCTGGCGAACCTCAGGATCATCAACGACGAGGGCTGTCTGTACGACCGGTTGAACTCCTGCGTTACGCCAATGGGAAAAAGGTGCCTCTTCACTCTGACTCGCAGCCTACTTACAACATGCAGTAGGATGACAGCTTGCCTAGTTATTTCGCCATGTCATATTATTCAGTTGACAGTCACTTCACTCTCATTGTCTTGACCAATGTAAATCGCGGTTATAGGGTAAAGCGCAATACAGACGGCGGCGGCGTTGCGATAGCGTTGCGGCGGCGAATCTGCGGGAAGCGAATATAAAGCGGACCCCTTCAGACAGGAATACCGCTTGCGGAGGCGGCGCGGCGGCGGCTCTGTGTGACGGTTCACATATACTACAAAGGAATACAACGCGCCGCTCCGCACCGCCGCCGCGCCGCGCGGGGCGTACCAATCTGTGCGCGCGGCTTTGTCGCATTCGCCCTCGCACAGCCGCCGCTGCGCACGTTTGCCGCGCGGCTTTGGTGTGAAGGCTTCGTACTATTTCGAACATTACAAAAAATTACCGCAACGCTATCGCACCGCCGCCGCTCTGTCTGTGTTGGGCGCGCGCACTGCGGTGATACACCATGCGTTTTTTATCCGCAAAAATTGTGAAATATGGAAACTCTTAGATGTGCGGGCACAGCGGTAAATAATCATGTAAACTGTAAATTCATTGTGTTTTGTTTTATTTACAAAATGTTAAATTAAGTCCGTGACCACTTAGAATAGGAATGACGTTTCGAATTATGATGAAGGTACAGTGAAACCTCTGTGGGCGACTCCGACTCGCACTTGCCGGCTATTTAATGCTTATTCACTTTGTGTACGTTGCATGCAGGTTGCTATACCAGTGGGTGTGTGCGCCGAGTTGCAATCTCACCACTATAAATGAGCGTCAGGCGGCGGTCAGGGTGCTGCTGGAGGATCATGAGCTGAGCCGCAGCGGGAAGGCCGTGTTGGCCACTTTGCCGGACTTCGAGCGAGTTTTAGCCAAGTGAGTATTAATGGGCTCTTCCTCGTGCGGTCATAGGCCCGGAGCCCACTAAGGGTGGGCGGAGCTGTGCTTGTTGTTTACAGCGTCGATACTCGCTGACGACTACGTAGATACGTATTAGTGCTGTCTCTCCGACTGATTACGAAAGACAGAGAGATTTAGATATTGTTTTACGTACTCCCTCTATTGATTACCTGCCTGTTCTTCGATTACACACATTTCCGCTCGGCTTGAAGACTCCAAGCGTTAGGCGACTTACTGGTGCGAAGATGCGTAGCTACGATAGCAGCGGATAAGACAGGACACTTTTTGTAACAAGATACACTAGGTTCCGGTTCTGAGACAGTTGACCTACCGCAGGCGACACTACGAGTTGAAAAGAGAGTCATCAATCAGCCTGTTCCGGTAAACCATTTCCAGGTCGTCGGTCCATCTGGCAGATGAGCCTCCAGTGCTATATAAAAAAATAGAATAGAATAATCGTTTATTGTCACAGAACTGATGATAAAGAACCAGAGAGTTGTTAGTATACATAGAGCGCGCGTTAGCAAGTCTGAACTGTAAGCACGGGTCTGAACAGTCTCGAAATTTTCGGGGCGACGCCACTAGTCACAACACGTCAGTAGCGCTGATTGTTGCTCTCGTCGGTATTTATTTAGATTTGGAGTAATCATGGTGAAATGTGCAGTGCCAAGCTGTAAACACGATTCTCGGAAAAGAACGATCTAGAAAAAATCTATTAAGAAGCGTCCATAGAACACCTGCTTACACTTGGCACAATGGGCAATGAGCAATGCGCGCGCTCTATAGCTAGTATACTAACTCTATGTAAAGAACATACTTAATACATTTTACTTACTACACACATTTACATACATTTTTCTTATTACATTTTTATTACTTAATTGTTAAAAAGTTATTCTAGTGTTATGTATAAAAAGAGTTAGTACACTTTATAAAAACAATAGTGCGACAAATGGTAATGCCGGCACATTTGCTCGACGCTAATTTTCAAAATGCATCCTTTCACCTAGGTATCAGGTAGGAAAATACTGCAAGGCACTTTCTCTTTTCAGGCTTCACGCCCTCGGGAACACGACTCGTTCGAAACAACACCCCGACGCGCGCGCCATATTCTACGAGGAGAAGATCTACTCCAAGAAGAACGTGTCAGATTTCATGTCGATGCTGACGGGGTTCGCGGCCGCGCTCAAGCTCGGCAGCCTGTTCGCCTTCAACGGCTCGGCGTTGCTGAAGAGACTCACGCAACACCCCCCATGCGGCAAGTTCCCCGATTACACGGAAACCCTGGAGTTTTTCAATGTACGTAATGACACGCACGTGGGGGCATTCTAGCATAGCCCTTAGCGACCCTGTGTAAAGGCCCCTGGGGTCGTAACTGGCAACGCACATGTGACCTTTGTCCTGCGGGCTCATACGCGCCAGGGGACCGCTTACAGAGCATCAAAATAAAATAACGAAAGACCTAAATTAGTAGTAGGGTGCGGCGAAGTCGTGAAGTTAGCTTACCAGCAACTCGAGTTGCTCAGCCATTCGGCTCTGGAAGAGGATTCAGATCCACCCATTCATACCACAAGTTTTTCGGTGAAGGCAACAACGCGAGGAAACATGCATTGATAGCTTCTGCTCAATAATGCAACGTATTATGGGATCTTGAGTTGATTTGTGAATCTAGCTTTAATGCTCGCTATTGTGAATCATCTTTGTTCACTCAGGATGGCATCAACCAGAAGGAGGCAAAGGAAGAAGGACGCATACTGCCCAGGGAGGGCGTTGACGAGGTATACGACGCCGCCTTGCGTGAGATCAAAGAGATAAATGCCGATGCCGATGAGTATCTCAATCTACAGGAGAGGCACTTCCGTTGCAAGGTAACTCGCCGGCTCTGCCTTCTAGTACAAGTCGCAAGTCGCTGGCAACAGCTAGTAATGAATTGGCCCCAAACAAGACACGCATTTTGCCTATAGGCAATGTGGAATAGTCGAGTTCTGTCATAAAGAGATCTATATAAATTCTCCTAGTGATTGCCTGGAACCTCTATGCGAAATGTCACGTATCTAGACTATACAACGGTTTGAGCTGTGTTCATAGATGTCAGTCAGGGTATCCTTACAAGACATACAATAGAATTATATATTGCTTTTTTGTTATATACAATAAATAAAATCGCACATAACTGGAGTGTGTTTAGCGTCATATTTGCATGGTTATACCGCAATTGTTTAGTCGCCAAGAAAGCGTCATCTCTTAGCAGTTAGCAGCGTTGACAGTTTTTTTTTTGCAGAGAATAAAGTCATTCCTGTTTTCAGCTGAGATACGTGGGAATCGGCAAGAGGCGTTTCCAGCTAGAAATACCGAAAAAAGGGTCAGATAAAGTTGGCCCTGGTTTCAATCTAGAGGGCAAATCGGCAAAAGGGATGAGATATTGCACAGAGGCGACCAGGGTAATTATTGTTGTAATCCTAACTGCTGGACAAAGCTGGCTTTCCTTATTGTGGGCTGCCAAACCGCTAAGCAAGTAGGGTGGCCCACAGTTCGGGTTATACAAAGACATTGGAAGCGGAAAAAGTGATTGACGCCCGCGCGTCCGCGGGGTGGCGCGAAATCTCAAAAGTAAAGCGAGGTACAGTGACTATACAAATTAATAAATCTAAAATAATAACTATTCTCTTCATCGTGTAATGAGATCTGTAATTGTATTAAAAACAAGTGAACAGACAGAGGGAATTTTAATCGCCATGTTTTAAATTGCAATAGAAACTGTACGTGTCAGAAAGGACTAAACTAAATTGAGAGTTCTAAAATTCATGCCATCCTTTTCTTTTTTTTTTTAAAGAAAGGTCAGGTAAAAAAATAGCACAAGAGACAGACAAAAATTTAGCTAAGGCGTGCAAAATTCGAATGGAGACCTTCGTGTGTTTCACGCGCAGAGTGGGACGCTCCTCCGCCAGGTGGACCGACGACCTAAAGGTGGCCGGGAGCGGCTGGATGCGGCAGGCAGAGGACCCGCAGTGGACGCTAAAGGGCTGATATGATGATGATGACGTGTGTTTCAGGGGTTCCTCGCGCGCATGGTGGCCGCGGAGGAGCGGAAGGCGAGCTCGCTGAAGGACGTGAACCGGCGCGTGTTCCAGAAGTTCACCGCGCACTACGACCAGTGGGAGGCGGCCGCGCGCTGCTGCGCCGCGCTCGACGTGCTCATCGCGCTCGCTGACTTCGCCCGCCTCCAGCCGGGGGCCGTTTGCTTGCCGGCCGTCAATTGCAACAAGGATCAAAAGGTGTGAGATATAGTAGCCCCCAAACTTCTTGCCCTTGACTGCGCAGAACTGATTTATAGGTCTCTTTGGCGGCGGGGTGCGGGGCGCGACCGAATCCAGCGCGCTATTGGTAGATCAGTCGACTACATGCGCAAACTTTCCCCCAATACTTCACTCAAATGTTCTTGCATTTGTAAGTAATTGCCTGCACTGTACGGCATCGCCCGCTCTCCTCGCACCTCTCATTGCACACACACACGCTCGCTACTACATCCACACACACACCCACACAAGGTGCACTGCGACGACGATTGTTCTTTCTATTATACTCTACCTACCGACCTATAATAATTTTGAAACTGCTTAATTGACTACAATGAAATCTGTTATTCCCTAATGCACAATTTACATAATTCTGGCATCTAAGTCCGGTTCCCACAACATCCAGTCCTCGAACATCCAATGCTCGAACGTCAAATTCCCCAAACGTGAAATTCCCCTAACGTCCAATCCTCGAACGTCCAATGCCCCAAACGTCCAATTCCCCAAACGTCAAAATCCCCTAACTTCCAATCCCCAAGGTCAATCTCTTTAAAGTACGGTCACAGTCAATCAATAAGGTCACGAGATTACGAGGTCAGTAGCAAGTTATTAGGTCACTAGGTCATAGGTGAGTTCATAAATACGAGTCTCGACAGAGGGCGCTGAAATCACTACCTACTAACTAGGTCACCGACAACCGCCCTTATTCCTGTTAGTGAGTTTTGTCATCAGATGGTGCTGGGTGGATAATAAAACGCGATATGACTATTTTCCAGTTTTCTTAGTAGTGGCAAGTGCTGGGCGAGACTACACACACCGTTCATTCTATCGCATTAATTTTTTAAGCGCCGCCGTTTTTGTTAAACGAGGCGCAATATAACTTTACCTATGAGATCTGTGCTCTGTCCACTAGGACAGAGTGGTTTCCATAATGACCGCTTCCCTAAATGACCGCTTTCTCACTAATAACGTCTTATTTTACGGCCATGGTTAGTTTCCAATTTATAATATTCTTTAGTTAGTACGGATGTATTGTATACTTTTAAAATTATTTTTATCATTAAAAATTCCGGCGTGGAGACCGCGTCTAGGCAAACGTAGCATACAATTGTCACTTACTAATTGTAATTAATTTCAGAGAATTGTTTTGGAAAAGTGCACAATTTTACGTCGTTTGAACACCATAATGGAAAATGATTATTTTGCGAAGTGGTCAACCAGCATTATACGAGGAAAATAATTCCTGCTGTATAACCGGTTACATTCCTCGCGCTGCCAATTGTTAGAATTATTTCCCTCGTAGAATGCTGATTATTTAGCTTTGTTTTTTACCACCCACGGCCTCTGACGCTTGAGACTGTCACCCTAGCTTACGACTTTTAATTTAAGGCCGAATCACACCGGATACGTTCGCATTCCAGCTCCTCGTAAATCGGTTGCCAAGAACTGCGCACTCAACGCAACCGATGTTACGTCTACTTTACAGTTTCATACATTTAGAAGCCATCATGCCGCGCTACGCGTGCCATCATGCCGGCCGGAGTAATTATGTGTTCCATTGTTTCAGGCTCATATAAGCATAGTGGAAGGCCGCCACCCGTGCATATCTGTGACCGACGACTATATACCAAACGACACGGCCCTGGGAGTTGATACCACCACTCTGCTGCTGCTCACCGGCCCCAACATGGGTGGAAAGTCCACACTCATGCGGCAGGTGGCCCTGCTGACCGTGCTAGCCCATCTGGTAAGTGTCCTTTCATTTGGAGGTGCTAGGTGCGTTCTCTGGTCTCAGCCGTTCCCTCACTTCGTCGGGCAGGTTCCAGCGCCGTCCGTCCTCCGCTGGACCTGCCTCGAGCACTCGCCGACTACGATTTGGGTTAGTCCGCTGAGAGCATCGATTGCGAGGTTAACATCCTCTATGGTTGACACGTTGTCGGGGTCGTTACAGACCCCGCCCCTTTAGGGTTGAAATTTGAAAAATCCAAGTACACCAGATTTTAAGTCAGACCACATACTTTCAAACAAACAAAAACCCGGTTCAAATCTGTCTAGTAGTTTTAACGTGATGGTGGAAACAGACAGACAAGAAATTTTTAGAATAGTGTGTTGGCTGAATGACGTATTCCAATAGTTTTTTTTATCCCTTCAATGTACAGAAATACTCCCGTTACAGTTTTATAATAGTATAGATTATACGATTTATAAACCTCCCCGTTGCATGGTGGTACCAAAAATTGTTGTTGACATCATATGTTTGTATATGAACAGGGCAGCTACATTCCCGCCCAGGAATGCAGCCTGAGTTTGGTGGACCGCATCTTCACCCGGCTGGGCGCCTCCGACGACATCCTCAGCGGCCAGTCCACATTGCTCGTGGAAATGATGGAAGCCGCCGTCATACTCAAGCACGCCTCTGAGCACTCGCTCGTGTTGATCGATGAACTCGGTAAGGGAACGTAATTTATACCAACAGCTATAAAAACAATCCTACTAATATTATGTCCCCGTAGAGTTTCTTGGCGGCTGAATGAATATAGTTACAGATTGTTTGCATATCGCTGACAGTGTTTGTAAAGTCTATGTGTGCGTAAGCGAGGTAGTGTGAAACATAGAGATGTCCAATAACTTGAAAGATTGATTCGGTTGATCGAATCAATAAACTATTTCTTGAAATTGAATAAGCGTCTCTAGTGAACACAGCTCCGCTCCACTTTTGACACCTAAAATAAGTCATTGCCAACTTCACACAGCCGCCAAAGAACTACTTATAGGCGAAAATTTGTAACGATGTTTGTGAGTTTGTTTCGATGTATGTTTGTTACTCTTTCAGGCTGTAACGGCTGTACGGATTTTGATGAAACTGTAGTGACAGCTTATATCCTGGGATACCATTTAGGGCTACTTCTTACCGCGGTAAACTGTTCCCGCAGGAAAAAACTATTCCATGCGGGCAAATAATAAATTCGAATTTGAATAATTCTTTTTCCATTTATAGCTCAACTAGCTTTTTCCCGCGGCTTCGCCCGCGTAGATAAGTTTTTCGCGTGTACATTGTGAAACAGCGCCCTCTATGCAGGTGTTTTGTTACTTAGGGGGTATTATCGGACGCCCCGCGACTTTGTCCGCGTTTAAAAGTAGCCTATATGTTATTCCAGGATATAAGCTATCACAGTACCAAGTTTCATCAAAGTAGTTTTTGCATGAAAGAGCAACAAACATCCTCACATCCAAGCATCCTCACATCCTTATAAACTTTCGCCTTTTATAGGATTATTGAGAAACGTTATACGTGGGGACATGTCAATAGGTTGATGATGATGATGATACCTAACACAATGAATGGTGAGCAGGTCGCGGCACGTCGACACTGGACGGCGCGGCGATCGCGGGCGGGGTGTGCGGCGAGCTGGCGGCGCGCGGCTGCCGGGCCGTCGTGTCCACGCACTACCACTCGCTGGTGCAGGACTTCGCGCGGCACCCGGCCGTGCAGCTCGGCCACATGGTGAGCGCGCGCTCCCGTTTAATACATTTTGGACTCCGCGCTTTGTATAACAATTAAGCTGCCTTTCCTGTCACGCGTGTTTGCGCCCGCGTCCAATTTCATACAAGTGGTGCGCGGGCGCGCGCATGACAGGAAAGGCATGTATGAAAGGACTGGATTGCGGGCGCACGCATGCGCGCTGCGCCAGGACGCGGGCGGAAACACGCGTGACAGGAAAGGGGCCCTTAAGGGAACAAAATCCTAATTTTTGAAATGTTATTCGGTTTAATATAAAAAAATCATCTTTTTCCTTTTAATCTGTTAATTACCTAAATTAATTAATAAAAATTACCTAATTTTAAATCAATGCAGTTTGGGCAAAAAACGCAAGTGTACAAAACCTACAGGGTACTTCCCGTTGATTTATGAAATTTGGCAAGTAGCACAAGTAAAGGAAACAATTCGAAAACCGTAAATTTGTAGTTACCTACATCACAAAAAAAATCTATTACCAACAAACTTAATTTTGCGTATGAACAAATCATAAATGTACGTTCGCAACTATGCGATATAATTACAAATTAACGATATTCGAATTTTTTCTTTAAGTTTGTACGGCGCGAGTCCCACTCGCAGTTGCCCGGTTTTTTTGCCAAGAACTCGGTATTTTCCTCTTGCAGGCGTGCATGGTGGAGAACGAGTGCGACGACGACAGCGACGAGATCCAGAACGAAATGCTGGTGTTCCTGTACAAGCTGACGCGCGGCGCGTGCCCCAAGTCGTACGGGTTCAACGCGGCGCGGCTCGCCGGCATCCCCGGGGAGGTGGTCCGCGGCGCGCGGGCCGTCGCGCGCCGCCTGCACGACGAGGCGCGCCTCCGCGCCGCCGCCAGGGACGTCTGCAAGCGGGAGCTACAACCGGCCGCGCTCAGGAAACTGCTCGCCAACCTCGATTTCTGAATGGTAGGTTAGCATTTGCGTATGTGCGAATTTTACGTTGGAAGATAGGAGAGGTGTATGATATTTAACTGTGCATTGATATATTGGTGTCGTAATATTATATTTTATTCGGAATTCGCACATTTTCAAGTAAAAATGTTAGAATATAAGTTCAATTTTAAAAAAAAACTAAATGTTGTTGTAAACGTAACACATATAAAGCCGAGTAGGTAGTAAAGTCACGTGTAGGTGCCCGTTTAAGTACACGATTAAAATGATTTACACAACTCCAAGTGCAACCATTCATATTTATAGCTATTTCATGTCGCACCTACCCTGTAACCAATATATCCTACCCTGTAGGCAACCAATTATCGCAATCAAAGCGGAAGTGTATTGCGATCACAGAGGGAGATGATTTTTTAAACGGGAATATAATAATTGTTGTCTTATTGTTTGGATCCAAAATGTTAATTGTTAAGCTCGTGTTATGGTAGACTACGAAGTCGTTTTGCATTGTGAACAAGCCTCTATTGGCGCCTCGGGACGCATTTTGAACATGAAAGGCAAAGCAGAAGTAGTGAGATAAAAGTCGATTTAAGCTAATCGTGCGATTCGACTGGTGCACGCCTAACTAAATTTTAGTCTCTTCACTCTTTTTTATCTTTAAAAATATGAAAGAAATTGCATGAATTTTGGAACTGTGAAAAGTCCTGTCTGTGAATTCTTTATCATTTTTAAAGATAAAAAAGCGCAATAGACTAAATGCACCGTCGGAATCGACACCAATTTAAGTATTGTTTTTGTGTAGTTGTAAAAATGTTACGGGTAATGATGAACGGATAAAATCCGAAATTGGTGCCAATGGATATTAAATAAGCCTAGTACTTAGTTCACGGAAGTTCTCTCTTACGTGATTTAGTTAGATGAGGCTCAATCTAAGGGTTGGACTCCATTTGTTCGCGTTTGGCCCGGCCGCTTCCATTAGGGAATGCGCAAACCAAGCGGAAAAATGACCGCGGACTTTTTGGCGACATTCTCAAATGAACCATATCACTAGCCTAAAGAAGTAAATCGTCGGACTTGCCTTGGTGCGGCCGCAAACAGATCCTGTAGAGTGGTCGTCGGCAACTTGTCTCGCTCTAGCGAATTAATTAAATTTACATTTCAGAAACAGGTATTGAACTACGGAAAAATGCGATGCAGTGCGTTCAAATGGAGTCCAACCCTTTTTGCACACTCGTTATCGGGTAATCCTAAGGGCTTCTTTCACCGCTTGCTGATTAAGTCCCAGATACCCTATCTGCAAGTTATCTCCAAATGTTTGTCTCACATGTATCCAATTGTCTTATCTGTCAGATAAACTAACAGCAAGATCAAGTAGCTGTTATTTTATCTGTCAGATATTTTATTAGACTTGAGGAGTGAAACACGAAAATATTATGTATGTATATATAAAATATCTGATAGATAAGTTTATCTGTCAGCTTACTAATTGTAACAATATCAGCAAGTGGTGAAAGAGGCTCTAAGTGTACCTACCCATTGTTCAAAAGCTTTTGTTTTAGTATTATTATATTGAAACTTACCATGAAATACAAACATTTCGTTAAATTCTCAATTCACGTGCATTTACTCGGCTTATGTCCGAAACATTTCAGACCCTTCTTTGTGTAGTTGGCAGTTTTTGTCGACATTGATATAATAAAAGATCTGTAAACGTTTGTCACATCAAGTATTAATACTCAAAAAAATCTCCATATTTTTGTAATTTTCTGCCCAATTATCTGTGATTGTTTGATAATAATAAATAGTTTTAAGGCTCTATTGAAATAAATACATGTTAAATAGTAACAGCTATTTGTTTTCGTTATATAATTATACTATAGGCGGATTCCACTGTGATGGGTGTTTGTGGATCAACTTGGAATATAAGGGCGTTTGAAGCTTAAACTTGTTTTCGAAGCGTCAGCGCAGACTTGTCGGAAAGCAGCGCTGCCGTTTGCCACTATGCCAGTCGCTTTGTTTGCCATTATGCCAGACGTATGCCAGCCGCCTTATGCACATCTAGTAGTTCCACAATACGCTCATAGTCCCCACTCGAGAACGTCAACTTGTCTACCCCAGCGGTTATCGGGTCTCCGACAGTCATGTGACCAGCCCACTGCCACTTCAACGGTGTCCGTCCGCTAGCGTACACATAATGGATTTCAGGGTTAGTTTTAGTGTCATCTAATTAATAGTGCCCAAATAGTACCCATCTCGATGATTACAGTTCTCTGACAGATTACCTCGTTTCGGATCCTGTCTCTTAGAGAAACGCCGACCATAGATAGCCCTTTCCATGGCCACAGTCAGTTTTAGGAATTATTCAAATTGAAATAAAAAAACTTGCATTTTCTCACCTTATTTTACTTTTCATTTAATGTACGTAAATTACAAAAACCATTGCACATAAATCGCGACTTCGCACTATGACATAAATACATCTAAAGTACTCATAAATATTACATACGCCATTCGCATTGTAAATTAAAACCTAAAATAATACTAGCTTTATGACCTTAAATCAAATTATTTATTATCTGATTATAAGTGATGTATAAAAAATACAAACAGGAATGTTTCATAAATTTATATAATGGACTGATATATCATCTGCTCTTTCTACTCTAAAAATGCGCGAGGGAAGCATTACTTCTGGAATCTTGTCCCAACAGAGCAGAAAAACAGCTTCCAGATTTTGATTATGCTTTGCTATTTAGAAGCGTCTGTACCTTCGAACTGTTATAAAGTTTGTTTTTATTTAAATTCGAATAACTGTTTGTCATATTAGGTGTAGAAATTGATGATCGCAGGTGTAGAAGATAGGACAATGACATTTCATTTAAAATCAGATTTTTGTCTTCACACCCTTTACCTTTTAGCCTTTGACCGTCTCATTGAAGCTTTCAGACCCGATCCTCCAAAATGGACGAAACTTGTAGGAAAATGCGGAGCACAACCACATCGGAGCAGAATGCCCAAAAGACTAACCTTTCCCAGTGACACCACCGCCTAAAAGTTAGTCCCGGTCTGGAAGTTATATTTGTGAGTTGCCCTATCCGTGTTTCATACTCATAACATAATACAGGGAATTCTTTGGGATAGTGGTATGTAAATTTGAAATATTTACTTACCTATTTAACATTGTCAGTTATTCGAATTTAAATTTGAAAAATGTCTTCAGTGTGTTATTTATGGCGGATCGACCGCCGAAGTCTAAACGCTTCCAGTCTGTTGCGGAGGCGGTGCCACAGTTGTTGTACGCGCGCATTTCAATACTAATTTACCATTAGTGGTAGGTACATTTGACCTTTTATTATTATTGTATATTAAATGCACTTTTGATTCTCACATTTGGTTTATTTTTATTCGGATGTCTATTCGATAGAGCTGTGGGAACTGTTCCACGGATGTTCAGTGTCAGTCAACACTAACATGCATCATGGAACGACTATAATGAATGCCTTATACTCTGAACCACAATCGGGACAATAACAATAGTCGTATGTCTTCACAGTTCTATAGAACACATTGGAGTACTCGTAGGTATAATACACTTGTCACTATATATTATATTTTATTTGTAAATGACTCTGTTGCGAATTTATAAAAAAATTAAGGCTTATGACGTGCGGTACAAGCGAGCGCAGACAATTTATAGCTGTGCTCTAACTGTGCAGCCCACAGCGTGCCCAAAGCGTTATTTTGTGCATTAAATTGGATTTTTTGCACCTGTTATCACTTTAAAAGGCAGCTTCTTGGCAGTTTTATCGTATCGAAAAAAATGTGCCTTCACCCTGCCCAATTCGTCAGAATGTTTAATTTAGTGTGCCTTCCAGCACGGGTCGGACCCATGCCCACATCAGTGGCTCAATACCACCTACCTCAATACCACATCAGTGATGACTGATGAATCATCGCGCTTGATTGAGTTTAAGCTTTGGCAGCCAAGGCCTGTTGCGCATTACCACTTTCCCATGCAAGTCTTCATAACCAAAAGCACTATATTTCCTATGGCACATTTTATTTGAATCAACGTGACATTTTTTAATTTTCTTGCATGGGATAAAATGTCTAAGAATTCAATGCCTACTAATATAATTATTTGTACACGTATGTTAAAACGAAAACATGATTTGTTACTTCATATTCTAAAAATATGTATTGGTTTTTCGTGAATTTGTAAAAATACTTAGGTACATAAAACTACGCTAATATAAAAGTGTGGGCTCCGTAATTACATCAATGTTACAGCGAAATCGGTCCGGTAGTTCTAATTATCCTGGCATACAGACTTAAAGACGGATAAAAAAGCTTCGCCATCCGTTTTGACGGATTCCTAAAAATATAGCCGCGGCTCATAATGACTGTCTAGCTAGATCTACAAAATACGTTTGATACATTACATCTTAAGACAAGCTGTTCTAGATGCCTCTGTCGCATATAAAAATCGCGCTCAATCAAATTGGGGTCTCACTCTTATTAAACCAACTAAGCAGACGCGTCATAAAGTGTCATGACATGCAATGTTTACGAGAATGTCAAACTGCATGATGGACCATCATGCTTGCTATCAATCAATACAGTGAAGCAACGGCCAGCACGTAGTTTGCATGTCATGCACGTAGTTGGCATGTCATGCACGTCAATCCCTACAACTAGACGGTCATGCGTGAGTGACAGCACGTAATGCATGTCATGCCGCATGATCGTTTAGGGAGCCCATTACGTCCCTGATACCGGCAATAAAGCGGTCCCTAAACGATCATGCGGCATGACATGCATTACGTTTACGTGAATTATCATGCTGCATGATCGACCCTCATGCTTACTACCAATCACATAGTACAGTGAAGCAACGGCCAGCACGTTGTATGCATGTCATGCACGTCAATGGGTGCGTCCAGACCGGGCGAGCCGCCACGGGCGCGGCACGCCTCGCGAGGCAGCGCGGTCGGTGTGGACGTAACAGGCGCATGCCTCGCCCGCATGCTCGGCCGCAGACGCACCTAATCACTACAACTAGACGACAGCACTAGAGTGACAGCACGCAATGCATATCATGCAGCATGATCGTGTAGGGACCACTTAATACACACCTAGCCGAACTTTTGTCAGTCACTGACACACACTTGTCTGTTTCGCAAATGTTCGGCTTTTATGGCCGACGATAAAGCGCAAAACACACAGAGGACGAGTGCGTGTCGATGTACGGCGGCGGCCCTATTTACCTACCTACCTATATATTCATATGGACGACAACACAAGGAACGGAGCGCGGGTGGGGCGCGGCCACCCGCCTCCCGTACTCCCGACCGAGCCGTCTTGTACATGTGTTTTGCGCTTAATATGCGACCGTCTCTTGCCGATGCTAAAATTAACTTCAATAACTTACAAAAATCAAGTCAGCTCTGCATCATCACACTATAAAATCCAAACATACATTAATTATATATTAATCCTTTGCATCTACAATAAAGCCTATACAAAATACTTTGAATTGTATTAATAAACATTCTATTCAAATGCTTAGCGTGTACATAATGTAATCAGTGCCTAGTTCATTTAAAATCTGTACCCACCCCTTGGCAGCAGTCTTATAATATAACAAATTTAAAAGCACTTGTATTTACACTTAAATATAAATTAGCAGCGCGTAAAAAACAACTATTTGCAGCGTAATAAAATCTAGATTTATGTTAATCCTTTCAAAACCAACCTTTACGAATTTTCCAAAACTGATGCTGCTTTGTTAAATGTTCATATTTATTTCAAGCATGTGGATATAGAAGAAAAACATTTATAATCCAATATGATGACTTCATTTGAACATTCGTATGGTATCAAAATCGTATTATAGACGGTATTCAAACGCATTGATAAGCTCATAAAAGTGTATACATTAGGGTATACAGTATGCACATTTAGTCACCTGCGATAATAAATGACTAAGTGATATTGACCAACATATCAATAAAAAACTTTAAAATAATCATTTTATTAAAAACTAACCCTCGGTAGTATTGTGCCGCGGCGGTGCGAGAGTGCGGCGAAATGTGACGCGCAGCTAACAGGGTTGAAACACTGCTTATTAATCGTAAGCTTAGAAAAGCTAATTAACAAATAATCATTTAACAATTTTTAGGTCTTTTTGCATTGTAAATGTTTTGCAAGTTGCCTAGTTGTGCATCCTGTATTTCTGGTACGTATTTTATTTCAAAATTTTGTATTTTACGCATTGCTAAGCAATTATCAAAAGGGAAATAAGATTGAATTCTGGACCGCTCGTTGATATTAAGTGTCCTTTATAAGTAAATTGCACTCATCTTAAGTTCGATGTTAGATACGACTGGATGCCTATCGTTATTGAGCGTTCCAGTATTCGGTTTTGAGTTCAATATTGTCGGTACCTATACACGTTAATGATTTGTGGATGCATAACAACAGTAGAAAGAACCACGAAGAAACACCAAAACATTAAGTACATACCTAAATCTGAATAAACACGTAAGTAGTTTTAGTTCATTCATTTAGGGCTTCTTACACCAGTTGCTGATAAAGCCCCAGATACCCTATATGCAGGTTATCTACCAGATACCCGTTTTTTTCGTTTTCACAGGTATCTGATTGCCTTATCTGTCCGATATACCGTCTTATAAACTTACAGCCAGATCAAGGGGCTGTTATTTCTTTATCTGTCGGATATGGATTGTTTTTTTTCGAATTTAACGCGGTAATACTTCAGTTTTGTGTTAACTTTTTATGATATATGGATTTATCACTGTTTCATTTATAAATAGTACATTACTGCCGCGGCCCGCAACAGAGGCATTGATGGATGAGCGTGTGAATGTAGGCCGAGGCGAAGCCGAGGCACACATACGTGAGTCCATCAATGCCTGGTTGAGGCCAAGGCTTGTATAATGCTATTCTCAAATAATGCGCGGAAATCCAAAAAATATCAAGTTTTATTAAAATTGTGAACCGTCTGCACTGAACGATCACGACATAGGGTTGTCACAATACTATCGGCAAATCAAAATACTTTTGGCCATATCTCCGGAACGGCTAGTGCTAGAACCATGTTCATGTACTCAAATGAAAGGGCTCGACGAGATCTAGTTGAATATAATATAAAATAAAATCACCCTGTATATACAATTTTATATGAATATACAGGATGTTTTTTTTAATATTATATTCAGATAGATCTCGTCGAGCCTTTTCATTTGAGTACAAACACGAGGGGTCTAGTACTAGCCGTTCCGGAGATATGGCCAAAAGAGTGGTTTTTTTTCATTTGGCCATATCTCCGGAACGGCTAGTGCTAGACCCCTCGTGTTTGTACTCAAATGAAAGGGCTCGACGAGATCTATCTGAATATAATATAAAAAAACACCCTGTATATTCATATAAAATTGTATATACAGGGTGTTTTTATATTATATTCAACTAGATCTCGTCGAGACCTTTCATTTGAGTACAAACACGAGGGGTCTAGTATTAGCCGTTCCGGAGATATGGCCAAATGAAAAAAAAACACTCTTTTGGCCATATCTCCGGAACAGCTGGTGCTAGACCCTTGTTCATGGTACTCAAATGAAAGGGCTCGATGAGATCTATCTGAATATAATATAAAAAAAACACCCTGTATATATAATTTTTTATTCAACAATTTCCGCGCATTATTTGAGAAAAGTGCTATACAAGCCTGCAATCAATGTAATTTCATGCATCATTCGAAATTTAAATAAAACTTTTGCTATGTTACCTCCGTGGTTGCCATGGTTACACGACAGATATGAATTAATATGGTCATTATTTGACCGCTAGGCACGACAGATATGGATTAAATAGAAACGCAACAATGAATTGAACTGAAGAACTGAATTGAATGAACGGAATGTTCCAACTCCCCGGTAAATCGATGACAGTTTAGCTGCCCGATATTTTAACAGAGACTTGAGTGGTGAAAACGGAAAATATTATCCGACAGCTTTATCCGATAGATTACGTTATCTGTCCGTTTTCTATCTGTAACAATATCAGCAACTGGTGTAAGAAGCCCTTAGTCTCATAATTATTGGTTATTTATTTCAGTCAGGTACAGTGGACCACCCGTCCAGCCACATACCGGCACCTTGCTCAGCGGTAATATCAACTACATGAATTTCGTAGAGTCTGAGCTGTGGCCGACCGTACGTGAACTTGCAAAATACCATTTCTTTTTATGATTAAAAGTAGAACTAGCTGTGGGTGAAATGCAGAATAGATGTACCGTAACGAAACTGAAATTGTAACTGAAATTTGTCAGTTTCGTTATGCATCTATGCTGCATTTCACCCTTGTAGGATAGATAATCAAGCTAGTGTTGTCATTATCGTGAAGAATCGGTTTTATGGTTGATTTTGCAACTGTCGATAGCATATCCAAATCCCGGCAACTCTATTAGGGTAGGACAACGAGGAAACACCAAAACATTCTCATGAGTACATACAGACTATCACATTAAGTACATAAGCAGCTGTCATTTTACACACATTAAGGATTTACTTCTAAATTAAGGATGTACAGTCCAGCAACGTTTATACTTTAAAATAAAAATTAAGTTAAGTAGTACCTATGTAAAGGGAAATTCCCCGCCGGAACAACGTAAGAAACTAAAGTAATAGTTATTTGAACTTTTGATTACCAGTGAACTTTGAGGGAGAAAAATTCCCCACAGTACAATCAGTTGCACCATTGCGCTTGTACCAATACGGGTGTCAATAAAATTATGGATTGTCACGGTGAATATAGCAAACAAATGAACTGAAGCGATTTACAAGGACAGAATAATTTCTATTTCATTACATCAAGTGACACATAGTTTCAGTATTTGATACCGAATCTTTCTTTCAATTTTTGGTAAACTTTTATAACTTATCTCAGAAACCCATTGAAATGGTTCCAACACCGTCATGGGCACCGTCTAATTTTAAATTGTTCCTTCAAAATCGGGTACAACAAATCGATCTCGGCTCACATCTGTCAAAATATTGTTCTCAAATATCGTAATATAATAATAAATATCTTTTGGACTTTAACAATATCCATCAGTAAATCAGGACTACTAAAGCAGTCTCGGATCGAGGCACGCACGGATGCCTCTGGCGAATTACCTTTGGTAATCCTAGGATTTCCCGCTTCATATGCTTTTAAAGTACTTTAAAGACGCTTTCCAATTGTCACAAAGGGAAAAAGGTCTGGGACAAGTGTTGTCTTTCATTCAGACATTGTACTCATTTCTATGAATCTGTATCCATGTGGTGTTGAACCCACGGCTAACGCGACTAACGCGCTAACGGCAGCAACATAGGCGAATTAAGTCAAACTATCAAATTTCTTTTTTATGTCAACAGGCCACTCGTCAGTAGGTACCTAGAGGCCACAGTCGTAAAAAACGAACATGCGAGCTTACTCTATAATTAAATGTGCATTACAGGAAAGGAGTAGTCCACCGATGCCATTATGGATGGAAACCAGAGAACTTTGAGACACTCGGGATTCTACACGGTTTTCGGTGTAAACCGCTAATTAAACTTAGGTTAGTTAACAGTGTGGTCTCTAGATAGCTACAATAGGATTTCACCCAAATACATCTCTGGTAAGAATCCGAATGTTGAAAATGACTTGAATTACTATATGAAAAAACCACTATCCCATTTCTCCTTATTTCCGTAGTGTATACATAAAAAAGAAATGCGACAGTTTCACAAAGCGAAGCTTGTGCAAGCCCCATGTTTACCCCCGTGAGTACCACTCTCAGAGCTCTTCGTAGGAGACGCTCTCCGTCTCGTCGAAGGGCCGCTGCCTCTCGTCCCAGCGCTCCCACCGTTCAGCCGTGAGCAGCGACTCGGTGTCTTCATCTGGCCGCGGCAGAGGATACTCGATACCATCTCCGATGCTATATTGTCCACGCATTAGTTTATAACAACAGCCTTTACTTTATAATATTCTAAATACACTAATATTATTGTTAGCCTTTACCTTTGGCTAGTTTACAATTTAATACCAACATTGAGTACGTACATTAGTTGGGACGTTCAACGCAGTCAGTTCGGTAAACGTCGGGCAAAGGTGAACAATAACGTTAGCGTGTAATATCATTATAAATATGTGTACAAAACACATAGTATACAATGTACTAACAGCTAATATTATATTGCACCCACGTACTGCGTCAGAATTGCCAAAATTTACAAAATTGAGTTAAAAATGCCAGAACTTAGTCTGGACCGTTCTGGCGTTGCTAATGCAATTTTGCAAATTTTGACAATTCTGACGTACTTTAGATGCGATATGTCCCCAACCCTAACCTAAGGTAAGCAACGAAAATCATCAAGCACAGGGATCATTAAATACTGATTAAGGGCCTACACACAAAAACTAATCTGTACTGATAATGAACACATTGTAATTACTATGAAGCTAAGAAATTGGTGGAGCTCGCTGCTACCAATGGAAATAGCTTAAACATTCTTAATGGATCTCAATGTGTAAAAATTAGTGAATAGTCATAGTATATTTTAGACTTTCGAGCCTTGTATTAAATAATATATTTTATTCACGAGTCTTACTCACAATTTTTTTATTATTTAGGCACCTTTGTCCGGCGTTTCGGCCAAATTACACTGGCCAAGTCAGCTCGTGACCACGGCCAGTGTAACCTGGCCGAAACGCCGGGCAAAGGTAAATTCGTGTGTAAATCCTGTGAATAATTATATAGGTATACCTAGTGAGTAGTCGGTCGATCGAACTCGCGCGCTACGGCTAGGTTAGATATTGATTTTCTTTTCTCGTTGTTAGGGAAGTAAGAGCTAAACCTCACATTGGCCATACAAAACGCTGATCTGTAGAATCACGCGTTTCGTATAGGCAGGTAGGGCAAGTGCGCTATAGTAGCGATGAGCGGTAACACGACTCGTGACAAAAATGATACGAGTTATATATATATAGCGTGATAGTAAAATTGGTTTATGCTATCTTCAATGGTGCGAGTTTTTTTAAAATCATAATAATAATAACAAACGCAAATGAAGTACATTTTACAACACAATCTAATAAACGTGCATTAGGCGCTGTTACCCTAAAACAAAATGCAGGTGGTGATCGAACCCGATTCATTTGGATAACTGGCAGATATCTTTCGACAGAATTGCTTGTACCTTGCAGATGGCAGAAATCGAACCCCGGACATTTATCTCAATAGGTAGATCACCACTAAAATACGCCAAAAATAATTGCGAAAATTTCGGTGGCAAATCCCGATAAAACAGCAAATCATTCCATCATCCAATTTTGAAATATAGATTTTCTAATCGATTTTCCCTATTCCACACGAGGAAGGGGAAAAAGGCAAGGCCGGCTTACCGATTTTTTATGTTAAAACACATTTTATGTTATGATCTGGTTAGGTATATGAATTTACGACCATTGGTCGAAGATATGAATTCGATAACGTTTTAGGCTAATAATACGGGTAGTTAATTATAACAAAAGTATGTAAAAATTGCACGAAATGTATTTTGCAAAAAATCCTAGGATTTTCGCAAAATCCGAATTTTTCAATTATCCTAGTAGCTAGTATATCTAAGCGGTCTTATCGCTAAGAGCGATTTCTTCCAGACAGCCTAATAATAAAAGGGCACATCTCCAGCAGTAGAGGGCAACAGGCTGTTGATGACGTCACGCCCTGCGGACCCGCATCAGAGTGAACGAGACTGCGGCAACTTCATACAAGAGCGCTCTGAAACGCCCGCACACAAGCGCAGTGTTCACCTACATTAGCACACAGAAAAAAGCGCGGAAAAGAAGTAGTCGACGACCAGCTTTTTTGCGTGCTAATGTAGATGAACACTGCCCTGGTGTGCGTGCGTTTCAGAGCGCTTACTTGTATGAAGTTGCTGTCGTTGCGCATCGCTCTGTAAACAGCCTAATTAGTCTATGCGCGTTTGTGTACTGCCCCACCCCCCAACTCTTCGAGTCCGTCCTCTCCCCAAAAAATAATATAACAGCCTGTTCAGTTAAAAGTGCACAAAAATAGGCGAATATTGTCTGTGGAAAACATTTCTATACAATTTGAAGGCAGAATTATTGGATGAACAAATAGTTACCTACCGTCACATGCGACTACTATGACATATACAGGTTGTAGCAAAATGACTGTACAAAATAATTTCAATTACTTTTAGCGGACAGCTTTTAGAAATTAGCAAATAAATTTTAGACACCCTTTGGGCTTTTACGTAGGTACCTATATTTTGTCCAAAAATTTGCTAATAAAAATTGATCAGTATACGTATTATCGTGCCCATGAGCCAGATACAATAGTTATTTTGTTACACATGTATACTAGTTTACGTTTTATTATACTTACTGACTTGAGTGAAACTACTAAATCGTTACCCAATAATATTATGTAAGTACCTACCTACGCTTTAAATAGCATATTATTCCAGTTCTAGACTAAAAAGCTTTGCACGAATATGCTAAAATAAAATTAGCATGCAAAAGGACACTGGTCTGTCTTAAATAAATTTAAAACATATAAATTTCAAGACTACAATAAAAAAAGAAGTGAATGACATTTATTTTGAACTATTTTATCGAACAGGATGAATTAGATCACGCCAATGAATGAAAAGCATGTTTTAATTAATCAAATAGATTTTATTTAAATACAATTGTTATTAAAATGTAATCAAATGAAAATAATTAAGTCAATTATTATTATAATAAATGCGTTTGTCCTTAAACTATTTGCGGGGCAGTCCGTCCCTTTCTGGGGCAAAGTCTCCATCTCTCAGTCTCGTGCCCCGTCTCGGTGCTAAAATGGTAATAAAATGCTCATTTTTCAAATGAACCCTTAAAAAACGATAAGAAATTTGGAAAAATAAAAGCAAACTTTAGGTGCAACAGATTTCAATATTATTATGATAGAAGTTAAGTCAACGTGTCGGTCGGTTGAGTGACAACAGTATGGTAGACTAACGAGCCGCGATGCGCGAGCGAGAGCCATCTCACGCAAGCAATTATAACGCATTTGAAATAATTATTCAAAAGCGAACACTAATTTCGTGACAAATTACGTTCAATTTACATTCGTTTAATGACGTAATTTATTGAAATGCTGTCACACATAAAGATAAAGATTCGAAGACTGAGAGAATAAGAAAAGTAAAAACAAGAAAGTATCCTTTTAAAACAAAACGAAGTGAAAATAGTTTAGTAAAATATGCAATGATGATTTGCCAACGAACAGTGGTTGAATGTATCCCGTTGCTTGCTAATGGTGTGGGCTATGTTGCTCTCTAAGTCTATGTAAGCATTGCAGCATTGAAAACATTACCTCGCGACCTGAACCGAACGCAGTGGTGGAAGCAAGGTGACATAGCGCCGTAAAAACGATAAAAAAATAATAAAAAAACACAAAATAAAGAAATATTAGTTTATTGTGCACAAAACATACCTACTTACAAAATATGAACTGTAGTTCTCTAACTTTATCAGTCTTGTATGTTTTATATAGCTCAAATATAACATAAATGAATAATAAAAAAGCAAAACTTTCACAAATACAAGTATTTCTTTTTGTCGGAATTCTATTTCAAATTAAGTATCATCATTGAAATATTTTAACTAAGAAATAACGCACACCTCAGCCATTCTCTTAACACATAATTTGAGTATATTTCAATAAAAGTAAAAAAAAAACTACTATTTTGAAACATAAAAATTAAAGAAAGAATAAAATTAAAGCTCTCTTACTTAATTATTATAATAATTGGAAAATCAAGTTACGCATAATACCGAAATTTCAAAATCAAAGTTGACACTGGGGAGGATGTGAACCGACTTTTTGAATATAAACAATAAATATTTGATAAACAAACGTAAGAAAACATTACCTACTAGTTAAAGTAACTAGTTAACGAATATATTCTAAATTGGCAGTTTTCATTAAAGACACCGCATGATTCAGTGATTGGTTTAGTAATTAATATACAGGTCGATGGATAGGGGATAGGGGTATCGCTGTAGAGGTACACGCTGTCTTAGAAAAGTTTTACAAATCCAGTTATCTTGAAAAGTTAATAGTTACGGAGAATTAATAGGTAGGTACGGGTTGTTACGAAAAGGGGTATAGAATATTAACTACATACAGAGGTAAGGATAGGAATCTAAGGAGCGAGGAAAAGGATATTACGAGATTGATGTCCATTGTCAAGATTTTCTCATTATTAAGTGTTAACTTAAGAAAAAAATACTGAAAAATAGTAGTTCTGAAACTGTATTAATGTTAGGGTATCTATTTAAAGTGGCGTAACCAAGAATGGCGTAAGTATTTATCTACTTACGAAATCCAAAAAAAATCTGCCAATGCTAACGAAAACGTTAACAGCAGCGTACGTCAACAGCACTGTGCAGTTTAAACTAAACTAACGAAATTTTAAAGTAAAGCACATTTAAACTTTAAAACGCGACGGTTTTTCGCGCATGGGCCGTAAACGTTGATAAGTATGTAAATTATCTCAAGGTATGTGCTGAGCATTGGCTGAGGGGTTCACGTCAGTGGGATCTGACCTGGACCGAGTGGTCCCCATGGACTCGTACCCGTGCGCCTCCTGCGGGGTCGTAAACGTCTGTAGCCGATGTTCGTGCCGCACCGGAAATTCGCACCCGTCCCCCAAGCTGATAAAACGACCATGATGAGCCCCTAGCGTGATCATATCTCTACGCACACTCTATTCAAGAAGTCGGTCTAGTAATGAGCCGCGGCGGGATGGGACACCATTCGATACTAGCGTCCGTCTGAGTATTATGCCATCGAATCGTCTCCCATATCTTTTCATACTACAAAATACTGACGGTACTGACGCGCGGAACTAGATGGACTAACCCCGCTTTACGCTTAAAGTGTCCCTTAACGATCATGCTTGCATGACATGCAACGTTTACGTGAATGTCATGCTGCATGATGGACCATCATGCTTGCTATCAATCAATACAGTGAAGCAACGGCCAGCACGTAGTGTGCATGTCATGCACGTAGTTTGCATGTCATGCACGTCAATCACTACAGCTAGACGATCATGCATGATTGACAGCAAGTATTGCATGTCATGCCGCATGATTGTTTAGGGAGCCCATTAGGTCGGACGTCAACATTCACACAACAAATAACACCCGCGTTAAAATTAGCAAACAATAGAGTACGGCCCATTAGTAGTTCCACTCCGTGCATAGTGCAAGTCTTTGTCACTACTGCTATCTCGTATACACTACGCGGTGGAATGGATGTAGCACGTGTTAATGTGTCATCGTCTCTTTAGGGCCATGTAGATAGTTTCATAAAAAAGTTACTTAGTGCATAGAGTTAGTATTTTTAAAATAAAAATACATTCGCCCAAATAAGTTAAATTCTGGAATCATTCGCCAAACTTGAAAGAAACATTTCGCGAACATACCACGACAGTTGACATATTTGTTTAAATAAATAAATAAATAAAAAAAAGCCTTTTATTTCCCGTTTATACAAAGTTTAAAAAGTAAATGTTATTCCTATTATTTGACAGGAACCCCTTTCTGGGTGAAGGCCTCCTCCAAATTTGCCAAAAGGTGAACATAATGTTGGCGTATTTGTTTAAATACGCCAACATTATGTGCACCTTTTTTTGTGTGAGACTAGGAACACGATATAATATTTTTAAAATAAATTAAACCTGTAAATAAAACGTACAAATGTGTATCACGAGATATCAGCCGCGACTCTATATTAAAATATTGATTATGCTAGGGGTAGTAGAGTTAAATTTTAAAAATAAACTCCACTTTGTAGGTGCTATCCAAGTAAACGACAACCTTGCGCCGAGGTCCCTTTCCTATGTATGTATCATAAATAACTATAGCCTAGGATTGACTGACATACGACTCCTTCTTTGATCATTGAAATAAATTAGTTAAAATTCATTTAGTAGGTTAAATAGTCGTAATAAATTATAAGGATGAACTGTCTATGTACATGAATAACGGGTTTCTCTATATTTATATGGAGCACACAAGTAGCAATGCAGGGTGGAATATTGAAACTACGTGGTAAATACGAGTGGGATATCAGTATTGAGGGTTATGTCGGCGAGGAGAGACGATGCACAAATCACAAACTTTAGGTTTTAATTGCACGTCCGCTAACGAGCAGATACAATGTATGTCCCATTGCAAAGATAATTCTCGATTCAGTATTCCTTTTTCGAACCGTTGTTGGATACGCACGTGGAAAATGTTAATTGATTTAGATTCTGATCCAGTCATTTTAAAATACAGATTATTGTTTGCTATATCGTTTTTTCAATCTAAATCATAATTCAACTGTATGCGAGCGGAGATATGGTAGGTACTCCAACAAATCACATTAGGTATTAAGACACATCACAAAATCACATGGTAATAATAATGAAGGTGGGAAAAGTGAAAAAGAAGTTCATTTTTATTATATACAATTACAGGTCTCATTGTGTTATAATTTTTATTTCACTTTGATTTACAAATTATAAGACTTCTTAATTTTTGCCATCACCCCAACTCGCCTTGTTTTTGTGAATTTGCTGTCGGTCGGTTATCTGACGTCACTGATTACCCAGCGGTACGGGTTCGTTACCCCCGCGCCCCGCGCCGGGCGGGCGCGGGCGCCGGGCACCAGAACGTATAGAAGGGAAAGTAACGATGACGTCGCACTAGCCGAAAAAAAAAATGTTTCACAAATCGTTGAAAAAATATTTAAAGTGGTAGAGAAAAAAATTAAATGTACCTAATATTTTAAGTTAAAGTTTGTATTAAATACCTATAAAAGTTTTTGTTATAAAAGTTTGTTTTTTAAACCGTTCCCACCCTCATTATTATTATGAATAATAATAAAAATTGGTCATCCACGCCACTAATAAAATGGTTGATTGGTATTTAATGTTTGACAATATTTTTTAAAAGCTTACATTCAAAATATGTATTTTTAAAATATTTGTTAAAAAAATGTATAGGTCCTCTACATCCACTAAGCTTAATTCACACTAAAATGGCAGCGATAAGCTTGGACTAGCTATCGGCACTGATAAGCTTGGACTAGCTATCGACAGCGATAAGCTTGGACTAGCTATCGGCAGCGATAAGCTTGGACTAGCTATCGGCAGCGATAAGCTTGGACTTAGCTTTGACAATACGCGCGTAGCCGCGAAACTAAACAATGTATTTTTACAATGCGAATAAAGTTTATAATATTTTGAATCTGCCATTTCAGTCTGAACTGAGTTTTAGGGTCTCCCCAAACCTACGGACGCTGAATTGACTTAAACCAGTCAGAGAAAGCCCTATTTCGAAGGAGAAGGTCGTACGGTTCAAATAACGTTGCGTCATCCCCTTATTCTGTTGAAATAATATTGTTTCTCCCACTGTTTTGATCGACTTAAGCCGCCGTCGCGCGATAAGTGTAAGGAGACCCTCTTATGTATGAATTAATTCAATCAACCGAAGAAGCTTTATTAATTTTTATAAACGTACAAATCAATAAAACTATGTATATATTCATAAAGATAACCTACTTATATATTTTGTAGATACGCTGTGATCAAAATAGATTATGTTTTAACACAGTAAAGTTATTTGCATGATTGATTATGTTATGAACGTTAGTAAGATGGCAATGTTAGGTGAATATAAATAAAACCGAATAAAATAATGTGTCAATAAGGTAGTTAATGATTGTACACAATCTAATACGTACTAATCAGGTCATCACGACCTAAGCATATGCGTTAGTATTATAATTTGTAGGAAAATAATAAATTTCCTGTTATAAAACAATACTAGATAAACCTAAGGTCGAAAACGGTACTGTAATTGGTTAGAATTGGTCATTCACTTCTTTTTTCACACGAATATAGTTGCATGCACACTTTATCCCACACACTACATCGACTATATATATAATCACACACATGTAAGGTTTTAACATATAATATTAACACACACAGGTCATAAGGGGTACATGCATGTATTTGCTATTCAGTATATGTACATGCTCAGTCAGGAACAGATATCTCTAGCTATCTTTGAGGCTCCAATTTCCAATTTTTTAAACTTGGCTGTCTTATCAGCAAACACTATCCATTTCTTTTATCAACTAAACCCGATACAGAAAGAGATTGTATCCTATTATAATAATAAAAATGTATTTACCTTGTAAAAACAGGCACCAACCAGAGATTGGGGTTGTTTCCGAAAACCTCCTTGTAATTGTGGTAAGCGCCAATGGAGAACCCGTTCTTATCCGCGCCACCGCGAAACATTGGTGCTCTAAACGCCTCTGAAATGTTAAAAAACATGGTGGAAATAGATGCTTGCAACTTTCGGAAAAAAATCTATGTAGTACTATGGATTAATTATTCTGTGTTTCAGGTAAGCCTTAGCTTCGCATCGTGCGCATTATTGCGCCGAGTGGTCAGTATCTATCTGGCACTGTGGCGGCCAGTTGTAATGTATGTAAGAGATTGTATGAATTATTTTACAATCTTGAAGATTACGATTAACTTATTTAGTTATGAGATTGCATGAAGTCCTCCATTTAGATAATTTTACTCTCTTGAGGACTACGATAAACAAACTGGCAATGTAAATAAAGCAGCAATTAATGGACCATTCTTCGTGTAATCGCGAGTTTAAATGTTTTTGGTGCCATTTTATTCATTTGGACATTTTTTTATTCGATCTGTGAAATAAGATTTCAGCCACTTTGCTGCAACCGTTTTCGTGTAATCGTGAATTTCCTTTTGTAAGTAATAGATCTAATGTAGATCATTACTGTTGGACAGGTGTTTTTATTAAATACCATTATAAGTTTGAGGAATACATTATACGCTAAGACTACATTATTTATAGGCTAACTAAATGATACATGCATCAATTTCTTGACAGATTAGTTCTACGAGTATTAATATCATAACGACGAAATACTACATAATACTTCAAAGGATAAATGTCCTCATAATAAACATAAAACGAAAATTTAACTAAAATTGTAAATGCGAAACTGTGGAATTGAGTAACATTACTCAATTCCATGTTATTAATAACGACTTTTACTGATTTTGGTAAAACTAATACAAGTGATAGCTCATATCCTGAATAAATATAATGGTATACTTTCCCATGTAATAATAGTTCGTTTTGTCCCAAGAAATATTTGTATAAAAATGACACTGAATAATAATACAATGAACAAACTATAACGCGACTGCAATTTACCGGTCAACATGGCTCTAAGCATTTTGCTAACGATCTGGCGTGTCGGACTGCCCATCCGTCGGTAATTAATAATCATATCTGAAACCAACACTTCAACTTTAGTCATTTCAACCAACTAAGGTTACGTAGTGTTAAGTTAGTTAACTTAGGGTAGGGTCTACGTTGTGTTTTCACCCGCCTTATTGGCTTGGGGATTGGCCTCGGGCCTTATGTCGTTGAGTTGGCAAAAATAGAACAACAGAACAAAAAATATAGTTAACCCACAGAGTTAACCATAAAATTGCAGTCACGTATCAAAGCGTGTTTTGTTTGTATTTATTATTATTTCTCAGAAAACTAGGGTCCAGTGTTAGTAACCTTTAAGGATATCATTAAACTGACAACTAACAAGAAACAGTTTCTTGATCATTGGTAATATTTGATGACATCGCGCGGGTTTGTCATTTCTCCCCTAGGTAGATGGCAGGCAAACAGGCCTGCCGCCTGCTCTGCTCAGTGTAATCACCTCAGCAAATTACGCCGTAGCACGCGCAGCGTGTGCGCCGGGCACAAACAACACTAGTAAATAAAATAAAAATGTACAAACCTAAAGTGGTTCTATTGTTGATGACGAGATAGATGTGGTATCCGAACAGCGAACCGAGCGAGATGGCGAACATGAGTGAGACGAAGAAAGCAAACAGCACGTGGTAGCGGCCAGCGTCGGCGCCGATACCGAAATCACCCTGAAAACGCATCAACAACAAATATAATACAATAAAAGTCAACAAAGTTACGCAACATTACATGTCACTTCAAATAAATCAATGTGGTCGATTTATTTTGTATGTTTTTCATATATAATATTAAACTAAAAAATCGCATCAGCAGATATGATAGAAATGAATGATAATTGAGTAGACGCTGAGATCCATTACTGTCCAACATATTGAATTTTGAACTGACGACTTCGCACCGGTAAGCTTGGGGAACAAGATTAGATTGACTGACGAACTGAAAAAGGTGGCCGTCTGATCGGATGTGGTGCACGTCACTTCTATATCCAGTAGTGGACGTCACCGGATAAGAGTGTTGACGAAATTTGTTGGGACTACGACCGAAGCAGTCCTGTCTAAATAGATTACGCGACTTCCATCCAAACGGAAATTGGACGAGCGGCGGAGAGGTTCGACATATATTTATATTTTGGTATCTAAACAAAGATTCGGTCGCCGCGCTGTCGCAAATGCTTCAGTTTTAGTCAAACAAAGAAAAAAAACTGAATTCGATTGGTCCAATATTTATCAAAGTACGTGGTAAACTTTTGCATTTTATTTTACATACGCTGTAGGTTTAATATTATTTTAAAGATTTCGCCGCTAAAATAACATTTAAAAGAGATTTAAATATATATATATTAATGGGCATAATATATAAACGTAGAAAGTATTAAACTATAAAAACTTTCTACGTTACTACACAATTGCGTTCCACACTGTTTAAAATGCGCTTATATTCGTAAATAAAATGCAATTTAACTTCTCTTATAAAGCTATCCCCACTGCGATTCCCGACGAGAAATATTAAACAATGTGGAACAGAAAAAAGAAATATTCCAAATTTCAAGCACTAGTTTTGGTTACTCATATATGGTACATAGGTTTGGTCAATGTTTACAATTACACAAGATACGATGCTTATCAGATAAATATAATGTTTTCTATGACTACGCTGTGTTGACTTACCTACATTACTTATAGCTGAAATGGGATTAGGTAAACATTTTAATATTGGTTACACGACGGCTATGACTAAGCTTTAGATAAATCTACTGTTAACAATTACGTCCTTTGGTACAATCATAAGCAGTGGAAAAGCGATTGGACGGATTTTAAAAATTAAAGAATTGAATTGTATAGCATCGAAACCGGAAAAGCAGTACTCCAATTTTGTTAGACTTAACGGACCATAATCCGTTCTATATAAGTCTATAATTTGAGTACTATTCTAGACGAACAAAATCACAATTAGCACAGAGAAAGCCCCCATTACATCATGTTATTCTAGTGCAATACATTTAAATATCATTAGCGGTCTCTGTACCTTGACAGATGTTAGTTACAGCAGCTGTAGGTTTCTGAAGAAGCTACAACGGAACAGGCCTGGGGGGCACGACACGCTTAGACACATTTGTTTCATACATGTGTAGCTTAAATCCAGAGGGGGTCTAGGGTTATTGTGCTGTATAGTAGGTACTATTATCTCTACTGTGGCTGTGGTCTCTAAGGTTTAGGTAACTTATTTAGAAAAGTATTGGAGAAATATAAAACGTTCTTATTCATTATTAGTCAGTATAAGTTGTCTAGTTAGCTGGTCTGACACCATGCTTTATTTAGGGACTAACTAAACGCACTACAAATAGTATAATGGGCCTCTAGGGATATAGTCATTTGCCTTCCCCTGCCATTTGAAACAACACTTCCACCACCAATAAACACAAACAATACCGACATTTTACGTATTTAGAGCTGTACTAACAACTACAGTACCATTACAAAATACCATTAAGTAGAGTAAGCACGCACTACATAAAACAAGTAATAAGTAAGAAAAATAATTTTACATTAACCAATTCCATGCAACGTTTATTTATAGTGCTATTACGAATCATGGCATCGCAGTGGGCAAGCTTGTATTCCTGATATATCTGTGGAGTTAATTTATATGTGTTTTTAATCTATTTTATAGTTTATAAAGACGCCTTGACTGACTGAGTCAACTAAGACCACTGGGTCTAGTAACTTAAAATTTGGCATAGAAATTCCTCAAATGATATTTTAAAGATTGACAGTTTCATACATTACAAACTGAGCTGGTACGCGCACATGCACGCGTCCAGCCTGTTCCATCCTTTAATAGTAGCTTCCTTATAACGTGCGCATTTATATTATGTAGCTACCCCTCAGTGAAGTAGAACAGTGTCCCCAGATTTAGAAATAAGAAAAAGTCAGAAAAACGCTAAGCGAAATGAAGTAATAGCGCGGGCGGGCGATGCGACGCGGTGGGTCAGTGGCCGAGAGGCCTTCCGTGAAACCACGGGGCACAGCTAGTTGTGAAATAAGGTTTAAAAATAAAATCCTTTTATGCACGTTTTATTTTTCTTGAAGCACGATATTGTATGCAGAGTTAGGTAAGATTAAAAAAGTTGGAGAAGAAGTTCTAAGGCGTGTATTCTAATTTCTAAAGTGTTTACACACAAACATTGGCACTAATGCCCATTACACCCCGAAATCTATAAAGTTCAGAAATAGCACGTCCTCTAACAAAGTGTAATCTGTGAACTTGATAATATCAAAAAGGTCGAAACACGGTACCTTCCAGAATTTAATGAAGTACGGCATCGATGTAAACGTGATGAATAGACAATAGACGAGTGCATAGCCCAGGAACAGTATAAAGAACTTGTAGTTGTGGTAGCAGACGCAGTTGTTCACCCAGGGGCAGTGGTGGTCCATCTTGAGGACGCATCGCGAGCACAAGCTGCAATGGTGCGCTCGGTCGGGCTTCACGAGCACGCAGCGGTTGCAGTAACGCACAGAGCCAGATGCTGTCCTGAAAAATAACAATCAGCCCGTAATATGGTACAATTTAGATAAATATTCTTTCTTTCGGACGTTGTCTCTTTGATCATCAAAGTCGATAAGTGTATACTATATAATCTGCTTTTGTCGTGGTCCTGTCAACATTATCATCGGTTAATTTCAACCAATGAGAAGCCAAAATCGTTTTAAAGGTGAACAATAACATAAAGTTAACAGGGGCAGGTTTAAAGTGGAAGTGGTTAGCTAGCTGCTTGTATGTACATACAATTGAGTTTGAGCCAAATCATTTTCGGCAGGCAAAAGATTTTTAAAACAAAATACAAACCTTGTCAACACAGGTATCGAATTACCAAAGCTTTCTAAAATCTCTTTTTTTGTTTCCGACTGTAAACCGACATATCGCATTACATATCTCACGGCGGATACGAGTCTAGAATTGAGAAAAGTTTAACAAGTGTACGACATTTGAAAGTTTAATTAACATCCCCAATGAACGCCCACCACCGTCGTTGCCACCAGTGGTGGCGGTGCACGTGGTGGTAACTGGGAATACTCGGTAGCTACTCCGCCCTCCGCATGCAGCCGTGTACGGCCACCTTCTTTCAAATTCGTCATATTTAAAAATGTTACAGAGTTGTTACGTCGTCAACCGGCAAACAGTTTATTAAAAAAACAGACAGAACAAAGACAGATTTTTAATTACCTTGTCACTATGGGTAGGTCTTTGGCAAAGTTCTCCAGTACAGTGCGTTGTGCATCCTCAGATTCGGCACTAAGCAACTTTTCAAGCTCTACTTCAGGAAGCTTGTACTGGAAATAATAATGTCAGCTAAACTTGTAAAACCATCCACCACCAACACCAACAATCCATTTATGTCAACTTTAGAGCTATGGCAAAAATATAATCATTTTTTATTAAATTTTAATCAAAGTTAATTCTTTATAAACAAGCTTAATTGTTTAGAAGTTTTTGTAATCCAATCCAAGTAACAACAGATAAGAACTACACATAGAATATAATTAAAATTATACAATTAATAAATATGATCGGAGGGAATGTTCAGCCAGTGCCCTAACATTCATTACATAAATTAGATCATATACTAGAAATAATATAAATAACACACAAATGTCACACACTAATAAATAACACACTAATAATCAAATAATACTAAAATTGACAAAGACAGGGCAATTTACAAATAAAACATTCAGACCAGGACCAACTTATAAAAACTTTGTCTCTAGTGGGAATCAAACCCACAAGTTCTGGTGTTCAAGTCTAATGATAAAGCTACTAGACTACTGTGGTGAACACATTAAATTGAGTGAATAGTGCACAAAGTCAGCTCAATTTAATAGTGTCATCTTCCTTTCAAATTCATTTAAAAGTAAAAATACCTACTAAATCAGATAAATGGAAGCCGTGATATAACTTGATCTCACTACACATCACATATGATGGAGTTAGTAGCCAACACATTAACACCGAGTTCCATGCGAGCATTGCCGCAGGCAAAAGTCAGTACCTAGTTACCTACTTTTAAATCCAAAACCATGATCTCTACTAATTAGATGATTAATGACTGACATAAATTGAAGCAGTATTTAATTAACTTACCTTGTCAGGAATGGGTTTAATTTCCGCGAAGATTGTTCGCCAGTAAGACCAGGTAAACATAAAGAGGAAAATATGATACAATACAAGATCTACACATTTCTCCACTGTACTCTCAACGGTTCCTGCGAAACAATATTTACGAGTATATTCACAACAGAAGTAGTGCTAACATATGATTTGGATATCTGTATACTCACTGAGGCACAGTTCGATAACGTAGGCGTAGTAAGACCATATCACGATGGACGTTATTAGTAGGACTGGTAGCCATTTGAAGGCCCTCCAACACCACAAATTGCAGGCTCTACAACACATACAAAATCCTGACGATGCCACTCTATTATTTTGCACTGATGAAGCCATTTTTAACCATTATTTTAAATCAAATATCCATACTCGATTCCAACCCAAATTAATAAATTGTACAAAGAACAATAAAAATTGACAAACGAAAAAATGAAAGTTCTGATAGTGGGTTGCTAGTTTAAAAAATAATAATTTTTTCCATTTATGCTGATAAAATAAAAATAGCAACACTACATCGACTTCCGGTAAATTCATTGCTGCCAATCGTCTGTTTGCCAAGCATAGCATGGTTCAAAGCAGGAAGGTTCGAAATTCCCCCTAGAGGGCCGTCATTTCATTTCTCTATGGTTTAAAGCCACGCAAACTGGCGAAATGGCCAACGAGAAGAGCCGTCTTCAATAAACCTTGACAATACTATTTAAAATCGTACACTTAAACTCGCAATAATATTTTTTTCTAGGAATACTATTATAAAATTGTAACGGGAGTATTTCTGTACATTGAATGGATTTAAAAATATATATTGGACCATAATGACCCCAGAACACTATTATACTATTCAAAAAATTTCTTGTCTGTCTGCTTGTACCCAACTTGCAAAACTACTGGTCCGATTTGAACCGTTATTTTTTTTGTTTGAAAGCATGTGGTTTCACTTAAAACCTGATGTGCATGGGTTTTTTAAATTCCAAACCAAAATGGTTGAAAAGGGATGTTAAGGTTTAAAAAATTTACAATGCCGCGAGATAACAAATAGTAAGTAACATAAACGATACTTTTTAATGCGAACGAAGTCGCGGGGCATAAGCTAGTAGGAAAATAAAATAGAAAAGACGAACGATGAAACTTCAGTTCCCGCCAAAAGCCCATTTACACGGTATCAGTTTTACTATGGTTTTATCAGAGTCATGCGGTGACTGATGGATGAATGATCGTTTAAATGCAGTGAAGCTTGGGTTTCCTCCAGTAGCGGTGCCGTCATTTATCGGACGTAATACAGCGGTGAATGACGTCACTAGAACGTTGTCCATGTATGGGATTGGATTGGTATTTGACACCGTAATGTCAAGAGCGATAAATAGACATCGTCATTCACCGCTGTATGCTAAATGGCAGCACCGCTACCTGGAGGAAAGGAAACCAGTGCTTGAGTGATGAAAATCTGCATACTTTATTTTTTTCATCATTCCACCATCGGTCATAACTGATGGAATTGAATGACGCTTGAATGACCGTATAAGACCCCAATACACGGAAGGTTTTGCTGTCAGTTTTACAATGGTTTTACCACAGTCAGGCGGTGACTGACAGATGAATGATCGTGTTGTATTCCGTGTGTAGGAGCCTTAATAAGTGTCCGTGTGTAGGAACCTTGAATATGGTGGCGGAATATGGTGGTTTTATTTGCAATCTTTAATTATCGATAATCAAAGATTGCAAATAAAACCACCATATTCCGGTAGTCATAGATCATATAATTTCTATAAAGGTTCCTACACACGGACACTTATTAAGGCTCCTACACACGGAATACAACAGATCGTCTAATTCGGTGACTGATGAAAATCTGCATACTTTATTTTTTTCATCATTCAACCATCAGTCATGACTGATGGAATTGAATGATGCTTGCATGAACGTCTACGGCGTGCCTAAGGTAATACCAAAGAGAATATAAATTCCAGGATTTTTCAGCCATAGACGATGCCGTAAAAAGTAAACGTCAACTGAAGCGGGGAAGGTGGGGGGGAAGTTTGGTAAATGGTTTGGTGATCGTAGCGTCAAAAATTTTGTTGTTTTTTTATCAATAATTTCCAGAAAACACCTACTCTGTTCTATCTGCAAACTTTTATTTTCAAGTCATGGAGGTCAAAGAGTGTAATGATTTGACAGAAGAAGTAAGTAGTTGCGTGTATTATTTGTTTAGAAAGTTATATTGATTTCACAAAGCACCGACTTGACCCATGCATGACGTGTTTCAGAATCAATTCATCGTCGATGATGTGAGTAAAATTATAAAAGAAGCCATCGAAAATTCTATTGGGGGCACTGCCTATCAACATAATAAAGTAAATCAGTGGACTTCAGCCGTGGTAGAGTCCTGTTTGGGTCAACTCACCAAGCTACAAAAGCCTTACAAATATATAGGTGAGTTTAGTATATTTTACTAAGAACAAGATGCCGGTTGTGTTCCTATAGCATATTTAGTCAAACTGTTTACACGATGAAATCGTACATAGCCTACTCCACCACAACATCTATACTTTTAATTATAGTCATCACATGTTCACCTAAAGAGTATGAATTTACAATCAAGCCCTGTTTCCAGCACGAGTATACACTTTTGATACACTTGTAGGTTCTGGAACATATATATTATAGTAGTAGTATAGTATGCCCAGTGCAACACCATTTTGAACACATATTTGTGGACTCTGATCGACTCATTGACTTAGTGCCACGGGTGGTGTACTTGTTTGCTAGAGATTAGTCAACTCTATACAGTTTGTAGTATATTGCAATATTAGAATCATTAGACTCAATAATTTAAAAAATCCAATATAAATTTGAAATTAGCTGCTCATATACGTTAGCTGTTTCTCTTGCAGACATTATTGAAAATGAAAAGATAGAACTACTTCTACAATCAATGAGTTTTGATTGCAGCTTTACAAAAAATCTTGGTATGGCATTTATGACCTTACACAATGCGAGCTGGCATGCGAGCTAACCTAGTCAGTAACTGAGGTGATCATCACATCATACAAGTTACTGTCATGTGCGAGTGGGTCCGAGTTACTACAACATTTTTTGTTTTTACTCGCCATTCGCCTTCCCTTACCATACCACATGATACATCGAACATACACTGGTGTAGTAGCTGTCTACTACGACGCCAGCTGTTTGCATTGGCGTGACCGATCGAGGCGAGTCGAGCTACTGTAGGCACAGGCACAGTAGCTGTCTACTGTCACATCAGCTGCTCATACTTTGTAACCTATCCTTTATCACCCATAGCATCTGGCTGGATGCAGAGCGCAGTGTATGTAATGGCATTCCTTGGCCAAGACCTTTGATGAGGTTATGGCACTATAATGAGTGTGAAATTCTGTAAATACTGATGTAATAAATGCAATGGATTCTCTATAGAAAATTTAATCATAACACTGTCTATTCAATTATTTCGTAGATATATATTTTACTGATCACACTTTTATTCTGATTATATTTTTTCAGTTACTTGCACAATAATGCAGAAGAATGGTGCGGGCCTACACACAGCATCCTCCTGTTTTTGGGACAACAACACTGATGGTTCATGCACAGTCCGTTGGGAAAACAAGACCATGTACTGCATTGTGTCTGTCTTTGGCCTTGGCATCTAATATTAACAAAATATGCTTTGTAATTTGAGTTATGCAGACAATGCTGAATGCCAGTTGCTGTAAGGGCAACAATAAATAATAGCAATGCACAGCAGCTTAAATTATAGATTTAATATTACTGTCAAGGTTTCAGTCTTTTACTAAATTGATTAGATAGATAAGTAATGAATTCTTTTTTAAAATTCCCATTACTTATTTTAATGTTAATCACATACTTATACATTTTATCTCATTTTGTAAAATTATAAGTCGAATTGTAACAATTCATTTTAGTATTGTTTTATTATACTCTTCTCCTTGTATGGAAAATAATAAGTTTTTTGTTTGTGCTGATAAAAAACAGTAGGCGCTAAACATTTAAATTCAATAGGTACATGGAAATATAAATAATAATTTAACAAAACTTTTTGACAAATAAAATTATATAGGTACTTAGACTTTTTTATTTTGTTTAAAATATGTAGGGAGTTTTGCCTCTCAATAGACGATATTTTCGTAATAATTAAATAATATAATCTTTTATTGGTTGTTTTGTTATTTTCAATCACGCTAATTTGATGTACGTAATTAAAACTTGGTTGTGTTGTCATAGATTAGCACAATAGATGCTTATTCCTCTGTTGGACTAGGTCTCTTTGATACGCTGCGCTGTGCAGTATTCATAATCATATATATTAGTAAAAAGTATCACACGTCAGAAGGTTAAACATAATCAAATAGGGTCGGTGATTGCAGGCTCCCCATCACCTTGATTTATACGTAGTATTGAACCTATTAGTTATCATAAGCATTATGACCACGGGGCCATTTCGCGCTAATTCTGAACGATATTTTACCAAATCTAAACCATAACCAAAAACGTTATGCTGCATACATTTGGCAAACCTTTATAAACGCAAACGTGTGGAGCAGGGGTTTGGATTGCGTTTGTAAAGGTTTGCCATACGTGTAGGTATGCAACGCAAATTTGGATTCCTAGATATAGAACCTAACTCAAGATTGCTGCGGACGAATGTACAATATAGTAGAAACCGCAATGACCAGAATGACCTATTGAGACTTATGAAATTCTCGTATAAATTAATTTTATGGATGCGTTAAAAGTTTTAGTTTAGTAGAGCAGTTGGTCCAATGTCGCGTTTGGTCGCATACGCGATTGATCAATACCATGAATCAAAAAATTTTGCGACTCCCATCGCGCGCGACCAAAGTGATTTGAAACTTCTTGGCCAATACGAAGTGAATTAACAGAGATTTCGTTAAAGAAGAAAAACTTGTATTAATGGTCGATTTTATCGAATTTAGCGGTCAGTGTGGACAAATGGGGGCGCAATGGGAAAAAGTCTTAGAAAATGTTCACTTTTTTGTAGTACTGTCGCTCGCTCCAAGGGTCACCAGTAACCTAACGAACCTAACCTTCGGGGTGCTCCGACTGCTAACTGTCACACATTATCATCTATAAAAAATTTTCCTCAGCGCCCCCTTTTCTCCACTCCAACCCATGGAACTAATAAGTACTACGTACGTAGTACTACGTACGTAGTACTACGTACGTAGTACTTATTAGTTCCATGGTTTACACAGAGCCCGAGTATACGCGCTGACAACTTAAGAGTAGATAAAAAAATGTATATCATTGTGGTACTTTTATAATAATAAATTTAAATATTGGCGCGCGAGTGACTTGCGGACACATCGGCGTCACGTGACCGCCATCGATCCAATGGTTGAGCGCGTCTCTATGTCTCTGGCTGGGTCCATTCAACTCGGTCTTCACTTGCAAGACTCTCCATTGCAAGCGTCATCCTGGCATGAACGTTTTATTATATTGATTGTACTTATCTAATTTAATAAATTCAGATCAGAGTTATGATAATAGTAATGTCTATCCCTAATGCCGAATCAGTCGACTGAATCGACCACTGTGCCCCCTCACTAATATGTTTTCCGACAGACGTAACTATGACGCGCCGTCACCTGTTTTTTCTTTAAATATATATTTTTTTAGATTTTTATTTTAGTACATATTATTGTGTTACTATTGTATTAGGTAGGTACCTGCTGACTTATTTTTTAAAATACAATAGTACCTATCTTAAATATTATTTGCAAATCATGGTTAACATTACAAAAGAAATGACTTTGAAATTAGCAAGCGAAGAAAGACGCTGTTACAATGTCATGTCGCCTCTTTTCTCATAAAATTTTACAAAACTTAATATCCCTACTACAAATCGACAAATTCTGATTTTTCGCGACAAATTTCGACAGCAAAAAATCAGCAGCTCCCATAAGTGCTGTGGTTCCCGAGATATTCAGGCGGCCCGCCAGGATGACTTTATCCTGGCATGCCACCAACAAACCCCGGTAAATTTTAAAAGGAGGATCGACCATATCTAGTTTTTTTCGGCATGTATTTAACCGGGCAGCTAAGTAATCGTATTTGGCAGCTAAAAAATAGAATTGGATACTAAAATTAATAGGTTGGCACCTAATTTGAGTATCATACTACCTCAATTTTGGTTTCATTTTAATGCCGTTGTAGGACTCTTTTAATTAAAGGCTGGAATCAAGTTATTTTTTCGTCATCTGAATTTATGTATGGGAAGTCATTTTAATGCGACCATTTTATTTAAAAAGAGGCATCGAATTAATACACAATTGAAGTTCTTTTAAAATATTTGGGCAGCAAATAATGTAAAATAAAACATGAGACTTCCGTGTCAAGGAACTTCACATGAGCTCTCATTTAAGGGTAAAAAAGAATCCATAAAAAGTTACACAAGGCGTACAATTCACACAAGGCGTTGGTCCAGTTCGGTCCAATTTAGCCCAGTTTATATAGTTTGGTTGGTCCAGTTCATACAGTTTTGGTCTAGTTTATACAACTTGGACCAAACTGGGCTAAAGTGGACCAAACTATCAACGCGGCTAAGTTACCGCCTGCCGGCGTGATGTTACACGGCGCGAGCGATGCTCGGTTGTCATTAGCTGGGTGAGCGCTTGACCAAAGCCATCAACGTTCGTGTTGTCAGGCCGTTTTCATTAACTAAAATGTCAAATAATAAAAATTAAGTACTTACCCAATCTATATTAAAGTTACCCATTTTATAATTGATGCTACTTGCATTACATTCCCAAAAATGGTTATTTTTAGATGGAAACAAGTTGTTGCTTAAATACTTTTAAAGTCATCTCTTTTATAATATTAGGTGCCAAGTCATTAATTTAGCCGCCAACCTATAATTTCTATTTGCTTGTTTAATTTTTTTGTTACCTTGATTTCGCTGCCGCTTTTTGAATAATATGGTAGCTGATTTTTGAGGCTCATCCAAATTTATTGGCGATGGCGCCAAAATATTAATACGCTGCCACTTTATTTTATTATATGCCTACAAAAAAAGCATGTTTAATATTTTAGTTGCCCGAAAATAATAAGCCGATTTTTCGACAAAATTTGACTAAATAACGACAATTTGTACATCTATTCAGAATCGCAGTTTGTGCATGCCAGGATGACGCTTACCTCTCCACTAGCTCCAACTCCAATAGCGAGCGAGCGAGGGACGGACGACACTGCAGCGATTCTATTCATACATAGATATCATACACTTCCGTCTCTCTTGCACCCACTGTAAATAATCAAATGAATGGCGAAAGAGTGAAACGGAAATATACTAGTCGAGTGGCAGTGAGTGAAGTATTGAAATGAAATGAAAGCTGTTAGCTCGTTTGCTGTGGCTGGCTGGGTTCAATCAGTCGCCATGTAGGATTTTTGATGTGGGGGTGTTGTGTCATATCACGTCAAATACATCAATGATTATTATTTTCAACCAAACATTTATTTTTGTGTAATCCGTCACCAAACTTAACAATTAATGGTGTTACTGAACTGTTTTGGGACATATTCCTTTGTGATTGTAAACTGCGGCGCGATGACGGAAGGCAGATAATACATTGGTGGGGGGCTGCTAAAATACTACGATAGGATAGTAACGTTTTACAACTCGCGAGGTGTTCGGGGCGCTCGTAAAAATTTCTCATCGCGACGAGTTGGACTTCCATTTTGTTTTATATGGTGTGCTTGTTTAATTGCTGCGGGCTGACGACTATGGAAAATGAAGGTAAGTGTTTCTGTCGAGGAGAGGACTTTAAATAATGTCGTGCGTATGTAGGCCGCTGGAAGATAAACAGTACGTAAGTGATGCCTGTAGTGATGGTGGTCGGTCGTGTTTGTGCTTCGTGGCGGGCGCATTGTGCAGACCAGAGCCGCCCTGTCTCACTCATTTGTATGTAGTGTGGGCCCACGACACGCGTTGCTGCCTCGCATGTACATTGTACTACTTTGTTCGCCTAATACTAGGCCAGCTAGGCCAAAATAGTCTAGGTAAAAAACAACCGAATGTCTATCGCGGTCTGTTCTACGTACCGTCTACGTTCGTTGCTAGCCTTATCAGCTGATCATGCACTCAATGTTTTTAAATATTGCATTGCGAATTGCAGCCCTGAGTTTGATTAGAAAGTTTTGTTTTAGAAGAAAGCTATTAGGTAGGATATTAACTAACAGAAATACCTACCTATGTTTTAGATATGACGATAATTTGACTATTAATACTAAATTTGGTAAGTAGGTACATTAATATAAGTGTATCTCAACTTTTTTACCAATCCTGAGTATATCCCTACAAGTATGTGCCTAAAGATATAAAATTTGTAACAAATTAATCAAAAATTAGGAATTAATTTGACTATGAAATCATACACATTGTTAATAGGTGAATTGCCAAAATCCTGACAGAATACAGTGCATGAGTCATGCATTAATTTGACTAAAACTTCTTGCTATTGAGACGGAATCTTAACACTTAAAAGTGGAGTAAAGCCTAGTTTTTATTTAGTTGAAAGTTTGCAAGGATGTTTGTTTCTCTTACACACTGTAATGGCTGAATGGATTTTGATGAAACTTAGCACAGTGATAGCTTATATCCTGGAATAACATATAGGCTACAGTGATAGCTTATATCCTGGAATAATATATACACTACTTTTTATCGCGGAAACTTATTCCACCCGAGGACAGCCGCAGACAACAGCTCGTACACCTAGTATACTATCATAAATGGAATTTAGTCAGAATGTTAAAAATGTTAAATAGGGTTTAGAATAGATAGAACCTACTAGCTGACCTACAGACGTCATTCTATCAAAAATTAGGTATTTGATTGTGGCAGTTTGTCTACGCACAAAGGAAGTAATTCAGAAGATTTAACAGACCTACCTACAGAAATGTAGTCTATCTAAACAAAATAATAAATTATAATTAATGGGAACAGAATAAATCATGCAAATTTTCAACCCGTTCCCCCCTCCCCTCTCCCTTAAAATATAAAATTAAAATTTTAAGTTACTGCATTTAAAGAAACCGATACTCCTTTTTAACCGATACGCAAATTTTTTAACCCTCGTACCTGCCCCTTTCCCTTAAAATGTGATGTTCAAAAATACCTACGTTTACATTTTGAAGTTACTGCCTTTAAAGAAACCGATACTTCCGTGAAGTCCCGTGCAAATTTACCCATTATATGTTATTCCAGGATATATGCTATCATTGTACAAAGTTTTATCAAAATCCGGTCAGCCGTTCTTGAGTTATAAGTGTTCTAACTAACACGAGTCTGTTTTATAAATTAAGATTTACATAAGGTAATATTACTGCAGCCGTAAGTCTAAATTGTAATATCAGCTGGTCAAACTAAGCACAAAGAAAACAATTCTATTTATTAAGAATATGATATTAATTATTCCTAAAAATAAACCTAAAAAAACCTTCTTCCCATGCAAATTCGGCCAAAGTCACACATAAAACAAAGAATACAAAGCTGTTGTTTCATCAAAGTTTCAAATCAGGCAGGCAACCCATATAAAATCAGTTAACTTTCCTCCTTGTTTTTAATTTCCAAGGGAATTTCATAATTGTTTCTCCAGGCACTTATTCAGCACTAGAGTTGCCCGCGACTTCGTCCGCGTGGATTTTGGAAGTAGGTAGGTTGTACATACATAGCAAAGATAGTTAGGTATCTTTGCTATGTATGTACAGTCAGTGTCAAAAGTAGCTGATCATATACTAACTTTCAAAACTACTGACTCTTCCTTAGTTCACTTTAACATGATGTTTACTTCACAAAAAATTCTTTTTTTTCTTACCAACAAACTTAAGGAACTTTGCGTATGAACAAGTCATGCATATATATAAGTTAGTACCATGTGATATAACTTCAAATTTTATTAACGATTTTCTAATTATTACTTTAATTAAGTCTGTACGGAATGTCTGTATGGCGAGTCCTACTCTCACTTGTTCGGTGTTTTTTAAATACCACCGCTACCTTACTAGGTGTTAAGTGGTCCCTAAACGATCATACTTGCATGACATGCAACGTTTACGTGAATTAGCATGCTGCATGATGGACCATCTTGCTTGCTATCAATCAGTACAGTGAATCAACGACCAGCACGTAGTTTGCATGTCATGCACGTCAATCACTACAACTAGACGGTCATGCATGAGTGACATCACGTAATGCATGTCATGCCGCATGATCGTTTAGGAAGCCCGTTAGTGCTCTATGAAGAAGAAACATCCGCAACATAAATCAAGTCAAACACGTAGTATTACGCGTGTTGTAAAATTAAATAATATTTCAACTGCAATTCATCACAGGTCAAATACTTTTTACTATGTCACAAATAGTCATTTTTGTTTTAAACAAAATAATAAAAAATGAATGGCTAACTTTTTCCCTTTTTTGCTCAGCTTCTAAGGGCCGTAGTGTGATGTCAATTAGCATATAACCTTCCTCAAGAATTGGGCTATCAAAATGCAAAAAGAATTATTCAAATCCGACCAGTAGTTCCAGAGATTAGTGCGTTCAAACAAACAAACCAAACTCTTAAGCTTTATTATAGTAGTAAATAATAGTAGATAATTACTTATCAGCGTAAAATTCGCTGCGCTACTTTTCGCTAGGTCTGCGCTGATCCGAACTATTACATTCTGCTTTTCTGCACCATCGTCAGAAAAGGAATGCCACTACCCGAGCAAGAACTTTTATTATTATGAATGATTTTTGGACAAATTTACACACGGCTGTTTAGTCCCAAACTAAGCCGAAGCTTGTAAATCGGTACTCATCAACTGATAAACATACTTATATAGATACAAACACCCAGAATCTGAAAACCAACAGTTATGCTCATCACACAAATGTTGGTCCCGGGTGGGAATCGAACCCACGACCTCTGGCGCAGTAGGCAGGGTCACTATCAACTACGCCAACAGGCCAGTCGACTACACATGACTAGTAAATTATCCAAAACATATACTTTTATAATCGTCTGTGACATAACACCAAATTTTTTGATAAATCTTTATTCTTATATACTGTCTGATACACTCTGTTTCGGAAGGAAAACTGTAATTACAAACTCCCTCTTTTTAATACAGAGTAATAAGAAGAAAATTAGTTGTTGATTGGACTTTGGCGGCGGCGACGCCAGCCGAGGCGAACAGTGGTACTATTCATATTATGTATTTCGTTTAAGGGTTAGGTCACACTGATTGACGGCCTTTTACAATGTTGCTGATGAAAACTATCACACTAATATAACGTGACACGCTCACGATTGCGAAAGACCGCGTACATACGTATCCATACTAAGCCGTACGCAGCCAAATCCGCGCGCAACGCAACAGGTCAGTGGTTGAGACCGTCATTAATTGCTTATGTTTTTTTGCAAGCAATCGATAAAGGCGGCCGATGTGTTTAAGGTTCTATGATTTTATACACTGTTTAAAGTTTCGTTTATAAAAAGAATGTTCTGGGACGATATTATATTTCTGTAATCTATCATTTCAGTTTTCAGTTCAGTCGTGCAAAATGTAAAAAAAAACTATTAGTAGGTACCTACGATACGGCCATAAACCAGTGCTATATGGCCTAGGGAACATTTTGAAAAAGCTTGGATTTGAGGTTTTTTTTTGGTCTGGCGATTTTAAGACGCTGGGTTTGACCTAATTGTGCCAATATTTTATAAATATTTGGTCTATTAATAATGCAGCAGTGTGCATTTATATCATGCTATTCGCGAGGTACTTATTCACTTATGCACTGTAGAATTGTTTTACTTTAACTAAACTTCATTTATTATAGCAGAAAGTCTTTGTTAGACGTAACAACAATGCTGTAAAATTCAATTTTCCTGCGTACGTCGGGGTAAAAATAAATATGGAATGTTGGGGCGCTTGCTGTCTCAAGAGTTTCGCGGAAAATATAATCGTAGCCCATGCTTCAGCGACTCAAAGCTAGCTAAGCGTATCGTTGTCGTGCGCTTGCAACTGCTGCTTCAGACTATTTCCTTTGTTTCTGGAATGCACAATATCCAACTGAAATATTACTTGCTGTAAGTAGAAATGAAGTGTAGTATCTGGGAACTCATATCTACCCAGACAGGTAAGGCTACCCACCTCAGGAACCAATTAGAAGTTCCGTCGAAAAAGGAAGCAATTAGCAGTTCCGACGAAGAACAAAAGTCGCTAAAGAATTAGAAATGAAGTGGCACAAATGGCCGCTGGGGCCGACCGGTTACAGAGTAGAGTCACCTTTACCTCTGGCAAGATGCACGATCAACGAGGACGATGAAGGGGTTTAGTTGCAGTTATGTCAGCGTGCATGAGAATGTGCCAAATCAATCAATGTATATATCCTTGAATGAAAAAAAAAATTGCTACGCGCGCGCGCCACCAAAGAGATTTGAACCTTCCTGGATATATCAATCAATGGATATATCAATAAAGAAGGTTTTTTTGACTGGCTATCTAACACACAAAATTACGTGTTTCATTTTACTTTGCAAACACACACTTGTAATTTTGACTGACTTCTCCCGAAATGTCATTTTCTCAAATTGTCCTTTTCATTCTGCAACGTATTGCATTGGTTCTAGTTGCAGACCCCCTCGGCTTAGCCTTAACTTTCATTTCGTGAACCTTTCGTTCGTTTCGTATTAACTACTGAATAATTGTTATGTCACAGAATAAATAATAGTACAAGTAATGAACACTATAACATGCAAACATGCAATCTGTGTACGATAAGTAGTGCTCGAGTACTTCCCTGCGTCCGTCCCCTAAATACGGCTCAGCTGTAAACTTACATCAGATTTTCAAGTTTCGATTCTGAAAGCCAAATTCAATTTTCGAAATAATTCTCATGAATTTAATTTTATTATGGAGCGGCGTTCAGTGTCAGCAGTTCAGTTCTCTAACACCAAAAATAAATTAATATCCAAACGGTAAAGTTTGTAAGTTTCAAGAATTAGCATTCACTGTTGGACAGCGAATTCGTTCTAGATGGACTTAATCTATTTTTACTCAAGGAAAATAAATGGTTCCCACGGGAAAGCCGACTAACCGTGCGCAGCACCGCAGGGGCGGCGGGCGACGAGCTGGTGCCTTAGTAATCTAATCACTTAGTAACTCGCCGTAAACAACCGAGGCATTCTCGTTACGTAACTTAACTTTTTTAGGTACCTATTTCAATCCAATTCAATATTCTTCCGTCATCAATAACCGGAGAGGTAACTTGACTCTCCAAACATAAATAACTGGTGGTTCTGTGAGAACAGTAGACCTCGCGCGCAAGCCCTTATTATATACCAAACCTAAAAGAAACGAACAGAAGTCAAGATTAGAGACAGATGTAACAGACAGAAGTATAAAAGTGACAAAAATTTAATTAATATTTCGCAAACGGATCCCTAAATCGAAAAATGGTTTTCATACACCCGCAATATTTTTGAACGACATATAGAACATTGCAGACAGACATACGGACAAAAGCATTTTTTGACCAATCTCGAAACTGAGACGCTTCGCTCGCTCGGTCAATAATGAGAGGTTTATTATTCTAATCACCAAGCTGGGCTACTGGAGGTGATAGCAGTGTATGATGTTTTCACGACACCGCTGCTCGGAAATGTTCTCGATAATAGGTGGTACCTAACTAAAAAAAATTCTGTACACGGAAAAACAAATTCACGTAAATCACAAAATGGAATATACGTGTACATATTATGTGTCCATTGCTGGAGGTGGTAGCTTTTAGTTAGATCATTCTCCAATTATAATGTGAATGTGAAGTGATAATCCTCTCGGCTGGCATACGCTGGCATGCGGGTCCACACATAATATAAATAACTGAGGTAGGTACAAGTCGCGCTACTACCGCTCGTTTTTTCGCGAATTCGCTGATTACCAATATGTTTTGAAATTTAAAATATCAAAGTATAATTTTCTCAAAATAGGTCAATTAACGATATATGTAATTATCATTTTTGTAACTGTTAAACTTTAGGTACTGTATGAAGCTTTCAAAAGTACATGAATTTTACGTCGCAATTTTTCTGGAATGCCCGCCCGCCCGCCGGCCGGGACGACGACGAGAAAGACGTTCATCGAATTCACGTCAAAATTAAATAGGTAGGTACTAAAATTTAAAGCTTTGTGGCATCTATCCGAACTCTTTCCCGGCGAATAAATCCGGAAGGGTTTAGCCAGGGAAACACAATATAAGAATATAAGTAATGTATGGGCCATGTAATAAATAAATAAACTATTTAAAAGACAGACGATGCTGCCCACATCATCCTTCGTTCGTTTGCAATATTCTTTGTACCACTTCTGTTCGAAAAGTGCGTCATTATTAATTCAAACACAAAACTTAAAAGTTGCCATACTTCCTTCATCCGATCCTGTAAAATAAAAGAAAAAGTCAATAATGCAACTTCATACAACATCATCCTCCAGTGAAATGTACAGGTTATTGGGAGATGGGTGCATGCATAGCTGTAAGGCGAAGCTAGTACAAACCGTTAAGTAAGAACCATTTGAGCCATGGTTGCCTGGCTTGTAACCTGACTTTTATTGTTTTTGGCTGAAAAACCCAAAGTTTTACTGATAACTGCTTATTAGAGTCGGTTCAGACCAAGCGGAAATTTGTACGAGCACTTTTTGATGAATGAACCATATCACTATATCCTAAAGAACAAAATCGTATTGAATGGCCTCGAGCCTAGCGCTCGAAGTCATTCATTTTGTTATTTAGTATATAGTGATATGGTTCATTCATCAAAAAGTGCTCGTACAAATACCGACTCTAAAGCGTGACACACACTGGGCGGCAGCGTTGAGAAAGCATTACGGCGGCGGCGGCGGCGAAGGTTTGTATGAAGAACCCGCCGCTCAGTGTGTGTCACGCTTTAATGGCCAAATTTAATGATAAGCGAATTCTTTTTTTATTTTATTTAATTAAAGTCATGTGTAAGCAATCTGATAAAACATGTTCTAAGCCATCTGTGTTATCATACATAATTTTGAAGTTCATAAAAATATTCCAAAATTTTAGAAAACAGTTTTTTGACCTCATTAAAAAATACCATGTAATGTCAACCAAAAATGGATTACCATTTTTAAATCTCTTTCCTTCTAGTTATTAATAATATCAACGACGACTATTATTATTAATTCATTAACCGATTTTACGTAACACTTTGTAAGTATTTCCATTTCTAGTCAAAAATTAAAGAGACAAATCTAAGAATCAGCAACTACGCATAATTGACATAATAATTATGAAATATAATTAATTATTTTCTTGATAATTGCGAACCCTGTTTGGTACAGTAGTAGTACTACATCAAGTACAATATTGTTTTGTCTCTGGTACACGGTACGATTCTTATAACAATGTAGCTGCTGTCACATCGCAACATTAAAAGCAAATTATTCCAGACTGTTTCTTTTTCTATCGTTAATTCCTATTGCCATCTATTCGCCCACTACAGTTTTCAAAGTGTAGTGTGGGACTGACTAGCCGGGCCGACCATCGAGTGGGAGCGGTGCAGTCCTTCGCTAGTCGCCTTTCGGTACGGTCTTGCTGTCAGTCCTGCGACACCATCTGTATCCGTCGTGCGTGACTTGTGATACTCTGAACTTTTAATTCGAATATTATTATGTTTCTTGGTTTTTCCCGACCTCTTTTGATTCTCTCCGGACATTAATAAAGTATTTTTTCTTTGTTTTTTTTTGTTTTCCTCTTTTTTTAACCTTTTTTCTATTTTCTTGCATTGAGAACGTGTCAGATCGTGTTTTCTAAATAATTGGTAAGTAATATTTAGGAGACGTACAGTACAATCATCATAGCGACGTACATAAAGCAACACGGCCGGGTGTGAAAGGCAATTGCATTTTCTTTTTCATTATTCAAGTATTATACTTAAATAAATAGTCACGGCATGCTAGTAAAATATTAACTTTACTCAATATTAAATTTTATATAGCATTATTTTATAGGCTGTGGATAGAATGCAGTATTTTATTAACACCGGCTAAATAATCGCAAGTTTTTTAGCATACTAAATTATAACCCCGCGCCGCCGCCGTCCCGTAGTTTGCCATGCCATAGTATTATAGAGTCTATGTGTCCGCAGGAATATTGTCAAACCGGAATATTATAATTAATGTTACTAGGAACATTATAACCCCACCGGAATCCCACAGATTGTCGATCCTGACAATTTGACAGAGAAATTTCAATATAATTACAATGTAGACATAACTTTCACGTTTGTCTTTGTTTGAAAGTTTTTACATCACCTATCACGAAATAATAATTAGCAACATTCTTTTTTATCAGAAATAAGACTATTAATATGCTCTTATAAAGTATGGGAAAGGGCTCATTTTTAAGAAAATAATATTTTATACATAGGTATTTCTTACACTTTAATTATAAGTTAAGAACTGATCATTAAAATTGTTCAAAATAGTTAAAAAACGTTTGAAATAAAAATATGATATTGTGGTGCTGAATGCGGGGTACATTCATAGTCAGGTGTGTTGAAAATATGTGCATCATTTCAAACAATCACATGATTGATGATATGATTAGTACCTACTTGAAAATATGAATCAGTTAAAAAACAACACTTTATTTTTGCTTTACATACATTTTTACTTTCCATAATTTGACCCTTATTAGCGACACTATCGGATAGTGCAATATTATAGCATATGTATTTTTTTAAAATCAATAAGTCCGATTCCCGACTAAGAGAATTAACCAATTTCAGCTCAAACAGTCCAGTAGTTTTCGAGTTGTGGTCTGGAAAAATCGGTAAACCATACAAATACAACCCATTCAAAGTAAACATTTATAAATGCGATTCGCTCAGGAATAGTTGAAGCGATTTCATCATATTATATATATGTATTTTAAAGTCAACATCGAATAAATACAAAGTTAAATTTGCTGTTCATCAAATACATATGCATACAAACAGTCACAAGTTTACAATTTCGTCAGCTACGATAAATTAACTTTGGTTTTGTAAACATTTCCATACAAAATAGGTTAATCGATTACTTTTTTGGGTTCCTTACCTCAAACCGAATACTTAATACCATATACTTTAGGAAGCCGCGGGAAACAGTAGTTATAGGTAGGTAACTCTTTTTTTCCTATTATTATTCATTATTCTATTAGTGAGTAAGAATTTTAGTTGAGTCGTATACATAAAATATCTATTATTATGAAAGGCGACTATCTTTCTATCTGTGTTGTGTGCCCTTATCCAGTCTAGTGCATTTTCACTGATCAATACATAAATATCATGATGGTACCATGCCATCGCATCACTCACCATCAGCAAACCCCTGTCACTACTGGGTAGGTATTATTACGTCCTGAATATTGACTAAAAGGAAGCTTTTAGAGTGTGCATCGCCACATATATCGATGCGGTTTTATTACTGAGTATTTAAAATGATGTGGTGGCGTGCATATTTTTCATTAGGTACATTCATTGTACAATATTACAACATATATTTCATCTGTAATGAAAATACCTATGCCAAACCGCATAGTTTTACGGTGCTATTTGACTACTCGTTTATTGCTACAAAACTCTTTTTTTTTGAACCTACTTCCTCAATTATTTAAATAACTTTCTTTCGTATTTGGTCTATCTCTATTGTTTTAAAAATGACAATGAAACACGATTATACAACTAGCTTTTGCCCGCGGCATCGCTCACGGAGATTTCAGGATTTGGTACACAGGATTCCTTCACAGTCAGTTAATTTCTTTTTTATATTTATTTAACATAATATTATATTTTATAATATATGATTATCCCCTTTATTTCCTATTCTAAGGGGTCGATTTTAGAAAAAAAATGTCATGTCCGTCGTTTTGGACTTCAAAATAAATACCATCTTCGCAATCAACGTCCCAAACCTAAAAAACGACACCCGTATTGATTTTAAGGGGTTGGTTTTCGGGAAATCGCGAAATACGTGTTCACGTTTCTAACTTTAAACATAGATCCTCCTCCTTTTTTGGAAGTCGGTAAAAATGACGGACTTTTATACAATCTTTCCATTTTTGATTTACACCATTTGACCACCAATTTCAATTTCGCGAAAAAGTTTACTTATTTGTTTTAAGGAGTATTTCTACGAAGTTTCAATTCGATGTTAATTTAATACCATTATCTTTCCATACAAACTTTGAATCCCCATTTGAATTCCCATTTTGGGTGTAATTGTGAAATATCCTTTCTTATTCCTTGTGTACACAATAAAGGGAACGTCTGTGGAAAATTTCAGCTTTCTTGGTCCAATGGTTCCGGCTGGGCGATGATGAGTTAGTCATTCAGGATTTTGCCTTTTAAATATGAAAGGAAGAAGATGCCTGTCAATGGTTTTTGCGTTTTTACCGAAATCCAATAATTTTCTTATTATTCCGGACAATCCTAATATTCGACGAACAGACGGACGCACAGAAAACAAGGCTTTACTAGTAACACCAAAAATTAAAATCCAATAATTTACCAATAAGCATTTTTAATAAATATATTACCTGCTATTTGAAACATGCCTTTTCTGATTTCCAAACGAGAACAAAAGTTATTCAGTATTCAGAGCAGAACTCCTCTCACGACTCGTGAGTCATGAAACTCATGACGCATTAATCACTTCGTCACAGAGAGCCATTCGGTAAGTTAAAATAACATATTGACAAGGTATTGTTAATTATAAAATATAAATAAATATAGGTAGTTAAACATTACTTATCCTTAATTGGGTTCCCTATAGGTAGGTACTACTGTGGGAGTCAAGAACAGGGCAATTCGCTAATATTAGAACATCGGTACCCCTACCCCGTCGAATTTGTACAGTCTGCCCCAGGGGATTTAAACATATTACACGCTGTATATTGAGAGATCCAACTTGAAAACGAATGTACGGTCGGCCGCACGTCGGTGGAAATAAAACCAGTAGACTATACAATGTAGGTGTAAAATATAAGATAAAACATGAAAGAACATGTTCAAGCGTAGTATGGAGTTAATCGGCTTGAAGTCAGCTTGAGTGAAGTACATACAACCGGTCACTAGCTATTTTATCTTATCGTCTGTCAAAACTGCAAATGAAGATAATAATAATAATTGGAACATTTATAAAAAATTATGTACCCGTAGGACAGTTTCCAAATTTCCAGGGAAATGTTTCCGATAACGGGACATTTTATATTATTACAAGAAAAAGAAGCAATAGCAATACTCGTAAAATCAGAAACGTAATTCGCTAAAACACATGCTACTATAGGCGTTTAGATAGGTACATTGTAGAGTCCCGTAGAAATTTTTGGCGGCTGAATGAATAATTATAGTCAAAGATTGATTGCACATCGCTGACAGTGTATATAGTATATGTGTGCGTAAGCGAGATAGTGTTATGCATAGAGATGTCCAAAAACATGAAAGTTTGATTTGGTTGATCGAATCAATGAACTATTTCTTGAAATTGAATGAGCGTCTCTACGGCGACATCAGCCAGCACAGCTCCCATTTGACACCTAAAATTAGTAATTGCGCAGAAACCTCAGATCTATTCAAAAACAAAGCAGCATCAAGTATTTAAAAACTTAAGAAATCATATATTTAGTGTGATTTCTCGACTTCGCCCACAGCCACAGCGCCTATGCGACATATTCATTGAGGTGACATACACTGGTATATAATTATCTGGCTGGACCGACTGTACGTACATTACACATGACGACAAATACTGGCGGAAAAGTAAATAATTTAGTAGCTTTTAATAATTTGTTTTCAATTTTTATTACACACTGAACATTCTTAAGTAAAACTGTTTTAGTGTCTAGAAGTCTTTATCACAAAAATACACAGACAATTGTATTGACTGATATTCTTAAAACGTCATCAATGGAAGAATTCGTACGGTCGCGCCTCGCGCCGGAGATGCTGCTGCCCGTCACCGCTGTGAATGCGTTTATGACCTATTTCGTTTGAATAGGTAGAACGCCATTATATGTTCGTCAGCGCCGCAGTCTGTTGAGTTTGCAATTTCCTATCTGTGGATTTTTAAATAGTCTGTTGTATGTATGTACCTACCTACCATCATTGATATCTGCTTGTATTATTCCTAGCTGTTGTCCGCGACTTCGTCCGCGTGGATAAATAAATATGACAAATATTTTTTTCAGAACCACATGAAAATATTTGTACAGATTACATAATATTATATTGTTCAGTGAAAAGCTGTACCCGCGGGAAAAAAAATTGTACGCGCGCGAAACTGCGGGAAACAGCTAGTTATAAATAATGAAATCATGTAGTTTTAAAAGAACATAACCTCCGTTTTTCATAAGTTCTCATTCCGTGCCTTCCTTAATGCCACTGTTGCCCAAATACTGAGAAACGATTAAAAACTTGACTTGATAAAAGTGTCACTTGTTATTCAATTATGAATTACAGGCATACTTGGTTAAAAAGTGTTCTAAAAAGCAATAGACGGAAAACCTAGCTACGCACTTTCTAATTTGCGAATATTGATCCTGAAGTTGGAATTAGGTGTTTCGAAAAATAGAAAAAATGTTGTTTGAAAACTCATTAATTGCATGTCAGTTGCATTCGCTTTTTGCTATTTAGCGATGTCGGCGGCGGCGCTGGCTACTTAGACTTTTTAGAGTAAATCCGGTCACAATTTTCTCTCCGACAGTTTATAGTAAGATACCTAACATAAAAGTAACGCCAATAAAAAGTCGGCTCTGGGCAGGCGAGTTGCCTTTTGAGGTATTTACTTAATATTGTACAGATACAATTTTTTTAGATTGTTAATTACTAGGCTTACTAGGGGACGCCTGCAACTTCGTTCGCGTTAATAATAAATTATACCGCTTTATATTGGTCCTACGTAATTTGAGGAGTTTCAATACCTTAAATGATTCTAAACCTAGTGGTTTCTAGTTTTAACGTTAAGATGATAGATAGGTAGGTAATTTTCATTAACAGTTTTTTTTCTGTCACATTGAACATGACATGCCGTGCAATCATATGAATACATGACATGGCAATAATTACACCTAGCGCAAGGGTTCCAGTGCCTTACAAAGCCAGGGTAGATATGATTGTAATATCCGACACTGAATCGCATCTCAATTGCTCGCTCTATAACTATACGCCTCTATACCTATTTTGTATACTTTGTTGTATACTTAATTGTCTCTTTTGTATGTGTCGTAGCCATAAATAAATGTTCTATCTATCTATCTGATTCGCTATTAGACGAGCTGTCAGCTACAAGCTTAATATTAGTCTCTCATATTAATTATTATATAGTTGACGGTGGGGGAAGAGGATTTTAAGCTAGCTTATTATTTGCATGCCAGCCCCTGGTGAAACATGCGGTATTCACTGTTTGTAGTATAAACCATGTTAAGCGTATCCCAGACACGCGGCCTGCGATGGCGGTGGCGGCCTGTTGTCTTCCCTTGCAAAGATGTGAGACTTCATACACGCGCGGCCATAATTTGTATATTGACGCCCGATTGACGCGTGTGTCTGCGATACGCTTTATGATGCAGACAAATGTGTATATGTTAGTTTGACAGCTACTAAGTACAATTATCAATAATGTGGCTAGTACTAGTAAAGTGACATAGCCACAGAATAGATAATGTGACAGTTTTATTGAATCCAGTTATAATTTGAGCGCAACAAAGAATACTGAACAACATTCCTACGACTTTTTAATTTCCTTACAAATTGAATGATTTCAAAGTGGATTACATTTAGCGAACATAGCGTATGGCCTCTGTCCAGCAGTGGACCTCTTTCGGTTGATATCAACATAGTTATAAAGGGCTATTATACCGAGAATTTTGTTATAGCTCGTTTACACATGCTTGCGACTCGCGAGGCAAGACATTCACGAATGCCGACACGAAATACCGCTCACTCACTCAATGAACAATCGTAATTGTGCGTAATGTGTGTCGCCTCGCCTTGCCACTCTTTTATTTGACTCACGTCGCGAGTGTAAACCCACCACAGAATGTTTAACGAAGATAATTCCAAGTCGAATTACTCACCCACCTCATAAAGTAACTGCTGCTTACCTGTGGTACTACACCAAAAAGTGTAAACAGTTTTCTTTCGATATGTCATACATATATACTTAGGTGTTGTTATTTTTATATTATTGTTTCAACGTTAGAACGGATACGTTTTTATTAAGTATAATTGGCATAGTGAAAAGTGATGCAACATTGCAAAAGTGTTGTGAAATCTTAGAAAGGACAGTAGCTTGAGGGGAGAAACCTGAAGAGCAGTCTTTTGACGATATAAATCCCGCTTATGCTGATATTAATTTTACACCAGCTAGTCTGACTTATAATAGTGATGAAGACTGCTTTTATATTGAACTGGTATTTTAAAGAACGAAACAATCTAATAGGTAAATAAATAGGTAAGCTGTATTTAATTGCAATATATAGATGATTTATTTAATATAGGGGAAAAACCGCTAATAACGTTTGCTAAACATGTAGGTATGTAAATTCTTAAAGCACAAAGTAAATAACCACTGTATGATAACAGTTTACAGAAAAAAAATACAATATTAAAAGTATCATGCGTTAGTTAAAATTTAAAAAGAAGAGTGCGGTTCTTGATTTTTTTTTCTTAAAGACGCCCAATGAATCCAAGAGCGCTTTTGCCTCAACCACGACGATGTAGTTGTAGGTACATTGTGAAATTAGAGACCGAAACCGAAGAGAGACCGAAGGCAGCACTAACAACTTTTTTTTAATACTTCAAAAACGAAACCAAGAAGGCATTTACCAATAATTTCGAAGTTTCCAAGACCAAAGCGTTTTAGTTAATGAGCACTAAAAAATTAATCGTATTTCCGTAATATCCCTTTATATAATACCTAGATGAATGCGAATCATTGAAGACAGATTTCAAATGATAGACTGCTCTAATGAGTTTTTGAATTTCCATACATGTTGGAACACACAGGCGTGCACTCTTGTATTTTAATGTGTATTGTGGTTTTTTGTGTAAAGCCGTTTGGTATTGTAGCCGTCGGTTAAGTCTTTAAGTGCTCCGAACGACTTTGTTTCCAGAGCCGTAAAACCAATTGAAAAAATAATGATTTCCTTTCCTTCCATTCACCTTGTCCATATATTCTATGCATTCACTTTTATTTCATTTTTCAATCGACTTCTAAAAAGGAGGTTCTCAATTCGACTGTACTGAAATTTTTTTGTGTGTATGTTACGTGATATTTGCGCTGATTGTGAACCGATTTGAATGATTCGTTTTTATTGAATAGGTATTTCGAGGGCGGTCCCATTTTATTTCTCCTCTAAGGGTGGATAATTTAAAAAAATAGGGGAACAACAAGTCATCGATGTACATGAATAATATTTTTTAAATAATGAAGTCGTAAGTAGTTGAATTTTTGTAAAAAGTTAGATTATTATTATTTTTGACTGACAAATTGATTTTAGTGTGAACCATCAATTGATCGGGTTAGGCACCCTACTCTATCCATACGCTGCTGGACTACCATTATCAAATCTCACCCAAATTGTTGACTTCGAATATGAAAAGGTTAACTAACTTCACTCTAATTACCCGATTGTGAACTCTGCACTTTTTAAAACTAAGTGCATTGCAGCACCTTACCGGTGCAACTCTATAAAACTGAAGTCAAGAAGTTAAGTGTTCAATAACCAACTTCACAGAATTTCATCTTAGTGTTTGAAACTTCCGAGCTAATCCTAAGATTAAAGGGTAAACAAGAAGTTTCTCGCTCGGGAGCAAAAGTCAAACAAAGCGAGAAATTGTATAGGTACGGATACTAAGGATTCTTCACGTAGAGTAGTGTTGCTGCGAAGGAGAATAATAAAACTGGAAGCCCGGGTGACTGCCGACAATCGTTTAAAGGTGGAAGTACTGTAGTACCAGAGACTTTGTTTAAATGCTGCATTTTTATTTAAAAAGTACCTAACTACAATAAGTAGGTAGGTACTTAAGTGGAATTTTATGAATTTATTCAGAAAAATATCTTTTTTCTGATTGTCAGGGATTTATAGGGTTCTGTTAGAAGGGATAGCCTTATAGCGAAGTTTATCTGCCCGTCTGTCCGCCGGATAAGTCGGGAACTAGGTAATGGACCGATTGAGGTAAACTGAAAAGATAATATTATCTGAAATCGCCGAGCAATGCTGGAAAAATGTGAAAACTTCATAAAACTTATGTTCTCCGATATTTCAAGCGGTGGTAGTTAAAAAGTTGACGCAATAATGTACCCAGTGTGCTCATAATTTATGCAATAAAATATTTTGACTTTGACTAAACAAAAGTATACACGGAACCCGCACATTGTGTTTATACGACGTGTACACTTCGCCCTCCCGCATACCTATCGGATACATCCATACCGCGTCGGGCAAAATGGAACTTAACTACAAACTATAGGTACATTTGTGTAATTTGTAGTTTAAATTTCCATCAATTTTTCTTTACTTTTGATAATCCGAATACGTGATTTTTAAACTCCACCTACCTATGCTTTAGAATTGATAACAAATAGTTTTTTTACTACCAATAAAATAGTAAGTAGTTTGTACGGTAACTTCAACCAAAGTATTTTAACTGCACGTCATTGAGAAACTATAATGGCTCAAATTGCATGTAGTTGAGAAACCCCAACTACGTTGTAGCTAACTACTGTAATTGAAACTAGTATAGTTTCTAACTTAAACTTCAAACTCTGCCTCCATACTATCCGAAACTCTCACTCGGTGAACGACTCTCACTAGGAACGTTATTTAATATGATGTCGCACCTATATTTAATATGATGTCCCGTCAAATGGCTTATTTTTCCGCACGTTTGTCGCCTCTACTTCGATGAAACATACCTTGTTATATGAATAGATTTTGATTGCATTGTTAGAAATCTCTCCGTTGTTCGATGAATCTAATTAGTAAGGTTTCGCGTCCGTCCGCTGCTGGATTAAAGGGGAGGTGGGTGGAGGGGGTGAAGGGGGTTTGACTATGATTCATTTGGCTTTACATGCAGTAGTTTTAATGATTTTAACATAGATCAAGAGCTGTCTAGTGCCAGACATGTTAAATATTCAGCGGATTAACTTTAGACGGCTGAATCAAATAAATGTCGATCAGTTAAATTCCGTTTGTAGTTACTGAAGTATCACTGGAAATATTGAAAAGTTATTTTCACAAGGCTCTAATATTTAATATTTTAAAACCAATCAGTAGATGAAATCAACTTACTGCAATATAACTTTAAAATGGAAATAAGTAAGTAAGTCTAGTGCTAAGAGGCTCAAGTATTTTCGATAATGCAACGATTAAAATAGGGCTTTGACTTGACGGATAGACGGACAAGTTTAGTGATCCTCTAAGGGATCCTTTTTTTTCCATAACGAGATATACAGACATAAAAAAATGTAACTCGTTGAATTAAGAACCTTTTTTGTCACTTCATTTATAAAACCTTTTCTATTTTAGAAGCTAAGGGATTTCATTCAATACATACTTACCGCCATCAGTAATCATAACTTGGTTGCGATTCGATGCAGAGTGCGTAGTAAAAGTTATAATGTTACCAATAATAACATTTTCCCCTAGTTTCGTGCTCGGGATCTATGTAAACGAATAAATAAATTTCCAATTCAATAATCATACTATACTTAGTACCTGCTATTATTTATTATAAATACCAGAGTTGTTGTATGCCGCTCAATCGCGTTCCGTCCGCCCGCGTCCAATCAGCGGATTTTATGAAACTTGGTGCAGAATTATAGCTTAATTAATGTGCTGACTATTCGAATACTCATCATTAATTAATACCAACTTGTAGAAATGCGGGAATTGAATCCAGGGCCACTAGCTCTCGAGTTGTCGAGTCCGAAGCCCAAGCCGCCAAGACAATTGGTGGTCAATTATAATTATACAAAACGTATGCAAGGAATATTGTGAGCCGCTAAACGGTAATTAAAAAATAAAGTTTGCAGACACGGGAACACGAGCAAAATGTGCACGGGAAAAGCATCTATGCACGAAAAAGGGAGGTTGCCTCCCTCCCCCACCGCTCCCCACACGAAAGGGAATTTAATCTCTGGCATATGTAATGCACGTTGGCGTTTCGACCTTTGTAGATGTATTATTCCAGTGCCTAGGTTTTAGGGTTCCGTAACGGAACTGTATAACGGTACCGGAGTAGAGGTTATAGGTGGTTATGTGTGATCATAATCAGATTAGATTAGATTTATTTATTTCACATTACAAATATTAATACATAGTTTTCTTACGTAAAAAGTCAAAGTTAATATTGTGATCGTCAGTAAACAACATAATAAAAGTACACTTGGTATAATCATAATTATAGTTACATATAATCACACATAATCACCCCGTGGGACCCATTTAACCCACTATGCAATGGCCAATAACATAAGTATCGTGTTATTTCCATAGCATCGAGAATTGCTATAAACTGAATAGTACTGAAACTGAACCTTTACACAATGAAATTCTCCTTTAAAATTGGCACTGTCAAATTGACAGATATCCATAAAAAAAAATCTCTCTGCTCAGGCAAGATGTGTGGTGACCTAGATTCCGTCGTATAATGTCTTCTCTATTTCATATATCTATATAATATCTCATTTATAATATCTCATTTCCTAACATTTTTATGAGCGTGCAGTTCAGAGTAGACTTGCTGGAGTTGAAAATACTACAGATGTACTCATCTAAAGTCCACGTGTACGAAGTCGCGGGCAACAGCTAGTTAGAAATATAAATATCATGCTACTATTTATTTTCTCGCAGTCAATAGTAAAAAGTAGACTACACAACTCGTAAAAAATTCATCTCGGTCCTGTATCCCTCGCTCCGCTCAGGATTCTAATCTAGAATCCCTCGCAAAATCCTTCACTGCTCTCGGGATCCAAGTTAGTCTAAGTCCAAATCCTTAGTCCCTCGAATTAAAGGCTCAGGCCTAAAATATCTGTTTTCCTAAAATGTACAATTCTCAAAAACGTCTACGTACTCATCATGTTTGCATTCCTATTTTGTCAGCTTAATCGAAATATCTTCAATTTAAAATGTGTGCAGTCTTAGAAGGTCTTCTATTCATAATGTTTACATTTCTATAATTTCAGTATGTGCCTAATATCAGCATTACCATAATGTTCGCTTTTTTAAATAGGCTATCGTCTTATTATGTTTGTTTTCCCATATTGTCTGCTTTATTTACAAATCAATGTTCTAAATGGTCGAAGTGTTCGTTCGTAAACAGTTTCATATAAGAACAAAATATTTTTCGTTCTCAACCGTTTTCGTACCCGAAAGAAGGGATTTTCGTAGTTGAGTTTTGTACTAAAATTAATGCTAATAAATGCGAAAGTAACTCAGTCTGTCTGTCTGTTACTCTTTCACGGATAAACCGCTGAACCGATTTCGATGAAATTTGAAGACCATGATTGGAGACATTTTGGAAATAAGACATTTCTGGAATGCCAACGTTATAAGAAGGCGGATATTTTGAGGTTGCAGAACTGTTGAGAATAAGCACTTTCTGAAAAGCCAACATTGTACAAAAACTGTCATTCTTGGAGATAGACAATTTTAAATAGGTGACATTTTGAGAAGCTGACATTATGCAAAAGACGTGCTCACATTCTGATTATCAGCCATTTTGCGAAAAATACATTTTAGGAAAACGGATATTTCAGGCCTGAGCCGAATTAAATTCCCTTTTTTTCACTTCTTGTATTTAATCTACTAGTTATCCGCTATAATCGGCTTAAGTAAGCCTCCTTATTTTAGGAAAAATGTTTTTTTTTGAGAAGTTAATCCAGCCAGACTATCAAAACTTGTTATTTGCTCATTCGACCTAAAAGGTTTTTAATCGCTGATCGATCGATCTACTTGTAAATATAGTCTTTTTTTCATTGTACTGATTTATAGCATAGACAGTTTATATTGTGAATGGTATGGTAAAAGAGAGTATTATTTTGTCCTATTACCGACGACCAACGTTATTTATGCAAAATATCGATCCGAAAGGCTCCTTTAGGCTTCCTTACAGTAGCAGTAGGTGATTGACGACACGCTGGCAACACTGAAAGAAAAGTAAATAAAAAGTGAAGCGAGCGAGCACCTAATATCTACATAGGTATGTATATGTGGATTTTGCGGCGTCGAATTGCAAAGGATTTTTTCATAACTGCGGATTAATAAGAATTTTAGTTTTTTTTTTACATATTTACAGTAGGACTCTACTGGCGGATTCGTCTGGTTTAGTTGCTCCTTATTTACCTATATCTGCCGCCACCAGCCGCCACATAGCAATTAAATATGCCGCTATGAATGGTAAAAGAGCGAGTCAGTTTTCTGCCTTTATTTCCCACAGATATTGACATTTCAAAATTAGTTTCCGGTACATCTGACTAACATTGATTGACGCGAAGGTTTTTGACTTTAGTGTAGTGTTATCAGGTAATTCCAAGCGTACGAGGTAACCATCTCAGCTCTAACCGCACCGCACTTGTAGTCTTTGTGGGATCTTGCAGGCGGCTTTCCGAAGGTTGCTTTGTAGGATCTTCGGATAATCGGCTCAACCGGTAGACTTACCACACTTAATATATAAATAATTAATTTATTAATGTTTCGTTTTGACGAAACCCTAAGAACAATATTGTGCTTTATTGATTGTTAAAGTTTTAACCTTCAAAACAAAATTCTCAAGATTATCGTCATTTTTTCTCTGTAAACAAACCATTGGAAAGATCTTGACCCAGCTGGTCGCGGCCAGGGGGAAAGTTTCGAAATTCAGTCAGTAATAAAATAACGTAAAGGCAGGCGGAACCGTTATCTTTCGTCATCACAAGTTCCTAGTTTGTTTTAGTTAAAGATAGCTTCTATACTACCCATCAGTCTGTTGAACACTCAGCAGTGGACTGTATACTTTTGGAAGTGAAACTCCGTTCGGTTTCAACGATATTTAATTTTAAAAATAATTTATTTACAGAATATAAAAAAGAAAGACAAAACTTGTCCAAAACTAGTATCATTTCAAGTGGCATACGAAAATTACGAAATCATTAAAGACAACAATTTTCGTGCTCGCAACGAGGCAGGGTTGCGCGGAGCCGAGATCGCCTCGTCTTTCTTCTCGTCGCTCCGCCTTTTCCTTGCGGCAAGTGCCGTTATTTCCTCGGCCGTTCGCTTCAACATCATTAGCCTGCCAATGTCCACTTCTGGACATAGACATACTCTAAAGCGGAGCAGTATCCGCGCTATGCATACTTATTGTTCATCGATTATGTGGCTTATGTGTTATACTTTTATTGGTCGACTGACTCGTCAAATATTTTGCCTGAGGGGGTGTACTGTACGGCGCGTATAGGTGAGGTTGGCCCTGAAAACAATTCGCGTTATTGTTGTTATTCCTAGTAACCGGATTTATTACATTGATCGTAATTCATCGTAACCACAGAATATATAATAGTGTAACAAAGCTATTCAAGTATCTAAGTTTCGGAATATACTTTCCCCGTAGAAAAAATAAAAAAGCACCCATCCAACACCGAAAGAATACAACTTTACCCCTTTATTATTACTACTTATAAATTACTAGCGGTCGCCCCGCGACTTCGTCCGCATTAGAAGCATCCTTTGTTATTTCAGGGTACCCTTAAACCAAGTTCTAACATTCAAACTCACAAAAATCCAAACGTTCACATTCAGGTATACATAGTAGTACCTAGTGTAATAAAAAAATATAACACTTTGAACATGAAGCTATTGTAATAGTTACTCTAACTAAACAATGACAGTTAACAATAGCTAACATTTTCAGTTTGAATCAACTCGTGCCGGTGCAGCCCCTCAAAATAGTTTCAAACTCCGCTTTTCAGGGTTCCCAATTGAAATGGTAAAAAGGAAACCTTATAGTCTGACTTCGTCCTTGTGACGTGACTCTATGCCTCATGGAGTCACGTCAAGCGCACAACAAATTATAGGTATTATTATATTGTGATCTCTGTAAAATTACATAAGCCTTTAATAAATCTTGCTCGCTCGTATAAGGCAATTAAAATATAATCCGTCTGGGCCTATTTTTAAACTAGGGAAAATACTAGATCTGAGCAAGCGAGAAAGTCTCGACTAATTAAACACGGTGCTTGACGATAAGCTTGGATTTCTGCGGCTGCTGTTTGTTTAAACTGCCTCCCCTCTAGCGTAAACACGTGTTCTGCTCAGTCCCTTGGACTTTAATTCCAAGTCTTTCGTTTGTCAATTATCAACGGAAGTTTCAGAATTCGAAATATCATTGGTTCGTGAAATATACACATTGACGTGTGTCTCATGAAATCGAATAATGTAAGGTATGTAGAGTAGTTCTGAACATAGTTTTACGATAATTGCAACGATAATAACTTATATTATTACACTACTTTACCTTCAGGGTGGAATTTTTGGAGCGTACCTACCTGAGTACTCTAAATACTGAAGATAGCAAAAATCTAAGAAAACATTCCTTATTAGCATTGAACAATGATAGATAATACCTACAACAAAGTTGTCTTTTCTGTGATCAAAATATTTATACGTATTTAGATTAAATTGATAATCCTAGAGAGAGAATTTCCGGTAATCCTTATCCGCGTTTTTTTATCAACGTGAAGATTTCACCGCGAGTGGTAGTTAACGACAGCTCTGTGTGACCAGGGCCTCGGATATTCTTTAACGTGTATACTCGTAGCATCGCTAATCAAGCATAAGTTTAATAAAAACTGATAAAAATAAATACTTATTGTTTAAATTAAACCAAGATATTGTTTTGAGTGTAGTAATATGATGCTAAAGTGGTGTATCGTTTGGTTGCGCAGGCGTCACCGACCAATGAGTGAGTGGTAGCGGAGGGCGGTGATGCATCGGGCTTACGCGGGCGGTGCGCCGCCGCAGGGCTCCGCCGCCGCCTCCGCGCACCCCGCGCTCGCCCCACTCCCCGCCCACAATTACTACCGACCACACTCGCTGTACACAGACATTGATGATCAGGTGAGTGACAACCAACAATGGACACTCGGCCCTAGAACGGTTCGTCGACGGACGGCAGTCGTAGCACAGAATATAATAGTAATAGTGTCGTAGTATCGAGAGGTGACATTTTCTCACTTATCATGAGTCTTAAAATCCGTTTTATGCGTTGTTAAGTATTGACTCTGAGTGATTATTTTTGAGTTGGATATTTAATAATCCTTGTAATTAAAAAATGAGTGTAAGCTTAAATGTCTTCTGTAGACCACAGAAGTTTGAGTTTATTTTTGACGAATCTCTTTCCGTGCCGACTGTGCAATGATCATAATCATAAGTGTGATCACTCGAGCGTAGATATGACCAAGGAGCATGCGTGTCTTGATATCATTAACGGGTGCATGCATTATTATTCCGGCGCTGAGCTGGCGGTCTGGTGATAGCAAAACTTCTCGGGGTTTCTCGCAGCAGCGTAGCACCTTCAAAGAAACTGTCGAACGGACTAATGCGAAAAATCCAGCCTGTAAATCCTTACATAGTACAAAACAAAGTTTATCTGTTCCAGTCTGTACGCTTAGATCTTTTAAACTACGCAACAGATTTTGATGCGGGCGAAGCCGCGGGCAACAACTAGTGGCAGTTTTTTGATAAATGGGAGATTTTTTTATATAAATGGGAGGTAAAACATGAGTGGCGCCCCACTAGCGTATGGGTAAACAAGTCAAAAAATTTATTTGTCGCGCTCCTTGAATTGTATTATAGCTAATATATCTTACTTAATACAAAAGTAATAAATGTTTACTATATACGCCAGTGGCACTATCTAAGTCGAGCTTTTAGTAAAACCTCCCATTTAACCCGGTCAAAATAAAATTTCAAAATATATGGTTGGTAGGTAGACTGCGAGTTTGTAAATGAAATTTGTATGGAAACCATTTTTGTTAGAAATAGAAATTCAACCGCGTCTAGCTAGCGTCGTAGCTGGTCTAATAACTTAACATCTAAAAGCCATTTGCTAAAGCTTATGTGGTCTACTGGTTTATTTAGAGTCTGCAAAAAATCCATTCTCGTTAAAAATTTCGTCGAAATTTTACTGAGAGGTAAGCCTGGCCAGAGTAACTGAAATACGGAATATCAAAGTAGCTATTTCAATTACTCAACTTGGTAAAGCTATTTGTGTAAGCTTTTGTGGTATATGTAGCAGTAGCGGTAAAAGCATTAGAAAAGGTAAACATTTTATTTGGAGTCTACCGGTATGACATGATATAAAATTTCTTCAAAAATACTGAGAGAGAGAAACAAATTATTATTATTTTAAATACATATATGCTCAATCGTTTTCTCAATCATTATTCATTAACCACTGTTGCATGCCTGACGAAAACAATTTCATTTTTAGATCCCAGCCTCAGTGATCAGCAGTGTCGGGACAGTGAGTTTATCTCAAACATCGACAAATCCGACTCCAAACATAACCATGGCGAATCCAATCAATCTGGGCAATGCTAGCAGTGCCGCCCCGGCGACACCACATACCCCTACCCAGGCCCCGGTGCGGAACTTGCCCAAGAAACGCAAATTCGACCCTTCAGAACTTGAGGAGATTGAAAGGAACTGCATCAGCAACATAGCCGCGCCGGCCGCTTTGCCCATGGAATACCAACCCAACTACCAACCTCCAGTACTCCAGCCTTCCCCGATCGTCCAGCTCTCACCGCCGTCAGACCTAAAATCCTTCTCTATCCATTACCCGAGCATTGACTTATCTGAGTGGCGCGACCATAGAGTGCTAGCTAAACAGCGCGGCCTGTACATACCAGGAGTTATACGCCAGGCGGATGGTTGCAAAGTGATTGTAGAGTTGGACGGTCTGGAGAGCGAGCCCATTGAGTATATGGATATATTCGGAGTGAACAAGTACGATATTATTAGTGATGCGAGCCCGCAGCTGAGCCATCTGTTGATCGGCTCTGCGTGTGTGGTGCGCACCACGGATCCCACCCGGGAGAGCTTGCAAAACGTTTTCGTCGAAGGACTCGTGTTCGAAGTGCACAATTCTCCCATTAGGATACGAGTGAAGGTAAGAATTCTATATTATTTTGAGAATTAAAACTTCGAGATTATTGTTAGGTTTCTTTAGCTATAACAAAATATGATTAAGTGATCTCAACTATATAATTGTAACGAAGTGTGTCACTTTCGTAAAGTGTTAAAGGCAATTCTGATACACTTTTGTTTGGGTTATCTGTTAAATGTACGTACACCGGTAGTTAAGGTAACATTTATACAGGAGGCGAGCCCGGATATATGTATCTTTCTGTTGTAATTTTTAAAATTGACAATGCCAACCTGTATGAAGACAGACGGCTACAATACAGGCTTTATATTAAGCAGGTGACGGACGGCGATATCGGGCAAGACACCGTGGAGGTGAAACGCGCGGACATCCGCCTGCTGCAGCCGCCGTGGGCTGACGAGCTGGAGGACGCGGGCTCGCTGGCCTCCTCCGCGCTGCACGCGCAGCTGCGCCTGCTCCCCGCGCCCATGCAGGTACGCACCTACGCACCAACCAACCGTCGACCAACGGGGTTTTCGGCGAATCGCTCCATCGGCGAAGGATTTATTCATATTGGAATTGGAACCGACTGTCGACTAAGAGTGATTTCAGCGAACGAAGATTCGGTAACCCTTCTGAGCTCCACTCGTGAGGACCGAAGCACGGTTTGCGATGTATTAAAATGCAAGGGAGACATCACAACGGTTGCCAGGCAACAGTTCTCAATTGCACAACTTTTATAGACTCTTTATTGCACAATTAAAACACTGATATAATAATACATTAGTAAGAACGATTACTTCCAGACAATAACAGAAAAATTTGACACAGACGCAACGTATTAAAAAAGGCGTGCGTTTTTTATCGTTAGAGAGGGGATTTGTAGTAGTTATTATTGTATATAAATGGATACTATTAGCTGTTGTAGCGGTTTAACCCGCGTTAAGTTAGGATTGGCAAATTTACATAATATCTTTATTAATTATATCCTATGTGTATTCTGTTATTGTAATCTATATTACTTATTTTAAAGTTTTTATCAAAATCTAGTGTTGGTAGTTTTTGCGTGAAAGAGTTAACAAACATCCTTACAAACTTTCCCGTTTAAAATATTAGTAAGATTACCAAGTTTTGATGAACGTCGTATTTATAATTTACAATACAATTTATAATAACGGTTAAAAATCATTTTCTGAATATACTTACGTATGCTTTATTCGTACGCTATTTTGGTCATATCCATATGAATCCGATACTTCAAATCTGCTCTCTATTTATCATGCCACTGTTTGAGCACTGCGATATTTTGGTAATGTATGATCGAAGGCTGTCAGTAAAAAACTTATCGTATGAATGAATGGCGGTGGTGTGATCTAATTTATTGACAGTGGATAAACGTGTTTATAAACGTTCCGTGTTGCCTATTGACAACACACAGGTTAAAGGTTAGTATAAAAAAATGTCACTGATAACACATTAGGAAGCGGTGGTAAACATTTACGTGTATAAATTTAATTGCAATAAAATATGACTTAATTGCGACGCGATTGCGGTTTTGACTATGATTCAGATAATTTCTTCCGGGTGGTTTATATGGACTAATCTCATGCGGGCGAAGCCGCGGGCAACAGCTAGTTGATTTATACAAGGAGTTTAACAAAATACATGTAGTGTGTTTACAGGGGCACTCGATGTAAAGGTTCTTCTCCTGGACCTTTAAATATGTTCTGTATAAAAGAGTTAGTGTGTTTGCTCATGGTAGTCTCCCCTGATTATAAAGATTATTTCACGGTTGACATGCTGATTTGTTTTATAGTGCATGTCAGCTTTATCTACATTGGTCCCAACTAGCAACTGTACCAAGAAGTAGAATAACTGACGAATTTTAACTTCCTATGTACCTACACTAATAAATGATACGCGTTGCGTAGTAATATCAGTGACAGGCACTACTTTTGTATAACGAGCCATAAGTAACGCGAATTCGACTTCTTGCTGGGGTCAATTTACTTTAATCCAGAGTAGCTGACACGTACTACAGATGTACCGGTTTACTACTTTTTATTGATTTAGTGAAAAACCGCATTCCCGAGGTTGTGCAACCTACATTCAAAACCTAGAGTAAACGTACCTGCACATATTACAAAAATAACTTTTGAATTAAAGAAAAAGTAACTACTTATATTATCTATAACATAAAACAAAAAAAAAGATAAGATAAAACACAGAGGCATAAGAAACAATACAAAAGTAATAGACTATATTAAGTTTATACAAAAACGAAAGTGTAGATGGGCCGAAAGGTAACAGATGCACAAAACTAACAACTGAGTGGTATCCAAGAGGTGAAACAAAAAAGATCAAGAGACACACCCTTCTGGATGTGAGATGATAAATGATATAAATAAACTAAGCAGGCGTCATATGGAATAGAAAAGCTGAAAATATGGAAGAATGGGAATTTTTGGGGAGGCTTCTTGAGGGCAAAGACCCAGAATTTGGGCTGCTGATAATAATTAAAATATAATATTTTAGCAATTAACTACCATAAAACTGCACGCAAAGAAAAAATAGGAGCTAGTTTTATTTTATTTTACTTAAATCTAGAAATGTAAACGTTTTAATATTTTCTTTTTAACAAGCGTTCATATTACGCAGTATTCTGTCGCCCACCTTATATTCCCGTACTATAGGAGGTGAGAAATAAGATCTTTGTATGTTTTCTTAGAAGTAGCATTATATTCTTATATCGTAAATATTTATTATTTGAACGCAATTCTTACAATTTTATTCCTTTGCAACTTACCATCGACATCAATATATTGTTGGTACGGATAAAATAAAATCAATTCGTGTATATGTGGGCTCAATCTGTGGGAAAATAAGCTCTTTGAAGAATTAGTTTTTCATTGCAAATGGATTACATCATGAATAGGTACGTATATATTATAATAAGTTATGTAATATACTAAAATTGAAGTGTCTCTCTATACAATATATGGGGAACAAAGGTGATTTTGATATGGGTATAACCGATGTAGAGGTTCCTAAAAGAAAGCAACAGTTTTGAAAAGTTTTGTTGAACTGTATGACTGTATTCATGGTGGAAATTGACCCGTACCTAGTTGGAGGCATAGATAGTACCCTAAATATTCATGATAGCAAATTTTACTGAGAAGAATCATTCCTTTCCTTTTTCAAATATAAGTGGTTATGCATTCAAAGATTTTTGAGAAACAATGTGTCTGAGCCAGGAATCGAACCGGGAAAAAATATGGAAAAAACATTGTATTTTTTTGATACCGATCGAGAGGGTCAATCTTACGAACAAATCCTACTTATTACTCTAGTATCTTAAATTAAAGGAATGGACATGTATGGACATTGGCGACATAATTGTTGAAAGAATTCCCTAGCGTCTAGAAATTTCGTCTTTATAAAATAATTTCGTAAGGTTTTCAAAATATACTAAAGGTCTAAGTCTGGAAATAAAATCACTTTTAAAATGAATAACATTTGGCTATTAACGTATGTTGTTATCGTAATATCCCAGACACACGCGGCCTGTGCGGTGGCTGGCGTGGCGGTGGCGGCCAGTTGTCTCCATGTTTCGTCCACAAGTGTTCTATGAAGCAATTAAACTCGACAAACACTGTAATGCAAAAAACAATCACAGACATACAACCTCACTTTTTAACACTTCAAAATGGAATATCTATAATTCCAGATTTCGTTTAGTAGTACCTTGTTCAGGACAAACTCTTTACTTTTACCTATTTTTCATACACAGACGAAAAAAAAAGTCATCAAAAATGTATATGGGAGTTAAATAAAATGTTAAACATTTTATTTAATGTTTTGTACAGACAAACGAATACTTATAAAACATTTTTCCTTGCGACTTAAACTTGACTTTTTAGGAAGCCTTAATCGTATTGTTATTAAAAAGTTAAAGTCTCAAGAAAGAGCGTGCTCGATAAAATAAATAAATACATTTTTATAATTTCTGACAAGAACTGGGCAACAGGCAACAAGTAATAAAATAATAATAGCCTCTGAAAGCCTACGTCATCGGTATCAAAGGAACACTGTCCAAGTCTAAGTTTAATGTTTCAAACTTGTGTTTTGTAAAGTAGGTCATCATAAAATGGGTCACCTATAAAATGTTTTTGCAGTTCTGAGTGGGATAACCTATATTATACATACCACTTGCAGGGCACACACGCCTCGCAACACGGAAGCGGGCGGGGGGTTTAGTTTACCACTTTGACCTAATGCGGATCGGAAAGTTAGAATTTATTTTTCCAGCTGATATGTGCGTTTGTTTTATTTTGTTATGAAAAACCTATTGTCACGGTTCACGGTTTGAATCCTTGAATATAAGGCGAGCTCTCTTCCGATCCAAGCTGCTACCACGACCTCGCAAGGAGGTACACGATCCACCGGCTGGTTTCACAGGTGGTTACATGATTAAAATCGCTTCTTAGAACAAATATTTTTGACATAATTCATCAACATCATCAACAACCTATTAACATGTCCCCACTGCTGGGGCTCAAGCCTACCCTCTCTTCGAGGGCGTTCGGGCTATAGTCCACCACGCTATCCCAGTGTGGGTTTGACTTTACATGCGGCTATTTTCTCACGATGTTTTCCTTCACCGTTTGAGAGCAGTCAGTAAATGTACTTAAGTTTCGAGAAAAATCCCATTGGTACATGGCCAAGCCGGGGATCGAACTTCGACCCTTTCGATATGATAGACCGCGTCTTTCACTGACGCTCTCCCACAACGCCACTCTGTTTTAGTTTAAAATTAAGAAAGGTTATGCTTGTCTGTCCTTTTGTTTCTTTTTTCATGTCCTCTATTTATGTAATCACAGGTAGTCCTCTAACCTTTCCAACTAGAACGGCAGTGCATGCAATATGTACAGTGTAGTTACAGTGGTGCTTATTTAAACGAACAATTGAACTCCTTAACTCGGCCAGTATTAAGGAAAATGAGCCAGGTTCGATTACGGTGCGCTTATCGATTAACTAATTAGGCACTTTAGTGCTCCCCCTCCCTTTACAGCAGCTATCATAGTTGTATTTTTTACTTTCCCGCCTCCCCCGTACGTAGGTAAGTAGAGTAAAGGTAATAGCGAAAAAATATTTTTTTCCAGTTTTCGCGAAAATGTGTATCTATCGATAACACATACCGAAAAATTAAATAGCTCAATTCTGTCCGTCTGTCGCTTGTCTCTGGAGGCCGATTGGAACCAAAATTGAAACTTAAGAGTTTTAAATTATTTTATCGAAGAATTATCAACAGTTCCTTCGTACCATCAAACCGAAGAGTAGCTGTCATACAACACAAATTGTTTTTTTTTTCTTTCCAAAAACGGCTCTAACTATGCACGTCGTAGTTGCTTATGTTTGTCTATGATCTAGTAATCTAGTTTGTAGGGTTCGTTCCTTTACAACTGAAATTGAAACTTGCGAATGGAGGATTGGAGCTATTGAATTGTCATGTATTACGAATTTATGTACATTAATTATGTACAATTTTTTTTCGATACAAAAAAAGGATTGTATTAAAAAAAAATTTAGAAAACGACGAAGCAGTATAAGTTTACTGTTTCTTTTTTAAGAAAGGCGAAAGGAGAAAGTTTAGTGCGGGCCGCCCTACGAATTTTTATGTTTTGACAATGCCTCTTTACAGTATCTTACAATTTATAATATATCATACAACATAACAACTTAATAGACAAATGAAAAGAAAAACGAACGAAAATAGATTCTAGTGCAATGACAAGTGCCTACGGTCCTAAGGTGCGGTGTAAGCGCACCTTTTCGAATTTCCACTCTGCTCAATATAGGTATATCGATAGACACGAATGCAGGTGTGCTTGCGTTTGATGGGTTCTGTAAGCACTAGATTCTTTAGTTTTTCTTTATTGATCAGCAAGAAGGTGCGTTGTGAACATATGATCATATCGTTTGGACAGATGGGCGGCGAAAATTTCTACGCGTCGTCCCCAATGCCGGGGGCGGGGCCGGTGGTCACCGTCGGCGCCTTGTCCAACGGTTCCATGGACGAGCTGCGCAAGCGCGCGTTCGACGACTACGGCGAGAGCGACGACGACCTACGCAGGGAGGACATCATGTTCCCAACCGATGCCTCCCACATGGGTAACTATCATTCATTCATCATATCAGCCTGTAGACGTCCACTGCTGGACAAAGGCCTCCTCCAGGGATCTCCACGGCGCCCGGTCCCGCGCTATCCTCATCCAGTTGGGTGCCGCGACCTTCACCAGATCGTCAGTCCACCTTGTGGGAGGCCTGCCTACACTGCGTCTTCCGATACGTGGTCGCCACTCGAGAACTTTTCTGCCCCAACGTCCGTCAGTTCTACGAGCGATGAATGATCATTTGATTGGATCATTCATTCATTATAATTATATAGTTCAGCTATATTCTTCAACGAAGTGTATTCTTCAAAAGGATTTGATTATGCAGGCATTGGATTTAATAGTTGGACGTAAGATACGAGTAGGTTACACTGGACCTGGGCGAAGCGTCGGGCAAAGATAAATAAAAAATATTCGCATTTAACACCCGTGTCTCATATAATAATGTATACTAACATACGAAGCGCGAAAGTACTAGATACATAGCCGGTTTTGAGAACTATACGGGTCCATCCCGTATAGAGCATAATTCAGTTAGTCGTTAATCTATATTAAGGTTTTTTTAAATATATTTATGTGCTAACTAAAACGTTGCAATTATTTGTTAGACTGCAGCAACAGTAAGCGCAGCAGTCTGCAGAGCCGTGGCAGCACCTCGAGTCTGCTGGAACGCAGCCTGACACCACGATCTCAACCCCCTACCCCCAGGTGAGTACAGGACGAACAACATTAATTTTGTTCGCCGCCACATACAGCCAGCGCAGCATAATGCCTAAATGACACATATCTTGTATTACATTAGTACTATTACATTAATCTTCTATCATTTTAATACTGTCTAAACGTTTTATTTATTGAACAATTGCACACATATCGATCTTGCACTGCGTCGAAAACGATAGACAGATCCCCCAGAAATTTCCCTATGCTAATATTGTAATCGAAATGCGAATATTGTGTTGAAACTTGAGCGAATATTGCATGAACTGCAATTTAATATTTCCTCGGTGGATTGCGCGTTAGCGTCGAACGAGAGAGAGAGGTCGTGGATTTGATTTTCATTTGTCGTCTACACTATTGTATTATAATGAAGCAATGTTTGGTTGTTTGTTAAAGGTAATCTGGTATGACTATGACGTATAATTGCACTCTACGAAATTTACGTCAGACGTAATCGTTGACGCGCAATTTCGCCTATCTTCGGTGAAGGGAAGATACGATGTGATTGTTGATAATACGTGCCATATTTATATTTATCTACTCCCGTACTGATATTTTCCTTGATACGAAATCATAAACGATGTTGAAAGTAAATATGTTTCAAAAACTGTGATGTATGTATAAGCTAACTGCGGCGTGGCGTGACAAAGCAGGGTTCAACCCAATATCAATCTTTCAGTAAAAGAAAGAAGATTTCTCCTATCTATTAATTAATCCGGGATATTAGTTATCACTGAACATTGGGGACGTCCCTAAGCTCAAAGGTCACCGAGGATGAGCTGAGTGGAGGATGGATCTCGTTATTGGAGCTGAACGAAACGGAGCTATGCAAATAACGGAATCATGTTGACCGAGCACACATCTCCGTCCCTCCGGTCAGCTTGCTAGACTAGACTTGATAGACTCTCCATATTATGTAATTGTGTAACTATACGTCCAATATAGGAAAATAAAACATTTTCAATTTTACTGATGTTACATTGGGATTTGGAATAACATGTTCTAAGTTTTGTCACGAGGATAATTAATACTTTTGTCTCTGCTTATCTTTTTTGCCTATTTTTTAAACATTTTTTTTGCCTTGTTTTTATTACAATTGTGTGTTTACGATGCGATATTACGCGACTGCAAAACAACAACAGCATCCTTTAAAAAATAATCCGTTAACTTTTATGAATGGAGTTGGATTTATTTTTTTGGGGAAAAAGTTTCAAACTTTGTCAGAAAGAGTAAATTTGGTTGGCTTCGGTTGTTTTACAAACCAACTTTTTGTAAACAGACCAGTTGTGTTGCAAAGCAAATGGCCGATTGGGATTGACAAGTTGTGGAGTGGAGACCGCGTATCTCTATATCATCATTACCTTTAAAGAAAGTTGCTTTTTGCGTTGTTACTGAAAAAAATCACTGAACAGATTCGAATTGGGGTTTTGTTACAAAATTTTAGACTAACTTTAGGGCATGAACCTTTAGTTATTATTGGGGGTGGCTAGGTCTAGCAGTGGATTTATTATAGGCTATTTTTTGATACATATAGTTGGTCAACATAGGAAACGTTAGTAGGTTCCCCTACGATGTTTGCCTTAATTCACGTTGACGCTAGGTGCAATTGTATTCGGAAGCGCATACATTATTCAATTGATGATTGTATGAATAGTTGATAAAGATGGCCTTGCGATAGTATAGTCATTGCTTCCCAATAATTTATTTTGTAGTCTTATAGTTTTTGCGTTGCATTTTTTTTGTTTGTTTTGTCATCTCGTTATAATTTCTGGACCGACACCGCTACAGCAAACTACTGGACCGATTAAGTTGAAATGTTTAGCGTATGTGCGTTAAACTAGCTTTACCCACGGCTTCGTCCGCGTAGTTAAGTTTTTCCCGCGGAAACATCTTTTCCCGAGGTATCTTTATGAATTATAGCCTGTGTTGTGTTATTCTGGTGTATAATCTATATTACTGTAAAGTTTCATCAAAATCTGTTCCGTAGTTTTTGCGTGAAAGAGTAACAATTAAACATCCTTACAAACTTTCGCGTTTATAATATTAGTAGGATTGCCTGGCGATATATGATGAATCCGAGATATAACAGGAAAACTAATAAAATATACGGAACCTGCACATTTTGTACGACTTACTATTCAGTTTTTTTTTCTCTACTCGAAAACTAGAGATTGTGGGTCCGATTCCCAGACAACAACAACAATTAGTCAACTGAATCGTAGATATGTCTAATATCTATAGTGTAGCGAATTTTAGTTTTTTCTAAAAATAACATGTCTGTGTTTTTGTTTTGGCACAGCTGTAATTTGGTTGTTTCTTATTCACATTTCCTGTGCGAATTGTTTGCTTAAAATTAAAAGTCCCTAGGCTATAATTGTGTCCAAAAATTAAATGAACAGCTGAACGCAGAAAAAGTTTGAAGGAATTTGATTAAGTGATTGCAAAGTTCTAATTACTGACCTGACTAAGTGTTTTATGTTTTTTTTTTGCGCTAGCCCTTTTATGTGTAACTTTCTACGCTTATGTGCGCTCACGTGTTAATATTGCTCCAGTTTATGCGATGTTTTTTTCCAGAGCAAAAAGCTACCCTTTAAAGCTATTAGAAACTCTCAATCGTAATGTACCATCATATCAGCCTGTAGACGTCCACTGCTGGACAAAGGCCTCTAAAATAAATGTACCAAAATATGGTTGGTACACAATATTATTGTGTACCTATTGACGAATATTATATATTACTATTGCACTAATTACATACCCACTGCACTGTCCCTGCTTGAAGACAAAACAAATCCAGCTTAATTAAGAGAAAGAAAGAAAGATGTTTATTTACTGCCTTACGGCACGGCACACACAATACATATAAATACATAGGCACTTTAAAACATAAGAAACACAAATAAACGATAAAACAGAAAAAAAGGTAGGTACTAATAATACCTACATGAATCATGTGAGCCAGTACCGCGGCAGTAAAAGGGCAACGGCTCAGCATATGCCTAGCCCAAGCAAAGGGACTAGGCGCTGATTTTCAGCCGCACCCAAGAGTTCAAGATGCTTGATAGACGATTTAGTGTACGTTGACAATGCACCTAAGGTAAGCTTTATCTTAGCAATGCGTGTTTTGATTGTCAGAATCGACATTCGAATGTCCAATTCGACATTGCCGCGACAAAACGTTACAGTGTGAATCCAGCTTTAAGCGATTGATAGAGATAATAGGCTCGATTCCTCAGTACCTACGTAACATAGATACCCTATACATTTATATTGTCGTAAGACCCCACCTAGCGATGTTTGGCAAAGTGAACTCCATAAAATGTTTCAAATTATTTTATATTTTACATTCAATAAGTCCACCGAAGGCTAAGAAACATCCACGTATCTTAGCTAATTCACTTTCTTTTATAAAATATTCTGAACGTATTTAGAATAACTAGGCTTCTTCACACGACAGTTCATCGAACTGAGTATTGTGTTTGTTAATAAAGTTATAGAACTACTACCAACAATATGCTCGTTATTAATTATATCCCTACTTGCATGAGCTTATGACGCAGTTGGATAGAATATCTAAGTAAAGAATGTACTAAAACAAAACAAATAAAAATACTACTCTAGTTGGATGCGCCATGTCGCGCATGAAATATGCCCTGGAGCTCGCTTAGAAGAACGTAATGTTTTGTTTTCAAGATCTCAAGCGGCCACTCCGCACAAATACAAGAAGGGGGACGTTGTGTCTACATCTACCGGCATTCGTAAGAAGTTCAACGGGAAGCAGTGGCGGCGGCTGTGCTCCAAGGACGGCTGCACCAAGGAGAGCCAGCGCCGCGGCTACTGCTCGCGCCATCTGTCGCAGCGCGGCGTGACGCGCTCCTCGAACACGCCCCTAGCGCAGGGCTCCACGCAAACCCCCCAACAAAGGTTAGTCGGCGTTGCGGCAACGTAAATAAACAGACTATAAAATTAACAGTGTGTAGCGGCCGGCCTGCGTAGCTTGGCTGTGTTTCGGTTAATATGGGAAAAAATGAATAAGTTACCTCGGTTTGCTCACTTCGCTTCGCTCGCGCGTATTGCTCACTTCGCTTCGCTCGCGCGTATTGCTCACTGACGTATGTTGTTTCGCGTGCCGCTCCCGGTGCGCGTTCGCTTGGCTCTGGCACGCTCGCGAATCTTTACAATCTTTTCACTGACTTAAAAAACGTAAAACCAGTAAGAAGAAGTCTGAAAAATGGGTTGTATTTGCATTTATAATATTCAATTTAATGATGATAGATCCCACTGTAATACACTTTTTTCTCAAACATGCTTGGAAATGTGAACATTATTTTGATAACCTTCTTCGAGTTAAAACGACAATACTGTACATATACATGACAGCAAGGGGCCAAATTATTTGAATTGCTGAATTAATGTGCTTAGTTGTCAAATAATGACTATAATAATTTCATATCTGTCGTGTGATTTAAAAATGGAACGATCTTTTACTCTAAAACATGGCATCCACGGAGGTAAGTAACTTGTCAAAAGTTTAATTTAAATTTCGAATGATGAAATTACATAATGTACTATAATTTGATTATTTGAAACTTTAACATTCGTCGTTTCGTCGGAGTAAAAAATAGAAATGTCAGTCAGATAATAGTTAAGAATTACCGGTTATGGCAAGGAAGGACGCCTATGATTAACTTATCAGATATGGCAGGTGACTTATTCGGTGCAACTTACTTGAAAGAAAATGATACGTTATTCCCAACAAGGCAATGAATTATTTACCTGTCTTTGATTCCTTCTAATGGGGCAACGACGATGGCCATCAAACAATCACGGGTGATTTTGTATTCACTTAGATTGTTTTTGATCGATCGCATAATCGCCACAATTGAAAACGCAATCGTGTCTACTATGTTGCGTTCACAATACTAGATTTCACATCACATGCTAGATTGACAATGCCACCCGTTGTGACGAGGCGATTTCATCGTGTCTCCTGCCATCATTTCTCGCTTTACGCATCTCACTAATTGGCCCGTCATACCGCTCTTTGGTACGTGCCATTTTTAGTGAAATAAATAAATACCACAGAGTAAGTAATAGAATACTAAGCAAAGAATGCCGTGACTAGTTTGTTTCCATCATCTGATAGAAACGAACCATTTTGTGTAATTAGACATTATTTATATTTCATCATCATCATATCAGCCTGTAGACGTCTACTGCTGGACAAAGGCCTCCCCTAAGGGTCTCCACGACGATCGGTCCTGCGCCAACCTCATCCAGCTGGGTCCCGCGACCTTCACCAGATTGTCGGTCCTCCTTGTGGAAGGCCTGCCTACACTGCGTCTTCCGATACGTGGTCGCCACTCGAGAACGTTTCTGCCCCAACGGCCGTCAGTTCTACGAGCTATGTCGATGACCTTGGTTCTCCTACGGATCTCTTCATTTCTGATTCGATCTCGCAGTGAAACTCCGAGCATATATATAGCTATAGCTCTCTCCATTGCCCTCTGCGTGACCTTGAGCGTGTTATTTATATTTAATTTTATGTAATACCGTTCTAGGAGTAGCAGTAAATCTCTGTCGTCGAGCGGCACCGGGGTGGAGGGTGACGAGACCTCGCGGGAGTCGGACACCACGCCGCCGCACTATCGCGTCACCGGCCGATTCGATCCCGATGAGACTGAGGCGGCCAATATGCTCGGTACGTACTGTACACAGACCACCTACCTGATTCGTTGGTAGGATCTACCAACAACAAATAATACTCTGGGGCCAGACCTCCGTCGGAGTAGTTGAAGGTTTTTACCTTAATTCATCCTTTAGCCGCCTCGTAGTGGAGTGGGAGTTTCCGCTCCATTTAAAATACCCTTACATATATACAGTACCCTGTTCCGCGCTATCGTTGCCCCGGCGCGACGTCATCATACTCCTGTTGGCGCCCGCGCGTCGGTCGCGGGTTACCGCTGGGGTACAGTATCCGACGCTCGGGATACAATGTCGACAATAAAGCGAGATACAGTGTTTTTTTATTATATTATTTTATTTACGTAATATGCGTGTGCGTGTTCAGTGTCGCTGGGCAGCTCGCGGTCGGGCAGCCCGGGCGCGTCGCCCGTGGCCGCGGACACGCCCGCCGGCCTGCGCAACAACGTGTTCGTGCCGATATGCTCGCCGCAGCCGCACGCGCATCGGCACCATCTCAACCTCATCAGGTAGGCGTTTTTATACTGACATTAAAAGAATGAATGTATTAAAATATTTACGAGTATGATTAGTACGAATAAATGAATATGAATATACAAACAATTTATAAATATGCCATCAGCCGTAGTAACCAGAACAATAAACCACCTCTTGTCCCATGCGGGATGAATAATAGCCTACTCTTGTGCCTATCGCGATGTCTGTATAAATAACTCCACAGTGCATGTTGTTTCTTAAATAATCTACTATTGGGATAATAGACCGAGGGATCTGGGAGGTGTGCTGCATTGAAATTGAAACTGCCCATTATTGGCCGAATAGATAAAAAATGCCCACCTATAGCATTCCAACCGCCTCTACTACGGTACTGCCGCTGTGGTGTAGCCATGTGATGTGTGATGCTGGGCTTGTCAGTTGTACATTAAATACACATTGCAGATGAAGTAAAGTAGACCACTTTATGTCGCGTTTCTTACAAGAGTCTTCTTTTATTATCTATTAACTATCTTAAATACTTATTAGTACATGCTAATGTAGCTTGTACTTGAGTCTATCTTGATTAGTCGTTTATCAACGTCGATCCATCTTTATCATCGAATAAACTCACGTAGAGCTACACCACACCGCTTTGTATTTGCAACCGCTCTAATCGCATTGCACCGAAACCTAAATACCTGTGTATGTTTTCTTTCAGGCCAGAGTTGGTCCGTCCTGGTAGAGAGAGTTCGCCAGTCGGCGGCGTGGCAACTAGCGTCATTCGGGTCTCGCCGGGTCCTACCTACCACCCATATCAGGTATTTTATACTACTCGACACGCTCAGGTGCTGTTGTATTTAATCACTTCTGCGGAATCTAGGTCCATAGGAAGATGGAAATTAATACACGGTAAGACGGTCTCTGTGTCTGTTAGGCATATTCCGGAACCTGCCAGCTATTCTGAATTCCAAATTAGCCGCCCCGTTTCAGAAATAATATGGGAAAAATTATGGAATCAACACAGGTATTGTTTATAAAAGATTGAGTTAGCTATGTTGATTAACCATATGGTCTGTTTTTTTATCAAGTGCAAATAATGTCTTCGCGTCGCTAGAATTTAACCCTTTGGCTCGCAGGATTTACCTTTGAAACTTGGACTCACGTCAGTCAGACACCCTGACATTGTCACTCGAAAGACTGTCATTTTGAAACGTAACCGCGATTTAATTGGTCATGACAATGTCAATGACAAGTGTCTGAGTGACTGCGAACTGAATAATATGACATATAAAAAATATAACCCGGCGGAATAACTAGCTAGCTGTCATCCTGCTAAATGTAACAGGCTGATAGTCAAAGAGTTAAGAAAACTGCAGTTATGACATGATTTGCAGGTGGAGAGTCGCAACGGTCCCATCACCCTTCAAGCGAACGTAAGCGCACCGAACACACTTTGCAACCAAACATCGGCTATGAATTCACCTAGCGGCATTCAGACGAGTGTGAACGGTCCCACGGCGCTGCAGTCCAGCCTGACTCTACCTACCAGCATATCCCTCAGTCTGAACAACATGCAGACCAGCATCGCTAACAGCATGCGAGCGGTGACGATGGACGAGGCCCCGCACAACCTGGTGGTCCACCGGAACGTTCCACAGTCCAACGGCCTTGATATGGACCTGCTGTATCGAAACCAGCAGCATCTGCACCTGAGGAACGGTTTGCACGATTACCGTCGCGATGCCGCATTGTCGCCGCCCATGAATAACCATGAAAATTTTGGGAGTAGAAGAGTCTCGGAGTACGAGGAAGATCATTCTGTGCCTCAAAGAGATATACATCAAATTATAGGTAGCCTGGTTTTTGTGTCTGTATCTTTCTCTTAGGGTACCTTAATATAAGGTCAATATCTTTTATGATACTGTTCGCATACTTTGCTATTCGCTTCTCCGGACGCTTGTATAACATACGACATCAATGTTATTATCCAATAAGACTTGCCCTTTTTTATTATTATTAAATATCAAGAATTGCTAGATATGATTTTGTGAGAAAGGTTGGTAGAAAAAGGAGGAGGTTCATAATTCGGTTGTATTTTTTTTTTCAATGTTTGTTACCTCAGAACTTCGTCGTTTATAAACCGATTTGTTTTTTTTTAATTAAATTTGTTTTTTTTTATTGAGTAGGCTATATTTCGAGGGATTTCAAATTGAAAAAATATTTCACCTCTAAGGGTAAAAAATAATAATAAAAAAATTTTTCGGTATGTTATCGGTTTTGATTTGTAAAAATGTATGTGTGTTCCATGTAAGATGTTGAGTGTGTGTTGTAGAATCCCGCCCCCCCGAGCTATCCGAGACTCGCGCCCTAGAAGACAATAAGAGGATTGTGAAGCCGGCGCCGCTGCCCGCGCGGCTGCTCTCCGTCGTCGACACGGACCCCAAGGACAACATAAAGCGCTTCTACGTCATACCGCACAACACCATCGAGAAGAAGTTCGTGCTCTTCAAAAATGAGCCCTGCGAACCTATGCAAGTAAGTACCAATTAGTTTTTTGGAACTTGGGAAAGTAGGAAGAATAGAAAGGGGAATAGAAAAAAAATTTCGAGGAAAAATCAATTCGGTAAAAAGATTCGGTTTATTATATTCCTAGTAGGCAGGTTACGCTTTTGAAGTCCACCAACCCGCACTGGGCTAGCGTGGTGGACCGTTTGTTCTCCTGTCTCCCACCTCTACTCCTCGCCTCTACTCCTATGAGTCGCTGATCTGATCTTATAGCACTTTTCCTAGCAACAGGAACGGATCAAGGGAAAGGAAAATAGGATAGGTTTTTACATTTATCTGTATTTTCGAGGTATTATACTATGTCAATAATCTCTAGTCAACTTTTGACGCCAATAAGGTGGTGGGGAGTTGGCTAGTATAAACTAAAAACGTATGCGTATGAATCAGCCTAAGGCCTTGTATCAGGTTGCCTGCCGTTACCCTGCACGCGATTTACGCCTAAAAGGAGGCGAGTCTCTGTCTATGGCGACTATAGCATGCCTTCCCTTGTTGCAGATCGAACCGAAACACCTGGTTCAGCAGATGAACAATAACGAACTCGAGTACGATATCCGGGGTTTGGACAATGGTGACCTGGTCAGTATACAATCTATATAAATAAGATCGTTGAAAAATAACTTACTGTATATAAAGTCATACAGTATTAATTACATAAACTTCGAGGTATTGATATAACTAAAGTTTTCGACGTATCTCAAAGAATTAGTACGTTGAAGTGGCATTGGGATGGTCTGTCGGAGAACCGATAACCGCTGGGTTTCTCAAGTTGAGACCACGGACGCGCCCCGGCTAGAGGGAGTGACGAACTGCGTAGGGCTGGCAGCGAGTGGATGCGGGGAACCGATGATCGGGTTCAGCAGTAGCGCGCCTTGTTGGAGGTCTAGTTCCAACAGTGGACTAGTGCAGACTGATGATAATGAATATGATTTTAATAGCCTATAAAAGTAACTATTGTAATTGTTAGATATCTGTGATTCTTCCTGTCTTTATAACCGCAATAAGTAAGGCTAACTATAACGAATGTTATTTTCGCAGCTGAATCACATGAGCAGCAGTGCTGTGATCGTGCGCCCCAGTCAGTTGCTGCCAGTGTTGCCGCCGCCTACATCGCACGCCATCATTGGTGAGTTGTCTTGCGACAAACGTCATGAGGCGCGCATGCGCGCCGGGCCAGGACGCGGGCGCAAACACGCGTGACAGGAAAGGCAGCTTAAGGTCCCCTTTCCTGTCACGTGCATTTGCGCTCGCGTCCTGGCGGGACGCGCATGCGTGCGCCCGCAATCCAGTCCTTTCATACAAGCCTTTCCTGTCATGCGCGCCGCCCGCGCACCACTTGTATGAAATTGGCGGCGCGCATGCGTGCCGGGCCAGGACACGGGCGCAAACACGCGTGACAGGAAAGGCAGCTTAAAGGCCCCTTTCCTGTCACGTGTATTTGCGCTCGCGTCCTGGCGGGGCGCACGTGCGTGCGCCCGCAATCCAGTCCTTTCATACAAGCCTTTCCTGTCATGCGCGCCGCCCGCGCACCACTTGTATGAAATTGGCGGCGCGCAGCGCGCCGGGCTAGGACGCCGGCGCAAACACGCGTGACAGGAAAGGCAGCTTAAGGGCCCCTTTCCTGTCACGTGTATTTGCGCTCGCGTCCTGGCGGGGCGCGCATGCGTGCGCCCGCAATCCAGTCCTTTCATACAAGCCTTTCCTGTCATGCGTGCCGCCCGCGCGCCACTTGTATGAAATTGGTGGCACGCATGCGCGCCGGGCCAGGACGCGGGCGCAAACACGCGTGACAGGAAAGGCAGCTTAAGGGCCCCTTTCCTGTCACGTGTATTTGCGCTCGCGTCCTGGCGGGGCGCGCATGCATGCGCCCGCAATCCAGTCCTTTCATACAAGCCTTTCCTGTCATGCGCGCCGCCCGCGCACCACTTGTATGAAATTGGTGGCACGCATGCGCGCCGGGCCAGGACGCGGGCGCAAACACGCGTGACAGGAAAGGCAGCTTAAGGGCCCCTTTCCTGTCACGTGTATTTGCGCTCGCGTCCTGGCGCGGCGCGCATGCATGCGCCCGCAATCCAGTCCTTTCATACAAGCCTTTCCTGTCATGCGCGCCGCCCGCGCACCACTTGTATGAAATTGGCGGCGCGCATGCACGCCGGGCTAGGACGCGGGCGCAAACACGCGTGACAGGAAAGGCAGCTTAAGAGAGTTATACAAGATCCGGCTACGCACCTACAATTCCCTTGGTGTTGTGTATCTAATTCAGAAATACATGTTGTTGTCACGGTTTGTGTGTTTGGTTCTGTAGTGTCAACGAGCGGTATGTCCAGCGGGGTGTTTCCGTGGCAGTCGCTCGTGCCCCTCCTGACTGCGGTGTCCCCGCCCCCCGGCGTGCCGGTCGCGCCGCACTCGCCGCGCACCCCGCGCACGCCCCGCACCCCGCAGACGCCCCACACCCCACACACTCCCCACGTGAAACTGGAGGATCACATCAAGACGGAGACGGGTGGTGAGTGTTTGTTTCTAGATCTCTAAAGATGAAAACGTAGGACACCGCCGATGACGTGAACAACGCTAAGAGGTAACAACAAACCTAATTGACAACACAAACACGTTACACTACCAGCATAAGACTGTTGTGACTTTACTGGTAATTCAAACATTATACTAATTCTATTTTTAAAGATGAGATTCGATAGTGCTCGAATATCTAATATTACGATATCGTTATAGTGAAAAACTATAAATTTATTGTCGGTATCATACACAGCCTGTCATATCACTGTACTGGACGAGAGCCTATAGTGATGTAAATGTCAATTGTAAGGAATAAAGAAATAAAAAATTGGTTGAATGCAGTTTCAATGTGCCCTGGTTCTTTTTGCCCGCCCCGTGTACGGTCGGTTGTATGTTTGGTTGGTGGAACAGACATGGTGACCGCGATGTGCACCGACGAAGACGACGAGGTGTTCGAGTGCGAGGAGCCGGCGGGCGCGGGCGCAGAGGACGCGGCCAAGCGGCGCTCGCACAGCCTCTCCTCGCTCGGCCAGGCCGCCGCCGCCGGGGACAAGGTAATATCAAATCAACCGCCTATCAATATGTTCCCACTGCTGGAGCTCAGGCCTACCCTCTCAACGAGGACCACCACGCTATCCCAGTGCGGTCTGGTGGGCTTGACATGCGCCTAAGAACTTCTTCTTCGGCGTATGCAGGTTTCCTCACGATGTTTTCCTTACCGTTTGACAGCAAATCAGTAAATGCGCGACTCACTAATACGGGGGTATAAGTTTGTCGCGCATTTACTGACTGCCATTAAGTAGGTTTTTCTCTTCGCTGTTTCGCTGGTGGCATGGACACATACAAACACAATCACAAACATCCAAGACCCGAGAACAAGCATTTATCTGTCAGTTAAATGCTTGCCCCGGCCGGGATTCGATGTCTAATTATAACTATGTGCCTTCAGCCTACTATAAATCTGAATGTTAACTCTTAAATAAACTATACTAAACTAAAAAATATATGAATAATGTCAAAAAACTAGGTACGTAGCAAAAGTTACCCTTTTACTCCACATTTAAACTCGTGTATGTGTGTGTAACTTGGCATTGAACTAGATGGCGCTGTACGTTTTTACAACGCGCTATTGAGATTTTACTTTAGTTTCGGTATAAGGGCCACGCAAATAATGCACCAGTTAGAGCAAAATCAATCATCGCATTCTTTACATAATATAGAATTGAATTTTTTAAAAGTTGCAAACGCTTTACTGTGTCTCTGCAACTATATCTAACTCTAAATATATATAAATTAAAGTCGAGTTTCACCATTTATAACTCAAGAACGGCTTTACTGATTTAAAATTTTTTTTACCGAGTTTTTTATTATTTTGATGAAACTTAGTAAAGTGGTAGCTTATATCCTGAAAACATATAGGCTACTTTTTACCGCGGTAAACTGTTCCCGCGGGAATAACTTATACTACGCGGGCGAGGCAACTGGCAACAAATACTTACGGGTTTTTGTATATTCACATTTTAAGATTGAGGGGGGGGGGGGGGGGGGATGGGGGGAACAGATGTGTCCACGTGAGTATCGGTTTCTTTAAAGACAGTAACTTGTAAATTGAAAATGTATCTTAAATAAATAATGACGGGTTTTTGGATTTCACATTTTCATCATCATCATATCAGCCTGTAGACGTCCACTGCTGGACAAAGGCCTCCCCAAGGATCTCCACGACGATCTGTCCTGCGCTAACCTCATCCAGCTGGGTCCCGCGATCTTCACCAGATCGTCGGTCCACCTTGTGGGAGGCCTGCCTACACTGCGTCTTCCGATACGTGGTCGCCACTCGAGAACCTTTCTGCCCCAACGGCCGTCAGTTCTACGAGCGATGTGCCCAGCCCACTGCCACTTCAACTTCGCAATTCTTTGAGCTATGTCGGTGACCTTGGTTCTCCTGCGGATCTCCTCATTTCTGATTCGATCTCGCAGGGAAACACCGAGCATAGCTCTCTCCATTGCCCTCTGGGTGACCTTCACATTTTAATCATATGTAATCCGGTATGTTTTGTCTTGTGTCAGTTTACCTTTTTGCAAAGGGCTCCCCTAGAGTGCGTCATAATTTTCTGTCCACAGCCTTCGTTCTCAAACAATACATACCACTGAAAACCAGCGCTGCAGATCCTGCAGCATATGCTGAGATGGAGTCGCTCTTGACACTGCAGGGCAACTGAACACTCTTTCATGTTGCAGAATTATGTTTTTTTTTCTATGTTCTATTGCTCTTGTGTGCGTCAAATAAATAATTTAATTCATTCATTCATTTAATTCAAATCTTAAACACAATATTTGTTTGTATGACAGAAGGAGCGCCGCATCCGTCGTCCGATGAACGCGTTCATGATATTCTCCAAGCGGCACCGGCAGATGGTGCACCAGATGCATCCGAACCAGGACAACCGCACCGTGAGCAAGATATTGGGCGAATGGTGGTACTCGCTCAAGCCGGAGGAGAAGCAGAAGTACAACGAGCTCGCCAGTGAGGTCGGTCACTGTTCAACATTCGTTTTTTTATTTATTATTGCTACGAGGGCAATAAGCAGGCGGGCCTCCTGATGTTAAGAGGTCACCGCCGCCTATAGACACCTGCAACGCCCGGGGGGTGCTGGTGCGGCGCCGGCCGCGGTTGAAGAGCTCTTTTGACTCTCTTCTTGAAGGACCCTATATCGTAGCGCTGTGGAAAAGCGTACTTAATTCTCTTTACTTTAAAAACTTTAAAGTAAAGAGAAACTTTAAAAAGGAAGAGATTTTCAATTCGACTGTATGGTTTTACTTTCTCGACCCCAGGTACCGGAGGTACTAAGGGTAGAGAAAGTATTGTAATTGAAAAAAAAAATTTGCAATTTTCGCGAAAGTGTGTAAATCATACATCGTAAAACATACCGAAAAATCACTTGTCTCAATTCCGTCCGTCCGTGCGTCACGCTTGGCTCTGGAGGCTAAAGCTTTGGTCCGATTTGGACCAAATTTTGGAACTTAGGAATTTTAATTGATTTTATCGAAGGATTATCAACAGTTTTTTCGTACCTTCAAACCAAAGAGTAGCTACCATACAACAGAAAGTGAAGTATTTTTTTCTCAAAAACGGCTCTAACGATTTTGATAAAACTTTGCACGTCGTAGTTGCTTATGCTTGTCTATGATTTAGTAGTATCCATTAGTCTGTGAAAAATCTAGTTTGTATGGTTCCCCTACAACTGAAATGGATACTTGCGATTTATTCACAAATGGTTGGAGCTATTGAATTGTAATGTATTATGAATGAGTAGGTATTATGTGGTCGTACAACATGAATAACACTAATCGATAGGATCAAATCTCTAATAAAGATTTCATCTTATATTTAAGGAAGACCATGAAATGTAACTAGAACATGGGATACTTTATCGATATTAAATTTTAAAATTAAATTGTGGGAAGGAAATCTATGATCTGAAAATAAAATACATGTGTAAGAATACAAAAAAACACATATAATTTTATTTATCAGGTGAAGGAAGCCCACTTCAAGGCGCACCCGGAATGGAAATGGTGCAACAAGGATCGCAGGAAGTCGTCAAGTAGCCGAGACCCAACTGGATCTATGCCACAGGTAACACCTATTTAACTGTTTACGATTTAATTTATGATGTACGTCAAATTGCCTCTGCCCCGTTCCGGGCGTTCACCAGTAAGATACATACATGCACATCTTCCCTGACGGGGTAGGCAGAAAGAACGGAACGCCAAGTATTGCGATTCTGACACACCTCTCTTGTACCGTTCTCTTCATACACGCTCGCCGCGGTAAAATATGGTTGTTATAGTTAATGATGTTATAAACAGAGTCCTCGTACGCCGTCGGAGGGACCGCCACCGAGCGCCGCGGACATGCCGATCTCCATCACCAACTACAACCACGCCACTTCGCCGCATCTCAGCGATGACGAACATTTGGTGAGTATATTATTAATAGGTCTAGAACCTTCCCATACAAATTTGATTACTGTGTTATCATGTCACTGACAGTGATAACATACACATAGGAAGTATTTTAGAATTTAGAAACACCGACGATATGTCGTATGTACAGCTAAAACCGTTGCGTCCAGATTTGCATGGGTTTCCCAAATGGCAAAAGCAAGACTAGAGGCGGGAATGTGGATGATTAACCGACGAAGGATCTTTAAGGAAGAGTTGATGTCGAGGCCTTCTAAAGTACAAGACTGAGAAATAGCCTTTTTGCCGAGGTTATACATACATATTGATTTTCCTGACTTCTGCGAGGAAAATAGCATTTTTATTATTTTGACCGTAATATGAATTTTTAACATGTCTCCTCCGTGTTTTTAACATTTTAATTATTAAGTCGCGGACATCGTTTAATAAGGCATTGTTTGTATATTTGGGATGTTGTGACAGATGATAACGCAAACACTGTGCGAGGAGACATTGATACCGGCGCCGGCGCACAACGTCGAGATCGACCTCAAGTGTGGCGAGAAAGTGACCGACTCCGACTCGGAAGGCGTCGACGCGCGCGACTACACGCCTTCCCACCACGACCACACCAGGAGGCCAAAGCCGATCAAAGCCAGGTACCGTTATACCTATCATCACTTATCTACCAGCCAGACTCACTGACTGATTTAGTTATTCCTTGTAGAAAACCGAATTAGATAACCAGCACTCTGATAGGAAAATAGTTCCTGCGAAATTGGAAGTCGCAGGCAACAGCTAGGGATATAAAATAGAAGCGCATGGTGTACTTTCTGGCATCTTTCTAGCATTGATGAAAGGTAAAGCTGTAGGTTCCTTGCCGCCTCCAAAGATGTCTGTTCCGAAGCGGTGGTAGTAACCACCAGCGTATTGTTTATTTAGTAACGATATATATATGTATCCAGCACCAAATAGTCTGAGAAAAGAAGAATTTATATTATTTCAAATTAAAAGAACAATATACATGTGTTTATTATCGGCCCTGTTCATGTAAATAAAAGTTCACAAATATGAAGTACGATTTTAAATAACACTGCAGATATGGATGCCGTTGAATTTCCTTTATTTTTACTAGACTAATAGATAATATATTTTAAATAGTGTGATGTAGTTTTATTTTAACTGTACAACTTTTTGTCTCTGTTTTGTAGTCCTTTTGAATAATAATATGACCTCCTGAAATTGTCTATCTCATTTTTTTCACGCAGCATGGATAATTGCGCTAATGTTGGGTGGGTTTCTTATCTTGTCTCTTCGCTGTTGTAGATTATGACTCACATACATCAAGAACTATCAAAATATTCTTTTATTTGCACCAAAACAGATTAAAGTTTTAAATAATTAATGACTAGCTGTCCATAAAGATGTATATATTGTAGGTAATCATAACGTGCGAATTATGTAATTTGATAAAATAAATTTTTGATGCTTCTTTTTTTTTTAGGGCCGGTTCATCTGATAACCTCATGTGTGGAATAACCGCATCCAGCCCGGGGGGCTCCAAGGTGTTCCAGTCTACTGGCGGCGCCTTCAAATCTACTCACGCTGAAACAGGTGAGCTACGAACTACATGTAGTATAATGTATTTTAAGATACTTTACCTTCTACGGTGCGTACCCATTTTTCAGAAAATATAGGTCGTTTTAGTAACAGACAATAATTTTTATTTGAAAGTTTCGTCACTTCATTATTTTGCCTTCATATTAGACGCATAGTATCGCGCATCTAAAATTTGTCCGTAACTGTTACCCAAACGAACCGTATATCAATTAAACGGCTATTAGACCGTTTACAATCAGTCGATCTTCTGCTAATATCGAAAGCTTCCTTATTTTGCAGTCGAGAACCACAGACAACAATGGGCGTCAATGGCGAACATGAACAAAGGCATGGCGAATCAAATGCCGACGTCGCCGCACCCGTCACAATCCATGGTGTCCAGCACCCAGAGCCTGACGAGCAGCGTTCAGGGGATATCTCTGAGCGCGCCCAACATGACCACGCAAGCGGCTCTGGACAACGCCATAGCGTCCATAATGAACTCGCCCACGTCCACCGGCAACGTCCAAGTGATATCCAGCGGCATATCCATGCCGAGTCAGCAGAGCAACTTGAATAATTTGAAGAGCGTCACGCTTGTCAAGAGGAACATCGCTGATAATTCCACTGGTAAATTTACTTTTTTTTGTATATTTAACGTCTGGGAACAGTGTAAAGCTGCCTTTCCTGTCACGCGTGTTTGCGCCCGTGTCCTGGCCCGGCGCGCAGCCAATTTCATACAAGTGGTGCGCGGGCGGCGCGCATGACAGGAAAGGCTTGTATGAAAGGACTGGATTGCGGGCGGCGCGCATGCGCGCTGGGCCAGGACGCGGGCGCAAACACGCGTGGCAGGAAAGGCAGCTTAAAGGATACACGCGATAACATCAAGCCTTTGAGCTGTGCTTGGTGTGTCGATCGGTCTGGGTATCCCGGATATATACATAGATGGTGCTTGGTAGAATTTAATTTCTAACCGACTTCAGAAAAGAAGGAGGTTATAAAAATTCAATTCTTGTACCAGTTTTATAAATTTTAATATCGATGCTTGATTATTGGTAGGGCGAAGCCGCGGGAAAAAGCTAGTTATTATAATTTTAACTTGTTTCGATAACAAATTGTCAATGCTCCCGTGTGAATTACGACTAACAGCTGCAACTGTGTCAGGTCCTCTGACACTGTCCCTGGACGCATCCGGCAACCTGCTGATCAAGGCGAGCCAAGCCAGCGACAGCCCCGCCGCGGCGACGGAGGCCCAACACCAGCAGATGCACTACGTCCAGTTGCAGAGGCTATACGTGCCGACATTTACCACGGGTACGTATATCAAAATCAAATACATTTTATTGCATGTAAGTACGAGAGCGCCAGTGGCGTCGGGGATAAGACGCGGCCTATCATATCGAAAGGTCCGAAGTTCGTTCCCCGGCTGGGCCATGTACCAATGCGTTTATTCTAGAACATGCTCTCAAATGGTGAAAGAAAACATCGCGAGGAAACCTGCATACGCCGAAGAAGAAATTCTTAGGCGCATGTGAAGTCCACCAACCCGCACTGGGCTAGCGTGGTGGACTATATCCCGAATCGATGAGAGGGTAGCCCTGAGCCCCAGCAGTGGGGACATGTTAATAGGCTGTTGATTTGATGTAAGTACACTGGGTACATTTATACAACATTTTTTTTATCTACCACCGCTTCCAAGGTGTTAGCGCTGGGAAGAAGAATAACAGTAAAGTCCAAAGTGACCTAAGTGATTTTAACCAAAAATTGTATATCGGTAGTTTTATTTACTGAAATACTAAATGAAGATTATTTGTTGCAGAATTGGAGGCGAACAAGGCTCACCAAAACATGCAGAGCGTTCCGTCCGTCATAGTTTCGCAGAGCAATAACCACCAGGGGCCTAAGCCGAGTCCGTGAGTGCATTAAAACCATTCTAGATGAAACCCTTGATTCAAGCTAAAACCCGTAGCTGGTTTTGGATAAAACCCGTGGTACCCACCCTCTTGCCTATTTCTCCCATTGCAATTTGAAGATTAAGCAAGCCAGTGCAATTATTACATAGGTACAGAAGGCATACCGGTCGTCGTGGAGATCTTTGGGGGAGGCTTTATCCCGCATAGACGTGTTTCGGGTAATATGATGACAAAAGGCATTCCAACCGAGTCTTAGAGGGCCGTGATACATACAGGTGCTTGTGGACGATATGGCCGCTTACCATTGCTTCAGATTGTACAAAAAAGGAATTATCGAAATACAGTGAATATGACGGTAATCAATTTCAATTACGGTGACATTTATCCGCAGCACTAAGTTGAGTTGAGACGGTTTCCACGGTAACAACTGGCTTCAAGCATGTTGAAATTAATTTTTGTAATAGATTTTTCTTGCCTCTGAAATAGATGGATTAATTACGGTATGTCCCGACGTTTTTTCGCAGGCAATGGGAGACACCTGCGGAGGAGGCCCGGCCGTTCCCCCTGGCGCCAACTCCTGCGCAGCTCGGCAGAGCGCCCTTACAGAAACGGCTTAGTCGAGGTAAACACACTCACCGCCGCATAATCATATAATACACTTGATAAAATTGTAATTAGACGATGTCTGTACATATATATTTAAGAAAGATTGATGTTAGGGTCCTTAATAAGAGCAATAGAAGCCAAAACAATAATTTTTAGAAATTTTGTCTCTGTCTGTATTTCGGCATCACGAAAAAACTGCGCCAAATTGGATGTGGTTTTTAATGTTTACTGAACTTATGTGTAAAGAGTGAAGCTACCGTAACTATAGCGTTCATGTATTCACCAGACACGTCGACTGCGTCCTCAGGCAGCGGCGACGCGTCCACGCGGCCGGACGGCGGGCCGGCCACGCCGCACGACGCGCCCCCCTCGCCTCCGTCGCCCAAGCAGCCCGACACCCTGCCCAGCCCCTCGGTCAAGAAACTCTTCAAGAAGGGCAACGAGCACGGAAGAGACAGGTAGTTTTATGGAACTACTACTAATACGAGTAGAAACAAATTAAATTGTCAGAGCAAATACCAGAAAAAATCTTTGATCAATTAAATTGTCTTATAGATCGCCGGTTTCTTTTTGGCGGTTGTGTGACGTTGGATAATTTCTGCTAGTAAACGGTGTCAGCGGGGGGTCACTCAATTTCTCATTCAATTTCAAGAAATAGTGCATTGATTCCATCAACCGAATCAAACTTTTAAGTTTTTGGACATCTCTATGTATCACACTATCTTGCTCACGCACACATATACTGTACACACTGTAAGCGGTGTGCTAACAATCTGTCACTCTGTTCATTCATCCGCCGAAAAGAAACCGGCGATCTATACGTGTAATAACTGTCTAAGTATTAATTCAAGTTAAATCAAGTTTAGAAGGGTACTGTTGACAAATAATGAAGGTATGATTGAAATTGAATGCTGTAGCCTGGGAGTATGGGTATGTGAGAGTGTGTGAGTTTTGCCTGAAGAGTATGTAAGTTATTATGTGTTCTGTTTCATCGCAATAAAGTATGTAACCAATTTCCACGTTCCGTGTAACGCAGGGTGCTGGAGACGGTGAACTTCGAGAAGAAGTTCAGCACGTTGCCGCAGTTCAAGCCCGAGGCGTGCAGCCCCAGCGCCATGGTCGTGCCGCGCAGCCCGCTTTACGTTAGGAAGAAACAGAACAAACTCGCAATGGGTGAGTTTTATGGGCTGCCCAAACCGAATGCAGCACAGCGCAGCACAGCTTAATAGTATGGGAAACGACACACCAAACGCGTAATGCGTAGCGCCGTGCAGCATCGTGGGTTTCGTGTGTCATGGTATTAAACTACAGTGGGTTTTTATAAAATTAAACAACCGAGCTTCTGTTTATTTGACTCTGTGTGAGTGAGCTGATTCGTCACTGAACACAACGTTATTTTACAAAGTGACATTACAATTGTCATTTGACTTCGTCTGATAAAAATACGATTTTTGTGGCGTCATTTGAAGCCAATGGCGGTGAAAACCAAATATCAGAATAGAGGCCGACACATTTTTGGTGTTGTTTGGTTTTCTATCTTATGTGTGTAGCAACATGTTATTTGCCAGAAGAGGAGAGCACCGTGGTGACGTCACAGATGGAGCAGGAGGTGAATAGTAACGGGATGCCGACGCCGCACTCGTACGGGACGCCGCACACCACCACCAAACTGGTTGGCAACACCTTCTTCGGACCAGACTTCAATCTCGACAGCTTCAGAGGTAAGCTATACGGCAGCTAAGCTACTGCTGCAGTTAATCGGCGGTGTATGGGAGAAACCTGATACAACAAATATCATCTTAAAATTAATTCAGAGATTTATAAATATGTGCATATATTAATAATGTTTGGACAAATTTACACACGGCTGTTTAGTCCCAACTAAGCCGAAGCTTGTACATGGGTACTCTGATAACTGATAAACATACTTAAATACTTTTAAATAAATATTTAATACATACAAACACCCAGAATCCGAAAACCAACAGTTATGCTCATCACACAACTTCACCACATACTTATCTTCATCGCGATATATACAAACTTCCTCAAGAATCGGGCTATCAAATGCAAAACAATTATCAAATGCGACTGGTAGTTCCGGAGATCAGCGCGCTCAAACAAACAAGTTTTCAGCTTTATTATATTAGTACAGATTTAAATTTAAACTGACGCATTATTAAACTTACCGAAACTGTATGTTGTGTCGGCTCGCCAGTGCCCGAGAGCATGGAGGAGATGTCGCCGCGCACGCCGTGCTCGGGCAGCGCGGGCGCGGGCGGCGGTGCGCGGGGCGAGGCGGGCCACCGCCGCGTGCTGGAGCAGCGCCGCCACCTCGTGCTCAAGCTGTTCCAGGACCACGGCATGTTCCCCACCACGCAGGCCACGACGCAGTTTCAGGTGAGACTGCCCCTACAGTTGACGGCGCATGACAAGGCGACAGCGGCTTTTTGGCGGGATTTTGACAGATATGATTGTCGTTTTTGTTTAGTTTTCCAAAAAAATGTATATTGTAGGTTTTGGTGTATTCTGTGATAGTTTTATATGCAACAAGTGCCTATTAAAGTGTATATTGCGCGGGATAGTCAAATAATAGCGTGTAACGACTCTACTGGATTGTTCCAAATTGTCCCTTGTTAAATCGACATTAAACCTACTATCAGTTTAGTGCGGTATTAGCTGCAGCGTGGATCACCGAATGGCACTAGTTGTGCCCTGGAGGCCGTGCTGCGGTTTTATGTATTCGTGATTTTAAACTACGATTTGGCCTAAGGACTTGTTTCCAATTAGCCGTAACATATTTTCATAAATTTACTGAGGAAATGTACTTGCCTATCTTTGGCATAGCTGGATGTTGTGCTCGTCTTTCCGCACCACTTTACAGGTAGGGGTGTTATGATCGTATCGTCTAAAAAGCAATTTACCTATACGACAAAATGCCTAAAACGAACATAAAATGTCTAATTTGCAAAACGTCTAAAGCGTAAATTGACTACAAAACAAATTACTTTGAATGCATGTCAAATGCCATATGTCAAATTGCTTTTTAGACGTTTCACAACTTAGGCATTCTAGATTTTAGGCATTTTACTACTTAGGCAATTTGATTTTTAGACATTTTACAATTTAGGTCATTTGAGTTTGAGGCATAATATTACTTAGGCATTCTACAATTTTGACATTGATTTTAGGCAGTATGTTGTATGGCAAATTTCTTTTTAGACGAAACACTGCTCTTGGCACTTCATTTGACCGACAATGTAACCCAAACATAACACCAACCGAATAAATAAAATATCGACCGAAGTCATACCTTTTATTTTTTAAATGAGCCTCTTGCCGTTGTATGACCTGACTCCGAACATTCCACGCGCAGGCCACCCACATGGACATATTCCCGACTAAGATGTCGCTGCAACTGAAGATACGCGAGGTGCGACAGAAACTGATGGCGCAGACGAACCTGACGCCCCACTCCGAGGTCAACACACCTACCAGTTAGTACTATATTATACATTCTACTCTATATTGCGTACTAGCAACTGCCCCGCTTAATTCAGAATCAAGCAAATCCAATAGCAGCTCAGCCGATCTAGAATATAGTGTACCTAAAACTGTTCGTAAAAAAAATTCCGCGCGGATACCGTTATACCGCGAGTAGTTCAGCGGGTCACGCTGGTGAACAATAACATCTGTTATAGGCATAGAGTTAAGATCTTTTTGGTGCGTGCTCGCGGCCCCATAAAGAGGCGTAAAAAAGCATTCTATGGGTGTCAAAATCGTGTCAAATGTATTACAATACTGTAACTCACTCATACATTCTCATTTTCAAACTCCAAATTTTGTATTAGCAACCTCCTCCCGCTTCCTTTGTCCGCACCCCCCCTGTAAGTGGCACCATTGGTTCCCATGCTAAATATGCAAGATGCAGTCTCCATAGGGAGCGCGCGCGCCACCAAAGAGATTCTAACCTTCCTGGTTATAGGTACATCACAGTAACGCAATATAATAATTGTGTTCCCCACAGACATGACGTCCCCGGTCGTGTCAGCGCCGCTGCAACCGACGTCGACTGCCAGTTAGCGACGCGGCTACACCATCTCCATTGTAGTGCAGGAATAGACGGCCAAACAACGAGAGTGCGGACACTACCATAAGAGATAAGTAAGGAAAGGGTAAAAGAAATAATAAATTGAAACAAGCCGCTGGCGCGACAAGAATTTCTTTGTTTGTTATTATAAGGCTACCGTCAAACCGTTTTCCAGTAACTAGTAGCAGTTAAGCTACCTTTCCTGTCACGCGTGTTTGCCCCGCGTCCTGGCCCGGCGCGCATGCTTGCCGCCAATTTCATACAAGTGCCGCGCGAGTGGCGCGCATGACAGGAAAGGCTTGTATGAAAGGACTGTATTGCGGGCGCACGCATGCGCGCCGCGCCAGGACGCGGGCGCAAATACGCGTGACAGCAAAGGGGCCCTTAATCTATTGGCGACGCAAGTTTACGCGCGCGATCCAACCGGCAAAATTTGAAACCCGAAGCAGAGAGAAAGTCTCTTCAGAATTATTAAGTATTACGTTAAGCGCTTTTTCATATTTCTCTGCTACGAACTGTAAAAAAAACTGAAAATTTTCGATCTTAGACCGTTTGGAGCGCTGTGGTGAATCTTCGCGTCGCTAATAACCCAATTATGCCACAGATCGACGGATGTGGCCGAAATAGCGCCACTACACATATAAAAATTACGTTTTTCACACGGACTGAAAGATACTCAAAAAAATCAAAATTAAATCAACAGCCTATTAACATGTCCCCACTGTTGGGCTCGGCTTACCCTCTCGGGTTATTATTGAATCGCGCATATACCTTACACGAATACAAAAACTTCTGTATTTCAGATTTTGTTACTATGTTTACAACAATACTAGTGGCGAGCCGGCCCGAGCTCTGTTGTTATTGGGATATAATGTAATTAATCGCTACTGATTAGTAGAAAGTGGCGCGACCCGAATGGAATCTGAGGAATGTGGACTAAATAACAAACGATTCACCCGCTCCCTCACTCTCGTTGTTTAGGTGACGAGGTAGTCTTGCAATGCGCATAATACATGGAGAAGGTAGACTTATGTTTGTTTGGAAACCAATAATAATAATTACCTAGTGGGCACTATTCTAAACTACAAACTCAAAATTTGTTCTTTATACTCATATGTGTTTGTAAATTTACAAACATTATTCTAAAATATAATACTTCACTTCTGCTCAAAAAGTGTGTCTTTGTTTCTCCTTTTCGGGATAAGATGATATCAGTTTGGTACAAATTAAGATTTTGTCTAATTTTAAGATTGTAACTTCAGAATCGGGTCCATTGACAAGGTAGACTTTGTATGTGCAAATTTTGCCCAGACTAATCTTTATGCACTATTCAACAATATTCAATAGAGTTTTAGGTCTTTAATTAAAAATAGGTACAGGTTACAATTTTACACAGACATGTTTCTTTCGGTTTCTGTGGTTCGGTCAGCAGCAGGTGTCTATTAGCGTTCTCCAGGTGTGTCCAACCAATCTATACATAAATAAAATATAAGCAAGTACAAGTTTGTGTAGTGTTTAGCAATGACCCTTTAGCTGGCCTATGGTGCTAATAAATATCTACTGCTGACTGTACATAATACATATCCTTACCTGTCTATACGAATGGTGTTTACAAGAACAGATCAAGCAAAATTAAATATTTCATCTCCTTAACAATGTTTCTTCTAAATTGTTTATTTAGTAATTTAAAGATGAGATAGGTATAGTAAATAATTGGATAAGTACTTGTGAAATTATAACTTATTAAAATCGACTCTATCGTCTAATTGTTTTCCAATTCTATAATTGTTCCAATTCTTAAAGAAACATTGAAGTTGTAAATGTATTCATTCATTACAAATTTTGGATACGAATTTTTTTGGGATAAAGATAAAATTAAAATGCTATAATGCATTTAAAAAGTTATTTCGATTAATGTCAAGTTACGAATAAGTGTATGTTAATATTAACCAAAAAATAATCTGTGTAGATGAAGTTATAATAAAATTAATGTGAGTAATATTTTTGTATCTTATCTATGTTGCTTGCTTCGTGGGCCGCGGTCGGTTTGACTATTGGATAAGATTTGAGGCCTATTTGTACAGAGAAGAAAAGTGACGCATTAATTTTATTATTACGTGTCCAAAACTCGAAAGCTAAAAATTTAAAACAACAAAAAAATCGATGAGTTATTATTAAAGGCGTGTTCACATCTAGCATTTCATACTATTTACACCACTTGCATATTTTAAATACTTTATTATCTTAACACATTAGATTAAGCTGACTATGTAGGTACTGTATTAAAAGCAATATACTCAATCGGAAAGACAACTGCGAAATTTGATTCCCCAAAGGCTACTGGATAACGCACATAAATATCTAAATAGAGTCGAAACTTACCTGATAAATGACTATTTACAAGTGATTTTCTTATTACGAGCATTTATATTTAGATTTCCATTTTTCATAAAGTTTTGTTAGTTTTCTCATATGCAAGCGGTTATCAATCAATTGAGAGTTGATAATCACTATATTTGATTGGGTAACATGTAAAGCATCAATTTGGACAATGTTTCGAGTCGTTGCTTGACACATGTATTGAAAGGTAAGTTTACAACTCTCTAGTTAACATTCATTCCTTGGTGGCAATAGCCTTTGGATATAGCGCGCAGCAATCCGAGCTTGCTTGTTCGGGGACAATGAGCGGTCACCATCTCGTGGGCTGTCGCTCGTTTGCCACTTTATACAATAAACAAACTTGACTTGCTTATTAATTGGCCACGTGTAATCCGTCTTTGGGGTATTTAGATTGTTCTCCAGTATTGCTTGAAACATTTTAATTGCCGAGAACGTAATACTTAGTATTAACACTTAGATTAATGCACTTAGTAACCAGCTGCTTTCAACTATAGATAGTGAAATGTGAACACGCCTAGTCTGTGTGCGATGGTATAGTATAGGCGATACGAGTTTAGAGGTATTTTTAAGATATACGAATGCGTATTTGTGGTATTTCTCCAAATGGTTTTGGATCTTTTATATTGTAAGCACTCTAATTATCACACAATATGACTTTTTATTTAGTATTAAATAAGGTGTAAGTCTCTATTAGATTTGGTGGGGTATAGACTTATGATGTCGACTTATTTTTCAGCTGCGAATGCACTCTGGTAGATTTCTACTAATACTCAGTTATATACTAATAGGTACTAATTTCCAATACTCAGTTTTTATATCTATAATAACGTAAAAAGACTTATCTTATTTATTTAATGATAACGTAGACATCTAAACTGAGTATTTAAGTGTGAAACCTGCCGAAACCGATCTAGACAAAAAAATGTTTTATTACAGTTTATATTTTATTATTTGGAAAAAGAATAAAACGCGAACGGTGATATAAAGTGGCCGAATACAGTTTTCTCCATAGACTTAAAAAATTTTCGCTACGCTGTTTTATCATTAGTTGAATTGGTGTTTTCATTGTCATGTTTACGTACATCATATAGCTAAAATATAGTTCGACAGGTTTAACTTTTTTAAATGCTCGTGTATTCTTTAAGTATTTGACATTTTTATAGTTGAATGTTATTATTGGACATTCTTATTTATGGACATTATTAATATTATTTATTATTATAATTTTTTTCCGATATGACATTATTCTAATGCATTAAATTAATCACTTTTTAAAGCTAAGTGCTTTACATGATTGTATTTTCTTCGAATTTCTATGCCGGAGAAGCCACGAGTAGCAGCCAGTTTAGTCTAAATCCCACCTGACTAAATCAATTCAATTAATAATTAAGTATATTAAATTAATTATTTGAAATTATTATAGCAATTATTGCGTTATTGGTTATGGAATGTAAAATTATATGTTACGTAGTATTCATTTATAGCTATTATAATTTGTTTCAGTATAGATAGCGCACTATATCAGAGTGAACGAGAGTGCGGAAACTCAAAACAAGCGCACTAAAACGCACGCACACAAGCGCAGTGTTCACCTACACTAGCACACAGAGATAAGCGCGTCGCAAGCTATGGCCAAGTTCTACATAAGCGGGTTAGTTACATTAGTGTGCTAGTGTAGGTGAACACTGCGCTTGTGTGCGTGTGTTTCAAAGCGCTTGTTCTGAGTTTCCGCACTCTCGTTCACCCTGACTGTACCTAGTCTTAATCAAAACCATTTGCACTTCATGAAAAAAATATAATATGAGAGTAGTATTTGTTTATAGTATTTAAACTGCAATGATAAGTTGGCAGTACCAACATTAATTTTCAGCTAGCAGAGCTAGCGGCTATATTATGTGAGCGACAGCGAATGAAAATTTTGTATTGAAGGTTTTGCTTGAGACAGAGTATACTTATAACGAGCACGATCTCTATTATATATATATATATATATGCGTTCTAATTAATTAGATGGTGTGGAATACGTATCATCAATGTTCAGACGCGTGCGTTCATTCGTCTATAGATATTAGGGGTTATCTTTCTTAGCTGATAGTAAGTACGCTTGGAAAGTACTGGGCGTTCGCCTGTTATTCCGCGATATCCAAGTTTCAAATGGAAATTATATCCATACTTAATTATGTAAGGTAAGCAAAATACGCCGTAGAAGAAAGAAGTGACGTCAGCGGTTAGGCGGCGAAGTGGCGCGACAAACATAGAGAGGCCTAGAGGCCATAGGCCGCCGGCAGCCTGCCCCGGCCGCCCCCTCGAACCACCCGTAGACGTCCCTTCCGCGTGTCTTATGCGTAAGGCCCTTTGTTTGCCCTTAAGTTACAGAATGATGTTTTCCTTTAAATTAATGTTGTGTTTTCATGCCCATGTACTGTTTGTTATATGAAATATGTTTCAAATTCATTTCGGGCAGATCTAGTTTTTACTTCATTGACTTAAAATTGTGTTTTTTTTGTTTTGGTTGTTTTGTATCGATAAGTGTGAGTTGTGGTAACCGCATAGTCTGGGTATAACGAGATAACTACATCCATCGTGCAGATAAATTTGAATAAAATTACTCAGATTCTAGCAGTTCTATATGTATAACGCATAAGTGACAAATTACACAGGTGTTTTGAGCCTATTATCCAAATAATCAAGTTTAATACCCGGAAACGCCCATTCTTTTACGAATTGAATTTTTATTAAGGAATTCCATCATTATTTATTATTAGCTCGTTGTGTCCCACTGCTGGGCTAAGGCATCCCGGTTTTATGATATTTTAAGACACCTATTCTTGAAGGCAAGCTCATCCCGCCATCGCTAACGCGACCGGCCACATTACCTTTTTTTTATTAATTGAAATTAGGGACCCATTCGGCGGTAATTTTGGCTACTGTTCATTCGGCATGCGAGATGTGGCCAGCCCAATTCCACTACAGCCCGACTGCTCTCCGGGCTACGAATCAGCGATTTGCATTTTAAAGCCCAGAGCGGTGATTTCAATCGGTCAATTTAACTCCAGCAGTATGTTAATACTGCGCTCCATGGCCCGCTCGCATACCGTGAGTTTGGACATTTGAACATCAGTCAACAATCAAGTCCGTAAAATAAAGGGACTGTGAGTAAAAGGGCTGCCGATGATCTGAAGATATTTTGTTATACCCCCAAATGTGGTGACGTTGGTTTCAAAAAATGTAAAAGTTATGTAAAACTGTTTATTAATACGAAAAAGCAATGGTGTAATAACCTAACTTAGTGCCGTTCAATAGAACGACAATGTGCTATTTACTTTCGCCACTAAGTAAATTGAAACCAACCAAAAATAATTTATATATCGGCATTCGTCCCTTTCTTCGTCATGATACCAGAATGGTGATGTTCACTGTTAGATTTATCCCAATGAGTTCATTTTCATATCATCAAACTGGCCTGTTATTAATCATTATTAGGTACCTAATGTATCGTCGGAGGTAGTGCAATATTCATACTCACTCTTTATTGGTGATATAGTTAAATGTCAAAAAAGAAACAAAATACATATCTATGCTCAATAGTCAATAGAGCAATACATATAAGTCCAATAGGTCGAGTACATAAATTTTTTCAACACACAATATTTATATAGACTCATATGTATGATTCCACCTTGAATAGGAATCAGCTATTTATAATTTTTTTTGATATAGGTATAATTTTGCTTCGATGACATACGATTCTACGCAGCTACAGAAATTACTGAGGCACAAAATGTAAATGATAGCCTGTTACCATCAAAATCAAAGGAAAATAAGTTTGACATTAAATTTATTTTACTCGTTAAAGTGTGTTGATAAACGTTGTATGGCACGCATGAGCATTGGTCATTACACTTCTTGGCTTCATTACACGTTTGTACGTACAATCCAGCCTCGAGTGTAATGACCAACTTAGCTCATTTGTATCATAATGTACTATTAAATACGACCTATTGCATTAACTCCGACGACATATTATTTATCCATTACTAAGCATTTAATTAGTGGCGAAAAATTTATACATTGCCAACTAGTTTTTTTTTCTTTGTTAATCATTCATAAATTATATTTCGTGTCTTTTTCTATTTATGTTGTGATTTTTGTCTTCCACGTGAACGAATTAAATCTATTAGTTTAATAATTTCTAATTTATGTACAGTAATCATTTTCAATTTTTATTTACATAACCTTAAAATCTATTTATCAATGAATAACAAAACGTAGCTGTTTGCTTTACATTACATTCATAATACTAGTTTGATAGGTAAATAATCATTTATTAGTGTCTTGTATCTAGTGGTAGGTAAGTGGTTTAGTAGAACGTTTCAGAACTTGATAACTTCAGTTTACAACATAAAACACCGCTCAAACATGAAGGACACTAGATAAATCAATGTTTATGTATGTAATATTATAATCTCATTGTAAATATTAAACTTAGAGCTAAGTTCCAGGCTCTCAAAGTAATTAAGTTTATTTAGAGAACGCTAATTATTATTATAGAATTTAAAAATGTAATTTATATACGTGAGAATTTTCGGCCAATACAAATGTTATATGTATATCAAAATTGTATTTTTTAAATGATCTCTTCGGCGTTAATAGTGTTTAGATAATTGCTTTAGGAGTCCGGAAGTGAAAAGAATTTATATATTGAAAAGAACAAATAATATAGATTTTAAGAAATATTTTCGCACTGTTAAATCTACCTGAATAGTCGTAGTGGAAGAGATGCGGAATCCCGAAAGTCTATTATTGCATGAAGTCTACTATGGTACCAGAGTACAGTCAGCATTAAATATTTGAAGGTTACGGGGAAACCACTATGGATGTCATAAAATCTATGAGATCCATGTTCACATGATCACGCAGATATTGCGAATGTATTTTAACTGTGTTGAATTATGTCAATTTACAATTTAAACCAAGTGGATTTTGGCGACATTCATCGATATCCCCAACAACCTTCATTTAAAATCAGTCAGAGATACCAAAATATAACAGCAAATTGTGATTATTATCTAAACACTATACAAACTTGTGTGGTGCTCACATATTGTTGATACTTTTGTTGTACAGATTGCCTAGAATGTGGACAATTGGGACACTTCTGGGATGTTGGTAAATATCTGCTGATAACTGTACCTACGCGAAGTTGGTGCAATTTATGTAAGGGTCATATCACACTAGGATTAGCCAGGCATAACGCTATACTTAGCGTTATCTTCGTATACTCTCAATGTTAATTATATCCACAAAGCGAATTAACATTTAATTAATCACATTTTGCCTTCACATGATTGCAAGGTTGAGACCACAGCAATGGTTTTATATTTCTGTGGTTGAGACCGTACTCAGACATCGCTTTAAGGGTTGATTTATTCGCAATGACCAGTAGTATTCCAGTCCAACGACCTTGTTTGGTGAACGTTTGAACTTGGCCCGTTGGGTCGCTGTGTGTGAATTGACACTATGTTAGAGTTGCGTAAACATTAGGTACCTACGCTAAATCTTAAGAAGACCCTAAGCCTTGTTGACTTAGATTGAACAATAGTAATTGATTGAGTTACTATATTACCTTTGATTATTTATGTGTGTAATTACACAATCAATTGGTTAGACTAAAGCAATGGAAAGACTTCAGCAATTAGGTAACTAAGCTAAAGTATAATTTATAGCAATTTTTTTATTGAGCAATGATTGAGCTGTATAATTGATTACTTGTGCTATTGTAATTGAGTCAGCTAAAGTACTTGAATGAGCCTTAGTAACTGAGCCCCTCCATATGGGTATTAAATTAAATTGATTTTCGTGATTCGGCACCTAAACTCATAGTCAATTGGTCATAATCATTGTTGTCATACACTATACATATAGAACTGTTGTTACCATGTAGACGTAAATGCTTATCAATTGTATGCGTTGCAATATCATCCGTGTTGTATTTTTGCACAGATTGTATCATTGGAATAAAGGTATTGAATTGAAGCTATGCCAGCATGCCAGTAAAAAGTATCAAACTTCAAACGCATGCGAGCAAAACGTTTTTGTACTCACATTTAAGGGCCTTTGTGCACTTACTGGCGCGGGGAGTGCGCGACAGGGCCTGCCTGCCCACTTTCCGCGAGATCCCTTTTGTCGCCTCACCCCGCGCCCATGTGCCGCGCGGGCGTAGTCTGAGTAAACGGTCGGCCTATATGTGTACGTATTCGGTTCGTGTTCGATAGGTACGTGATGCGTCAAATGCGACGGTTTTGATCCGTCAAAAAACGACTTGAAGTGAGAATTTACGAATCGAACCGTAAATGAGTGCACAAACGTCCTTAAAATTACTAGTATGGCCAAACCTGTACGCCTACCATGAGTTGACGACGTACTTTACGTACGTACTTTTCGACTAATTACGAAAGACAGAGAGATATAGTTTTTACGTACGTTGACGTTTGTCAACTCATGGTAAGCGTAGTGATCAGAAACGAACAAGAATCGAATACAAACCGAATAGGTAAAAGTGAACTAAGGCCCTTAGGATCCCGTCCACCACATAAAGAACTGAAATATATCTTAAACATTTAGTTGCTCTATTGAGCATTACTTTTTTTTAATTTATTGAAAAATAAACTAGGTAGGTACCTAAGTACCTTATTAAATATTTTGGCATCCTCGTATGTTTCGAAAAGTCTGAAAATTCATAACCAAAGGTGGACGAAATTCTATTTCCTTGAGCATACACATGATTGGTGATGCACCGAAATGCGTATCACAGCATAGCGTACAAGTCCTAATTATTCCAAGCGCAATGGTATGAACAATAGCGATATGTTGTTTAACCTTGTGTGATTTTTCCACTTTGCGTTGTTAAAATTTGTAACTCGAATATTTGTTGCTAAATAGTACCTATTTGAAAACAAATTTTGCAAAGTTTCGGGTAGCAGGCATGTTGACACAAGTTGAGGATTCGACACATTTTCGTGAATGTCAATGTACTTTTCACATAAATTAGTGGTTACATCCTTACCTTACATCACGAGCACATGATGTAATGCACCGCTCTTATTGCGTAACTTTATGTTTATGAATTATGATAAAGCGTGCGTGCATGTGCGCGCCCTATGCGGGGCGCGGCGCGTCGCGTGGCAGCTCCTATGCAATGTATGGAAGGTCGGTGTCCATTGCCACCATGAAGATAGGATGTTTATGGTGGGCGCCCGCGCCCTATAGTAGCTAAATTCGATCCTTCCTAGTTGCCACGCACCGCACACGCTACGCAGCCTATGCTACGTCAAACCTAGGAAACCGTAGTTTGGGTTTTTTCAATCACATAATTTAAAATGACTTTCAAAATTAAAAATAATAATAAAGTTACACATTGAGGTCGCTGAAGAATTTATTTCAAATAAAAACACTGCACTAGGTTTTGTTTTTCAGCACTTAAGTTAATACAAAGATATAGTTGCAATAATAATAATAATGTATACCTAATCTATAAAACCGCTACATAATATAATGAATAGTTTTTAGTTCATGCTTGCGACGGTTTATACTCTAATGTTTCAATTTGTTTTGGTCCTTTAAGTTTTGTCTCTAGTTGATATACCAGTTTTGGAATCACATAACTCGAGATTAGATCTTTTGCGTAACGTCTTCTCCGCGTGTAACTTAATAACAAATATGAAAAAACCACAATAGGCATGATGAATTGATGACAGACAGATTTAGAATAACTGTTGTATATTCGGAAATTAATACTATTTACAACAAATTTATCAAATAATTCTGCCAAAAATAAAGGTTTAGCAGAAAAACACACATTTAAATTAACAATTTTAAAAATTTACACCAAAATGCCTCCGGTGTCATGGCGTCGCTAGTGACGTCACGTTTGAAAAACTAGTATTCGTTTTGACGTTTGTTTATTCAAAACGTGACGTAATTTCCTGTGATTGGTGTTCAACATAACATGGCGGATTGTCTTAATTTGTAGTTTACATTTTATTAAAATAATTATCGAACTAATAAAAAAATTAATACATGTTTTACAATCCACGACTCAGGTTTCATTAGCTAAATACATAACGTTAGTGGTTTTAAGTTACTGTCATCATGTCTATTGAATATGCAAACTGCAGTTACTAGTGCCTTATTGACTTTCAAAACTTATCTAAAAGCAAGTTGTGTGCTGTTAAAATAAAACGTTTGACCCACCCAGGTTTTGATAGTCAATAAACAGAAGTTAATAGGCAGTTTATTTAGACTGAATTACCTACGTTGCTTAAAACAAGTTATAATAGCTTATATTTCAAGTATAACATTTTACCAATGTCATACTTTGTAATATTAGCAATTATTGCCAAAGGACATTTTAAATAAAGCATTTCATATTCGTTATTTATTTTTCCTACTTAAGGCATTAGTCTAATTGTTTAGTCAAAGTGGAGTAAATGTAAATAAGCATCTTGTTTAGAAGTTTTATTTAGATTAAGTGTTCAATTTAATGTATATTAGATTGCATTAGACAAAAGGATTGTAAGGAAGATCTAGTAATATCTGAAGCAGTAGACAGTTTTAAGTGAGTTTTGTTTTAAATCAAACTAATGGACCAATTAATGGCACCTTCAACACTGTATCAGCATAATATAAACACAGGCACTCATTGTGTGCAGAAAATGTATTAAGAAAATTAACCCTTAACGATGCGGACAGCCCTTTTGAACATATTGAATCATTGTATGAACTTATGTTAAACTAATAAAACCTCGAAAAAATGCTTGTATTTTTATTTCTTTACCTGTTGATCAAACTATATATTGGAAAAGTATCAATTATACAAGTTAAGTGCTTGCAAGTCAGTTTACACCGGCGATGACGCGACGCCAAGTTTATTGATAGTTTCTTTTGTGTAAAGTGGGCCAGTGTAAACAAATTAATGATACACTAATAAGCCTTAGAATCTAACACTAAGAGTATGTACACTGTATTATTGGTTTATTATTTTACATAACAAGTTCGCGTCATACTTCAACTAAATAATCGCCAGCTTCCCCAACAGCTTTTATGACTAATTCAGGCCTTTCCACTTCCAGCACAGACAGGGCAGCTTGTACTGGTATATTCTCGCCTGGATCGGTCAAAACTATCATTTTGAGGGCAGGCATTCTGGCCAGAGCATGGATGGAACCCACACATATGTTACAACCGCTCAAGTCGAGATATTCTAACGTTTTGCCATTCTGACCGGCTATTCGGTCTAAGCACCATACATCAATATTTTTATTATTCTTCAAAGATAACCACTTGAGGAAATTGAGACCACTAAAATTCTGCAGTCCTTCATAACGAATACCATTGTGATGGAAGTTTGTGCAGTCTATTGCTTCTATGAAGTAGCCATCTTCATATTTATCAGGAAGGTTGAGTTTGTTTATGTCGCCACACATCCAATGTTTTGAATCTTTCAATCTGGAACATAAAATAATGAATGCATTAAAAATGGATAGATATTTTGGACTATCTATCATTTTTACATGTGATGTAACCACAAATTTTAATTCTTTAATTAAGTTTGTACAGAACCCTCAGGGCGCGAGTCCTACTCGCACTTGTCTGGTTTTTCAACATTAGGTAGGTAAGTTTATACCACTCCATTGGAAGAGTTGTCTGTGGAGAAAAGCATTTTTTTCTGAATGTATACATCATGCTGCTAGCTAAAATAGGTTACCTAATAGCAGCATTTCGATACATTAAGAAATGTATAGCTGCCAAATTTGATCCGAGCATTGTCGTTCGCTCTGGTAAATATTTTTGATTATGAATCTCCTGCACCACCTTCATTTGCGACCACCAATCCTTAACCTGTCCGATGTTCAAGTTGGGCAAATTTTGGAGCGCGTTCATAATGTCTGGACTGGGATTCTTTTCAGTGAACACAGACAGTTTGCTTTTCCATTCCCCGTCGCGCTCTATCCACGGTTTCCGCCACTCAGGGTACGGCTGGCCGTAAATGACGCGCGGTTTCGGGCCCTCCTCATCGCGCTGGTAAATGGATTTGCCCTCACAATACCTGCGAGAGGTTATGCACAGACAGCGACACAATTTGTTGGGTCTAAATTTCAACGCCATATTTTGTTTATTACTTGGAAAATACTTGGCTGGTACGGTTTACTTTTAAATTTTTGTTGGCAAGTAAAAGAAAATTCTTCACGGATGTAACATTTTGTTTTGTTGCTCAATCAGCTGTCACTGTCAGTCAGGCAGGCTGGTCAGGCTACTAAGGCCGTTTGTGCACTATACGTTTCCGATTCACATTCAGTACGTGAAAAGGACGGGACGTGAAATTCACGTCCTACCGCTTGTGCACTACACTCCATTCATATTCAATACGTGAAAACGACGGACGGGATTTCCTTCGGTGTGACCGACCATTGGGTTTTTTTTTTAACTAGGCTTTACGGCTCTGGAAGCAAAGTCCTTTTGAGCCACTCTTCACTATTTGTTTTTTCTTCTTCTTTTATTAGACGTTTAATTGCACAGATTAGTGTTATTTATTGTCAGTTTGTCCCTGGTTGTTTACAGAAATGCACTTCACTTTGCACTTTATAGTTTTTCAATTGTATTTAAAATAAATTTATATAGTGGTTTAAAATATTTCGCCTTGGAGAGTAGTTCATGTAAGTGTTGTGGTACTTCATTTGTTAAATCTTTAAGTTCGGTGACCAAAATCAGTCTATCCCGACCATTGGGAAAATAGAGAATGTTGCCAAAATCTGCTTTGAGAAAGCTATAGACATGCCGCATACATTGTAGTGTGTCCATGGGAGTAGAAAATACAACAAAAAAACACTATTTTCAAAGAATTTGTATAATTAAAAATATTTTTGCTGTAACTTAATGTTGTCAATGAAACCAAGGTTAAACCAAAACTGGTTTATTATCATTTACCCACATAACAGATACATTTAAGTAATTAAACTACACTTAAAAAGTAATTTAATAAAACCAATAAAAAGGGAAGTAAAAGATTGGCTAGAAAGGATTCGTTTCCAAAGACGTAGAATTATTTAAAAACAAAAATCTTCATCCGTGAAAAAACGGATCAAACACGTGACAAACGCGAATTGAATATGAATTGGAAACGGATGAGTGCACAAGTGTACATACATTTACTGCTATGGCCAAGGCGGACTTAAAGGCCGTCACAGAACGTAGCTATAATATATAATAATATAAATTATAGCTGGGCATAATAATATAAATTTTCTATACAAATCTCCAAGTGACCACTTATAGAAAATTTATATTAATATACCGTGTTATGTTTATATTATTATATATTATAGCTACGTCTGTGACGGGCTTAAATAAAACGTATCCGTCTTTTTTCATTGAATGTGAATCGGAAACGTATAGTGCACAAATAGCCTTATGCTACTTTTTTTTTGTTAATTTCGTCCAATGATGGATAGGCAAAAGTCGTCAGACTATACAGCCAGGTCATATATGTATTACTTTCATTAGTTTGTTATTACTAAGGCCGAAGCCAAATCGAGGCTACATCTCGAGTGAATTTGTTTTTAATTTGAATTTTAAGGCAGAGGAAAGTAGTATAATACAGGCTATTAAAGCATTCGGAATAATTTTGGTAAAGTAAAAAGAATAATAACGACATCAATAATGCGTTTACTTATTAAGCATAGTTCCCGTGGAGTTTCTTGGCGGCTGAATGGCACTTGAAACCATTTAGGAACAGGAAAAGAAACTCTACGGGGACTATACATACATAGGCCTTTGTAATGTTCAAGATTGGCCAAGTACTCACGCGCACGCCGGAGTGAGGGTCGTTGAGTGCGTCCACGCACCGCGAGCGCTTCGCCAATATTCGCCATATCAGCACGTTGCCGCTCAGCGACACGTACAGTCGACCGCACGTCAGTGGTAACACATTGACATTGAGCTGGCCTAGCCTATTAGGGAGTTTTAATACTAGGAGAGACCAGTTTATACTGGTTTTGTTTCCACTGACGTGCGGTCGACCGTACGTTGCTCACGCGCTTCTTGATTAACTGCTCCTCCACCAGTTTGAGAACCTCCGTCCATTGGAAGACGACCACTTCCTCCTTTTTTCTTCTTTTGAGGTATGGAAACCTAAAAATGGAGTCATAAAAGTAAATTGATGTGACTAATGATTGTATAGTGCATCTAAACGGCTGCAACCCCTTACGCAGTAAGGAGTTTCTTTTGTCATTGCTGCAACCGGTCACTTCCATGTCCGTCAAACTGCTAGAATTCATTCATTCAACATTCTTCTTTAGAAATAATCTGAACCTTTAGTACCCAGTATCATTTTCTTTTCTTTGTATTGTTTTCTTGCATTTTAGAAAAAAACCCTCCGGCCGTCACGTCATCGCAACCGTAGCTTCAACCATTTGTGAGTAAATGAGCATCAACAGAGCAAAATTTAAAGTTAGGCTGTTTGTTGTTGGCACAAAACATTTACGTATCGAGCAAATCGTGAGACGAGTTTGTGAAGTGCACACAGTCACACAGGGGTGTCATCACTTTCTATTCTCGGCTATCGGAGGGGTCTGAAAAAAAAGGGCATGGGAATAGTAAAAATTAATTTTTATCATTTAAAATTACAAACGACATTACTATTTATACTTCGATACGATAAGTACAAAGTAGGTACGTTATGATACAAAGTTAAGACTTCTTAATTTTACAAGGGAAAATAACGATGACGTCGCACTGGCTAAAAGAAAAAAGTTGCGAGAAATAATTTTCACAAATCTTTAAAAAATATATTGTGAAGCTGTTTGAAGTGCTAGAGAAAAAGGGAAATAAGTTGAAATTTGTTTACTTATTTTTATATAAAAAAACACTTGGAAGCGTTTTTTTATCAATAAAAAACTGATATGAGACTACCAAAAGTCCTCTAATTATCTCTGTCGGAGAATAATAAATAAAAGATTACCAAATCTGCTAACTCTGAAATACTAAACATCCTTATTGTCAGTGCAACCATCCCTACTGACTATGCAATGCGACACCTATTATTGCGAAAATCAACAAGGCTGCCCCCAGCCAGTGTGGCTAAACCCCGCCATAGGTAGAACCTTTGCCTAACATAACAGTGGACGTTAACGTTGGGGGCCAGGGGGTGAAGACCCCCACATAGATACGCCCACAAACACATTACACAACAACAAAGACAAATACACAATCAGACTAGTGTTTACATTAAGATGGTTTTAGTGGTCGAAATTGGAGCTCTGCGGAAGTTTATATATGGAATAAATCTGTTATTTTATTAGCAACCATATAGGTAACAATATAACTACCTACTAGTTTCTCCCGCGACCTCGTCCGCGTGGAGTTTACCTCGTAAGGGTGAAATTTAATAAACTGCCCTCCATTAGTGCATAAGTGCACCATCAGAGTTCCACGTTTCATCGAGTTTCAAGTTTCTAGTACCTACCTATATAGGTACCTACTTATATATATGTATAGCTATTTTAATCTTTATGTATTCCGGGTCCACCCCATGGAAAAACTGTGTCAACTTTGGACCTATCAGGTCTAATTGTGTAACAAATAAATCATTTTAGATCAATATCATTAATAAGGCAGGTACGCACATGGACCAGTGGCCGGCAGCAGGTGATTTATGGATTTATCATAATTGTTTCGATTGCGTCTCCGTTTCGAGATTGGCCAAAAATGCTCTTGTCCGTCTGTCTGTATGTAATTCTTTACAGGTCGCATTTTTCAACCGATTTTGACGGAAATTTGGCATGGGTATAAATTAATCACTCCAACAAAATGAGTAGAATAAAATTTTGAAAAACATTTTTTTAGAATACCTACCATACTCGCAAAGTGGGAGTGAACTTTTTTTTTCTTGTAAATCCCATAGTGTGGGATATCGTTGGATAGGTCTTTCTAAAATATTGCTGGTGTGTGAAAACCATTTTTTCGATTTAGGGATCCGTTGGCGAAATATTAAGCTTTAAAGCGGTAATTTTTGTTAGAGTCACGTGTCCCCCCCCCCGCCCTGTCAGCTAAACGGTTGCTTCTGGAAATGTGAAAAAAATCACGGCAGTAGCATATATAATGTAGTTAAAAGGAAAACTATGACAGCTAAGTAGGTTCTATTAGTTTTTGAGTAATAGTCGATTAACTTTAACAATGTCGAAAAATTAAATTATGTTCATAGAACTGCATATGTAAAATGGGAATGATTTTTTTTCGGATAGGTCTTTCAAAAATATCGCGGGTGTGTGGAAAACATTTTACGAATCAGGGATGCCTTTGCGAAATATTAAGCATTAAAGTGCTAATTTTTGTACATAATCTCCAACTGCAAAGTTGACTTCTTTTAGGTTTGGTTTAAGGGCTGGCGAGGTCTACTGTTCTCACAGAACCACTAGTATTATAAGTACTGGCTGTTTCACGCAGCTTCGCCTGCGTAGAAAAGTTTTTCCCCCGGGAACAGCTTCTCCCGAGGTATCCGCACCCTAAACATCCTTACAAACTTTCGCGCTTATAATATTAGTAGGTATTATTTATCAGCTTCAGGATGGGGGTACATAATTGCAGTGGAAGTCGAGGACATAAATAAATGCTCACTTGCATCGTAACGGCCATTCGGGAACGTCAATCTCGTAGCGTAAATAATTGCCGAAGGAGCGCTCATCAGCCGCCTGCCCTGTCGACGCGTCGCGACGTCTATACGTGGCATTAGAAAACTGGGAAAGTTTAATTTTTATAAATCCTAAATTCAGTACTTAGGTAGTACACATTATTTGTTATGAATGAAAAAGCGAGTGAGTTGTACCAACCCTAGCTTGTATTGTGCGGCGGGGAAGGGGACGGATGGGGACGGGGGCGGGTTGAAACCTGCTCGTTAATATTATTATAGGTAGGTACGTAGTATTGAATTGTCCATGTCATGTATTACAATAAGTACCTAGGTATTATCCTACAACATGAGTTTATCAGAATAATGTACAAATAATAATAATAATAAAAATACAAAATTGTATGATTTTTTTTGTTAGAAAAATGACGAAGCTGCGCCAGTTTAGTCTTTCTTTTTAAATGGCGAGAAAGTTTAGTGCGCGCCGCTGTACAGTTTATTATTATTGAATTGCTAGGCTATAATATTTTGAGGGTGTTCCCATTCCAATTTGAAAACTATTTCACCTTCAGGAGTGGCTAAAAAAATTTTGGGTATCAACAGACATCACATGAATCAATTTTTTTTTACTAAGAAGTCGGTAATGAAGCACTCTAAATTCATTTCTTTGTATAATTACTGCAGGTGACTAAGGGCTTCTTTCACCACTTGATGATATTGTTACAGATAGTAATCTGACAGATAAATCTGTCTGATAGATTATATATAATAGATAAGTTAAGTGAAACAAAAAAATAGGCTATCTGTCAGTTAAGGTATCTGGGACTAAGGGCCTCTTACACCGGTTGCTGATATTGTTACAGATAGATAACGGCCAGATAACCTAATCTATCAGATAAATCTGTTAGTTTAAAAGGCGGTATATCTGACAGATAAGGCAATCAGATACCTGTGAAACAGAAAATAAAGGATATCTGGTAGATATCCTGCATATAGGGTATCTGGGACTTTATCAGCAAGCGGTGTAAGAGGCCCTAAGTGTTGTGTTATCTATGCAATGCAGACGAGACTGTCCGGATTTTCACGAAGCATGTGCAAGCCCTACGCGTCACTGCTATCACTGCACCTCATGGAATATTCAGTTTGCCTTGGGCTTGATTCATTCACGTCACTGGTTATTGCCGGGATGTATCCGGCATTTCCACCTATCGCTACCAGCTGTCCCCCTGGTGTCTATTTGGATTGACTTTGTAATGAAATGGCTTGAAATCTTAAATAAGTACTTACTAAATAATAAAAAACAAAAATTAGAGAAACTGTGTCAATAATGACTCACAAATGGCTTTAACCTATTATCATAGTACAAAATGAAAATCTTCATATCATCATCATCAACAGCCTATTAATGTCCCCACTGCTGGGGCTCAGGCCTACCCTCTCAACGAGGGCGTGCGGGCTATAGTCCACCACGCTAGCCCAGTGAGGGTTGGCGGACTTCACATGCGCCTAAGAATTTCTTCTTCTGCGTATGCAGGTTTCCTCACGATGTTTTCTTTCACCGTTTGAGAGCAGTCAGTAAATGTAAGTTTCGAGAAAAACCCATTGGTACATGGCCCAGCCGGGGATCGAATTCCGGACCTTTCGATATGATGAGACCGCGTCTTATCCCCTACGCCACTGACGCTCTTTTCTAATATTATATTGATATTCAAAATTAAGTAGGTACATACATACATTTAAGCGATCGAAGTTTTGCGCCCATTATTATTGTCATAATTATAAACAATCAATCGCGGGAAAATTTCCCAAAGATTTCTTTTGATGACAAAACAAATTGTTTAAAGTGTTGTCGTTTATAAATTGAGCTTTAATATCAAAGCCTTTGAGAAAAGAAAATTCGTTCATATCAAAAGTCCAATTAATTTGATTGCGGATAACATTGTACAAAAGCTTTAGGGCCACAAAGTTTTCCAATGAAATTAAAACTTCCCTAAGTCGGCCTCTATCTAATGAAATTTTGAGATTTGCAGCTCTGTTTCTTTTTCAAATTCAATTGATAAAATATCTAATCTGTATGTATACACTTCTCTAATTTGTAAGGTTTTATATTAAGGGCTGGTTTGACAGATTTTGTGTAGTGACAAAAAAAAAGAGTTTGTGTTTTTATGCACAAACTTGACTTACAGAAAATGATGAATGATGAATCTGCCAAAGGTTCAAGACCCCTGGTCATGCACCGTATAGGGATGTATCCATGTGTGGGTACGAGAGATTATGAATGTGTTGTTCGATGTGTTGATCTTATTTGAGAACAAATTTAAAAGTTGTGCAAAAAGCATGTTATAAGATAAATGATTACTGAGTGTCTGATGGCTCAACATAGATAAATATTTGTTTTAAACAGGTATGAAACAAAGGCAAGGCCCCGTGCTGTCGGGTTTTCGCTGTTTCTTCCTCATATAAACTTCCTACTATAAAGTATTCCAATTTTAAACGAATTTTTGTTTTCAAATTGTGTGGTAACTTTTAGCCGAGTAGAGTAGCCACGGTATATGAAGTTAGTGGGGCACTCAGCCATATTTCCCTGGGCGGTTCGACGGTCGGTCGCCTGTCACGAGGCGACACGTTTGACACTGATTTAACTTCACACATGGGCTGTGCAGAGCAGCACTTGCTTCAGCACTTCCATTTCTGTGAGCCGCTAACGAAAAAACTGAAGCGTAAAACAATAAATGCCGAAATCAATCTGATTGTGAGCGGGTCAGGCTGCAAGGTTTTTTTGTTAGGGATTTCCAGGACCGAAGAGGTCCTAGACCCAAATTGTTGCAGCAGAGAGAGACACAAGACAGCGAGAAGGTTTTCGTGTCTGGACTAAAAGCCCAATTCATACAGAACGCGCGCTTACTACGTTATTGATGAGTTTTTCGCTACTTAGTACCTACGTTCGGCAACCCACACAGATAATAGTATGCACTTATATTATTTTAATTGACATTTCAATAACTATTTCATTAACGTAGTATCTTTGTATTGACATGTTTATGACCACTGAATTACCTTATTATCTCTGCAAAATTTGTATATTATTTTATAATTTGAAAATTTTTGTAATGTCGGAAATGATGAATAATGTTAATTATCAATAAATGACTGAAACTAGCCTGTTGGCTAAGTTGGTAGTGACCCTGCCTACTACCCCAGAGGTCGTGGGTTCGATTCCCACCCGAGACCAACATTTGTGTGATAAGCATATATCAGTTGGTTTTCGTATTCTGGGTTTTTGTATGTATTTCATTACCACGGAGGAGATATTATACTTCCTATTTATTTAAAAGTATATATAGGTACTTATGTATGACTACTTATGTTGAGTGCCCAAAGGACAAGCTTCGGTTTATTTGGTGTGAATTTGTCCAACACATTATAATTACATATATTATTATAATAATGTTTGAGCTGTTGGGCGCCGACGACAGCGATGCAGCGATTCATGACCATGACCACCACGTAAGCCTCACATGAGGAGAGATGGAACCCACCTGTAGCGGGGAAAAAGATTCATTTCAAATCACTGAGCCATTAGATTAACTAAAAAACGATTGTTAAATTTTAAAATACTTTTGATTATAAAGATCACCATTTATTTCCTCACAAACCTTCTAAGGTTTAAGGGCGCTTAGAAGGCCAAAAATTGTAATGCGTATATTGTTAAAAAACGTACAAACCAACACACTCGTACTTAAGTACGTAAAATATCCTGATTTTGGCTTCGTCGTAGTCAGCCAATATGAGAAGAGCTCTAACAGATTCTTAAAGCCGGTTTATTGTAAACAAGAACTGATCCCCGGAGGCAAGCGTTAATAAAGACAAGTAAAACACCTGCGGCTATACCGACTGCGTCTACTCCATTTCTCTCGTTGTGAGCTGTGAGTTTAATGAGCTCAATGTGAATTCAATTACCTTCTTGGTGTCAGCCAAGTTACAGCAGCCTTATTCTTTTGTGGGAAAACTTTTTACTCGATAAATAAAGTTTATTTACTGCGTTATTGGTAAAACTATTTATTGAGAGAATAAGTATAGAGAGACACAAAGAACTGATATAAAACATTATGATTAAAAATACAAATACTACGTGTCAAAGAGACCGCCCCGGGTCTGACCTGGGCCAAAGGTATTTGTTGTACCTGCGTTATTTGTTTGTTTTATAACATACTTTCCAGTCACTGCGAACATAACTGTGGGTGATTTGGTATTTTACTTTTTGTGAAAATATCTACCTACCTGCATACTTACACTAAAAAAAAGAAAACAATGATGAAATACAAAATTAAGCCTTAATAAATACACCTCCGAAACTTTAATTAAAAAAAGATAGGGGCATTTTAAATAAATAAAAAATATATTATTATCATCATCGTCAGCCTGCACTAGTCCACTGCTGGACATAGGCCTCTTCCAAATAAGGCGCGCCACTGAACCAAATATTCGGTTCTCCGCATCCAGTCACTGCCGCCCGCTACGCAGATACCCATTTATTATTATCGAAGACACTATATCATTAATCTGTGATCCTATCCTACTGATATTATAAAGGAGAAAGTTGTAAGGATGTTTGTGACTTTGTGAAGATGTTTTTTATCTTTCACAAGGCGAGTAAAAGGTTTTTTCTCCCCTCGAAATTCAATGTTTCTAAATCCTACCCACGAATTCCATTTCATTCTACTAATTTGCAAGAATAGATCAAAATTAGTTCTAATTAGCGTATTGTATTCTCGTGGTATTTTGGTGCAATATCCCGAGTCCGTTAGTTGTTATTTATTGCTCAATATTACCACGAACCGCCACTTACGAAGTAAAGCCTCTCCCACACTGGAGCTCAAATACGCTGACGCGGCGGTAGCGCGTGATGCATACATCTGATTCTATTGAGTACATGATGCCTAATTTGCACGTGGCGGACACGGAAAGACGCGTCTATCGCGTCATCATTATCAACAGCCTATTAATATGTCCCCACTGCTGGGGCTCAGGCCTACCCTCTCAACGAGCGCGTTCGGGCTATAGTCCACCACGCTAGCCCAGTGCGGGTCGGTGGGCGTCACATGCCACTAAGAATTTCTTCTCTAGCATAAGCAGGTTTCCTCCAGTGTTTTCCCTCACCGGTATCTATCGCGTCATTTCACCTTCATTCAAGAGAGAAAAGTTGAAAGATAGGTAATAAATATCAAACATAATTAATATACTATGACACGGCGACCGGAATGTATGTACTTAAATCAAATCTCTTTTGGAGCATTAGACGTGCACTGGTGTGCGATCACCAAGCCTCGTTCAGATACAGGCGGTCTACGGTGGGGGCCGCGGAGACAGCCACTGCAACCAACTAATACCCACACTCGCGCGGTGGCGGAGGTGGTGACGATCGCGGCCTGACAGTTAGGGCACGGACGTTACCAAGAAGTTTCGAATCTCTTTGGTGGCGCGTTGATTTTGACACCCATAGAATGCTTTTATTACTGATCCATATGGGAGTGGCAAAATTTTTTGATTCATGGCCGCCACTATGAGTGCACGTATCAGTGCTCACAGACTACGGATTGATACTCGGTACTCTTGGTCCCCGTTCGGTGGCGCGCACGCCACCGCAGACCGCCTCTGTCTGAACGACATTTTATGTGGCGTTGTGGGAGCTAAGCGTCAAAAACGCTACGCAACAGACGCGTCACGAGGACGCTTCCGCTGCGTCAGTGTATTTTGAGCCCCAGTGAGGGGGAGCCTTAAGGTTGCAAATTATGTGCATATGTTAATTTTCAAACGAACCTGCGAACGGACTTAGTACTTTACATTCAGGTCAGTCTACGGTCTAACGATGAAAACAAAAACGTTTTAAAAATATATTCTAAAGATAAATTAAATAAAGAATAAATAATATAAATAAGAATATAATACAATAATAAGAATAAATTATAAAAAAAAAAGTTAAACGTCAAGTATAACGTAACCCTCCTTCTAACTAAAGTTGCGATAGAGGAATAAATATTTTTTGTACGCAACTGGTTGCGATAGAAGAGTTTTTCTTTAGCAATGCATAGAATAAGTGGAACAGGCGCATTTACAAACTGACCAGAATTCTCCATAACAAATCGTATATAAATAATTTAATTTATTTTACCTAATGTGATTACAAAACGACTTAGCAAAACGAGTAGGCACAATGAATACAATAATTTTTCATCCCATCCGCTAGAGGATTACCTATTATGCAATGATCAATAATAATAATAAAAAGAAATTTGGATGTTAATATAAATATTCGTCACTACTAAAACATCTTTATTTTTCTCATAGATGGGGATGAAAATCAGTGTGTTCCACACGGTACCATAATTATTTAACCTCGAGCGACGTACTTTGAATCCCTCGCTACGCTTAGGATTCTACTCTAGAATCCAAAGCTCGAACTCAATACATTATTTTGGTCCCTTGTGACACAATCTACTAATAAATGACTACATTTGGTAAAACCTCTTATTCAGTCACCATTTCCTGATCCTATGAACATCTTTCTCCAGTAATTTATTCTTGGCTAGCCTGATCCAATTACTTCTAGATCTTACCGTATCTTTCAACCCAAGAAGTCAATCTTGGGTTTTTGTGGCCATCACGCATCACGCCACCTAGCCGTAAGTTTTGTTTATTTTATTAAAAGCGCTTTGATAGCAAAAACATGAAATATCGTTCGGTAAGGTAGGTTATAAATACATCATAGTCGTAGTCGTCAATCTTGGTTAGTGGCATTAAATCCACTGTCATGAATGATTGAAAACGGTACCTAGCACGTTGAGCCACTAAACGACGCGAGAGTTAGATTCTGAAAGTTATGGTAAGATAGCATTCTTATCTTCCATGATGAATATTTTGCAGTATTTCCGGATCAAAATATATTATGACATGACAGCATACAGATAAAAATGTGACTTAAAAATGTAAATAAACCCATCAGGTGTACTTATATGTGTAATAAATTACTAACTAATTAATTAATCAATAAATCGATAGAAAAATGTATAAAAGTTTAAATAAGAAAAAGAGAAATTAAACATTTAACGACCAACTTCAATAAAGTGGGAAAAATGTACTCACTTAAAGTAGTATTTAGTAACTGTGTGTATACACTGCGTACTTGTTAACAAAGCAAGGCAGACACAAAGATAGGTATAAAAATGTAGATATAGGCTATGACTGAAATGATCCGACTGATCGAACGATCGATCGATTTCGGTCACAAACATCTCCGCACCTCTAAACTTCTTGTTTCGTGGCCCCGTTTGGCATTTCTATGACGCACGCAATGCGCTCCGGACGACATGGCGCGTAAATAATTCAACTGTTTGTAAATACAGAGACTGGCAACACGTATCCGAAAACCAAATCGCAAATTCCATATCGGTTTAGATCCCTATCAGCTCTGCAAATATACACCAGTCTATAATAGTACAATATGGCAACATGCCTAAAACGCACTCCTCTACCAAATTAAATATAGTGCGTACACGTGCATTGAATTAAATTCCAGGGCACTAGAATAATTTACGAATGGTAAATGATTGGTTTGAGATTGGAAAAATGCAATAAAATTAAAGTTTTTCTAAGAAATCTAAGTTCTTCTTTTTGGTTTCATCTAAGCCCAGCTGAGCACTCTGTACAAGGAGATTCGAACCTCTTTTGTCGCGCGCGGGAGTAGCTTTTTTTTAAAAAATTCATGACTTCACGAATTAGAAGGATTACTACTCTCAAGCGCTCCAACGCTGCTCGCCTCTCCAGTCTGCTCGTGATGTGATTGATAATACGAGCCGGGGACGACCTAGACTGACATACGAGGATCAGATAAAGCGGGTGATGCTCACAGACGGACACGTGAAGAATGTGTGAATGATGAGACTCAGCGTAGCGAAAGAGCAGTGTCAGGATCGCTATGCTTTACGCTCCGTTCTTTCCGCTCCCAAAATGTTTAAACCATTTTGAAACCGATCTGTCGCTTGCTATAATTATTTATCACATACCCGTACACATTGCAAAAAGCTATATCTCATCATTTGACGGCAAAAGCGAGGCGGTGTTAAAACAATTAGCTTCATATTACAAGCGTTTATTACCGAGGTATCCTCGCCTGAGTTTATACCATAAGTAACAAGGTCTTTGTTCGTTAATTTCTCGAACAATGGGAGCTCATTTCGAGCAATGTACGTAATAGTTACCTCGCAGCGATCCAGTTCGCAACAGAGGAGAAATAAACCTAATTCAAAAATAACACTTGTCAAAAATGCATTGTTATAATTGTAATCAAAATAATAATGGAACTATAATAGGGTTCCCTGTAAAAGATTTCTGAGGTACGATCTAAGTCGTGCTTGTATCCATATTAGGTATTGTCGGTGATTTTTATATCCACTAGTTAATAAAATTCGTCAGAATTCAAAATGTGTTGTTTTTCTAAAATACCCTTCAGTTACAAGCTATACGCGGGATTTTGTTTTTACAAATGCCAGTACTCTAGCAACTTATACAGAAATGAGCAACTTTTTCAGTTAGTAGTTTAGTAAGTAGATCCGCGAGAAAGTAGTACTTAACGCCAGGTTGTCTCGATCAGGGAAAAACAGTTAAAGACAGTTTAATTTACAAATAGTTCAAACACTTTGACGATTATTTGCGTGAGTTTCGCAAACCTCATGCATCTTCAACTGACTGAAAATCGGAAAAGTCCCTTTACAAGATGTACAAAGTTTAATTTAATTTAATTTAATTTGTTTATTAGGGATAACTACAGCCAAAATTACAGATAGTTGTTAAGAACTAGGTTACAAAGTTAAAGGCCAATTAAAGCTATCCACGTCTATACTAAAGAGTAGCAATAAGTTACAAAATAAACTTAATATTAATTTTAACCTTAGGAAAAAACTATTAAGTTTAATTATAATGATATTTTACTATCTATCACTATAAATATAAATAAGACTGATATACATTCATACTATACACCGATACATAAAGACCACATCATTAAATGAGTGGATAAACCCAGCAGGTACTGTTGTTTATTCTATGACACAGGCGATGTCACAGAACAAACCACAGCACAGGCAATGTGTGTTTGCAAAAGAAAAAAGAAAGAAAAGAAAAAGAAAGAAAGAAAAAGAAAAATATCAAGAAAAATAAAAAGTCATAAAATGAAAAGTCTTCGAAATTATAATGTAGTTCTAAAAATATAGTGTCGTAAATTCCAGAGGCTGGCTGGTGTCTGTGGTAAGTTACAGGAGCCTGTATAGCACTCCGATACATTACAAGCGGTGTGATTTAGTGCTGCAATAAATATGCTCTGCTTCCTGACTACGCCGTACCATCCGTACCAAATTCATATATTTCATAGCAACAAAGACTTCGGCGAGTATCTGACATGGTTGATTTCGTTTACTATCGTTTGTGCTCTATTTGTGAAACAATACACATGGCCACAATGTGTGCAGATTCAATTTCCTCAAACTTTATTGTTATTAATGCAGGGGAGAATTCTGTAAGGGGCCACCTCTTATCTGTTACTGAAATGCGACGCTTTTAGACCTAGGCAAAATCTCCATCGTCACCGCAGGATTCTGATTACAGAACTTAATGTGTATGGAAGAATCTAAATTACGTCACAATATTTGTGCAATTAGTGGGATTCGGAGTTTAAATTATCGTCATTCTGTCCACTGTTGGACCACAAGCATTTAAGGTATAATGTAACGTCCATATGTTTCGCAAAAAGCATACCTAAATGAAAAATAGGGTATAAAAGGGGTACTAAGGATATCGAGACGCAAAACTCACTGTAGCCTGCCCTAGCTTAATATTATGAGGACAAATTGCAGTTCACTGTGCACAAGTAACACGACACCGGTCGGTGGTAGTACTTTTCCATTTACACGTTCATCTTGAAGGACTGTTTCTTATAAATATATCTTCTTCGGTCACATCCGTCTCTCGGTGTCTGGATTTGATTGAGAATCATTATTTGTCGACGCGAACGAAGCAGGGTAACGCACTAGTGTGTGTTTCCATCAATTATCATGTCAAGAGCACAGGAAACCGACCGCAGTACGCGTGCCGTGTCGGTCAAACAAATCGTTTTGATGGATATTCGATGGTCGCCGCCATGAAGGTTGAAAGGTTGAAATGAGAGTTGGTGGCGCCGCCGCTCGGCCCTATGGGCAGTATAACGCTTATGTTGTATGGATAACTGCACTAACAATCCCTTGTTTTAAGCTTCCCAGCTTTCAGACCCGAACTCTCCAAAATTGACGAATCTTTGTAAAGCTGGTGAATTTGAGCACAAGCACATGTTTTACATCTGTCGGATGTCTGTCTCGGAACGTCCATCTAAGTATTGCATGTTTTGTAGTTAGATATTTCAGATAGTTCACGTTCGGAAGCTACCGAGGTGATTTATCCTAAACATTCGGTAGATATAAAATATATTTTTATGTAGTAGTCACCAGCTAAAAGTTCATCATGTAAATCCCTACAAAGTTTCATCCATTGCAGAAATAACACGATACAAGGGGTTACTGATTGCATATGCATACTACAGTGTGTTGAGGTGGTCCCACACGGTCCGGCCCGGTACCTAGCAACCATATTCATGCCTTCTCCATAGAGTCCCCGCCAACTAACTTTTAGCTTCATGTTCGCCCCACAATTACAAATGTTTGCTCTGGAGCTTCTAAACTAGAGTTTGCATTACGTTAGGTATTTGAACTGCTGAATGCAATTTATGAAACTATTTTAATCCCTACGGTCTGGGTGATTCGCTTTAGGTATGTGATCATTTCCATACACTTTATTTTTTAGTTGTTCGCCTATCAAACCAAATCCCACCACCTCCCATGGCCTTCGACATCTAGGTCATATAGGCCGAATCGCGGGGGAGGTGCCCGGTACTTGCTCCGGGCTCTTTCTCGGACACCCTGCTTGATCCCCCTACAAGTTATTTATCCCGTCCCTAGGTGCTTGCTTTGCACACGCAACTTTCCCCATTCAGGGGCAAGGCACCACAATAACGCCTTCGTCGTCGGGCTGCTCTGTAGTCGGTCTATGTCAGTCGGGCTGTCAATACTGTCAGATAAATACATGAATAAATAATGCCAAGCTCCTTTCTCAATATATATATATATATATATTTTTTTTTCATATCTTTTTTTTTCCCATCTTTTTTTTTCATATCTTTTCTTTTCCCTTTTTTCCTCCTTCTCTTCCTGTTGTTGTTGTTGTCGCCTATCAGACCAGTTTAGTGTACCTATTATGAAATAAGTTCAAAATCGGAACATAAGTGGAGATTTTAAACTTATCTATGGGTACCGAATATGAAAGCTGAAGAGTTCGTTTGTTTAATCGTTTGTTTGAACGCTCGAATCTCTGAAACTTCCATTTCGAAATTCTTTTTGCATTTGATAATTGGGGGTGAAAATTTGAACGGGAGTATCGGTTATAAAGGCAGTTGAAAATTACACTTGTAGCTAGGTACTTGCTTTTGACAGAACGACGTCTGTCGGGTCAGCTAGTAACTTATAACACGCGCGAAACAGCTAGTTTTAGACGGCTAGTCTGATTAGCGATACTAGCTAAAATTTGAAAAATAGTGCGAAATTGACAATTTATTGCGAATGATCATTTACAGGTATTAATGTGAGATGAGATCACGAAACGCAGGTGGGATGTCCCATCGCCAATGTCCATCAGTGTCTTCGACGCATAACACATTGATCAGAATAATACTCTAAGGAACTTCAAACATCATAAGAAACTTCACACAATACAAGTACTTATTTTAAAAAAAAATTATAATTCTTTTTTTGTAAATATTTTTATTAATTATTTTTGAAAAAAAACGTCAAAAAATACTTTGTGCTGAAATTCCCCGCTGAAAAATGGAGGTTTGTTCCACGTTAACCAAATTTGATACTTGTGTTTTTATCAGTTATCTATGTGTTTTTTATTCTAGGTAGGTACCTAGTTATTATCGTGGGTGGCCTTGCACCAGCTACATAACCATTTAGATATCCAGATATCTAGCTGGTCTCCAATTTTCCAAGCTTACAGAAGCACCGCTCACCACAGAGGCTGGTGTACAATAAATTTAAAGGTGGAATCCGCAGATTAATAAGATGGCGATAACTCATGGGTCAACGCGGGGTACAAATGTTGATCGTTACGGATGACGTGTGGGCCGGATGTGATTTGTCAGAGCTTCCGTTCCGCGCAATCGCACCGCTTCATCACGCACTCTGGCCTTCCAGGCGGCAGGCCTGTGTCACTCCACGGTGTAGGCCGAAAAAAATTGAAATCATTTAATGCATGAATTACAGGTAGCATAATTTTATACGGGTCTTACACACGAACAAGTTTTATTTACCTTTGTCCGACGTTTCGACCAGGTTACACTGGCCGTGGTCACGAGCTGACTACTTACCAGTTAACGAATAGATCACAATTTATTTAGGTATTTTTTTCTTTTTTAAATTCGTTACACGTGAGGTAAGTAAACTTGTTCGTGTGTAAGAACCGTATATAAATACAATTATTATAATAATTACAAAATAACGTTATTAAGAATACAAAGCGCGAAAGTCTAAAATGTAATATTATAGGTAGCATTTTTTAAAATTTGCTAAAGTATCAGAGTATTTCACTCTTATTCTACCTTTTCAGGATACAAGTAAAAAGTAAAAGTAGACTGTGCACCTCTGTGAACTAAAGCCCCTATCCGGTAGACTTAATTCATCATCATCATCATATCAGCCTGTAGACGTCCATTGCTGGACAAAGGCCTCCCCCAGGGGTCTCCACAACGACCGGTCCTGCGCTAACCTCATTATAATATGAGGACTTAATTCACCTCACATAAATTAGACGTGAGATATAAAAAAATAAGAAAGGAGAAAATCTGATGATGGACATTTTTGAAGGGTGGGACCCTCACATCAACAGCCTGCCGAAATGGTACTAAACAATTACAATAAAACTTACAATTACAAATAGTGTACATTTAGTAAACCACTGAACCGAAATGTAAAGGCACTGTCCCAATGCTGCGCACGCTGTGCACGGCACGCGGCGCCAATACCTACAGGCTGTTTTTTTTAATTAACTTCGTTGTCTACATTCTGCGTGATATGGAATGAAACCAAGCAAGAAACCTACCACTTTTTAAATTAATTAAGTCTTAGAACTATGTGTCAAGCAAGACAAGAAAGAACAGAGTAGACAGTCTTGCATTATTCTAGTTTATTCTTTCTAAGGTTCCACTAAAACACTGCGCACAAACGCCCTTGGTTGCGCAGTTCGTGTCCTTTGCCTGTTTTATGATTGAAATGCGAATTATTTCTCCTGACGTACGTTATAATTTTATAAGTACAATTAGTAAAATGATATCACCATAATGCTGCCTGAATAGAATCGTTCTATACAAGTGTGTCTTGGTTTAACTCTGGAGAGTATTCTTATTGCCCTTTTCTGTAGAATGCATACAGGGTCAGAATCTTTGGAGTCACCCCAAAGGATGGTACTGAACGACCTCAGAAAATGGAACTGCGTGAAATACATCTGCTACGGGTAGATGGTCAGTCAGCTACTGACAGGAATATTTTAGAATCCACGGCATCGGGCGCTCAAAACTAAAGACCAATTCAATTGGATAAATAAATAGCTCGTTGACGAGGCGGTTGAGAATTGACCATTTCCCCTTTCCGCTAGCTAAATTCTATGTAACTTTCAAAAAGCAACGCTTCACTGACCACCCACCCTTTTACCTTTGACGCTGGACCGGACGAGTTCCTCTGAAAATACGCCTGCAAAACTATATTAAATGCCAGCGAGAGATTTCATAATACACTTTGCGGAAATTGCATCCAACTCTCTCCATCCCTCTCGATCCTGTATGTATGAGTGCAAGCTGCAACTAGGTCATCCCCTCCCATTTACCTTTAGGTTTCCACTACTGGGTCAGCCTGATAGGTTGTGCCAGGTGTCCCGCCCATAAATCTATAGCAACATTTCATCCCGCTCTAACACCAGTAAGGTTATATTACAAAGAGTTCTATTAGTATTCTATAGACTTCTAGAGCAGGTATCGATTCTACTCCTGAAATAAACCATCTCTCAACCATCAAGTTGCAGAACGAAGAAGGTTCTGCAACTGTTTTTAATTATTGATTTGTTTCAGACGAATGAAATAGTAATTTCAATATTTTAAGCCATCGAGTCGTCTACATAATAATCGTCGGCCTATATCACTAAATCTGTGGTCTGTCTGTCAAGAAAATGTCGCTAAACTCATGAATTCGCGATACATTGATTTCACACCTGAGAAGTGGTAGAACAAAAGTAAGTACCGAGGTTCATTTGAGGATAATAATCAACACCTGTTCTAAAAGCCCGACGCTTGTACACAGGTTGTATATTATATATAATGTATGTAATATATTCATAAATATGGTACGAGTATGTCACACTATACATATTTTACAATTTACGCCAATTCCGAAGATGTCAATTCCGATGACAATAAACCAAAGAAAAATTAAATGAGTTTTTGCATGTTACAGATAACTACAAGTTAAAAGTAAATATCAAAATAATAAATTCTAAATTAGATATTAGTAGGTAATAGGTTCTAGTTCTTTAGTCTCTCAGCCAGCCTAGGTACAAGTTAAGACAGACAAACTGACAATGACGAAGAAAGCAACAGTGATATTTAAAAACACAATTTTGGTTATTTATTTAGGGATTTATTTATTTATTTCTGTAGCGTGCAAATTATTATATTTTATTTTCGACGAACTATTTGCTTGGTTGATCGTACTTGTTAAGTGGTAAAATATACGCCTTTGATGTGATGCGTCTAAATGAAACAAAGTTATACGGAACTGGAATGCTTGTCGCTAAAATCTGTTTGTCGTGCCCACAAGGAATGACGGTCGGATTAGAACCAAATTCTGCGAAGGATTCTAATTTCTATAACAGTTGAACAAAGTTCATTCTCATGGTGTAAAATAAATGTGGTTTAAGATATATAATAAGTATGGTTTAAGTTATTTGGTGGCAAAGGCAAAATTTTAACCCAAATATTAAAGCAAATAATTATGTATATTTGTATGTGAGAACGACACAGTTTATTCATTTAATTTATAAATGTTTTCTGCACTAACAATCTCACTCCACCATAAACGGCAAGTTTGAATAAAACATTCAAACACTTGGTTTATTTTATGTAAAACACATAAAATAAACCAAGTGTGAGTACAACTTGCGCGCCCGGAGGGTTTTGTATTGAATATTATTCAAATAAACCAACAGAATATTATAACGCATTAACCATCAATAATTTATACGTATGCACACAATTTCTCTCGGTGGGAACAGAACTTACGCCTGAACGACCCGAGCACTTTACTAAGCCGAAGAGTAGGGCTTCGTAAATATAGGATTACCTAAGTGCTCCTTCCTGGTGCATCAACAAATGCAATACTTATCACCAATTTCCAAAATACATGCAGTTCGTAGTGCATCACCTAAGTTAATACCATGAATAAACAAAAAGTTAAATATTTATGAACATCACGTAAAGAACATCAGAAAATGCTTATTTTCATCACTAGTGCGATACGTAACATAGGTTAGGTTTGTCATCACATTTTCACAACTGAAAATGTGATATTTCTTCAAAATAATGACCAAATCGTCTATTATGTAGGTATATAATTATACTTTTTAACGCGTACTAAATAAATAAATAGAATTTAATAAATTCGGTTTAGTGACCAACTGGACCCGCGGATGTGGACATACGTGTAAACCCGAAATAAGTAACAATTTTGTTATTGCGTCAACCCGACTCACTAAGATTTTTGTTCATCATTTCCGGTTTCGCCCGCGAGGGGGGTCCTCGTTGGAAGTGACGTTTGCCCAGTATAATTTGAACCAGGGACATTGAGAATAAAGGTCATCAACCCCTATGTATTAAGGTAGTTTCACAGCTGTCCGGGAGTCCCGGACGGGCTGCGGGTGAAGCCAGCCTTATGATTATTAAATCTCAAAATACAAATACATGTAATGGGCTCCCTAAACAATCATGCGGCATGACATGCATTACGTGCTGTCACTCATGCATGACCGTCTAGTTGTAGTAATTGACGTGCATGACATGCAAACTACGTGCATGACATGCAAACTACGTGCTGGCCTTTGCTTCACTGTACTGATTGATAGCAAGCATGATAGCCCATTATGCAGCATTCACGTAAACGTTGCATGTCGTGCATGCATGATCTTTTAGGGGCAACCTAACAGGTTTTATTCGTTATTGTTCCTGGCAAAAGGTATATATTTAGTATTATATCCTGACGGGAAACCTGGTAAAATCTCGGAATTGGATGTTTGTAAATAGGAGGGAATATGTCAAGTAGGTACTACGTTTAGTCTCTACAGCGAAGCCTTCCAGGGGTGGCAAACCAAAACTATGTCGGATCGCAATAATTGAGTGAATGAAATTGAAAAAAAAAACAAAATGAATAAAAAATCAAAATTAAAATACACGATGTAAATTACACGAAGGTATATTATACTGCTGATACTAAACATAAATAAATAAATAAACATATTTCACATTATATAAAACGGTCAAATGAAAAACCAACTATCATTCATCAAGATGGAGGCAATCGTGGCGTAACTTATAAAACAAATAAGTACCTAAGTATAACATAAATTTAATTATTACTATTAAAAAAACAATTATAGCAATCGTGTTTGAGTAGTGTGTTGGCACACGGCGCTATTTGTATCGAGACCAGGTGTCGCCTTTTCTTCTACCCCTTCGGCCGTCTACGAAGCCTGAGTTACGAAACTGTTACTAACTACGGGCAATACTTCGCTCAGTCTCATGCTGGTCTCATGAGACTTTTCGGTGACGGAAGACACCGTGGGTACTCGTAAACAATACAATGCAATACACAATTCAAATAAACTTTATAGCACATAAAAATGATCAAGTTTATGGTTCGTTGTACAAACAAACATTTTTTAGCGATTTTATTGCATAGACAATAGGTAGGTCAAAGAATATTTTTTTGCATTTTCGTTTAACGGTACCCTAAAGTTTTTTGAGGTCACAATCACAACACACGAATAATAGTTTGAATAAAAAAATACACTTATTGTTTACTACAGTTACAGTTCATTTCTCTGGAAATTGGAAGTGTTTCTAATGGTAAAAATATTCATGTGGTAGGTACCTATTACAACTGTAATATTGTGATTTAACATGCAATAGTTGTTTATTAATTATTTATACGGCAACACTAGATTAGTTTTTTATTATTAAAGGCGAATACTTTTTTTTATTAAAAATTGATTTAGGGTACATACCTGAACGCAATAACTTAATGTTATCTAAATATTGTAATTAAATCTCATAAAGACGTAATTTTTATCAAAATTTACAAGTCAATTTTTAAAATTTTATTTTATTGTAGTGGATAGAGAGAGAGCGTAGAACTGTAAGCAGTGGCGCGCATTATTCAAGACCTATGTCCAACAATGGAGTTCAACAGGCTGATGATGAAGATATACGTTAAGCCCTGAAATGGTACTGAGTGTACAATATTATGTAAAGGCATAATTATGTTTTGTTACACCCGGCGCTGCCGGCGTGGATACGAAGCAATTTGAAATACGGTTAAAACTTTATTCGTTTGGTCTAAAATTCTTTACGTCCGTGTATATTGTTATCATGGGCGAGCCACGTTTTACACCACACCTTTATTTCGGATGCTTTCTTCATATTTTACTGCGGCGTAAACGGGTGCGTGAACTAAGCAAGATAGGCGTCTTCGAGCAACTTTACGGTGATCATAAAACGTCCTAAAACTAGTGATGGCCGAATATTTGTTCGTTTTATATTCGGTATTTGTCATATTTTCTTTGCATAAACCTAATTCGGACTTAACCCTAGAGCGGTTCCATAGTGTGCAACAAGTACGCAAATGGTTAATTAACCAACCCAATAACAGTTTATTTTGTAATACAACATTGGAACATACAAAAAAGATTTTACATTGTTTTTTAAATTTTATTTATGAGCCGAAAACGCTCGTAGTACGTACCGATTTAGTATTGAAAACTCAATTGATGTATCAACAGGATCTTTGCTTGATATTTAATTACCGAAAAAATACCATTGAAGTTACAAAAAACACCTCGAAATCGAACTTTTCGTAAAAATAGTCGAGCATCTTGCCGAAGATTCCGTTCGATACCTAATATTCGTATTTGCTTGAACCCATATTCGGTCATTTCGGCCCGTCACTGCCTCAAACATCTACGATACTGATCTCAGAGAAGAATACAAAGTGCCCATTTGATGTTGTGGATATAATGCAAGAAAAACCACTTGTTTATTGCAGACTTGCCATTGCCCGCGGCTGTGCTCGCGAACACAGTTATATTCTTTTTATATTCCGTGTTGTTTTCTAGTTTTCAATTGTTTGTACACCTATTTCAGCACAAATAAAATTTCAATAAATAATACCTTTAAAAGGAGTAGGTACTACCTCGGAAATGTTTGTAAGTAGGGATATTTGAATGTTTGTTACTATTTCACCCAAAAACTATGTATAGTGTTGGTTCTGATCTGAATGGACATTTATACTAGGTTCGTGTCTGTTGAACAAAGGGGATTGATGTTTTTCCACTTCCGTCCTCAGGTATTTAGATATGTAAATAGCCGTCGGCTGCAAATAAACTTGGGGACAACGTCTTTTGATTCATTAATGTATACGTAGAGTAGCATGCATGGTTTTTCAGCTGCTACTGTACGCGTTTGCGGACTTTAACTATGGTTGTTTAAAGTTCCCAGCTAGTAAGAACAGGTCTATACTAAGAGTTAATTTGGAGAAAACATACTCGTCAATATTGTAATACATTTGATCATTCCTGATAATAAAATTAAACTATGTTCTTATAAACAATGTCAAAATAATAAAAGTCTTATACATACTACTTATCTTGACGATAATGTCCCTGACACCAATGAAAGTCCCAAAGAAATTTCATTACTTTTATATAATGTATAATGTCGCAGGATGCTGAAATAATGGTTTTGATTAAAAGTAGATATAGGATTTAGACATAACCCGGATAAGGCCAAAAAGAAAGACTCGATTTCCTTATCCTACATAACCACTACCTAACCACCTAACAGCCATCTATTCGGCGATTTGCACCCGATCTTGATAAACTGACCACAAAAGTTAATTTTATAAACGCTAACTGTTATCTAGTTTAAAATCGACAACGGCGGAACCCCACCGCCGCGCCGCCGCCGCGCCGATCAAACTAAACGAGATATAACTCACATCGCCCCCGGAGCGCTCGATTTACACTCCCGAGCGGCGATACTGGAATAATGCACCTCCTGTCGGGCCTCGATTACCCAATTTGGGGTAAAAAGGATTTTTCCCCAACCTTCAATGTTGCTTAACATCTATCGAAAACGCATAAACATCCGTAGCCATAATCGTTGTTGTGTTTAATAAAGAGATTTTCTGAACAATTCTTTCATGCTTGCGTTGCGCACTCACAGGGTAAGTTCTGTTATTGAGCAATAATCAAATACAAGTAACAGTTTCATTATTTAGAAAGCAAAGATTCAATTATTAAATACCAATATATGTTAACTACCTAACATTATTAGTTCAAATCGAATCAAAACATTTACTTACATAAATAACAATTGAAAATAATTGCTATGACAGAACGATGATAATTTCTTAGAGAAGAGCTCTGATGGTAGAGGCCAGGGTCCGGAACGTTAGAAGACATCTAGACCCCCACCTCATAGGTACTTACGTACACCTCATAGGTCTACGTGTCGGACGCCCTGCCAAATAAAGTCGGTAGGGAGATAGTGTAATTTAGTTCAAATTTTAATGAATAACTCAGTGGAAAAATTGTAAGGAATTATGTAATTTTTAATAGCCTACCTTACCTATCTACCATTTTACAAAATTTATATATAATGAATAATCTAAAAGCCATTGGTATGACCTTTAAATCCGATTTAATCGGATCCAGTTGTTATTCTAACCTAGTAGGCAACAATAACGAAAATATAACACTAATTTAGGAGGCCATTCAGCTCTATCGATGTGCAAATCAGCTCAAAGGCGTCCTCGGTCAAACGGCAGTCACGTAGTCGCGTCACGACACATACATATTATCACCTGTCCCCGTCACATCCCTCGCACCTCCCGTGAGCTAACACGGATCATGCCACAAACATAATGACCCGAATACGCGTTCCTTTGTCATTAAACATTCAACGCGATTGGCTATTAGCTGTATTAGACAGAGCTGAATGATAAATTAATTATACAGGTATAGTTACACAACCAGTGCTTTGACTTAAGTACCTACCTAGTTATCGACTATATCTATCTCAATGGCTATAGCTATAACCACAGAACACGGAAAATGTTCGCAGCTAGCTATACGCTTCCAATGTGGCTATAACTGAATGATGCTAATCAGGCACAAATGAATGATGTTTTCACAATTAATCTCATGATTTATTTACTTATCGTATGGCACATGAAGGTAGAAGATGTTGGTGGTACAAGCGGTATTTGGAGGCAGTATCAGGTTTATTTTGTGTGATTAATATCTGTCAATTTGGCGGTGACAATTTTGCAGGAGAATCATTAAAGTATTCAGATGATGTTGTTCTCGTTGCTATGCAATTATCATGAACATGATACTTATTGTCATTCTACTTTATTTTTCGACGGCCGTCACAACTTCACCTGTCATTCTATAGTGGTTGGGCGGGTCCCATAGGCGCTCTATTTTTGATTCGCTCTCCTCGCCTTGACCGTTCGATTCTACAGATTTTCCCTCGACTCCGCATTTTTGAACCGCTCGAACGGCAACGAGTGGTATCGACCAATCGTCGCTTGGGACGAGCCGAGCGGTAGAATAAACGTCAAATGCCATATGACAAAAGAAAAGAGACAACTATCACTGACACTTCACTTCAGTTCCCTTATTTCTTACAAAAGGCAAAGATAATATCATATACAGTGTCTATGGTTTCGACCATTACTGAGCATTTTACGTTCCGCTTTACGTTTCGGTAGTTACCGGTTTTTATTTTTTCTGCGTGAAACGGAAGAAATTCTACTTTTTTAATATTATTGGCAACACCGAACGCGACCGAATCAAAAATGCAGAAAATCAGCGTCGTGCGACTTGGAAGTCGAGTATGACTTATGTCGCATGCGACGATACAATTCCCTACGAGCGAATCAAAAATAGAGCTCCTGCTCTCCGTTGCAGAAATAAAACCACGCGCACGCCCGTGTACAAAGAGAACTGATTTCGGATTGAACAACTTTGACGTCGTCCTTCACAAAATGGCGTGTAAAATGTCGCTTTGAAACAATGTTTGAGTTTCAAACGAAATAGCTTTTAGCTGCAGACAGCTTCTATTTCAAGGGAATAATGCAATCCCGCCTAAAAAGCTTACACGACGCGCGTGAACCGTAACAATAAGCCTCTGTTATTATATTTCTTTTGTTTCTGATCGTTTTGGTCGAATAAATAATTAGAAATAGCTTCCGAAATGTTGGCTAATATTCGTCTGCAGTTACGTATTTAGGATTAATCGGATTTATTTATTTATACGTAGGGCACACCGAGGTAAAAATGAGTTGATGGATGGCGCCCCGCTCGCCCCGGCCAGGCAGCCAATCCGGCAGACTTTATCACGCTTATTATTTTGTATGGACACAAAGCGTTTGGAATTACCGCGTGGCGATGCCTGCCCATGCGCATTATGTGCTCTGTGTACGGATATCTGTCAATTTGGCGGTTTCGTGGCTATGGAAATATATTTAGGTCATTCTATTGTGTGTTGACTGGGTCCGACCTACCAACCGTATTCATGCTTTCTCCCTATAGGAGAGCGGCAGCCACTAAAAAGTATCCAGCGACATAAAAAAAACCCAGACTTTTAATCTAGATAGAAAACAATAGTATTTTAATTAAATTAACCCCCTTTCCTTTCTCCGCCTCTGGTAGCGTCGCTTATCAATGTGTATACCTACTGAAATTAAATTCCCTTTCAAGTTAACACAAGCGTGAGTGAAAGACTAAATTGTCATGATTCTGCACAGCATAAATATTATAAAATTTAATAGACATATTAATAATTAATTACAAGGTAACTTTGTAAAGCTTCGTAATAATTCGTCTTTGGTATAGAACCTCGTAAATATAAAGAGCAACAAAAAAAGTTTTATTTCAGTAATTCAATTATAAAAGTTTTACAGGTTATGGAACCTTCCTTTGAGGAAATAATTGCTTGTGTGGGGAGGCTTCGCTCTCTTATAACTATTACAATTGTTATTATGGATCATTTTATTATAATTATATTGTTTTATTATATTTATACAAATTTCAAGAGAAATCTATAATTAATTCAATACAGGCTAGGTATTTTATTCTTATTCTTAGACGGGGGTGGCAGTCCCTGCACCGACTCCACGAAGACGGGAGTTTTGTGCAAAAAAAAATACAGGCTAGGTATTATTCAATATTAACTTAAGTTGCACTATTTCTATATTCACACTTGGCTATCACTATCACAAGTGCCTATAAAAGTGTATATTGTTCGTGAAACTTAAATTAAAAGCGTGTCACTGCTCGTCCAGTTCATTCAAAAATGTCCCTTGTTAAAATTTCAGTAACGTGAATCGTGGTCAAGTATAGTTGTGCAGTAAACCGCTGGTTTTTTTGTTGTATTAGGGGAGCCAAATCTATCAAAGGCCCCCTTTTTTGCATGATCATGTTAAGTACCGCCGTCACTCATAGTAATAGTCGTTCGGAAGAAAAATGCTGCAAATAAAATTAAATTGACAACGTTAATGTCCCGAGAAGGTGAAAAGTCTTCAATTCCACACACTGTTAGTAGATAAACCAAGCAATTTCCCGTGCAAAGTTCCGCTCGCAAACAATTTTATATACGTTTTATTAATCTTGTTCTATCCCAAGAGACAGCGAGAGAAATATTGCTGGAAATCTATTTCCTGTATGAAAGAAAGTTTAAATAGTGAAATAAAAATAAAAAGTTAAAATATCTGCACTAAATCGATTTGTAAATGGTGTTTAACTTGAATGAAAAGCATTTGCTCCCGATTTTCGAATATTCGAAAAATAGTGCAATTTTAAAGTCTTGTGTAATGCGTTCGTAGTAACTTAGAATTCATTGTTTTTACATTAAGCACTAGTCATAATTATACAATACTATTTGAAAGAACTATTTAAAAAAAACTTTCTCTGGCAGATTACCTCTCTGTCTCGAAAAACTCCTAGTATGACTAATAAATAGTCCTTTGACCGACAATAATTTCACAAATCTCTGCATTTTACACTATATACTTACAGTCGCCATTTTTACTTTCTCGACTGTAGTACCAATTAGGTACCAAGGGTAGAAGAAGTATTGTAATCGCAAAAAAAAAGATTTTCCAATTATCGCGAAAATGTGTTGTGTATAGAACAGGTCCACCTATGTACATTCCGATTAGTTGGTAAACATCACAACCGCTTATTTAAAAACTGGTTAGCCAATTTAATAATACAAATTTATATGTGATTACTGATTATCCAACATAAAAACTAAATTAGTGCCAACAGTCAAAATCTTTTTTGCCGCCCGCGGATGCACTTATTCCACATCAAATACGAGACGTTTAGAGCTCCAGCACAGTCTTTTCATCTTCAACAAAACATTTTTAAAATATCTCCTGTTATTTATTATAATCAAAATACTTGATAAAATTAGCATTGTCAAAAGCAGGCGAGTTGGAGGGGTTCTTTTTAGGATAAGCAAACATAGAGCATAATAACGTCATGCTCCTTTGTCCGAGGCAATATAAGACCCTCTCAGGACGTACCAAGTTCGTATTAACAATAGGACGGTAAGGGTCTATAGACGAATTTTTGTAAATTTCGTGTACATTTTCCGTGGAAAATAAATCCGTACATTGGTGGAGTTAGATTAGAGGATTGAGAGAGCTATGCTCGGAGTTTCGAATCAGGAATGAGGAGATGCGAAGAGAGAGAGTCCGAGTCCGAAAACTCAAAGCTATCCGAAAACTTAAGACTATGGAAAGAGCTATGCTTAGGATCCGAAACGAGGTGATCCGCCAAAGCACCAAAGCCTTCCTGTTCCAACTAACTGTTTGTTGTTCAAAATAAGAGGCCCTCAAAAAATTGCCGCTGACGCTTCCCGCTTTAGCTCTGACTAATGGCCACTTGTGGACTCTCAATAGCGGTACATGTACACATTTCACGCAGCGTTGCATGAGTGGTCAGGTCAACTTTTTTGGGTGCTGGGGGAAAAGGTGCATCTTTATTTAATTTTAAATTGCAAGCAGCGCTGACCTATCTCTGTCCAATGCTCGATATTATAGCGAGGTAAAATGATTTTGATTGAGGAAAAACTATTGTCTTCATGGTAACGAAATCTGTAATTGCATAGTTTAAAGTCAAAAAGTTTTTATTTTTCACTTTTTCTCGTAGGTATTTAATGAGCGGTGACGTAATTACATTACTAAATACACTTCGAGTGATAAAGTCATATAGTTTGTATGGGTTCTGAACTTGACCAAGTCGTGCAGGCTGTTATATTATATGGCGAAAACTAGTCTCTTAATATTTTTTTTCTTAGACTTGTCCCTCCAAAAAAAGAGAAAAAGTTTGCAAAAGTTTTCTTACATAAAAATTCCTCGAGTATTTCGAAAGAAAATCGAATGATTTTCGGACAAAATGATTACCTATTTTAATTGGTATTTGGTTTTTAATAGACGAAAACCTCACACAATGTGCGACGAATACGCCTACTTTGCCGACCTTTATAAATATTTTTTATTATTAAAAATTAATACAAAGTAACGAACAAAAATCCGTCAATTAACGTCGTCGAGGTCTAATTTGATGAATGTCGCGCCAGAATTTGGATCATAAATTTATATTAAGACGGGGGAGATGTTTCAACATTCATTTCTTACCCAACCTACTCGTGTAATGCGAGTAACGGCTTTTATGTAAAGACTACCGTGGCGTCTCATCATAATCACAAACATTCAAATCCCCTAGATTTTTATTTATTTATACTCTGTAGAGTACATACTCGTACAATTGATTTCACTAAAAAGATCGTAACATTACATGTCTACTTACATTACTGTAAATAAATATAATTTTGTACAATACTCAAAGAAATTGAACTAAACTAATTCAATTTCTTTGAAAATACCTATAAAAGCAATGCAATATTCAATGTTTTCTCGAGCTGTAGCTAATCTCGGCCTACGCTAAGTGCTACGCTGTAAGCTACGGGCCCGTAGCCTTCTCGTAGCACATTTAACGAAGACGTTACCCTCCTCTAAATTTAATTTTATTTTGATTTTATTGACTTTTTTTGTTCAATAATTTGTACGTGCTTTATTTTATTTAAAAAACAATTTTAACATAAAAATTTAATTTAAAATGGAATGGGCCAGTTAAAATGGGCTTGTTAAAACGTCGGCCAAAGGTAAGACAATGTAAGTTTTAGGCATTTTGTCATATAGACAAATTGCTTTTTAGACGTTATGATCATAACCGAACAAAACATTCGCATGTTAAACCCTATTTAATGTGTACTAAGCGCGTAAATGGAGTGCCCCTAAACTTTTTTTTCAATAAATACAGATAAGACATTGCTTATGCTACTTGTGGTCCAATAATTGTAATTCATACCTAATTGATTGATTGGCCTTCACCAGTCAAGCACCATCTCTTCATGTCAGCAGATCGTCGGTCCACCTTGGGAGGCCTGCCTACACTACAAGACAAAACAGATAGGCACGACTTGATAAGGAGAAAGTGCAGTTGGTCGGCCAGAGAGAGAAAAGAGAGTATGTATAGTCAACACCAAATTCAAAAGAAATGCTAGAGAAATTGCACTCATGTCGCTTACTACTCGTATATAAATGCCAAAGTTTGAATGTTTGTTGCTCAACCACTCTATAACGGCTCAATGGATTTTAATGAAACTTGGTACAGTGATAGCTTATATCCTGGAATAAGATATAGAATAATTTGTAACGCGGACGAAGTCGCTTGTAAGTTGTACATAAAGTGACTTCTAAAAATCACAAAATAAAAGCATACAGCACAGGCACCAATAAGGTTAAACCTTCTTGACAGGCACGCACAGGTAAAGCAACTATTGCAGTTAAAGTTAAACGACACTGATTACCAGCGCCGGCGACGACATTGGCTTTGTTAATGGGTTCTAATTATAGCCTTACAGGCTTCATTCTTGCCTTCCAGAGGACACTTTAAAGGTGAAGAATTAAAAATTCTTCAACAGTTATTGCCTTATCTTGTTTTGGAGTGTAGTGAAGACAGTTGTTTCTTAGTTGACACTCCTCTTTGAGTTAGCCGCTAAGTGAAAACAAGAACAAGGGATCATGGAAAGAAGTTTCATAAAAATCTGTTCCGTAGTTTTTGCGTGTAAGAGTTACAAACATCCAAACTCACAAACATCCGAACATCCCTACAAACTTTCGCGTTATAATTAGTACTTATAGGATGTTTGATGTTTTCATTCAACCTCCCATTGTTTTGGGATAGGCTTGATCTAAGTAGACTTAAAATATAGGCTATCATTGATGTACGAATGCGTGAATACTCTGTGAATGAAGTTTATGATAATTTTTTTGTCTCGTTTTTAAAATTGGTCATGCCGCTCTTTATTTATTATTTCGCACAGTACGGTTATGCTTATACTAATGGAATTTTTTATTAGTTCACACCGACCGACCGACCCACTCACTCTCATCTCCACCTACGATGAACCTAATTATTTTAAAAATTATCGCACGTTTTTAAAAATTCAAGCAACTCGTTAAGTTATCTGAAATTTTCTATTATAAGTTATAACTGATGTATTGTTTACTATGACCCGACAGACGTCGTTCTGTCAAAAGTTAATTTTCACCCCCGGTCTTCAGCGGTAAAAAGTAGCCTTTAAGTAGCCTTCTTGAGTTATAAATGGTGTAACTAACACGACTTTGTTGTATAAATTTAGATAAGATTAATACATCAATAGGAATTTGAATCAAACAACCGCTCTGATGTTTGACTGCAAGTTTGCTTTATAAATCAAATACGACTATTTTAGTTTGCCAATTTGTTAATGGATTCATTAGAATGGATCCAATCAACATAGAAGCCAGTAAAAAAACGTTTGCTGATAAACATCGTGCGTCGCATCTCTTATGTAGAGTGAAAAGAACGAACGTTACCTGGTTCCCCTAAATATTAAGATAGCAAATACTGATAGAATACATTCCTGACTATGCATAGTTCTTTTATATTTTATTACTTGATACTTTTATATAGCGAATCGCCCGGTGATGGTGGAAAAATGTTTCTGTTTACTTAAAAACCTCTTTGCCTGGAAAGCCCGCTAAAGAAGTTGTATAAAGCCAATCTGAACATGTGGTGAATCTTACTAGCTAAGTAGCATAACATTTTGTTAAAGGCCCAGATCGAATTTGCGTTCTGGTCATATACGTCGAAAGGCTTCTGTCAGCCGAGCGAGGCCGAGTTTCTTATATATACCTACCATATAATTGAACTAATTTTTAAAGTAAAAATATGTATATTTAAAATTATAAATAAAAATGATTGTAAACGGTATGTACTTTGAAACTGTCTGCATTCACTTGAATGCTGTCATCAAATAAGAATCAGTAATAGAAAATCATGGGTAGAGTAGGTTCAGTACGAAATAACAGACTGATGCATTCGGGGAATTTATTTTTAACAAAAGGTATGTGATGGATGATCCATTTTCCGTCAAATCCATTAATTGGTGATGCATGGTCAGATTCATAGTGGTTTCTATAACTACATGAGTAGAACTAATATTTTCAGTGCGCCGTGCTTTTAGCGAAACTTAAAACTCTGTGATGGATTGCCAACACATCTCGCCATGTAAATAAAAATTCAAAATGTCTAATATCAATTCTATGTACGTGGTCTGTATATCATTCACCATCAATATTGAAACGAATTCCTGTTTTTTATTCGTATAAACCACAGATATATATATCAATGTCTGTGGTATAAACTATATTATTTATCCAATAATTGTGAGTTTATTATAAATAAATATTACGACTAGAGATCATAAATAAAATCTGGCATCTGTCTGGTCAGGAATCGATCGAGAGCCCTTTATGTCCTAGCCTTAAAGATAGATAAATACCGATTATGACCAACTTCTTCACGCCTTGCCGTTTATTTCTTACATTTACTTTTGCATGTAATTTCCATAAAACAATAGTTATTAAAAAAAATGTTTGTTTTTAAAATAGACTATTTACTAATGATTTACTGTAGTAATTTTTTTTTCATTTATTTGTGCTTCATTTTTATAAATTGATAACAGTGCAGATTAGAGTCTCACCGGATTGATTGCTTCATTTCATCGTCTTATATCACGATGATTTCGGTTTTTCGGAAAAAAATATATGCAAAATAATTTGTAAGAAATAAACGTAAGCGCGCGAGCGACTGACTCATACAAGTGAGTGAGGAGTTGAGTCGTGGATTAGACAAAACAGCACATGTTTCTGATATCTGTAGCCAGGAGTCACCGTGACCTGATGCGGATTGCAAACATCAGGAGCTGCGTGCTAGTACCCAGACCGTGAATCAATTTGAGTCCCAATGGGTAATTGGTATAATAGGTAATACAACTTTTACCCACCTAATTGGGGTAGGAAGGAAACTTTTTTTAACAAAGAAAGTTCATTTTCGGATGCGTCTATCAAACTTAATTAGACATTGTCAAAGTTTTATCCATTTCGTACTTTTTGACATTTTTATCCAGTCTGTATTTTAATTAATTTCGTATACGAGTAGTACCGATATACATAACTTTCTCAAGAGTATAAAGTAGTTTTTGTCGCATGTATTTTATTCATTGGTACCTACTTCTATGTTCTAATAATCGTGTTTTCGTGCGTTAGAAATATCGTAGACCTTATTATATTGTTATTCGATTCTAAAAGCTACATTTTTTTGGACATGTAACTAAGTAATTACCAATAAAGAATATGAATATGAATACATTATACTTGGAGTAGTCTTGATTCCACCGAGTGATAATATAATTATAATCCCTGCATAAAACATAATAAGAAGTCTGCGCGTGCCCCTATTTACTTACTTTTTTTAATAGATCAAAGAGGTTTAACATTAAATCTTTGTAACAGAATAAAAGGTCAAAATGGTTTAATTAAACGTTCCGCAAGAGCCATTTAAAATCGGAAGCTGGGTGTTTCTCAAAGTCATTTTATAGGCCGTTCTTTCATAATATTATAATTTATTTATATTTTGATGCATTCACGCAAGTTGTGTATCCTTCCATAAGTGTCGGTAAACATCAAAATCAAAACACAAAAAAAGGAAAAATAAACGAAAGAACCAACATAACATCAAGTTTAATGACAATGTTTGTGTAGGTACCTATACCTCATTCATTTATTGAAATTCATGAACTTATTTATAAAAGTTCAACAATTAATTTTTTTTCGTATCCTTATGAAAACGAAGCAGGTACCTATTAAAGCCAAATTATGTATTATTATTACATAATTTTTGTTTTTTGAAATTACAGATATTTTCCTCAAGCGGTCACGTTACAGACAACGTGAGTTTTGAGAAAAGGGCACGGTTGTGACCACAGGTCGTGACTACGGTTTTTCAAATGGAAAAGTCTGCACTTTACATCCGCATAGGGTTTTGTATATTCCGATTCTTGATAAAACAATTAGGTTTTACATAGATACAAAATTATGTAACTAAACTTATCGTACCTTACGTCGTTTCAGCAGGTAGCGATCCCAGTCTACCCAGGTATTGAGGAATGTACAAACCAATATTCAAGCCAGCGTTAGATTAGATAATTTTTACATAGTTTAGTAGTTTGATTGAGAGCTCGAGGGGTCTGAAGTTACCGTAAAACTAATTACAGTAAAACCAAAATCAAAAATATTTTATTCCATGTAAGTACACTGGGTATACATTTAAACAACGTCAATTTTTTGTCTATCAGCTTCATTTGAATCCTTTGGATTACGGAACCATAAAACGAATGTTACGATAAAAATATTGGCAAAAAATAAACTTTTCGAAAATTCAAACTTTTTAACACTTTTATGTCTTCTAGTTAAGGATATGATCTTTATGGTGTGTACTAGCTAAGCTAAATGTACTTGACATAAAATTTTATGCACAAGGCCACGTCAATCTGGCCTGTTGGCGTAGTGGTAGTGACCCTGCCTACTGCGCCAAAGGTCGTGGGTTCGATTCCCACCCGGGACCAACATTTGTGTGATGAGCTTATCTGTTGGTTTTCGGATTCTGGGTGTTTGTATGTATTTAAGTATTTATTTAAAAGTATTTATGTATGTTTATCAGCTGTTGAGTACCTATTTACAAGCTCGGTTTAGTTGGGACTGAACAGCCGTGTGTCAATTTGTCCAAACATTATTATAATCTGGCAAGGGGTCTTAAGAATAATAATTAATAGTCCGCATAAATACATACAACCAAGAGAACCAAGGTCACCGACATAGCTCAAAGAATTCTTGTAATTCTTCAAAGTGGCAGTGGGCGAGGCACATCGCTCGTAGAACTGACAGCCGGAAAGGCTCTCGAGTGGCGACCACGTATCGGAAGACGCAGCGTAGGCAGGCCTCCCACAAGGTGGGCCGACGATCTGGTGAAGGTAGCGGGACCAAGCTGGATGGGGTTAGCGCGGCCGGGTCCGGTCGTCGTGAAGATCCCTGGGGGAGGCCTTGTCCGACAGTGGACGTCTTTCGGCTGATATGATGATGATGACATACATTATTCAATAACGTTCGTACAAATCCTTATCCCCTTAACGTTTTTAAAGGTCGTCGTCGAGATTGAAACAAATAATATTTCATGCGTCACGCAACTCACAAACTCTCTTTAAAATTCCAAGAATTTTAATTGTTTTAATTTTATGAATAGGTATAACTTTTTCTGCGCAACGTTGCATTTTTACGGGTGCCCGAAGAAGAAGAGTACATCCCCCTCCTCCCTCCATACGCATCGTCCACTTGAGGCGAAGCTAGAACCATATTTATAGACCATCAAGAACTATATTTTGTGCCATGGTTGCCTTAGACGTAGTCTGACAATTTTTTTAAAACTAATGTTTATAGTTATTGGAAAAATTTAATATTAAGTGAATTCTTTTTTATTTAGTAATATGCAAGCCATCTAACAAAACATGTTCTAAGCATTTTCCATTCATTAGACTTTTTTTCAGACATTTGAAGTTCATGAAAATTTAAGAAAACAAATTAAATTTTAAGAAAACAGCCAGACTCCGTCTAATACAATCATGACTCAAATGGTTCTTAATGGCCTGTACTAGCTTCGCCTTACCGTTATGCACCCATCTCCCAATCCCCACCTCCCAATTATAACAAACACAGATTAGGTTAGCTTCCAAGATACTAAATGTGGAAAAGACATACCTATTCAAATAGTAGTAGGAGGGTGCCGAAAGCATCGGTTACGCGGCACGTAGTTGAGAACTATTAACCTTCAGGGCCGACGACTTTAGGTTTGCTTATTATCATTTGCTTTATTATCAATACTGTAGCATCCACATTTTATTATAAATAATATATGCAATGCAACACAAGAGGTAGTAAAATTCAACAATTATATTTTCGTATCCTTAAGAAAAATAGGGGGTAGGTACTTACCTAATTACTTAATATTACATAATATGTGCTTTTTTAAAATCACAGATATTTTCCTCAAGCGGTCACGTTAAGGACAACGTGAGTTTTAAGAAAAGAGCACGATCGTGACCAGAGGTCATGACCACGAATTTTTAAATGGCAAAGTTTTACACCCGCATTAGGGTTTCGTATAATGACCTTCTTGATAAAAACCAATAGTTTTCATATAAGTAAGTACCTATATAATTATGTAACTAAACTTAACGTACCATAAATAACTTACATACGTTTGACTGGGACCGTCGCGCGTCGTTTCAGCAGGTAGCGGTCCCAGTCTACCAAAGAGTCTAGATGACCTATGAGCGTAGTACTTATATGAGTTTGGTTGATTTTGATCATTCTTAATTAAGTAGTTAAGTAGTTTCTCTCTCTCGGGGGGTCTGACGTTACCGTAAAATTCATTACAGCATCATTTGAACCCTTTGGCTTACGGAATCATAAAACGAATATCTCGATATTGTTTAAAAAAAACTTTTCGAAAATTCAAACTTTTTAACATTTTTATGTTTTCTTGTTAAGGGTATGATCTTTATGGTGTGTGCTAAGCTAATATTCTTTAGAATTAAAGCTACACGGCCAAGTTCATCTGGCGAGGGGACTCTCCAGAATAATATTTGATACCTACTTAGTCCATAAATACATACATATTATACAACCAAGAGAACGAGGGCCACAGACATAGCTCGAAGAATTGCGAAGCTTAAGGGACAGTGGGCGGGGCACATCACTCGTAGAACTAATGGCCAGAAAAATTTTCGAGTGGCGACCACGTACCGGAAGACGCAGCGTAGGCAGGCCTCCCACAAGGTGGACCACGATCTGGTGATGCTCGCGGGACCCAGCTGGATGAGGTTAGCGCAGGAGCGGTCGTCGTGGATATCCCTGCGGGAGGCCTTGTCCGGCAGTGGACGTCTTTCGGCTGATATGATGATAATCATTTCAGCCTTTTATCGTTTACTGCTGGACATAGGGATTCCCCAACGAATGCCACCACACACTCTCCGCAGCCAGCCGCGTCCGGCCACCTTCTTTAGGTCGTCGGTACACCTGGCGGAGGGGTCCACATTATGATGATGATCACATACATAAAAAACATTCTTACATAACGTTCGAACAAATCCTTATCCCCTTAACGTTTCGTAATTCGTCCTTCGTGAGATTGAAACAAATAATATTTCATGCGTCATGAAACTCATGAAACTCACGAACTCTCATAAAGTTTCGTAAAATTTTAATTGTTTTAATTTTCCAAATCTTACTTTTTTGCGCAACGTGGCATTTTTATGGGTGCATAAACAAGAAAAGTATATCCCTGCTGCCTCCCTTCACGTGTATCGTCCACGTGAGCTGCTTTCAAATATTCCCGTTACATTTTTACTTTGGATTATGTAATGTAGTGATTATATGCTCAATGGATGAGTAGATTATATCACATACATACTAGGTAGATGGATAGTTAGAAACAGGGAAGATTTTCATACAATCGAGGTTACTTTCAAGCCATGGTTCTCCGTGAAGGATTGATCGGAGCATGATGTGATGAAGATCATCGAGAGAGTAGATGGAGGACTTTTAGATCGGTATAGATATCCAACCGATCCGATAAGCCCGTTTGAAAGCAGCATCGTCATGGCGAAAAAAACCCGCAAAATGGCATCAAAATGTATGAAAATCTTAAAGTTAAAAAAGTCATGAGGATGCTGCTTCCAAACCAATAGAAGTGTAGGGTATCCGTTTGACGAATTCCTAAAATCGGTGACAACCTTACCAAAACACTCCTAAAAGAAATATGTCGTATCTGCTGTGGGAAAATGTTGGCGCTGCGCCAGCACACGTTTTGTGGGTTTATTTTGGGCGAAGAAGTGTAGTTTAGTTGACGGCGGATAACCTAATAGATGACTGTGAATTGAATGTGCCAGTTTGTGCCTATTTGGTCCAAAATCCTTTTGTTTAGGGAGAATTATTATTAGATATTGATCATTAGTTTTTGGGAATTAGTTTGCTTTTGGACGAGTTTATCCCGGAACGAACTAAAGTGATGCGTTTGTGAGTTTGTGTAAGGGCGCAGTGTTTATTTTAACAAATTTCGTTGGGTTACTGTTTGCTTTCCAAAATGTACGTGAGTAATTTATAGTTTTCTTATTGTTAGTCGAACTGGGGTCTTTCTGACTCCAGATGTCAGAATTGTAAACATAAAAACTCAGAATTTAATTGCATGAGCATTACAAGAATCAAGTTGTTATTTATCAACGGAGTAATCTAACAAGGCGTATTTAGAGTCAAATTGTTTGTTGTCGGAGATATTTATATACATCGACAGAAAATAAAATGCAGTGTAAAATGACCTAAAGTTTGGACAAACACACAATGACAGAAAATTTGTTACTTGTTTGTAGATTTGATAGACAAGGTCATAGAACGAAGAAGATAATACCAGTGGTACACTTAACGTTATTGTAAATTTTTGCTTATAATTTGTAACTACGGTAAATCCTACAATAAGGTGCAATTTAAGTTTTAACAAGTGATGTTAGTATAAGGGTAAATTTATTAAATTAAAACATACATTAAACAAGTTTAATGAGAGTCATGGTAAATATGTCATCGGCAGCTCTCGCAGAGGTGTAATTTAATTTGGCAAAATTTCTCCCATTCTACGATTTTATAGTTTACCTTCCCAGAGGGCAATGGAGAGAGCTATGCTCGGAGGTTCCCTGCGAGATCGAATCAGAAATGAGGAGATCCGCAGGAGAACCAAGGTCACCGACATAGCTCAAAGAATTGCGAAGCTGAAGTGGCAGTGGGCTGGGCACATCGCTCGTAGAACTGACGGCCGTTGGGGCAGAAAGGTTCTCGAGTGGCGACCACGTATCGGAAGACGCAGTGTAGGCAGGCCTCCTACAAGGTGGACCGACGATCTGGTGAAGGTCGCGGGATCCAGCTGGATGAGGTTAGCGCAGGACCGGTCGTCGTGGAGATCCTTGGGAGAGGCCTTTGTCCAGCAGTGGACGTCTACAGGCTGATATGATGATGATGATAGTATACCTTTGTGGAGAGATTTTTAGACAAGATCTTGGTTTACGAGCTTACAGGATCCAGCTGGGCCATGTTACTTATTTGGTGTGCGCAAAGGGCAGGTGGCACATTTTTTCAAAGGTGGTGCCGGCCAAAATTTGCACAATAACAATATGTGTAAGCTTTGTTCTGGCGCAAACCTGTGCATGGTGAAATGGCAAAACATACTTATCAGAGGACTCTCAAATTAACTGTCCCTAGAAAGAGTGTTGACTATCTGAAACAGATACTTAGTTACTTATAAATTCGTATTTCAGGTACATAAAGCTGGCGTTGTTACTGCTAACAACTGTTTGCGGTGCGGTTGGCCAGCCCGGGAAATGCGACCAGACACCGCCAGATGCGACCAGCTTGGAGCCATCTGAGACAAACCAAATGCCCTTTGTATTGTGGATCCCCAAAAGGCTTGATAAGAAATATCTGCCGGATCAGACGTATATCTGTAAGTTGTTTATCACGTGCGTTGCCCGTGGTACCACCAGTTTGTACCACCGGTGGTACCACGGGCAATTTTTTCTTCCCATGGTACTGCCGGTGACATTCTCTATTCTACTTTGCCAACGCCCTTAAGTTATCAGTACTTTGAAAAGTGATGTGAATTCATGGTTTTGCTGATGATATTCAAGCAGGCGCCCCTGTAGCATCGAACGAATATAAATTGATTGTTCGATTTCCTTTTTTAAATGGGTTTCACGGCACTGGAAATGGAGTTATTTTAGGCCGGTCGTAGTTAATATTCTTAAAAATCCGGCTGCGGTACAGTACAAAAATAGGAAACAACTAGTTCACGCAATTCTCCCCACTAAATTTATAGCAGTCTTAAGATTCAACAAGTTTCCCACTCTAATATTTATAAACTTTTATAGACACTTGTTGCATAATAATACCACAGATATACACTAAGACACTATTATAATAATATAATCTGTGCTAAAACCAACAATTTTTTTTTATGAAAACTAAATATAAGAGTTATTCTCACAAACTGTGTAACGCCGTAAGTACATTTTCTATTGGCAAATTGGGTACCTAACAACCGTAATCTTCATTTACCTTTGTGCCCTAAAATGCGGTGCATTAATGAATATTCTATTCTATTCTACTCTACTCCACTCCACTCCACTCCACTCCACTCCACTCCACTCCACTCCACTCCACTCCACTCCACTCCACTCCACTCCACTCCACTCCACTCCACTCCACTCCACTCCACTCCACTCCACTCCACTCCACTCCACTCCACTCCACTCCACTCCACTCCACTCCACTCCACTCCACTCCACTCCACTCCACTCCACTCCACTCCACTCCACTCCACTCCACTCCACTCCACTCCACTCCACTCCACTCCACTCCACTCCACTCCACTCCACTCCACTCCACTCCACTCCACTCCACTCCACTCCACTCCACTCCACTCCACTCCACTCCACTCCACTCCACTCCACTCTATTCTATTCTATTCTATTCTATTCTATTCTATTCTAAAAACAACTGAGTAGGTATAGCAGAAACTTTTTTTCATATTTAAATAGCAAACTTTTAGAACCGCATACCACACAAGTTTGTATGTAAATAATTCTTGCTAATTTCTTAAAAACTCAACGTTTTCTTTTTCCTGTAATAAATACATAAACTTCTATCACCTATTATTATTTCAAATTTTTGATTTGCTATCCACGAGTCATTTTTCTGATGTACTGTTACAGTAATACTAGAGTCGAGGGACCCGAACCGTCCCTTCCGTCAATTTATGATAACAGCCGAGGACCCAGAGGTTGACAACAATGTCAACAATTTTGAACATACGAACGTGGATGTTGGCACCTTGAAGACATTAAGTGTGGACGCCGACTCGCGATACAGCGAGAGATGTTACAGTTCTGTAGAGAACACAGATCTGTCTAATAAACTTAGGGTTGAGGTGAGGCTATTAAAATATTAAGAAAGTAACCGCTTGCTAGTCAGATATGTGATGTGTACACGAGCCTATAGCAAAGTCGAGGCATGTCGTGGAACTATACACCGCAGAGTAGAGGCAAAGGTTTTAAAACTAAATGGCTTATAATACTATTTTCCATTTACTATTCGGAGGCGGGGCGCGGACGCTCAGCAGAAGTAAGTGGATATTATTAGTATTTGAAAGAGGAGATGCATTTCTTGATAGCCTAGACTTTGCTGTGGACGATAAGTGAACTGCTCAGCTCAGCTGGTGGTATAGGTGATATATAGATCAGGTTAAGCCCAGAGCAATAAGTTTTACATAATTAAATCTTTCCTCACGCCGTCAATGTCATGTGTAGGCAGCTTCTGAGCTGCTCAACTAAAATCATAATTATACATGGGTATATTTTCAGATACACTGGGTCTCTCCGAAGCAACGGAGCGATAATCGTCAGCGGGTCCGCTTTAGAGCCATGGTCGCGGAGAACCCAGAGGCATGGTACCAAGGCGAGAACCTGACCGTCATATTAGAGAAAGACAATGCTAATGACAGTACGCCAGTAAAAGCTAACGAGAACTGCAACCTGTGCAGCGAAGCGAGGTATGAGGTTAGTGCGGACAGACTATATACAGCCGACTTATAGAGCAGCCATGGAGGCTTGTCAAAGCGAAGTCACTTTGTAACACAATAGCGAACACACCTTCGCATAGATAGAGAGATATTCAATATTTAATTCAACTTTTAATATAATTTAAGTAGTATGCTCTATCATTAAATATGATTATTAAGTTAATGGGCCCGATGTGATAGATAACATTTTAACAATTTAAATTTCTTTGGTGTATAATGAAAATGATCCAGTATATTATAAAATGCAATGTTTCTTTATATACTCAGTACCTACAATATTAAACTAGTTCAATCCCGTTTCCAGACAGAGTTTGATGAACTTGGTACAGTGATAGCTTAAATCTCGAAATAACATACAGGATACGTTTTAACTCGAATGAAATCTCGATTATAAAGTTATAAATATACTTAATTGCAGGTAATCTTCAAAGGCCTGTGGTCGCGCTGGTCCCACCCCCGCTTCTACCCGAGCAAGCCTGACGAGAACTACTACAGCCATATGATCGGAGCATCCCACGACTTACATTACGTACTGTGGCAGCGGGGGTCCAAAGCCAGCCCGGGCTTGCGCCAGTTGGTGGTCGAAGCTGATATATCGGAGATGCAAAGAGAAATCATTGGCAATGTAATTTTCTTTGGAGCTGTCAATACAGGTCCGGGTGTACGACGCGACGAGACGTTCGGATGACTTTTAAAAAATTAGAATTTGCTTTCTTGACTATGGTCACCGCATACAGTTCAGTCGAAATGCGCAAACGAGTAGACATACGGCAATGGAGTAGGTCGGAAGGAGCTCGGTGTGCTCTGCCGAAATTCCCTTCATAGTATGCTTCATCACCTGCTCGCATGTGGAAGGACGGGTATCTTAAGAAGATTAGCTTGTTATGAGCTGAGTTATGAGGGGAGACGAGAAAATATTCGGGTCTAAAACTCATCATCATCATCATTGGCTTGCACTAGTCCACTGCTAGACATAGGCCACCCCCAAGGCGTGCCACTGAACCCGTTCTCCGCATCCAGTCACTGCCAACCGCCTTACGCAGGTCGTCGCTTCATCTAGTCGGGGGGCGTCCCAAACGTCTAAAACAAGGCGTCTAAAACTCGTGTATGATATAAAATAATATGCGTATTACTGTCTAATTTCAGATGTCAGAAGAAGGAGGCACTAGAACCTTCATTCTTGGCAAAAGACATCACCACCCACACATGTTCGAACATTCTCACGCCTTATTTCGAGTTGACAGAACCCACCATCTATTCTCGGTGGTGATCGCCATGAAACCGTCTCCAGACTGGTTCCTCGGTACCACAAGATTTGAATTGTGCACTGATGAGGGCTGGTACGAACATCATGAGATATCCTTGTACCCTTGGGACGCTGGGATTATGGATGGTATCTCATATGAAGTAAGTTTATTGTTCTAGCTCGATGAAATTTTGATTATCCTACATACATATATCGGAAAAATAAATTAGTACCTATACGTATACCGTAACGCTCACCCACAACCCTTATCTTTGTATCTTTTATATACAGCGTGTTAGAAAACGCCTACCCACCTTCTAGTGTACAAGTAAGTAAGTATATAGGAATTCGGAAAAAAAAAATTCTCTCTACCTAAATACTTCGCCGAATAGTGGGGCAATAAACAAGTTTTTTCCAATTGTTCAATGTTCGATACAGAAGTGCCGAAAGGCCTTTTGTCACTTTGTTATAGGAGCGATACTTATATTTTGTTTACAGCTTGGGTAACGTGGACAAATTGAATGTGTATCTTTTCAGTCACCAAAATCATTCACTAAACCGGAGGACAATGTCGAGAGAGTTGCAGTCGGCTCGTTTGACGAGAGGTCGCCATTTTTCCAAATGAATCTAAACGATTTGAAACCATTCGCCAAGTTAGAAGTAAGAAGACTTGACGTCTACCCTCTTGTTGGGTTCGACTGTAGTGAAGAGAACAAAGGTATGGTTGGGGAAACAGACTATAATAACATTTTCCGTTCCTGTCTGAGCCTTAGTCATCAGATGGCCCAGATCGAGTAATCTATACTATTATAAAACTTTGTAACTTTGCTTTTCATTTGTAGAGCAGTCTGAGACTAGCAGTGATGGGGAAGAAACTGTATCTAACGAGTAAGTTTAAGAAAGTATCTACAATATTTTTAAAAGAACTTACTTACCCTATGGATTAACCTATACCTCTGCTCATGAATCTTTTACACGAGATTTAAGGGATGTTTAAAACGTCACAATAACTATTCTAGTACCGAAATACCCCTTGATTATACAGGTATAACTAGTTAGGGTATGTAGGTATTGTAAACCAAAATTCAACTCTGGAGAGCTTTACGCGCGAATGCGGCTAGCCGCGTATGGATTAAGTCTGAGTATATACACAATATTCGGCATACGGTCGGTCGGCACGATGAGTGGTTCATAGTTAGTCATTAATTAAACTAGCGGACGCCTCGCGGTGTGGCTCGCGTTGAATAAGTTTCCCGCAAAAAAACCGATATTCACATACAAACTCCCCCATTAAAATGTGAAAATCGAAAACCCTGAAACACGTCAATATTTCTTTTAAAAAGAGCAGATACAATTCAAATTAGAAATTTTGCTTATCTTTAAGAATACAAAATTTGACCCTCCTCCCTATAACTGTAAATCCAAAAACGCTGAAACACGTCATTATTTATTATAATGATTATCGCTACGATACCGATTTTCAAGTTCCTACTTTTTAAAAAATCGATTCTCCCATACAAACTTTCACCTACCACCGTCCCCCCCCCCTCCCTCCTCAAAACGTGAAATCCAAAATCCCAGTACCAGGTCATTATTTATTTATGCTCAGTACCTAGCTGTAATTCAAATTTTCTGTTTCTAACTTCAGATATGAAAGATTTTCAAACAAAATTCAACCCTCATAATTTCCAAAAATCCTTTCCTGGCGGATTATTGCTTAGCTTACGTTATAAAATAAAAATAAACTTGTGTTCCAAAATTCAAGTTTCTAGACTAGTAGTTTTTAGCTCTGCGTTGAGAGATAAGTGAGTCAGTCAGAACAATTTTTATAAGCTTAGATGAAGAGTGGAAAATCGAAACTGTAGGTCTATTTTTAAATTATTCAAGTCTAAATTTTGACCACATTCTTTTTACTTGGTGTTATAATCTAAGCTATTGTTCCATAAATTGCACTATTTTTTGCAAGAGGTGAACTTAAAATTTCTAAAATTAACAACCCTATAATAACCCCCTGGGGCCGTGTTTTAGGGGTCCATATCGTCTTGAATGTGATTTAAGTTTTTTTTCAAGGGAACCGCTGTTGGCCGAATCCCGTCACGGTGTCCAGAGGTGCCTGAGTGAATGGACTGAATGGTCGTCATGTATACCATTCAACGGGATCTGTGGGGACGGCATCCAATCGAGAGACCGGTACGAGACGAGGAGTTTTTACGCGGGACAAAACGTAAGTGGTGTCGACACCCTTTTCCTCCTTTATTCGCTGTGTACTTTTTGACGGGAGCCGTCAGAGGAGTTTGTCTCTGGTATTTAATTTTCCTAATAATGTAAGTATTGTGGGCTGAATCTCGGAGCACTATTTTTGAATCGCTCTCCTTGCTTCGAGCGGTCGATTCTACTAATTTTCCGTCGACATCAGATACAAAAATCAGTAGAATCGACCGCTCGAAGCGAGGAGAGCGATTCAAAAATAGAGCTCTCGGAATATACGTTTATCGTACATAATTAGGTGCGTCCAGACCGGGCGAGCCGCCGCCGCGGCCACGGCCCGCCTCGCGAGGCAGCGCGCTCGGTGTGGACGTGACAGGCGCATGCCTCGCCCGCATGCTCGGCCGCGGCATGCGCCTGTCACGTCCACACCGATGCTATGGCCACAGAGGAAAAAATAGCTGTTATGGTCAAGTAAAATACCAATTATTCCTATCCTATCCCATTAGGAAAACTAAAATTGACGAACTAACTTTTAACGTAGTCTAAACTATTCAATTTCATTGCATTAAATTACAAGAATTTTCTTTGTGAAAGAAAACCAATTTACCGGGGATTGTTCTAACCTTTAGGAACCCCTGTGAATGTTACATTGCAATCAGAGTTTTATCTCCGGTCGACGTCGTCGGCTCATATTCTTTCGCAAGCCATACTTGAAGGCTTTATTCGAATTGAAGTTAGAATTAATTTAATGTATTGCACGGGGAGCGGTGCAAGTTTGCCGGAGATTGTCTGATTATATTCTACCTCATCTGAGCACAATATTAATATAAAAGCTTCGCTTGCATGAGGTTAAAATAAGAGCGTAAATAAAAAACTAGAAATCCAAAGTATGTTAGTTTCTTTGCTTGTTGGTGGTAGCTTTAAAATTAATTTTTACACTTTATTTTTGATTTTTTTGCTGTTTACCATGGAACGAGAAAGCAAGTGACAGGACAGTAGGTACACAGAAAGACTTAGAAATATTTTAGTTTCGTTTTTGGTTAGGTATTTAGGTTATAGGTTCGTTAGGTTACAATAATATTATGACTAAGAGATGAGGTTTACGTGTTGGTGGTTATTTACTATTGGTAATATTTTTTTAAAGATGTACCTACTACCTAAGGTACTTATATATATTTTTTAGTAGGATCTATTAATTTTAAAGCAATTAGGGTCATTTCATAATTAATTTAAACTGTAATTCCAATCAAAGTGGATCAAATCAAATTATAGAGCACATCAAACCGAATGCGTATGCGGTGCAGCGCAGAGCGTTGCAGCGCAGCGCGTTGCGTAGCACGTCACACCGGCCAGTTGTCGCGACGAAGACGTGCTGTGCCGCAACGCAATCGCCGCACGCGGAGTGAAGTCAACTGAAACAGTGAAACCTAGCGATTACGATTACATACAACGTCACCACGGCACGGCGCGCGCGCGCTCGGGTTGTCTCTGCGTGGCTTGACACACGGATACGCGCGTAGCTGCGCAGCGCTGTGCAGCATCGTGCGTTGATGTGTCCTCTCCCATAATATTCCATATATTTACAACGTCATAAACCGTGCTGCGCTGTGCTGTGCTGCGCCGTGATGCATTCGGTTTGACCTGGCCTTTAAACGATGCGACGTCGCATCGCATCGCTGTTTTGTGTTTCTACCAATGCGACGCCACCGGTGTGACGTCTTCCATACAGCTTCATAAATTACAAACGCACACTCCACGCATCTATAGTGAGCTCCAGCCTTAAATCGTTTGAATTGAAAATGATTTTGAACGCCACGATAATGCTTTTCAATCCGATTTTAAAATAAATACCTACCCGAAAACTATATTTGAAATCGGCTACCTATACTAATGAATGCTTCGTTTTACAGCGTGGTACGCCAGTGTATTTATTACGCTTACCCGATGATATTTGTAATTATTGGTCCATTAAAACGGACTAATAATGCGCCGTGTGATTAACGTGCGCCTATACGCAAGTTACCTACAACGGGATACGTGTGAATTAATATTTATTTATTTAATTACAACGGTTTAACCAATCACAGCAATTAATTAACTACTACTTGATTGAAAATTTAGCGTTTTCATTTGCATTAGTAAAAAGCAATATTAGTCAACGTTTATTGTGAAGTACTACTAACTCATATAAGTACTACTGAGCCTTTCTTGGTCTCAGCTAAGTACTACTGAGCCTTTCTTGGTCTCAGCTAAGTACTACTGAGCCTTTCTTGGTCTCAGCTAAGTACTACTGAGCCTTTCTTGGTCTCAGCTAAGTACTACGGGGCTATCTTGGTCTCAGCTCAGCACTACTGAGCCTTTCTTGGTCTTCGCTAAGTACTACTGAGCCTTTCTTGGTCTCAGCTAAGTACTACTGAGCCTTTCTTGGTCTCAGTTCAGCACTACTGAGCCTTTCTTGGTCTCAGGTAAGTACTACTGAGCCTTGCTTGGTCTCTGCTCAGCAATACTGAGACTACAGAGGGCTCAGTATTTCTACCGAACTACTAGTACAGAGACTAGACGATTACATTCAAAGGTCATGACATGACTCATGATTCATCTATAAATCAGTCAACTCTTTCATAATACCAAGGAATATAACGAACTATACACACAAATGAGTGATCATGCCATGATCAATAACATTCTTTTTTACGCTGGTACCTACTCTACGAGCATTTAATGTTTATAAATGGCGCGGGCTACCGAAGGGCCTTATGACATTAACAATTAAGTGCCTCTAGTGCTGCCCGCATTATAATCTCAGTATTATGCAATTGCATAAGTTAGGCCTATTATGTCGGCGACGGGCGTCTATGCGCCGTTGGAACGGACGCCTGCAGTTTATGGCCTTCAGTTTTGAAGCGAAATTCTACTACTGTTTTTAATATTATGTTTTTTTTTACAAGATTTTATTTATCTTCTCCTGTTAGTATATATGTGTGGGTCAAATCTTGCAAGTGAATTTTGATCCACTTGCCGATGTTCAATTGAGCAGAAATTTTACATAGGTACGTAAGTCGGGTTACAATGTGATGTTATGGTGTCACTGAGCTGATCTGACGATGGAGCCGGAAGGTGGCCATAGGAACAAGATAGTCCCGCCGTGTTTGGCCTCGTTAGATTGGTCTCAATGAGTAGTTTGCTGACAGATGGTGATCAAGGTCTGACGATGAAGCCAGAAATTGGTGACCAGAACTCCCCAAGAATATAACGTAAAACCTTCGAATCTGGACTCATTAAATTGGTCTTGCTGAGTTGTTTAATGAATGATAGATGGTGTTATGGGTTTAATGTTTTCTTTTTCTTTTATGTGCATTGCAGTGCAAACCTTGTTTTTAAAATAGATTTTATTAACCTTATAAAAAGTAAAAATTATGCCATTATCAAAACATAGAGCAACAAAACGTACGGTTTATTTAACCCTATACCTTACTATGTGTTTCCTACTTTTCAATTAAGAATGATTATAAAGCGGTCTCTACCAGCTGTCTAAAGATACACTTTTCAATATTTAACTAATTTTTTTTTTGAAGATATAAACGTTACAAGTTTGCGATGAGCCGGGGGTGCTTTCGAAAACTCGCGGTATTGTGGTGGCAGGAGTAGACATATTTTAAGTAGGTATATCTCCCTCCCTTTCATTAGAAGCTTCTAATTAAGTAAACAAATTTTAATTAACCTCAAGTGTAAATTAAAAATGTTTTTCACGATAATTTATGTAATGCCTGTCAGACCGGACTCGTCTTTTAGAAGGCCTTGCTTCGGCTCTCGTCCGACGTAAAATGGCACTATCCCGTATCTTGCAAACAATGTACCTAAAATACCTACTATTCTTTTACAGGATCCCGAAAACTTGCACGTGAAAGCGCTTGATAAATGCCAAGGGAATGAAGAAGGATCGCCAACAGAGCACCGAGATTGTTTCTTGTACTGTTAAAGTACCGGACATAAAACATTATTATTGTTTAGGAAAATTAATATCAAATTAGACGAATATTCGTGCGCATTTAGAGCAAAAATGCTTTTTTTATGTTGAAACTAAATAAATAAATAAAATACATTTAAAATGGAATACTTACCTAGTTGTTTTATTTCTTTTTACCTTATGTCCTTACGTTCATTGTATTGGTGCAGAGACCTAGATTTAGATCTAGGTCTGTGTATATGGTGGCACTTCTCTTGGCGTATTTGTGTATTTGCTTTATTCCCGAAAACGTCCATGTGTAGATCGAGGACATATTCGTTATATTTTGTTCATTTGTGCAAATATAGCAAAAGGCTACCGGTTTAATAAATAAGGGTCGGTTTTCGGTCACACATCAAAGGACTCAATAGACAAATATTCAAGTTATTTGCTGTTTACTTGGGTCCATGTGTGGATTCCCGGTTTGTGTAACGTATTTTGATTTTTGCACGAATAATTAGCCAAATACAGCAATAGGTACCCCGCTACACAAATACGCTACGCCAAGTGAAGTGACACCATAAAGTGCGGAATTTGTTTAATTCGACAAAAAGCCGAACCATAGACAAACTTACATTTTGCATAAAATGTAAGTTTTAATAATAATAATAATTACATAAACTACGGATTTTGATGCAACTTTACAGTAAGTAATATAGAGGTTATTTAATTAAGAATGGCTAGCCATAGATACCTCGGAAAAAGCTGTTCCCGTGGCAAAAAGTTTTATACAGGTACCTAATAATAATAAATCTCCTTTGAGCTAAATCTACAATACATTTATAGTACCCTCATCATAGGTAGCGTTCGATTATTTCTCCGTTTTGTACAAGCCCGTCGCGTATGTAACAAGCATAAAGTTTTTTTGCGCGAAATGCAACCGGTTCAAAAGTTTTGCCGTTCGGGCAGCGGCAGGGGGGCCGGGACGAGGGGAGAGGAAAGGGGCGGCTCAGCTAGAGGCGCGTGGTATGAACCTAGACGCGGAACGCGCATGCTCCGAGCGCGGCAACGCCAACGGGGCGGCCGTCCCCCCGCACCCAGTAAACTTGTTGATCACTGCGATCTTCACTCTCGTCACTCGGCCACGAACCATGAGCCGAAGTGGAAGTCCGGCGCGAATACCATTGCATAAAACTTCGGGAAGTTATTAGCATTTGTAAATAGCTTAAATACTCATAGAACTCATTTATTGGATTTAGAAATAATGTGTGTGTAGTGTAATAATTATAACAAAAGTAGTTTTAACTAGTTACAAGTTAGCGTAATAGTTTTACCTTTACCTGAACGCTTCGTTCTTAGGCGAGAAGCACGAAGCGGTTAGGTACATACTTTAACGGGTGAAACGGACTTATTTCAAAATGGATGTGCTTATTAACTCTTCAATCTGTGTACGCGTGTGTTAGTAGTAAATTTAAATAAGTGTGTGTTTAATATAGTTTTAACTAATCTTAACTTAACCGTCGCGAAACTAAGACTTAACTCTAGAACTATGGCGAAGTGTGTGATCGCGCTGTTGGCGTACTGCATCACATTGGCGCTGTCGGCCCACTACAACAACTCTAAAGGTAAATTTCTACCTCTTCTATTTCTTTCTTTATTTTATTACTTACTTACCTACCTGTGCGGTGCGCGCGCGCCGCGGCGGCCCGCCATGTCGCCGCTCGCGCTTTGTATGGCTTTGTTCTACAGCCACGCCTTGCTTCTCAGATCCTTGCTGAGAAAGGCGTACTTACCTATTTGAAATTGGAATTTCGTAACGAAACGTTTCGTTTCGAACGAATGTTTTATCTGTGCCATTGTAAACTTTTTCTTTGAAAGTTTTTAGAAATGCTTCTAAGTCTGGATCTATGGAATGTTCTTTTCTGTTTCAACAATCGCCTTTTATAATTTACGAGCTGTTGCCCGCGGCTTTGCCCGCGTGGTATAAGTTTTTTTCCCGCGGGAACAGTTTACCGCGGTAAGAAGTAGGCTATAGGTAGGTATGTTATTTCAGGATATAAGCTATCACTGTACCAAGTTTCATCAAAATCCGTTCAGCCATTACAGCGTGAAAGTTTAACAAAAATCCTTACAAACTTTCGATTGAATAGGTATTAGTAGTAAGTAGGATGATTGTGTTGAGATAAAGTAGGCAGGTAAGGTACGGTCCACGCCTACAGGACTTGGATGGAAAGTAGGTAGGTAACTAGGTATCTAGGCAACGAAATAGAAAAGTATCTAGGCAGGATACCTACCTACGTACCTACTGTATTTAATCAAATATTTATAAAAAGTCGTGTGCCTGAGCCGCCGAGTCGAACCGGGCAAAAGGGCCGAAAATTACATATCTATCAACTAGGTCAAACAAAATGTAAAAAAAAAAGTTAAAAAAATTCAATTTGCCATGGATGGCGCTCAGGTAACCTACTATTTTATTTTACAAGAATAAATTAGATTTATGAGAAATAAACTGGACACTCATTTTGATCTTGTTATCCGGAACTTTATGATTTTATGACTGAATGTGTTGTCACCACTGTTGTCAGATAATTCATTTCCAGTGTCGTAAGTAGGTACCTGCCTACATAGCTGCCTATTCGTATTATTACTACCTACTTAGTTATTTATATGAATTGACGCCTTCCCAGCCTATCGATATCGCAGCGTAAATACGATAGGTAATTGATAAGGAGTTAGCGCATAGTAGGTATTGTAATAATCTAAGATACATAAACACCAAGTGTGATAGGTAGGTACATAAGCTACCTTTTAATAACTTGAGGTTACGAGAATCCTGTCGCAGTTCAAAAAATAGGGACATCACTTTTTTAATGCTCAATTTTTTAAATGAAGAATGAAGAAATTCCAAAAAAATTATACTTACCTAGGTGGTTTTATTTGTCAAATTCACCTAAATACCATTATTTTAGACTATGATGGTCTGAAAACAAATTGTCTCGACTTCGTTATAATTCTTCTACCTGGCTTGGGTTTAATACCAACCCACTGTTCGCTTGGTTGCAGTTGATTCAGGTAGATATACCTAACTACCTATTCAATACCGTCTTATGTTTTTTGAAAATCCGTTAATTTTGTGTGTAATGAAGTTATTGTTTTACCTACCTTAAAAATCTATTAAGATTCACTGTAATTACGATTAGTATATTTAAACGTACCTATAGTAGGTAGCCAATTACCTGTGATTAGTTTTACAATTAATTAAACGTAAACGATCACAATTTTATAAAGAGATGTTCTTTAATAGTTCTCGAACTCGATCGAATTCATTTCTCGGATTAATTTTAAACTAGCTGTTGCCCGCGACTTCGTTCGCGTGGATAGGTATTTAACGTACAAGGAAATTTAACTGTTTTCTATAATTCGTAATACCTAATCAGCTAATTTGCATGTGGTTCTGAAACAATCGTTTGTCATATTATTTTATCCACGCGAACGAAGTCGCGGGCAACGTGTAATTTAAAATAAATTCAAAAAATTAATTCGATCGAGTTCGAGTATCATATAAATTAGGACATCTCTATAGAAAAAAGTGTTCGATAAATATATACGTTTTATTAATCGTAAAACTAAAATCACAGGTATATACCACTTCAGAAAAGTATATGGAAAAATATTACAATGGAAATTTACGAAAGTATAATAGTAGTGATGAGGTTAGCGCAGGAACGGTCGTCGTGGAGATCCTTGGGGGAGGCCTTTGTCCAGCAGTGGACGTCTACAGGCTGATATGATGATGATGATAATAGTAGTACTTACCTAGTTACCTATCATCATTGTCCTTCCCTTTTCCCGTTATTTGGGGTCGGGTCTCCTCACATTTCTGCGCCAAGTGTTTCTATCTTGGGCTGTCGGTTCTGGCAATTGGGCTTTCTTGAGGTCTCTCGCTATGTTTGACCACCAGGTCGATGGGGGGCGGCCCCTTCCTCTCTTCTGTTCTGGCAGATTCAGTGCAGTTTTTACCACGTGATCTTCGCTGCGCCTTTGTACATGTCCATACCATCTGAGGAGGTTTTCGGTAATTTTATCGGTGATTGGTGCGATTTTAAAGCTTCCTCGGATGTATTCATTACGAACTCTATCAAGCCGAGTAACACCCCCCGCCCATCTCAGCATTTTCACTTACCTAGTTACCTATAAATACATATAAAAACATTTCTGTTAGCACGCACTAATGTGTCATAAATAAGTTTAAAAAATAATGTAAGTACCTAATATAAAAAATGTTCGGACGCCAGAAAAATCCCAAGCTAGGATTTTTAAACGAGGATACTCAAATTCACTATCTAATAAATAATTCGTAATTATAATTTAACAAACAGCATCTTTTCAATTAATCTTAGTGGACGGAGCGCAGTTTGCGAATTTCAAATCACTAGGGTTACGACTTTTTCAGCTCTTCGCCTGGTTCGATCAGAAAACATAAATTACTTGGAAGAATAAGCGTAATAAAAATCGTGAAGAGTTTACTTACCTCTAACAAATAAACTCGCAAACAAGGAAAACATTGGTAACGCCGCATCAAGCGTGGAAGTTTCGTAGTAAAATAGTAGCACGGTAGGTTAGTAGATAGATATGTATGGTTTAATCGCTACGTATTTAGTTCAAAGAACGACTGCTTATCTTGTTCCTATAGGTACGTACTGTATCACTTGTAGTTTGCGTAACTGTGCAATCACCGTACGAATCGTACCAATGAGTAAAGTTATTTTATTTGCGTTTTTCTGGATAGACAAAGGAATTAAGACACACAGCTTCGTCATTTAGAATTTTTTGACGGGAACACGTATATTATATTGCACGTAGCCATGTAAATCATAGAGTGGAATCGCATAAGATGAAAGAAGGTATTTCATTATTGAAATTTTAACTTAAGTACTTCACGTGAATTATAATTCACGTGAATTGCCGGCACTGTTGACATATTCGTACATGTGTTTCATTCGCGTCAGTTAACAAATTTAATCCTGAATAAAATTTATAAATCCGAAAGTGAGCTTTCATAATAGCCACACGGTTTAACATACACAAATGTCGGCCAATTGCATATAGTGTCGGTTTACTCGGTGGATGTTCTGCATCATGATTGAGGCATAGATTAAAGTTTATATCACGCCGGGTAATTTGATGTTAAACTATTGAAGGATAATTACATACATTACCCAAAGGCATTATTGTATTACTAGCTGTTGTCCTCGTGGATAAGATTTTCCCGCGGGAACAGTTTACCCTAAAAAGTAGCCTATATGTTATTCCAGGATATAAGCTACCACTGTACCAAGTTTTATATAAAGCCGTTACAGCGTGAAAGAGTAACAAACATCCAAACATCCTCGCGCACAAACATCCTTACAAATGTTTTCCTTTATACCAACAGCTACTATTCGGTTTGAAGGTACGAAGAAGCTGTTGATAATCTTTGATAATATAAATTATAACTCTTAAGTTCCAAATTTGGTCCCAATCAGACCAAAGGTTTAGCCTCCAGAGCCAAGCGTGACGGACGGACGCACGCATTGAGATATATGATTTTTCGGTGTGTGTTATCGATATAGAACACACTTTCGCGAAAATTGGAAAAACTTTTTTTTTCTCGCTGTAACAATACTTCCTCTACCCATATTACCAACGAGAAAGCAAAAAGGATATGATGACATTTGCGGAGACACTGAGTTTTTAATAGACAAACTCTGAGCGTCTTTCGAGACAAGACTGCAATCCGCATTCATAGTAATTAACCTTTTTACAGAAATTAATAAATAAGATAAATCGTATCAATCATCATAATGAGCATGTATTTGTCATTATAATAATGTCGAGACGTTTTTGCAGAGGAGCGCGAGCGCCTGATGATCCAAAATATTGATTTTAGAACAACATTCTAAACTCACATCGCTGATGACTTCTATTGTCAGAAAATCTTCAATTAACTACTGTACTATTATCGAAAATAGAACAGAAATGTACTCGAGCAAGTCGGTAAACGCGTACTAATTTTAGAACGCATATAAGATCAACTAAATGAGTGTAGCCGGTTGTTACCATCAAGGACGAATAAAGCCACCCCCACACGGCTGACAGTTTACTTAAATGGCATTCTAAGATACGCGTAAACGCGCGAACTATACCGCAACATAGTAGACTGATACAATTATTACTAGTAGTTCCGTGAGAACAGTAGACCTCGCCAGCCCTTATAAACCAAACCTAAAAGAAACCAACAAAAGTCAACTTTGGAAACAGAAAAAGTACCTACTAAAGTGACAAAAATTAGCACTTTAAAGCTTAATATTTCGCAAACGGATCCCTGAATCGAAAAATGTTTATCACACACCCGCGATATTTTTGAAAGACCCATCCAACGATACCCCACACCATGGATATCACGCGGAAAAAAATAATTTTCCATTTTACGTATGCAGTTCTATGAACATAATTTATTTTTTCAACTTTCTTAAGTCGATCCACTATTACTCAAAACCTAATAGAACCTACTTAGCCGTAATAGTTTTCCTTGTAACTACGTTATATATGCTACTGCCATGAATTTTTTCACATTTCCAGAAGCAACCGTTTAGCTGGCAGGGGGGGGGGACACGTGACTCTAACAAAAATTACCGCTTTAAAGCTTAATATTTCGCCAACGGATCCCTAAATCGAAAAAATGGTATTCACACACCAGCAATATTTTTGAAAGACCTATCCAACGATATCCCACACTATGGGATTCACAAGAAAAAAAAAGTTCACTCCCACTTTGCGAGTATGGTAGGTACTCTAAAAAAAATGTTTTTCAAAATTTTATTCTACTCATTTTGTAGGTTTAATTAATTTATACATATGCCAAATTTTCGTCAAAATCGGTTGAAAAATGCGACCTGTAGAGAATTACAGACAGACAGACAGACAGACAGCCGGACAAGAGCATTTTTGGCCAGTCTCGAAACGTAGACGCTTCGCTCGCTTCGCTCGCTCGGTCAATAATAATAAGGCGTGTATTATTTAATTATTACCTACACAGTAATACTCTTACAATATTTAACGCAGGTCATCGCTTATCATTTCTTTTCGGTTTATTGTACATACTTACCGTACATTTTTGATACACTACGTTTTCTGAATAAAAGAAAGTGCCATTGCACCACCCACAAACCTATTTGGTGCAACTTTTAACATATTCGTAGGTGCAAAGCTTATTTACTGTACGGGTACGACCATAGCCATTCGAGAAATATTTTTAAAAGGCAATAGTATTAACCAGACAGTTCGAATCTTTAAGTAGTGTGCCAGTACGATACAATCCTCGATTAACCCTGTTGTCCCCCGCACAATAAGTCATTCATTAGCCTTAATTTATTCTACTTGCACTCACCTCACCAGAGACAAATTAAAAAATATATAACTCGAGTGTTTGGTGTACTCAACACACATTGCTGGCTGCGACCGAGTAGAGTTTAGAGACAGCAAAATAAAGCGGCAATGTATAAGTGCAGTTTATGGGGTCGTGTTTGCTCAAGCGCCGGTTGTTCGTATGGCTTCTGTGACACGGCTGCCTTTGCGGTGACGTCATTCCGTAACCGGCCAACGGCGGGCGGCGGCGGGCGGTTGGTGGACCGCGCGCGGTTGCAGGCCTGCGACTCCGAGTTGAACGTATTCTAAACCCGTTGCGCTCTGACGCGCAAGCGTTTGCATTCGGCTACCTCGCTCGCGCAGGAGGCAGGTCGGGTGCGGTCATACATTTTTTTGTGTCGCATAAAGAATAATGTCTAGATTTTTTTGAAAATATATACATATGACGTTTTGCTACAAATGACACAAGCAAGTATGACACAATTGTTTTAATTTTCGAGGAAAAAAGAGTTAAGTTGCTCCTGTACGTAACATCTACTCTACGTCCCTACGTAGTGATTATCATAGCCCTTACATAATTATAAGGCTTTCCCCAGTGAACACCCATATTATAAAATTATGTATTTGCTATAAGGGTATCCGTTTTGGTCATGAAGCTAGGATCTTTTTAGTGTTCGCCCGCGCCCTCTATATGGAGTAACTAAATTCGATCCTTGTTTTGACGGATATGGAAATATAGTTTGGCTCCATGTTAGCGCTTCGGGAAATCTCCCCACCTGTGAGTGTTGGCAAAAGAATTCCCAGGTCGATAACGATGTTCAGCGACGGTTGGCTGGCCGTTATCGATGGACTGATAACAGAACTAGTCCGAGTGGATTGTGCATGCTATAACACTACCAAGTTACGTAATTACCGTCACGCGACTAACTTTCCCTGATCGCGGTGTTTTCCAATTTTATCGTACTTTAATTTGATTCTAATTATCTAGTTTGGCCCGCCAGTTTCTGGGAACTAGTCTTGATTATGTGGTTCATTTGTAATCTTGGATCTATTGACAATCACCTGGATTGCGATCAGAAAGTTAACATTACATTGACAGCGTGACGCGCCACTGGTTCTATGTCCACTGAGAGAGAATCGAACCCACGCCCTCTGACTTCAAGTCATTTACGTCATTTCTGGGGACCCGGCTGGATGAGGTTAGCGCAGGACCGGTCGTCGTCGTGGAGATCCTTGGGCCTTTGTCCAGCAGTGGACGTCTACAGGCTGATATGATGATGACGTCATTTCTAGACACTCAACTTAAACTTTGTACAGAGAATGACGATTTCCAAGTTTCTCACACTACTACTTGACACTACTTAGGTATACTTAATTAAATATATACATAGGTGGACGGATAATTAGAAACAGGGCAAGATTTTCATACGATCGAGGTCACTTTGAAGCCATGGTCCTCCATGAAGGATTGATCGGGGCATGATCTGATGACGGTCATCGAGAGATCAGATGGAGGACTTTAAGATCGCTATAGATATTCAACTTATCAGATAAGCCGTTCGGAAGCAGCATCGTCATGATTCCTTAATTTTAAGATTTTCATACATTATTAAATAAAGGCCATTGTATTGAAAAATTGTGTATGAGTTGTGGTGTAATGTGTGGTGTACTAGTATGTATGTGTATACTATATTATTACCACGTGCAAGGTAAGCTATATACCGGCAAGAGGTAACGCGATCTTGAGCCGTCAACTTAAGTAGTCATCTAATGGAAATCCTATGTTCAGTTCTTAAGTGTGATATAGGACTGATCCAACACAAAATGTGTGTTTAAGTTATCTGACGTCACTTGTTTTAGTTAAAAAATGTTAACAACTAACTTGAATCAAAAAAATTGGCCACTCCCATATGGATGAGTAATAAAACATCCGGGTGTCAAAATCGTGTCAAATGGATTACAATATTGTAACTCACTCACACATTCTCATTTTCAAATTCCATATAAATTTGTACTAGCAACCTCCTTCCGCTACTCCGCTTCCTTTGTTCGCACCCCCCCGGTAATTGGCACCATAGGTTCCGATACTTAAGCGTGACACACACTGGGCGGCGGCGTTGCGAAAGCGTTGCGGCGGCGAAGGTTTGTATGAAGAACGCGCCGCGCCGCCGCCGCTTTGATGTAAAGGGCTTCATACTATTTCGAACATTACAGAAAAAAACTGCAACGCTTTCGCAACGCCGCCGCTCAGTGTGTGTCACGCTTAAATATGCGAGATGCGATCTCCACAGGGAGCGCACGCGCGACCAAAGAGATTTGAAACTTCTTGGTGCCTAACATTAGTGCTAACTGTAACTGACCAGTCTAGTTAATTTCTTAGATGAATACAAAAACAGGAAGACACGTAAATTTCCTACTGTAAATGGCCATGCAAAACAAAGTGTATACCTGCTCTTGGTTTTGATCAGTCCACCACGAAACGAAACGGCTTTGCATTCATTCGTTATTTATTAAACGGTCTTAATAGAAAATACTATACGTATATTTGGACAGCTGGGTTGCTCTGCCCATGTTGGCATTTGGATCACTTGATGTTGTTATGCGTCTTACAGTCGGAAAAGTTGTAAACACAAAAATGCTGTTTGTACTAAAACAAACTTCTATTAATAGAGTTCCGCAGCACCTGAGCTCAGATTGTTATCGGTTTTAAAAAATGCTTCAAATTATACTGTAATGCTTTCCCATTCTCTCAATTGGCCATTTCATTTTACTGCCTGGGGGTAGTTAGGAAAGAGAAAAACGCTAAGAGAAAACAGGGATATTACAACATACATCCAACTCGATAAGGTAAATGGGCACCTGTTGAGTCCACTTTATTACTTAATTTAAAATCTCTAATAAAATATCATAAGTATACCTCTATTTACCGATGGTTAAAAAAGAATGTTACTCGGTCTGGAGAGGGTACTTCGACGAACGGTCACACAGTTTGGGGATCTGGTTCAGAACCATGCAATCCGGCCCTCGTCTTGTTTGGTTTGACTCTTGTAACATGACAAGAGAGGAAGTGGTGAACAAAGGTTCACTTACAATGAGATTTACAGTTTTCATAGATATTCTGATGCTACAGGAAGTTGCAGACTTAAGACACCCTGTAGACAGTCATGCAAACGTTATTCAAAACCATCAGTCAGATTCTCGTCACTCACCGCATTACACGATCATTCATCCGTCAGTCACCGCCTGACTGTGGTAAAACCATGGTAAAACTGACAGCAAAACTTACCGTGTACGGGGTGCCTATGGTTTACTAATACTATTGTTGACATGTGACTTAAGTTTACGTTTAAATGCAGTTATATTCTCACACTCATTGATATCATTTGGCAGATGGTTTATAGTTGTGCCGCCTCAAACATTATGTTCTTTTGGCCTTAATTTAAAGTACCTTAACGCAAGCCTTAAGATTGCGTTCCGGAGACAATCCACTAAATAAGTTCGCATTTTGGATGGGAAAAGTTACTTCCAATTGCACCGAGTGTAATGTGGTAGAAGATGTACATCATGTTTTGGTGGAGTGTGTGTGGAACGAATCTTTGAGAGGCCAAATGTATCATAAACAGATTTTTAGAGACGTGGGTGGTTGTAATAGCATCCTGGCATTCCCCTCATCTGAAGATGCCAGGATGCTATAAACTTGTTAAATTTATTTTAGTTACTAGGAGATAAAGTCGAGGTATGATTTGTACCAATAAGGGTGACATGGTAATTATGATATGACCAAACCCTTTCTAAATAAATGATTTTAAAAAAGTAGGTATACCTCTAGTACTTCCAGAATGTAACGCTCGTTTCGTAACTTTTAGCATAAAATGGTAGGAATGGGCTTTTTATAGTTTTTCTTGAGAGAATTTTTTTTATTCTAAAAACACTCCTAGCCAAGAGTGTTTTTAGAATAAAAAAATTTCACGTTTTCATTGGTCACGTGACTTTCAAAAACTGACGGCGAATCCTGACATCCAAAACCGACTTTGTAAAATGGTACCTATGATATCGTATAACTTGTGGATTCCCAATTATTTTTTAAATCCACCCATAAAGGTGAAATATATTGTTTTCAAATTGAAATTGGGCCACCCTTGAAATATATAGCGAACTCAATAAAAAAGAATCATTTATATCGGTTCACAATTGGCGAAGATATCGAGTAACATACACACAAAAAAAGAACATACAGTCGAATTGAGAACCTCCTCCATTTTAGGGTACCGTACTTCAAAAGAGGAAAAAAGGAACACTTATAGGATCCTTCGGTGTCTGTCTGTCTGTTTGTCAAGACCCTTTTTCTCAGGAACGGGTGGAGGTATCAAGTTAAAATTAATATCAAATACTCAGGTCTGCAATCTCTTGAAGCTGTAAAAAATCAATCTTCTAAGTCAACACAGTCAGAAGATAAATTTTTTGTTACAACTCAAGAATTTCCTTTTTTTTCTTGTACCAACAAACTTAACTTTGCGTATGAGCAAGTCGTCCATATTTGGTACGGAACCCTCAGGGCGCGAGTCCTACTCGCACTTGTCCGTTTTTTTTTAAAGTCGGTTGAAAATACAAAACCCATACTGATCGCAGACAAAACCCTATGCAAATCTGATCCACGACGTCTCGAAATGTTCATTTTACAGTGCATGACCAATACAAAGGAAATTAAAATTTTCTATATTTCTATGCGAGCAAAGACCCGGTTAACAGCTCGTAGCCTATAAATATTTTTATGACAAAGCAGTGACCTTATAAGAATGAATACATTAGCTGTTTATAGCACGGCGCGGTGGCCTCTTGAGTAATTAGAACCGCCGGAAAGGACAATAGATCCGTATTTATGGTATATCGTTGCTAGGTGCCCCGGGGGGCTTAAACTGGGGTAATAAACTGGACCCTTCCGAGTTGATACTTGCCCTTAACTTGAACTGAAGATTGGGATTAAGTTGCAAATGCACCAATTGGCCTTCTGACCCTAGACTAATTACTCGTACTTTAAATTATACAAATGTGAGTTGCTTTTCTCCTTTAAAACCATTGATTGGATTGGAATGGAGTTTTCATTGTTAGACATTAGACAGTCTGTTTTTTCTGCGCGGGAAACTTATTCGACACTGGCGAAGCCGCGGGCAAGCAGCCAGTGAAATCACAAACCCTAGCCATGTTCGAAGTTCGAAAGTTGATAAAAGTAAGAGTTAATAGTTAGCTTGGCTATTAGTCGAATAGACAAATACATCGACAAACTATGCTATCAACCAGTATAATATTACGTAATGTACTCTGTGCTATCAACTTAGATTTGCTATCAATGCCCACCGTTTGGAGACTGGCCAAATATTGTTGTATCAAACGCCGTCATGATATGTAAGTAAATAAACCATAGGACCATGTATGTGAGAACTTGAATTGACGCAAGCGCCAAAACTACCTTCTCAAGATTTCCATTATAATACATGAAACTGCAACACTTTTTCTGAGTTATGATTTTATGATTATTGATTACCATATCAATTTTAGTGACGAGTGTTGCATTGATAAGATTACATATTGGAAGTGATATTGTAGAAAATTCGCAACGTTTCCGAATGAGCCGACGTAAACATCACAAATCACAATACAGCAGTGGTTAGTACATCACAGGTTTAAAAAAGTCTTAGCACACGGAAGGGACCGACTTTTATTACCTCCCGCTGCCCTCTGATTGAAGCTGTGTCTTTAGATTTTCGATTTAAAAATTGTGAAGCAATATCATCAATTTCCTGGTGCACAATACGATTCCGTATTGAATTGAGTTTGGATTTGGGAAATTTATCATTTCTATTGACTGTTATTGGTAATAAATAAGATGTTAAAGAAACCTGAATAAAGACGTTAGCACTTCTGTAATTTTAAAGAAGCTACTACATTAGTGTTTTATCAAACAGTTTTACACTTGTCGTGTTTTGTTTACAAAAAGTCCAAAAGTATAGTGAACTTGCCGCAAAACTATACTTTGAACGTTATCTTAATTTGTGGTCTAAATCTTTTATTTTTGAAGCGGCAGACATTCGCAATTAAACATCGCAAAAGAGCAATAGATTCGTACTAAATGGACATGGCATCACCCGTATACCTCCCCCGGGGGTCGTTCGTATTGGTTCTACAAAGCGTAGTACTGCCAGCTTTAAAAATAAACTTGCGGTTTAGGTATTGCTAGAGAAACGGCTGATTCTTTTATTTTACTGTACTTATTGTCGTTCTTTTACCATTCTGCCTCCCTCTTGGGTTTTCGGGTTGGTTGGGAATGAACTGAAACCGCCGCGGGCATTTCGCCGCCAGAACTGCCATATGTACAGATTTATTTGTACAGATTTAGAACAATGCAAATGCTATAATACATAATTTCAATTAATTAGCCACTGGACGGCAGTGTTGGTGGGCTAGCATACCTATCTTAATTTAGGTTTATTTAATATTTGACTTACAAACACTGTATTTTTCTTGTTTTGACCTCTGGATTTATTTATTTTGACATGTTGACGTGATGAATGTTATTTATTTTAATTTATGACATGACCTAAGATTTAATTTATGATTTTTATTTAATTTAATTTAATGTGTCGAAACTATGAAACTTGTTTTTCGAAATAAATGAATTTATTTATTTATTAAAACTGCCAAAAATTACACAGAGCATTAATAATAATTGCATTAGCTGTACTAGGAACATAGCCTCCTATCAAGAAGGTGCGTTTAATGTAGCAACACCGAACCACAATGTCATACTCACAGATTTTTAGTTTATAAATCTGTGGTCATACTCGTAGATCACTGCCTCACACTGTCGATCTGAATATAATACAAGATTTCCTGGTTAGGTTAGTAATAGTTCCTAGTAGTAGGTGGGGTACTTACACCACATAAAACCCACCCACCATCATACAGATATTTTAATAACTCGTAGACAGATTTGAGTAGAGAACCGATAGAACACTGTTCGCCGGAACCGCCCGGAGCGGCACGACGCGTCCATGGCAGCGGTTGCCAGCTTTAAGGCTTTCCGAGGTCCATTTTGTCCTTCCGGCCAGTTTCAAGGTTTACTTTCGTTCAACATCCTGACGGTTACTTATTTAATCGTATGGCGTTCACTTAAAAAATAGGTAAAATTAGCTCATAGGTCAACATTCATTCTGTTCTGGAGCCAGTCGGCCGCGTCAGGTGTGAGCTCGATCAGGTCGGCAGGAGATCCAGGGAAGGCACGCAGCGGGCAGCGCTGGATGATGTGTTCCACCGTCTGGTCCTCCTCGCCGCAGTCGCACAGGGCCGAATCTCTCCATCCCCACTTGTGCTTGAAGTACTTGCAGCGGCCATGTCCAGTTCTTAGTCGGTTGAGCCGGCACCACTGTCTTCTGGCTAGCTCAGAACCTTTAGGCTTCTTGGTCGGGTCTAGGGACTTTGCGGGTGTGCCAGCTGTATAAACAGCAGCAATGACTCTATACTGTGTGCGCATGATATTACCAAAGCTAATATCGTTCAGAATTAGCGCGATTGGCTCCCAGGTCGTGTCATCCGATCCGTCGAGGCCAGCTTTTTCCGCCGCCGCCGGTCGAGCAACCGCAAGTGCGCGCTAGTCCTTACGGCTTGTTAGAGGTTTCTATTGGCTGTTGGCACTCGTTGATAATTCATGTTGAAAATTGTCCAGAAATTAATGGAATTAGCCTGTGTTCGTGAGTTTTTACCATTTTTGAATAGACTTAAAAATCTTTAAACGCAAATCAACGCCAAATTATTCAAGCTGTCTTAATTAATTATTTTTCCATCATATTTTTTGACATGATATATTTGATATAAACCCAACCTTACAATAATGTAGGGGTGAACCCAGGGGCCGTGGCTAGTAGCTCGTAAATGGCGCCATTAAAAACCGAAGAGCGGAGAAAGGCAGCAGCTACTTAAATATACTTTGCACGAATGCGCAAATTGATATAAAATACTTCATCTTTTGATATCTTTTCCGGAGGCGAGGCCCGGTTAGGTTCCGTGACATGATATATATCTATTTATTTTATCTAACAAGAAAACTTTTGATAAGCCACTAATAAATCACTTAAATGTGGACTCAATTGTCCTACTCCACTGAGTTACTTCAACAATTTCGTGCATGCTTAACTTTAATTGTTTTGTGTTTTAATTGATTGTGACTTAACCAGGTTCTCAAAATATCATTGAAATTATGGAATCGTTATAGACATATATTTCCATTATATTAAAGGGTATAATGTTATTAAGAATACGATAAGATTGAGCGAAGCGTATAGCGTCAAGATGTTATGTACAATAAGTATGTTGGTATTGTATAAAATATATATAATTGTATGTATGTTCCTACCTATATATGTGTATTGTATCATGCATGTATTTGTGTGTTGTATAGTGGTTGGTATCACTCAGAAAGACTAGCTTAACTCACTTTTCAAATTCCACCTCGTAAGGGATTGAAAACGTCGACTAAGTTCTTATCTTATCTTGGTATAGGGGGTCAGACCCCTGTCGCATAAAAGCTATTGAGCAGCTATGTAAGGGCCAGGAGGGGGTAGTCCTAAGGTTTGGGGTAAGCTGTAACCAGGACACTCTGGCCATTCGGCCTTGCAAACTAAACCATTGCGAAAGAGAGTGAATCATCGTCTCGCTGTCCTGTCTCCTGTCTCTCCATATGACGGTCTCTGGTAGCCAGTGGTCTTCGGCTCCAGAAATGTTCCGTTCCTAGCAGGGCAACTAGTTTAAATATTATAGTTTAGGATACGTTAGGATTTGGACCACGACTGGGCAAGCATAGCCTGGGGCTAGATGAAGCGACGGACGACCTGCGTAAGGCGAATGGATGTGGAGAACCGAAAATCGGATTCAGTGGCGCGCCTCTGGGTAGTGCAGGCTGATAGTGGACTAGTGCAGGCTGATAACGGTGATTGGATTTGGAAAAGTCCAAGGTGAATTCTAATTATTTTTCTTAGGTATTTACTTGTAATTTGATAAAATATATTTTTAGTTTTTTTAACTTTATTAAAATTTGGATTTTAAATTCTAAAATGAGTTCAACCGAAGCCAATGAAAATCGCATAAAGTCCGTTCAGTGAAATCCGACGTTACCCCAGAAAGATAGAATTGAAGAGTATGTAAATTGGTGCCTAAAACAAGCATATTATTATAACTTACTCGTTAAACTTTAGCTATAACTCATCCTTATTAGTGTTTGAGTGATTAGCTCCATTAGAGGCATGTGGCGCGTACAAGTGTTGGGCCATTAAATTGTGTTTTTTTAGCTACACGCGTTTGCTCACGCGTGTTAGACATGTGTTCCGTAAAACTGTGACATATTATTATGAAAGTGGGACGTCTGCCCCCACCCCCAGACACTGTAGTCTGTTTACAGGCAGCATCTCAACTCGGGCAAATTACTACAACAATGGCCTAAATCCACTGCTGCTAGGCCCGGCACTGGGTAGGAGATTTGCTGAACACATTAGGAGTAAGGAGTATATTCCGAAGACGATGCTGATGTCCATCAACTGGATTTATTTACTACACATGGAAAAGGGTCGTAACTCAAAAGTTGATTTATAGAATAGTAGTAAAATAGAAGTAAATTCAATTTCGATTCGATAAAACTCATCAAAACTTCAATTCAGTTTTTCATCGCATTGAAAAACATGTTTTATAGTGTAGTATATTAAACATACATGTAGTTTATTATACATATACTGATCCTGACAACTGATCGATAGAAAAATGTCTTGGTATTTCTTCGACAAGTTGTTTGCTTCTTTCTGATTTAGATTTTTACATTCTTTTAATTACCTAAGACACTCTAAAATAATTAAAGATTTATTTAAGAAAATCGTAAACTATAGCTATATGTTCAATGACCAAACTTTTTCCCTTGGGTCTTGAGTCCTCCACGTCTGGTGTTAGGTAGTTTTTTTCTCTAGGGCTCTTCCATTCCCGACTTACGTCCATGCATTCGTAGGTAATTAAATAAACCAAGTGTTTTGTTGAGTTACTGTTTTAGTAACTCTGCATTGCCACAGGAGTGCCAACTGGCTGGGCGAGGCGCCGCCCCCGGCTACGGCTCGGAAACATCCTGTTTGAGACAACCCTGCAGGTTCAGCATTGTGTTTGTTTTCTGGCACGGTTCTTAGGAGCATTATCAAATTTTAATGTTTTCCATCACATTCCACAGATTTTTTGTTTTTGTCTTTATTATCTATCTTTAAAATCCTGAAATTCCGAATTATACATTTTAATACAATTTACCCTTCATTTCCGGGCAATACCTACTTAACGTAATAGCCATTAGTGTACTTATTTGAAAACAGTAAGTACTGTTACGATTTGTATTTATTTGTGGGTTTGTTTTACGAGGAAGTTACTAGTTCAAAATAGTTCAAATTGAATTATAGAATGAACTAGCGAGTGATAAATTGATTAAACATTTTTATCAATATTCGAGCTGTACAACGTTCCTTATCAATTCGTGATAAATGGTTAACTTCTTCGTTTTAGTATCTATGTATATATGTGTTATGATATGATATTAGGCATAAAAGTATTTATTTAATAACTAATAGTCCCGATTCTGAAGACCCGCTTTCATTCAATAATTCACAACACTAAAATTATTTCGATCCTAACAACGAAAGTCTTGATTTCGTCTCATAAAAACGCGATTGTAAATAACTTTTCATCAAGTTCGGAGGGAAACAAGAAAGGAGCATCAGTTAGTACTAATCCGGTTTTTAGTAGTTTTTGTAAAATTTGAAATGCGTGGTTCAGATTCAGGCCATTTAAAAAAGTCGCTAGCAAATTACATACTCGTAACTAGTTACATACGAACTTAAGTATGGATGGTGCAAGTAAAAACATATCATCAACAGCTTATTAACATGTCCCCACTGCTGTAGCTCAGGCCTACCCTCTCAACGAGGGTGTTCGGGCTGTAGTCTACCACGTTAGCCCAGTGCGGGTTGGTGGACTTCACATGCGCCTAAGAATTTCTTCTTCGGCGTATGCAGGTTTCCTCACGATGTTTTCCTTCACCGTTTGAGATAAGTCAGCAAATCATTTTAAATGCGTGGTTCAGATTTAGGCCAAATAAAAAAGTCGCTAGCAAATTACATACTCGTAACTAGTTACTAAAAACTTAAATATGGATGGCGTAAGTAAAAACATGAAAAGAAACAATCATTTTTATTGTATTTAATTTCCACAAGTTTATAGATGACTCATTCATTAATTTCGTCACTAACAAAACATATTTGTGAACAGCAATCGAGTTCCTGGCTCACTGAAGTGTACAGGAATGAGAAAGTTTAGTGGCATCTTAATAACTTTGAAGGACTACTTTGTTGAGAGGCGTTTTATAACCTACTCGCATCGAGTCGTACACTTCGCTTCATACTTTGTTCGCAAACTTCAGTCTGGGACATTTATCACAATTCATTAATCGCCGTAAGTCGTTTAAATGCTACGTTGATACAGTGTTAATGGAAAATATCAGGAATGGTTTCTCTGAGTTCTTCAGTCTGTAGTGTCATCATACATAATAGTTCAGTCTTGTATCAAAACCAAACACGTTTTAGATAAGTAGGTACCTACCTTATTCTCATTTCATTACTCTATATTTTACTGACAGACTTAAAATAAGTACATAATTATCTTCGTCCATTTCAATACTCGTTACTACTCTTAAAATACAGCACCTTTGCTTGCGCCTTTGAATTAAGATAAGAAAAGTCAACCTGAACCAATTTTATAAAATACATAAACCTAATAGTTAAACTGGTTCAAACGGAACCTGTATCATTTGTGACCTGGGTTTTTGTAACAATGCTCACAAGTCACAGCCGAGCGGCGGCGGCGTTCGTGTCCAAAAACAACTTAAACAACGGAGGAAATAAACCAGGTGTGTTCATCTCGGAGCCGAATCATCGATAGCTAATTATTGACGTCCGCTGTGGGATACCAACTTTTAATGATTTTCACTCTACACGAAACTTATAGGGGTCTAATAAAATATTTTTTAAATTTTTGATTAGGTACCCACATTGTAACAGCTAAAAATTACAAAACAGTTACCAAAATAAGTGGGTTTTTGTAAAGGACAGCGATACTAAATGTATGCAGCTAAACGTATTACTTAACTGTTAAGTAAGAAACTGTTGCATTCCCACCTAAGTTTCAGTAAAGCAATTCAGTAAATAAAAATGTAAATACTTCCGCGTTTCGGATCATTTTGATTCGTAGTAGCACGGGCCCGCAAAGTAGCTTACTTTGCGGGCCCGGGCAGGAAAGCGGCCCGCGCGCCAAAAGTTCGACGTGCCTCAAATAAACCAACAAACGAGAGCGATTCGTGGAATACAACACAAAAGTAATGGCTTGAAAGGCACCACCGGAGTTTCGCAAGTAACTGCCCGGCTGTGACTCATGTTCCCAGATCGAATAGGTATGCCGAACGCGCAGGCTAACTTTCCTCATTTATTAATAAGGAATCAAACTGGAAAGGTTTACTGCGAAAATCTCTGCATTTGTGACTTTTTAAGTAATTTTTGTTAAGGATCGGGTTCAGTGGCGCGCCTTGGAAGAGGCCTATGTCCAGCAGTGGACTAGTACAGGCTGATGATGATGAAGTAACTTTGCCGGCTAGAACTAAGATTGTACTATTTTACGATAAAGTGAATCGATACAAGATAGCGTGTCATGTCTATGATTTATGGATCTAAAAAATCAAATAAAATACTTTAAAAAAATTATCAAAAAATTGTCAAATAAAAGTTGTTCAGTAACTACATATTTGACTATGTTATTTCGTTACACCCGAAAACACAAGCGCTTGTTGCCCAACGTGTTCATTGTGTGGTAAAAGCTTTCATTTTACTTCCGATTGCTCAATTTGAACTAATGTTTTTAATTTGTGTTACTAAGAATTGAGACGTGCCAATAGCAATATTGAGAATATTATTACATTTAACACGCCGCTGGGTAAAATTTGACACCGTTGTTATTGTTCTGTTTTGAGGAAGTTTTAAACTATTAAACCCAACGAAGCGTTGGCTCCATTGTTATGTGTTCCACGTAACCTGGTGGGTCGTCTGGACCCTTGAACGATTCGACCAATCAGAATGCGGCTGCGGCGAGCAACCACCTGCCGCGTCGTTGTCGCAAAAAACAAGAGGGTGCTTTTGTTGAAGAAATGTTTATGTAAAAGTAAATTTCTACGAATGTTTATGACTTTCATAAGTATGTAATTAAAAATATATAAAATACATGTTATTTAATGCGATCTAGATAGAAGGGCCCAAGTAGCAACCCTGATTGTCGACTTTAAATAAAAGGTGTATTTATTGAAATAGGTACCTACTTAAAGCTTTTAACCCCGCTGCGTTGCCTTCGGACAATCGAGTTTACCGTGGCATACCAGTGTTTTCCCATTGTAAAAACGAGCTGCAAAGAAAGCTTTAGAGTACCTATGTGTTTTAACGGACCCCTAAAATATAACGTTGATGTTGATTAGTTATGCGATCAACATTGTTGACTCATTTAAAGTTGCACCATGTTAATAAAACATTCTTAGAAATAAACAGTTACCGTACATATAAGAATTGTAACTAATCCCTCGATACCGTTATACTCTCACGTAAGAAATTACAGAACCGCTACATACATTGACGTTTTTCTTGATAACCTCAGCGGTTGGTTTTTATTTTCATTCAATTGCGTCAATGTATCTTGTAAAGTCGACCGCACGTCGGTGAAAGCGCTTTGGCCTTGAGCCCAGCTTCCAAATATTAGAATTGCCAACTCACTTTCGACACTAGTGACTGAAACGGCGGTAGGAAACTCTAAGAATAATTACCACTTTAAAGTTTGATATATCGTAAACTGATGGTTTACTACGGAACCCTAATAGGGCTAATTCTTCCATATTTTGAACAACTGTTTCGTTCACAGTTGCCTACCATATACCTTTCCTTATTCCTGGATGGAACTAAGTTGTTGATCTTTTGTTGGCCTCATAACTCAAGTTAACAATGGTGTGATTATTATGGGATATGTCTATAAACTCACATACATAGCCTACATACAATAAGCGTCAACTACAGAAAAACAACGTTGCATTCTCAGGCAGCACTGAGAAATATCTAATTAATGAGTCATTCATGTCGCACTTCGATCTGTAGAGAAACATTCATGTATATAAATAGTGGTAAGTGGTAATTTTATTTGTCGACCGCCTCTTTGGAATTTCAAAAAATCCTTTATCTATGCTTGCCTATCTAACAACTGTTCCAACAAAATGGCATACGAAAACAAACGCATTCGCTTCTCGGAAACAAAATAAACAATAGATAGTTCCACTTCTATAAGTGGAGTGCAAAGTTATCGTGATAGATAATACCAACATGCTGCAAGTGTGTCCTTTTCATGTTGTGTATTTTGTTTCCGAGACGCAAATGGCGTTTGTTTTCGTAATTTCGTGTGCCATTTTATTTGGAATGGAATGTACGTTGTTTGGGGTAAACTTCTGTACAAAAATTCTGAGCCTGCAGTTTCAAATGTGAATTCAAGATCAGCCAGTCAGGATATTCTTAAAATATCCCAATTAATATAGAGAACAAGAATTTTAAATGTTTTGTATTACTTTCTGAAAAAAGTAACAAAATTTTCAAGTCCCTATTTACCTATTTTTTCGAGTAAATGAAAACAAAATCATAATATTATACCTAACTATATTATAAGTTATAAGGACCTGGAGTTCCACGTTCTACTAATCAATAACGAAATTAAAAAAAAAACAACAACATTAGAGTCAATATGGATTATAATTACATAGGTACATAATATATAACTAGTAGTTCCGTGAGAACAGTAGACCTCGCCAGCCCTTATAAACCAAACCTAAAAGAAACCAACAAAAGTCAACTTTGGAAACAGAAAAAGTACCTACTAAAGTGACAAAAATTTGCACTTTAAAGCTTAATATTTCGCAAACGGATCCCTGAATCGAAAAATGTTTATCACACACCCGCGATATTTTTGAAAGACCCATCCAACGATACCCCACACCATGGATATCACGCGGAAAAAAATAATTTTCCATTTTACGTATGCAGTTCTATGAACATAATTTATTTTTTCAACTTTCTTAAGTCGATCCACTGTTACTCAAAAACTAATAGAACCTACTTAGCCGTAATAGTTTTCCTTGTAACTACGTTATATATGCTACTGCCATGAATTTTTTCACATTTCCAGAAGCAACCGTTTAGCTGGCAGGGGGGGGGGACACGTGACTCTAACAAAAATTACCGCTTTAAAGCTTAATATTTCGCCAACGGATCCCTAAATCGAAAAAATGGTATTCACACACCAGCAATATTTTTGAAAGACCTATCCAACGATATCCCACACTATGGGATTCACAAGAAAAAAAAGTTCACTCCCACTTTGCGAGTATGGTAGGTACTCTAAAAAAAATGTTTTTCAAAATTTTATTCTACTCATTTTGTAGGTTTAATTAATTTATACATATGCCAAATTTTCGTCAAAATCGGTTGAAAAATGCGACCTGTAGAGAATTACAGACAGACAGACAGACAGACAGACAGACAGACAGACAGACGGACAAGAGCATTTTTGGCCAGTCTCGAAACGTAGACGCTTCGCTCGCTTCGCTCGCTCGGTCAATTAGACAGATGTTACCTATATCTCTGAAGAACCTAGCCGTTATGAAAAATATGTTACCTAGATGGAAATAGTAGTGTGTAAGCCGATGTGTAATCAGAATACAGTAACGGAACTGCCGGTCGGAGTTATTCCCAACAACAGAAACCGGTTTTGGTCGGTAAGTGGAGCGTTGCCCTCATTTCGTTAAAGAGCGAGTTGCTACTTTTTGATTTCTTGACGAGTTTGACTGCTCAACCAGCATGTTAGATAAATAAACCATGACTGAAATTATATTCTGGCTTAACAATTATAATTAAATTGGCTTAAAGGCTTGGTCGTTGGACTCGAGCCGGCGCCGGACTTTAAAGATCTCGGTTATTATATCCATTGGTCGGGGAAAAATTTACCTATATGCGATTTAAGTATCGTCATATAATTTCTGACCATTTAACTACATATATGTCAAAAATACAAAAATAATTATGGTTGTTCCTCAAAATAATACCCTATGCGGTGCCAAAAATTATTATCCATTTCAACAATGTTATACAAGTATACCAGTGAATTAAATTTGCCGTAAATTGTTAAAAAACTTAAGTTCATTATTCATTAATTTGAGAAGGTTGTACTGTGTGGCCGTACCGTTTATTTAAAATGTGTCGCTATGTTTTTGTCTGCATCGCGAAGGATATAGCGCGAAAAGTTTCTTCGTTTATTAAAAGATGAAGTAATACGCCAAGATATCGTTAGAATACCCGATGGGCTCATCAGTGAAATTCTTTGTCTTATGAATAATTGAACAACATTATTCAATAACATGTAGATTAGGGTGGTTATAAAACAAATTGAATAAACACAACAAAGGGGAGAATACTAAGCATCCTGTTTCGGAAACTCCGGCCATTGTTTGGGGATCGGAATGAGGACCAAACAAGCAAATAATACATAATGTATGTAACTCTTGTACGGAACCAAGTTTTATGATTTTCGACTTAGCGTGTAGAAAGATGTTCTTCTTTTATTAGTCTTGGCTACTGCTCCGCAGATGCCGCTTGTACCAAATTTTATCATCTAGCTTAGAACCGCGACTTCGTTCGTATACAAATAAAAACGTGATATAGATGAACTTTGAAAATAATGGATACCACTTTAAAAAGCTTAGCGTAGCTCAGAGGAAGTTTACAGGCTATTTAACATCACGCTATTGACCGTTAGGATCCGAGCAAAAAGAAAAAAGTCAGAAATAGCATATGAAACGCGGGCGAAGCCACGGGAAACAAGTAGTTTATTTATAGACAGAGCAATCACTAGACAATTAAGATGCTTGCGCTATAATGACAGTAATGTGACCTAATTAAAATGAGCAATCGGTATCAATCATGACGTATCAATAAACATTAAACATAGTATTGCAGTAGGTACTTAACTTAAACGATTATATAAGTGTACGATTTTTCTTTGCCGCCCTAAAGATGTTTTCACATCAAAAGCAGAAGTTTTGTAAAGCACTCCTTTTTCAATAAACCTCTCCGGTCTAATATAAAGCGGATGAAAATCTGAATCTCACGCTTAAGGCCCGTTTTAAGTCGAGAAAGTTTTATTTAAAACCATCCTTATCATTGTGCCCAGGCTTTAAGACACTGAGCCAGCCAATAGACCCGCGGTCGAGTCACATTTCGTACCTCACACTGATAATGAACGAGACCTGTTTCATTTGATTAAAATTTACCTAGGTAATAACTTTTTACTAATATTTCTATAATTTTCTGTATTTGTTCTGGGTACGGTTTTTCCAAAATAAACTAAAATAAACAAACATTTTTTCCGAGTCAGATGATTTTATCAATTATAATTGTTATTGAGTCTTGGAATGTTGAACCAGACTTATTTTCGAATGCCTTCTAGGTTTGCCTTGAAGGCAACTTAAACCGCCCCGGCCGCTGCACTACAAGGGATATTTGAAGCTAAAGATGGTCGTTACACCGTACCGTTCGAGACAATAGGTCATCAACTTCTCACATTCATAAGGTTTTCCTTTTCATTTTTGTCATAAAACATCATAATGAAGGAACCCAATGGCTCGTAATACAATGTATTGTTTGCTGCAAGAAGGACTATAATATCTAGCTAGCTTTAAACGCCTGACTAACCTAACTTAGCTCTTCGGCAATACAAACAGTAGTAAGAGTGAACTCAAGGCCTCTTGAACGCTTGAAAGACTGACAGTTCTGTTGGTTAGTCATTGAACCGCCATAAAAATCCTAACTACTTAGTTATACTACTGACAAAGCGACGCAATGATTCCAGTTGCTTGTCTTAATTAATACCATTAATACTGATAACGGACGGTTTATCCAATTACTGTCTTTGAGTTTAGGTATAAATACACATAGATACAAAGTTGTGTCACTTGTACCATCAATGGTACTAGTCAATGGTACGGTCGACCTCAGTGAAAACAAAACCAGTATAATCTGGTCTCTTATAGTATTGTAACTCCCTAATAGGCTAGGCCAGCTCAATGTCAAAGTGTTTCCACTGACGTGCGGTCGACTGTACTACTGACATAACGCGATAGCCAATCATCGACATTGCAAGGTAGTTACGAATTCGAAATTACATATATTATACACATTATATATTATGTTTGTATGTTTTACACTCAATTTCGTTATTCGTTCTGAAGCGATTTCAGTGAAACTTAATTGTGAATTGTGATAGCTTAAACTAAATCGACATTACACTGTTATATTATGTGCATTGGTGTAAGTAAATACTGTGGGTATCTGTTTAAATGCCGGAGCGCACCGGAAGCGTACGCGTGGATTTCGGTTTGTAATATCAATAATAATAATAAATTCTTTATTTCGGCCAACTAATGGGCCATATTACAAATACCTTACAGACTAACATACATATAGTAACAATATAAAAATATATAATAATACGTACGTATATATGAAACTGTATTGAACACGTCACACCACCGTTAGCTTAGTTAGACTTACTGTACACTGCCAGGCGCACATACGCTACGGTGTGCTCTGGCCTTAAAGATGTAAGGGTTGTCCTTACATGGATAATATTCCTTAAAGGTTCCTTAATATCACGCTTTCCCCTCCCCTATATTTGGCTACCGCACAAGAATCACTAAAAAGTCACATAAGTTACGATTATTGATTATGTTTACCGGTAGTAAACAACTTTACTCTGTCCAGCTTATGACTGCGTGTTTCCATTTGATTCTTGTCGTCGCCGTCATCGCCTGCCTACTCTTCTTTATGAAGAAATCCAACATCGTCATTATCGTTCTGATCTCATTTTTATGAAGTCGGTGCCAAGCCGGAAAGCTAAAAGAGTGGGAAAACCAAGCGGGAAAATGCCGTTTTGACGTCATTGTCAAATGAACCACTCCACCGACGTCATTCAAACGATTTTGTTCTTTAGACTATAGTGATATAGTCTAAAGAACAAATCGTTTGAATGACGTCGAGCGCGAGCAAGAGAAACGCACAGACTACTTACCTGACCATACTATTATGCACTTTTGGGTTACTGCCTTCTCTGTGTACACTGATTTATGTCCACATGTGACCCTTGAAACATCCACACAGCAAATTAATGCATTGTGCGGCACTTTCACTATAGTAGTGGTGTAATTTCCTAGAGGGTGGCACTTGCTTAGATGAAATCTACGGCAACAGTCAACTAAATTGAAAAGGTATTAATTATTATGCACGAGTATGATCGTGTCAATATAATGCATTTTTGTCACCTGCCTAGTGCCTACAAAAATAATCAGTTTACGAAGCGAGTTATCTTCTATGCTTTTAGAGATAACGTATCGCAAATGCCTGCGGGACCAGTGTCTAGCACGGTGATAAAACTGCTGCGGGCTTATCTTTAGTTTTTATGGTGCATTGCGTCGTAAGACCACGTCAGCGGGAACCGTGGTTGTTACAGCTGGTATAGCTTGAATAACCATGGTTGTAATAGCTGTTATAGCTGTGATGTGAGATACACGTGGGTACATTTGTGTTACGTACGTCGTCACTTTATCAAGTTTGACCCTCTGGAGGGTGGGTTCTAGACCACCTGTGAGTATGGAATCTTCGAAGACCCGAACATCACGTTTTTGCACGGGGGCCTCGATAAAACCCCGGACTTTTTGTCTCCTGTTTTTTGTTTCGTTCTCACACACTGGTAAAAGACATTAATATTGCAGTGTTAGCTCTGTTAGTCACATTGATATAAAATTCCAGAAGAATGCATGAATTACGAACAATCTTAGATAGTTAAGAGAAATAGAGTAGCTTAAATAGCTCATTTGACTCCGACAGAAATAAATTGGATGCAAATGACTGCGAAAATTCCGTGCGAAATGCCCCGCGATGAGGGCTAAATACCAATCATTTGGCGGGGAGTGAAGAACCCTCTATTAATCCACGAATTAATGTACAGGCGATTTTGGGTTCGACCTTACGTTTACTGAGAAAGAAAGTGTTGAACGTGTATTAAATAGGCCCTCTTCATGACGCAGTAATAATTTTTAAATGGCAGCATCAGCCAGTAATTGGCTAATATGGTTTTACCTATGTCGCTACTCTGTAGGTCAGTGTTTTTTTTTTAACTTTCAAACAATCAAACTGTTTATATTCTTATCATGATAGGAATTAAAAATGTTAAGGACTGATTTCTTCAAGTAAATACGACTTAGGACCGCGTTAAATACTTATACTTGTGTGTAATTATTTAATAGGTTTGCCTCGTTGTGACGCTTTGGGAAAAATATTTTATTTGTAAAATTGACATTTATTTTATTTTATTTTGACATTGTAACATTACATTACAATAATATAATATTAAATTTTAATAGGTTCTCTGTTCTCGCCTCTGTTCAATCACCAAGAAAGTGTCGTCATAGGTGTCGTGCCGCGTGCCTGCGCCTGCTATCGATATTGCGTTCCTGCGACCGTTTGTTCCGGCATATTTACAATTAGGACCGTGCACCGAAATGTAAACATTTGCAACCATTTGTGAGCGGGGAACAGTCAAAGGCGAGAAGTGGATTCGGTATATTGAAATTGAATTGAACAAGTCAACTGGAATCAAACAACTGGATTTGTATTGACAGTAGATGAGGTTGCTAAGATGGCGCGGTCAGTATCTCGCGGATTTTATTTTGTTGTGCGGAGTTCGTTTCTATATTTAAACTATAAAACATGCATTCAACGCTGCCATCGAAATTCATATTGTCGAAAGCCGATTCATCGAAATTTGGCCAGTGTGTGCCGTGCATGCGAAGATTTTTATGCTTGAAACCACTCGCCAACCACATTGCTTATTCTATTATGCGAAGATAAAGCGGGTTTACAAGGTATTCGTCCTGCGAATATAATTGAAGATTGTAAACGTGACATGTTGCATTGTACACTGCGATCATTAATACTAATCGCCGATTGTACACCTACCAATGAAAACATCCCTACATCATACCTCGGTGTCATACCTGAAAACGAGTAACGAGGCAACCCTTAATTATGAGCCGAGGACCTTCGTTAACAAAACGTAAATCACAATTCTTTGAACATAAAAATCTCATCGCGCGAGCATTCATTACTTAACTGCGGCGAAAAAGATTGGCGGAACGCCGCCGCCGCCGCGGTAATGCTCCCCCTGTCAATTAGGAAAATTAAATAAACCGAAGCGGGTTGGTCCGGGGAAATTAATATCATTTTTACAGCGGCATTTTAGCACCGAAGTCCTACCTTTACGTGCACACGGAAAATGTGAGCGGTCACACAGTGTAATCATATAACAGTGGCTCAAGTTGGACGTCTCGGACATCGCTTGGTCCAAGACTCTCGGGGCGGACGTGTGCAACTAAAAGTGATGCTAAGGGCCTCTTTCACCATTGCTGATATTGTTACAGATAGTAAGCTGACAGATAAACTTATCTATCAGATAAATCTGTCTGATAATATTTTCGTGTTGCAAGTCACTATTAAAATATCTGACAGACAAAAAATAATAGCCGCTTGATCTTGCTGTTAGTTTATCTGACAGATAAGTCTGTCTGTCAATCTGATACATGTGAAATAAAAAAAATTGGGTATCTGTCAGATGATCTGCAGATAGGGTATCTGGTACTTTATCAGCAAACGGTGAAAGAAGCCCTTAGTATGCTTTCATTTTAGACATAGCTCTTTCTACCACCTCTCGCGTAGTAAACAGTTCAATCGACTAAATTCGAGATGACGAAGTGGTATTGTGTTTGTATACATACTGTGACTGTGACGGCCTATGACGCCAGTGACGAGGTTTATTCATGTGACGCTCTATTACGTACTATGACATGAAAAATAAAATTGAAATCGCGTGGATTTAAATATTTGGAACGTTTGCATTTTCATGTTTCCATTTCCGATGTGGCATTTTATTATGTTTTGGATATTCATGTTAATAAAACAGTACGGTGGTATTTAGTTGGTTTTATGAAAGCTTTAACTTTCCGTTTGTTAGGATATTGTAAGGGATTAAACGAAAACCATTGAATAATATTTACATAGAATAAACAACATTTGAATACTTACCTATATAATTTACATACATACATATATTATATACATACATATCTTCACGCTAGTCCCTGGCGGGGTAGGCAGAAAGAACGGAGCGCCAAGTATCGCGATCCTGACACACCTCTTTCGCTTCGCTCAGTCTCGTCGCGAGTGCTCTTTACGTGTCCGTCTGTGAGCACCCGCTTTATCTGATCTTCGTGTGTCAGTCTAGGTCGATATATACTTACCTAATATTTGTCTATCTATTAATCTGATTTCACATCGCCTGGGCGGACCCACCTTAAGTTTAATTTCTTACAAACAATGATACAATTAGGGGGTCGGTCTAATTTATGGTTAAATTTTACTTAAATACCGAATATTACATTTCTTGTGACTATAGCGTTTTAAATTACTAGGTCCTTATAGACTATAGTACATTTTAGACTTTCGCGCTTTGTATTGATAATTATATCGAAACGTCGGGCAAAGGTAAATAAAACTTGTTCGTGTGTAAGACCCGTATATAATTACTTAAAGACTAATTTATAATTTTAGACTTTCGCGCTTTGTATTCATAATTATATAATTATTTACGGGTCTTACACACGAAATAGTTTTCGTCGTCTTCGTCACGAAATAGTTAACGTCGGGCAAGGTAAATAAAACTATTTTGTGTGTAAGACCCGTAAATAATTATATAATTATAATTTATAATTCTTTTGAATAATAAATAACACCTATATACATGTATAAGTGTATATACATAAAATAAAGTAATTTATGGAAAAGAGCATCTTTGTCTTGGAATCCAGATCAGGCTAGACAAATAGCTACTCTACTCAGTTCAGAAGATAAATTAATATTCTTCTCATATCACGCTCCTGGTAATAAAGAATGATATATTGGAATGTAAATTATAACTCTGTCTTAATTTATAACATTGCTCTCTGTATTTCATACCTCGTTTATTAATTTAAAAGTTTCCTTTTAAATATTAATATAATATAATGTTTGGACTTTACACACGGCTGTTTAGTCCCAAACTAAGCCGAAGCTTGTAAATGGGTACTCGACAACTGATAAACATACATAAATACTTTTAATAAATACTTAAATACATACAAACACCCAGAATCCGAAAACCATCAGATAAGCTCATCACACAAATGTTTATTTTATTTATTTAAAACTTTATTGCACTAATTTGTACAAACGGCGAACTTAATGCCAATGGCATTCTCTACCAGCTGACCTTTGGGCCATGCAGATAAATTAGTGGTAGGCGCAAAAAGATAGTTTAGTTTATTTAAAACAATATGATAATATAAAACAGTAATATATGATAATTAACTACATACACTACAAATAGATAAATAGATACAAATTATTAAAAAAAATACTTTTTATTACATAAATATATTAAATACATAGATACTATTAAAACTATTAAATGTTGATCCCTGGTGGGAATCGAACCCACGACCTTTGGCGCAGTAGGCGGGGTCACTACCACTACGCCAACAGGCCAGTCATATTAGGTAGGTACTAACAGTATAATATGTTATAGGTCAACAGTCAAAGCTAAAAATTCGGTCGGACAATACGATACATGACTGGCCTGTTGGAATAGTGTTAGTGACACTGCCTACTGTGCCAAAGGTCGTGGGTGCGATTCTGACCCGGGCCAACATTTGTGTGATGAGCATAACTATTGGTTTTCGCATTCTGGGTGTTTGAATGTATTTAAGTATTTATTTAAAAAGTATTTATGTATGTTTATAAGTTGTTGAGCTTCGGCTTAGTTTGGGACTAAACAGCCAAGTGTAAATTTGTCCAAACATTATTATTATTATATTATATTATATTATATTATATTATATTATATTATATTACATTTTATTATACACACTTGCCCCCTAATACACCGATGCTATCGGTAAACAGGCGGGAACGGTAGACTATTGGTTAAGAGGCTCCTAAGCGGCTCAAACCTTATTATATGCTGTGAAATCGGGTTAGCTTTACCCACCCACACAGAAAGTTTCCTTTTCCCTTCCAAATTAGTTTACTATGCGCTCACTAGCGTTTACCCGCAGCTTTCTCCGCGTTTTATTCGTTTAAGGGAGAGGTAGCATCTCTTGAACAGAAGCTTCAGGCTTTCGTAGTCAAAATTAATTTTCATGAAAATCTTTTCATTCAGTGATTGAGCAATAAACAAGCAAACACAAACAAACAAAAAAGAAGTCATTGTTGTCACGTCACGTTGTTACCTGAAACGACTTTGGATTATGAACTTAGCTGGAACGCCCAAACCAATTTCTTCGTCGCTTGCGTGTCTTGCGTACGATTTGTTTTGATTATAGCCTATAGCTGTTACACCAACAGAAAAACAGCCTATAAATTAACACGACGACTTAATTAGGAGCCGTGTTCAATGCCATTAGCGGTCGTGTTGACAGCGCAGCGCCCCGATCCCGAAATTGATGTAATATTTGGTGGGGCGGTCCCAAATTAATGTTGCCACTCCGACAAATTGGCGATTGGAAAAATTGCCCGGATTTCCTTAACGAACATAATACTGCGATAACAATCGTTTATTTTCGTACCTAAGGAGCAAAAATTGTATTTATGCAACTAAAGCCATAGGTAGCAAATAAATCCTTAGTATAGGTCAAAACAGCACAATTAATAAATATATTGTAATAAAAAAGCCGAGATGTGACCAAATCTTACGAAACGGTATAAAAAGTATCTGTCTCTAGTAATGGAACCTACGGCCCCTGGCGATCGAGGCAATCATCTAAATACACTAAGTAAAGGGTTCGGTCTAAAATTATCTTCAGCATATGTGTGTGTAATGGGTAGACGAGTTCTCGAGTGGAGACCACGACTTGGCAAGTGTAGTGTGGGACGCCCACCGGCTAGATGGAGCGACGACCTGCGTGGCAGTGACTGGATGCGGAAAACGGAGAATCGGGTTCAGTGGCGTGCCTTGGGGGAGGCCTATGACCAGCAGTGGACTAGTGCATGCTGATGATGATATGTGTGTACTGTGGACTGTGGTATTATGTTATAAGTTACTGATACGTGATTTAATATCTCGAATTTCCCGTTGATAGCCAGTATTACTGTCTGTGTCCGCACAACTATGTCACAAAGAGTACTATGCAAAAAAATTAAGATGAATTACTTACCATTTCAAACGGGGAAGAATGTTCGAAACACCTGTGACTTGTTGCTCACTAAGCTGGAAACATACTATCGGACGCGTCCGTAAGAGTAGTGCGCACGGTTGTTCGGACGTCCGCCTGCCAGATTCTATTCGGACGTCCGAACGCTCAGAGAGGGCTCAAGGTCATGTCCGCGACCTACGCCCGATAGTTTGCACAGCATAGTGTATTTGTACTGTCCAGAAATGAATACGCTGATTCGATAGTTTGTTTCCAGATTATCTGTCTTCAGCAGTTCACAAGTTGTGCCGTTAGCGTGTAACTGCTCAGAGAACCGCGAGAATTTATTACCTGTTGCCTTAATTAGGCTGTTGTAGATACTTTCAACGCTGACTGTAAATACACCATTGTAAATCTTGGAGTGTTTACACACGACCCAATTAATGTCAAAAATGGTCGTGTCATTTAATTGGTCTAGTGTCTCATTAGCAAGAAATTATACTTAACTGCTGGCCTCGGCTTTCCCCGCTGTCAATGAACCAACGTCTACAGAAGGTTGCCGAAAGCGGCTGGATGCTGAGTGCGGTAAGGCCTACTTCCGGCCATATTCGCAACCACGTTTCGTAACCAGTTGCCGTAGAGGAAGTACTCTTCATAAGCCGGTTGTCGTGACAAAATCGCAGCATTTAAAGTTTCTAACTCTTATCCCCAGGAACATTCTGTAAAATAGGTAGGTAGGTGTCTACATAGACATATTGATAATTAATATGACGTGTAACAAAAGTTATCAATAAATAGGTATAAAGTATATCTATGTCTGATATTCATTACAAGTTAATACATTACCACAATAATCAAGTTATTGATTAAATAAATCATTGAACACTTTGTTTCAAATAAATTGGTATATAACAATTGCAACTTAGTAATAGGTAGGTAATACGCTACGGTATATAACTTAAGTTAAATACATTTAAATTTTCTAAATTACCACGGAGGAAATAATAGTCTCCAAATATAACATTATTTATGTATTCGTGTATGTAGAGGTATAATTAGTTTCTCTGATATCACAGCTAGTGTAATAGGGAGTAGGTAGGAGAGTTTGTATTGTTTTTATTTTTATGTTTGAATATAAAATAATTCACGCTCAATCACGAATCGTGATTCACGATTTAACAACTAAGATCCGTGTGTTGTTCCGTTAGAAAATTAGTTCCTCATGGTAAACTGATCATTCTGTTTGGCAACTAATTGGCATTTCTGTTATGTAATATTCTGGTCCGGTATAGATAAGCCTAGATTAGGATTAGACAAAGTGTTTATGTCGTTATGGTCCATTATTGCTAGAGGAAACCACTCGGCGAGTCCTCTGGTAGTTAAACAAATTCTGCCTTCACAGCGCCTCCTATGAAAAATGGTTGTACCGTCCCACAATATTTCATAACAAATTGTTTCGCAGAGTTTGTGTTGAACAATCCGTTTTCCATCCCCTTTGTAGCCGCTACATCGGTAGCAGTCTGCGGTTTGTTATTTATAATCTCAGGTCAATTCCCTGGGGTTATCTGATGCTCCAATAAAAACGCAAATCGTCTTGTAAGAATTTGCTCTCGTTTTTTGTCTGTGATGTATTTTGCTCTTGGCCTTGAGTTTATTCTGTCCCAAGACACAGTTTCTTGTGCGGAATTTTTTACGTATTTCTTTTCGAGACAAATGCTACTTTCTTCGTGGTTTTTGTGTAATATTTGCTGAGAGAAGTTGGACGATTGGTGTTACTTATTATACAATCTTAACTGTCATTGTAATCATCCACATTTACTATTGGACAAGCCTTACACCGACCACTCCGCCTTGCTCATCCAGCGATTTCAGCTACCATATTCAGATCTTCAGTCGATTCGGAAGCATCCCACGTTAGGCCTACTGGTTTGTGATCGCTAACATAATAAGGATAACTTCCCAAAACCTTTGTCAACATAACTTCCAATTCTGTCCTCTAATAACATAAGTGGAAGACTAGCAAGGAAAAATCGTAACCTCCAGAAGTCGGCAGCAAACGGCAGTGTAAGAACCAAAGTCTGAGAGCTCTCGAAAGTTTTAATGTCTTTGGAAATAAATCGGACGATTTATCTTTACAACCCACCCTTGGTTGCCTGTTCTAATATAACCCGCGGGTCTAACATTGCTTGACCAATGAAAAAGTTTCAGTGTTTCTATAACAGCTTTCCATCCGACTGAGAAAGGTTAAATTTGGTGCAAAATTGAGGTTTGTATGTGTCTACCCTTTGCCTATTTCTGCCGCGAAATAACAATGTATGCATTGCTGTGTTCCGACTAAATAGGTATGAGAGGCCTGTGAAATTAGGCACATGAGGTAATCAAACTTAGTCCTCATGGCAATGTGCTTGTGGCCTTTGGGTTATTGCACGCAGCAGCTCAAAGATTGCCGTGGTGGATTGGTAGATTGATGATCAGGTGGACTGTGTGATTGCCGCTTCATTCCGTAAATAAAAAATATGAGAACACCATACCGTTTAATGAGCGTCAATCACCCAATAAACACCTGCAATCAAGCTTTTATTTGCTGCGTAAATAAAAGCTACTAGTCTGTTCCTACTCCTCTGCTACTCGTTTAGGATTCCTTTTATCTTTTAAGCCTGACCTGCTGCATTTCCTGAAGAGGCTTTTATGGAGTAAGTGAAGTTCAAACTTCTTGTAGAATTGACCTTGTATACATCTTACAGGCTTTCAATTCTTGTAACAGTTTCTCATAATGAGTATAAAATGAGTGTTACTTTGTGGTTTCAAAAGAATTCAAGACCATTGTCACACGTGGGAGGTTCGATGAATAAGACATGGTGACCTACACCTACATACTGCTGTGTCGAATCACACACAATTGCGACACATTTGTGACATAGGCTTAATAAGTTAGTTTTAAAGAAATTTATGTATTGTACTGAATTTATAAGTAGTTCACGAAACCTTAGTCGCTAGTAAACTCTAGCGTGTACCCCATCTAAACATATCTTTAAACCTTTTAAACCAAGGTTACTAACCTTGTTTATTTTCTAAAAACATGTTATAATAATTACATGTTATAATATAAGTTCTATTGTATGATAGATTTTGAAAATATTCTTTGGAATTTTTTGATATTTAGATCCAAATACACCGTTACCTAAATTTGCCGAAAAACAGCAGTTGCTTTGAAATAAGAGACGACACAGTCAGCCCAGAATGTCTGTGAGGAAAGGTAGATCCCTAGCCCTTGGATTGTTGCACATAACTCCAAAGGGATCGAGTTTTCATGGGTGACAGTAGCCTCTTACCATAGAGTAAGTAATAGTCTTCTACCATCAGTCGATCTGTCTGCCAAACTTTGTTGTTCACATCAGACACAAAGATAACTCTATTTTGAAAAAAAGATACAGATAATATTTGCCCTTCTCCTTAGTCCTGTCCGGCTATCCTTAAGTGACAAAGTATTTGCATAAAATCATCTTTAATCAAAGTTAGTTATTTTGCGTCTAGGATTAGCCCTCACTTAAGCTACCATTAGGCTGTGCCTACAATCTCTTCAGAAACTTTAAGGGTTATTTTATACACCGTGACTCGGGTATAGGCACAGTTATTATCTTTACGAGGGGTTGAAAGCTCTCACTTTTTTATTATTGCCTTTTATATTGTTGTTGTGCCGGTACTTAACTGTTAAACCGAGGTCAGATGAAAGGGCCTGTACTGTATGAAACAAAGCCTCTACTGTTATACGACTGTAATACTAGTTTTATTTATGGGATACCGTCAAAAGTTCTTTTTAAACTCATGGCGTGTAACGAAACGCAATTAGATTTGACGTGAGGACGCAGCTAGGTTTTGGTATTGTTCGGAGTTAATTATTTTTAATGTTTGCCGGCATAGGGGAGGCATTAACCTCATTTTAATTGATTGATACTTACTCGTTGAGAAATGTAAGGACTACTCGACGGGGCATTATGCGATGCGTCGCGCTGTAGACTGCGATAATGGTATTACTACTATTACTATTTTATTTTATTTACTATAAACTAAAACCCATTTACTATAAAATAAAAACTAAATACCATCTAATACTATTTTCGAATAGTGAAATATATATTAAACAGTATTAATAAGCAGTTTTAACCGTAACAACTACTTAGAAACGTATGTAACCTTAGCTCCCTCTGCCGATCTGTGGAATTTATTTTTAGTCCCAAGAACTGGGAATAATTAATCGAATATTCCATTCGGTACATCTGGACCCGAATTGTATTACTTAACAATTAATATTGTTAGTCTTTGTTTTTATTCCCAAAATAGACATATTATGTCTACTAGTCGTAAGTATACCTACTTATCTCTTATAAAACTCCTTCATAAATCTTTGGTAGGCACCTACTTATGTAAGTCATTTTCTATACATACTAGAGGAAACTTGTCATTTTGTTGTCTTGCAATTAGCAAGGTTTGTAAAAGAATAACCACAAATGTGTAGTCAATATCTGTTGGTATTTAATAATTTATTTATTTGTATGATCAGCAATGAATCGTATATATTGTCATACCACAAATAGGGAAAAACTAATTGAATAATTTTTTTTTTTTTAAATGTGTATGATAAACATGAATTAGAATAAACAAATGATTTATATTATATACAGAAGCGTAACTAATATATAACATTCAAACAAATCTTTATTACTAAAAATAAAAATAACTTATTATAAATCTAAAACTAATCTACAAATAAATAAATAAACTAAACCTAAACCTAAAAAAAAAAAAAAAAACTTTCCTAAAGGTAGAAGATCTCCTCCAACTCCGCCGAATTTCCAATGGTGCCTAAAATGCTCGCGGCGTTACCCCTCTGAATTTCCACACTGATGCGGCGAACGAAGAAAGCCCTGGCTCGTGAGTCACCCGATTTTTCTTTTAGACTATGCCCGATAATTTTCCCGAAGGCGATAGCCTCAGGTGACCACGAGCCAAGGGTCTCAACCGCAAAAGGCAGAAACTCAAAGAGGTCTCGCAGCGAGGTATATTTTTGAATTTTGAGGGCCGCCGCGCGTCTGGCGGCGGCGCCAGCAGAGTTGGAGGAGATCCCGATGAAGCTGGGGGCTATTGTGTCTGTGCAGGTGGCGTCCCACACCAGGGCTCGACCGCGCCGCCACGGCACGATAGTCATGCCGTCCGGGCGCCTGCCGTCCGAGCGGCAAACGCCCGGTGGCTCGAGGACACTCGGGAAGCCGGCCGTGGTCAAAGACCTTTTAATTACGGCATTCAATGAGCTATGGCGGGAAAAGCGGCCGGCGCTCTTCTGGCAAGACAAACCGTGGTGCCCGTTAGGTTCGACACTAGCGCCGCAAATGCACACATGAGGTTGGCACAGATTGGCGCCGACGCGCAGGCCTGTGCAGATTCTGAGGGTTTGGCAGTCAAGAAGAGTACCGATATTGGGAGATGGAAACGTTTGAAGCCACGCCGATGCCTCGTAGGTACAAGAGGCTAGGATCCTGGCGCGGTCAACGGCAGAGGCATTCGCCAAGATGTTCTGAAAATTCTTTTTAGCAAGAGGGATGTCCCAAAGTTTTTGTGAGCTTTTGGAGCAAGGGCGGTCGGTGCCCGGACATAGTGACGACCACAGATCCACAGCATCCGGTAGGCAGTCTGGCTCAATGGCGCCGAGAGAGGGCGAAATTAGCGACTGAATGAGTTCAGAACTGCCATAAACGGAGGAAATGAATGCTGGCAATGCGATATCCGAGAAACGACGTATACCAATTCCTCCCAGGGACAAAGGAAGGGAAGACTGAGAGAAAGTAGAGTCTGTGAAATTTAGATTTAGAATTTTTTCCAAGGCTGATTTCAAGAGATTATCCAAAGCAGAGAGATCGTTTTTATAAAGGGGGCTGCATCTGAGGAAGTATGTTAAACGAGGCGTGCTAAAGCAGAAACGAAGGAGAAAAAGCGCAACATGCGGTTGAATCTGATCAAGGTTTTTATAGAAGAAGTCCAGTTTTTTATAGGTAGTGTTAATGAATGTGGTAGCCGAATCACCGAAAAGAGGAGCGCCTAACATGAAAAGGTCATCCCGAAGAACGTTTTTGATGCCGGGAGTAATGGAATTAATTTTACTCAGGATTTCAACTTTTCTCGAGGGAGATACGTGATTGTAGATGAAAATTTCTGATTTAGAACAATTGAAGGACAGACCTAACAATGAGAATTTATTTTGTAGGCACGAAAGATCATTATAAACCTCCTCGAGGGTTCCTGAAAAAGTTCCGTCATCTAGATACCAAGAGTTGAAAGGGCTTTGGAGGCTTTCAATGGCTGGTTGAATAGTTAAAGAGAATAGGGCCGGGCCCAGAGGGTCGCCTTGCTGGACACCTACGCAAGAATCAATGATGCCTAAGTCACTGTAAAAGAGGGAAGATGGGCGGGAGTAACATTGCCAGAGAAACGGATAAAGGGAGGGGATTTCATTCTTGACTGCCAAAAGAACAGAGCTACGGTCGACAGAATTGAACGCGTTGTTAACATCGACTTTAACGAGCACCTCGGCAGTAGAGCTATTGTTAATAAAAGTACGAGCGCTGTGTACTGCGCCCTCAGCCCCGGCTCGTGTGCCAAAGCCAACCTGCACTGGGCGCAAATAAGCCCCAATTTGGTCTCTAATACTCGTGCAACCGATTTTGGAAGCCAAGCGGCGGATGGTGCACCCCACAGCGATTGGACGAATTCCTCCATCCTTCTTCCTCAGAGCAATGAGGTGGCCTCCATAAAGGATGGGGGTAATTTGTGTAGGAACCTTACCTAAAAAAATTAAATTTAAAATATTAGTTAACGCGGAAAGTAATTTGGAACCAGCGTCTCCAGAATTGTAGGTTATTAAGTCCTTTAGGTGCTGGGGGGACAGCCCATCAATGCCCGAAGCGGAGCCGTTTGGAAAGGACAGCACGGCGGCGCGGACGACATCATCTGAGGTGGTAAGCGCCAAGTTAGAGTCCGAAGGTGCAGGCGGAGCTGGAGAGGCGGTAGTGAGGTTTGGAGTTAGCGAAGGAACCGGATGTTTGTCCCGCAGGGTGTTGAGTGTGTCCAGACTCTTGGGGGCAAAACTATCAGTGGATGATAGGAGTCTTGACGCGCCTCGGACATCACCGTCAAATACCTTTCGCTCAGCGGCTTTGAAAACTGATGTATTGGTGGAGATTCTAGGGCTCGCTAAGGTTATGGCGACGGAAGGGTTATGGTCTGATGACACATTGGCTCTGACTTTCGAAGTCAAACTGCCTTTATCTAATTTGCTGACGTGAAGAGTCTCATATGCGAAATAAAGAAGCTTCTCCCAAGAGGCTGGCGAATTAGCGGAGTTGATATTGGTGAGTATTGAAGTGAGCTTCCTCGCCACAGCCTCGCGGGCCCCGCGGGGGATTCTCTTTATGACCGGCACATTATGCTTCAGAATTTGCAGGCCGGCGCAGCTGGCGGTACTTGCGATTCCAGGCTGTGAGGCACTGATGGGTGGCGGTGGTGCGGCGGAAGAGCGTGGTGAGCCACGCTGCAGGCGATGTAACTTGGCTGTGTGGATGTTCAGGCCCCTCGATGTGGTGAATGTGCGGTTGCACAGCGTACAATGTTGAGAGGCACCACTGGCGTTGATTACTGGCAACATTGCCTTCCATGATTAGTGCATCGCGACACATGGGACAGGCGCACGCACGAGTAGAGGCGCTTCCGTCTCCTGGAAGCACTGCAAAGCCGGGAGCGGGTGCACTTTGGCCGCCGCCAAGGTTAGTAGGACAGGTCGCGGTCGCGGCGTACGGGCGGCGAAATAAAGGTTGTGCGAGTTTATCCAAAATGCGACACCGTGTGTTGAATTTATTGCAGAGCGAATGAATAATAAAAGTCTTGAAAAAGAGGGTCTGCTTGAGGTAATTTTGAATTTAATTGTAATAAAAATTTTACATGTCATGTCAACTTGACATTCAATCAATTTTTTAATTGATTAAGCTAATTGAATAATTTGATGTATTCAAAGTGATTAAGTACCTACATTGTTTATTTCTATTTTCCTCGAGTAATTGAAACTTTTACTCATTCCCGTGCCTTAAAGTTTTATAACATTTTGTATAATTACAGCTAGCCGTGTTCTTTCTCCTCGGCACCTAGATGAGTAATTACGTAATTAATTCAACAAGGCACCTTATAAATGCGTCCGAGAACTAGAGTCCCATCGCAATTCGGTTTCGTTTAAGAACTATCTTAACCGAAACCGAATTTTAAAGCTTTGCGCATTAATGTGAGTAATGTGACGTTGAAATGAAGTGTAGTATTTGTCTACATCTTCTTTTATTCATAGAATCACAAAATTTTGTCACGTGTACGAACATAATACAGACATAATCATAAGAAGATCATAACGAGAACGTAATAATTATATGATAACGTCGTGCAAAAGCGTTACATTATTTTGATTCATTTAAAAGCTACCTTAGTATTAATTTTATTCACAAAAGGTGTACTTAATTAATGAGTGTCTAATCATTGTCATTTACTTCATCCATCAATCAGTCACTAATTGATATTTAAGTGATGATGGGGCCAAAAATGGAACGCACTTCTACTGAAGATGGATTTCCATACATTCGGCCAAAACTCCCGAAAGCCGAAGCTCCAGGGATACGGATACTATGAGGAACTTTGTTTTTCTCCAAGAAACAACTACCATTGTTTCATTTGTTTGTTCAGAATTCCCTTAAGCTACTCCCTTTTGGGGCAACTGCGTTGTTTTAAGGAAGCCAAGCAAGCTACGAGGTATCCTAAGATTGTCAATCGATTTAATGGACCCAGGTTTTCGTTGAAAACTGTAGTACACTAACTATAGTCACTGCTATACTTACAGTCAAAGGAACGATTAGTTAATCTGTGTTACAGTCTCCTAAAACTTCATCATCATCATATCAGCCTGTAGACGTCCACTGCTGGACAAAGGCCTCCCCCAGCATCCCCACGACGACCGGTCCTGCGCCATAGCCAGGAATGGCGGGGCCGCCGGGGACTGGTGCCCGGTGTACATTTGGACTTTCCAAATGGTTGGCGATCGCAGTAGATTACGTAATACACAGAAGGACGCTGCTGCCCATCCTCTGGTCTAGACTCCATTAGTCGCCTCTTACGACACCCACTGGAAGGAAAGGGTGATGCGTGCGGTGCTTATTGTTATGGAATGGAACGCATTCAAGCTTTGTTGGTGCGTTACCATAGAGACTTGCAATGGGAAGTATCGAAGTCGGCACAATTTTATATTTCTATATTTTGTTGGAATAAAACGTTTCTATGGTGTTATTCGCGTCAGTTTTATTCGCAGCAGTTAGGATATATGGTGTTGTTTCGCTTCTCTTAAATTCGTCGCCGACACCACATTCCTAAAACTCAGCTGTTCGTAAGTAAACGTAACGACACTTCGAACCATCGAGATGCTTCGTACTATCTCCTGTTTAAGATACTGATCCCATCGCAGGTGAGCTGCGCTACGATTACTATGCAGTTTACAGGGCATGGGCAATCAATAATCTTTTAACGTTTTCTATCCTGCCTGTACTTAAAAAAAATGAATTTGTCCAGTTTGCGAATTCTAGGTATATAGGGAAACACCAAAAAGTTGTGATTTATTTCTTCATGAATCGCTACATAGTGAAACATAAAAGTTGGGGTGCATCAAATGCTTAAAAAGCTTAGTATGTCCAGATGTCAAGTTTCACCAACTGGACATGCGCAAATCCAGTTCCTCGTGTCCAGTTGGTGAATATAACGTGTTGCCCCGCGATAATGGAATCACCTATCTCACTGTGCGTGTATTACAATACCTAATACTGGTATTGTTAGTCATACATAACCTAGTTACTGTGTTGTGTACGTTGCATTTGTACATACCGATATTGCACCTTGCGTAATTGCATTTGCAGTTCCAGCCAAGGTCACGTGTTGCAACTTCAATAGACTTCTTATTCTATTTCATGTATCTGGGTGCGTGAGACATGGGACTTTTTACACACAAGATTTGTAATATTTTGGAAACAGAACATTTAAAAGACTGTTGGCTAAATCGATTGGCTAGGAGTAGTTCTATAGATGGATATTTGTGGTGGTAGCCAGAGGGCTCACTATGGCAACATTTAAGGTAATTAACCGTTATATTTCGGACGTGGACGTTATATTTCGTTTCCGACATTAAGGTCGCAATTTCCATACGTAGCTAGACAAAAAAAATAATTTCATGGTTCTCTAGTTGTAAGCTAGGAGGCAAAGTCACGTTATGACAGTGTAATGTAGGGAAACACATTTGTGAATACGAGTAGTTGAGTATAGTAAGTACACACATTGTCTTTGGGCGGGTAATCTGGTTACCGACCCTCGGATAACACCATAATAATGCTATTAGAGACGTTTACGACAATTTCGTCGGCCACCGCTGGCGTATTGTGGCGGTGTAATCACCTAACTTCTTGGTAATTTATTTTCTATCATATGTATTATTAAATAATTGTGGTGGAGACATTAACAAACCTAGACTATTTATAGTAAAACAACGTAGGTTATAATCTTTATGCGTACTAAACTTGTACTACCAGTGTTTGCCCGATTAGAACAATTAAAATTGATTTATGCTTTATTTTAAATTAAATCTTTAGTTATCAATTTTGTCAAAGAGGGTATTTTTTGGACCTGAAGGATCTGTATGTATACTCATCCCTCTACTGTTAATGTGTAACATAGCATACTGAATAAAAAACATCGTTTAAATGAAAACGTGTAAAAATAATTAAAATATTACAATATTGATTCAAACTAAAAATGTAATGTAATTTATTTGATTCATTAAAAGAGAAAACAACATAATCTACTTTTGCTGTTCAAATGACGAATACCCTAGAGCGAGGGTAATATGTTTGAGTCATGTCCAGTTCAAGTCGCGAGTGAGTCACTTGCGGTCACTGAGTCATTTGAAAGATGTCTGCTTTGTTCGATCGATGGCTGCGCGGGCGCCGCCGCGGCGCTAGCAGTCTGATTTTGTTCTTTTTGGAAGTGCTCTCGTGAACTAAATCGGATAGTTAATGTGAATCATATTAATTATTAGGTACTATTATTATTTTGAACCGTATTCAAGCGCGACCATAGAGCAAAGGATGTTTTATAATTTTCATAGGGTGAAAAAAAAGCAGGTTTGTCGATACTCGATAGACAACGGAACTGATGTTGATAAAAAAATAAACTAAAGTCGCATACCCACAGCAGATTAGGGATCTGGATTTAACTAACAAATCCTACTTTCTATTAGTATATGGCTGTTAACGTTATAAAATGAAGTAACGAGTTATTTAACACCTGACTAAGACAAACCCCGCTAACGCTATCGAGGGCAGAACTAAACACCATAATTTAATTACCGCCTTTAAGCCATAAAACACAATTTTCTGTTTGCTTGTGCTATTTTGAGCTTTCATAATTTTACCGATCATTTCTAGTGTTGCTTTTCGATCGAAACCTGTAGAATATCGATAGTTTTGTTTTAAATTAACGCGATCGATGTGAGATGAATTTTTTTTGTAGCTAAAACTATGGTGTTTTTTTTGTTTTTGTTATTTTTTTACATAAAATTTTTAATACTCTTCAGTTGCACCAATTTTAATTCCATTATTGATGATGGTTATATTTTATTTGCAGGTATTTATCACGGATACGACTTACAGAGTAGCTACAGAGCTACACGCCATATCCACAAGGATTTTAATTTATCGACACCGATGGTAAGTATTTAAAAAGTAAAAATATATCGAGGCAAACAAGACTCGGAAACAGCAATTAAGAACATTTGATAACAACAATGTTTGTTTGGTTAATTATTATCATTTCTTTGTTTGTTTACCTATCAAATACCTATATAAAAGAAAGAGAAATAGAGTCTGTTCGACGATTTTATTTTGGGGTAAGTGTCTACTACTACTCAAAAGTATCTACCACTCAAAAGCGTCTTAACTGCCCATACTTTTTGACTGGACTAAAGTAGTTTTCGGATTTTTAAAATATCAATCCAAATATACCGTTTACGACCGGATTTCCGTAATGGCAATATAATAACACGCTCAACTAAAAACCAAGTCCAGTTTGACAAGATTCTCAGCATTCTAAGAACAACTCTCGAGCCTGTCGATAATTTTATTTAGCTAGGCTTGTACCAAACCTTGGATCCCCGGCCGGGCCATGTACCAATGGGTTTTTCTCGAAACTTAAATACATTTACTGACTGTTCTCAAACGGTGAAGGAAAACATCGTGAGGAAACCTGCATACGCCGAAGAAGAAATTCATAGGTGCATGTGAAGTCCACCAACCCGCTCCGGGCTAGCGTGGTGGACTATAGCCTGAACACTCTCATTGAGAGGGTAGGCCTGAGCCCCAGCAGTGGGGACATATTAATAGGCTGTTGATGATGATGTACCAAACCTCATCTATCGCAGAACCAGGACCTTAGTGGCAGACAAGTTCTGTAGTGAAGACCGCGCAAGAGTAAGCGCAGCGTGGGACGTTGAACAGGACCTTAATAAGGTATATGGAAACCCCTGGATAGGAGGACCTGTTACATACATACCGACAGTACCTTCACATCATCCATAGGCGTGCCCCAATGAGTTCACACATTTTAAGGTCCTTTTTATGGTTCTAATACACTGCACTTACTGTCTGACCTAAAGACCAAGTGACTTCTCGCCGAAGGGCATTATATCTTTGACCATTATCTTGGAAGAACATTTCAGAATATGACCATATGTTTTTTTTTGTTTGCATTGAAGTCCATATTTCAAGGTTGGATCAGTGGCCGCGGTTTCGAGAATTTTTCTAAATGGCCGACATTACAAGAAAGGTTATTGTTAATAAATTATAAAGTGAGAATTGTACAAAAGACAGGAAAAAATACTTTCCTTCCAGCTATTCCGTTATACCTAGATTTTAATCTAAAGACAGTATTGTAAAAATGTTGACATACTTCTCGAATGCATAAGCTACACACACATAAAAAGTGATAGAGCCTTGACATGTTTAGTCTGTTAAAGTCGATTGTAGTGTCATTCTATTGTATTTACTATTGCGTAGGTATTCAGTAAATGAATGACATAATAGTACTATACGTCAGTATATCTATGGTAAAACGCAGTATATGTAAAGATACAGTATTGTAGCTGTAATTCATTATCATTCCAATTCTCGTATTTTGAACTGGAGACGACTTTATGTGGGGAGGGAATGATCATGCCATTTTGTTCCACTACAAATCACACCAAGGCGAGTTTTCGTTCGGGCGAGATGACGAACAAGTGAACAAGATTTGGCAACAGCCTCAATAATGCACATCATATCTAGTCATACAACATTAACAGCGTGTGTTAATTTTTAATCTGAGTACATACCTAATTTCATCAGTAAAATGTATTAGCATTTATTGCCTCTACTTAGTTCAAAGTAATCGCAACAACTAACCCGCTTAGTCTTCAGAAAGTATATATCAATAAAGAATTTCGTCTACGTCACTTCTTCAGAGTTGTTGCTTTCGCACGTTTTAACCTAAGAGTAAATAAATACATAAATATACATACAGCGCCTCTACTATAATTTATACTGTGTTACGTTACGCGTTGTAAATTTTGTTTATTTATACGCGTAGATCTTCATTTCTCATTGTATTGTCGATTTCAATTGATTTTATTATTCTATTGGATTCACTAGAAAGTCTACCTATTTGTCATTACGACTTAAATATGAAACTTATAACACTTCTAAACTTGTAAGAATGAAAAAGAATAATTATTGTATTTAAGTATGTAAATGGGTCTTGCCCGCGGTTTACATTAATATCTTTAAGAATAGCCTATGTGTATAATATGGTGTATAATCTATATTACTGTAAAGCTTCATCAAAAGCTGTTTTGTAATTTGAAAGAGTAACAAAAATCTAAACATCCTTAATTTTCGCGTTTACAATATTAATAGGATTCCGAAATATAGAAATCTCTGTATTATTATAAAAAATCTCTAGCTAAACAATGCTTATTTCGTACATTGTCTTGTCCTCTAATATGCACAGCAACAATATTACTATATAAATAGCCCCACAAAGTGATTTCACCGGACAATAGCCATCGTGCAGAGCCGACCACGACTGAAACCGGTTTCAAAGGCTAGTCTCACTCCGACCGGCCGGGCCGTGTTCTCTATGTGCAACGGAACCACAGAGTAATAAATTCAGCATGTCCGATAGTCGGATCAGGATCACAAAAATGTAATTCAATCTTTCGTTTTCGTTAGTAATTTCATCGTCTGTATCGTTATATTTTTTATTGATTAGTATGAATTTTAAGTTACTTATTTAATTTTCTAAAGTAGCTGACATATATTATATGACTAGCTGTTGCCCGCGGATTCACCCGCGTTATATTTGGATTGGCCAATTTACATAATATCTTTATGAATTATGGCCTATGTGTTATTCTGATGATATCTATATTACTGTAAAGTATCATCAAAATCTGTTCCGTAGCCTTTGGTGAAAGAGTAACAAACATCCTTACAAACTTTCGCTTTTCTAATATTACTAAGATAGAATTAGTACGACAATTTGTTCAAAATTTAGAACAAACTGAACGATCACTTCGCTTTGCCCAATGACTCAGACAACCAATAGTCAATGAGACAATACCCATTATCATTACAAAGAATAAGTGTTAATACATGCAAAAAAACTTAAATTGAGTTAATATTAACTGTTGAATCTAATGAATATCTTTGAAGGCGCCTTTCCTATAATTTTTTGGACGTAATCTCTCTGTGGTTCTGTCTCTGTACTTTAATAACCTATATCTATCGCTAATAGACACTAAATTTACACCAAGGATGACTAGGGGCCTTTACAAACGGCAACTTTCTTCATAGGTGAATACCTGCGCGCGTTTTACGAACGTGTGAAAAAACTTTTGTGTTACTAAAACTGAACTAAAACTACGTCAGATTACTGGAATAATAAAATTCTCAGCATAAGTAACTATTTAACATAAAGTCAAGAATACAGATCGCCTATCTAGATTCACGTAATGAAATCCAAAAGTTGAGACGTCCAAGCGGTTAGAAAGATTTGTTTACAATGACTGTTGACTTGAATAGACTTCCTTTCCATTCAAGAATGAAACGATTCTTATCAATATCATAACCCAGAGGAGAAAAGATGGTCCAGTTATACAAGTTATACACTTTTACACAAAGAATGTCTTTGAGAGACAAAATTATATTCTTTATTTGTATATTATTGTATATATCTTTTTTTTGTTTCGCTTATAATTGTGTGCGAATTGCTTTTGCGAGTTTGGTGTGAAATTAGTATTCTTGTTTCTCTAGACTGTGTCGCAGCTCTCAAGTTCCACTTTCCAGTGAATTCGAGCTAAGTGCAACTCTAAGATACAAGGAACAATAACAGCTATAGTCTTTTTCATAGCTTTTAGTAAAATCAATCATTCTAGCTAAGTGCTGCTTTAAGACACAAAGGAATAGGCTACTCTAGTCTTTCTCATAGATTCTACTGAAGTCTATAATGCCATTTTGCTTTATGAATTTGGCGTTTTTTAAAGTAATATTTTATGCTAGGACTTCGCGAGTGGAATTTCAACCCGTTGTTGGTGGTATTTTAAAACTTTAGTACTTATATTTTATAGTGGTTGCCTACGATTTGAGAAACTGCTATGCAAAATTTCAAGATTTTTGACTTAGTGATTTGAGCTGTAATCTGGGGTTTGTGGTGATCTCGTGTTAATCTCACATTAAACTGGCGTGTAACAATACTGGCATGAAAAAGACTATAAATACAAGCAAAAGGCCCAAATGAAGCTTAGCGATAATGTTTTAAAATTAGATTTGTTTATTTTATTTTGTTATTAATGTAGGTATGCGTGCAAATATGTAGATGGTTTGTGGAACTGTTGTTACTCTTGCACATACCACCCCGTGTAGAAGTGACTGGAGATCTTATCTTCTTAAGTGCGAGGAATATTTACCGACACTTCAAACCTTTTGGGGTATTTTGGCCAACCCCTGTCTACCAACGGTGCCCCAACCGTTGTTTGTGGACTTAACATACGCCTTAGAATAATTTTAATCATTGACGTATGCAGGTTCCTATCACGGTGTTTTCCTTCACCGAAAAACCTGTGGTATATTTTAATTAACCCTACTTAAGTTAGAAAAACTAATTAGAGATAGTCCTTCGACTATATTAAAGCGACCAATTGCTTTTTTTTTGCGAATTTAAACTAAGTACGTACATGTATTGTATTTTGCTCTGCGAAACATTTTTTTTGCACAAATTATCTTTATATTTTTCATGCTTTTTAAAATTTGTTTTTCTTACCTATTGTTTTATGTTTATCAGAATCACAAAAAGTGTATCGACTTGGTATCACACCATTCACATTATACGGAGTTTCTATGATAATACACTAACCGTTTTGACTAAAACTACAAATTAATATAGACTTATTTTATTATTGCCCATTATTGTAATTGTTCATCATCTGACATTGTCACTATTTTTACCCGACCCGAAGGAGAGTTATGTTTTGACTAAGTATTTCATTTTGGTCTATTGATTAAGTATTGTATATAAGTAGGTACTTTAAATGTAACTAAATAATTACCAATAAATTATGATTATGAATTGATATCAATCGTTCGTAGCTTTTCTGGAGACCATTAACACTATACAACAATGGGTCTGAATTGTCTAAAGAGAAACGTTGCCGTTTTATAAACCGCCTAGGCTGTTTGTAAACAAGCGTCATTTAACAAATGACCTGCATCATAATATAGTCAATGATGGTCCCTTGCCTACCATAGAAGGGCCTGATCTTGTCTAGTCAGCTCCTAAAACACGACTTTTGAAAAGTCATTTCCATGCTGCGATCACCAATATTATCGCCACAGCTAGCAATTGATAATTTTGCTATGTATCTTGATTAAACATGCCGAATGTTACTAATAGGATTTTCCCTAGGCTTTAGTGATTAAAACAATGGTGTCAAAATAGCCACAAATCCTGTTGGAGTTAGAAATCCTTATAAAAGTCGACATTTCTCTGAGTTAATACGCGAATATATGAATATAATTAATGTTAGGCCGTCAGTCTACTTTCCAACGCTGTGACCATCTATAATGTATGTAAGTCATTCTTGTATGTCTATCTTAGCTAATGTGCTCATCCTCTGGTCTACTGAGTCTAGCTAGGCACATACTGGTGCTGGGTGTGTTAAATACGTTTTCCAGAGGGCGGCAGCGGGGTCAAAGAGACCGTATGAACCGTATCTCAAATGATCAAATTGGTATCTCAACCGTGTTTCGCCTTTCCCATAAAAAACTTGTTTTAAAATTGTTGAAATTGTCCTTATCATTTTATCAGTGTAACAGAAGAACGTGATTATTTTCGCATTGATCTAACTAATCTGTTACCACCTATATAGTGTCAAGGTACTGAATATCTCCAAAACCGTAACCAATGTAAACATTTTGTGCAATGAAAAATAGTGTGTATAGTATTAAAATCATCGTTCCCTTCCGCATTTCTGTTTACAATTTTTCTCTGACTCGTTCTAAACACCTACTACACTATAAAACACAGTTGGATAACGCACGACAGTTCTACGAATTGGTAAATGTAAAACGCGAATATGAGGTGCGCGGGCGTCGCGTCGGTCAGCCGGGGTCTTTGACCTGAGGCCGCCCGACAACCTTTGTAGTTGCAACGGGTTGCTGCTTTGGAACAAGCATCCGCTCACTGAAGGCGCTTGAGTCGCAGATTAAATAATAGTTTCTTTTGAGTCTCTACCTGGCTAATTTCAAGTTTTTGTGAATTTATAAACGCTGTCTTTATAGACCGGCAGTGGACCTTTGTAGTTGAAACGGGTTGCTGCTTTGGAACGAGCATCGCTCACTGAAGGCGCTTGAGTCGCAGATTAAATAATAGTTTCTTTTGAGTCTCTACCTGGCTAATTTCAAGTTTTTGTTAATTTATAAACGCTGTCTTTATAAACCGGCAGTGGACCTTTGTAGTTGAAACGGGTTGCTGCTTTGGAACGAGCATCGCTCACTGAAGGCGCTTGAGTCGCAGATTAAATAATAGTTTCTTTTGAGTCTCTACCTGGCTAATTTCAAGTTTTAGTTAATTTATAAACGCTGTCTTTATAAACCGGCAGTGGACATTTGTAGTTGCAACGGGTGGCTGCTTTGGAATGAGCATCCGCTCATTGAAGGAGCTTGAGTCGCAGATTAAATAATAGTTTCTTTTGAGTCTCTACCTGGCTAATTTCAAGTTTTTGTGAATTTATAAACGCTGTCTTTATAAACCGGCAGTGGACCTTTGTAGTTGAAACGGGTTGCTGCTTTGGAACGAGCATCGCTCACTGAAGGCGCTTGAGTCGCAGATTAAATAATAGTTTCTTTTGAGTCTCTACCTGGCTAATTTCAAGTTTTAGTTAATTTATAAACGCTGTCTTTATAAACCGGCAGTGGACCTTTGTAGTTGCAACGGGTGGCTGCTTTGGAATGAGCATCCGCTCATTGAAGGCGCTTGAGTCGCAGATAAAATAATAGTTTCTTTTGAGTCTCTACCTGGCTAATTTCAAGTTTTTGTGAATTTATAAACGCTGTCTTTATAAACCGGCAGTGGACATTTGTAGTTGCAACGGGTGGCTGCTTTGGAATGAGCATCCGCTCATTGAAGGCGCTTGAGTCGCAGATTAAATAATAGTTTCTTTTGAGTCTCTACCTGGCTAATTTCAAGTTTTTGTGAATTTATAAACGCTGTCTTTATAAACCGGCAGTGGACCTTTGTAGTTGAAACGGGTTGCTGCTTTGGAACGAGCATCGCTCACTGAAGGCGCTTGAGTCGCAGATTAAATAATAGTTTCTTTTGAGTCTCTACCTGGCTAATTTCAAGTTTTTGTGAATTTATAAACGCTGTCTTTATAAACCGGCAGTGGACATTTGTAGTTGCAACGGGTGGCTGCTTTGGAATGAGCATCCGCTCATTGAAGGCGCTTGAGTCGCAGATTAAATAATAGTTTCTTTTGAGTCTCTACCTGGCTAATTTCAAGTTTTTGTGAATTTATAAACGCTGTCTTTATAAACCGGCAGTGGACCTTTGTAGTTGAAACGGGTTGCTGCTTTGGAACGAGCATCGCTCACTGAAGGCGCTTGAGTCGCAGATTAAATAATAGTTTCTTTTGAGTCTCTACCTGGCTAATTTCAAGTTTTTGTGAATTTATAAACGCTGTCTTTATAAACCGGCAGTGGACCTTTGTAGTTGAAACGGGTGGCTGCTTTGGAATGAGCATCCGCTCACTGAAGGCGCTTGAGTAGCAGATTAAATAATAGTTTCTTTTGAGTCGCTACCTGGCTAATCTCAAGCTTTTGTGAATTTGTAAACGCTGCCTTTATAGACCGGCAGTGGACCTTTGTAGTTGCAACGGGTTGCTGCTTTGGAACGAGCATCCGCTCACTGAAGGCGCTTGAGTCGCAGATAAAATAATAGCTTCTTTTGAGTCGCTACCTGGCCAATCTCAAGCTTTTGTGAATTTATAAATGCTGTCTTTATAGACCGGCAGTGGCCCTTTGTAGTTGCAACGTAACAACGTAAGTTTGAGTCTCCTCATTTCCTGCAAAATGCATGATTAACGACTTTTCTAGTACTCTAACCTCAGTTGGCCCAATAGAATTTTTTGATCTTTAAGAGAAACGGGATCAATTGGCATAAAAAAAGTTTTTGTGTAATTTCCTTGCTGACCCTACATTTTTTTTTCAAAATGCACTACTAGTATTATGTATTCTGTAGCACTATTACTTATTTCTTGCCTCTTTCTTAAATGTACATGCTTGTGATTTATGAACGAAAAAACCTACGTATATTGTTGTAATAAAATGTTCATTAAATTTAATAGATTCAAATTGATTCGCGTCAGGTTTTGATAAACTTTTTTATAGCTGCCTAACTTCCCGATGGTGGACCACACTCTTATAAAACCACCCCCACACTTGCGCGGTGGCCGCCTCTTTCATACATAATCGAAAATCTTTGCTAAAGTTAACAATTTTTCTGTTATTTTCGTTAAGGTTATTTAATCGTAACGAACTTCTTTATTCCATGTACTTACCCTAAAAATCAAAAAAAATCAAATGAATTTTTACAGACAATAATAATAAATCAAATTAGACTATATACCTATTTTATTAATAACACGTCTGTCACGAAAAAAATATACCCAAAATGTAAGTGCTTTTTACCCAAAATTTGGGTAAACTGCCAAGTTTGTAACGAATTAATAATAGCCGCACCTCGTGCCCCCTTGCGGCGAGCCTGGGGGAAGCCGGCAGGAAGTGGCCCCAAGCCGTGCCGGGCGAGCGAGCTTGCTCTTTTACTGGTAGCCAGTCTTTTTGTTACTTTGGTAATTGATGATGAGAAAGCATTTTCTTAAAGGAACTTGATTCGTTTGTGTACGATAGGAGCTAGCTACCGATAATGACAATAAATCAGTGGTAAGACCAAGTTAGCTATTCCATAAATGTCACAGACTGCGGTTATCTTCGACAACGGCACCCTCAGTATAATATTACCCGACTGCACAAGCAAAGATTGTCATGTTTTAGTTGCACTTATCATAAAGAGGCTTCGCCAATTTCCAAATAAGCCGCACTCATCATTCAGTGTTCAATAAGAATTTACCGCAGTAATTCAGAAGCAATTTGTGTGAGTTTTCTTAATAATTTTCCTCAATATCCAACAAAGCGCCTGCAAATGAGGGCTCTTAAGGGGTACGACGCCCTGGTGCGAGCTTACATTACTGACGCATTTATAGATTATATTAATAAATATTAATTTAAATTGTTAATTCGTATTCATCATCCATCATCCACAGCCTATTAATCTCCCCACTGCTGGGGCTCAGGCCTAACCTCTCAACGAGGGTGTTCGGGCTATAGTCCACCACGCTAGCCCAGTGCGGGTTGGTAGACTTCACATGCGCCTAAGAATTTCTTCTTCGGCGTATGCAGGTTTCCTCACGATGTTTTCCTTCACCGTTTGAGAGCAGTCAGTAAATGTACTTAAGTTTCGAGAAAAACCCATTGGTACATGACCCAACCGGGGATCGAACTCCGGACCTTTCGATATGATAGGCCGCGTCTTATCCCCAGGGCCACTGACGCTCTCAAACAATCTCGTTAATTCGTATTACCAAATAGGTTTTAACTAGTGAAACACATGTTTCATAGTATCAACGTAACAATAATAGTAAAATGTGAAATAGGGTTCATCTGGAAACCGCTCCTTGGTGAATTGACAGAGGAATTGCTCTCTGTTCCGCCTTACACAGTTGGACGAAGGTCTCCCCTATGTGGTTTAATTAAATGTAGTGACCATACTTAAGCGAAGACAGTCATCCACTGGTCTATGACATTTTTGACATTATTGGGTCGTTAGAGTATATTTTCTTAGCTGGTAGAATCGCAGATGGGTTGGCATTTCGTGCCAACAGCCCCACCCGTCTATGCTCCTTATATCCCAATGTGAGTTCCTATGGAAAATAAATGCGTTTGTACTGTGTTCGAGAATTCCCGCAATCATTTGCAAAACCCCGCGTCAAACCACTCTGCCACAGCCTCTATTATTTTCCTCTGCAGACCTCTTAAATTAAGTAGCTCTCAACTCCTTCACTCAATTACATCTTGATTAAACTGCTGCAATTCAGTCGCGAATGAAACTTATTTAAAATTAATTTAGCAAGTTTAAATTTGTTGGAATTGTCGCCATTTTTGTTGGAAGTTTATAGAAGCTAGATTATGTCGAGGGGCAAATTGAATGTTTTTCACACACTTTATTTTTCTCATATCGATTTGAAACTTATGCAATTCTGGAAACAAAACAATATTAATGGTATTTAATTTTTACAATAATAATAATAATTGTATGATGATAAACATAAACATAAACTATATTCACTTATTAAGATGCAACGAAACCCTGACTCCCAAACTAGTCAAGCTGTATTTCAGGAGTCAGTGTCTTGGCTTCCAGTCGACTTAGGTGTGAGATAGTCATAGGAAATCCTCAAGCTAATAGTAAGTAGAGCGTATATTTTATCTTTTTGAACTATTTCTCTTAATTAGTTGATGAACAAAAGTTTTAGTAATGCGAGAATTTCTCTATAAGTACCTTCAGACAAGACTAGCCTATAAGAATAAAGATAATCACCGACAATGTAGAACTTGGACCCCATCGCTGAAGTCGATTTTTTGCCTAATGTTCCGTCATTCAGTGTCAATGCTTCGGACAGAGATGACGTATTATCGGTAAAGTCGATGTCGACTCCCACCAAATACTTCAGGCGGTATAATTTATTAGGAATTAGAACCGACAGATCATCAATATAGAATATTTTATATTTGAAATTCGACATCGATGACCAAGTTGGATTGGTGACATATTAAGAGTACATCGACGATCTATTAGGCAGATAGTTTCTTATTGCACACGTTTTACAATGATAACGTCAGATTGATAGGATATATCAACTGACATTACGTAAAGCGTGCAATATTTCAAGTTATTGTAACATCGAGGTAGATTTGAGCCGAGCAAGGCCATCCGGCGAGCGCAAGTGATCTTTATTCCACTAGAGTGGTAATGGCAGTCCTGACAAAGCGTTTTAATTTTAAAAGCTAAACGTCGTGTTTTAACAGCGATTCGAGACAAGAGGATTGGTTGGTGTTAAATAGTTTGGCTGAACATAATGTTATTTGACCTCAGCGCTAATTGTAATATTAACATCATCAGCCCAATAGTGGACATAGGCCATCCAAACCCAGGTGTCCGCCCTCCCAGCGTACTACTTCAGCTTACTAACTTTTTCCGCATATCTCGCTGTCCGCGTTTATAATGTATAGTGTTAAATTTTATAATCATTAGAATGTGGCTGTCGTCATATTTTGGTTTTTGAAAAAAGAATTCTATCTAGACTACATAAAGTTTAGTATTTGAACTACATTTGAGACCCGAACGGGTTTTTTAACACTCTAAGGGATATACTTGTCCAATAATTTTCAGTTTATTCCTAATTAACTCTTCTCTAATGTTTTGGACTTCAGTTTAAAACGGTCGAGTGTAGTTATACACTCATCAAAGTTCTTATCAACACTTACAGCTTTCGCGGGTAACGAACCTAAATAAAAATCAGGTTACGTTCTGCGTTTCGAGCGTTCAACGTAACAAAAGTATATTTATAGCTGTTACTTATTAATCGAAATTGTCATCGTTAAAACGTATTACATCGATATTATCAGTGAAAAGGCTTTTAAGACATCATTCACTGTTTCGTACGCTTTCGAATTAATTGTTAGCTGCAAACGGGCGGTCCAAACGTTGAGAAACTACGCGTTTTTTTCATACTCTTTAAGTAGGTACTTGTGTAAATGAGCTTATATGATGATTCTAATTTAAATAAAGCATTTTTTTATCTAGGTCAGTAACAGTCTTAGCCATTTAACGACGTAGTAACACACAGAACTGTGATGTATTCTTCGATATGAAAGGCGGTCTTTAGTTATTATAAAAATTAGTAGGTAGTGTTTTCCACTGCTTAGGAATTTTAAATTAATGTAATTTTCCACTGCCACCTACTAATTAACGTTAGTATCGCCCCGACGGAAATGATTCTGATTTTTATAAAGTCTCACGCTAAATCTGGCCTAATTTTTTTTCAACAAATCCTTGACCGTTCCGTGACTTTCCGTTTTCCCAGCTGTTATAGCTATGATCCTTAGTAAAGTTGATACTTATCTATGTAAATTTACAAAAACAAAGTGGGTAGGCGTGGCGTTGGAAACGCTTGTTTGCTCTACTCCCTAAATCCTCTGCCACTAGTGTTTCGTCCTCACGGAAACATGACAACGGGCCACGTACAAATGAATAATGTTCACCTAGTGTAGTGCTGCTCAATGTCAATTCATATATAATATCGATATAAAAATAACATTTAAATCATGAGATAACTTAATTTGACTACTTTTCTATGCCATCATATTTCTTGATAAAGCTTTACACGTCCGAAGGTTAAACAAAATCAAATGTAACATACATTGGGCTTACCTCAAATTAAACCATTTTTTTCAAAAAAGGGCACATCCGCCATTTCAACAATTTTTTGACGTATATTCGTATGACATAGGGCAGGTAATGTTACAAAAAATGTTCATGGACAAATGTGTGTAAATATTTAATTTATTACTTCCTCGTGATCAAACTGTTACCATCCAGGGGCCTCGCAATGTTTTATGTAGGTACTGATTCTTTACAACACCGTGCCAAAACCATAGAGATAAACTAGATAATTATATCCATTTGAATAAGAATAAAATATCGATATTTAATAGGTATCGATGTTGAAGCCACACTACCCAAATCGTGACTTGCAGTAAGTCAGGCTTTTATGCTGTTTCATCCCAACAGGAGTACTAGACAGTTACAGGTAATTTATGATGTTCGCTTCAGGCCGATAACACTGTTTAGGGACCTATTGTTGCCGCTCTAATAGCGTCTAAGTATGTTGTTTGTGTGAAGCTATGGAAAATAAAATCAATGACGTATTAAACATTTTTAGGGTTCCGAACCTCAAAAGAGGAAAAAAGGAACCCTTATAGGATCACTCGGTTGTCCGTCTGTCTGTCCGTCTGTCCGTCTGTCAAGACCATTTTTTTCAGGATCGCGTGGAGGTATCAAGTTGAAATTAATATCAAATACTCAGGTCTGCAGTCCCTTGGTGTCGTGAAAAAATCAGACTTCTAAGTCATCGCAGTTATAAGATATTGCTAATTTCGCCGCATTTTTGAGTATCTTGGTAACCAAAACCTATGGGGTAGTTCCCGTTCACCTAGAATCTTGAAATTTGGCAAGAAGCAAGGTCTTATAGCACAAATAAAGGAAAAAATCCGAAAACCGTAAATTTGTATTTACATCACAAAAATTTCTTTGTACAAAAGTACAAACAAACTTAACTTTGCGTATAAGCAATCTACCGTTATAAATTAGTACAATGACGTAAAAAATTGTTGAAAGAATTCCCTATCGTCTAGAAATTTCATCATTACAGATCTATATTAAATAATTTCGTAAGGTTTTACAAATTATACTAAAGGTTTAGCCTAAGTCTGGAAATAAAATCACTTAAAAAATGAATAACATTTGACCATTATCGTAAACACCAACAAACTTAACTTTGCGTATGAGCAAGCTACCGTTATAAATTAGTACAATGACGTAAAAAATTGTTGAAAGAAGTCCCTATCGTGTAGAAATTTCATCATTGCAGATCTATATTAAATAATTTCGTAAGGTTTTACAAATTATACTAAAGGTTTAGCTAAGTCTGGAAATAAAATCATTTAAAAAATGAATAACATTTGACCATTATCGTAAACACTGAGCGTAAACACGTGATTTAGCATTTGACATGACAGGACTTGTTTGACTTGTTATTGGTCAATTTATTTCTGCTTATTTTTTAAATTCATTTATTGGCGCATTCTTTTTGTCGTGCTAGTTCGAAATTTAAAAAGAAAGGTTTTGAATCTAAAAAGGTCGCCACGATGTCTAACCAATACTGCAATAGAATGCATGGCATATATGTTACCATTAAGGGGCTATGATATCTCACAGCGGGTCGGATGATCCGTCGCTATTTCAACAATACTGTATCATTCATTTTGTAATAAATATGCAGTAAAGTAGAAGACTTTTACTAGTTATTCACGATTTCGAAAACACAGTTCGTTAAAATTTTCTCAATTAAAAAAAATTCCAAAGTTAACCATTTTAAGAATTTATTTTCGCTACTTTTATGTAATAAAGCTACGTACAATCACCATATTTTGAGTACTAACTGTACTTACTAATATGCAGATCACATAACATTTGAATTTACAAAATACACATAACTTTCGGCAAAAAAATGAAAAACCTAAATCTAAGCGTTTTTGAGCCAGCCCAACTTGAGCCGCATGGCTTCTCCCTACCCCGCGTCAGTCCCGCTCTGCCAGTGGCACGGGGAACACGTGTCGCTCGCCGCCATCCAGCTGTCACTCCCGTCACACGTCATTTATTCAAATTATATTTTAAAATAGGGTAGCATCTTTGTTGCTATCCCAGTGTTTTTTGGAGTACAGTCTCCTTGACTGAAAAATGACTGGATGTTTGTTTGTAATTTGTTTCGATACTTGGTTGTTTGACTTGACAGAACAAAAATAGACGACGACGTGTAGACAGAAGACTACAAAAGAAATTTTCTGAAGATAATATTTATTTTCCAATATCTTTCTTAATAATTTCCCGACCGTTTAGTATAATAACGAATTTTTTACCAAATGTAAGACATGTAGAAAATAATATGACTTTAGGTACATATAGACTAGAATTTATTAAAAGTATTGTGTTCCTTGGTATAACTATAGATTCATCTTTTCAATGAGGGCCCCACATAGCTTCACTAGCTGGCATACTAAGTTCGGCCGCCTATGCCGTTAGAAAAATTTGACAATTACTGATATTGCTATCGCAAAATTAGTATATTTCAGCTACTGCCACAGTAACATGGCATAAGGCATCTTACTGTGGGGTCGAGCAGCAGATATAGTGACCATTTTTATTTTGCGAAAGAGAGCTAGGTATTAGCTCGATCTATAATCTGCGTTGTAGTCATTAAGAGAAAAGTTTAAAGAAATAAATATACGTATCCAGTCAATATAGATTTGAGAATATTTTGTTTAAGTAAACCCGCTGTAAAACCACAGCCGCCTGCTGGTGATGTCCGGATGGATGATGAGGGTTTCACTATCGTACAAACTACCAGGAGATATATATATCTATCTTGAATATGAAGCACACAAAGTTTAAAAATCACATTATGTAACAATTTGTTATTATAAAATAGACGATTCTTTGAATGACAAAGACGCCTGATATTAATGTTACTTGGTGATGTGGTACTCCTATGCTATAAACTATGTTGACATTGACTGTAAATAAATTATTAATACATAGTGTTTTTTTTATTAAGAACCATCTTGGACGGTCAATATTGTGTAGCTTACCCTACATAAATAGTGCGAGTGAGGTAGGTGCGCTGACGGCGGCGGTGGGAGAGGCATGCGGGGGGGAAATTTGAATTTGAGCTGACATACCATCGACTCTTAATATTAGTACTAACACTACAAGAACTGACACAATTATAGATAATGTTTTTTCCAATTTTAATATACAATTCGGCACTTTTCATTTTTTTAGTCACCATTTACAAATCTGGGTCAAATTCAATAAATAGGTATACTTAGAGAACTTTGATTTCCAAGAAAAATCTTTGAGACTTCCCGAGGCTAACACCTATGTACAGGGTGGAAATTTCAGACGCCACATGGAGGGAAGTTATTCTGTAGATTAACCTTTTCGATCGGTGTCATAAAGATACATAGCATGTATTTTTTCCACATTATTGTCAGATTCGATTCCCGACTCAGACTCGTGGGTTCTTTAAAATGTTTGAATGCAGTTTTACTTAATTTTGAAAATAAAGGAATGTTTCCTTTTAGTAAAATTTGGAATCAGTTATATTTAGGGTACCTACTTCGCCTCCAGGTGGCGTCTGAAATTTCCATCCTGTATATTGGAAGCAGTGGTAGATACAATATAACGTGTATAAATTACTCATAATGCAATAAAATATTCTGACATTGACTCGATTCCCGTGAACGACGAACTAATTTATATAGGTACAGTCGACCGCACGTCAGTGGTAACACATTGACATTGAGCTAGCCTAGCCTATTAGGGAGTTTCAATACTAGGAGAGACCAGTTTATACTGGTTTTGTTTCCACTGACGTGCGGTCGACCGTACCTACAAGTTTGTACGGAACCCTCGGTGCGCGAGCCAGACTCGCACTTGTCCGGTTTTTTTGGTAAGAACTTGGTTAGTTTATTCTTCCATAAAATAATTCTAACTAATTTTGCGTCCGCTTTGACATAGAAACTGTAACGCGTAACGCATAAGCTATTACTGCCTATTACTGTACCAAGTTTAGACACAATCGGTTCAGCAGTCAATCACATTTATAGTTTTTTTATGTACCTACAATATATATATCTTTTATAAAAATGAAATTTAAATCTTGCCAACGTGGAGGCGATCTGAAATTGTTGCTCAGGCTATTCCTTTGGTGAAAGTAAGAAGGTTAAGGTAAGGTTACAACGAAGCTTAAATTAAACTTAAGTCTTAAAACTTAAGTCCTTCAAGAAATGAAACACCAAAACAAATAAGCCAAATAAAACTTAAAATAAAACAGTCCTTGAATTGAACCATGTCTCACAAAACGCTGCTCTCTTGAATTCAAATCAAATAAAAATCGCAGTAAAAACATCGTACAAAAGAAAATTTCGCTCACAAACATAAAGGCATAATGAAATTCATCCCCAAGTGTGTTGCGGACTATTATTCAACCACATACAATATGTAGTGCGCGGGTAACAAATGCTACGGCCACAGACGTGGAGGGGAATAATGCAGAAGACGCCTCATGGAAGAGACACTTGACCGCGGATGATAAAACAATGTTTAGTTATTTATTTATTGCACACACACGGACAATAAACAAATACAATAAAGAGAAACTTAAGTACAAAGGGCGAACTTACGTCTTTAAGAAATCTTCTAGCAGACCCACGAGAATGATAATTTGACAGGGAAGCTTTAAACTTTGTTGGCAGTACGTCGAGAGGCGGTCTAGCTAATACGACTGGGTACGTCTGTCGACGGTGATATTTGATACATAATTGAGACTTAGCGTCGGGTAGCCACTATTCCGTCAATTTTTTTCTCTATTTGTATTTCTTGACACAGATTAAATAGTCCATATAGTTACCCATGAATATCACAGTGCCTTACACCTTGTAGCGTATTTCTGTTTGAATGATAAGAAAGTCACTATTATTTTATTATTTACGTAGCTATAGTTGCCGCCAATTAAACTTAATCACTATACTTTGTTACTAGATACAATAATATGCATTTCACATGAGTCATCAGGACGGTCATTTAGATCCTGGGACCTCTGGGTTATTTCGTGCAATTATTCATGGGTGATGGTAGCCGCTTATCACACGGGCTGAATGCCGACCGTAACAAACAGGACAATTCAACAAGGTCACTCCAGCCTAAGACTTTGTCGCACCGCGGTCCGAGCATGTACTGGGCGTGCTTAGCATTCCTGGCAAGTCCATTCTAGAAACTTTTAGTTGCGTGTCCCGCCGTGCTCTGCTATTTGTATAGAAATAATTCCGCAGTTGTGCGGCAGTGCCGGCCATACTTCTTGCCAGGTATAATTTGCCTCAACGTTTTACGGACAATTACGGAGCAGAGGCCGTTGCGTCTCCATTTATATGAACACGCACGTGGATTTAGTAAGGATGTAATTACATGACTCTTATCGATAATTCACGCAATTTTGTAAGTGATTTTGTTGTTGGCTGTATGGAGTCGGTAGTGTGACCGATGCAGGTGGGTGAAGGTTGGTGGGTAATAGCGAATGCAGCACGGCGCACAGTGGCATGTGCAGCATCGTGCGTTTATTGTGTCAATTCCCATAATATTGCATTCGGTTTGACCAACCCTTTAATAAACAACAAAAATTGCCTTAAAATTATTAACACTAAATATGTTTCTATCACTGCCACACAGTATTATGAAGGTGACGGTGAAGCTAATTTGGATGCTTTCAGAATTGAGCCTATGTTTAAAAAAAACACACACACTAAGCATCTTAAACCGGTAGAAGTATACCGTCCAGGCGACATAGTCCAGCGATGTTACCAGGCTTCGTTGAAACAGCTGTATAAATGACCCACTTGCGATGACAAGCCACTCGTTTAGTTTTTTAATAATAAAAGTGTATTGGGCATTATAATAGAAAATAGGAAAGTCTGTCAGTTCATCTAAACAAATAAAATAAAGCGTTTTAGAACTATGTCAATGAATGTAAATAGTTCGCTGATTTAAGATTGACATAGAGTATTTTTACCCCATGAAAATAATGTTCCAATGGCGAAGTTTAACAATGAATTTGTAGTACTTTGTGAGATATGTAAGGCAGTATGGAAACTATTTATGAAGCGACGAGCATCAGATAATATTATTCTGAATACTAACCTTTTTCTAGAACTACACGTGCGAAGCCGTTAATAAAGCTAGTACATATTATACGACTTTACCTTTACACCATAAATTAATATTTACTATGAAAGGCGATTGCTGCGTTTTAAATATTAACACGACCTTAACCTTATAGTATTTTCTTGATAAATAAATAATGTTTGTAACAAACCCTTACTAACCAACATCAACAGTGTCTGAGTACACTGTTCAATGCACTGGCCTCAGCCTACGAACGATGTGTTTTTATATTTCCTATTCTTTATCGTCTAATAAACGGCTTGATTCCGGAACCCTTTTAATCGAATGTGGTTTCGCCGATGACATTTTGTGTACAGTTCTATTCATTTCATCGACTCTCTTTACTGCGATAATTCGATACAATGCGCATTCTTGCCCAACGTAGTTAGCATGAAACTTATGTGCTCAAAGGTAAATTAGACAACTAAAATTGTTATCGCGACTTTAACGCGACTACAAGTTATTTTGACCTCAAAACTGCTTCCCGCGACCTACGAGTATATCAGATAAGTTTGACGTAACCCATGAACGTCGGTACTTCGGCAAGTTAGCGTCAAGTTTGTGCCAGATGGTGCCTTATCTGCTCCTCAAGGCTCCTCCAATGAAACACTTTATAGTAATTTATGTCTCGAGTACCTTTTAGTTCATTCTATTCTTATAAAGATACCCTCCTTTTTTGTGGCTAAAATTTGGTTATCTTACGAAAACTGCGACACAAAATGTTACGCTGTTGTCCCGTTACGTTATTTATTTGTTCTTTTTTCTGCTTAGTACGTTTGTTTTTAGTTTTTTCGTCCTGTTTACTTTTTGTGTCTCTATCAATAATGTTTTTAGTTCCGGCTTGAGTAGGGTTTCATCTAGACAGATATTGGCTTTAAATTCAGTAAATTGAATATTCATTTTCAATAAAAGTACTTAAAGTAAGTAGAAAGTAATAAAAATTCTAAGTGTGTGTACTTATATGCAATATAAAAATTAACTTTCTCTTAGAAAAAAAAATTACAATATATTAAAAAAGGTAGGTAAGGTGGTTAAATAAATATTTTACCAGAATATCCCGCAGGTCTCACACAAAAGCAGAATTACGCGCTTAAATCGCGTGTTGTTGGTTTCCACGTGATTTAAAATGCTAAGGCGTACTCTAAGAACAAAATGGTTGACTAATTTCTTACAAGCATTCTAGACTAAGCAGAATACGATTTACACTTAAATTCTAGTGACCATCGCCTTTACCAGTTTCCCCTAGGATGTTTTATGAAACGGGTATGTTACATTCTAAATTACCCAGAACGCGATATACGCTTCAATTCAGTTGGCCACCTAAAAATTATCAACTTTAAAAATTACTGTTACGAATAGACTATCATTAGCATAGATGTTACATGTATGTATAAAAATTAATTCCCGTTAAATTTCTTATTTCAGGTACGTTTTAGAAAATACTACTTTTCCAGCGCGAACGAAGTAAGTATTTAGCACACAGAGCCGCGCGCGGGCATCGTCTTACAATCATCATCTTAATCAGTCTGAATCAGTAGTCCACTGCTGAAAATCGGCCTCCCCAAGGCGCGCCACTGAACCCGATCTTCGCTTCTCCGCATTCAGTGCCTGCTAGACGCCGTAAGAAGATCGTCGCTCCATCTAGCTGGGGAGCCTTCTTGTTCTTGATCAACTTTTACGTCGACGGTAACCGGTCCCAGAACAATGTGATTGTTGACAATGACCTTAGTCTGGTCTAAGTTCATTCCAAGACCGTCACATCAATAGGCAGCATTGAGACTGTAAGCTTTTCCTGTTGATCCATATCATGGAGCTAGGCACTAGCACAAAACTCCCGCTTTCGTGGAGTCGGTGCAGGGACTGCCACCCCCGTCTAAGAATATGAATAAGAATCATGGAGCTAGGATCTCTTTGTTGGGCGCCCGCGGAATTCGAACCTTCCTGATCCATGTGGTTCTTTCATATAGTTTCATACAATACAAATCTAGTTGCCACGCGTACGAATTCGGTGTGCTCCGGCCTTTAATATGACATGGACACTGCTTCATCGCTTAACAACCAGTCTGCGCGTGACCACCGTCGGAGTCAGCTGTCAATTAATAATTGTCATCAAAAATATTTTCCAATACTTACACATTATTTGTTTGTGACCCACTTACTCGCAGTTTTTGTAAATATTTACTTATTTGCACTAAGTTTTTGTATTGTGATTGATGAGTGTGACCATTTAGGAAAGTATTAGAAAATGTAAGTACCAACTAATTCATTAAGTTCAATCTGTACAAGTATTCGGAGTTAAGTTTTTATTTCGTTTTCTAATTACAAAATTAAAACCTACTTTTCTTTCTAACTTTTTACTGTTACCGACTTTATTTTTACTTTGTGCCTTCATAATCGGACCCATATGCGATAAACAGCGCCCAAGCCGTTTCAAAGGCAAATACTATACGTATGATATGGCTGTACTAGTTCAATGTAAACACCTAACTGTTCTCATGTTGTTTCCACTGTAATTTTGTTGCTGATGACTGGAAACGGGAAAAATTGTGGGTCAAACAACGTGAGTAACATAACCCGCGAGTGAACGACGACCCGCTTCGCCTGGTCTGTAAAATGTCTGCCTGCTGTTCGAGTTACACTAGGTTTAATTTAACCCTGGGTTCTGTTTTCTGGGTTTTCGCACTAAGAGGCTCTGACCCTCGACTCGTGTCACTAAAAGCCAACAAGGATAATATTTTACATAATCTGAAGGATTAAGCCATACTTGACAATTAATTAAGTGCCTATACATTGTTATTCAAATATCGAAACCTAACTTTGTAACTGATCTGAGGTTGAACAGTTTCAGAACAACTGTACCTAGTGTGCGAGCAACTAAGGGATGAGATGAACAAATAGCACCATCCATACTGACGTCAACATGACAAGCTTCTACATAGTTTTGTCAGAATAATCCGTTGTTGTCCAACTTACCCTGATACCATACCGGGCTCAAATCGGTCGATGTGCTCGAATCTTATAACAATACTTACAACAAGCAATACAGAGACTGGAATTCATTAATAAGACATACGGAGCTCCACTTACGTACAGAATTATAAAGTACATAAAGCAGTTAACGCAATATTCTATTTGGACGTCTTTCGGCTGATATGATGATAATATCTCCAAATGTTTTAGAGATGTTTTAGCCATCGATCGAGCGTTTGTCGATTTGAAATGTGTAATCACAAATAGATTATCGCAAGGGTTATACTAGATTACACAAGTGAGAAAAAAGGAATTTTCCTTCGAGGGATTATTTGGATCCTAAGAGCAGTGAAGGATTCTAAAGAATACAAAGCGTATCTATAGGGATTTATTCTAGAGTAGAATCCTGAGCGGAGCAAAGGATACAAGAGCCGAGATTAAAAAAAACAATAACTTTTTACAACATCACAAATAGTTTCAACACCACGTTTTCTGACCCGTCCCCTGGTAGTAACGAATTCAAATTTCAAAAAATTACGTTGACTGATGAAAATTCGTCGCATGGATGCAACCAATCGCTCGCTGCAATTTCATTCCACTGAGCGATACCCGAGTGGTGGTTATTGGAATGGAATCACATGCAGTTTGTAACTCGATAAGGTAACTCAATTCCATTTCAAATTTATTCAATTGGCACGCCAGTAAGTCTTCAATATAGACTATAGACGGACTAGACTAGATGTATAATATTAGGCTTGAAGTTTTCTCGAATTGCCCCAAAAGGGTTGAAATTCCACATGAACCAGGTCGCGTCATATTCAGAATAGCTTGAGTAGAATGACAGCTATCACCGCGTATAATGGTGAACTTTAGGTCGGATTACTTTAGTGGGTTCACTCAAGTAATCTGACCGAAAGTAAGAGTTGGGTAATCCATTACCATCTCTCAATATAAGCTGTTCACTATAATTATCAGGTTTATACGCGGTGACTGCTGTCATTCTAATCTAGCTATTCTGAAAACATTTGTAATTCAGAACTTTTATTGAAAATTTAAATTACAGGCAACACCTGTTTCCAGGTTCCGCATGCGCTAATATTTTGTAAATTATCGTGCCGACTACGAAACTATATGAGGTGATGCTGCAGTGTCAAAGATGTGCAGGAATTAAAGTCTGAATACTAACTCGGAGGCGAGATTTACTCCCTTCTATCAGCAACTGCGTCCTAAATATCCGGCTGGTACTCCTACCCCTACCAAGGTATCCCTACCAGTATGGATATTATTGGTAATTTGCAACTTCTTCGTTTATAGACACGTGCCATGCGATGCATTAAAAATAAATGGCTGATCTTCGCATTTTTTATGCTCCCTAATGTGCCAGTGTGCCACTTAAGGGCTGGTCAATCCGAATGCTGTACAGCGCCTTGCAGCTCCGCGTTACGCCTTTGGTGTGTCATCTCCCTTAATATTCTATACATTACAATGTGACAGTAGGAATCTACTTTACCATTGGGTAAGCTCGCTAGTATCCCGTTGCGATCGTAGCGTTAAAATAAAAATTAAATATAAGTACATTCGATTTTTTCAGTTAACAAGTTATGTATGTAATGTCTATAAGACTACCTTATGTTTGGGTAGCCAACCTTGGTTTATACGGGGCGCATAATGTTTGTTTGAGTGGTGATGGCCTCAGTGGTTCATTAACTATTTAAATTCTAATTTTCGTTCAGTATACCTTACATTACATGAACCGTAACTTTTGTGAAATTTCAGTAGCCCCAGCTTAATCTATAGCTGTTTCGATTGCTGGCGTACGAAAACTCATTCGAATCTCATACCAATCTATTAAACTGTAAAACGGTTGAGCGTCAGAGATCGTGCGTTCGATTGGACCAGGAGCTCTATTTTTGAATCGCTCTCCTCGCTTCGAGTGGTCGTTTCTACTGACTTTTGTATCGGATGTCGAAGGAAAATCAGTAGAATCGACCGCTCGAAGCGAGGAGAGCGATTCAAAAATAGGGCTCCTGGTCTCGGAGAATAATTGTCCCGTCATTGCCTTATTCTCATAGTGGAGTGTAATTTTTTAGAAATAGTTAGCAATATGTTGTAGGTAGTCATTTCTCGTAATACGAATAGGTACGTATTACAAAATTACTAATAGGTAAAGAATTCCACAAATGAGGTTTAGGTACTGTCGGCCCGAGAAGTAGTTAGTCTCATAAAAGTCGCCATGTCATAAACTCAGTGTCGTAATGTCAGCAACTGACGTTTCTTTACTCTATAGCAAGTGATTAGAAACTATGCCTACTACCGGCATGTCTGCTGATAGCTCGCACACAATTTGAATTTATTTTTGACTAACCACTTCCCATTCCGACTGTACGATACGTATATCGGTCGTGCTACGTTTGGTCTTGACTTGAAACAAGATTGAACAGATGTTCTTTTCAAAACACAACCGCAACATTATTATCTCTAGCGTACCTACTGTTACGGGTGAGTCACAATTAGCGGATATATGATTAATAAATACCTCTCGAGTACGTCATATCACGAAATAGGTCTGATATCGTGTAGAATTCGTGATTTTTCTCTTATCTATAGCATGATAACTAGACTTCTTTCGTATTCGGAACCGAATATAAATAAAAACATGAGAACAGAAGAAAAACACTCGTCGACTGAAAAACCTCTTATTGGATAAAGAATTATACTCTGTCAAAGAATACATGAACGCAAAGTTCTAATTTCCAATTGTGACATTCTTATCTTATTTTATTATTATACATTTTCATTTTTTTATACACAATTGGTGTAAAAGTGACATTGGTAATATCTACTTTATGACATTTTATTTTATTTTGACATTTTTGTACTACTATGTTTTACTATGGTTTTTTATTTATTATTATTTTATTGACGATTACATTAACTTTGACTTTTTACGTAAGAAAACTATGTATTAATATTTGTAATGTGAGAGAAATAAATCTAATCTAATCTGAGTATAACAGATAAATATGTATACCATCAACTAATCAAATCCATTGTTCGACCGCGGCTCTCCTATAGAATCTCTACTCGCGGTCTTTACCACAAAACAATAGTTTCATTTTGGAATTTGAAAGAAGATACCATACGACGGCGTACTAAGTCCACTAATCCATACTGCGCGCCTATATATGGTCGACTCGTTGTAAGGTATATAGTCTACTAGCTGTCGCCAGCCACGTATGGGGCGGGATTTCGAAAAATTCTAAGGTACTCAATGTAGGTAAGTGGGATTCAACCATAAATAACTTTATTTTTGAGATCAAAATAAATGAGAAAAGTATGTCACACTTACCCGTATTGACCCTTCTTAATCCCACGTCATTTGAGGTAACTCTATATGCAAAATTTCATGTTTCTAGACCAGCTGTTTGAACTGCCAGGACTTCCTTTTATAGATACATATATGTACATCAATCGATGTTGCAACTCTAACCGTGAAGCCATAGCACTAAATCGTATTGAATTTCAGACTTTACAGCGGGTAATGAAGTCACGTAAGCAAACATTGCGAATAATCAGTTTCGTTCCCAGAGTCTAAAGTTTTACTTAAATCCAGACAGTACTGTGCAATAAAATGTTGTGAACTTGAAAGTAGGTAATCTTCAACTTGAGTCTCGTCTCGCACTTTTCGTTTGCAATTCAAATCAAATTTGAACTTCAGCTTTTCTATTTAATGAAATGAAACATTTCTGAAACTAAAATTACATGTACACCTACTGCTTAGTAACTTCTTTCTAACACTTGGCGTTAGTTAATGTTAGTAGTTAATGAAACGTTAACCTTGTTACCTTAAGTTTCAAAGTATCGCTTGGCGCATATGATGAACAAAAAAAATTTAAGTATAGAAGTTACTTGTTACTGTTATAGTTCACTGCAATATGAAAACTTTCTTGTAATGTTATTGTAGTTTCCCTAAAGTTTACTCAAACAATAATGTGGAGGAAGTGCCGTAGAACTTGTAACTCGTTTCGACTTCTAATTCATTGGCTTCTAATTCATTTCCTTCAGTGTTTGGCTGCATCTACCATCAGTTACAGAATTAATTAATAGTTTCAACTGGTTATTAAATGTGATAAGCGAGGAAGAACTGGGAATGTATTTAATTTGGATAAGTTCGTTTTATGTTACATAGTTATCTGGTAAGAAAAGAGTTTAACAAGATAATAAAAAAATACAAAAGCTAGGTAAATAGGTAGGTGACTAGGTTTAATTTGGATCATCTTTATTTCAATGTTTGGCTGCATTTCTCACTTAGACTTTGTTGTATCATGGGCGTCATCTGAAAATGTTGTCAATCTTTTACTTTTCTGCTTAGAGTGTCTGCAGTTGATCCCAGTACTATTAAGGTTTACATTGCCACATCAGAAAAAATATCGGTCTCAATTTCTTTTGCTCTAACGTCATGTAAGTGGTTGTTTTTCTAAATAGTTAGGACCACTTTCTTTTTTTTTAATTCATTTTAGCCATCTGGGCGACAGCAAAAGCAGGGTTGTTTTTAAAATATTTTCCATTGAATCTTTGTACAAGACAAACGTAAAGTTAGAAAAATTGCGCGCACCCTAATGGAGATAGTTGCTAGCGTACTCGCAGGAGCCGGACTGTGACATAATTATTACACACGTTACTGTAATAACAGAACATGTACAAAATCACTAAAGTTTTGTGCTATTTTCGTGGCGAAAAGCAATTATTATCCTCCTCCCTACCCACTACTACATAAAGTGAGTTTGGATGTTTATTGCTCATTGATCACGCTATAAGGTCTAAACGGATTTTGATGAAACTTTGCACAGTGATAGCTTGTATCCTAGAATAACATATTCATTAGAATGTGGCTGTCAGATTTTCGTTTTTGAAAAACGAACTCTATCTAGACTTCACATAAGTCTAGTATTTGAACTTGTTTTTTGGGTCGCAAAACCCGTTTTAACACTCTGAGGGATATAGGATACTTTTTAAAGGGGGCGAAATCGTGGGGCGTCCGCTAGTAACTTTATAAGATTAAAAGTTAAACATTTTGCATTGGGAAATTGACGGATTGCCATACAAGTGAAGCGTAATAATTTAGATGACTTTTTCCATTATCATAGACAATACTAGACTCTAGTTCACTCTAGTAGCCTCAATTTCATACAAATTTAATACAATTTAGAAGCAGGCCTGATCAAAAATGCATAGAGGGCGTTTATAATTTACAAAACCGGTTTCCACAACCCTACATTGCACCTGTTCTAAAACACACTATTCAAAGTCACTCTTCCGCCTATTCATTCACCCCGCGGTATGAATGCCGTGCCGTTTTGCATTTCTATTCAACGTTTATTGCGACAAGAGGGTTAAGTAAACTTAACCTAACTAAGGGGTAGTTATGAGTTTTGGATTTCAATGGACTAGTTTCCGTCCTGTTAAGTAAAAAATATGCGTCATAAATGAGAGCGTCAGTGGCGTCGGGGATAAGACGCGGCCTATCATATCGGAAGGTCAATCCGCGGCCGGGCCATGTACCAATTGGTTTTTACTCCAAACTTAAGTACATTTGAGTACTTAAGTACACTCGTTGAGAGGGTAGACCTGAGCTATATACAATAGGCTGTTGATGATGCGTATTACTCCTAGGTAGTACTATGTATTCTTATGTTTCCATGTCAAAGACCCACAAAGGCCTATCTCAATGCATATCTACATAATATTTGGCGTGGTTGTTTATACCGGCACTTTTGTTTCAGAAAAACAAGTTGATAAACATTTTTGTAAACGTAAATTAATCAATTAATAATGTATGTATAATAAACAAGAAAACACAACAATGAAGAGAAAATAATGCAATATTTACCCACATTCTAATACTGGTCACTTGTAGGTACATGGCTAGTATTTTATTTTCATTTAAAATATCGTGCGTTCACGGTGGTTGTAAAATTTTCCAAACTTTTCATTCCATTGTTTTTTTTGCGTTTGCCTTTTTTCTCACAGTTTTTTAACAAACGGAAAATTTATTTTTTGTGGTAGGAATACAGAGTCCTGAAAGGTTTGTCAAAGATGAACATCCACTCTTTCGACTCTCATCTGAATACAAAATAAAAATTAGGGGAGGGAAGAAATATAGCTAGCTAAATTCGAAAGGGTTCTAAAAAATATGCAGCCCAATCGTTCGGTTCATGTGCGGTTAAATGAACCGTGATTATGTTACGTCACCCCACTAATCCGATTTGACGGTAGCATTGTCTGTTTGTTGGTTTATTTTTATTTTATTTATTACGTCACAAACGTCATGCCTGAGTTTAAAAGAAAAAAACCAGGGGGTAACAAAACAACATGAAGTGGAGTAAAATGTGTCCTATTTTATGACGTCGCATCATAGGCCTTCCTCTAATATGCCACCACATCCAGTCTACCGTCTCTAATCCAGCCCTAGTTGCAACCTAAATTAAGGTCCTTGGTCCATCTGACCTTATTATGTAATCGGAGAAAGGGTTCATAATAAAAAATAATATTTAAAGGAATGATTACTCCCGCTGAAATGAAAAAGGCACTCATGCGAAAAAATAATTGGTTCTTTTCACAAAGGCCGCATGTTTCCGATAAGAAAAAATTCTTAATGTTGATTTCGAAAACTGTTTCAGAAAATGGCTTTAACAATTCAAGAAAAATCGATTAAAATTCATTGATTTTTTCTAGTTAGTCCCCCTGCGTGGTAGCCGGATCCAAAAGCACCCAGTCCCTCTATGGATAGGCGCCTCAATGATACATCCAGAAATCACACTAACCTGTAAGCATACGAAAAATTCAATTACCCCTAGGAAACTTTGCCCACAATAATCTTATGTTAGTATATTTGGAATTAACGATTACAAAATTAATTAACGATTTTCGTCATCATCAGTCCAGTTTTTTTTTGGAAGATAGGTTGACCTCCGGAGGACAGTTTGTCTTTTGGAAAATATTTTAGCAAATTCGACTTTTGGAAACTATTTTAGCAAATTCGATGCTTATTGGCATCTCAATTTTTGATTGGGCCCTTAAATATGAAGTCCGCCAATTCCCTTCGGGTAAATTCCGGAACATTTTCTATGCTCGTAGTTGTACATCTGACGCTCGGGCAACACTGTACGCGTCGGTTCTGCTCTCGGCCTATAAAATATAACGCTCCTTGCGTTTGTAAAATCCAGTAGTTTTCGATTTATCCGCCGCGCCCCGGTCAAAAAGGTTCGCTATAAGTAAGTGTATCCGTTTTGCGAAAACCTTAATAGGGGTTGAATAATGTTGCCCTCATTAGGTGAGACATTTTTGTGCTTTTTCTTGCTAATTTCCTGAATAAACGCGAGTCGTACTACATTGACTACTCGACCGTTTTGCGGCCTGTAAATAGGGTTGCCAGATAAATTACAATCTATCTGATAGTTCAAATGGACTTTGTTTCTAAGTTATCGAAAGTTTTTAAAACAAAATAACATACCTAACATTGATTTATTTGGATCTTAATTTTATTTAATTGGTTACATTTGTCCTAGTTTGGTTATTTAAAAAACAAGTTTTAAGCTAAGCGAAGGTAAATAAAAAAATATGTGTACTCATGTGCAATAATAAAGTTGATTGACATTGAATAATAACATTTCCTCAATCCAAGTTACCTTTGATTTAGGGCTTTTCTTGCCGACAACCCTAAATGCAGGCACCTAATGGAATGTATGAACGTTTGTTTACAGCTATTTTACATATAGATTGTTCCGACTGGCACGAATTTCTTATAATATACCTACGGATAAGTTAAGTAACAACTCGAATCAAATTTCTGCTACTATTCACTTTTACTTTCAAATACCTGGGCTAAGTTTCTTTGAATTTTCATTGGTTCCACGCAATAATTAATACATATTTAGAACATTCTAATAAGTTTATCGCTCTTACCTATGTTTAAAAAATTATTGACTAAAATCAATTAAATTTTAATTTAAATATTAGGTGAGTAATGTGAAAGACCGTAATTCGACTCAGAAGTCGCAAAGTTGAGAGCTATTTTTTATACGTGTGCACAAAGCCTTGTGTAACCAATTTGGGAAGGCGTGGACACAAACACCATTTTTGATCGTTTTCAATAAAGGTCCGAGAAGTTTCTAAAAATTTCGTATTCCATTTGGTTCCAACCATGAAGCTACGAAAAATATGCGCGCCCTAACGCTGAGAAAGAGCGTTAGGGCGTTAATACGAGTACCTGTGAGGACTTTGTCAAATCAATGAAGTATCGTGTTATTTCCATTTGAAAATAACAATGAATAGTAAACTAAGTAGAATAGTAACCTACTTCTACATACTACTATGTGTACGAATGGATTATTTAAATTTGACATCGTAGATACATAAGAAAAATAATTGCTGACTGCCAACTCAAGAATTTTTACTTTCATGGTTCTTTTAGACCCTAAAGCCATCTCTCGTCTCTCATCCTTTACCCTTGGACCTTAATTTATTTAGGTTCATGCAAACATTGATTTGTATATACAGAGTGAAATGAAATTGTGTATTTTTTCCGTTTTTATGACGAAATGGCGTGGCGGCGGCGGCGGTGACAGACTTGACGATGATGATGATGAGTAGGTCTTAAAACATTTTTTTTTAATTGCTTTCTATTTGAAATAATCTATGTAATTTCTCGAGATCATAAAATTTTGCGCAATAAAAATAAACACATGTAATTGTAATGTAATCCAGGAAATCTCAGTAAGGAGTTCCGGATTCTTCTTTATCTTATAAAACTTTTCAAATGCGTAGTTGAGTAATAGTGGTTATTACTAAGTCCATACCTACACCATAGGGAACTAATAGGAATGCAAAAATATGTAACACCCATGCTGCATGTAAAAGCCTTTTAAAATACTACAATTCCACCCTGTATTTACCACTAACTGCAAATACCAGTAAAATTTGGCGCCTGTGAAAATTAATGTTATACATTTGCAAATTGGATTAAATGTAAACTATGTGGGGTGTAGAAATGCTTAAATATTCCACGAAGAACTCGCTGCCTTATAGGGTTTGACCTTTCTGTGTTTACTGCAATATTATAACATTGTAAATATATTGTGTTCCTGCGACAAAACCAAGTACCGTGGCTGGTACGAATGATTTCTCTAATAAAATCTGCGATCATCAATCGCAGAATAAAATCGATGTTTATTATTAACTAGCTATTTCTCGTGTCTTCGCCCGCGTAGTTTTTCCCGCGGGAACAGTTTTTCCCGAGGTAGCAATAGCCTATGTGTTATATATATCTATATTACTGTTAAAATATTAACATAGGTAGTTCCTAGACAACACAATCTCACATTTTCAGGAAAGTGGGTCGTTGTGTTCCATCCTTTATTTTAATCAGTATCGTCTTGTATAGTTTTTAGCGGGATTTTGACAGAGATGGTTGTCTTTTTATTTGGTTTTCCTAAAAAATGTGTATTACTTACAGTTTCGGTGTCGGTATATTATCGATTTACGATAATAATGTCCAATCTGAAAAATGTCGAATCTCAAAAACGTCCAATCTGAAAAACGTCCAATCTGAAAAACGTCCAATCTGAAAAATGTCCAATCTGAAAAACGTGCAACCTGAAAAATGACCAATCTGAAAAATATCCAACCTGAAAATTGTCCAATCTGAAAAATGTTAAATTTGGAACATTTTACACTACAGAACCTTAAAAACCGCTATTTATTTATTTTTCAGATTTAACATTTTTCAGGTTGGACGTTTTTCAGATTGGTCATTTTTCAGATTGGTCATTTTTCATATTGGACGTTTTTCAGATTGGACATTTTTCAGATTGGACATTATTACAGTAAATCATATTATCTGTGATAGTTTAATATGCAACAAGTGCCTATTAAACTGTATATTGCGCGGGATAGTTAAATAAAAGCTTGTAACGACTCTGCCGGATTGTGAGCTGCAGTGTGGATCACCGAATGGCACTAGTTGTGCCTTATCTCGAAGAACGTTGTCAAAATAATGCTCACATTTCATTGAGAAAAATGAATTTTCATTTTTATTGACAAGGTCTACTTGATCAGATATCAATGAACTCGATTGTACAATAAAACGATCTGCGGTAAACTAGTTTTATTGCACAAAAGTTGTCGTTCAACTTAGAGATAAGCTGCTTACCCGTAGGTGGAGTTCGATTAAAATTGTAATCTTGCTGTCTCTTCGAAGATGACTTCACGCCACCGCCACGGCCGCGCCCCTCGCGGCGATGCCCGCGCATGCGCATTCTGTGCTCTGTGATCCCTCTGCTATATAAAAATGCCAAAGTTTGGATGTTTGTTGCTCAATCACGCTATAACGGCTGAACCAATTTTGACGAAACTTAATACAGTGATAGGTAATATAATAAAATATCATGAAGGATACTTTTTAAAGCGAGCGAAGTCGAGGGGCGTCCGCAAGTATAATATATTATACATATCGTACTACTTGTCTAATCCCGAACAAGGATTTTCTCCCGTACTATGGATAGTAGTCAAGGAAAGGGAAATTTAGATGTTATTATAGGACTGGGACCATGTACAAAGTTGTCTGTGCCCTGTGGGCATCGAATTCACTGCCCCTGGGGCTCGAGTGCAATGACTATAAGCCACATTGCCAACGAGACAGATAGGCAGTAAAATATCGACGGTCGTCATCGTCCGGTTTACAAAGTTGTTTGTTTGATGATATTCACTGATGTTCAAAATGACCTATTTATCAATATACCTAGCAATCCTCCAAAGGCGCGTAAATTGTTCTAAGTCAGAAGCGTGGTTTCACGGTAACCCAACATTTTGCAAATTTACATTTTGGGTCGGGGCCTCGTTCGTGCACTAAATCATTGTAATTTCATTTGGCTTCGTTCCTTTTCATACTGTAAGGCTCTGTGCACACACAGCGGACGAACTGCTTCGAATACTACGACTTTGTATCATCAACAACCTATTAGTATGTCCCCACTGCTGGTGCACAGGCTTACCCTCTCAACAAGGGCGTATGGGGTCCGAAGTCCACTAACTTTAACTTTTTTTTTTGTTGGTGGACTTCACATGCGCGTTAGAGTTTCTACTTACGGCAAATTTCTACTTTAGGTTAGGTTTCCTAACGACGTTTTCAGCCAGTAAATGTACTTAAGTTTCGAAGAAAAACCCATTGGTACAATGCCCGATCAGGATCGAGCTCAAACCTCTCGACCACACAGACACTCCGACTTTGTATGTGACCGTCGAAACAAGCAATCGCAGCGGACAGCGGTCGTTTCCTTCCGAGCGCCGGCGGCGGATCGTTGGCGGTGGTAATATCCGCTGCGCATCGTCCGCTGGATGTGCACAGAGCCTAAGGCTGTAAGTTGCTAACATGGAGATTATGTTAGTTTAACTGTTGCCAGTGAGTTCGTCCCCTTGGACTTTTAACCCCTTCGGGGTGGACTATCGAAAGAATCTGTCTTAGTAATTTGTAAATTTATATTTTGTCTCGGCGGTCTATTCTACTATAATTATATTTAAATAGTTGTTGTGGCTGACTCTTTATTTGACTCAATGACCGTCGACAAGCCAGGCTGTAAACAAGACAATCTAACTTAAATATTTACAAGATACGTAATTCCCTAGAAAGTCGACTAACCGTGGACAAACCCATTTTTTTTTCAATTTTTTTACAATCGAAAACTATAAAGCAAAGTATTCATATAACTTATTTCTTAACGCACTCAGACATGACTTTATGATTATCTCGTAGTAAAACTGAAAAAACTGTTCATAATATTCATTACGCATTTAAAGAGAGTAGGGCTGCCGCTCATGTACATGTTAAAATACCGGATTTCTCGACTCAAAAACCGTTTGAAAAAAGCACATGGTGTCTTACAAACCACTAAGTAATTTATGATGTTGATTGGGTTCCGTTGGATTCCCTTTGGGTAATAAATAACCGTAGGTCAGACTTTTCATGGCAAACATATTATTTTTACATGCATATTTCTTGACGCAATTTTATTTTTTCTATGAATATTAATGCAAAACTATATTACCACATTTAAATCATAACTCTTCAATTTTTATAAAATATTTGAAACAACAAATACCAAAAACAGACGAGACCGAATGTTACTTTTGACAGAGGACGAACAAATGATTTTTAATTTGAAATACCTGGCTGTACATACAAACGAGAAAATAAATGAGACTAGCTTTTACATCGCAGCTACTTAAGTGTTTGACCGGTCAGTATGTTATATATATTAATATTATATTATACTTATTTTTACTACTTACTGCGACTTTTATTACTTACTGAGATTACGCGTTCAAATCAAAAAACAACTGATGAAATGATGAACAAATCGAAAAAACACTGTTCGGTCAAACACATAAGTAGCTACGTCTAAAACTTGACATTCTTCATAGAGCTCCCTCTAATGATGTAGCAACCTCTAAAGGTAGCATTCGGATCTGAGCAGTCGCTGCCCGGCAGTCGCGGCCGGGCAGCGACCGCCGTACTTGTCTATATGGATTTGTATGGAGAACCGTCCGATGTAGGCGGCCGGGCAGCGCTGCCCGGCTGCGCTGCCCGGCCGCCTACATCGGACGGTTCTACATACAAATTCATATAGAGCGATACGACGCGGCCACGGCCGTCGCTGCTCGGCCGCGGCTGCCGGGCAGCGACTGCTCAGATCGGAAAGCTACCTTAAGACTTGACTTGTTTTTAAATTTCACCTCTATACGCGGACGAAGTGACAACCCTGCTCAGATCTTATGTGGCAGTTACGCGCTGAACATTCTACTTGTGTGCGCGTTTTCACATTTAGAGCGTCTGCCAAAACGTTGAAACGTTGATTATTAGTCTTTCTTCACATAACGACCTCCCTTGCTGTGCTCACTTGTGTATGAGTCCTTTACGACCCCATATCTGCTGCTATGAGGTCGCGTGTTATTTCTTCAATTGCGAACAAAAATGTGTAATGGAGAGTCGATGTAGGTTCGAAGTGTGAAGTGAATTATGGGCAGGGTTATTATTGCCAATGTAGGCAATAATGGATTTATAAAATGTTTTCATATTTTGTAATAAAGACGAGATTAATGAACCTTTTTTTGGGTTACCGGCATAATATAGAAGTTGTTCGCCATTGCGGGAAGAACCTTGCTATGGTATAACTAAGTATCAATAATTCATCTGTGTAATGTGTAATCAGACATAGGCCTTCTCCAATAATCGCTACCAAACCCGGTCCTCCGCCCTCCGCATCCAGGTTTGTACCACCGATGGTACCACGGGCAGCTTGTATTATTTTCACGCATTAAATTACCTAAGACCATTGAGTGGAATAATCCCTAAATCTAAACTCCCACAAACGCTAAATCCTGACATCGATTACAATCAATTAGGCCAAGCAAAGTTAATTCGACTGTTAATTCCGTCAGCCTGTCTCTCTTCATCTGACCGTTTGGTGGCAACGCCTCGTTCAATTAAAATCAAATTTACGTCCCCCTTTTGTTTGATTACTCAAAAGCCTTTGAGGATGCTTTGAGGAGTATCGTGTTAGTTGTTTGAGGTAACGGTTTGTTTTTTTATTATTTTTAGGCACGTTGGAAGCCTTGTTCCACTTTGGTCATCTCGTTGTCTCTGAGAACCTTTTAAATCGTGGAATTTTCGTGAGTGAAGTAAACTCAATTAATATTATTAATGTGAATATGTTTGTTTATTTGTTCGTTGCTCAACCACGCTATACCGGCTGAGCCGATTTTGATGAAACTTAGTAAAGTGATACTTTTCATATCCTGGGATAAAACGCGGATGAATTGACGAGTTACAATTAAATAAGGCGATAAATTTACTTGTCAATCTCAATTTAGGATTGTAGGTGTCTGTTCTATTGTCACTTCACACCGAAAGTGTAATAAAAAGACAATTTCACAATATAACACTCCGACTAGGGCCAACTTGTACAAAGTTATCGGTCCACAGTAAGTACGAACAGTAAATATTGCAATGGAGAAGGTATCATATATCGAAGATATTGATAAAATATGCTACTCTTACAACAATTCAGGAAACAAGAAATATTCTTTAAAAATATAATATTAATCTTCACCTGAATTTGTTTAGTTAGTTTCATTCTATTATGTTTCGTATTATTACTTACAATATTTTCCATTTTGACTGTTTCATTAAATTGTAAATGTATACATTAACCCTATCTGTGGTATTGATGTATAGATAAACCCTATCCCGACCTCAAAACATTTGATTGAAAACGTTCGTTAGTCAATCGACTCGCAAATCCAGTGTTGTTTATTGCGACCACAGTTCAAACTCCGGGCTGGCCTGCGGTATAAGTAGTTCCGCCCCGAATACAAAACACATATCGATAATCAAATATAACAAATTGAAATGTATCGTGCGGGCTTCGGCAAACACTGTTCGGGACCGAACGAGTGTTTTATTCAGCACAATTCTAAAGCCAAATATTTATTGTCTGTGCTTTCCTGCTTTAAAATAACAATACGTGTTTTTCTTCATATCACGTTGCTGATATAATAAGGAGTCGTTTTGAAAAGAGCAGGAGTGAAAACGGTGTACAGTACAGTCACTAAAATACCAAGAAAGGTATATAAATATTTGTAATATATTTTTTAAATTTAATCATCTGTACCTAGGTTCATAAAGTTCTGCAAAATGGCCCAGGCACACAAATATCCATGCTACTATCCTATCCTACTAATATTATAAAGGCGTATGTTTGTAAGGATGTTTGGATGTTTACTATTTCACGCTGTAACGGCTGAACGGATTTTGACGAAACTTGGTACAGTGATAGCTTAATCCTGGAATAACCTATAGGCAACTTTTTACCGCGGTAAACTGTTCCCGCGGGAAAAAATCTTATTCCATGTGGGCAATGCCGCGGGCAACAGCTAGTATAAAATAAGCGTGATACTTCCTCCAAAGGGCCGCCGATGCCACCAACTTTTTCTTTACCATCATCCACGTAGCAGTACAAGCAATCCGCGTTAAACCGTGAATTCTCTCAGTGCGGTAGAAAAGTTTCTTGACAAAGTGAATCTTGGGAGTTAAGATCAAATGTTTCTTGTTGGAATTTGTGTTAACCTAAGAATACTTCAAACTCAAGCTTGTCGAAACTGAAGAACGTATTATTAATGTGATACCAGGCTTTCTGGTGGTGGAATACATCGTCAGGGGGTATAACAGGTTTCTTTTTTAGGGTTCCGTACCTCAAAAAAGTAAAAAGGAACCCTTATAGGATCACCTCGTTGTCCGTCTGTCTGTCTGTCCGTCCGTCAATACCATTTTTCTCAAGCTTTTTTCTCTTTTACCAACACGTATACCTCGATCGGTGCTAAAAGAGCAACATAGGTAATTCATTGTACTTCTGTAACTTTACGTCATTATCCAAAATATATCCTAACTTAACACTTTTCCCATTAGTTAAGTAGATACCTATACCTACGAAAAGTATTGTAAATGATTGAGCGGCCTCATTAAGTGTATCCCTAGATAAAACTTAAAATACCGATATACTTGCCTTAATGACTAGTGGTAAGGCACGTTGATGGCCAAGTCTTTTAACGGGTGACTACATTCATCATTCGTCAGTAATGAGGTCATTGACACAACGACAGCTGTAAGTGCACCGGCCTCGTTGACTCGTGACGTCATTGCAGTAATTAAGAAAACTAGTGCTAGCGGTTATTGGTTAAATTCTGAAGCACGTTGCTCTGAGGCCTGACTGAATAGAGAATTATGTCATTTTCATTGAAGCACATTGTACCTACTACATTGGCTGGAGTAATAGCCGCTGAATCAACTGTTTATTTGAGCAATGAAGTGTTAAAAAGTTGATTATGATATTTGAAGTGACCACGGCCAGTGTGACCTAGTCGAAACGTCGCGTCGGGCAAAGGTAATCAAAAATATTCGCGTGACCTGTGCATAATCATAAAATAACATTAATTGTTCATTTCACAAGAAAGGTGTGTTGAAGGTAACTAAATTACAAAAACGGGAGAGACTTCCCATAACGGCTCGGGTTAGTTTACCACTCAGAACGTTGTTACATTGAATTCATTTCATTCGCCAACACTTAGAAATAAGGCACGAAAAAAGTAAAAGGCACGGGGGTTGCGAACGCGCATCTAAGATAGAGAGGTAAAGGTCCTTGCGCGCCCGACTTGCCCCGAAGACGCCCGAAGATCTCCGAACCTAAGATCGAGGTCATTCAACGCTCCCTTTAATTGCTGTTTCTTATCAACGCACGCGCACCGTCCATCTAGCCGTCCTCCTCCCTCCTGTTTGAATATTTTAACTTTATAAGGGACAGAATGCAGTCTGACATTGATTTAGAAAAGCTGTGAGACCACTATATATCATTTATGCTAGAGTAGGGAGCTTCGTGGTATAAATTGAATTAATGTACGGATGTGCCATCAATTTGTTACGAAATTTCTGACGGTCGATGGTCTTTCAAGTAGGTAATTTACTTACATATTTGGAGGTTTATTAAGCTGTACAATTATTCTTTTACTTTAGCCGCTGTGAATGAGACGATTTTTAAAAAGGCAGCCTTATATTTTGCTCCTCAGAGAATCTAGACTTTAAATACTTTTTAACTCATTTTATGAAGTATACTTCCACTTATTTGAATGACCTTACCTAACATCATATTCTTACATTTTACTCGACACGTAAGCATTCGATGCATTCCTAATACCCATCTACTTCGACTATATTTCGATTTGCACTTATCCAACACCAAATAAATCCGCTTAAAATTTTCCAGGTGCATATTCAAAGTGCAGTGACCAGTGTATCTATTGTAGCATCGGATCAGATCCAACCAACGTGCAGACGATGTATATTATAAATGTTTTATTAACAATATCTATTAATATAATATATTTATATTTTATTAGTATAATCGTCGATTAATTACAAACTGTCACCGTCATACAGTATCATAGTGTGATATGGATATATTTATATGAATATTATATGGCTGTCAGTTTAGTCTGCGATGCCACAAAATTATGTGTTTACCAGTATACTATTATTTATTCTGTGGTGTTAAGTAGACAAACGGGCAGACCACAGAACATGGAAAAAGCTCTCTATGCTTCAGACAGCCCACCTGATGGAAAGTGGCTAGGCTACAATTTTCTTGTTTCAATACAACATACCTTTCAAAACACAGCAATGCTAGCAGAAATAGGTAGGAGGGAGGTTGATACCCATTCAGGCAGACCCTGCCATCACAACCGGTGGAGTTTCGATGTCGAAGTTACGAACCTAAAAATGTGGGACCTACGCCTCACTGTGCCTATGACTCCAATAATACCTCCAGAGTCCAGACATAGAAATTAAAATGGAGGAGGCATCTCTCCATAAATGGACGAAACGGATTAGTTATGATGATTATGATGGCAATAGAACCTTTGTTAAGGACCTTACCTCAAATAATAAATATTTTGTGGGTGGCCTGTTAGGTGTACCTATTATAACCATTACCATTGATCTGTTTGCTGTACCTCCCCACGTGGCTTTCGTTAGAACTAGGTCACGGCCGAAAGATTAGTAACCAAAGTGACAGTGGACAGGCCACACGTCTTACAGAACCATCACTGCTGTGGCCATGAAGGTAAAAGTTGGTTGGTATCGCTGGCGGCCCATGGAGTCAGTATCATGTTGTAAGGAAATCTGTCTGAGGAGCATTTTGTAAGTATTTAGTTGCCGTTATTCTCGTTGTTATGGAAATTAAACGATACTCTGTGTCCAGCAGAGGACGTAAACAGTGCCTTAATCATTTGCATTTCTGCATATCTACCTGCAGAGCAGAAATTCTGCTCTGCAGGTAGATATATATCACTTCGCTTCCAATGATAAAGCCGAAAGCAATTACAGCGCTTCCGTTTCTAAATTAATCATGTCGAGGGCAAGCTGTACAACTGCTGATCCGGACGGAAATGCACTAAGTCCACGAGGCTTTAGGGGTATGCAATTGCGTGCCAGATTTAATAATCTAGCTTTTATAATTACATTATTCAAAGTTTCAAAGGTTTTCTAATGAAATTCTTATAGTAGACCTCATCACATGACCGCCTGGTTCTGGTTAGCGAAGTGGCTAGCGCACTCAGTTGGGCGCCATACCTTCGGCGGCTGTGGCGCTACACTGGACTCGAGCGCCAGAAGTCGTGGGTTTCCGACTAGGAATAGACAACTTGCACCAATTGACGCACATGTTTTATATGGATGTTATATTTGCGAATTGTCATATTCTTGTCTGATTCCCGTAGTATGTACTCGTATGTACATGAGAATTCTAGTTCTCGAATGTATACATTTACGAATACATTTCTAATATACTTTCGGAGCTTTGCTACCTAATGGCCGAATAAATTTTTGTTTCCCCTACTAAAATATAAGCCTATTTAACTCTCTCCACTCCAGTTCTCAAGCTATATGCATACAAAAATTAATCTCCATCGGTTCAGTTGTTACGGCCGGCGTAAATGAGTAACAAACAGACTAAAATAGAAACACATTTCACATAGGATTAGATTAATCGAAGCAAACGGCGGCGAACTCAACACGGTTGAGTTGCAGTATAAATTCGTCATTATTTTAACACATCCCGTTTGCTTGACGGGAGGTTTGCAAAGGGGAATTCTCACGAATTCTGACGAGATAACAAATATATCATCCGAGACGAGGCTGTCAGCAGGATTGACGTAAGTCGTAGGGACTTGCGCCAATCCCCATGCTTCAAACGGAGCCCGATATTAATTTCTTAATGCACACCACCGGCCACAGTGTCCTTTTCCTTCAATTTACTAGATGAGCACCGTCATCATTATTGATGAAGGCCACACGTTTTAGAAGTACACTATTCATCACAAGATACTGTTCGTCTTTCTGGGAATTGGATCAAATGTGCTTATATTTAGTTCGTAGATACTACTTTTATGATAACCATTACTAAGACATAGTTGCCACTGAGTTTTCCTTTCGGAACTTAGGTACGTATACGGATCCATACTATCGTAGACACAGATATAACTTATCTGTGATCCATACAGTTGATCATGGTTCATACAAAGTTCATACCCCTTTTTTTTGGTTCAGAAAAAATATATACAAAGAAACGTGCACAAATTCGTCTAGAGGCTAAGACTGATTTTAAGGTTTAGTACTAGCCGACCCACTTTCCCTCTAGGTCGATCATCCTGCCTTACTGTCACTAAATGTGTATCAGAACAATTCGAATTCTATTTTTAATTTTAATAAATTGTTCTTGATTTATTTCTGCACTTTTTAAATTATTTTCCGATTTGACATTCAAAAGGTATAGGACGTCGAACGTCGTGATAAGAATGTTTCATCTCACTGGCATTAATAAAGCATCTTATCAAGCTGATATCTACGACGACGACGTTTACAATCGTAGAGCGAACACAATGGAAGATAAATGACTAAAGCAGCTGATAATTTTGCTTCAAAGTGTCTCTCCGTTATTATTTGTATTAAGTATAAGGACTTTACAAGAGAATTTACCTGGTATGAATTATAAAATTAAGTGTAACTTTCTTTGTGAGAAAGACTCTTTTGTTTATGCTGTTTTTTTACAAAGACATGCGGCGAAGGGTGAAAGAAGGTGGATTATTGAGGGTCCAAAGGGATTTTGTTGTCCTCGTAACGGGAACGGGACAGTGGATAAATGTTGAGAAAAACCTCGGTGCAGAGAGCTTTTTATACGAAGGAATTGATAATGATAGTACTTGACCCGAAGGAACTCAAGTGGGGTCCAAACGACCTTTACAAAGTGAAGATTGTTTCCAATTTATGCATCCTTGGATTTATAGAGAAGTTTTTGCAATTATAACGTTTGTATTCTGGTAAAAGTTGGGAAATAGGGAAGTATATTTGAAACAACGAATTTTTACAGCTGTATTTAATTTAAATTGATTTATCAACGCAAAATTCAAACCACTTGGTCTAGAAATTCGAAATTTTGCATACTGGTTGCTGAGTTAACGTAGGCCCTCGGATAAAGTCACTGGCAACAGCTAGTTAAGCTATACCAGCTTGTCTCTGAGCAATATAATTTAAAACTAATTTTATACGTATCATTACATTATCCTGGTTTCCAAAGTTTCCATCATTACATTATCCTGGTTTTCCTGGTAACTCAAACAACCGGTTATTTTCTTACCATCAACTTCTCCTGTACTGTCATTAACTTTTTACCTGTCATCGTATGATTATGTCGTTCATTTTGTTTGAAATTATTTGTTTCCATTCCCACGTGTTAATCTGTAAACAAGCTATGTTATTTATAATGATAATAATGTATTAACGACACAAAAGGGCGAGCCAAGTGAGTGACTTAAGTAGTAGACCGTCGTTACGCGTGTAGATATTGCGGCCTTAATCCCAAGCTCGGCGACATGGGACGCAAGTCCAAGCAGTTGTTAATACTGACCACGAATCTTCAGTCAGAAAGTGAATAAATATACATAATAGCCCACCCAACGAAGGAAAAATAGGGGAAATAATTCGGATGTCAACGGATTTTGGCATAGTTGTAGGGAATGGTGTTTTTTACAACTTAAATATTGATTCCAGCGAAAAGTGTATATGATCTTCCTTGTAGAGAATTTTATGTTGTTTATTTAAGTAGAAGAATATTTTTTGCTATGGTCCACCGTTTTAGAGTTATTTACGAAAATCTGAAATAAGGGACCTTTACACACACCCCCTCCGTTAGCTCAACCCCCACCATTCCCTAAAACTATGCCACAATCCGTTGACGTCCGAATTATTTCCCCTATTTGTAAATTTTTCGTCTTCGTTTGGTGGGCTATAACACTTGTCTAATCCCAAACTAGGATTTTTGTACATTTTAGACTTTCGCGCTTTGTATTCATAATTATATAATTATTTACGGGTCTATAATTAGGATTTTTGTACCATGGAAGTTAGAAATACACAAATCACCTAACAGTATCACCCAGATCTGGACCAACTTGTAAGTAAGGGCGCACAGTTATTTAGTCCCTAAAAGAATTTCCTGTCAAAGACAAAATCTTTTTTTGCATATTGTGATGCCCTTAATTTTTTTTACTTCCACCGTTTCCTACATATTAGCGCCGTGAAGAAGCATCGGTGGCGCAAAATGTTCTGCAACACATCTTTTAAAGTCAAGTTTGGATCAAGAGTTTGGGACTAAACAGCCGTGTGTGAATTTGTCCAAACATTATTATTATGCATACCCCGTGACACTACCAAATTAAACCACCAGTGTTGTTTAGTTTCCTTTTTTACGCTATTATAGAAATTTCTTACACTTAGTCAACCACAGTGACATTTTTACTACCTACTACGAATAGTCTAGCTAGACGAAAGTATTATCTCCCTAGTTTGGTTTATGCAATGTAAGAGAGTGCCATATCTTTTCATCTACTACTGTACCGACTCCTCTGTCGCAGAATAGATCCTACATGTCGTTTGAAGTAAACACCACACCTGCTAGGCTTACGAGAAGGTCAGGTAAAACTTTGTTGTTAGCGAGGATGGCAACAAAGATTTAGTAATGTTTTGTTGTACAAAGAGCAAAGCTGGCAACACTCTCTTTGTTCGCTCTAGTTTCTTTGTGGAAGAGGGTTCGCCCCACTGTGACGTAATTAGGTCCAAAGTAAACTTTTATCAATATTGAGAAGGGTTTGCGTTACCCGGATTTTTTTGTAATTGGACATTCTTACACCAGACGGCTTGAAGTTACTCTTATTCTGGTATCTCCGAATCCGATTCGTCGGGTTAAAATCTTAAAATATATTCGGTAAAAAGTTAGCCATGTAAAAGCTAGCCATAAATTATTATTATTATTAAAATACCTGACTGACTCACTGTAACGTACAGCTCAAACTTTCTGGGTCTAGAAACTTAAAAGTTTTCTCAAGAACGTAGACAACCAATTTTCGAAAGTCCCGCGGCGACACAACATTCTGTGTCTATCTGTCTAACCGCCGGATAACTCGAAAACTATACGGCACCGATGAAACTGTAATCTGGAACATTACGTATGTTTTTCCTGGCATTGGCGCAAATTTATGGATAACTCAGAATAATCCATTTTCGATATATTAATAAAGAAAAACTACAAATAAAATATATGCTCAATGGGTCCAGTCCTCTCATGTTACTCATAAGACCGGGTTCAATACATTTAGTGAGATGAATAACGGAGTGACTATAGGGTTTCATACTCTGTGGTTTCATCACTAAAATTCGTTTTTACGCAACCCAAAAAAATGGCTGTTACATTTCAAAGGGAACGCTGTTTCACCTGTACACAATGCCATTACAAAGTATTTTGTTTTTTATTACCATTCTTTACGACGAAACTGGAAGCGAAACGTCAAATAAAACTCTGAAAAGCCGTACAGTTCGACTGACAACAGTCACGTCGACATGGGAAGTTGCCTGAGGACCCCGGCACCAAAGCAGAACTTTCCATTTATACCACACTCACGGATAGTACTTAGTCCTTCACGCACGCTATTGTCATCTGTACAACAAAGACGAAAGCTACTTTGTTGTTGCCACTTCCTTGCAATTATACTCCTAATTATTAACTTAGTTTTGAAAACTGAAGCTTTGTAGTAAGTAGTCTCTGTTATTCATTTAACGCTTTTTGCACTTATGCACAAAGGTTTCAAAGTCAAGTAAGTCATCATTCAAAACTGCTTTTGGTGTTGGTTACAGTATGTACCCTGGATTAAAACTATTTTTCACTGCGGTAAATGGTAAATCACGTTTTTTTATCGTTGCAGAGAACAAAAAAGTTAACAATAAATATAGGTATTAAACGTAGGTAACAGAGGTATTTTGTTACAGTATTCCTTTGTCAGTGCTAGTATCAGTCGATGAATCATAAACCGTCTTCTAAGAACGGTGCGGGTATGGGTATGTCACTTACGCGAATCCGATACCAACATTGTTATCAATAGGACGTGACATTGCCTCCAATATTTCCTGCTTTGTCACATTTTCATTTGCCAGTGTAATGTATGTATGCTGAGCTCTTTTACATTCGTTATTTCTTGCAGCGACTATCACGTATTAGGTCTGTTTCAGACCGACCGGTTCGCACGAAAACGGAGCGTCGAGACCTGGCAGGAAGTTCGTGCATTTTAATGACGAAGGTTAAATAGGTTAAGTATGCGTCTATGGAGAAAGCATGAATACTTTATAGATTTAAACTGACTCTTTTGACTGACAACATAGATGCTACTCGTACCTGCTACTGGCTTTAATAGTGAACTTTGTCGCCTATATGTACGCATACGGCTTGAATTTGATTAGTTGAAGCCGCTGACTAACCTCCCCCTGTCGCGCACCGGTCGGTGTGGAAATGGCCTTGGAATTGGAAGCAATTCCGACTAATTCAAATTATCGTGATATGAGAAACGAAAATTGGCTTCGATCATCTTGGGGTTACAATTTAATTATTTTGTACCAAGTAGCAATAAAAGCCTACTTATAACTATACTTGCGAGATGTTCGTGAGGTGCTAATTTCTTTTACCTAGATTCGGGAATTGATTTTCACTTCGCATACTTTCGGTTCAAGGTTTATTGCACTCCATTTATGGTAAGCATACAGTATGTTGGCTAGTCACCGTATAGTCTGAATAAAAATTTGTAGGTTTTACAGGCAGACCAGAAATTGATTGTTTTTTTTCCACGAAACTGACGATACTAAATGAATTTGAATGTGTTTACATACATCGAATAGGCATAAGTTTTCATATCGCAGCATTAAAAACACTTCCAGCTTGGACGAAAACAACTCTATAAATCCTTTTGAAAGCTATCACGTTGCTTCGCAGGAGGTACTTTATTGTCTCAGATTTACCGTTGCCCAGCGGATTCTGGTTGTTGACAATCAGGGCAGAACAAAAACACAACGCTTCTCTGCCGCCGTCGTGCCGCACTGCCTCACGATACTGCATTGGGCGACTGCTTTGTATTTGACTGTTGTATCGATAACGCCGGCGGCCATACGCATTTGGTACTGTGATGATATGTTCTATAGTAGCGATACAGTGCTAAATTGAGTAAGCCTTTGGACGCTTATTTTGTGTTGTAATTGTCTGTGGACGCAGCAATAGCATTTGCAAAATCCCGATAGCTGATGCTTAAAGTATCAAGTGTCATGCATCATCATGTCAGACGTCCACTTCGTGACATGGGCCTTCCCCCATGCACACCACTCCGGTCTGCCGTGCTCTCAATCCAGCCGCTTTCGGCCTTCAGGTCGTTGGTCCCCTTGGCGTCTCCCGGGGGATAATACCACTTTGTATAGTAGCTTCTGGTGTATGGGTGTAATATTTGTGAATTGTCATATCCGCATAGTGAGAGAGAAAATCCTACTTTGGTTTTAATCGCATTGATAAATAAAATATTTACTACTAGTCGGTTAGTAGATAAGAATAATCGAGTGTGTCTCAGGGCCTGAGATTGTTTCTAATTCTAACATTGGACGGTTGGAAAATTGATTATTGTGCCAATACTTCGCGAAAAGTCGGCTGTCACTTGTTATCTTTATGGTATTGCTTTTACGGGTGACGTTTGAGAAAATATCCTCAGACTCGCCACGGTTGAATTGTAAAGCTTTCATCTTTGCTTTTTTGTTTATACTTACTTGATATTTTGTATCTTTATTTTGTAAACGGTTGTTAACAAGGAGGTGACCGAACGCGAAAAAATTAATAAATCTAATTCATGCTTGATAATGAAACATGTTGAAGATAAAGTGTAATTTTATTGAAATTAAAGTAAATTTAAATATTCTTACAAAAAAGCGTTTGCCGTGGCCAGCGTATCAAGAAAAAGAGAAAGAAAAAGGGGCTGGGCTACAAACAATTGTTTTTAATTAATTTTATGGCTTTGGTTGCCTAATGTTTTCGGTTAATGTCTTGAACAATGCTAAAATCGTCACTCTGGGGTAGCTGGTTCATGATCGTAGTATATGGAATTTAATGCACAGAGCACAGACAATTCCGCTGTCTATCACCTGGGTTTATTCTTTAGTCGCCTTGTACGAGATCCTCAGGAACACTGGGAGTGGGAGATTCTTATGATTGAGAGAAGTGAAGCTACCACATGTAAATAATATCCGCAACTACTCTGTATGTTACCTTTTCACGTCTAAACCGCTGAATAGATTTTGACGAAATTTGGTGTCGAGATACATCGAACCCTGGGCAAGATTTTACCGCGATTCACTGTTCCCGTAGGAGTAAACTTATTCTACGCGGGCGAAGCCGTGGGCAACGGCTAGTATTATATCATACTGACGTTGATAGTTAGGTACTAGTTGTGTTGAACACTCCATGAACTTCTAAATGTTATTTAAATATTGATGCGACAGGACACAATGCAATAATTTTCTGCCTTACAAAATAATGGTTACAGTTACTCCTAAAACAGGTCAGTTTTCTTTTTTAGCATAGAAGCCAATTAGAGAAGCTTGCCTGTCTTGCGATGTTTGAGCAACATTTTAGCGCCTTCCCCGCTCTTGTCTGTAGAACAATTAGAAACAAAAAAGCAAAACCTGTCTACCACGTTGACATGTTAATTATTCCTCATTAATTGACCGAGCGAGCGAAGCGTCTACGTTTCGAGACTGGCCAAAAATGCTCTTGTCCGGCTGTCTGTCTGTCTGTAATTCTCTACAGGTCGCATTTTTCAACCGATTTTGACGAAAATTTGGCATATGTATAAATTAATTAAACCTACAAAATGAGTAGAATAAAATTTTGAAAAACATTTTTTTTAGAGTACCTACCATACTCGCAAAGTGGGAGTGAACTTTTTTTTTCTTGTGAATCCCATAGTGTGGGATATCGTTGGATAGGTCTTTCAAAAATATTGCTGGTGTGTGAATACCATTTTTTCGATTTAGGGATCCGTTGGCGAAATATTAAGCTTTAAAGCGGTAATTTTTGTTAGAGTCACGTGTCCCCCCTGCCAGCTAAACGGTTGCTTCTGGAAATGTGAAAAAATTCATGGCAGTAGCATATATAACGTAGTTACAAGGAAAACTATTACGGCTAAGTAGGTTCTATTAGTTTTTGAGTAATAATGGATCGACTTAAGAAAGTTGAAAAAATAAATTATGTTCATAGAACTGCATACGTAAAATGGAAAATTATTTTTTTCCGCGTGATATCCATGGTGTGGGGTATCGTTGGATGGGTCTTTCAAAAATATCGCGGGTGTGTGATAAACATTTTTCGATTCAGGGATCCGTTTGCGAAATATTAAGCTTTAAAGTGCTAATTTTTGTCACTTTAGTAGGTACTTTTTCTGTTTCCAAAGTTGACTTTTGTTGGTTTCTTTTAGGTTTGGTTTATAAGGGCTGGCGAGGTCTACTGTTCTCACGGAACTACTAGTTATAATTTAACTGTTACTCATTTATTTAATAACATAATTTGTTGTCTTTTCTGTAAGATTTCTGGTTTTTGGCGTTTTAGCGTTACACGCGGTCATTTATGCCTCTGTAACTCGTAAACTATGACTAATAAGTAGTTTCAATTTATAAAAAAACACTATAATTAATAACATAATAATTTTATTACCAGCTAACCATAAATACCTACATAAAACGCGTCGAACAAGCAATCAAATCAGCCTTAAATTACCATCCGCTTATGCCACCACAAGACTCAAGTCAAAAGTCAGGTTAACAATTTTTGATGTTTATAATATGAATATTGTCAAGTTATATGCGAAATTGAATTCTTTATATTTATTAAGTAATAATTAATTAACACCTTTATCAAACTGATATCACTTTTAAAAGTTTATGATGAATTGATGACAGTACTTTTTTTGGTCAAGTCAAAGTCTAGCAAGTTTATATGTTTAAGTAACTTATTGTAGTCTAATACATTTAACCTTTAAACGTAGCCGTAGGTACTTTCTCGTCTACTTTGATGTTGTCAGTGTAATGGGCCGTATCTTGGCCGTATCTGTTTTTCGTTTGCCAGCGAGTTCATTGACCTTGAAACTAGAGTTAGAAGCGGAATAAATACTTGTTTAACCTCAAATATTGATACAGTTTCTTTTTATATTGCAGGTAAATTATGGGGATCAATAGAACTGTAACGTGGTCTTGTGTTTTCATCATAGTTTTCGGTAAGTACTTACATAATCTAGACAGACCTATAGTGAAGACCATGATGGGACAAGCGGAGTAGGGCGCCTCCCGGATATCTAGTCCATCTGGACTGACGATCTACGCGACCGTGACTGGTTGCGGATAACCGAAGATAGGATTCGAGGCCTACGTCCAGCTGTGGTTAGTTTAATTCAGCCTTAGAGTCATGAAGGTGAAAATGAGTTAGTGGCACTGCGCCGATTATGGAGGCAGTATCACCACAGATTATATATTAGTTCCTAGTATCACGCTTATTTTGAATAGATAGGTAAGTGTTAATTTTGCCTATGGTGCCAATTTTGGAGGAGAGTTTAAATATTCAGTTTCGCGTAGTGTCAGTTGTACCATTGAGTAGTACCATTGATGGTACTAGTGACACAACTTTGTATGCTTAGTACCATTAAAGAAAAAGTGGACATTCCTCGCAATTGATGAGATCGGTTATGATCATTTCGTCTGAAAAGCAATTTGCCTAAAACGCAAAATGCCTAAAATCAATGTCTAAATTGTATGTGGTTCTCGTTTTCGTTGCTATGGAAATAACACATTGCATGTACCGCATGTACCATTCCATTGTGTATTAAGTGGGACCCACAGAGCATAGCCCGGCGCCTACCAACCGTATTTTATGCTTTCTCCACCAACAAGTTTTTAGCTTTGTGCTTACAGCTTTATATAGCTTTAAAAATTCAACACTTTTGGAAATGATGGCAAGAATCTACTTATTACCAATTGACAATCACTTCATACTGTACCATCGCTACTATTAATTTATTATTTAGTCACCGTGTTGACTAAACGACATCCGCATATTGGGATATTTCTCGCGTGTTAAATGACCCCAGTGGAATGGCCTGACGGGGGCACCCCCCGAGGTTATAATATTTGTAATAAAATGCAATTACAACACGATGCTGCCAATTTAAAAATGTCCCGATTGCCCCCAGGCGGCGCAATAATAACCCATTGCATGTGCGAAATTAGGTCTGCAGTGTATTCTGTGCCAATATATTACACTCCAACAAACAACGCCCTACTTGTAATACATAAAAAAATAAAAACAAATAAAATAAAAATAATAAAATATACGGGTCGAATTGAGAACCTCCTCCTTTTTTTTCGACGGTTGATAAAATGTTTTTTCCCCAACTAGGATTTTCTGTATTGGAAATAAACAACAAATAATATATATTTTTTTTAAAAAAAGAGTGACTGATACATTTTTGCAGGAAGGTTCGAATCTCTTGGGTGGTGCGGGGGCCGCGAGCACGCACCAAAGAGATCTTAACTCTATGCATTTTTGTCACTACAAGCAAAACATCTAGAAATAAAGCAAAAGGGCTGTACTTACCTAGATTAGATACATATTGCTGCAAGCTTTTATTCAAATCAATTTCTGTAAGGGAAACATCGCGAGGAAACCTGCATACGCCAAAAAAATTAAAGTCCACGGACCTGCGATCATGAATGGACGGATTGGGGCACCGTTGGTGGACAGTGGTTGGCACAAAAGATCGTAAAAGGTATTCCTGGCCTCCTAAGAAGAGATAAGATACATAGGTGATGGCACTCTATAATATTATTTTTTGCAATACGCATTATTGTTTGACATATTATTATTAAAACACGGAAAGTGCTCGTGATCTGTCATTGTACTACCTAGGGTAGTTCTAAATCGGGGGCTCCAAGAACCCGCACATATGCTCCTTAATGACGTCACGCTCTCGATTCACATTATTAGCTATTTCGCTCTAACGCCCCGTGAAATGTATAGAGGGGGGTGTGTTGCGAAACGTCAAATTAATAGCTTTCCATTGTCGTGTTCAAGTGAGAATAATATCAAGAAATATTTGTAGTGGACACCCTTGGCTCATTGGGGGTCAGGTCGGGCGACAACGTGAGCGATACGAAATTAGTGCAGTTAAGATTCAAAATATACATAAATATTGCCCTAAGTAGTGCTATTTAGAGTCAAATTGACATAAAACATGAACTACGATATGGGGTCCTTCAAGAAGAGAGTCAAAGAGCTCTTCAACCAAGGCCGGCAACGCACCAGCACCCCCCGGGCGTTGCAGGTGTCTATAGGCGGCGGTGACCTCTTATCATCAGGAGGCCCGCCTGCTTATTGCCCCCGTAGCAATAAAAAAAAACTTGGCAGTTTATTATGTTTAGTCGACGCGACGACTTGGGAAATGTGACAGTGTACTTACTTGTAATTGTGACACGAATGAATAATTAATATTTTTATTATTCATATTTCCCAAATCGTCGCGTCGGATAAAACCTGTTCATATTTTATGTCAACTTGACTCTTAAGTAATATCCCTATAAGATTCATACTGTAAAGTTGACATAAATGGACTCCATTTTTAGCTGACGAAATGTGAGTGTTGTGAGCACAAGGGAGTTATTGTGTCCGTAACCTTTAGATTGGACCGCATTTCGGACAAAAGTTGAAGCTATTTCTAGACACTCATCACAAAAAATAGATATTGTAATATATTCTACAAGCAAGGAATACACTGACAAAGTATACGTTATGTTAACACGGACATGCCTACCTCAATGTAACAGGACATATCGCGTGTTCAGATATGAGAGTGCATGATAAAAATTACGTAATACGTCAAGCCTCGAAAGCATTGTTAGGGGCCGGTAGCTCGTAGTCTGATTAATGACGGGCTCGCATCAAAACCACGGGGGCTAGCACGACGGAACCCTAAAATTTCCCTTTTGTATTTATTGCTTATCCATTTTATTACTATCAACCTTTTTCGTGTTTACTGCAATAATAGATTTAAGAAGATGTAGAGGGGAAAAGGCTAGAAAAACGAGAAAAGAGCTTTCTATCTCCAGTAAGAAATTAGTGACAGCGTGATGATGAAACGGAATCAGTTAAATGTATTGCTTAAAGTTCAATCAGATCCGTTGAGCTGCATGCTGTAGAGGTAACCAAACATAAATACAAAGAAATTTCCACATTCATATTTTTTGGATATTTATAGAAATAGATAAGACCATGGGATAGGACCGCAAGTCAAAATCGCTACACTCCCTGGCCACACTAATATTTTTTTGTAGAAAATGGTAGCAAAAACATCACTATCTGTGTTCACGGATTATTTATTTAATTCTAAACGGAAAAACTATAATGTTAGTTCGAAGAAAATAATGGATTTCCGCCGTACACCCATTTTTAGTCGGTTCTGTTCATCTTTGCGGTTCAGGTAATAAGAATTCTGATAACACAGAACGTTAAAGCCTATTTTCAAGCAATATTGTAAAATCTTCGTCCTTTAAAAATATTTTGTGTAAGAAAGCGAGGAAACTCTTCAGAATATGTCTTTACCTTCCTGCCAGCAAAAATAAATTGCCCGATAAAATTGTTTTGAGGAAATATTATGTAGTATTAAATTTAAATAAACGTTAGCATGTCATATTGACGACCGTCGAAGTTTGAGAAACTACTTTCGAAGTGATGGTAGATTGAAAAATACTTGTATAAAATGTGCTAATGTAATACGCATTTTCTTTATACTGTTAAATATTTGAACTTCCCTGTAGCCTGACTGATCAAATATCATACAAATGTAAAGATAAAAAACGGGATTCATGTTACGTTGAGACTGACGAAAAATCGTTCTCGGTTACCAGACTTCAAAATAACAGATAAAATTTAAAAAAGAACGGATAGACCGACTTGACTGACTTTGTGCGCCTTTTTGTATTTTAAAATCGATTACAACTATTTTATTTTCCTAAAATGCCATATACACAAACTGAAAACTAAATAATATACGATTTATCAGTTTAGTATTCAATAAGAATCCCTATATGGGTTAACACGCAAAGACGTTTAAAGAATTTTTAAAACGTTCGCGTTCTTAAAATGCTCTTACCCTGGTCTTGTTCGAATTCCGAGATGCATTCGTTGGATGGAGCAATCTCGGGAGTCGCAAAGACTTGGTTTTACCGTTTTACCGAGTTTGGCTCTCTCCTCGCGCGTTAGTACCTACGTGATCGCACTGCTGTATTAGAGTGTTACTTATCGTTGATAGTAAACCTTTGTTATAGAAATTAAGATACTTATATTACGAAGATTTTCTCATTTTTTTATATTTAGGTTTATATTATGCATACTTAATATATTGTTAAATTAATTATATTTAGCAGTAAATTTTAAAAATAAAGACATTTGCCCTTATATATTGAAATATGTATATTACTGTAACAACCGCAAAAAAGCCGTAAATCTTAAGATTTGTCTTAGATTACAGAAAGAGCACATCTGTCAATTTAAAATTTTCGTCGATTTAGGGTTCTGGTACAACAATAAAAGCGAACTCAGAAAAAACATTAATCTACTTGGTTTGCCTCTACCGTCTGTGAGAGAAGGTAGCGTCTAGGTCTGATACAATACACATAATTGTGAAAATAAAATAAAAACAGGTAGATTTTGTAGACATTACAATTTAGGCGGTATTATCGCTTTAACCACTTTAGCTTTGATAACCTTTCATCAGCAGTAGACGTACTTTTGAGAGATTTCTTCTGTTAACATAGACTGACACCCTTGTCTCACAGTTCTTAACTCTACTCTTATAAAATTCTTATTAGCTTTATCTCCAATTGGGGGTCGAACCCTCTGATGACAGGAGGGTGAAAAGTGCCACGTCTATTGAAGAGTAGGTATATATAGGTACTCTTTGTACTGTTATATATTTGCAACTGTTTGATTAGGACTTATCGGGGAGTCGGATGTGCAGTGGAAAGGCCCCTTTATTAGAGATTAGAATGCATTTTGTAATGGGATTTATTTGGGGAGTTTGAGGCCGTTTATTAAATTCTGGAATTGCATTTTACAGTTTTTATTGTAATTTATTGTGTTATTGGAAATTTTTGAGACCGCCTTGATTTGAGGGTTGATTCAGAATTTAAAATATTTTTGATTTATTTTAGGGAGTTTTATTATGGTATAACTTAGTTATTATAAAAAGTAACTGAAAATGGTTTAGTTAGTTTACCAAGTACTTGTTTTAGGTCAGTCCAGCATTTCATTTACATTCCCTCATTATTCGGCTTTTATTGGAAATTACCATAGTTACATATAATACAGTGAACGTAACTTGCGGAAACTTACTTGCGAAAGGTGCGGACTTATCATACTGGGACCACTTTTTGTATGACGCGCCAAAGGGAGAAGGGAGGGGAGTTCGCAAATTAACTGGCGTATACCAGACCGCGGTCCACAATCTGAGATTCGTATGAAGTTTGAAATGGACACGGGCGCCCGGAGACCCCAATTATACGATTCATTACAGCGTCGTCAAGGGGATGTCTATACGCCACGTTGTCACCTTTCTACTTCGAACCATTAAGAAGTAAATGAATAAATTTTTACGTTTTTCTGTAATAGGGATCTGCTTCGTGGTAACACCTACTAGGATTATTATTGTGCACACATTTTATGAGCGACAAAACTAGGCGTTATGTCAGGTGTTCAGAGCATAACAAATCATAATAATTGATTATTAAGTGGATTCGCGGTACAAGATCCTAACTCATAAAAGTGTTTTGCTTTTCTACACTATTAAAAGTTGTTCATTATAAAGTGAAAAATTTCCAGCCAATTTATACTCTCTCAGCGTTCGATATTGCTTTTTTATAGCACTCACTTTAAAGCACAAATCGTATTTTATCCGCAAATTGATTTTGAATATTGTTTTACCGAGCAATTTCATTTTGCTCAGTTCCATTTCACAATATTTAAGCTATACGCACCGCATAAATAATTAAAAATAGGTTAAGTAAACTGTAGAACCGTTAAACCCATATTTTAATTCCTCTTTGTAGGCCGCTACATAACTCTAATGTAAAGTATATATTTTTTATATATATTTGCGTGGTCTATGGACGATCCCTGCTGAGTGTGAAGTAAAATTGAAATTGCGACACTTTGAGTGTCATCAACTGGTTGGGTCGCAAATTACCGCCAGCCTCGTGCGTTTTTCTGTTCATTTTGTGGCAAAAAGTTGTTCCTATGTGCGAGTGACAGGTATCGCTATATCCACGTGTATTTCCGTTCACCGGGTCTGCCTTTCCTAATAAATAAGATTAGTTACCATTAAACTCGATTGTATATACTAATAATATAAATGCGTGTATTCAATTTCAAGTTAATCCGTCAAAACTACTAAGCAGATTTTGGCTTATACAATCAACACACAAAACGTATCTTTTACCGTCACTTAAGTCACATACTTATGTTTACTGGAAGAAAATATATAAGTTCCGCAGAAGGTAGTTCACCAACGCCGGTGAAAGCGGTTTAAACAATGGTTTTTTAATTGGGGTGCTTCCACCCATTGATTCTATATTTTATTTTAAACGGACATTTCTAGACAGTAAGTATCTAATTTCTGAATCAAAATCGTTTTATTCAAAACGGGATTTTGGTATTACTTTGACCAGTTTGTGAGTGAGTAGATAAAGTACCACCGCACCGTTTCTAACGGGAAATTATCCGTTTGTGCCCGCTAAATCCGACAGTTTTAAATCACAAAATATATATATTTTGCAATGAGTTCTCTGCGCAAAGTTATATTCACCACAGAATAATAGTTCAAGAATAACACAGTGTACTTTATATGTTTTTATTTATTTATTATAAAATGTTCTAATCGGTTCTAACCTCTTTTTGGTTTCCAATTTGTCATTCTGGTCTTGTCATCAGATCTATGAAACGACTATTAAAAATCGTGTAAATCTATATAGGTAGGTATAGTACATTTCACATTTTTGATATTTATACTATTGACTCGTAGGTATATTATTTTACATGGGTTATTCTTAGGCAGATCGCCCCTATAGGTATGTATGTATAAGATGTTGTTTATGAAACATTTTTTTTTGTTAGAAATGTTTGTTTAATTAATTGTATAATTTAATGTAAACAGCCCAATGGTTAACATTTGTTACTATAATGAATGAACACAGGTTAATCTTCTGTCTTATAATTAAAATCACTAGAGGAATAAGTATCTACATGTTTCAATATATAAATCGAACGATAGTTGAAATAATATTGTCTTTAATGTTAAGAGTAACATTTCAACAATTTCGGTCCGGGAACACATACAGTCGACCCCAGTTCCCCCATGCGACCCTTTCCCCAAATAAATTTCTAAATGAACAACTATATTCATATTATTTCTGTTGTAATCTCTTTGCAAATAACTGTATTGTGGCGAATAACATAGAAGGTTATGTTTTAGAATGTAGAACAGAATAGGGACTAAACATGTGCGGGTGCTTTGTAATGAATTTTTATGTAGTTGTTTCGGCTAACCGGACTACTGTCACTAGAGAATTTGCAGCAATTTGTAACAAAACAGACCTAACGTAACATGACACACCGAGAGAAATCGTAAGGAGAGACGCTGGAGAGACAAACTTTTCGAAACATTACTTTGAAATTTGTCGGAAGTATATAAGACGATGAGCCCAGCTATTCGGAGGTGTTTGCTTGCGGACATTTACTCTAAACAGTATCATAAAGGGCGTATAATCAGTTTTTCTTTTGTCTTAAGAAAACAAACGCATTTGCTGCTGAAAGCAAAATAAACGATAGATGATGTTCCCAAGTGGGCCGCAAAGTTTATATGGTAATACAAACTTGTTTTGCTGCTACAGCTGTACCTTGCTAATCAAAATAAAACAAATTAAATTGCAAATAAAACAAGTCCAGTAGTCATCGAAATAGATTCATGATCGATACACACTAGAACAATTACTTGATTATAATGCGGAACATAGCGACTTTAACAGTCGGGACCCATTGAAAATAAAGACCGGCTCAATCTTCCCAAGGTCCCGACTGTAAAGTCGCTATGTTCCGCATTATAATCAAGTAATTGTTCTAGTGTGTATCGATCATGAATCTATTTCGATGACTACTGGACTTGTTTTATTTGAATTTCTTTTTTTAGCAGTCGGATTTTTTGATATTTTTTATTTACTTTTTTTACAAGGCACTTTGTGAGTAGTACGAAAACTTTAATTGAAACCAAGTACAGGCGTAGCGCAAAACTTATCTGGTCATCGTGTGCATTCACCTGGTATTAGGGTAAAAAGAGTAGGTATTCATGAGAAGATTAATGACGTAGGTATGAGCTTAGCTCGTGTTTAACACTTTAATGTTCAGTTCTACCCTTATAGGGGACGGTGGGCTGAATCGTCCCTTTTGGAGCGTTGATAATATTCCAATTAAAACGCAAACTAATGTACGCAGTTATGTGTTTAGATTATAATAAAAAATAATAATAGTCAAAAATAATTTTAAACTAATCACTCACTTTGGAAAAAGGTGTTTATGAGATTTAGTTTATAATTGGAGATCAGTAAATTATAGGAATAGTCAGTCAATATACTCGTACACCTGTAGATTTAAAAATAAAATAAAATAAAATGCGAATTACTGATGTCAATTTGTCGGATTCTGTATGATGAAAAATTTCGAGTCATTAATATTTTAATACATTTTGCGTTTAGGTCATTTCGAGTTTAGGGTATTTTATTTTGCGCTCAAGTAATAGATATGTATGCGACTAGGCCGATAATTTGATACTGTCTCTTAACTAATTCCTGGAATTATTGAACTTATTTACTAAATTTGGAATATTAATTTATCTAGTTTGACAGACATAGTTATGCCCTTTTTACCACGGGAAAATATTTGGTCGTCAATTTTAACCGTAATTAGTAGGTATTACGCTGTTGGAATAAAATAAAAATCATATAGCGCCGTTAACTTTATCTCCCCATTAACGTCAAGTTAACAATTTATGGGTTAGCGTCGGCTCAGTGGTTTTATTGCGAAAGGAGACGTGTCGTGAGGAAACGAACACATCTAAGATAACCAGTGTGACCCATGGAGCCGATTTTTTTTAACTGGAGACACACGGATAAACGGTCCGTCAGGTGAAAAGTGATGTTACCCAGTTTCCCCTCAAAGAAAGGTAAAACTGCCATCGCTCGCACACCTATATAATTTTATGATCAGAGGTATAGATAGACCTTGAGTGTACCTAATATGTAAAATAATAAAAAGCATCATAGATCTTTGATCCTAAAAATGCTTTTTTTTTATTTATAATAAAAATTATGAAAATATGATACTCTGGATACTCGTAATGTAATAAATCTCGTAGAACAATCCCAGAAGTTGGCCAATGTTCGTGCCAGTGCGTCACAAATATAAAAATCATAAAATATACGGGTCGAGTTGAGAACCTCATCCTCTTTCATTTTTTTTCGTCGGCTGAAAACAATCAATCGAAAGGGAGTGCGCATTCACGTTAAGTGTTCGCTAAATGTACACCCGCTTCGTATTATTAACCTTGGGGTCAGAATGGACCGAATGGGTGGAATGGGCCAAACGGCGTGCGGTCCATTTACGTAGCAACTAATGGCTGCTGCCGATGAAACATAGTTGGAGCCAATTAAGTAAACATTTAATACTCACCTGTTTATTTAAACGTTGAGTTGTAATGAATTGTGTACCCTAGTTTTCAGTGCGCTCGCCTCACGTATACCTATGAGGCCGAGGGTTACATGCCGGGCCAGTAGGTACCAATGATCTCGAGTTTCTCGAAACTTTTTACGAGTAAAATCAAATCAACAGCCTATTAATATGTCCCCACTGTTGGGGCTCAGGCCTACCCTCTCAACGAGGGCGTTCGGTTTAATAGTCCACCACCCTAGCAAAGTGTGGGTTGGTGGACTTCTCATGTATGCCCCTAAGAATTCCTTCTTCGGCGTATGCTGGTTTCCTGACGATGTTTTGCTTTACCGTTTGAGAGCAGTCAGTAAATATACTTGTTTCGCGAAAAACCCATTGGTACCAACATTGATAATAAATTACTATAAGTAGGTATAAGAAGACAGAATAAACCTCTAGATATAAAATTTGTGGTTATCTTCAGATTCACCTAGATAATGTATGTATTTTCTTCTTCGACATCGTATTGCAGGTTAACTTTTCTTTTGTAAGGAAACGCTTGCTCAAATGCTCGACCCAGAGAAGCTTGTAATTTTCTGAAATCGCAGGTTTGAGTACCTGACACGGTTCGTTCAATAAAATATCATGCGTATACAAATTTATTCCCATTGTAGTTGGCTTCGGCGTCATAATACTTTTTATGCCAATCGGCCCGCATCTTCCCAACTCCGGCCCGCCCCGGCATTACCGGGCCCGTTATGTAGATTAAGTGTTCTGTATACGACACCCAAATAAAACCAGTCAAACCTGAGCATTGCTTATAAGCTAAAGGTTCTGTACAAAATATTTTTTGGCAAGCTTATTGGTTTGGCTGTAGTTCAAATGTAATATCTTTTGTAAGTGCATTATGCGGTGCTTACTAAATAATGGAGTGTATAGCGATAAGTATTTCCCAAATCGAGGAAGTTTCTATCTACTTAGAAAATATCAAAGCATTTTCATTCATCTCTTTTTCTGTCATAGTTATACCTAGTAACTTTTATTTGCCTTTTACCTAAAAAATACTTTTTAGGTTAAAAGTAGCCGGTTAAAGATACTGCGGAAAAAATAATCTTATGAATTGAAGAGAATCCTGGTGGTCCCACCGCTCTTGTCCCACAAATCATGAAGAAAAATATTCGCGAGCGGCGTCCACCAAATAGTTTTTGGTCTTTTAAGCCAAATTTTGCTTCACGCTCTATATAGCCGCTAAATCAAACCACCACTGGTGGTCCCTGAGCACGAGAAGAGGCTTATTGTATTTATCCTAAAATTATTAAATAAATGGGCGGTCATTTGGTTGCCAGTGCCGACCGACATGCATTGTGCTTTGATTAACACTGAACCAAGAATTCAGCAGTGGTTTAACAGTACCTATGCAGTCACAATAAATAATTGGTTTGGAATAATTTTAAAGGTACGTACGTGTTTTATTTATATACAAATATTTTGTGGTCCATGCCAAGAAAAACATTTAGTCAAATGGTTGTCTTATTACAAACATTTAAGAAACACTGGCTCTAGCGTATTCATAATCATACTTATTCATAATTAAATACATTTTCGTTCTATTTTATACTAATTTATATGAGCCTAGTTATTAATTAACCTGCACCTTGAAAGAACCGAAAAGTAGTTTATTTTATTTGCTCAACCCTAAAATTGCGCGGAAGAACGCTGAGGTAGTTGGAGATTAAACGGAAAGATTTACCGGTCGATTCGCATCTGTCGACATGCGCCATTCCGTATTCGTTTGTTTTAAAAAACACGCTGTAGTGTAAGTACGGGATGCATGCAAATGAAAATAGAAACATAAAAAAATAATTTTATATATAAAAAAATACTAGGAAGGTACAGTGAAGGTTCATAAGTGCAGTAGCAGTTTCGCAACTCAATAGATTGAGAGACTAGTTTCACTTACGAATTTCTTTTATAACTGTCTGTACACGCACATATCCACTAATACTCGTATATTCCTTGGTATTACGATGAATTGATGACTTATTTCTGTGACAATAAGGTTTAAAACACGCTATTGACTTGGGTGGTCATCATCATCATATCATCCTGTAGACGTCCACTGCTGGACAAAGGCCTTCCCCAGGGATCTCCACGGCGACCTTCACCAGATCGTCGATCCACCTTGTGGCAGGCCTGCCTACGCTGCGTCTTCCGATACGTTGTCGCCACTCGAGAACCTTTCTGCACCAACGGCCGTCAGTTCTACGAGCGATGCCACTTCAGCTTCGCAATTCTTTAAGCTATGTCGGTGGCCTTGGTTCTTCTGCGGATCTCCTCATTTCTGCAACTGTTTTTAATTTCTGGGACTTGGGTGGTCAGTTATATTTAATTGTTTTTCGAGTTGTTGTGCGCACCGTTGTACAGAAAAATGACTTAGCGTACTAGTGCCCTTATGAACCTTACTGTACCTAAATAATATTATATTCATTAACAGCTTTATTATCCAATCCACTCTCAAAATGATGGGAGGTTTAATCTGGGCAGACGGGTTGGCGATCGCAGTACCTAAGGAGTTTAAAGGTTGATACACATTAAATAATGTATGTTTATATTGAATACTGTTGATTGAGAACATTCGCTGCGCCAAAATAAATAACACCATTTTCAGCCTGTAAACGACCACTCTTGCGGGAGTAATAGAAGGGAAAAAAATTACGCACTAGGCTCGCCAGTGTGGCCCTGCTGCCCTTCAATTGATTGCTGCATTTAAGTTGGTTCTACCCATAATCTTTTCTGTTAGAACTTGTGCCTAACTTACGACTACCCAAAAGCCATATAAAAGTGCCAAAAATATAGTAAGTATAGGTAACTGATCGAAAAATATCACAAAACATCTTTTAATTTGCCATAACACCGATTTTCACTTAGGCCGGTCGCACACCCGTCGCGTTTTTGTAGATTTTCCAAAAGACTCTTAAAACTCACGTATTGTCCCGCCCGCGCCACGCCCGTCGCCCGGTGCCGGTGCGGTGCCGTGTGTGAGCGTATGAAACTGTCGCAGGGTGATTGATGACCGCATGTCGTGTGTCTCCGGCTTTAGGTAGGGGTTACGAAACGAGCGAGGTGACCGAAAAAGCCGCTAATAAATTTTTAGTTTTTTAAAAATTGTAATTAAATACTACTAATAAATGTCTTATTTACATTTTATGTTGATTTTAGACTGAAGTTCATATGCATACCTGCTTACCTTAAAATCTAAGTAAGATTTTTCAGCTATAATCACTTATCACAAATAGTAGCTTTTTATTAATATTATGGGCCATCGGAGATCGATGATGGTAAAAAAGATGGTAACTATATTATTCCTGGATGATTCTGATTTACTTCCGCATATTTTGTGGCCCGGGCGGCTCAAACCCGCCAAATGGCGTAGCGCGATTTTGTAGGTACCTTTTTACCGCAAAATGGATCGTTTTCCAGTGTGAACGATAATAGGGAATTTTTATCTTTGCATAATCCGTAAAAATAATTCTAATTCCAAGAAATCCGTGAGAGCGGTTAATTCTAGTATCGCTTTCTGTGTATTAGTATGTTATTAAAATTAAACAATAAAACCCGTATATTACGGCAAATGTAAGTATGTATAATGGTTGTCGCATACTTTTCTTTCACCCGAGCATCGGACCGACTGATTGACACCTCTCTTGGACTCGACTCCATTCTTAGACTATCCTAGTCCAGTGCCGTCGTATGTAGCCAGCCCGTTTGCTACTTATAGCCTCCTGGGACCCCACGGCCTAGCTTGAGCATATAAACATTAAAAATAAAACATACCTAACTAAAACATTAATAAAATAATAATCATAAAAATGTATTTTTTGAAGTTCACTCAGCGTTTACTTCTTCTGAGGACTAAAAATTAAAAATAAAACAAAACATAAAACTTAAAAAAAAAAAAATAATATTCGTTTACTTTTCCCAGGACTCAGATAGATACATTATATTCAGTTCAAAGGAAGCTAGGTATATAAATACCTATTTAATTCATATGCCACGAATTATTCTTCATATAAATGAAGAATTATTCCTGGCATATGAATTAAATTGGCGTGTCACGTACTGTTTCCTTGGTCGAGGCTTTATGTTAAACATTTTAAGGCCCACTAGCGCTCGTTGCATGTCGTGTCTGAATTTACATATTTGACACGACATTAAAAAAATCATAAGGGTGACGTGTTAACCCCACTAATGTCATCGGAATATGAATATGAATGTGACCGGTGCGTGTCGAATGCACTTCGTAATGAACTAGTAGTTTGTCGTGACTTTGCTCATCAGAACTGTTGGATCAGCCCTCTGCTAAAATTACGGGAGAGGATTTAGCTGGACCGACGGCGAAGGTGGAGGAAAAGTCGTCATAGCGCGCATTGTGATGCCTACTATATAGGTCAAGCAGTTGACGGCGATAACCTGAAGATGATTATCATTAGTTTATGATGATAATAAAGCATCAAGCGGTCAGACAATGGTATATGTGGCCAATATACAGGCACATGATACTACAAACATACTTCATGTTTATTTTTATAATAGTAAAGATTTTGGACGAATAAATGATTGAATTCGGTCGTTACGTAAATGTTAATGATTAACTTTAATTAAAAAATGAGGGTTGTGTATCCAATTGGATTGTAGGCGGCATTTTTAATAAATTAAATCCTTGAGGGGTCGATTTCATTTTGTTAATAACCAAATTCAATTTAGGTCGTTTATTGTATCTTCTGCTATTTTTCGTGTATCATTAATAATGCTAGGTAGACACAAGTAAGGTGCGGTTGTGGTAGGTAGGGATTCGTGTCTGCTTTATGGTAGGGATCGATCCGGGTTTATAATCTAAGTTGTAATCCCGACGTTTTCGGGTTGCATGGCGGTAAGTATGTAGAATTATATATAAAATCAATAGCCAAGCAGTTAACCCGTTTGAGTATAAATTTTGACATCGTGCGCTTTTGACATTTTGCGTTTTTTTTTAACCCGCCTTTGAACTTTTGTTTTAAAAAACCAAAGCGAGTTGATAGTGTCTTGTCCTCTATCTATTCTGTGCTAGTGTATGTTAAAAGAACTGTTATAGAATATTTGTTCTTAGATAGACTACAGCAACGATCAGTTAGCACACCGACCCAAAACGGTGGCTTCCCGAAACAAACCATTCCTCAACACATCCGTTTTCCGAACTTAATTTGTTTAGACAGCTAACCATAATTAATTACAACAACACTTGTTTACTATTTCGTAAATAGTTCGCTTGTAGTACGGACACTTTCGCACATGATGGATGACGTACACTCACACAAATTAGCCAGAATTAGGGGAACGTGTAATATTCAACCTTAAACCACTGACTGAGCTATCAACTCACAGTCCAAACGAACCTCCCTAGAGTTCTCCACCTGGATGGAGCATGAGGAATTTTATGATACACTAGCTTATTCCCCGCGACTTCATTCGCATTAAAAAGTATTGTATAATTATGTTTCTTAATAACTGTTGCCCGCGGCATGTAAATTTGATCTAATATTCTGTTTCCATACAAACCATAATACCCCTTTTCACCCCTTTAGATTTGAAATTTTAAAAATCTAAGTACACCAGATTTTAAGTCAGACCACGTGCTTTTAAACAAACAAAAAAACCGGTTCAAATCGATAATACGGTAGCTTTAATGATGCGTTTAATTAAACAGACAAGAAATTTTTTGAAAAGGTTTTGGGGTCAGTTAAAACCTAAATAATGTATACCAATTGTTTTTTTTATGTATAGAAGACTATGTACGGTCGACCGCACATCAGTGGTAACAAAACCAGTATAAACTGGTCTCGCGTAGTATTAAAACTCCCTAATAGGCTAGGCCAGCTCAAGGTCAAAGTGTTTCCACTGTTGTGCGGTAGACTGTACAGATATCCGAATAAAATTGGCGTTAGATTTAATGCGATATCTTCGAAGAACTTCATTTAATTTTACTAGACTATGAAGGTGCATGCCTTCTCAGAAAATTATAATAACCATGAATGCTGTTTAGAAAGTTCCTATCACTATATTACTTCAAATTGTGCCCGTAGATGTCATTTGTGCGATGTGCAATGCGGTATTGTTGGGATAAGTTGTGTGTCGGGCCAAAGTGGCCCGTCCATGGTTGCGTGGGTAGGAAATTTGTCGTTTTCTGTGCCGGTTGGCATTGGCATTGTCTCTCACGGGTGTTCCGTAGAGCCGTGTACTGTTAACACTGCGAATGATACAGGACGCTAACGGTTAAGCGAAAGCGCGCTGTGACAAATGATTTCGTGGAAGTGTTAAGTAACTATTGCTGTAATGTTACTATAATAATGCATGGACCTTTTCCTAAATACCGACAGTGCTTGAAATAACACTATATTACAATACAAATAATCAGGTAAAATGTTTATCTGAGTTCGACCGAGTTAAAACCCAACCTGAACAAGCTGTCCGAGTAATATCAGATTCCATTAAAAATACACTAATCGCGGGCAAAAGTGTACTAAGCAAATTTTGTCCAGGGAGAAAATGATCAATAGTTGAACAAATTATCGCGACCAAACTCACAATCAGTAATACATGATTTATTACATCTTTGATATATAATATAGCGTAAATTGCCGAGCCATGGCACACCAATGCTAACTTGTAAGAAATAATATCATCCTCATCTGACGTAAATCAGTAAAGTTACTTTTAAGTTAAAGCTGCAATTAAGATAGGAAACCGCCTGAGTGAGTCAGCGAGCTGTGTAATTCTTTTAAGGCAATCCAAAGTTGCGGTTAACACCTCGGAGTAACTTTCATTCAACACTGTATCGTGCAACTGTAATTTTTGAATACGAGTAATGTTCCCACAAGTGATAAATCGGAATTTTAAAAGTTTTAGGGCTGGCACTTTAGGTTTTCATTATATTTTTAATGGATTTATTCTATAAAAATTGAGTTTTTCATCGGTCTGACATTTCATCTATTCACCTAGCTAAATTAGTGGATTAGAGTCAAGTACATTTTTTTCTGAATTTTCTTATTAAATTTCAAACTAGACATCTTAGTTAATATAATGTATTACCCATATAGGTAATAATATATTCTCATTACAATGAAGCTGACACAGTTATTTTTACGGAAATTAGAAGGTTCTCCTTTCTCAATTCCGTGGTTATCCTACACTGCTTGGTTGAACGCTGCCTGCCAGAATTCGATTTCGACAACCCTATTCGCCATAAAAAGTTACTCGGTGTAAATGTAAAATGAATGCGAAAACTTGAGAGTAGTTTTTTGTTGGTGTATTCTTACTCGTATTTTTAATTTTGTGCTGTACTTATTATCAGGAAAGTGTAGTTTCAAAAAAAATAAAAAGTTTTGTGGTGACACTGGAGGTGACATGTTGAATTTAAAAGTTTGTATAGCTTCTTTACTCTTTGGGAATTACACGGTTAAGTTCGCAATGCTTCTGGTTTGAGGAACAGTAGAATTACTTTATTAATTCTTTCATGGTACAAGGATACAAAGTTGTGTCACTTAATGGTACTACTCAATTGTACAACTGACACTTTTGTTATATATTTTGTAATTGTTTTACAGTAAAGTTTCTTTGTCTGATTTTTCCATAGTAGAGGAGGAAATGCTACTTTGGAATAGTGTATAAAGTAGGTATAATTATTATGCCTTCTCACTATTACACATGCAATATAAATACTATACTGTATACATGCGAAAATTTGTATGTTTGTGGGATTGGATGTTTGTTGTACTTTAAAGCTTTAACGACTGAACGGATTTTGATGAAACTTGGCACAGCTATAGCTATGTCCTAGAATAACGTTAAGATACTAGTTTGTTGGCGGTGTAATGCAGTTTTTTTGACAACGATACTGTGCATTGCGTTGAATGCGTATGAAAATTTTCGATACTCGTAAGACAATATCTTATGTTTAATCATAATCTGATAACGGGATAAAATTAAAGCAAAAAATGTAGGGTAAGCTATAACTTGAAAGGCACCACTTAATTTTCAATTTTACCGTGATATTAAGTTACGTTTATTAAGTTCCGCCATACGAGAAACTCCCCTGGGGCTGGGGTACTTATTTTTCACGACAAAGTTGGAAACACCTCACATAGGAATACGTTCGCACAATATAAAGATTGGGTTTATAGGCTTGGGTTTATCGAGATCGAGTTCTTGATGGGCAGGTAAGGCTTCTAGAAGCGAGAGGCCTCATAAATTCCTTTACGACAAATAAAAATGGGGCAAGTGCGAGTCTGGCTCGCCTGCGGAGGGTTCCGTACAATAACATTAACCAAAAAACCTGCATCATTTGTGGCATCGCTGTATAAAATAGAAGAATAAAACCAAATATTTTAAAAAATAATACAAATGTAGTGTATGAAGTATATTACCGTTTCCGGAATTTTAATGAAAATACTAGGTAGTAGATAGTCGAAAAAGGGCTTAAAGCTTGGTTAACCATGCCTTTTCGTAAATTCCTAGTATGTGAGGACTTTTATTTGATCTACGAAGCGAGCGTTTGGTCTAATTTTGTTTCATAATATTATGTACCTACTTACATATATATTATTTAGTTTAAGAAAAATTTTATCTCCTGTTTGTTAACGCAGCAATACGGCCTTGTTAACCTGGACACGGAACCCTAAATATTCTCCTTCAATATCGAGCTGCGTTCGTATTACAGAATAAATCTTCAATCCTATGGACTTACTCTCTGGCGCACCTAGTGTTTCTTGAAAGTCTATTGCTAAAAGAATGCAAGTTCCAACTGAATTGAGTTTGATGTTTACTTATTCATGTTACTCAGATGCGCTCGCGGCTGTAATGATTAGCAATTGCAACAGTACATAGTCTACAAACAAAAAAATCTTATATTTAAGTTATTAATGCGGATATGAATAGCTCCACTCTCGGTTTTGCTAGTTATTGTAGTACAAAGCGAACATAGGACACATCCAGGAGATAGGCAGCAGCATCATGCGTTCATCAGCATAAAATTCAACTGCCCAGGCGTCTTCATTAGGGCATATTCAATTCAATTTTCCATTATTTTGGTAGACGCCTAGGCAATAGAAATTTGTCTAAAAGAATAGGTGGTTTGACTTACAAACCTAGAAAACTCTTAAAATACTGTAAACTCGGTCATAATATTCCGTTGCTTTTCATTAAAAATTTCTCCGATGCGCGATTTATGGCCATGAACAGGAGCGCTCGAAGGAAATGTCTCCAAAACTCGTGAATTATAGATTTGGAGACAAAAAGTTTGATTTACGCACGTTTTCCCATAAATTTATGGACCCTTCGAGCTATGAATATATGACACGTCACACATGTGCTCGGATTCGTCATGGACCAAGGTTGTTTGATGCGTCCAGATCATTCTCTATTTAGTTCGAATACGTCCACTTTCCTAACCCGAAGTAATAAAGATAGAAATACAGTTTTAGGAAAAGACTTCGGATACTTAATATTTTAGTGCTCGTGTTTCCCATATACTTACTTCGATAAATACAATGTATGAGTGTGTATCCTTCAATGCTTTCCTGTCAGTGTGTTGTGTACTTTCCCACCGTGGTATTTAAACTTTACAAATTAATAAACCAAAGTCTTTACACGGACCGTGGGCCGGATACTGGACGCAAACATTTAACATTTGAGAGCACTAAAATGTTTTCGTCTCATTCTTTTTATTACTGGTTGATAAGGAAAAAAAGTTAGTTTCACTACTGTCAAAGAAGTCTGTGCGTTCAAACTAAAATACTTATAAAAATCACTCGATATTGGTTGGTTGTAGAGATGTTCAATAATGAACCCTATAAATAGGTTAAATGATATTTATTTCTCATAAAGAACATATAATAGTTCACTTAATAAGAGGTTGTTACATTTTTACATTTAGTGGGGTAGGTACTTATATAAGTTGTTACTACTTGAGCATGCGTTAAATCTAAATTTAATTGTTATTATGTAGATGGTTATAGTAAGTAGTGTTTTATTACAACTACAATTGGCTCAATCGACTGGATTATCTGGTTTTAATTTATCTTAATGATTCAGCCCGCGCCTGTTCTGTCTCGGTTTAATTAAAACAATACTGTCTTTATTCGAAGTCGGGCACAGACGGTCCAAAATATAGGAGTTAGCAAAGTCCTGTTCAAGATAATGTTATCTACTGACAGACTGAACCATTAAGATACTCAAAGAAGCTCAAAAGTCCAGTTTCAAATCGGGTCACATTTGGAAAAAATACATACAGGTCATGTTCGCGGGACACATTCGGTATCCGTATAACCCTTTTGTGGAATCATATACATTTCCTCTCATATCATCACATATCATTCAATATTTACATGTCATCGATAGTGTAGTTGGTATTGGCATAGCCTCGATACTTAAGGGGTTATTGAATCCTTATCAGACAGGTCCCCGGCCAGAATGTTTGCTAGGGAGCGGTTGTTGATAGCCACGGAAGTTATTTAATATTTATTACATTTATTTATTTAGTCGTGTCCATTCGTGATAGTTTTGTATCATGTTCTTATTAACCTAACTAATTAAAATTCCGAAAGTGAACTTGTTTGTTTGTTATGCCTTCACGGCTCGACTTTTCATCGATCTTCGTAAAATTTCGCATAAACATAGCCTGTGGCACAGAATAAGCAAGAGTTACTCCGTACCTGTGTCATGGAGATGAACGTATGTCAGTTGGGGTAAAAGGGACACCGGGGAAAGAGAATTTCAAGACAAGGGGGCCAATGCATGCACACGTTTGGCAAACGTTTCCAAACCCAAACGTGTGGAGCAGCGGTTTGTAACGGTTTGCCAAACGTGTGGATGCCGCGTAAGTAACGTTTTTAGTTATGGTTTTTATCAGGTATATTATTTAGAATTAGCGGGATTGGCCCCCAGATCTAGCAAACTATAAAGCTAAACCTTATATAGTTCTATTCCAGTCTTCTCTGGTCTAGTCGTTTGTCGTTCCTCTTTCTCCGGTGTCCCTCTTACCCCACCTGACCTTATACTAATTTTTACCACGGGTAAACCTCTTTCCGCGGACAGTTTACACTTATTCCAGACGAGCGAAGCCGCGGACAACCGCTATAATAGGTAATATTATAATCCGAAAAGGAGTTTGTTTTTTTGTTTGTACAAGTTCTATTCAATCGAACTCCATAAAATTTTATGTACTCTGATAATTGACCTATGGTTAATACTGTTAGACATAAGTACCTACTTCAAAAGCTTAACCCAAATCAAATTTTGTTAGCTTCAAACTTTTTCAAGAAGGTAAACTTTTTACTCTTATCCTTATCCGCTTTGGATTTTTTTCTGTAATGTCGGCTGCGCTAGTGCCTGACTAAAGTTTCGGCTTCGGCCACCTTCGGCTAAAAAAACCATTCGACCAAAATTATGACATAAGATTAGAGTAGAAGCATAATCTACTTTTTATTTTATTGTAACACCTATCTGCCCCGCGGCTTTGCCCACAGCTATTCGAGTTTGCCGCGGGAACAGATTTGACAAGAAACCGAGCAGTAACGACTTAGCCAAACAAGTAAACGATTGTACAATCGTCAGTGGAAACACTGACCTTGAGATGGCCTAGCTTGTTAGAGAGTTTCAATACTATGAGAGACCGGTTTATGCTGGTTATGTTTCCACTGACGTGCGTTCGACTGTACAGCTGCAGGCAGAGCTATTAGTACATTATTACCTATTATTATTATTAGAGCTATTATTACCTCATGGACGATATCAGATTCAGAAGTGGAACGATTCATTACTATCAATACATACAACAATATATCAGAAAAGGCAACAAAAAGTCTAACAAGAAACTTGTGGCCCAGAGAATTTCATAGTCATTAATAGTGGAGATTTTAGTGGAGGGTCCAGAGAGCGTTACTACAATATGTCTGACCTTTTTGCGCCTCCGCTCCGTTCTGACTATAGCTAAGGCTACCACCAGTCTGACTTTCCCCGGAACTTTGCTTGAAAGGAAGTACAGTTACAAGTAATATTCCTCCTGATGCACCACGCAGTAGACCAATTATAGCAGCGCGGGAAAACGCGTGCTAAAGTTTTGCACTGTTATTGGTCTAGCGATTTCGCGGCAAAATCGCGTATAGATTACGTGTGATAGCTAAGAATGCACTGCAAGCAAATACTGCACTATATCTATACCAATTCGTACATCTCATTTTCAAAGTTTTAAAATCAAATTTTAATAACTTTTTAAAATTCCGGGATTAATATTTATAGTTGGAGACCCTAGTTCTGATGCATGTCCGTAAAAAGTGGGCCAGATGTTTATACTGCTGAGTCACTGGACAGTCTTAACTTATGGCCTCGTATTAACGAGCTGCGGCGAAAAATCGACTGTACCACATTGCAATAAGGATCTTGCATGTCTATGTGGGTACATGATTCTATGCCACTGTCGTGAAGATATTTTGGCGATTGACCCCATTCGATTATTCCTGATTCTTATATTTTATATAAGTATAGGTACAGTGCTTAACGTCATACGGGCCGATGCGAATCTTATTTTCCTGCAGTAATAAAAAGTAGCCCTGTTACTACTTCACGTAGATCAATTAAATTGTTAAGTACAAACTAAACAAAAGGATTATTAAGTTGGATATAAGTAGGTGTTAACCTGCAGGAGTAAATGTCTGGAACATAAATTATAATTATCCGTGAAATAAAAAGAATTACTTAGGGCTTCTTTCACCACTTCCTGATATTGTTACAGATAGTAATCTTAGTGATAAACTTATCTATCAGATAAATCTGTGTGATAGACTATATAAAATATATAAGATATAGGCAATCAGATACCTGGGAAATCAAAAAAATAGGCTATCTGTCAGATAACCTGCAGATAGGGTATCTGGGACTTTATCAGCAAGCGGTGTAAGAGGCCTTTAGTATCCGAATAAAATGGCGTCAACTAACCCTTTCCTCTCGGTCGCCACCACAACTTGTGTTTATAACAAAGTAATCAAATCGATAGCGTCAGATTTTCAGTAGTAAAGTTTTTAAAGGGCTTAAGTTATTTGTTCCTTGGCATAAGGTACTCGGTTACCCCAAAAAAGTTTAGCCGCAAAAAAGGGAACACTCAAAAATAACCAAGATAAGTGGCGTTTGCAAGCATCTGCCGTTTTCGATTAGGGTTGCCTACCTTTTCATTCCAAAAGGACAGATGGGTTAAACGCATGGTGAACAGTGTGAAAAGCTGTTATTTTTTAGCTTTGCAGTATAGGATGTTGAGTTGACCTTTACATAGTATGTACATTATGTATGACCTAATTTCTAAAATACTGTCGCTTTAAATACTGTTGAATTTTAATTGTGAGATGGTAATATTTTAGCAAAGTTTAACTTTTTAAATTTCTTTTTAATTTAATTAAGGAAATAAAGTACCTACTTACAGAATTAACTATAATGAAATATTTATTATAATTAAAATGGAGCCTGGAGGGTTTTTTTTATTTATAATTTATATTTAAGTTTAGTTTTAGTTTTACGACATTTGTAGGTATATTATTTTTAATTTGTCTCAAATTATAGTCGTAAACTTTCAAATACATATGTATATTAAAATGTAAAATGAACAAAATCTTTAATGACTAAATAAGACATAAAAAACTAACTTACTATAAACTAAATACATTAATTAATTTTATCAATTACAACAAAGTTTTTGTCATTTCAATAATAATTAATAATAAAATAATTGTAGATGATATAATATAATTTATCCCAGTTTTAACAAATTTTCAAAATTATTATTAATAAAAACCACAAGATTTTTGACAATACTTTCCTTTATTGTAGCCCTAAAATTAACTACATACACAGACAAGATTTTCGGCGCTTAAGTGTGAAAGAAGTACAAAGAAACGAGCTATAAATTCTTTAACAAACGATGAAAAAGTCATGACAAGACTGACAATTTCATTGCAGCCATAAAAATAAATGTATGTGTATGATAAACCGTACTTATATTACTGTTTTTAAAAGCAGGACCAATCCAGGTCGCCACTGGTACCTTTGTCGAATCTGCTTAACAAAATTCTATCAATGAAGCTCCGACCAACCCTATTGTGAACCCGCTAAATGCAAGAGATTGGATTACTACATGCTTTATATTGGTTTGGAACACCTGTCGTTTTAGGTCAGGTGTTTTCACTAAGTGTACCAAAACGTACACCATGCTGCCTCCGCGCCGCTGCGGTCGAGATTTATATACTTACTAGCTTTTACCCGCGGCTTCGCCCGCGTAGGTAAAGTTATTTCCGCGGGAACAGCTTTTACTGAGCTATTTATAGCCTTTGTGTTATCCTGATATAAAATCTATATTACTGTAAAGTTTCATCAAAATATGTTCCGTAGTTTTTACGTGAAAGAAGAGTAACAAACATCCAAATATCCTTACAAACTTTGGCGTTTATAATTTAGTAGGGTTATATTTAATTAAACCTCTTCATATCAAAGCTTAATTTATATTTAGTGTGAAATTTCATCTCATTTAACTCTTATCTGTCGCAGCGCATAGGAAATAAATTTAAAGTTTATTCTTACATTTTCTATTTCATCAGAAAGAATTCCAAGAAACGGTCGTAGTACAAATAATTATCTACTTTCTAGCTATCTCGACTCAGCACTCCATAGAAGACATTGACAGTTGAGCTGCAACTTTACTAATTTAAAAAGCTCCTTGTCAGTCGATCGCCTGCAGATTAGTCGAACTTCAATTATTGTTCCAGGAAGAGAATATGGAAGAAAGTATTGGCAACAAAGACTTTTCTTACAATTCCAACGCTGGGATATTTTTAAGGGGCCGCGAGCACCCACCAAAGCGATCCTATCTCTATGGATATTTCACATCTTTGACACTGTAGAGTGCCTTCGTCTGTCAGACAGACATACTTCCAAATTCAATCAATGACTTCGCGCTCTTACACGAAATGCACAATTCACCAAAAGTTCGCGTGAGAGGAACTACAAACATTTGAATCTTGAGCCAGCAACACAAAGTTAATTTCGGAATTCGATGACGCTACAAGTTACATGATTTCCTCCAGGTTAATCTGACATCAAAGGAATCGACGTGGAACATACTAACTTAAGTCTAACTAAACTAATAGGCTAACTAAAGAGCTAATATTGAGAGATTTGACAAAACTAGTAAGTACCTATAGCTTAGTTTAGCATACCAATAGTTTATACTTTCTGGTTCTCTCGCTATAGTTAAGTTACTTAGTTGCAATCGTACAGACAAATAACTTAATAAAATAGCGTTTATCAATTAGAATCCAACTAGGTATGTAGGGCATTCTAAATAATGTGATGTCAACCTCCAATGACAAATTTGTTATAAGAACAACATTATCGATTTTGGAACAAGTCATGCCATTAGTTATGTTAGAACATCAAATCTCTTTGTTTAAATGGCTATCAGATTATTGTTTATTAATTAAAATAATGTAAACGAATTTCCTAGATCCACCGAAGTTTCGTCTGTCATTGCCATATTTTTATTATCCGTAGGTTTTATCTCCTCTCTGCTTATGCTAAAATGTAAAACAATGCATAGAGCCTCTTGTTTCGTGTAATAATAAAAAACTAGGTCTTAAAAAACTTTTTAAATAACTTTTTTGGCTTTATTCCAACACTATCTTGGAGAAGAACTCTTTCATGCATTCCTTTTTGTGACAATTATTTTCTAACTTAATTTAACCAAATGTGTAGTGGTCTTTCTAAGAATTTTATAGTCCTTCTTCCAGTTATTGTATAATAAACATTAGCTAATACCCGCCTTTTTACATTGTTCTGTTTCCCGAGTTAACATCTTCAAAGACAATTCTTTCTTTGTGAATGGATCTACGAATATTATTGACCGTCATCGAGATGGCAGACTCCCTCGGAGGCGCTTGTAACAAAAATTTTGCAGTTGTGCATATAATAATGATTGTAGTATCATACGTTTTACATGCTTAGTATAAATGTGCGCTATTTCTTCGTAAATATATTCAAGATGCTTATATCTCACTCAATAATAATAAGAGATTCTTTGTTACAGGCACTACAGGTATGGGATGCGTCACACATGATGCTGCATCGAGGAATGCAAGCGAGAACGTCCGGACCAATGCACTAGACGGTATTTCACTACCAACCTTTACAATCAAATCAAAATTTGAGCAACCTTTATAATGATATCCTAGTAATATTATAAAGGCGAAAGTTTGTAAGAATGTTTGGATGTTTTGTGAGTTTGTGAGGATGTTTGTTCATGCTGTAACGGCTGAACGGATTTTGATGAAACTTGATAGAGTGATAACTTATATCCTGGAATAACATAAATTCTACTTTTTACAGTGGTAAACTGTTCCCGCGGGAAGAAAATTGATGAAACTTGGTACAGTAATATATACTGGAATAACGTATAGGCTACTCTTTACCGCGGTAAACTGTTCCCGCGGGAAAAAACTTATTCAACGCGGGCGAAGCCGCGGGCAACAGATAGTGCAGAATAAAACTTATACACCCAAGAGTAAAAAATATAAATAATTTAAGGATGATAAGTACATCGCCTTTGCTTTTGAGTGTCTGTATTTGATTGAATAGGTGTACTCCCTTACCAATACTTGCGATATATTAAATTCGTAGTATAATTAAGAATTCTAGACAAGTATATACCCACACGCAAATGCCTTGAATGTGTTTTTTATTACGATGAATAATATCACCTCCCAGAGGATTCACTGTCGTTTATGGGAGATACTTGTTCTACAGGAAGCAGTGATGTAATTTGCATTCCTCGCTGGATTACCTACACAATGAAAAACGCGTTGAATATCAATTACAGTTCAGCATTCTTATATAGAGGAATTTATTTCTGTAATGGATATTTATATCGACCCATTGTTAGAACGTACAATGTGTCTTGCTGCTGTACTTTGGTAAAATCGCCACCGAAAGTCCCTTAGCAATTTCAACCTTATTGCACTGCAGTAAATGTCAATTTTCTATTTTATCAAAAAACTGTTTTTTAGTATTCGGAAATATTGCAACTAAGGTATCCAGGATACTAATTGGCATCTTAATTTATTCGGATTACCAAAAGTTAAGCCTCCATTGCCGCCCTTAACAAGTTAAACAATAAGATTAGTTCGAAACACAAATAAACCGTTCCTGTGAAACGCTCAAGCCGGATTAAAGGTGGTTGAATATCCACGTGCTTGGTATCGATAACTTTAACTCCCGAAACCTGGAGATTTTTTTGCTGTAAAACAGACGTCAGACCGATAACGTCAGTGCTAAAATATCTTCTAATCAAGTTCCGACCTAATATGTTTTATTGATTTTGAAGCTCTAGAAGAAAACGGTCCAAGTCCTCTGGCGCCACTAGGTAATTATATTTACATAGATACTTGTAACGTGAAGAGGGAAACAACAGTTAAAATTTTTTGATCGATAAAATGTTGTTTCGTAGGTAAATAGAGGAACACTACATGTCTCACAGCTCTATTTGAACACGAGTTGGAGTCTATCTATTGGAGTCTATCTTTTAAATTACGAATTGGAGGATATCTGGCATATTGTAGCTGATAGATTAAGATTATGTATTGTCGTAATGTGATGCATCCCCAGGGAGCTGGCGGGTTTCGAGAGGTTAAAACTGTTCCCTATCAATCGTTGCCTTAGATATTTTTAACTAGATTTACACCAGATAGGTATTATACTCGATAGATTTACATTTACACAACAATTCTGACAGGTGGAGCTTTGTGGCCAACCGGGCTTTATTCTGACGAAGTGACTTTCAACTATCTCATGAATAAATAATACTTTTGCTCTTTTAAACATATTTCAACACTACACTACCTCGATTCCTATATTCGTTCGACTGGAGTTTCAATAACATTAGTTGCTTTTCGAATAACGTGAAAAACCGGCGCGTCGTTATAACTAGTTTGTAGATATTTCTCACTTGTCAGCAATTTTGGCTAAAAGTGATATGAAATATGTTTGACTGTGAACTTGGTCCACTAGGTTAGTAGTAAAGTTATAGCATGAGAAATGTTATGCTTCGACTTAAAATATTTCGGTGACTATAGAATTAGAAATATCAATCATTAAATCAGAAATTGCGAGCGCTGTCACTTATTTTGTCTAGAGGCACACTAAAGTAACTTCAAAAGTATCGATACGCTTTTAACAGACGAACAACACTAGTTGACGGGTCAATTTGACGACATAACGGTGTTGATAACTTGATGTGTTCCAATGTTTATCAACAAGGTGAAGTAATGCGTTAGTAAAATGCCTTCAAATGGTTATTGAGTGATTGGGCGACGTTAAGTTTTGTGTAATCTTAAACGACGATTGACGATTTTAAAAGTTATAAATGACTATCTTGGGATACTTTGAGACTGGCTGATCTCTCATCGCACAGCTCAAAGTGCCGGATTTAGAAACTTACATACCAACAAGCAAGAAAGGATTAAAAACAATTACAAGTGTGTTCCGTCGTTTTATGGTTTCCGTAATATAGTTTCAGCATTCTGTCTATCTAAAATAGTCAGAACTTGTAAAACCACAAAAAGTAACTGTATCTTACAGATATGTACAACTCTATATTATAGGTACCTATACCTACCTATAATATCTTTATTTTAATTTAACTCCCTGCTCGTTGCCCGTTTAGAAAATTTATTAAAGTAATGATTTCTTACAAAATTTTCTGTGGTAATAGATTCTACCTCTTAATTAAATTATTTTTGCTAACAGAAAATAATAGAGTGAATTTTTATTTTCGTACTTTCTGTTCTTACCTATTGAATTTTAAAAATTGAAGAAATAAATTTTCCGTCGCTAGAAAACTTTTTGCATTTGCATAGATAATTCTCATTAAATCCAACCAAACCCATCAGGTAAGTCTTTTAAGATGCTTATAAATAAAGCTCCGTCATAAAAATGAAGGATGTAGGCCAGATGTTGTTTGAGTTAACCAACCAGTCGAGAGTGCACCGAGCCGGGTTGCGGGCGGGCATCTGGCGAGACTGGCCCGAACGTACCGTCCGAATCATCATCACTACATTTTTTTTTTACAACATCATTATATCGATATAATAATTATATAGAATATTATGTCGTAGGATAATCGTAATATTGGTGGGATCTTTGCGACAATACTAGGATTTTTGCAAAAAGCCGGAAAGAATGAATTTCGTTATTATCCGAGCTATTTTCAGGTTCTTTGCAAAAAAACCGGACAAGTGCGAGTAGGACTGCCATGAGGATTCCGTACAAACTTCTTTTTTAAAAAGGCTACAGTACTTTAGCCGCCTGTCTTTCCAATAGGCTGTGAAAACAAGGCATTTTAATTATACAAACAGTTAGAGCCATTGTTGGAAGCAGTTTATTTATACGGGATATCCCTTGCATGTCGCAGCCCTGGCCGCGTCTAATAAAACAATGATTGACTCTGTACGGGGGAGACACGGACGTGACTAGAATTTTACGCTCAATTTTATATCCGCGCATAAAAACAACCCAACACAATGTGAAAGATTCATAATATGGTTTTGTACGCGTGCATACTACAACTGATTTAGCCACAGAGTAAAATATCTTAGTATCTTTCCTTGGTCAGGATCGCAATTGTTAATTGTGGTCGGTCTGAAGATTTCTTGACTGGATTGTTGTTCAGCTTCGAGTGTAAAGACATGTATCAAAGGCATTGTCTGTCATGTGCGGTCGTGTAGTCAATGTACGTTTTATGCTTCATTATTTAGGTCGTATGCTGACTTGGTTATTCATACGTGATGGGTTTCTGAGTGACATTGCCTCACGCACTTTTTTGTGGAAGTAGGTTGCAGAAATATAATTCATCGGTGATCGTCTGTCCATTTCTCCGTAACCATTTTCCATAAAACAAAGTGATGGCGTCTTAGATCACAAGACTCGTCTACTCGTGCCCTTATTCATCACTTTGTCAATGTCCACTGCTGGTCTAATGGCCGTTCGAGCACAGACTTTTATAATTATTTAATTTAATATAATATTTACTTATATCAATGTTTTAAAGTCGATGTCATAGTAGGGATGGATGAAACGGACGAATATGCGTATATATATTTTTTAAAGTCCCACAAACGGCATTATGCTGGCTACAAAGTATCGAGAGAGTATACTGAATTACTGACTGATCATGAATCATTATCATACTGACTGATCATAAACGACCGACCCACAATAATATATTATGTATTGTTTTTAATTTTTTTCTGATTGTAGGTAATCCATGATTTTAATGGAAAACTTATTGTCGTCTGTATAGATTAAGCGCATAAGATTTTAATTTATATTCCGGGCATAATATGTAGATGACCTATTTTTCTCGCAAAGTTTGACCATAACTTTGTTATACATACTTATATAGCATTATCGGGTCGTGGACTTAACTAGGCTTACAGGATTCCATTAGCTGTCCCGGATTAACTTGTAGTGTAACCACTTGTGGTGTTCTTTGGAGAATGCCAATGTCCAGAAGTGGCTGATATGATTATGATGATATACTTAACGGTATCGCGATTGTGATACCGTCTCTACCTTTAGCTCTGTCTCTACCTTTACCTCTGTCTCTACCTTTAGCTCTGTCTCTACCTTTAGCTCTGTCTCTACCTTTAGCCTCATCATTCTCATCCCACACGCTCTGATTGTAAGTCTATTTAATATCAACTTATAATACTGATCAATCTAGACCAATTGATAGCTACTGAAACATAGCGTTTCATAACTAGATGAATAAGTTGGAATGAGTCATGCGAACACCCAATAGTCGGGTTAAGTACCTTTTATGTCGTGTCCAACAGTGGACTGATTCATGAAAATGCAAAAGTACCAAAGTATAGTCACTTGGTCGCCCTGTTAGTGGTACTAAAAGAAATAGGAGTCCCGGAAAATTCGAGATGTTGTAACTCTAACACTTACCGCTGGATGACTATTTTATTAATGCAGTCCTAACGAGTATTAATTTATGTAATGAGATGCTGGCAACTTTATCTAGACAAAGTGTGGGTTAGTTTATATGTGACCTATAAATTGGAAGACTTATCCAATAATGTTCCTGAGAATTAGAAGCATTGGATCTCTCCACTCTTAATGTAGACAGCCATCATCAGATTTCAGCAAAATCTTGGCTCATTTTTGCTCTATTGTCGGCATTCCGCTGGTCGTCATACGGCCACTCGCTAACCTGAATATGGAATCACAAGCAAAGCCACGGGAAGGAACGGCTCTTGTATAACAGTGTTTTAAAGATTTTTTCCCACGTGATGCCTTTTTCAAAGCGGTGGTGGTAGATTCTGACTCACTCACAGACTTTCTAAAGAAATTCCTATAGATTTATTGACGTTATATTGAAACTTTACAACAAAAAATTTAACAGACATTAAAATTAATAACACTCTAAAGTAAAAATATTCAATCACAGAGGTGAAAGTTTTTTGAAATCACGGCCCACAGAACTTGCGAACTCTTCCAAAGTTTGGTTTTTGTTGAATTCCTACAAAAGTATTAAACCATTGTAGATAAAATCAAAATGGGATCAATTGGAGACTGTTTTTCTTTGAACAAAATAAAAACAATGAAAATCCATCGCTTAATCTTCGTAATCGGGGTAATTTTGGCGTACATACATTACGCGTCCGTATAAATGAAGCGGTCCTTCTTTTATTAGGAAGGCGGTTGAAAAATGTGATAGATAATAATTAAATGAATGATATAATAAAATATATACATGCTTCAAAGACAAAGTATAAAGTTTCATTTCACATTACACCTGTAAAGTATCGTGACATTACAGCTCGTAGTAAAACTAGACCTCATTCCTACGAATTAATTGATGTTACGCAACACAGTTCCTTCTGGAGAGTGGTGAAGAACGGGGTAGGATCGTTACTCTCGCTGTGTTTTCGTTATCATTAACTACCTCTCGATTAATCTTCGTTACAACCGAATTGTGGACTGGAAAGTGGGGGGATGCAGTTGTAACCCCCTACTCACAATTGGTTTGCGTTTCAAGCGTGAAGCTCATATTTTGTTTTTTTTTTTCAAATAATTTTTCAACAATTTCAATATTAGAAGAATTGCTTAGTCTTAATTTTTAAGGGTATCCTTTTATATAATAGATACCCTGAATAACTGATCGTCAACTCCAAACAATGGTACACCCATTGTTTGGAGTTGACGAGAACTTAAACAAAAGTTTGCAATCGGTAATAAAATAGGATTTACTGAAATTCCACGAGGACGAAGTTACGGTACAGTCTGTTTCCGCGTACTTGTTTTTTACTGTTGGTCTCATTATAATGCTCGCCTTGAATAATCCGTGGTCTATGTCGCATTTTCGCGTCTACTATCTATTTTATTGATGTTACGAGGTGGCATTTTGTTACCCTTACTTATAGTGACAATACGTTTGTCTCGTCTAGCGTATACGGACATAGTCTTGTTTATTATTGGGAGGTATAATATGTTGCTATCAATTTTCTTCTAAGTTTCACCATCACCTGCGAAAAAATGTAAAAAATCCTATTCCGCGCCTTTCTATATTAAGGCAAAGGAGTTTCACGTTTTAGACGGAAACCTAAATACAAATGCGATTAGTTTGAAGACGTATTGGAACAACAAATCTGTTTCCAACAATGGCAAAACGAGCTGCTGAACAAATATTTACTAGGCCATTAGTTAATACAGCCGGGCAGCTACCTACCTATAATTCTTGTTTTATTAGCTTGGGGATTTTCAATTCAATTCAATACTCTTTATTGCACATATAAAAAACCATGGAGCTATTATGTACTACGTACAACTAGTACATATTAGTTCCATGTAAAAAACAGAACAGTTTATTAGTAGGTAATTTGATTTAGTACGTACATCTAGGCGGTCTTATCGCTAAAAACAATTTCTTCTAGACTACCTATTGCGTTTTTTGAACCGTGGCTTCGTTAGATCTTATAATTTCTATAATATCATTACTAGCTGTTTACCGCGGGAACAGCTTCTCCCGATGTGTCTTTATTAATTATAGCCTATCTGTTAGTGTGAACTACAATCTATATTACTTTAAAGTTTCATCAAAACCTCTTCTGTAGTTTTTGCGTGAAAGAATAACAAACATCCAAATATATCCATCCATACATCCGTACAAACTTTCGTGGTTATAATATTAGTACGATTATCATTAGCCTCACGTGCTGAATGTTTAAATACGTATACTTTTAAAATGGAATCTCCCATATTTCCCTATTTCGTCCGTGTAAAATTTTCCCGCCCGCCTTAGAGATGGAGTTTAAAATAACTTGTAATTGTTGCAACTTTATTTACATGTAAGTAACACTTAAGCATATTTTGAGATTTTGGTTTTATGCATTATCATAATGAATTTGATTAGATAGTTTTACTTTCTTCATTCGTTTTCAATAAATAAACAAAAGTTATTCATTTCATGGGCTATTTGGTTATAAGGAAATTAATAAAAAAATGTGAAGCTCTGAACAGATTTTGTCCTCTTAACCACAGAATTATTTACTCAGCCTGTAAAATTTTTATATTCTAAGTACTTATATTTATCGTAAGACAAATTCATTAAGAAATATTTACAAGCACCGCAATAAGTAAAGAAATCATATCACTTTAGGACATCAGTTGTCCGTTACGGGACAAGTTTTGGCGTTTTTTCCCATATAATATTCATATACGATCGATTACCTAAAAAGTTATTTCTCTCCCGTTTCTCCCACAAAAAAGTTTTTCGCAAGAACGCGAAAACTCGGCCAGTATTTATATTTTATTAGTTAAATGCTGTTTACGAACGAAATAGTCGGAATATAGTCGGATGATTCACCAACTTTCACTGCAAGTCTATGACCCGTGGCCGACCGCCCAGCGGAGCGAATCGCTCGTGGGAACGCCGCCCTTGGCTTCGCAAACTTATAATCTTAACCTTTATTTTAAAATATTACATATTACGTGTATTAAACTTAGTGGGTGGCTGGGTGCCTGTTTCATTCAAGGAACCTACAATTACAAAGTATTTTATTTAATTAGGCCAATAATTTAAGCTAATTTATACGCAATATACCACTCAGGGTAACCTAAACATTATTATAAATAATAATAAATATTAAATGATAACTTTTTATTATTTACAAATGCGTTATCAAAATTCGAAATGATCCCTGCCTATGGTTACAAAACATTCTCTAAGCTTTGGCTCATTGAATCTATCAGATTCAACAACTATAAAGTTGTTGAATCTGATAGATTCAACAACTAGTAGATGTAGTCCTTTGCGACTTAATTTATATTAAGTCGCAAAGGACTAATCGTAGCTACTCAAAAATAATACAAGTGATGCTTGAAACTGGTTAAAGGGGTTAGAACATAATCTGGGATACCTAAACTTTTTTCTTTAGTTTTTTTTTAATACGCGCAGTCATTCTGGATACTTTTCATATCGACAGAGGACATCATTACATACAAATACTTTCCCCTGACATAAAAATGTTTAGGTATCCCAGGCTTCATACAAAAAAGTTCTAATCCCTTTCATAGTCCTAAATGGTGTTATATCTAATCCTTGTACTAAGAATACACGATGACTGATGACTCATCACATCAGTGATGAGTATTTGTCATATACTAATTGTCATGTTCGCATTTTTCCCCTAATTACTACTTCCTAATTACCACATCTTTCCGCTCGCTTATAATAAACAGAGATCTGTAATTGATTGCCAGAATAGAGACGGACTGGAGATGGAGTTACACAAACAGTTTAGTAGCAATATTTATTTAATCAATTCATGACTGCTCTTGCTTATTTCAGCTTATAAACCTCGACTTACGATGTCAATAGAAATTATAACACCTCCATCATTAAACGTTATTCGAACACGTTCAACCCCTACTATTTCACTGTCACTAAGAAGGCGTACTAATTTTTTTCAACCGACGAAAAAAAGGAGGTTCTCAATTCGACCCGTATATATATATATATTTTTTTATGTATGACCACGCATAACTTTTTACAGAGCAGTCCGATTTTGATAATTCTTTTTCTATTGGATAGGGTATACTTCGAAGTTGGTCCCATTTAAAAATTGAAGAAAAAAGTTCAACCCTAAGGGTAGAAAATTAGGGGATGACTGATTAAATTCCTACAAAACAAGCAAATTAATTAAAGTTGATACGTAAAGTGAAATGATGGCAGCCAAGTTTACGTAAAGTGGAATGATACAAGCAATCAATGAGAAGATCATCAAATTAAAGTACGAAAAACGTAATAGTAAGTAATAAAAATAAAAGAAATTAATTTGTATGTGTGTTGGGCGCCGACTCAAAATTACTTAGGTTTACATTAGTGTACGAGCGTAGTTATAGACTAACAAGGTAACTTGTTATTATTTTTCGCTTTTCAGTTTCTTTTTTTCGACGGTTTAATTTTTTTGTTAAAAAGTTTTTATTACATTGTGTATTCGTCATGTATTGTTGTGTTGTAGACACTATCGATAGGCGTTCTGTCGATAGTTGTGAAAGCAACAATATGTGATAACAATGTCTCGTTTTCGCACTATTGCATCTTTATTTACATAATGGTCAATGTACTAAAATTATCTGATACTTATAAACCTATATATATAACAAAATTATTTACTTACATGGATATTATGGCGGTACTTTCACAGTCGTAGTATTTCGGTACCTAACATTCTTTCACGTGAGTTAACATTTATAATAACCATTATCGCTAATAAGCGATAGTTTTATCGAAAATTACTGACACTAATTCTACACGTCACAATTTCCCAGCTAGTGTATTATTCATAAAAACGAGTGATTCCCGCGATTAATTCTCTAGATATTACCTTCATGGGAACTTTTGCGTTAACTCTTTTTTATGTTAAAGGTTTATTTATCTTTCTTTGTTTATCTAAACTTTCTTTTCATTGAGCGTTTTGAGCAATATTAGTCTCCAGACTTTTTCCAGTTTTTTTTTAAATAGACCAGTACATATCGGTTGAGTTGCACATCTAGAGGTATAAACGGCGTCATAATTTGTAGGTAAAAGTGTTATCTCCTAGCGATAACAGGCCGAGCCCTTTCTCACCTCTGATAACGGTATCAAAAGGGGCCGACCCCTTAATATTTCACTGTTAGTGATGTGCTTCTTTTACTTATCGATAAAAAATACATGGTCCTACAAAACAGTATGACGCAGGCAGTGGAGGCCTTCTACCGCGTCCCCATTTACTCTTTTCTTGGTATCTTTGACTGTTGTAACTACTATCAAAACGAAATAACAATATTTTATCGGTCCACAATCTTGACAGCGCCATGGAAAAATAAACTGTTCGGAACGGAGGTAGTACCCTCGTTAAATAGATGTTTCCTAACAACTAAAATTAAGTATGATCTAATATTTAATGTCTCCTTTGATTACATATACAGGAGTAAAATGTGAAATGTGAAAAACTATAGCCCATTCCTAAAAATTCTTAGTTTGAAAACACACAAGGATTTGATACTGCACTTAACCGATTCGTGATCTTCTCACCAACAGAGCTATCATATATGGCGCCCTGTTTTCATTTAACGCTATATCCTTTAGAATGTGGCTGTCAAAATTTGAAAACTCCGCAGAACGTGGACGTCATTTTTTGATTTTCGAGAAATCACTCATACCTATTATATATACGTGATAATAGCCTACAGCGACGACACCCGATCGGGTCGCGTCACATTCTGCTGACAATATTAATAAAACCCGATCGGGTGTTTTAACACTCTGAGGGATATATGCGTAACTTATTTAGACTTCAAACGGTGTAACAATTTATTGTTATTACAACACAGAGTGAGGTGGCGTTCATTGGGGAAGGCCTATGTCCAGCAGTAGATGATGTCTTCCGAAGCAAAATATCCTGTCATTTTTCACAGAGGGTTCCACATAACACAAACACTTCTATAATAAATCAAACAAACACATTCACAATACCTATCGTACGTGTAGATCCGCGCATAGTTCAGTGGTCTTGTTCGGTGTTGATTTATGGTCTATATTAATAGTTCATCGCTGGACCAGGCCTCCAAAATTAATGTCAGCTTCATGACCTAATCACCACCTTTTAAGTTTAGCATGCCACCAAAATCTATCGATATTGGTTAGGTACAGCAAGTTCCCTTCACTATTATTTAAATTGGATCTACATAGTTGGCTCTCGCTCCTAACATGACCTCCTGGGGTCAGATGGACCCCCGGACAGTCAAAGGAAGTCCAACAATGGATGGTGGAAAAAAATCGAGGTTCCTGTGTCACACATACACGACTAGAAGTCACATCCGTACTATGAATAGGTTGAAATACATCGCTATTTATTTTCTATTTTCAAAATCTTTTCGGTACCTATACCAGTTCGTGTTTTTTAAGTAGGTTTCGACTTGGTAACGAGACTTTTAAGCCATGTCTTATTTTGAATTAATAGTCTTTTCTCATAATTACCGGCGGTTACAGCACGACCAGAGTCAATCGGCGATTTTCACTAAGGTTTGCAATGGACAATTTGGTACGAGCTAAAAGAGTTGTTACACGCTTTTATTTTAATTTCCCGCACAATATGCACAACCACAATCACAATTACACATTAAAATCGGGAAAAATACATAATTTTAGAAAATAAAATAGAAGTGACGACCATGACACTTTGCTCCCGCCAAAAGAGTCAGTTCGTGCTTTATCTGGTTAGGGCACGAGGCATACTTAGTATAACTATAGTTATAGTCAATAACGGTTCCGGTTTGATTTTCTTACACCTTCGATTCATTCTATCAAAGTCCAAGCTCTATTCGTTTGTACCATAATCTATACAGCGTTGGTCCTAGTCATACATTGAATGAAATATTATGTACTAACAACGTCTTGAATACCTGCAAAGATTTTGATTTGGAGTACCTTGACATACTGACTGACTAATAGAGCTTGTAATCACCTATCCTCGCCATCTTATGCGATGAGGGTCGAATAACACTGAACCCCCATTATCTTGCGAGCTTTCCTAGCTCTAATAAGGTTCGTGTTACAGATACATTAATTATGGCCCGGTCAACGTCGGTAGCACAATATGGCCCTTACAAATTGTCCTCCAGAGGGCCGACTATATCCCAGGTGCTAAACTTTATGCAGCGTGACAGGGTTAACGTGAATCTACGTATCAAAGGATGGCTTAAAGGTCTTGCAACCAAGCCACAAACTCCTTTAAAAAAAAACGTATCAAAGGCGTTCACGTGTCGAATTTAATGACGTGTGAGTTGGATATTGTTGCTTTTTTTAAGGAAATAAATAATATAAACCTATATTCAGGGCGATTGGGAGATGGGTGCAAAGCTGTAAGGCAGAGCTAGTACAGACCATTAAAAACCTTATAAGCAATGGTTATCATAGACGAAGTCTGGCTAATTTCTTAAATTATAGAAATTATTTATGAACTTCAAATGTTAAAAAATCTAATGACGCAAATGTTTGGAACATGTTTTATTAAATTGCCTCTTACACGTTACTTTAGTTAAATAAAATATAAAAGAATTCATTATCATTCAATTTGACCATTATGAGCAGTTATCAGTAAAATTTTGGTTTAAAATTACGTCCGTGCGTATATGGGGCCGTAAACAACATTATTGACTTACATTTATTTTATTAATCTAAGCCCTTGAAAACACCAAAGATTTTCCTATGTACTAACATAGGGAAGTTCATTTTTTTTAAGGAGTTTGTGGCTTGGTTGCAAGACCTTTAAGCCATGTCTTATTTGAAATAGGGAAGTTCATTAAACTGGAAACAGTGAAACGCTGGCAGAGCCACCCTTCAGTTCACAGATAACTTGGTAGGTATATACCATAGATTTTTATTTGAAAAAATAATAATAGGGAATTCAAGATAATAGCCTATTTCCTGAAATAAAAGTGTAGTATTTTTCGAGACTTTTAAAGAACAAAACCAAAATATATTTTATAAAAAAAACATTTTTTTTTTACCTAGACCCTCATACGTGTAGTATAGGGTTTTAAACCGTTTTATTCTCGAAACAATCGTTTTGATCTCAACTGATCTCAAGACACTTTTCTCTCAAGCCCACAGTTATGCATCAATTCACCTAATTTTCATCTTATAATTTTCCCAGGCTCGCGTTTTTATCTTATACATCCTATTTCTTTTAAGTTACCTCGTTACATCAAAGCGTTTCCCCTTCTGAGCCGAACGTTGCACGCTATTGCCAATTTATATGACAATTAGGTCCTTGTACCTTGAGGTTGTCTTCTTTTCTTCGGTAAATACATTATTTACATTACACTGCACTAAGTGAAATTGTGTCACCACCACTTGTATTGACTGTGGTTTTATTTTGATTTTTTAGCTACATTATTTTAATTTAGCGCTTACGACAACGCGACGTACACTTTTCTAACACATTTTCATCATCATCATATCAGCCTTTTAACTTCCACTGCTGGACATAGGGCTTCCCTGATGAAAGCCACCACACCGGTCTATATTTCCAGCGTACGTAATCACTTTTGCATTTAAACTATGACTCTATTAAACAACCTATCAATCACAGCACAGTTGTTTAATTCCATAAAACTTGCTAGTTCGATATTTTGACAGCACTACAAAGACCTTCTTTTTGTGAGTACGTTCGTAGATTACACGAACAATGGTGTGTGTTGTATGGTCGCAAAGGCAATGGTATAATTAGAGGGTAGATTGGAAGTGGGAAGTCGGATTTTGACGTTGAAATTACAAGTCATGCTTGCATGTAAAAGAGACGTAATCGGTTTCGACGGCTGATTTGCGTCACAAAATAATAAAGGAGTAAATAATAAAGTTTTTCATTTTCACCCTTTATTTATAACACAAATGAGAAAATTTTACTAGTAAGTACCTAAATCATTAGTAAATAATCTATTTTTGAAAAAAAAAAACTTTTAATAACTATTGTTTTATGGAAATTACATGCAAAATTAAATGTAAGGAAGAAACGGCAACTTCATAGGTAGGTATATAATGACCCAATATTTACTTCTGTTGCCGACCATACTAACCCTACGTACTTAGGGCCGTTTTCCTGTCACGCGTGTTTGCGCCCGCGTCCTGGCCCGGCGCGCATGTGTGCCGCCTATTTCATACAAGTGGCGCGCGGGCGGCGCACATGACAGGAAAGGCTTGTATAAAAGGACGTGGGCGCACGCATGCGCGCCGCGCCAGGACGCGGGCGCAAATACGCGTGACAGGTAAACGGCCCTTACAACTGGTACGCGATACGGTAGCTGCATGCAAGGTTATTAGTTCCATTATCTAACACGTATCTATATAGCGTTACTGCTGTGATATAATGTCACAGTTACCGGTAACTGTTAAGTATAGTTGCTATTTAACGTTATCTGCACACAGTAGCGAGTGAAGTTCATGCCGCTATTCGTGTAACATAATAAATTACATACAAATAGTACAGTAGTCTGGAATATACAACCGCTATGTTGAGTCAAAATAATTTGTTTAAATACATGGTGCTGCAAAATATCAGTACCTCATATTTATCGTTCTCAGCGGTCGCTCAGTATCAGATACTGACCATTTTTAAGGGACATAAAAAAAATGCGACGGTTTTTATGTAGGTAATAGCACAGTAGACGAAACGGGTACAGTAAAACGTCTTCATACAAACCTACGCGCCTCGAATTCCCGGCACACCTCCGCCAGGGCCACCAACTGTCGCGGGTGCTCCGCGGTTACGTACAGTCGGCGCGGGACGCTCAGTAGGAAGCCCTATCGCGCGTTTGCCCACGTTTGTCTGCCGAGCGGGCGGCGTGTAGGTATTTATTTCAAGGATGATGCCGAGGCGCATGTGAAGTCCACCAACCCGCACTGGGCTAGCGTGGTGGACTATAGCCCGAACGCCCTCGTTGAGAGGGTAGGCCTGAGCCCCAGCAGTGGGGACATGTTAATAGGCTGTTGATGATGATGAGGATGCCGAGACGTTATACTGTTCCTTTTCCGTCTACAGTGGTCATACTGTCTCCTATAGACGGTAGTGTGTCCGCTGTAGATATGTTGTCAAGCCCTCTAGTTATCAAAGCTGCTGCTACCACAAACTGTATTGTATTTAAATAATTTTGTATTAGGTTTTCGTCTCGTAAAAACGGAAATCCTTTTAAAGAAGCTTTTTTAATCCGTCTGTCTGTCTCCCAGATAGTTTCGCTACGGGACCTATTGAGCTGTTTAAAAAATTATATGTAGCAGTGCCTGTAATGATAGTACGGTCTACCGCACATCAGTGGAAACAATCCAGTATTATCTGGTCTCTCATAGTATTGAAACTCCCTAATAGGTTAGCCCAGCTCAAGGTCAAAGCGTTTCCAAGGACGTGCGGTCGACGGTACCTAAAATTATGGAAATTTAATTTTCGTTTTCTTCGTTTGCTACCTACTAGGTTAATTTAAATTTTGGTCATTGTCGCTAAATGGTCATTTGGCGACACACGTCGTAGGCTCCGTCATGCGTGTACCCTATACATCATCATCATCATCATATCAGCCTGTATAGACGTCCACTGCTGGCCAAAGGCCTCCCCCAGGGATCTCCACGGCGACCGGTCCCGCGCTAACCTCATCCAGCTGGGTCCCGCGATCTTCACCAGATCGTCGGTCCACCTTGTGGGAGGCCTGCCTACGCTGCGTCTTCGGGTACGTGGTCGCCACTCGAGAACCTTTCTGCCCCAACGGCCGTCAGTTCTACGAGCAATGTGCCCAGCCCACTGCCACTTCCCCTTTCAATTCTTTGAGCTATGTCGGTGACCTTGGTTCTCCTGCGGATCTCCTCATTTATGATTCGATCTCGCAGGGAAACTCCGAGCATAGCTCTCTCCATTGCCCTCTGCGTGACCTTGAGCCTTCTTATGAGGCCCATAGTGAGGGACCACGTCTCGGTACCGTATGTCATCACTGGCAACACACACTGGTCGAAGACTTTCAACTTGAGACACTGCGGTATTTGGGACGAGAAGATATTGCGTAGTTACCGTCGTGTACCATATTATGCCTTGCTGACTTTTATCTTTTTGGTTTTAGCACACGCCCAAGAACATCGATCACACCCATCTCACCGGGGCACCGGGACCCGGCTAAGGCATTCGAGGCATCTGGATGGCCAACTTCTCACTAACTCCAGTGTAATCGTGAGTAAACTTACACAAAAGACACCCTACTCAATCCTCATGCGTTCCAATCCTTCCTCTAGCTTCTAATGCTTATAATAATTTGTATAATTAGATTTATTTAAACGCATGCTTATCTTAACTCTGGTCTGGTATTATTGATAATTCTACCTTTTTCTAATTTATAATTTGAAGCTTACCAGGACTTTTGTAAGTATTTCTATAACTGACACACGTTTCTTTTTAAACAGGATCGCTTAAGATTTTCTGTTAAATTTTGTTTTCAACACAGAGCACGGAATGCGCATGCGCGGGCATCGCCGCAGGGCCTCCGCGGTGTTCGGTGACTTAAATTTTCAATCTCTTTGGTTTTCACTAAATCGACGTAACATTTTTATTATTATCAATTTATTTAAACGCAATTATTAATTTAATATACCTATAATAAATAAACTTTCTAACTTTATGGTATGTTTCATACATAACTGTCATTCTAACTAACCTTATTTTAAGCTATGTAATCATCTAATTATCTTTCCTACATAACTGTCATTCTCACTAACCTTATTTTTAAGCTATGTCATTAAATTATTATGTTACTAAAAATGTATGTTACTATCTTTCAATTTTTGCATGTTGATTGAGTGTTTTTAATAGGTGTTTTTATTTAAACAAACTGGATTGATGGTTTAGAAAACTGGTTTAGATGTAATTACCAGTAAAGTACTCGTAGTACCTACCTATATATTTTTAAAAGAAACATGCGTTAAAATATACATGCCATGATAACTTAAAAAAATGTTGATTTATACGCGTGGAATGCTCAGAAACAACTTCTAATACATCACGGTTTGTATTTGAATTAATTATGTGAAAATGAGTTCAAAAAAATAAATCGCATGTGTTTGGTACACGAGGAAAACTTAAGAATGCTGTCTTGACAAAGTATTTATTTTTAAAATTCCTTGTACATTAAATGTACATATTGTACAATGAATTTTGTTAGAAAAACTGCACTTGCTTGAAGATTCAGTCATTTTGAGCTTTTCATTTGTAAGTAGCAACTCAAGATGTTTATTACAGTGGGACGACGTAACACGGTTTCAGTTCCCCTTCTCCGCTGCATTTACCCCGACTGATGCAGCGAAATTCTCTGTGAAGGATAACCACAAGCCAATATTTTTGAATTGCTCTATCTACAAGCCGACTGTGGCGGAAGAGGCACCTAAAGGAACATACGTTTTCACGGTGAGTTATGAAAAACACGTTATTATTATTATTCTTGGTTGTAGCTTCAATCGTCTTTAGGCAAAAAAAAACACGCTGAAAGTTGTTTAAGTTTGGCCGGCAAACGCTACATCGAAAGCATTCTAATTTACCCACATTTATTTCTGATTGAATCTACGTCGATAAATTTGGGGGAGCTCCAAATCCGATAGATAGTGTGCCGTTAATTTGAAATTGATGACTAAAATAAAATATTTAAAATATTGTTTTATTATTAATGTCATCAGGCAGGACTGAAGTGACCTTCCACATTTCAGGTTCACGCTGTTGACCGCGACCCGCCTGATAGGGGCGGAACTGTCACTTACAAGTTTGTCTCGTCCCTTGGAGAGAAAGAGAGGTTTCATCTTGATCCTGTTACGGGAGTGATTACCACGGCTGACGTAAGTACATATTTGTCACTTAACTTGGCAGAATTCTACTTATACATGGTAGAGTTCTTCTTTAATTTGTCAATTAAGAAATGTAAGTTAGGGTTTATTGAAGAACGACTCTACTAATAACATAAAGGTTACGAATTTTTTTTTGTATGATCTCGCTAAACTACCAGTCGGATTTGATAAATTATTTTTGCATTTGATAGCCCAATTCTTGAGCAAGGTTATAGGCCATTTATTTATTATCACGCTACGACCCACAAGAGAAGTAAGAAAACATAAACTTTCTAAGAAAGACATAGAATAACATCTAGGATACTTTATAACGCTTTTGCCTTTTACAAATAAAGACGATTGATTCAAATTGTGATCATTTACAGATTTTTGACCACGATGAACCGTCTCGCGAAAAGGAAGCCTACATAACTGTTCGAGCGAGTGACAACGGACATCCCCAGTTAGACGATGCTTGCACAATCAAGATCAGTATTACAGACGTGAACGACAACCAACCAGTGTTCGACAAGGTGGTGAGTATTAGTTTAATACTTTATTTAAGTTTAAATATTACTTAGGTATGTACGGAAATAAAATGAATGGAATAAAACCCGTTATTTTGAAGCTACCATAGAAAATTGTGTTATTGATTCATTTATAATTATTGTATGCCGCGGTACAGGGTATGGTATTAAAGTATTTGTTATATTTTAATATTTAAATAAAAGAGCTACTATTTAATAAGAAATATGTATTAATCAATCAATATGTTTAAAGGTCTCACGGAACGGTAGATGGAAGGTTTGTTAACAAAAAAAAACATTGACTACAGGTTGTCAGCACTTGTTGCTTTTCTATAGATTTATTTGAATACTTTATTAAAATTCGTATTGTTAAACTTAAAATTGAATTTCTCTAATTGCATGTTGCTGCGTATCTGATTTAGGATCGTAAGCTGCCTTACACATTATTATTGGTAATAATATTTTGTAGCTGGTGTGAATTTTACTTTCTATGCACATTATAGAACACCTAGGTAGGTAGTTTGATTTTTATAGTCAGTGTGATTTTTTTAAAGTATGCCACTCTACCCCCTATGCGCAAAGGTCACAAACACTGCACGATTAATTAAGTAGAAGAATATTCTAACCCTAAGGTGCCTTTAAACCGACGTTTGTAGCAAAACGATTTTATTGTATGGTAGGTTTTCCGTTATTACACATTGTGAGCTTAACATAATAATTACAGTTTCATCAACAGTCTTTGAAGGCACCGTCAGGACCTATGCACACGGATACTTTTGACTTCGATACAGACGTGAGATTAAGCAAGTACTTACTGAGTACGCAACGCAATGTCCCGTACATTGATTTCGCAGTTTTATTTTGTTTTCCTGCTTTTATTTGAAAATAAGTAATAGTAATAATAGAAAAGGTGTCCGCAAGCGGCTGGATGCGGCGGGCAGAGGACCGGGTGTGGTGGCGTTCATTGGGGAAGGCCTATGTCCAGCAGTGGACGCTAAAGGGCTGATATTAAGTGAACTCCACACGGCGGTGGCCTCATGAGCTAAGCCAATTATTATTATCTTTTTATTCATCAATATTCATGAATTTTTTATAAAAAATAATTACTAAAATAGTATAAAAATAAGTATTCATCTGACAAATACTTATTTTTATACTATTTTAGTAATTATTTTTATAAAAATATAAAAAATTCAAGAATATTGATAAATAAAAAGAGGCCTAGCATCACTAGTCCGATTATTCAGTCCGATATTAAAGGATAATAATTATTATTATTCACACACGGTCGTTTAGTCCCAAATAAGGTCGAAGCAAATGCAAAATTTAGTTTACCACAGCACAAAATGCGCATGCGCGGGTGTCGCCGCAGGGCAATCGGTGACATTTTCAATCTCTTTGGAGTTGTGTCTGATTTAATAATAAAAATAAATTATTATGGTATTTATTTTCCATAATAGGTATGTGTTTACTTTAGTAGACCAGTAAATGCTAGTAAGTATAACTGATTTTTATTCACTTCAGCCAGTGTCTTCTGCAGTGCCGCGACTATAAATAAACTGTGCTGTGCGAACACTGTGCCAATGTCCATAACCAGTAGCATCGCTGCATTTTTAGTCGTATTGCGATTGTATCGACGTCTATGAAGCATCCTTGTGCATATGATGATACCTTTAGAAATGCTTTGAGTGGAATGTCTGTTAGGAGTTTGATGCCACAACGTGTGAAATAATTTGAAGCACAATAATAATGTTTTTGTGATTTGATCATCATCGGTCGTTCTGTATTTTTCTAGTTGTTATACCCTATAGTATTATAAATGCACAACTTTTGTATCTGCAGTCTTACTCGGAATCAGTGCCGCAAGACTTGGTGGTGGACCGCGAGGTGATGAGAATTTCAGCAACGGACATCGATGACGGCAATAATAGTATTGTGCGGTATTCGCTGGACGCCAACTCTCCTGACTACAAATACTTTACCATCGACCGAGATAATGGGGTTGTTTACCTCAGCAAGAGTATTGACGTAAGTACAAAGTCAAAGTCAAAACTATTTTATTGCATGTAAGTACACTGGGTACATTTATACAACGTCAATTTTTTATCTACCACCGCTTCCAAGGTGTTAGAACTACAGATTTTTTTTCTTTTTATTTATTTTATTCTATAAACAATTAACAATTGTGTTGAAACTATCTGAATAATGACCTAATCTATAAAATACTTGTATTACAATAACGTACCTACTTAATGAATACACAAATAAACTAGTAGTTCCGTGAGAACAGTAGACCTCGCCAGCCCTTATAAACCAAACCTAAAAGAAACCAACAAAAGTCAACTTTGGAAACAGAAAAAGTACCTAAAGTGACAGAAATTAGCACTTTAAAGCTTAATATTTCGCAAACGGATCCCTGAATCGAAAAATGTTTATCACACACCCGCGATATTTTTGAAAGACCCATCCAACGATACCCCACACCATGGATATCACGCGGAAAAAAATAATTTTCCATTTTACGTATGCAGTTCTATGAACATAATTTATTTTTTCAACTTTCTTAAGTCGATCCACTATTACTCAAAAACTAATAGAACCTACTTAGCCCTAATAGTTTTCCTTGTAACTACGTTATATATGCTACTGCCATGAATTTTTTCACATTTCCAGAAGCAACCGTTTAGCTGGCAGGGGGGGGGGACACGTGACTCTAACAAAAATTACCGCTTTAAAGCTTAATATTTCGCCAACGGATCCCTAAATCGAAAAAATGGTATTCACACACCAGCAATATTTTTGAAAGACCTATCCAACGATATCCCACACTATGGGATTCACAAGAAAAAAAAAGTTCACTCCCACTTTGCGAGTATGGTAGGTACTCTAAAAAAAATGTTTTTCAAAATTTTATTCTACTCATTTTGTAGGTTTAATTAATTTATACATATGCCAAATTTTCGTCAAAATCGGTTGAAAAATGCGACCTGTAGAGAATTACAGACAGACAGACAGACAGACAGACAGCCGGACAAGAGCATTTTTGGCCAGTCTCGAAACGTAGACGCTTCGCTCGCTTCGCTCGCTCGGTCAATAATAAAATCACAACATAATGTCCAACAAAGAGAATAGGTACAATAAATGTATAATATCTAAAATCGTCTAAAAATGTCAAATGGTAATCTGCAATCCCTTGGAGCTGTGAAAAAATCAAACTTCTAAGTCAACGCAGTCAGAAGATATGGTCGATTTTGCCTCATTTTTGAGTATTTTGGTGATCAAAACCTATGGGGTACTTCCCGTTGACCTAGGGTCATGAAATTTGGGAAGAGACGAGGTCTTATAGCACAAGTAAAGGAAAAATTCCGAAAACCGTAAACTTTCAGTTACATCACTTTTTTTTTTCTTGTACCAACAAAATTAACTTTGCGTATGAGCAAATTAGTACCATGATATAACTACAAATTTTATTAACGATTTTATAATTATTTCTTTAATTAAGTTTGTACGGAACCCTCAGGGCACGAGTCCTACTCTCACTTTTTTTTCTTTTGTAGTTCGCCTTGCCATTATGTTCCACCTGATCTTTTTATCCACAAATACATACTTACTAGATACATTTATGTTACAGAAACCTACCGGATATAGATTCAAACTGAGTGCTATAGTTAAAGATATGGGAGTGCCTCCGCAGCAGTCGTCAATTATTCTGGACATTACCGTCGTTGAGTCCAAGAAGAAACGTCCCACTTTTGTAGAGGTGCCCTCTGAACCGATAGTACTTGATGAGAATTACGCAGATTTTACCAAATCCATTGCAATCATTAGAGCAGAGTGAGTATTGTTGACTAACTGTTGCTCGCGACTTCACCCGAGTTGGATAAGCTTCCCGCGCAGGCATTAATCTTGCTAATAACCAAGCTGAATGAAAACCCCATTCGAATCCATTCAGTGGTTTTGGAGGAGAAGAGTACTAACGCGAAAACAACTCTCATTTATAAGTATTAGTGATGAGTTGATGACTAGCTTCCCCGCTTTCAGCAAGACAGCAAACGTCTCAAGTATTTCACTTACTAATAGAAAAAATGTCAAAGTTCACTAATGACTGCAACTTCACACTACAACTTTTTTCAGATCGAATATTCCTGAAGAGCCAGACATCCAATTCGAATTGGTTAAAGGGCAAACAGAGCAAACTAACAAATGGCATACCTTCGTCCTTGAAGCCGATAAGAACTTTGCTTATATAAAACTGGGTAACCACCTGGATTATGAAAAAAACGCGGATTACGTTCTGACCGTACGCATACAGGTAAGGTTCATCTGAAATAGAAGTTGTCCGCCACATGTACCGCCTTAGGAGTGGAGTTTTGGATTTATAATTCGAATTATCGTTACAAAATTTCAAGTTTCATATCAAAAACCCATGTAGCTATGTGTCCTTTTACAGGTCTGTGCGATGTTCTTCACAATCACATCCTATTTGTTTTTCTGCACAATCCTATTTCTACACAATCCCATTTTATTGTACTAAACTACTCGAACCGATTTAAATAAATAAAACCTGTCGTTGGATTTTTTAGAATTTTATAAAAGTTTAGTAGCAAGAAAGTTGTATCTTTTATAAGAACTGATTGCGAAACTGCTATTGTGCAGAAAAAGGAATAGGGAAATATGCGACTGTGAGGCACATCGCACAGACAGACCCTTTTTTTACATACATACTCATATTACTCGGAGATTACTAATGAATTCCCTGCGATCTCGTCCGCGTTAAAATTTGACTATTCCATTCCCGCGGTCTACAAGAGATCTCATTTTAATGGTTTCCTACTAATACCTTCGTCTAGTGATTAATCTCTATGCAAAATTTCTAGGTTCTAGACCCATCGGTTTGAATTCGTACACTGTTCGTCAAACTACTAACGAATTTCTTTCGCAGAATAATTACAGACTGGCAGCGGAAACGATTATCATAGTGAATATCAGGGACGTGAATGATAACATTCCCATATTTGGGGAGATCCGATCGGGAACCGTACTTGAGAACGAACCACCAGGAACCCAAGTCATGCAAGTCCGCGCTTTCGACGCTGATGGAACATCAGCTCACAACCAAGTCACCTATTCTCTCGCCGACTCCAACGACGAATTCGCTATCGACCCTATCACTGGCAACATCACAACTCTAAAACAATTCGATAGAGAGGAGAAGAGCTTCTACAATCTGAAACTGATAGCCACTGACAATTCAGAGTCGTCATTGATTCCCGGCAAACATAATATTGGCCAGCAAGTGTTTCAGATTGAGATCGCCGATAAAAATGACAACGCTCCACGATTTACTAACAGCACCTATGTGGCCGAGGGCATTGCCGAGAACGCGAACAAGAACGAACTAGTCACTGTCATCACTGCGGTTGATACTGATGCTGGTAAGTAGTCATATTATAACCACCAATAAACGGGTCGGGCGGCCATTACCTACAACGCTGAAAGACTATGTTGGGAAATGTCAACTACGTACAATCACTACTTATGATCATGTACATATAGCTTAATGTCATAGTCGCAAAATGACTACAATGTGCACAGTACAGTCAATGTTACAAAAGTTCGGCAACTTATTAAAATAGTTAATAATTAATAATATTAAAAACTAATTCGCTAAACTATTGACGCCCTCGTTGAGAGGGTAGGCCTGAGCCCCAGCAGTGGGCACATTTATTAGGCAGTTGATGATTAAAAACTATTTATTTTCTTTAAAAAATTAACAAATTAGCCTTTAATGCTAGTAATCTAACAAAAAATTTACAATGTGTAACATTTGAACAAAAACTAAACAAAATAAAAAAAGTTGTTTAGAATAAAGTTGAAATGTCTTTATTTTGCTTGGCTTCAACAAACTACCTAGATCTCTTATTTTTTCTGAAGAAGTATTTGCATTTTAATTTTTATAATATTAAAAAAAAATTGAAACGGATTAATTCTGTTGCAAAAGGCTATTCATTTTATTTTCAACCGACGAAAAAAAGAGGAGGAGGTTCTCAAGTCGACCCGTATATTTATTATTATACATTTTTTCAAACAATATATCCCGCCGACTGAATTTGTGTGGTCTCGTTTATTAGTGAACTTATTTGTTTTGTTTTATTCTTCGCGATAGGTATTTGTTTTGTACTAGTTTTATTGACCGTGACTGTACTATTATAGATGTAAATAAAAAAGTAGTAATTTTGCGAGTAAGACATTTTACGATGTAGACTAAATAACAAGGAAGGTTTTATACGTTACCGACTATACCGCTATATAGACAATCAACGTTCTAGGCAATGGCCGCCCGACCCCCAATAAACCAATAAACTTAATAGTAAAACTGTGAGCGTTGACAACTAATGCCTAAATTCAAACTCAAAGTTCAAATTTATAGTTTGATATTTATTTATTCAGTTTTTTTTTTAAATAGAACATATTATTATGGGCTTTAACTAGTCCGTTCACACGAAAGCGATATGTTTTCGTATGTAGGCGTAAAAAAATCGCTTCAACGCGCGACAAAATTACGTCCGCGCGAATGTGGCCTTAGATTTGGCTAACTGTTTTCTTTTTTTTGTTGCAGCGTCCGTCGTAACATACAGCATTGTATCCGGTAACATAGATGATGCTTTCGTCATAAAAAACGTCACCGGCGAAATCAGGGTTAATGGCGACCTGGACTACGAGAGCATAGATTCCTACGTATTGGATGTACGAGCCTATGACGGCCGCTTTGAGGACTATGCGCAGGTCATTATCAAGATAGAAAATCTCAACGATAACCCGCCTGTTTTCCTGGCCAATTACTCCAAAACTATCGAAGAGGAACGACTGTACGAAGGATGCATCGTCAAGGTAAGTTATCTATACTCTATACTAATATTATAAAGAGGTAAAGTTTGTGAGGTTGTAGCGGGTAATCGCTGGATCTTCTGAACCGATTTTGAAAATTCATTTACCAATAGACACCACGTTATTTTTGTGAGTGTCATAGACTACACATTAACCCGAAAAATGAAAAGACAAGTTAAAATGTTTACCGCCCAACGAAGTGGGCATAGGTCAGCTATGGATAATAAAGATACATTTAAATCAATCAAATCAACAGCCTTATAGTACCTACCTATGTCTCCACTGCTGCGCCGAAGAATTTCTACTTCGGCGTATGCAGGTTACCTCACGATATTTTCCTTCACAATTTGAGATCAGTCAGTAAATGTACTTAAGTTTCGAGAAAAAACCCATTGCTACTGTACATGGTCAGCCCGGGATCGAACCTCAGACCTTTGGATATGATAGGCCGCGCCCGACGCCACTGACATATTATATTTAATTATTTGCAGGTAGAAGCGTACGATCCTGATATAAAAGATCGCAATGCTCCTCAAAACATCAATTACTCTCTCGTGAAACTGGAGCAAATGGAATTTCTGTCAATTGACAATGATGGCTGCCTTCGATTGACAAAACCACTCGATCGAGATCCGCCCTCGGGTTTTATCAAATGGCAGATTCTCATCATAGCTTCAGACCAAGGGGGGAGAGTGGGTTCGGACAGCTTGCGATCCACCACCGAAGTTATTTTGGAGTTGACTGACATAAACGACAATAAGCCATTCTTGTCAAACGTAAGTATACCTAACCTACATTGTTATAAGTTATTATTAAATATTAATTACAAATAAATTGGGAATTCCACTACTATAGGAAATTGGTTGTTTGTTGTTCAATCACGCTATAACGGCTAAACAGATTTTGTAACTGGGTACAGAGATAACTTTAGTAAGTAATATTTCATTCATTATATCCAAAAGTCGTGCTGCGGCAGACCAAAACTGAGGTATATGTTTGGTGAACAATTTTTTCGCTTGGTGCTAAGTAGTTTCATCGTATATACTCGTACGTGATACCTCGTATTTCGAATTAAAAGTACCTACTGGGTACATACATACATAATAAATTAAATTATCTTTACGCTATGTATGGGTTAGTCGACGGGAATGGCGAATCGCGATCCTGACACCTCTTTCGCTTCGCTCAGTATCCGCTGGTCTCATCATTCTCTCATGTCGTTACATAATTACTCAGCAAGTGCGACTTCTCTTCACTATAGAGGCCGTCAGCCAAATACAATTATATTACTACATGTTGCCCGCAGCTTTGCTCACGTATAAGTTTTTTCCGAGGGAACAAGTAGCCTATATGTTATTCCAGGATATGAGCTATCATTGCTTACCAAGTTTCATCAAAATCCGTTTAGCCGTTACAGCGTGTAGACTTGTAGAGTAACAAACATCCATCCTCACAAAGTCACAAACATCTTTACAATCTTCGCCTTTATCATTTATGTAGGATGAGAAGTAAACCCAGTTATGTGAAAGACTAGAATTTTAATTTAAAAAAGATAACCTCTACACCCTTTTACCTCCGCTCGTTAAGAACAAGAAATTACCCGTAGTTAGAGGTAACACGGCGCTTTATATCCCATTTTAAATAGATTGCTATCAATAAATTTCAATGGAAACATCATGGTTAAACCTTTTTGCGGGAACATCTGCTTCAGTACGGTGATACTTACTCCCAGTTTTACGATACTCCTCCTTGACCATTAAGAAAAAAGTCAGCAAAGTGCGGGTTCCGTCCATGTTTATTTGCTGGCTCCGTTTCCACAAAACCATTTTCATATTTTCCGATCATTGCTGGGCTATTTCACTCTCTCCGACCACCCCAATCGAATGTGTTCCTATGTTATGCTTATGCCCGCGGCTTCGTCCACGAGGAATAGGTTTTAGTTTCCAGTAGTAGAGATTCTCCCATATTAAAGTTCATCTCCACGACACAATGTTGTTCATGACAAACACACAGCCACACATACTCGCTTTTGGGTTTATAATATAGATAAAATACAATATCTCGCCAAAATTCCATAGAAAAGAGGTATAAAAAGAAAAATACAAAATGTGTCACTGCCATAAACAACGTAGACACTAAATAAAACTAATAGTCTGCCTGCATCGTGTCTTCGATTTTCATACCCTTATCACAGGGATTTTCCGTGACAGTAGACAAACACATAACGTAAAATAAATCTTCGAATTTACATAACATGATGTAAAACTTCATAACTGTAATACCTTTTTGATTTATTGGACTACGTTGGTATATGTGTGTAAATGTAACGCCTTCAATGTTTTGTTGGAATCGCATTTTGTTACATAATAAAATGCAAACCAGAATTTGACCGCCTGATGGCAAAATTGTTCTTGCGTTTGCCTCGCACTGGGGATAGACAAATTCGCATATTATTGTATCTTCGGAACTGCGGAACTGAATACAGATTATTCTTACTATGTTTTACATTTAAACATTTACACTACCTATATTTATGGATTCATTATAGACCCACTGACCGTGTCTTGGTTATCTAGTTATATCTTTATATAGCACTAGCTGTTTGCCGCGGACTCGCCCGACTTTCATAAGTCATTACTGATTTTGTTTTCTTTTCGTGCGGCGTAGTGAAATAGCCCATACCGATATCTTCTCCATGAATTGGGCTATCAAATGCGAAAAGAATTCTTCAAATCCAATGGTAGTTCCAGAGATTAGCGCGTTCGAACACACACACAAACAAACAAACTCTTTAGCTTTGTTTATTATTATAATGTAAAATTTTAGACAAATGTATTTTTTTTTAACAGATCCTACCTGTAATCTGGTACGAGAACCAATCACCTGGGTTGATTGTGAACTTGACTGCCAAGGACAATGACGGGCCGCTAAATGGAGCACCATTTAAATTCGCCATCGATGCAAAGGACCTGGAAATGCACAGCATGTTCGCCATTAGCGGTAAGTATTAGATTATCTATGTTCCCAAATGTAATTCGCTCGTGTTGGGGAACAACAATGTCGCTGTTGCGAATTGCCTTTGCCTTGCGACAAAAGCTGCTGAGCGATTGACAATTTTTATTTTTATTTTATTTTTATTTATTTTATCGTTTCTAATGTGTCTATTCTTCAACCACAGTCAAGATTTTCAAATTTCCCAAGTATCATTGAACTGGACTAATGTATTGGTAGCAATTGTATTGACATTATGTTGGGTTGTTCGACTTATCTGTATTGCATGCAGCTTGATGAGGTTAGATTTTTCACAAAAACGCTACCTAATCAGTTTAGTCACATTTCGTCACTCATAATTACGACGTGAAAAATTATAGTAAAAAGTCAGGTATGTCACAAATCAAGTCACAATTTTGATCATGTTACTCACCGTGCACATGTTTTTTTTCATCACACTTTCTCGTTAAGGGTCTTATTATATGAGTGCCTAAAGAAAGACAATGGCCTATATATACCCGCGGGAGAATAATGATAATCAGTACAATATTATTACCCCTAGGGGCTGTAATGTGTAGGTGGCTGTACTGAACTGGTTTATTAAATTAATTAAGTTAAATTGAGTAGTTAAACTTGACTGCACTTATCTTGACTTCACTTGACTTGACTTAACTTGACTTCACTTGACTTGAGTTAACTTGAGTTATATTAAGGTAATTAAGTTTAATTCAATGTAACTCAATTTAACTAAATTAATTTAATAAACTTAAATAATTTCAGCAAATTCAAAGAAAATAGATTTGTTCCCTTGTGTCGTAGGTATTAATTTCCTCGCAAATGTGATGAAAAACATTGTGTGCATCACGGGTAGTAAGGGTATTACAAACTCGAGTCATTAAAATTCCTCCGCCTTCGGCGTCGGGCTTCTAATAGACTCTCGTTAGTAATATCCTACTTACTACCCTAAATGCACAATGTACTATTCTCAGCCGTCTTAAGTAAAAGTTAATTGTATCAACAGTCCAGTTACTATCGGAAAAGCAGCGACCAGTTTATCTTTGAGTCAAGTCCCTCTGTTCCAAATGACGGAAGTCATATTCGAAGTTTGTGATTTCATTACAACTTGTTAGTCAATTACCCCGAATAGAAACCTCAGATTCCTGAACAGTTTTCCAATCTATTAGGAACTGTACATCTGTGGGGAAACACGAAAATTTCGTCTCAGAAATCAAGTTTCTATCAATTAATAGGAAGTAAGTTCGAGAATTGAAAATCGTGAATTTCTTCATTGAAGACTATTCATTTCCTTTCTATGTTTTTATACATTTTTCAAGACATTAGTCCAACAAATTTAATAAATTCTAATCAAAACGTGGCTAATACAATAAAACAACTACTTCTTAAAGTATAAACTAAATATACCAAATAAACTTAAATAATTTCAGCAAAGTCAAAGAAAATAGATTTGTTCCCTTGTGTCGTAGGTATTAATTTCCTCGCAAATGTGATGAAAAACATTGTGTGCATTACGGGTAGTAAGGGTATTACAAACTCGAGTCATTAAAATCCAAATTACAACAAAATACCAAAGAAAAATAATTATGTTATAGTAATAAATATAATAAAAATCCTCAAACAGACCGGTGCAAATGGACCGCCTTTGCACCAGGAACGACTCCGAGCGGGGGTCACCACCTCGTTCCCTCAGTCGTCGTCCGATCTCCCTGGCAAAATCTTTAGCTTCTGCACTCCAGCAACCTGTCGTCTCCACCGCAAATGGAGTGAACAGATAGTTATGCTGGAGTGCAGCGTATTTGGCCCGCTTTCTGAGACCAGCAAACTCGGCGGCTGCTGTTTTTATTAAAAATATCACCGGTTTTAAACTATGCTTAGCTAATTTACGTGAATTCTTACCTGTTTTGTCCATTTTCGCGGAGCACGAAGCGATTCGTCCACGCTTGATTCATTTTTTAATTGTGTCGATATTTAAGAATCGAGTATTGAACACTGGATTGGATCATCATTGACCTCTTATTTAGTATTAAATAACTGTGGGCCGTAATCATCTCACGCGCTAGTGATGTACCACTCGGCACTGGCGATCGACGACACGGTGAGATGGTACCTGATGAATTGTTATGTCTGTTTGTCCCACAGGCGCCTCCCTTTACACGTATGTCACTTTCGATCGTGAGATGAAGAAGGAGTATTTTATCCCGATCAATATCACTGATTCTGGCACTCCAAATCTTACCGGCACGTGTCATCTTTACCTCGTCATCGGTGACAGGAATGACAACAGCATGACACCTGGACAAAGTGAAGTGTTCGTCTACAATTACAGGGTAAGTTTAAAAATTGTTTAGTAGCTTTTCAACGACTTACTTTTAATTTTACAAATATAACATTCAGTTTGCAAACGTGCTTACCTCTTCATATTTTATTTACGGTTATCGTTAATAATATAAATAATATTAAAAGATCATACGAAGCTGTGGTGATAGAGATTCGTTAGAAAACTCCGAATATGAAGAACGTTAGTGTTAGTTTGCCACTTTTAGATATATTTAGATTTGAATTTGTATTAAGATTGTAAGTTTAATATTTGCTGAAGTTAAATAAAATGTCTCTCATTTTTCTCATGCTTAGTGTAAAATCTATTACGGAATATAAAATAAAAAAGACATGCATTTATTACCATAATAATATGAACTTGCCATCCAGTACGGTTTTATATTTTATATTGTGAATATTGTGAATGCACCCTAACTATTATAGTACACTATGGCACATTTAATGTTTTTTTTCAAGCCTTTTTTTTACAACATTCATAGAAATATATCAAAACACAAAAATATTTATTGCATACAATAATGTAGGTACCTACTAGGCATGAAATAAGTAAAATATGTCATATAATCTACCACCGCTTTGCAAGGTGTTTTTTTTGTAGCGCTGTGAAGAATAAAAGGTCCAAGAAACTTTCAACCACCTCTCATAATATGGCTAGTTAAATAATAAAAATTAAGTTTGCTTTACATTACAATACTAAAAATATTGTAACAGATATTTATATTATCGTGAGGATTTTGATTTATAAATAATACTTTATTCATAGCAACAGCCAATGTAATCTATACATCAGTCAATTTATCAATTGCCTCGGAACTGCTATGTAAAGTGATTCGCATCCTTGTACTTAAAATTAGCAATTTATTTTTTATTATCTTAACTACATCCTTTTTAATACGTAAAATCGCAACCTGTCTTAATTTAAAAATTACTGTTTTACGCTATCAGCGGAAAGACCCAAAAAAAAGATACAGCTGGCAGAGAAAAGAAGTAAGTACAACAGTAAGAACAGAATTGGCATTTAATCTAATGAAAACCTATAATCGTTTTTTTTACCGTTTACACGTAGGTAATCGTCTTGTTTTTTCTGCTTATTTCATTAATTATTGTACTGGATGGTGTTTGAAGTGTTCACAGCTTACTTAGAAGATTTTATTAGAATGTATCACAATGACGTGGTATATAAATTTTTTGGTTTACATATCACTAGGTACGATAGGAACACAATGCTTTGATTATTGCTATAAGAAAACTTGTAAGTACCTATTTAATTAATGTAAGTTTCTCAGAGCTGGTAAAGCATTAGTAATTCCGTTTGTTGTATGAATAATTGTGACGACCACCATTTACCCTTTATGTCAACCCAGGACCCAATGTTGCCATGTTCGTTGGCTCTTTGAATATTTTCTCAAAAGCATTCGATGGATTTTCTTAAGACTGTCATGATGTCATTATAAGATTAACGCAAAATAAAAACAAAAGCGGCCGGCCAACTTGTTTATGCCAACGGCCAACAATGTAGGAACTCTATATTGATTCTACTCTTTCGAGTAGTGATATGATTTCTGTACTGATTGCCCCTAGACTCTTAAAACAATGGAATCCAAACTGTTTCAAGTGAAGAAGATTTCAGTACAAATACTTAGCTAAAGAGGCAACTAGAAACACGCTCTAAAGCCGTATACAAACCACCGTAAACAATTTTACTGGTTTACAGACGCGACATTATTCTGGAATTAGACAGTTAACAGCTAGCCACAAAAGTAACGCCACAAAGGCCAGTTAAGTGAGGCCTCCTTAAAGCTTTTCCTCGCTAAGCAAGTGTATTTTTGAAATCTTATAGGCCTTCTCTAATGCGTGACACAACACTGTCCACCATTTTCAATTCACCGGCCATCTGTCTACCCAGCTAACTTATACTTTCAGCTATGTCATTGACCTTAGTTATTTTGCGGGTTATTCATAAGTTATGCCTAATCGTCGCTAACGGAACTTTAGGAAAATCTTATATTAATTTCCGAGAAAATTGTTTTGACACTTGTAACTGGTCTACTCCCAAAGGCCTACAACCCGATCGGCGACGGAAGTTTAACAATTACCAAATATAAACGACTGCAAGCTACGTTCTAGCTCATATTTTGTACTATCTGTACCCGAGACTTCGTCGGCGTGTTCAAGTTCATACAAATAATATGAAATGAGAGATTTTTATGGCTGGTCACTTTTTCTCGGTCAAATTTCGAGATGTTCTTTAGCTTATGTGTTGGCCAGGGCTATACACTATTACTATACACAGTGGTTTTTGCGTGATTTGAACGAACAAATAAATAAACAGACAAAAATAATAAAAACACCTGTGTTGGAGTCCGTAATAAATATAATATAGCACTAACTTTATTTGAAAATATTTAATGTACAGACTTGGCTTCCTTACGTTTTTTTATATGTGGTTTTCACAATAAAATAATTAAATAACTAATTAAAAATCTAAATGATCCTTAAACTAAAACCTATATAAAAACTAAAATTACCTAAAATCTTCGTGGCTGGGCGATGGACCCATGGTTCCGAGGACGCTGGCTGCATTGCCTCGTTGGATGGCCAGGCTGATCCTCTGAACAAGGTATTCCTTGCACAGAGGATCACCCGTGGCCTCCCTCAGCTTTGCAGCCAAGTCTTGTATAAAAGACTTTGCGTCCTCGGACCAAGGGCCCATCGTCTCAACCGCGAATGGAACAAAAAAGTACGTGTGGCAAAGCTCCGTGTATTTGCGGGTTTTCGCGTTGGCGGCGGCTTCGGCCGCAGAGCCGACCTTAGTTGAAGTCCCCGCAACTCTGGAGGCGCAGAGGGTATCGGTGCAGGTTGCGTCCCAGATGAGGGAACGCCCTTGCCTGTACTGGACGAGGGTCATGCCATCAGGTCTTCGGCCATCTGAGCGAAGGATTCCCAGGGGCTCTAATACAGTGGGGATATGGGCTGTGCACAGTGCGTTTTTTAAAATAAAATTAATGTTGTGATGCCGGGAGATGCGGCCGGCGCTCTTAATGCAAGACAATCCGTGGCGACCTTGACAGTCCGCCATGGCACCACATACACAAGTGTGTGGCTTATATACGTCCAAACCCAGCCTGAGCGAAACTGCAACACGCAGAGAGTGCGGATCCAGGTGCGTGCCCATATTGGAGGAGGGTAAAGCACGTAGCCAGGAACCTGACTCACTTTCGCAGGATGCCAGGAGGCGAGCGTTGTCGGTTATTGAACGTCTGGGGAGTTTGTCAAAAATGCATTTAACTATAGGTCGATCCCAATCACGCTGGCAAATGATGTTTTATATGTATAGATATTTTGTTTTAGTTACTTCCATGCTTGGAGCGAGTGAGTTGTATTTAGCTATTATTTCCTTGCCCTTGTTTGGTGGGAATAAAAGAAAACCTTCGTGGGTTGGTTTCGACTCACAGATCTTTATACATTGGTGTTTCGATGCTTGATTACCGTCGTTATTGGCCACCATCCCTCAATGAATAATTAAGTTCACGTCGAATTCGATAAAGCCTATATAAACCTTAACGATAATGTACGTGTTTTTATAATAATATATGGCTATTAAAATGTTAATTTTGCGCCCTAATGAAAGTGGGTTTACTACGGAGCGTACGTACGTATATAAACAGGGATTATGGGGGGGTAAGGCAGTTTTTACTGCCGTGCCCTGATTTCACAAAGTTACGGCTGAGGGTACTTTGGATATGCCATATTTAGTTAGGTACGCTAGTCAGTCATACCATACCTAAGTTTACTGCCTGAAGGTAATAATGTTGCAACCTTCTATTAATGAGTGCTATGTGTGTATGTATTTACTCCTATATATATATTCGGGACCTCATTCAGATATCTGATAGATCTTAGATACACTATTATCATTATTATAACCATAGCTTACGAGAATTTGTGCAGACAAGTGGTTTCCAAAGAGACGGATGTCGATAGATGAAAAGGGGGATATTTGGTCTGAACTGTTTAGTGGGTGCTAGATTGCAGTTGTACTTATATATGACATGATTACTGAATCTTATTTATAATCTATGGCATTCCACAACCCAAGGGGTTGGGGGAGGGGATATGTCGGTTCGGAGGGAAGTGTAAATTGGGGATATGTCGGTTCGGAGGGAAGTGTAAATTTACGATAAATTTGACCACACTCGACTCTTTCGAAATCTTAGATTATGTTAGATTTTTCAAAAGAGTAGGCGACCATCTTAAGTAGTAAACTTTGCTTATTATGAATTATGGGCATTTTGGATTTTAAACTTGTTTACTGTGGAATAAATTCTATTACAAACACTACTCCATAGAATTGGTCTGCCCTGGCGACCTTCTTCTGCGAAAGATGTGACATGTCAAAAATTTCAAATGCCGCATTCGCTACTTCGTAGTCAACAGTTAGTTAAACTCTTAATGAAGCACCAGTTCACCGCAATTGCGACTGTAGAGGCCCGTTCACACTTGCGTTACGACGTGTGAACTACTTACTCTTAGCATTTTTATCGTTTTGTATTTGCCAACTTTATTTTCTAAAATTTTGGGTTGTCGGGAATATTTCGATTAGCGATAAGAGCGGATTGATTGTGAAAGTCGGCAAAAATTACCTTGGCCCCTTTGATAAGAAACGTGCAAAACTGATTTTCCCCACCCATTTCTCATCCAGCTGCTTCCTACACACTACACACTACTTCCTACACCTTTGAGCGTAGTGAGTGAGTATTTAGTACATTTTAAAGAGTCCAATAATTTCTAGTTTAGGCAATTAATAGTTGCATACTCGTACGTCTTTTAGTTAAGTTAATAAACGGATTTATTTATTCAAATAAAATTACTCTCTTTGACTACTAAACCAGATTAATAATAACTAATTAGCTTTATTTTCGCATGGCGGACTATAGGTCTAATGCCCTCGTTGAGAGGGCAGGCCTGAGCCCCAACAATGGGTAAATATTAATAGGCTGTTGATTTCATTGGATCTGATTAGACTACATTTTTACGTATGATATCTTATTAATATGTAGGTAACACTAGCGGCCACCCCGCGGCTTCTCCTAAAACTTTACCGAAGAACCAAACGTAACGATGCGAAAAGCAGCTCTTAACTACCTATACAGAGTGTTTTTTTAAATGGGACACTTAGCATCATATAGCTTTAACGGTTTTACCCTAAAAAACGCACTGTATAGTAATGATTTAAATATTTGTTTTACCTCTTTTAAAAACCAGAGCTGTGTAAAATGCTCAAACTTGAATTCCAACGAGGCATCGGTCCTTTCCTAGTTTAACTACGTCTCACGTTGACTTTGACCCTCGGCTCTGCGGCATTGTTGCCTGAAAGTTTATATCACAAACTTTTCTATTCAAAAAGATTGAGCGCCTCCGCCGTCCGCTCGGAGACTCGCTCGCTTACTGCCTGAATGCTTAACTTTTTGCAGTACATGCTCTTGTTAAATGTTTGGCACACATCATTATTTATTCAGTAGTCGTGCCATGAACTTCTTAAATTTTAAGTCGCCAACGTAGTTAATACTACGTTGGCGACTTAAAACTTAAGAAGTTAACGTAATCGTGGGAAATCACTACTGCGTATAAAAGAGAGCTGCTTTTCGTGTCTCTTGAACTTCTTAGCTCATAAGTGGCCAACGTAATATTAAGTGGGAAATCACTACAGTCTTAAACAAGTGAGTTGCTTTTCGCGTTGTTACTCGTCCAAAACAACTGAATGGATTCGAATGGGGTTTTAATTGTTTGATAGTTTAATTGATTCTTCGGCAAGATTTTAGGCTGCACGGGAAAGTTATTAAACGTGGGCGAAGCCGCGGGAACCCGCTAGCAAGTGGTCACGGCGGTGAATAGTAGTGGTCGCTAGGGCAGTTGTTATGTTAGTCCTGGTATGATGCAGGAATATTTACGCTCCGCATGAAGAATCACATACTTAGCCCTAACAAAATTTTAAATGCGTTTACCAGCTTTGAATTACTGTTTCTCCACTCTAGATTATCCTCAAGTGGATATAGATAGTTTTCTACGTAGGTTACTAGCAACTCTATCTAGTCGATTAAAGATTAAATCCAGGTGGTGGACAGCAGCGTCGTGGATTAAGTAAGGCTATTATATCTCCCGTAAATGGAAAGACCTATTCTAGTATTTCTAGTTAAACTTCAAATGCCGGCCGTGAGCAACACACAACATCGTAACAGATTACTGTTTCAAAAATAATATATATAAGTACTGCCACTAAATTTAACTTAGTAGGTGCAAAATTTTGAAATTACTTTTGAAGTTATTTTGAAAACTTGAGTTTTTCACAATAATGTATTTTTTAGATAATCTATTTAAATATACTAAAAATAATCCAATTTCGTGTAAGAATAAGAGCCTTTTTATTATTTTAGAGATATTTGAGTTTAAAGTTTGTATGGGAAACCGAGTTGGCAATCAACTTAAACTTCTTATGGTAATGCAATCACCAATCCGCCTGCCAGCTTGGGTATAAATCCCCCTTTATATTGGTAGAGGCCCGGTCCAGCATTGGACCTTGTACGCCGTGGTATTGGTAAAATTTAATTTACCAAAGTAAAATGTATACCTCGTCTTTGTAACAGGGTCAAGCACCGGACACGGAAGTCGGTCGTGTGTTCGTCAATGACCTGGACGATTGGGATTTGGGCGATAAAAGGTTCTACTGGCTGCCGTCCTTCGAGCTGAGGAGTCCGTTCTTTGACGTCAACATGAGGAGCGGCATGATCACCATGAAAGAGGGCACACCGTCTGATATATACACCCTCACTTTTAACGTAAGTATCGTAATTAACCATATGTTATCATTTTATACTTAACCCATGGAGTTTAGTTCACGACGCTGAGCAGCTCTTTAGAAAATAATAAATGCGAAATAGTTTCAATTCTTTTTGCGGAGAAATCACGTTTAATAAAATTAACTATTGGGATAATTTTCCAATGGAAAATTTTCCATTATGACAAATCACTATTGGAAAAACGAATTTTGAAATAATTGATCGAGAAATCCTGCGTTTGTTAAAAAAAACCGGACAAGGGCGAGTAGGACTCGCGCCCTGAGCGTTCCGTACAAACTTAGTTAAAGAAATAATTCGAAAATCGTTAATAAATAAAAGAACAGTTGGCGAAATCCCATATCAATTTTTGTTGACGTTTTTTGAGTCAATGCAGGCATGTCAATAATGCAAATCAATAAAATATGTGCAATAGTGAGTGTATTGTGTTACAAACACTCGTGGATGAACATAGAGATATGAAATGGCAATCACAAGCCTTTATCAGCACAGCAAATTCAAGATTCATAACTTTAGACTTGGCCGTATGGACTAAGTCATGGTACTAACTTATATGGGTGACTTGCTGATACGCAAAGTTAAGTTTGCTGGTTACAAGAAAAAAAACAAATTTTTGTGATGTACCTAACTACAAATTTACGTTTTTCGGATTTTTTCCTTTACTTGTGCTATAAGGCCTTGCTTTTGCCAATTTCATGATTCTAGGTCAACGGGAAGTACCCCATAGGTTTTGATTACCATAATACTAAAAAATGCGGCAAAATCGGCCATAACTTCTGACTGCGTTGACTTAGATGTCTGATTTTTTCACGACTCCAAGGGACTGCAGATCTGAGTATTTTCAACTTGATACCTCCACGCGTTCCTGAGAAAAAGGGTCTTGACAGACACAGACAGACAGACAACGAAGTGATCCTATAAGGGTTCCTTTTTTCCTCTTTTGAGGTACGGAACCCTAAAAAACGCAGTAAAGTAGTAGCAGTGCCGTGACGTCGCGACAACTGTCGCACGACCAATATCGCTATCGCAAGGGTGGGTAGGTACTAATCTTTCGTTAAAATTCCAGGTAACCGAAGAGAACGGGAAGATCATACCATTCCACTGGGTGGAGGCTGTAGTTGTTGTGACCGTGAAGGAGATTCCGGAGGAAGCTGTAGACAAGTCAGGCTCAATCCGCTTTGTGAACGTCACCGCTGAGGAGTTTATCGTTCCGGAGTTAGATGTAAGTCATGGGTAGAACTTTTAATGGTTTCGATTTCCGTAATCCGAACCCGTCAGTCCGTCGGTTCCGGTCTGTCACTGCATAGATATGAACCGAAATGCATTTCATATGCAAAATTTGTACAAGAGTACTCTCGATCCCAGATATTAATCATTGAAGCTGTAACTATTTATTTATCATAATACAATGGATAGAGCTATTAAGAAATGTATACATACAGTGGCGGTATTTACAACGGCTACACAGGATCTTTTTCCTGTGAGACATCTTGTCGATTCATCTACCATCCTGGCATAGTTACCACTTGCAACAATACAATTGTTTCTTGACAGGGTACCAACAAGAAAGACAAACTCCACAAGGAACTGATGAAACTGTACAACACATCCAAAGATAATATTGATGTATTTACTGTCGCCAACAAAGGGTCATTTATTGATGATTACAATAGATATCTGGACGTTCGCTTCTCGGCCCATGGCTCTCCTTACTACTCACCTGAGAAGCTGAACACTATGGCGTCGGGAATCCAAGACAAGGTACGACTACTGACGTCCACATTTTCACCTAATAATTACGACCTGGAGTGACCCGTTACAGTGTCGTTTACGAAACAACTTTTGTATAAGACTATAGGGATATATATAAGAATATATAAAAATTCACATGTATTTGCGACATGTGAATTTTAATTCGTGTTCATATTGGCTAAAGTACAAAATTATTGTTTAGGGGCTCTGTTACGGGTCTCTTATTGGCCTTTATTTTTTTACACTCTGTACATGGAAGAGGTAATTTGATGCGATAGCGATGTCTTTATTTTTCTTGGCAAGTGAACTAATGTATGCGTTAAGCTAAATTCTGATGCTTAATTAACTGGAGTAAACTGACTTTCCTAGGATGACTGTTTATGGTAAAATAAAAATAGTGTTGTGACAAAGATTGTCTTCATTCACTCACTCAGTTCTCCAATCAAAATAAGTAGGTACTTACTATGTTTTGCTACGTTTTATGAGATTCCATAAAATTTGCCGAATTCTTTTACAAACCGGTCTGCGCAGCTGTCTGTTTACTCCAGCTAATTAGAATCCGACTATACGACATTACCTACTTCTTTGTAAATAAACTAGCGACCGCCCGCGACTTCGTCTTCGATTGATACTTTTAGGGAAATCTCGAGTTTCGGCCACAATATGGTCCCTCATACAGAATATGTATGTGGACTACCTGTCTGCCATCTCTCCTTCACCCAAAGGTCTTACAGAGCTAAGAACGCCTTTGTACATCATAATATTTGTTTGTACTATCTGTATATTTGTATTGTGTACTTTAAAGAATAATATAATAAATCTCGGGCGTATAAAAATCTTCACAAATACTGTTACTTCACATATTATAATTATTTAAAAAATCGGGCTATTGTATGTAACATAACCTTTTTTCTGGGTATTTCTGCAAAAATATAGGTAGTGATTGATCACAATATTAACAGCCTATCAAGTCCACTGCTTGACTAGTTTAAAAATCCCAAACTGGTGCGGTGTCTGAGGCGATGGCGGTCAGCTGTAGCTCATGGGCTAGTCGCGGCATGCGGTACAATTTTATATAGAGCCGCGCCTTGCCCGCAGGCCGGTGTCACCTCGCGCCAGTGTGGGGGTGGCTTTGGTCTTTAGGAAGGCTGGTAGTGGTTACTATTTTCCCGATACCACACGAATGCCATACATATTTATATGATCTAACTGCGAATGCTCTCTTGAGTTTTCATAATTATACGCATTTCATATACCTAAAGCGTGACACACACTGAGCGGCGGCGTTGCGAAAGCGTTGCGGTTTTTTTCTGTAATGTTCGAAATAGTATGAAGCCCTTTACATCAAAGCGGCGGCGGCGTGGCGCGTTCTTCATACAAACCTTCGCCGCCGCAACGCTTTCGCAACGCCGCCGCCCAGTGTGTGTCACGGTTTAGAGTTTTCTTCTTAAGAATGAAATTTTCAAATGAACTGTCATCACATCACTTTTCCCTAAGTGTTTTTTCCGCAAAAATGTCCTTTTGGATTTGTGGACAAATCCATGTGAACTCACGACGATCTGTCGTCCGGTCTGTCAGGACCGGTCGTCGTGGAGATCCCTGGGGGAAGCCTTTGTCCAGCAGTGGACGTCTACAGGCTGATATGGTGATGATGATGTCAACTAATAGGGTACTTGAACATTTTTGTACGTATTTTTAAAATGATCGAAACCAAATTTTTTGTCGTTATTTTTATCAAATATATAACCACGTACCTAATAATACAAAAGTAACTATTTTTAAAGTGCCAAAAGGCGTGTGTCACGTGATAACATTGCGATATTGTGACGTCACTGCACTAGAGTACGTTTTCACTACTTTCCAAAGTTTTAAATTAGTCAAGTACCCTATTCCTCGCATTATAACATCAACATCCCCAGCTTGTCGCGTCGGTATTCTAATTAATCACCCCTTCCACAGCTGGAGATGATCCTTGACGTACAAATTTACATGGTGACAATCGACGAGTGCATGGTCGAGAAGCGGTACTGTGAGGACACTTGCCGCAACAAGCTTTTCAAGAGCAATGCTCCCCAAGCGGTGTACACAAACACCACTAGCTTCATCGGAGTCACCGCCAGGGTGGAAACGGTCTGCACCTGCGAGGAGAACAGCTCCCTCGTCTGCTTGAATGGCGGTAAGCTTTATATTCCCACCGATTTATCTGTTCATTTTGACAAATGGACAACTTGTTTCGTTTACAGTTCCAGTCCCACCGACTTATCTGTTCACGTTGACAAATGGAGAACTTGTGTCTTTTACAGTCCCACCGACTTATCTGTTCACGTTGACAAATGGAGAACTTGTGTCGTTTACAGTCCCACCGACTTATCTGTTCAGGTTAACAAAAAGAAAACTTGTGTCGTTTACAGTCCCAGTCGGTCCCACCGACTTATCTAGTTAGGTTGACAAATGCAGAACCTGTGGCGTTTACAATCCCACCGACTTATCTGTTCAGGTTGACAAATGTAGAACTTGTGTCGTTTATTGGGTATGATATACTTATAAATAAACAATATTGCAAGCCAATATTACAAGCGACAACAAACATGTTTACGCGCCTCTTACATTCCAATTTAATTCTATCGGTTCTTTTTCACAACGCAAAACAATTCACACTACAACAGTACTTAAACCTACCACCGACCTATCTTATAGAGCTGTGGCGTCATTGCTGCCTGCTTCTAATTATTATTATTAATAATAAGCCTTTTCTTTTTTTTCTTCACTTTCACATTTTAAACTTTTATCTCCTATTCTAGGTACACCCTTTGCTGACAAATGCGAATGTCCCGAAGGTCTGTTGGGACCCCAGTGCGAGCAAACCTCCGTTGGTTTCCATGGTGATGGCTGGGCTATGTACCCGCCGCCCCCCGCCTGCAATGAGAGCCTTATGTCTCTTTCTATAGTCGCTCATGCCAAGGACAGCCTGGTCTTCTACATGGGACCACTGAGAAGCAACAAACTCAACCCAATACAGGGTTAGTATTATATTTATTTACTAGCGGACGCCCAGCGGCTTAGCCCTCCTTGAATAAGTTTCCCGAACAGGCTTAAAACATTGCCGAAGGTGGTTGTGGGATAGCTTGGTAGCTATTCAGCAATATAAACCCCATTCAAATCCATTCAGTGGCGTCGAGGATAAGAAGAGCGTCAGTGGCGTCGGAGATAAGACGCGGCCTATCATATCGAAAGGTTCGAAATTCGATCCCCGGCTTGGCCATGTACCAATGGTTTTTTTCTAGATACTTATTTACTGACTGTGTGCATACGCCGAAGAATAAATTCTTAACGCATGTGAAGTCCACCAACCCGCATTGGGCTAGCGTGGTGGACTTTAGCCCGAACACCCTCGTTGAGAGGGTAGGCCTGAGCCCCAGCAGTGGGGACATGTTAATAGGCTGTTGATGATGAAATATTTGCCGAGTCGAAATTCAAATGGCAGGCAGTATTACCGCCTGAATATTTAGGCGTATTCCTCGTGGCCAAACTTGATTGTGAAACTAGTTTGGCCATAGGGAAACTTAATTCCTCGTAGCCAAACTACAAGTACCTAATAACACACTGTATAGCAGTATGTAGTGTATAGGGCATATTAATGGGCTGTTGATTTGATGTTTTTGCGAAACTATGATGTTCAAGCATTTTTTTGTGCTATAGGCTTAGGACAAGTACACTATATCGTCGCTACCTTGAAATATTTCTAACTCTGATTTCTATGTCCAAAAAATTACTGTTGAGCATTGTGAACCTTTTTTCGCTCCTTAACCCACACCGAACATTGTAATTTTCCTTTAAATATTGTTACCGCCGCAACGCGACGCCACCTATCCGATAAAACTAAGTTTACTATACCATGTCGTTAGTCAGAACGCGAGTTTGAGAAAGTAACAATGTGCCAGTAACAATGAATATGTCAGCGTTGATTGGCGTAACAACTTGAATAATGATTTCCGGATAAAATTCACAATGGGCTCTCATTGCGGCCGAGAACGGAACATTATTTTTTTTGGTAAGAATGTGTTAGTAGGGTTGGCGCGTTCTAGATTTCTCAAATACAAATATGTATTGCGCCTTGAAGTGTCGAGTTTGTGCAGGGCGTTAAAAAGCCTGGGTTACTCAAGCCACGTTGGAATTTAACGCACCCTCCTCACGCCGTTCTAGATATCCGATCGATAGCCCCGAACAGAGTGTAATTAATTGAATTCTGGAAATTTTTAGACCGGCTGAGGTACAAAAACCATGGCAAGTTCCACGAGTATGTCTCATTTGCAATGCACGATCTGATGTGCACTTTTGGACAAACCTTATAAATAGAGCCCATTATGTCGATGCACTGACGTCACAATTAGGGTATATGGGGAGTAAGTGACAAACTTTGGTACTTTTGTAATGTCCGTTACGCTTCAGTGTAACGCCCACATACTTAATACATTTTAGGAAAACGGATATTTCAGGCCTGAGCCTTACAGTTATGTTTCATTAAGAAAATTTTAATTTGGTTTCTTGCTGCTGTTTTGAAACATATCTGCAGAGAAAACATGTTATGTAATAACTTAATTTCATTGAGTTGTCCTTAGTTATTAGAGGTTAGAGCTTAAAAACGTAACGTCTGTTACACTAACATTTTAATAACTGTCTAAAATATGTTTTATTTAGAGATTTGGTTTTACTTGTCAAGTCATCTACAATTAAACGTGAAATAATTTAAAGTATAGTCCATTTTGCATGATTTTGGCACAAAAACAAACAATGCGATTTTAATGTCCGTCCGTTGCGCTGGAATTTACAAAAAATACCAAAGTGTGCCACTTACTTCCCATATACCCTAATCGTGACGTCAGGCATCGAGATAACGGGCTCTACTTATAAAGTATACACGGAATCTACTTAATGACGAAGAGATGTGGAAATTCCTATAATAACGTAATAAATCGTACTAAAGTCTTACTTTATAGAACACCTCACCCAACCCTACGCTACTCCAATCTGGACTCAACACCAAAATCTACCGATCAAAACACGATTTTCGTTGCATTTGTGAAATTACCGTCACATACAAGCGTCCGGCCTTGTGACTGTATGCCACTACATCGCTTTAATGATTTTTTAATGATCTCATAATGACTGACAGGCGTGTACGGGCCACGTTATATGATTTATTGAAGCGATGCTCGCGTGTTAGAGTGCCTTATAGTCTATAATATGTATAATATGTAAGGTTTCTTAGCAACATTTACTGCTTACAACCTACACAACCAACATCCATAATAAAACAATAGAAGTATTTTTTTTTCAAAATGTCCGGGTTCGATTCCTGAGTAGTGTATGAGCTTTTTTTAAAATCTATGAATGCAGTTTTTCATATTTTTAAAATCTACGACGTGGTATCTGAGAGCATATTTTTCTATCTCTTATAGTTTCGGTCTTCCCCATACTGACCCATCTAAATGTTACACCCTGTATACCTACCATGCAAGACTGTTATAGAAAACCTCAATTCTATTGGCACTTCATTAATACTTCTTTGAAAGCTTATTAAAAAAAACAATACGCATCCTGGTTTCGTTCAACATTGTATTTCAAAAGGCGTTTGGAGCGCATACTCTTTTACTATTCAACCCTTCAAGGTTCACAGGTTTCGTGATTTTTGCCAACGAATACGTAGGTACTAAGTCCTGCTCTATCTGACAGCAGTTTGTAAATATTTGTACAAGTCCGTCCAGATATGCTGCAGATTACTATGCGAGTGTGTTATTTCACGGACATCTAACAGTGTCTTTTACTATCACTCTGCAATCTAAATAACAGATAAGCACACCAGGTTGGTCAAATCGCGCTATTTTGTTCGAACAATTCAAGATCAAATGCTGGTCGTGCTGCCCCTTTACACTCGTACCGATACTGGTTTCAAAAAAATATTTCCCTTTATATCATGGTGATCTGATCATCTTACTTTTACATCAACAGATTTCATGTCGCTGGAACTGGTTGACGGATTCCCCATTTTGCTTGTGAACTACGGGTCCGGGACGACACGACTGAATAACAGTATCATCCAAGTAGCTGACGGGATCCCACATTTGATTGAGATCTTGTTGATGAAGACTTCCATCGAGATGTTTGTGGATAAATGCAAGTTGCTGACATGCAGGAGCCTTGCCGCACCTACTGGAACCAGCGAAATACTGAACGGTATGTAACTTGATCGTTTTAACTCGAAAATCATAAGAATCAATTAAAGAAAACTAACATCCACACTTTCGCATTCATAATATTATGAGTATAACAGCACTGTAGTCAGTACTTAAATTTTTATTTGTTTGTCCACAGTGAACTCTCCTCTCCAACTTGGGGGTGCCAACATCAACCTGAAGGCAGTCGGCGAGTCGCTGGGTTGGGCGCATACCCCAGAGAATAAACCTTTCGTCGGATGCATCACCAATTTTACCTATAATGGACACGTAAGTAGAAATTTCGTTGTCATTAATTATTTGCAGTTATTTTATTAGACGGGCACACTCTAGACCTGAATCTTACCTGACGGAGCATGAAGATGAGGCTGATGATGGTGTGTGCTCACCCGAAGGTGCCTATTCACTCTTCTTTTAAAGAGATCCAAGTTATATTTATCCAAAAAAATAGAAACTAATGAGAAATAGGTGTTTTGAAGTTTGAGTTCAATGATGAAGCGAAACGCTTCGTGCGTCTGTGTGTTACATCGACTACATAGGCATGCATTCCCGCACTATTTGGAATTTTGCGCACTTGTCGTTATGGGTTGAATCGAAAGCGTGGAAATTATTTGGGGAAATCATGCGACTCGCCATGAAACATTTCCCCAAATTCCTGCGCACACTCCAGAATGTATCCGATACAAATCGATTGTAAGGGATGTCTGTTCATTAACATTATTCCTGTATCAGTCTGTTAATTACTGAGGCTGTGGCAAAAAACGTCACTACACCCGGCCCTTCATATCCAGGTGTTTACGGCCACCTTTTTCAGGGCCTCGATTGATTCCAGGTCCGCCCTCTGCCCTGACGACAGTCGGTTCAGCTGCTACTGTCGCTTCAGCTGGCTAATCTTTCGGCTATGTCGATTTTCTTAGTTTTCGTCGGATATCATCATTTCTTCTTATCAATTGACGACATTAATCCCACCCATAAGTCGCTGATCGACTTTAATCTTGCGCATTAGGCTGACTTGCCGTCATGTCGGTGTCTCATGTCTCTACGGTAAAGCCATGACTAGGCCTAGGCGGACGACTCGAACGAACACTTGATACGCAGTCTTTCAAATGCTGCCCAGTCCAACTAGATTCTTCTGTCTGCTTCCTTACCTGAGTTGTTTCTACCCATCTAAATGGTCTGTCCTAGGTAGATTTATTCCGGGTTCGATGTCGACCCATCTGTCACCGGGTCATTTGCTATATTGTGTCAAAATGATTAATGTGACAGTACTACAACCTGGGGGAGCCGTCCTATCAAAAGAACGTGGACCCGAGCTGCCAGAAGAAAATGATGCAGAGCGCAAAGTACAAGTTCACCGCGCACTTCCTCGTCGCAATTCTAGTTTGCTTCTTCATGTTAATTGGTGAGTATTGAACTTCTTTAATGAAATGAAATTAAATAAAAGCTTTAAAAACCTGTAGCTTTAAAAATCACCTGTAGTGACCGGTTACATTGTCACTTTGTATCGAACACTGAACAACAAAGAAAAATCTAAAACTTTTTAAAATTGGAATTCCTTTACAAATTGGCTGTTTAAGAGTGAGTGCGTTTCAAAATTCAAAAACTTAAATTTTACTACAAAATTTACTACAAATTGGCTGTTTAGATGCGTTTTGCATGAATGTCAAAATTTTTCGGAACTTCCACAAGTTGTCCCCTGAAACGATTTAAGGTCAGTTGGGGTAAGAGGGTCACCGGAGAAATGGGAATGACGAGACCAGAGTAAACTAGACGCCTATAGAGTTTAACTAATCAATGTTAATGTTAGATCTAATCTTCTAGTTCTTCTTTCCCCGGTGTACCTTTATCCCACCTGACACTGTATTCGATACTGAATGCCTCTGCCATTTACTACAGGTATTGTTCCAGCCTGTATAAAGTATTCGGATGGCAAAAAGCTGTAAACCTTCTCGCCTAACAATACCCATTTAGTCTGCTTGCTGTTTTCTATCCACTGGTATATTAAATTTGTGAAGAAACAGTCATTTGAACTGCTGTGCATTTAAATCTACAATGCATTTAAATCAATATTTAGACAAAGATTTTAAAATGCAATATTAATCCTTAAGGTTAGGCATCATTAAAATATAGCGGTTTTTACATACAGCTGTTTGTCATGCGACATTTATAAGCATAATTTTATCTTATTCTACGTGTACTGGTGTTCACTAAGGGCTGTCCGCATTACATTAAATACTAAATTCATTTCCATACAATGCAAATCAATAATTATATAATTATTTACGGGTCTTACACACGAAATAGTTTTATTTACATTGCCCGACGTTTAATAATTACATAATTATGAATACAAAGCGCGAAAGTCTAAAATGTACTAATGCAAATCAATTTAGTATTTCAATCAAAAGGGGCACTCAAATTATTTTTTTATTAAATATGAGTGCACATAGCACATTTATACACTAATGCTGCTTGCACACGATGCGCATTAGCTTGCGCGTGTACTAAGCAATGTACTTTACTAAGCGTTCAGACGAAAGTGGTCACTAAACAACTTATTTGCACATGTTTATGTTTGTAAAAATGTAAAATTTCTTTCTAGACTACATAATTTTTTGGTCCAAATACGATCTATAGGGGATTATGTCAGTAGGAATGTCCCCTTATGTCCTTGTTCTATGATTCGTCCAGGGAAGTTGGAAGTATTTGATATGGATTTTCAGACACACATTAGTTCAAAAAAATCCACTTTGCAAAAATCCTGAAATCATGGATGGATTTTAGTAAATAAAGGATTAAAGTGGACATAACAGTCCAAAAAGATACATCAATGGATTTTTATAATGGATTTTAGTGGATCTCGCGGTTTTCACGGTGAAATTTCATGCGCAGTTAGTAGTCTTAGGACTTCTTTCACCACTTCCTGATATTGTTACAGATAGTAATCTTAGTGATAAACTAATCTATCAGATAAATCTGTGTGATAGACTATATAAAATATATAAGATATAGGCAATCAGATTCCTGTGAAACAGAAAAAAAAGGATATCTGGTAGATAACCTTCATATAGGGTATCTGGGACTTTATCAGCAAGTGGTGAAAGAAGCCCTTACTCTCGCAAGCTACTGCGCATCGTGTGCAAGCGGCATAAAGGTTTTTTGGCTGCCGCCTTTAAAGAAGTTTTAGAGGGGTTTGAATTTATAATATTCGAAATCGATAAGACAAGTGACTAAAACTAATTATAGTGATATTGCTATTGCGGTGACTCCCCTGGTGAAATGTTTCGTTCTTTGGTGTCGCTGAAAGATAGCGGCAGGGTTAATGGCTTGAATGCACTTGCGCTGCATGGGACGGCGCTGCAGCTTGTATGCTAGTCCCATTATAGCGGCGAGATTCATAAAAGGCAATGTCCTGACTGACTCATCATCGCTTGGACCTAGAGAGCTGAAATTCCTGTATACGTTCCTGGATAAATAACTTTTTAAAGAGGACAAATAGGACGAAGACGATCCTACACCAGGGTGGTACACAACGACCCACTCTCCTGAAAGAATCGTGTTTTATTAGATACTAGCCGATGCCCCGCGACTTCATCCGCGTTATAAAGTATACTTATTTTATATGTTTATGAATTTTTTTTTTGTTGTTCCAATCATGCCATTTAGTTTTAAAGTTTGTCAATAGATGGCGTTAGGTGTATTTTACACCCCGCTATCATTAATTTGGTTCTTCGCAACTTAAATAAGATAAGCGTGCAAATTATCCATCAATTTTTACCTCTTTATTATTAGTATAGATATAGATAGATTAGTATAGATTATATACGTATCCATACCCTTTTGACCTATATGACTAAGAACGCAAATGGCCAAACCATAAATTTATGGCCAATTGCGTATTTACGTTTAGCCGAATGACTAAAATATATAAAATCATAATTCATATTTTCTACTCGTATAGGTATATCCCTCAGAGTGCTATGAAGCCCGATCGGGCCGCAAGATGTAGTTTAAATACTAGACTTCTAAGTCTAGAAATAATTCTTTTTTCTAATTTTAAACATTGTGAGATAATTATGATTTTTGCATTTTGCTACGTAACCTTTAATATAATTAAATTTATTCGTTTTGACATTTGATATTTTAAAATAATGTGCCGCATTATATACATATATATAATAAATTATAATATGTATAATGTAACATTTATTATTAATAATAACATGTATTATTGTTGTTAATAACAACTGTTTTTGTTTGTTTTAGTAAGCTTTCAATTGAAACGTAAATACTAAGCATGTTCTTAAAAGTTGTTCTTTTCAACTAATGAATACGGTTCTTAGGAGCCGGGCCGGGCCCTGTGGATGAAACCCACTCAATACTCTATGGAAGTACTTTGGGTGGTATTATAGTAAACGGCGCCTCCGCTCCATACGAGATTACATGAGTTTGTATAGGACGAATTATTTAGGCATAGGCGTAGGCGGCGCCGCTTGTCAAAAGCGGCGTAGCCGCCCGCCGCTCACTACAATATTGATGATGATGATGAATTGATATTTATATATATACATTTTTTAAAGTAGGTTTTGGCTTGGTAACGAGACCTTTAAGCCATATCTTATTTTGAATTACACCCCTCTTTTTTTCATCGGGGGTTAAAAATATGCGTGGTGTACTGCCTCCACAGGGCCTCTGGCGACATTAATGCAATTTTACTTTCATGCTTGACACCAATTATTTGTCTTAACAAATACATAAGACAAATAATTGATGTCAAGCATGAAAGTAATTTTTTTTTAATTAGGTGTTTACTGGTAAAATAAATAATTGCATGTAATTTTGTAAATATTTTTAGAAAATCAGATTCAACTAGATTCAACTATTGGGTTCTAGAAATCTTATGATTGCGAACCTAAAGTCAAACCATTTGCATGATTGCATGCCGCTTGACTTATCTATAGGTCAACTTGTGACACTCAAGTACTTAAGCTATGTAAATGGATAGTAGATTTCAACTATATTCTATTTTATTTTTACTACATAATCCCTGCCTACCCTTCTCGACTCTCGTGGCAACCATATTTTATAAAACCAAATGAAGTATAGCCTCACTTAGTTTAAATTAAAGCAGTGGTGGAAGATACTTACATTGCATTTATACGAAGACTGATCTTAGTGCACGACCACAAAACCGACTCACACAGCTGAAATCAAAGTTGCATGTACGTACAATTACAAATATGTGTGAATGCGATGCAATCAAGCCGTCGCTCGTTCTGTGCTGGACTGACCAAAACCAAGTACCATATATATATATATACTTGGTACTTACTTAATTTGTTTCAACCCTTTTTGTGGCAATTATTTTATAAAACTCAATAAAATACAGCACGTGTTCCACAACTTTAGTAGTTACAAACATTACTTGGTTTTGTTGGACTGTTTTCATTAGGTAAATAAAATATCTTCCTCTTTAAATGGTTTCATCTAATTTACCACATGAAATTGATAGGCTAATGGCCAATTTGTGTTCAAGATCTCTTATTGTTTTTGGTTGCCACGGTGCATAATTTATTTACAAAACATAGTCTAAGGGTAGGCGCGCACTGCGGTAAAACACCGTGCGTTTTTTATCCGCAAAAATTATGCAGTATGGAAATTCGTCCGTCAATCTCTCTCTTGCTGGCCGCTGCAGTAGTGTACTACAGCTGCAGATTTTGGTGTGATAGTACATTGTCGATGTGCGTCACGTACTTGACTTGGGACTCGAATGTCAAACCGTGTGAATATTTCACGCACTGCGCGCGTACTAAATCATGTTTTTTTTCCGTTGCGGAATTAAACGCACCGCAACTCGCCGCAACGCAGTGCGCGCTTATAGCCTTAGGCCTCGACGCATAACAGCTTCCGGATTAGGAAACCGTACATCAGATTCCCTGATGCACACATTTCACACAAAATGTTTTTCGGCTCGGAAATATACGTGTGCGCTACGTAGAACACTGTATGAAAGGTGTGCATCAGGAAACCTGACGTATGGTTTCCTGAGGAAACCCTCCGTTAGCGCCAGGCCTTATTCTTTATTTTAACCCTTTTTGTTGCAACCTATTATTATAAAACCCAATAAAATACAGCCTAGTTATGTTCAAACTTTTCTTGTTACTAAGATTAATTTATGGAAACACATCCAAACTTTCCAAACAGCCATATTGTATCTGTTTTTGCCACGCGAATGTTACAGTTTTTTGTGTCAATTTTGCATGCCATTGTCTGTACATTAAACTCTCTACAATACAGTCACGAACCCAGCACACACCCAGCAAGTTGGAAAATTCATTCGCGAGCAGGATTTTAACCTGCGACTAGTAACATTCGTCGGAATGTTAGTCGAAATTCAGCTCATTCACTCGTCAATTCAACTCACTTCACTCATGGCTGGCGCCTAAAGTCAATAGCACGCACCTACCACGAATCTATTTCTATAGAAAGTTTTCAGTGAAACTAAATTGCATATTGTATTGCCACGAGTTTTCCTCATAACTGATGTCCCAACCGACACCTTCAAACTTGAGTCTTCCTGAAAAATAATATTACTGGACATTATCTTAGCAGTAGTATACATAGAGTGGTGTTGGATGTTGATTGTGATGAGCCTAGATAGCAGGGTAGAGATGATTTAAATCTCAATTAAAAGAAATTTTTAGACGCATGTGAAGTCCACCAACCCGCACTGGGCTATCGTGGTGGGCCCTACCGCCCTCGTTGAGAGGGTAGGCCTGAGCCCCGCATTATTATTATTTTGAAATCCGATTATCTTGATTTTAAAAATCATAATTTTTATCAACCCTGCTAGATAGCGAGTTTAGTACAGGCACTATGCATGCATTGATGTGATGTTGTCGTATTCCACTATGCGTACCATGTTGTCGTGACTGTTTGTTACGTGTCTATATGTGCCCCGTAGTTCTCCTGCTTGCTGTGGTCGTGTACCGTAGGCGCAACGACCAGTGGTCCGAGAAGGGCCTCGACGACATCAGAGAGAATATAATCGCTTACGAAGACGAGGGAGGGGGCGAGGGGGACGCGGGATTCGACCTTCATGTGCTGAGGCAGATGTTCGACGGCCCGCCACCGGACCCCGACGGCTACGTGCAACACCCAGGTGAATATACATACATATTAGCCGCGTAGAAAAGTCGCGGGATTAGCTTTTCCAGAGGTATCCATAGCCTATGTTAAGTTACCTACTAAATTACCTACCTAAATTAATTTAAGTATAATGAAATAACAAATTAGTAAATAAACATTACCAGTTTGTCCTTCTCTCCCCTATGTTGCTGTGCCCACAAGGGTCCATAATGGTCTACTTTTAAGTTACCATCTACTATTACATTGTGTAATGCAATAAAATGATGATTATAATTATGTGTTATTCTGATGTATAGGTAATCAATCAATATTACTTGTAAAGTTTCGTCAAAATCTGTTCCGTAGTTTTTGCGTGAAGAAGTAACTAACACCCACTCATACAAAACGTACATCCACACATCCTTACAAACTTTCGCGTTTATAATATTGGTAGGATTGGATATATCAAGCGAGTACACCGAATATACATCGTAAAACTACAGCTTCAAAGCATCATTTGTGTTAACGCAAGCTATATCAGCCGTTAGGTACGTGGCGTAATTGAGTAACAGATAGACAGAACAAAGTCACAAATTCGGACGGACTTTTAAAAATTGCTTTATTATTCACTGAAAGGTTATGCAGGAATTTTTGTTTTGCTTTACCTAGAAATTTGTTAATAATGAATGACGTCACATTGTTAGAAAATGGCAGTGCTGAAAAACAGACCCAAGTCGCGCCGAACTCATGTAGTACAAGCAATACGTCTAGGTTCAAAATGTCCCCTTTCCCAAAATGTCCTTTTCTCGAAATGTCCTTTTACAAAATCTTATTGTCTTCCCAAATTGTCATTTTCCCAAAATGTCCCTTCCTCAAACCGTTCGATTAGTTCAGTAGCCTACCATTTGATTTAATTAATTAGTATGAAATCGCGCGAAAATATTCACAACGAACGCGCGGGCGCGAAATCTGTTTGGGATATGTATATGGAGACAAAGTTTCACGCAATTATTGAATGGATATCAGTCGTTTGGCGGCGCCGGAGAACGGAAATAAACAGGACGCGCCAATTAGAGCGCCGTATTCACGAACTACCAACCAAATGTCCAACAGCTTAATCACATCGCGCCAGAGCGTTTATTAAACTGCTCTATTCCATAAAATTTAGATAAGTAGGGCCCGGCCCGGCCGGTCGCGTAATTACAAATGCGGATGCAACACAGTTATACACTACATTTATAGTCTGTGCTGGGTCGTCTTGTGTTCGTACCCAGCCGCATAACAGCGATGATACATTTAAATAAATAAAAAATCTAAGTTCTAACTAACCTAAGCCTAAGTAACTGTATTGGCGACCTAATTATACGTAACTAGCCAACGCCCCGCGACTTCATTCGCGTTAAAATACTACCCCCCTTCCCCTTTCCCAAGTAGCCTATGTTCACACACAGAGTATTATCTATCCAACAGCAAAATAATTATTGAGATCGGTTCTGTAGTTACAATGATTAGTTCTAACACACATCCATCTAAACAAACTTTACCTATTTATTACTAGTATAGTATACGAATAATATACACGGTGGCAGAGCAGTCTCTGCCATGCCATTGCCATATTTAAGTGTCTGAAAATGTCCTTAATTGATAATGTTTACTTTTTGTTAGGTCTTTGTGCAGGCGTACCTAAACTATCAGGATTTTTGGACGACAAGAAATCGATCTTGGATCGAAACGCTGAAGTGTATCCCCTGGATGACGTGCGTCACTACGCGTACGAAGGGGACGGGAACAGCTGCGGCTCTCTGTCTTCGTTGGCTAGTTGTAAGTATTGTCCTATTTCCGTGTCGATATTATTTCGCGATGACCTGTCCGAGCTCTGCCTACTGCGCCAAATGTCGTGGGTTCGATTCCCACCCGGGACTAACATTTGTGTGATGAGCATAACTGTTGGTTTTCGGATTCTGGGTGTTTGTATGTATTTAAGTATTTATTTAAAAGTATTTAAGTATGTTTATCATTTTTTGAAGACTATTTACAAGCTACGGCTTAGTTTGGGACTAAACAGCCGTGTGTAAATCTGTCCAAACATTATTATTATATCTTTATCTCTGCTTTCGTAATTAGTCGAAAAGATATAGCACCTATTAAGTGTTTACGTGGTCGCTAGCGAGTATCGACGACGTTGTCAATTCCTGATAGGCCCACTGGTTATGAACTTATTACACAAGAAGAGTGAGCCTAAAATAAATATTTAGGTATTCAACGGCAGCAGCAAACATAACATCTGTAGGTACCTACATAATGTACAGTCGAGTTCTAAAGTGCAGTCCCACCTTAGAGTACACATTTGGCTTGCAAGAAGTAACCAAGTGTGTGTTGTCTGTATACGACGATACGAAGCGCCACAAACGATTTATTTCGCCAACAAACAAAATATTTATTTATCAAATTCAAATTTAGTAAGCGGCTAAAGCAACATTTGCTGGATAGTGAGGATATCAATTATGTGTAGGTTGTCTCTTTAAATTTGATAATACTTTAGTATTGTATGATGATAAAATGGACCTTACGCACTTATGAAATAGGATTGTATAATTTAAATTCTAAATGAATATTGGTAACGCGAACTCGTCTTCTACAGATAAACCTATCTAGATTTCCGCTAGAGGACTGTATGTACAATTCATGTATTACCTATTATGTAATGATCAATAATAATAATAAAAACTAGGACTGCACTATTGAACTTGTGTGTACAATGCATGCTTTGTTTTATTAAATTAAATCGTATTTAATCCAAAGGGTTCTAGATAGAATGATCCAGATAAATTTTAACTTTCCAACGACTTAGGAGTGAAGGAGTATCGCAATTTTCACAAAAAATCTTCCAGGCTGTGTTTTAGTATCTATGTCTACGATCCGTAATACGGTTTATTCTTTGACTGGCCTGTTGGCGTAGTTGGTAGTGACCCTGCCTACTGCGCCAGAGGTCGTGGGTTCGATTCCCACACGGGGCCAACATTTGTGTGATGAGCATATCTGTTGGTTTTCGGATTCTGGGTGTTTGTGTGTTTAAAAATGTTAGTAATTTAAAACGTATAATGTATGTTTATCAGTTGTTGAGTAGCCATTTACAAGCTTCGGCTTAGTTTGGCACTAAACAGCCGTGTGTAACTTTGTCCAAATATTATTATTTTTCCGTTTTAAAAATATACATTTAAAAATTCAACGAAGGAACGCTGAGGAGAGTTCCGTCTTAATGTTTACCGCTTGTGTGGTCCTTGAGTAGTTAGCGCTTGGATTTCGCATTTATTGTGTTGATTGGCTGAGTGACTGATAGAACAAGTGTTATCCAAGTGATCTTACGCGATGCGACGACTATCAATACAAATAGCCTATAGCCTCAAACATTATACCTTTATATTGTTGATTGATGGTCTGATTAACTTACTGGGGCACTAGGTGATAGCTATCTATCAGGAGCTATCAACCTAGCTAGGAGGTCACGGGTGCCCACACTTGGCATGTTCCGAACAATTGTATTAATAGCGTTGCGTTGATTGACTGAGCAATTAAAAGAATTTTATCTACTCAGGCACTTTGTACCTGAGTAGATAAAATTCTTGCCCTGAACAAGATGCGAAATCCGAGCATTCAATGTGTCAATATTGCATGTTAAATGTGAATGTTTCATTGTCAGTAGGTACAGATGACGACGACCTGAATTTCGATCAGTTGACCACGTTTGGCCCCCGTTTTCGCAAGTTGGCGGATATGTATGTCGACTCTGACGATGAACGAGCCCCCCATGAGGAGTCTTGGTGCTAGCATCAGGTGTGGCTTGTATAGCCACCACTACAGTTTAGAGATAACTACACACTCAGCAATGGGTCGGGAAACTGTGATACTTATCTAAATTAATTATGATACTTGCAATTTGATAATTAATTAAATCCAAATTTAGAGTTAATCCTTTCATATTCATTAATATCCAAACAAGCAAGATAAGATTTCCCTCAAAACTCAAAATGCACAATTCTTTTTAAAAGGGAATGGACACACTCATAATTTGAATCACAATGCGTTGTTCACATACACATTCATCCACATACATCATGCATTACATTAATTCATATTCAAAATCGTTCATAATCTCATTTTTTTCATATTCGTATCGGTTCACTAAATTGTAGTTACTATTTTAGAAGAATACAAATTGAATTACACGATTATTTTTAAGAGGTGAAAGTAGTGTAAGTACTCTTATATATTATGAATTCACATTTTCATATTATAGGTACATTATAGTTCATTGACTGATTGGCACTCATATTTTGAACATGTAGGTAGGTACATTAATTTACATGCTCATTGATTCACATACTCATTAATTAACATTCAAGTTCACAACATTTGAAAATTCTAGCTCCGATTTTGTTTCTGATACCATTTGTGCAGTAGCAGTTTGCAATAGCTGTAACACAATGGCTGTTTAGTTTCAAGAAGTGAGGATGTTAATGAATTTGAAATGTACAGTTAGGATTCTTTTTATATAATATGACTACACATAAGACTACACATGCAAAAATATGACGAAACTTACAATTACAAAATCAACATGTAATAGTAAAAAATACAAAACAAGAAGAAAACAACGAGCGCAATAATTAGCGTTCACTAAAAAACCAATGGATAGGTCGTGAAAATACCGGACTTGACGAATAATGTCAATTTTTGCGATGGATATGAATAAGAAATATAAAAATATATAAAAATGACTGAATAATATCTATGCTATTATGTATAGTTATTGTGTAAATTTTAATCTAAGAGCTAGAATTAGCGTCATAAAATTTTATTCCAAAATTTTTTATTACTTTTATATTGTTTAGTTTTATTTTATGACAATTTAATTGAAAACATGATTTAATTTGGTTTGATCATTGTATGCATTTATTTAATTACCTATAAATAGATTACCTAACTTAAGTTAATTTAGTGCCATTTTTTTATTTTTTTATACATATTATGTTTAAGTTTTGTAATTATTGGCTAATTTTGTAAGTACGTTTGAGTTTTTTTTATAGACTTGACTACAATATAAATATTAGGAGAACGCGTAGATAATAAGCCTATAAGAATGTTTTGGTCTCATAATGCCAAAGAAATCCGAGACTCGGCTACCAGCCTTAGAGTTGCTCGGTTTCTAAGCTTCTCGCCTGAGCTTGTCACTTGAGACCAAAACCTAGTAAAAACCATTTATAGTCTTTCCCCGCCAATTGATGTATCAACTACATTCTCGCCTCGTAATGATTTAATTAATTTTACGTAATGTAATGATTTGTATGTCTTTTTTATTTATATTTTAATATTTTTTTTGTATAAGATACGTATTTTTTACACTTGACTAATTAATGATTATATTGCATTTCAAAATAGATAAATATTTTTTATATATTTTGAATTACCGTCATTAAAATTAATGTCTAAGAGAGATAACATAACCTATTGAAAACAATTGCTTATAATAACTGTACATTGTAATAAACAATACTTAGGTATAGTTTTTAATGTCCAAAAGTGTAAATAATTGTATTAAACTTGTATAGCATCTTGATGATGCAAACTATTTCTTTGAATGGACAACAGCATGGTACGCGACGCATATCAAGAATGATTAACCGTTTTCTATTATAAACCGTTTTTCGACAGTTTTCTTGGTGTCATGTTAACTAATAGGTATAACATTTTGTTTCAGGTGTAAGATGTAATCTCGAAATTAGACTATTATTGTGTATTTAAATATAAATAATTATATAGCAGTGAAACAGAGTATAGTAGAGTTGAGCTATGTCAACAATAAATGTTTTATAATATTGACTCGACTTGTGTACTTATCAGTCAAGTAGAGACTTTATGAAAAAATCACCATAGCAGCAGTAACATAGCTATTAGTAAGTAAATCATGCACAGTTATTGTATTCAAACAGAAATGCGCAAACTCTGGAATGAAGATTTTATTTTCTGACGTGAACAAGAGTAAACGTACATGTGCATGTACGCAAAGAAAACGGTGTTCTGTTAAGATTAATACTATGGAATAGAGTATCATGTAGTAGCAATCGTTGTGTACCTTTGAAATACAATAAAACTATATACCTATTACGTGTTAAAAGTAATTCAAAATCTAATTGTGCAAAAATAATTAATGTCTATCTCTAGATTAATATTTTTCGTCGTACTGGACAACTTGAATAAAATTAAAATAAACCAAATACATAATATTGTTAGTCTGTTCCAATATGACAAAAATGTAGGTCACAATCACCTGCAATTAGAAAAATTACCAATCATTATAATAATATGCTAATATATAGAAAAATAGTTATTGAATTTATATTCAGAACTGTATTAGACAAGTACATAAATGATGAGCTTAATTTGCTAAACTTTGCACTTGGGCAAACAAGTATTACATTGAAATTGAACGCGTAGAAAATGGAACTAATTTTATTCGGGTTATTTGGGACAGAGATAGATTTCAGTTTCATGTCCCTTCTTCGTCCCTTGTTCTTTAAATTTAAAGCTAGAATATATTATCACTATGTTATATAAAGTGTGTACTTATAGTTTCGTGGTTAAATTCCAATAATTTGAAAACAGTAGATTCAAGGGTGCGCATGTGCAAATTTAGTAAGTATAATACTGCTTACACTGTTAATATGCAAATTATATGGTGTTGATTTAAAGTGTCTACGCATTGAGCCCGAACTCCACCAAAGCTAAACGCAGAGATGTGTGTATTCGACCAATAGGATTTCATTATTTTTTAGCTCCGCTCCGCTTAGCTCCGATAGCGATATCCTATTGGTCGATTACACACAATGTCCTCTCCGCTCAGTTTTGGTGGAGTCCAGGCCTTATGCGTGTGACCCATTTTATTGTGTTGCGAGATAAAAATATATGTCCTTGTAAAGCCTTTGTCCATTTTGTGATTATGAATGTAAGTTACATCTTAACAATGTAGGTACATTATTGTGAGGTCTGTTCCCATTTGAAGAATTTACACTATATCAATAAACGAACCACCGTAACTTGGGAGCACTAATACTTGATGAAAATAGACTTAATATTTTATTTTCATTTTAATATTTAAACAGTGTTACAACATTCCGACAAAGTGTATAATTTTAGTGCAACAAAATATGTTTATTGACCTTTGAGGGACAGAGAGATGTTTAATAAGCGATTAAAACTAGTCTTTAAAGACTTTATATAATTAACTCATTCAACATTTATTCTAGGTGTCGTTTATAAATATAAGAAAATGTTACAGTAATTCGATGTTAGAAATAATACTATGATTAGTGTCTCGTTGCCCTCGATACCCAACCATTGTGCACATCGATGCACAATAATTGCTCCGCTATTGTTTGTACGTCCAAAAATCTCTGACTTATTTATTATTATTAACAGCATATCACCCGGACATAAATTAAAACTGTACATCAAACACTAAAAAATAATCTACGACTGTGGTATCCCATATCTTATGATGTCGCAATGAACCCTACCAGCTGTCAGACATTCTTGAACCACAGCTAATAACTCCGAGATTTTTGATACAGTTCTCACACTTAACCATTTTCAGCTACGCATTAATGATTTGTCCCTATTAAAGGTTAGTATTTTCGCATTTTGTTACACTTCAACATTTATTTACTTTTTACTCGACTGCGCGACAGCTAAGTCTATTACATATTAATATTAGTTTAATATCCATCATATTCCAGGATATTAACATTTAATATCCTGGCGATGATTTTTTTAAAATTTAAGAATACTATTCCGTAAATACCATTTGGGTTTTAATAGTTTAAGATAAGTGTAGACTTATTTAATTAATTGTTAATGATAATGAAATACATTATAAAGCTATTAAGATTAAAACCTTTTTGATGAAGGTAAAGAGTGAATATGAGTGGTTCAATCACTCATACAATGTTGGTAAAAGGTTGTTGTAACACAACATGCAGCAGTCCGCACTTCTGATATGTTCGTGCAAAGGCTGCCATGTTGCGTGAGCCCTGCTATAATACCTAGCGATCAAGGACTGCACACTGAACCCCCAAGTTAAATGTCAACGCCTATTTAATTGGTCTTACTTTTTGAAAATTGCATTATGTCAAGACAAATGGTTTTAAAAATGTAACTCAATATATGATATTGTTTAGCTTCATACGTGTGGCCTACAAAGTACAAAATAACTGCAAGTGTGAACAAAAACGGTACCTAATTATTACGATGAAGGCAGAGCAAGTGAATTTGGGGCGCATTACGCATATTCAAAAACGACCGTTTTGCATTTCCTATCGGGTGGCGCGGCGTATTGATGGTAGTTATTGCCAAAGAAATACGAAAGACGCCGAGGAAAATTTACGATAAATTATGTAATTTTTATATCTTTCCAACAGGATTAAAATAAAAACTGAGTAAATATTGGAATGCCCCCAAGAACCATTTCTTCTCTGTGTATCTTTTGAAGAAATTCAACTAAAACTATTCTCAAATAGCGATTTGCGGTTGTTTTTAAAGTTTGCATATTGAAGCATTTACAGGCAGAGAGTGGTTTTCTGTCTTGTAATCTATTTCAGTAAGCAAACCGTTGACGTAATTTTTCACGAGTGATTGAACATCAGTGATTTAGAAATAATAAAATATTAATAAATTATATTTCGTTTTATTTAGTGCGAGCGAGTCATTCCAAAATAAAGCTTACACAAGGCTGTAATCATCACCAGCGTGCACTGGTCCATTGCTGGATATATAAATTATCTACGCATATCATCAGTTTAAGAAACATGTTACTTAGGTTACTGGTGACCATAGAGCGATCGACAGGACCCAGAAGTTTACATTTCAGTGGTCATTTCATTTACTATGGCAGGAAATGAGATTTAAAATTCTATCAGTGTTATATGTGAGTATTGTCAGTTCCTATATGAAACATGTTGATTAGGTTGCTGGTGACCATAGAGCGATCGACAGGACCCAGAAAATGACTGGAGTTTACATTTCAGTGGTCATTTCATTTACTATGGCAAGAAACTAGTTATTTAAAATATGATTGAAAATTCTATCGGTGTTATGTGGGTATTATCAGTTTAAGAAATATGTTGGATATGTTACTGGTGACCATGGAGCAATCGACAGGACCCACAAAATATTTTTCAAGCTAAAACCTTTAAAGTGCATTTAAATAACTACAACATGGTGCATTTTGCAGAAATGAAATTTGGACTGAAAGGTTGGTCCACTCAACAGAATGATTTAATATGTATGTATGTTTGTTTGTTTGTTTGTTTGTTTGTTTGTGAATTACTGTGAAACTACAGTATACAAAGACAATTTTGAAACGTGTTGGATTCCTTGGTCGGTAAATGTCCCGGGTTTGATTCCCAATTGGACAAATATTTGTGTAACCATACTGGCTGCGAGGAATTAAGTTTTCCTATGGCCAAACTAGTTTGGCAATCAAGTTTGGCCACGAGGAATACGCCTAAATATTCAAGCGGAAATACTGCCTGCCATTTGAATTTCGACTGCAAATATTTCATCATCAACAGCCTATTAACATGTCCCCACTGCTGGGGCTCAGGCCTACCCTCTCAACGAGGGTGTTCGTGTTAGGACTCGATTTACTACAAATAAACGTATTTTGAGGATGAAAGTTAATCGTATTTATTTTATATTTTTATGTCAGCCAATTGGTCAGTAGTAGATAAAAACAATATAACATATAATGTTTTTATACAGTTCGTGAAAGTGACAAGACAAGTTACTTTTTTTAATGTACGTCGCTATACAACCTTTTCAGTTCGGGCTATAGTCCACCACGCTAGCCCAGTGCGGGTTGGTGGACTTCACATGCGCCTAAGAATTTTCTTCTTCGGCGTATGCAGGTTTCCTCATTTATTTATTTATTATATCGTGGGGCTGTCTGACCGTAGGTAGGTAGGTACAGTCGATCAAAAAAGTGGTGGACTACCCTAAGGCGCGGTATCCACCAAGGCTATGTAATTAACTAAAGGATTTTATTGTTGGATGTCCAAATGCCACAATCACAGTCAACCGCACGTCATTGGAAACACTGACCTCCAACTGGCCGTGTCCGTTCCGATAGCGTACAGATCAAATAAACACCTGCCAGGCGTTTTAGAAATCCACAAGTGAGAAGTCCCAACAGCTAATCTATAAACTCAGGAAGGTTCGATAAGGGGCGCGAGCGTCCATCAAAGAGATCCAAGCTCCATGTTTAATAAACAAATGTAAAGACGTAAAGTTTGTATGGATGTATTATTGTTTGAAGTAATATTTGTAACTACTGAACCGATTTCTAAAATTGTATTGCTCTTAGATAAATGATAGATAATCTATAGATACACGGACGCCTTCGACATGATAAACAACCCTATCTATAATAATGACTGGCCTGGTGGTAGTGACCCTGCCTACTGTGCCAAAGGTCGTGGGTTCGATTCCCGTTCGGGACCAACATTTGTGTGATGAGCATAACTGTTGGTTTTCTGATTCTGGGTGTTTGTATGTATTTAAGTATTTATTTAAAAGTATTTAGGTATGTTTATCAGTTGTTGAGTACCCATTTACAAGCTTCGGCCTAGTTTGAGACTAAACAGCCGTGTGTAAATTTGTCCAAACACTATTATTATTATAAAAACAGCCTATTAGTGTTCCCACTGCTGGGGCTCTGGCCTACCCCTCTCAACGAGGGCGTTCGGGCTATAGTCTACCGCGATAGCCCAGTGAGGGTTAGTGATAGTAAATAGTACCTAGTGGGGGTAAGAAGCTCTTCGGCGTGTGCAGGTTTCCTCACGATGTTTTCCTTCACCGTTTGAGAGCAGTCAGTAAATGTAGGTACTTAAATTTCGAGATGGCCCAGCCGGAGATTGAACTTCGGACCTTTTGATTTAATAGGCCGCGTCTTATCCCCGACGCCACTTACGCTCCACGCCAATGACGCTCACTTATCTATAGGATCCAAAAATTCATTGGTCTGAGGCTGAAGTTTGAATCTAACCCTAGACTTGACTATCAGGACTGCAAATCCCAAATGATAGAAAATGTTTTCTATTATTAACATAATATAACTATCTGCTGTTAGAAGAGTTGTATGCGGAAATGTGGGGATCGATGCTCAAAAGCACATATTCAGGGATCTGACTGATTAATAAGCTCGACTCAATAAGGTAAACTTTCAATAAGCCTCTAGAAACCTTTTGTCATAGTTTTAGTTTTTATAGTTTCGTAAACTAGCCTTTGTGAGGGTGAAGATTTGAATTATTCCGCGACGTGTATTTATAAAAGAATTCTGCCTACACCTTATGGGATATCGCTTGAAGATAATGTATGTACCTATGCGAAATTGTATGTAGATCCACGGAAGTTAGCGTATAACAAAATAATACTATTTATGTACCTACCTATTTGCCTGTAAAAAATTTGCGTGTCGTTTTCTGACAGGCGCTTTTGTGACATTAACTGTTGCCTGCGACTTCGTTGCTTGGACAAAGTAATTTATTCGATACCAAATGCCCCTGTAACCGTTCACTACACAGGTATTTTGTTACATTTGTGTATGTCAGTCGTTTGAGAATACGACACGACCTCCGGCGCTACAATACGCGCCCCATCAAAGAGGCCATTGAGCAGAACAGGGGGTCAAAAGTATTCGTTCAGCAAATAAAGAGAAGCCATCTGACGAAACTTAAGACCTCGAGTGGTACAACCGTCACCTCTAAGCCAGAGTTACTCGCTGAGGTTGAAGAGTTCTATGGCCGATTGTACGCATCGCATGCCTCGCAACCAGAGCTGCAGTCGACAGATCCCAGAGCCACCAGAAGTGTTGAGATGTCTGTATGACGCCGCGACAATGTCCGTCCAATTACAAAACCAGCAAACACTATACCTATTCAATTGCGCAGAGGAGTGAGACAGGGGGATGTAATTAATATCCCCAAAGCTGTTCACAAACGCTTTAGAGGATGTGTTCAAGACGCTGGACTGGAACGGACGGGGCATAAATATAAACGGCGAGTACATCTCCCATTTAGAGGAAATGCTGGACAGCCTAAACGCTGCCTCCCGACGTGTGGGTCTCGGAATGAACTTGGTCAAGACTAAGGTCATGTTCAATGATCATATTGCTCCGGGACCGGTTACCGTCAACGGTAGGACCCTCGAAGTCGTTCAAGAATATGTCTACCTCGGACAACTATGCAGTTAGGTAGAAACAACTTCGAAAGAGAAGCCGATATGAGGATCAGGCTGGGCTGGGCAGCATTTGGGAAGTTGCGTCGTATCTTCTCGTCGCATATACCACAATGCCTAAAGACGAGTCTTTAATCAGTGCGTCCTACCCGTAATGACCTACGGCGCCGAAACGTGGACCCTAACAGTGGGACTAGTCCGAAAACTCAACGACGCTCAACGGGCTATGGAAAGAACTATGCTCGGAGTTTCTCTGAGAGATAGGATCCGAAACGAGGTGATACATAGCTAAGAGGGTTAGCACGTTGAAGTGGCAGTGGGCTGGTCACATCTGTCGGAAAACCGATAACCGCTGGGGTAGACAAGTTCTCGAGTGGAGACCACGGCTAGGCAACGCAGTGTGGGACGCCCCTCGGCTAGATGGAGCGACGACCTGCGTAGGGCCGCTGGCAGAGACTGGATGCGGAGAACCGAGGATCGGGTTCGGCGGCGCGCCTTGGGGGAGGCCTATGTCCAGCAGTGGACTAGTACAGGCTGATGATGATGATGATGTCAGTCAGTATTTTATAGTAAGACCACAGAATATATAATAGGACAAGTCGTAAGACTACTTCTTAGGTAGATTGGGTTAACCCTATTGAAAGCATCTGTAACATTTTCAACATAAGCCAGTCTACTCTGAACAGCAAGTTCATACCAAATGTTAGAAAATGAAATTAAATGGAATTATTCCCCGTCAAAATGTGAAAATCTCAAAAACCCTGTAACACGTCATTTAAGGATGCTCGCGCGCCACCTGTTTGCTTCATTTTATCTCTCTCTGTAATGTAAGAACGTCACGCATCAATATACTTCTATACCGATGACTTCCTGACACGTTTCTTTTTGCTCGGCACCTAAGAGTCGTAGCGTGATGTTAAATAGCCTATCCTCTAGAATTGGGCTATTATATAACTTTTCGAATCCGACAGTTCCTCAGATTAGCTCATGCAGACAAACAAACAAATTCTTTAGTATAGATGAGTACCTATAACATAGATCAGGATTATGGTAACTATATAGGTAGTGCCAGATGCCGCTATATAACGCCATCGTACGCAGCCACCTAGACTATGGTTTATTTTGCTGGAACCCTGCATTATAGCAGGATTGGATAAATTAGAGAAAACCCAAATGAAAGGATTGAGAATTATTCCTGGTGCTATGAAGCCTTCCCCTAAAATCGCTCTTCAGGTTGAAACAGTAGACCCCCACCAGACCTACGCCGACAGTTTCTATCAGACAAGTTTATATTTCATCATCATCATATCAGCCTATAGACGTCCACTGCTGGACAAAGGCCTTCCCCAAGGATCTCCACGAAATTTGGACTTTCCATCGGGGGAAATTGCCATAATCGCCACGCTTGGCAAGCTGTCTGATCTAGTCTCCATAAAGCCACTCCCAGACTTGTTTTAAGTCATAACAAACTCTACGACTTGTCATACCCAGTGTTCCATTCTATTTGAAATTAACTTTGCCGCCGGTATTCGAACCCAACGTCATCCTAGATTTAGGCATTCAAAAAAAAAAAATCCCGCTGGCCTAACGCTTCGGTAGGGACTGGCAACAGCCTATATTTACAAACGCTTCCAAGATAACAGATGGCCCTTTCGGCAGCGCTGTTTGGATCCTTAAATTCTAAGAAGCTTAGAATCTCTTTGGTGGCGCGTGCGCTCCCCAAAATTTTTTGATTCATGTTAAATTCCGTGTCCTTCTAAATTACAAATCTCCACAAGAGTCAACAGTTTTAACCGAGGACACAGTAGCAATCCGAGAAGCAATTTCATATGCATTGTCCCATAAGTTACATAAATCCATAGAGATATGATCTTTTTGGTGGGTTCTCGTAGCAAATTTTTTACATTCAAGCATAATTTTTTTTTTTTTTTGAATTCAAGAAGTTCTTTACAGGCCATTTCAGGCTCAGATCAAAAACGTATTTGATCTGAGATTTCAGGTAACTGCTTTAAAACACTGGGTCCCCATTAAAAACTAATTATGCTGCGAATATCCTCCTGCGTGCTTCAAGAGAGTTATTATACTGTTGGCAGAGTAGATGCGATCAGTTGTCGAGGGTTAAAGGCCGCCACTATAGGAGCATCCAGGATCCGATTCCCACTAAGCCATGGTTTCCTAAACACAAAGCCTTCGTAAACTCGCTATATTGGCGATTTCTCGCCTACGTCTCGGTCACTCCTGTAAGTTTTGAATTTTTTTTAAAATAAGCTACGTATTATGGACAGTTTGCGTTATGCGGCATGGACGAGGGTAGGTTCTCCCGACCATATCTTTTTCAACTTCCCAAAAAAAACCAGTTTCTCTCTATGATGTCCTACCCTCTAAATAAATAATAATAATTATGAAATAGGGCCCTGGCGCCAAAACTGTATAACATTGTTCAAAATAAAATGAACATCAAAAACTTCAGCAACCACCAATCATAAAGTTGCAGAATTTTTACTGGCGCTGGACTTGAAGGACGTGGAAAGATTCCTAATACCCCTCATTTGAGACTGATAAATTGTATATATGCACACTGACTTATATAGAGAGCGATATTTATAGAGCGTCAGTGGCGTCGGGGATAAGACGCGGCCTATCATATCGAAAGGTCCGGAGTTCGATCCCCGGCTGGGCCATGTACCAATGGGTTGTTTCTGGAAACTTAAGTACATTTAGTGACGGCTCTCAAAGGGTGAAGGAAAACATCGTGAGGAAACCTGCATACGCCGAAGAAGAAATTCTTAGGCGCATGTGAAGTCCACCAACCCGCACTGGGCTAGCGTGGTGGACTATAGCCCGAACCCCCTCGTGAGAGGGTAGGCCTGAATCCCAGCAGTGAAGACATGTTAATAGGCTGTTGATTTGATTTGATATATACATATGTTTATACACACACACAACATTTTTAATGGTATTATTTTATTTATTAGACTTCTTATTATTTCTGTTGTCATTGTAATCTGTCAATTTTCAAATTAGCTGTACTTTGTAACTATTTATAAATGGGGAAGACACTGACTTCTGAAATACAGCTTGAGTTTGGGAGTCAGGGCTTCGATATTCTTATTCTTAGACGGGGGTGACGGTCCCTGCTTCGACTCCACGAAGTAAGAGTTCCCCCCGGGCCATCAGTCCAGCCATCCCAACTCCTTGAAGTAGTGGAGTAGGGCTTCTGGCCGACGGCAGCACTGTTGCAGGTTGCTCGTTGCCGAGAGGTCGGGGGTCTATTGTCAGTCCCGTTTCGGATCTGAATTCCTGTGTTGCGGGACAATGAAGCACTGCATGCTCCACTGTCTCGCTCTCCTGCAGACAGCCCCTACACAGTGGACTGTCTGTGATAGGGCTTATATATCATGTAACTATTTAATTATGTGAATAAAATTTATGTCTATGTTTAACAGCAATTAACAAGCAATGTTGAGAGTCGCTCTAAGTCAGTAGTTGGATGATAGACTGTGTTACATAATTGTTAGTCTACAACTCGCACTACTGCTCACTAACGACTCTTAGAGCGACGCCTGGCAGGAACTGGATATGAAGAACAGAAGATCACGGTCAGTGGCGGTATGAGAGACGCCAGCGAGTAATTCAGGATATCTTTCTGTTTCCGTCTAGAACGGAATACTGAGTACTCTGGCGACTTCAAGCACTCCGTGTTTTCCAACATCCGCGTAACTTGATGCTTCACAGATAGACAGTACGCTTTAGACAATATGCTAAAAAATATAAGTCTACGGCCACGCTGTAAGAAGCGTTTTCATGTAAGTAGAACGTGTTTTTTTCGTGTTGTTTCCTTCACTCATATAGTAGAATAGTAGAGAGTCAAGAAAGATCATAGTTGCGACGCCGTTTATTGAAAATTTTATCAACTAAAGTAGAATTAAACCAAACCCAGAGGAAAATCTGTCATTGTTGAAGCCAAAATACGCGCGTCCCAACCGGCAAAATTTGGAAACTGAGAATGCTAAGATAGATGATGCTTTGTGGATGCTGTGTTGATGAATAAGGAAGAAAGTACACAACGTCGGTCGGTCGGAGCAGCAGCGGCCGGTGAGGCTTCCGAGGACACATCGATCCAGTGGTGTGTGAAAATTAAAAGGTCATATCACACACCACTGAATACGAGTGACCACGAGCCAACTCCTGGCAGGAACTGAATACGAACAACAGAGATCGGAACCTTGCTGACTCAAATCTGATGAGAGCTGTCGCTACTGCTAGCACTTTGTGGCCTGTAGATTAGAGTTCGTTTTACGTTTAGATTAGAGTTTCAGTCAAGATTAGACGTCGCGCCGCCAAACGAACCAACCTTGATTCAGCATTCAGTGGTTTTGTAGGAGAAAAACAACTCTTTTTTTTAAGTAAGGTGGCCTTTCGCTAAATAATAAGAATTCGGATTATTTTTGCCTTTATGTATATCCTTTACTCCTAAGAATAAAACCTCAGCAGCGCTTATTTTACAAGTCTTTAGTCCACGACAGAATAGTAATGCTAAAGACTGACTGTTTTTCACACTACAGATTTCGCTATAGTAATCCTAACCTTTTATAGTCCCTAATCTAAGATCCCCAACCATTGGTGCAGATCAAGAAGTATCAAATCTCTTTGGTCGCGCCCGCGCTCCAGTGGAGATCGCATCTTGCATATTTACCGGGGGGGTGCGGACAAAGGAAGAGGAGTAGCGGGAGGAAGTTGCTAGTACAAATTTATATGGAGTTTAAAAATGAGAATGTGTGAGTGAGTAATAATTTTATGATTAGTTTGACACCATTTTGACACCCATAGAATGCTTTTATTACTCATCCAGGGAGTGGCTAAATTTTTTGATTCATGGTTCAGATCAACCACAGACAGTAATGCCAACTGTGGGCAGTGGCACCAACTGCAGGTCGCATATCCGGTAACAGTGGTAACAACGTTATCTTCTCAGTTACGGAAAAAACAGAAAAAATACAAATATTACAAAGTCCTATTCAAGATTATGCATTTCAAATTTTTAATTTAATTTATTTTCATATTCAGGCTGATTAATAAGTTAGACTGAATAAGAAGCCTCTAGAAACCTTTTGTCATAGTTTTAAATTCTTTGGGCTTTTGTGAAGGTTGAGACTTGAATTATTCCGCGATGCGTAGGCGACCTACGTATTTTTTTTTTTACCGTATTAATATACCTAGCAATAAAGAAAACAATTCTGCCTACACCTTAAGGGATATCGCTTGAAGATAATGAATGTACCTATGCGAAATTGTATGTAGATCCACGTAAGTTAGCGTATAACAAAACAATACTAATAATTACTTACCTATTTTGCCTATAAAATGAATTGCGTGTCGTTTTCTGACAGGCGCTTTTGGACATTGTATTTACAATATTAAAATGTTACAATGTATGTGTAATAATGTTTGTTAGCATATTATGTGGAACAGATTTTAGATTAAGATAGGTATATTAAGTCACTAGGAATAATGAAAGCTTTTATATCACAAAAACTAAAATCATCTCAAGCACTATTTGGACATTAAGTAGATTGGCACAATGGTTATTGCACCTTACTTAGCTTTTTAAATAACATGAGTACCTATAATCAACTGAGATCGGAATAAGATAGTGTGTTTATTGTACTTGCAACGAAATCGATATTCCTGAAATTTTCGGAACCATAACTTAAGACCAAATGTCACCCGTGCCAAATGTACATTTGTTTATTGTTTTTAAGAAGCAGCGTGAAAATAACAGCGACTAGTAATGCTGAGGGTCGTTTTGAGTCAGTAGTATGGGTAGCATAAACTCTTACTAGTTGGTAGTTTGTTACTCACACTATTGCCTTTTAACGACTCTTAGAGCGACGTCTAGCAGGAACTGGATACAAAGAACAGAAGATCACCGTCAGCGGCGTTATGAGAGACGCCAGCGAGTAATTCGGTATATCTTTCGGTTTCCGTCCAGAACGGTATACTGAGTGCTCCGGCGACTTCAAGCACTTCGTGTTTGATGCTTCAGAGATTGATTAGACAGTACCTATCAAAATTTCATACAAAGAAGAAAAAGGAAGAAATACACAACGCTCCGGAACAGCGGCAGGCTTCCGAGGACACATCTATTCGTAGTATGTGATAATTAAAAGTCCTTATCAGATATTACTGAATAGGTGTGTCCCATTACGAAGAACACAATCAGAAAGGCACCTTGTTCACTCAAATCTGTTTTGTAATATTAATAGGATTGTAACAAATATAATACAATGTAAGCATGTAAGTATGTGTAATAATGTATATTTGCATATAAAGTGGAACAGTTTTAGTTTGAGAATACTTAAGATACATTAAGCCACTTGAAGTGATGTAAGCTTATAAATCACAAAAACTAAAATCACCTGAAGCACAATGTATGGAGAACGCATTAGTTTTGTCACAATGGTTATTGCACTTCACTTAGCTTTTATATATAACATGAGTACCTATAATCAACAGAGATCAGAATAAGATGGTGTGTTTAATGTACTTGCAACTAAATCGATATTCCTGAGATTTTCGGAACCAAAACTTATGACCAAATGTATATTTGTTAATTGTTTTTAAGAAGCAGTGTGAAAATAACAGCCACAAGTAATGCTGAGGGTCGTTTAGAGTCAGTAGTACGGGTACGGTAAACTATTTTACTAGTTGGTAGTTTGGTACTCACACTATTGTATTTTATCGACTCTTAGAGCGACGCCTGGCAGGAACTGGATACGAAGAACAGAAGATAACGGTCAGCGGCGGTATGAGAGACGCCAACGAGTAATTCAGTATATCTTTTGGTTTCCGTCCAGAACGGTATACTGAGTACTCTGGCGACTTCAAGCACTTCGTGTTTGATTCTTCAGAGATAGATTAGACCACAGAACACGGAAAAAACTCGTTACGCTCCCGCTCGCCACGCTTGGTTTTATATTTCTATGGATTAGACAGTATCAAATTTCATACACAGAAGAAAATGGAAGAAATACACAACGACGCCGGAACAGCGGCAGGCTTCCGAGGACACATGCATTCGTAGAATGTGATAATTAAAAGTCCATATCAGATATTACTGAATGGGTGTGTCCCCGAGCCAACGCCTGGTAGGAACTGAATACAAAGAACAGAACCATAGAGGTACCTTGTTAACTCAAATCTGTTTTGTAATTTAATAGGATTGTCACAAATATAATACAATGTAAGCATGTGTAATAAATAATGTATATTTGCATATAGAGTGAAACAGGTTTTAGTTTGAGAATACATAAGATACATTAAGCCACTTGAAGTGATGTAAGCTTATAAATCACAAAAACTAAAATCATCTGAAGCACAATGTATGGAGAACGCACTAGTTTTGTCACAATGGTTATTGCACCTTACTTAGCTTTTATATATAACATGAGTACCTATAATCAACAGAGATCAGAATAAGATGGTGTGTTTAATGTACTTGCAACTATATCGATATTCCTGAGATTTTTGGAACCAAAACTTATGACCAAATGTATATTTGTTCATTGTTTTTAAGAAGCAGCGTGAAAATAACAGCGACAAGTAATTTTAATGCTGAGGGTCGTTTTGAGTCAGCAGTACGAGGCTTGTAGACTGTTTTACTTGTTAGTCTCCGCCGTGTACTACTGTCCACTAACGACTCTTAGAGTACGCCTGGCAGGAACTCGATACGAAGAATAGAAGATCACGGTCAGCGGCGGCTTAAGAGAAGCCGGCGAGTAATTCAGTGTATCTTTCGGTTTCCGTCCAGAATGGTATACTCGTACTGAGTACTCTGGCAACTTCAAGCATTTCGTGTATGATGCTTCAGAGATAGATTATGACAGTATGCTTTATACTAGAATGTGCGATTTTTCAATAGGTACAGATTTAAAAATAAAGGGATCGGTCACGCCACGCTAAATTTTCGCAGAATCGTTTTCATGTAAAACGTGTTTTTTCTCACAAATAGGTACAAAACTTCCTTTATTCCTTCGAAAGTAAAGAACATCGTTACGATGCTATATAGTGTCGATATTTAGCAACTATAGTAAAATCAAACAAAACCTACAGAAAAATCGATCATTGTTGAATGAAGCCAAAATTACGCGCGCCCCAACCGGCAAAATTTGTAATGCAGAGACGCTGCTTATCTGCTCTCGTGTGGCTGTCAGTTTTGATTTTTGAAACATCACTCATATCAAAAAAATAATAAACAACACGCGCGTGACGTCATGAATTGACTAGTCTCGATACATAAAACAAATTATTTAAGATTTATACACAGAAGAAAAAGGAAGAAATACACAACGACACCGGAACAGCGGCGGCTTCCGAGGACAAATCCATTCAGTTGTATGTGATTATTAAAAGTCCATATCAGATACAACCGAATCGGAGTGACCCCGGGCCAACGCCTGCCAGGAACTGAATACAAAGAACAGAAGATCAGATCCAGACATGTATCTTGTTAACTCAAATCTGATTAGTATTATGATACTTAAGATACATTAAGCCACTAGAAGTGATGTAAGCTTTTATATAACAAAAACTAAAATCATCTGAAGCACAATGTATGGAGAACGCACTTGTTTTGTCACAATGGTTATTGCACTTCACTTAGCTTTTATATATAACATGAGTACCTATAATCAACAGAGATCAGAATAAGATGGTGTGTTTAATGTACTTGCAAATAAATCGATATTCCTGAGATTTTCGGAACCAAAACTTATGACCAAATGTATTAATTTTGTTTATTGTTTTTAAGACGCAGCGTGAAAATAACAGCGACAAGTAATGTTGAGGGTCGTTTTGAGTCAGTAGTACGGGTATTTTAGACTGTTACTTATTAGTCAGCTTCGCACCACTGTCCTCTAACGACTCTTAAACGACGCCTGGCATGAACTGGATGTGAAGAACAGAAGATCACGGTCAGCGGCGGTATGAGTGACACCAGCGAGTAATTCAGTATATCTTTCGGTTTCCATACAGAACGGTATACTAAGTACTCTGGCGACTTCGAGCACTTCGTGTGATGCTTCAGAGATAGATTAGATAGTATGCTTCAGAATAACAAGAATGAGTGATTTTTCACAGTGACAAGAGCTCCGCTGACATGGGGAGTAGCTAAATTTTTTCCTTCATGGTTGCTCTAGGTCATTTATGATACCTCCATGTTCAGCAGTTTGATCTGTGCGGTGCGGTGCGGTGACGTAATAGATCAGTCAAAATATGTTTTTTCCGCATTGTGTACCTACTAAGGGTTAAGCACGCGCAGCCCTTAACGTGAAAAAAAATTTGAAATATGTCACGTTTTATTCATAGGAAATGCTTTTTTTGCTGGTTTTGTATCACAAGATGGTAGAAAAACTACTATTTAAGGTCACCTTACTATAGGTGACCATAAATAGGTCATTGCACTTTACTTAGCTTTTATATATTACATGAGTGCCTTATAATCAACAGAAATCAGAATAAGGTAGTTTCATCATCAACAGCCTATTAATGCCCCACTGCTGGGGCTCAGGCCTACCCTCTTAACGAGGGCGTTCGGGCTATAGTCCACCACGCTAGCCCAGTACGGGTTGGTGGACTTCACATGCGCCTAAGAATTTCTTCTTCGGCGTATGCAGGTTTCCTCACGATGTTTTCCTTCACCGTTTGAGAGCAGTCAGTAAATGTACTTAAGTTTCGAGAAAAAACCCATTGGTACATGGCCCAGCTGGGGATCGAACTCCGGACCTTTCGATATGATAGGCCGCGTCTTATCCCCTACGCCACTGACGCTCTGGTAAGGTAGTTTATTTAATGTAATATGTATTTGTAACTAAATCGATATTCCTGAGATTTTCGGACCCATACCTTGTGACCAAATGTATTATTTTTGTTTATTGTTTTTAAGAGGCAGCTTGAAAATAACGGTGTTTTAATAAAAATGTGCGAGACGCGCACTCCCGCGTCTCGCTAGTTAGATTTGGATTTGGTAATATCGTTTAGATTGTCCCCCAGCCCTTACTCCCGGAATGTCCACTCAGTCCGTTAGTTATACTTTCCGGAACGTCCACTTCCCCGAATGTCACCTTCCTGAATAAAATAATCAAGCTCGTATATGCGACGGAGAAAAATTGGAATTCGGAAAACGGTTGGTCGGATGCCCGCAAAATTGGGCATGGGAAGTCACCATGTTTTCATCACATCGCAAATAAGAAGCATATAAAATGAAATAGGGTGGCTGTATCGCACTCTTCTCGACAAATGCACTGGCTATAAAATATTCATGCGAAGAAATGAAATATCAAAACTGTTTTAGACTTGAGTCGAACGGAACGTCTGAAAGTGTCGTTTCTAATTTTATTCCGTCGGTGTCGTCTTTCGTATATAATTTCAGAGTTAGAAAAAAAAAAACCGGTGGAGATATTTACTTAGCGTTAGGAACTATTATTTAATCTGTGCCTCTACTAAGGAACATCAGGTTAGGCCAAGTTAGGCCCCGCCCGCCCGCACCTGCTGCCAAGAAGGCCTTAAACTTCCCTTTTCCGCAGCACATCCGGAATTTACATAATACAGTCCGAATAGTACCTGTCCTATAATAAAATTCCCCCAACCCCACATATTGTATTGTTTTGCTGCTTCACTGAAGAAACCTACCTTTTTTATTCAATATCACTCATATTGATAGAAAAATTGCTCCATCTTAACTTTTTGCTCCAAATAATATTATTCGCTTTTGACACAAAATTGACAAATATAGACGGAGCAAATAAAATGTATTATTGTGTATTTGTGTGTAGTGTCATAGGTACTGTGGTAGGTATCATAGTGTGGTACAAGTGTGGTACCTACGACGCGGAACGGTTTTTTATGTACTATGCTGTCGAACGTCGTATGTTTATGTGGCGTCTAAAGGGCTACCTAAACGATCATGCGACATGACATGCAATACGTGCTGTCACTCAAGCATGATCGTCTAGCTGTAGTGATTGCCGTGCATGACATGCAAACTACGTGCTGGCCGTTGCTTCACTGTATTGATTGTTAGCAAGCATGAATGTCCATCATGCAGCATGACATTCACGTAAACTTTGCATGTCATGCAAGCATGATCGTTTAAGGACACTTTAAGGTATAAATCCAAGCGACAGGCAATACTGTTTCATTGAATTAGGTAGGTTCTATTTTTTTTACTGAACTTTTCTTTTAAATCTAAACTATAAACTTGAGCCAAGGATCTTTCTATCAGACACTGAAGAGGTCTCCATTAATATCTTGTGACACTTTGGAAAGCTGATATTAAACTTTACGGAGTGAAATATGAAGTCAGAAATCCGGCGCTATGTAAGGATGACTTCTGGTCTGGACTCCTGGCGCGTCTTTGTTTTGTTCAGATATTAACTAGTTGTGTGACACACAGTCTTGTTGATTGTCGAATACATGATATTTGTAAGTATGTAAGAACTGGTTGTTTTCTATCTTTGTCTGTAACTGGAATCCTTTTCGACGGGTAGCACAATCTTCTTAAGTAGGTACATCTATACTTATAATAAATCTGTAGAAACCGTGTGTCTGTACTTTGAATAAATTTATAAAAAAATGAGTGTGGACGATAAAAAAAGAGTAACAGAACACAAAAAAGCATTTTTAAATTTTTTTGTCTTTCTGTCTTTCTGTCTGTCTGTCTGTCTGTCTTTCTGTCTTTCTGTCTTTCTGTCTGTCTGTAATCGCTAATCTCCGAAACGACTGAACGGATTTTCTTGCGGTTTTCACAGGTAGATTAAGCACAGCCTGGCGCAACTTATAGGCTTTGTTTCATTGAAATCGGATGACAGCGAAAAAAGTTATCGTCATTTACAGATAAATCATTTAACGTAACAAGACGATGTCATAGACATAGGAGATATCAGTGTTTTTTTTAACTGGGACAGTATAGGCAAGTCCGAGAACATAGGAGATGCAGGGAAAGTGTCTTATGACATAGAAATTTTTTGGTCAAGCGTGTGTTGTCCATAAAAATGAGACAATTTGCACATATTTTTTTTAATGCGGTTCGACTCAGTTTCATGTAGGGATCACTTCATTATATCGGAAGAAAAAAATCTGAGCAGCAGAAGTTAGTCAAATTCAATAAAATGTTTTCTCATAGAACGCCAGTGAAAAATAATTTTTATTATTTTTAAAAAATGCGTATCGACTTAGTTTCATGTTAGAATCATTTTATTGTATCGGAAGAAAAAAATCAGAGCAGCAGAAGTTAGTCAAATTTAATAAAATGTTTTCTTATAAAACAGACTGTGCAATGTACTTAGGAACTTACTACTTATTCATGCATGCCACACGAACTCCAGCTGCTCCGATTACTATGTCAAAATTGTTATCACGAAAAAATACCTAAAGGTTCCTAAGACAGTTTCCCCGTATCTCCTATGGTTTTGGTTTTGCCCATACTGTATTAGTTAAAAAATACACACGTATAATAAAAATTGATATGAGAAGTCTTATGAGCAATAGAAGTGAAAACAACAATTTTTTAAATTTTTATCTGTCTTCACCAAATTGGATACGGTGTTCATAGTTTGTTCCTGAAGGTATGGTATACCTTAAATTATGGTGAAGGTACTTAGAATGATCCATTTTACCATTGGAAAATTATAACTAGACGATGTATGTCTGTACATAGCAGAGATAGGTACCTACTTCCAAAATCCACGCGGACGAAGTCGCGGGCAACAGCTAGTAATTATAATAAAAATGTAGAAAAGTATGTATCTCTGTACATTAAAATATATGAAAAAATTCAAAATTTTGTATGCCTGTCTATGCAAGTATCACACAATAAAAAACTTTTTAACATAAAAATAAAACCGACTTCAAAAACACAAAGGCACTAAAAAGCGTAAAATAACTTTTTTTTATTTTAATCCAAAAGACAGAAACCTGTTACCTATTTTTAATTTAACTAAAATATTATTATAATATGTGCTAGGTAGGTATGTACTGACTGTTTCAAGTCGGTGCCAAGCCAGTAGTAGGCTATGTCCCCCGCGCACCATTCTATTGTTATAGCTGTTCATATTGCTAAGTTTCATTGTGTGTCGGGCTTGACACCGACTTCAAACAGTCAGTATGACCTAGCACATATTATAATAATATTTTAGTTAAATTAAAAATAGGTAACAGGTTTCTGTCTTTTGGATTAAAATAAAAAGTTATTTTACGCTTTTTAGTGCCTTTGTGTTTTAGAAGTCGGTTTTATTTTTTTGTTAAAAAGTTTTTTATTTTTCCATTTTTTGTGTTAATATAGTATATTTTTTAAATAATACTTACGAAGGATCACTGTATACAGTCAGTTTAACGAAATACCTAATGAAATCAGTCATTGATTCCACAAATCCATTTATGTACATGACCGAAACTAAAATTCAAAATTCCATTTAAACTCAAGCAAGGTGCAATTGTCATAGGCTGTCATTTACAATTTAACCCTTTCTATTCTTCCTCTTCTCCCCCATTCCCCCCTCCACCCCCTCCCCTTCTGCCCAACCGGTCCCTTTCACCTCTTAACCCATCTTCCCCTCCCCCTTACGTTCTCGTCCTCTTCCTCCCCCCCATACCCCCTTACACTCCCACCCCTTCCCCTCCTGTCCACCATGTCTCTTCCACCTCCTAATCCATCTTCTCTTCCCCCCTTCCCTTCCCCCCTTCCCTTCCCCCCTTCCCTTCCCCCCTTCCCTTCCCCTTCCCCCTCTCCTCCTGCCCACCCGGTCCCTTCCACCTCCTAACTCATCTTCCCCTCCCCCTTACGTTCGCGTCCTCTTTCGCCCCCCCATACCGCCCTCCACCCCTTCCCCTTCCCCTCCTAACCGCCCCTTCCCCTCCTGCCCACCCGGTCCCTTCCACCTCCTTACCCATCTCCCCTCCCCCTTACGTTGTCGTCCTCTTTCTCCCCCCATACCCTCCTCCAACCCCTCCCCTTCTCCTCCACCCACCCCTTCCCCTCCTGCCCAACCGGTCTCTTCCACCTAATAACCCATCTTCTCCCCCCCTCTACCCTTTCCCCCACCCACCTTCCCCTTCTCCCTTCCCTCCATTGCCCTCCACCTATTATGCCGGAGTCGAACTATGTAGTTTCGCCGATAGATTTGAGGATTTTTCTCGATTTCCATCGGATCCCCTCATCAGATCCTGATTTGGTGACAATGGGACCACCTCGGGAGAATACCCTCTCAAACAAACAAACAAAAAAATTTAAATCGGTCCACAATTGACGGAGAAATCGGTGTACATACATAAAAGGAAAAATAGAACATACATACAGCCGAACATAGTACCTCCTCCTTTTTTGGAAGTCGGTAAAAATTGGGTATTTACCTGTGGAGCAATTTGGATATTGGCTGAAACTAACTAACTACCTACAAATAAAAAAGGCCGTCGAGGTGGTCACACTGGGGCAAAATAAAATTGAGTTTATTCAATTTTATTAGCTTAGATGAGATCAGAGTTTAGCAATGGGTAGCACTAATTGCATATTTTCATAGCGTGTCGCCGCGTACATTGAAAGGCGGCTCCAGACCACTGAAATGTTTAGCTCACTTTAGAAATTAGTTTTCTTTCACGAAGCTCACCGTACTTACAGACCTTGTGTCCCAAAACACATTTCATGATGAAATTCGAAGTCAAACTGTGCAAAGAGATGCGCATTCGTAAAGTCACTTTTTAGTTTTCATTTATTAGGCTGTGATTATGCTCCAGCAACTCGTATACATTCCCACCTATAATTCGTTTTTTTAGGATTAGAAAGAAGAAAATTTAGGTTTTTATAATGTGCGGCAAGCGAATGTCATATATTTTTAATTATATCACTTATAAGGATGGATAATTTTAAAATTGGGGATCAACAAGTCGTATAAATAAATATTTTTACACAGAGGTTTTATTTTTTTTGTAAAAAGTCAGATCATTTTCAATTCAATCAAACGTGGTCGCTCACAATGGGCCTGATGAGAGAGGGCAATGGAGAGAGCTATGCTCGGAGTTTCCCTGCGAGATCGAATCATAAATGAGGATATCCGCAGGAGAACCAAGGTCACCGACATAGCTCAAAGAATTGCGAAGCTGAAGTGGCAGTGGGCTGGGCACATCGCTCGTAGAACTCACGGCCGTTGGGTCAGAAAGGTTCTCGAGTGGCGACCACGTACCGGAAGACGCAGCGTAGGCAGGCCTCCCACAAGGTGGACCGACGATCTGGTGAAGGTCGCGGGACCCGGCTGGATGAGGTTAGCGCAGGACCGGTCGTCGTGGAGATCCCTGGAGGAAGCCTTTGTCCAGCAGTGGACGTCTACAGGCTGATATTATGATGATCTTAAATTTTTATGTGGGAGGATCACCACCAGCCGTAACCCAAAATCCCGGTGAGCGTGTTACAAACTCTAAACAAAGTCAGTTGACAGCGCCTTCATTGTTTTAAGGATACCGAGCACATAGTTGTCTGCGTTGTCTCTCAAACAAAACCACAGCTTATGGCATAGTACAGTCGAGTACAAAAAGATGTACCTATCCGGTTCAATGTTACAAAATAATGTATCCTTTCTAATGCCATAATTAACTAACCAAACCGTGTGACAAACATGTGTTGTGTTAATTTTTCATTACACTATAAAATATCTAATTCAATAGAAATATTAGAATGACTTAGGTACCTACTACATTTAGCATAAAGTACCTAATAGCCACAGATAAAAGAAATGTGATTTTTTTGTTGCAAATCTGCTTGTTTAGTTGCTGTTCTTAATTTGATAGTAGGTATATTAGACAATATATTAAGTACCTACTTTATCTACTTTATCTTATTGAGAGCGTCAGTGGCGTAGGGGATAAGATGCGGCCTATCATATCGAAAGGTCCGGAGTTCGATCCCCGGCTGGGCCATGTACCAATGGGTTTTTTCTCGAAATTTAAGTACATTTACTGACTGCTCTCAAACGGTGAAGGAAAACATCGTGAGGAAACCTGCATACGCCGAAAATAAAATAAAAATTCTTAGGCGCATGTGAAGTCAACCAACCCGCACTGGGCTAGCGTGGTGGACTATAGCCCGAACGCCCTCGTTGAGAGGGTAGGCCTGAGCCCCAGCAGTGGGGACATTAATAGGCTGTTGATGATGATGATGATGATGACTACTTTATCTGCGAACATGACAAAATAAAAAAGTGGGCATTAAAATACAAAAAGATCCATTGCTAGATCTTAATTCAATGGATTTTAGTGGATCGAGTGAGTTAATTTTATTATGGCATTCGAAAGGAATATTTTGTAACATTGAAGTGGGTACATCTTCTCGACTGTACAGAATACCTTGCATAAATTATTAGTTGCAAGCGACAAGCTTTGAATAGAATCTGCAGACTGGAGTTAACCTGCAAAATTAAATTAACTCCGCTCATATTAGATATAATAGTCCACAAGCGTTTCCACATTGTTCGATCGGATAATTATGTCTTTTTCGGACGGAAGCTGGCACGCTACGATGCACGCAAAATATGTTGACGCTTTTTTCCATGAAGCTAATTAAATTAGCTAGTGGCTCTGGCGGGGCGGGCCCTAGGCATTGTCTATTTTGTAATAGATATCTGTCAATTTAGTGGTGCCAATTTTGGAGGAGAGTTTTTTTTATTAAGTATTCAGTTTGTTTGATTCTCGTTGCTGTTAATGAATTATGTCATTCCACAGTGTGCTAAGTGGGTCCTAAGAACCTGACCTATCCTGGCATGAGAATTGATGCTTTCTGCATAAAGGCGGCGCCCATCAAAAAGGTTTTAGCTTCATGGTCAACAGTATTGTCATACGTTTGACACCCATAGAATGCTTCTTTTACGCCTCTTTAAGGGGCCGCGAGCACGCACCAAAGAGATCTTAACTCTATGGTGTTTGTGATATCAATCAATTATCGTCCGAAAACGTTTACGTATACTTACATTGTTTTTGTATGTCTGCGGTACCTTCTAACATTTTAATCCAGGAAGACGCATACAAATTTTAAAAATCGTCTGTTATCGAAAGGGTGTGAAAGTAGCCTGGTATGATCGGATCGGTAAGAGTAGAAACCCTCTAAAACCTAAGCGATACTGCGAAGTGGACATATTGCGAAGGGGACATACTGTGAATGGGACGTTCTGGGAACGGGACATTCTGCGAAGGGGACGTTCTGCGAACGGGACATTCTGCGAAGGGGACGTTCTGCGAACAGAAAATACTGCGAAGGGGACTTACTGCGAAGGGGACATACTGCGAATGGGACGTTCTGCGAACGGGACATTCTGCGAAGCGGACACACTGCGAACGAGACATAATGCGAATGGGACGTTCTGCGAACGGGACATTCTGCGAACGGAACATACTGCGAAGGGGACATACTGCGAACGGAACATATTGCGAAGGGGACAAGCTGCGAACTATTAAAGATGTTAGCAGAGCGGCTTACCAAATTTGATGAAAGACGAAAGAACGAAGAAATATTACGTGACAATTGAGTTCTGTTATAGTTTTAAGTTATTAAAAGTCCACTAAAAGTTCACCACATCACTATTAGTCTTTGATAAAGAATAATTAATATGATCAGTAAAAACACATGTAGTCCACAAATTTGAATTTTTACGAGTGACATCAACTTGACAGTCACAGCGGTTGTGTAGCAACCCAGTAAAGAAGATAAAATACTAATATACAAACTCTTCACTAATTTGCCACCACCCAACCTTAACACTAACGGGACATATTGCGAAGGGGACATACTGCAAACGGGACATACTGCGAACGGAACATACTGGGAAGGGGACATACTGCGAAGAGGAAGAGACATTCTGCGAACGGGACATTCTGCGAAAGGGACATACTGCGAACGGAACATACTGTGAAGGGGACATACTGCGAACGGACCATACTGCGAAGAGGAAGGGACATTCTGCGAAGGGGGCGTTCTGCGAACGGGACATATTGCGAAAAGGAAGGGACATTCTGCGAACGGGACATTCTGCGCCTATACGGTTCGGTAATATGATACTTACAATTGAATCATTTAGGCGGACAATGTCCCGTTCGCAAAATGTCCCTTCATGTCTACTATCAACACAAAGAAACAATAACTCTCTGAGACTGTCCACTAATGTGATATACCACAGTGATTAATTTCTAATGTACGTCCATGTGTGGCCTCTTAAACGAATTAGCCATCAGTGTCCGGAAGCGGAGCGAGGTGTAATTGTGTACTTAAACCTGTTAGTTTATTTTGTTAGCGGGCGGCTAACAACTGAAATGTAAGAAGCACTTCGTATCGCCATCATAGTATAACAACAGGTAAGTACCTACGCGTCCACAACAGACATACATACACACACCTACATACAATTTCCCTGATTCTGAGAGACTAACTCACGGCAATTGATTTTTATATAGGTAGGTCTATATAGGTACCTCATCATCATCATATCAGCCAAAAGACGTTCACTGCTGGACAGAGGCCTCCCTTAAGATCTCCACGACGACCGGTCCCGTGCTAACCTCATCCAGCCGAGTCCCGCGACCTTCACCAGATCGTCGGTCCACCTTGTGGGAGGGCCTGCCTAGCGTCTTCCGATACCTATTTATATATATTTTTTATTTTTTTATTTGCACTTTCCTATGTTTGACACCTAAATAGTTCAAATGATTAACTATCGCAGAGTGTCCACTTGGAAAATATAACTAAAAGCCTCCTTTTACATTCAAATCGACCGATTTACATTAACTCCGGTAGGCCGGAACTGTCCCCGGTTCGTATTCACAAAACCTATCCAGAGACAGTATTACCTATATGTATACGTGTTGTAACTGCCTTCAAACGTATAGTGTATTAGAGACTCATTATTAGTTTAAAAAGTAAATTGAAAATCTGATTTTAAGTATCTTTTTTCCTGTTTCCTACTTTTCATTTTGTTATTTATTTATTTATTCTAGATAATCAGTTAGACCTTTTAGTTTTCCGTCTATTGTTACGGAATGAAGTGTCAAACGGGCAAATAGCCCACCTGGATCCGCACAAAATAAGCAAAACACATCGCCGCTTGGGATCCGTATATCCCAATTAAGAAACCCTTAGGGCACCACAAGCTTGATTAGGTACAGTTTGTTACCTTACTTAAGTAGGTGCTTGTGTTTTTCAATGGAAAATTGCGATAGTAAAGTTTGTAACATTCCTTATCCTCTAACGGAGGCATTAGGCTCGTAAATATGTCCTAGAATTTCTTATTTACAAGATTCCTTACGATATTTTCCTTCACCGAGATGTCTGTGATACCGTATGACGATAAACCTACCCTAGGTTACAACTTCGATCAATATTTATTATATCCAGAGGGCATCATGGCGCAGTGGGGAAGACGCGGTCCGTCGTGTCGAGAGGTCCAAGCTCGATCCCCGGCCGGGCCTTGCCAGTTTGTATAGAATAAACAATGAATTTTTCTCGAAACTTATGTAGTTACATTTACTGACTGCTCTTATATGGTAAAGGAAAACATCGTGAGGAAACCTGCAATACGCCGAAGAAGTTATACTTAATGATCGAAGGTTTCGAAAGAAAGACTCATTGAACAGACTTGGGTTAAAACAGTATAAACAGATCACTCATGACTCACGATAAGTGACAAAGTTTGTTCTCTTTGGATAAGATAGTAGGAACGGTCACTTATTTTGGAATATGACTGTACGTACACATGATTGCGCGACAAACATCCACACAAAAAAAATTTTTTAACAAAAAAATAAAACCGACTTCCCAAGCCGGTAGTAGGCTACGAGTATGTCTCCCGCGCGCCATTTTATTGTTATTTAAGCTGTTCATATTGCTAAGTTTTATTGTGTGTCGGGCTTGACACCGACTTCAAACAGTCAGTACATAGCACATATTATAATAATATTTTAGTTAAAATAAAAATCGGTAACAGGTTTCTGTTTTAAAAAGTTATTTTACACTTTTTAGTGCCTTTGTGTTTTTGCAGTCGGTTTTATTTTTTTGTTAAAAAGTTTTTTATTTTTCCATTTTTTGTGCTAATATAGTATATTATTTTGATAATATTTACAAAGGATCACTGTATACAGTCAGTTTAATGAAATATCTAATGAAATCAGTCATTGATTCCACAAATTCATATACATGACCCAAACTAAAATTCAAAACTCCATTTAAACTCAAGCAAGGTGCAATTGTATATGCTGTCATTTACAATTTAACTCTTTCTTTTCTTTTATTTTTCTTCCTCTCCCCCCCCATTCCCCCCTTCACCCCCTCCCCTCCTGCCTACCCGGTCCCTTCCATGTCCTAACCCATCTTCCCCTCCCCCTTGCGTTCTCGTCCTCTACCTCCCCCCCATACCCTCCTCGCCCCTCCCTACCCCTCCTACCCACCCCTTCCCCTCCTGCCCACCCGGTCTCTTCCACCTCATAACCCATCTTCTTCAAAAAACAGGTACCTGGTGTGAAATGAAATGTAAGTTCGATGCTTGAAATTAACAAACGTAACCCAGGTTGGTTTCCCCAAGCTTCGAAGCTGAAATTCGTAGCTTCGTGTTTTCATTCTGCATAATTTCTGCACTTGCAATGCAAATAGTTGGTTGTTCTAGCTAGACTCTAACTTGTTGTTAGTTAAACGATTTTATAACTTATCCCGCTCACAAAACGTAGCTGGATTGTGAGTAGGATACAATGCCGGTAAAAAGTTTGATTCCTAGCAACACTTTTATTAACTAACTAACTTTGTAACCTTTGTCCTCCGCCAGGGATTGATCGGGTTGCGGTCTGAGATCCAGAGAGTGAATGGAGGAGGTCCAGATCCCTACAAACACCAAACACTAGACATCCCGTCAACCGTAAGTAAATTTAATTTAAAAGCAAAGTATACATTTTTCTACCCAGCCATTTGCCGAAACTCGTGAATCTGACCTAATATGTGTATTGAAACATTGTATCTTTTGTCTAATTAATAAAATATAATAAAATAATCTTTATGCGGAAAAATCTCTTAGAAAAATCAACTTCCATGATCCAAGCTTATCGGGTACAATAGGCGTAATTACGCAAAACTTGCACAGGGATGGAGTTAGGTGGTTTTTGGGCTCTATACTTATTTACTTGATAAATATCGTAAGAACAACAAGGTACTTTTCTTTTACTGGTTATAACAAGTAAACATTAGGCCCGATTCTAAAGCACAAAGTTAAAATTGAACAGGACTTAAACTAAAAATTTAGGTGAACTGAAAATTTTACACTTTGCTACTCTGACAACTTGACATTTTGCTTAAAGTTCTGTAAAACGGTCCTCGTGTCAGATTGATTGAGAGTGCGGCAATGTCATACAAGCGATCTGAAGTGCACGCAAACAAGCGCAGTGTTCACCTACTTCCCGCGTTTCAGAGCGTCGTTACAGCAGGCCTACCATGAGTGGTTGTAGTTAAATCGTTTAACGTGTCTACAATAGTAATGGCGAAAAAAAGTGAAAAGTTAATGTTAAATTACCACCATGAGTTCCATCGCCCGCAACTGCAACCGTTAACGTACAGACGATAGGGATTAGTGAAAAGCGGGATAGTTAAATAAAAGCGTGTATCGACTCGACTGGATTGTTCAAATCTCCCCTTGTTAAATCGACATTAAACCTACCATCAGTTTAGTGCGGTGTGAACTGCAGTGTGGATCACCGAATGGCACTAGTTGTGTCCTGGAGGCCGTGCTCCAGTTTTATGTATTCGTGATTATAAACTACGATTTGGCCTAACGGAATAGATTCCAATTGGCCGTAAAACTATATTAAAAATGTATATGGTAAAATCAAAGAGCAATCCGATTATCCTTAGTACGCCTCTGTACATTGCTCCTTCCATTAGTAAGGCAAGCCTATGCTATTTCGACAATGGGCCGGTACAATAGAGAGCCCCGTAATGGGCAGTAGGCATAAACCCCAGGGCCCCTGAGACGGCCCGCGTCAGGTACGTTACAACTAATCCCAGATGAAACATACGTGCATATCCCTAGTCGGTGACCTAATAAACCTACAGGAAACTACAAACTAAACTAGGAATGTGTAAGGCATAAAATATTCCTGTTTCTAATTCTAACTAGACTAGATAGGTAATGACTGTTCAACAGATCTCCATAAAATTAAAGAGATGAACATAGAATAGTGTTACCATTTTGATCAATTATTTTGTATTCGAAAGTGTGGATGTGTAATTATTTATTTTGATTTTAATTATATAAGTAGGTACTGGCGAGTTACTACAGAGAGAGAGAGAGATAAATAAATAAATATCCGGAAGTGGAACTGATCACGACTACTCGCATCAGTTTCCTGGTACACTATTCATACCTCAACCAACCAACCGACCGACTGACCGACCGACCAACCAACCATAGCCTAAGATAACATACAAAGCTCTGTAAATTCTTATGGTTATTAGAAATGAAATAAATAAAAAATATAAAAAAATAAACACATAAACTCGAAGCATCGCACTTTGTAGGAAATAAATTTTTTCGTATCTCAAAGTTGTCTACTATAAGTTGTTTAGTTTCCGAAACATGTACCCTGTATACCGGTCACTACAAGTGGTTTGTTAAACCCTTTAAAACGTACGATAATATTTCAGTATGTAATAGCAAGTTGGCAGAGCGGAATGAACCGGGCGGACGTGATCTATTCTGAAAGCGCTCTCAAATAAATCATTTACGCATTTTAATTTGGGCATATCGCGATTTTGCAGCGAGAATAAATGCTTTTGACGTGTCGGTGATTATTTTTTATCGTGCCGTTACATTATTGGTTTCGAATGATGTATGGTGAATTTAATAAACAATGAATTACGGAGATTTTTACGTTTTGGTAGAAGTACCTAATTATGAAAAGTAAAAAGAAATCAAAATTATTCGGATGAAAATTATACTTTTAAAAAAAGTTGAAAAAAGATAAGATAAATGTATCGTGGAACTTAGAGTTGATTCAATTTTGCTGATACAATTGCATATTAATGATAAAAATACATGAAGAGGTATGTCTTTCTAAACGTTGTAATATATAAATCCTTTCTTCCTCATGGGAGAAAATCCCCCACACAAGCAGAAATAAAGCAAACCTTCAGCGGGAAAATAATATTATTATCTGTCCATTACGTAAATGGTTTCTGTCATTAGAGCCAATATCGTCTCTGAAGGTCTGCGAGTGTGACAAAAACTATCAATAACTGTCAGTGCATATTCATCACGGGAGCAATCAAGGGAAACACGGGATGTAACTATGCCGCGTCGTGCCATACATGTCAACCCGAAATCTGCTGTTCGCTCACATCGTAGTCAAAAAAATCGAAAGTAAAAACCGCATGCCCTAAGATCTGGGACCTAGCAGGCTAGCAATGAATATTGCCACTATTGGATATTGTTCATCATCATCATATCAGCCTGTAGACGTCCACTGCTGGACAAAGGCCTCCCCCAAGGATCTCCACGACGACCGATCCTGCGCTAACCTCATCCAGCTGGATTGGATTGGATATTGTTAAATCCTACTAATATTATAGGTAGGTTATTATATGTAGGTTAGGTAGGTTACATGTAAAATAACACCCCGACTGATATAATCAACGTATCAACATCAACAGCCTATTTACACGTCCCCACTGCTGGGACTCAGGCCTACCCTCTCAACGAGGGCGTTCGGGCTATAGTCCACCACGCTAGCCCAGTGCGGGTTGGTGGACTTCACATGCGCCTAAGAATTTCTTCTTCGGCGTATGCAGGTTTCCTCACGATGTTTTTCCTTCACCGTTTGAGAGCAGTCAGTAAATGTACTTAAGTTTTGAGAAAAAACCCATTGGTACATGGCCCAGCCGGGGATTGAACTTCGGACCAACAATCAACGTATGTACAGCTCAATTACACGTTTATCCCTATATGTCCGTCAAGTAAATTTGCATCGCTGCCATGTTCACGGAGATAAATGTACCGCTAAACACTGAACACAAATAAATAAAAATACAAAAATTTACTTACATAATAATATCTTTAATAAATTCTAATAAAATTAAAAACGCTCTACATAATCAATATAAATATTAGTTTTGAGTCTCGCAGAACGATTCTCTACGTAAGAACATTAAAGTTCTACAATCTACATTGTGAGCTATAAAGAAAGGAATTTTTAAATCCTCAAACGGGTTGAAAGTAAAACAGTGCATTTGATATTGGTTGTACTTATTTCATATCACAGACACCGCTTCGAAAGGTGTTAGCGCTCTATGAAGAAGAAACGAAACTACACAAGAAACTTCCGTTCAATAGCTGAGGGAACAAAAACACTTGTTACTGACGTGCGGAAAGTCTCACGTAGAAAAATTATTTTTTAAATATATTTCTGTATTCTTTACAAAAGATCGGAACAAGAAATAGCGTGAAGTTTTTAAATTGAATACTTTCGCTCTACTGATTGAAAATTCTTTTCGACTATTCATTTATTCATAAGAAAGCAAACAATGGTCTAGCGATTCACTCCAACAGTTAGTATGTAGACGTTACAAAGGCCTCAAAGTCTAATGAAAACCTAAATCCTAACCGATAACAGCTCAAACAGAAAATCCTCTTGTTTGCAGATTGTAGTCTCTCGTCACCAGGAAGCATTCATAGTGATGTATTTGTATTTTGACTGTAAATATCAAATATATCTATATATAATATCAAAAAAAAAATTACACAAATACAAATTACAAAGATTTTTCACTACTTTCTATTCAAAACTTCACGTTAATGATGACGGTAGAATGCATTATAAATCATCATCATCATCAACAGCCCATTAATGTCCCCACTGCTGGGGCTCAGGCCTACCCTCTTAACGAGGGCGTTCGGGCTATAGTCCACCACGATAGCCCAGTGCGGGTTGGTGGACTTCACATGCGCCTAAGAATTTCTTCTTCGGCGTATGCAGGTTTCCTCACGATGTTTTCCTTCACCGTTTGAGAGCGGTCAGTAAATGTACTTAAGTTCGAGAAAAAACCCATTGGTACATGGCCCAGCTGGGGATCGAACTCCGGACCTTTCGATATGATAGGCCGCGTCTTATCCCCTACGCCACTGACGCTCCCATGCTGTATGCAATATATATTAATAATACCCATAAATACTGTATGCAAATATTTTTAAACGAAATACTTGAACATGTATACTTATTATGCAGCATAATTTGTTACGTTTATATAAGACATAGGGCTTCTTTCACCACTTCCTGATATTGTCACAGATAGTAATCTTAGTGATAAACTAATCTATCAGATAAATCTGTGCGATAGACTATATAAAATATAGGCAATCAGATACCTGTGAAACGAAAAAATAGGCTATCTGTCAGTTAAACTGCAGATAGGGTAAGAGGCCCATAGTAAGATAAGTGCATGTTACTAACAATTGAGGGAAATATATTAAGTAGGTATTTAATATTTATTCAAATCGTTAAATTGCGTATCTTCTCGAGTCGAGAGGGGTCGATCCTCGTGCTCCACCTGAGTGCCGATGCCGATACCCGGTCATGTCTCGCACCACTAATGCTTTCTTAGTTGTAAAACATTTCAGCGACACTTATAGCATAGTAATTTACTATGCATAAAGTAAGAAATGATTAATTTAAATACAATTGATAATGAAAAACTATATAATTTCAATTCCATAAAACTGGTTTCACGCGATTGCAGAGAAAGCAAGTCCGAGTTTAGAGCGTTAGAGCATGTTGGAGTCACGTCGCTAGAAAATCGTATTTGTCCCGCAAACACGTAGCAAATACGCAGTTAGCCTCGAACTCAATACGTCCCAACTTGTTGGCGGTATAAACTTACACCAACTTTGTTATTGTGCTGTGATATTTTAGAATAGACCTTTCTTAATAGATATTATAATTAAAATGTTGAATTTCATGGTGTTCCCTTAATTTAAGATAATCGTGGGTACCTATTATATAATATTTATAAGAACTGATTCAAATGATGTACCGTTTCGATTGGTATATTAAAAATACAGGATGTTCTTTTCTACATTGTCCGATTCGATGCCTGGGTGAGGCAGGTAATTTTATTAGAATCTTTAAATGCAGTTCCAACTGTTCCACATAATTTAAAAAATAAAATGAAGTCATTTTTTAAGTAAAATTTCGTATCTTTAATATTGCAAGTAGGTACTTTCGCTCCGTGTTCCCATAGCCGTGGGGTAGCCTTTATAAAGTTCTATTATTGATACATTACACTATGTAAATTTGCATTGCTGCCATATTCACGGAAATAAATAATGAATTCACATGTGCAAAAATTTGACTAATTTTAATTTGATATTTTTGGTTAATAAATTTTTGATTGTCGCGAACTGAATAATCGGACTACTGATACTTGGCCGCTTTTTAACATCGAGGTCTTTAGCAAGTATATTACAATTTGTTATAAATAATAATCAATTTATCAAATTTCAACAGCGGTAGATATCCGTTTTTGTTCAGACAATCTTCTTTTATGTTTGTAATTATCTTAACAAAACCCTTTCCGGTTCCGGTGGCATAAAACCGATGCGGTTAGAGCCGTGTACGTGTCTCGTCCATACAATAGAGACGTGCGGAGGATAGTTCGTATATACATATGCATAACAAATACTTTGGACTTACACAGGGCTGTAATTAGGGAAAATAAGACATCAACAGCCTATTAATGTCCCCACTGCTGGGGCTCAGGCCTACCCTCTTAACGAGGGCGTTCGGGCTATAGTCCACCACGATAGCCCAGTGCGGGTTGGTGGACTTCACATGCGCCTAAGAATTTCTTCTTCGGCGTATGCAGGTTTCCTCACGATGTTTTCCTTCACCGTTTGAGAGCAGTCACTAAATGTACTTAAGTTTCGAGAAAAAACCCTTTGGTACATCGCATAGCTGGGGATCGAACTCCGGACCTTTCGATATGATAGGCCGCGTCTTATCCCCTACGCCACTGACGCTCAATGTAAGACCCGTGCATAATATAATGAAACAATAAATAATAAACGCGACACACTCATACCCCTGCATTAAGTGGGATTCCTTCCTCCCTGTTTCGCGGCTGGCATGGACACAATCACAAACATTCAAGACCCCGGAACAAGCATTTATCGGTATAGCCTGTCATCTGTGCACTGACGTCACGATTAGGGTATATGTGTAGTTAGTGGAACTCATTGGTATTTTTTGTAAATTCCAGCGTAACGGGCTTACAATCGCATTGTTTATTTATGTGCCAAAGTCATGCAAAGTTAGTCATAAAGTTAGTCATTTTACATATTGTAAGTACTTGTACAGAAGAATTAAACTTGCACAATTTCAGTAACTATTCAAGACATATTAATTTGACTAACTATACTGTAGTATTTTAATTAGACGGTTTAATGCTGTGCTGCATATAATGTAGGCAACTAAAATTAAATATAAAACTATAATTAATCTAAAATAATATTATAATTATTTTTATTATAAATAACAAAATGTCTTCCAGCGCGCCACATTGAGGCAGACTGGCAGCATTTCCACTTTGTATAGCGAGGCTAATTCTCTGGTCGAAAAAACTGCCAGCTGAAACCTCGATGAGGCGCGCTGAAAGATCCATAATTAAAGTACGGGCCTCTGGGCCCCAGGGTCCTAAGGTCTCCACGCCGAACTGCGGTTTTACTTGTAAGCACTTGACAAGTGAAACCGCATGGTAAAACCAAATCTCTAAATAAAACATATTTTTTGAAAGTTAATCAAAAATGTCAGTGTAACTTTTCGCTGACATTTAGTTTCTGAGAATTAAAATTAATAAGTTTAGTAAGTTAAAAATTAAGAAGTTTAATTATAAAATTCTGGTTAGTAAAATGACATAAACGACGATACGACGATTGGGTCCCTAAAAAATAACCATTAGGACTGCATATATGGTTTGCATATATGGTTAGATACATTTATTTTCAGCCATAAACTCATTTCCACCACAAGGTTCCATTTCATTTGAAACGTTACATATAAATGTGTACAAAGCGCTGAAGTCTAAAATGTAAAATACACAGTGTAAACGGCGCTACATCGTAGCATCTGACTGTAGCAATGTTTGACTTACGGTTCTACATTGCCTCTACAGTTCGTAGCAGCCGCAGAGAATTTACCGTAGAACTTACACTACATACAATAACTGTTTCCTTTGACAATGGCGTCACTTTTGAAATGTGGCCAATCCTTTCAATAAACAGAAATTATAGCAATAAAATATATTAAGTCCAAATTAAATAGGTCTACCCTCTAATGTCTTTTTATGTACCTTACTATGTTAGGAATTGTTTAAATGTACAATGGTAGACACTACTGTGGTTTTGTTGTAAATGCGCTAAAAGTTAAAAGCTGATTGCTTCTTCAAAAATATTCGTAAGAATCAGTGTTCCTCGTACTATATTTAATGTTTTCATTTTATTCCAGGAGAACCACGTTTATAGGCCATTGTTCATATTATTTCTATAGGTTGCATGCATATTTGTCGCGTCAGAACTCAAGACAGAACAAACAAGTCGGCCGGGCCGCGGCGGCGAGCTAATGCTTGCAACATACATTTTAATCGGTGCTCATCAATTTGCACAAAGTGCATGTTGCTAGCTTTAGCTAACCGACCTAAAGCCATGTGTGGAAGAACGGAAGATAAGAAGAATAAAGAACTTTAAGAAGACAACTCTCAGCTAGCTAGAGTTAGCAACGTCCATCCTATTGACGTTTTTATTCTCAATAGGGCGCATATTGCTAACCCGACCTAATACAATGAGTGACATTTCAACATACTCAAGTCGGTAAGATGAAATAATATACAGTGTGTAACATTCAGATGGGGCAGTATGGGGAAGTCCGAAACTATAAGAGATAGAAAAATATGCTCTGAGGAACCATGTCATCGATTTTGAAGATTACAAAGTTTCTTAACAACATTTACTCCTTACGACCAACATAATCAATATCCATAATAAAATAATAGAAGTTCTTTTTTTTAAATATCCAGGTTCGATTCCCGAGTAGTGTATGAGCTTTTTTTAAAATCTATGAATGCAGTTTTCCATATCTTTAAAATCGATGACATGATTCCTAAGAGCATCTATCTAGTATCTCTTGTAGTTTCGGACTTCCCCATTATGCCCCATCTGAATGCTGTCCTAATCAAGGTAATGTCTAACTAACTTATGTTACATAGATGACCTAAAAATCTGTGGTTTTCTATTTATCAAAAAGAAACTCTTTTAATGTAGAAAGTGTTGAAAAACTTTAATTTTAATCTGAGCTTACAAAATTTAACTTGAGTCCCCTGCAGCAACAGTTGGTCCCTCTCTGGTTTTGTTGTCTTTAATTAAGACTAATTGCTAGTCTCAGGGACTAAAAGAATACGGAGCACTATGCGACTTGAATGTCAATGATTTTCACTTGGTTATCGTGTGGGTTTGGTTTGATAGGAGGCACTCGTATGTTTGTTAAGTACAACAGATATCCGTAGACTAAGTATATAATAGATCGATTTCTATTATCTATTCCCAAATTAGGAATTTTTCCAGTACTAAGGGATACAACGAGTCTTGTTTTCGTTTATGTAATGTAAGATGGTAGGTTCTTTGGTTTCATCTAAGATGATAAGACAAATAAATGATCAGTTTTAAATCTATTGTTAGATTGCCACCCTGGGGCGTACGTGGGTAAGATATAAACAATCTCTCGCTTAATACAAACAAACTGGTCTCGTACTTGTCTGTTCACGTTATCGGGATCAATTTCCAAGTGGGTATCTCAGTGAAAGTTTTGGAACCGATCCGATACAATTGTAATGGGATCGCTACGTGGAGAGATTGTTGAAAGACCGATTTGCTCTTATACCTAACAATGTTAATAATCGAATCAGCGTAAAGGGATTTAGTTGCCAGAAACGTCTTCCAGATAATACAGTTCTAGCAATCAATTAAAATAAAAACAAATTAATCCGCTCTCTATACTGACTAATATAGTCAATAAATAAAAAGTACCTATTTAAACGCGGCCTATCATATAGAAAGGTCCGAAGTTCGATCCTCCGCTGGGCCATGTACCAATGGGTTTTTTCTCGAAACTTAAGTACTTACATTTACTGACTGCTCTCAAACGGTGCTCTCAAACATCGCGAGGAAACCTGCATACGCCGAAGAAGAATTTCTTAGGTGCATGTGAAATCCACCAACCCCCCGCACTGGGCTAGCGTGATGGACTATAGCCATAACGCCCTCGTTGCGAGGGTAGGCCTGTGCCCCAGCACTTACATGTTAATACGCTGTTGATTTGATTTTTTTTGAAGACAAATTTAAAATCTAGAGGTAGTAAAACCTAGGAGGTTAAAGTTCAAAGTGGGAGTCATTGTTTTCAATACCCCATAAAATAATAGATAAATTAACATTATAATAGTAAATACATTGTCTCTCGATACAACATTTAAAAGTATGTTTATCACTTGTCGAGTACCCAAGTACAAGCTTCGGCTTAGTTGGGACTAAACAGCCGTGTGTAAATTTGTCCAAACATTATTATTATTATTATCTGCTATTGATAATATGTATCCATATATTACCTATAATAAGTACCGACATAGATTTATACGCCTACTTATATTATTTTATCAACGCATTAGCGCAATGATTTATTAGTTTTTTTTATGGGCTTTACATCTTTAGAAACAAAGTCCTTTTAGGCCAGTTGTAGTTTTTAATATTCATCATAACACCAAAAACTAGCAGTTACGCGCTAACAATGTGCTTCTACAATAATAGGGCACAACAAGTGCCAGAAGGCGATCCACACTGCAGCTCACTTCCTCACTAAAGTTATAGCACCTTTTGAAGATTTAACAAGGGATAATTTGGAACTGAACTGGACGCGAGGTTGCACATGAGATGCACTTTTATTTAAGTTTTCCGCACAATGCACCCTTTTGAAACCACTTGTTGCATAAAATAATATCACAGGTATAATTTATAATTTTTAGAATAGGTAATGAAATATCTGTAGAGATTTCTGTTTTTACAGTATCAATGGGTCTACGAGAAATAAGTCTTCCTCGTGGTCCCACCAGTGGGACAAATTAGTGGGTCCACGAGAAAACAGCGGTCTGAATGCCATCTCTCGGGGTTTTAAGAAATATAAAATTTTAAATAGGTACGGAAAACTCGTTCATTCCAAAGTGCAACTGGTTGTTTGTTTCCTAGTATGAAAGGTGTGATTGAGGTAAAATACTATTACGCCCAGCTACGTCACAGCCAAACGTAACCTAAAGGAAAATGTTTGGTATAGCCTCTCCGGAAGCGCTTAGGCTCACGTAGTCTAACCTAATTGGGCGATCGTTAGCGGTGCGTCCGCTCTTTGGTGTGTGCGGGTCTTAACAAGATTGGTTGGCCTTTTGATGCTCGTCGATTCATTTAGTAAAAGGCACTGCTTCACTTCCAGGATGCGAAGGAAGCCGGTATAATATATATTTCCAAACTAATATAATAACGTTAAAATGTGAATTCCGCCTCACCTTTTTCTTCAAACTGTTTCTTAGATGGGTATCCCCAAACAGTTTCCTTTTCGACTTCGACTTTTTTCAGAGTACCACTTTTAAGTGGTATTTTTTGTAAAATAATCGTACTAATAATACAAATATGTACCACTTTATTTGAGAGCAGTCAATATAGTTAGTAAATCAAACTTTTAAGTGACTCGAATAGATTACATGGCTTCAGTGTTTGCGAAAGACTTAAGTTAGATGAGATTAAGAAGACGTAGAAACAAATCAAATAATACCTTTAGTTTATCACAGAATTGCACGAGTTTTCAATTTGTCTTTGCAAATTAAAAAGAGAGATTACAACTGCAAGGACGCAAAGCAATCCACCCGTTGCAATCATATTAATAACGTCTAGTTGCTGCACGGACAAAAGAAAACCATGAGTTTCAGGTGGATGTTCAGTTTTCACCTGAAAATTCTTATGATCAATGATTTAAATGTTTCGTAAATTGAACATTTTTCAATCAGACATTTGAGACGCATATCGATTTTTTTAGTTGCTTTTGCACCTAATTATGAGTTAAAATTTTCAATAGTAAAATTAGAGTAGTACTTACCGCGTAGTCTACGCGGCAAGTATTAGTGAAAGATGATTTTGAACTGCTTCACAAAGCACAGGTTAAAAATCCACCAGTCTGAGAACGGTAATATCAAATTTTACAATTTTATTGTGTTTTGTCGTACATCATATCAGCCTGTAGACGTCCACTGCTGGACAAAGGCCTCCCCTAAGGATCTCCACGACGACCGGTCCTGCGCTAACCTCATCATTTGTCGTATAATTGGTAATTATTTGGTTGTAATTGTATCTATTGTTTATTTTTGTGTTTGCTTTATTTTATGGGCTTTTACCAAAAACAAATGCTTTTATTAATATTACTTATAAACAGGGTAATTTTTTGCACTTGCCTCTTTCCACTTTCAATTTATTTTTAATACATACAAACTGAGTAACAATACATATAATCACAATCTAGTTTTACAATACATCATAACTGTATATGTCGCTATTGGGTTTTATGTCCAGACGAAGTCACGGACAAATGCTAGTTTAAAAATATATTTAGTAATGTGGAAGATGCGAGTAGATTACTCTCGCCTTTTTCACGTGTGACGGGCGCGGTGAGCGACGGGCATGAAACTGCCGAAATTTTTCATATTACGTAGACGATATTGTAATGGACCAGCTAGTGCCTGCGGCTTCGTTCAGAATTAAAAATATATATATTAACGACGCGACGATGTCCGAAATTATTATACTATCGTGCTTTACAATTTTAAAGAGCTATTTGAAAGTAAAATAATACAGAGTTTCCATATTTATAATCATCATCAGCTTGCACCAGTCCACTGCTGGACGTCATCGGCCTCCCGCCACTAAACATGAGTTTCTATGAGCGAGAAACCAAAAAAGTACCAAAATTTCGAGGTTTTGAGGCTGCATCCATTTTTGACATTTACTTAATTGCACACTTAAGTACAAAGTAGCATTGTGGCATTTTATTTAAAATACATTAATTATTACTAATTTGAATTAGTACCAATCTATAGTACTGGAGGCAAAAAAGTATTATAAAACTCCTTGAAATTTAATTCAGATATCCGACTCACTAAAGTCACAGAACACATATTAGAAAGTTGTACCTATCTGGATGACACTATGTTTAATCGCACCTCGCCAATCCTGTGGAATCTTGCATTGACGACTTCACTATACCTTAATACATCAACATCTCTCTTGTTTAGCAAAAATTTCTTCTAAAATTACTAAGGAATGACTTTTTAAAATTCTAAACGCAAACGAAGCCGCCTTTGGATAGGTTTATGATTTTATATCTCTTCAATAGTGTTAGAGACATTTATTCTATTGTGAATTATTATGTATTCACGGTGCGTGCCGCTCGAACCATAAAATGCGGGTTATTTGCGTGTGGGGATGTGACACCAGTAACTGTAATAGCGACGGTTTAGGTGGGTGGTTTTGCAGCCATCTTTCCGCAATAAATATTTTATGGGAAAATAAGTCAAAAGTACTTTAGGAGTTTATTATAAGTATAACATAATATTATATAGGTAAGAGAGAACATAAAATGGTCGACGAAAATTAAGTGACAATAATAATTTAATTTTGAGTCAAAACAATACATATTAAGTACATGCAAAAAATTCAATATTCTCATATCGATTCGTATATATACCCCATGCCTTTATACGTGTCCCTAAACGATCATGCTTGCATGACATGCAACGTTTACGTGAATGTCATGCTGCATGTTGGACCATCATGCTTGCTATCAATCAATACTGCAGTGAAGCAACGGCCAGCACGTAGTTTGCATGTCATGCACGTCAATCACTACAGCTAGACGATCATGCATGAGTGACAGCACGTGTTGCATGTCATGCCGCATGATGGTTTAGAGAGCCATATGGTGCTTCAGGTACGGAACTCTAAAAATGAACAAAAAACCCACAAATGCCGATTCGGCCAAATTGTTTTTATTGGCCTTTTGTAAAATATTTTCTTAGTGATTCATTTTAGAATTTTTTCCTTTAAACGCAGCTTTATCACAGATCAGTCGATTTTGAGTTATCCGGCGAACAGACTGACGTACAAAAAAACTTTGACGTGAAGGTAAAAATGAAGAGTTTGATCGCCAGAGTCTTATTCAGAGTAATTTGGTCAAATGTTGGCTTGAATTCCATGGTGCGATTTGCAACCTTAATTTTTGTAACATGATTGTAATGCCACTCCCTTAGGGATCAGTAATAAAAGCATTCTATGGGTGTCAAAATCGTGTCAAATGTATCAAAAAATTGTGACTCACTCGCACATTCTCATTTTCAAACTCAATAGTGAATACTCCGTAGAAAATATACTTCCACCTCCTCCCGCTACTCCGCTTCCATTGTCCGCACCCCCCCTGTAAATGGCACCATAGGTTCCAATACTAAATATGCAAGATGCGATCTCCACAGGGAGCGCGCGCGCGAACAAAGAGATTTAAACCTTCTTGGTATCAAGAAAGTGCTATTAAAGGCAATTAAACTGTTTCATCGCAGAGACAAAGGCGCCTTGGACGTCATTTAAAACCCCGAATAATCACCCCTCTGCACGAATGTGTAAATTGTGTGCAAAGCCTCACCTCGTCTATTAGCTCGTACGTCGCACCAGGCAAAGTTGGCGTTGGCAGCACTTGCTAATCCCATTTAAATTTCTATTTGAAGCAAGTTGTCAGCTTTGACGGCTAAGTTGCCACCTTAATTGCATCAAATGACGCCACAGTGCTGGTTTGACACAGGTAAAGCGTCTAGCCAGTTAGATTAAGTCCTAGATTTCATGAACTTGGAAGCATTATCAACCGCTTCGAGAAGTGGTTTAGTATTTTATGGTTAGACCATGTTAACATAAGGTCAGGTTGGGGTAAGAGGGACGCCAGTGAAAGAGGAACGAAACGACGAGAACGGTGAAGACTAGAGGTCTATAGAGTATAACTCTGTAGTATGTTAAATCTATTTCATCCCCACCGCCACCCACGTTTTTCAAAGCTTTTTTTGCTCAAGAAGACATTTATTTTTAAAAAATTCAAATAGGTATCAAAATTCTGTAACCCAAAAATACTTTCAAAACATATTATTCGAGTGCGTGAACGATAAATCACTGACGATTTATCGTTCACGCACCGGTCTAAAGGACTCTAAACATATTAAAACCACGGAGCAGACCCGTATATTAAAACACACATGGACACGACGCAACGACTGCGAACCGACAGTATTAAGGCGCATAGCAAACAAAATAAAATTGTTCCCTTATTCATTGTAGAAAATAGATAAACAGTATTCTACGAAGAAGTTATTATTTTATTATCTAATCATCATTTATTTAATTAAATAAGTAAAAAAGGGATAACAATAAAAATCTTATTATATAAAACCAAAACTAAACTTACAAATAAATAATAAATAAAAAAACCCTAGACTATTAACTTGTTCATCATCATCCGAAAAAGTCGTAATTTTTTAAAATACGTGTGACGTCTCTGCGGTTGGCGACACCACTTGAACTGCAGTTTGCGGTCGCTGCGCGACTGCAGGCTGCAATGTCGCCGCGCTCGGAATCACTTTCATAGAGATTCATAGAAACAAGTAGTGTCGCCTGCAGTCTGCAGCTGCGGTCTGCGGTCTCAGTTTGGATTTGTACCTTGATCCTCTGAGCGAGGTAATGCCCAGCCCTCTGGTCGTTGGTAGCCTCGACCAGACGCTTCGCCATCTCTCGAAAGAAGTTAATAGTTATTAAAGTTATTATTTTATTTAAATATAATCGTAACTTTAAGTTATTCCAGGATATAAGCTATCACTGTACCTACCAAGTTTCATCAAAATCCGTTCAGCCGTTATTGAGTTTACCGCGGGAACAGTTTACCGCGGTAAAAAGTAACCTCTATGTTATTCCATGTTAAAAGCTTTAACTGTACCAAGTTCAGACGTTCTTGAGTTATAAATGGTGGTTATATGTATAATAATAAATTGGAAATTTCATCAAGTTTTTACCTGTATCTTTTTGGGTTTTGACTTTTTGACATTTTTAGTATTTGTTGTTATGAAACGGTATGTGGACGCGTATTGTGTGAAAATTTCAAACGTATACGTGCTACCGTTAGGTAGATACGGCCCGAAATGTCGTATTTTTGGTTCCTTGTATGACCCCCCTTTGATTTTGACTTTTTTTAAATTTTGAGTATTTGTTGGTGGATGCGCTGCAGGTACGCGTCTTTTGTGAAAATTTCAGCTCACTACGCGTCACCGTCGTGGAGGTACAGCCCTCTAAACATTGGACGGACAGACGGAACGACGGACAGACGGACGGACAGATGGACGGACAGATGGACGGACAGATGGACGGACAGATGGACGGACAGATGGACGGACAGATGGACGGACAGATGGACGGACAGACAGATGGCGTAGCGATAGCAATAGGTTTTCGTTGCCGAGCCAAGCTCGAAAACGACAACCTAAAAAGCAGAAATAATTTATTAAACGCGGGCGAAGTCGCGGAAAACAGCTAGTAAATACTTAATATATTCTATAAACGCACCAAACGGCGTGTATCTCTCCTTAAATGGGTCAAGTGACAAGTGAGATTCCCGAAGCGACAAAGTAGAAAAGGGTGAGTTGAACCGCACGGTACATATCCCTCGTCGCCTCGTCAACATGCACCGTATATTTATTTTATTTACTACTAGCGGACGCTGACTTCGTCCGCGTTAAAAAGTATTCTTGTTATTCTAGGATATAAGCTATCACTGTACCATGTTTCATCAAAATCCGTTCAGCCTTTAGCCTGATTGAGCAACAAACATTCAGACTCAAAAACATCCAAAGCTCGCATTTACGTATTCGCATGTGAGTACTTAAGCATAGAATAAATAATACATACATTCCAGTTTGTAGGTAGTTGTATATTATATGTTGCTAAGTTTTATTGTGTGTCGGGCTTGACACCGACTTCAAACAGATCAGTACATAGCACATAATAATAATAATATTTTAGTTAAAATAATAGGTAACAGGCTTCTGTCTTTTGGATTAAAATATAAAAAGTTATTTCACGCTTTTTAGAGTCATTTTGTGTTTTTGAAGTCGGTTTTATTTTTTTGTTAAATTTTTTTTATGTTGTCAAGTCTTTAAAGAAGACGTGGGCGAGTAGGTAGTATTCATTTACCTTTACCATCAAATTGTCCGTAAACTCTTTTGCCTCTTCATTGAAAAGATTTAATCTTAGTACAACTCCGAGTTGAATTGAATTTTTAGTTCGTGAATGTGATTAACTTTATGTTTTCATATTATTATGCTTTTTTTAGTAGGTTTTGGCTTGGTAACGAGATCTTTAAGCCATATCTTATTTTGAATGTAAAGTCTTATTTCTTAAATCTATTTAACCGGCGGTTACAGCACGGCCTGCACAAAAACAGAGCACGACTAGAGTTAGCCGGCGATTTTCACTAAGGTCATATGCTCACTAAATCGATAGTAACTTTAGTGGAGATTTGCAATGGACAATTTTGGTACCAGCTGAAAGAGTTGTTACACGCTTTTCCCGCACAATATGCACAATCACAAGCACTTAATGTATAAAATACTATTACACATTAAAACCCGCAAAATACCTGATCTAAGAAAATAAAATAGAAGAGACGACCATGTCAATTCGCTCCCGCCAAAAGAGTCCTTATTGTGTTTTGTGTTTGTTAACATTCTAGAGGTAGATATTACTTACCACAATATGATAGTTTATTTTGTTATTCGGTAATAATGGTTTGAATAAATGTACAAATTATTATTTACGTCCCAAAACTAAATGGAACACGGGTATAATTAAGCGGAATCATTGTAAGACATTAAACAAGCAGCAAACGGGGCGTTAGTGCTGGCAACTTTTATCATTTTCCCCGAGTTTGGGCATCAAGAAAAAAAAACTGGTCCAGTGTTGTGAGTTATTACGGAGGGGTCGAAACAGGCCCTAAATACCAAAGGCTTCGAATAACTTTGCTTAAAAAGTACACAACAAGCATAAATTTGCAGCGAACTCCTTCCCTAAGATTTTAATTTAACTTCCACCATTCTTCTTAATTTGTTAGTAGAGTTTTTAAAGCCAAAGTTAGGTGGCTATCAACGAGACGACGGGTGTCCTAAACTTTAGCTAAATAATTTAAAGGGTCATTGTAACTAACGCAAGCCATCTGCTGCTCTCACGACTTACGAAATGGTCAACATCTTCACAAACTAAAACTGTAAACATGTTTTCAGTACTCATACTTCTGAAAGTAGGCCTGAAGTTGCCTGAGTAGCGGGTTCAACATGATACATCTGTTGTTTTAATGGTTTAACGGCCAGTTGGAAATAAGTCCTTAAAGGCCGAATCGTAGTTTTAAATCACGAATACGTTATACCGCAGTACGGCCTCCGGCAACTAGTGCCATTTGGTGATCCACACAGCAGCTAACACCGCACTAAACTGATAGTAGGTTTAGTGTCGATTTAACAAGGGACAATTTGGAACAATTCGGTAGAGTCGTTACACGCTTTTATTTAACTATCCCGCATAATATACACTTTAATAGGCACTTGTTGCATATAAAACTATCATAGATGTACACTAAAACCTACAATATACATTTTTTAGGAAAACTAAATAAAAAAGACTACCGTCTCCGAAAAAATTCCTGCCAAAAAGCCCCAACATGATACATCTCAGCTGTGTGATTCTGTAAAGTATGAATTAAAACTCGACCATCACATCGCAAGTCACTTACTTCACTCCGCATCCGATCATGAAAGACCTTGATGTCGCATTGTGTAAACAAATACAAGCTACACAATAAACACTTCACTTGCGAAGTAAAGTGAGTATTGAACTGTGAATCATTGAGTTAGAGACCGATCTCACTGCGGATTCAGGATCGAGTTGCACAAATACGCTTACAGAATAGCGGGGCAGCCCTAGGGAGAATCGTTTTCAACTGACAGTTGTCAAATTATATATAAAAAAAAACTGTACTATTTTCACATTTCTATTGGACCATGTTCCATCTTTCTATACAGCCACTCAATTACAAAGCGATGTAAAATTGAAATAACAGTGTATTATAGAATATAATTGACCGAGCGAGCGAAGCGTCTAAGTTTCGAGATTGACCAAAAATGCTAATGTTCGTCTGTCCTTCTGTCTTTCTGTCCTTCTGTCTTTCTGTCTGTAATTCTCTACAGGTCGCATTTTTCAACCGATTTTGACGAAAATTTGGCATAGGTATAAATTAATTAAACCTACAAAATGAGTAGAATAAAATTTTGAAAAACATTTTTTTTCGAGTACCTACCATACTCGCAAAGTGGGAGTGAACTTTTTTTTTCTTGTGAATCCCATAGTGTGGGATATCGTTGGATAGGTCTTTCAAAAATATTGCTGGTGTGTGAATACCATGTTTTCGATTTAGGGATCCGTTGGCGAAATATTAAGCTTTAAAGCGGTAATTTTTGTTAGTGTCACGTGTCCCCCCCCCTGCCAGCTAAACGGTTGCTTCTTGAAATGTGAAAAAATTCATGGCAGTAGCATATATAACGTAGTTACAAGGAAAACTATTACGGTTAAGTAGGTTCTATTAGTTTTTGAGTAATAGTGGATCGACTTATGAAAGTTGAAAAAATAAATTATGTTCATAGAACTGCATACGTAAAATGGAAAATTATTTTTTTCCGCGTGATATCCATGGTGTGGGGTATCGTTGGATGGGTCTTTCAAAAATATCGCGGGTGTGTGAAAAACATTTTTCGATTCAGGGATCCGTTTGCGAAATATTAAGCTTTAAAGTGCTAATTTTTGTTACTTTAGTAGGTACTTTTTCTGTCTCCAACTACAAAGTTGACTTTTGTTGGTTTCTTTTAGGTTTGGTTTATAAGGGCTGGCGAGGTCTACTGTTCTCACGGAACTACTAGTATATTTTTAAATTACTTTATTATAATTATTACTGTCAACTATTTCTTTAAAATATAGATTTGGGCAAAATATTTACCATTTTCTCAATGATGAAAAATAATGGCAGAATAGCTGGCCGGCCACAGAAAAAAACAAAATAGACGGGAAAGCGGCAATCCGATCTTCATTTGTTTTTTCGAGTCGTAGAGTTTTGTTTATACTTCCGTATAGCAGAGATTTGTATTAACATTCATTTTATCTATTTAATTGTATCAGGCGCTACTTTTGCGGAAATCCATTAAATAACAATATTGTGGTTATTAATTTGCTTTTCCCGCGAATAAACATAAAGTTTATTCGCGGGAAAAGCAAATTAATAACCACAATATTGTTATTCATTTTATCTTTAGCTAATTCATGTTTTTATTTTTACTTCCATTGTATTCGCAATAAAAAGCACACTGTATCCTTCGGGTTCAAGAATTATTTAGAGTCTCTCGAACTATTGGCGCTCTCGCTACGCGTCGGGCGCCAAACCCCGCCTCGGGACCTAATTATGTTACTTTCACCTCTGGGGTAATAACAATGTACTATTAAGAACAGAGAAACATGGCTAAGTATTTAATTTATTCATTCATGAATACTTAGTGTGGACATATGCATATATAGGTGGTACAATAGTGTGGACATGCAATGCTATTACGAATTTTTTCTGACAGTATGCGAATTTCGCCAATTTAATGACATAACAAATTGTAATAATCGTTTGCTAGACCTAGTACTTTATAAGTTAGATACTTATGATATAACGGTAAGCATAGAGCAAGATTATTTGGTACCTATAGACCACCAGCACCCACCCCTGCGTATAAACTGTGCCAGGAGAGCTGTTCGAAGAGCATCAGTACTTCCTGGTAAGCACAATAAGCGTTTGCCACGAGGTGTCTCTTCGAGTAATGGGGATAGACAGAGTAACTGGAATTTCTATAAATGTGACTTCCTCACACTGTATTCTTCCTTGGCGACAATAGATTGGACCTCGATATACAAAAGTACTTCCGTAAATGACGCTATAAATATGTTCTACTCGATATTGAATGACCTCATAGACAAGTGTACACCTAGAAAGCGTAGTAACTCGAATGACGCTACATCGCATACATATCCGGAGTGGTATACGGCGGACATCATAAGGGACATAAAGGTTAAAGCTGAATGGCACAAATCGTACAAAGCTAGCAAATCAAGTAATGACTATAAAATGTTTTCGCTCTATCGAGCGCAGGTAAAACGGAAAATTGAGAATGCACATAATCAATTTAAAGATCGAATTCAGGCAAGTTTAATTAAGGACCCACGTTCGTTTTGGTCTTTTGTAAATAATAGAAGAGAAAGACACAGCATACCTCATATTACAAGAGACGGAGAGATTCTGCATGAACACGAGTGCGCTGAAGCGTTCGCGGAATACTTTCGGTCAGTGTATGAATGTGGTACTCCGAACCTCGATGTAGCGGCGGCCGCAGCCGGGGCGGCGGAGAAGTCCGGAGCCAGGGCGGAGCGCGTCCATGTGCCGAAGCTCACATTGCAGGAGGTACGTGCAGCTCTAGGGCGTCTTAAACCTAAAAAATCTGTAGGGCCCGACGGTATACCACCGTTTATAGTTAAAGATTGTGCGTCAGTCCTGGCCGAGCCTTTGCTATACCTGTATAATTTATGCCTAGCCTCAGCCACGTATCCGGATCGGTGGAAAATAACCAGAGTCACTCCTGTACCAAAGAGCGGATCCGGCTCTGAAGTATCGAACTTCAGACCGGTGGCGGTATTATCTACTTTTGCAAAGGTATTTGAATCCATTTTGTACACGGTTATTTATCCGCAAATTCAAGAGAAACTATCAGAGTGTCAGCACGGTTTTCGGCCGGGTCGTGGAACACACAGCAACCTTATGTGTTTCACACAGGACGCTGCCACAGCTTTGGACGTAAGAGTAGGGGGACAAATGGATGTCGCTTATTTTGATTTTAAGAAAGCTTTTGACATGGTAAATAATGACATATTATTAGAGAAACTAGCTATTTTCGGTTTTACACCCACTTTGCTTTCTTTTTTTGCCAACTATTTAACGAATCGTCAGCAGTATGTAGAATACGCGGGAAAAACCTCGGGGCGGTATAATACACCATCAGGAGTGAGCCAGGGCAGCAACTTGGGACCATTGGAGTTTATACTCATGATAAACGATTTACCGGACGTCATCCAGCAGGCAAGTTGTCTGCTGTTCGCAGATGATCTGAAGCTATATATAACAGTGAATGACAGGGGGGACTGCGAACGGCTACAGCGTGATATCGACAATGTAGTTGAATGGAGTAGGAGGAACAAGCTGCACTTTAATGTGTCAAAGTGTAACTTGATGACATATACGCGCGCAAAAACTCAACATCGTTACAATTACAACATAGACGGAGTCCAATTGGGTAGAGTCACCTCGGTACGCGATTTAGGTGTCCACGTCACGAGCGACTTAAACTTTCGTGAGCATGTTACTGGAATCTGTAAAAAAGCTTTCCAAATTTTGGGTTTTGTCTTGCGGCAATCTAAAGACTTTAGCAATATGAACACGATAAGGACGTTGTATAGCACATTGGTAAGAAGCAGGTTGGAATACAGTGGGATGGTGTGGCACCCCCATGAGGCAAAGTACACTGACATGATTGAAAAGCTGCAGAATAAATTTTTAAGATATATGTATTTGCGACAGTATGGTACATATCCGCTCTACCCCTTTATGTACCCTACAGTTTTTTTGCTGGGAATGATAGGTTACAATAGGCTGGCGGCCAGAAGACACTTAGCCTTGGTCACGTATGTGTGGAACGTATTTCGCGGCAAATTATTCAATCCGAGATTGTTGGAATGCATTTACGTGAGGGTCCCTAATACACGCCTTAGACTAGCGCCTCGGAATGATATATTTGCTCTTCCCAGATGCAGAACAAACATATTAAAATTTGCCCCTTTGACTGTTGCCCTCCGCACTTTAAATCTTATAGCTGTAGAAATTGACATATTTAATTGTTCCCCGGCGAAATTCGCAGAAAATGTGCTTACCTATTTGACCAAATGACTGATTATTAGATTATATTTGACATGTTATTGTGATATAAAATATTTTTGTGACATTTTTGGAGTATTATTATGTGTAGTTGTTGTTGTTATTTAATGTGGTAGATATGTAATATTGACATTTTGTATTATTGTGTTCATTTAGTTGTTAAATTTGTATTGTATTGTTTTAATATGTTGTCGATTGGGTTAGCCCTGTAATGACACCATGAATTGTAAGTCATAAATTGAAATAAATTGAAATTGAAATTGAAAAAAAACTTTATAGCACATTGGAACGGTAAACAATCACGATCTGTCAATTCGGTTGATATGTTTTTGGTGGACCAGTGACATGAAACCGTCCACAGAAAATCTTTACATTTAGAATAGGTACTAAAACGTTGTTTACTGCGTAAGTGTATTTATTAATTAAATAAATTAAAGCTGGTTCGGTTGGTAGATAGCACCAACGCCAGCCAGCCAGCCGGCCAGCCAGCCAGCCAGCCAGCCCGCCAGCCCGCCAGCCAGCCCGCCAGCCAGCCAGTCGGTGAGTAAAACGTCGGTGCGTCCAGATCAATTGGTGTCGAATCTTCTTGTGTTAGTACTCATTGCTAAATAATAAATAAAGTCCTCTACTATTTATATAAAATCTATTTTCTTAATGGTAAGCCAGTTGCCGATTTCGGTACATTTTGGTTGCCATGGAGATATATTTGTTATTTGGTTTCGTGATATTTAATTTATTTGTTTATTACGAAATACGTGTGATTTCTAATTTTGCGCCTATAAGTTCTCGAATCAATATTTGTATAGGTATTTTTTACTGAACAATTTGGTATACAGATCATTCAAAGTTATGATTTCAAATGTCACTTAGTAACGCGTAACGCCTTTAAGAAATGTTGATGAATTCCTGAAATATTCGCCGACTTACTACACTATAATACATTTTGTGGCCGCTCCTTTTTATAAAACCCTATACCAAGTAGCCTATAACCACACACAGAGTATTAACTGTCTAACAGTGAAAGAATTATTGAAATCGGTTCTGTAGTTACAAAGATTAGTTCTAACATCCAAACAAACTTTACCTCTTTATTATTAGTATAGATAATTACAAAATACTAACGCGGTTCCGAAGCGGACTTGTGATGTAAATAGTAACCAAGGCTACAAATATAAATCATAAATTAATACATTAATAAAATAAATACACTATTTGCCGACAATAATAATTATCAACAGAATTGTTTGAGAGTCATAAAAATGTAGAGAAACATGATTGTTATTTATTTCATGAAACCGCAATGTGGTACGGTACGTCTCACTTCCTTGCGCATGCGTTAACAATCTGCAAATGCACGTCGATAGATGACGCTGTTCTGTCGCGTCAGATTCCTACAACGCGGTGTTAACATTTGCAAGCATTTCATGACCCCAGCTAAAGGGCGAGTAATTTGGACTGGCATATGTAATGACGGGTTGCTTATGACGCTGTGCGCAGTACAGGTGTCCCCCATTGCACTCTTGGGACTCCTGGCTGCCACATAACATAATACCTCCTTGAAACCCTTTAAATTTTTGAAAAGGACCACTTCTTTGTGGCCCTTATAAACACATCAAAATACTATTGAACGAAAATATTCATTCATTCGCGGACTGAATAAAATTATTGAACAAATAATATTTATTTTCTTAAAAATATTTTTCTTTTATATAGCCTCTTATTTATTGTAATGTTCTGATTATGAATTCAAAGATAAAGTTTCAATTACATACTTTACGAGTAGGTATTCACGTATGTCTCTATATGGACGGATAATTAGAAACAGGGCATTTTCATACAATCGAGGTCACTTTGAAGCAATGGATCTCCGCGAAGGAATGATGGGGGCGTGATCTGATGACGGTCATCGAGAGCGTAGATGGAGGACTTTAAGTTCGCTATAGATATCCAACTGATCAGATGAGCCGTTATGGAGCTGTTTTAGGTTTTAATGTGTTAGGTTTAAATGTGTTGGGTTTAATTGTGTTAAGTTATAATGTGTTAGGTTTTTATGTTTTAGGTTTAGATGTGTTGGGTTTAATTGTGTTACGTTTAAAAGTATTGGGTTTAAATGTGTTAAGTTTAGATGTATTGGGTTTAATTGTTTTATGGTTTAATGTATTAGGTTTAAAAGTGGTAGGTTAGGTTAGCTTATGTCCGGTATTAGGTCCTTGTGCGTGGGCGCATTCATTGAGGAAAGTACATGTCCAACAATGGACGTTTGCAGGCTGATTATGATTTATAGTAGGGATAAGTAAACTTTCAGTTTCCACCTGTCGCTACCGGTAGATATAAGTGTATTTTTTTCCACTTATCCCTACTGGTAGGGATACCTTGGTTAGGTGTACCAGCCATTAATAGTGACCAATCTCATAAAATTACATTATAAAAAAATCGTTGACCACGGTTCCGTTTGGATACTATGCTACGCATGGTATCCTTTTTTTTTAATTTTCGTCATTTGTGTAAGGCAGAGAAACGGCACACTTCCGGTGTGTAGATATTCCACACAAATTACTTCTGAGTGCTGCGGTGAACCTACACCCTTGCAAGGAGCGCCTGAAGACGATGTTTGACAACATTAATACTTGATTTAATTAAGGGGCAAACATCCATGCGACGCACTTTATTACTACGTCATAAGTAACTGTATCGATCACAATTCATGCACAAGCGTTATTTAAGCATATGACATTACATCTTTTTTTTTAATAGTTAAAAAAATAATTTCATCTTTTAATTTTTTATTATTAAAAATAGTTAACAAAATAATTATCTTTCAGCGATATACGATTCTACGTCCCCAGAAAAACTTACTGAGACACAAAATGTCTGATAGCCTGTTTACCACAAAAATCAAAGGAAAAATAAGTTTATGATATTATAAATATGTATTATCCTCGCTAAAAATGTGTTGAAAACCGTCGTATGACACGCGTGAACATTGGTCATTATACGTTATTTACTTCATTTATATACACACTCGTCGGCTTTGCCTCGTGTCTCGAGTGTAATGACCTACTTAGCTCACTTGTGTCTTAATGTACTATTTTTAATTATGTACGAAAGATTTTAGGTTTTAAAAAATACCAATCTTATCTACTTTATTTGTTTTGTCAACATAGTTTTACAAAATAAAATAGGAAGCATAAATTATTATTAACCGTTATCTTTACCTAACTACTTTATAATAAATACTGATCGTCGATTCATTCAGAAAAATTCAAATACCTACACTATAATGAAATTGTTATACTTAGCCGAAACTTAAACATTACGGCCCTAAATGCAAAAAAACTAAACAAAATGTTAATTTAAAATATGAAGCTATTAACGCTAAGCTACTCAAAGAGTTAAAGTATGAATATTCATTAGGATAAACATTTTCTAAACGAGGCAAAATAATCTTGAGACAATTCAAAGGACGGATTTTCAAACTTTAATTCACTTTATTCTACAAAAGTTAAAAAAAACATTTGTCTTTTCCTGCATTATTCCCAAATATAACCTAGTACCGCAAATTTGCTTAAATAGGTGAACCCGGGTATTCGGTATTGTATAATTAATTAAATAATAGTAACTGACCAATGTAATTAAGCTGAAAATTCACAGTAGGTAGCATAATTACATGTAATGTGAGGTGCATTCGTCAACGAGCGTGAGTGAATATATTAAAACTGTAAGAAGTTCCAAACTGCAAAGTTACTTTTATCGCCAGCATCGTGTTAAGAATAATAGAATTAGAATTCCATCTTCTTTAGGTCGTCGGTCCACCTGGCGGAGGGGCGTCCCACGCTGCGCGTACCGGTCCGCCACCACATTACCAATATACTCGTATAGACGATGTCTTGCAGCAGAATAATTCACCTGTAAATTCTGTATATAAACTCCGCTACTACGAGTATAAAACACTTTATGCTAATAATAGGCAAGGAGTGTCACATATTTCACATACGTTAAATCCTATGAATCCCAAGTCGACACACAGATCCGAGTACCTTCAGGATCCGCTAACTTTACGTGAAACCCTTTGCCTCTCCCTAAAGTTCATAAACCGTGGACGATACGATGTTGAAATACTTAATGGACCACATAAAGCGATGATGTTAAGACGTTAAAAGCGACTTTGTCGCGACATAGCGAGTTACGAAAGTGAGAAAGATATGAGAACGACTAAGCGTAATTTAAGAAGAAAATATAAAATTATAACAGACTCGGAAAAGTAAATTATATACTTGGACTGTTTGTTACTAGTAAGATGAATTTAACAGAAATTCAATTTGAAGTTAATTTAATATTCAAGGCTAGAATTTCAGCATTCTAATATCTTTTATTTATTAATTTTGTGTAACATAAGAAACAACCCAATTTGTCATCCCTAGAAGCGACATTCGTGGGTACTACCTATCCAACAGTGAAAGAATTATTGAAATCGTTTCAGTAGGTTAGGGAGATTACTTCAAGCACACAAACTGCACGTCCGTTCGTCCGTACAAACTGCACCTTTTTATACGGTGGATACATAACCAGTATATACGGTCTCTCATAGTATTGAAACTCCCTAATAGGCTAGATACAATTCATCATCATCATCATATCAGTCTGTAGACGTCCACTGCTGGACAAAGGCCTCTCCCAGGGATCTCCACGACGGCCGGTCCTGCGCCAACCTCATCCAGCCGGGTCCCGCGACCTTCACCAGATCGTCGGTCCACCTTGTGGGAGGCCTACGCTGCGTCTTCCGATACGTGGTCGCCACTCGAGAACCTTTCTGCCCCAACGGCCGTCAGTTCAATTATACAATTATATTGTATTAAAATAAAAATTCTGTAAATTAGCTGCAGACTCTACAATAAACTTGAACTGTTGAGTCAAGGTGTACATTATATTTTTTAGATACAGGTATGGTTCTTATGCGTCTAAGTCACTTTGCTTCTGTCTCATTTTAAAATTTCCGTCTCCTTGTAGTCGTACATCTGAGACACTATTTCAGTTTGTGAGACAAAATTTTCGACCGCTCCCTACTTGAACACTCGTGAAACTGCTACTAACTATCAAACTTGGAGTTAAAAATCCTTACCCACAATATATTGCTGTTTCAAACCACGACCCGACTACGAGGTTATAGATTTGAATTCAATTAGTAACATCTGGCCAAGGGTTGGTTGTCCAGTCCTTGCTTAGTCGGTTCCTAAACGATCATGCGACATGACATGCATTACGTTTACGAGAATTATCATGCTGCATGATGGACCCTCATGCTTGCTATCAATCACTACAGTGAAGCAACGGCCAGCACGTAGTTTGCATGTCATGCACGTAATTTGCATGTCATTCGCGTCAATCACTACAACTAGACGGTCATGCATGAGTGACAGCACGTAATGCATGTCATGCAGCATGATCGTGTAGGGTCCACTTTATAGCTTTATTGTGAGCTGGCAATAACATCTAATTACGCAAACATTTGTGAAACAGTCCAAGCCTAATGGATAGTTCTACTAAATACCAATTTAGATCTAAAACCACTAAAAGTCCACCTTCGTACACATTATATCACTGTACACATTATATCAAAGTAAATAAAGATTATTTGTATTTGTAATTACTTTCGACAAAAATTGAAAAAATTGGAGCGTGGAAATCGACCATTTAATTTTTAATTGGATAGATGAACAAATTCCCTATTTTTATTTATTTGTTATAATTTATATGCGTGCGTAATTTTAAAACCGTAAGTATATAAAATGAGTTGAGTATGAGGTAGCGGGTAGGTAAAGAATAATCCCATGTACACAGGAAGAGTGTTCTATTTGCACGAGTTTCAGACTTAAAACCGGTCCACATAGCACAGGAAGGAAACACATAAAGCTACGGGACCATAAACCGGTGTAGACTATAAAAGTGTCCGCCGACGAAAACAAGCCGTAATTGAAAAACTACTGCGAACGCCACCATTTTAATACTAAATTTTATCGTAAATTATAATTTTTTTCTAGGTTAGTAACTAAGCACATAGACTAAACCACATTTTCCTGTAATAAAGCCAACCAGCCGAAGCCCCGAGACTTCATCTGCGTTATAAAGTATAATATAACTAGGTATACTATTTATGATATTCAAATTTTTTTAACCCGTTTTAGGGCCGTTTTCCTGTCACGCGTGTTTGCGCCCGCGTCCTGGCCCGGCGCGCATGCGTGCCGGAAAATTCATACAAGTGGCGAGCGCGCGCGGGCGGCGTTTGTATGAAATTGTATGAAATTGAAACAAATATTTGAATATCATAAATAGTCATGCCAGTTTCTTAGTTTTAAAGTTTGTCAATAGATGGCGTTAGGTATATTTTAGACCCGCTATCATTTGGTTCTTCGCAACTTAAATAAGATAAGCGTTTTTACCTCTTTATTATTAGTATAGATTTAGAAGCTGAGTGGCAGCCGGCATTGGCGTAGTGGGACGCGGCCTGTCATGTTGAGAGGTCCGAGTTTGATCCCCGGTCGTGCCTTTAACAATGGGTTTTTCTGTACCTACTTTTAGTGACTGCTCTCAAACGGTGAAAAAGAACATCGCGAAGAAACCTGCATACGCTGAAGAAAAAATTCTTACTTCTTGCCTAAAGAAACCCGAAACTGACTTTTCCCAGAAAAACTACTCGTATTATAATGAACATTATTGAAACTTTATAGTGAGTCTGACAATTCTGAAAACTAATGTAGACAAATTTTGACAAACTTTTATGGTACTTACCTACTTACTTTATCTTGATATTTAAATAACTTCTATGTTATACGTAGAATGGTGTACCAGGACCGCCATGTTTTTTACGCAAATATGTTAAAACTTTTCATGGTGTTTAGAGAGAACACTGTACTAACAATGAGAGTATAGTTATCTGTGTCTGTAAATATCGCATTCATTCCATTCACTCTCGACCACTCTCGCTCCGACTATTATACACGGGCAACACTTGCCATCTTTTTAAAACAAAACCAGTAATATTTCAAATTAATTGGTTTATTTATGTTTATCACAACATGTTGCAACATAAGGAATAAACACGCCCACCGTTCTTTCTACCCACTTTATAAATACATTGTTATATTGTGTTATAACCACACTGTGTGTAAAAATAAAAAGATGTTGTATAATAAATTCGTATGCAATTACGGTAGCGTATTGGCGTAATGGTGCTAGAGAGTTAAAATCGGTCACAGGACGATGAAATCACAAAACAATATGTGATTTTTTGTCGTCCGATCTGATAATACTCATGTCCGATAATCTAATTAGCCCTGCGATCATGAATTAGACTGAGACATTTTGACAGAATTCTTCTTTCTTCAATGCTCCTTCCAACGTAAAAATACCAAGGTGGGTAATGTGATATCTTGAATGTAGATATTACTTCCACAACATTACCTGCAGAGAAGGCCCGCTCCTGCTAGTGTCACCGTCTGACGTTGTTTCCGGAGATTTTCCCCCTTTTCATACGTATTTCTAAATTTTTAGGTGCGAGTGAGTCCCTCCCTAGTATTGCAAACCATTAACAAGACGTCATAGTAACCTGTAAAAGCGTCCTCAAATTCCCTGAAATAGATTTATGACAAAAATATTTTTAAACAAAACTGGATTTTTAACAGCTTTTTCAATACCTGATAAGTGCTCACTAAAAGTTACTATGAAGTATCAACACTTCCTCGGATTTAAATATGTCCCGCATGACAACTTAAAACATAGTCACCGCGTAACCGTCCTACGCAGGTCCTACGCTATTCACGTCCAATGCGAACTATACAACGCACCGTCAGTTATTCGAATAAACCTTTACATAACAGGTAACCGTGTTATATGTAATATCCCACTTCCTTACAACTGAATACTTTTATTGAAGTTTTGACAAAACGCTGGCTACTCTTACAGCGAAAGATGGAACCTACAAACTGAGCTAAGAGCGTCATCAGGTGGCATAAGCGCAAATAAAAGGCACAAAATTAAACGTCGTCATCGACCTAATTTTTTTTTTCTTAATATATTCTTGCAAAGAGGTTGTAACCATAGAGTTAAGATCTCTTTGGCGCGTGCTCGCGGCCCCTTAGAGAGGCGTAAAAGAAGCATTCTATGGGTGTCAAAATCGTGTCAAACATATGACAATACTGTTACTCACTTACACATTCTCATTTTTAAACTCCATATAAATTTGTATTAGCAACCTCCTCCCGCTACTCCGCTTCCTTTGTCCGCACCCCCCCTGTAAGTGGCACCATTGGTCCTATACTAAACATGCAAGATGCAGTCTCCATAGGTGAGCGCGCGCGCCACCAAAGAGATTCGAACCTTCCTGGTTGTAACTATTCCTTGTAATTCGCAGGAATATATTAGGTGTTTATGCTAATCAGCAAAGTCGTTGCAATTAGATAGACATGGGTAGGTAAGAGATACCTAGGTGAAAGGATGCATTTTGAAAGTCGGAGCCGAGCTAATGTGCCAACTTTAAACTGAAACTGTGTCCTTTTGCCTCACTCTACTGTTCTTATAAAGTGTAATAGTACATTCTTACCCCAGGGGTGAAAGTAACTTATTTAAGTCCCGAGACGGGGTTTAGTTCGAGGGACCTCTAAATAAGTCTTGAACCCGAGGGAAACACTGTGCTTTTCATTATGAATACACTGAAAGTAAAAACAAAAACATAAAATGAGTGTTAATACAAATCTCTGCTATACGGAAGTATAAACAAAACTCTACAACTCGAAAAAGCAAATGAAGATCGGATTGCCGTTTTCCCGACTATTTTGTTTTTTTTCTGTGGCCGGCCAGCTATTCTGCCATTATTTTTCATTTCCTACATTGAAAAAATTGAAAATATTTTGCCCAAATCTATGTTATTATAAAGAAATAGTTGACAGTAATAATTATAATAAAGTCATTAAAAAATATATATTCTTTAATTATTACATAACTTTATGTTATTTCAATTTTACATCGCGCTGTAATTGAGTGGCTGTATAGAAAGTTGGAACATGGTCCAATAGAAATGTCAAAATAGTACTAGTTTTTTTAAAAATAATTTGACAGCTGTCAGTTGAAAACGATTCTCCCTAGGGCTGAGATGTATTACTTTCAACCCGCTACTCAGGCAACTTCAGAGCTACTTTCAGAGTATGAGTAATGAGCTTTTTATATCTAACACTAGAATGTATTTTTTAAAGAAAGTTCTTTATCATCAGTTCTGTGACAACAAACGATTAAACTATTCTGTTATTTTCTAAACCGCATTTAATCCCTCCATAAACTTTACTTCTAGTGCTGCCAGTCTATTAACATAATCACCGCCACAGATATCAAACACACCATTACGCAATCACACACACATTAAATGGCAAAACTTTGCCCTCCCAAAGGTCACGGCGACAATTAACATGGGTTCAGTTGGCCCCAGCGTCCCCGACGGGCAAAGTTGTTCAAATCTCCATACTAACCATCTGTAGTGGGGCAGTTGCAACCATTCCCAGTTTTCATTGTTAGTAATTTGAACGTATGTATGTAAACTTGTAACTTGTAAACCTGTAAACTTACTTTACATCATTCTTACATAATATCAAATAAAGTCACTTTTCGTGTCTGTCCCTCTATACACTTCGATCTTTTAAACTACGCAACTGATTTTGATGCGGTTTTTACCAACATTCAGATAATTTCCTCCGGGTGGTTCATAGGTATACTTATCCCATGCAAACGAAGCCGCGGGCAACAGCTAGTACAATATATACGATTGAAATAACACAAGAAAAAAATAGTACCACTCCCAGTCTTTCTGCGGCTGATGACTGCGAATAAAGGCCGGGTCAAGCCGAATGCAGCACGGCGCAGCACGGCGCAGCACAGCACAGCGCAGCACAGCGCAGCACAGCGCAGCACAGCGCAGCACGGCTTTTGACGTAAATGTATGGAATATTATGGGAGAGGACACACCAACGCACGATGCTGCGCAGCGCTGCGCAGCTACGCGCGTATCCGTGCGTCAAGCCACGCAGAGACAAACCGAGCGCGCGCGGTCTGGCAACATCGCGCGCGCGCCGTGCCGTGGTGACGTTGTAATCGTATGGCTCTCACTAGTTGACGTCACACCGCGTGCGGCGATTGCGTTGCGGCACAGCACGTCGCGACAACTGGCCGCTACGCAACGCGCTGCGCTGCAACGTTCTGCGCCGCACCGCATGGCCATTCGGTTTTACCCGGCCTTTAAGAACAAATCCAGGTATTCAGTAGCACCGCCTCTACATCATTATCATGAACAGCAAAGCAATACAGGAAATTGCTATAGGTAAATAATTCAACATAAATATAAATGTGCATTGTAATTATCACATACAGTAATTACAAGGCACTAAATTAATTAATTAATCAATTAAGGTACACCACAGTCAGTCAACGGACTGTCGCACTCGCTCGCTCGTCATTGTCTTGCTTCCCCGGCAGTTGTTCCCAGTTCCCAGGATGTTGGCAGCCGTGTATTTGTCTTCCCGCATTGTTTTCTAATAGTGTACCTATTGTTTATTTGTACATACTTCAAATCTGTGCGCTTAACTTTATTACTTTACTTGAATGTTTGTTTTCATGTAAGTGAATTGTGAAATTGTTAATGAAAATATAAAGATGTTAACACATTTAATCGTAACTCGTAACGTGACTCAAGTATGAGTTCCTAATGAAAATTTTTAAAATATGTACCTTACCTATAAATACTTCATTTACAATTTCATACAGTATTTCGGAATAGGCTTATAGTTAATTAGCTAATGTACGGGAGGCAAATCAGCTAAATGTTAGGGCCAGGGGTGGCACAGGTCCAGGAGGGGGAGGCAGCTTCCCCCTCTACCCTCCCCGCCCGTACGTCTATGAATACTTGTAATAATTACCTTTAATTATGTATTTGTTAAATTACGGGGCGGTGGTTGCTACTGGCTCGATGGAAAGAAAGAAAACTTATTGTCACTTGTACGAGTAATTCCTTTTTGTTATGTAAGTAATAATCATACCATTACAATATCATCATCATCATATCAGTCTGTAGACGTCCACCGCTGGACAAAGGCCTCCCCCAAGGATCTCCACGACGACCGGTCCTGCGCTAACCTCATCCAGCTGGGTCCCGCGACCTTCACCAGATCGTCGGTCCACCTTGTGGGAGGCCTGCCTACGCTGCGTCTTCCGATACGTGGTCGCCACTCGAGAACCTTTCTGCCCCAACGGCCGTCAGTTCTACGAGCGATGTGCCCAGCCCACTGCCACTTCAGCTTCGCAATTCTTTGAGCTATGTCGGTGACCTTGGTGACGGTGACGGTGTCACTACAATATGGATTTATATAAACATGTGTACAAGTAACGAAAAAAAACTACCTAGAGATTGGCAAAAGGATAGGGCTCAGCAATGCTGACAATATGCAGCGTTGGTTTTCAGCGCTGCGGTACCAGCTCTAGTTTTTCCAGATACTTACATAAATTGTATAATAGATTAGAAAGAGTGAATAGGCACCTCGGGGTAAGTGCGCTCCATATTTGGGTTCAGAAGAGTAATTAACTGAATCCTATCTTGTTTGTTTACCACACATCTCCTCTCCGCTCAGCTTCCGTATCCACTTGTCTAACTTTAAAACTCTAATTTAGCTTTGTACTAAGTGTAATTTTGTTAAGCATATGTTATAACTTTACTCTCTTTCGGGAACGGAACATTCTTGAAGAGACGTACGACATGAACTTTTCCAACACTTATTTGTTTTTGTAGTTCCGCTCTTCTCGGGTCTCGGGTTGTTGCGGAGACAGAGCTGGCGGGACTCGGTAACGAGCTCCGAAAACATCGTGCCCTCCGAAAAGTCCGCTCTACAGACTTGAAACATGTTGTGTAAATTGAAAGTTTCTGTCGAGTAGTTAAAATGGATGCTTTCGGTTTTCGTATATGGTTCGAAGTATGTGTGAGTGATTTCGACGTCCTGTGTCTTCTCGTTTCTATGCTAGAGAACGCCATATAAAAATATAGAGAAGGTACAGCACGCCGAGACTACAGCTTTCGAATCACTTTTATCATAAAACATTTTATATTCTCGTTCCATTTTAAAGGGGCACAAAGCCTGGAGATATATTAAGACCTGATTTGAAACCACTTTTATTGACCCAATATACCTAAGTACATATGCAGAGGATCTGTCGTAAACCTGCCAGCTCTTAATAGGTCAAGGAAGTAAGGTTTAGGTCGCAGGGTTTTACGATCCATAGCGGTAATCTGGCCTAAGTCTCGATGTTTAATAAACGGATAGAGTTAATATAAATACGCTACATAGAAATAAAAGCGTAAATTGAGATTTACTACCCTTTGCTACCTTATTAGCAGCTGGTCTTGACCCTTGGTGTTGGGATAAACCACGAACTGGACATAAGTCTACTAATCACCTATGTATACTCTTTAACTTTGCTTACCATAGAATAGTTAATGCCGTACCGGACCGCAGTACAAATAATTCTCAGTGTGTGAGTAATTCTCAGGATACTCAATGTGAAGAATCACATTGAAAAATAGCATCTGAGAGACGAGAAGTTTATTTTAAAGAATACCTGTTACGGTTGATAACTAGGAAGAGGTATATAAATATAAAAGATTCTGGGCGTATACCTATTACGTACTACCTATAGGTATACCTTAACATCCCTTTTCACCCCTTTAGGGTTGGAATTTTAAAAATCCAAGTACACCAGATTTTAAGTCAGTCCACATGCTTTCAAAAAAACCCGGTTCAAATCGGACCAGTAGTTTTAGCGGGTTCATGTATATTCGGTTTAAATAACTTTATTCTCATTATAACTTACAAAGTCACTTAACATGAGAACTACATATCTTAATTAGTTAAGTTAGTGTCCATATAAACAGGCAGAAGGTAAGTGTAAAATTATGAATGGACTATGATAGCCGACCAAAATAACTAGTCGCAAGTGTACCTTATGCATGCATACAACAGTGCGCCCAGCTAATTTGGTCGTTTATATTTATAACTTCTAGTATTTTATAAGAGTAGGTGTGAACTACTGAATATTTTATTTTATTTTATAATTTGTTAATAACAATACTACAATATTTAACAAATAATATATCCCAGTACTTTGATTATGGGTTTTTATTATAAGTCTTAGATTCTAAATCTTTAAACATTGTTCTTGGGAGAGCGCCCCTCACGAATTTGAATACGACATGCCTGTAAACCAATGGATCGAGAGTAACGCGCTTAAACCGTAAGCGCTTCATCCACGACTTTTTTTAACGCACAAATCTTTCAGCTCCATTTGTAATTCAAATCACGTCGAGCGAATGCTAATCAATGAGAGTAAACACAATCAAGGAAAATAAGTAGATGTTTTTAGTATTAGTAGAATTGAGCAAAATATAGCCAAAATATACACAATGGAGATGACATGAAAGTTGGTATTATTTCCTTAACATTGAGGACAAATCCCGTGAAATTAGCATCATAAATCTTATAGGATCGTATTCACATAAGAACGCCTTTATATTGACTCTACACTTGGCAGGGTTTTTCCTTACTGCTGGGGCTCAGGCCTACCCTCTAAACGAGGGTGTACGGGCTATAGTCCGCCATGCTAGCCAATTGTGGGTTGGTGGAATTCACCTGTGCCTAAGATTCTTCTTATGCGTATGCAGGTTTCCTCACGATGTTTTCCTTCACCGTTTGAGACCAATTTTTTTCCTACTCACTTTCTAAGAAATCCATTTATAAGTACTTTATTTATTTGCCAGTATGATGATTACAAAATAGAATGTGCCATGTTATATCAGCAGCTCTTCATTGAGCATTTATGTATAAACAATTCTTTCTTAGCAATTATTGCGTCATCGTCACTTCATCTTCGCAGTGTTAATGAAATTTGTTTTACCCAGTCAGCCACTGCGATTTTTATTATATTTTTTATCTTAGAATATAAGATAGTAGAGTCATAAACGGGTCTTGTAACCCTCGATACCAGCAGTTCTGAAACGTAGCGTTCACTGAATTTTTATTTGGTAACCAGTTGTAAACAAAGACATTTAATTCCTTTCCGACAACTGGTTGCGAAACTCCACTGTCATCTACGGTAGTTGTGGATCAGGAATAGAATTTCTTTTTGGGCAACTAGTTGCGTAACAAGATTATTTCTTACTTATCAACAACTGGTTGCGAAACTTGGTTGCCAAAACGGCCGGAGGGAATTTATTTTACACATGGCGAAGATTTTGAAGTAGGATGTTCGTGGGATGTTCTCTGTTGTCTTTCTGGTTTCTTGCCTAGAAACAGCGAACTTTATTAAGTAAATTATTAAGTACTTATAAAATTTCGCTGCCTAGAAATCTAAAAGCTTCTAATTTTGGCCTCTCATCCTGTTCAGTCAGATACCTACTCGAAAGTTCTCATTTTCACTTAATAAAAAACTTCAACATTCTTGATATGCTGATCCTATGTCAAGCTACTCGACGAAAATAGGAATGCGAAGTGGTACAGACCAACTCAGATTAGGTACTGTTCGTTTGATTCGAATTCTAAGTCTGACCCCAATCAGGTTTTACCGCATGATAGAACACCAACCTCATCTATTTGAAGTAATCGTATGTAGTTAATTTAATTTTGTCGATGGGAAGTTGGATAAAGTGAAATAAATAAAATGAAAATAACCTCTAAAAATATAGAAAAAAATTTGAAGTTTCATTTTTTAAAATAATTATTAATAATAAATTCGTATCCTACTAATATCACAGATATATTTATATAACAGTTCCTAAATATCATAAAAGCGAAAGTTTGTAAGGATGTTTGTGAGGATGTTTGTTACTCTTTCACGCTGTAACGGCTGAGTGGATTTTGATGAAACTTGGTACAATGATAGCTTATATCCTCAAATAACATAGGTTTCACTATCCGTATGAAAATTTTTTTTAGTTGCACGTTGTACTTATTTCAAACAGACAAAATTTTACCAACATTTTTTAAACATTATACGTAGTAACATACTTTAACTATATAAAAGTTTACTTCTTTTTTATTATTTTAAAACATTGAAGACACAACATTTTTTAACAATAAAGAATTTTTTTATAACATTTTATTTTTTTACATTACTATATAAAGTATATCATCACCACAGAATAGATAACAGTACTAAACTAACGTACAGAAGAATCGTTCTCTAACAAAAATGGAGTTGAGATCTATCTATGTATTTAGGCATCCTAGTACCACATGAATTTGACGGTTGGTGTCTATTCAAATAAGCCCCGCATACCGTGACAATGACGAATGTTTCTTAACCGTGGAAGCGGCTTAATCTCATCAAGACATGGCTTACAGCATTAAGGCCGAGTGGTTCCTGACGGCATCTATTGGCAACGGTAAGGGGAGAATATGAGAATAAATATAAGTGTTATATAGGGGCCATACACACGGCGACTGTTGGCGTCATAATTGCATTGATGCAAAATCCAAAGTAAAGGTAGGGCGGACTGCATCGTGTTTGCATCTTGCATAAAGACAATGTTAATATGCCATTATGTAAAGGACTTGTACTTTTATTTCTTCTATGGTAAGGGCCCTAAAAGGATACCCTACAGCTTGGCTTTATAACCAATGTAATGATTATAATCCTAAGCAGTGCACTTGAATTTCGACATGTTTTTATTATTATTAAACCAGTATGTAGAACACAATTATACAGCATTTTAGTGTCAGAAAATATAGAGGTCTGTTTCTAAACTACACTCAATGGCCTGACAGCCCCCCCACCCACCCACTTAAAACTATTTTCCATGTAATTCTTACCTCCCATCAGCTATTGCTAGCAGCGGAAGGTCCAAAAATATTGCTTGTATTATCGTTTATTTTACAAAGAACTCAGTGATGAGTTCAAAATAAAAGTTACTGCACCCCTATGAAGGGGGGATTATATCCTGTTCGCAGGAACGAGTCTCTACCGCGTTGTAATTTCGCTTAGTGACATCTAGCGGCCGGTGTAGCTTCGAATTGTGTGTAGGTAATACAACATTGATGTATTTTACTATTCTTTAATATTTTATTAGTAAATTCGAGAACCATTTTGGTTTAATGTTATTATGTTATCTTTGTTTTGTTATTTTATAATAGTCCTGTGCTGCATTAGTTGTGTGTATAATATAGTTTTTCTGCTTTTAGCGCCGAAACTAATCGAGGAATAAATAAGTATAATTAAGTAATACCTTTTTTTTAATTTTTTAGTTCCATTTGAGTATACCTACTTATAAATAATGCTCTCTCAACGCTCTCTCAAATGTAGTCTAAATCATGAGTTTTAAATTATCTTTTAAATTTAAATTATCGTTAAAAAGTAATATTTACAACAATATTTTTGGACCAACTATGGGAGGTAAGGGCGCGCCGCTCTGTGTGGCGGTTCTCATATACTACAAAGGAATACAACGCGCCGCCGCCGCTCCGCACCGCCGCCGCTTTGTCGCATTCGCCTCGCACCGCTGCCACGGCGCGCGTTTGCCGCGCCACTTTGATGTGAAGGGCTTCATACTATTTCGAACATTACAAAAATTTTGCGCAACGTTATCGCACCGCCGCTGCCCAGCCTGTGTCGCGCTTTAGTGTTTAGGCCGGGTCACACCGGATGCGTATGCGGTGCAGCGCAGAGCGTTGCAGCGCAGCGCGTTGCGTAGCACGTCACACCGGCAAGTTTTCGCGACGTGCTGTGCCGCAACGCAATAGCCGCACGCGGTGTGACGTCAACTAGTGAGGACCAATCACGGCACGGCGCTCGCGCGATGTTGCCAGACCGCGAGCTGCTGTCGCGCAACGGTGCCAGACCGTGCGCGCTCGGGTTGTCTCTGCGTGGCTTGACGCACGGGTACGCGCGTAGCTGCGCAGCGCTGTGCAGCATCGTGCGTCGGTGTGTCATCTCCCATAATAACCCATACATTTACAACGTCATAAGCCGTGCTGTGCTGTGCTGTGCTGCGCCGTGCTGCATTCGGTTTGACCCGGCTTTTACGCATGCGCGCACGCAGGTGCGTTCCGGCCTTTATTTATACACTTGTAATACTTAGGTGTGTTTGCGGTTTGTTTCTAACGAACACAAAAATTCGCACGCGTCGGTCGCACTGTTCTACGTATTCATCGATCCTGCTGACGTCACACAAGCTCCGGCCGTGTTTGTAACCGAGTTTTGTAACTAGCTTCAAACGAAGATTTTTTTCTTTGTTTGTAACCGAGTTACGAAACAAGAATAATTTGACAGCTGTATTTTCTTTCCTTGTAATTAGTTACGATTGAAGAATTTATTATGTCTTCGTTTGCAACCGAGTTACAATACAAACAGATAATTTTCGGATCTTCAATTTTTCTTAGGTCGTATTAGTTAAGTTTTAATTATGAATTTATAATATAATCATCGCTTATATTTTTTGTTGATATACATTTTAAATTAAATAAATATTGGTTTTCGGAGCATTTTCGTCATTCTGCGCCTCCTCGAACAAGAGTATTTTTGTGTATTTACAAACCTGAAAGTTACAGTCTCCGGTGGTATATTTACCAGTGCCTTGCCGAGCCCAGTTTGACGTCTATAAGAAACAGTTCCGTGAGTAGGCACACGAGATAAAAACTGGAATTGAAGACCGATTTTGGCTGCATCAGCAGTCGTAAAGCGTCCAGAGAGTTTGCCTACCTCCACTCGCTGCGAGGGTTTTTTTTTTGTGGAAGAAACTCACTTCACTTTCACTTCTGATACTGCATCAACAGCGCGGCCCAGAAGCACCATCCAAACATCCGTGGCCAACAGGAATATAAGACAGAAGCCATGGCGTAAACAGCACCCCGGGAGCTCTGAATATATCTACGTGCACATACATTAAAAACTATATTTCTTTACTTACCTTTAAGTACCTTTTTTTAACTTTTCCTTATATGTTTTATTATGTAAGCTAAGCATTGTTTAGTTAATACTTAGTTTATCTTTATGCTTAGTCAGGTGAGTACGTCGTCCTCCAACGATGTGCTGCTCGAGTGTCCTATTTGCGCGGACCACAAGTTTTACAAAGGACAACGTGGTCTTGCAATTCACAACAGCCGCCGCCACGTACCGCGAACGGGTCTTCCCGTCAGCGACCCTCCGACGACTCAGCAAGACTCGGCGCCGGCGGCCGACACAGGGGGAACTCCGAGCATCACATTGTGGAGTAAGCTCGCACACCTTAAGCATAATGTCAAAATTATCAGTAGAATACCCAAAGGGGCTCGTGCGTCAGTAGCTCGGCGTCTATCGGAGTGTGTGGCCAAAGTTGTGTCTGACAACACAACCGAGTCATGGGAAAACCTACTCATCTTTCCATACTCCATCCTACACGTCCAGCCAAATCAAACCAATAAACGCCAGTCATTAACCACTAGGATAAAACAAAATACCACACAGGACTTTAACACAACTATTTCACACCTACATGACATCTCGCACGATCGCCCTTTTTTAAATAAAAACCGCTATGTGGAACGAAAACTGTCTGATGGCAACATCAAAGGCGCAGCGAAATTACTATTTTCGACTGATACCCTAGCCATTGACTCCACCGAGACACTGGCCGCCCTCAGGGACAAGCACCCATTGCCATCAGCCTCAGCGCAGCCTCCGGCCTCACCGCCTAGTCCTCAAATAATTCTAAATATAGACGAGGAAGCCACTAAAAACGGAATTTTATCTTTTCCCAACGGCTCGGCTGGTGGACTTGACGGTTTAACACCCCAGCACCTCAAGGATCTTATTAATCCTTTCGTAGGCCAAAGCGCAGAAATCCTTATCAGGGAGCTCACCGAACTGGCCAAAATAATGCTATCCGGTAGGGTCCCAGATGCAATCACTCCAATTCAATACGGCGCTAATCTGGTTGCTTTGACAAAAAAAGACGGCGGCGTTCGCCCCATCGCCGTCGGATGTACCCTGAGACGCCTCGTTTCAAAGCTGTGTTGCCGGGAGCTCCACACTAAACTCACTGATAACTTTCAGCCCAGGCAGCTCGGTTTTGGAGTTAGGGGAGGCTGCGAAGCGGCAGTGCACGCGGCCCGCACTTTTTTAGACTCAAAATCCTACGATGTTTTTATAAAAATCGATGTTAAAAACGCCTTTAACTCCGTTGACAGGGGTGCCCTTCTGGCTGAAATATACAAAGAAATACCAGAAATCTCTTTATATATGTATCAATGCTATGGCACACAATCTAAATTAATGTTTGGCGACTCAGAAATTAATTCTTGTGTAGGCTGCCAGCAAGGAGACCCCCTCGGACCCGCAATTTTTAGCCTGGCCATCCAACCTTTTATTACGAGCCTTAAGTCAAGTTTCAATACGTGGTATCTGGACGACGGTTCACTAGGAGGCGATGCGTCATCTGTATTTCAAGACCTTGAGGCTATCATTCAAAATTTTTCACAAATAGGGCTCACATTAAATTTTAATAAATGTGAGATTTTCATCCCTGACTACATCGCAGCCGGCACGAGATCGGATATTATAGCCAAATTCAATTCACTAACACCGAATATCACTGAACGTACAAAAGAGTCACTCACCCTACTTGGAGCCCCCATATTCGAGGATGCCATACCTTCCCTAGTAAATTCAAAATTAGATGATTTTAATCTCACGTCTAGACGCCTTTTCGAAATCAAACCACATATGGCCATCTTTATCCTAAGATTGTGCCTGTTTACACCAAAATTTATATATTTATTACGTTGCTGCCCTTTATGGAAATTACCTTCAGTTACATCATCCATAGACTTAACTTTGAGAAATACGGTAGGCCGAATTCTAAATCTACAGTTTAACGATCGCACCTGGACCCAAGCTACTCTACCGATTACTTTCGGCGGGCTGGGTATACGCACAACGTCCAGTTTGGCGCTCCCTGCCTTCCTGTCCTCCGCCCATAGCACGCTCGCTCTTATCAGTGGGATCTTAAATTCTCCATGTCCCACTGATGCTGTTGTGACGGGCTTGTCGGAGGCTAGGTCGTTTTGGAGTTCCAAATACCCAGGAGAAAACATTCCAGGGGAAGGGGGCTGCCAGAGCAATTGGGATCTGCCAGGCGTCAAAGCCACCCACACCAGACTCCTAGAACAGTGTCCCGACGATACCGAAAGGGCGCGCTTACTCGCGGTCTCAGTCAAGGAGTCAGGGCACTGGCTTCATGCTCTGCCGTCCCATAACCTTGGGACCATCCTGGACCCCAGCTCGCTGCGTATAGCCGTGTGCATAAGGCTCGGTGCAAAGGTGTGCGAGCCCCATCGTTGCCCTTGTGGCTCGAGCGTGGACCGGCTGGGGCGCCATGGCCTCGCGTGCGCCAAGAGCGCAGGTAGGTTCTACCGCCACGGCGCCATCAACGACATCATCCGGCGGGCTCTTGCCACCGCCTCTGTCCCCTCGACCCTGGAGCCGTGCGGCATGTTCAGGGACGATGGCAAGAGACCCGATGGAGCCACCCTGGTGCCTTGGTCGCTGGGGCGTGTCCTGGTGTGGGACGCCACGTGTGTCGACACTTTGGCCCCATCCCACGTCCGGGGCACTGCCGCAGCGGCCGGTGCAGCGGCGGCCGCAGCTCAGAGTCTCAAACGCCGCAAATACTCGTCATTGTCAGCCGATTACGAGTTTGCGGCGTTTGCAGTAGAGACTCTGGGCCCGTGGTCGACCGACGCCAAGGCGCTGGTGAGGGCCCTGTAGACCCGGCTGGTCCACGCCTCGGGGGACCCCAGGGCTGGCGCCTACCTCGCACAGCGACTAAGTATCGCAATTCAGCGAGGCAACGGCGCCAGCGTCCTGGGGACTATGCCTCCCCACGAGGGTTTGGACGGCGTCCACCATCTGTAAATATGTAGTAATAAGTAGTTTTAAGTTTTTATAATTACAAAAACATTTATGTAATTTAAATTATATTATGAATAGCTATAAATGAAGACTTTTATTTCTTTGTTTGTAACCAAGTTACGAATCAAGAGTAATCGCGGTCGCGGGGCTTATGCTATTATAGTATATATTAAAATTCTTCGTTTGTAGCTGGTTACTAGTGGTTACCAAACTCGGTTACAAACCGGCCCGAGCCCCTTAACACATAATTGTGAGGCGTTATCACAGAGTAAGTATGGCGTTATAATCAAAAGGTACATACCATGTAGTGAACATGAGTTAACTACAGGGCTAAAAACAACATAAATAAACAAGAAGCCACACACAGTTAATTTTTTATAGTTTTTGTAGTGACCCACCCAATCGTGTCGTTAATTTTACAACAACAAACATTAATTATCCCGGAAACTAAATGCAGCGATATAGTCCCTTTTAATTTGGAAGGCCACACAATTGCGGTTGACATTTCACAAGTCAATAATTTCAATATAAACACGTGCCCGCTTGAAGAATTCCCAAACATTCCCCGTTCAATGGCAAAATGTAATCACGCACGTAACCCGCAACCGCCGGGTCAACTTTTTATTTTTTCCCGTGTGCAAAAACATTTTATTGCTGGTGTAACATCGTTATTTTTGCGACAAATTACGCGAGCAAAGGGTTGCATCTCACGGGAGAACTACGTCTGTGTCCCAGTGTCCTACTAGGTACCTACTTTTGGAGCAGTTATTCATCAACAGCCTATTAATATGTCCCCACTGCTAGGGCTCAGGCCTACCCTCTCAACGAGGGCGTTCGGGCTATAGTCCACCACGCTAGCCCAGTGCGACTTAACATGCGCCTAAGAATTTCTTCATCGGCGTATGCAGGTTTCCTCACGATGTTTTCCTTCACCGTTTGAGAGCAGTCAGTAAATGTACTTAAGTTTCGAGAAAAAACCCATTGGTACATGGCCCAGCTGGGGATCGAACTCCGGACCTTTCGATATGATAGGCCGCGTTTTATCCCCTACGCCACTGACGCTCTGGAGCAGTTATTAATTTTAATAAATAAAAAAATTTGTAGGTAAACGTTAAATGTTTTCCAGAACATTAGTTAATCTATATCTTCTCCTATACTATATAAAATCGTAACGGGAGTATTTCTGTACATTGAAGGGATAAAAAAAACTATTGAAATACGTTATTTGGGCATAACTGACCCTAAAATACTTTTCAAAAAATTTCTTGTCCGTCTGTTTGTGCCCGCATCACGCTGAAACTACTGGTCCTAATTATACAAACCAAATTGACTGCCGCGGGCAACAGTTAAAAAGAAAGCTTGTGGTCTGACATAAAATCCGGTGTACTTGGATTTTTAAAATTCCAACCCTAAAGGGGTGAAAACTGAATTTTTAGGTTTGTATAGGAACAAAAATTTACAGATCAAATTTACATGCCGCTGGGAAAAATAAGTAAGTATAGTCCCCGCGGAGTTTAATAGCGGCTGTGTGAAGTTGGCTGATTTCTGCGCAATGACTAATTATAGGTGTCGAAGGGGGAGCTATGCACACTATGTGTTCACTAGATACGCACATTCAATTTCAAGAAATGGTTCATTGATTCGATCAACCAAATCAAATTCAAGTTTTTTGACATCTCCATGTACACTATCTCGCTTACGCACACATAGACTATAAACATAGCACACACGGACCATAAGTTACATACCTATAATAGGCACCATACTTTTTAATGCGAACGAAGTTGCGGGGCATAAGCTAGTATAACATAATATGAAATAATAAAAAACCAATTAATTGTTATCTTGCAATTGTAGAAAAAGAGTCACGGACGGGATTGGGACTGGATGGTGCTTTTACAAATTCAATCATTATTTTAAACTTCGAATTTAATTTCAAACGAGTTTTAATTTGCATCACTGCACCACAATAATGAGACTGTACCGTGTCGGTCGTCCTGCTATAGAAATGTGAAAATTAATTCACCCCCAATGACACAAAAGGGCATCCAGAACAATGCACAATAACAACATGTTTTTGTATTAACCACAGTTCCGCAAGAGAGGTAAATAATTAATATGTAACTTGTCACCATAGTTACCTCTTTCGCAGAACGGTGATGGTCTGGACCCTCTTTTCTATATCTAGTTATCATCAGGCTATCAACGACGTCCGCTGCTGGCAATACGGCCATCCCCAATGCGCGCCAAAGCCAGGTGTATTGGCTTAGGTTAGGTTCTTTCCGTCCAGCTGTGTCAATTATTGTTTTTATGATAATTTAAAATACGTTACGTTGTAATCGTTCTAAAAATAAAAAGATGTAAGTGGGTATCTTGAAATAGACGTCTGTATTACCAAAAAAAATAAAAGGACAATCCCCAAACTACATAGACCGTCCATCAATCTCCAATGATGCCGGCTATGACGGCTTCAAAACGAGATTTCTCGGGTTAGATTGTTCTAAGACCCAATAGGGGCTCGTCTCATTGAAATCCCTGTTGCAAAGGCACGGTTTATAGCCAATCGGCAATACGTTCAGCCAGTGAAGAATTTAGATGTTACAAAAAAATTTGCCGCCCCCTCCTTTTTTATTAATTTTAAAAACAAGCAAGTAGGATATAAAAAGGGGAAATCAATATGTTAAATAAAGAAATCTATTATCTTTTATATTTTTCTAAGAAATTAAAATAAAAGAAATTATGATCCACCTCTATTCAACATCCACTAATTAGTCTATAACAATATTAAAAAATATATAGCAAATAAAATAAACTATACGTTCATGATGTCAATCTTGGCTAGTGACTGTGTCGTAAGGCAAGCCTAGGTGTCAACATATATAAATGATTGTGGTCGCTCTACCTACCTACTTACTAACAGTCATTGATTCGACCAGACCTTTGATGAACCAAATCCATTTACTTAATTTATTATAGGTAATACCTACGTAAAGTACACACGTATACTAAGTATGTATTCAGAATAATAATTAAATTGTCACATTACAATGACATAAGAATTACCTATAAGCATTATTAAAATTCAATTAGAATCGTGTAGGAAGGCTTAAATTTTAAGACTTAGATTTTGCAGCACTGGCGTCCAACTCTGCCGCTCGATCGATTTCTAAATCAGACACTGGTTTCAGCTAGTGACGACGGCCGGAGGTGATCGGGAGCTGTAAAAATCTTTACGACATATATAAAACTACGGTCGCGTGAGGGTTAAGTATGATTAGGACATACGGTCTTCGGCTGTATATACGTCAGCTCTAAGATACATTCGTCTCGCTATAACTGGCAGGGAGATTTGTTTAGCTATTTTACATCATCAGATTGTTTACTGGACATAGAACATTATAACCTATGTGTATGTAGTATGGCTATGTTATGAACTACCTATATGTTATAGTCTATTAAACATTACGGTACAACCCTTAGCAGCTGCGCAAAAAGAAGAGAGTCATAAATAACTTAAAAACGCGGACGAAGCCGTAGGAAAGAGCTAGTACTTAAACATATACATTTAAATTGGACTAAGGGAAATTATCTAAGTCATCAATATACCGTATAAAGCATAAGTTGCGACTATAATAAATGTGCCGAATAACTTTTTCCCACATTTTCCGGGACAAAATCGTAAGTTGCGAATAAAACAAGGCATCGAAATAATTTATGAGAGTAGCAACTTCGGGAATGTTGTTCCCATGTCGTTGTCCCGTAAATCAGTATGAATACGCCCATTAGGGTTCACGTCAATGTTCATTGAGCCTCTGAAACAGGTACCTAGGTAAGATAAGACCGCCTCGACCGTATTCTGTGGACAGTTAATTACATTGTATATTTTAGAAATTGCAATTTATTTTCATGTAGGCACCTACTTACTTAATAGATTTTATAAAGTCCCTTCGACAAGAAGGGCGGCACAATCGTCTAAGCCCGACTATACTCAGCGTTCCAGCATAGAAATAACCGTTCAAATCGGTTTTGTATTTTCGTACCTGGAGCTACAACTTTTTTGTACTTACTTACGGCGTCCTTTGGTCTATGACATTCAGTTAGTTCGATAAATTGCCATAATTCAGTGGCCAGAGTCTTTTGTCAGTTAGCAGGGTGCATGCATGATGATGCAATAATGCTTTTGACATTTAGACTAACCATCAATCCCGTATATTCTATGTATGATAATAGGTACAATTTCTATCGAGCCCCAACCACGGGACTCGCTAAGTGGTTAAATAATAAATCGAGCCATTAGCCGGAAATATCGTCTACCGTGCTACTGACACGGGCCACGTAGTAAAGAAAACTGGATGTAAAGTAGGCCGCATAAATCTGCCTAACTCCGGCCTAACTACACTAATATTGGATAGAAAATACCAGACATGTGTAGGTAAGTCAACGGCATAATAGGTTCCGCTTTCATTTTTAAATAAAGCAGTAAATATACCTAAGTAATAAAAAATTTTATTAGTACCTACTTAATTTCATTAATAACTTATATAATTAAATAATACCCCTCTCCCGTCCCAATAAACATTATAAATACCCCTGACTGACTGATAATCTATGAACAAGAAATAGAGATTTCTCAAATGAAACGACACGGGCAACGGGCAACTAAGAAAGGTTGACGCGTGCAACGTGCAACCACTGCTGCAATATTATTATGTGAGGGGGCTATTCAATGAGCATGCGATAATTATACGACGAAACTCGCCCCCTGATCACTATTTTTGTATTTATTTCCCTTCTTGATTTATCGCTACATATATGACGTGGGCTATTATTATATCAGTCGGAATATTACATTTTTCTGACGGTCCAATGTAATTTTAGGGTCGATTGTGTGTTAGATTAAATAAATAAATCATGCTTATTACTGTTAGCGATTTGTTATTTTTAAAGTTGTAGCGAAAAGTGGCATTCACAAAAAGTACGAATAGTTTTTCGTTTTACTGGCTTTTATACAGCCAGAAAAATGTGTTTACAAGAAGTTTCAAACCTCTCTGGTCGCGCGCGCGCTCCCTGTGGAGATCGCATCTTGCATATTTAGTATGGGAAACGGAGAAAAATTCAGTGTCATTTTCAGGGGGGGTGCGGACAAAGGAAGCGGATTAGCGGGAGGAGATTGCTAATACAAATGAATACATTTGAAAATGAGAATGTGTGAGTGTGTCACTTTTGATATACATTTGACACGATTTTGGCACCCCCTAAAATGCTTTTGTTACTCATCCATATGGGAGTGGCAAAATTTTTTGATTCAAGCCTGTTTATAAGTGTAAAATAACACTGACAAGAACAATAAGTTCTATAAACTTCACCACTGTTAATATTTCTCATTTGATATTTTTTTAAAGTTCGCTATAAAAATTGGGGTGCAAATATACTTACATTTATTTAGTTCTCTGCAACCGGCTGCTACCCTGTTTACTGACTATAACAAATTTTCTAATAAAACGCAACCGAGGCGATCTTAGACTTCTGGTTGGCATCAAACAGGACACTGCGACCTGAACAAACGTATACGCACAACTTGGGCACCACAGGCAGTCCCCTGCAAGAGCTGTATGCAGGAGAGCGATGCTCCACTGCTTCGCAAACCCGAATTCAGATCCGAAACGGGGCTGACAATAGCCCCCGACCTCGACAAAGCAACCTGCAACAGTGCTGCCGTCGGCGGAAACCCTACTCCTCTACTACAAGGAGTTAGGATGGGTAGACTGACGGCTCGGGAGGAATCGCACAAAACTCCCGCTGTCGTGTAGTCAGTGCTGGAACCGCCACCCCGCCTTACTGTTGACCATCTGTCTAGTTTGACTATCGACACACGAACAACACTACTAGTCGAAAGTGTAATTGAGTTGTCCAAATCTCATTTATTTCACGCACTGCGAACACGTATAGGTATAAACAAACAAAAGCAGTAACATTCCAGTGATCGTCGGAGGGCCATCGGCGAGTGACTTCGGCCAATCAAAAGTTAGCTCCTGAGCGGCAATAGCTGATTTGGAGCGGAGTTTGTTCGACTGAAAGTTACGATTAGTTACCCTGTATTGTTTACTTACTGTTTACACCGGGAATGACATAGGTAGTTAAGGGTGGCTTCTTAGGTTACTTTGCGCGCCGTATTTTAGGGTATTTTTGGAATTTTCAGGGGCATTTATTTTCATCATTAATTCGGCTTGCATATAAGACATGTATCCACAGGAAGGTCTCAGTGGACAACTTTTAGGTAGGTACCTATTCAAAAATAAAATATCTTGATTAAAATAAAAACCACATAGGTAGTTATTAAGAAAAACGCTGATGAATTCCGAAATGTTCATTTACGTTCACACAGTTCTAGCCCCGAGCGGCGCGATGTTTGATAATACAAGTAAAATAGTATTTGTTCCGAATGGCGTACTTATACTACATTTTGTGTTTTGTTTAGTTGAGAAGTTTGCCTGTTAGAGAGCAGGAACGGCTACTCTAATCCCTTTTTATGATCAGCGCCAGTAATGCGCCAAGTTTCCACGGCTACGTATACGAGGTAGTCGTAACGTTATTGTAGAAAGTGTATGATAGCACAAACGAGCGTTTGGAACGTTACTTTTAATTGATAAAACGTAACGTCTGTTCGTCTATCTATGTCTATAAATCTTGATAATAAGCATATTCCGCCTGTTCGGGACAGTCTTAAAAACGTGTGTATATGTCAACATTGTAATCATTATTCTATTGTGTAAAATTAAACAATATTGATGTGTAAGTAATAGCTCCTAGCGTCCCGCTCCTTGTCTATACCCATCCTTCTCACAGCTAGCGGCATCCCACTCAGTGTGCTTGTCTATAATGTCACTAGTTGCGAACTTGAATGAGAGGATATAAATAAATAGGCAAGGAACGGTTGAAAAACATGTTCAGTTCGATACCAGGTTGTAAAAGTATTACCAAAAGAAAATAATAAAGCTTCAAGATCACATCACAACTGGCAGTTTTCTTCAGCGACGGGTTCAATTACGCACTAGTACAAGCAATACCGCTATACCTGCAGATATTTCTTGACTTGTTTCTAATCAAAGTTTTAAGTTTGTATGGATCCGTATTCAACCAAAGTCGCATGGCACCTTCAGCTCACGTCAAAACTAGCTTCCTCCCTCGGGTAAGAAAAAGCGTCATTTTGTACTCGGTTCGAAATATACTATTTCATCAAACTTGCTCGTAAATGGTCATATTATATGCATGCATACAGAAACACAATGGCCTATATTATACACCCGCGGGTGTAATGAAAATCAGTGTAGCTGGCTATACTGAACTGGGTATATTAAATTAATTAAGTTAAATTGAGTAGTTAACTTGACTTAACTTGACCTGACTTGACCTAACTTGACCTAACTTAACCTAAATTGACCTAACTTGAGTTAAATTGAGTTAAACTGAGTTAACTTGAGTTATATTAAGGTAATTAAATTTATCTCAATTTAACTTAATTTAATAAACTGAAATAATTTTAGCAAAGTCAAAGAAAATAAATTTATTCTCTTGTGTCGTAGGTATTTATTTTCTCGCAAATGTGATGAAAAACACGTGTGCATGACGGGTAGTAAGGGTCCTACTTACTACCCTTATTGCACAATGTACTATTATCGATAATAACGCTAAGTGAATAAGCGCCAAAACGTCTAACAACAAACAATGCTCGTTAGCAGCTGTTCAAACACTGGAGTGTTTTAGCATTTTAGATGTACTCGCTAGAACTTTTTAGCTACTTTGTGCTTAGTGCAGTTGACATATATGTTATTCAGAACATAGATGTCACACGTCTCTGTCGCTTGACCACTAATCTTGTTCTAGCTGTCCAAAACTAGTACAGCGCGAAAGCATTTAGAATATCATAGCAGCATTGAGTGACAGAGCAGCTGAACCTGCTCTAAATATACAAACAGCTCTGTGTAACTATTTTATCGAATGGATTATTCGGGGCAGAGATCTAAAAGGTCCAATTGCTAATAGCCATACTAATTATAAATGGCTGAGGAACTCTATCTGCCTGTTTCCTTTTCACGCTTAAACGGAATGACGGAATTTACACGAGTTGCTCTCCATTCCATAAGTAGCCGCGAGATAAGATAAATATTATTTAAATGAAGATGAGGCTATGAATATGTATAATTGTAATTAGAAAAGAAAAGGTAAAAAATATAGGTATTAGAAATATGAATGTCTGCATTTTATAATTTAGAATAACGGCATAGCTATCTTTGTGTTGTAATTTATTAATTAGTGTGTCTGTTTATTTAATTTAAACTACATTATGTTTTTGCTTACAGTTTCGAATTGGACACGTCTGTAATGATACTGTAACTGTTTTCTTAAATAAATAAATAAACCGAAACTGAACTGATTTAGATGAGGTGTGGAGATACATTGAATTCGGGGCAGGACAAGTCCCGCGGAAAAAGTTTACACGCGAGGAAAACCGCAGGCCATAGCTAGTTTAGAATACTACAGCATTATAATAGACCAGCTTTTTACCGCGGCTTCGCCCGCGTAGAATTTTTTTTTCCGTGGGAACAGTTTTTCCCGAGGACAGCGCTATCTTGTAGTTTATTGAAGTTTAATCCAGCGCCATCTGTTCTAACTACCTATTTGGTTAGCAAGTTTACATGAAATAAGTATCCACATGGTTTCATCCCATTAAATTTGGATTTATTGGCCAATTTACACTATCTTATTAATATGAATCATGGTCTATGTGTTATTCTCATATAATATGTATAATTATTACTGTAAAGTTTCATCAAAATCTGATTCGTAGTTTTTTCGTGAAAGAGTAACAAATATCCTCACAAACATCCTTACAAACTTTCGCCTTTATAATATTAGTAGAATACTAACCTTGTACGGTCGACCGCACGTAAGTGGAAACAAAACCAGTATAAACTGGTCTCTTTTAGTATTGTAACTCCCTAATAGGCTAGGCCAGCTCAGGGTCACAGTGTTTCCAGTGACGTGCGGTCGACTGTACTAGAGTCGTGGTAGGGTAGTTGGTTGTGGCCACTCAGAACTGGTCTGCCCTGCCACTTTAAAAATATAAAGTATGAGAAAAGCATAATACGGGTCGGCGATCGCTTGAAATCGAAGGAAAACTATCACTTTGTCATACAATAGACCTTCCGCGTCCCCGGAGACGTCGCCCGAATATTTACGAGAAGCAAAGATTAGGTTTCGATTCCCTTTTCGGCTTTGAGATTTGTTTAGATTTTTGCGTTTATCTATTTCAATATCCGATCCGAATCCGTCAGGCCGAATTCGCTGTAGAACTGTTTGTCTGACCAAATCCTTGTTATCCAAATTTCGGGACATATTGACGGACAAGCGCTAACAGTTTCTTTCGGAGCGAACTTTACATATAAGAGAGAAAAATGTTTCTCTACGTATCCGTTTTGACAGAACCCTAAAAATGATAGCAGAAAAATGATATTATGTAAAATACCATTACCATACTAAACTTAAACTAGGTGCACTAAAAGGCTACAGCTGTGATCGGGTTAAGCCGCTCACATCCCCCAACTAGTGTAGTGTGATATGATTATGATTTTCGGCTTTCTACATTTTTCGGTCGATTTTATTTGTTTCCTTCCGTAAGAAGTTTCCCGAAATAAATCTATGTTCAGTCAAATGTCTATGGCAAAGTTCACGGAGATCTGTTGGATAGTACAGCCGTCAAGCGTAACAAATGAAACGAACAGACCAATTTAATATATATTTTGAAGAGTCGCTGTCATTACGGGCACACGAGGATCCAACCATCTTCTCAATGTGGCATCACACTTGCGGCTTTTACTGTTGGTTGCCCCCCCTGCAAGGCTGCAGGTTGATGAGAGAGAGTAGCCACTTATCATCAGGTGGGGTGTCTGCTAAAAACAACGAAACTGAAACATCGTTGGGACACCACTACAGGATCCATGATCTTGCTAATTTATGGTGGCACTTGCAATGTTCTAAGCGCATAACGACAGCCATGCCTCCTTATTTGACAGCGAAACAGTTATAGCGTTTGTTTACCACGATAATCGTGACACAGCATGTTAGAATGTGACCATTTTAGCTGTTTCCTACTTTTTTAGCAGAATTTGGTTTTAATATTTAAGAATTGGAAATATTTTTAAAGAATGTAACTATTCTTTAAAAATAGTTCCAATTCTACTGAACTACTACTTACTTAAAACTTTTTTTAAATAAACTTATTAGAAAAAAACTTAAAGTAGGAATCTTGTATAAACACAATTGCGTGAGTTGAAAGTTAAAAATATGTAATTGCTATTCTATTTTAAAAAAATTGCCGTGAATCGATCGCTACCCTCTACTTGAACAATAATTGTTACAATTATTATAATTGTAATTGGATATGAAAAATAGAGAGAATAAAACAATAATTAGGAGTTTAGTAGAGACGTGCTTTTAGTCATGGTCACACGACACGATTATACTGGCTGCGCGTGTTAATTAATATCGGATTATTTTGAATATTAAGTGCCATGTGTAACATAATGTTGTATAAAATTAATTTCAAAGCGCGTAATTCCGAGTGTGGTGCATGGCATCGCAGCAACCTCTATTTTTGTATTTAGTAGGTACTCAGTTTGTGTTGGATGCTTGATTATCCTACTAATATTATAGACGCGAAAGTTTGTAAGGATGTTTGTTACACTTTCAATAAAGATTATAAGAATAACATCATAGACTAAAATTCATAAAGATATTAAGTAAATTGGCCAACATAAATTTAACGCGTTTGAAACCGCGGGCAGCAGCTAGATATAAACATACATAGGTAACTTCCCAAACCAAAATTCTATTGAAATTAGACAAGAACAGACCACAATAAATTACTAATTCAAATTCAAAATTGGAATGCAAATCTTACCTTTTGCGAAATGATGAATGGACATTTTGCGAACGGGACATTGTCCGCCTAAATACTTTTTTGACGTTATTTTTGTCTGAAACTATACTCTGTTTCCACCTCAGGGGAGGAAACAGCAATAAACCCACTACTAAGGTTGTTTGTTCCCGGTAGATATATTTCTACTGATTGACAAACGAATCCTCGTCACTTCCTGCGTACAGTCTTTACGCAAAGGGTGTAGATTAGTGTAATTTTCGGTATTTTCTATTCTCCTCAAAGATAATGGACCCCCTATAGAGGGGGATAACGAACAGCCACGGGGGACTCGTCTGGGTAAATTGTTCGTGGGAGGGGAATACTCGAGCACTTTTTTAAAAGAGTTCCGTAGAAGAAGAAAAAATCATCGTCACTCGTTAAGTAGAGCGTCAGTGGCCTCAGGGATATGACGCGGTCTATCATATCGAAAGGTCCGAAGTTCGATCCCCGCCTGGGCCATGTGCCACTGAGTTTTTTCTCGATACTTAAGTACATTTACTGACTGCTGTAAAACGGGGAAGGAAAACATCGTGAGGAAACCTGTATACGCCGAAGAAGAAATTCTTAGGTGCATGTGAAGTCCACCAAACCGCACTGGGCTAGCGTGGTGTACTATAGTCCGAACGCCCCCGTTGATAGGGTAGGCCTGAGCCCCAGCAGTGGGGACATGTTAATAGGCTGTTGATGATGACTCGTTAAGTTACACTATATAAGTAACCTACTGTTGCGTGCGACCGTGCGATTAATTTAAAAACTTAAGTAACTTTTCTTTGTGACATTAAAAAAATATATATGTTACTGTATTTAAGTTTGATGAAGTCTTATATTATGGTTAGGTACATAAAAGAAATACATATATAGGTTACCTTCCAAAATATTGTGTTAAGTATCTATTCATCACATATTATTATAACGTAAATCAACAAATTAGAACTAATATAGATAATTATATTTAGAGCTAATACCTACCTAGAAACCGGTGGTAGATAAAAATTGACGTCTATCAAGTGTACACTAAAATATTTTGGCTTTTGATCTCTGGTACGGAACCCTTATAGCTCAAGGCTCGACTCACACTTTATAAACCACGAAATCGAAAACATTAGAAGCGTAATCGTCTAACGAGAGAGTTTCCTTTTTCAGTTTTCTGCGTTGCGCCTTTTACTTCGATCTTTATCATTGGAAATTGGCTTACGCATACCAGCCTCTATACGTAGCGGATAAAAAATGTACACTTCAAAATTAAAAGGCATTTTTTTATTATCTTTGTTTTATTTTGGTACTTTTGATAACCACATGTCAGTCTCATCGTACCCTAACCGAGATTTACTGACGAGGCGACTCAAAAATTTCATTTAAGGATCGTGCTGCCACAGATGCAGGCTTGGACAAAATAGACTGAGCCAAACCTACATCGAGTGGATTCAGCTTGAGTCTTCTCATCATTAACTCCCTCTTATTTCTGTACCTGTCACACTCCATCAACAGGATGTTTTTAGTCAGCATGACCATATCGTATGTAAAGTTCTGTTTTTAGTCAGCATGTCATATCTCTTTTTTTGTGAAAAATGACAAATAATCACAGGTTAATCAACCCTTTGCTTATCCTGCGTGCTTCCTGGTTTTGAGAAAAAAAAACACAATCGGTCTTCGGATTCTGGGTTTTGTATGTATTTAAGTATTTATTTAAAAGTATTTAAGTATGTTTTCATCTGTTGAGTACCCATTTACCAGGCTTAGTTTGGGACTAAACAGCCGTGTGGAAATTTGTCCAAATACCTACATTATTATTATTATTACCAACGACTTCAAAAATAAACAATCCATAATGTCATTTTGTCTATTTTAAGTGTGCTCAATGCCACATCAAAGCCATAAACTATGAATTGGACATACGGAATCCGCAAAAAGCGTCCTAAAATTACGGAAAAGCCGCATTCGTCTTGTAACATGATACGATAATTGGGTAACAACCGAGCTCATTGTATATGTGTTGGCGACGCGCCAACCAGCTGTCCCTCCGACGGCTCGGGGCCTCCTGGCTGTTGGTCCCCGCTTGCCCCGCCGATGGGGGCAACATGAACCATGGAAAATAATCTTCCACTATTAGATGCAGATTTTTAAATATTCGATGAACATTTCTTAGAGCTGTCTTCCTCGAGTAATAAAAAGCATCATTTTGTACTAAGTACGAAATATACTATAAAAAAAGTACAATTATAGCCGAATGTGCTAGCCTACTATTACGGTTTTAAAGTGTAATAAATAATGCTAGAATAACTTATTTGTCGTTCGAGGTAAATATGGCCATTAATGTTCCGAGGCACAATGTCCCTTTGATTAAGCCTTTCACGTGTCATCCATGCGCAGGGGCCATGCTAACCTTCTCTGTATCGTTCCAATTTTAGTGTACTGCCGAATATTTTAACACACGCATAATATAACTGAGCTTTTTACCAGCTCCACACTCTGTGCAAAGATTTAAAAAATACTTTAATCAATTAGTAAGTTAGTTAAAGTTATGCTCAACTAGCCGTCAGATAAAACTGTGCGGTTCTAGCAAAGTTTAATTAAAAACTGATTTAAACGGGAAAGAGAGTGGAACCATCCCCGAGGGTTTCCGTAACGGACAATGCCTGTGTAGAGTTCCGTACCAAAGTGATAAAAAGGAACCCTTAAGGTCTGTCTAAAAAGCTGCCTATCACAGCTGCTTATCTCAGTAACTAGGTACTTATGCTATCGACTTGAAATTTGTAATAGTTTTTTTTAAATAACACTTGACTTCCTCTATTGTTATCATTCCCAAACGTCCAATATTCTTTTTCCAGAACACTTCCCCGAAATCGATTCCGAATTTTTCAGTTTTATATTGGACGTTCGTGCATAGAAATGGACGTTCGGGGAAATGGACATACAGGGAAATGGACATACAGGGAATTGGACGCATACGGCGAATAAATTTAATTGACCGGACATTCCAGGAACAGAACTTTAGAGGCCTGAATCAACCAACGTATCACTTCTCGTACACTACTTTCCAAAATTGATGTGACAAAATGTAAAAGCTTGACGAAATTTTGTAGGTATAGGGTACTCGATAGTTTTTTTTTGTTACAAGTGAAAAACATGTTTTTAATCATCATCAATCAACAGTTTTTTATTTTGGCAACAACGACGATTGTTGCCAAAATAAAAAACTCTGTGCCACTATGGTCCAAAATGAGATTTTGATGAACATTTTATTTATCTATCGAAGTGCGTATCACTTATAATGGGCAAGATCCGAACTTTTAATTAACCCACCTTTTGGGCTTCGCCGCAGTCGGGTAAAAACATCCATCGATAGTACAATAAGTTATGTACTTATGACCGTTACATTTTTTTTTGATTTCTGAAAAATTTTCCCTTGGCACACAGGGGATTTCATTTAGTATATTATTATACAACTCCATGTGAACTTGGTTTTAATGTTGAATTAGTGCATTCTAAATGACCTTTAGCACCATACGTATACGTGTAGTGACTGCTAAGTAGTTTCGTACCAGCAAGAAAGCCTTTCGTTGTACCACCACTGCATAGCGAGATTTTTACGGTTGGAGGGAGGGAAGAAACGTATATCCTTGTTTGAGTCCGCACGTGACCGTGCTTTGCATGTGATTTAGCTAAAAGCATTTGCGATTTGAAGTTTTAATTGGAAATATCGTCATTGGTAAGCAGGGATTTAAATGGGTAATGGATTAGCTCGACTATGTCTAGGTAAATAGTTTCTATTCTATTCTTGGCGATCTCTTATTGTGTGAAGATAATATTGTATGTATAAAAATCTAGAATTCAAATGGAGTTCTTTATATAAATAAATATAGTATGAATGGTATTACTGTCGAAGTGTCTTGTCTGATTTTGACATGGATTTATTCTATTAGTCTGTTTACTATTCAAAATGAAACTGTACTATACTTTAAGGTTTTATTAAATAAAACTCAACAATTATTTCACAAATAACATAAATGGTTTAAGAAATAAATATTATTGTTACAACTCTGGTAATGGACGATGACTTTTAAGTAAATATTTAAAAAAAACGAGGAACTTTCATAAACACACTTGTGATTTCATTAGGAGCTTATTTAAAATTACTGTTATTTTTTATTATCACTAAATAAATAATATAAGCCACAGTGTACAAAAAATAATATTAACATTGTTTCCAACAAGTAAAACGCTTCGAAACTTAAGACACAATATATCTACATTGACACTTTAAGACACATAGATAATTAAATTTAAAATTACAGTAAAAAAGTTAATTAATTCAATAACAAATTAGTTCAAAATTGAAGCAGAAATGCATTGAAGTAAAGTTAAATTTAACATTAAGATCAAACTAAGACTAGCGTCAGTAATAATGTCTTCGATGACTAGGTTAGAAAAAAAACATATTAAAACATATTATAAGGGTAGCGTTAGACTTAACGGAAGATCGGTGAAGTAACCGCAAATTGCAACGAGTATGTATTTATTTATTTATTTGTTTATGTATTTCTTCCGGGTCAAATAGATCAAGTAATTCGATGCAATGCAATGATATTCATACAGACTTCTTATTATATTTTGTTTGGCGTCGATGAAACTGAGTCGAAGCCATTGTTTACAATTCAAAGTGCAAACTCTATCAATCGTAATAATTCCATCGCCAATCTTCCGCACAGCTTGACGCTACGCTAAATATCACATCGTAACAGTACTGTTTAAAAAAAACAATTGATGTTATTTATTTCAAACTCCAAATTGCACAGATTCCCTGCAAATTACCAACTGACTAATTCAATACGTATAAAAAGGACCGCCCATAGCAAATTAATTATTACATATAATATAAATTATAAAAACGAGAAAATTAATTTTAAATATAAAGACAAACGATATCTAATAGAGGCTAAGCTTATAACTAAATACATACGTTCAATCGATCTAATTATTTCGTTTTTTCTCTCGAATTTTACAAACTTATCAGTAAATACATGCAGCAATTGTGTGGTAGTTTCTTGCATGGCACAATACATGTTTTCTTTACAAATCGTGTCATTCCAAGTTTACCGGGGTAGGTATTACTACTTTGGTACTTTTATTTTTGCTCTATTTAATGAATGAAATGACTCGTCTAAACATTCAACCGAAAACAATATAGAAAGAATTAGAAATAGCTGAGCCACGCGTGTCCTTATTGCATAAAAATATTCAGACACTCATTTTCATAGACACGATATTAATAAAAACTCAAAAATTATGCTTTTTAAATTTTATCCAAATGTGTCTAAAAATTGTACTTGTCAAAATTTTTATTGTACCCTCTACGACCCTCTTGTAAAGCGACCTTAGGATGATCGTTCATACTTGGACAGTTTACTGCGCCATGTATGCTTCATAGTAATAATCTCTTTGAATTCCTTTTAGGAACTCTAGGATTCTATGAAGGCACATTTAAAAAATTGCATGCGAACAATTGTTCGGATCTCAATAAAAAACACCGACTCCGATTAGAATACTTTGTCCAAGAGTTCACTGAGAAAGTGCTCCTTTTCTTGTGAAAACGTATCAGTAACAGGTAAAAAAGCTTTTTCAAATGTTCAGACTAGAGAAAGTAGAACAACATACCAAAATTTTGGATGAATTTCGATTAATGCAATTAAAATGATTGAAATTGTATTTAATTGACTTGTTTAAATAAAAAGCACTAATCTAAAATCCATCATATTACAAAAGTTGACAATCGCTTATGAATTCGCATTTGCACAAAGTATATCCATCGCTAAGATAAGTTGTGAGATTCCTTTTCATTAGTAAGAAACCCGGTTTTATTTACATGGTAATGGAGTCAGTGCTTCTACCGATGCCGCTCTCAATACATTCCTATGTTACATAAATTACGCCTTATAATTAATGTTACTAATTCAGGTCGATGTTCAATCTTCTGTGCCGGTGATCCACTGGAGGTACTTGAAGGACCTCGACTGGAGCGGGGTGGTGCGCGATTCTCCCCAATTACGCGCTTGTGGGATAGGTACCGGGTGCTCTCTGAAATAATTAAACATTACATTTATTCATCAACTTCATATCAGCATTTTGACACCTGGTTATATTGTTACTGACTCGTATTATAGACATAAATTCAACACAACAAATTGGATCGAACAAAATCGATGTCACAATAGAATCAATCGATGTTACTCGTACCACGTTTGACACTCGGTGTGGTTATAGTATAGTTCATTATGGAATTGGTTCTTTCTGCCTATCGAAACTTTAAAAAATGATCCTTTAATTAAAGTTAAAAAAATAGAAATATAGGCAACTGATGGCACATGATGTATTTATCATAAAAAAACCTTGTATATCTCCAGCTTTTTAAAGAAATTTGAAAAAAAAATGAATAAACATTTCGGCCGTATGTCATTAACTACCTACCTTTATGGTCATATCATAATAGTTCATTAGATCATGTAAATAAATAATTGTTGTCAACTCACCTAGGTTCAGCTGAAGCACGAGCATGGTATGCGGGTACATTCGGGTTGTGGTAACCCTTGGTCTGGGGAGATGCAGGCGGAATCAAAGTGTGGGTCTGCACAGGACCGTGCTCCGATGTGATCGGTCCTTGATAATTGTTTGGGTTGTATCTATCGACGGAGACACCTCTCGGTCGCTCCGGTATCGTCTCCACGTTGCTGTTCCCATAGGAGCTTAGCGGTCGTCCTCGGCCAAGAGTGTTGGTTTTCGACCATTCCTTAGATCCAACGTATTCCGATTCAAAACTTCTTTCGCGGTACGACTGAGGTCGCAGTGTTTGGCTCCACGACGGTGTCGGCGTATACGTCACCGTCGGCACTTTAGCATATTTCGAATCCTCCTCCCATGGAGGGTTTACTGACGTCTGTTCGGTTTGTTGTTGGGTTTGAGAAGTTTTTTCCGTAAATTCTCTGAGCTCCTTACGCCACTGATGCTCAACCGCTTCATTTGGCTCATTATTGTCGTAATAATATTGGGGAGATGGATCTGGCTGAGGCTGGAATACCGGTTTAGTCTCACTGGGTATGTAAGTAGATTCCGGCACTGTAATATAACGCCTTTCATATTCACTGTAATAAGTCTTGCGCCCTGGTAATTTAGGAGGCTCCATACCCGCGTTGGCTGTTTTCACAAATGACTGATTCGGTGCTGGAGGCACGTAGGCTGTGGGAGTAGGTTTCGAAAATCTTCCTGGCGGTGGTGCGGGCTGCCAACCTGGCTTGGTACTCGGACTATACGAGTTTGAAGATGGTAGTTCTTGATAATAATTTTGAGTCGGTAACTCTGGTGCAATGTAACTAGCATCTTGCTCCCATGGAGGAGGAACATAAGAAGAAGAATATTGCTGTGTAGACTGCTGATAGGTCTCCGATGAGTCTTTGTTTATAAAAGAGTATTGATTTGATTGATTATTACTAGCCCAGTTGCTTGGTTTGGGTGCGTAGCTCGGGTAACTGTTTTGCTGATAATTGTTTGAAATGTTATCGGTGTAGGAAGGTTGATACTGCGGTTGAGGTTGAGGCTGGAGTTGTGGTTGAGGCTGACTCCACTGTTGGTTTTGGGGTGTAGGTGTAGTAGGCAAAACATTATTAAAAATTACATTCTCCTTTCTGTTTTGCTGATACCATTGCTGATTTGTTATCATACTTGGCTTCACATTGCTCACATTGATAACTTCAGACTGTGGTTCCTGCGACCATTGTCTCTGTTGTTCGTAGCTCTGATTATTCACCTGGTAATTGTTTTGGTAAATATCTGCGGATGGTAGTTGCCTTTCCGTACTTAATCTTTCTAAGAGTAAACTATGACGTCTTTCTGGCTGCGTCTGTGGAGGGTACACGGGCTGGTAGGGCTTAGCAGGTTGCGGAGATGTGGAAACCCTTTCTCTTTCAGGGGCAAAGTAGGTCTTAACGGTCGGAATACCTTGCTGCGTCAGTTGTTCGTATGAATGGTCCAAGGTTTTTGTGGTACGATTTACTGTAACAATGTTCTCAATCCTGTTGTACTCAGTTTGAGTGCTGAGCGTACCTGGCGGTTTCTCACTGGTATTTGTTTTAATTTCAGTGCTCTCTGTATGAGTCTTCGATAACCCAATTGGCTTGATCTCGACGTCTTCAACTTTATCAAGAGGAATGGATGGTTCTCTTAATGGAACTTTTTGATCAGGTGGTAATCCCGGTTGTTCTTGCTTTTCTTCTTTCTTTTCATCTTGTTTAGGTTGCTCCTTTGTAGGTTCTTCCTTGGGTGTTACCTTTTCTTCTTTAACAGGTGCTTCTGGTTTTTCAGGTTCGACTTCTTCCTCGGTATATTCAGATTCCTCATCTTCTTCCTTTTTTACTTCACTTTCTTTGACAGCATCAGGCTGTTTCTCTACTTTGGGTTCTGGTTTCTGCTCTGGTTCCTCGGCTTCTTCATACTCTTCTTCTTCTTCTACCTCCTCTTCGGCTGCTTTCGGTTCTACCTTTTTAATCTCTGGATTTTTAACCTCAACTTCTTCCTCCTCCTCCTCCTCTTCTTCTTGTTCTTCTTCTTCAACTTCTTGTTTTTTGACTTCAGTTTTTTCAACCTTTAGTTCCTCTATTTCTACTTCTTTTTTTTCTTCAACAATTTCTTCTTCCTCTTCTTCCTCCTCTTCTTCTCTGGATTCTTCTTTTGGTGGTGGTGGTGGCTTCGCAACTGGTTTTACTGCTGGTTTTTTAATTATTACTGGTTCTGCTTCTTCTATTTCCTCTTCTTCTTCTTCTTCCGCGTCCTGTTCCTCCTTAGCAGATTTCTGTACAACTAGAACTTTTTTAGTAGTTGTAGTCTCTGATCGTTCTTCTTTTTTGACAACTTTACTACTTTCTTTTGCAGATGGTGCTTCTTGAACTGTTTTCTTAACAACCACTTTCTTCGGTTCCTCGATAACTTCCTCCTCACCGTTTTCTTCTGTTTCTTGGACCACTACTTCCCCATTTTCTTCTTCCTCTTCTTCTTCTACCTCTTCAACATCATCTTCCTCTTTTGGAATTATTGTTGTCTCAGTCTGGGTTTTTATTTCCGTTCTACCGTCGATAGTGGTTTTTGTCGTTGTGGTTTTGATTTCTTCTACTGAGCCATCGGGTAACACTTTTTTTGAAACTTCTACTTTAGTCTCAGTCTTGGCTGCTGACTTTTTCGTCGGCAATTTCACTGTCATTTCTGCCTCAGCATTAGTATCACCATTTTGATCTCCATTCTGACTTTCAACTTTCTTTTCTTTCTTGATCTGCTTTTTCACAATTTTGACTTCTTTCTGAAATAAAAGAAAACAATATTTATTACGAAAGTTGATAACAGCATAGACAGCTTTTGATTAAAATTATTTAAAGAGTAAATAAATGAGTAAATTTTAAAAGTATATAAGTATGTAAAATAAAATGAAATAATAAAATCATAATGCATGACAACTCACAATAATTATAGCTTTTGTTATAAATCTTTTATGTTGTACAGTAAATATGTATAACAGATAACGTAAACGAACATATAAATGTAAATATAGTAAGTATACAGTAATTTTAAATCAACCTGTTCATCATCATCAGTCCCCGCATTGTCTTCAACGGGCTTTGTTACAGGTGCAGGGACAGAAATTATCTCTGTTAGAGGTCTAATGGTAAAATCTGATAGGACTGTCTCTAAGCTATCTTTTATTGACGACTCTCTGTCATAATCCTTTGTAACTGGAGCAACTAAATCTACATTAATCTTGTTTTGGTTATTATTTTGAGAGATGTGGCAGAATTCGGCATCGTAACTGATTTCTGGTAAAATCGGTGCCGTAAAAGCATCACTTCCGTAATTGATCCTCGTTGCGTTACGAGTATTTCTTGGTACTGTAGCATATTCGTACAAAGATGGCGGTCTATTTTTGTCGTAGTTATTATTGTTTACTTGCAAATGTGGTGGATTATTATTGTTATTAGTTTCATATAACTGTTCCGGTCCACTTGGCTTGAGGTTACTTGTGGTTTGTACTTGCGGAGGCACTCTCTGTAGTTGGTCTCTGTGTTGATCAGGGGTGCTTCGAGTCCGTAACAATGATTTTGGATTCGCTGGCAAATTGAAGGCTGGAAATACTTGAACTGGCATACAATTGTAATTAGGAACGGCCATAGGAGTCGAGAGCGTCGTTGGCGATTGAATAGGCTGAGATGGTAACTCTGGAACACCTTGGTTCATCGCATTCCTCATCAGCCTTTTCGCCATGCGTTCCGACTTGATCTCAGACAGATCTAACCCACCCGGGGTGTAAGTGAATGGCTTACGCTCCCGATTCATCGCGCTGTGTATCGCCGACGGTGGATTCATCTTCCTGAAATAAGTTTACATACATTATTTCACAAAGTACCGTTACTTCTTATAGTTTATGGGGGAAATATAAAAAATTATGGAACACCAGAAGCATTGAACGAGTTTTGGCAATTTGACAGAACAGTAGAAAATAGATATGTGATACTCACGAGGGTCGGTGTTGGACACGAATTATATTTACTTCCTGCGTTGCAAGGTGGTATATTCGTGTGTACTATTATTTTATACAGTCATTTAGCTGACACTGATGGGAACGGCACTAGCGGTCCAGGTCTCACATCGCGCGTCGCGTTCAGAGACGGTTCACTTATTTTTGTGGAGGAACATGCAGATATTAATCTGGTCGCAGCGGATAAATATAGCGCGGTAGTAAATGAGCCGGTACGTTTGGATCCGGGAGGTGATGCGCGCGGAAGGCGCGTGCGCGCGCGCCGCCTGCCGCCTACTGCCGCCCGTCTGCGCCGCCCGCCGCCATGTATTTTGGTCGCGACCCCAATAACGAGCGCCTCGTCTACAATTTGTCTTGAGCAAATCGTCAAAACAACACAGATCGCACTTCCGACAGCTTTGCCATTATTATTATTACCAGATTTCCGTCCTGCACTGACTACTTTTTTTACCTCTTGTCATCCCGAATAATTTCAGGGTATGAGATTCTTATTATTTTGACTTGACTTTTACTCCGTAAGACTGGACTTCAAGCGCCGCCAATGTATAGAAACGTTTTTACTTACATAGTATAGATAATAAAAGAAGTACTAATACTAATGAAGTTACCATCTCTATTGGCACCAAATAACTTCACTTTCCATCCTATGGCTAATTATTTATGGTAGTGGACCTTCTCTTTCAATAAGGGTTGTAACAATTTATTCGCTTCAACATAAACGCTAAAAGCGAAGGCGAAATTTTTCAAACTAAAGGCTTGTCAAATAAATCGCCTTAACTTTTTAACGCGCTTTTATTATTATTTAGGCGTATCACAGACACACGCATTCTGCGGTGGCGGTCTGCCGCAGGCTGCAGCTTCAATATGAAAACGCAGGCCGCGCGTGTCTGACGTCTCACATACATTGCATAGGGAAGACAACAGACAACAGTCCGCCTCCGCCACCGCAAAACGCGTGTGTCTGTGACACGCCTTAAACATAACATAGTTGGCACAAACTCCAGAGATATTTTTCAATCAGTCGATGATAGGTCTGGCAAAGTCTTTTGTAGGACTTCCTTCAATCATGTGAATTCATGTAGACGATAACATAGCGCTTAGCAAAACAAAATAGAACAAAAGATTAAGTAGGTAAGTACCTTTTACCAATACAGACCTCCTAATCTAATACCTCATAATATCAATTATATTTTTGTCATATAAGTTGTTGATTGAAAACTTATCGCTCGAGTAACTAAAGGATCCGGTTTTACTCAACTTTCCTAAGGAAATACATCTTTCCCTGTAGTAAAAAATAGCCTAAACCTACGCGAAAGCTAATACCTAGAAATTAATTCGGTATTTTTTATAGTTTTTTAAGTGCTTACAGATGACAAATAGGTGCAATATAGTATCAATGGTAATTGTAACTTATGTAGTACGTACCATAAATAAAAAATATGTGTTACGAACCTAATTAAACCCAAAAACAATTTCATTTTTTGATCATGAAATTTTCTCACCGATTTAACTATTTAGTAAGTTTACTAATGGAAAATAATTATTTGAAAAATCATTGTAAATCATTCTATTCGCTCACGCAGTCAAATTCGCATTGGCAAACATAAAAAATCGCATTTCATTTTATTATTCTATAATAAGTCATGCAATATTGTTACAACCTTTTTGTTAATTTTACTATTGCTAAAGTCGTCCGGATCAACAAACCGTTATGACCACTTAAGGTGTATCACAGACACACGCGGCCTGCGGTGGCGGCCTGTTGTCTTCCATATGCAATGTATGTGAGACGTGCGACTTCAGACACGCGCGGCCTGCGTTTTCGTATTGAAGCTGCGGCCTGCGGAACGCGTGTGTCTGTGATACGCCTAAAGAACAACTTCGATTCTCAAAATATTCACTTACCAATAATGATAGAAATAAATGTTGGAAAAAAAAATTACAGAGTAAAAGGGAAAAGGAACGACGTCTACTTATAAAGGGTACCCTTGAGGGACTGAATAAGGAAAGCCGAGGACCGGAAATAGTGGCGTGCAGTACTGGAGACCTAAGCGTGATAAGCCTATTGCCAGATGGATCGAAATGTGGTCTTCGCGTTCAGTACACTTAACATGAGTTGACATTGACAACGTAAAACTCGCTAGCGGTTACGTAAATACTTAATAGTGCTATCTCTTTCCGACTAATTACGAAAGACAGAGAGATATACATAGTTGGACGGATAATTAGAAACAGGGCAAGATTTCATGCAATCGAGGTCACTTTGAAGCCATGGGTCTCCGTGAAGGATTGATCGGGGCATGATCTGATGACGGTCATCGAGAGAATAGATGGAGGACTCTTAGATCGCTGTAGGTATCCAACTGATCAGATGATCAGATGAAAGGTCTGGCAGCAGCATCGTCATGATTCCTTAACTTTAAGATTTTCATACATTTTGATACCATTTTGCAGGTTTTTTTCTTCATGACGATGGTACTTCCAAACGGATCATCTGATCAGTTGGATATCTACAGCGATCTAAAACTCATCCATCTACTCTCTCGATGACCGTCATCAGATCATGCCCCGATCAATCTTTCGCGGAGACCCATGGCTTCAAAGTGACCTCCATTTTATGAAAATCTTGCCATGTATCTAATTATCCGTCCACCTATGTAGATAGTTTTTACGTTGTAGCGAGTATTGACGTTGTCAACTCATGGTAGGCGAACAGGTGAGTTAGGAATTTAGAAAACTTCACAACTATGTTGTACGGTCGACCGCACATCAGTGGAAACAAAATCAGTATAAATAAACTGGTCTCTCAGTGTTTCAATCTTCGTGCGGTCGACTGTACTTAACCCTTACGCCTCTTAAGCATCACCAGCAATCAATTAATCAATATCAATGTAAGTAATAAAACAAAGTTCCTTGATCGCTTCTACTAAATATGTGCGGATTTATTTTATCAGGTTTTCAATAGTTTGGACATTCCCGCGTTACAGTGGAAAACATTGGTATAAAATTCCTTATGTGAAATTCAGGAGGGCAATAAATATATCAGTCTGACATAAACACTTTTGGGGCGGAAGGAACACAGCTGCGCGTCCGCCTGCCGGCACCGCACCTCCACCATACAGGTGCGGCGCGTGCGGTGCAGCCAAGTCGACGCGCAATGTAGAATTTAGTAAAAGGAAACCCGCTCAGGGGCCCAATCACGCTAATTCTGAACGATATTACCAAATCCAAACCATAACCCAAAACGTTATGCTGCATGTACACGTTTAGCAAACCTTTACGTGAGGAGCAGGGGTTTGGCTTGCGTTTGTAAAGGTTTACTAAACATGGGATACAGCATGTCGTTTTTGGTTATGGTTTGGATTTAGTAATATCGTTCAGAATTAGGGCGATTGGCCCCCTGGTGTACCAATTCTAATCAAAGCTTATTTTTACAATGATGAATATTTTATTTATGCTGTTAGTTTAGTTTGTTGATCGACTATTACTCAAAAACATACTACACTAACTTAAAAATAAACTTACTTAAATAATTACGGCTAAAAAAAATTATTTATGTTATAGTATTTAGTTTCCGGTTATAAATGAATTTTTACATGATTACTTCTCGTGATCAGAGAGAGAAAGGCACATGGTGACAAATGTTTCTATTGTTTCTATCTGCTCTATGTAAATTCTTTAGGTATTTAGAAACAGTGTTAAAGCTAGATTTACTGCTGCCATTCCGTCCAAATATCATTCCACTATTAATGTTGGCTCCACACCAAAACATTCTGATCCGCCAGCTACCAGTTGTAAGCTGTAAAGAACTTTTCGCGTCCTGTGCACGCATTAATTTTGCTTTTTCATGCGTTACTCGTTTTATGCAGAGGTTTATACTCCAGAGGTTTTCTTTAGAAGACCACTAATGAATGTACAGGTGAATATGTAAATTTACGAATAAAATTTTAAAACGTTTAGTACTGCCAAAAACGTTTCGATGCAAACGAAGTTCATTAAGTATAATCCTCGTTTTAAATTAGACAAGTGTAAGTATGTATGGATGGGTAAAAATAGATACATAATATTTATAGAGTATAGCTGCAAAATGTTCTTAATGTTATTTATTCAGTGTAGATAAGTTATATAAAAAAAATACTATTAAAATATCAGATTTGATTAATTTAACCAAATTCAAATACTATTTCGTGTCTATGCATCTTTTAATCCTACTACGGTTTTTGCTCAATTACACAATAACGGCTGAACGGGTTTTGATAAAACTTTGTTACAGTGATAAATATCAGAGCTTAATATCCTAGATTAATATCTACAAGTAGGATTTATATTCGTTAGCTCGTATAAAATATGATTCATGTGAATGTTGATCAACCATGCTAAAAACGTCTCAACGGATTTTGATGAAACTCGCAAGTGTGACAGGTTATTTTCTGGAATAACAAATAGGGTGCTCATTTATACGATATTCACTCCCTCGTATACATATACCTATATTCGAAGTCGCAATATATCCTATTGTTAAATCAAGTCATTAATTACAAAATACGAGCGAATGAGTAAGTACTAAGTAGGTAATGCTCGTAAATATTAATTTAACTCCCTATCATTGTCACGTTCGAAAACACTGCAGTTGGCCAAGTGTTCACGAATTATTTGCTTCAAATTAATTTACTAAAAGCGCTAGAGAAGAAACATGTTCGTCTACGAGCGGGTCCATTGACAGCATAGAGTTAGTATACTAGCTATAGAGCACGCGCATCGCTCATTGCCCATTGTGCCAAGTGTAAGCAGGTTTTCTATGGACGCTTCTATATAGATTTTTTCTAGATCGTTCTTTTTCGTGAATCGTGTTTACAGCTTGGCACTGCACATTTCACCATGATTACTCCAAATCTAAATAAATATCGGCGAGAGCAACAATCAGCGCTACTGACGTGTTGTGACTAGTAGCGTCGCCCCGAAAATTTCGAGACTGTTCAGACCCGTGCTTACAGTTCAGACTTGCTAACTATGTATACTATGCGCGCTCTATGTATACTAACAACTCTCTGATTGACAGCGTCTGCGTAAGTACAGTCAAGTGGAAACTTTGACTTTGACCCTAGTAGCTGGCCTAGTCTATTAGGGTGTTTCAATACTATCAGAGACCAGTTTACACTGGTTTTGTTTCCACTGACGTGCGGTCGACTGTACTAGTAAATATAAATAGGTACTTGCTTCCAACGAAACAATAACAAACCATAAAGAAAATATTGTTACAATGCTATAAAACCTAGTCTCGTATTATATTCTACTTGTCAAATAATTCAGCATCTGTTCTTATGCATAGCTCTATACACCAGAGGGTCTTTTCAAGATGCCTCGAACAGTCGACAGAGACTAACCATTAAATAGAATATTATGATTTTACCTTGTACCGAATTCATTTTCACTAAAGACTGCATCATGGACCGATTAGTATTAAACACTAGCTGAATAGCTCTTATTCAAGTGTTCAGGAGCCCTATTCGAGCGGACGATGCTACTAAACTATGGATTTTGTATCGGATGTCAAAGGAAAATTTGTAAATACGTTCGAAGCGAGGAGAGCGATTTGGCTAGAACCCATTTGGGGCACGTTTCTATGTATTGTGTTCGGGGGACCCAGATTACATGCCCGGGCTGCACTTGTTGCAGCCGTGCCACATAAAACTATGAAAATATAGTAAAATTGTTATATACGCCTTGTTGTAGAAAATTTGGCACCTTGCATAGAGTTGTCGTAATGATTTTATAGGCATTCAAATATTAACACGTGTGAGGCAATATTCGAAACGTTTCATTTACTGGACCGTTTTCATTAGGTGATTTATTATGAAAGTATAGTTGCAGTAGTAGTAGCTACATTTGTTATTATACATTCTATTATATTATACATTATAATATATGGGCACTATGCCTCGCGGGGACGCGCTGGAAGATTTTTTATTATTATATTTTGGTCTAAAGTTATATGTAAATAGTTAATCATCTATTGTATCTATTTGTTTTTTTTATTACTACGAAGGCAACAAGCAGGCGGGCCTCCTGCTGTTAAAATAAACAGAGCTTTATAATATACTACATAAATATATGTTTATTTATTTATTGTGGAATTAAGGTAACGAATAAATAGATAAAGTCGAGCGCGGTTTTGTACAGTAATGAAAAATCCTTATTTTTCGAAGTCGATCAACTAAAATTTGGAGAATATTTAGCTGCAATATCATCTGGCGTCAATGTTTGGGTAGCTCCCTTTCTTTTCCCCTTTAAAGTCCTTTTCGTATGATACTCACTTTGACCTCTGTCTTCGCTGACTCGGTTTTGGTCGCCATTCTGTAATAATAAAAAGTAAATAATTAATTAAGTATTAAAAGAAACAGCCATTATGATGTTGAGGTTGAGCTCGAAATGCGCGTGGTGGCTAGTGCCATGCATGTTGCAACAAACAACTTTGTAACTGTCTTATATGTGTCGCATTCAGTGTATTTTATTATATGCTATAAACAATTCGTGATTTATAGAACTAGGTGGTGAATTAATAATGTTGTTTCTTGGATCGTACTTAACAAAAACGTTCATACGCCTATTATACGATTCTCATTATTTCACATTCAACATAACGTTATCTATGTACAATAAAAGTTTTTTCTACCTTATTTATCTAATTAATTTACACATAACATTATCCAATATTCTTATAGTGTGAGACTGTCTTTTGATCTAGTAAAATCGATTTAAATGTGTCATAAATATATTACTAAAATAAAACTAAATTATAATAATATACAACTACTTACAAACTCAAATAAATTAAACTAAAAACAAACAAAATTCCTACTTAAAAAAAGTGTAAAAAATTTTGCCCCCGCGGCAGGGTGCCCATCACGCTGGCAGCATTCCCGCGCTGTATGGCTATGCTTAGCCTCTGAGCGAGAAAGCTGCCAGCGCGAGGGTCGCCCGTCGCCTCCCTGAGCCGCTTGCTGAGCTCCCTGAAGAGCCCGTGTGCGCCCGGACCCCACGGACCAAGTGTCTCCACGCCAAATGCGACAAAGTCGTATTGAGCGCCGAGACACCTGTACTTATTCACCTTCTGGCGCTCGCGGACTTCCGCCGCTGCGCCAGCTCGCCTAGCCGTCGCTGGAAGATAGGTCGATGCCAGTGTGTCGGAGCACGTGGCATCCCACACTAGCGCACGGCCCATCTTCCAGGGAATCAATGACATTCCGTCAGGCCGCTTACCATCGTCCCGCACAATCAGGGGCTCCAGAATTGTGGGGACACTGGCGCTGACAAGGGCCCTTCGGATAATGTCATTGAGCGCCGCGTGGCGGGAGATGCGGCCAGCGCCAGAAGAGCAAACGATTCTCATTGTATTTCATTGTGTGAAAATCCATCAAATAACATTTTTGTTTATCTAATCATTTGACGCATAGGTATTTGAAATTAGGTTTACGGATGTAGCAGAATACTTTTATTCAACATTTTATTATTCAATGTTTGATATTATACAATACATTTCAATTGCAACAAGGGCCAAACTCAGGATCTCACTTCTATGAACAATGTAATTTAATTTGTGAACAAAATTCAAAATATTAAGCAATCACAAGGCTATTTTATTTTACCTAAATATCAGTAAACAGTCTTTGTCTGGTCAGAAACCCGCACTATATGTAGACTTCCAGGGCTCCACCCTTGAACAAATGAAGGTAGCGGGCGGGTTAATCTGTTAAGTACTGTTCTGTAGGAAGGAACTAATAGAGCGAGCATGGAAAATGAAACAAATCTCTGTATTGAACTTTTTTCATAAGTCGCGTAATACATGTAAGATGGATGCTTGTATATAGCTTACTACTCATCTGAAAGGTTTTACATGGTTTGACTGCATTGTTTTGTAGTACCTTTAATGAAAGATCCAGGAGGTCTGCTATAGAAAGTGTGCAGCCGATTAGGGAATGTACGTAATGAGCTCTTAGTTCTTTTCTCTGAGATCTGATAGGTAGCTGTTACAATTCAACGGTGGTTCTTCAAAAATGATATTAATGTAACCTAAATCCCGTCCTGTTTTTGCATACGAGTATGTGAGTGTGTATAAAGAATAGTTTGCCACACAGAAGCGACTTTAAATGTCTGCTATCTATGTCTGAGCACGGTGCGTCTATTTCTAAATTCCTGCAATGTTAAAGTTAAACAAACGTCAACTCAAATGTTCCTAAAACAAAATCCCTTTAAACCGTCCAAAAGCTGTTTAATTTATTCCGTAACAGTTATTCCTAAATCTAGCACTAGCATATTTATAGTCCGGCAGTCGGAGGCGAAATGGTTAATCCTGCTTCTAGGGTTGTCAACATTTAAAGAATTTTTGCCATTTACATCATGTAAGAGCACGGTCAAGCAGAGGACCTTTTAAACTGTTATTGCAACTTAAAGTAGCAGTTACTTATTCAGCTTCAAATTAAACCCTTAAAAAATGGGGCGGTGAAAAATTATCATGCTATTTCTCCGGCGTATTTCCAAGTTATAGAACGCGACCGGTAGGAGTCCTATTTCCGCTATGTTATTTCAGCGCTAGGGTGAGAGAAAAGATTATCGATAAAGCTACCTTTACAGGGATAAGTATGACGTTGAAGCACGTCAGCTGCGATAGACCTTTAAAAAATTATGTTTTTTTTTTACAGAGTAGAGTCTGTTAAGGCGGGTCCCCGGCAAAATACTTTAATTATACATTAAAACTCCTATTATAATATCTAGGAAAATAAAATAGAAGAGGCGTGAATGACACTTCGCCTCCCAGTGTCCTGACCGATTACTCAAGTAAGAATGTTGCCAGCCCTAGCTGCGCCCATAAATACCGCTCCGTATCTCGTCCAAACATTTTTATGAGTGGACCCGAATTTAGTGGTTTTCTTCACACAGGGTGTGAAAAAGTTAGGCCGAGTTTTAAGACACAAATCTTCGAAATAACTTCATTTCTTTTCTGATTTCATCTAATTTACTGTTATTTACCTACTTTATATTTTTAGTAAGTACCTAGTGGTTTTATGTTACTTAAATTTTAAAAGGTTTTTAACAGAATGCTTTGTCTAATCCCAAACAAGGATTTCTGCTATATCGCTCTCGGCTAACTCCCAAGCCACAATGCAATTAACGATTTTTTTTTAAATATCCATAGGTATTATTTTTTATGTTTTTGGGCTGAGTTTTTAAATATCATTATGAAACGAATTTCAATCACGACCGATGTTGCTAAACGTCTTGGCCATTGTCAAATATTTTTTATCAACTCCAGCTTAAAATATAATTATTAACAACTCTCACAGATTACTCCAGTATTCAAAGTAGGTACGTTACACTGGCCCCAATATGGCCATCATAAAAATATTGATGGATCATTAATAGCTGTTATAATGCGTACTTATCTGCTACCGGTCATTTAAGTAGTAGTAATAGTTTCAGGTATACGGAGTATTATGTTTAGGTACTAAATCGGTGCAAAGTACCTATTCTATTTTGGTACGAGAGTGAATATTATTTGGTTAAATAAGGCTTTAATTTTACTAACATTATATTGTCAAAAAAATTAAGATATAACTCGACTATGCATGGAAATAGACCTTGTTTTGTTTTGTAAGACTATCGTAAGCGACAATAGTACATTGTTACCCTAGGGGTGAAAGTAACTTCCTGAAGTAAAGTATAGTAGTAACTTCCTTACTCCGCTCGGGCTCCAAACTCCGTCTCGGGACTAAATAAGTATTTAGCTCGAGGTAAACACTGTGCTTTTCATTACGAATACAAGGAAAGTAAAAATAAACACATAAATTAGCTAAAGAAAAAATGAGTGAATTTTATTTTACATAAATCTACTACTTTGGTGAGATATTTATTTAAAGTTAATGTTAAAATTAGTTTTATGTGTTATTTATTTTATTCAATACTTTTTGAAATCCATAAGCATTAAAGGGTATATACCCTTTAATTCCTAATTTGCTTATTTTCTTCGTAATGACAAAAACCAACACACTATACATACATGCCAACCTACCTATACTTATCTACAGAGAGCTTGTAGTACAATAGCAAACTATTTTTTAGGTTACATGGCACATGGCAGGAGGCCAGCTTATAAATATTTCAACGAATCGATTGATTCAGTATATTTTGTGGCTGAAACCGAGCCCTGGACCTTTACATAAGGTCATTACGACGAGATTCAACATAATAATTTTGTATTGGTTTGAATAGAGTTGGTGGGCAAACGGTAAGCAGTCACTACCGCTCAATGGAATGGACATAATCTTTGGATTGCTTGGTACACAACAAAACAGTCCAACGTTTGAAAGTGGGGATGGTGAATGAGTCCGGACGAACGCAACTTCACAACCGCTGTGCATGTTTACCCACTTTTATTAAATAGAAATGAAATTATCTAAAATGATTGTGCAGGTCCCAGGCACACAAACATTCTAGGGTTTAGATTTTAGGGCGGTAGCTAAGTAAGGACACAAAAATTATTGTAATATAAATATTGTTAAATAAATAAGGCATTGGCCTTATTGCCTGGGACCTGCACAATCATTTTAGATAATTTCATTTCTATTTAATAAAAGTGGGTAAACATGTACAGCGCTTGTGAAGTTGTACTTTTTCATACATAAGGAGTCACTTTTAAAGTATCAATCACGAGGCTATTTAATGAAACGTGATGTTAGTTACACGTCGTGACTGAAGTCCAACACATTCCTACTTTAAAAACTTAAATTTAGGTAAATGCTCTGCAAGCTATGTCGCATGCAGTCACATTAATAAATTGTATTAGAGAAGCACACCTTGGAAGCGGTGTTGATAGATAAAAAAATTCCGCTGTATAAATGTTCCCACTGTACTTACATGCAATAAAATAGTTTTAACTTTGACTTTGCACACTTTTTAACCGATCAATTAAGGCCGTTTTCACTGCGTTTTAGGCATGCTATTATTTATTCTGTTGTTTTAATCAGAATCCTCCATACGTTTCGATGTTATTTTATTATCTTGACATCACTCTGGACCTCCTCATCCGTACTCCGGGTAGCCACCATCACATCTCACCCAGATCAATCCCTGACGGAGATCTAAGGGCTCAAAGTGACCTTGATAGTATGAAAATGCCTTGAGTAGAGTAGGTTGAAAGTAGACAGGTAGCTATATAATACTATTATGGATTTATAAATAATAATCAAAATCAAGATTTAGTTAATGGTTCCAATGTTCAAAATAAAATACCATATTTCAAGAGTGCATTAGGCAACAATCCAACTGTTGTTGCGGCGATTGACCCCATTTAGAGCTCTATCGTTCAACTCTCGTACTCATACAACCAAATGCAAAGAATAAAATATTTTCTGCGAGGAAACTGACATAAAAATATAAATAGACGAGAGGTCGAAAACTTCTAATATAGAACTGGTTCTTAAACGAGGCTTAGTACTACGACCGTCATTCATAGAGGTTGGATGAGGAAGATTATGATTATGCCTTGCAGTGCGCATTTTTTCACTATGCACTATTTTCACTTTGAACGTAATAAAGACACTAATCGTCATAATGATATCTAATCATTGAACTGCACTATTAAAGAATTCATGAGCGCGTCGTTGCTGCAATGACAAATGACAATTCACGGCAATATTGAATGAACCTAAAAAGCTATTGGTGACAAAATATCTCTTGTCGCTTGAATCTGTCTCTGGCCTCTGACTAATAGCTCTATTGCTGTTAAATCCTCACAAATCCAGCTCTCAGGATAAAAATTAATACATTTCTGTTTTATGTTTTTTGTGCAAAGAGTGGAAAAAGGAGTGGATATTTGAATTGAATTGAAAACGAGCAGGTTTTCCCGATGTAGCATTATCTGTTCGCAACATGAAGTGTTACTTCCCAAAACATTATAAACACCATAGATTACTATCCCAGCAGCGAGCGGGAGCGTAGCGAGCTTTTTCCGTGTTCTGTGATAAACACAATAGATGAACCAAGTTAGACTCGCTGTAGGTACTCGAATGACGTGCTTACAAACGAAATCAAGTCCGTGTTAAACTTTATTTTTTACGACTCCTACGAATTTTTAAAGACCCTCGTGAACTTTCTTATACTTTTTAATAACTTTTTATGGGACCTGTGTGTACTTTTGTGTCAGTTGAAAATTATGTTTTGATGTTTTTTAGTTTAATTTCAGTTTCTGGGGTCAGTTAGCAATCGTTGCCGGAAGCTCAATACTGCCTAGCACTTTAAAGTAACTTTTATTGGCTAGCGCGGTTATACCCTCATAGTTCAGTTGAGGTTTAAGTTGGCATAGGAGAATTGATGGTCTCTTGTCTTACCAATGAGTCTTACCTTGAGACTGTTTACATAAATCTATATTCTGACTCCAAGGGTAAATGTCATGTTTAAAACACGAGGATTATACCGTTCCAGTGACTGTGGTATAATAATATGTGTTTAAATACTCTAGAGTACAGGCAGTTGGAAATATATCGTCGAAATTTGTGGTAAAAATATTGAGAGGCATTCTAAAATTAACCGCTTAACGTAAATCAACTCTGTTATTAAGACTCTCTTCTAAAGGCGCGAGATGCGGCGGCGGCGGCGGCGCGGCGCGGAAACGGCTGGCTGCGGCACTGAAAATATTAGGTTGCTGGTATATATGCATAGTCTCTACATTGCTCTAGGTCATTAGACAAAGGGACCATATAGCTGTATCTATAAATAATCTTTGAATAAATATTACTTCTACTCTTCCAAATTAAACGATGACCAGTGTAAGTTGTAATGTAAAAAATAATTTTCCAAAGAGGCCATTAAAAATTATACTCTATACGGATGATGGAACTAGGTAATTTGTACTCTGTAATACTATCAACGCGTGTATAAGTATTGGGATCTACTCTTATTGATGTAATTCTTTCTGACCAAACGATGATTAGTGTATTAATAAATTCTCATAAAAATTTATATATCCATTATAAATGAATTATCTTGTTATCTTAATAACATTATTTAACTCCTTGACTCTCAGCCTACTACTTGTAGTATGATGATACCTAGCTAGTTATTCAGCCGGGTAATAATATGTCGTATTATCCTTATGATGTGTGAAGGTCGCGGGACCCAGCTGGATGAGGTTAGCGTAGGACCGGTCGTCGTAGAGATCCTTGGGGGAAGCCTTTGTCCGGCAGTGGACGTCTACATGCTGATATGATGATGATGATTATTCTGACATTGTCCTTGACCTCGTAAAAATGACAGTTTTATAAGTGACAGTGTCAGGGTGTCTGATTGACGCCACGGTATTGCGCTCTGGATCCTCCGGACAAAGGGTTAAACTGAATCTGACTTCTTACCATGAGTTGACAACGTCAATACTCGTTAGCGACTACGTAAAAAACTATCTATATCCCGCTGTCTTTCGTAATTAGTCGGAAAGATGCCGTGAATGAAAAAAATAGACGGACTCTCGGAAAAGTTCCGATAATAATGTTATGATTTAATAAACCCCTTATATGCATGGTTATCATATCACTATGCCTCCAACGAGCCGCCCCTCACTCCATTACGAGCACGGCTTGAGGTAAACTATGATATCTACACACAATATTTTCTTAAACCCCACTTTGTATTGATGTTTACGTCAAATAATACTAAAATATGTTTTAAATGCAACGTAGATTTCAAAACAAACGAGATTGCTAACGCTTGAGCTATTTAAGTCGTTATAAATCTGTTATATATAAATATTGAATTTGACACAATTCCAACGCGTATATATTGTGTTCAAAATAAACTTGGAAAATGGGCAGTACCTAGTAGCCTTCTGTACAATGTTTGTTCTACTCAAGGGAACAAATTTGGGTATGTCATCGACATAATATATGTTGGTGATTTACAGCATCACCACAGTCTCACACATCATACAGGAACTGTTTTAGTAAATTCTAGCGCTGCTTCGTCATATCCTCACCATAAAGCTGTCTAACGACCCGAGATTGCTTCACATGAAGATTTCTCTGACTTAAAATCTTTCGACTTACCATACAAAATGATAACCGCATTGAATATGAGCCGAATATAGATACTCGAATATAGATACCTAAAATTTCTCTGACTACATTTTCTTAATCATCAACAGCTAATATGTTACTGCTAGGGCTCGGGCCAACCCTCTCACTCAGGTTTTAAAAATCTCAGAAATTAAGCATTTCGAGACATATTTGTCTTTGCTGCACTCATTATTGATTTTGATTTTAAACTAGAATATGAAAAAATCGAGGTGGGTACTTGGGTACCAAGTGGGTGGGTGGGGTAATTTTTCGGAAATTCGATTGATATTTTTTTACGATAAAATACAGTAGATGACACTCAATTACAGTTTATTTCGTTCAATCGAACAAGTTTTGATGCTGGTGAGAGCGGCGCCCGCCCGCGTCAGCGGTTACTCTAGTCAGATGAATCTTTACAAATATATAACTATGCTTAATGCAACTTAAAAAAAGTTACATTATGCATAGTTATATTGTTGTAAATATCCATCTGAATAGAGTAATCGCTAGTTTCATCAATAGAGTAATCGCAACTTTCAAAAGTACATGTTTTTCACAATTTTTCCAGTTTCGCAGTTTACGGTTTTACAGTTTTTCACGTTAAAAAAGATATATTACCGCAACAACGCGGCGGCGGGCGGTACCTACAGCCAATTACACCATATGCTGAATAGCACACACCAGATAATGTGTTATTGTAGATGTGATGCGATTCAGAATGTTTGGCAGCGAGCCGACACTGAGAATGATATTCCAATATTAAGCTCACGGATACGTTTGAACACTCGCCGACTAAAGCGTTTCAAAATATGATGTGGTCGTGCAATGGAGTCATGAATTGACACATTGACGAAAGTGTAATAAGTGTAATTAAAAATAATCTGATTTTTTACGAGAAGAAAAACCTACCTCTTTGAAAAAATATATGATTTTTATAAATCAATGACTTATTAATTCCTTAATTGTTATGGGGTTGCCATTGCCATCTTTGTTCCTAATTCCAATTGAAATGTAGAAGTACCTTTTTAAGTGTCTCTTAGAGATGCAGCAATTTATATGACTACATTTGTTTACGTAATATATCCGACGTACTTTTCATTTCACAAACTCATGAAACTGCAAAATTGTTGTTCATTTCAGAGCAGGAATTACATGGCACAGAAATTATTAATTTTTTATATTTTTAGCGCAATCGCTAAAGTGTACAACTGTACGCATTGTATAACTTCTTCTCCCAGCGCTAACACCTTGGAAACGGTGGTAGATAAAAAAATTTCGTTGTATAAATATACCCAGTGTACTTGCATGTAATAAAATATTTTTGACTTTGATAAACAACAATATTGTACACATTGCAAAGGTAAACAAAACTGTTCGCGTGTAAGTTCCTTATGAGAATCTGACTCTGTTCGTCTAGTCTCAACGTATTTTTTTTTATTAGAAAATGTAGTAAAATTTAGTAACTTGTTTTACTAAGTTGAAATTACAATTACAATTCGCCGGCGAAGTGTCCCACCAACAGTTAATATAAAATAGTTTTATCTTACTTCGTTCATTTTACAATAGGGTTTTGCACCCGACTGTTCCAATCGGGTGCAGTCTACACACGTTTTATAAATGAGTATTGCGGCTGTTACGACTATATTCCCTGCACTTGTTAGTTGGCGGCGTCAAGATATTTATGCGCCATTAATAACTCGTATACAAGAACTTATGCAATGTGAAGTTGTTTTAGCGCCGAGATCGCTCATACGCAGTCGCCACTCCAGGACTCGTCTGCCAGCCAGTTCCATATGATTGGTAATTTAATACTGAAGCGAGAGCAATTTGCATGACGAAGTTTTCGCACGTAAAAGTTGAATGGTAAAAATATTTTGTACGAGCGGAACGCCTGCAGTCAGGCGTCCTAATTCAATCTCGCACTCCGGACCTTTTTAATTTAGCCCGGAGCTGCAGGTCAAGGTACGTACTTACTGAAAATTTTCATCTTGCCTTTACGAGAAAATTCTAGGAAAGCTAAATTGCCCTTCTTGCCTGTGAATGTTTCAGAGGAAAGGTTATTGTGAATATTTTTCAAATGGTAACATTTCTCGTTATAACTTCTAAAAAGGAGAGTCTAGAATTAGCCTGTGCTAAAGCTTTCAGTATTTACAAAAAAAAAAATTCAAAATACTATGCCAAAATGCGCGTTGTGAGTAATCTGAAGCTTTTAGAAACAAATTGATCGTTTCAATTTTCGCATGTTTCTCTATCCGTTGTATGCCAAGAACTACGAACAACTTCGTAAGCTGAAGTGGCAGTGTATGGCGCCGGACCGATAACCGTTGGGATAGATGTGGAGACATCATACATAAAGTTCACCATGGACCGATCCTCCCAGATGGAAACCACCTGAAAACTGTAGCCGGAAATAAATGACAAAAATGACTTGGCGGTGTACTTCAATGTTAATAACGATTTCAATAATGTAAGAAGTAATAATAAAACCATGAAAAATATTTGCAAAAGTTTATAGGCAGTTATCACTATATAACAACCGGTTAGGAATACTAGGCGTATTCCTAAACATAGCTGCTTTCCTCGTATAATTTTGAGTAAACTCGAGATGTAGGTATATAATATTGCTAAGTTCATTAACACTTGGCAAAGTTGATAGACGAAGATCACCTGTATCCCCTCACCTTGGTGACGTCACTGGGCTGGCGGCCAGCCAAGCACCTATAGATTCATTCTCACGTGGAATCTCTAATATGAAATGCCACGCGGTCACTTGTGATGAATGGCACTATTAGACAATTTTAACCACAGGTTCAACAACCCGGTTGGGAATAAGTTTCTCAAGAAGGTAGATTGGCCTAGCTGCAGTGCAGAGACGTCTGGGTATATACCAGCCCGCTTGATATTTGTGCTACGAAGCTTTGAAAATAATACATATTGCTGTAGAACTCGCGCCCCATACTAACTTAATTTTTTAAAATTTTTGAAAGTCTTTATTAGTACATATCACTATAATATATTATTTATTATTATAATATATTTTTATTTCAGATAAATCTACATTGTTTATAAAATCAACCTAAAATAACCTAAAACTATTAACCTAAAATAAAATAAATAAATAAATAAACCACTACAAATAAAAAATGTCCTCCAGCGCGCCACATCGAGGCAGGGTTCCCAAGACACATATCACTTAGGTACTAACTTACTTATTTGATAATACGCAAAATTAAGTTTGTTGGTAATAGAAAATTTTCTTTTTTTATGATGTAACTACAAATTAACTGTTTTCGGATTTTTTTCAATAATTGACCGAGCGAGCGAAGCGAGCGAAGCGTCTAAGTTTCGAGATTGACCAAAAATGCTAATGTCCGTCTGTCCTTCTGTCTTTCTGTCTGTAATTCTCTACAGGTCGCATTTTTCAACCGATTTTGACGAAAATTTGGCATAGGTATAAATTAATTAAACCTACAAAATGAGTAGAATAAAATTTTGAAAAACAATTTTTTTAGAGTACCTACCATACTCGCAAAGTGGGAGTGAACTTTTTTTTTCTTGTGAATCCCATAGTGTGGGATATCGTTGGATAGGTCTTTCAAAAATATTGCTGGTGTGTGAATACCATTTTTTCGATTTAGGGATCCGTTGGCGAAATATTAAGCTTTAAAGCGGTAATTTTTGTTAGAGTCACGTGTCCCCCCCCCCCTGCCAGCTAAACGGTTGCTTCTGGAAATGTGAAAAAATTCATGGCAGTAGCATATATAACGTAGTTACAAGGAAAACTATTACGGCTAAGTAGGTTCTATTAGTTTTTGAGTAATAGTGGATCGACTTATGAAAGTTGAAAAAATAAATTATGTTCATAGAACTGCATCCGTAAAATGGAAAATTATTTTTTTCCGCATGATATCCATGGTGTGGGGTATCGTTGGATGGGTCTTTCAAAAATATCGCGGGTGTGTGAAAAACATTTTTCGATTCAGGGATCCGTTTGCGAAATATTAAGCTTTAAAGTGCTAATTTTTGTCACTTTAGTAGGTACTTTTTCTGTCTCCAACTACAAAGTTGACTTTTGTTGGTTTCTTTTAGGTTTGGTTTATAAGGGCTGGCGAGGTCTACTGTTCTCACGGAACTACTAGTTAATTGTGCTATTAGACATTGCTTCTTGCCAAAGGTCAACCGGAAGTACCCCATAGGTATTTCATTACCAAAATACTCAAAAATGCGGCAATATCGACCACATCCTTTTACTGCGTTGACTTAGAAATTTGATTTTTTCACAGCTCTAAGGGATTGTAGACCTGCGTATTTAATATGAATTTCAACTTGATACCTCCACGCGTTCCTGAGAAAAAGGGTATTGACAGGCAGACGGACAATGTAGTGATCCTGTCCTTTTTTCCTTTTGTGGTACGGAACCCTAAAAAGTGCAATACTGGCAGACTATGCATCACATTCACAGTCTCATCGATACTTGTTTGTACTATTACTTCTTCTGTACACTTAATTAGGATTATTAGAATAATTATTATAATATAAATCCGTTAAAGTGTAAATTAAATAGACAATTTAACGGATATTGTCACCTATTTAAGTACAAATGATAAGTTTTAATCTATATGGAATACATACTCAAAAGTAGGTACTTTTGACAGGCAAATATTCTTGTGAGTTAGGAAAGTTGAATAAAGTGAAAAATCGATAAAATTAAGAACACCATTTCGATTTTAATTTCGCAAACTTAATTATGTACCTTGGTAAACTGTCAAAGGCGAATTTAATGAAATTGATAAATAAAATAATACGAGATGTTTAGAGTAAGATGTATGAAGATAAAGTCGACTGTGTCCTTTTGCAATGTCATAAGTTTTAAAAACTTTTGTTAGCATACTTAACAGACTTAGCTAGTCCTGTATATCCATTAAAATAGAAGATTTATGCAAATATCCTACAAAAAGTTTTGTTACACTTAACGTTTTTAGCTTGGATCGTCACTTATTACAACTGACTAAAGGAGTAAGTTACTTAAACGTTTGCGATCCCCAAGAGAATAATTTATGTTGAAAAGGAATTCTAATCCATTAAACCCAGGTTCATTGCTGCATTGTGTCAAAAGTGGTTCAAATACTTTCGAATGAAACAAGGAATAAAGCTTTTATTTCCGATCTATTGTTTATGCTCGCTGCCCATCACGTCGGCTAGGAGATCCATACGAATGTCACTATGAGGTCGTCTCTAGAAATAGAATTAATTCAGAATTGCAAAATGCCGCAGCGAATCCAGAGGAAACCCACGAAATGCGAACGCCTACTCACGAAATAAAAATAAAGTGAAACTTTTCGTAACCCAACTAGAACATCGCTCGAAATATTATCGCGGAGATCGCCCATTTTATTGGTTATTGCTGTTTATAATTCGTAAGATTTTTGTCATGATAGTCGTTACCAAAATCCCACGTTAAATCTACCTCACTGGACATGTTCGGGTGCTCTGACCCTTAAAAGTATACCACTTATATTTTTGTTGTTTGGCTCCTACCACGATTCGTGTTTCATTTACGAGTAAAGTAAGATTCCAGTGTTACAGAAAATATAAATCAGAAAATCTAGCCTGTTATACTAAGACATTTATTTAAATATTTTATAGTAGTCGTCAGAAAATGTAGTTTCAAAAATAATCTTTGTACGTACCATTTTCGCATTGTTATTGTTTTGTGGGCAAATATATTTCTTGGGAACGAACATTGCATTAAACTACTTTTATGTAATTTAACTAAACTGAATAATAAGAGAATCAAAATGTATGATTTGTACCTATTACATAAATAGGTTTCTACCGTTATTTTCGCTATTTAATTTCATGTAGTTATATATAACAACATGCAGCATACACTAATCTATCAGTAAAAAAGAGAAGCAGTGCAGAGCGCAAACATAAATTTACCTTTTCAAGGATAGGTACGTTTTATTTCTGGCTCCACAGTTAGAACAAACGCGTACGCCAACAGAAAAACGGCGTACACAACTCAGTCATTAACATATTTTACATATAATTACTTCCCGAAAGTTCACATTTACAAGTTAAACTTCAAAAATAAACTGGTCACAGGGCGGCCACACTGTAGCTTTACGCTGAGATGGACGCGGTCGAAATTCGGGCGTTGACTGAACTGTGTTCGTGAAGCGTTATCTTTGCGAAGTGTATATTATAATAATAGTGATAATGACATTGCGTGAGGTGAGACAGGTGTAGTACAAACCTGAGAGCAGTCGGCAGTGGCAGCGCGCGCGCACCGCACGCCTTCAGACCTCCAGACTGGCACTACGCAGTTCCCCAACGAATCGCCGCCACCGCCTGTGATCTATTTTTATTCGCTTATAATTTTATTGTTTGAGCGAAAATGTTGAAAGCGACAAGTGCGCGCGCCGGTCGCAACACTTCTAATGCCAAATCACAAGTTCTCTCTCCTTAGCCTACGAATCCCTTGGTACGCGCTCCTAAGTGAGATAACGTTATTCCAGCATCATTCTCTCACGCTTACTGACGGCATACTCTTTGATATTTGTAGTCAGCTCGTGCCCGTCTACTGCATACATCATGCAAATGCCCTTAGTTTTCCCTCCTCATTCAGCACCATCATTTCAGCTAACCATTAATTAAGCTGCGTGAAAACAACTGTTTCCCTGTACGCGGTCTCAGTCTAGTCAGTTCTGAGACAGATGTGGCCAGTCCACGAGCATTTTTTCGATCGAACCCCAGTTGTTTGCCAGGTGACTTCCTAACAAATCTCAAACCTGTCGTCTGTCTGCCTTTATATAAATCTCCCTGAGCAAAAAAGTCGATAATCGATGTATTATAAATCCACTAATAATTGTTTTTTTAAAATTCGGCAACGACACACATAATATATTTTGTAGATTTTGAACACAGCCAGTACTTGATGCAACAACTTAGTTTGTTATGACTTAAGAAAAACCTGACACTGATAATCATACCCACAATTAATGGTCATATTATAAAAAAAATACATTCGTAAGTTTATTCTATTATTCAGGGTTATTAATCGGAAAACTTATATGTAATGCGAAAGAAATATTTAAGTAGATAATTGAAGCAAATGCGAATAATATGTGCGCGTGCGATATGAGCCCAAGGATTTAGTGGAAGAGGGCTAGAGAAATGACTTTGAAATATCGGAAAGGTCGGATTAGTAGACGATTAAGGCTGTAAATAACATTTATAATCCTTAATACCTAGATCAGACATCACATTTTTGCCAAAGGGATTAATGATTTACAATACTAATTAAACCTTACTTTATTATTTGATTCCAAAACGAAGTGTTTAGAACAGGATTTAGAAGTCTGTGTTTTTAAAAGGATTAATGATTTTTCCTTTTGGAAGATACCTACTTATCTAACAAGAAAGTACCTACCTATATAAAGCGTGTAATGTTTCTTTTGGCTACAATTGCACCTTAAAGTTGTCGCACAGACTATACTGATAAATACTATGTGTAAGGTACTTATACATATATTCCTGAGAACTAAGTTTTCTCTTTGCTAATTCAAGCAGAGGAAGCAGGGTATTAGTTTTCATTCAAGATGCATTTTCTCATAAACATTTTATCGAGGTCTTTACTGAGCGGATACGACCTTCTATCTTTTTAAATTTATCACGTGTTTCATTGCTCTAACACCCGCCGCTTTCATGGTTTGTTCAACAATATATTAAAATTATTATCGTTTAATGTAACTATAAGTAGCACAGAAACCTCGCATATATCTGTCCGCCACACTGTTTGTGATTCTACCAGTGTGATATCAATCGTTGTGAAATTTACACAAATCATCCACAGTTGTGTGTAAACAAAGCCACGACAAAACAGAAATAATTTTATAATTTTCTTGAATGTCTCTGATTACAATTCTCCATAAAATTTCCATCTTACAACTACAACGATTTGTCAATTTTAGGCGGAAAGACAGACAAACAGACAGAAAAAGGGATAGAAAATGCTACTCTATAAAGGTGTCAAGTTTTGACGGTAGGTACCCCAAAATACAAATTTCGATGAGATTCTTCCTATAAGCTCAAAAACTAAAGAATATTTTCCTTTGAAATCATAAGGGTCTGACAAAGAACAAAGTACCTACATAAATTGAATTTTAATTCGAATACCACACAAACGAAGCTACGGCCAACAGTTAGTTTCATGCTAAGAATATAATGGGTGCCCGGATAATATACAATGACGCGTGGACCGTATCGAAGTAACGGTCATAATCTAAAATAACGCAGTTTACACGCATAAAGAGTTTACTGCCGGCATATATTACAATGGGTAAAGTAGGTCATTACTAAACTACTACTAAACAAGTGCCTAGGTTGTTTAAAAGTCTTTAAACTTAAACCTAGAAAGTAATGTAGTTTGTTAAAGCAATATTTTTTTATTTAATACATGGTGGACATACAAATAAGAACAGGGCAATGATTTTCATACTTAAACAAGGCATCTTTGAAGCCATGGTTTTCCGTTAGGGACATGATCTGATGACGGTCATCGAGAGAGTAAATGGAGAAGTTGTATATCGCGATCCAACTCTCGCCGATATAAAACTCTACTCTCTCGATGACCGTCATCAGATCATGCCCCGATCAACTCTTCACGGAGAACCATAGCGTCAAAGTGACCTTGTTTGTGTGAAAATCATTGCCCTGTTCTTAATTGTATGTCCAGCTATGTATTTCGCGACATAAGAAATACCATCGACCAATCGTTTTACTGGCCTCTCTGTCTCATAATAATTACTAGTAGTTTCGTGAGAACAGGTAGACCTCGCCAGCCCATATAAACCAAACCTAAAAGAAACGAACAGAAGTCAATTTTGCAGTTGGAAACAGATTAAGTACTAATGTGACAAAAATTAGCATTTTAAAGCTTAATATTTCGCAAACGGATCCCTGAATCGAAAAATGTTTTTTACACACCCGCGATGTTTATGAAAGATTTATCCAACGATACCCCACACCATGGAATTCACGCGAAAAAAAATTATTTCCCATTTTTCGTATGCAGTTTTATGAACATAATTCAAATTTTCGACTTTCTTAAGTTAATTGACTATTACTCAAAAACTAATTGAACCTACTTAGCCGTCATAGTTTTCCTTTTAACTACGTTATATATGCTACTGCCGTGAATTTTTTTTCACATTTCCAGAAGCAACCGTTTAGCTGGCAGGGGGGGGGGGACACGTGACTCTAACAAAAATTACCGCTTTAAAGCTTAATATTTCGCCAACGGATTCCTAAATCGAAAAAATGGTTTTCACACACCAGCAATATTTTTGAAAGACCTATCCAACGATATCCCACACTATGGGATTCACAAGAAAAAAAAAGTTCACTCTCACTTTGCGAGTATGGTAGGTACTCTAAAAAAAAAGTTTTTCAAAATTTTATTCTACTTATTTTGTCGGCTTGATTAATTTATACCTATGCCAAATTTTTGTCAAAATCGGTTGAAAAATGCGACCTGTAGAGAATTACAGACGGACAGAATGACAGAAAGACAGAAAGACTGACAGACGGACAATAGCATTTTTGGCCAATCTCGAAACTGAGACGCTTCGCTCGCTCGGTCAATTATTTAACTCGATTATACGAGTACTTAAACCATACAGTGTGTAATCAGCTTAGCTCGCTCCTTTCTCCCCGTTAGCTCTCTGCCCGTAGACAGAGAAACCTAGGTAGGTATTACGTCTAGGTTTCTGCTAATTTCTGCCTCATCTTCTTAACTCTATTTATTTCCAGTTTCGTTACACTTACGCTGCACTAGTTGTTGCCCGAGGGTTCACCCGCGAGGAATAAGTTTTTGTTCGGTTAGGAACAGTTTTTCCCGTAGTAAAAATTAACCTACGTTCATCTCCACGCGACTCAAGCTTTTGATGGTCTTCCTTTAATTTATTGATATTAAGTTACTTTGAAGGAACATATTCCTATGATGGACCCTTTTGATTGATGTCATAAAAAATATAGGATGTTTTGTTCCACATTAATTTGTCCGTTCGGTTGGCGTCTCTTGTATATAATAAGTGACTTTTCAAAAATCTTTGTAAGTAGTTCTGTTTATTTAATAAAATTAAATGAGGTCCCTATACTTTCCCTCGTGACCAGCCAACTAGCAATTCGACGACCTGTATAATGCCCTATACAAGAAAATATGAAATAGGTACCTATATTCCGTTTTTCCTTAGCTGTCATATGAAAACAAACGCTATTTGCGTCTCGTCTACATGAGCGTGCAAGGTAACCTAGCAGCAAAAACAAGTTTGTATTACCATATAAACTTTGCGGTCCACTTAGCAACATGGTCTGTCGTACATTTTGCTTTCAGCCGCAAAATTAAGCGTTTGGTATGTTATGCCACCTAAGGAAAACCGCATTAACTATTATACTCTATAACTAGTACCCACACAGGCGACCAGGCACTAAGAGACCTGAGCCATGGTTGTGTATTGTATCGGATCGAAGCAATATTATTGCGAAGCTTTCGAGCTCAAGTAAATATTAGAAGAAGATTTCGAACTGCATGAGGTGCAATTCCATTATTACTTATTGACATTGATGTTATGGTTTCTGATATTGTATTTTTTTTGTTCTACCTTTAATGTTGTGATTATGACTTTTACAAAAATTGAATTCTTATTGAATTTAATCACAGAACACGGAAAAAGCTCGCTACGCTCCCGCTCGCTACGCTCCCAATAGAACGATGACGTGGGGGGGGGGAGGCGCGCCAAGCATATGAGTGTTTCATCATATAAATATCAGCTGTGCGCGCCGCTATGGCTCAGATTTTGCACAATGTCATGGCGCTCTGAGCTCCAGCGCATTATGAGGAAAAGATGCCGAGTTGTGCGATACTATCTTGTATTTGATTTTGACTTTGACACTATCAGTGATGCCAGCAGCGTAAGAAATTTGCACAATATTTCCGACAGTAAATTCTAAGCGCAATTTGTCTTGCGATATTCGATTTTATTTTGAAACATGTCTGTAAAATGTTTACACACAAAACGTAATTCTCGTCAACGTTAAAACTATAATATTTAAATAAAAAATCCCAAACAAATAATCCCTTTTTTTTTTAAATTGTGCAAATTCCTACAGTTGGCAATACTTTAATTTGATATGTGGCTCGCGCGGTGCTAGTACAAAAATAAGATCGTCATCATTCTAATGGACTTATATTTCTATGAATTTAATGATGTAAAAAATATACGGGTCGAATTGGGAACCTCCTCCTCTTTTGTTTTTCTTCGGTTGAAAAGTGTAATAAATTAATCTAATCTATACTTAAAAACACTTTAAAAACCGGACAAGTGCAAATAGGACTCGCGCCCTGACGATTCTGTACAAACGTGATTTAAAAAAATTACGAAATTCTTTTTTAGTATTTCAGTTAGGTACTAACTTACATGGGTGATTTGGTTATACGCAAAATTAAGTTTGTTGGTAAAAAAAATCTTATTTGTGATGTAACTACAAATTTGCTGTTTTCGGATTTTTTCCATTACTTGTGCTATAAGACATTGCTTTTTGTCAAATTTCAAGATTCTAGGTTAACCGGAAGTACCCTATAGGTTTTTATTACCAAAATACTATAAACTGCTGCAAAACGGCCATATCTTGATGACTTAGAAGTTTGATTTTTTCTCAGCTCCAAGGAATTAATTGCAGACCTGAATATTCCATAATAATTTCAACTTAATACGGAACTTCAAACTTGATTGCGTGCCTAAGAATAAGGGTCTTGACAGACAGACAGATAGACAGACAGACGGACAACGAAGTGATCATATAAGGGTTTCTTTTTCCTTTTGAGGTACGGAACCCTAAAAATAAACTTAATCTAATCGTACTTAGGCACTTTACTCATTATTATTTTAATTAACTTGATCTTGTAAAATCTACGAAAATTCGTAGGCCGTATAGCTACGAAGCCTTTGCGTAGCGTGTAGCGCTCATGGCGTATCATAATTATAAATGTTACTTGTTTACAATAAGATTAAGCTTATTAAAGAGGCCAAAACCTAAGCTTAAAAACCCTTGCTTTAAAGCTTAGGTTTCGGCCTCCTTCGACCGAAATTGTAGGTCTAGCCGATAGAAGTGAAAATCCTAGAGCGCCAGCCAAGCTAGGACTGGTAGGCGCCCGTATGGGAGTAGCTAAATTTGTACCATGTACTAACTACTAATTTGTACATTGTATAAAAAAATTGGACTTTAACTTTTGCATTAAGTGAATAAAGATTTTGAAATAAAACCATAGTTACAGAAACTAAACGAACAATTGCAACGGGTAAGGATAAGGGTCAAGGAAAGGACTGAGTGAGACGATAGAATCTCGAACAAAATAAAACGACAAATTTTTTCTTTATTTTTAAGCGATCAAGTTTAAACATTTCAGTGTCATTTAATAATAATAATTTTATTGTTGAGGCATAAAATAAACCCATATTGTAATGTATACAGTCATAAGATTAAAGTATAATCTATACTACTTATAAAATCGTAATGGGAGTAAATCTGTACATTGAAGGGATTTAAAAAAAAATTTTTGGAATACGTTATTTAGGCTTAGAAATCTGACCCCAAAACACTTTTCAAAAAATTTCTATTCTGTCGGTCTGTCTGTCTGTCTGTTTGTCTGTTTGTGCCTGCATTACGCTGAAACTACTGGTCCGATTTGAACCGGGTTTGTTTTTGTTTGAAAGCTGGTGGTCTGACTAAAAATCTGATGTACTTGGATTTTTAAAATTCCAACCCTAAAAGGGTGAAAATTATATTAAAATATGTTTGGGAACAAAAATTTACAAATCAAATTTACATGGTAAGTTAGTAACACATAGGTACGATACTTTTTAATGCGAACGAAGTCGCGGGGCATAAGCTAGTTAAAAATAAAATTAAATAAAATGAAATGTGAGCTCTTACCAAGAGGGGTAAGTGGTCAGAGTATGGGCTCCTTCCGGTTCTCGCTCCAATACACATCCAGCCAGCACCTATATATCGGGCTATCCAGGCCGCAACAGACGGCTTTTAGTATGCTGTTATCAGAGCGGCGCAGCCTTTAAACAGCGAATTTTCCTTTAGCTTATTGATGAGTGATAAGTATTAAGAACTAATAATTAACAGTGTGTGCAAGTTAGTCCTGATCGTGAATATTCCTTGCCGTTGTCTTCCCACAGTACCGGAGAACTTCAGCAATAATAGATGTAGCACGTTACTGTATTATGTATGTTATAAAACGTCGTATGACATACGTGCGCTTTGAAAATTACCGCACTTATATCATAATGTACTATATGTACATAGTATGTCATAGTACCGTCATATCATACCCACTTAAATATTACATACAACTGGAACTAAAAATAAACGAGGTGGCACCGAAACGTCCACTTAAATAATACTAATTTACCGAAAAAGTGTGAAACAAAACACATATTTTCTTGTGTCGGCAACAAACAGAATGTAAAGGCGCGCGCGATCTATCACCGTCGTCATCAAGGTCGGTGGCTGCGCGGGCGCCGCGCAAACGACGTATTTTTGGCAGCGCAGCGGTTGCGCAACGCAGCGTCGTCGGCGCGACGACTTCTTTTTGAAATCCGAAAAGAAGTGGTACTGTATGTCGTGTTGAAAAAAATAAGAGACGCGGTTGGAGGGAAAGTACTCTTAATATTGGTGATAGCAAATTTTACTGAAAGGAAACATTCTTTTATTTTCAAAAATAAGTAGAACTACATTTGTAGATTTTAAAGATAGCATTACCACCGGTCGGAGCCGGAAAATGAAATGTGAAAAAAAACTATTAAACGGTTACTAAGGATCGACCCGACGATTTCATATGAATCTATTCCTTCTAAGTAACTCTAGTTAGTTACTAAGAAGGAATAGATAAATACCTATCTTGTAGTAATATAGGAAAACTATGAAATTTAACATTCATTTAAAACGTTATTCAGAAAAATAAATAAATGTAATAGATTTTTCCCTATGACTTAAACTTGACTTGAACCTAATCAATCAAAATGTTAAATTTAAATGCAATATGTTTCTTTAATGTCTTTGAATGCAGTTCTACTTATTTTTGAAAATAAAGTCATGATTCCTGTCAGAAAAATTTACTAATAACATACTTTACTTCCAACCTCGGATTTTAATTTCCATGTTATATTATTAATAACAATCGTATAGCAATTGATCAAAGTTTTCTATGGTATCGTGACATTTCAATTGTGATGATAGTTTTGACTTATTAGGTTAATTATTACTATCGATATCGCAAACTCACCAATACAAATCGATTCTTTTTCTGAGAACTCTTACTCCTACAATTTTAATTTATAGGCGAGGTAGGCGTGAGTTCGATAACTGTAGTAACGTGTCAGTTTTATTTATTTTTTCAATGTCACTAATTAACATGAATACTTCCTTTTCCTGTGTTGCCGTCATCAATATTAGAACTCTTAGTCAAAGTCGATATTACATGGGTTTTTCTCCGATTATCTCCATCAGAAAAGCAATATATTTAAAAATATTTTATATTTAGCTTGTTAGATCTTTAATGTAATGAGTTACGGATGTCTTGAGTTGGTAGTTAAATAAATTATCAATAATTTTACATCACCGATGTTGTTCTGAATCTCTCACTCTGCACTCCCCTATACCTACCCTGCCTGCCAGATGAACTGCGACCAGAAGGAAGGTACGACTGGAAACAGCAGTATGGCTGGCCCTCCTGCCAGCAGCCATGGCTTGTATTACGGAAGCCCATGTCAAGTAAACCGCCGCGATTAAATATGAAATCCAAAAACCCTGAAACACGTCATTGTTTAACTATTTATGCTCAGTAGCTGTCATCATCATATCAGTCGAAAAACGTCCAATGCTGGACCACGATCCCCACGATGACTGGTCCTGCGCTAGCCTCATCCAGTCGGCTCCCGCGACCTTCACCAGACCGTCGGTCCACCTTGTGGGAGACCTGCCCACGCTGCGTCTTCCGGTACGTGGTCGCCACTCGAGAAGCTTTAAGCCGCAGTAGCTGTACTTAATTCAAATTTTCATGTTTTTAACTTTCATACAAAATCCCCCCTCCACCATAACCCGCCTGAAAGTTGAAATTTCCAAGAATCCTTTCTTAACAGATAAACCTATGTTCCAAATTTCAGCTCACTGTAGACTCAGTTGTTTTGATAGATAAGTCAGGCAGGATCATGAAGGAGAAAACTATAAGTTTAGATTTAGGTAGTATATTAACTAATTAAATTACCTTCACATTGCTGGCTTTCTTTTAGTTAAATCGTCACGTAAATTAAACTACATTTTCGCTGAAAAGAAATCGACATTTCACAGCTAATATTTCGTCGGCCATGGCTCCAGGCGCAAAAACAGTATAGTTACTTGTGCACGAGTCTAGGTTTTTATATCAGACTTTATTTATTGTGTTTATTTACGCGACCGGCGGCGGCGGTGGGCGGTGGTCTCAGCAGAGGAGGTTTTATTGGAAAATCTGTTTTATGTACTTTCACCAGTTTCATGTATAGAGTTAAAGAAAATAATATACGTATATAATAATAATGTTTGGACTTTACACACGGCTGTTTAGTCCCAAACTAAGCCGAAGCTTGTAAAGTGTAAAGTAAACTGATAAACATACTTAAATACTTTTAAATAAATACAAATTTCACAATACAATAATTTAATTAATTTTCTTAAATATTTTGATAAAATTAATTTATGTATATTTAGTTTATATTTTTAGTTTCTTGTATGTAGGTTTTTAATTTATGTAAGTATTTCATTTTAACTATACTGAAAGAATTATTACTATTAATTATTCTACGCGCTCGAAGAATTATTTTATATTTAGGATTACATTATATAGTTAGTTATTTTAATTTAATATAATGTTATTGACTATTTTTGTTAATGTTATTTGCAATAAAAATATATATCACTATACTGAAATAAATACATAAATACATACATATTAGGTATACCTAACCTACACCATAAAGTCTTATTAAATGTCTTCCTCAACGCTACCATTTATATACGACTAGTTGTTGCCCGCGGCTTCGCCCGCATGGCATCAGTACTTATAAACCATTCGGAAGAAATTATCTGAATGATAGTGAAAACTGCATCAAAATCCGTTGCGTAGTTTAATAGATCTAAGCAACAGACTGGGTAAGGCAGTCTTTGTTTTATACAACCTAGGATAATGTTATTTTTGTCAACGCTGTGTGTATTCATGTTTTTGCTCTTGACTTGACGCATGTAAACAGCACCACTTCTATTTCATCAATCATCAACAGCCTATTAATCTCCCCACAGCTATTGGTACATGGTCCAGCCAGGGTTCGAACTTCGGACCTTTCGATATGATAGGCCGCGTCTTATCCCCGACGCCACTGACGCTCTCACTTCTATTTATCTGTGGAATGATCACTGAGGAATAATAATTAAAACATTCCACCATTTTGTACTTTTATCTGATTTGTACCAGTCTTGGATGCACAACACATTTTTTTCTCGAAACTTAAGTACATGTACTGACTGCTCTCAAACGGTGAAGGAAAACATCGTGAGGAAACCTGCATACGCCGAAGAAGAAATTCTTAGGCGCATGTGAAGTCCACCAACCCGCACTGGGCTAACGTGGTGGACTATAGCCCGAACGCCCTCGTTGAGAGGGTAGGCCTGAGCCCCAGCAGTGGGGATATCTTAATAGGCGGTTGATGTTGATTCAATTTAATTAAATTTATTTAAATAAAACTTATTGATGATGCACAACAGTGATAGTTAACAGCCGATGATAACAATTCTGATGAGCTTCTTGTTTCATTGTATATTTTTGTATTTAAAACAAACAAGAACCCCGAATTCATTGGCACAAGTCACATAGCAAAAAGCCGAAATAAAACTTTACGAGTACTTTCACCTTTGTTTATTTCAACTAAAATATAAATTAGTCTGCTTACGTAAAACTCAAGTAATACTAGATTTTCTCTCGGCGCTGTCAATGGATAGTTAATTTTCCTATGAGAGCCAATTTAATTGTTCTTATTTAGTGAAATAACCAGTCCATCATCAACAGCCTATTAATCTCCCCACTGCTGGGGCTCAGGCCTACCCTATCAACAAAGGGCGTTCGGGCTATAGTCCACCACGCTAGCCCAGTGCGGGTTGGTGGACTTCACATGCGCCTAAGATTTTTTTTTTTTTAAGTTTACTCGGGATGTTTTCCTTCACCGTTTGAGAGCAGTCAGTATGGTCTAGCTGGGGATCGAATTTCGGACATTTCAATATGATAGGCTCTCTAATAACCAGTCCATCTGCAACCAAATACATCAACTGCGTAAAACAATGTCTTAATTATTAGGTTCTTAGTTTCTACTTACTTTCTCAGTCACTCGCAATATAATGCTGAATGTACAAAAACTATGATTGGCCAAATTCAAATTCAAAATTGCTTTATTCATAATTGGAATACAATATTATATTAGTGACGTCAATTCTGTCTAAAACTAAAACTACGTCTGTTTCCACGTGTACGTCGCCGAAGGGAAGAAACAGCAACAAACCCAACAGCATAGGGCCCTGCTTTCATACATATAGCTTGTTCATTACAATATTTATCCATGTCGAGCCATCAGGCACTCCATGGAAGTTTATCATTTATGTAGTCATTTAACTTATAATATGCTTTTTTGCACAAGTTTGATTTTACGGATATTAAATATAAATATTTAAGTAACATATAAAAGGATACCCTGACTTGTTCATGTACCAAACACAGGTTCTTCTAGAAACTTGGTAATTTGTATGTTTTAATACAGATTTATCAAATGTCGCCAATACTAGAAAAAATCGTTTTTTTATAATAATTAATTGTTTTGTACGCATCGCATCTAACCCTTATAATTCTTATTATAATCTTGATTTTAAAGTGCACTGTTAAAAGCCTATATCCTACCTACCTACCGCAATTTCTCAGTATGAATCAAACCTTCGACTGGTAGAGAATGTATTCTGCATTAAGTTCACCTATTGTGTAATTGTGTCCAATAAAACTTAAAAATATATACACAGGTAGATACTATAGGTAGAACTATTACTACAACCCAACAATACGTCTATTAAAATACAATATACTTAATACAAATTAAAATAGATAGATGAAAACTCAAGAGAAACCGCACGTCCGTCGACTAGTCAATCGAAGCACCAATAAACGTCGGATGTTATCCGCGACTAGTTGAGAGCTTCGATGCATGCAAGGCCAGACTAGAACGGATTTAACGATTCTACAAATATACGATCAACCTCGAGCTCTGATAGCTGTCCGACTCAAATACAGTAACGTTTTGGAAGAGGCGTCAGCGTTTTAGGGATCTATATGGCAAAGATATTTTGCATGTATGTCTGTCCCCCAGATAACTACAGTACTGGACCGATTGAGCTGGGAACATTGACAAAACTGGACAAGTGCGAGTAGGACTCGCGCCCTGAGGGTTCCGTACAAACCTAAATATAGAAATAATTAGATAATCGTTAACAAAATTTGTAGTTATATCACATGGTAATAACTTACGTATATGGATATAACTTGCTCTTTTTTATGTACTCTGAACATTTATAAACTATGATTGGCCTAAAGGGACTTTGTTTCCGATTGGCCGTAAAACCTTTAAAAAAAAATTAGGACTTATCTAAATGCTATTTAGAATTTTTAAAGCGGGAATATTTTTAAAATTATAACAAAAATTGTGGATGTGTTATGAAACCCGTTGTGTGATGTAAAGCCTTTTTGTAAAGTTTCTTACATAAATACTTAAATAATAAACAAACTAAACAAAACATAATACATACCTACCTTAATTACTTACATAATGGGGGCAGCCCTACAGATAAAATATCTCCTCCAGCTCGAATTGATTGTCCCGACAACGCTCTCTGCGTTGCCCCTCTGAATTTCCAAGCTGATGCGGCTGATGATAAAGAAGGATCTGGCGCGAGGGTCACCGGACTTTTCCTTCAGAAGTTTGCCCATAGTTGAAGCAAACTTCTTGGCCTCCGGTGCCCAAGCGCCGAGAGTCGAGAAGTAAGGAAGAAATTCAAAGTTGCTACTCACCGATGAGTATTTTTGAGTCTTGTTTCTTTTATTTTTTACCTAAGTAATTGAAGTATAATTAGGCATCATTGTGATGAGGCATATTGTGTGCTGTGTGAGAATAAATGGTTTATCAATCTGGTTTGTGTGGTATTTCATACTCAGGATATTGAACGCTAAAACAAACCTATCGTCAAAGGCTGGAACTATGAAAAAATGCGGCGTGCCCCGTGGTCCGATTGCGAAGTCCAATCCACTAGCAATCACGATATTTGAACACAAAGTAAAGCGTATCCTGCAAATTGTTGGTTTGAAAAAACATTTCAGAGTGCCGTTGTCAACCGATAGTCTTAGGGTTTGGATGTGCTTTGAAAGCTTATGGCGAATATATAAATGACGAAGCTGTATGATATTACACTTTATTTCTTTAAAAAATAAAATAAAAAATAAATGGCGAGAATGTTTAGCGCGGGCCGCCATACAAATAATTAACGCAGTGTGTTATGTATGAGCAAATTGTCTTGTTTATAATTATTATTAAAGGTTCTACAAAGAAAAAGCTAGGTTAGTTAAGTACTTAGAGTATACATAAGCTAGCTGTATACTCTAAGGTTATGTGGCTATAAACGTTTCGTCTTCAGAATGCAGAACTAACCAGAAGGCGCGACAGTATACGAGCTTGAAAGTGAAGCCAAAAATACTAATCTGAAAGACCATAATAGGTAGTGCGATACAACCACCGCCTCGTATAAAAAGCCGTAATTAATTGTAATTAGTAATGTAATATCTTCCTTTTTTTCTACAATCTGTAGGTATTTGTACAGTTCAGCATCAAAACGTTGCCTTTAATACATCACTATTATTGACAGGCCTGTTGACGTAGTGACCCTGCCTACTGAGCCAGAGGTCGTGGGTTCGAGTCCCACCCGGGACCGACATTTGTGTGATGAGCATATCTGTTGGTTTTCGAATTCTGTGTATTTGTAGGTATGTATTTATTTAAAAATGAATATATTATGTATGTTTAGTACCGATTTACAAGCTTCGGTTTAGTTTGGGACTAAACAGCCTTTTATATTCTGATTCCTAGGAAACGTGATCAAGAGATGCGCTATCCAAATATATCACTTATTACTGGGTGGTCGAGATATGATCAGGTATTGATATGTTGCAAGGCAATTTGGGCAGTTTCATTTTCCACTTCAGTAGGTCAAAGCATGGCCCAAAGGTCAACTGGTAGATAATGCATTATTTAGTTTGTGCGCCATTCTTTCTGAAATTCTTTAAGCACAGTTGTTACCTGAGCTATCATCTAACTAAAGGCACTGGAAATCGCGAGCGACCTCAGCTTGCTGACAAACTTGGAGCCAGGTTTTAAACATTTAAAAGCCGTGGTCCATGGTGGCCGTGGTGCCATCTTGGGTGACAGTTACAATAGCTTCAGGTCCACTTTTGCCTCGCGTTAGATTTCGTAGAATCCTAGGTGAGATGGTGTTTTAATATTTACTGGTTCTAACCAAAGATGGCGCTGTTTGGAAGTTCGTTATTTTATTATCAATGGTGACGAAAAATTGTAAGACTTATAAGCTATGCCCTTGGCTATGCACTATGATAGTTTGTACATACATACATATCTTCACGCTATGTCCCTGGCGGGGTAGGCAGAAAGAACGAAATCGACAGACAGATTAGGGATTGAGGAAGTGGACGGCAAAGAAAGTGAGCGAGTTAGGAAGTAGACAATTTTTCGATGTGAATTAATCAAATATAAGCAAAAAAAAATCCAAAATGCCTTCCGAACTAATTATTTATGAAGACCAACGATATGCCACTTATTTCTTTCAGCTAGTTGTTATCCAGACGCTTTTTTCACTAGCCTTTCGTGCCTGGCCCTATAGTTCAGTATACCCTGGCAAGTTAAGTAGGTACTCGTCAAATACGAATAGGTAGACCGACTGGTGAAGGTCGCGGGACCCAGCTGGATGAGGTTAGCGCAGGACCGGTCGTCGTGGAGATCCTTGGGGGAGGCCTTTGTCCAGCAGTGGACGTCTACAGACTGATATGATGATGATGACGAATAGGTATATTCAATACGCAGTAGGTCCAAATATGATTTCTTAAGAGAGTCCAGGCTTTTTTATTTTTACCTAACTATAGGTTTCTTCATACATCTTTCTTCGTACAGTTGTTTATGGGTACAGTAAGAGAGCCAGTGTAATTACACGCTTTATAAGCACAAAACACAGTAAAAGCTCGCTACGAAAATTCTGTGTTTACAAACTTAGTCAATGTAGAGGGGAGTCGGCATACCTACTCAGGCGCAGTGGTATCGATGTGAATGTATGATAGAGTATGAATTTGTTCGTTGTATTACCTACGACCACAGAACACTGAATGCGCATGCACGGGCATCGTCCCGCGGGGCCGGCGGCGGCGGAACAATTCCAAACTCTTTGCCTACGTCGTAGCGCGCATGAATGCCGCCGCGAAAAGTCACAGTGTGTTTCGCGTCACGTAGAGCCTCTGGCCGTGGCAGCGTAGCGAGCTTTTTCTGTGTTCTGTGCGTGGCAGGTTCTTAAGTTCGATAAGAGCAGCTTACTATCAGATGGATCGTCGGCTCGTTTGCAACCAAAATATTAGGTCCTTACCTATGAAGTTGCCGATTTGTATGAAGAAAAATAAGCAGGCTGCATTTTTTAAAATTATTTTGCAAAAAAGTTTTAAAAGAATCCCAATGCGATATTTTGTATGTCTTAACCCGGTCTTAATAACCTTAAGCTAAGTATAGGTATCGCTTGCATGTCTTAATTTCTCAAAAACAGAAACCATCGTGTCATAACACGATGATGGTTTCCCAAATGAAGCAATCAATTCTGCGAGATTCTAAATGCACTTCAACCTTTATTTATACACATTGTCATGAAACACAGCACATGTTTTTAATCGTTGTTTGTTTTTCTTTTTGTTATGTTTTATCTTTTGGTGTTGTTACTGTCTTCACGTTGTTTCTATCACTTTTGGTAGGTCACCGAAGGTATATGTAGTGCATATACCTTCGGTCGCTTGTGAACGACCGACGAGGACCCAACAGAATACCAGCGCTGCGCTCTCACCATGCTGAGTTGGGGCCTTTTGATTGCTGGATTGTGTGCCTACACACCAACCATTAATTGTTCAGGCCTACTCACTTTTTTATATAATGTGTGTTTTGTAACTTTTAAATATATTTTTCTTTCTTTGAATGAAATATTTTTGCTAATGTAAAATAATAGCTATTCATGGAAATTACATGCTAAGTTAAACGTAAGAAAAAAAAGGCAACGTCATAGGTAAAATACCTAATAGAAGGAGATTAGGACAGGGATAGAATTGCCAATTGCAATCGGTATATTTTTAAATTATCTAAGTCTGTCAACAGATTTTATTAGCAGAACTGGGAGAGGTCATCGCAAATCAATACTAGGAAGAACAACAGGAAGTAATGGAGTAGTATTTTATTTATTATGATTTATACTTTTCAATAGTACTATTCTCAAGTGCAGAAATGACAGAGACTGGTTTACCTACTTCTAATTAAATCTATTCATGTACCTGTTTTTATTTTTATGCTATAAGTAGTTATGTTTTATTTTATTTGGAAAACTGTTAGTTTTTGGGCATACAGAGTTTAGTAATATTGCAGTGAAGGATAGGTATAATAATAAAAAATATAGATAATTAAAGGTTTTCACTTGATATATAGATAAAAACGAATATGTTTCAGTGCAAGAGAAAAAAAGATATATGTTACAGAAAATGAAGTGTCAAAAGTTGGTGGTTGGTGGGTGGATGTTCAACGGAACCGTGAGAATTACGGTAAGTTGATGGGGCCTCCCATACAAAATTTGAACAACTTAGGGTTGCGGTTGTAAATATTATTGAAACTTACTTATAGTATACTGTACGTAATACGGCTCCATTACCTCTTGTTCTATTTCCGTCTTGATTGTTTTGCGATCACCTGTTCGTACAGCAGATCTTGTGATCTCCTTTTAGACAAGTGAAAGAAAAGCAGGCCCTATTAAATTGTTTCTTACACCGTTTTTAAATAATATCCACTCTTTAAATGATGTTTTAAAAAAAATTAATTCATGTGAGAAATTAAAGATCGTTACGACTTTTTAAAGTAATCTATTTTTATTACAAAATTAATAATTCGTACTTTGAAACTAGACAATAAAATTAATATTATATTAAGCTGAATATAAAATCTACTAAGTACTAATAAATAATAACGCAAATTTAATTTATTCAATAAATTAAATAATACTTAAATATATACTTAGAAAAGATCACACTGACTAGATTGCCACACCCCTTGTCCGCTTTCGATTTATTCACCTGTATAGTGACGTTCAACAATCTATAGATATACATATTCTGTGTTATAGGCAGGTGGCTAGAGTAGGTAAATAAAAATGAATAATCAGGTAAATAATTAAAATACAAAATTTGCTTTAAAGAAACCTTTTTCTTGTCAATGATCATAAAAGTCAGTTGAAAAATGTACTGTACCTTTCAATAAAAACCGGATTTGATGTAGTAAGAACACAAAATCGGTATTGTAATTGTAATATTATCTTATAAGATTATATAGGTGTAATATATATACTTTTGAATATAAAATCAAATCATCCTTGGCTACATTTAGATTACATACAATACATATCTTTAATTTATTCTTATCGCTTATATTATTAAACTTGACTTTGCAAACTTTGCATCAAGAAAGATTTCAAAAGAAAAGCTAACGATTGTTAGGGGAAAATTTTGAAAGCAATAAAAAAATATTTTTTATTGGTTTCGTTAATTTATTTGCTTTTCTGTGTTTTTATTTTTATCGATACATTACATACAAATAGATAATTATGTTGTCCTCGCACTGTTACAGTTCAATTATTTGTCCGCAGTCAGTTTTGTTTTACCGATGACAAATGATAAAATAAGATTTCTTTGCTGGAACTTGTCTGACACGCCGCCGCGTGTCTAGATAAATCAAGAAGTTTCGAATCTCTTTGGTGGCACACGCCGCGGCCGCCAACCAATGAGATCCTAACTCTACGAGATAAATTAACAAGAAAATTGGGAAGTGCCTTGTGTGGTATATGTGGAAGGTATGGTATACGCATACACCTACTGATTGGTGACGTCATTATACAAAGTAAAAATAAAAAATAAATTATTAATTTGAGTTAATCACAATACAAACCAGAGGGAAATGCTTCCTAAATTTTCATACGAATTCAAAACAATTTTATATAGGTATGCCCCGCTAGATCGGCTGCAAATGAAAATACTTTATCTACTAAGTATAAATACTGAGATGACATATCTGTTAGTACGTTATAGGGATCATCAAATATACGGCAAAAATATGGTTAAATACATACTGGAGTTATAAAAGTCTAAGGCCTATCGGATATACGACGAACAAATATAAATATAACAAAAATATAATAACTTATTATTAACAAAATACCTTTGCAGTATTATACCTATATACTAGAATCGTACGTAATACATACATTTAAATATAATATTTACGAATACATATGTTAGATTAAATTAGGGCATAGACTTTTTTGGGGAAAGCAAAAACTAAAGAAGTAGACTATTTAGATTGTTGTTGTATACTGTGTTAGTAGCAACAAATATGTAACAACTTATTCATTTATTTAAAGGAATTACGTAACCGAGCATTTTAAAAATTAAAACCAAAATCTTAAAATTCAGATTTCTTTTCCTTAAATTAATATTTAGTAAGTTTTTAAGATTTTGTTGTATTTGTGTAATAACGTCGGTAAGAAAAAAAATATACCTACCTTTATATTTCTAAGTTCTATGTAGAAAGTTAACAATAATATTCAATACACTATCTACCTTATAGACTACAAAATTCTTAGTCGTAAATTAATTAAAAGTAAATAAATAGACCAATTGTAAATACTAAAACACGTTTTTTATTAAAAATATTCTTTGGTAAGCTAGCCGTAATTCATAATAAATATGAGCATTAGTAACAAAATCACAAAATAAAGCGTTTATATTACACACATTTTTCGCTATTGATTTCCTATCATTTTATTAATTAAAATTATAAATTAATCGTTTTAATTATACATTGTTATTAATTAAAATTAAATCAATAACAATATTATTAACTTTTAAAAATATATATTTCTTTTTTTTATTATTATGCAGTGCATTTTGCACGCGCCATGTTTACAGTAATATTAAGATTTAATAAACGCACTTGCTTGCAACTCCTTTTTTATTTCATTTATAAAAGAATACAAGACATTAAATTTTAATTTACTATTCTTGATATGTGGATTTCGTGGTATAAAAATAAAATACTTTTTAAATCTGAAAAATTTTAGCCAGTGCAGAAATAATTATAACTTACTTAATTTAATTCTATAGGTCTGTGAAGCCGTGTCTGTCTTCAAAATGTTGAATTTCATCCATGTCCTGAGTTCCTGTGATGATTTGTAGCACCCTGAACGCTTTCGACTGCCGCGGCGGGCCTTCTTGTACGAATTTGTGGTAGTACACGCTGCAATTTATAAGTCATTGTCTTAAATTATAATTAATATATTATCATAATAGGTATTTAATTTATCCGATAACATTTTAAAATGCCGAAAGTAAGAAGGTCGTAATTGATTTTGACTTTTGAAATTTATGATAAAAAAAAATTCGCTGATTCGCATTCAAGCATTCGCAATAGGATCGCAATTTTCAAGAACTCGGAAACAGCTGTATTACATTAAATAACGCTGATCCCGCGTCGATAAGTAGGGGAGACCCTTACTCCAAACCATATAAGGTTAGTATAACTTACAGAAGGTAGGTAGGTATATCTATTAACTATGCTCCAACCAACCAAACACAATGAAAATAACACAATAGCAATATCTATGGAAAATTATAATGATGTTTACATGTAAGCGGTGATATGTTCGCTTACATCTGACATATAGATACTTACCTAAAAAATACATTCGCTTTTTTGGTTCGTATTTTATTCCATTTAAGTAGGTAAGAGGTACATAAAATTCTTCGCAATTGCATTTAGTGTTGAATATTTATATAATGTAGGTACTATGCTATGTTACTCGGTAAGATATTTAATGCATTATGTGAAGTTTTCAAAGAAAACTGTTGATAAACCATTTAATTGAATCCAAATTGAATTATAATTTATGACAGTTACAATTTTTTCAACGTCATACAGTATGTTACAAAATACCGGTGGTGACATTGTTGAAGCATTCAGTATAGAAGGAATAGTAAACAACAATATTTTTAGCGAAGGCTAGTTTTTGAAACTCGCAAAAAAAAATCGAATTTGCATGGCAACCCATTTCCATGAAAGTAGACAATATGTTTAAGAATTTCTTAAAGTTGCTGTTCCTATAGAAAAAGTTGGTCACCAATGCGACCTGAAAGCCCTGCCTGTAACCGTCCAACCATTTTCTTTGACGTAACAAATTCGCATGAACATAAGTAGAGTGCACGAAGAGTGTGATTACAACCAAACCAAACGACGTGATGTTAGGTGGGTGTCATGTTCGACTTAAGTCATAATCTGGTTTAGTCATGTTTCTCAATGGGCACGTTTCGCTTTGGTCTTGTTCTACCCTAGTCATGTTCTACCCTAGTCATGTTCTATCCTAGTCATGTTCTGCGTTGGTCATGTTCTGTATTTGTGCAGAAGAGAGCAAAGTTCGTATTTGCATCGAGTGACAATTTTGAGTCTCGAGTAAGCGAAGGATTCTATAATAGAATCACTCGCTACGCTCGTGATTCTAATTTAGAGTATTTAATTTAATGCCTCCGAATATGACCAGAGCAGAATATGACTTAAAACGACTATAATCATGACCAAACAAGAACTTGACTAAAACAGAAGATGACTAAAACAGAATAGGCTAAAGGGGAATAAATATGACCAAACCAGAATATGACAAAACCAGAACATGACTAAATGCAGATTATGACCAAAGCCGAACATGACACCCACCTATCAATCCATTACGAGTCACCAAGTAACACCAATTAATACAATAGCAAGAAAAGTGATTCCATTAGATGAAGTAAGCAAAATTAGCGTAGCAGTCACGCTACAGCAGCCAATAGATGCTAAATTTAAAGCAAGCGTGAGTCATCGCGAATAAGCGGCGGGTGCAATAAAAATTTTGTTTACTTTGGACTAGTGCAAACGGCTCCCTTAGTACCGCCCACCGAAGCTGAAAATGAGGACAACAGTTTTGAGATTCCTGCACCAGTTAGTGTTTCAATTGTATTGTGTAATTGCAGACCAGAGTATGTATGTTCAACTCAATGTATAAAAAATGAAAATTTTAAAACAAGCTTTCATTAGATAAACAATAAAATTTAGTTATACTGTAGGTAGGTAGGTACCGTATAGTCTTTAGAACAAAAGGTAGATGCAAAATTGAGCACGATCGGATATCGGGATATGATGGAAGATAGCATCATCTGTGCTAACTAAACTACCAATACTGCTATGACCAATCAGGTGGGTTTTAAACCCAGCAGAGTATTTATTGCATAAAACATTTAATTATTTTTGTTTTTATTATTAAACCTCCCATTACTTCGGGAGAGATCTGGTACAGCGGTGGACTCATTATAAAATTATACTAGATGTTAGGATTTATTTGATATGCTCTTACCTCTTGTTTGTCCCTGCGTTGCCACCACCTTCAATCTGGATCGGTATTATTCTCGTCTTTGGCTGATTGTCCTGATTATTCTGGAAATTCCTGTTCAAAGCCGGCAGCTCGGGTTGCGTTGGACCATCGTCCAACCTGACCAGCTGAGGGGAAAGCACTCTCATGATGCGCTGTGTGGGCTGAGAGAAAGGAGCCTGAGCGGGTTGGCTCTGGACATTAGGGTTCTGTTGCATATTAATCACAATCCTCAATGGCGGCGGTTGATTTACTCCCTGTATACCTTGGTCTCTTGTTTCTGTACTCATTATATCCATCTGTATAGGAATAACCCTAGTTGCTTGTGAGCTAGGCGTATTATCCCGTGGCAAGCTCTTGCGGTTTTCTGAGGGCCTCGTCGACCATGTCGGTTGTACTGGTTGCTGATATTTAGGAGGACTGATGACTTCACGCATGCCTCTTTGCATGTCATTGCTTTTCCTCACCCATTCTGGTTCCTGGTTGCTTTCTCGGGGAGGTGTAACCAACTCTCTTGGTGCACTCTTCCTTCCTTCCAATGGTCTTTGACACCACGCTGGTGGAGGAGTTTTAGTCTTTTCTTTTTGTGTTTTTACCCATGGTGGAATTGATTTTGGGCTGTCAGGGCAAAAGTATACTGGCTCCTGATTCACATACACAACTTCCTTTTGAGGGGTGTTGTTATTTTGTTCCGGTTGTGAGTTTTGTTTCCTTGGCGTCACGGGTATGGACATCGTAGACTGATAGCGTGGTTGCTCTTGGAGCTGGGATGGTGGGGATATAAGTGCAGATCTGTTGTCAGTGTTAGGCTGGGTCCTCCATGGCGGGCTGTAGTTATCCTGTGCCCTATTGTTATTAGCGTCATGTGCTACCCAAGGAGGATTATATTGTTGTTGTTGACTTCCTGTTTGGTTTCCAACTTTGTTTTCTTGCTTCCAAGGAGTAGCATCTTCCTGGTTGTTATTGACTTCATTTGATTTCCATGGCGGAGTATAAGTAGGCTGTTGATTAGTACTCTGATTATTATGATATACCGTCTGTTGGTTTTCAGGTTCTCGTGAGTACCGATTCAAAGTATTCGTTCTCCACGGGGTCGGGTTAGAAGTGTCTACTTTGGGACTTTGTGGTGCTGGTTCTCGAGTATTATTGTAGATTGCATTGTTATTTTGTGTATTGTTCACGTAGTTATCTTGAATCTTCGGTGCAGACCTGGGCAGCGTGTGAAAAACTGGTCCAGAATTCCCAGGCGGGGTTTGATTTTGATAATTTGGTGAATATTGTTGGGAGTTCGTTGAATACTGTTGCGTATTCGGTGAAAATTGATTACGGTTAAACTGTGGTGATTGTGGTATGTTCACATTATTTGCTGGAGAATCTCTCCTCTCAGGCTGCCTCCAATTATTGTTAGGAGTAGGTGAATATGGGGAACCATTACTAATTGGAGACTGACCTGCGAAAGGCTGAGGGCTCTTATTGAATTGAGAGTCCTGCCTCTGCAATAGTTCCCTTGTCAGCGGTGATCCATTCACATTTGGTGAAGCAGATTTTTGGTGAGCGTATTGAGCTTCAGGTTTATGTATGGGACTGTCTGGAGCTTGATTATTCTGGTTACAATATGGGTAGTTTTGACGTTGGAAATTGTTTTGTGCTTGAGACGTATATTGAGGTGGTTGTTGCGAAAATGTGGAAGGGGGCATTTTTACCGTCAATGGACTTGGAACTTTCTCAACGAATTTGGGAACATTACCCATTCGTTGCATGTCAGCCTTCTCTGCCTCCCAGTGATAGGGACTGTTGGTTTTCCTCAACATCCCGATTGGGTTTTCTGGAATTACTATTTCTGGTCGTTCACCAAGAGCTATTGGTTTTGGTGATTTTGATGGTGCCTCGATGACTAGAGGGGGTGGTGGTGGGGGTGCTGGCACCTGTGGTGGTGGTGGCGGTGGAGGTACTGGTCCTCCTTGTGGGTGATAGTTGCCGGAGCTAGCTTGTCCGTAGGCCTGTTCTTGTTCCTCCAGAGATCGTTGTCGAGCCAGTCTCCTAGCCATACTTGGTGTCTTAATCTGGGACAAATCCAAACCCCCTGGAGTGTAAGTGAATGGCTTTTTATCCTTCGTCATCATCGCATTTTGGATGCAGGCTGGCGGCTGGGCGCTCCCCATTGGCTGGAATTGATAACGATATGTCAGACACAGGTTGTACCTATTCACAAACAAACTCACGCTTTAAATAAATTTCCTACACTTCTCTTTATGTTTTTTGATTGGCAAGTAGTCGGTATTTACACACTTCAAAGGTTACAGCAAGGCCTGGCTGGTGTAACATAGTCTATTTTAAATATCGTGTTTATTTAATACATGAAAAGTTAAGATAACACTTTGAATCTTTTAAAAAAGCGTGGTTTGAACTCTGCAAAAATGTTTTCCTTTACCTACCAAAAAAAAGAGCTTGTGGTACGGACATGTAGGTACATAATTAAATACAACAGATTTTGCACAAAACTCCCATTTTTTAAATCGCCGTCTACGATGAAGAAAAGAAAACTCATTGATTAGCAAGCGTCAGGCCTTGCATATGCACCCCTCGATTAAACAGCCGGGCTACCACAACATTATAAAAAATTAATCACTTACGTTAACCTGTGATTTTCCAAAGTTCGGAATTCTCCCGACGTGGCCAGCCATAGGTGCCGGTCCGTATCTGGAAAGCAGCCAATATTCGCGTTATTTTTACACAGAGACATACGAGAATCCACGGTCGGCCACGCGATCAAGCGCCGTCTCGTGAACCTTTTACCTTAGAAATAAAGGTGAGATTTGCATTAAATAGTGTGTGGTATTGTGTGGAAGACTGTGCAGGCGGGATGGAAGCTTTGCTGACCTGTCCCACTTAGCTGGTCATCCGGGAGTGGGTACTTGGCTCCTTTAGCCGAGAGAAGTGGACCAAACTATTTTTGAAATATACATTTTCAATAGATAAATCTCATCTAAGATTCTTATTAAATTCTACCGTTTAAAATTGGGTAGGTATTTAATTTTTTGTTAATAAAAGTTAAACGACAAAGATAATTGCGGACGACTTTCTGTGATATTAGTTTAATCCGATAAAGCATAATCATGCGTACTCTTCGTCCGAAGTATCATGAACAAAACAGTATCCCTGTACCCCAGCGAACATTGCAGTTGCATCTTGCATCATCTATACATAAACTATGTACACATACTCGTAGATACCTGACAAGATGAACTAAATTACTGATAACGGTAGCTGACATTATTTAGGAGAGGACTTATCCAGCACTGGGCTTTAATGAATCCTTAAATAAATATTAGGAATGTAAAACAATAGTCTTAGTTTCTTACCCGTTCTCGGCCATCTAGTGCACTAGTCGTTGCCACAGCAATCAACGGTCAGTCCACGCCTCAACTGAAATGAGATCACTCCTTCAATACACACGTTTTCCACAGAGACGAAATCAGTTAATAAATCACACGGGGGACGGTCACGTCAAACGTACCTGCGCGTGTATTATTAGATCATGTTTTAGGGTGATCATGATATTTTAACTAATGGTAACTGTATATAAACTGTTACTTACTAATTGCCGGTCTGAAATCAAGCTTATATTGCAAAAGGTCTTCTGCTCAAAAGAATAAGCTAAGAACTATTTTTTAAACTTAAATTTTCAAGAATTTAAGTAGGTAATACGCAGAAGAGAAGGAGTGCAAGATGGATACAATCATATTCTGACATAATTAGAGTAAATAATAGCTGAGACTATAGAAAACGATAAGATAAGTGGTCCCTAAACGATCATGCTTGCATGACATGCAACGTTTACGTGAATTATCATGCTGCATGATGGACCATCATGATTGCTATCAATCAGTACAGTGAAGCAACGGCCAGCACGTAGTTTGCATGTCATGCACGTCAATCACTACAACTAGACGGTCATGCGTGAGTGATGTCACGCCGCATGATCGTTTAGGAAGCCCATTACCTTTCTCCTCCAACAAAACAACTGAATGGATTTGAACGGACGGGTACTTAAAAGTTTAATCAGGGTTTATTGTTACTTTGGTTCTTCGGAAAAGGTTTTTTAAGCTGCGCGGAAATCTCATTACCAACTTAATGACGTTTAGCACATTCGTAATATTTATTTCCTACAGCAGGGGTCCAATCCTGATTCCGTCCCTGTCATTGCCCTTGGATTTTCGGGAATAACTCACCATAATATGGGTATGACGTGTACCATGCTTATTTATTCGATGAAGGTCAGTGTGAAAGGTTGTTTTGAGGAATCCAACCTCGAAGATGTATAGAGGACAGAACAGGCATCCCATTAGAATGGCAGGTATATGTTTATAACTAATTCGTTCGTATGTTAGTAATAGCATAACGAACGTTGTAGTCTATCGACGGTTGTCTCACTACTAATTCTGAGTAAGTGTATATAAAACTAAAATTACATTTAATTAGAAAGTAAACCTTTAATATTGGAACATTATTAACTAAAATTTTCTATGTACCTATATAAAATAATTAAATTTATATCACACCAACCAACGAGTATCATAAGTATATCAAAATAATAAGAATGCATACACTCACATCGTGGAAAAACGAGAAAAACGCTTTGATGGGTCAGAAATTAAAAAGGCCGACCGACAGTACCGCACGTTCCAACCTTTTGCTGAGGCAAAGTCGAGTCATCAGTCACCTCAAAGATTTACAAAAAGCGCCATAAAAATAAATGCAAGATAGTAGAGGGGAATTTTGGCAGTCTCGAGATAATTATAGCGGTGGCTAGATGCCAAGACTTATTTTAGGTAGGCAATTGAGTCTTAGTTTGTAAGAGTAAGTGAGCAGTAATGCTATCAGGTGCTAAATTTGTAAATCATTATCAACAGTCTTCATGCATCGTAAGGGACTGCACAAACGAAACGGAAATTTGCCCGCGCACTTTTAGACGTCATTATCAAATGAACCATATCACTATAGCCTAAAGAACAAAATCGTATGAATGACTGCGAACGCGAGGCGGTGCCGACGTGAAGAACTCAAAAGACGGCAACTTCTCACTTGGTCTGCCTCGACCCTAAGACACCAGGCATTCTGGTACCGAATCACGCATATAATTGAATTATTATTTTTAGAAGGATTTAAATAAACGGTTACAAAAATGCTTAAAACAACAGATTACTAATAATTTATTATGACATGTATTTTCTTATTTAATGTTACGTGTTATTAATCAATATCACATAAAATATAAAACATACAAAATGAACATATAAACATATAAAATGTAATAGATAAAAAATCACAATATATGATTTAATTTCCATCATGCATCATCACTTTTCCTAAGATATAGATATTAACAAATCTGGGTACTAGACTTTTGTTGAAGTTCTCTACATCATCAGCCTATCAGCGTCCACTGGTGGACAAGCCTTGCCTAATGGGGGAGGTGTTCCCCTAAAAGAAACAGGAAAGCCGGAAATTGGTCACAGTAGCAATAGTCTGGTGCGCTTCAAAATGGTCGACCTAATCGTGCATGAAGTTTAAAATCATTTTCAGTCCGCATTATAGTCAGTTTCTTGCGTCACTGTGAAGTCTTGTCTGCTTAAAGGGTTGTATTTAAACATAATGGGCTCCCTAAACGATCATGCGGCATGACATGCATTACGTGCTGTCACTCACGCCTGACCGTCTAGCTGTAGTGATTGACATGCATGACATGCAAACTACGTGCTGGCCGTTGCTTCACTGTATTGATTGATAGCAATCATGATGGTCCATCATACAGCATGACATTCACGTAAACGTTGCATGTCATGCAAGCATGATCGTTTAGGGACACTTTAATGGTTGGTACAGGGGGGGGGGGGGATATCTTTGGTTTGCACTTTAAAAGTAATAGATCCCACTTAAAAATATTTAAAAAATTGTTACCATGGTATTTAAATGACCACCAAAAATTTTCTAGGTGCTCGCACCATGGTCACCAGTAATACGATTTTCTATCCCTACCAGCATGTCCCCGTTCAGGAAGACCATAATTAGACAAAAAAGCACAACCTTTAATTTTAAAGATACCCCTTTTTATGTGGGATCCGTTAGTTTTAAAGTTCATTTATCCACATACTATACTGTGGTCAAGTTGGTCGGGGAATCTATTGTTGGCGCGAGGACGCGAAATTGGGGCATAGCGCATGCGCAGGTGAGCCCGACCGTGGAATGCATTATAGATACCTACCTACCGTCAGCGAGTTAATATCAGACAGGTATCGTAATAAACTGTTATTTTTGATTTAGAAAATGTTAATGGCTACAACCACATACGTGGCAACATTTTTTTAACCGTCCACTAATCTCACGAGGGGCCGTGTCCCCTCACCCTGCCGTTTATGGACCGACCACCTAGAAAAGTAACCGGTCAAGGCAGAGGATGTGGGGCACCCGAGGAAGGCGATATGTCCAGAAGTGGACTGAGTTGGAATCTGCGCTAGAATCCTGCTAGCACAGGTAACGTAATTTTAGTCAACTCGTTGAATTTTAAGAAAAATCTTATATAGTGCATGGTTACATAAGTAATTTGAAGAACATTTACGCGATAGCGAAACGCACGAATTTAATGATAAATATTATCCGTGGTAATTACACCAGTCGTTGTAATAAGATTAGTCTTTCCATCAAACGTACAATATAATTTAAACATATATTTAAATAGTTAAAAATTAAATCTAAATGTTAACAACAATCACTGATATTTTTGTCGTTTTCGAACACGAATTGTTGAAACATTTTTCTTAAACAATGATATTCATCATCATCATCATATCAGCCTGTAGACGTCCACTGCTGGACAAAGGCCTCCCCCAAGGATCTCCACGACGACCGGTCCTGCGCTAACCTCATCCAGCCGGGTCCCGCGACCTTCACCAGATCGTCGTTCCACCTTGTGGGAGGCCTGCCTACACTGCGTCTTCCGATACAATGACATTAATAAGATATTATTGTTCCAATTTGATGTGTTCCTAATATTAATTAAGTTTCTGTAAACCAACACCATCTCAACACCGTTAAGGTTTAACACTAATCTCTTTAATAGTTGCTACAGTTCAGTCTTTCATATAAGGGTAGACTATGTCACGCAGCGGATAAAAGTTCTCCTTGATAGTCTGCGGTGAGGACCACCTCAGAATGTAATTGGGTCCACCGGTCTTGTCGTTAGTGCCCGACATATGGGCCCCTCCATACGGTTGCTGGTTGACCACTGACCCAGTACATTTATCGTTTATGTAAATATTACCAGCAGCCATTCGCAGAGTATCGAGCGCCAGCGCTAGGAAACAATCGTCATTTGCGAATACAGAACCTGTCATAGCGTAACGAGTCGTACTCCCCACAGCTTGCAGCACCTGATAAGCGAACTGGTCCTCGTACATGAAGATGGTGAGGATTGGCCCCAAGATCTCGTCCTTCATCAACCTGTCATTCGGGTCCCTGGTCTCTATGATAGTGGGATGTACGAAAAACCCTTGCTTTTTATTATATTTGCCACCGCCCAAGATTGTGTTCTTATTGCTTTCCTTAGCATCTTTAATGTAGCCGGTAACGCGATCAAAGGCCTGTTCGTCAATGACAGCACCAGTAAAGACTGTAAAGTCTTGCGGACTCCCCACTTTAAGCTTTGAACGTTCGCACAGCAGCCCTTGTATAATGGGGCAATATAATGACCGTGGGATGTAAAGACGCGAGCAAGCCGAGCTCTTTTGCCCACTGTACTCAAATGCCGCACGAATGGTGCAGGATACGACAGTGTCCACATTAGCTGAACAATGCACGAAGTGAAATCCCTTTCCGCTGCACTCTCCGACAATCCGCGGGTAGTGCCTGTAATTGTTAATATCTTGCGCGACCATGCACCATAGTTTGTTGAAAGTATCCACGCCGCCGGAGTAGTTGATCCCAGCAAGATACGGTGAGTTTGTGACGACTTTTCCGAAGGTTTGTCCGGCGGCCGGGACAAAGTTGACGACGCCATCGGGCAAGCCCGCCTCTCGGAGAATATTGAAGACGATCCAGCTGGATAGAATAGCTTTATCGTTAGGTTTCCACACCACGCAATTGCCCATGAGCGCAGGCGCATACGCCAGGTTGGCGCTGATGGATGTGAAGTTGAACGGACTGATGGCAGCCACAAAGCCATCGATGCCACGGTAGCGCATAGAGTTGAGTGTCACGCACGGATCTGGAGAGTACGGCTGGTATTTTACATTTTCTTTCAAAAAAAAGGCGTTGAAGCGAAAGAAATCGATCAGATCGCACGCGGCGTCGAGCTCTGCTTGTATGACCGTCTTGCCCTGGCCGAGCATGGTGGCGGAGTTGAGGCAGTGGCGGTAAGTGCTGGCCATGAGGTCAGCAGCGCACGTGAAGATCCGCACGCGGTCTTCGAGCGGCCAGCGGTCCCAGCACGCCTGCGCTTGCACCGCCACGTCTATTGCCTTTTGTATTGTCTTTTCATCCGCGTGATAAAACTGAGCGACCTTCCGACCATGGTGATGAGGTATCACTTGGAAGCATTTCTTGCCGTCGCAGATTATTTCGCCACCGACCACGATCGGTATTTCCTCTGTGATAGCCCCGATTCGACACAGCTCGCTTTTGAGACATTCACGCTCACAACTGCCGGGGCAGTAGTGCCAGGGTTGCTCGTTTGTTACGCAGAAGTCGCTTATTAGAGGCGGTTGGACGACGCTGCAAGTCGGGCGGTTCAAGACACGGATTCCGAGACTGGAGCAGGTCCATCTAAACCTCAAGGAGAGCATGACTGTTCTAAGGACCGACACTTGGAGCGAAGCCCGGATCAGCCCGGCAGCAGAAGTCATTTGCAGCGACCGTATTGTTATACCACAAGCTTCAGATCGTTACCACTGTTCACGCCACTGGAAAACTAATACATATTAACTGAAACTTTCAGCTATTGACAATTATTGTAAATAACAATCTTTCTGATAGTTTTTTGGAAATCTTGTCGACGTTTCATTCATTCCTGTCGAAGACACTATATCATTAATCTGTGCAATATTCCAATATACCTCAGCAATATACTTTAGAGCTCTTTCCTGTCAATCAATTTTTTTTCTTCTAAGGCCTGTATGTGTATTTTCGGAGACTTTTTGCTACCTATACGGACTTTGTTACTCTTCTTTTAAATTAGATACCTGTTTATAAAATGTTAACATTAACATTGTTCAATGTTTATCGAACATTTCACAACCAATAATTCCTCTACTTTTGTCAGTTTGCTAATTCCGCGATTGCGTATGGTTCTTATAGTTTACTTTATGGGCGTTTACGTCAGCTTTCGGATAAATAGCCGTTTGATTCAAACTGTTTGTCTTCCAGCATCCGCTCGCGGGCTGCGCGCGCGCCTGCTGCGCCGTGTCTAAATCCGATCTTTGCGGTGACGTCACTTGTTACTCACACGTTACGTATTGCAATTTGCACGCATCAAGAACATTATTCATCAATCATAATGATTTGCAATCCGCAATATAATAATTACCTGTAAAACATTAACGCAACCCTAATATATTGTATGCATACTGGTTTCCTCGGCTTCGCCCGCGTGGAATAAAACTTTTTTCCCGTGGGAGCAGTTTATCGCGGTAAAAAATAGTGTCCTGCGTCAGGGTTCGATGTCCGTTTACGTAAAAAGGTAACAAACAGACAGACTTAATGTAATATTGATAATATTTGTATGGATTTTTGGCTTGATAGATGTTAGATAGATTTTGTATGAATAGTGTGTAAGTACAATAAATGAATAAACAAAGTACTAAGATCAAACTTAGATGAATTGTTTATTCAAAAGCATCGAGGTAATTCTGCTAGGTGCAAGTACATATTAAAAACAAAATGTAAAATAAATCCTGTTCTTTGGTATTTTTCTGAACTGACTCAATGGATCCATTTCGTATTTTATTATTCTTCTGTATGTCATACTAGCTGTTTCCCGCGGCCTCGCCCGCGTTTTATAAGTTATTTCAGATTTTTTTTCTTTTTGCTCGGCTCCTGAGGGTCGTAGCGTAATGTCGAATAGCCTACAACCTTCGTCAACAATATCAGATGTAAAAGAATTTTTCAAATCCGTTTGCGGAAGTTTGTTGCGCCGCTTCTTCTTCCCAGCTCTATATAACACCTTGGAGGCGGTGGTAGATAAAAAATTGACGTTGTATAAATGTACCCAGTGTACTTATATGCAATAAAATACTTTTGAATTTGAATTTTGAATTTGAATTTGGTATTTCCACAGAGATTAGAGCGTTCAAAGTTTGAACTTCAAACAAACAAAAACTCTTGTTTCTTTTTTAAATTAGTATAGGTTATAAAATTCCATACGCATAGAAATATATAAGTACCTACAGTCATACTCACAATGAATAAACTTAAATTAGGGTCGGGGCAGACCAAGCGGAAAATTGCCGTCATTGTCAAATGCAGCATATTAGTCAGTCGCAGTCAAGACCCTTTTTCTTAGGAACAAGGAAAAATACGCAGGTCTAAACAATCCCTTAGAGCTGTGAAAATATCAAACTTCTAAGTCAACGCAGTAAATATATATGGCCGTCTTTGCCGCATTTTTGAGTATTTTTGCAATGAAAACCTATGGGGTACTTCCGGTTGAACTAGAATCTTGATTTGGCAAGAAGCAATGCCATAATAGCACAAGTAATGGAAAAAATCGAAAAACCGTAAATTTGTAGTTACATCACTAAAAAAGTAAGTTAGTACCTAAGTCATTTGTACTATTAGACTTTCGAAATTGTCTAAAATTAAGTTTTGTCCCTCAGGAACCTCAGGAACCCTCAGGGCGCTAATCCTACTCGCACTTGTCCGGTTTTTATTATTAATAAAGCACACAATAAGTATCTATTAGTTACAATGCATAGTCGCCAGAATGATGGCTAACAACATCTGTCCAAGAAGATGTTTAAATGGCATTAATATGAAGAAAAAGTTACTTAATTCGCAGTTCTATTTACACGAAGACGAGTACATTCTGTGGGAGACTATAAGTGATACCGGCCGGCGTAGCGGACTACTTTAAGAACTATTTACGTTGGGTAAACTTTGTAAAAACACATAATTAATCAAAACTGTCTACACCCATTACAACTCACCTAGAACTGACATAAAATAAAATCCAAAATCGGCACTCTGCACTCCTGGATTCCAAAATTGAAATTCGAAATAATAGCGTTCGTAAACACGGTCGCGTGCTGCGAAAGGTGCGCGTGCGTTTCGTTCGTTCGGTGTGACCGCCGGGCGCCCGGGCAGTAGCGGAGCGCCCGCGCCCCGCCGCCCGCGGGACACACGGGATACACTAGGGATGTCCCGCTGGGATATCGATACTTAAATCTCTTACCGAAGGGAGACGATCCTTTCATAACCTTGCTTCGAAGTAGGGGCGTCTGTGATGATGTACGACATTGAAGGTATTATTTGTTAGGAATTCTTTATGAAAATCTGTGATTAACTCAATATCGTACATTAAACCATACCATGATGACCACATTTTAGTGGTGGTTCTTAGAATCTGGATTTTGGGAAATATGTATAGGGAAAGAGGTGTGTCAGGATCGCGATACTTGGCGCTCCGTTCTTTCTGCCTACCCCGCCAGCGACATAGCGTGAAGATATGTATGTATGTATGTATTAACACCTGCCTATGGTATAATTTCAGTGGACATAATAACCTACAGATAGTTTAAATCCATATTTGTCAGTCTATATATACACTGTTCAGTTTCCCATCGTTCCCCACATAACTGCACGAATTTTTCTCAGACCGTACGATGTCGATATTTTATCACTGATAGTTAAAAATCCTAGCAGCACTAAAATTGGCAAATTGTTTTATTTCTGACTAAGTCGCAGATTCTATCTTGAACATTACACGCGTCCTACGATATGTAGGTACTAATGAATCGTCACATTTTTACGCTCTCAATTGTGTAAAAATAGCTATCGTAAATATCACTGAGAGCTTTAATTCGCTTTACAGATTTAAAGAAATATCTCCACACTTTCAGCATGATACTAAGAAGGAATAGAACCACAAAAACACTGCATAAAGTAGGTATATATTTATGCACAGTTTTGTCAGGTATCTGTTTTGCGCACTGAAGCTGTATCTCTGACATCTATACGTATTTCCGTTCCAAGCTTGCTAAAAATATTAGAACATTTTCGTTCGAAGTAATCCAGAATGATCTAAAATCTCGACAGAAACAACCATTGTCTACTTACTTGGAAATTGTTTTATCGCCGTGTCTACGAGTAACAAAGAACTATTCACATGATGGTGCGTGTGACTAGACCAACGCAAGTTCACTTGCAATATTTTATTTTGATGCAAAAAAACAAAACGACCTTAATATTATGGTGAAAATAGGTCTGGAGTCTGTGCAGCAATGGTTATTAGGTAGGTATACTAAGTATTACGTACATACTTATATTTAACTTGTAGATTCTGAAGTAATACTTATAAAAATAAAGCGAATTGTTAGTATGTTTTCCCAAACTTTTTTAACAAACGCAGTATTGGAATCCTTAAATTAAAGATCCATCAACGCACAGATATAACCGCTCGGGAGAGGTTGCTCAAATAATTTAAGGCAGACAACTATATAATAGTCGAAATACCCGCGGGAACAATAAGTAACGCGGGACCGTTAATTCTTATGCAAACGAAGTAGCGGGGCATTCGCTAGCTAATACGCGTATTCTCATAGACATTTAGTTTGAGTGCCTCTTTAAATATGGACTCTATATTTTGGTCGTTGGCTCTGCGGAAATGCCATTCATATTGGCAAGATACGAATCTGAACCCACCTAGGTGATTCATGGTAGCACACCTGCTTCGGAAACCTGTCATTTATTAACTAATCGCGAAGTCTGGCCTCCATTAGTTCGTCTAGGTAGGTGTGTATGTAACACGTATCTGCCAATATTAGGATTAATAATTTAAGATTCTATCTTCGGCCGGGACTACACGAAGCCGGTTCGGTTCCGGCTTTAGCTCGATATGCATGATCCAATCCAATCTATTCTATCTCGGTTTTAAATGTATGCAGATCAAGTAGACAACGGAGCCGAATCGAGTTTCAAATCCGATTATAGCATCAAAGGCATTGTTTAGGGACAGAAATCGTAAAGTGTATTTATCGTAATCGTTATTATTACAACCGGAACCTGCCCTCCATAGTGCTACCACCAATGACCACAATCTGTATCATCATCATCATATCAGCCTGTAGACGTCCACTGCTGGACAAAGGCCTCCCCCAAGGATGTCCACGACGACCGGTCCTGCGCTAACCTCATCCAGCCGAGTCCCGCGACCTTCACCAGATCGCCGGTCCACCTTGAGGGAGGCCTGCCTACACTGCGTCTTCAGACACGTGGTCGCCACTCTAGAACCACAATGTGTATACCTACTACTAAAATAATGTGCCCGACCCGATAACCGAACCCAACTCTTAGAACAGAAAGCTAGATATTACTCCGCCCACTGAGTAAAATGGGTCGTCAAACCTTGTACCGCAATAAATAGATCCGCTTTTTAAAATTCCAAGATACATGAAAATATTTTTCGTGGAGCCATGAGCCGCTCGTAAAGAGAATCATGTAAACAGCGCCGGCCTCGCACGCTAAAAATATCTAATATTTTGGAATAATCCCGCATCGAGCGACACTGTGGAATAAATGGAGCTGGCTTTCAACGTGAGTAGCTGGTTCTGAATAGCACGCTACGAATCGCACCACTCTCCGAGGTTTACTGCGGATGAGGTACAAGGCGACTTGCAGGTGACGGGCAGTAAGCTTGGGGACATAAACTTCCATTTATTAAAAGGTGAGAGGCCGGTTCCGACCATGGACTGGTTGTAGAGCCATTCGTGGAAGATATTGGTAAAATAATCAATTGAGTGATAGTCATAAGTCTCCAACAACGTTTCCGAGACTACTAAAAAATTTAATAAACGTACTTGTATCAAGATTAATTAGTCGATAGAGCATACAGTATGTATTTAGGTATGTAAAATACTCATACAGGTGTTACAAAACAATTCTACGAATACATAGCTAAGCTATACTTTTTGCAATGGCAAAACCACTCTTATTTTAAGAGAAATCAGTTCTCGGTATCTACTGTGTAGGTAGGGTGGTATCAGTGATTCCGGGACTCAGAGGCTTACATCTCAGTTATCAGCACAAGTGTATGACAGCTTTCCTTCGCTCACAGAACTACAAGAACCTAACGAAACTAGAATGTCACAAATTCGTTTCTTGCCTCCGCTAGAGCTGGTCTGGTCTACTGCTGGACATTAGGCCGTACCAATGCCCGTCATCACATATCCATTCGGATGGATGGATACCTCTTCCCTTCCTAGTAGGTGTAGTATTATTCTTAGTAAAATCTAATAAGTCTAATCTGGTACAAGAAAATGTATAGAACCGAGGACGGCCAGTGTCGCGCCGCGCAATTGCGGGTCACAGTCGAAAATAGCTAAAACTTGTTTCCAAGTTACCGCACAGCGTGTATCGTGTCGAAACTTGGCTGTGAGTGAAGACACGACAAGACACGATGCGTTGTTGTGTGCGGCAAATGGAAAGCACTCGGAATACTCGCTCGCCAACATGCGGTTGGAATGGTGCCGATGCGCGGGAGTGAGTCGCCGCATTATTTTTAGGCGAGTGACCAATACGGTTTGGTGCAAGACAGGACATCAGAACGAGTAGATAGATGGAACTTACAAATAGCGGATACATGGAAATACAATATACCTACATTAATAGAAAGTAAAATTAAAAACAGATACAATATTCAGATAGGTAGTTAGGTATAGATTTATGTTGGGTAGAAGGAAGATGATAAGCAAAATAAAGATTGCGCCGTTTTAAAAGTTTTAACACCAATACCCCTATATAAGGTGCCAACAAATTAGTTACCGATATTTTACGTTATAATAATTCACATTAACTAGAAATTAAGCAAAAAAAATCATATAATTTTATGCAAAAAATAAATTATAATTCTGTTTAAAAATAATCATTCTGTGCATTTTTCTGTGAAGTGGCCAGTTAAGTGGAAGTAAAAAAGATTCTAGAATCTATTAAAAAGTGCTCCATTTAATTATATCATAAACAGAGTTTTTTTACATACATTTTCTTCCCCCAGTTTTCTCTAAAAAAAAATCATAGAACCAGCGAACTATAATAAAGTTCGCTGCATAAAACCTATGATGTTTTAAACTTAAATGTAGTCAGAAGGCAGAGTACTAGCAACTGTAGAAATATCTATAACTAATTTGTTAGCACCATAAATATAACTATGGTGTATTTGAAATTAGGTACGTAGGTACAGTTTTAGCTTTTAGACACAGAATTTAATTATAATACATAGTACCAGCTTAAGACGAGTCAAAAGCTGTTTTATCGAGACGAGATGTGATCCAGCAGAGGCGCGCCGCGATGTGATTGCCAATGGACCGAAGACCTGAAAAACATAGTCTAACCGCATAATGACCAAACAAAAGCCGTTTTCAATTTTAATTAATGCAGAGGCGTGGAAAGTAGACGATTGCCTGACGCAGCGAGAAAGTTATAGTAGTTTTTTTGTTTGTTTTCCACACCGCTTTGTTTGTCACATCTCTCGTATAACTGACGGCCGTTGGGGCAGAAAGGTTCTCGAGTGGCGACCACGTACCCGGAGACGCCGCGTAGGCAGGCCTCCCACAAGGTGGACCGACGATCTGGTGAAGGTCGCGGGATCCGGCTGGATGAGGTTAGCGCAGGACCGGTCGTCGTGGAGATCCCTGGGGGAGGCCTTTGTCCAGCAGTGTCCACTGATATATTGATGTTTGTTTAAGATAATTTGAAATAAATACTGTTTTTTACTTTAGAATGCACTAAAACCGCTTTCGCTTTCTCTCGTACCTTGAAATTTCGTAACACACGCCGTATGAAGGGACAATAAAGCTAAATATTGAACCCACTGTCCTATGAATAATCATGGTTAATATTAGCCTAGCAGTGATGTTGTGAATTAAATATAAATCAGTGGCCGCCCCGCAACTTCGTCAGTCTCAAATTCATTACAAATGTACACATTTGATCAGACTTTCATTTCATTCAACCATATTAATTCCTCTGTGATTCAACCCCGTTTTGATACGTTTTGCAGGCTCACCAACATTGACCACCAGTGGTAACTTTATAGGAAAAATACACCACTGGTGGAATATTTTTTAGGAATATTTATTGGCGCTTTTCATCTTGTTTTCCATGTGGCGTGTAATAAATACCTTCGTCTCGAGTACCTATCTAGTAAGTGAGAATTTAAAAGTACCTACCTACAGACGTTTGAAAACAATTATTATTAATGTGATGATTATTTTTTGTTTCACCACTGTCTCAAGAGTTCCGTGTAGACCGCCAGTGATGTAACAAGGGTTTTTTTTCCGCCACTGGTGGTCATTGATCTACGTAGCATATAAGCCTTTGCCCTTTTCTCAGCAGAGGGTAAGTATAGTAGGTAGTAATATCCTCTCCTGCGAGGTATCCCTCGCCTCTCCCTATTTTCTCCACAGAGTCGAAACAATGCTATTCTATTGCGGACACGAGTGACGGCCAAATGATAAAGGACATTTATTATTAAAAAAGAAACCAATATTAGAGGAATAACCATTATATTCATTTCGTTCAGTTTCACTCATATTATATGAACTTAAGGCTATATACACCGTGTGCATTATTCTAAGTTTCGTCTCGACACGTTACATTATGTCTATTTGTCTGAATGCGTTAAATTGTGGCCGAAAATTATATTTCAATAAAAACATGGCAGTTTCATGAATAAACAAATCATGAGGGTAGAATTAGTTCGTGGCGCTAGCGCCGCTCCAGCTAATTCGCGATATCACGGTGACAATATTTAAAGTAACATAGTTTCTAAAATCGCTGTGGCAGTATCCCTATAAAGAAAATTTAGATTACGTGGGGCAAGTATTAAGACAAGGACGGTACCACCTCAGTCAAGTAATCTTATGAGAAAGATTGAGGGAAAGCGAAGTGTTGGTAGAATGAGAAAGGGACATCCGCGAATAGGTGCGTCCAGACCGGGCGAGCCGCCGCGGCCGCGGTTCGCCTCGCGAGGCAGCGCGGTCGGTGTGGACGTGACAGGCGCATGCCGCGGCCGAGCATGCGGGCGAGCCGGTCTGGACGCACCTAATGGAATATCCAGCGTCGAAGAAATATTTCGCCTAGAGATAAGAAGAAATATGCAGAGTTGACGCCCAACAAACCCAGTAGTGGTGAGGGTACCGTAAGAAGTCTGCCTTCTTACGTTACCCTCACCACCTACTGGCACTGCGTCCAGTCCAGTCCTTCAAAGGAACTGTGAAAGGAACTATGGAAATAATCGTATTAATGAGTACATTTAAGAATCACTCCAACTCTTGTATATCACATTTAAATAGTCTCGTATATTTAAAAAGCCATTTAATTCTAGAAATATCCACCTATAAGAAATGTTTAGCAAATAGTTTTGTTTAGGTGTAAAGGGTTATTTAGTGGCCTTCATAGCATACACGGGTTAGTATCACAATGTCTGGTTCGCAATTTGACCACGTCGCTCTTAGTCTAAATCTCAAAATGTCTAAATCTCAAAATACATAAGTCGCAAAATGACTACATCGCATAAAGTCCGAACAGTTGTGTAGGTACCTGTACATGGGTTGGTATACTACGGCAGTATATCTTCCCTTTTACGGCATTAAACATAATCATCCAACATTAAGAACCAAAAAGACGTGGTCAATTTGCGGTCCAGTCATTCTGATACCAACCCATGTATAGGTACCAAGACAACTGTTCGGACTTTCTGCGATGTAGTCATTTTGCGACTTAGGTATTTTGAGATTTGGACTAAGAGCGACGTGGTCAAATTGCGATCCAGTCATTCTGATACTAACCCGCATACACTTACAATTTGACTATGTATCTTTGTTTCTGGTCAGACTGTGCTCTGTGCAACCTCGTTAGGACTACAGTTTATGGAACATAAAAAAAGATACAATAAAATTGGTATTGTCAAAATTTAAATATGTCTATGATGTATCAAACATTACATAATTATGTAGATCTAACATACAAACTCAAAGACGAACATTATACACTGATATTAATGTACATACAGCGTGTAACAAAGTACCTATACTAACCAGTAACAAAATACACTCTTTTATGACTCTCTCGCCACATCATTTTAGATTAGAATAGAACAGATTTCAATAAATATTTCATTAAAAAGTTGACAAATAGAAGTTGATTAGTATGTACCTATCCGTTATGAGTGGCCCCTGTATCCGGTCATTACATGACATTTGTTACATTCTGTACAATGTACAAAATCTAAATTACAATTTGCAAGACAGAGCCTCCTTAGCCCAGTATACAAGTTGACAAAATGGGACTTCAAAAGAACAGTGGTAGATATGTATATCTAAGATATACAGCATACAAAATATTTGTAATTATGCACAGATTAAACGTTTCAGTTTTAATCGAAGTTATTGCACGTTGATCACTGATGATCAGCTTCATACATAGATTGTATTATGATTTATGTTGCTTACTTTGATAAATAAATAATTTATATTTTCACAGTAATAGTCCATGATTAAAAGTTTTATAGGCACTTACTAATCATTCAGTATTATGCGTATTTTAAGGTATTGCTAAACAGACAATTTCTTCAAAATAAACACTTCGCTTTGCCCAATGCACAATGACGCCGTATACGAATTATTCGTTGAGACATTAAATAATATAAAGAGTGTTAATAATACTATATATAAAAATATAAAAAACTGGACTATTCTAATACGAAGTAAAAGGATGCAAATCTGAAAAAAAATCTATTTCGCACCGTGTTTAGATCGACTATAATTAATTGCACAATAAACGAATCTTCCATGGCATCAACAGATTAGTATAGTAAATGAACCGTATAAATAAGGCCAGTAGTTATATACGTATATTGCGTGCGTAGTATTTACAAAAGCATTTACATTCCCAAAACTCCTAAACAAGTTTGAAAAACATACCCTCCTTTGCTTGCGCAGTTGGATTTGACCCTCTACATGCCCGCTCTATCAGTCGGTATCCATTCATTGGAATTATAATACTTAGCAAAAAAAAACAAAGCGTAACAGAAAAAAATGTATGGCAACGAAAGTTCATACAGATTTTTAGTGTCGAAAAGTCACTTGAATTTCGAATTAGAATTTTCTTTTCATTTCCCCTTTTTGTTTTTAGGAATTGGTTTTAAGGTAGTCTGGAAGAAATCGCTCTTACATTATTGTAACAGTTTTTTTCTTTTTGTCTGTTATTTTTAAATGTGCAATAAAGTGTATTGAATTGAATTGTTTTTTATTGCAACTATTGTAAGGCGTGGAGAAATTATTGTATGTATAGACATTGTTTCATAATTAGTTTTTAATCACTCGTGATGTCATTGTTACTTGCTACGCTCGTTTACTTTTTACTACCACTCGTGTAGAAATACCCTTATTTATGAAACAGTTGCAAAAGTATGTGCAGGACTTAATACTGGCCATTTCTTATTGACTGTCTGATTTAGTTATTTTTTTCAATCTTTTTGGATACTTTCATATTTTTGCGCTAATTAAGGACTACTGTATAGATTTCTGAGAATTAGATTAACAAACATCAGTTCTTTTGACTTAGACAACTCCAGTAGGTATATGTGAATAGCTCCAATAAAAACTGTACGGCAGAACAATTCAACTCGGCTAGCATTCTTAACTGTTGTATGTAGAATTTCACAAATATCAATTTAATTAGAAAAACTTCAACATCATTAAAACTTACCAATTACTTTTGTATCATCTAAAAACCCTTTAATTCCGTTTTTTGATCACTAGAAAGAGGTATTTTCGAAGTATTTTTGTGAAAGCTTTTACGAAGGAGATTTTTTTCTTATAGAGTATTATATAGTACTGACTACCACCTTTATTACTTAATACAATAATTAGCAACAGTACAAATCTCCGACGGACGCTCGTGCGCTAGTAATAATATCACAACAAATACAAACTTTACGTGTGTCTCATTTAATATTTTAAATGCGAAGGTCATGATAAGTTGTTTGTATGTTTGTCACTCAATCAAGAAGTACCTAGGGTACGTGCTGTAGCCTGGCTCTAGCACAAACTTGGGTTAGTCAAACTGTCATATTACACCAGTTAGTACAATAGTCATATGTACTAGTAGTATGTATAGTCAGAAGGTTCTTATGGGAAATAAGTATGGTCCGAGGATGACGTACCAATAGAACGACAAAAAAAAATGACGCTAACTTACGCGCCATAATAATTTCGTCACTATTATGAAGTACTTGAATAATGATAATGATCATTATTATATTCATACGTTAAGGTACGCATGGGCCCCCCTTCTATATTTACAAAGTAAACGGGTTAAAGCTCTAAAGCGATCATAACAAGTCGACTGTAAATACGAAATATTGAATTTTCTGTTGTTTAAGAGAAGCAAATAAAGTTTGTTTTTGTCGAGCATTTTTATTAGTGTATTGTTCCCGATTCTGAAGGAACAGTAGGCAAATCTTCGTTGGTAACACCAAAAGTGCGCAACGGATTGTTCGACTAATCGAGCTAACAGTCTAACAAACCCGAACGGACTAAGTCATATGGCAGTAAATATATTCGAATAAATGCTTCAACTTCAACATGAAATATCTTCTTAAATAGATGTTTAAAGTGCCTGATAATTTGTTTTCATTCATTTCAGTGGAAAATCTAACTGCGGTAAAAAATATTTATTTTGATTTCTGTAATAGGTAGACTTGGCCGTCTGTACCCTAAACTACTACTGAATGAATGGATTTCATGGTGATAATTTTAAGGGTTCCGAAGTCCGACAAAGAACTCTTATAGGTACATATAAGTTCGTCTGTCGGTCTCAGTCCGTCAATGTAAATGTATGATAACAATGTAGGTAGATCTCATATTTAAAAAAAACCCTCATAAATTTACTACTTCCCCATACAGGTAAAGGTGTAAAATTAGTTTAGTGTCCCCCTTTGTTGAAGAGGTATCCTAAAGTTTTTTTTATATCTAATAGGTATATTCAATTATCACTTGCTTTTCCTCTATCCGTCCTGCTGTAGGATGGTTAGTCGCAAATGAGATACGTGTTTCCAAACAAAAAGAAATTAACAGCCAGAATTTTTCAACTTTGGGATCCGAGCCCGCCAGTCGTTTAAAATGTCTGCCATAATTAATGTAACTATTTGAACTAACTAAATAACATTCATTTCATTCATGATCAATAGTCAGACATTTCATGAACTCACCAAATCGTTCCTTCAGAATCGGTGAAAACTTAGTTATACTATTTACAAAAAGTGCGAATTTACATAGTCAATAAAACTGTTAAAATTTAAAGCTAAAAATATGTATATGAAGAACTAATTAAAATCTATTGTGATGGTTGAATTATTAAAATCAGACACCTGAGTGCAAAGGAAATTAAACGTATTGCAATTGAAAATACATTGACGAATTATAATAAAATGGTATAAATAGAGAATAAAATAAAAAATATACTATTACTATACTAACAGACTTAAATTACTTCCATAAAAATTCATTCTCTCCTAAATAAATTTACACAAATCTTCAATACAAACGTTACACATTATTTCATTCATAACTTTCGCAATGACAAATTTTAATAAAATAAAATAAAATGTTACCTAATAAAAATTAAATACCTATAGAGTCAAAAATATAATATTGCTAATAGACATTGTCACTTTGTTACTTAAAAAAAACATTCAGACCAATGTACAAAATTTCAGTATTATTAATAATAATTAAAGCAAATCTAAAAGGACGAAAAATCTCAAATATTTAAAACACCGTCACAGATCCCTATACTAACGTAACTATATTCAACCTCGAGGGAAAGCCCGGTGCATTAAAAGTAAAGCACAGTGGATACACTCGCCGGTGCAAAAAAGTACCTATACTATGTATTTATAAAGCCTCGGCTTGCTCCCGTGCTTATAAAACACGACTATCATGTTAGGGTGTCCCCACATATACCGACAACGCAGAATCCGCTTAAGCCGATCAGGAACTGCGTTATCTCAAGCACAAGGCCTTAACGATGTCGTTCGGCTCGGTTCGGCTATAGGACTATGTGACATTATTTCGCTGTAATAATTTGGTTTCTCCTCTGTATTGGCCGCCGATAAGCCGATTCCGCGTCGTTGGTAGATGTGGAGACACCCTAACACATAATAAGCGTGTTATAGGTTTCATAAGCATCGTGGCTGTGTAAATGGGGTAAACCCTTATGAACAAAACTAAAATTGTATGAAAATAGCTAACTTAATCGCTGAAGCAGTTACGTTAGTTTATAATCTATGAGATATAGTACACTAACCTTATGTTTAAGATTTCGTACACAAAATATGTCATTTATTCTTAAAATTAGCTAAGTGTTAATGTATAAATAAATCAATAGGTACACAAAATTCATATATCTATCAATGTAACATGGTTTTTAGATTGGTTTCTGCATAAAATGGTTAGAACAGGTATATAACCTTCGCGCGTGTATGATGAGAACCTGGAACCTTTTTATTAGTTATCACCTGATGCTGATCGCGCGCAGATTATACTTCCTTTGAACGTAAAAAAAAAGAATGCCGTCGTCACGAAGTTGAGACGAGACGTACGACTACATAGGTGCGTAAGTTTTTTTTTATATTGACTAGAAGTAATGCCTCTCTTTATCAGGCCGACATTGACGTACGAATTTCTACAGCGCGCGTTGTCAACTTTTTGCTTTTCCTGAATCCAGGATTTATTACACATTTGGCGGTCAGTACATTAGCAAGCGGCTTAGGTTCTCTCATATAAACATATTGATTCGTTAACAGAGAACACTATGCCGGTCGAAATACAAACGCAATCTGAGATATATGAGTTAATTGATAGATCTATCAATTTATATAGTTACAGTAGCTCAATAGAGATGCGCTTACCCATTACATTTTACATAACACTTTAGTTAGCACATCACAGATTACTTACCTAAAACCATTTAGCCAAATTGCATGAACTTCTATTGAAACCTTCCAAATTCTCACTAATAAAACCTCGTCTACTAAATTAATTCAAAATCTTGTCAATATAAGTGTCACTTATTTTTATGTTATACTAAACGTCTTGGCATTTTTTTGGACTCCATATTGTGTTGTAATAATATTCATGCAATTTAGCTAAGTACATCAAACTAACAAGTAAACAGCCATTCCGAAACGCGCACCTGCCACCTGCTACTTAAAACACCTAATAAACTTAAAAACAAGGAAACGTTCAGATCCCGAAAGCTTAAAAATAAGTGAATCAATAAAGCTACGTAGAGTAGTTTTATTCTGAACAGTCCCATTTCCAAATGTGACTTCTTCAAACAGTGATTTTGGAAAAAGTCTATCGTTGGTACGACTTATAGTCGAATATTACGAAAAATGTGTTTATGATGATAATTGTGCCGCTACCTTTGATGTTTTAAAACTAACATTGACCAAAGTCTCTACAATACCATCAATGATTCATTTATTTTTTATGTTTGGATTATGCCACTTCCATTAATATCTCAAAATCTTATTCTAACTTACGATTATCTCAAAAGCTATTTAATTTGGCTTCTTCTAAGTTGAACCATAATTATGTCTTGTCATATTTAATCTAACACTACAATAAAAATGCCTTATTTTGGTATCGCTGTTCGTATAAAAACTTTTTTATACAGTAAAAATAAATCGACAAACTTCGTGCTACTTACTTGAGCAACCGTAGATCAACTGAGTCATTCGTCGATACATTTATAATAAATATAATCGTTCTTATAAAGCAATATCTTATATAATATAAAGTTACTCCATTTAGTATTCGTGAGAAAAATATTTTTTACTGAGATCTCTTTCTTAAATGTTCTTTAGTTTGTTGCGTCTCAATATTTTCATTTATTAATTGTATGTATATCTATTTTAATGTTAACTTACTGCAACTACTTAGTGTAAATAGATACAAGACATAAATTATAAGTTCACCTTTTGATTATAATCGCGAGCGATGCACTCCCAATACGTGCAGTTTGTTTCAAAGTTCATTTCAATCTTTAATTAAAAATAATTAATTGCAGGCAGACGTTGAAAAAAAGAAAATTTGGAACATAGGCACGAATAGAAATCCATAAAAGAACATCACTATCATATAAAAATAAAGAAAATTAAATGCTTCGTGTTTACAATATGGCATCTGTAAATAGTACCTAAAACTTACTTTATTTCATGTTTGTAATATATCTAAATCACCGCACTTTCTAGAAACAAACTGGCACATTATTGTCACAATGCGCGACCCGCGTTCCAGTCGCAATTCAAGTCAAATCGCGAGATTTTGCAACAAAAAACAACAATTAGCGTGCGAGTTATTTAATTAGACACTCAACAACATCGCTAAGTACGCAAGCTAACAGAATAAGACACCGGCAAAAAACGAACTACACCAAATGTGAATAACTCCCAAACTTATCTTTTTAAAAGCTAAGCTCAAAAGAAATATTCAATACTTTCTATATTCGACAATATCGATTACGAGAGGAGGCTACATCGACAGTTAAAAAAATAAACTCTTATGTAACGCTTTAACTTGATTTTCTCAAAAAAACGATTTTCTATTGTCGATTTTGGCACTCAACGTTCGTTATTAACCTTATAATTCCATATTTACAATGAATCCTCATCAATCCCCGTCAATACCTATCTCAAAAAGTTGGTTCATTAACGAAAAAAGTGAAGTAATTTACAATGATAAGATCTCTCGAGCGAGACGAGACCCACCATAGTACAGAAGAACGGCTCGTGGAAACATATATCGCGTAATACTGGCTCCTCTCGTAGTTTGGGAGCTAGTCATTATTATTTGTAATAAAAATACTTGATATGTGAAAATAGATAAAAAAATTACTTCGTTTACGCTAGCTTACAATGTTCGCTCGAGGCTCAAAGATTCAGCCAATAACAAAATCTCGTGATACAATTTGAAATCTGAAGGGTTTGCTTGAATCGCGACCATTCGGGCCACAAGGGGTTCAGTCGCAGGCGCGCGCGCGCCGCGGCGAGCTGGCGGCGGCGGCGGCGCGGCGGCTGCGGGCGTCGCTCGAAGGCCTCAAAAGAAGCCGATCAACTCCTACTCGATGTTGGACCGCGGCCCGTCGATCGGCATCGTGTGCAGCACCTCGTCGAGCAGCTGAAGGGCCCTAATCGACAGACATTCATTAAGTCACAGATTAAGTTTATACATGAGGATGGATAGCCAAAATAGACTAACACCTTGGAAGCGGTGGTAGATAAAAAATTGACGTTGTATAAATGTACCCAGTGTACTTACATGCAATAAAATAGTTTTGACTTTGACTTAGACATAGAAATTAATTTAATTTAATATTTTATTGTACACACAGAAAATAAAAACAATACAAAAGAACAGAGAATTATACAAAGGGTTATTAATTTTATTCTGTGCAGTGGTATCTTTACAATTTTCCTCAACTTCGTCCAAGGATGATTTCAATTAGCAAAAAGCGGGACTGAGTCTGTCCCGCGCGGGAGGGACATTTAATTTTGAACTAAAAATCAGGGCGTTCCGCCACAATCGGGACGTCTGCCAACGCTGGTCCTATGTAATGAACGTGTGATATAAAAGCATTCAGTCAACAGTAATTCAGTGAAAATTTAGTTAGTTCATTTTTTTAGGTTAGGTTTAGTTTTTAGGTTAGGTTTTTTTTGTTACCTGTGGAGATGCACCTCGACCCAGCAGGGCGTCTCCTTGATGGAGGTGCGCGGGTAGTCGGGCCCCCAGCCCTTCACAAAGGAGAGCCGCACGATGCACAGCCGGCGAAGGTCGTCCACGCCGATGCCCGCCGCCGCCGTCAGACCTGCTGAGCGTGGAAACGGATCTTTTTAAATTTTTTTTAAATACACAAGTTTCCGCTTACAATATGACATTTAAATTGTTTCTTTAACACTTATTTTTTTTAATATTTGTAAAAATTTTATTTTATATTTTATTATTTTATATTTGCAAAAAGCGTTATTTTGTTCAATTTTTCGGTGCGACGTCATAGTAGTATTATGTTTTTGTATTAAACTTTTGGACAATTTCGGGTTGCGTTTGTAAATATTAAATATATATATACAATACGTAACATGTCTCAAACTCAAATGTTTACATTGTTTACATGTTTGCATTCTACAATGCTCAAAGAGATGTTATTCATTTAAAAGTTCATACTTTGTCGACCAGGGCATAGCAAATTTGCATTATTTATTTATTTGGTCTCCGTTACTGCTTGTTCTACTTCCGTCTAAATTGTTTTGCGATGACCTGTCCGAGGCGCGTTAGTATACTTACACTTGTTGACGTTGGGGTGCGCCGGCTGGATGTGGCCGGCGACGGCGGCGGCCTGCGCGGCCGCGGCCGCCTGCGCCGTCGCCGCCTGCGCCTGCATCTGCCGGTGGCACTGCCGCAGGTCGAACACCTGCCCACACAAATTACACTGTACACTGTCTCTTGCACAAATATATATATATATAGGAAAAAAAGGTAAAAGAAAAAGAGGAAAACCTGGAGTTTGGCGATATTTATTTATAAAATAATGTTGGTGGACTCCACATGCGCCTAAGAATTCCTTCTTCGACCAATGCAGGTTTCCTCACGACGTTTTACTTCACCGTTTGAGAGCAGTCAGTAAATATTCTTAAGTTTCGAGAAAAATCCATTGATATATGACACGGGATCGAACTCGGACCTCTCGACATGACATATTTTAGTTAAATATTTACTATGTATAATTTTGTTCCAATGTCATTATTATTAAGGCACCTAAATATTTATGATTATTTATTACTTGGTGTTTCCTTAATTTATATTCTACATCTTCTTTTATATGTTTCTCAAATGTGTATATTTACAGGTGTGGACACTTTTGTGTAAGTATACTTACATTTTAATAAAGAATAAATAAATCGTCGACGCTTACGCGTTGTAAGAAACACCTGTGCGACTCGAAAATACAGTTACAAACCACGTTCTGTGATCCCATTTTGATGCATGCATGCTTGCTTTTCAGTTATATCGAGTTGAAAGAACGTTGGCTGAAAGGTTCTCGAGTTGCGATCGCGTACCGGAAGACGCAGCGTGGGCAGGCCTACAAGGTGGACGATCTGGTGAAGGTCGCGGGACCCGGCTGAATGAGGTTAGCGCGACACCGGTCGTCGTAGAGATCTCTCTGAGAGGCCTCTGTCTGGCAGTGGACAGCTTTTAGCTGATATGATGATGATAATAATGTTATGGCCCCTCCAGGCAATGGGCCAGGCTGGGCCACGACAGGAGATTACCATTGTGTGGAGGGCTCAATCCCCTAGCTGTCGTCGCCCACGATTGTCAACGCTTGTGAGGAATCGCTGATGCTGTGCTCGGCCAGCGTGGCCGATTGTCTGGTTGCAGCATTACCTTGATACACGCCGACGGGTATATCTTGTGCACGGCGTCCCCGGGCGCCCGGCCCGCCTCCCTGTCCAGGTAGTACGACTGCACGAACACTGAGTGGTCGGATAAGCACCGCAGCCACACGTCCCCCTCCCCCCGCAGATCCAGCTGCACCCCCTTGCCGATGTGAAGTCTGTGGAAACCAAATGACATAAACCAAGAAGAAGAACCAGTTTAAATAAGACATGGCTTGAAGGTCTTGCAACCAAGCCACAAACTCCAAAAAAAAGAACAAGAGAACTCTGAGCCGAAGTTTCATGTTGTCTCTTTTCACTAAAATATATAAACTCTAGTCGTGCCCTGTTTTGTGGACTGCCGTGATGTAAGGGCCGGTTTAATGAAAAATAAATATGACTCTATTTTAAATAAGATATGGCTTAAAGGTCTAGTAACCAAATCAAAACCTCGTATAAAAATCTGAAGAATCAAACCCGACAGTCTCTACATGACCCTCGTTCCACCTCAAACCTCAGAATAATATAGTCTACTAAATAAATTCGGAAAGATAAAACGTTTGTCTGTGATTAATCAAGAGTTGAATTCGAAGGCAACTCACCTCGCACGCTCGCTCTGTTCGGTTCTGTGGACATTGCTCAGGGCTCCGAGACAAAACCGGTTGCCACCCGATGGGTCTACGTAACCGTCCACCTGAAACATCAAATTTTTATATAACATGCATTATATTTCTTTCTTAGAGCGTCAGTGGCCTCGGGGATAAGACGCGGCCTATCATATCGAAAGGTCCGAAGTTCGATCCCCGGCTGGGCCATGTACCAATGGGTTTTTCTCGAAACTTAAGTACATATAATGGCTGCTCTCAAACGGTGAAGGAAAACATCGTGAGGAAACCTGCATACGCCGAAGAAGAAATTCTTAGGCGCATGTGAAGTCCGCCAACCCGCATTGGGCTAGCGTGGTGGAACAGCCCGAACGTCCTTGTTGATAGGGTAAGCCTGAGCATCATCAGTGGGGACATGTTATTAGGCTGTTAATGATGATGATGATATTTCTTTTGGCCAGTAAGAACGGAGCGACAAGTGCTGCGAGCATGCCTTGCCATTTTCATTCATTCCTGCCATACACGACATATTTGATTCAGTACACGTCCGTCAGATTCCGTTTTTTATTAGAACTGAAATTATTTTCAGACGAATTTACACCAAAAGGTAATTTATACACATATAGCGACGTTTCAATCGGAGATATATAAATGTAAATTTTAAAATTTTGCGTCTGCGGGTGGGTTGTTTGTCGCGTTTTGCCCCACAGCACAGATGGTGATTGCTCTGAAGCAGTCTCACTCACAGATCAATACTTTAAAGGTTTTCTACGACCTGATGGTATGTGGCCACTATCACACACATTAACATTGAGGACTATTGAAGTGTTCGCTGACTCTGGCTCACAGTAAAGCATGCATTGCTGATTGGCGATAGAATAAAGTGAAAGAAAAGAGGGTATGATATCATCAGGGTCTTACAGTGACATTGGGCCGACTGGAGGGAACCTTGAAGGTCTCTCCGACCTGCGTGTCGAGCTCGAAGTACGCGACCGAGCACCAGTACTCAGGCGCCGGCTGGCTCGACAGTAGCACGCTTGGGTTACCGTTGTCTGAAAAAATAATGCATCATTATTATCTAGCAACTATGTTCATACTAAATACAATACTTATTAATTAAATAAAAAGAGATTAACAAAGTCAGAAACTATATTAATTATAGTTTTTTTTGTCTTAAGGTGCGACAGCAAAAGTTGGGGTAGTTTCTAGGAATAATGCCAAAAATAATGACAAGCGTCAGCTATTTCCATTAGTTCCTTTGAAATTTTGTTCCTTTAACTTAAAGGAACTGTCAAAAGAACTACTGGAAATAATCGAACTTGTCAAAGAATCCATGTCCACGCACTGCCACTGGGATCATTTGGCTACATTATATCGGTACATGTTGTACGGTATGTTATCACGGTCGGTACTTACAATAGTGGTGGTGGTGCGCCGGCGCATCGACGGAGGCGGGCGGCGCGGCGGGGGGCGGGGCGAGGCTCTGCGTGTACGTCAGCGTGTTGTTGCCCGTCCATGTGCCTATATGATTCAAATATGTCAAAATTGGAATGCAATATTCACTTTTTGCCGGCAATGCTGTTTCCACCTGTATGGCCGAGGGGAAGAATGTGCATTTAACATTAGAAACGAGAATCTACTGATATATATAGAAAACTAGGATCAACTTAAAAACGACAGTTGGTCGATTAAAATAAATACACAAAGATACAACTTTCTTTTTTATAGTGGAGGTCTTATCTCTTTAAGCATGTTCTTCTAGTTATTACAACTATGTAAAATAAAAGCATTGTCTTTAATAGAACAGGATTTTAATGAAAAACTATTCTCTAATGACTTCTACACTCCTACCGGCAGCACAGCCGGCGGGTTGTGACAGCCGGGTAGAACGCTAGTGGTGTACTGTTCCTAGTTCATAACGATGGACAACGAAGCCGTTAACATCACCATCGCGGCCGTATTAATTTGTTTTACGTAGAACACACTGCACAACACTATCACTCGAATGCCGGGAGCAAACCGACGCCGGCTCCTCGTGCAACCATGCCATGCCAGCGGCTCGTTTGTGCGGCAAACCCGGCGGGCGATACCCGCTAGGAACGCCGCCGGGCTTGTCGGCGGCATGCCCGCCGGCCGGGCCGCCGGCATAGTGTGTGGGGAGCCTTAACGCGGGGTGTCTTCTGTTGAGATTTCATGTTGTTATTGATGTTTTCGCGCAGACTATACAATCCTTCCTATCCTATTATAAAGGCGAAAGTTTGTAAGGATGTGAAGATGTGAGGATGGATGTTTGTTACTCTTTCACGCAAAAACTACAGAACAGATTTTGATGAAACTTGGTACAGAGATAGTTTATATCCTGGAATAACATATAGGCTACTTTTTAAGGCGGACAAAGTCGCGGCACGTCCGCTAATACCCCTTATGTAACAAAGCACCTACATAGATGGCGCTGTTTCACAATGTACACGGGAAAACTCTACGCGGGCGAAGCCGCAGGATAAAGCTAGTTACTAATATAAGAAAGCTGAAGAGTTTATTTATTTACCATCACGCTACGACCCTTAGGAGCTGAGCGAAAAGGAAAAAAAGCCGCGGGGCACAGCTAGCAGGTAATATATGTATTACAAATGACCACCGAAACGTAATTGCCCTAAATGGTGGTCCTTTAAAAATACATTGGATGAGTCACGAATACTTAGCAACCTATTACGTCCACACGTAATTGTAAGGGTCATAGTGACACATTCCTAGAGCATCAGTCAAGTACCTATCAACAGTCTAAAATAAGCCTGTTGCTCGAAGCTAAATGTGGTGATCGCAGTATATAGTTTAATGCTCGATACTGCTGTCCGTCATCTGGATTTATCCCTCAGTCGCTTTATGTGACCTACTACTCGGCAACTATATTGAGTCACTCCGCGTCTCCCGCTTCCCCCTACGTCGCTCCGCCGTGATACGTACAGAGTGCAAAAACGATTGAGAAAGTATTGAGCGAAAGTATAGGAATAATTTATTTTTTATTTTTATTTTTAAAAAAAAATAAAACATTGTGTAAGACGCAGTTAAATACATAAAGAAATCTTCATCTTTATCATAATTTGTTAATGGCGCGACGTCACTTAAACCCGCCCTCTCACATTTATGCGAACGGTACTGTCGCGCCATGACGAGAGCGGGCGGGCGAGGTAGGAAAGCGGGAGGCAGAGGGAGGCCAAGGCCAAGTGACTCGTTTCAGTTGTCGAGTAGTACATAGGAAGACCGGCAGTGGCACAATTCTGTTTTGGATACTACAGCTGTGCCACAGAGATATATATCCTACATTCCAAGTATAATCAATATATCATCAATATACAGAAGAAATTGACTGACTGATCAACGCACAGCCCTAACTGCTGAGCAAAGAGACTTGAAATTTTGCACAAAGGTTTCTCATATAGCTCTGACGTTTAGGTTTACTATTGGGTTTTTTTTTCGGTAAAAACGCAGGCAAAGCCGCGTGATACAGCTAGTTTCGTTTTAAATAAAGTAACTGGATGGTGGGATACCACTGTTCTATCACTGTTCATGGTCTTCGGTCCATGTGGCAGGGCGTCTTACGGTGCGCGGTCCCAACGGTTCTGTGACAAACGGAGGTCAGGGTGTGGTGCCGCGGTAGGAATGGGCTATGCCCAGCGGTGGACATAAATATTTACCCTGCTGATGCTGCGTGCGGGGGCTGGGTTGGGGCCCGGGGCTGTTGGCTGCGTAGCCGTTCTGCTGCGTGGGATCTGATGGCGGCGGCGACGCGGCTACTGTACCCGCTGTCACACAAATAAATTGAATCTAAGTCTTTTAAAAATGCAGTTTTTACAATCGTATTTATTTAACTAAGTAACACATGTAACGGCCCTATTACCACGCTTCAAACTATAACACGTGGAAAGACAAACATATTGCTACGATAGCTAGGTATTATACATAATTATGATGAAAAGACAAAAAAGTCTGATATTCTGCCGCAGCCTGTTATGTTAATATTTAAACAAACTTATATGCTACAAATAATAAATATTTCATATACCATATCAATGAAAGTGTCTCAAGGTATCGCTCTATGGACGTTATCTAATGGATTTATTTCGGAGGACACTAGCTGTGAGGCTATAACCGGCAAGAAACATGGAATATGTACAATTTGGAAATTTTACAATAATCAAATACAAAATATTTTGAGTATACTCGTTGATGTGACCAAATGTTACTGGTATCGCGCAAAACTACCCTTTCAAAAAGGCATTTTTGAAAAGGGTACAATTTTTTAAATAATATAGATACTTTTTTTAAAGTGATACGGGACGCACCGGACAGTATTTAAAACTCCTATACCAAAACTTTTAAAATTATAAATTCTTATGAAAATTTTAAATATAACTGACACGGTTTTTACTTTGCGATGATTATTTAGAAGTACTTAGCTACTCTTTGACATATTCTGACAATTCATCATCATCATCATCATATCAGCCTGTAGACGGACTGCTGGACAAAGGCCTCCCCCAATGATCTCCACGACGACCGGTCCTGCGCTAACCTCATCCAGCTGGGTCCCGCGACCTTCACCAGATCGTCGGTCCACCTTGTGAGAGGCCTGCCTACACTGCGTCTTCCGATACGTGGAATTATTCTGACAATTATCTCGATTGAATTCAATTAAATTTCATCTAAATGTAAAAGTATGTAGGTACTAACCATTTTTAAAATTAATCAATTAATTTCACACCTATAAGGTAGAGCCATGAAGCTTAACTTGATTTTTATTGCCCATTATTGTTGGTTATGCAACAAATACTTTCTGAATTTAAATTTTGAACTTGAGTAACTCACAGGCTCGTAAATTTAAATATACATATGCGTGCGTCAGTTGGCGTCATACTTAAATAACGCGGGTATTCTAGTACCCAGTGTCATTTTGTTGCACAATTATAATAAATGAGTATCAGTTACCTGGCACAGTTTGTGTCAGCTGTGTGTCAGTCGTAGTCTGCTCAGCAGTGAAGAAAGTAGTAGTATTTGTTCCATCTATCAGCGGGGTGGTACCGCCCGGGGACATAGTAACTGGCATCGCAGCTGGAAACCGCCATAAAGACTAAATAAAGAGTCTACCTATTTAAAACCATACTAAATACAAAACCCAAAAAAAACTGATACAATAAAATAATAAAGTGCAAAATAAAAAAACTAAGCTTACAGTGGTTTATTCGTTTAGGCAGCCACATCGCTCTCGCGTCCATTGTATCCGGCGGCTCCAGTTTAGGAGCTACAGCTCTCTGCTGGGTCATGGCCATCTGTTGGGGGCTCGGCATTCCTTGGTTCATACTCTGCATTTGAGGCGTTCCCGGTGACATCTGAGTGGGCGCCGAAGCCATACGCGGGGACGCCATTTGTGGCATATTTGTCCCCATTAGCGGAGTACCGGGACCCATTTGGGGCGTGCCCGGACCCATCTGAGGCGTCCCTGGTCCCATTTGGGGCGTTCCCGGACCCATTTGTGGCGTTCCTGGACCCATTTGTGGGGTCCCTGGTCCCATTTGCGGAGTCCCTGGGCCCATTTGAGGCGTTCCTGGTCCCATTTGGGGAGTGCCTGGTCCCATTTGGGGTGTCCCTGGCCCCATCTGTGGCGTCCCCGGCATGGAAGGACCGCTTGAATGGTTGGACATCATTTGTGGGACCATTTGTGGAGGAGACGCCATCTGTGGTGGTGGACCGGGCGGTCGGGTGGGACCCCTCGGGCCGTGGGGTGGGGAAAACATGTTCGGAACGCCCTCTGGGGCTAACAAGACGAGAGAACGCAAAATAAAATTAGCATGCATCGCAAATTAAAAATAAAATCTTACACACAATAACATTTAAAGACTGACTACTCAAAAACAAAGTTGATGATACGTAAATCTATAAAACTGGCTTACTTTGTCCCTGATTAATTATTATGTTAGTGGTCTGGAACTGCTGATGGTGGTGGGGTATGGTCGAGTGATGGTGCCTTGGGCTGGTGGCATGGTGTTGTATGGTCACCAGCTCCCCAGTGTCCATTTCCATGCCGTTACCACTGAGACCTGCTGTGTATTCATCTTTCACTAATCTACTGGGCCCTGATTGCAGAGTTAGCCCAGAAAGGTCTGGAAACATTATTTTAAAGAAAATAATTCAGATTTAAATTAAAATATACAATGGAAATCTTCAACAAAATAGGCACTCTACACAACTTATAGAATAACAATATACACTGCTCGAGTAAAGGTAGACTTTAGAGCCCCGCGGCAGGCGACAGCGGCAGCGGCATCTGCGGCGCTGCAGTTGCCGCGCTGCTGTTGCCGCGCTCGAAGAGCTTGCGCCGCGTGTACGTGAATCTAAAATAGTTTTAAAGAAAACCATAGTAACTGCTAGTGTCGCCTGCCTTCGCGGCAACTGCAGCTCGGCAGGTGCCGCTGCCGCTGCCGCCTGCCGCGGGGTTCTAGTCTACCTTTAACTGTACTTTTTATAAGTACATTCTTCTGTGACATGATCACCTCTGTTATTTATGTAGTGAGTGAACCTAGGTAGTACTGTCAAATTTCTGTACGAAGCAACAAAAGAATAGATAGCCACTGTGACGCAATCCTGGTGGATTTTATGCTGACAATTAATATTCGTCTATAAAGTGACTAAAGATCAAAGGCGAATATACGCCGCTATCGCTGGATACAATTTGGCAATTTCTTCACTGAATTTATTAAAGGAATTTTGAAGATGCCAGCGTAAAATCCGCCGAGCTGCTCCGCCAGGTCTGCGCAGACCCTGGTTAAATCTGGTCTAAAACCTGCATTTGCAAAGGCGTGTGTAAATATTGCGACAGTAGCTGTCAAACATATTCAAATACTGACCAATTCCAGGGGAGACGACCCTCTCGTAATGGTAGGGGTTGACACAAACCGAGTCGCACTTCAGATCGAATGCGAACTGGCAGAACTTCACGTGTTTCAGCTCGTTCTTGTGAAGGTCTGGCCAACGCCATATGCGTGCGTATATCACGTGCGGGAAACCTTTGCGACCAGCGACCTACAGAACAATAGACCAGAACATAAATCATCTGAAGCAATGTCATAGAGACAAATAGGTAGTTAAACATGTCAAACTGCTAATACCATTTATAGAACAACTTTACAATATGAATCTTAAGATTCAGACTCTCAAGTTGATATTAAATGGATTTATCAGTTTTACATGTTTAGCCGACGCTAGTATTATTTACATTTAGGAAATTATATAAAACTTGCTTGGAAGCGGTGGTAGATAAAAAACTGACGTTGTAAAATGTACCCAGTGTACTTACGTGCAATAAAATAATTTTGATTTGATTTGCTTTTTTTGCTACGAGTAGCAACCAACTGAAAATTAAATACCAGCCGCAGTATTGCACAAACACACTGAATAATTTTAAATTCGTAAAAAGGTCTAAATTACTCGTATAGTGTGCTGAATAATTCAAATTATTCAGCACAGGCGCAGGTGTAGAAAACAGAACACCGTCTGGATTCCTGTCTAGATATAGTGTACCGGATTATCAATGAAGGTGAAGGCCAGACGTGATTTGATGTTTATGTAATGCTATGTATTATTTGATTACGCAGATCAAATGGGAGAATGGAATAAGTTGAATCAGGAATAATATGTAGAGGAAAGCTAAAATTAACATTGTATATCTTACAGGTTAAAAGTATACTTACCGTTATAACAACTGGGTTTTTGAATATGAATATCAAAAAAAATTGGTTGGTCCATCGGAAGTGTTAGTCCGTTGATAGGCGATGGTAACCACCTCTACCATCAGAAAGTTGCCATGTTAATGGAAAGTAAGTACCTACCTGCAATCTCCCATCCAAAGTGCGCTGTATAGTAACACATTTGCTGGGGTGCGCGCCATTTGTGGTTATTGCTGTGATTAAAGAGTCGAGTTCGTCCCGTTTCTCCTTTAGTTTCTTGACCAGGGACTCTATGGCGCGCTTGGAGAAGCCCTCACTCTCTCCTCCTTGTCTATGACACATTAACGAGTGGACTATACTAAGGCAGGCGTCCGCCGACGTTGGCGCCGTGGTATTCATGGTTGAGAGCAATTCTGAAACAAATATATTATTTAACTCACAAATAACTTATTTCACTGTGTTGTTGGAACCAGGGTATTTAGTAGTTGTAGTACTTTGAATAAAATATTAATACCTATGTATTAGAAAGTAGAGAAAATAATTAATGTACTTATTTTCCAGACAGATTTTCCATACTACATTCGATGGTAATGGTACGATATGAATGACAAAATCACAGTCTGGATAGATCGCGCCACCATTCATGTTAAAATGCATTATGGATGCGAAAATAGTTAACAAAACAAGCCGCTACATTTCAGAAATAGAAAGTCCTAATAAAGGCGAAAGTTGGTAAGGATGATTTCGAGGATTGATGTTTATGAGTGAGGATGTGTTACTCTTTCACGCTGTAACGGCTGAACGGATTTTGATGAAATTTGGTACAGTGATAGCTAATATCCTGGAATAACATATACGCTCCTTTTTACAGCGGTAAACTTTGGGAAAAACTTCCACGCGGGCAAAGCCGCGGGCCACAGCTAGCGCGCGTAGGTCAGATGTTGTAGGTGTTTCAGATTTTAAAAAACCGAGATGATTACTCATGAGCCGTTCAAGGGTCCGACACGCGGCTCTTGAAAGTATATTTTACCTGGTCGGGAGGTGAAGAGAGAGGAGCGCGTCAGGAAGATAGGCACTTTCCGGAACACCTTCGACATTCGGGACGCGACACTCGGGCGTGGTGGTCGCGAGGTGGTAGTGAGAGCGTGGCTAGGTTCATGCTTTACTTTTTATTTGTTTACTAAAATTTGTAATTAAATTACCTAATTCTTAAACATTAGTCCCGCTTCTGATTTCTAAAACTACACTATAAAGTGTAGTGACTTCACAAGTCCGAGTTTAGCGATGGCAGCTGGATCGTGAAACATTTCTTGTCTCGTTTCAGAACTGTAAACTTATTCTTCTCTTCTGAGAAAACTTTTGGTCAAAATTTTCCAATTCCGAAGACACAACATTCAGTGTTTTCATTGCCTTCGCTAAAATGGGTCGATATCGACGTTACTCGATGTAGTGTTTTCATTGCATTCGCTAAAATGGGTCGATATCGACGTCACTCGATGTAGTGTTTTCATTGCATTCGCTAAAATGGGTCGATATCGACGTTACACGATGTAGTGTTTTCATTGCATTCGCTAAAATGGGTCGATATCGACGTCACTCGATGTAGTGTTTTCATTGCATTCGCTAAAATGGGTCGATATCGACGTCACTCGGTGTAGTGTTTTCATTGCATTCGCTAAAGTGGATCGAAATCGACGTCACTCGATGTGGTGTTTTCATTGCATTCGCTAAAATGGGTCGAAATCGACGTCACTCGATGTGGTGTTTTCATTGCATTCGCTAAAATGGGTCGATATCGACGTCACTCGATGTAAACTTGGGACCTTTGTTTACGTCGGGGCTTTCGCTGCCATCGACCCCTATCGCTGTTCGTAGCCCGAGTAGTATTAGCAATAAGTCATGGACCAGTTCAAAGAATTACATGTGGTGATCGATTCTGTTTTTAAACATCTGTCCCACCTTTTTATTTGTCCATTTTGCTTGATTAGCGTGTGAATATTGTTGATTCATAATCGCTTCGCTAGTTTGCTGAAAAGTTTCGAACTGACGACCTTGGTCCGTCGTTATTGATTTTCTTTCTTCTTTCTATTTTTTTTTGTTTTTTTCTTTTTATTGTAGTCGGACATCTATAGATCTAGCTATCTAGCCGCTGACTAAAGCAAATATATTCGCTTTCTACCTTTCTTTTCAGCGGTTATTTGAGCTACTGGGTAAGCTGCTGCCCACTTTGTTTTGCGATCTATCTTTGTAACGCAATATTTCCATTCTTTTGACAGTGGCTGGTCCGATGATATCGATATGCATGTGCTCGAATCTCTCAGCCTGACAGAAATGACCTCCGACCAGAGAGTTGTTAGTATACATAGAGCGCGCGTTAGCAAGTCTGAACTGTAAGCACGGGTCTGAACAGTCTCGAAATTTTCGGGGCGACGCTACTGGTCACAACACGTCAGTAGCGCTGATTGTTGCTCTCGCCGATATTTATTTAGATTTGGAGTAATCATGGTGAAATGTGCAGTGCCAAGCTGTAAACACGATTCACGGAAAAGAACGATCTAGAAAAAATCTAAATAGAAGCGTCCATAGAACACCTGCTTACACTTGGCACAATGGGCAATGAACGATGCGCGCGCTCTATAGCTAGTATACTAACTCTATGCCTCCGACGTTGACAAGCCATGTTTGCGCATAACTGCCAGAAAAGTCAGTCTGCCATTATTTTCTTAGCAGACCCATAGACCAGGATGGCTGAGACCGTTGAATGTTTGTTGAGGAAAAGCAGAAAGGTCTAATTTTGCTTGTCAGGTCCTTGTCGTTAGTAGGTAGCTTGTATTTCTTGAACTGTAGAGCTTGTTTTCTGGGGATTACATGATCTGTGTAGATGGTTAGATCTCTTCCTTCGATCATGTGACGGAAGTATTTTGCGGACATGTAGATTGCAAGCAATCATCATTGTGTCGTAGGTACTATTAGTTCGCTGCGATGCGCTGAGCTCATTGGAAAAGAAGCCGAGGGGTTCGGTTGCCATGAGTCGTTGACCTTATGTTGCAACACGCTACCAAAGGTCGCCGAGCAATGGTGACGTCACGGAGGAATGGAAAATGGTAACAGAGCTTTTGATGCTATCTCTACACTTTTCGACAGCTTTGTCAGCTGTTTGCGTCCCTGGACTTTTTGTCTTGTCATATTTATTTCATTGTATTGCATATTCATTAGAATGTGGCTGTCAGATTTTGGTTTTTGAAAAACGAACTCTATCTAGACTTCACATAAGTCTAGTATTTGAACTTGTTTTTTGCGTCGCAAAACCCGTTATAACACTCTGAGGGATATTTATAATACTCATAGCGTTCCGTATATGTACGTCACCATGTGTCGACCGACCTAGATTTGTTTGTCAACCTAAACATATAACCACTACATGCGTCTCGATTTATAAGCAAACAGATACTTATTGTATTTTATAATACAGTACTTATCTTTCGCCACGTGGCGGTACGCCTACGAAATATAAATTTTCTCGCGTAAATGCAACATTTTCCCGGGGTAAGAAACCTAATAGGTACTACACGAAAATAAGGTTCACCACTATTGATTCGCGTAAAAATGATTTATGAGCATAATAATAATTAGGTATGCATAATTGTTTTGGCATAATTTTTAGGCCCATGGTTAACTAAGTTAGCTATTTAGCATTACGATAAAAAAGCATAGGTATTGATACAAACACAGATGTTAAAGCATAATGTAATGTTCATCGGCATAGTAATAAAACTTAGGGGTAGAATTTTTAAAATTGTCGAAACAGGTCATTATTGTTTTTCACCTAATAGGCAAATATAAAATTTCACGTTTGAAAATGACGGACTTTCATACAATTTTTGCATCCTTATTACACACCCACTCAGGGGTTGATTTTTGAAAAACCCTTTCTTAGTGGACCTAAAAGATATATGAGGAACCTTTATGTAAAATTTCAAGACTCTATATAGGCTTAGCGGTTTCGGCTGTGCTTTTCATCCCCCTATTTTACGTACTTAGGTGTGGAATTTTCAAAATTGTCATTATTGTTTTTACCTAAAAGTCTAAATAATATAAAATTTCATGCTTCTAGGCTCAGCAGTTTAGGCTGTAAGCGTTTCATCCCTAATTTTACATACTAAGGGGTAGAATTTTCAAAATTGTCGAAACACGTCATTATTATATTTTACCTATAGACTAAATATAAAATTTCACGTTTCTAATTTTTAAAATGATGGACTTTCATACAATCTTCACCCAGTTAGGGGTTGATTTTTGAGACTCTTTCTTAGGTGACGTCAGAGCTATATGAGGAACCTTTGTGCAAAATTTCAAGTCTCTAGGCTCAGCAGTTGGGCTGTGCATTTCATCCCCTATTTTACATACTTAGGGGTGGAATTGCCAAAATTTGAAATTAAAAAATTTTGTGAATCACGGGGATCCCTCAAAACATTTAGCATTCCACTAGACAAATATTATTAAATTGAATTGGTGCTTCAAAAGATTATTCTATAGTGCCTCCTCCTAACATACATTTAATATTTTATAGAAATACAACTTTAAAAATTGTATGTCAGAACCTATTAATAGAATATATAAACAATTTACAATATTTTAATTATTATTGCTAGCCATTGGTGTCTCTATCAGATTTTATTTTTAGGTCAAGAAATTCTTTATGAGAATGAAAGAATAGCCACCTGTGCAGTTTTGCGTTAAAATACCTAATCTGTACACGGGTAGAGTACATGGTAGAGTGAACTAGCATATTACTCTACCAGCTCCCGAGTACTCTACCAGTTATAGTTAGTAGCATGATTAGTAATCTACTGCGCTACTCTACCATTTACTCTAACAATGTACTGCATTCTTAAGTACCTATAATAAATACAATTATTGTCAAAATATATCAATAAAAATAGTGATAGAGCTCACTATTACTCGCCAGTGTAACAAAGTCAACATGTCTCCATTTCGCAAACTAGGTAGGTTTCTTTTCAATCTGTGTGATTTTTCCAAAATCACCAAATTGCAATATATGACAGGTAGAGTTAGTATAATACCTACTAGATAGAGTCAGTTAGGTAGTGACTTTTTAAATAAGGGTCTGCATGAGTTGATGTCTCATTATGATGACTAAGCAAGATTATTATAAAATGTAGACTTCTGGTAATTTGTCACATTTTAGGTTAATTGTGGAAATTAAAATTATTTATAAACTTACTAATAAGGATTGTAAATACATAGTATTGAAGGTATTTTAAAATATGTAGAGATTCAAATACTTGTAAAACAACTGCAAATTTGTATATTAAGATTGATCTAGGTCATTGAAATAATATCAAATGTGGTTAAATTACCATTCACAATTTCCGATCACAAGAATAATAAAATATGAAATATACCAATTTCACGATCTAAAGAAATTTAAAGGCAAGTAAAAATATACATTTTGGTATAGAAAGTTACCACTGTCAATAATCGTTCCTTCTAAAATGATAAAATCGTTAGCCAAAGTGCGCGGGTTCCATTTCACTCATCGTACAACGTTTTACAGACAATAATCACCACGAGTGCAGTAACATGATTAATATAGATCAAGTTCATTGTCAATTGTAAACAAAACACCTTAGGTATCAAATAATTTATTCCCACGAATGCATGGGAATACCTACACACAAAAATAAAAATAAAATGTAGAGTCGCTTTACAATAAATAATAGATATTATATAATTACCTGTGGTCGTAGCACTACTAATTATAATTTGTGTAGAAGAAAAACCTTGATTAGAATCTCAATCTCATGGGTAAATCGTGGAAATTAATTTACTAAAATATGAAGTGATACAAAAACAGTACCTACAGGCGACATCGACATTTTGCCGACTCATAGACTATGTAGAGTATTGTAGAGTTGGAGGAAAGAAACAAACATGTGTTGGTTGTCTTTGACGGCTGGTAGTAGAGGTAGAAAAAAAAACAGGTAGAGACGCACCACCGTACCCTCAGACCTCAGATTAGAACCCTCAGACCGTACCTATGGTATTTTGCGCTCAATTGCCATTGGCGCTCAAACCTCAGCTCAAACAATGAGCTTTCGAACGGCAATGATTAAAGAAACGCAGTAACGTTATTTTTTAATATTTATTTTATTGCAAGTTTGATTGAACATAGATAGATTTATCAAATTCTAGCTTCACAATATTTTTTCAAAGATTTGTAAAAATTATTACTAGCTATTTTTTCTTTTCGATCATTATGACGTCATCCGGGCGAAGCTGCGGGAAACGGCTAGTAAGTACTATTATAATAAAGCCGAAGAGTTTGTTTAAACGCGTTATTTACTGGAACTACCTACCTGTCGGATTTGAAAATTTATTTTTGCATTAAATAGGTACCTAGCCCAATTCATAAGGAAGGTTAAATACTATAGGATTTAAAAAATCTATTGGTTGGAATACGGCATTAGGCTCTGACCTCAAAAAAAATTTCAATTTTTTTCTATTCTGTTTGTTTGAACCCACATCACGCTAAAACTACTGGTCCGATTTGAACCTTTTTTTGTTTGTTTGAAAGCATGAGGTCAGACTTAAAATCTGGTGTACTTGGATTTTTTATTTTCAAACTAAAATTTCAAAAAATAGTTTTGTATGGGAACAAAAATTTACAGATCAAAATTTACATGCCACGGGCAAACATCAAAATTTTAGGTAAGTAACTTATAGAACGATACTTTTTTATGATACCTACTTTTACGATACTTTTTAATGCTAACGAAGTCGCGGGGCATAAGCTATTTATACCTAAAATAATATTAATCACTAAGTTTTAAAGCCATTACGGGGCGCGAACGCTCACTCAAGTGTGGAGACGTTTCGCAAAATCAAAAAGTATCCGAAATCTGTGTCCGTAACACAGAGGCACAGAATTGCAATATTGACTACTAATAATGAATAAAATTAACTACTAATTTGTGTTCGTGTTTCGCGCGCGCGCCCCGTTCGCGGCTTTCGCGCGCAATTCTGCCTGCGATATTTAGTATCACTCTGTAGTCTGTGGTTTAAACCAGTGTGCAATAGATGAAAAAAAAAGTATAAATGTATGTATGTTGTTGGTTTATACCTCGTAGGTACCTACTCTTTGGTGACAGCGAAATTTTATATTGGCGAAATTTGGTTTTCATTTCATCCAAATCGTAAAGCGGTTAGAGTTTCTGTAGATAATTTGTAATAACAATAATTCTGTAACCAATAACTAGTTGTTTAAATAATAACACACATTTCTCAGTGACCAAAGTGGGTGGATTCAATTCAGTCTTATTAATTAGCAAGGAATTTTATGTGGATGTGGACTGCCCGCTAAATTGAGGTATTTTGCTGATGATGAGAAATGAAGAGCTTCGATAGTTCTACAGCTGATCCCGAAGGAATGACCAACAAACCTATATTAACATGTGAGTGTATGATTTTTGAGGCTAATTGTTCCAACCAATTTGAAAAATTGCATATATTGTTGCTTTTCTTTACATGTGTTGTTTTTAACTTGCCAAGATATAGATTACATGTTGAACAAGCTAATTTATAAAGATTTTGTGTGTCAACTACCAGTTTATTTTGCCATACTAGTTCCATGTATGTCAGTGGGCAGGGCTTATGTTATTGGGGGTTGCAAGCTTCGAAAATACTTCGATTTTATCTCATAGGCCTTTAATGGCGAAAAGATCTAAGAGTGTTACATTAGCTTACTTATTCTCATTTTAATCTAGGTGCTTTTTTTCCACTAGAAACTTCCGTTGAAGCAAACATAATACATCAAAAGTACTGTTGTTCTTGATGGGTTAAAACTCAATTTTTATTGTCATTGTAAGGTGTTGTTTTATTTACAGTCTCTTTCTCGTGGTTATGGTTGATCGCTATTCTCACATCTGTAACATTTGTCTCGATTGTCTGTAGGTGCTGGAGACTGGAACCTGTTCTGCACTCTTGAAGCACCATTGGTAGCAGCCATCCCTCAAGACTCGTGCGAATGGAGGCGGTCTTACGGACGAGTGACCAAATCAGTCTACCTGGAGGCTTCATTCATCAAATATAATAAGGATAAGTTGCAATCGGAACTCAATCTGTTGAAGAGGCCAATATTTCATATTTACTGGACCGATTGTGTGGTATGTATCACTTTTATTTGGATTGTTTTCATAAAACAGAGTTTGCTACTGAGACACTGATAATAATTTTTATGCATGGTATTATGAAAGTAAGGAACATATAATAACTGTCAACATGGTTCAGTTTGTATCGCCCACAGATGGCATTGATTGCTTATATGCGTCTCCCCATTGTTAAACATATTTACATGGTAATATAATGTAATGATATATTGATTCTTTATTTATTTCATATTCATGAATAAATTAATGTCTGTTGCCTACAATGCATTGTGATTGAGCTTCAAATTAATCTACAAATTTGTCTGCAAACTTGTGGCTAATTATATCCTAGTAACCCTAATTACCAGTCTAGCATTTGGCCATTTTTTTAGGAACTATTTTAGTACCTATTTTATTTTAGTGGTGTGTATTATTGTGTTATAAAAGGGAGGAATCAATTAGTAGTTAATCCTTTGTTTAAATCATGATGTAAGCAGTCACTATTACAAATTCATGAAAAGCAGCTGAGTCATGATCGAGTTACAACCATTCCTGTCAGGTCGACCTGATGAATTATGATAAATGTACCTATTTGTTTTTAATTCCCCTACAACAAGAATCCTAGCTAGTATTTAGATAGTATATATTGTCATAATTTGCAGAGAATTTTGGTTATGTTTAATATACTCTGTCCGTCCGTGTTTCACTTGTCCGGGTTTGACTTGTGCAAGTTAGTTCTGTGAGATCTGAGATGACGGGCGGACCTGGTGTGGTGGCGCGCATTGCGAAAGGCCTATCCATCAATGGATGCTGATAGTCTGATGATAGTGATATTAGTTCTACATGTTATGCAATTGCGTAGTAAATATGATGTTTGCATGATGCGAGACATATTTAAAGATATATACAACATTCACATACAAATTGGATGTCGTTCTTAATTAGAGTTGATATTGAATGACTTATATCATTAATTGTTAATGTTACTTCACAGGACATAGAATACTACAAAACAACTCTAAAAGAAGACATAGAACAATGGCTCAAACAAATAGAGAAAACCGGGATCACAGATTGGATGATAGTATTAGTTGAAACCTATGATGTAAGAAAAACAAACAAACTTCTACCCAGGACCACTGTGTTGGATAAAATAAAAGGGGATTTCGCCACAAAACAAACTGAAGATAGGTTTTTATCAGTAATTAATCCAATTAAATCTGAAGCTAGGAGTGCCGAATCATGGAGGTCCTTAGTGGCGAAGATAAGACATTTTATACTAGTGGCATACAATAAGGCTTTAATAAAGTTTGAGGAGTACATGAGGGAACAGAGGGAGAAACGAAACGATGTGGAATGGGATTTCTGTAAATACTTCATTTTGCAGGTAACTTGTTTATTATATTAAAAGCACTCAATACTTACCAGCAGAATTGACAGAACTAGTCCCATTAATCATAAATACAAAATCATTTTGACTGCCAGCAAACAATTTGGGTGAGATCTGACATGGGTGACTATTCATAGCATGGAAGGACAAGGTCCATAGTGACCAAAACAATCAGACAATCATTTACACCAAAGACTAGTGCTCTGAGTTTTCATAGATTTTTCATAGTTTTTATGTTTTACGAAAATTGATTTTACATCAGATCACACCTAAAAGATTGCTTGGTAAAGAACGTAACTACTTGAAATGTTAAGAGTCTGGTGGTGTAGCCCATAGGCAAACGTAAACACTCGACGTATTCTTTCTAGCTCTTGCTGCGAGCCCATTGAGCTAATATTTTTTGAGAATAAGTCGTGACACCTTTTGTCTCAACTATCAACCAATAAGTTGCCCCAAACGTATGTAACCCTCATCTTTTCACTGGTGGTTTTTTTCTGGTGAAAGAAACTTGTAAAGAACGGAAATCCACCAAGCTAACCTAGTATTTGAAATTGGGCTATTACATTGTCAATAATATCATCTGCTCCATATGCCGTGAATTTACTAGAGTGAAGTCGTGTGAAATGGATAATAGTAGAAAGCCAGTTTTTTAAGTTTATCTTTCGGATTCCAAGGCACGTTTAAAATACAAGAATAAACCCTTTCAGGTAATTTTTTTGCTTATTATCATTAACGAGAGAGAGTAATTCGTCATCGTCACTACTCTCGGTCATTCCGCCATGGCTGCAAGCGAATACTGACAGAAAAAATATCGCTTTCTATTTTATTTATTATTATTATTTGATATTATCACGATATTGCGATAGGCCTATTACACTATCAGTAATATCACGATATTGTAATAATATTGACAATGTATTATGCCCCAATAGGTTTATCCGCAGTCGCATTGTAAGACATCCAAATAAAAAAAGGTAGTTTTGCCTGGAGCCATCTACGACACGGTGCCTACCGTCGACCTGTGCATATCGACCTGTCTAGGCTGTTGCTTTTTACTGTGAAATGTACTTCCAGGAACAACTAGCATTCGTTCTTGAAATGCTAGGATTGTACGACGAGGCGCTGGTGCAGTACGACGAGCTCGACGCCCTGTTCTCCCAGTTCGTGCTCAATTCGAACGTCTCGGCGAGTCCACAATGGCTGGATACCTTCCGGCAGCCAATCGCGACGTGGCAGGCGGTCAGACTGACGGCGCTGGTCCCGCAGCATTTGAGAGAGTTGATTATAAAGAAGAAAGCGTCGCTATTAGACTTCAGAAGCTACCTCTTCCAACGACAAAGTGCCATGTTACTACTCACATGCAAACCTTGGGAGGTAATTATTTATTTTTCTTTCCAACTTATTCACCACCATTTGTAGTGGAATATGCTACTTAAATAAATGCGCGGTGTATGCACTCTTCAATCATCGGAGCTGAAACCGTTCTGAAACTGTATTGCGACAAAGATAAGGATTAGCAAGCTGAAGTGGTAGTAGGCAGGTCACATCTGTCGCAGAACCGACGGCCGGACGGAAAGGCAGACGAGTTCTGGAGTGGAGACCGCGGACCGGATCGCGCAGCGTGGGACGCCCCTCGGCCAGGTGGACCGACGACCTGAAGAAGGTGACCGGAAGCGGCTGGATGCGGAGAGCGGAGGACCGGGTGTGGTGGCGCTCATTGCACATAGAAATGAGCATCAGAACAAAATATTTCTTTTAGACTCAAGAAATATTGCTGGAGCTAGAATGCTTTACGAATGGTTTTAAAGACTATAATTTTCTTTTACGGTATGTGAATTGCCAAGTGTTATTAAAGTCATGTGACGGTTAAATGCTGCGTTACTTGAATTGTCAGTCTGTCAGTGATTTACTGTTAAACTGCTTGTTATATCGCCTAGCGGGTTATTTTTGCCAACATTTTCTTTTATTATCTATGTGTCGTCTGATACTGGCTACCGCCGTAGCTAGTTTCATCGGATTTCAGCTGTTGTGCCGTGCGTGATTGAGTGAAAAACATTACTTATTATTTATCTCGATTTTCACGTGAATTACGATGAATCGTACCGATAACCCAACAGATGGTTTTCTCCAACTTAATGTCATAGAGATTGTGAGTTGAACGTAGCTCTGGCTCTATCAAATAGGTTGTTCCTGCTTCCGGCTACCTTATGAATATAAATCTATTAACTGACCGATAGATAATTGTTCTCGGGTCTCGGATGTTTGTGATTGTATTTGTATGTGTCCAGTCCATGCCACCGGCGAAACAGCAAGGAGAATGTGGGGGTATGAGTGTGTCGCGTTTATTATTACCGCCTTCATAATTGATATTTTCAATTTTAAAAAAATTACTATAAAAATACATACAAAAATATTATATCAAACCTAAACCTGGAGTCGTCGGCGGGGCAGGGCCCAAGCTAGCGGTGGTTAGGGCCGCAGGATGAGGAACCTCCTGACAATACGTGTTGTCAAGGAGCACTGCCTTCTGAATCTGACCTTTGATCCAGCCCTCTAACGAGAATCTCTCTTCATTGTTATGTTATTACATTACAGATCGCGTCCCGCTGTCTAACGACGGTCCACAACACGCTAGTGGAGCTCTCTCTGCTGGGCCCTGGCGCCGTGGAGGGCGCAGTGGCGTGTTGGTCGCAACTGGCCTGCGCCGAGACCCTCAGGGCGTGCGAGCGGCTGTCAGCCAACAATAGCGCGCTCGAGTTGTACACGGCCACTCAGGCGCCGCTCCTACACAATGCTAAGGATAAGGTAAACACGCTGCACGCTTTGATGTGGAACTTATTTCTTCTTGGGGCAGAGCGTCAGTGGCGTCGGGGATAAGACGCGGCCTATCATATCGAAACGTCCGAAGTTTGATCCCCGGCTGGGCCATGTACCAATGGGTTCTTTCTCGAAACTTAAGTACATTTTACTGACTGCTCCCAAACGGTGAAGGAAAAACATCGTGAGGAAACCTGCATACGCCGAAGAAGAAATTCTTAGGCGCATTTGAAGTCCACCAACCCGCATTGGGCTAGCGTGGTGGACTATAGCCCGAACGCCCTCGTTGAGAGAGTAGGCCTGAGCCCCAGCAATGGGGACATGTTAATAGGCTGTTGATGATATTGGGGCAATCAGCGATTAGAAATTGCTATAAGTTTAGTCGTATACCATATTAAAGAGCCAGTGCTCTGTGGTTTAATAAGTCTCATTTTGTTACATCCGCTGCTTGAATATTGGTTCGCACCAACTCCTCAAAACCTATTAAGATGGATTTATCTATAAGAGATAATTAAAAATATTATATGAATCTTGTCCACCTTATTGATCCCCTAATTTTTGTTTTCAAACTGAAATGGGAAACCCACCCACCCTCGAAATATAGCCTATTCAATGAATAAAAACAATTCAAACAATTCAAGTCGGGTCACAATCGGCGAAGAACACACAAAAAAACGTACAGTCGAATTGATAACATTCTCCTTTTTTTTAAGTCGGTCGAAAAATGGCTGTTATGGGTGTTAGCCGTACGTTAAAGATAATGTATGTTCTAGCTGCACGAGCTGGGCAAGCTGTGCGGCCTGCTGCCGGGCTCTCCGGACCCCACATCCGAGCAGCTGCATTTAGTGGTGATGCTGTCGGCCGGCATGGGGGACAGCGAGCCCAACAACCAGAAGCCGACGCCAACGGACAGGCTGAAGGAGGCCCTCTGCAGCAAGATCAGCTTCCAGGAGTACTACCTGGAACTCGCCGAGCTCGCCATGGGCACTTACAAGCACATTGGGAGGTTAAGGTGCGGCAAATCGCTATTCTTTCATTATATCTGCCGAAAGGCGTCCACTTCTGGACAAAGGCCGCGTCGACCGGTCCCGCGCTAACCTCGGCTTTTGCCGTATGTATGTATAATAATACTACAGCATTTCTATGCATACGTGGAACAGATTCGCGCGTCTGATCGGGCGCGACCTCGCCGCGTTCTACTCCGAGCTGGGCGACACCGGCAAGGCGGTGGTGTTCCTGATGGACGCGCTGCGCTCGTACGAGGAGCAGGGCTGGCGGGACCTCGCCGCGCACACTAGGCTCGAGCTGGTGGCGGCAGCCAAGAAAATGAACGACATGGACAGGTTAGAAACGAGTATTTTTCATTGTAAGCCCTGGTCGAAACTTTTCTACGTTTTCCATTATTTTTAGGGCCGGTTGCGTATTTAATTTTGCACCTTATGGCAGCTAATACTAAATCTATACTTCTATACTTTTAATATAATTTTTCCTTGAAGGACATGATACGTTATGAGGAGATCCGAAGGAGAACTAAGGTTACCGACATAACCGAAAGGACTAGCAAACAGAAGTGGCAATGGGCGGGTCACATCTGTCGCAGAACCGACGGCCGTTGGGGCAGATGAGTGGTAGAGTGGAGACCGCGGACCTGTACGCCTTTACCCCAATTGCCAAGACAAATCAACAAATATAGTGTAAATCTGGGAGCGTAGCGAGCTTTTTCCGTGTTCTGTGGTGTAAACGTACAATGCCTTTGTTTGTTACAGATACACAAAGCTCTCTGCAACAATCTCAAGTACCGCGGAACTGGAGATTCTAGTCAGAAATTTCTATTACGAGGAAATGATGAAGTCCATAAGGGACAACTTGCGCGAAAAAACTGAACCAATAATATGTGAGCTCAACGAGTGCTTTACTATAGTGTCCGCGGCGTTGGCGCCCTCCGACCGCGGCGTTTACATCACCGATAACAAGCTGCAGTGTCGCCTGGTGGTGGAGAGCAAGTTCCCTAAGGACGTGGCGTGCACGCGAGCGGCGATATGCATAGAGGCGTGCGGCGGCGGCGCGCACGCAGACAAACGCTCCGCTAAAAGTTCCAAGACTGATATAAATAGTAGTAGTTTAGGTACGCAGACTAGTTCGCCGAAGAAGTCGGCCAGCGAAGTGTCTGGTGACGGTGACGCGCCTAATCTTATTAGTAGGTAAGAGTGCGTTCGTATGTGACGTGGTGAAAATCCAATGGTGTTCTTCCTTTTTACACAGATCGACTAATATCAAAAATTCCAGTTTTTTTGTTCCGTATAAAAATTCTGTTTTATTCATGTGCTTACATTGGGTCTAAATTCTTTTTTGTGATGACTTGTGTTATGAAAGGCATGTCATCCTTTGATTTTTACCTCATCGTTCATTTATTTGATCACCTCATTGACTTACGAGGAAAGGTATCCAAGTGTCCGGCTGCAATTGGATTCCCATATTCAATCTAGTATGACGAATCGACCTTCAAAGTCTTAAAAAGTCATTAAATCTTGTTTTGATAGAAGCAAGATGCAAGTTATTTCTTGCCATTAAGATATTATATTTGAAAACAGAAAAAATAACAAGCCTGTGTTATTTTATAGCGGTCCTATTCATTTAAACGTGAAGAAATCAGGCTTTAATTATTTTTTCTTACACGCCTTTCAAATCAACAGCTTATTAATATGTTCCCACTGTTGGGGCTCAGGCCTACCCTCTCAACCTAGGCCAGTGTGGTTTTCTAAATATCACCAGTCCTTGCATAATATATTATGGCATTAATTTCTTGTTACTGTTTCAGTATACGACTAGACGACCTCAAGCCCAAGAACCCGCTACTCAACCCTCTTTGTATAACTTCGCAGCTGCATTACAAAGAGGACAAGACCCTCCAGAAGGCCACAATAGAATGTCGAAACCCAAAAAAGGCCATCATACGTTCCGACAGCTGTAAATATAGAAAACCGTCCACCACAATAAGAACCGATTATAAAAACTGTTTTTCAGTGAACAGTATATGTTTAAAGCCTGGTACGAACGATATTACTCTCGAATATACAGCGAAGAAATGTGGTACTTTCAAGTTGGGTCAGGTTTCTTTGGTGATTGAAGACAAATTGGAGTTTCTGTCGAACGCGCTGACAAGTGCTAAGGTCGGCTACGACGTGGTGACTCAGGGCGTGAACGTATATTTGAATAAAGTGGAACCCAAGAAGGATCTGGTGGCCGGATTGGAACACGCTATGGAATTGGTTGTTACTAGCGGAAGCTCACATATACAAGAGGTTAGTAATTTTATACTTACAAATTCCTTATACAGGCAAAAAGTATTTTAACTCTGAATTTATACGCAGAACGACTCGTGTTTCCCTATATGGCTGGCATAAAGGCTCGTTATAAAAAAGAAAAACACTGTAATTTAGCCCCGTAAAGAGATAAAGCAATAGAGGACGCACTAAAATAACAATAATAATCAGAGAGGGACACACATATTGCAAATGTGGTAAGAGTAAGCTAGACAGATATAATATCTTCTATCTCTTTCTACGTATGCGAATACTGCACCCCAACAACAAGCCTTAACTGTCAACAAACAACAACCCGACTAAAATAGATAGTGTTTGTTCAGTTTGACCCCGCCATATAAGAAGCGTCTTCTCAAATTATTGGGGTAAAATACTATTGCTATTTCATGCTATACGCCGAGTGCAAATCTATGGTAATACCAAATCTATGTTTAGCCCCCTTTGAGTCTCTATACCTCAAATTATCCCGGCGGGAATAAAGTTCCGTGTATTGTTGTGTACAGAGCTCGACGATAGTTGTGAAGACGTCCAGCGGGCTGGTGGTCCGGTTCGCGGACGAGTCCGCGCCGCCGGTCCGCGAGCTGCGCGTCCCGGTGCCGGCGAGCGAGCCGTTCCACACGACGCGCGCGCCGCTCCGGCTGTTCGCCGCGCTGCAGCCCAGGAGGGAGAAGGCTCTCGAACATACTGTGAGTCATCACATCATCCTAATACATACATAGGTGTACGGATAATTAGAAACAGGGCAAGATTTTCATACAATCGAGGTCACTTTGAAGCCATGGTTCTCCGTGTAGGATTGATCGGGGCGTGATCTGATGACGGTCATCGAGAGAGTAGATGGAGGACTTCTAGATGACTATAGATATCCAACTGATCAGATCAGCCGTTTGGGAGCAGCATCGTCATGATTCCTTATCTTTAAGATTTTCATACATATGCAATTATATATTGTACATATTTATTTATATTATATTATAATTGTACATGCAATATTTTTATGCAATTTTGCAGGTTTTTTTCTACATGACGATGCTGCTACCAAATGGCTCATCTGATCAGTTGGATATCTATAGCGATCTGAAAGTCCTCCATCTACTCTCTCGATGACCGTCATCAGATCATGCCCCGATCAATCGTTCACGGAGAACCATGGCTTCAAAGTGACGTCGATTGTATGAAAATCTTGCCCCGTTTCTAATTATCCATCCACCTATATATATATCTTCACGCTATGTCCCTACGATGTAGGCAGAGAGAACAGCCAATACCAATCATTGGCTGTTCTCTCTGCCTACATCGTAGGGACACACCTATCTTCGCTCAGTCTCATCATTCTCTTCATACACCCTCTCCGCGGGACGCGAGTGCTCTTTACGTGTCCGTCGGTGAGCAACCGCTTTATCTGATCCTCGTATGTCAGTCTAGGTCGTTCCCGGCTCCTATTTCCAATCACATTCGCTAGATATATTTGCGTCGTCATTCGTTCATCATCATAGCATATTGTCATCTTGGCCAGATGTTTCTAGCCAGTCGTTCGTGGCTGTATCGGCATCGGCAAGAATATGTTCCCGAGTGGTGGGGAGTCTAACGCATGTGCGTGTCTACGGCTGAGTCAACTGTTCACTTGTTTGTTGGCGTGAAATGCATCTATTAGGGAGGTGACACGGTCAGTGTTTCATCAGTCTGAAGGCAGACTGATCGCGTGACCTCCTTCTCTAAATTCAGCTACATGTTGAGCAACTCAACCAAATAATGAAAACGTTACCAATGAGGTTGAAGGCCTTGACTGGAAACTTGACTTTTTTTGAGGTGCCTATAAAAAAATGTTTAGCTTTATGATGTAAATGAACAAAACCATAAGGCAAGGGTTAAGGCAAGGGTTTGTTGGGTAATGACTCAGAAGTCCGATTGCAGTCGCACTATACGTGGTATATGTTTCAGGTATGGCTCAACTGTCCATGGTGGGACACGGCGACGGAAGTGCCTCTGCATTTCTCACCGCCCATGGTGGCCTCGTGGCGGCTTCTCACCTCCAACACCAGGAAGTTTGTCCACGTCTCGCTCAAGTCCACGGTGGCCCATCTCATTCAGTTCACGCTGACCGAACCCAAGTTGGACTGCGAGGGCAATATGAGGGTGTCCGATTTGAATCCGAAGAATTCTGGAGACATGGTCAGTGAAAATACAATACTAACGAGAAATACCATAAAAAATCCAGCATATCGATTGGAATAATACAAGTGTGTTTTATATTTAGAAATTATTTAATTTAAAAACCACTTAGTAACGAATATCCAAGGTGTGAATTGTTCAGTGTATTGGTGATTTAACTGAACCCGTCTACATGGCTTGCTCGTTCAGTCATCTCGTTTCATTCGTCTTACGTCAAGAAATGGTAGAAAGAGAGGAAATAAACGTTAAATGGGTGGGACTTTTTTGTGAATTGGTACATTCTTTCTTTGTAAGCACCACCCAAATATTATATATATGTAGTAAAATATTGTAAATCTGCAATATAAAACAATCTGACTGACAGGACCTGAACGTATTTCGATTCGTGACAATTTACTAAGAATAAATAAATTAGGATATGTCCACAGTACTAGTTTAGTATCAATGCCTGTGCCTACATTAATAAACACAAACGAATTTCAGCCTTATCGCGTCACAAAATAAGTTTCTCAAAATTTTCCGTGTATTTATATTTTCCACTACATGACGCAATAAATAAATTATGAATGTATTTTTGCTGTATTATTATGACTTTTCAGATGGTCGCGTCGGACGGTACCACTGCGTCGTTCATGTGGGAGCTCCTGAAAGACCCCCTGGTGAAAGCGGGCGCTATGAAGGCGACGTTCTCGGTGCAGTACGCCGTCGTGCACGGGCACGGCCCGCCGCGGACGTTCTCGTGCCCGTTCGACATTCAGGACTTCACCACTTTGTTCGTGGTACGGACCAAGCTGGAGCCAAGTAAAGGGTCTGACTTCTGCAGGGCGTCGCAGATGTGCTGTTTGCAGCTTAGTGTACAGAGGGTGAGTTAATAATAATAATGTTTGGACAAAACGGCTGTTTAGTCCCAAACTAAGCTGAAGCTTGTAAATGGGTACTCAACAACTGATAAACATACTTAAATACATACAAAACCCTGAATCCGAAAACCAACAGATATGCTGATCACACAAATATCGGTCGCGGGTGGGAATCGAACCCACGGCCTCTGGCGCAGTATGCAAGACCAACTACGCCAACAGACCAGTCAACGTCCACTTCCCGGAACGTACATTTTTGTAAATTGTGTTTTTAAGTTTTTGTAGGCTGTTCTACAATATTCCCAACAATTCGCACAGTTCGCTTTGTTGTCTCTGTTTTGTTACGTTAGTGTATTATAGTTTGATGCTGACGTTACTGTTATATTTTTTAAATACTGACTGAAATGTCAAACTCGTAATTAGAGGTTTTTGTCGCTTGTTGTTTATCTGCAACTTTGTTGCTCCAAGCAACAATCCAGACTACAAGATGTTGAAACCTTGAGGACTTGGCGAAACATCAATGAATGCATTGCATTTTCAGGGAAAAAGTAGTTAAAAATGCTACATACGAATACAAGTGCGTCCCTTCCACTTTCATGGATACTCACTATTACACGTGGACCCCCTTTGAGCCCTATCCGTTAAGTTATTTACTTAATACTTATTATCAGCCTATTAAAGTTATTTGTTATTGTTAAATTACTAATATAATTTCCTTGCACTAGGTAAACGAGACTGAGTACACGTCACTTATGTACGAGGTGCTAGCCGATCAGACAATGTGGGCGGTTCTAGGACGTACTGCAGGTAAAGTTCAGTTTTCTTCACTATTTGGGTGTAATAGTGATGCTTACAGTATATAGTTTCTTAGGACAAACATTTAATTATTACATAGAATGAAGTAGGTAACAACAATGTACATCAATCATCATCAACAGCCTATTAACATGACCCCACTGCTGGGGCTCAGGCCTACCCTCTCAACGAGGGTGTTCCGGCTACAACAATGCACAAAATTGTAAAACTTGTAAATAAGTCATTCGTATAAGGTATGTCGTCAAAGAAAGACGTCGTGTAGGTAGAGCGTCAGTGGCCTCGGGGATAAGACCCGGCCTATCACATCGAAAGGTCCGAAGTTCGATCCCCGGCCGGGCCATGTACCAATTTCTCGAAGCTTAAGTACATTTACTGACTGTCCTCAAACGGTGAAGGAAAACATCGTGAGGAAACCTACATACGCCGAAGAAGAAATTCTTAGGCGCATGTGAAGTCCACCAACCCGCACTAGGCTAGCGTGGTGGATTATAGCCCGAACTCCCTCGTTGATAGGGTAGGCCTGAGCCCCAGCAGTGGGGACATTAATAGTCTGTTGATGAGAAGGGATGTCGTACGTGTACTGAAAAATTCAGTTGCGAGCAGGATTCTGAACCTGAGACCCGACTATTCCGGGCTCTTACCAACCGAGCTGTCTCGACAAGTACTGCTGCGAGCGAATGTGTCAACTACCACCGTAGCATGCGACGCCCTTCCGCCTGGTGGACCGACGACCTGAAATAGGTGGCCGGAAGCGGAGGACCGGGTGTTGTGACGTCCGTTCAGGAAGGCGTATGTCCATCAGTGGACGTTGAAAGACTGATATGATGATGAGGACCGTACGATGGGACGTGTCGGCGTCTTGTTTTATTTTAATTGTGGGTGCAGGTGTGATATCGATGGAGTCAGTCAGCGCTGAGCCGCAGTGCGTCGCCCTAGATGTGATGCCGCTGGTCGCCGGGTACCTCCCGCTGCCGACCGTCAGACTGTCAAAATATATAGCTGCCAACACCAAAGGTAAACTCTAGAGTCACTATCACAAACAGCCTTTCAAACTTTCGCGTTTATAATATTATCATTTACATAACATTCGGATGTCTAACATAATATTGCTTGGCATCGGTTAGGTAACTGCAGCTGAGCACGCTTTTGGCACTGCTTTGTTTTACTTTGAAGTGGGTAGTTGCCCAGATGGCGCTTCTTTCAAGCATAAGTGGGCCGCAGCAAGGACTTTATATGTGCGTATTTTTTATCCAGATCTAAAGAAAGACAGCTCTGGCCACCCTCGCTTGGAGCCCTTCAGTCCGGGGCAAGTGTACCATGCGGGGAAAGCGAAGCAAGTTCACGTAATAGCACCAATGGCAAAGGAGTACCTCGATCCGACCTCATAAAGTAACCATTAATGCTAAGTCCTTTATAATATTATTAAACCCGGTTCTTACAGAAAAATCTGAGTAACATTTAAAGTTTTAATTTCAGTATTTACATAGAAGTATGGTTATGTCCATGTTAACCTAACGTAGACATGCAAATGCATGGTGTTTAAGATTTTAAATGTATTTGTAAATTTTAAACAGAAACAATGCAATTTAAATTTCAATGTTGAAGCTGCAAACTCTTGGCGTAGAACTTTTTATACCATAGTAATAATAAAGTTTATGGAATATTGTTAAAATAATATTAACATTCATGTCACGCGCATGATCTTGTTTTTTTAACGCAGGGTGAATGGAAGTGATCGTTATGGGCAATAAAGATGCCTGTAATGTATATTGTTATTTATCATTATCACTGTACGTCTAGCCATAGTGTGTATGCAATAGCAATAAAAAAGGATTTATATTTCTTGAGTTCTATGCCTTAAGTTTGCAGTGGCGTCGAACAACGCTTTCTTTGTGATAAAAAATAAACAACGCTCCGTCTACACGGCGGTTTTTAGAGGGAATGAAACTCAGCTTTCGATATACAAATGACTCGTTATATTTACTGCAGTTGCTTAGAATCGTATAGTGTAGGCCGTGGGTAGATATTATAAAGCTATAAGAACTGAGTATCGATGCTAAAATACAATGAGCTTCATCTTTTGGTATAAAACATAATATTATGCTAGTAACATTTAAATGTGTCGGTAAATATCAAATTGCCATAAGTTCAACCACATCTCACGTTTTTAATTAGTCAAGGTTCGCTCTTAAAATTTAATATGATTGTCATTTTTTTTAATAAAAAGAATTATGGATTTCAAAATCGCCAAGTCCCTCAACATAAATAAATGAAATTCTAAAAAAACCTTCCAATCTGAATCAATATAATTCCGTAGACTTATGGCAATTTAATATTTACCAACTTATGTTATAATAAAATTATAGTGTAGGTATATAAATTCGAAAGTATGTTATGCTAAGCATTATATAGTGGAATTGTAGGAATTGCTTGCATTTTGTTGCCGGCAATATACATTTTACTGCGCCGCTCGTAGATCCCATACAAAATTCGCTGCCGCGCGGCGGCGGCGCCGCCGCATTCTATACCACCCTAAGAGTAGCAGCTGACGCGAGCAAATTCATTGTTACATAACGACGGTCGTTTGACTAAATCTTGTATCAAGATGTTAGAATTTTTCATACAAGGTTGAGTTACACGACAGTCGCTACTTTTGTATTATTGTATTAATGAAGTTTTTAATTATTAATTCGTATCAAGAAATTAGGGAATTTTTGATAGGTGCAGGTTGAGTCAGACAACCGTTGATATTACAATTTTAATCAGTTATTATTACATTTTATTTATTATTCCTTTTTGTTTGACCTAGTGCTTTAGAACCGGTGAAAGGAAGTCCTATTTTAGTTCACCGTTTAGAACCTAATAATTCAATGCCATAATTTATTTGTTTCAACACCACAACGACTTTCTGCCTAGTCTCAGATCTTGTCTTTTCTTTTTAAACATTTTAAGTTGTACATAACTTGGTGCTATGTTTTAAAGGTTTCGGCGCATTCTATATGTAATTTTACTCAAAATATATTCGGTTTGTAATGTAATAGCAGTAGTTTTTTGTATATCTTGTTATGGAAATAAGTACTATTAGGTGACTGATATATAATTTCGTGTTATTATAAACTATATTATTACTGGAGTCAACGTAATTGTAAGAACATTTTTATTTCTAAACAAAATTTCTAAGCGTGTTCGCTCGCGTAAATGTAGAAGCTAGCTTATGGAAACAGCTTGGAAGAGGTGGCAGATAACAGTACTGTATGGATTTTTTTACTTTAGTGTTATGAGACAATTAGTATAGAATATTAAAAACTATAATAAATCGTTTATTGAGAGGGAAAATAAATGAAATATTACACTTAGACACAATACATCTAAGTATCATTTCATTTTTTATAAAAAATGTGGTTTTGCCTCTCAATAGACGAAATATGGATGTCAAGTTGTTCGTAGATATTTTAATGTGTAAATAATATTTATTATATTATATCATGTTCATGTAACACCGTATAACTTGAGATTGGATTTATGTTTCGTATTATGTATAATAATTAAGGTACATGAATATAATGTTTATTGTTAAGTACAATGGTTTTATTTTTCGCTCTACCAAATATTGATTGCTTTAAAATAAAAATGTTGGTACACCTATTTCAGTAAAAATTAAAAAAATAACTTAAAAAAGCTGGCCAAGTTTGAGTTTCATTCAAGCAATCTCAAAAGAATTATAGAAGTATATCAAGCGAGCGAATGTTTTTTTTTGTTTTAAAGCAGTCGAAATATAGTTAAATAAGATGTTTTAAATTTTATAAAAGAATGTTATAGGCCAGTCGGTAGAGGTTCAAAACTGGGGGATTATGTTGCAGAAGGTGGTTTAGTAGAAACGGTGGTGGTCAATAGTTTTGATGCATTGATTCGGAAAACGCCTAACATTTTAGTTTCCATGGCGACTTATTATATAGACATCAGTGACCATACCACAGAGCACAAAATACGCATGCGCGGGCATCGCCGCGCTTTTCTCGCCGCGACGGTCGGTCGGTGACAAATTTTCAACCTCCGTACCCTAATCTAAATGACTAACAAAAAAATCATTGGATCTTCCCTTGACATAAAACATAGTGCATTTGTAAAAATAAAATAGAATAAATAAAAAACGTTTGCAATATTTTAAAATTTGTTTTAATTTCATTTCTTTTTTTATTTTATTACATTGATTTTTAAAAAATAAGACACAAAAATGACTTACCTGAATAAATACATACATAATTCAATGGTAATTTTTATGGATTAAAATATTTTTAATAATCCTCACTTATATTGAAGTAGTAGTAAACAAGCAATGTGTCTCAATCCTTTTCTAGTTATATTAACGATACCAGTTAGAAAAAAATTATAATACAAAAATACAATTAGTTCCCGAGTTTCAAATAAAACAGAATTTCTAGAATAAACAACTATAATAGATTTGTTAGTATGTTTTCCTAAACGTTTTATTTTCATTGTAGCAAATTTTCCATTCGCATTTTTTCATCATGTTGATTTTTCATATTCTTAAGTTCTCATGTATGTATTTATGTTCTCAAGTTTTAACAAAATATAAGCAAATAGCAAAAATAAATAAAGGTATGTATATAAAACTTGTATACCCAAGAAGCAAAGATTCTTACATTCTCCTGGAGCTTCTACGAAACCACCGAGAGGTTTCTAAAAGTGTTAGAATATCACCTAATCCACTGCAAAATTTTTATTTATTATTTATTATTATTTTCAATTTATTGCTATTTTAATTCATTTAGAATGTATAAATAGGTACTTAATTCACCATTTCATATTTAATTTTATATTTGATTCTCGTTTATTTTTGTACCTTTATTAGTTAAAACAAATTAATAATTAATTTAATTCAAATTCTTTTTCTAATAAATATATTTAATTTCATTGATTTCTGCATTAAAAAGTAAGTCTAAAATATTAATTATCTTACGGTAACTTTAATTAGTGACCCCCCGAACCCCCCGAATTATCTTACGGGGACTTTAATTAGGGACCCGGCTGGATGAGGTTAGCGCAGGACCGGTCGTCGTGGAGATCCTTGGGAGAGGCCTTTGTCCACCAGTGGACGTCTACAGGCTGATATGATGATGATGAACTTTAATTAATGTGAAGAAGATAGTTAAAATTATGAATTATAGGTACCTATTTGTGTTAAGAATATGAGGTTACTTCAAGATGTTTAGTGAATTAAATAATATGAATAATATGCGGAACTGAAAAAAGCGACGGACTGGTAAAATTACGATTTGGATATAGGCGATTGGAAAAAAATCGACTTGGAAAATTGCGTTTAGGAAAAACTATGAACGCTAATATGCTCAAATAAAAAACCATGATGGGGAGAAAACGTGAATGTGAAAATTAGCTTCCGTGATTAGAATAGAATATATTTTATTTCAGACATTGTCCATATTATTGTTAGTAATACACAAATAACGACAGGAAAAATAACTTTTGGTACATAAATTCGCATGGATAATTCGCTGCAAAGAAAATAAGCGTCTGGGAAAACATAGTAACAAATCCTATATACTATGATAAAAATTTACACACACAATTGAGCGAACTAGGTATCATCATAAATGTCCATATATCGTTCTTTATAAAATAGGATTATGAGATGTCACTTTAAAAATATATTTAAAAATTTATGTAAATAAGTTATGGCATTAAAATTGTAAAACTATTAAACATAAACACATAGATATTTAACCTAATATAAAACACAATTCGTCGTGTAGTATTTTAGTACTAAGGTATACCGTTTATAGGTTTTCATTTCATGCAACTAAAACAACATTGTGTGATGATGGCGATCTTTAAACAATTATTTATGCTAGAACAATTATTTATATTAGATAGTTCTTATTTAAATGTGGTGGTTAGAAATGCTTTGGAAAAATAGTTTATTTGTTTTAAAATGCCACCAAATGTTAGCTCCTCATTTCGGAATGTTCTAATTTTAACTTGATTAATTAGTAACACAACTGTAGTTTTTTCTTACTTTAACATTAAATTACAAATTTCGATATGCCACTATTAAATTTATACTTCATATTTTTTAAATTAATACTGTAACAGTCCAAATGTTGCTCTGATAACTTACACTATATTTTAAGGCATGCTTTTTTTAAAATCATGATTCATGTTTTAAAAAATCAAGGTGTACGAGTGATTCTACCTTCATTAGATGTCTCATTTTTAAAACTGAAATCTAAAAGCTTTCTTCACGATAACGTTGGAAAAGAGTTTAGTTGGGTCGAGCTGGAGTCACAATGTAACAAACCGTAACTTTTTAGTACCGAGTACGATCAACGGGGACCGCTATCTTGGCGGATTCGATTAATCACAGCACTCTTTCCCTTTCGGTAAGTTAATAGATCTAGACAACAACAAAATAATAGCACAGTATTTGCCTTAGCCTAAGATGATGACAGCTTAGAAGTACAGAAATCTTGGTTTTGTCTGATCGCTTCGACCAGTCATACGACTGGCTGCGACTAAACGATAAAACGGGAGATTTATTTTGGGCCTTTGTTACTATGCTTCTTAGGCACAATAAATCCGCCAATGTCAACGCAGTGGGTAACCACGAAGCGACAGCAATTTATAAATAGATTTACTTGACTAGATGAGAAATATTACATTTCTTTAGCGCAAATATTGCGTCAAGAAGTTGCTACACTAGTCAATGCTGGCAGCCCCGTAACTAACACAATTACATTACTACATCATTATTTTTGTCGGATTAAAATTAAAATCAAAGCATACGGCCCGGTAAATACGAGCCCGGTTCAACCTCAGATCCGTTGGTCCCAGTTCGATCTTTGCAATCGGAAATGACCTGGTCAGAATGAATAGAGTTCATATTTGTATGCAGATCAAGCAGCAAACAGGATCGGTTCGTGCATAAAAGTAGCACCACACCATCGACTACGAAAGATCCACTACAGCCTTGCATGGGTAAGTTCCAAAGAACCCGTGCAAATCATATGTATGAGCCAGTATTAATATCGGAGGATAAATAAAATATCTCATTTAAATTTTATCTATCCCTTCACTTTAATGGCAACACTGGTTGAGCGATAGTTGACTTGTGCGTAGTGTGGCACACCCTGCGTAAGCTCTTCTATCCAACTGCTCGTTCCCGCGCTATCATGATGAAAGCCCACCCTTATATTAAACACAGATACTACCACTTCGGAGCAAAAGAAATGGGTGATACATCTTAATCTAAGTCATTTTGAAGGCTTGGTTCTCCGCCAGAAAACTCATCGATGAACAAGCATGGGCCGAACGAAGATGGTTATTCGGTCAAAATTAAAATTTACTGCTCAAATTGGTCGTTCATTTCCGGTAATTTAATTTGATAATTAAAATGTACATATTTAAAAATATAGCATTGTCATTATATAAAAAGCGTATATTAATATTGTGTTGCCAGTTCACATAATTCGGGTATTTATCTGGAAATGATGCTAAGACATCATCAAATCATACCCAAATCCATCGCAGGTGGAGAGCCAAGTATTCAAAATGACGTCTGACTGAATGTACACCATTCTGTTGCTCCTCGGACTATTTTATTATTCGCTTATTAACAATAATGGTTAGTTTCACTGCACTAGGATCAGGATGAGCCGAACTCCGTCATCCACGCCAGGTATTTCTGTATGTCGCCCTTGGACACGGACTTGTTGCACTTGGCCAGTGCGTCCATGAAGTCCTGCTTGGTCACCGGCAGGTCCACCTCCTCCTTGGCAAGCTGTTTGATCTGTTCCGGCTTCAGCCCGGCGATTTTGCGACGCATCGACATCATTGACGCGTCCCTGTTGAAATCGTTGCAAGTTGCGTACAAATGAACACATATGTTGTATCTAATCTATACCTTATATCCTAAATAAACTGCCGAACAGCTAGCAAATGATGCTCTGGCAGTGTTTGTAACTAAGTTTTGTAACCAGATACAGCCGTTAAGTGCCATAACTACGAACTAAGAAAAAATTAAGATCCGAAAATAATTTGTTTGTAACTCGGTTACAAACGAAGACATTATAAATTCTTCAATCTTAACTAATTACAAGGAAAGACGAACGACACAGCAGTGCGATTTAGGTAACATCCACATATTAAAATTGTATACCTTATGTACACAATAAGAGAAAAAATAGCGACCAATCACCATACAGATAACCCAGTGGTTTAAGTAGGACTGTAGGACGGATTAACGAAATATACATGTGAATTTGAATGTATTGGATACTAGCTGTTTCCTGCGACTTCGCCAGCGTAGAAAAGTTATAGCGCGAATAGGTTCTCTATAGTCTATGTGCTGTTCTGATGTTTATTCGACATTACTGCTATTTTCTGTAGGTGTTGCGTGAAATAGTAACAAACATACATCCAAACTTTCAAACATCCTAACAAACTTTCGCCTTTGTAATATTAAGAAGGTTTAAAAAAAACCGCTCAAACCTGCAAACGTTGGTGATGTCAGATCCGGAGTAACCGTCGAGTTTCTTGGCGATGGCGCGCAGGTCCACGTCGGGGTCGAGCTTCACGTCCTTGAGGCTGATCTGCAGCAGCGCCTCGCGGCCCTCCTGCGTCGGCAGCGGGATGTAGATCCGCTTCTCGAGCCGCCGCCGCAGCGCCTCGTCTATGTCCCACGGGAAGTTGGTCGCCGCCAGCACCATCACCAACTGTCACCGGGGAATATTGACTGGCCTGTTGGCGTAGTTGGTAGTGACCCTGCCTACTGCGCCAGAGGTCGTGGGTTCAATTCCCACCCGGGACCAACATATGTGTGATCAGCATATGTGTTGGTTTTCGGATTCTGGGTGTTTGTGTGTATTTAGTATTTATTTAATTATAGTATATATCTATGTTTATCAGTTGTTGAGTACCCATGTACAAGCTTCGGCTTAGTTTGGGACTAAACAGCCGTGTGCAAATTTGTCCAAACATTATTATTAAGTATATAAGAGTAATTCTCAAAAAAATTACCATAACACTTTTTTCGTCAATAAATTCAACTTTTTGTGTTTTTCACAGAACATATACGTTTCCAGCTATGAATTTGTATTAAAACCTGGTAAAATTTTTTGGAAATTGAACTGTCTTTACAATTTTTCATTACTACTTCCAAGGATGATTTCAATGCCCGAAAAGCGGGACGGGGCCTGGCACTGTCTGTCCTGTCGCGGGCTAAAAATGAGGACGTCCCGCCGACATCAGGTCGTCTGGCAACGCTGGCGCGCACTCACCTTGGCGGGCTCGTCGGACGCGGAGCCGAGCCCGTCCATCTGCACGAGCAGCTCGGACTTGACGCGGCGCGACGCCTCGTGCTCGCTGTCCGAGCCGCGCCGCGAGCACAGCGAGTCGATCTCGTCCACGAATATCGTGCTCGGCGCGTAGAACCGGGCCTGCACGCAAATAATCACAGACAGATTTAACAATGTCTATGACATAAGTTTGTATTATATTTCTAATAAAAAGTACCGGATATGTTACTTAATAATTGTTGCCCGCGGCATGTAAATTTGATCTGTAAATTGTTGTTCCCATACATAACTTAATATCACTTTTCACCCCTTTAGGGTTAGAATTTAAAAAATTCAAGTACACCAGATTTTAAGTCAGACCACATGCTTTCAAACAAAAACAAACGGTTCAATTCGGACCAGTAGTTTTAGCGTGATGCGGGTACAAACAAACAGACACACAATACATTTTTTGAAATGTTTTGGGGTCAGTTAAGTCTAAATAACGTATTCCAATAGTTTTTTTAATCCCTTCAATGTACAGAAATACTCTCGTTAGAATTTTATAATAGTATAAATTATTTGTGCATTCCAAAGATGGTGTAGTGTAACTAACAATATCAACTTAGCTCTTGGAAAATACTAAATAGTTAAAAGTCGTTTCGTAATCTTACATACAAATAATAATTCCGTTTTTATTTGTATTAAAATGTAATGTTACAAGTAGTGATTTCTTATAAAAAGCTTGGTCAAAACATTTTTCGTTAATAACACTTGTTCTGCATACAGTTTTTATCCTAAGCAGCGGAATCTTTCCATGTAGGCAAGGCAGTTATGCATCTACAACTTATAATTACCATCTCAAACAGCAGACGGACGAGTTTCTCCGACTCGCCGCGGTACTTCGACGTGAGGGTGGAGGAGGACACGTTGAAGAAGGTGGTCCCGCACTCGGTGGCCACAGCCTTCGCCAGCATCGTCTTACCGGTGCCGGGCGGGCCCACCATCAGCACGCCTTTCCACGGACGCCGAATGCCCTGCGACACAACGGTTTAACATCATTCGTTGGTTGCTGTCAAAATGTACAGGACCCCCCTAATACAAAAATGAAACATTCACATACAATATTTGTGTATACACTAACAAGCAAAATAAACGGGTAGGAAGTCCACTAACTGCCCTGATGTTTTCAAGGTACATGGGTGAATAAACTTTTTTTTGGTACCTATTTGTCTGAAAACAGGATCTTATCTTGCTTAATGGCTAAATCACTTACTTTAATAGCTACACCTCTCAGATAAGTAATCGATCAACACGAAATAATCTAAATAAAGAATTTTAAGTACATTTGGTTGCCCAGCGGACAAACCATATTTTCAACACAAAACTCGGGACATAATTGTATTGGGTATTGCGACCGTATTCATGATCGCAGGCTGGGCACTGCTAATAGTTTTGACCCACGTACGAATGGAGGAAGTCTAGGAATCCATAAGAGGTCAGACGAGCTGTTACTCCGCTTTTAGGTTGATGCGGGCAACGAAGATTGCTGGGGTTTATGAGCGACAGTGGCCTCTTACCATCAAGCCGGCAATCTGCCCGTTAGTCGCTGCAGACAGCAAAGACTAGGGATACAAGTGCGTTGTGACCCTTAGACCTTATGTGTTTGACTGTCCCTGATTCCTTTACCCTTCAAAACAATACAGTAATGTAAAATTTTCTGTACGGCGGCAGAAATACGTAAGAGGGTAGTATCTACCCCACACAGACGAACCGCCTGCACTAAAACCCTACCGGTTGAATAATAATTATCAATACTGACATTACAATAAATTAAGCAGATTCATGTCAAAAAGCATCGTCAGAATGTCTGCTAAATAAAAAAGTATTACAATAACATACTTTGAAATAACCCGGCATCCACATGGGTAAAACGACAGCTTCTTCCAAGAGCCGCTTGGCCTGATGCAGGTCAGCTATATCATCCCACTTGATATTTATGTTCTTCTGGACGATGTCGCGTTCTGTAAAGTAAAAATTTAATTACATAATTAATAACCAACGCCAAATTCCACGACATTCCGTGTGTCCATAATATAACTTTACCATATTATTTTACGCACGCTCTCGACTGTATTAAAGCCAGTGATGTAACAACTTACAAGCAACAACATCTATGTAAATATGTAGCTTAATTACATGATTATTACTTATTTAGTTATTGTTATTTAAATAACGCCTAGAGGGCACTCGACACATCACATAATGTATGCATCTGCACAAATATAAAGCTATGCTACGCGCCCACACATGGTTGGTCATCCTAAAAAATAGCCAATCACAGCGCTCGTCTAATAAATAAGTAATGGCTTAAGGCGAATCACAGACACACGCGGCCTGCGGTGGCGGTGGCGGCCTGTTATCTTCCCTATGCAATGTATGTGAGACTTCAGACATGCGCGGCCTGCGTTTTCATATTGAAGCTGCAGCCTGCGGTGGCGTTCTGTGATACACCTAAAGGTTCACTAAGGGAAGGGCGGAGTTACAGCCCAAACCATAGGAAATTTTGCATAAACGTTCCTCAAATAACACAGGTAACCACCTTTCTCGATGGCCTAGGCCCTTTCCTTAAAGAACCTTTAGTACATACTCATATAGATAACAATAAATAATAACACAATTAGGTCGTTCCTAGTGTTGTACATTCGCATAACAAGTTGTTGAAATAGTCGTAACATTCGGACAGAAAAATATAGCCTCAAATCAAATCAATTGGGGTACCTATTGCCGGTTTCCTCATGACGTTTTTCTTTCACCGTTTGAGAGCAGTCAGTTAATTGTGTTGGATACATTTTGCCACGTAACAAATGCGTAGGTGGAGATAGGCTATTTCTTACCGAGGGAAATGTTGGGTTCTCACAGAAAAATGGAAAGGCGAATTTACAATAATATGATATGAGTAAAAAGGCGACGCCAAAACCAGATAGCAGATAATAAAATTAAACAAGAGCAATTTGACTTGGGACTGCAATATCCATAACATCGCGAATAGATATGCATTGACACCATGCATTGTACCTAATTTAATCATTGTTAAAATATACATTCGCATACAAGACTTAGGGCTTCTTTCACCACTTCCTGATATTGTTACAGATAGTAATCTTAGTTATAAACTAATCTATCAGATAAATCTGTGTGATAGACTATATAAAATATATAAGATATTGGCAATCAGATACCCGTGAAACCAAAAAGTAGGCTATCTGTCAGATAACCTGCAGATAGGGTATCTGGGACTTTATCAACAAGCGGTGTAAGAGGCCCTTACAAATATACAAGACTTATCAAATAGTTCACATGCAATTTAACATTAAAAAAATCTAGATTTAACTCTCGCAAGCAAAAAAAAAGCTAGTTCGTAAAATAGAAGAAGCAAACATGACACTTCTATTCGCGCCAAAAGAATCCTCTAGGCACAGATAACTTCGTATAAAGTTGGCTATGGTCTGGATATTATTTTTGTGAATGGTCCTGTACATGAGAAACTCATAGTTTCGCATTAGAACCGTGCACGGCGTATAACATTTATTTATTTATTCATTAATATAAGTAACGAAATATAACCAAACAATTATTCTACAACCCATTAAACAACATTACGACGTTATCGCGAGGAAAGCTGCATTCATAATGCTCAAGCTGTCATGTCGGCGGCCACACTGCAGCTAACACCGCACTAAACTGATAGTAGGTTTAATGTCGATATAACAAGGGACAATTTGGAACAGTCCGGTAGAGTCGTTACACGCTATTATTTATCTATCCCGCACAATATACACTTTAATAGACACTTGTTGCATATAAAACTATCATAGATATACACCAAAACCTACAATATACATTTTTTTGGAAAACTAAACGTTGCATATAAAACTATCACAGATATACACCAAAACCTACAATATACATTTTTTTGGAAAACTAAACAAAAAAGACAACCATCTCTGACAAAATCCCGCCAAAAATTCTCCATGATATTTACCAAGCATTTCGACTAGGTCCGAGTCGGCGGCGGACGGCGCCTCGAAGCGCCTCTCCTCCTCCTTGTGTTTCTCCTCGTCCGCGTCGCCGTTGTTGTTATCTCTGTCTTGCTTGTTGTTCACCTCCTTCCCTTTGGCTAGAACAACAGAGAGAGATATATAAGTGTAAGCTAGGGTGGAAAAATTAATAAAACCAAGATTGTAGTAGTGTCATACACTGACTGGCCTGTTGGCGTAGTATTTCCACCCGGGGCCAAAATTAGTTAGTTTTCGTATTCTGGGTGTATGTATGTATTTCTGTATTTATTTATGTATGTATATTTAAAAGTATTTAAGTATGTTTATCAGTTGTTGAGTACCCATTTACAAGCTTCGGCTTAGTTTGGGACTAAACAGCCGTGTGTTAATTTGTCCAAAACGTTATTATTATTATGTTTATCAGTTGTTGCGGACCCGTTTACAAGCTTCGGCTTAGTTTGGGACTAAACAGCCGTGTGTAAATTTGTCCAAACATTATTATTATTATACATACCGACTTCAAAAAAGGAGGTTCCCAATTCGACTGTATTTGCAATATCTTCGCCAAATTGTGAACCGATTTTAATGATTCTTTTTTATTGAGTAAGGCTTGAGGGTGCTTCCATTTCAATTTGAAAGCAATTTCACCTCTAAGGGTGGAATATTTAAAAATGGGGATGAATAAGTCGTCGGTGTACAAAAATCATTAAATGTTTAAACAAATAAGTCGGCTTTAATTTTGGTGGCACTTAAGACAGAAGTTTAGCACAAAGTATCCCAAAAGGTAGCCCTGGCCCCCTAAGGGTCGGGGCAGACCAAGCGAAAATATGCCCGCGCACTTTTTGACGTCATTGTCAAATGAACCATATCACTATAGCCTAAAGAACAAAATCGTATAATGACTTCTGCACGTCGGCGTCGCCTCGCGCTCGAGGTCATTCATACGATTTTGTTCTTTAGGCTATAGTTATATGGTTCATTTGACAGTGACGTCAAAAAGTGCGCAGGCAATTATCCGCTTGGCCTGCGCATTCCCTAAGAACATAAAGTGACGGAACCACTTTCAGGCCCGACTAATGTATAATTAATTATAATTCAATTTCAATAATACAATTTCAAATTCAAATAATACATATTTCAAAGGTATTTACCGCTATGCGCTTTACTGGTGGCTCCCTTTGGATTCCGTACATCGGACGTCTTCCGCTGCGAGGTGGTGGCGGTCCGCGGGTTGGCGGTCGTTTTCCTCTGGTCGAGGCGAGCGCGCGCGGCGTTGTTCCGCGCTGACTTCAGCGGCGCTGGCGCTCTGGAGTACATACATAGTAATTTATTTTTATTTATTTAAAGGAAAAGTTTGCTATTTGGTGCTGGGTTTTATAAATAGAGGTGGGAAATGAATGTGTTGAAATGAAGTAAAGTCGGTGAATATCTTCAATATTCAACAATGTTTCTCAGAGACGTTAATGACAATACCTATTTTTTATATAACCATAGCATATTATAAAGTATTGTACTTGTATTTATGAGTGGAGAAAACATATAAATGAATTATTATATCATCAATTCATCAAGGTCACAAAGGGACGGACAGACGGACGGATGAGCGAGGGCAATAGGACTCCGTTTGGACGCTTTGGGTACGGAACAATACTATTACTAACTCTGTGACGGAACCCTAAAGTGGATCATAAATTAATTGATCCAAGCTAATCCAGAGTTGTTGAGCGTGATTGAGGGTGAAAGATTTTAAAGTAACCTCAACATTTTCGCATTTTATAATATTAGGACCTTACCTGTGAAGTTGCCGTTTTTTTCTTACATTTAATTTTGCATGTAAACTCCATGAAACAATAGTATTTAAAAAATTTACTACCTATATTTCACTAATGATTTACTGTAGCAAATTTTTCTTGTTTATTTGTGTTACATGTTTATAAATAAAGGTTGAAAACAGTGCTTTATAGTTACCAGATTGATTGCTTCATTTCATCGTCTTATCACGGTGGTTTCTGTTTTTAATTCGGATTCCTTAATAAGAAAATATAATATGCAAAATAATTTGTATGTAAAAAGGCAATCTTATTAACTTTCTTCTCACTTCAAATCACACAGCAACTTCATAGGCAGGGTGAGGACATAATATTAATGATATGTGAACATACTAACTTGTGTTCAGCACTTATCGGGGAGGGCCAAGCGCCGGGCTCCCTGTCGGGGGGCGGCGGCCACACGTCGGGGTCCGTCATGTGAGGGGGCCACATCGCGTCTCTGGTGGGGAAGTCCTCGCAGTCTGGAACAGTATACACCAATATGTATTTAAGTATTTATTTTAAAAAAGTATATAACGTATGTTTATCAGTCACGTACCATACATAAAAGTCAAGTCAAAATATTTTTTGTCTATAAACACACTGGGTACATTTATACAACGTCAATTATTTATCTACCATCGCTTCCTAGGCTAGCGTTGAGAAGAAGCGGCCCAACAAACTTCCGCAAGACATCTTTTAAAATCAAGTTTTTTTTATTAACACCAGGCAGCTTTGTATTCAAATAATCGACTATTTTATAACAAGCTTTCTTACAAAGTTGTTGTTTAATGCGAGTCTTAAATGTTCTGTCGTTCATATTTAAGACTTCCTCCGGTAGTTGTTGTAGAATCAAACAATTTTATCAACATTTTTGTTCAGTTCCACCAATAATCCATTTTGGGGGTAATGGATATCCTCAATATTTGATACGAAATCCATCACAAATCATTTCTATGTATTCCGAGCACTATGTAGTGTTCATGTAATCCTTGTATAAATAGAAATATCTATTTTACAACAGCAAGATTAACTGTAATCGTAAAATGTTATCAGATGCACGTAATCCAGCTTATCTACATGTTATTTTTGTAAAAATCTTGTTTAATTAATAACTCATTGAATGACTGACGTGTTAATGAGAGACCCAGTTCTGTTGTGCTGAAGTACTGGACAGCATTTTTTTCTGAGGGGTTTTGGTCCGATTTTGGTCCCCTTCGGACCGTTTCGTAGCCAAATTTCGGAGCATGCTTCCAAAGAGGAAATAAAAATCCCGTTTAGTAGCCGGATACGAAACGCTTGAATGAATGGTTGCTTGAATGAACGGAATGCTTCCAAAAGCTGGCTTCGACATTTAGCTACGAAACGGTCCGAAGGGTTTAAAAGGTAAAGTTTCTTCCGCGGGAAAAACTTTTATACGCGGGCGAAGCTGCGAGCAAAAGCTAATATGACATATTACCCGACAGAATAACTAGCTAATTGTATAAGAGTCGAAGAGTTAATACTAATAGGTGCATGCCGTTACAGCAAATTAAGTTATAACAAAAATAGAACACACGAAGCCATTAAATGCATCGTAAAAAGTATTCTCTAACATTATTGTCAATTCGACAAGCTTTAAACCGCGAGACGCTTAAATTTTAACCGACCAGCGAATATTCGGAAGTAAAAGTAGTTTAAAGGGACAAGATCCGGTTCTCGAACTCGAGTAGTGCGCCTTTCACGTTTCGCACTGGAAACAACTAAATGTTAAGGTAAACATGTACTTTCGGTTTCAATTTTTTTATATTTGAGTTGTAAATGAGATCGCGAGGCAAAGGTCAAAATCACAAAATACAGCATTAAAATGCGTGAAAGTCTTATAACGATTTAACTGTGCAAATTATCTCTTAATAAATATTTTATGACATAGACAAAGATTTTCTCCTACGCAAGTTACGACGTTAACGATACGACGGACAATTTACAAAAACAACTAAAGACAAATGGTCCTTAACAGCTCCTATCGTAATTTAGCTTGTTCCTATTTTTATTGCATATGCATCTGCCGTTGGGGCAGAAAGGTTATCGAGTGGCGACCACGAATCGGAAGACGCAGCGTAGGCAGGCTTCCCACAAGGGGCACAGACGATCTGGTGAAGGTCGCGAGACCCGGGTGGATGAGGATAGCGCAGGACCGGTCGTCATGGAGATCCTTGGGGGAGGCGTTTGTCCAGTAGTGGACGTCTACAGGCTGATATGATGATTGCATATGAATACACTGGGTATATTTATACACGTAAATAAATAAAATAAAATAAAATAAATAAATCTTTATCTACCACCGCTTCCTTGGTGTTAGCGCTTAGAAGAAGTTATTATTACATTAATATTTAATAATAGTACTAGTATTATAATTCAATATAATATTTATACTAGTTACCTAACTAGGTTTTCTACAAGGAACAAACCTAATCGTTTGCCAGCTATTGTGTTGGTAATGAATGGTGACATAATTGTGCCTTTATTGGTTATCAAATGGTTCGCATTGACGGTTACAGACGATCAGTGTTACAGACTCGGGAAATGGCGTTTGTGTCCTTTGTTTATATTTACAACTTGATATGCGTCTTGCTTCATGTACTCGGATACTTTTCCGGTGGAGGCCAAGTAATTAAATAGTAATATTAATAGTAATTAAATTATTAAATAAAAAAAGTGAATTAAATTATTAAATAAAAAAAATGTCAGTGGTGTCTGACTGATGCATTATACGTCCGAGTTTCAAAGTTGCGCTCTGAATCTCACAAGCCAAAGGGTTAACATGTTTAAAATAAAGTCTAATAGCTCATCCAGACTCACGGCGAGAATCCCCGAAAATACCAGAGAAACGTGAATGTGAATAGTTTCTCGGCGATTCGTTCTCGCATTCGCCTCATACAAACTCTCATACTCACTCACTCGAAACATCTCGCCGTGAGTCTGGATGAGGTTTATTTTATTTAAATAACGTATAGATAAGTTTCGGTGGCACGCCTTGCAAGTGGCCTACTGGGTAGTACTGGACTTATAGGCGGGTGATGATTGATGATATATTATTAGAAACTTACTTGTGGATAATGGTGTAATAGCCTTCTCTCCCTCGCGGTGAAACATCTGAAGAACCGTCACTGTACTCTTCAGCTGCTCGTACTCATCAACGATCTGTCTTTGCACCTGGAATAGAATCAATACATACAACCACGTTCAATCTCGTGAGTCGTGACACGGTCAAGGTCACATTTTTTTTATACAAAAAAAGAAACAAAGTCCTTTTAAGACCGAATTATTTTGAATATTCATATTTCTCTAGGTAGAAAAGTCGTTATCTACGCAACTGTCAAGAATTAGAAAACGCACGATCACAAATCGATACACAACAGCGTTAAATCTATCGGGTACGGACAAAAAGTGAAATTAGATCTCTCACAACGATTAACACACAATTCTCAAAGACAGACAATAAAAATATTAAGTTCTTCCCACACGAGATCTTGAGTCCGTTGGGTAACCCGTTAAGCGGCTTTTTCATTTCGCACGTGCCGGAATCGGCTGAGGTTTGCACGCTATCCGGATTTTCAACCGTGTCTTCTTAGCCTCGACAGGGGTGAAAAGCCGGATCGCGTGCTGTGGTGCGAGTGGACTACTTTGGTATAAGTTTAATTCAAACTGTACCGTCAACCGCACGTCATTCAGTGGAAAAAAAAAACAATATAAACTGGTCTCGAATAGTATTGAAACTCCCTATTGGGCTAGGCCCCTCACGGTCAAAGTGTTTCCACTTACGTGCGGTTGATTGTACATTGCTGGTAGATTTATGATATATTTTAGTGTACTATTGGCATAAATTTCAATATAGGAGGATGGACCAGAACTGTGACAAAGTGGCATAGGGCCGATGCCGATGGGCTTTTAAATAACGGCTCTTTATTTTAAATACTAAGTTGTCGTGTTGTAATTGAAATGAGCTTTATGTTTCATATGATTTTTATACACAATAAAATGCCAATTGGGCCTTATGGTATTTAAGTGGCTACTGTCGTCATTATTAACGTAGGTTCACTTAAGAGCCCATATAATGACAGCTCAAATTCAAATTTCGGCCCCGCATGCCTCTCCCACCGCCGCCGTCAGCGCACCTATCTCACTCGCACGGTCAAATGAGTTCATCCCAATATTTATGTAGGGTACGCTACACAATATTGACCGTCCAGGATGGTTCTTATTTTTTTTAATTCCATTTATAAATTAATTAATTATATTGCCATTTGACGGCAGATATGGGTAAAAGGTGTTAGATTAGAAGTCGATCAAGCCTGATCAAGTGGGTAGCTGCCACCGTTTCGGCCGAGACATCATCTACTGCACCAAACTGCAGGAAACCCGGTTCACAGCCGGTTGCCAGATGCCGTTTATCATTCTAGCACATGTGTGAAAGGGCCTTCATAGTAGCTACGCGACGTCAGGTAACGTGACTCGAATTTTCGCCTAATTTACAAAATACCTTGACCAAATTTTTGTACGAAATAGTTAAGTAGCGGTTGACGACGGAAACTAGAACTAGGTTAACAGTACATCATACTACCCACGATTTTACGTTTTTCAAGACGTGATAATAAATTATATTACATGAAATCCTAATTGGGGCCTAACTTATATACCTAACACCACCACATGATCGACCGACCACAACATGAAGCGGAATCGAAAAGAAACTCCTCGATCCAAGATCTAAAACTCGAAGAAGATTAGATTATAAAAATAAATTTGGCAAAAGCAGATTTGACTTCCTGAGGTAACCCGCATGCACGGGCGGACGGACTTGAGATATATTGGTTTTTCAGTACCTAGGTATGTGTTATCTGTAACACGTTTTCGGCAAAATTGGAAAAAAAAAAAATTCGCGATTCCAATACGATCTCTGTGCTTAGTACTACGCTACTGGGGTCGAGATTGTTAAGGTAGATATTCATGAGAATGTGGCTGTCAGATTTTGGTTTTTGAAAAACGAACTCTATCTAGACTTCACATAAGTCTAGTATTTGAACTTGTTTTTTGGGTCGCAAAACCCGTTTTAACACTGAGGGATATAGACGTGTGACCATCACTTCGAGGAAAATTGCGTGTCCGAATGCTTCTTCACCACGACAATGTCCCCTGCCCTTCGATCCGATTTGCCAGACGCCAGGCCGCTGCCATCGGAACTACTGGGTTCCAGTTGATGCAGCACCTACCATTTTTTTCCGGACCTAGCTCCGACTCCGCTTTCACCTTTTTACTCACCTGATAAAGCACTTGCATGGTATAAAATGTGACGGAGACAACGAGGTGATTGTGCTGTAGAGGTTTTTTCGAGACCCAGGTTCAAGCCTTTTTTGCAAGGGAAATTACCAACTTACAAAAGAGTTTCATAGATTTTAAACAATCTATGGACATAATTAATTAAGTGTCTGAAACAAAAACTTACCTTAGTTTTATAAATTAGCCCCTGAACAAAATTGTTTGCAAATTCAAAAGCACTTGAGCTAAAAACCCGTTTTTATCTTTCTTTTAATTGCGGGACTTTAATTATTTTTTTTATATCAGTTGTTTATTAAGATTGTGTGAAAGAAATCGCGAAGCGACAAGCCGCCTAGATCGTACATCGGACTCCAAGCTCATAATATGTATTATTTATTTATTACCTACACATATAATAATTTATTTATTAAATAAAATTGAAACGATCAAAACCACTTCGAAAACCTATAATTGATTCGTTAAAAACAAGTTTCTAGTAACTGTCCATACGTTAACTAACACACTGTTTGAAAAAAAAAAAGATCCGATAAAGGCTTTACACGACTCCAGTTTCACCGGGTATTATCAGATGTGGTTCGATGACCTCCAGTGGAGGCAGCAACACTACAGCCGGCCGACAGCCCGAATGGACAGCATATATGCATGACAATGTGAAACGATCGTGGCGAACGGAGTCGACAATTGAGCCAACACTTGGCGTTGATCCAGCCACTAAATTAGACTAGGCGACCTAAACTTTAAACTTTTTACTGTTCAGCCCACAAGTATAGGTCATTAAACTCTACCTGTGCTCTTCCAACGGTTAGTCTATGTTATACATTATAAAAGAAACCCCTGACTAACCGCACAGCTGGGCCTGAAATTTTGCATAGGAAACGTAAGCAGGCAAACACACTGGATATTTTGAAATATCTTTCCATTTTAAGTCATTTTCTGGGTTCTGTCGCTTGCTTCGCTTGCTCCATAGTCACAAGAAGTATTCTTTTTCAGGAAATTTACAACTCTACAATAATTTATGCTACAATTTACAAGGAGAAATTTTAAAGATGGAATAATGAAAATGAATCATTTATACGTCACTTTATTAATGATAATGTAATGAGCGTTTCAGTATGACACTATGCATATAAAAAAAAATGATATTATTATTACGCTATAAGGATTGTATCAATTGCATTGTTGTATTGACTATTAGTTCTACCGATAAGTTTTCTGATTTTTAAATCGCCTGATTACACTGCGACGGGGGCGCGCGCGTCGTCTCCAGAAGGCTCTGGTAGAATATATGCTATTTCCACTGACACGACACACACGGCTACTGTGTGCTCTTGCGGGCTCCCAACGTCAGGACTACAGTAGGTAGTCCTATCTCGTCTCGTTGGGGGCCCGCGAAGCGTTTAGTTACTTTACAGTTAGTTTTAGGTTACCTGTTTTAATTGTTTGTGAATATGTATCATGTCAGAGAATAAACGTATATCTATCTATTCACAAATTAATATTGCCTTAGGCAAATATTACCGTAAGACATTATACAAATAAATCCGCCGTTAATCAGATCATATCCCAAGGAAGGTTATAGTGTATGAAACAACATACACAGATCTAGCATCTCGTCGCTCGTCGAGAGTCGTCCCACACTAGGAGTGTTTTACGTTTTTTGTAGCGGTCGGAACCGAGGACAAATAGTTGTTTATTCAGTCACTGATACTGATAACTATGCACATGTTATAAACTTATGACTCGCTCAAGGCCGAGTCTCATTAGTTTCCTAATAGTTGATGAATTTAATTTAAGAGCAGTTGCTTTAATTATTCTATTGCATTGTTAAGATTAGTATACTATAAGTTTATTTTTAATACGTTTCGGTAAGATTAATCTTCCAGTCCTAGCCTTTGCCAGCGACTGCCAAATTTTTGAGTCTCGAAGTCGCGCAGCAGCATCGCCTCCTAGGGTCATGATGAGAGATCGCACCAAACCAAACGCGGTATTTAATGCAAAACTCTGAATCGCAAATTTTATGCTTTCAACCGAAGATTTCAACATTACGCAATAACAACAACATAAACATATTTACATAATAGACAACGTGCGTTACGATACCAGGTAATCATAAGAGCCTGTCAGTTTTCTACGAGTATAATGCGCTTAGCACCTTCCTCCTTCCCTTTCCTCATCCAGTCACTTCCGGCTAGCTTTGTCAGGTCATCGATCCATCAGGGCAGGTAAATTATGCAGCCTCTGGGCGCCCTATGCTGCGTTTAATGTTAATTTCCTACTGTAACCCATGAATAGCTGAAAACACCATTGATTTTCTGGTTGTTACGGCAAGGTAACACACGAGCCTGGTTCGGCCCTGTTACGACTCGATCTGCATATAAACTGTCCATCCCATTCGTTTAATTTCCAATCGTCTTATATTTTCCGGCTGGCATTCGAAGTAACTATATATTACTAGCTGTTGCCCCGCGGCTTCGCCCGCGTGGAATAAGTTTTTCCCGCGGGAACCGTTTACCCCGGTAAAAAGTAGCCTATATGTTATTCCAGGCTATAACTCTGTACCAAGTTTCATCAAAATCCGTTAAGTTGTTCTTGAGTTATAAGTGGTCTAACTAACACGACTTTGTTTTATATATTAAGATGTATGTTTATCAGTTGTTGAGTACCCATGTACAAGTTTCGGCTTAGTTTGGGACTAAACAGCCGTGTGTAAATTTGTACAAACATAATTACATATTATTAATCTGTAACGCCGCCGCGCCGCCACAATACAGAAATTACACCAACCGCCATCAGTCTTGCCATAGCTGTGGCTCGCCACTTAGCTTATTAGTTCTAACTTTATTATGAAGAGAAATTAAGTATCGATATTGTGGCTATAATTTTTTATCTCCTTTACACTTTACATAATTAAATTTATCGTGTAAGCAACAGTTGATTGGTCATTTGATAAAAAAAATAGTTAATTCACGTCTGACTGGGCAACGAGCGTGATAATATGCAAATTGCATAGAACCGAATGAAAACTGCATGCAAGCTTCGGTAGTAAGAGTGCAACAATTTAATTATAGCTTGCAATCACATGGTAATTATTTTAGTTGGATTTTGATTTATAGAATAAGAAAAAAAAGTTAACTGTGACGCGTATATCAACACACTACTAGCTGACAGACGTTATAACTACCGAACAAAGACAGTACAAATCCTCAGCTTATTTATTTCACACTCCAAGGGCCCTATTCAAACTGCCATAAATGCCACAGACCGACGGCAAACAGCAGCCTACCCCTAGTGTAATACGATGGCCATCAGGCCAATGATGGATGAAATACAGCCTTACGGACAGTAGATATTTACAGAGTTACCATGTTTTAGAAATTTGTCTGAAGGTTGTTTACTTCAGTAATGTTCAGATTAAAGGTATTGTTTTACAGAAAACTCAATCAAGTGTAAAAAACACTTGACAGGTTTCACACACAAACTGTGCAAATAAAACAACACAGACATAAATAAACATTTTCTAAACGTGGAAATTGAAACTTTTTGAACTAATATTCTTGTTTAATGCTTACATAATAAAGATATTATTATATCTATTACTAATAATAAACAAATGAAGTATGTATAGCTAGTGCGAGCTTTGCAACTACTGAACCGATTTCAAAAATTCTTTTACTGTTGGATAAGTGCAATGGTTCTCTCCATTTGGACATTGGCTAATATTCCCACCAGAAAAATCTGTGCCCGCGGGAAATACTTCACATGCAATGATTTACGGCAAAGTAAACGATCACAATAAATTACCGCTTGACTCTTATAACACATCCTAAAAGACCTATTTGAATTGCAAATATTTTTATAGTAAAATTTAACCACGTCTACGTTTTATAGATTTTTTTTCAACGCAAACAGTAATATTACGAGAAGGTGACGCGACGTGCATGAGTCGACTTTTTCAGGAATCATTGACCTCAGCAAATTAATGTTGGTGGTTCAATGAAGCTTTTTACTGTTGACTGTACAACGCCCCGGGACTATTATAGCATGAATGAAAAAAAAATTGTTACTAGGGGGCCCTGCCGCCCACCAAAGAGATCCTAACTCAATGATTAATAGGCTAACCTCACCAGCAACAGGAATAGTTATTTGTTATGCAAGGCTGCAAAGTTGATTATTATTGTGCGAGTACTTACATTGAGTACTGAGCGTAGCGAGGGTTTCAAAGGTACGAGGGGCTACCTTTACTAACTTTACTGCTGAGGGAAATACAATTTTCCACTTCACTATAGTGAGGAAAATGCTAGGTGAATTGAATCCTTTCGGCGATTTAGGACCACAAATAAAAATGACCACAATTAGAATTGACCATTTCTATAATGTCCACTTCTACAAATTAGAGAAAAATAATTAAATAAAAATCCGGGTGCATTCTGAAATATCACCTACTATACATTTAATAGTTATTTGTTATGCAAGGCGCTGCAAAGTTGGTTATTTTGTGCGAGTACTAGTATGGAAAACTGAGCAAAGCGTAGCGTGGGTTCAAAGATAGAATCCTGAGCGTAGCGAGAATTTCAAGGTACGAGACGCAAAATAAATTTGCTGCCGAGCGCAACACACAATTTTTCACCTCACTACAGCGAGGAAAATACTAAGTGAATTGAATCCATTCGGCGGTTTAGAACCACAAATAACAATAACCACAATTAGAATTGACCACTTCTTTAAATGTCCATCTTCTACAAATTAGAAGAAAAGTTTTAAAAAGTTTTTTACCAGGTGCAGTTTTCCACACAAATTTCGAATGAGAAAGTATACCCTTCCGAGCTTGTGAGGTGAAAAAATATTTATTTAGTCTTGTTCTATTTTTAAAATTATAATTTATTTTTATAAAAATTTTTATGAAGTAATTGAAATAAATAATATTAGTAATAAAAGAATCTACAAATAAATGTATCAATTTCACAATTATTATTATCTCCTCTATATATTTACTATAGCTGGAGATAACAAATTCAAATGAAATAAAACATGAGATGACACACGATCACCAGCAGGGGATGTTTACACATTTTATACAGACAGACAATGCCCCTTGCTTGTTAGTAAATAAAGAGGTTATTGTCACTAAGTATATCACAGGAATCCCTCTTTGTCAATTGAGAAGTTATATGTATGTCAAAGCTGTATTGTTTGTAACAGCTGTTACTGAATGACTCATTAGGTTCAACTTTCATCTAATGATTTCTTACTTGTAGGTAAACACCACTATCAAGTCTCACCTCCTATTTGTTACTATTACTAGATGTTGTCAGTGGTTTCCTTCACGTGTAATTTAACAGGAATGAAATTTAAAAAAACCGGCAAGTGCGAGTCGGACTTGCCCACGGAGGTTTCCGTTCCGCCAGCCACACTGTACCATCATCATCGCAATTCTAAACATCATTCCTATTCTAAGTGGTCACTGTATATAACACATACTAAAATGTATAAGTATTTGTCATGCGCCGCAGGTACGTGTCTTTTGTGGGATTTAGGGATCAAGATGCAAACTAGGGAAATGCAATTTCATGAGTGTCTTTGGAGGAGACCTGCTGTTGAAAATAGTTTCTCGGATATCAGACGTACCTACAATATGTATGTGTATGAGCAAACAAAATTGTCACTGATTAAATCTATCAGAAAAACAAAACCTCTCTGAAACACATGAAGCCATCAAAATAACAAACATGTTTCTTTGTTCATCTGATTTGAAGAGTGTTTGCCACATTTTTAACATCTGTTCGCATGGAAAATAGTTTCAATGATCAGTGGTTGGCCTTCCGCTTCCCAAAGGCGAAACTAATTATCACATCTTATCATAAAAGGAAATGTCAAGGCATTCAAGGTAAACTGCTTAGAACATAGTAACTCACCAAAGTCCATTTGGATTTGCGCGTAGGGTCCGCGATGGTGATCAGGAGTCTGGTGATCATCTGCACAGTGCTCTGGTAATAGACGAGGGCTGAGTCGTAGTTGCCCATTAAGGCCATTTCTCTGGCGAGTTTGGTACTCTCGCATATTTCACCAACAGAAACTGCCATTCTTGTCATTCCCGCTGCGTGCGTGTAGCGATTCCACGTTTTATTTATGCCACCTATTTAGAGACCTCTAGAATTGCGTGTGACATCCAAACCAGTCTCTACCTAATGGAAGGTAGGTAATACTCCGAAAGTAGCATTTTACATTTTCACAAGGTACCTAAGCCCACACGGTTTTCTTTCATTGCTTTTCTGTAATTTTTACATGAAAAATTTTTGTTCAGGTATTTGATATAAAAGTTTTTTCTCATTTATTTAGAAATCTGCAACTATAAAATCAGAACATTTTATGACAAAATAAACTATAAATTTTCTATGACAGTCAACCGACCGATACCGATAGACATAAACTACGGCACACACGACACACTCACTCACTCAGATTAGCTCACTCACATAGCATTTTTTATTTAACCCTCACTCAAATAACTGACTGACTGACTGATTTGATTGAACGAGTGAACGAGCGCTGACTGTATGCAAACAAAAGAGCGCTAATTATCAAAAATGGTTATTATAAAAAGCTAGATGTAATTGGCACACGAAAAAAATTAAAAAGTATCGTGTTTAACCAACAACGGCATGTAAATAGGACATGCAATAATAAATGACATCAAATAAAATTTCTAAATCGACGGAGTGTTGAACGAGACGAGTCCAACCAAACGCGCTAGATCTCGCCTCCACAAAGCGCTAAACGAAACACTAGTGCTTACCAACCTAACGAGGAGGACAGCATTCAAAATGGCCGCACGCCTAATGATCAGCCAATCACGAGTCATGGATTTACGTTAGAATGTTGGTAGTGGGGTATTGGTTTGCTCTCGTTTACAAAACTGCATGAAAGAAAACAAATAATGAATGAATGGAATCTAATGATGAGTTCACACCACACCTGTTTCACTTCCATACGTAGAATGCTCGGCATAGAGCAACGGGGGTTTTAACTTTTTAGAACTGCGACCCATCCGCGCAGCACCTCTACACCTCTACCCCGCGAGCGATGTAGCCATACGTTATCGCCGCCATTTTGTTCTGTCATTTTGTTGTCAGTTGTTGACTTTGACTCTTCTCTTGACCAATGTGGCCAACTTAGTGCTTTCGGCACTAGATCTGGTGCATTTTTACAGATGTCAACGCTCAAAATTTAATTTTAGTGCATTTTCAGTCACCACATATAATGATTGTGGAAATGGATAAATAATAAATATTGTAAAAAGTACCAAGCGACGAGCGAGCGCGTATCCGAAATCCGAATTCATGTATGAAATCCTTCGATCACCATATACTAATGAAATCTGGAGGAATCACTGCTTCTGTAGAAAATTTCATTCATCATTCACATTTTCTATAAAATCGTCGCGCCAATTTTAAATCGATCAAGGCAGGCAATACTGTTTTGTTTTCTGTCGCGCGATGAAAATTATATTTTACTGACTGTGATCGCCGACTTTGGTTTTATTTTGTAAAGGTAGCAGTCGGATCTGAGCAGTCGCTGCCCGGCAGTCGCGGCCGGGCCGCATGCAGAACCGTCCGATGCAGGCGGCCGGGCAGCGCGGCCGGGCAGCGCCGATCCGACTGCTACCTTAAGGTAACTAAATTGGTATTTAGTTTCTAAATTCTTTTACTCATTTATATTGTTGCGTTTTTTTTAGTTTTAAACATCTAGTGCTCATTTCTTGAAAATCATGTAAATCTGGTGCTTTTTTAGATTCGTTTAGTGCTCAAGCATCCAAGATCCAAGGGAGTTGGCCACACTGCTCTTGACTTTGTCCATTGTCTTTTGTTTTTGAATGCCGGTTTGAATTATTATTATATTAACTGAGTATTATTTTACTGCGGACTTATAAGTGCAAAGTGCTCTGTTAGTGGCTGCAATAAAAAGCGAAAGAACGCATTTTTACAATTCGTTTCCTTATGGTGATGAGAAATGACTCTCTAAGTCATGGGACTGTATTATCTCCTAAGATAATTCGTAAGTAATCCATCTCATGTGCTTTTAAGTTGGAGTAATATATCGTTGCACATATAAGTACTGTTGTTATTTCAGAAAATAAGTATGAGCAACCTACCAGGAAAAGGCACACTGATCGCACCATCTGTTCCATGGACCGCACCTATTGTGATGATGAAGGATCATCCTGCATTAAAGATTCAAGATCTACTGACTAATGTGTGTACATACAAACCGAACATGCAGGAAAAGCTCGTGAAGAAATAAATTAAAATATACCTACATTCTTTATTTAACAAACATTTTCTTGTTTTTTTTATATTATCCTATATAATATTAAATAACAATTACAACATGACTAAAAGGGAAATCTGAGCGGCGGGCGGTCTACATTCAGGTGGCCGAATGGTTAGATTGTCATTGCCATCAGTTTCAAAAAATTATTAATGCCACATTCTAATACCGCTCGCCCACAGATTACACAGTATGGAATTCGGTCGTCTGTTAAGTATAGTGGTCTATGGTTCACACGCTCGCGTTCAAAACGACGACGTGCAGACCGGCATGCAGCCCGGGTCGTTCCCCTAGCGTATACCTACCAAACCGCGTCGCAGACGCTCCCTGTTGGCTCCTACTGTTTGGCCAAAAAGCTCGCTTGTTTGGCCGGACCTTTATGGATTTCAGGGTTACTTTTAGTACCAATAAAATAGTACCTAGATCAAATAAAAAGAACCCCTGAGGTTTAATAAATATTCACCAGGTTTAGTGCGTACGCTGACGTTGTTAGATTCCAATCGGTCACATCACTAATGCAATGGGGACATCCCTACGCCTGCGCGCGCCTATTCGTTCTTCTTCCGGCAAGCTGCGCCGTGCACTAGATGTCAAAGTGCTCGTGTATTTATATTTTATTTAATTACACTTGTATCGGCCATTAGTAATAAAAGGATTGGACTATTAAATACACTGATTTTTATTATTTATTAACAGGTTATGGGCCCAGCGGAAGCAAGAAAATTATGACACAATAAAATTCTGGCCTGTGCGGATACGTTAGCGACGAGAAAACGACGCCAACGAAAGCTAGAAGAGCCTACATCGCAAGAAAAATACGATCACGAAAATCTTTCAGCAAAAGCAGAATTATACTGCATATCATAGAATATCGCCGGCGGAATTGAAGCAGGTAAAAAATTTTACGAATTCTAAAAATGTATGGGACACTCTTAAAAACATTTACGCAGAGCAAAGGCCCGGCAAGGAAAGCAACTGTCCTAATTAAATTAATTTTAAAGAAAATGGCAGAAAATGAAGATGTCAGAGAACACTTGATCGAGTTCATGGACACAGTAAACAAATTAGAAGATATGGAAATAAATATCCATACCGATTTTTGAGCATTATCATGCTTTATAGGTAGCACAAGTCCATTTTTCGAGAGTTGCGAGATTGTTTACATAAACCTACCTCAAGATCTCAAAATTAAAATAATAGAAGAAAGCGCTGCAAGGTCTACTGAAAGACAAGATAGCGTTAGTGGTTGCACATTGCATATGTGCAAAACAAAAGAGCTTTTTCAAACATTCACTGAACTAAATGACAAGCTCAAACTGGCATCTGTTATAACAGAGAACATAAAAGGTAAGGGAAAAGTTCAAATAAAATTTAACAATGAAATAGTTAGGTATCTGTAGCGAAGGCTACTGACAAGGGATATCAAGTAGGTAACGTTCAACGAGGTCATCATAAAAAATAAAGAAGGGGAAATTATATTAACAGCTTAGAAGGAAAATGGCTTGTAAGTTGTACTATATAAATGAATAAAATGAAAGTAAAAGGACAAGTAGGTACAAGTACAACGACCAATAAAAATGAAAGGTCAAATGCGGATAGACAAGTGGCATCAAAAATTAAAAAGACTTGAAACTAGCATTAACAAATGAATCTGTTCAAGGTCTAAGCTTTCATAAAAAATGGGATAGCTGAAAGAAAAAATAGGACATTAGGTAATCGAAAAAGCGCGCTGCATTTGCTGATACAATCGAACGTTTCTGAAGAGTATTGGACTGAAGCCTTAATTACTGCTAACTACCAAATATTTAATGCAACTACCAAATTAGTAGGACCACGAAGAAACACCTAACAGAATAGGTACCTACCTACAACTGAAAACAAAACACTATTCGAAACATGGGTTCTCATGGGTTGGATAAACTCCGTCAGTCAGACATTACCATTACCATTCTAGATTCGGTGCTAAAATATATGTACTGAACATGGAACTAATATGTACATACGTAGTACATATTAGTTCCATGGTACTGAACAAGCGATACAAAAAGAAAGCGTCAAGAGCCGTGGAAGGAATTTTCATGGTTATTCTGAATTATCAAAAGGTAAACGAATTTGGCTATCACAAAATACGATAGCCTAGTAAGCAGAGATGTTAGTCATGAATCAAATGTACTACGAAGATGAAGAAAAGAAGGAGTACCTACCTACTTAGCTGAATATTGAAGTAACACAAAATAACCACAAAAAGCATACAAATGTTAATAAAAATAAAGTAGGTAGGTAAATAAAGAAATTAACATTGAAATAGAAATGAAAAAACAGAATCTTCCCTTACAGGTGAGTGAGATAGGTACCTGTAAACACAAATTAGATAGTATATACGTCCAAATACTATAAGTTTGTGCGTGCATGCAAGGAAGATTCTGGCCATTTATGTCCACGCTTAAAAAAATATGAACCATAGAACCGTAATCAGCGTATAGCATGAAATAGCTATAGTCTATTACCCCAATAATTTGAGAAGACGCTTCTTATATGGCGGTGTCAAACTGAACAAACACTATCTATTTTAGTCGGGCTGTTGTTTGTTGAGGGGCAACAAAAAATTTACATACGTAGATAGAGATAGAAGATTTTATATCTGTCTTGCTTAATCTTACCACTTTTGTAATAATTATTATTGCTATTTTAGTAGCTGTTCTATGGGATAATTGTTCTTAGTGTCCACGTTTGCGAGCGTTTGCTTTTTTTAACTGGGCTTTACGGCTCTGGAAGCAATGTCCTTATGAGCCAGTCTTCACTGCGAGCGTTTGCTCCCAGCCAGTGTTGCCAACCCCCTTGGATGTCTGCCACAGATTAACGATATAGTGTCTTCATGTCTACGCACAATCTCAAGCGCAACAGACGACGAACGAATCTCAAAAGCTCCAGATTTACAGGACTTTCAATAAACATGCACTAAGTCGATCAAAACTAAAAATGCAACAACACAAAGGAGTAAAAAAATGTATTTAGAAATAAAAAATCAAGATATTTATTTCACAAGATACAATCAAAGTCGGAAAATCTGGAACTTCAAAGTTAAATGTCGTGATTGAAAGTGCGCTAAAAATGTCACTAGGCACTAAAGCAGCGCTGTCATATTTAAAAATGCACTATATTTAGTGCAGAAGGCACGCAAACCTACGCAACGCAGTTTGCATTTGAGGTTTGCCGAGGTTTGCCAAACGTGTGGAGCCTACATTTGATTTGTGTTTATAAAGGTTTGCCTGCCGAGGGTTGCCAAATGTGAGGAGCAGCCTGCAAGAGGTTTGTTCTGGTTTGGTTTGCCTTCTGCAGTTGTGTAGGCGTTTTCGGCAAATGTGTGGACCCAGCTTATTTATTAAACTATAGAACCGGCGGAATGGAGCGGAAGCTATTCTATTTTTGTGTTTTCAATGTTTATGTTTTCAATGTATGTTATTAATTTTAAATAATATTTATTACATCTTCGTCATATGTTGAAAAAACCCGCTTGATTAGGTATGTACCAATAACGTAAGTTAGTGAGCACGCTTATTAGTCAAGATAGTCTTACGACAGACTCGGCCTATGAAAATATAGAAGATCGCATAGTTTTTGTAGAGCAATTTTATTTTTTCCACTATGGCCACGGAGGAGATAGCCATAGTCTAACTTAGAGCGTCTTGTCTAATCTGAGGTCTTGACCATAGTCTTGACTAAGGTGTGCGCAATGGGGAAGACCTATAAACGCTGGCTCTACTTATTTAGTGTGCGCCGTGCGAGCACACCTTTAGTCAAGACATTCTAGACGGGGTCTAGAGAGATTATCTCCCTATGAAAAAAATATCACACTACTTAAGCAACAGTCTGTCCTAAAACTGTCTTGACTCTAATCTGCGCACAACCTAATACCTACATACTAGATGTAGAAAAGTTCTTCGCGCGTGTTTGATGGATGGTTCGGCTTACTAGGGAGCTTTCGGACCCGAACTCTCCAAAATGGTCGAAACTTTATAGGAATGTAGAGCGGTAATTCAATTCTGAGCTCAACTACATAATTTATTTCTGCTGCCAATTTTTATCTGGTCATATTATTATTATAAATTAATATTGAAATAAATATGTAATATAAGTTTAAGGTGACAAGTAAACCGGCAGTTAAAAACAATTTGTTGGTGCTCAGTCAGAATCACCAGTTCTACATTCCTACAAATTTCGTACATTTCTGAGAGTTCGGATCCGAAAGCATCCTTTGTTTAGTTCTGCGGATCGATACTCGGTCGATGCTTGGTCTACTTAATTCACCTGGAGTAAATCACCTGGGTGCAGTAAGTGCTATCATATGCACGATTTTACTTACACCTTACACAGCGGCGGCGGCGGTGTTTCGACAAAGGAGTTTTATTATTGGGCGAGTCAGCGAACTAGTACTTACTTACCGCATATAGTTCGCCTTATAGGTTGGGGCGAATGTTTGAAGTTGGAGGGTTGGATGATAGTAAATTATCTGTGATCGTGTAGAGCCAGCACAAGAATGCTGCGCGCACTGTTGCGCGCAATTATATCGTGACAGTTGGATTTGTGATTGTAGTTTTATAAATTTATTTTGTTTTATCGATATTTTCTGACAATTTTTTATTGAATAGGAAGTTTATAAATCGAGAAGAGTAACCGCAAAGTATATTTATATTTGGCAAGTCATCTCTACCATACCATGGTATCATTTCTTGTCTCAATGTTGGTACTGCAAACGACGTTAGTCAGTTTATATTCCCTTTCTTTAGGAACTTTTAAACTTATTTATAGAATTCATTTCTAAATATTATTAGCTATTAGAAATAAAATTTATAAATTACAGATGTATCTGCCACAAAATAGCTTCAAGTTTAAAAGTTGCTTAAATTTAAAGAGTAGTTAATGACCAACATGAAGTTAGCAATGAAAGTCTTGGCGCCAGAGGATCTAGTCACAAGTAAAAACTTTATTTATCTTTGTTAGGTTGGCACTGTCGCCAAAACTACGTGGTAGAGTGGTAGAGTCATCGCAGAAAATGTAAACATATACCTACATATACGAGGAAACTTTCCAAATAACTTTTACTTAGTGCTGAAAGAACTTATTGATTATTTTTGTCAGTACAATAAAACGACCGTACTGTAATCATCTTTCTTCAATATCCATGGTTTCAAACATTTTATTTTTTATAACCAAACTGAAGATAGGCAAAAGCGGCCTTAACGCTGCCGCTCGCTGTTGAATTTCAAGTTCGTAAATGGCGGACGCTCATAATTGTGGGAGTTTCGAGAATCTATTGTTCTGTATAAGTACTTCGCTATTTTAAATTTTTGGGAATGAGGTTCATAAGTAGTGATTAGATTCAAAAAGTTTAAAACGTGTTGGTGATATGCAATGTTTGACTGTATAACGTGACAAAAGCGCCTGGTTGATATGTAACCTTTTCCCTAACCTCGTTTACTTACGCCAATGGAGTAGATATGTGATCGATGTGTGTGCGTCGGTGAACGATTTTTCGTCCGTTTCGCGTTACAATATATGCGAAGTAGATAAGTTAGATAGTAATGGAAGTGTCCGCGTCGCGGTTTATCTATCCGACGCCCGATTTCGATGTAACGTAAGCAAGCCGGTGGATTGCTACAGCGAGTGTTAGCGGGGACTGCCGCACCAGCCGACCATGGCTGCGACGCAGGCAGAATCTCAGCGCAGCGAAACAAACGTAGAGCAGAGCCCATCCGACCAGCTCAGCGAATCTCGGAACGCTTTTATGCAAAACGGCACCGACAAGACCGTCGGCCGCGTTCCGCCTGATGGCGTCGTGAACACAAAGAGCAAGTCGCCTATGTCGGCCGATGCGGGGCAGCCACGCGACAGCGGTGATGCGCCCGGCCACGAGCGGACCGGCGAGCGGCCGGGGCCGGACCAGTACGGCCAGTACCGATACCAGGAGGGTGGCGATCCGTATTACTCGGCGCGGCCCGGGTTTCCTGGGAAGCCGCGACCCCCGCCACCACAGCAGCGCTTCTTCCCGGGGCAGCCGGCCTCGCAGGCGCCGGGGCCTACGCCGACACTCAACTCGCTACTGCAGTCGAGCGGGGCGCCGCCACACCGTTACCCAAACAGCTATGAGCAGCCGCCGGCGGGATACGGCCCTGCACCTGGCTGGCCGCCTCCGAGGCCCATGGCACCATATAACCCTCAAGGAAGCCCCTACAGGAATTCAACAGTAAGTCCCACACAGTACCTATATTACTTAATGAAAGTTGTTAATGTGACCATTATTAAATTATAATCATAATTCATCATTCTCTTGTTAGAGAACTTTAATAATAAAGTAATTATGATAGTTACACAGTTTCTAAATGTTAAAATATGCAAATTATTCATCCTATCCAGATAATATGTAGAAATAAAGTTAAATAACATAGATTTCATTTATACATTGCAACGCACATTGTGCATTATTAGTTGGTGTATGAGCCAGAAACTCCTCGAGCCTCTGAAACAAACCATGAAGCATTTGTTTGTTTCTAACTTACCGTTTTCCTTGTTTTTATATGTATTCAAATTAAATAAGAGGCATTACAGCAATTATGTTACAAAAGTTTTTCTCATAACAAACTTTTTCATTCAAAAGAAACACTTGTGTGTAAGGCTTCCTACAAGAATTTCACCTTCGCAAGAAATTTTTGTAGAGTTTATTGTTCTATTTATAATTCTTTGGATGGTTTTATAAGCCGAGTTGTATTTTGATTGAAGTTCTTTGAACTCTTTTATATTTATTGTGGAAATAATGAATTTGCTAACTAAATAGAGGAAATGAAGTAAACTAAGTCCCATTTACGGTTAAAATATTCAACCTGTTTTTAGGTTATTTCGATATTTTAATTTGAATCAAAGTTTTATTATGACAATTTTTTAATGAGATTATTGCCAGGCCCTATACTATCTATTTACAATCATTATCCCATGTAATGATCAATGATCCCATTATTTGTCAGGACATAATTATTTTATACATACTAGCAGCGCCCCTCGACTTCATTCGCGGTAAAAAAGACAACACAGACAATGAGCCGTTCATGCAATACTTCAAGAAAAATAAACTTACAAGACCCCACAGTTTCTTGCGGTCCTTTCTCTCCCGCCGTACTTCAGCTCCCTGCCCTACTCCCCCCCCCCATGATTTTGAAAATCCATAAACCCGTCATTTATTTATGATGAGTAAATAGCTACAATTCCAATATAAGCTACAAATCCAACTTTAAAATGTAAAAATCCAAAAACCCTCTCTCTGTTTACTGTAAGAACGTCACGCATCTACCGCGTGTTTGTCTATGTTTGGCTCCTAAGGGTCGTAGCGTGACGTTAAGTAGCCTACAGCCTTCCTCAAGAATTGAACTATCAAATGCAAAAAGAATTTTTGGAATCCGACCGGTAGTTCCTGAGCTTAGCGCGTTCAAACAAACCGACAGACAAACTCTTCAGCTTTTTTATATTAGTATAGATAGATGATTGAGCATTAGAGCCAAGTCATCTCTTGGCAGTATTTGTCAGCATTACCAACTAATTAACAAATGTGCATAACTTCTGAATTTGCATATGAACAAATATTTTCAGAATGAAACCATATGTAGATAGAATGAATTTCTTCAAATTTCTATTAGGTATAATTATATTTATTCAACATCCAGCATTGTACCAGTATTACTACATTTTTAGGTAAGTTTGATTACATAGACACTTATATATAACTAACTTATAATAGTAATGCAAGTGCGAATTCATTTTAAATATTATGTCTAGCTGTTTCACAGACAGAGGCATGCACGGGAAAAAGGGTGTCGAATCAGGCAGAGTCACAGGAATAATTTTGTGATTTAACATCTGACAGTTATTATGGCGACGTTAATATTGCCTACAGCCAGGCAATCATAATACAAATAAGTTTAATTCCAATATAAGTCATTCCACAAAATTAAACTTGTGATTTTGTTTGTCCAGCAAAGTTCATTCAGGTCAGTACCTAGTAACTATTTAATAATCTGTGTAAAGTCATCATTGTACACCTAAAGGGGTTGGTAGTCCGTACATTGATATATTTTAACTAAATGTAACATTTGACTGGTCTAGATACAAATTTTTCAAAATATTGATTCTATGTGTTTAATAACAACTGTCAAATCGGAGAGTCGCTCGTGTGACCGAGACCTTGTTGGAAAGCGCGCGGAACAATAACGTTAACCAATGCCTGTTATTTATGACGAGGCAAAAGCCGCCGTTTGATGCTTAGCAGGTAATGAAACCCTGTTTACAACAGCAGAAGCTCAAGAGATTTATCTCAACTGTTACCGTATCTGTGCTGCACCAACACAAGGTGCCTGAACAAATAAATATTGACAGCAGCGCCTTTTACACATTATGTCGCTAGAGCTGTAACTTCGTGTAATTTTAGCAAGGGCTGGTCCAGTTGTGGATATATTAAAGGCTAGATCATATATACATATAACACAGGATAAACAATTATTTATTCCAGATCTTAAATTTCCAAAAAAATTATTTCTGTAATGATTATCAACCACTCTTGGCTTATGTTTTTCCGGTTTTAATCCTAGTGTAGTAAGTATTTTTCATGGAGAATGGTTTGGCTAGTTTCAAAAGTTTGTAAAATTTATAGGTATTATACTTATACACTAGTTGTTGCCCGCGACTACCGAGTAAAAACGTATCCTTAGTTTATTTCAGAATATAAGCTACCTATTTTTGTATGTAGGTACAAAGTTTCATCAAAATCCACTCAGCCGTTATGGCGTGATTGAGATAAAATAAATTACCAAAAAATCCGTCGGCATAGATACTCGCATTTTTATAATATTAGTTAGATTGTATTTAACAAACCATTCTCAATGAAGAAGAAAATGGTTTGATTTGCGAATTTCATTTTTATTGCCTTATTCGTAGCGAATTTTTTTTCTTTGCACTGTTTATTAATGATGAAAAGTACGGTGATAATATCTCCATACTTGGAACTTTTGTGTCGGCACAAAACAAAACCCGAAACCCGGTGCCAAAACAAAAAAGAAACGCTTATTATAATCTGTGCCGCAACACAAGTGCTGACACGAAATTTCCCAGTGTGTACGAGACATTAGAAACAAACCAAGCTTTTCTTCTTAGCTTCATTTACCCTAGACAAGCCATTCAAACCAGGTCTTAGCCGTTACAAGCTTTTCATGTGAATCCAGTATTTAATTAACCGAGATAAAAATAGATGTATCCTTATTTTCTAAGTTTTCACCAAGAACTTTTATAACCCGTTTAAGATTAAATTTGTTATTAATTAACACACAATTTTAGTGAATTAATACATTGTTCAAATTCAAAGTCAATTGTAGCAAACGCAAACTTCACCTCTTTCTTTAAGACTACGTACAGAAGGGCTTACACTTACATGCTTAATGTATAATTGATTTGCTTAGCGAATTATACTTATAATTATTAATTTCGTAATACTTAACATATGAAACTTTTCGATTCATTTGACGAACTAAATACTTATAAGAGCGCTAGGTTGTCGCTCTAAAAATATGAAGAGAAAGACAAGGGTCTCTGTACGAATAATATTGTGACAATGTGTGTTGGCAATACTTGAAGCAATTAATCAGTTGGGAGTTTCTCATGTCAGTATTAGTCAGTAAATCCTAACTAGTTTGATAGGACAATCCCCTCCTAGCACTTGATTACCAAACATCAGGAATAAAAATGTCCTTCACATAACGTAGATTCAAAAATTGATTTTTTTTTAGGACAACCAACAAATTTTACACTCTTACTTGCTAATTACATAATCATGTGTTTAAAAAAAATCTAAGTGCTACCTTAATTATAGGCTGCCACGACATCCATTTTCTATAGAAGTGGCAGGTCAGATTTAACATTTTAGAAAAATTGAGACTTATAATTGATCACCTATGAAGTTAAAGCTAAATGAATCTTTGAAATGCCAAAATTAATAGTTCCAGATGTGTGTTTTAAATAAAAATTGCCAATATTTCGATTTTCGCTATGGTCATTATTATTCTAAAGCTCAACGCCAGCTAACAGGTCAGTTGGCGTACAGTAGAACGTATGATCAACGCCGCATGCCGATTCATCATTACCAGTACCTCTACGTCCATAGTTGAGAGCGAAGGTTGCAATCCTCAGCGACGTCAATTATTTAGTTAAACATAAATGTACTGTACCTACACGCGACAAAGAGATCGTTACGTGTGCAGCTCTAACAAGCGAGTTACCCGACGTGTCTTATAGTCTATTTTTTAACGGTGCACTATAGGAATCATCATAAAGGTTAAATACTGGTTAGTTTTACGAAATATTTTATATACCTACCTGAAAAATTATTTATTTAATCTTATAGGTAGGTATTTGCATGCCGATCTGTGACAACCTATTTTAAAGTTAAACGTCAAGTAGTTCCTCAAATATTAAAAGAAAACATATGCAAAATTAAATATTGTGTGAATAACAGAACAGTCATTAACGTCGAAAGCTGCAACCGAACAGAACAGACACGTTCAGCACGACACAGACAGGCGGCGGTAAAATAGCGTTGCGGTAATTTTTTGTAAGGTTCGAAATAGTATGAAGCCCTTCACATCAAATCGGCGCCGTATACGCGCGCTGCGGCGGCGGTGCGAAGGCAAAAGCGACAAAGCCGCGCGCACAGATTGGTACGCCCCGCGCGGCGCGGCGGCGGTGCGGAGCGGCGGCGGCGCGTTGTATTCCTTTATAGTTTAAGAGAACCCCACACAGAGCGGCGCGGGCGCGGCACTGTGCGGAGCGTTCTTCATACACACCGCCGCCGCGCCGCCACCGCAAGCGGTATTCCTGTCTAAAGGGCTCCGCTTTATATTCGCTTCCCGCACATTCGCAGCCGCAACGCTTTCGCACCGCCCTGCAATGTGGCCAACTTAGTGCTTTCGGCACTAGATCTGGTGCATTTTTACAGATGTCAGCGCTCAAAATTTAATTTTAGTGCCTAGTGCCCTTTTTAGCGCATTTTCAGTCAGCACATTAAATCATTGTGAAAATGGATCAGTAGTAAATATTATCGTAAAAATAACAAGTGACGAGCGAGCGCGTATCCGAAATCCGAATTCATGTATGAAATCTGGAGGAATCACTGCTTCTGTAGAAAATTTCATTCATCATTCACATTTTCTATGAAATCGTCGCGCCAATTTCAAATCGATCGAGCAGGCAATACTGTTTTGTTTTCTGTCGCGCGATGAAAATTATATTTACTAACTATGATTTTGACTTTGATTTTACTTTGTAAGGTAACTAAATTGATATTTAGTTTCTAAATTCCTATAATCATATAAATTGTAGCGTTTTTTTAGTTTTTAACATCTAGTGCTCATTTCTTGAAAATCCTGTAAATCTAGTGCTTTTTTAGATTCGTTTAGTGCTCAAACATCTAAGGGAGTTGGCCACACTGCCGCCCTGTCTGTGTTACGCTTTAGTTCGATAGTTCCAGCATATCCGAACTAATCTGTCATAGCCAGTCCTTCTCTAAACATTTTATTAATAGACAAGTATTATGTTATTTTTTTTAACATTAAAACATCGAATAGATAAAACTACTCTACATATTTAAAAGTTCCACACTTTGTGGCTCATTAGTTGCTTTAACAATTTCTTCCGGAAATACCCAAAATTCGAAATAACCCAAGAGATAGATAATAATAACTATTAAATATGCTATTAAAAGAAATCCTATACTTGAAAAAATAGCAACTAATGTTAAAACATACACGTATTTTAGTGTTTCAAGAATCATGTCAAAATTTGTAGGCATTTTTATGGTTCTGTAGTCCGACAAGGAACCCTTATAATATCTTCCTGTCCGTCCGTCAGTGTTGGGCAAAACGTATTAAATTAGTTTCTAATCACGGTTGCTGATTACATGAAATAGTTGTAAAAATTAAGTAAATAAAATTCATCTACTGACTACAAAATGTTTTCTTACTGCTTAAATTAATTTTGACAAATTAAAGAGTTATTGAGGGAAACGGTAACATACAGAACCCTGCAATATACGTGGTACGACACGCACTTAGTCGGTTCTTCTAAAATTAATTCAGCTGTAGTCTGCAGCCGGTCGTCTCGCAATCTCTCAGGAACCTGAAAAAATAAATTCCTATGAATCACATACGTTTTTTTGTTGAAGTTTTTGTTGAATTATATTATATTCAGCTATATCTCGTCGATACCGTTTATTTGAGTACCATGAACATGGGTCTAGCAACAGCCGTTCCGAAGATATGACCAAAAGTTTGAATTATCCCATATGTCTAGAACGACCGGTGCTATACCCATGAATGAAAACAATGAGGTATCGGGGAGATCTAGCTGAACATATATATATTAAATTTTATTTAATTAAAAAATATATTTTTGTACTAAACACACGCGTCCTCATCGTACCGTGAACATATAACAACTGAGTTATGGGCGATTGTGTCGATACGTGCACAGTCATTGCGACAACTGCCTTTGATGTTTGTCGGAAAAACCGACACCATGGCGATTGCTCGCAATCGTTGTCAACCGTGGGTGACGGCAGGCGATTGAGTCCTCCACATAATGGTGATGGCCTGTCGTGGCCCATCGTGTGATCGTGGGCCATTGTCTGGAAGGGCCTTTAGATAGAAGCAGTAACATGCGCACCGTTCAACATTTCATACAAGAAACGTAGCACGGCCACGAGCCATTCAGCAACTACGCATAAGCGTTTGGTGTGTCATTTCCCATACTATTCCATAAATTACAACGTCTTAATCGCCGCTGCGCTGTGCTGCATTCGTTTGACCAGTCCAAAAGTTTCATTTCATACTATTGCAGATTGCGGAGCTAGATTATTTAACTCTAGATTTTATTTTTAGTAGCAGTCTCTCGTTGCAAATATAAACATAAATTCATACTTTGTTACGTCTGGAGAAAAATTACGTATCTGACATTTGAGAAAAATCTGAAAATATTGATAAAATTTTACAGTGAGCTGTTCTTAATTTTTTACGTACATTCATAACTGAAAAAAATATCCATCACTCCATTAAGTCGAAAGACCTCGGGGACTTTTATCCATTAAATACGTTTCAAGAATTCTGTCGGTAAACAGCATTTCCAAAACTTTGTATTGTACACTTGATTGAATGAAAGTAGGTATTTTCTCTTTTTGCAGGGTTGAGAACAATCATGGCTGTTATGAAAAAATACAGATTTAAAAAAAAAACTGTTATTTTTTACTTTCATACATGAATTCTATGATACATTTATGAATAAGATAATGTCAACTTAAAAATTTAAACTAAAATAATAATAATAAAAATACATGTGACATCGAAATTAATACAGCCACCTGCAGCATTTTGACTTAACTTACGCGGCAACAGTCATTTTCGTATAGGGAAGTCCTAAAGAAATCCGTGAACGATACAATCCATATTTTATACCCATTTAATAAACTTTTAGATTTCAACATTAACATTTTATATTACACACAAAAATAGTTAAAGCTATTTAATCAAGGTCATAGATTTTTTTCATTTTACGCAGAGTTATATTACATGACAACATAAATTAGGTCAAAAAAAAAAAAAAGTAGATAAAAAATGAAAAGTTGCAATCTGCTATCTGCTAATGCTGCGATCTGCACTAATCAACTTTTTGTATACATTTCCGTACAATTGTATTAAATCGATTTCTTTGTTGTCAAGTAATAATCTCGTTTTTTTTCCGGTAAAGTGTCGATTAGTGAGTTGTGCGGTGTGGCCGTACCTTTTAATTGAAAAAATCCGTTGATTAAAATCGCGATTTACCGTCTTTTTGACACAAAACAAAACTTACGTGTCTTTTGTTACAAGCCTTTTTATTTAAATTCACCTGTTTGTATGTTAATTTAGGTTAATATTCAAAAAATAAAAAATACTACCATGGCCATGAATGAAAAAAATTTGCTACTCCGCGCGCCCACCAAAGAGATCCTAGCTCTATGACCATGGCCTTTAGTCGTGAAAAACTGTCCGGAGTCTATCCTCTAAGGGCTATGTATGTATCAGTCTGCTAGAAGCGTATTATTACTGCATAGCTATCTCTACTACTACTCCACTATGTACAACTGTTCGCACACCACTACAAAACGCGCCCAACGCGCAAAAAGAAAAAAAACAGCACCACTGAGAAATAACAAAACTGGGCCGCTGTTGGCATAAAAACGAAAGCGCACAACGATAGTGAAAGTTTGATGTGTAGGCAAATACCACTCGCTTCCAGAGATTTTCACTCCCGTCTCAGTTCCAAAACGGAGTAAAGTACATGTAAACGAGGGGGTGCCGTCGACGTTTCGCTCCTGCCTCCCGCACATATGTATGTACATTATGCGGAGGCAGTGCTGCGGGACGTGTGTTTGACGGAATCAACGTGAATGGAGCCTGACATCTGATACGTGTTAGCTATTTTGCTCGGTGCTTGCACCATGTAAACTAGAATGGGCTCTCGCTTTATTTGATACACGCGCGTCCTCAGTGTTTGTGAATTCCTTTTTGATGCGTTTTTAATAATTAATGTAATTGCCCTCTGCTTTCAACATTGTTATCCCTAACGAGCGCACTGTTCGAACTTAAAATATATCGGTAACTTCGCAACGATGGTTTCTTCAATTCAAGGATTTATATAATTATACATTATATTATAGAAAAGCGACTTTTTCATACATTTGAATTTCCGATGATGGCTGTCTAGCAAATCTTCTATTTATGTATGCCACAGAGAAATTTATCATAACATAATTAAACACTAAAACCAGCAATATAGATTTTCATAAAAATAAATAACAAACATCACACTTCGGTTTGCCAAAAAAGTCCTACAAATCACTGCTTGATTATTTATTGACCTATTATGGCGAAAACAACTATAAACCTTTTCCATTACAATTGAATTTAAAAAAAAAAATTTTTTTAAAGAGTTAGTACAAACCAATTTTAAAGAGATTGTTATATTTGTTACCCAAAGCCGTTATTTCCTTATATTTTATTTTCCATTTCCATTTTTTCCTAAAGCTTTTATTCTTAAAGCATATTTGTGGTCGAAAATCGTCAATTAAGTATACTAAGACTAAACTTAGTTAAAATCTCCATATTATAAGACGCGTAATAAGTGTTAAAAGGCCTGCTTGTATAGTTCACACCTCATTGTTCTGAAAGGTTGTACATATTACAGTTTGTATGATTTTAGTATGAGAGATAGTAAGAGAGTAAAAAGTAGTAAACTCGAATAAAGGGAAACGTACGGGCTCTCTCTGTAATGAACGAAGCGAGGGGAAGATTTTATCGACTGTCAAAAAGAAAACAGTGTCACTGAGAGAAAATGTTTCGGAGGGGATCTGTTATATTCGTAATGTATCTCTTTGCACTTACAAGGTGATCTTTCACATTATGATGCATCGCATTGTTGTTATAAGTTATCAATAAATTAGTGTCGGCAAGAAATCACTAGAAATAATTATATACGGGTCTTACACACGAACAAGTTTTATTTACCTTTGCCGACGTCCAATAACACAAGAGCAGCAGAGGGTAGTTCCAGAAACTACTTACAGCGATCAACACTGACAGCTCGCCTCTCCAGTCAGCTCGTGACCACGGCCAGTGTAACCTGGGCGAAACGTCAGGCAAAGGTAAATAAAACTTGTTCGTGTGTAAGACCCGTATGTATATAAATTATATAATTATGAATAAATTATGAATGCGCGAAAGTCTAAAATGTACGTACTAGAAATATTTTTTACCACTGTTACTCTAAAAATAGCATTTTATTCGTCGAAAAGGCTCAGGCCTGAAATATCCGTTTTCCTAAAATGTATTTTTTCGCAAAATGTCTGCTATTCCAGACTGTGAGCACGTCTTTCGCAAAATGTCAGCTTTTCAATATGACATTATGCAAAAGACGTGCTCACATTCTGGAATAGCATAGCCTGAGCCGTCGAAAATAGCGAATAAGACTCTCTTTTATTCACTAGAGAATAAAACATTTTGAATTTGGAACAAGCACGAATTATGTACAGTCAAGGACAAATATATATATACAAGTAATGTGAAACAATAAAAGTAATCATACAAAGTTCAAAAACTTGTATACAATCAAAATTAACATAATTAGTATCCTGCAAGTGATGCAAAATATTGTAGTCATGTTTATGTCATTAAATAAAGATTCAGTAGGTAACTGCTACGAAAATATTTATACAAAATATAAATCCGCGAAAATCTTAGACACTCGATATAAACACTTGAAACACTTAAACACTTGATTTAACTCGGAAAACTATTAATCCTAGACCATTAGATCGTCGAGATCTTCATATCCGATGACAGCTGTCAAACTTGAAACGGCTATAACTCGGAAACCATAGATCCTAGACTACTAGTTTGTAAAGAGAAAAGGTAGATCTCGTCGAGATCTTCATTTCGGATGACAGCTGTCAAATTTAAAACCGCTGTAACTCGAAAACTATTGATCCTAGACTACAAGTTTGTAAAGAGGAATCATAGATCTCGTCGAGATCTTCATTTCAGATGACAGCTGTCAAACTTAAAACAGCTGTAACTCGAAAACTATTAATCCTAGACCATTAGTTTCTAAAGAAAAATGATATAACTCGTCGAGATATTCATATCCGATGACAGCTGTCAAACTTGAAACGGCTAGAACTCGGAAACCATAGATCCTAGACTACTAGTTTGTAAAGAGAAAAGGTAGATCTCGTCGAGATCTTCATTTCGGATGACAGCTGTCAAATTTAAAACCGCTGTAATTCGGAAACAATTGATGCTAGACTACTAGTTTGTAAAGAGAAAAGATAGATCTCAATGATTTCTTCATTTCAGATGACAGCTGTCAAAATTAAAACTGGCATCCGAAATAAAGATCTCGACGAGATCTACCATTTCTCTGTACAAACTAGTAGTCTAGGATCAATGGTTTCCGAGTTACAGCGGTTATAAATTTGACAGCTGTCATCTGAAATGAAGACTTCATCGAGATCTATCATTTCTCTTTACAAACTAGTAGTCTAGCAATAATATATCCGTATATAAAAAAAATTTGATCAAAATGTCTAATTATTATAAACAACACACGCTTGACCAAAAAAATTTCTATGCTAAAATTGTTATCACAAGAAAAGACCAAATGGTTCCTAAGACAGTTTCCCTGTATCTCCTATAGTTTCGGTTTTAGCCTAAGTGTCCCAGTTAAAAAAAACACTCTGTATAATTATGAAAAAAAGAAAAATCATTTATTCAACATCAAAGATAATAATGTATATATATATTTGAACTTTGTGGTGTTTCTAAGATTATGGTTTAATAAATGAGGACATATTATTGCAACTGTTGTATACATAGTTATCTCTAAAACTATGTATACTTATTTATGGCCTTTTATATGTTGCTAAATTTATGACCATTTAGATGACTACGCTTTTTGAAACTCTGTGGTGTATACATATCTTTGACCTTGACTGTACAAGAAATGAATAAAACGTGCTGAAAGTACCTACTGGCGGCTAGTGAGCTATATGTTCTAATTTCACTATGGAGATAAAATGTCTTTGGTGGGCGCCCGCGAATTCGAACCTTCCTGAATTTCACTATACATTTCTAATATTGATACCTATATATATATATATCTTTAAATACTAAAATATGAACTAAGCTTATAATCTACCCCGTACATCACAAGCATGAAACTAGGCTGTGGCTGTACCGAGAAATGAAAGTCGTACGTTTGCGTACTCAACCACGTGCAAATCCTAAAAGGTTGCTGTATTCAAGGGCGGCCATAAAACAATGCATCGAGCACATGCCTGTTTACACTTTGGAGTTCACACCCAAGGTCGTATGTACGCATTTGTAAGGATGTGCCCGTGTATGCGTCGCGACCGACATAGGCTGGCCGACGAACAAACAGCTTACGTAACCGACACACTTCCCACGTTCGGTGTGCTTTATGTGCGCTCCTTTACACGTGGATACTTGCAATTACAGATACAGAATTACTTTTTGCAATTACTTAACAGCGGAATCCTTTATCGGTTTCTTATGTTCCTCATTTAAATACTGTGTGGTTATAATTTAAGCAAAGTACGGTTTTATTTCTAATTTAATTTTGGTACCTCTGTATGTATGTATAGTAAGTAAAGTTTGTGGGTTGTGTACCTTACTCTGTACATATACCTACAAATAAATTGAACGAACTATGACGGAATTGTAGATGTTTGATTCTTTTCCTGTTCGTTACTAAATTACGATTTTGATAGAGTTGAATGGTCATAGTTCAAGATCACCATACATGCGACGGTGTTCGACGATGACACCCTCTCTGATCCCAAACTTGGACATGGAGTACCGGCAATTAGACAAGAACGTGCCATTTAACACCTACACTAAGACTAACATAAATTGTGCAATAACGGGAAATCCAACCCACGACCTATGGTGCTCAAATCCATCGCCAAACCAAACATTGTTTGTCGAACGAAACGTTGTTTGCTTTGCAGCCTTATTGGGCGAAAGATTATACATGAAGATTTACCCTACAAAACCATTATTTTAAGAATTATGCTATACCAACGAGAAGCCGCAATTGGAACGGCGCTGAGTTAATAGCAGATCGTAGACGAAGTACTGAGTCCATCCATGCTGATATAATCATCAGTGCGCATTGTTTGTCTGAATAGAACCGAATAAGATAAACATTTATACTTGATTGAACGTGGGATGACAAGTCGCTCGTCCGGAATTCAAAAGCGTACCTCCGAATTGACGGGCGGGCTTTGTCATCGAAATCGCTATGACGCCACGCCAATTATTTATGAATGACTTGGAATAGTCGGTCGTTGTGGAATTAGTCATTTATCTCGGCGTGTTGTTTACCCACAATCGTGTTAGATAGTTGTCGATAAGGATACACGTGGTTGGCGGGGTCGACGACCCGACGTACTCGTGTACGCCGACAGCTCGGTAATAATAATAAAATGTTTCCGTGCGCAGTGGTTCAAGGGCGCACTGCCGATATCGGCGCCCGCTATATTTAGATTTAGCTTGTGTTATGTGGAATGAGTACGGCTGCGCTATACGATTGTCTTACTTTACCTCCGCTCACCAATCTATGAAAGGGTTCGCTTTTCAGACCCTTCAGTCGAAACCCTATTATTACAGGAGTTTGAGATCGGTTTTGCCGGATGACGACCCCTGGTAGACTCAAAGGCCTTGCCAGTTTCACACCAATTAGCCTTGGATCTGCAGGTTCTTCTTTGTTTTTCCAATTAGGTTTGCTCTTCGTTTGCTTTCTATCCGCTTTAGATCTGAAATACTTGTAAATTGTTACCGGAAGAGTTTTAATTACAAGACCCAAGGTTCTGCGCTTCAGACTGTTTGGTAAGGTGGCTAAGACATTAATTCTATGCTATAATAGAGTTTGTCAAAGCCCTTAATAAATGTAGCAAAGTTAGGAACTGACAAAATTTACTTTTGTTTGTGGCTGATGATCGGCATATCTACAAAAATAAGTCATGTTTTATCTAAGGAATATGCTACGACGCACTCCTTATGGGTCAATAAGTCGCCAAATCATGATATTTAGTTAATTGAAGCTCCCTAAACGGTGGTCGAATGGCTTACAAATGCACTCAATATTATTGAGTCGTGGGATGACATATAAATGTTCAATAGGAGTGAGAACCGTTAAAATCCACCACTAGACTGCCGATGAACTTGCAATTAAGTCCGATCCATTTCTATTATCCCCGACGTATTTAGGGCAACGTGCCTCCACGTGCGTAATTCTAGTGCAGGCAGCCCGAGTAAAGCTTTCACTTTCGCAAACAGCCGAGCTTTGTACATGGAAAACGAGATGAATGGGCCGTCGGGGACCGTTCATTCTCCAGTGTGCGGTGTGGATTTCGTAAAATCAATGCCCGCCGTCTCGGGCCGCATGCCGGCTGACAATCGTGTCATTGTGCCGTGCTCGGATAATGGGACGGCCTCGATCGTCCACAGCTGGGGTCACTGTCCGTTTAACGGCGTTCTATCAAAATTTCACTCAGCCGGCGTGTGCCAATGTTGATACGGACGCGGGCGCAGAATGAGCTGTTCGAAGTGATATTATGTTGCATCGGTCAACAGTGTTTCTTTATTGTACAGGCATAACGCTGCGCGATGCGGGATTCACGCCAAACGCACCGTGCGAAGCTCGCACAGTCACGTTGTTCCGGTTCACTGCATAAAGTCCTCCCAAGATTCTCAATTAAAAAATTCTTCCTTGGCATTTTCAGTCCTGTTGCAGCAACTCGTTGAGCCCGGAATTTCACCACCTAATACCTTGCAAAAATTTATCAAAGTGTATTCGCTGCCTAAATGGTGTTAGATTGCACGCGATTTACGACATGTTGTGGGACATTTTACTTAGACTGCATGACGAAAACAATGCGAACTGACACTGACACATTGTTTTAATACGTCATCTTGGTGAACTAAAGAACTGTAAATGTTACTGTTCGCTTGTTGCACAAAACCGGTCGATTTCATTCGGCTCCGATATCGCCGTCCACTGCTGGGGACATATTTTTATTATTCTGCTCATATAACTTTATGCTTTCCGTCAGGCGGTACGATTGTTGTGGCGAACAAAAACGTCACTACTAGTCCGTCACGCGGCCTGCATTCATTCATACAATATGTTGAATGTTGTAACGGGGTCGTTAAACTGTGTGACGTCACTTAATTGCCGGCTCCCCTTTGCCGATCGTCTGTTGAAATCAAAACGTCGGATAAGTAATGAGGGAACGCTAAATAGGTCAAGTGCGGTTGTTTATAGGTTCAGTTATACATCTTGCAATGGCTACATATCGATATTTATGTATTGCTATAACTCTATTGTCGACGGAATATAGTTTGTCAGTATCCATCATGATCAGCTGAAAACGTAGGTAACTGACATCGATAAAGAATCAGAGAGGAGTGCGAGAATGAGAGAAGCGGTCGCTCGGCACGTAAACTAAATTAACTTTATGTTTACACCGCATAACTTTCTCATTCATAAATCGAGTGACAAATAAATTAAGTATTGTTTTTCGCTTAAAATATGGACTATGCTCATATATATTTGTGACGTTATTTCATCATCATATGAGCCGGAAGACGTCCCCTAAAGATCTCCATAATTACCGGTCCTGCGCTGTCCACATCCAGTTAGTTCAGTAGTAATTTTTTATTTCAATCCCAAATCCCAAGTCTTTGCGGTAACGGCTGGAACCGTCGCGTCATAAAATGTAAGGGTTCCTTTTTTCCTCTTTTGAGGTACGGAACCCTAAAAAGTCCACTCTTCATTGTAGACCATACTAAATGGAAGTGATGACGTGTTGGTCTTCGCAGTACTAGACCCAGCAGTGGTATCGCTGCTTCGCGTGCCGTGCACCGAAAAGAAATGTACGTAATCAACTCTCTAAATAGTTAAGTGATAGACCGATAGATAAAAAGTTAAACACCTAAAAACGCGTCAGCTGTTTCTTTTTATAGTTACGTCACAACAATTACGAGTTCTGACAGCGATCCATTCCAAGATGCAAACAACATGACGTAAGTTAAACTAACACCGATATATGTAATAAGTAGGCATGTATATGTAAAAGGGGCCATTGCCAAGGACCTCGCTCTGAGCGCAGTCAGAAAGGTAAATGACTTCCATGCATACATATCTATACATAAGTATGTTTTAAAGTTCCGCCGTGATGTATGAAAGGGATTTAACAAGGCATAGTCTGTATCGCAAGCACGTGATTCAAAATGAAAATTCAACTAAGTTAAGAAACATCTGACTGCGATGTTAGTAAAGTTTATTAAGTAACAATTTCTATGTCAAGGTGAACTTTTTCTAGCGTGGTAATGTAGACGTCATCTCATTTTTTGATTGTTTTATTATATTATTTTTATTATGTACAATCGTTAACTTTGTTTTTACCCTCATAACGCAACGCCTGTTTTTTCTTGGCCTTGTTGTTGACAAATAAATAGTTAGTGAAGTACTGTTAAATGTACCGCATCCAGTAAGAGAGCTTTTCTTTAATCTGCGCCTTGCACATAACGGGGTGCGCGTCTATACATTGAAGTATATAGTAAAGGTCACGACCGCTACCATATACACTGGATAGTACGTAGGAGAGGGAGTTCTTTATAGAACCGTCTTGGGAGAAAGGGGATGTATTATCAGGTCGCTAGGTCAGTAACATCGTAATACCTTTGTTTACATTTTTTAAGGAACTTCGTTGTTGATCATTATAATTAATAGAGGCTAATAGAATGTTAAAAGTCGTGGTATCTCAGTTGGTAGGGCGCTCGCCTGGCGTTAATTAGGTCCAGTGTTCAAATCAATACTTTCGGCTCGTGACAAAATTTTCCGTTGTAAATCTCTATTAAATTTACTATGGCTTTAGTGAGGATATGAACCTTAGTGCCAATCGCCAGCTGGCTGGAGGGAGAGCAAGAGCTTTTTGTAGTGCTCTTATGTACGTAATTTACAATACGGCAATAGGACAAAGGCACAAGAAAATGTTTAAAGTGTGACAAAAATCACCTACAGAAATAGTAATCAACGATTGTGACGTATTGGATGTGGACTGCATTTAGGCGTGACATGTAAAAATGGATGAAATCTGTGGAGGGGTGGCTGGAATCCCCACAAAAATAGTAATAAATAGTCAAGCACTCACCTTCCGTCCAAACTTCTCCTTTAACACTTTATCGAAAATTCACGGCACCGTTGATGCGGCCGTCTTCGCTTGCCGTTGGTAACTGACATAGGGGAAATTATATTGTCTTTTGACGGGCCGATGGTTTAAAGAGATCGGCTCCAATAAAAAGGTATAGGTCGTCCAGCAAGAGCATGGCTATATAATACCATTTTTGAAGGAATATCGAACAACGATGACTGCTATTTCTGTAGGGAAAATGTCAATGGTATAAAGAAAAACATTCGCCACAAATTCCATATCCTAACATTGCACATGTACCACATTCCAATAACACCTTCTAGTAACTAAGGCCCTTATTACACTATACTATATATATGATAGTCTAATACCAACATATGACTACTATCTGTCTACGTCATATAAATAGTATCCTACTTGACAGCATGTCGTGAAATAGTATCCTATCTGAATAAGGTCTTTTTGGTGGGATTTGGAGAGATATTAATTGTCTTTTTTATTTAGTTTTCTTAAAATAACCTACATTAAGGAATGCGTGTAGTAAACTGCAAACTGGAATACGTTTCTCCGGTAGCTAAAAACCTCAGAGTGGCCAATAATCTATCCATTGGGAAAATAGGGTTTCTCAAGTGAGTCACCTGTTTGATGTTAAGAAGAGTAATTTTTGAAAGAATGTAGTTATATGTAGCTTCATTCTTACGCAGATTGGTCCTGTAAGACTTCTTGTCCTCAATTCTAAGGAAAATACAATCATAGCATCAAGTATTGTTAAATTTCGTTAATATCCATAGACAAAATAGGATCATATATGTATTAAAGTGTAATAAAGGCATAGCATCAAGTGTTGTCATATATATATGATCATATCCCATAGACAGCATAGGACCATATATATAGTATAGTGTAATAAGGGCCTAAAAGCTGGAATATTAACTACACTAGCTATTAACAACACTAACTTCGCTGCGTCAGTGAATCGAGCCGAACGCGGCTTTTAACTTTTTCGTGGCCGTTACAAAAAAAATCCTGCGGAATCACGAGCTTCGACCTACTTAGATGCAATGAATGCGATGCTCCATCACTTGCAACCCATACCTTTTATTTTAATTGCAACCACAGTTGGTTTGATGTGTAGTGTGTATTACTGTATAATTAAATAAGTCTTAATTATTGTCAGAAATTAACCGAAAGAGGATGGATTAGGATGAAGCCAGCGCATTGTAGACCATCAGTGTATTAATCGGGTTATATTAGAGGCAGAGCTTGTTTCTAGTGGTAGTTTAGTCTGTGTGCGATACACTTGCAAGCTAATTAGTAATAAAAGGCTCTCTTATTGTCTGCTTGAGAGAAAAAAAAATGCCGCGTATTTTAGGTCGTAGATTGATTATTTAGAACGATCGTTTGCAAAAATCCTGTTAATAACGTCTCATAACAACCTTGTTCACTGTCGCAGTCCAACTTTTCCTCACATTATATGTCCATCAGTATATGCCCCAGGAGCGGGCACTCTGCTTATGTAGAAGTTTTGTGCATCAAAACTACCTAGTCAGCGTACCTCCTTGAAGTGTAGGAGAAGTTTTCTAAGTACGTTACAATTTCGAGATACCATACCTCAATGAAACTCACTTTGCTAATTAAATGTTGATTTGAGATGTTTGCGGAAATGCAATTTCTACCTGTTGCCCGCAGGAGCAAGTTGCCGCGTGTTTCACATTGCTGGGACTCGTGACAAGACCGAAATAGCTCGCCGTAACCGGCCGCGTAACACGGCTACGTAACGCTCTTTCTATTTATAGTGCTTTATAATTAAATACACACACATATTGTATTTATTTACCTTCCGCTGCTAGTCGACGCGTGATGCGATATATGCTAGAACGCGAGCATTATAGGATTCGCGTTTTACCGTGTATTCTCAGAAACATTCACGTACTATTCAGTCTACGCCGAGACTGTAAAAGTAATTGGATGTTTAACGCCTAATTATTATTGCCTGGGCTGGAGGTTGGTGTTGGTAACCGCAGTGTATGGAGTTTACTGTTTAATTCACAATAGAAGACTCATAGTGACAAAAATACAAAAGCCAAGAAAGGCATTGTTCTACCATGTACGCGAAGTGTCAAACACGCATAATCTATACTCAGGGCCTCTTACACCGCTTGCTGATAAAGTCCCAGATACCCTGTCTGCAGGTTATCTGACAGATAGCCTATTTTATTGGTTTCACAGGTATCTGATTGCCTATATCTTATATATTTTATATAGTCTATCACACAGATTTATCTGATAGATTAGTTTATCACTAAGATTACTATCTGTAACAATATCAGCAAGTGGTGAAAGAAGCCCTTAATATACTAAATTAATCGGCTAAATTAATTTACTAAACTAATCGGCTGTCGCGGAAGTCGAGCGACACGTCGTCTGCTGCTGCTGCGTGCAGTCGGCTACCAACTTGTACCTTTAAGCTGAAGAGTTTGATTTTTTATTTGAGCGCGCTTATCTACGAATCGGATTAGAAATATATATATATTTGCATTTGATGGCCCAATTCTTGGGGAAGGTTTATTTAGAGGCTTTAGAATTAACATCAGGCTACGACCGACATATAGGAGCCGAGCATAAAGAAAAAGTCAGTAATATAACTTATAAACGCGGAAGAGACCGCGGGAAACAGCTAGTATGTGGCCAATAAACGCATTGTACCATGTACGCGGTTAATCAAAACCATTTTTTTTTTTTTGATTTTACCAAAAACGCAGATGGCTATACTTAATTAATTACGCATAGATCAAAAAAACAGATCGCCAAAACATGCTTTCTACATATTTGGTTACTTAGCAGAATATCGAAAATCAATATAAGTAGGTATGTATTTCGTTTGATGTCCGCCTTCGGTAGGTATGATCTTTTTAAGTAGGTACTGTACTAATTTGATACCTTTCGTCATCCACGTTGAAAAACATTTTAAAATACAGAGTAACATTGCTTTTGTATATAAAATTTAAAAATAAAACCTAAAATGGCTTTGTTTCCAGGGCCGTAAACACAAAAACAAGTGAAGAAACGATAAAGCGCTTTATATTTTGTACGGGTGTGCAAAGGAAATAAAGACTGAAATCCGTCACCTTTAATTCAAATGATATAAAGGTCATGCATTGTTTATAAAATTTAAGCGAGGCGTGACGTCTTACATACAATACAATGCACGTGGTCCACGCGTCTCGCCGCACGCATTCGGTGTGAATAGGCCTTTAGTGTTATTTCTGTGACAATTGTGAAGTTAAGTGGGTTTACGTAACTTGATAATATGTATTTATTTTTACGATGATACACAACTTTGGAAACAAAATTTACACAATACCCGCCCGTGGTTTCGGTAGATGGATTGAGGAATACCGTTTACTCGTCAAATTGTTAATACTCAAACACGTGCTAAAAAAACGGGCAGCACGGGCTCTTATCGATTCTCACGGGAGCCCGATGAAATGAAGTAATAATAGTAATAACAATCAATCTCGCTCGTCTCATTCATTTTCTCGCAACAATACAGTTATGGCTCGACCGACTTTTTTTGTATTACGCAAAGGGATAGCCCGACGGCGTTTTAATATGTAAAGGAAGGCAAGGTTACACCCACACTAGCACACAATGTACAGTGTACACGTGTAGGTGTGTTGGTATAAGATGCGTTTGTAGTGGAGGGAATCCCCAAGTTTTTACAAACACAATCAAAGTTATGTAATATTTGCTTGTATCCGCTGCCGCACACGGTCTGTTCGTTTGTTACAGATTACTTACTGGTCCCTTGTATTAGTCATAGGGTCATTAACATTCTGTTAAACGGTGTTTACTCTTTTGTAAAAAAATATCGTTGTTTTAGTTACCGCTATGTGCGATGTTGTGTGTTTGGTTATTCTGTAGCAGACTTGTCCTACGTAAGTCATTCATAGCTTTACTTTTATTTAACTGAACCATATACCTAAATATATTATGAAATATTTAATAGAAACCACTCAAGCTGTGGATCACTGTCAGCGTCATCAGATCTCTTCGGAGGGACCAAAAATAAATAACATAACAAGGAAAGGTGGTTTATGTCAAAAATTCGCGGCTTCTACTTAATACATTCTAATATAATGTTGTAGATTACTGAAAAATAATTTAAGCGTATTTTTTTGTAGTTACCCTATTCAATCTAGTATGGGGATCAACCTTCAAAGTCTTAAAAAGTGACGTGACTAACTTGTTTTAAGAGATTTATTGAAGCAAGGTGCAAGTTATTTCTTGCATCAAGATTATGTTTGAAAACATAAAAAAATTACAGACCCGTGGTTTTTTGTAGCGGTCCTAAGTCAACTCATACTTACGTACGTGCAGAAATCAGTTTTTAAACCTTTGAGTTTTTTTATCTTGTTATGAATAATACATTTATTCGAATCGAACTGTATCTTTTTGATTGACACACGGGTCTGTTATTTTTTTATGTTTTCAAACATATCTTATAGGCAAGAAATAACTTGCGTTTTGCCTCAACAAACCTTTCAAAACAAGTTTAAGGTTAAAAGATAAAAATCAATCCCAGGCATTACTTGAGACCAGAGTAGTATAAAAATAGTTTTGAATAAAGATGTGATGATTTGCAACAAAAGCCGTAATCGTAGATACGGAGACATGCGATATACGTAACTATAGAGTGGTAGAAAGTGTGTATATCTACGATGTTTGATTGCAAAAGTATCTCATAGTTATTATTAGATCGGGGTTAATGTTTAGGCCGGTGGTAATGACATAATAACGTTTGCAAACGATTGAATGCGGTCGCTGTGACGACTTCGCTGCGGGATCCGGTCACATTCCTAACGGCCCAGTTGTGCCGGTTTCATGCATTTGTACTTGGCGTGTCATAATTCAATATCTAAACACTGTTTTAACATTGACAGTGGTTTACAAACAGCCTAGGCCGTTTATGAAACGGCAACGTTTCACAAACAGCCTGACCACTAAACAAATTGTTGCCTAGACCGGTTGTTGTTTCACAATTCGAGAATATAATATTTAGGTTAAGGTAACTCTAATTGGTAGATTTAAGGAGGCCTATTTTTCTTTGTCAAACTATTACTAATGTTGTCCTTATTGCAAATTATTTGACAACTGAAAACTTGTCCCAACTGACACACCACATTCTTGGCTGACTTGTAAATTCGGCAGCGTCGGAATCAAGCTGAAAGGACTGTTTAGCGGACAATAGACACGCCTGTTTAGGTATAGTTAAATAAAATTATAATATTAAATTACTACGGAAAAATTAAAGTGTCAAAGATAAATAGGGCATCTTGAAACAAAACAACCGAATAATTAGAATTTTAAATTTATCGTTGGACAAAGTGAAGAGGTTTTCGGTAAGAAACACAACACTTTCAGAACAATAAAATCGCCCACGTGTTTGCAATGTCAATGAGATCGTAAGGAAAAATATCCGTAGTATGTGCAATAACAGTGGACATTAAACAAAACTCACTCGTGTTTCATATAACCAAGCGGAAATACGGTGTTCTGTTTCTTATATTACATTCACTGTTGAATCAGGTATTTTTACATTAATAATAATATCTGATCGAATCAAATACGTTGTGCTCATTTATATAGCTCTATACTAGCTTTTACCCGCGATTTTGTCCGCGTTCACACACAGAAATGCGATTTAGTAATGAGTACCAGAGGTATAGATACCACGGGAAAGCTATTCCCGCGGGAAAAACTTCTACGCGGGCGAAGCCGCGGGAAACAGCTAGTAGTTTATAAAGTCTCGAGCTTTATTTTAAACAAAGCTCATAAAACTATTTTTCATTGCTAATGAAATTAGTTTTCTGCACATATAGGTCGAAAATTAACTTGTACTCAACTAAGCATTTGAACTGATAGCGGTTCTATATTTGCCAGGGGTCAAGTTATAGTGGTGTTTGTTTTGCTGTTAACCGCGCGTAACATTCCGTTCGAATTTCATGCGAGCTCTATGCAACTAGCGAAATGCCTGAATAACACCAACTTCGTGGTTCTAGGAATTTGTGTTCGCTAGCTTTTGCCACAATTTTGCACAAATTCACAGAATATACATATCTGCATACACCGACTCCTCTATTGGCCTATCGATCCATCACACATGAGAAAGGAAAGCACGTTTAATACAAAACCTCTTACAGCACGCGCGATTCGAAATTGTTTAAGTAATCTGGAATTAAATATCAACATGGTAATGAGAGAGAAGCCAGACTGTTGACTATAGATTGCAACACTTTATGTATTTAAATAATTCGTGCAGTAAACCCGCCGCGAAAACCGATGGGACCCCACTAATTTGTAGGATGGATTTAAATGAATCAATAAATTTTTCACCTGATCATAAGATTTGCTTTTCAGCGATTATCTTGTTTTGTTTTTCTTGAGTACCTTATGTTTTTATTGTTCTGATTTTACCGTATCTGTGTGAAATGAATACAAACACAATCTTTGTGACAAGCTGTACTTCTAATGACACCCCGGGTGGTCCGTCGGAGAGACACGCGCCGCTACGTCGACGTGATGTCACTAACATAAAACACCAAGATTCCTTTTTTGTACAATCACCACAAGTCCCGGATGGCCTTAACAGCTGATTCTACTAGCGACCGGCGAATAAATTAACACATTTTATATTACTTAATACTGTATTTGTTGACATCTCGATGGATTCAAACCAAAGTGGTGCTCGAAGTACAAAAGACAACTGCCTTGTCCTGGATTTGACTACCCAATTCCCGAGGATCCGTCTATATTTTATTTACTGGTAGGCAATGTTTGTCTAGATTCAACCGATATTTATTGGCATGATGCGGGGTCAGATATACTTATGCACAAAAATATCGAAATTATAGATGAAACACGCTTTCCTTTTTTTTTTTTTTTTTAAGCTTTTTTAAAATATTTCTTGTACGTCATCAACCTTATTTTGAGTTTATTATATTTCTATATTGAATGCTATGAAGATTTATGAATTTTCGTAGCATTTTTTGATAAAATATAATTGAAGTCATGGAAATCGAGCCACCATTTTAATCGTGGAAATCGGATCTCTCCCCGCACTGCCGGCGTGCGCTCTCGTTTAATATGTCAATACTCATCAATGTACATCGCTCCGTGCGCCTATTTGTCTTTATTTTGAATGTCATGTTTTCGTTTCGTTCAGTCGTTCATTGAATGAATGCATTGTGTGAAAATGGCTTTTATGTCGGTATTAATTCAATGACATGAGGTGCATTTGGAAGTTAAAATCCGATCAAAAACATAAATGTAAGAATGGGAACAATGTTTGCTATTTATAAGTATAACTAGGTACTTATATTTGAACAGTCGAATTATTTACACAAACCAGATTTGGACCTTGGGAAAAATTTAAGCTGAAGATTTGACTTGGCTAGTTTTACCAGTAATCCAAATTCTTTGAAGAGTAATATACATGGTGTAACATTTAGATGGGTCAGTACGGGGAAGTCCGAAACTATAGGAGATACGAAGATCTGTTCTCAGGAACCATGTTATCGATTATATTAAAAAGAAAAACTGCATTCATAGATTTTAAAAAAACTCATACACTACTCGGAAATCGAACTTGGACATTTTAAATAAAAACTTCTATTATTCTTGTCTTAATAAAATCTATGAATGCAGTTTTTCATATCTTTAAAATCGACGACATGGTTCTGTTTACTCTGGTACCCAAACCTTGGTAGTATTTCACTTCAATAAAAGCTGATATTGTTCACAGCTATTTATTGATAGGCAAAGCCAGTACGCAAGCATAGCTTGTTAAATATAGTAAGCATAATAAAGCATTAGTGTCGCTTAGTTATCAACCACTGCGAAGGACAATTCCATAGCGCGATGTATTCGACTAGTGGCGACATCTAGTGAGCAGATGTGACAACTCTTAACAGGTTCCTCAGAGCATATTTTTCTATCTCTTATAGTTTCGGTCTTTCCCATACTGACCCATCTAAATGTTACACCCTGTATAGAAACTTTACTAGGTACTAGGCATTCAGCCCTGACCATAAATAATTGAGATAGTTTTCTTAACAACAACTTCCAAGAAAACTTTATTTAAAAAGTTACCGCAAAAATCGTAACAACTGATTCTAGATCCACTATCAAGATATTTTACTTCTTGAAATGCTACTCCAATCTCGACATTTCACATTATATAGAAACTTTACTAGGTTGAATGCTCTGACTATAAATAATTGAGAGACGTAAGTTTTCATAACAATAACTTCCAGGAAAACTTTATGTAACAAAGTTACCGCAAAAGCGCGAAGACCCTCACTTTCAAGCTCGTAATAATTTTTGCGTTAAATATGTAACCGTAACTCTGACTCACGACTGTTCTATAAATAGAACTCTTCGTTGACGACTCAATGAACTTTTTGTTTTAGCATTCCGGTAGATTTTTACGAAGGTCACTTTTCTTTTACTTTCGAACGACTATTCTATAAAGTGAAAAAAGTTGTGGTGTGGTGTGGGTGTGTATGTGTTACTTTTTAAAGGAGGTTTTGGCTTGGGTACTAGACCTTTAAGCCATAACTTATTTAAAATATAGCGTTTATGGGCTAAATTAGTGAAGTGAATAGTGAATGACATTTTGCATTTATGAGTATTTCGTAAATATCTTGAGGGGCTATTTTTACATTGAAGCTAAGGACATTTGTCCTCGCATGTATATGTAATCCAATAAAAATAAAAAGGCCGATTTTATCAAAAACTATATATTCACTCATACCCGATTATTCCCAGTAGTACTGTCTACAATCCAGGAACACCCATTGGCTCGAGAAAAATCCGTAAGTCATACATACAACCCATACAAAATAAACATGTTTACGCGATAAACTCAGAAAAATACAAACCACTTTATCCTTAAAATAATTTCACTCACACTTTCGTCCCGACAACTTTTAAAGGTAACTTTAATGTAAACAAATGTTATTTCCGAGTCTCGTGTTTCATTGTCATTGAAGTTGTATTGTATTTTGAAGGTATTTTGTTACTGTCAATGACACTTGCTTGAGTTCATTTAGGCACCTGTCAGATCCACACAACATGCTCTCCTTCTATAAACCGCTTTAGATTGTAAAGTACTGCCAAGCTACTTTTACCAAATCACTGGTCTTAAAGTGGCAAAGTACCTTAGATGTACTTTTACGACGATACGATCCTCGGCTGCTTCACTCTATTCTTGTGGTTGGGGCGATTTCCTCGGAGTGCAGAGCTTTTAGGTAGAATTCCAAGTTAAACAATTTGTAGAAGTGGGTCTTAGTCTGGATGCTTATTTGTTACTACCTTTTCTCGATATTCCATTTTCTCTCGAGAACCCAGTAGTTTCATGAGGTAAAAATTGACAATGTTTAATTTTTTCTATCTCTATATAAAAATCTGCATTTAAATGTTATTTTTCTTGAAATAGGTTCGGTAGTACCGCGGAGTTTGCCTCGAACTTTATTCACCTCTGATGTCCTTCTCTAATTTCCATATGACATGGGTATGTGGCGTTATTACTATCAATATTTAGTAGTAGGATATACATTATTACAGTAAATCTATATTATGTTGCCTACCTCATCCACATAAGATTTATACATTACATTACTTACATCAGTATAATATAGAGAAATAGTTGTCCTTAATATTCACGTGTGTCGTACCTGATTAATAATGAAAAGGCACCTTCGATCCGCTGCGACAAGGTTACCTATATACCGTTTGTTTTTCATTTCCCTGACCACAATAGGTCCGTTCTACTTTATTCAAAATGCCATTCAGTGTTCTTTATTAGAATAAAAATTATCATAAGAGTTTAGAGAAGTACAATACTGACAGAATGAGGCTCCGGCCGTGTTTGTAACTGAGTTTCGTAACCGAATAGTTTTATAATTTTCTCCAACTTTTTGTACAGCTAGAACAGTCAGTAGAACTGGTGGAAATAGGCCATTCAAAAAGGAAGTAGGTACTCCACGACTGTGTAATTGGAGCTCTCGCGTCACCGTGTTCCAATGACGCGTCGCAACGACCGTGGGCTGAGTCAGCTTGGTTCGTCACATTTTCGACCCGTAACCCCCACGATTACGGCCCAGTTCAGTCTGAACCCCTCTTATCGACTTACGTCCGGCTTTAGTAATCCCCAACCGACTCCGGCTTACTCCCTTTCATATCTTTAAATGAACTTTTTTGAGACTTTCATAAGTCAGAAGTGATCGGTTGTGCAATGCGCCACGAATATTATGTCTTGTGTTTTTTCGTGTGCTATAATTATATGCTCCGTGCCTGGTGGTATTATTCCATGTCGTCTGGTATGAGCCTTTATTGCATACACTACATTCCACCTAGGAACGTCAAGTGAACCGTTCATATGATATGAGATAGTGGTGCGTGTGAAATGGAATAAGTGCGTATCGGCCGGGATGGAGGTGGAGAGGAGAGCGGGCCACGCACCTACAAGCGGGACAATTACTGCATAAATCAATACGGATGTCACCCTATGCGGTAGCTCTTTGTTCCAGCCGACTGGAGATACAAACCCCGTCTTGGCGGCTCCAGCTCTGTCCGGAAAACTCGCTGAGGTATAGCGGGGTCGGATGATTACTTATTAACGTAGGTGGAGGCAGGCTGGCGCGGGTGGGCCGCTTTGAGCTCGTCGCGCGATCGATGCCGTGTCGGCCAATGGCGCGCCACCGCCCCCGGCTCCCGAACCGTGCGCAACCCTCGTCTCTCCCCCGCATATCCCTCGCCCCGCAACACCGCCCCCATAAATCATTGAATCCGCCATAAAACACCCCAATGTTCGTAAAAATGTAATTCTAATCGACGAACACATGTCCCGTGTCTCTTAATCAAACTATGGCCCGGAGTCGCTCCGGCGCGGCGGCACGGTGATGTAAAACGACTCGTCGATCAAAGCTGGAACCCCGGCGCCCGTTTACCGCGGCGCGAGGACGACGCTCGCACGAATAATTGAATTTTCATCATAGAATAAAATGAAAACTGAAGCGGACGACTTTGTTGGCACAGTGAATTAATTTGAACGTCAATTATAAAGGCACATTATCCGGCTGAAAATTTATATTACAATAAATGAATAATAATTTGATAAGCCCTGTGGACGGTTTATCGACTGTAATTATTGGGCACTCGTGTCTAAAAGTAATTCTATAGCGTATGTAGTTTTTAGAAATTTTCACATTCATTGTGCATTTTTAGTCATATTTTATTCATAATTCGGTCCGTCATTTGTATGTTAACGTTACGCACGACTGACATGTTGTGTATTAATGATTAATGGCTATTATAGTCAAGCTGGACACTTTCTAGATTTTGTTTGTGACTTTTGACCTACTTTTGGTATCTTTACTTAACCTTTCGAAACTGGAAGCCTAGAGCGCATAAACTTTGAAACTCGCTCGTATTTCGCTTCAGTCAGACCTGACATTGTTACTCAAAAAATACCTTTATCTAGTCAGTTCACCAATAAAAAAAAACCGGACAAGTGCGAGTAGGACTCGCGCCCTGTGTCAAACTTAATAAAAAAAATATTTAAAAATCGTTATTTTGTAGTTTATCACTTAAGTAGTAACTTACATAGATGATTTGTTCATATGCAAAATTAAGTTTGTTAAGGTAATACTAAAATTATTATTATTTGCGATGTAACTACAAATTTACGATTTTTGTTTTTTTTAAGACATCTAAGATTTTATTGCTTCTTCCCAAATTTCACGATTGTAGGCCAACGGGAAGTACCCCATAGGTTTTGATTACCAAAATACTCAAAAATGTGGCAAAAAAGGCACTTTTAAATATCTTTTTGGCTGCGTTCAGATCTTTAAAGCGCAATATTAATAAAGTGGTTATACCATATAAATTTCACTACGATTTATGCGTCTTTTCACAGCACTAATTGGCTTGCTGTTCCAGAAGATTTTATTTGCCTTTGGGAAGTCTTAGAAGTCTAATTGAAAGTCCGTAGTCCTAGGTCGATTATACAAACCCGTACCAATGTAAACTTAATTACGGTTCGATATCATCGATATCTCCAACCTGTTGTAAACTCCACAACTGCAATTACCTACTAAAACTGATGTATTTACCGGTTTTGAAGTATTAACTTAAAAAGGGTTAATACTACCGCGATATTTTAATACAACTGGACATACAGTAGCGTTCATAATGTATTTAAGGCATGTACTACGTGTAAAATATTTCATTTCAGATCGGATATATATAGATAGATGATATTTGTTGTTGCAGCCGCCGCGAGGGTACGGAGGTCAACCATACGGCGGTGGTGCTCCGGGTGGGCCACAGCAGTCGCCAGGAGGGTATGGACCCCCGGGCTCGTACCCACAGAGGTACCCCCCACCGCCAGGCCCACCCGGTGCGCCTAACTCGCGCCCTCAATATTCACCACATCAGGTTAGTAACTATATGGGATTTAGTTCTCACCTTCATACACTAAAAATGCCCGGAGCATACCGCAATCGGTTTGCCGTCTTCCATACATTTTGACACCACAAACCGAGCTACGCACGCGCACTCATCCGGTGTGCTCCACTTTCTAGCTCTCAGCGACGCTGGGGAAAAGACTACAGCCTGTGGCGTCAAAGCTCATAAGAACTCTTACAATTAATAAATAATTTTAAACCTTACTTATGTATACCAAGTGCTACAAACTACACTTTTCCGTTAAATTAAAGATGTAATTGGTATGGGTGAAAGAGTCATCATTCTGTGCTTAAAAGAAGCTGCCAAAAACCAACACGAAAGAAATTTCTTCTCAAGTTGTTCAAATGAACCACTTGGATTAAAGTAGATAGTTTACCAGAACCACTAGAATGTAAGATATTATGTAGCGTGAAGATATGTATGTACCACTAGAATTAAAGTAGGTGGGGAGGTAATTATTATAGAAATATAGGGTAAACGTTGTGACCTCATTTTTATGGAATTCACGTCCCCTCTACCCTTGGGTGCACATTGACCTTTTAGTGCCGATATGGCCTAGTGGTCTGCAACAGTAAAACATTACATTGTATACGAATTACCTATTGTGAGGCTGAATATGGATTCTGTCAAAATCGAATCCTCAGCCGAGTGTTCAGTAAAGTTCGAGTGCTTCGAATAAAGTCTTGAATTAATTTAATAAAACCAACGCTAAGTGAAAAGAAAACACCTTAAATATTGAAGAAATTTTACTCAAAGGCAACATAAATTACTTTCATATAGATTTAAAATAAGTCACTTGCCTGAGCCGGGAATCGAACCCATATAAATGCTAAAATAATCACGAGGAAATCGGGACGGTGCCCTAAAACGGGTTAGTTAGTTATCCTTGCATTCGCTAGTAGAATAATATGCGAGCAAGTGAAAAACAGGCAAATATCTAGTATAGTAATAACCGAATGTTCGGCACAATTCTACTACCGAATATTCCGTTTGTTCTTAGTAGATCCATTGACTAGATCCATCATGGATCTAGTGAGATATTTTTTTTAGTTGATCTGTTTTTTAATAAACTGGATCTGATGAGAATTTTTATTGCTAATAGATCTATTTTCAAAAATATGTTAAAATTAATTGGATCTAATTAATGTAGTATCTCTAGATAGAATGTTAAAAAAAGCAAATTAAATAATAATAAAACTTGTAATTGCACGAAACATAAGTATTAGCGTAATGTCAATATGACATATGCCTATCACTAATGTATGTATTATAGATAGGTAGTTAGTCGAGGCTTAGTTTCGGTTCACGGATAGATTGGTACTAATGGAGGGCTACGTCATCAGGTCAATGATCTGGCGAAGTGACACACTAGCGCAATTGAGGTTTGCTGAATACATGCAATTGTGTCTAAGATATTAACGGACTAATGAAGTGTAAATGTCATTGTGTATACATAGTAGTTTACCTGTTTGCACTTTGGAATTATAGTTTATGGCCAGTGTGTTGGTTATTAAAATACAGTACTGTGCTTATTCAATCAAAACAGGCATTAGAGGCGGACATACGAGTATGGTCCATACTTTTGTAAGTTGTTTGAATTTTAAAAAAGTTTAGACTGATTAGGTACTCATACTTTTTATTAAAACCACAGGAACGTATGGAACACTCGGTTCCCTGAAAACAACTTTTTTATTTGAAATTAAGAACTCTGTATAACCCTTGACTCTTATATATTCTATGTATCATTCCTAAGTACTTAATTTCCACAGATAAATTATATTATATGTTTATTCTGAGCAGGTGCCGTATATAGTATCCAATAATGTAATCCATGTAAATTCATTCATTCACAACACAAACCATTTCAAAGAGAATAATAGTTGCTGGAATCGTTTGTAAATTCAAAAGTCCTCCAAGCATTTTCCGCTCCTTCTCTGCGTCAAGTTTTGAACGATTCAAACAGTTAAGTACTTTAAGGTAGAACGTATAAGATCGATAGACGAGATCTGTATAAAGTACATTGTGGCTCAGATTTTTATTTTAGGTACAGTACAAACATAGTTTGCATTTATATGTTGCATCTTACGATTTGGTCCGTGTAAAGTGTATTTAAAACTATACTCCCTCCCCCTCTTTCCCCAGTTAGGGGATGCCCTAATTGTGTGGTGCATGTCACAATTGGATGCGACACGTCCATAAACCGCATCATGCGATCAAAGGGCGCTTAAAGCCATAAGCCTTCACCACGTTGCACCGGCCACGGTGAATTGGAGCGTAGGTACTCGTCTGAGCGGTAGGGGCCTAGCGCTTACCGCGCTCGACCGCGCACCGCGCGGTGGTATCACCCAACCTTTTGAAAACTAATTCTAGCTACCTGTGCTCCCATAGTGGCCAGTCTGGCATTTACTGTATTGCTGTTGATTGGTATTAAACAGATAATGAATAGTGGTGAATTCGTGCAGAAACTCGGCACTTCTGTAATTAGTGGCACGTAAAATCGCGTCGCAATTGATAAAATGAAATTGTTTTATTGCCGGTTATTAATAGTTGTATGTACAAATGTTCAGTATGAGTGAATATACACCGTCACGTTTAATAATGCGGTTGCTAAAGTAGAGACAGAAACCTCAACAATCACTTCCCGTTTCCTGCCACGGCCTTTAAGTATTTCAATCTGTTAGGTCGTTTCTTGATAAAAGGAATGAAATATTACTTTACGTGAAATTAATTAATATATTAATTCTTATGGTCGTATTTCTCATTTGCAATTCTATTGTATGTATAAATTTATGCCCGCGGGTGGCCCGAGCTTTCCATTGGAATATATGAAATAGACATAGCTCTAAGGTAATAAACTGCATAATTTTTTTAAGAGTAGGTTTGTAAGAGAAAATTCATTTTGTCCCAATTATACCTATCCTACATCCTACATTTTATAAGATTTTAGACATAAGTTTTCTATTGAACAGACCTATACTTAGGATTTTTCTATAGATCACTTTATCGTAAAGCTATGTAAAAAGACGTTAATGAAAAATACTGTGGTGTAGTCACATTATATTTGTCTAGTTTCACGTGAGGTTTGCTTTGCAAGCCTCGACGATGCGGTAGGAATAAACGGAACTGGCATCAACTTTTGGAGACTGTTCCCAGCAGTGACGACCCTTTGACTAAACATAAACAGGTAAACTGTATTCTATTCATAGTACTTACAAATATATGAAAAGCTGTTTGCATATTTGTTTGTCTCGTCTGGTCTAAGTAGGTACATATAGGAGGTTCAAGCATTAGTTGGAGTAGTATAAGTCTTTTGTCTGCACAATTTTTCTGCGGTGGGTTTGTTTGTTTTGAAATAGCTTTATTTGTACTAAATAATTATAATAAACTTACAAATAGTGTACTTCTGCATTGGGTAATCTGATTTTAATCGTGATTGAGTTCGCAGAACGTAAGCTAGAAGTACATTAAACGCTGTCCTCTTCAAAATTTAGGTAGGCATCTTTGATTGATACCAAGCATACAAAAAAGGCAGTCGAACGCTTTCTTCATGGAAATATGCTCAGGCGTTGTTGTATAACACGATTCATATTCAAGTCCGAAACTAGAGAGCCGACTTGAACTGTTCTCGGAATCGTTGAGCCGACGGCGCGGCGGAGCCTCATCCACTCACGTGAACATAAACGTTCTATCATAGTCACTTTGCCACTCGAACCAACCACGCCCTTACTGCCATAGGCTCAAGCTCCAACTTGGCTTGCACATTCTCCGCTCGCTCGGGTGACGTAAGCCGCTCCGCGCGCTAGCTGACGTAAGCTTGTTGTGCAAGCACACGAGTTCCGAGGTAAGTTTTTGAAGCACAGCTCTTGGAAACAACTCGTGTAGAAATCGACGATGTTAAGAAACGCACCGGCGGGGAACAAGGTCGATTTGAAACCACGGGCACAGTGTGACTTAGCTCTGAATGCAATTCAAGTTGAGTTTTTGGTGCGTAAAACTTACATAATCTTAAACTGTTCTCCTATCAAAAAATGGTTAATGTCTTTACGTAAAGTTAAATCAACCCAAATGTTCCATGGAGCTCGGGTGGAACACGAGGAACGACCCCGATTTTGCGCGAAATCTTGGCGAAATCACAACATAAATGGGTTTTTAAAAATCCTTCAACTTGACTGTTACAGTCTCTCAAGCTATCCTTATAACGGTCAATAAATTTTTTAGAAATCTGGAGCTCTATTTTTGAATCGCTCTCTTCGATTCGAGCGGTAGATTCTACTGATTTTCCTTCGACATCCGATACAAAAATCAGTAGAATCGACCGCTCGAAACGAGGAGAGCGATTCAAAAATATAATTGCTGATCAATTATATTTCCAGATTTCATTATTACGTTGGAGCCTATGTCCAATAATATCTAGTAGGTACTAAGTTTTAGCCTTTAACCAACGACTTCGTCCCCGTGGAAATAGAACAGCCTTAATTCGTTTATTGGCCGAGGGCGGCGCGCGATGTTTCACTTATACATATCTATAAAATCACTTAACAACCACTCAATACCAGGGTTCGAAGGGATAATTATCATGATTATAATGATAATTATAAAAACAACACTTGAAACGTCTCAAATATCAACACGAAATCTATTTTTCGTCATGTTTATTTAGTTCTCTCACTGTTTGCCAAGGTCCAATAAATGACTGTAAGTACCTAATGGTTTGCTGTTGTTTCTCTTTGTTATTTGATTATTAATTATTTTTTAATTTTCAAATATTGAAACAGATGACAAATATCAAAGAAAATAATTTTCTTGATAATGTCAAACCCTATTCAATACCGACATAAATCGTACAGGCAACACCAACTCGTGCGTGGCCATTTTATATAACTAATTAACGCTGTTTCTAAGGAAGCATTTTAATTTCCGAAGTAAAAAGTTTCCTATTTGTCATTCCAAGATATCTTCTATGACTGTACCAAGTTTTATCAAAGTCTGTTCAACAGATATGGCATTCCTGCAATCCTCCCTTGAACAGGTCACTCATTGCTCGATTCGTTCCTATAGTTCAAACACTATACATAAAGGGCGCATCTGACTCTTAGTGCTTAAGAGGAATGATTCAAAGAGCATTCTTCAAAGAACAGTACTTACGTCAAAATAAGCATGTACCTCCCTAACTTAAGGGATATGTTAAGTTCAGCAAGTAACTGGTAGAGAATGTCTCCGGCATTAAGTTCGCCTGTTGTGCAACAATACATGTGCAATAAAGTTTAAATAAATAAACAAGTATACACAAAGCAAACTTAATATTTAAAAATATTACAAATAAACTGTACAAATTAATTACCCAGCCGTCCTCTGACAGCGAAACACTATGTGCAGTTCTAAGTGTGCGTGACGCGAGCTCTATCGCTGTGTGAATGAAAGGTGTTATTGTGTGCTGGCATAATAAATAAGTTCCCACGGTCGCGGCATAAACCCTCAATTTGTGCAGCATAACCAGAGACAATAATAATCATAGAACTGAGGACAGACACCACGAGGACAACTCGCAAAATTTAATCTAAAAGGATGAAAACTTCCAAATCCGCAATTATGTGCGACGAATACTAGTTTTAAAATGTTGGAGGATAACTTTTAATTTAATAATTAAGTAAAGCTTCTTGATACGATCGCAATTCACAGCTGTTTAATCTTTTACGTTTTTAGGGTTCCAACGTTTTTTTGAAGACATCTTTTTAAATGAGGTAGTGACCATCAAGTTTCGTTGTTTCTCATGTTATTATATCCCAATTACTGAGCCTTTTTTGATTCTTCCTTCGTCTGTGAGGCCTTTAACTTAGAGAAACGTAAAGAGATAGAAAGTTGAAATTTTACAATTAATTTATAGGTTATACCTACATACTTCAGCCCAAAACTATGAAATTATAAACCATTATTTGATTTATAGTTTTATTTTTTAATTATACTGATTTATTCATTAAAAAGTGTTTTGGATATCACTTGTAAGCTACAATAATAAAGTTTTCAGTTCATTGTATTTCATTTGTACAGTGATTTTATATTTTACATGATTGAAACGTCAATTGCGACAACTCCAAAAATAATTCCGTTTCCATACTCTATTAATCGGCTAAATTAAGCTGCACGAAGCCGTCCAGCAATGTTTGCATAAAATCCCTACTGCGTCTCGGCTTCCGATTTAATCTCATAAAAGATTCATAATATCCTATTATTCTAGACAGGGGACAGATTTGCAGAGAACTGAATTAAATTACCTACATTAATTTTAATTTCATGAATGACAAGATATACTATTTACGAGTTTGTTGAACTTTTGACTTTTTTTGTGATTCCGCATATCGTCAAAGTCAAAATATTTTATTGCACTGGGTAAATTTTTATACGCATATTTTTTTTATCTATCACACCACCGCTTACTAGGTGTTAACGTTTATGTATTTCTTTTTTTTTTTTTCAAAACAAAAAAATTTGTCTGCGTGTATTATAACTGTCTTCTTTTATTATCAACTAGCTATTTCATGCGGCTTCGCCCACGTTGAAAATCTATCTATATAGCCTATGTGTAATTATGATGTTTTTTAAATCTTACTGTAAAGTTAAACATTGATAAAATGTAAAGTCTGTTCGGTAGTTTTTGCGTGAAAAAATAACAAACATCCTCACAAACTTTCGCTTTTATTCGTATGGTAAATATGTGAATATAATATACTTTAATGGTGACCGCATACTTGTACGAGCCGAAAGAATTGAGTTTTTGAATCGGTTGTATGAAATCCTATGACACCTCGCACACCTGACCGCGCCGAGTCGGTCGAATCGCTGGAAGAATTCGTACGGTACTCGCTTCCATCGGCACAGTCGATTTTTTCGGTGCGCACAAATATGCGGTTACCTTAAAATACTTTTATTAACCTCACATTGTAATGTTCTGATTATGAATTATAAGATAAAGTTTTAATGACATACTTTATTTACGTACGTCTCTAATAAATTAAAAAAGTTATAAATAGCTCTCCTAACAAAATAATGCAATAATATAATTTATTTAAAAGTATATACGTATGTTTATCAGATGTTGAGGACAAGCTTCGCTTAATTTGGGACTAAACAGCCATGGGTGAATTTGTCCAAAACATGATTATTATTAAATTAAAATATGACCAAACTATGCTTGGCCTTTAAGAACTTTAATGGCCGTAAAATCATTAAAAAATACAAATTGACCTGACCAATAAGATTTCAATTCAATATTTCACATTATTGCCGCGCGCTGGGCGGAACTGCGCGGTTTCTGTAGACGGCCATTGTGTAGTACGGTATCTGTGAATTGTGTTTTTGTGGATAAATAGTTCTTTTTAATATAGATTTTATAAAAAGTTGTGTATGAAACTGCAATAACTATACATTATATTATTATATTCGATTTACGATAATAATGTCCAATCTGAAAAATGTCCAACCGTTGAAAATTTTCCAATCTGAAAAACGTCCAATCTGAAAAACGTTTTTCAGTTTGTACATTTTTCAGATTGGACATTTTTAGTTCGAGCATGGTCGTTGGACATTTTTCAGATTGGACATTATTACAGTAAATATTATATTCTGTGACATAACTAGGCATTAAAACACTCGTGTGTGATATACTCTTAGAAAACCCCATAATAATATGGCTCGTTTTTTTAACTTACACTCATGTTTTAATAAACCCTGTTATATACCAGTTTCATAACTACTACTATTATATCGCAGAAATGTCTTTAAAATATAGAAAGAATACATGTTACAAATCTAATATATTACGATACGTGGAACTTCCAGTAAACCTGTCTGAGTGGACAGATATTGGATATTGATACTAACGGGGACGTCGTCGTACACATTGTTTCGATATTACTAAGGGAATCTATAGACGAAGCTTTTACTGCATAAAGGCCGGGTCAAACCGATCAGTTGTCGCGACGTGCTGTGCCGCAACGCAATCGCCGCACGCGGTGTGACGTCAACTAGTGAGGACCAATCATGGTACGGCGCGCGCGCGACGTTGCCAGACCGCACGCGCTCAGGTTGTCTCTGCGTGGCTTGCGTGGCTGCGCAGCGCTGCGCAGCATCGTGCGTTGGTGTGTCCTCTCCCATAATATTCCATACATTTACAACGTCATAAGCGGTGCAGCGCTGTGCTGTGCTGCGCCGTGCTGCATTCGGTTTGACCCGGCCTTAAACAATCAATACTGCTACAGAATGCAGCGTATTATTATAATCGTACCACATTCACTCCGATAGCGTACAAAAGCTAGTCTCTCGACAACGTAAATCACGTGACGTAAATTCTATTTATATTTTCTAGTACTTTCAGAGTCAGTTGCATCGGTTGCAAGGGGGGTAGAGGCGTTAGAAAGACACGTCAGTGGGTGTGTCTGTGAACTTGTAAGATACGTAGGTGGGATCTCGAGAGCTCCATCGCATCCGGGTGCAATGAATGCGATGTTTTCAAGGGCACGCCTCAGGTGATGACGTACGCGAACCCCTCCCCCCTCGTCTTCCCCCACCGTCTCCCGCGGGTGTTCACCCACCTAATAATGCACGTCTACGCCCTGTCTGCCGCGTCCGCACTCGTTGCAACCTTGAGTGCTCTCGACGACACTCCTCTAGACCACCCTTGCCCCCTTTTCTACCTAGCCGGTGGCGGACGACTGGAAAAACACCTTATAAGAGATGGTTCGTTAATCAGATTAGAGCCGCTTCCTTAAGCTTTATATCGATATCTTGCTTGACCAATGAACTGAAATGTACTAACTAGGTGTAGGTGTCTCCAGGGCCAGTTCTCTTGCACATTGTGCAGATGCAATTAGAAAGTGTTATCAAATTATGAAAACTGTTTGACAATATTTACTTTTTTGGTAATAAAGACATACACTAGTCTCGGCATTTTCCAAGATATTTTCGTGGTGACCCTGCAATTTTTCGGGATAAAAGAAATAACCTAATATCCATCTACAAATCAGCATTTTAATGACATTTACAAAAGTTTATGTAGTGTTAAAGATTATCTCATCAAACCCAAAAACCTTATAGGCATTAATTGAATTTATATGACAACAGTATGTCATCTTTATTGTATATTATAATGTGATGATTAGTGCTGAACTGATCACTGAAAGGCATCTTCATTCTAAACTAAAGCGTCGTCGCTTATGCATAGCCCCGCGGCCTCACTTGTTTAGTTTTGGGATCCATCATAAAATCTTAGTAAAAACGGCGCACCTTGTAAAATATTCTTTACCTAATGGAATCTTAGCATTCGAATGATACTTTTATTTATTTATTTTTGTTTAGCATTTTTATGGGTAAAACCCGATTTGTCATCTCGGGAAGCGATATTCTCACTGATCGATAATGGAACTTACCCTGTTGATGGATGGCGTAATAGAGAGGAAAGTTTATGTATAGGTCTTTGCCATTAAATCACGCATGTCGTCCGTCTCAAAGGTAAAACCGTAGTAACCTTTTTACAAATTAATTACCCATATTTACATGTCACACGAGCGCCGCACCGTCACGCCGACTCGTCAATCTACAATTTAGACGGGTAGATAACAGCGCGTTGATAGCTCTCTAATTATCATAATAATAGTAGAGCCTTACCGGGGCGGGGTGGCGGGCTCGTCAGCTGAGCGAAAACGAAAGTAAACAGAACTCGGTCAAAGGGTTCGTACTCACCTACCCGCAATATTTATGTGGGCACGGGGGTGCGACTCACACCCGATCCGTTCGCCCTCCTTTGATGGATTGAGCGGCGGGCGCGGCGACTGGTTGGTGCGGATGTTCGGTTCAACTGAAATTCTGAACTCCGCCGCCTAACATTAGTCTCCATTTCTTTCGGACGTCGCCGCGGCTAACTTTTGTCGCGTAATTATTATACGGTAAAAGTTCCGTGGATTCTTTCCTGTTTTGTTTTGTACGAGGCCGCATCGATCCCACGCGCCCTCCCTAAAGTTACCACGGATTTTAGAATAAAGTTTCTCGTTGGGAATGTTTACAATATCGTTGTTTTTCTATCGTACTGCGAATGGGGTTATTCAAAGTCTCCTCGGAGTTGCTAGGAAGTAGCAAGTTTTGGAGAATCGCGAATAAGATCCTTATTTTCTTAAGCAAGGAGTATAAAAGTCCGATTACACAGTTATATTTAATTCAACTTAATGTCAAACTTTTTGTTTGTATTTATTTATCCTTAGACTCGGCTATAAGAATTCTAACTGGCCTCATCCCTCATTTCTTTCACACTAACTATTGATAAACAAGTTTTAATTTGGGTTACAGCATAACACTTTATTGGCTCTAGTATTCAGCAAATCTCCATACAGTTTTGCATACACATAGCCTGGGTCATGTAGATGAACATTAGGCTACCTGTTAGGGAGCCTCCATTATTAACGTAAGCTCAAAAAGAGGGAAAGAGGTCCAGGAAAGAGGGAGGGGGTCAACGAGCATTTCACGAACAAAGTAAGAATCTAAAAGTCGAATCTAATCTACATAATTAATTTGAGAATTTTTATGTTTCTTTTCTGTGTTATATTATTATATAATATACTTCATAGTATGTTGTTCTTAATCAATTGATTATTAATTTAAAGATTTTATTAAAACGCACATCAAATAAATACTTAAATATTGACAAAATAATTAGTATGAATTGCGCATCAGAATGCGCATATGTATGTTAGGTTAGATACTGCGATCATTAATACTAATATAATATAGTATTAATGATCGCAGGTTAGATATTTATTTAAATAATAATATTGTAAAAGAATTTATGAGAAAACTTTTTTCAAATAACACCAACCATTTATACCTTTTACTGATGTATTACTAATATTTCATAGAAATGCAATTCAAAAATTCAAAAGTATTTTATTGCATGTAAGTACACTAGGTACATTTATACAACGTCAATTTTTTATCTACCACCGCCTCCAAGGTGTTATATAGAGCTGGGGAGAAGAAGCGGCGCAACAAACTTCCGCAACACATCTTTTAAAATCAAGTTTGTACATAACATTATTTTGTAAAGATTGTGCGAGGCTGAAGTAACATTAACACCAGGCATCTTTGTCATTTAGATAATCGACTGTTTTATAATAAGCTTTCTTACAAAGTTGTTGTTTAATGTGAGTCTTAAATTTTCTGTCATTCATATTTAAGATTTCTTCTGGTAGTTTATTGTAGAAGCGTATACATTGCCCCGTGAATGATTTACTGACCTTACTAAGCCTTAACTGTGGTGGTACAAGTTTGTTTTTGTTTCTTGTAACATAAGCTGTGTTCATATCACAGTGCCTCAAAAAGAGAGATATATTTTTGCGGACATACAAAATATTCTCAAAAATGTATTGACTGGCAACGGTTAATATATTAATTTCTTTAAACTTTTCTCTTAATGATTCTCTACAACGTAGATTATAGATCGCCCTAACAGCTCTCTTTTGCAAAATAAAGATGGTTTCTATATCTGCCGCTTGACCCCACAGTAGGATGCCGTATGACATGATGCTGTGGAAGTAGCTGAAATAGACTAATCTCGCAGTAGCAATATCTGTTAATTGTCTAATTTTCCTAACGGCGTAGGCGGCCGAGCTTAGTCTGCCAGCTAGTGAAGCTATGTGGGGCCCCCATTGAAGAGATGAGTCTATAGTTATACCTAGGAACACCGTGCTTTTGATAAATTCTAATCTTTCTGTACCTAAAGTTACATTATTAACTACATGTCTTACATTTGGTAGGCAAAATTTAATACATTTAGTTTTTGTTGTATTTAATGCTAGATTATTAATGCTGAACCAGTTAAGTACTTGTGTGAGAGTATTGTTTACCTCAGGAAGATCACAAGCTCTTCTGCTAATTTTAAAAATCAGAGAAGTGTCATCGGCAAATAATACTATGTTGGACATGTTTTGTATTAAAAATGGCAAGTCATTTATATATACAAGAAAAAGAAAAGGACCCAGAACTGAGCCCTGGTACCTGCAAGTACCTGGAACTAATCCATTCCCAGTATAGTCCATTATGACATTTCATATTCACTATAATACTAGTTACAAGCGGATTCAATGTTGCTAGGCCAAAATCTATCATGCGGTATATACGATTATATTATTGATGGACATAAGCTGTCCTGCTATAACTGTATTCAGTCTGCTAAATGGGCACCTGGCCACCTGCATATCCGATTACTGACGGCTGACATGGCGTCCATAATATATGTAGGTTTTATCGACCCAGCTGGATGAGGTTAGCGCAGGACCGGTCGTCGTGGAGATGCTTGGGGGAGGCCTTTGTCCAGCAGTGGACGTCTACAGACTGATATGATGATGATGATTATCGACCGAAACCGTAACATATACTTTAGCATTTAGCATCTTTCGGTCGAAATTAAGTGGGCTTTCTTGTGTGATTACGATTCCTATGGTACGTAGGTACCATAGGAATCGTATAACACAATAATTCTTACAAATCAACAGATTTGTTAGAATTCCAGATCAAATTATTTCGTGATACGACGATACCCCATTGGCCTCTGTCCATCCGGGTGATTACTCTGTCTCAACAATGTCAAGGGATAAACCGTTATTTGCGAAAATTTATACAGTTAGAAATAAGTTGGTTGGAAGTGTCATTAAAAACATAATTTCATTGTTGTTTTAAAATCCAAGAAAATAAAAGATCTGATGTAAAGATTTTATGTTTAATAAAAACTGAAATAATGCATAATTGCTATAATGAATTTTTAAAATAAAATAACCAAAAAGGAAATGGAACGAGAGTGTTACATTAAAAGATTATTTTAAATCAATTTTAGTTATCCATAGGACCTCCTGAAGCATTGACTACTGCTTTGTACCGAAGTTCAATGCTTAAGATAGGGTTGTCAATGATGTCCTGTTTAATTAAGCTCCAAGTTCTGAAAAAATGCAGAAGAAAATCTTGCCCCGTGTGCAGATTTTCAGGCAGCTCTCTAAAAGCTCTTCTCCCGAGTCAGCCCCAGGCATGCACAAGGGGATTGATGTCGGTGGACTGTGCAGGTTACTCCAGCAGTGCGACGCCGTTCTCGCGGAACACATTCCTCACCACCCGCGCAGTATTCGCAGGAGTATTGTCTTCGATAACCAGGAAATCTTCAGCCGTCTGCACTCGGTATGGACAGACAACAGACTGCACTCTCACATAGCGATATTTTTGAGCATTCAAGTTGCCTCGGATCCAAACGCGCTCCGTCCTCCCGCCGAGGTTAATTCCGGCCCATACCATTATTATACCGCCTTCATATGGATGAACTTCCTGGATATGTTGGAGTCGGCTTCCACGTCCAGCGATTCGCCAAACACGTTCTCTCTTAGAATCAGGAGGAAACCCAAACCTCGATTCATCCGAACACAAGACAGTGCACAGTGTTCATTGTTCCACTGAAAATTACCACGAGCCCACAGTCTGCGTGTTCCACGATTTCCTCGTCTTTAGAGCAGGGACTCTTAAAGGTCGGCGAGCATGAAGGTCCACTTCATGCAGTCTCCTCCTGGCAGTTTCGTTGCTGATGACCACCTGGTGTAGTGACCGCAGCCTGCCTCCGATTTGGCGAACTCTGATAGTGTGTTGCCTTCTAGCGGAGTTTCATAAAAACGGGTCTGGTCCTAGTCTTGTCATCCCGTAACGGCCTGATTATCGTTCAGCCACCTCCCCGGTAAGGCGATAGCGTGTCCACAACGTGGAGATTACGCTTTGTTGTGTTTCAATGGTGCTCGCAACATCGCGTTGAACACGCGCGGCTTCCAGCTTTTCTAAGGCACGAATCATCTCTCGAAGAGTCAAATGACGGCAAGACATTACGCCCTTGAACTTAAAAATACAATTCAAAACTGTGTTTCTGCGATTAAAATCAAAATCACTAAGAAAGTTAACCAAATCTTTATAAACGTAACCGGACAATTTAAAGTGTTCCCTTACTAATTGGTAAAAACCCCGTGAAAACTTGTTTTATTTTTTTAAATTACCTTCATAAAGTTAGTTATCAATTTTATAATTAAATGTTAATTTGTAAATTAAACAATGCAAAGTTTCTCAGAATAAACATTCGCAATGACATTATATTTTTAATGTAGATTCATCCTACATTTACACTTTTTAGTGGCTAGTACAATTTTCAAAATATATTTTTTTCCTACGCATTGTTGAGGTGTCTATAATTAGGACATAAACCTCCTAATGTTTTGGGATAGACCTGGTTCAGCAGCATATTATTATACTGTACGGTGTAATTAATGTATTATTTGCGGGGAGATTATTATTATTAAGCCCCTGACCTTGATACGTGAAGCGGAAACTGGCTCGGCGAAAGAACCACGCGATTTCTGCAATCTGTGTCGAGGGCATCACGCTGGCAGGCGCTTAGGGCGTTTTCACTCCAGGGCCGCCGCCGCGCCGCCGTTCGAGTAATGAATGAAATTAAACGTAAACACGAATAGTGCCTTCGCACATTTCTGACAATAGACTGTTCAATGAAGTTGAGAATGGAGTGTTTTGTTATAATTCTTATTTATTTTTCATTATTATATTTCGGCGTCTCCGTAGTCCAGTTGGTAGTGACTAGTAACTCTGCCTGCTGTGCTCGGAGTCCCGGGTTAGAATCCCGGTCGGAGCAAGCATTTATCTTACCGACAAATCCTTGTTCTCGGGTCTTGGATTTTTGTGATTGTGTTTGTATGTGTCCATGCCACCAGCGAAACAGCAAGGAGGGAATCCTACTCAATGCGGGGGTATGAGTGTGTCGCATTTATTTATATTTTAAAAAGTATTTTACTTAGTATGTAGGTAGTAGGACTAGGACCCAGAAAATCCTCAGACCACCGTTAATCCAGCCCACATTCCAAAATCAGCCCAAATATTATACTAATACATTGCTGACTACGGCGCACGCAACTGATATAACATCTATGAAGCCATAAGGCCCGTCGTTCGTTATGCGGTACCATCCCTCAGGCCCGTTAAATCTTATTCCCGGAATGGCAAAAACCCGGATTCCCAGAGAGCGGCGCATGCGCAGTTGAATCTCTTCCGCTCTGGTTTACATCGATACCTACATCGATACATTGATTCGGTGCACTCCTTGGCAACTAAACGGGTGAACATCATAATGGGTCCATGGTCAAGGCCGCCCGTGGCGCCGCGCCGACCTTTCGTTGCACATGCATGATGGATTGTTTACTATGAGTGGTTTTGTGTGCGCAGACGCCTTAGCAACGGTTTGATGTTGCTACGGCGGACCTGTGATGATTCGTCACAGATACATTTAGCATGTAATACTAAACAATTTTTGCTGTTTAACTACATGTAACTGCATGAGACCATTTGCATGACGGGCTGAGCCAAGTTTCGTTAACACTGAATACGCTTTCGCAGAACTGCTTGTTCATAAGAAAAGGTAATTAGAGTGAGTTCAGTTCGCAGTCACGGCCATTGAGCCAAGGACGCGGGGGCTTAGTAGAGTGTGATTAATTAAGTGTTATTTTCATCGTCTAACTCGATTCCGCTCCCTGCAGCGTGATAAGCATTATTGGCCTCTCCGTCTCGTATTATTCTTGCCTCTATCGAGGTGTCAGCTGTTTGTTCAGACGAAACTATCGATTTAGTTTGTTATTGTTAGCGGGGCGAGATGATTTTAGACGTAGGGTCAGCGCAGACCTGGCGGACAACTGCTCGAACATCATGCCCGAGCGGTTTTTCGCTCTGAACTTTAATATCAATCCAAGAAAGTAGTTTTTACAGTAGCATTTTATGCGTCCACTAGTCATTGTGAATAGTGTGATGTCGATGTGGTTCTGTAGTATCGTCGATGGATACGGGCTAGCCCAAAGAGGTTGCAAATTTATGTCACTGACCGCCGTTACACGCTCTAAGCTCGCTGCGTCCGTACCTCTCTTCTAACATGTTTGAACTTTGTAAAAACACTAATTAACTCCATGTAACTGGCTGTGTGTTTACTTTGGAACGACCTAGAGTGATTAGTGCTTAAAATACGCGCTTCTATTGTATTATACTTGTAGTGTCATACTTGGATTACTTTTACTAAGATACTTTAACTAAGGGAATTTTTTACAAATATACAACCCCGCAATGCTGTATAGTCTCCGATTTATTCTTTATTGTAGGTAAATTATTATTTTCTTAGAAGTGTTTGAAAAATCTTTTCAGCTTTACCGATACAAAACAACTACGTCATAGCAAAGAAAGCAAACTTTCAATAAAACTGAAAAACTATTCATCTCATATACCTAACTTAATTGCATTGTTCGTCTTGACTAATGAGGGTTTTGTTACAGGGCTATGAGCGGGGGGGATCCCCGCAGCCGCAGGGGGCGGCAAGCCCTGGGGCGGGGCAAAGTGCCCCGGGGCCCATGTCTCCAACGCAAGACGCTCAGCACGCTCACATGGGGCCCCTCGGCGCACAACCACAGCATCAGGTATGTGCATGTTCGTAGATTAAAAAGTGTTTTAAAACATTAACGTTATTTCAATTTCACCGTCATTTTTTTTAGCTAACTGGTTTTACGCTTTATTATTGACTGTTGACTTTGAATTGTTCGAGGGATTTGAAGTGTATCCCAAAGTTTTTAGTTCTATTGGCTTTCAATGCTCTTTTGTCTTCATGATTTCGAGCTTGAGACTGACCTACACAGAAACAGACAGAGTGGCTCCGTTTCAAAACCCAGAAAATGTACACAATTTCCGGCTTTTTCTGCTCATATATTTCGTGACTATAAAACGGAGTCCCTTATTCGCGTGTAGCCGTTATTGTGACGCGAGCGTGTGTCTGAGCTGAGCACTGGAGCCAGCCGAAATTATCGAAAATTTCCGCCGCCGGCGCCGCCGCCTCGCCGCGTGATACAGCCGATAACCGCCGGGCGTAACGTCGCACCGCACATCTCGGAATAAACGAAGCGCGGTACTATCTTCCTCGACCACTGTGCGCTCACTTATCTTAAAATGGTGTTCGCCAAAATGTGATTTATCTTTCGTCTGAAACCAAAACTACAGAGTTATTCATTTAGCAGTCTACAGATCACGTCCTAACAGGGATCACAACAGCCTATCGTAACCTAGTGCTGTACCAGACCACTTCCAAAATTAAATGGGAGGTTATTCACCAGGCTGGGCAGACAAGGTGGTGATCGCAGTATAGACGGGTTTAATGTACAGCCGATTCTGCTGCCCATCAACTATTTTATATTACCAGATCCCCACGAAACTGAATCTATTCGACTAGATATACAATCTGGATGCTGAACCAAAGTTTCATAATGATCTCTACTGTATCATGAATACTATTTTGATCGGGAAGTATTGAAAGGGTATTGAGTTGAACAAAATGCTATTCTGCTCACTGATCTGAGCAAAAGCTGCCTGTTGGAGCCACTGAGATAAAAGATTTATTTATTTAAAAGTTCTTTCTCATTTAGATAAAATCTTGACATCTACGAGGCATGGTCCGACAATGCATCAATGGTGCTCTGGGGTATTCGATGCCACTGTTCTTTAAGCTGCATGAGCCTTTCTGCAACATTTCTTGATATTTTTTTACTTTTTCATAACTTTTGTACCTATCACTCGACGCTTCAACTTTACCCACAATGGCTCAATTATTTTCAGTCAGGGGGCTGTGTATCACTGTCTCTGGAATATCCATGTACATGAACAGATACATAATTTCTCCTACAAGTTGGGTGGTTAGGAACTTTTATTCCTAACTGACCAACCAGGTGGACAACTCGGTGGTCGGTTAGGAACGGGGGGATACAAAGAACCAACCAACATTCAGTCCTAAATAGTCGTTCGAAGTTAAATAAACGGTACGACCACAGCGCACAACTTCCTCACTCACTCACTAATCGACTTAATATGTATAAATTGGATTCTACACCATTTCACGGATCTCGAAAACGAATGTCTAATTTCACACGGCACGGGCGTGACAAGTCCATCCTAGTTCCGAGATCAGTTTAATTAATTTGTATACAAAATGGTTACAAAAACAAAGTTTATTAGTGCAACTGTCGAAATCACGGAACAGAGAAGGGGTGGATGGGGTATCAAGCTACGCTAGTATTAACCACGGTTTGACGATCTATATTTGGTTTGATGAAAATATAACGTTATGGTAAAATAACGTTATAATTATTTTAGGCATGTTGTACTTTTCGACTTATTATTGTACAATAAAATATAATAATGTAATATTAACCTACGTACTACCTACCTAACAACAGTTACCACAGTTAATAGTAACAACGGAAGATTTGACATCCAGACGAGTTTACTTAGGCTTACGGTCTCCTCGTTTAGTAGTAATAGAATAAATTACGACAATTTTAAACTTTTGTCTGTTTGTTTGTACACATAAGTACATATAATGTTTATAAAAGTTAATCAAACTATAATCATTGTAAACTTAGTTTTTAATATTGTCGTTTAAGTACACACTCATCAAAAAAGACGATAATTTAATCGCTTGAAGCATTTGTGATTTGCCGATTTTTCCCGGACCAAAAGATATTACTGTAGCACAGATAAGTAGGTGGTCTTTACCACCGAAGGAATGCAAAAATATAAGTAAGGCTTGAAATATTGAAAATGTTATTTTTTCCCATCATTGCTTAGTAAGTGTGCGGTTAGAATTAGAGTCGATACAACCCTTGATATGTAAAAAGTATTAGTAATCCACGAAACTCCGCTGCGGATGGAACTTCGGCTATGAACTTTACTGTTATCGCCCAGCCCAACATTAAACTGCTTCCGAATGTACGAAACTTCTCGTTGTTAGCAATTTTTTAAAATTACCTTCGCCGCCCCTCGCCCGCGACCATAACTATTTCAATAAACCGTCTATGGTCATGACGGTCCTAATGGAAGACTTTTGCTTTCAGTATAGCTTGCTTTTGATATTCTCTCCTTACTTTTATGTTTCTTCTATAATAATCGTTGCAAGGATATGGTGTTGTTTTCTTGACATTGCAAGGAAGATGCCTGCAGCGCATAGCGTCCGGGGTTCGATTTTGTGTTGAACAGAATATAATTTGTTCGTGGTCTGTGCGTACAAGGAATACTAGTTTATATCGTTGGAAGTACTCTTATATTACATTTATGTTACGGACGACCTTTGCTTTCAGAAAGTTTGCTTTTATATTCTTCGCTCTCTTTTATGCGCTGTAATAATCGTTGCCAGGGTATGGAGTTATTTTCTTCGCGTTTAGTTTTTTCTTGTGCTCGAGCCGTTATAGTCGTTAACTATATTATAGATTTATGAATGAGCTATTTCCCGCGGCTTCGCCCACGTATAATAGTTCACGCGGGAACAGGTTTTCTCGATGTATCTATAGCCTATGTGTTATTATGATGTATAATTTATATTACTAAGTTTCATCAAAAATTGTTCCGTAGTTTTTGCGTGAAAGATCCTCGCATCCAAATTCGCAAACATCCTTACAAACTTTCGCCTTAATAATTTTAGTAGGCATTTTATTATGTATTTTAAAGGGTTTGCCTAGCTGACAAACTTGTCTTGACAATTTGACAAAAAAATTTAATCCTTTAAAGTTTTTTTTAAATCTGTTATTATTTTCAACATTGTTAAGTTGAAACGATGTATTTTATTTAAAGCAAAGATCGAGATAAGGACAATCAAAAAGTGACACTTTGGTTTTCTTGAAATGAAATAAACGATTCAATAAATTGATAAAATCTCACAAAATAGTAATCACAAACCCCTCTGCAATACCATTAAATTTTAACTGGAAATTTATTTCCCCTGTACAAAATATAGTTGATAGATAGATACCTGAATGATAATGCAGTCTGCACCTCTATATTAAATTTGTCAGGGTTGAAAGCATTTGAAAATTTCATCATTGCGCCGTGTTTGCAATTCCTGCCTGATACATTGAAAATGCCTGGAGCTTTCGCATCGGCATACCAACGCGTCTAAACCGTTTTTACGTGTACCGTAGGAAATTAATTTGAATGTTTCCCGCTGGATGGAGATATAAGGTCATCTCACACTTAAGATACTTTTACCAACTGTGATCGGTGACTTAGTTGCTCTTGCAATAATGTTTGCATAAACTAAGTAAAGTTTTGGCCGGTTCGATGCTAAACTCCTTGCTTTACCGGTCTGGAATACGCTCTATTTTGTGTTAAAATATTTGTCTGCGCTTTTTCGACAGGTGCTAAAGTACTGAAAGTGTGACAACTCGCTATGAAATGGGTTTACAATCACATAAGTGTCGTGTTATTTCTGACACAACAACGTGATTTGAGTAATCTTCAAATTCATTGTACGGCCGACTGCACGTCAGTGAAACTAAACCAGTATAAACCGGTCTGTCTTAGTAATGAAGCTACCCTTTAGGCTAGGTCAGCTCTAGGTCAAATTGTTTCCACAGACTTGACTTTACTGTACGTAACGGAGTAGTAATTATAAAACGTCTGGGGACTAGTGTTGTTACTGCATAAAGCCAAAAAAGATCCCCTGGGCAGGTCACTTTTAGTGGACATCTGCCAACCATGGAATGAAAATGTTAAGATATGCAGTTTTAATTTTGACATCCGAAATCGAGATCTTTCATTTTCGTAATGACACCACTAGCACAGTCCATAGTATTAGAGTTAGTTATTAGTTTCAAATAGTTTCAGAGATATATGGTGGTAGGACTGCACATTGAATCCGACCGTATGTATACATAGCTTCAAGGAGAATATTTTCGTTTCGCTACGAATAATACTACCCATGTTCTTGATTTTTATCTTCAACTCCGAGCATGTTTTTATGAGTCTGAGTGGAAATGTTAGCGCCATGCAAGTTTCAAATGGACTAATCAAAATTTACAAATTTAGCCGGTATTACCATTTGAAAAACTAAGAGATTCGATACTTTCAGAAAATAGCTCCTTCAAAATCGTCAATGACAAAATTAATCCTTATCTCTCTGAAGTAGCTCCGGCGGCGCGACCGATTTTGTACTTTGATGCCTTGATCTAACTCTGATAGTCGGCAAAACGATACGCAGCAGCGATGCAGTTGCAATATCACCGATCCTTTAGGTAAAGTGTTTGCGCTGGGTTTAATCCAATTTCCGTGGAAAGCAAATTAGATTTCCTGAAGCGCCATCGAGAAGGATCACGGAAAATGGCAGTAGAGGCAAGCCATCTATCGTTTTAAACTGTTTAAAGGCTTTACAGGACGGATTGATCTATTGAAATAACTCTTCAAGACAAGGTAACATAGTTTGTTGATCTTGTACAGAGCGTAGAATTATTTTTATTTAATCCGTCAACTGCTGGACTCCTTCAAATCAAATCAATACTCTTTATGGCACAATAAAATAACAAAAAAATGTATTAATACAATAAATTACGTTAGTATATATCTAGACGGTCTTGTTGCTAAAAGCGATTTCTTCCAGACAACTTTTTGCAAGTTTCGCCACCAAATCCGATGCATCGCTGTCCCCATCAAACCGCGTTCAACTATCTGTATATGCAGCAACTATATATTTACTGTATATGTGGAGGGAGGCGTAGTATGTTGCGCCTACACCGGTACGCGGGATTTACTTCAGAACCCGGCCACGGCACAGAACAAGCCTGCCCATTGCCACTTCGACTCGCTTGTCATGTTGGCTATGACGGTGACCTTACTCCCTCGCCAGATCTCCCCATTCCATTAAGGATCATTAAAAAAACTTCGAACTTAGCCCTCTCCATACATCGCCGAGTGACTTCTATAATCACAAATGTAGAAATATCGTTGCAACACTTTTCGTTAAATTTTCGCGAAATTTGTTACTTACGTCTCGGGTTACTCGATTCGTGATTGCCTCATTTCATTCCCCCTGAATTCGTGACGTGTTTAACTACACGCCTGTAGCAATGTCAACTATGGGTACGTCATAGTCTGGTCATAGCGCAGGGATTTGGGATTTATTGCTGATGTACGTGAGAGCCGCATTTTTGGCACGCAGCCCTAAGCTACACATTATTTGCATACTGGCTTGTGTAGGGCTACCACCTCACTTTGAGTACCTATTCATACACTCGTAGGAAGGTGCTACGACAAATTAACTAGAAGGGCATAGGCAACAGAAAATGTTGTTTTTTTTGCTTGATTTTCACTTAGCCGCGCTGACATTTTCGCATAACTAAGTTCCAGGGCGAGCGGCAGCAAGGTTGCAAGCCATGGTTGGCATGATTAAATCATTTTGATTTAGATCTAAATCAATTGTTTTATTTCTTTGCTATTTGTAAACACAAATTAAAATTCTTCATTTTGGTTAACGGACGGGAACACCTAGTTTTTATATTATTGCTTTTTTCTGTAAAAAACTGCCAGATGGCATCGTTCTGTCTTCGACCACCAGGCATTTATAACTATTTTATTGAACTAAACTTGTGTTTCTTCCGAACTAATCTTATTGAACTTAAGTGTCAAACATAACAAAGCGAGGGAAATCTCCCAGCCGCTGTCAAACAAAAGCGCGTTTCGTTAACACGCAGTATTTTAAATTAATTTTTAAGGCTTAAGCAAAAAATCGAATAAATTACGATCTGTTTGACATTTTGTAAAAAATCAATGATTTTTGATTTTTTTTGAAAAAATCGTGGTTTTTTTTAAAAAAAACTTGATTTTTTTGGAAAAATCGTGATTTTATTGAAAAAATCGTAATTTTTTTCAACCCTCCTGCAAGCTGTCGGAATACTTCGACATCTTTTCGCCAAGGTGCGATTTTCATATTCAGTTGTCCAAGAAATGTGAATGAAAATGAAAAAGAGGGGCAATATTGTCGATATCTGGTGGCGTGGCGGCGCTTACGGTCGGCGCAGACAGAACGGAAAAATGCTCGATCACTTTTTAACGTCATTGATAAATGAACTATAGTAAGTTGACGTTTGTGTTGATATTCATACGATGGTGATATGGTTCATTTCGCTGAAACGAAAATTCGTAAATCTTCATCAAAATCCGACCGTATGACGAGCCATATCTGTGAATCTTCAGTATGTCGCCGAGGAGGCTGGTATGCGTCAACGGTGTAATGACTAATGAGCAAAGCGGACTATGAATTTCATTTATTTATTTAAACTAACACTTACAGTCGAGCCAAGCGTGAAAGTCATTGAATTCCCATGCCGATGGCATGGTGTCGACAGTAACTGACTATGTCCAGCTAAAATCATCTCTATCTGTACACTGATGTATCTCAGAGCACTTTTTTTAAATTTGGTTTTCTGAAAATTTCACAGAGAATTTTATGGTGTTGACGGTTAAATGATGGATCAATCACTTTTGTTTTACGCATTTGTTGATAAATTTTCAAAAGTTTGTTATTGCAGGTATTTTCTTGTATAATAGTAACTTATGAGTATAATAATATTATACATATACCTAATAAATTACCGAAAAATGTTTAAGTGGTTATACACAAGCAGTAAATAAGGCAAATAGATAGATATCAATAAACTTTGAAGTTGTTAAGGGGCGAAAAAATTAAAACAAAATGTAGTGTAGTTTTAAGATAGACATCCGTAAAATTTAGATGTGCTGTAATTTTTTGAATGCAAGGAACTTTTTCAGAGAGCACAATCATATATTTTCTGTACATATGTCAAGTCTTGCCCCAGAGTATGTTTGGCTAAAAATAAAAGCTTCGGTTTCTATAGGCTGACCGTTTAACTCAGACTACGCCCGCGCGGTACAGGGGCGCGGATCGAAATGACTCTTTTAGGGTTCCGTCAAACAGATAAGTAACATTTTTGTTCGGCGGATTACTCAAATACTACCTTTACTTACTACCGTCTGGGCTAAAATTTACCATTTAATTATGTGTAAAATGTTCCTTGATATTCTAGGAAAATATATACGGAATCCACGATAAACGATTTATCATTTTGCTGACTGGAATTCGATTCTTTCGTTGTATAAGGTGATGTTCATAAATAAATAGAACAACAAGTGAAATACTATCTCGCAATTAATGAATCATAATAATATTATTGTTCAAATGTTTCTAGTAGGTAATAATATCCTATATTATTGACATTAATACAATACCAGGAGCTCTATTTTCATCAACATAACACAAGGTCATTAAGTCCTTTGTTCTCGCAGCATTCGTTATCCATTCAATGATTCTCCCCGTCTGTCCGCTTCCACAGTCTACAGTGGAACTAATTGACAATGTGGCACCTCGAAGCTGATGCTGCAAGCAAGCGCCCCCTTAATAGGGGGGGTGGCGGGTGCAAAAATTAAACGTCAGTTAGCTATCACGCAGGCGACGACGACGACGAAGCAAAACACTCAGCCCTACGGGAGCTCCGGGAGAGCGTCTTGTCGGTTCGGCGCCAAGCTTCCCTGTCTAAAAGCAAGAATTAAAGCCAACTCTGTCGCTTATATTTTTAAAGCTGGCGCGCTATTAGGTTCATTCGGACTGAACTTTCTGAAAAAATGGTACGCATTTTCCTGCTGGAATTTTATTTGGCAAAATGCGCCTCAAAATTTCCTAGTTTTAGAGAATTGATGTTTCTTTTTTATCGTGGGATAATTTTCAACGCGTGCAAAAAAAATGCCATGCGAAAATATATAAATGTTGTGAACATTGAGTAAAGCTGGTAAATTCATAAAAGTTAAATATTAGATAGAAGACCTCGTGTCGGCCTAAATCAGTTCAAAAAGTTATATCGACCTTTAATCTTATTTTCTTGTCCTATTACTTCCCCTAATCTGTCTGCAGAGCTCAGTAGTAGTGGAGCAATGAAGCGTTTCTGGAAGCTTTATTCTCATATCGATGTGATCTAACCGAGCCAACATAAACCCAAACTCGGTTCGACACTCGAGCCTACGGTACGGTTACGGAGCTCTTAATGCTTCACGATGTCAGTGGAGAATTTCGAGAGTCAAGGGCCATTCCGGCACCGTGATCGCTCGACAGTCGTACGGCCGAAATGAAACGACGTATCTTATTTTATGATTAGCGGCTCGAAAGCGCTTTGTAATTTTGTTAGTTCCGCCTTTCTGGTGCTGGGGGCGAGCGCTGCGAGTGGAGATCGATGCGAGTGTTGCGTGTGGGTGCGACAAAGATGCCGACAGTCGATGCTTGCTCCGTCCCTGTCGCTCGTACCGCCTACCAGGCAGCCATGTTGTGCTCGACCGGCGCTCGCCCGACCGCCATTGTAACATTTGTGGCTAGTGATGTTCCAAACCACAACAATCCACTCGATAGTAACAGTAACGAGCCTATGCTCCTGCCGATATAGTCAAGAAAATAAATTTATTTAGAATAAAAATAGAGATTCCTTCCGTAATTGTTTAGAAGTTGCCGATAACTGTACTTATTCAATATTTTTCACCATTGTTGCTCTAAAAAGAGCATTTTCTTCCTCGATTACAGTGAATAAAACTCTCTTTTAGTCATTAGAGAATAAAAACATTTTGAATTTGGAACAAGCACGAATTATGTACAAAAAATGAATAAAATTTGCTGTAAGTACTGGCTGGCTAGAGAGCTAAGTGCCTACCTATATGTTCTAATTTCACCATGGAGCTAAAATCTCTTTGGTGGGCGCCCGCGAATTAGAACCTTCCTGAATTTAACGATACATTTCTAATGTACCCATATATTATGGGCTTCTTTCACCACTTGCTGATGACACCATGTTTCACTGGTATCCGACCGCCTTAAATCTGCCTAATAAACTAACAGCAAGTTAAAGCGGCTTTTATTTTTTATCTATCAGTTAAGGATTGTTTTTTCGAATTGAACGCGGGGGAATCATTAAGAGAAAAGATTAAAGAAATTAATATATTAACCGTTGCCAGTCAATACATTTTTGAGAATATTTTGTACTTCCGCAAAAATATATCTCTCTTTTTGAGGCACTGTGAGATAAACACAGCTTTTGATACCTACAAGAAACAAAAACTAACTTGTACCACCACAGTTAAGGCTTAGTAAGGTCAGTAAATTGTTCACGGGGCAATGTATACGCTTCTACAGCAAACTACAAGAAGAAATCTTAAATATTAATGACAGAAAATATAAATCTCACATTAAACAACAACTTTGTAAGAAAGCTTATTATAAAACAGTCGATTATTTAATGACAAAGATGCCTGGTGTTAATGTTACTTTGGCCTCGTACAATCTTTACAAAAATAATGTTATGTACAAACTTCATTTTAAATGATGTGTTGCGGAAGTTTGTTGCACCGCTTCTTCTTCCCAGCGCTAACACCTTCGAAGCTGTGGTAGATAAAAAATTGACGTTGTATAAATTTACCCACTGTACTTACATGCAATAAAATAGTTTTGACTTTGACTTTAAAGAGACTTGATGTGTGAAACACGAAAATATTATCAGACAGATTTATTTGATAAATTAGTTTATCTGTCAGCTTACTATATGTAACAATATCAGCCATACTACTATTTATTTTCTCGCAGTCAATGGTGAAAAGTAGAGTAGGTACACAACTCGTGAAAAAAATAATTCATCTCGGTCCTTTTGTATCCCTCGCTCCGCTCAGGATTTTAATCTAGAATTCTTCGCTGCTCTTGGGATCCAACTTAGTTCCTCAAATTAATTTTCCTTTTTATTCACTTGTCGTATCGTTTGAGCCGACGACATGATAGATAATAAAATAACCCAGCAGACTTCGTTAAATAAAGCTCGGTATACATACGAAATGTTAAGTATAGGAGTTAGAAACTATATCACCATGGATATAGATATTAGAGGTTGTCCAATAGTGGATGGCTTACGGTGATGTGATGATGATCGATGATTGTACGAAATAGGAAAGGTAAACACTATCTCATTCATATTTGTTTCAATAGAGAAGTGTGCACGTCGATAGAAATATTGTCGATAGGGGAAAAGTACGCAGTGGACCTTATAGCCACGGCTCCGGAATTAAAATGTCAGACGTGCGGTGCGCGGCAGCAGGCGAGCGCGGGGGCGGCGAGCGGGCTGCGCGGCGGCGGCGTTATTAATAACCATAAGCCAGCAGACGTACGAACGTCCAGAGGGGCCATGCCATGCCAGCCGCCCGGTAATGAGGAATCACTAATTACATTTTACTGGACTTTATTATTATAGCTATGTTATTAATGCTCCAACGACGCGACGGCACAGTAGGGTATGTTTCCAATATTACGGAGTTAGTTGTGAATCGATAGAAGCCGTCTTCTGGTAGAGCGGTCGCAGGTCGTGGGTAGCATTGTTCTCTACGTCTATTGGACGTCGGGACCTGGACAGAATGACAAAATATAATGGGCTGCCTGGCGGCACGGTCCGCTTTAATATTCCCCCATAGTAGGCGCGCCGGTTGCGCGCGACAGCTCTACCCGTTCGCTAGACACCGCTTCCTTCGCTGCCGGCTCCGCCGATAAAAACTCACTATATTTTATTGTCAAGGAAATATATTTGTCAAAGGCCGTGCGATTAATTGCTAGAGTTTTCTGTAGTGAGCCTCGAAGATTTTTTTCTTTTAATTGATTTGAATGACATTTTTAGCATTTAACTTTCTACCATTCATTGGCGATCTCTTCTGTATGGTATGTGTAACCGATGTCAGCTCGTTTTAATAGCTGTAACGGTCGTGATTTTTTATCAATTTTATTTGTAATGAAAATGCTGTTTCATTTTATAACCACAGGGTGGGACAGAACTACACACTCACATTCCCGAAATAGTGTATTATTTATTAATAGTCTCATTACGATATTAATATAAATAATTCTGAGTAATCGTTTTTTAAATTATTATTTTTAAATAAAGAATTTTAATAGTTATTAATTTATAAAATAAATAAACGGTTCAAAATATTCATAGTTCCTTTAGGAAAAAATTGTACAACGGCAACACAATTTGACATTTACAGGAAAGTGGGTCATTGTGTCCCACCCTACATGTTGTTTCAAGACACCCGTGAGGATCATTGTAACTTTTATAAGGCGGCTTTTATAAGGCATCTAGCCGGTCGCAGTTTGGAAAGTGACTTTACGTGTCCCCGTTATGCTCAACACAGAGTAGGCAAGTTATAGTCATCGTGAGTTCGAGACGGCGCTGGCGGGCGCTGCTCTACTCACAAACTGCAAAATGCTCCGGATTCTCCAAACTTTACTGTGGCAGCTACCGCCCGCTCCTACTCGCATGTAGGGCTGTCGACTACCACGAAGTGGTTGAGTGGGGATGTTCCGTTTTTAGAGCCCTGTTAGCTAAATGAAATTAATGTCATGTATCGGTCCGGGCGGAATTTTGAATCTCCGCTAACGTAGGTACAATATATTGTGCTGAGCTGAGAAGCGTAATGAAGCGTTCTAACAATTCAGTGATCTGATCAAAGTTTTTTGCGAACTTTTGAATTATAATGAGTAGTAACAGGCTAGATATAGGAAATTTAGTCAGTTCTTCATATAAGTCACTAAAGTCTGACTATTACATATACAGCCCTTATTTCTACACCAAAACCATTTTCGATTTGCTTTCCTTATTCGGTAAAATTATGCCGACTGAAAGGTGGGCGATATTTAAAAATCTGCGTTCACCGTGTTCACCGAAAAGTGTCGCCTTTCAATGTGATCGTATTTTCAGGGTAGACAATAATTTATAGACATATAGGTAATATTGTATCATAAATGGTGCCAGTTTTCTTTTGGTGCCATGGTCAACTCGGCCCGCAGCCCGCCCAGCCCGCAGCCCGCCCAGCCCGCGGGCTGAATTGTCTACTTTCAAATTAAGTTGGCAACCCTATTCTCCGAACATGTAAAGCGCTGACTGCTCGGCTGGGGCGGGCGTACATTTTAGCCCGGCAGCATCCACTGCGGCGGCGGCAGTAGGGTTGTCGGGAACTGCCGACCGACCGGGATAAATTATGCCGCGCTCCATTTCGCAATCTCTGCAGAATAATGCAATTGAATCGCACGGGATTCTGACAACCTTTGTTTTGTCTATTGCCTTTGCGACGATTAAACTTCTGACGTTATTGCATTACACTCTCAGTGGTCTCACTCAAGACTTTGAGCCGCTTGAAGCTTCTCGCTTTTATTTCCCGCTCTACCGATTTGTTTGTTTGTAGTTGACTTTGCACTTAGCCGTACTCTTGTTTTGTTTAGAAGTGACTGTGTATGTGACGCGTGTTTATCTGTAACTCATCATATAAGCATGACACACACTGAGCGGCGGCATTGCGAAAGCGTTGCGGTTTTTTTCTGTAGTGTTCCAAATAGTATGAAGCCCTTTACATCAAAGCGGCGGCGGCGCGGAGCGTTCTTCATACAAACCTTCGCCGCCGCAACGCTTTCGCAACGCCGCCGCCCAGTGTGTGTCACGCAATACCTCGTACAAGTATTCAAGTTTAGGAAAATACAAGGTCGAATATGTACTTTACATGACTCCCACAAAACTCCCGTTTTCGTGGAGTCGGTGCAGGGACTGCCACCCCCGTCTAAGAATAAGAATAATAATGTACTTTACATACCTACACACGATGTTTACAGACACAGCTGTTTTTTGTTTGGATCCTAGCTGTAAACAAAGTGGCCTACATTTTGGAACCCAGTTAACGTCATTTGAATCCCACACATTCTATTCCTGGTTATTCTACTTTAGTAGTAGACAATAGTTGAAACATGCCTAGCGCATAATTAAAAATTAAAAATACCTAGCAAAAGACGAAGTGAGGTTTTAAGTTTATCAAAAGTATTGGTAACATTTATAACAATTGACATAACATTTAAAGGTTACACAATACAAGGCCAGATGAATGTCCAATAAATATATATATTTTGTATTTTGGTAGGTAGTAATGTAATTCTTATTTAATAATCCAATGTAGCAATGCCCTAGGTCTCGAGTTATATACAAACATAAACAAACTTCAAATTTTCCTGTTCAATACAAAATCCATACAATGAAATATGAAGTGAAGTTTTTGCCATTCAATATTTCTAAAAGTTTGATTGTGTCATGACTTACGGCGCAGAAACGTGGACACTGACAGTGGGCCAGACCCACAGGTTTAAGGTCGCTCAGCGACCTATGGAGAGGGCTATGCTCGGAGTTTCTTTGAATGACATGATCCGTAATGGGGAGATCCGACGGAGAACTAAGGTTACCGACATAGCTGAAAGGAAAGAATTATCAAACTGAAGTGGCAATTTGCGGGTGACATCTGTCGCAGAACCGACGGCCGTTGGGGCAGATAAGTTCTGGAGTGGAGACCGCACCGGTACGCGCAGCGTGGGCCGCCCCTCCGCCAGGTGGACCGACGACGGTGTGATGGCGTTCGTTGGGGAAGGCCTATGTCCAGCAGTGGACGCTGAAAGGCTGAAATGGCGATGATTATTTGTGACTCATCACTCTAGTCTTGTACCCTTCATTTATTATTAACTTGCTTAGAACCCAATTCGGGTGACGTCACACTTGTCTAGCGTATAGCATCAGCTTATTTGTATCCGTGCTCTGCGTGGCGCGACGACGCGACGTCCGAATGGGTGTAATTAATAGCACTATTCAGTAGTAATTCGGTCGGTATATATACCACGTATTATCCTACTAATATTATAAGGCGAAAGTTTGCAAGGATGTTTGTGAGGATGTTTGTTACTCTTTAACGCATTAACGGCTAAACGGATATTGATTAAACTTGGTACAGTGATAGCTTATACCCTGGAATAACACATAGGCTACTTGTTACCGCGGTAAACTGTTCCCGCGGCAAAACTTTAAGCGCGGACGAAGCCGCGGGCAACAGCTAGTATTAAATATGAATATGAACAATCGTTTTTTAAATAATATGTAGTTAAAAAAAACCTTAATTTTTTATTCAATTTCATGAGAAATTTAATTGTATTTTTTTTTAATTTTTAACACTTTTTACTTAATTTTTTCGCGTTTGTTGTTTTATAATTGTTACAGTGTTATTCATCAAGTCAGTCATCAGTTGTATACAGTGTCATTGACCCGATCAGCTGGTTAGGTTAGGTTAGTTTATACCACAACATATATTGAATACGCTACGCTATACAAAATTTTAAATTAAAATTAACTTAAAAATTGAATTAAAATAAACTAAACGGTTGTTATCGTGTGCATTGTGGGAGTTGTTCCCGCTAAATCGATTCAACCTTGGCTGTGTCAACCCGTCAACCCTGAATGGCAACGTCTAAGCGAGATCACTTTTGTAGTAGGTATTCTAGACTAGGTACTACAACTGCGACCGTCCACGTGCCTTCCCGAGCCGCAGCCGCTCGAGCCACTCGTATTCTAAATATATCTAGAAACCGGCGCGGTGCGACGTCTCCCATACAGCTTCATACAATACAACGCAGCTGCCACGCGGCGTCCCGCACGCGAAACGCGGGCGCGTTCCGTTCCGGCCAGCTGCTATATTAATCTAATGGAAATACGTATTTGGACAGTTATAGGAACATGGTGTCAGTCTATGGAGTCAAACAGAATCTACACTAAAGCGTAACACACACTGAGCGGCGGCGTTGCGAAAGCGTTGCGGTTTTTTTCTGCAATGTTCGAAATAGTATGAAGCCCTTTACATCAAAGCGGCGCGGCGGCGGGCGGTGCGGCGCGGCGGCGGTGCGACGGCGAAAGCGACAAAACCGCGCACACAGATTTGACAGATTAGCGCAGACAGGCGTTGCGGAGCGGCGGCGGCGCGTTGTATTCCTTTGTAGTGTATGAGAACCCCTACACAGAGCGGCGCGGGCGCGGCGCGGTGCGGAGCGTTCTTCATACAATCCGTCGCCGCGCCGCCGCCGCTAGCGGTATTCCTGTCTGAAGGGCTCCGCTTTTTATTCGCTTTCCGCAGATTCGCCGCCGCAACGCTTTCGCAACGCTGCCGCGCTGTGTGTGTTACGCTTAACAGTACCTACTAAGGAAAAAGCGGCAAGAAACTCACTGGCTTCAACTTGCGGAAGATGAAATATGTATTGTACATTTAAAGGGAATATTTTAAATTACGATGATTTCTTTAATATGCGGTGCTATTGAATGTATCTACTCAGTTCACGTCAGGGTTAAATCTTTTGCACCTACGAAGTTATCTTGTGGGTTTGTTTCGTCCATTCATAATATTATAAAATCCAACATTGTATAACTTTATTTATATTTTGTTGCCAAATCACGCTATAAGGGTTTAATGAATCTAGTTAAACTAGGTATTCGGTTATTGCTAGCTAATATCCTGAATTTAAACGTTTGACACTTTACCTAAAAATGAATAAATCGCGAACGCAACCGAAACAAACTACCGACACAAACAAATTGCCGAACGAATGTGGAAAGTAACTGATTGAAAAAAATAAAGAACCTGGCAAACTGCGGACAACCTAAACACGGTTAAAGCCACCAATCCTTTTAGAGCTCTACGTGGCAAAAAGTGATGCAAAAAACTTTGAAAACGCAACTGAAATGGTATTCGCGTCTGTAATCGTAAAAAATAAATCAATAATATTATGTATACGTACTTTAATTGTAATAGAGAATAATAAGTTAGTTGGAAGCCGGGCAATGTTTCGATAATATCATTTATATTTCATACTTTTTTAAAAACATTGTCAGGCAGTTAGAGACTTCGCCATAATAGCTATGTTATCAAATTAGTTATGTTTAGGTCTAAAAGCACCACAAGGCGGAATTCTGAAGGTTTACCGAACCGCACGACGTCGGCATTAACCCGGCCATCACCAAAGCTGAGCGGAGAGACGATGTGTATGCCTCCAATAGGATTTCGGTATTGTCCTAGCTGTGCTCCACTTAGCTTCAATAACGCAATCCTATTGCGCACCCACAGGGTAAATTCTATTATCGACCAGTGAGTGAGTGAGAATGTCGCTAACCGAGATGACAAACAATTATTGGGTTTCGTTGATCTTATGTTAAACAAAGTTACCTAATTAAAATCATTGAAATGTTGATTCCATTCTTGAATATTACATTAATTTCAAAATCGAATTTCTATTAATTTAATTATTAAAAAAAATTAATACGGAAGGTATAAACAAGGTAGGAAACATCTAAAATGAATGGAAACAAATAACCGGGTATTTTAAACTTGCCATCTAATTAAGAAAAAAGAAATTTCACATGGAATTTGTCACCTTTTTAATGTTCTTAAAGTGCCAATGAATGTATTTAATTCACAAAGCCGCTTTGGTATTATTACCAATAATTAGAAGATGCACACATCTCCGCTCCGCTTAGCTTCGATGGACTCTCGACGATATACTTCATGCCCTCGTTAAAAGAGTAGGCATTAGTTAACAGTGGGACGTACTCAAACCTTACATTTGATTTGGAGGTAAATCTAGATTCAGAGGAAAATTGAGTTGGCACGTAGCCGACGCCTATGTTACGGTTTCTTTATAAAGAGATAAAAAAGAGCTTCGATAATTCCGAACGTACGAGAAATTAAATGAAAACGTATAAAGGACCACTCAAAAACAGACAAAAATTGGTGTCAAGCAGAATCGAGGGGAACCTTTACAGGTTAAATCAGTATAGGAGTAAAAATGTTGTCAAGATACTTCAAATAGTTCGAAGGAGGGATGATCAATACCACAGCTTACCCCCCTTACACCACCTAAATAGATCGGTTGACGGATGTTTAAAAATTTGAGATCATGTCACAAGAGGTTTATCCATGTTCTAGTACTCTCTCATAATAGGTATATGTCACTTGTAACAGCAGATGAAACATGGATCCACCATATCGGTTCCAAGTTCGATTTTCGAAACTAATTTCAGTTATGAAATAGAAAAGAAATCACTGTAGCTAGTAGAAAAAATCAATTTCGTCACATTAAAATGAGTATTTCTATGGGAAATACTCATTTTAATGTGACGAAATTGAGTTAGGTAGTATTTCCTATCCTTAATAGGCTAGGTACTCATCCCGTCCTCGTAAGTTACCGTGATCCCACTATTTGTCTCGCCTTTCGGCCATTTCAGCGCTCAAAACTTTGAGCGCAGATAACTTTGTGGCTGCCGTCAGCAATGGCTTTGTCCACAAATAATGTATTTTATACGAAATCCCTTCAAAATTGTTACTCGGCTTTTAAATATAGGTCAGATTTTTATTTGTCTCTATTTATTACGTATTTATCGTAGGCACCACATTTTTTGGGCCGGATCTGCGTATGGATACAACAGTTACAGTCTTTTCACCATTCGGGGAGGCCACACATGTACATAGTGTTAGTCTCCGACGTGGAGTCGTCGCGATTACACACACACACACACACACATGTGTATCTATCTCTGTGCCTTAACGATGTTTACCTTCACTGATTGAGAGCTAACTAAATGTATCTACGTAAGTTTATTAAGCGGCACGGCCACGCCACACAATGCCCTAGAATTTAAATACATATATTGTCAATAATCAAAACATATTATTCACGATCCGCCCAATTCGATTACACCTAGGAGGCGAGGGCGCCCACCAAAGAGATCCTAGCTCCATGATTACATCAGTCTGGAAACAACGGCCAACAAACTCAGCCGGGACTCTTTTCTTCAATGTTCCTAAGCAAAATGAGAAAACTAAAAATGAAAACTTTTAAATGATTCCATCGAAATCATCGTCCTTACATAATAATGAAACGTCGCTATTTTAATACACATAAAAATTAAAGGGCGGACTCGTCGTTACACCATCACCAGCTTGTCACACTGAAGCTTTCAAAATTTTTATGACGTGAAGTATTTAAAATTAATTTCATAAGAATTTTCTATCAGGCACTACCATAGAGTTAGTATACTAGCTAGTATACTTGCTCTGAGGGCTCTACCTATACATAATTTTATACAGTATTTTAACTTCGTCGTTAACGTTCGAAATATTTTAGTCCAATTTTACTATAGCCTATGACTTTGTTACCTTAAGGTAAACTTTGGCGACTGCGATTACTCGATTAGCTTTGACGTACAAAGTTCAGTAAAAGCTAATCGAGAATCTCGCGACTTTATGTGCCCACTGTCGCTTGCACCTTTATATGGGTGAAACTTAAATATTTTTTTGTTTACTATAACCGATGTCATAGTCACAGAACAACGGAAAAAGCTCGCTACGCTCAAATCTGTGCATATAAAGAACCTCTTTGCGAATTTTGATCAAAACCAGCAGCAGTTTCAGCCGAGCATTTAAATATCAGTTGGTCTTTTAGTCAAAGTCAAAATATTTTATTACATTATGAGTAACAGGCGCTACAAACCTCCGCAACACATCTGTTTATGTAGTTATTTCCAGGAGCACCGTACTTTTAATGAATTCTTAGCGCCGGGGCAGACAGCGAAAAATGCTCGCGCACTTTTTGTCGTCTTTGACAAATGAACCATATCACCATAGCTAGCCTAAGCTACAAAATCGTATGAATACCAACACAGTATCGCGCATACGATTTTTTACTTTAGGCTAGGGCGCGAGCATTTTTCTGCTCTGTCTGCTTCGACCCGTAAGTTATTATGTTAATTACAGTCGCGAATTTTCGCAACGAAGTACGTTTTCGAATAACCTCAATTTCATTACATCTCATACATACAAAATACTACATCTAACTTAGGGATGTCAGCCGGCAAAGTGAAATTAGTGTGTTTCGGTCGTTTGTTGCTCGTGGTTCTACCAATTTGTACTACTCTAGTCGCAATACTTACTCGTGATTGCAAACTTGCCCCTTTTCCCTCTAGGATGCACGTACACTGGATGCATTAAAACTTTTGTACTTTGAAATATGAGGTTTGTTAACGTTTTGACGATCTAGTTTGTCCTCTTGGTTGCTGGCCAACTGCCTGCTGTCGGAATTGGGTATTTAATTAAACATTTTTGAAAGCTTTAAACACGTAAAAAAATGTAAGTCTATCTAAAAGTAATTTAGCGATATTTTTATTTTCATGAGGCGAAATACATTAGAATGTTTTATATTTATTGGTCGTACTTGCACGTCTATTACCCATAGGTCAAGTAAATCCATTGTCTTTCAAAGAATAATGTTTTATTGCAGGCATGAAAAAACTATAAGAACACGGAGATGTGAAAATGGGTTGATAGGTATCTATTTTCTATTACATCGACGTGAAAACAATAGAAATAGTCCGATTAACGAGTGGTCCAAAAGAACTTAGTAACTAAATTAACTGTCATGTCTTGTTAAGGCTAGCGGAATGCATTGCATTGGAATACATTTCAAACTGTCCTAAAACTTATTCGTAATTGATTTCAAAATATTGATATCCGGATGTATTTTCGACTACGCGCTACGATACATAATCATTGATATATAATTAATTAATTTATAATTAATGTATAATTTGTTAAGGAACTTTTTGCATAAGATAGTACGTTACATTTCGGTTCGATCATCGTTGTTCTAAATAGAATCTAATATTATATTAGTAATGATGTGACCCTACACTATTTAGATGTCGAAATGTAACTTAATTTTGTTTTTCGTATTATTTTTTCACAAAAGAACATTTTGTACCACGAATCAGCAATTAGAAAAATAGTTGTCACTCGAATAACCCTCTGGAAAAGCTGTGGAATGTCATGTCGCATGTCGCTCATCTGCTGGACCCTTAAAATTCACACTATTATTTCTTGGCCCACGCGAACAAAGTCACGGCTAACAGCTGGTTGACAATAAATCAGTAACATTATAATATTCATAGTTTTATTTTATTACAATATTCCGGCTTTGACAATGGTCTTGCGACATAGGTATATAATTATATCTGACGCTGAGCGCGCCAACACCGATGTGGCCCATCCCTGTAAACCGTAATTCGAACCATACGAGCGTGGCACGGCGGCGACCGGCTAGCACCACAACTAAATTGACAATATTCCTAGTATTCCGGCTTTGACAATGTTCCTGTCATATTGCCCATGGGCTTATTAAGTTAGCATTGGGTATCCAGTGTAGACACATAGGTATGGGTTATTTATTTGTGTTTGCTTTACAGCAATATCGAACCCACTCGGCTAGTGTTAATCAAACATTAGTCTATCAGTGCAATACACCCTTTGATAGATTTCTAATGGGTGTGCGTTCAATATCCAATATTGGTAACGCTTTGCTTTGCAGCAGGCTCTTGTGTTTTTAGTGTTTCGTACCATGTGGTCCTACATCGTCTGTATAAAACGATGTCTTTAACTAGCACAGTTTTTTTTAGAAATCTACAAACATTTTTACAAACTAACTTAGTTATGCGGTACTAAAAGTGGTCGACATATTCATGAGATTTACATCGAAAGGATCATTGCACAAAATTCCATGCATTTCGGATCAAGCTGTGTAAAAGCAATAAGATAATGCCGCTGACGATTTTTTAAGGGTTCGTTATCAGACCACGGAGCCCTAATGAATACTTAAACAGCCAACAGAACCATTAACATATGTTATCGGCTACTGCATTTATTACAATTGTGTGTAGAATCTGCCTGTAGTTGCACAGATTATCTTTACCTCAAACAGTAATTGTACAACAGAAACGGTTTTTTATGCTCCGGCCCGGACGGGTAATGTAGGTGTGGAAAAAACGAAATCAAAACATTGATCAAACGCTATTTATAAATGAGACTTGGGATGATTAAATATAAAGGCCGAAGCACAAGCAAACTTCAGCAGGCCCTTTTATGTTCTTGTTGAGCTCAGCGTTGAACCGTTTTAATGCCTCTGGAGTTGAGATAAGTTAGTGTATACGGCGGACTTCAGTTACATTGTTGCATGGGACTAACTTTGCTAAGCTTTTTGTCATCGGAACGACAGCAGCGTTTCAAATTGCAATTTGTTGCAAACTACGACCGGAACAAACTTTGTTTTTGTTTTTATTCAGATTGTGTTGTTAATTTGAACTCCCGCTACAAGTACTATACCTAATACTCGCATACGTACTCTAATGCGAAGTGCCAAGTAAACTGAAGATAGCTAGCGGCAGTATGAACCCATGTGGTAGCGAGCATTTGTCAATAGGCGGACATTGAAGTTTTTTGCAGCCCACATCAACTCCCAAGATAATTCTAATACGACGTTGAAATATATATTGCCATTTTTTTTACTCTGGCAGAGACATACTCCAGGCAAAGACTATATATTATGCTGGCACTAACGTTTGTATCCGATATCGGATTAAAGTTAGGTATGCTATTGTCAGTGTATTGATCATGACAGATAACATTGTCAAACTGACCGCAATCTATCAAAGCTGTTATTCCCGTTTCCACATGCATTCCACTCCATTTGATCATTTTCAATTAGTCGCCCCCGGGCGCCGCCGCCGGTGCATTCGACAACCCACCGCACGTAAGTGCCCGGCCGGCCCAGCTTTATATACGACGGACATTGCAATTTTTGTTATTTAATTTACGTGCCTGCCTAATTATATTGTTTACAACGCGTTGTATGTATCGATCGGACGTTACGGCAGGCGGCGGCTGCTAATGAAGCCGGTGCTACATTTGATTTCCCTCCGGCTTTACGTCGCATCGTGCACTAGTCACCCAGAATACAATCCCTTTGTAGTCGCATGATTGGGATGGTCTTTGTGTTTTGATTGGCTTAGTGTAACGTGGTTAGTGCAGCGCCACACCAAGCATCGGGTGTCGTGTCATTAACTTCCGTCGCGTCAGTTAGGCGTGGTGCGGCGCTACAATAACTAGCAATTTGATGATGCGTGTGGGAAACGCTTCTATGAGCAGTAACATTTAGTGGTAGCTATTAAATACACTTGGAACTAATATGGAACTCACAATTGTAAAGGAAAAAAAGGTTTAGGACTCCTACGGGCTTCTTTATAATCTCATTAGGTACTTAAGGTGCGGAAACTTAGGGTTTAACTAAATAATATTTAAACAAATTAGGAGTGGCCCAAAGGGCGACAAAGAGGAAACTGATAGGAGTAACTTTGCGGGACCGCAAAACAAATATTTGGCTGCAGAGAATGCAGCAATACGTCGTCGGTGTAAGACGACGATCTCGTACCATCACCTGTACTGTTCTCCAGCGCCCTAAAATACTGAACTGCATGGGACGTGGCATGTACGAAGGGAACAAATCGCACACCTTTGATTTGCAGACGATTCGAGGAAATGCTGAACAGCCTCAACTGTCCTTTTCAGACAACCAGGTCGTGTAATGAACGTGGACATAAATCATGTCCAATTCACACTTCGTGGTCGGCCTAACCTGGTTTAGTAGTACATCAATAATTCAAAATTCGTTTATTCAAAATTGGAATACAATATTTTCTTTTTGACGTCTACCTAGAAAAACTCCCGGCCAATAAGTTAAAAGTCGCTCCACGAGCTCTGCAAGTATTGCAAAATATGGATGTAGTATCATAAGTTAATAACGCAAATTCAGTCAATAGACTGTTATAAGTGATAATACTAATTTACTTTTAGTTGATGTAGCTCTGCTGGGTACCGACTACTGAGGCTTCTTTTAAGGGATGATCGGTGTCATACAGATATTGATCCCTATCCTAACTACTGAGCCTTTGTTCGCCTCAAAGCAATCTAAATACTGAGACTAGACCATTCAGTTATGTACTAACTATGCCATAACTCCCGCAGTGAAACAGCATTTACAGTATTGAGTTACATCAAAGTAAAATACATTCTGGATCTAGACGTTCTAACTAAATACAGCAAGTCCTTTAGTTGATGGTGTTCTTGCGGGTAAAGTTTATACGTTGGTTGTACTCTCGTGATATTATTGAATTCTCCTCGAATTAAATTTGACTAACTAATACCAAAGACTGACTAATATGAGTATAGAAGTTTCCGAATGGTGTATTAAATATTTTCTATTTCTGTATTTGTGGAAATGTCCCGTCTGTGAGTTCTGTCCCAACTTATTAAATTAGTATATACGTCAGTCAGTAGAGTAGATACTTTAAAAATAGGACATGTGAATTATGTATCTGTTCACTTGCGTTTCATTTACCAGTCGGCCTGGATTTGATGCAAATGAGTTACTTTATTACTGAAAAAATTCTATTTGTATAAAATTTGTTGTTTACACATAAATATAACAGTGCGACTACCATCTGCGCCTGCGACTCATTCAATCTTACTTTTTTCACAGAGCTACCCTCCCCCTCCAAGGCCGCCTCAACCGTCCACGCCTAATGCCCATGACCCCGACTCGGTGAGTACTTCTATGAATTCATCTACAATGTAAGCAAGGAGGTGTGTGTGGTATGGAACTTGCTATGGTATACTTAATTATATTTGAGATCTATAGATCAAATTAATAATAAGATCGCCTCGTTGGCTTAGTGGGCTATGACAGGCAACTCTCAATACAAACAAGTAGAATTTGTGTTCAGGTTACCCCGGTTTGTGTGTTTTACTCATTTGTGTTTCTTGCTCTGTTCTTGTCCAATTTTTATAGCACAGGGAATCCGGAATTGGACTCGGGAATAGTGTATGTAAATTGTATAATATTTATACGTTATCGCCTCCTATGTCAAGATTTGGTGAACTCTCCAAACACCCGACCGACAGTTGTATAAACTGCTTAGAGCTGCTACTGCTTAGGCAAATCAGCGAACGTCGCCGATTCTCCGTCTCCGCATTGGATGTGAATATTTGCCAAACAGCGATTTGTGCCAGTTTGGTCGTCGTCGTGAGTAAATCTTCTACATGGAGTTCAGTTAGTTTGCGATTGTTCTACGATTTTGTTGTCAGTGGTTTCGACGAGAAACTAACCGTGTGTTAGGACAAAAGCCGCCACATCATTTAGTGATAAAGATCTATTGTTCTGATTTCGGGTCATATGTTACATAATAATATACAATAAATCATTCCTCCTATTGGAGGCAAAACTCCCTAACTACATATTTTTACAAAATGAAATGATAATTAGATTTATTGTGTCTAAGTGTTATTTCATTTTGTCAAAAAATCGAGTTTTGTGAGTTTTGCCTCCAATAGGACGAATTTGATTTCGACGATGATGAATGTCACACACACAACAGTAACCACGAAACATGTATCTGTCACGCTCTCCTTTTAACTCAACTCAGTAGTTATCCATTCAGCCTGGCTTGGTGTATGCTTCATGCATTGCCAAGACGACGTGTCTGCACCCTGTTTTGACTTGAAACGTCTGTAACTTCGAAACAATAATTATATGGGTAACAAGTCGAGAAAGTTGAGCGAGATCGAGATCAAGGAGCCGCGCGACCACTTACGTATGTACAACTGCAACTAAGGAGATCTTTGAAAATGAATTTAATTTTTTTATTTCACTGATGGCTTCCACGCCATCGTCAGGAAGAGATGCGCATCCCTGATGAGCCGAGTGCGCGGCAGTGCCAACGGCATCCTGAGAGCAATAGCTGACAGGTGGGACTGCCCAGTGCTGGGGCACTGGATACGGCTGCATGCGGTCAAATAGCCATGTGCCCGGGTACTGGGGGGTCTCCCTGTCTGGTCATTGTATAGCCCTGGATGTGTGTGTTTGTGTGTGTATGTGTATGTGATTTATTTAATTATACTAACATTAGTGGTTAAGATTGTTTACTAACACTATGGATGAATTTCCGAAATAAAAATCAATTTAATTTAATTTAATTTAATTTATTGTTAACAGTTACAATGTCAATTCGGTATATGTACCCAGGTAAAATTAGGTAAACTTTGTAGAAAATTTTGAGAGTTTCAGAATATAATATTCTGCCCCAGAAACGTGCTAGAGAGAGTGAAGACACTTCTACAGGTTGAATGTCACTACATGTATTTTTTAACGTCCTATATAAACTCATAGGACGTTAAAAAATGGGTGAAACCGCTAGAAGTTGTTCTCTATCCAAAACTGAGTGCCGCTGTAATTTATTTTACCGCATTTAGTACCAATTCGTAACGGTCATTTGTTACATCTTATACTTATAGAGAGTGATGTAGCTAACAGGGCAGCGCAATAATTATATTATGTATGACATAACCTCTAACAGAAGGGGTCGCCATATTATGTATCTCGCTCATGTCGCTGCACTTTCCATTATGTACGCTAAATGACGTCGCCTGGTCGAACACTAATGGCTACCAGCGCCCGCCGCTTGTCCCAGCTCGCTGTACAAGGCCAGTGCATAATGAAGCCCTCGTTTATATAGCTAGCTCTCCGCCCGGCGGCGCTGCCTGCACTTACTAGAAACTCCCGGCGGAAAGAACGCCGCACGATAAATATGGGGGAAAAAACACGAGATGAATGCAACTTTAATAGATAGTAAAGTTATGTTATGTATATTATACATTTTATGTACATGCTGTTAGCCTGTTACCAGATCAATATAATTATATACTTAAAAGACAATAAGGGCTACCAGATTGCTTTGAGTAATAGTATATAATATATTGAGCTGGTAACTGTGTACATATTATGTATAATATATACTATGTAGGTATTGGACAGACTGTTTTGTAACTCGACATAATCCTATAAGTCGCTCAACAGCTGAACATCCCGGTAATACTTCATCAATACAGAATGGAAATGGGATTCACCAATCAAAATATTTACTTATTGCATCAAGCATGAACTGATTTTATTTATTTCAGAAACACCTAGTTGACCGAGCGAGCGAAGCGTCTCAGTTTCGAGATTGGGCAACTTTTTTTTTGAGTATGTAAAATAAGGATGATTTTTTTTCGTGAATCCCATGCTTGGGGTATTTCGAAAATATTGCGGATGTGTGAAAACAATTTTTCGATTCAGGGATCCGTTTGCGAAATATTAAGCATCAAAATATTTACTTATGTAATAGGTAGGTGTATCTGGCAAATGTGGAAATATCAAAAACTCACGTCGGTATCTCGAGAATATGGATTTTTTCATTTCCGGTCAAAGTGGAGTCTGGTGAATGCGGAATAAATACAACCTCCTTAAGATATCATAAGTGACTTAATTAGTATTTAAGTACTAAAGATAATTTGGAGAAATTCCGATTTCGGAGATTAACCAATTCTAATAATGACGTACCACATCCATGATAATTAGTAATTAATTTAATTACCAACGCCCATGCAGTGCACGCTCTTTAGTGTCTCAAAGTTAATGAATATAAAACTGAATAAATATTCAACGGCGCATCTTCATTAGTAGCCAGCCTACATTTGTCCGGCGAAAACGAGCTGCGAGTTGTTTTCTTAAAAGCTATACGACTGTCGTGCCGGTTTCTCCGATTTTGGGTGATTTTGCCTCCACAACGCTGCAGGTATAGCAGGTGTTGCAATGTATGATAGGAAGTTTTACGTTTTAACTGATTATTATGCATGTTTGATGAAAGGTCCTTTTCTATCTGTGATATGATAACTAATTGAAGATTTTAACGGTATGTTCATAAAAGCTGGAATCTTTCCGCTATACCGGTTTCTCTACGCAGCGACGAACTTTTGTAAACTTTTATGTGATCTTACTAGGAGAACAAATTGATTAAGTAAAATAAAGTGCTGATGTCGAAGATTCTCCGGCAGCCTAATTTAGGGGTGGCATTCATTACTTGCACAGAAAAATGTGTTGAAACGCTGTTTTTGCTGATAGTACCTGTATAAGTGTCCAAAATAGTGTAGGTTTTGGTAGGATACCCCTAAATTTGGCAACGCCGACCTGCCGTGCCGGATGCGGCCGCAACACGACGCCTGCCGCCTCTATTTGCAGGCTGACACACTGGCGGGTCAGTTCACGGTTACCCACCCGTTGCGAGTCGACATTTGCCAAAGAGCTTGCTCTCTTTTTAGCACAATTTACTCGTACGTTAAAATAACAAAGAACATTTTTGAGAGCGAATTTGAATGCAATTTTTCATCTAAGGTCACTATTTCACGAGTGAATAGACAAGTTCATTTTATCATAGACAGGTCAAATACCCATCGCAAGTAAAAGCTAGTCTGCTTGGCTTCCAATCCAATTTGAAAAGTGGAAATAACATCCTTTAGCGAAAATTGTAGGAAATTGAGGAGCGACGTTGTCGAGAGTCGTAAAAGTACCTAGTTGCTATTTGGTTACTAAATGCTATTTGGACGTTCGCCTTGATAAATAATTTTTAACTTATTAATTTTAAAAACTAACAGTTTATAAATCAGAAAGTCAAATATATTTTTTCTAATTTGTAGAGACTAAATTCGTATACTTATTAAACCAAAGATTTTAAGACAGAAGTAAGTGGACATGTAAAAATAATAATAATAAATGGGTAAAGCCGAGACAGACACATTTTCTTTAACAAAAGTGCTTTAAATTATTTTAACTTCAAGATATCTTTAAGTACAAAATTTTTTTTTGTCTAGTTGTTTAATATACAAACATAACATCTGTAAATAAAACTATTTAAATAGTATTCATTGAGAAATCACAACATTTCTAGAACAATAAACGGACCGGGTACATCGCACAACTTTGTAATCGACTTGTCATTTTTTCGGGAAAATACGAGCTAAACAACAACAAAAAATGTTTACAAAAACAAAGTTAAACTCGGTGACGGGCACACTTCCTTCACTCCTTAGTCGTTCGAAAGTTCGAGAAAAAAATCACATTTAAAGCAACCTTAAATAAATACAAGGTAACTTGTCGGTTTGGCCGATAATGTCACTATTAAGTATTTACATACAGTACCTATACCTAAGTATAAATTAAGCGTAGCTCGTCGAGTAGAGCGTACTCGTATACACGAAAATCGAAGAAATCTTTTGTTTAATGGAATAATAAATAAGTTTTGAATCATTGCAACATGCAAGATGGACTTCAATACTATTTTAAATATTATTGTTTAAAGGTCTCTCGTCAAGCAAGAGGCGCTAGGACAGATGCTTCGCTATTCAATGCTTTGTTGAATGAGTCTCGCCGTTTTGTTTCGTCATAATGTCTTGTGATGAAGCATGTCACTTATAAAATAATAATGCTGCTCGTGTTTAGTGGTAGGTGTTTGCTTTTAAAGGCAATTAGAGAAAATCATTTAGGTATTTCATTAGGCACCGGTGGATCAAAGTGATGTTCTGTGTATAGGGGAGTGTGTGTGTATAGCTCGGGGCGAAGGGAGCGCGCGGCCTGCATGCATTACTGTGCTCCTTTTTAAAACAATCGGCATCATTCCACTTTTTGGACGCTCCTAGCGAAAAATAAAACATCCGTACGTGAGAGAGCGCGGACGTGTTTTCAAATTAAAACAGAAAAGCAATGGAAAAGCTTTTAAATTCTAAATCGCTCTCTTTCACGGACTTGGATTATTTATTCGTTTTTAGGTTAAGGGCTTCACTTGTTCCTCGAATATAGGAATAGTTTAGCTATAGGAATAATGATTAATCAAAGATTCCATTTAAAGGTGTAATAAATTAAAAATTAATGAACATTCTACTGTATATATTTATCAATTTATTCTTTCTCCATACATTACGCTTAATTTTTTTCCTTAAACATACATCACGCTCAATATAAAAAATCATGTATAAAATTGTATGAAAGAGGAAAAATTGTTCTGTCTTACAAACTTTTCTACGTTACAATTTTTATTAACAGTTTCTATTATCTTTTGCCTTATTATAATTACTTTTTTTTTTAATCGTATTTATTGCACGACAAAAACCTAGATATAACATATGCTAAAATAATTAGTGTAATAAATACAATTAATTTGTAGGTTTTAGCCAATTAGTTCATTTTAATGTTACAATAAGTTTTGTTTAATAAATATTACCTGTGTACTAAAAAAAAAAAACTATACAGATTAAATACAAATATACAATAAATTATAAACAAAATAAAATAAAATTATTATTACTGTATTGTTATCATAATGTGTCAAATGAAATAAAGTTTTGCCTTAATTAAATATTTATTACATGAAAATCTCACCAAAGTGGAATTTATGAGATAATTAATCGGTGAAAGTTTTTGTATTTTTAATAAAAACCCCGCGGCTTATCTTATTATATTAAGCTATATATCTTTATCTTTTTATTATATATCTTATCGTCATTTTTGCCATTATGAAATAGTTGGCTCTTTGTACCTATGTTTCTCTATATGTATTGTTAATGTGTTTGTCTGTTCGTGTGCAATAAAGAATTCAATAAATAAATATAAAATAAATCCGATTGGGAATAAATTGAAATGTTGACTAGTAAATTTAGCGACATTTACTGAAAGAGAATACAGGGCTGGCAAATGCATGTTTTGGTAAAACACCGGAGAGCCAGAGAGCTTTTACATGCGTAAACTTTCCTGACCCAGGATTACAGTAATGAATTCCATAATCAACCGTAATTTAAGCGCTTCAATATTCATCGCCTAACGTGGCTGGAGCAATTTAGTTAATGAGCTGTTGTTAATTAACCGATCATTTAGCTTTGGTGATTTTGATTTATATTTATGTGCCAGTCATTTAAACAAGAATAACGCAAAGCTAGTTTGATTAAATATTTGAAACTTGCTGTCTTTACGTTTAAATTCATATCAACAGTCTCTGTATACGTCCCTCCGCTATATAGGCAGAGTATACACAACAAGTCCACCACACTGGCCCAATGCAGGTTGGCCAACTCAGCTATTGCGTCACGAATTTCGTCTTTAGCGTAGGTACCTATGCAGGTTATGATTTTCCCCTGTTGAAAATAAGCAAATGTTCATCTTCATGACACAAGCCCTGGAGTTCGGTTAAATAATAGAGCCCTGAAAGCGTAACAAACTCTTTATATTACGCCACCGCACAATATGCACTTTTTTAACATTTTTTTAGTGCTTTGTACACTAAAGTTGCAACCCTACGCGTAGATAAGCAGAGCTGTTTGATGTTGATTGATACAGTTAGGCGGGTATACATTGTCTCGCACGGCCCGCGGCGCGGCGCGGCGGGGCAGGCGGAGGGATCCCGAATGAGTGGAATTATTAAGGCGCAAACATACGAGGCTCTGTTTCAAAACAGTCTCGACGTGTGATAAAATCTCTTTAATCATTTCGTTTCAATTGTAATTTTGAAATACATAACCCAAGTAAACATTATGCTTCAGAAATTATGATCTGTGACATCAATACCTATAAAAATACTATTTATTTGAATGTTAGTGCATTAATTTCAAATAACACAATATGGGTTATTATGAAGACCGTGCTTTACTAGGTAAGTACGATAAACGGTTTGATTTAGTATATTTAAGCGGATTGCTTCAAATTATTTCACAAGAAACATCGCGTCGCATGTTTGCGCTTTAATCGGGCGCCAGCCCTTTCAGCGATGTGACGCTTTACGTAATGAACGCACCGACCGACCGCTCTCCCAAATGCGAGGGGGATTCGATCCCACTGCCTATCAATTGTAGCGAGCTGCGACGTGCTCCCGACCCTGCTGCAGCCTGCCCTCTTATTGTGCACTCTTTGTGCCAACGTTTTTGAAATTGTAATTGCGATTCCTTTCTTTTCATTTAGATCAGCTGTTGCTGTATTGGATCGGAACAGGTCTGCTTTGTAGTTTTTTAGGATCGATGCAAACGGGAACATTATTTATTAGCGAAATATTAATCATAATATTGACAACACCCTGACGTTGTGTAACGAACGCCGCTTACTTTTTACCCTACTCTGCGGAACTACATGGTAATGAATGTATTGAACTGAACCGTTTTTTAGAATAATCCGGACAGAAAAGGAACAACACAGCTGAAAGCGCTGAGTTCAAATTATTGAAATTTGCATAGAAGTTCCTCAATCAGAAAGGATATTATTAAATTCCGCGCCGTTTCGCGTTCAACACCTAGTCGTTTATATTAATTTTGAAATTCTAATTCCCTTTTTGCATTGTAACGCGAGTCGCAGATTCTCTTCACGAGAAGAACTAAATTAATGTCAACGCCAGACCTCTTGAAGGTTACAAACTCGATATTGTTAGTCGGGTTCTTAGTCTGAATTTCATATTTCCGTGCTCCATAAAAGGGAATGGTGCTGAAATTTTTCAGGGGATGTCCTCGTTAACTGTCATTTTAAATTTGTATTTGAGACCGACACAAAAGGGGTGAGAAATTATTCACCGAGAATAGGGGGGGAGGCGTATGCAGCGCGCGCAAGAAGCTCGAAGGGTGCCTAATTCCCCAGTTATTTATTTATGCAACTTTGCTCAATGATGGCTCACAACAGAAATGTGCCAGTTCCAATGCCCGGGGGGTGCGCTTTGTAAAAATGTCCTTAATGCTCTATTCATATTCGAGTGTACGTACTATATCCCATGGTGAATGGGATTTTATTCTTTAGTCGACATGTAACTGCTGACGGGGTTGGACAATACACCGTGCGAATGTGATTCGAGTCATAACGTTGCTATAAATGAAATGTAGTAAGTTTACCTGTTATTTACAAAAGTAATTGGTCATCGATTCGGCTAAAAATGCAAATTGACGACAACTATAAATGAAATTGTTATATAGTAGAATTCTCTAGCTAGGTTATGAGGAGTTAGTACAAACAAACCAATGTTCTATCAGCAACCTATGCAATGTTAACATGACTACAACCCCGGCCGCGTCCCTCTGCCGCGGCGGTAGAGATGCAATGTGTTTCCTTCGGTGAAACGGGCGAGCCTTGTGAGGGAGGACCACCCACACATTACAACCTTAGCTTGCGTATAATACGGTATCAGTATATTATTGTGTTTAACGAAATGTAATTAAATTTGGTTGTTTGAATACTTATAAAAAGTTCATAGCAAATTAAAGCAATCATAGTAAATAAAATTAAACCTAACGGCTGACTTACAACCGGTGAGTCCAGAAACATAGGGAAATGTTCCACTATCGTATCACTACACCGTATACAACAGAATATAGAAGGTAATGTATGTATGAAGCGAAATATTCAAATGTAAAAAGCAGGAGGCTACGTTAATGCAGGGCTGCCAATTGGGTCTCTGCGAAAATTGAATTCATTTTTGGACAACAGTAACGAAATATAGAGTTCTGTTGCAAAAGTGATAAACCTTCGGTTAATCGTTAATCGTGTTCGGTTTGCTGCCTCTTCCATTACTTATATTAACTTCTGTTAATACCTTATTATAATTAATTTCCAAAGTTAGCTCCCTCTTTCTCTCAGCACTATGACCAGACATCGGTCATTTTGGTATCAATGCAATATTATTATTATCCACGAATATACATTATGTGGAGTCGGTATAAATGGTACCTAATACAACTATTCATTCAATTTAAAATGACAATTTTTGCACAAACCACTTTTGCTGTCGAAAAGTCTTGCTCTCAACAGCTATGTATTTTTTCAATTTAGATTTGAAACGGCTGATCCGGTTTAAACAAATCGTTTGTCTGTTGTGTTGGGTGTAGTTTATTTATGTCTGAGGTCAGGTCCAAATCTGTCGATTTAAACCCTATTTTCTTCCCATTGACTGTCAACAGCCGATAAATCCACTGGTTGACCAGAAGACCAGAACTATCTCAAAACAATTGGAAGGTTGGACAGACGCCGTACACGACCCTCACCGAATGGCAACTTGTACTTTCAACTTTACATACAAAATTTCAAGTTTTTATTTTACTGATACGTATAAAAACAAAATATTGTTTCTTTCCATATGTAATTAATGTGTTTACTAGACCACAGATTTTTATTCACTTCAGCCTATGACTGCGACCTGGGAGCGAGTGGTACTATTCCACCGCACTGAAAGCGGTGCTAGCCACTGGAAAAGTTCTATTCTCAGACACAATTAAGCCGTTCCTAGCATACCACACATCTTACTAACATGCACACAGTACTTGAAATTTGTTCGTCAGCGTAAGACAATAGTTTTTTGGAAACCCTAGTACTATAATACCTATACGAGACCGAATGGGGCGGCGGCGTAGACGCAAATGAATGACGGAGCTACGTACAGCGCAGCGCAATCAACCAGCGAGCGCTGTTCGCATGCAAAAACAAATACAATTTTCCACTGTGAAAATGTTCGTACAACAATGATTACTCCCTAATGAACGAATTACATATTCAACTGCCAATTGGCTTGCGATATAGTCCTGGAGGCATAGTGAGTTGTGATGCGTTTTTAGTGTTCCGTCTAAACGGGTAGTTAGATAGTGAAGCTTAATTGTCTGCCGGATGACTCGTAAGCTACTGAACTTCTAAAATTTTCTTCACATATGAAATGAAATTGAAACAGGTATGTGAAATTTACAATTATGGATATTTCAGAAAATATTCAATTGTTCAACAAAAGAGCAAATATGGTTTGAGAGCAGAAAGATGGTGATCGTGAGCTGATCTTGAATCCAGAGCGAGCGAAGGATTCTATAATTTGAATCACGAGTAAAGCGAGCCAAAATAGAATCGTATGCGTAGCGAAACAAATCAAAGCCGTTCAATCAAAACTTAACTCATTTCGTCCTGACACAGTGTTAATTAATTTTCGTACTTCTGCTTCGATACAATAAGTAATAATCTACTAAAGAAGATATTAATTTAAATGCGTGTGTTGCAGTTTATTTGAATTGTTTCTTTACATCTCACATTTGCCTCGCTGAGGAGGTGAATATAATAATTGAGTCGTTTAAAATCAAATTAAATTTCTATGACCGTTGAACTTGTCAATTTTTTCAAGACTCAGAACAAATTTTTGGCAAGCAATAGATTCCCGCCTTTGACTCAATACGACTCAATTGTATGACACGAGAGTAAAGTTATTTGAATCTCGTGCCTTTAAAATCCCTTGAAAAAGGGTTACTACACGTCACTGGCTCATGAGTAATTTATAGAATCTTTCGCTTGCCATGGATTCAAAATCAGTACTCGCAACCTAAAACCGTGTGCTCTCTCTTCTTCTTAAACAAATAAATACCTATTTCGAAATATTACGCAAAAAAAAACACAGATCTTACGTCACTAGCGACCGTCAGATCCAAATGAAAGTCAATTTACTGTTTTAATTGATAAATATCAGCATAGATCTAGTTTTCAAATCTATAATGCAATTAGAACTAGTTTGTATTGAAATCTTTAAACGGCCTTTAAATGGCAATTAGCAACAGCTTTAAATGGGCCGCACCCGAGTGGCGCGGCTGAGCGCAGAGACGATATTGACGCTTCATATCAAAAAAGTAGATGAATAACAATCCTATATCCGTATATCCTCAAGAATTGATTATTGCAAAAAAACAACCCTTAACTGTTTTCTCCATTAGATAGATCTCGTCAATGCTAATCTTCTGGCACGTTTTTAACTTTCTAGCTATCAGGGTTTTTAATTAGTTTCAAAGTCGCTCTTATCCATTAATGCGCAGCTAAATGTACCAATAGGAATATTCAATTCCAATAAATATCGGAAACCGAACATTGTGAGCAGTTCAACGCTCTGTTGCCATTTTTTGTACGTTGTTACTTGTTAGCTAAGCACGCACGACGAATGTTAAATCATAGACTTGATTTGTCATCACTACGATGTTTACCCTTTATTAAAGTTAGTCTTTTTCATAATTAAATTCTAGTTACATTATGACTTTGCCGGTAGAACGATAATTCGGATGAACGAGCACCGTAAATTGAAAAAGTACAACGATGAATGAATAGACAGAACGTAACATCATTATCTGAATTTCGTGTCACAGAATAAGTTTGTTGCGACTTCGACGTAGGCTCTCGGCCGGTCGCGGAGTACCGTCGTGAGCGAATTTCGACTTCAAACGAATAACTTTTTCGAGATAGGTTCGACGACCTGCGTTTTAACAACCCCGACAGACCTTTTTGATGACGTCACATGAAATAAGGAAAGTGTAAAGAAAAAAAAATCTGGATTTTGAAATATTAATGATTTCCTCCGCAACGTATCCGACGTTGGCGATTCTGGCTATTTTCTGGAGTTCGCTCCGATGTGGCTGGTAAAACCGAATTTGGTGTGGAACACTCGGTCACAGGTAGCGCAAAATACAGCTGTAATGATCTGTCGTAAAAAAAACGAATGAAAATGTTATAGGAAATGCAGATTGCACACGGAAATAGCCTCGACCGGGAGGGACCACTCTTGTATAAAGACCTCCCCTAATGCGTTTTCATCCGTTTCTCCACCATCCTCATCCAGCTGCATCCGGCTACCTTTTTCGTTGCGGTCGATCCAGACCTGAAAACTCGTATAAATCTGTATTTATTGTGAAAATTTTCCGGACTCTAGCGACGGCGGCAAATCTCATTTCTCGAACGCGGAGTGCTCTTCCTGCGGAATTATGAATAGTCGCAACGAGCGCACGAGTACTTGCTTTTTTAATTGAATAAGCAGAGGGTGCTACATAATCCGGCCCTAAAGTCAGGTGCGGTGGCAGGAATATTGGCGCACTTAACTAAACTAGCAAGCACAATGCATTACAAACAAATACAGCTGTCTTTTCAAATTCGGCTGTCCTTTTATTATTAATGGCACCCAGAAAGACCCAAGGAAAGTTGTAAATTTCTATATATATAAAAAAAGTTTTTCTAGATTACTCATAGGTATAATTGCTAATTTAACAAATTCTCTTGTTAATAAGTCGAGGGTTCATTTTAATCCGGCTTCTAGATAGGGCCGCCCCCCGGTGACTGAAATATTGGCGCTCTACTTTATTCTAGGAAGCTGTGGCCCACAGTTACTTCCCTTTCGGCAAAGATTGGTTTGTGAAATAACTTTCGAGTTATGTGTTACAACTTTTTTAAGCTTGATGTGGTGCGTCATTTTATTTATCTCGTAACATAGCGCGTATTCGCATCTTAGCGCCATCCTGTCGCCGCCCCTGGCGCGCCCGAGCGCCAAAATTAACGTAGGCCGTTTGTTTGGGTTCCCAAGTGTCGTTCCAACTGCTTTCCGTTTCAACTCTCTCGCGCTCCACTTTGCCCAGCTCTGGGTTGCGTTGCCCGGCGGCGTGAAATGAGTTTATCATTTAAAATTCGCTGGATTCGGCAATGAATCTTAGTTAATTATAAATTATAAGATCTTGCCCGTGCCACTTTAATGCGGTTAAATTTATCTCCCGTATTGCGCGATCGGGAAAAGTATCCTTATTGTTAATCTATACGATATACTTAAGTTATCACTAAGTAGGTATAAGTAACAAGTACTTTACACATATTTCATATATACATGGAGTCGGAATCGAAGAATACCAAAAAGTCTATGACATCATAAAATAAAAAATTAAAAAATGGAATATTCCTGCCTCCGTCCGGCCTCGAAAAAGTAATATGATGTGAGCTGAAATGTGACTTGATTTTGTCTGTTTTTAAATCCTTTTTAGGGTTCCGTGCCTCAAAAGGAAAACCCTTATAGTATCACTTTGTTGTCCGTATATTATCTGTCAGTATTGTATTCTAGGGTAAAAAAATCGCGAAATGGGCTATTTCGCCATTTAAACCAAAGTAAAAAGGCGAGTTTTTAAATTATATCTACTACTCTTAGAAAAAATGCAAACTTGTACAGGATTTTTAAAATTTTATTGTATATTTGTATCATTTTACTTGTTTACTCTTTCGAGTAGGAGAATATTTTGTTAATCTTTTTTCTGAACTACGCGGTGAACATTTTTATTCTAATTCAACCAAAAATGGTTTTTACATTCGTTAACATATCAACACGCTTTTTCTCTTGTAAATAGGAATATCAAAATAATTCAAACCACTCCGACAGACACTACAATGCACGCAATGCTACCGAGCTAAAGTTCTGCCATTAAATGATTTCTGCTGATGATTGAGTCCGTTTCAATACAACAACTCGAAACTTGCAATCGACAACCTAAGCGCGATGCAGCATCGATGCAGAAAAAAAATCATCTGGCACACTACTCTTGGTCACGTCACTACGGCGGCGGTGGAGGCCGGGGCGTGTCCGCTCGTCGCAATCAGGTGACATCATTCGCCTGCCTTGTGGTCTAATTCGCTAGCTCCTCGCTGCATCCTTGTCGAGTACATTTCTTAACTACACGTAGTCATATCGCTGATGGACCACGCCTCTCTTAAAACAGATTGATGATACCGCTGCCCATCACCTGGATTTATCGTCTAGCCATCCACAGGAAGAAACTGGAGCACTAGGTACTATTTGGTTCTTATTCATTGATTTTATTAATTGAAAACATATAGGTAAGGCTGATTTCTTAATGCTTCTTACGCATTAAGTGTTTTAAAAACAGATAAATAATACCATGCGCCACAGCCACTTGTACGCCTGAAACGATGCCTTTGAGGTTGGACTCCAAAAATACTTGTTAGTGGTTGCTTACGTAATGTTAGGAGCTGAGGACCGTTATGGAAAATTGTTTCCAGTGAAAGAGCGGTTTGAGCTTCAGTCTATGAGCCAGATTATGTTTTTCAATTATTTATAGTTCGGATCTGATAATGTGATTTAAAGTTTCGTGGTCAGATTAGATATTAGTTCGATATTAGGTATTAAGCATTAGATATTAGTTCTTACAACAACTGGAGTTTAGAATATAATAGAAGAATAGCCGATATGCTATGATCATGCTTAAACTTCTGTTAATTTTTGCGGCGGTGATTAACGTGAATATAATATCTGAAAAAATACGTCTTAGTAGTTACAAGATCTGTGGGCACCATTGAGTTACTTGCCATTTTAGCCTTCACAATAATATTCTTGATGATGACAAAAGCAGTGACCAAAATATCCTAATTTAAAAACAGAACCGAGCAAGGCACCACCACAGTTGAAATAAAGAGGTAGTGTTTGTCATTAAAGAAGTAAGGTTCCTTGTTTCCCTTTGGACGTATACGTCATATTGTTAAACAGAGACCCCGCATCATAATACTCGTATGATTGGCGAATTTCACATGGTCTTAAAACTTACTTCTGGCCATGTTTGCTTCACCGAAAAGCTTGTCACAATAAGCTTTTAAGTTCCTAAAACCACCAATACTCGGGCTCAAAAACTTCACAGTTTAGTATCTTTCATGGTCAACAAAAACTTAATATGTCAAAAGTCGAACAGAAAACGATCCGTAAGTGGGAAAAATCTGGCTTTGTACATCGTATTATTTCTATTTGTTACTGTTGTTTTAATTTTGGTATAATAAAGTGTTTACATAAATACAAACAAAATCTATGATCGCCATTATTAAATCACTTAAAAACCAGTTACATGATAGTAGCCGATTTTTCCCTATTCAAAAAGGCAAAGGTCAGGTTGGCAACAGTCGGGTTCGGTATCGTATCTGTAGCGCAGGTCGCGAAACGTCACAAACGGGCCCGTGATTGATGGTTGCGGTGACACTCGTTGCGTCAGTCACACTAGGGGTCGCGGGGTCAATGCCTTCTTCGTAACAATATCCTACCTCGACACTTATAAACAATTATGACGACGATCGCGACGCGATGTTCAGCGGATGTTCCGTTGTGTTTAACGAGTTTCGACTTAATTAAATCAGAAAATATGCATCACATGAGGCTTGAACAAACGGCATTAGCATCAACCGAGCGCTACGGAAAGTTGGTTTTGTATTGCAGTTTTCTATTTAATTGAATAAGAAAATATATAGGGAATAATTATGTGCGTCAACCGGTTAATGGTGCTATTGTACCATTATTCGCAATCATCGCAATCCGAACTGGCGAAACCCTCTGCCCCTCCCTTTCTCCATCCTTCCCTCACAATTAAATCATGCTTTCCTGAAAACTATTGGGCCTCTAGTTTTTACGTGTTGCGTGCTCAAACGACCAAACAGAACTAAACTATTGCTTTTAACCTTCCTCCCAACTGATTTTTTACACATATTTACCCACGCGAAGTATGTAGCTATTTTAAAAGTATATTATGTACTATTCTTACCAAGAATGTATCGTTTCTTTATGATATTATAAATAGAAAATAAGCTGCTTTCCAAATATACAGAATTACATAATTCCTATTCAAGAAACCGTAAACAACGTCTCAGGTAAAATGATTGATACAGAATTTAATTTACGCGCCGGTAAGTTTCGGTGGAGCGTCTATCCACCTAATTCGTCGTAACAGGGCATTGTTTAGTTAATGAAAATTAATAAACATGCCGGAAGGGGGGTGGGTGGTCACAGACGCAAGGATCATAGAAGGGACGCTGTCGGGAGCCTTCTAAAAATACTTCAATGTGTGTCATTATAGTGTTTTGATGAAAATATTTTATACAGCATAATATGTATGAATGTACACTATTTGTGATATTATTATGGGAGGGGCGGTGCCCGTTTGCCACGTCTCCGCTCGCCGTCGCATTTGTGTCTGGCGCATTAGGTTACGACCACCCGGACGGGCGAACAGGCGGGTAGCTGGCAGTACTTGCGTTATAAAATATCTTCAGATGAATGGCATTCGGTATCTGGTTTGTGAACCTATACGGATGTAGTTAGGCATTGGGGAAAACCTATGTCAAGCAGTGGATGGCGATAGGATGATGAACTCCTTTTAGCCTCCTGAGGATTTTGCTTTTATGTATATATTATTTTAGTAAAACAAGCCGAAGAAAGACGAGTGTATTCTTCAATTACGCAGAAAAGCTACTATAAGCTACTAAGGTTAGAATTCTGCGCCAGACCTGGTATATTACCGGTACAATTTCACAGAAAACGCTGCGGATATACCAAGTACAGGCTATCCAATTTTTAAATAACTACAGCTTTAGTCTGAAATGCGTGTGTTATAAATCATCATAAATTACTATACTTGATTAGTTTGGTTTAAATTGGAATAAAAAACTATGTTGCGGCAAAATAGCGTTAATCAGATGAACTGCTAAGAGCATTTTGTTCGTCAAATGAACTGCTCAATCTGTTTTCTGTCATCACCAGACATTGGCTGCCGTCGAGTCTGCGACAGTGCTGACACGCGCAACCGTTCGGTGGTCTTCGGCCTTTATTCTAGCCTCTCTCCACCCCCGTGTCTAATTATTACAGACGAGGACAGCGGGTGGATACAACACTCTGCATAATAGAGGCGCGAAATAAAAATCTGCTTTAATTTTCATTCCTCAAATACTACTGTGATTCATCTCCTTTAAAGCCAGACTAATCATTTTATGCACTCGGAATATTGTAGAGTATTTTGGGCGAGATTTATATTGCGCGAATTTAGTGATTTACGTCGGATCATCGCAGATTGTGCGAGTTTGTTGAATGCCCTATCACATTGGTGTTTAAGTGATGTGAACCCGAAACAAAGTTACAAATTGTAACTTACGACTAACTATAATTACGTAACTATAATTGGTTTCGGCTGAAAATCCTGTTTCGGTCGGACACTAGTTACAATACAATTCAATCCAATGTCCACTATAAAGACATCGTCAGGTCTAAATGTTAATAAGTATTGTACAAGTACAACATAGCGTGTGAGTAGAGCTCTCCAAGTATAATGAGACAGCATTCTTTTTTTTTTCAACAATTTATATTTGGTGATCAGCAAACAGCGTATTTTAAAATAATTTTTGTTATGGGCTATATCACAATAACGAAAATAATAAATTTATTTTAATTAAAGATTCTATAGTTGCTCCAAAAATATAATTATGACGCAGGTCTGAATTTTGTTAGCATAGTGCGGAGCCATCCATGTGCTTGCTCACTCTCAATTGGCGACATTTTATTAAAACTTGGTAAAGGTTAAATTGTCAAGCTCGAACTTAAGTCGAGTACACTCCCAACTAGAGCACTACGACGACACTGCAGTAATGTTCTTCTCCAATTAGAAAATTTACTCGGTATTCTTTGAAACCTTACCATACTGTACCACTAATTATGTCATTTTGTTTTGCTAACATTGTCATTATTTTGAAACTCCCAATCAAAATAAATTGGACAGGGCTACCAGTTTTCCCGCTGTTGTTTTTCAAGCTTAATTGATATTTATTTAAACGGAAAAATCAACTCAAACTATGGCGTTTCCCTAAAATAAACAAGATGAGGTGTAGAGTGGAATTTCGCTCGTTTTTATTAAAAAGTCAAGTCAGGAAGCCGATATTTTTAATTAAGTCATGGAAGTTTAGCATGGTGTGCTTACTTTGATACACCGCTTTTACAATTTATACTTTTGCAGACTGTATAGATGTCTATACACTCTAGGAAGACATTTTCTACATAACCATTCGGTTCATTTATTAGGTACTAGGTATACAGACTAATGTATGGGACAGAGAGAGGGATACTAAACTATGTAAACAAGATTATTTTCGCTAGTGCTACTATAGACGGGCATGATTTTACCACAGCATCAGCACCTCTCTAGTGGTCGGGCAATCATTATCGGTAACAACTTTATGTCGATTGGCAATAAAGCGAAATTGTAAAATATTTTCATCATCTCGCGTAAAACGGTAGAGCATATTAATATCGATCGTTAAATGTCCGCAGCAGTTAGTCGACAAAGTAAAATACAGATATAGAGATAGGGCTGCAATATCCATGATTAACCTAATTAATTGTACCTACTATCTGTCAAATGCATAATATCTATGCAGCCAGACAACAGCTTGTTATTCATACCGACCAATTTTCTATATCCATTGTGTATTGGTGAAAGTATTGACATTATTTTTGGCTTCCGTCTAAACGGATCTTTATTGGGAATTTTAACAATTTTGAGCTAAAATTTGAAAATTATAATGTAAAATTGCCCGGCAATAGATGAAAAATTACACAAAATAAAATATTAAACTTGAAAGTAAAATTTTATATTTGACTACATTGATAAGCATAAATGGTGTGATGCCCCATTACATTGCTGTTTTTTTTTATGTTGTTGGCAACCCTGCGAAGTAACCAACACACGTTTGCGTTTACTGGTCTAAGCCTCAACATCGCGTTCAGCACGAACTCCAGCGGCAATGAAACTTGTTCAACGAACGCAATTTATATTATTTATGACACATTAGATTCTATTTAATTAATTTCGTGCTTATTAGAGTTCTCTCACGATCACATTTACCGCCATAAATGTAAGGTCATTTTCATTTAAGTGTTTGATTCGTAATTAAAATGTATTATTACTTTTTAATGTTGATTATGATGTGACATTAAGTTTGGAGCGATAGTAAATGAAGAACTCTAGTAGGTACATAGTTATGTTTAATTGACATTTTAGTTTGACAAATTCCCTCAGGCCCGTTTGGTCTTATTCCCGGAATGTCCACTCGGTCCGTTACATATAGGTTGTTCATGAACATTGTATATGTGAAGCGGTAATATTCTGTTCAGGATACCTCACGAGATAACAATAGATCAATTGCTTATATTATACTTAATTATTATACATGGACAGATATGGTAGTATATATTAATCGAGTTTAGTTGAAATAAATGAGACGACCAGTCGCCTTTTTAGTGCGCGCCTATCAAAAGGCATTTCGTATGGTTACGGTTCGCCGGGCCCAGTTTTACAGCCTTGTTACCGGCGGGCGGCAAGGCGGACCGGGCGTTTTTACAGCGCGATTAAACCGCTCGTCCGGCCTGCCCGTAATTGGGGTAAATCTTTTTATTATGGGACCCTATAGAAGCGGATCGTACCGCTCATGGTTGGCATATTAAAAAAGTAATCTATGTATGTAGTATGTATATTTACAAATGCAAGGCAGTCGAGCATTGAGGTGGAAATACTCGGTTAATTTAAAGTCTTCACAGTGGAGATACTGAGTCCGAGATCATCAGTGGACCACACGTCCAGCTATATAGCCAGCCAACTGGTTAAACCAGTCAGTTGATTAGATGGCTAGCCCGTTCATTAAATGCCGGCATTGAGTTTGAATGCCTAAGCTCGCGTTGACTGAACTAGGATCACTCAACGTTTAACGAGTTAGCTGATTGTAGGTTAGCCCTTTGGAAAGGTCTGACCGCCGGGTGGTTAAAAACCTACGATTTACGAAGGGCGAGGGGGAGGTATTTAAAGGATTCATGTCAACCTAACCTAACATTATTTTTTATGTAACAGATAAATATTATAAATAATTTATTAAATATTACTATTAAATAGTTAGGTTTTTTGGAACAAATAAATAATATTTATTATTATTTTATAATATGCGGCTTAGGTACCTATTCTACAAATTGTGTCTGATTCCAAACTAGAAGTTTCGTACTATATAAATAAGACAAGGACAGGTCAATTCACAAATGACACACAGGACCAACTTCCAAACCAGTCACAGAATAAATAATATCCCCCAGTGAGAATCACACCGACGACCACTATCATTCGATTTTAACGATCGAACCACAAGCAACGATATCCGAAATAATCGTATATTTATGTACTGTCAATATTAATATAATTAATCAACTTTAATTGTAAATCGTACGTGTAATATTTAAACTTAACAATGCGTTAATTAATTACTATGTGTAAACAATCTGATTAAATCGTTGAACAATACAATATTTAGAGTACTTGTGCAATAATGCAATTGCCCATTGATTGCTGGAGCTGAAACTGCGTTCAAAACCTTTTTCTGGTGTACCTTACAAATTATTTAAGCGGAACGAGTGCTTGACCACTATCGGTATTCGCCTGTTGGCTCATTCTGCTCTCATCATACCTAGTAGAAATTCACCAAACTTTGGAATAAATGGAGAATGATCACAATAAATCAACAGTCTACGAAACTCGTCACAGAGTGTTAAATAGCACTAGTGACATAGTCTTCCAATTCTTTCTTTACAGATTTGCTCCCGTTGTTTTTTGTTCGCCGAAAATGATGTAATAGTACGCACTTAACTTCCGTAAACTCATCAGTCCTTACTGTAAACTCTAATTTAAATGCACGCTCGAAGAAATTAGTTACTATTACATATACAAAAATTATTCATAAGAGTGCTTAGTTACAGAAGAACGTATTTTACGATTTAGGAATTTTAGGACTTTGCATACGAACACGCGAAGTGTACTTGACTTGAATCGAATCCTCATAACTTGGTGTAACCATAGCAATAGTAGATATTGTCAGCCAGGGTTAACCTCTGGGCGTGAGCGACATTATCATTCAGAATCTATTTAAATATTCCCTCTTCCGGTTGGCTAAGATCCAACGGGGAAACCCCCAACATTACCAGACGATTTGATAATTATGGACTTGTCTGTGCTGCTTTAATGTTGGTCTTATGTTTGGATTCGATCGGGAAAGTTTGAAGAGAGAACTCAAAACTATTAAAATAAAATATGTCTGCGTAGAATGTATTAAATTCCCGATGCCAAACTAGAGATCGAGAACTAAATTTATCAATATGTTACGATTAGAAAATATTATAGTATGTGGCAGTGTCCAAAAAATTCACCGCCCTTCAACTTTGGTTCGTCGGTCGTTTTCCCCTTTCTGTTCTTTTAAGTACATCACCTCCAACTCCGTAGGTAGTCTAACGAAACTATGACGTCATACGGCGGTTGTACGAACATATTGCAATTTATCGGTAATTCCACTCCGCGGTTTGAAGTTACGCTATTTCTGAGCACGCGGTTCGCTTGTTGCGTCACAGATGTGGGTGAATGTCACGTCGCCAGCCGTCTATGTTTTGTGTATGTTGCTTATTTATAGTGAACTTGTCTAGCCACAACATCCAAAAGCATTTCTTGTTAGAAAGCGAGAGTTCCCAAGTTTCTCGGAAGCGCGCCCCGGTTGCACGGCGCTGCATCGACCGACATCGTTTGTCGCCTTTGTACATTATGTTTCGTTTGCGTCTAGATGTCTAACTACATTTAAACAGGTACTGTATCTAACTGTACAGTAACGTTGAAAAAAATATTTAAATGGCGTGAAAATTTGTTTATTTGTTTGTTTAGTTGTTGTTGTAAAGGGGTCTACTTTTGCACATAATAACATTAAGTTTGAAAATAATAATAATAAAATTATTCGAATTTACATAAAAAATGTTATAGTAAGTAACATTTAAAGTCTAGGTACCCGCCCTGGAATGATTTCTATAAAATATGTTGATGATTTATCCTAAATATGGAGATAATGAGAAATGAAGTTGTGAAGGATTGTGCCACACGGGTTTCATAGCAAACTTATTTTTGCTGGTCACATTGTGTATATTTAATAATTGTGCACCTATATCGTATCTGTGTCTGTAACCGATATCGCATAGGACAATGTGGAAACGCGCACATTTTACGTTCATCCAACGAGCAGACGCTGTGTTACACTGTGTCGTCACTCATTCAATAGGTCAGGGAGGCGGTAATTTTATCGCGTCAGCTGTTCGCCCTGGTCCCTCACTCACTCACTCGCAGTACCTACCGGCGAGTCTCGATAACAGCGATACGTTTAGGGCGACCAACACCGTGCCATTTACGAGACTACGGGAACTTACACGAAAAACACAAGTCACCCATTTTGAGAAGCGGGTACAACTTGCAAAATTATATTAAGGTATGAAACGAGCCCCGTATAATCTCGGGCCCTAGGAGGCTGTGGTACATAAAAAAATGTGTGTAAATGTACCCAGTCTACTCATATGCAATAAAATATTTTGACTGATTGTGACGTGCTGGTCCTCCTAGATAATTGTTCTATCGATTGTTCTATCTATACTTACCTACGTAGATACAGACGTGGATCAAACCGAGGGATGCCTCCGTATAATAAATAACGAGTGCAACGATTGCGACCGCCGCCGGCCCCGGGATAAGGGGGTTCGGGAGGGGAGGGGCCGACCATTTTAATGTCCCGACGCCAGACTTTATATTAAACATTCGACCTTGACAGTGACCTACATCCACAGCGGAACACGCAAACACACCCACTTCTTTCATTACGGGAAAAGTTCACTCAACGTTCCGTTTCGACACTTCATCGTGTCGCCTGCGAGTTAATAATAATAATCGGTGACGTAATTTAAGTATTCGCCACAATGTTTTAATCGTTATCTAGCTATTATTATACGAGTAGGAATGTACGGTTTGTTGACATTACAAAGGTCTTTGTCACATTTATACTAGTATATTGTGCCTAAAACAATTAAACCTTATTTTTACTTATATCCATAAAGCACGTCACAGACTACGCAGCAATAATTTTAAAGTAAATACTTCTTTAAATATGCCAAAATATACTTTGTTCTAATATAATATATTTATCTACGCCCGTATTGAAATTTCCTTGAAAAACATAAATGATGTTGAATAAGTTTCATGATGTTTTCTTCAAACTATGTAGAAAGTATCTGTATCGCAGAGTACTTTTCTAATTACATATATTTGATCTGACATTAGAAGTTGACATTTATATAACTTATTACAATTCCCACCACTCTCGGTTAGTATATTTATTAAAAACTGTTCGCCCTTTGCCACGTATATCAAATGCCAGCATGTATAGATTTTCTCGACTAGCGTTCACAAAGTCCCAAAAGTCCGAAATAAATGAGTATGAGTTCTACAGACCGCAATGTATGATCATGATAGTTGTACCGTTATCTGTCAAACATGAATGAACTAACGCAATTGAGGTAACCAAATGAACATTTATAGGTATGTATATAGGTAACAATTACATAAATTCCTGTCATGCGATTCGAAGACACGTTTTGTAACAGATAATAGTATATTTGTTACTATGCTATCAACGTAAAGGCGTGGCGTCACCACAAGAATTCTCGTATTTACCATATGATTCTTTCATCATTAAATAACTTGTGTACACCCTTTTATTAAAGATCCACTACAAGAGCTACTACGTAGGGAGAAATCTTGCTAGGCAAGGACTAATCGGTTATAAGTAGAATTCTATAAGGATAATTCAACTATAAATATTTTCGAATTCTTGATAAGATTTGAGGAGTTTAGTACAAACCAATATTCAAGAAGCGTAATTTTAAGGACGGTGCCGAACAGAACATCAGAGGACAGGGAAAATTTAAATATATGGTGATACCCTTTGGTGAGATAGGACGCTCTGAAGAAAGAGCAGGAGGATGACACTCGGTCAGACCAAGGCATGCGCAACTTCACCCATAAGCTCTAGGAGATGATAAAATAATTTTAAAAAGAGGTAATATGCAATATACATAGGTGGACGGATAATTAAAAAAACAGGGCAAGATTTTCATACAATCGAGGTCACTTTTAAGCCATGGGTCGAGCCAGGCATCGAGAGAGATGGAGAACTTTTAGATCGCTAACTCCTAACAATAGATCCCGGCGACTTTTCACCCTTAATCTGAACCTTTTGAACCCTGTTTTTTAGGTAAGAAGCCAATAAATGAAAACTTTAGTTTTTAATACCGTAGTGCTCTAATTTGACAAGCAGTGTTTTATGATCCACGCAATCAAAAGTTTTAGATAAATCACAAAAAAAAACCGATAGCATCGTGGCGCTGCTCAAAAGCATCAAAAATGATTTCTTAAAGAGCAGCACCAGCATCCGTCATCGAGCTTCCTTTAGTGAAACCACACTGTTGGCCATGTAAGATTTTATAACATCTGAAAAATGCAAGCATTTGATTGAGCATGATCTTTTCGAAAACCTTGCCTGGTTTTTATAATGGTATAGTTTTGCTTACTTTTATTAAATCGGGAAATGTGCCATGATCTCTACAGGAAAGGAAAACTAGGCTTACTGCAATACTTTATGCATACAGACTTCACACAGCTGACATCATAGTTGCGTTCGTACAGATCGATAGACAGAGATAGTGTGCGGGGCTGGAACAGTCGTGCGAGTGAGACAGCGCAGCCGAAGATGACCGAAATAAAACGTGGTTGTGGCGATTTCAGAGCAAGGAACTAAAGTATTGCAGCGGTGGCGATGATGGCGTGATATTGGCATTGGAGTAGTTTCGGGAAAGAGTTTTGAATTTTCGATAAATTCTCTCTTCGGAGAGATCTATTTGATATACTTACGCGTGAAAAGTGTGTGTTGCTTACGCATGTGTATTGAAACACAAATGAAATGCACATGCAGGCAAAAAGCTTAGTCATAAAAAAAAAAACTAAAATATTTTATTGCATAAATATGAGTCATCATCAACAGCCTATTAATGTCCCCACTGCTGGGGCTCAGGCCTACCCTCTTAACGAGGGCGTTCGGGCTATAGTCCACCACGCTAGCCCAGTGCGGGTTGGTGGACTTCACATGCGCCTAAGAATTTCTTCTTCGGCGTATGCAGGTTTCCTCACGATGTTTTCCTTCACCGTTTGAGAGCAGTCAGTAAATGTACTTAAGTTTCGAGAAAAAACCCATTGGTACATGGCCCAGCTGGGGATCGAACTCCGGACCTTTCGATATGATAGGCCGCGTCTTATCCCTTACGCCACTGACGCTCTATATGAGAACCTACACTGGATACATTTATACAACGTAAATTTTTTATCTACCACCGCTTCCTAGGCGTTAGCTTCCTAGTCTTCTGCTGGACATAATTCTTTCCGAAAGCACGGCACGCCACTTAACCCAATCATCGGTTCTCTGCGTCCAGTCAAATATGTTACGGCAGCTATGAAAGTAAATGACATGTCATCAGGCCGTTCGCGACCGACTGTCGGCCCATACCTTGAACTAATTAACCAAGCCCATGCTGATGGACTGAGCAATACCAACCACGCGGAAATATTGTTTTTGTAGGACCATGCCCATCGTCTTCCCTTCGCCTTAGCAATATCATTGACCCGAAGTAAAGAAACGTGGTCGTCGGATGCAAATTATGTAATATATTTGTCGGTATTGTTATTGTGCGAGTGAGTAATGTGGGTCAGTGACGAGTACAAACGCGGGGTCGAGATGCCATTGACGCCTCTATGCGGCCGCCTTCGAGTTACATAACCCCATCGCATTGTCTCCACGCACAAGGACACAAAGGACTTGCGTGTACTTATATAACATGTACAGGGTGATTGGGAGATAGGTGCATAGCTGTAAGGCGACGATCTTCCTCGACGTTAGGATCGTGTCTTCTTGGATTGATCCCAGGTTCCACGCGTTGTAAAACACTAACATTCGGTACCCTGCGATACGGATAGCGCTCTTGATACATCCGTATATAAATACTCTGTCATATGTAAAGACGATAACCACATATTCCTCATTAGTAAAAGTAGCCATAGCCACTTCACATTTAAAACAACACCGTAGGAGCGCACTAAATATTCAACTCAACACAAAAAATATACGATAGTCCAAAATCAATGACGAACAACAATACATTTTCTCGCGCCTAAATGTTTTTTTTTTCAGTAAACAGCTTTCTATTTGCAAACCAGTTCCAAACTTAAATAAAACCTTTTGTAAATAACCGCTGTGGTTGCTATGTTTCGGAGTAAATAGATCGTTCCATTTTTAAATTACACTGCGGGTATGAGTTTTAATTGACCGAGCGAGCGAAGCGAGCGAAGCGTCTACGTTTCGAGACTGGCCAAAAATGCTCTTGTCCGGCTGTCTGTCTGTCTGTCTGTCTGTCTGTCTGTCTGTCTGTCTGTCTGTAATTCTCTACAGGTCGCATTTTTCAACCGATTTTGACGAAAATTTGGCATATGTATAAATTAATTAAACCTACAAAATGAGTAGAATAAAATTTTGAAAAACATTTTTTTTAGAGTACCTACCATACTCGCAAAGTGGGAGTGAACTTTTTTTTTCTTGTGAATCCCATAGTGTGGGATATCGTTGGATAGGTCTTTCAAAAATATTGCTGGTGTGTGAATACCATTTTTTCGATTTAGGGATCCGTTGGCGAAATATTAAGCTTTAAAGCGGTAATTTTTGTTAGAGTCACGTGTCCCCCCCCCCCTGCCAGCTAAACGGTTGCTTCTGGAAATGTGAAAAAATTCATGGCAGTAGCATATATAACGTAGTTACAAGGAAAACTATTACGGCTAAGTAGGTTCTATTAGTTTTTGAGTAATAGTGGATCGACTTAAGAAAGTTGAAAAAATAAATTATGTTCATAGAACTGCATACGTAAAATGGAAAATTATTTTTTTCCGCGTGATATCCATGGTGTGGGGTATCGTTGGATGGGTCTTTCAAAAATATCGCGGGTGTGTGATAAACATTTTTCGATTCAGGGATCCGTTTGCGAAATATTAAGCTTTAAAGTGCTAATTTTTGTCACTTTAGTAGGTACTTTTTCTGTTTCCAAAGTTGACTTTTGTTGGTTTCTTTTAGGTTTGGTTTATAAGGGCTGGCGAGGTCTACTGTTCTCACGGAACTACTAGTAGTAATTTCTGCCTAAAAATTCAAATTTTCTCCTTCAAATTGGTTTGTAGATCCTAATTTCAATAATTTGTAAGATATCCGGGTAAATGATAACCCAAAAGAAAGAAAGATAATCAAGCAGTTTTTAAAAATGTTTAAACAAAAAAAGCATCTTCTGTTATTTTTTAAAATGAGGTCAAAAATTGTTTTGTTAAATTTTTTAACATTGTTATGGTTCAAATGTCTGATGACACGGTATCTACATATAGCATATATGGCATAGGTGCATAGCTTTAAGGCGAAGCTGCCTTAAAGCTATGCACCCATCTCCCAATCACCCTGTATGACAGACAACCTTGTTAACCAAATACTCGGGAGCCTCCAGAGAGCGAGGCTTTTTTTATACACATCACGTGTGTAACTTGAGTGTCGACTCTCCATTCCTCTCTTATCTCTGTTCAATGTTGCGTCTAGGAAGCACCTGGGATTTTATCCTAGCAGTGTGCTTGTGTAGTGCCTATCAGTCAATGAACGTAATACAGTGTTTCCTAGCATTGCATTCTGATTTTAACAAGGTATATCAACAAAGCTTAAATTATGATATATGCTGACCTAGTCCTCTGAATGACATTCTTCTAAGTAATGCATATGTAGGTAACTTATTTATTTTATTGTAGACACCATCGCGCGCCGACCTTATTCAACAACGCAAAAGAAACTAGTTCACTTAGTCATGCCGCAAACGCTCGGCTGTCTCTAGAGAGACACCGTTTATTTCGCGTCTATAGATAGGTCTCCTTCGTTATTATATCCACTCCATTAGACATAAACGTGGGCCTGGGTCAGGTTAGGATTTACAGGTAATAGGGCAGTGTGTTACACCTCTGAGAGCCTAATTGCTTCCCAATTTGCCTCTTTATAAGCGTTAAATTTGCTTCAACAATCTTTGTTTTACAATACGTATGACATAATGATTCCTAATATGGATCATCAGAATATGGCATCGCATAATTTGTATGTTTGATGTAGGCAAGTGTCTGTTCTTTCAAGTGGCAAGCAGTAGGTACGTTAGGAGAGCCGTGATGGCAGTTGCGCTTGCAGGTGTTCGGTGTCACTACGAAACTGGTCGGGCATCCGGTTCGTGGCTTGCGATGCGCTCGACAGATGGCGCTGGCGCTGCCACCGTCGACGTACGGTTATACATTCGCCATTCGATTGGCCCTTTCCATCGCATGCGTCGCAACGCGTACAAACAACTTTAAAATTGCCTCAAAAGTTCGATAAAAATTATTTAGAGAGTTAGAGTTAAGAGAGAGTTATTTACATGAAGACAAATATATATTATATTATGACAATATTGGGCGCATGCAGGGCAAATTGTCTAATTACGGCGCGGTCCGTGCGCTTATGTAACTAATGGCGGCATAATCTTGCCCGAGGAATCCGATCGTAAACACGCTCGCTAACCCACTAAAACATATTTCTTTTATTTTGCGGAGCGGACGGCCCTCGCGGTGCCTACTCCAGTCCGCCACTTAATAGAACAGGTTTCTATATCGGAGTGAACGATAAATCCGCCGTCTCGAATCCTCACTCACCCTCTCTGCATATTTTCTTAAATCTCCCGAGAATCAAGCTCAAATTTTTCTGAATATTTTATTAAATATTGTTGAGGCTTTTGTAAACAGAAATCGGTAGAGATTTTGTTTGTACCAATCACTAAACATCTTCCATCGTAATCTTGATGGATTTGATTGTAACTAGAGTTGCTGCTTTTTAAAATTCATGACCGTATTTGAAACCTCCGCTTTGCTACGTTTTAATAAGAATAACATTTATATAGAAGAATAGTTGTTTGATATTATTGATGACTTAAAATTATTACTTTCAGAATTTAATATTCCCGACCATTTATGTAGAGTCAAACTATTTAGGTCATTTAATAATTTTATTGGTAAACATTTAATAATTTTATCTTAATTCTGTTATCGCCGACGTATATCAATGGTAGATAATTAAAGGATTTATAAAACACGATAAGATGCTCTCACGCAGACCGTAGGGCGTCTTTTGTCCAGAGTCCCGCTGGCGCCGACGTGGCGCCATGTTTCATCAAGCAACAGCCATTAGATTTTTTTCCCTCGGCTCCTTGATTGAAGTCGTATTTTTGTCCGTGGAGCGTCGGACTAATGTAACACTATTCATATTGCTGGCTGTGTAATCGAGAAGCAACATTTCACATTCATTAAGAAAATATTAATACTAGATTCGTTTAAAGTGTACATTAGAAACAGAACTAGCAATTTAGTTTCCTGTTAAAACTTGATGTTAGTCAAGACTTGAAATTGCCATTACGTAAATTAAGATGATTAGATAGAGGCGATAGTCATAGTGTGCCAGCAATTGACCAGCAGAATGCTGATCCTGGCAGTCAAATGTCTCAGATGGCGCCGTACACTCGAGGCACAATTAGTTCAATATTGTCTAATTTGCGACTAGCAATTCGGAACAGACAGTAGATCCATCTCTTCCTACTGAATGTTAGTACAATTTCCAGCTGAGCTGTAGAGCTACAAATGTATGCGCGCGCTATCAATGCCGCTCGTTATTAACGATAAGTACACGATCTTATTATCGAGCGTGAATGTATGTGTGTGTGTGTGTGCATGCGTGCGCGCGCGCGCGAACGGTTCCATGTTTATAATGATAGCCCGACTCTGTATCTACTGTCCACATTAAACACTGACTTATTCAATGCTCGCTATTGTGCATGTGTGTAACCTTTCTTTTGTGTTGATATATTTATTGTAGGTTCGGTACCGGTTTGTTTGTTTTGACTTCAGATTGACTGCGGCCTTGCTGATTAGTGATTATACGTTTTATAAACAATGCTAAGGTCTTTCTTTACTGACAGTTTGTATGTAACATCATAAAGCCAAAGGCATCTAACGATACTGATCGTTCGTATTAATGTATGAACGCACAACTTGAATACGACGAAGTGAGCTTGCGACAAATGGAATGAGTGTTTGAGTTGTATGGAGACGCTGTCGGTTGGGTGCGTGCTCGGAGCGACGGCGGCGGCGGCCCCCCGCTCGGCGCGCGGCGTGCCCTCCTCGCCCGCTCGCCCGCAGCTATACATATGGGTCGGACGGAGCAACGGCGGCAGCGGCGTGCCGTCGCAATATCAGCCCGGTGAAATCGCTCGCCCGCCCGCTTCGCCGCACCGCGCGCCTCGCCTGCGCCAGTCGCCGTGCGCCAACTGAAACGCGCGCACCGCTAGCGTAATCGAACCCCACAATATCTCACACGAGTTCTTGCACTCTTCTTGGCACCATCGCCGTTCGCCTGTTCCACAACAATTTTACCGGTTTCGTAAACGTTCGCAAATTTTTATCGGTAACTTTTAACCTTTGCTTCGACTGTTGTGTGTGTGGGAAGTGCACGTTCGCTGCTCGCCGTTATCTGTGATTCGGTGTCATTCCAAGAAGCATTCAAGACGTCCGTCATCATAAGGCTGCCTGCGAACACAGTAAGTGGTATCGCCAGAGCGGCGGCCGCATGACTCAATGTAAAATGGGACGATTCTTATCTACTGCTTGCGTGTCGCTGTGTGCGTGTGTATCGACGCCGAGCTAGCTCGCTTGTGCTTGCCCGTTATTGCGTGACATCCGACCGCCTTGGGTAGTTTTGTGTGCGTAGTGCGGCGGTTGGCTGGCTCACTCAATACGCTCTGTTCTAGTTTGTGGAGGCGACTAGATGTTTGTTTTTACTGTCATATCACCGGCGACTGCTGCAAGCATGCTTGTTAAATTAAAGCTTTGAACGTCAATTTTCAGATTAGTTTCTATATAGGAATCGGCACCTATCGAATACGACATTTTATTTTTTTATTTTATTTTATTACTGCCAAAATTAAAATCCTGCTTCACAAATAGATATTTATACCTATGGTTATGGATCTTAATGGTGATATTGGCTTACGCTTTTTTTATGTTATGATGAATCCTCTGTATCGACGGGCGGCGTTACTTTTGCCGTCGGCAACGTTCTAGGCGTATAATAATATGTGCCACACAATTTTGTTATAAAAATGCCTGACTCGCTAAATTCGATATGATTTTTTACTAAATGCCTGTCCCATTACTAAACAAAAAGATATACTCTATACTATTTCATAAGTACTTATGAAATACTAAACAAAAGTTTCACACGAGTTGTAAACTTGTAAAACTTGCAACATCTCGTCAAATTCGATATTATTTTAATATTTTTCTCTGCATGATAACTAAAACATTCTTTTAAAAGCCGTGCCACAAGTAGGTATCTGACCTCTGTTTCATGTTCATAGTTGAAAGTGTAGGCAAGCACGATTTACTGTAATAATGTCCAACGTGAAAAATGTCCAAACTGAAAAACGCCCAATCTGAAACACTACTAGCTACATTGTAGAACATATATATAATTATTTGTAGTTGAAATTGTATTTTAAAAACTTCAAGCACAAGTCAGATTCAAGCTGGAAGCAAGTAATAATTAAACTGGTATTATAATGGATAAGGCAGTGTGTGGGGCACTGTGCGACAGAAGTCCTTACAACTAGTAACATGTCCATACCACAGTGGTAATCGTAAGAGAAGTGGATGTGGTAAGTGGAACTAATTACAGCTTAACTACTTAGTGTGTCTTAGAAGTTACAGGTGCAATCATATTAAGTTGTGGATGGAATTAAAACTTAACCAAATACGGTTTTCTAAAAGTTTGTGTTCCCGACCGACTAATGCCACAGAATGAATAATAGTACAGGTACAAAACTCACTGGTGCGGATAAAGTTTTGTTTGCGCAATTGGACTGCAATGCAAGTTAAGTTAAGCAAGGTTGATCGAATAAGAAGTACGATTGTTAGATTTGATGGTAAACCTGATTTGATTACAGATGTCAATAGTTGATTACATGAAATGGTGCTTTTAATCAGAGAGCAATGTTATCAACGCACATGTATCGGTATTGTTTATATGCGTTTCTGATTATTTAATGCGATCTCACGCTCGAGCCGTCCAGTTGAGTAATGCCCTAACCGACTGTAACAATGAGAGCTGTTCTTCGATTTTATTCGTGTTGTCGTAAATACTATAATGCCGGTGAAAACGTCGGCGTATCGCACATTCCTCTTTTGTCGGTCGCTCATACAAATTATACGATGTGTTACGTATATAGCTAGGTAGGTGGGCCGTCATTATTTATGTTCTCTAACAGTCGGCTCAGTGGTGTGGGTTAAAATCGGAGCAGTCAGCTGATCGTCGTCGGTGTGTGTGTGTGTGTGCGTTCTTCGGGAAACACCTTTCGATGACGTGTGTTGTGCGAGCTCCATTTAATTGGACACTCACATTGTTCCATCGTGTTTTTATGTTTCGTCATATTGATTGATACGCTTGATATGGCTGATGAATTAGTATTACATGATTCATTCATTGGAGCGGTCCGATCCTAAAATCGACACTTGACAAGATGAGACTGAATAGCGTGTCTTCGCACTTCAACATAATCCTGCGCACGGAACGTTCCATGTCTATAGAACATTTTTACAATACGACACCGCTTTTTATATATCAGGCGCTCGCTGTAATGTGTGTGTTTTGAATGTTTATTTCCAATAAATGTACCTTACTGGCCCCTTGTGCCGACTGAACCGAGGAACAACATGTCATTTGGTAGAAAAACCTGATATCGCAAGCCCGTGATTACACTGGACGTACGTAAACCATAATTTTACCGTCCTCGCCATCGCTACACGATTTATGGCTGGTTTTTTCAACTGCTAAATGACCACTCAGTTCATGAAGGGCGTTCAGTTCGTTCTAAGGTTTGGTCAAAAATAATGTTGGGTACGACGACAATGTTCTTTGAAAACGATGTTTTTTGATTTGTGTTCTCCATTATGAGTTAAGACGTTTTTAAAATTGTTAATCTAGTTGACTAAAGTTTGTCGTTCATTGTTTTGTGGTGTTTTTAGTTCCATGTCCTTGTGTAATCAACATATTTGAGTTCGCGTATATGTATCAGGTGCAGTGCAATGCAAACTGTCGCTTATCCTTTTCGATAAGGATTGTAGGTCATTGGGATGCAGTTATCGACGTCATCGTCTCTTGTGCGAACAATAGGAGTTGATGGCGCTTCGCCCCGCGCCCCCTTCGTCACAAATATAAATAAGGCCGAGCCGCCATCCGACAACAATAATAATAATTCGCTCCGGCCCGATCAGCTGTTTCGCCGACACCGACCCGTGTAACAGGTGGCCTATAAAGACATTCAATAAAGTGTACCACTTGCCTTCGTGCGCGACCGTCTACTTTACACAAATAGACACGCACACACCCGCAACGCAACCCAACTCATCTAAGTTTTTTTGTTACAAGTTACGAAGTGCTAATTGGTTCCTGGCTTGTTCTGATAAACTTTTTCGTATTACCATGTTGCGGAGGAATTCCCACATATTGCTTGTTGCCTTACCTATATTGTTGTTTAACTTGCGCATTCCGTGAGTTTTGTGGCTGCCTAACGTATACTAACATTGGGGGTTTTTACATCCGTCGTTCACTTCAACGTAATCTACCATCCTACAATTTACAGTGGGTACATTGTCCCATGTGGAAAACTACTTCCATAACTAATCGGTAGTAAATAATATCAGTTTATGATAATGTCACAAACGATTTGAATAGCGTTTGATGTAAAGATATGTAGGCATATTTAAGATTGGTGGAATGCGGGTGGCTGGAAAGGGTGTGGGTAACGACCTCTTGCCCCCCCAGCACGTGGCTGGGTGTATTATTACAGACAAGCATGCCGCTTTTATCCGTATACATAGGTACATTGGGTACGTACTACTTTAACCCGGTCGCATCGCAGGTCGCACAAACCCCCACCACCCCCTAGGGCCCTCCGTGTTTAGCTTTCATTTTCTCGTCATTCGCTCAATCGAGTCCCTCTCGTCGGTTTGTGGAATTTCCTTTTCGTCTGTTTTGATACGAACTGGCGAAGTTGTTTTTCAATTAGATTGCGATTTTTCAATTCGGCGGCGGCGTAACGTCTTCTCTCTCTTTTTACAGATTCAACACGTATATCAAGATGTTTAATGTTTCTTAAATCATAAGATCTCCATGTTTCTTGACATTGCTTGGATTGTGTTTGTTATACAGTGTCGCGTGACGTAAAGGGACGACTATAATATGACTAAGGCGGGCGGCCGGCGGGCGGGCGCTGTGCACGGGTGGCGGTGCAGCTGAGTAATTCACAAGACACACCATTTCGCTCTCGATAGCGCGCGGTCGCCGATGACGAGCCGGTTATGTAATGTAAATGTTTACGTACCTACCTACTACACGTGCCCGCTACCACGTGCCCCAACCGAGAACACTAGCCTTGTGAATTATTTATTTACGAGGCAACATTTTCACACGCCGGTCGACGAACTCTTGAATGATCTTGGAACGCATTTACGGCGATTAATCTCGGCATGTTTCAAATGACATTGCTACTCCACTTTTGTACGGCTCTAATGTCGCTCAGGGCACTTTGCCTTTGCTTAGTCTGCAAATGGCTCAAGTAGACGTACTTTGAAGTTTGACAACGTTACTGCCAATTTGGTCATTGATTATGTTAGTTTGTATCGTTCTGAACGTAGACGTGAAAGATATAATAGTGAACAGGATTCACTTCAGAAATTGCTGCAATATTTATTGTTTTGAGTACTTGCTCTTCTCGCTTCGAGCGGTCGATTCTACTAATTTTCCGTCGACATCAGATACAAAAAACTGTAGAATCGACCGCTCGAAGCGAGGAGAGCGATTCAAAAATAGAGCTCCTGTACTTAACCGATAAGGGCAGCGGTGTGAATAGCCAGCAAAATGAAGCTCGCTTCTCAGCCGTGGTTGAATCAGAAGAGGCACGGCGATGCGAGGGGATTTGCGGTTATTCAGGATGAACCCCAGCGCCCATCAGCCGGCTATTTATAGCGTAACGACGTAGCGTGGCTTTCGTGCCACTGACCTAGCCAACCACTAATTACAATTATGAACATGATCAGTCCAACTTACACAACACTTAAAGTGCAGTAACGAGAGTCACAATAAATTTTAAGATTAGTTAAATTTTATATCTTGAATTGCAAATTCTTAAATTCTATATTCAAATTTAAATCGAAATATTTTATTGCATTATCATAGGTTTACATTGGTGTTATATTTATTTTAGCACAAGACATGTCACCCGGATAGGGCACAGCAATCATCTTATAAACTTTAATCACATCATCGACAGCATCGTTACCAATGACATCTAATTTTGTATTAAATATTTGATCTGAATATTATTGGATTTTTACCGTTTGACTCTGTTTAGGAATGGTTACTAGTACTCCTAGATGTGTAGTTATGCAACGGGTTCACGTTTGCGTTTCTCCGCCTCAGTAGCGTATTTCATGATCTTCCTCACCTCGTTCCCACTGCGTTTCACTGTTAGATTTACTCGTTTTCTAGTTCTAGCGCGGCCGCACATTGTTACATGTTTTCTACTACAGCACAACAGCGTCGTGTGGACAGGGGCGCGAATGGTGTTTTATTTATTTGCGTCGGGAAAGGGGCCAAGAGCAGTCGGTCGGTCAGCTGATTAGCGTCGATGTCTTTCATGGCTTGTAGTGCCGGGTCAGTCTCCATCAACTAAGAAGGAAAGATATCCAAGATTTGATTCGTTTTAATATATGTTGTAGAGCACTCCAAAATAACGGACACGCATTATTTTACAGCTGCCCAAGATAAAATTTACTGTAAGAAATCAGCCTTTAAAATCAGTTTTCACCTGGAACAATGTAAATACCTGCCTATATAAAAAACTAACGGACGACTGTACTCATAAGATGGCTAGATAAATAAACTTTAAGTATGTACCTACATACTAAAACGTAATAGTGAAGTATGCAGTAATTAGAAGCATATTTCCCTTTAACGAAGAGCAAACTTACAACTCCCTTGAACAAATTTCTCAAACGATGATAGTAAGATTAGTTCAGTTTAACGAACTTGGAAGGAGGTTTTATAATTGTTATAGATATAGAGTTTGTTAGATGGTAGTTGAAGAGTGGAAATTCCAAATGGTGTAAGTGTCCATTACACAAGGGTAGGAAAGGAAACCCTTGATAGTGGAGTCTTCATCGCGAACTGCTACATACATACCTACATATGTATTTGCTAATGAGAGTGTGGCAACTGGTATGTCAAAAGTTTCCAAAAAGTTTACCAGAGTAATCAACTTATGCCGCAGTACTTGCATGCAGTCAATTTGCGTTTAGTGATTAAAAAATATATAGGTAGGTAGTAGTGAGTACCTACATTATCAAAAACAGTACGTGGATACAATATCTAGATGGAGACGGCCAGCACGTCCCGACAACTTCCAACAATAATAATTAATTGACTCGTCCGTTCGTTATCATGCTTTTATATTGACGTTCCCGAGCGAGCAAGCGAGCGAGGGCGCATTCGGAATGAAATTTCCATAAAAACTTTTGTGCTCCAGCGGACGTTGCGAGCGCACGTTAAAATCGTCGGCTGGCAATAAAACAGCGGCCGGTGCGGCGAGGCGCGACGAGGCGAGCGTGCGGCGGGTGCGAGAGAGACGGCGTGCCAGATAATGGACTTGGTACGAAATGAAGAACGCGGTGCCGAGCCGAGCGAGCGAGCTGGAGCACGGCAAAAACAGCGCGGTTATCGCGGCCGCCCGCCCCTCGCCCCGCGGCCGGGCGGCGCTCCCCTGGGACCGGACTCGCGCGTCTGATCGACGACGACGCCGGAGCCTCTCGCAGGCGAGCTAACCTCGACAGCGGGGGGTCGCGTGAGTCGTGAGTCGACTCGCGCCGCGCCTCGCCCGCCTCGCCTGCCTCGCTGGCCGGCCGAGCTCTTTGGAACGCCACGAACGCGCTGCATCGCCGCTCTCGCTGTATCATAAATATGACTCGAATTAGTTGAAAAGCTTTACATTTACGCGTTCGTTTGGCAGTTATCTCTTGTCGACTGTGAACACACTCTAATATCAAGTACTGTACGCCGTATCATCGAGACGACTCATCCGATTGATTCACAACCAGCTCTCGTTGACGCTTTGAAACGGTACGTACTCATATGATTGTTGGATAACATAAACACACGGTTACTTGTGTGGAATTCTTTATTGTTGCATGAGCTTTTACGGCTTTTTCATTATGTTACGCAACACGATGTGTAATGGACGTTTGCGGAGTGCTCTCCGTGCACGTAATTAGCAGGCGGTGAGCAGAGCAGTGGTTGTTTTTATTTTGACGTTTGACGTTTGAACGCATTGTTTGCGGGATTCCGCAGCTTGTTTTATTGTGAGATTACCGCAAGAGGCCGTGCTCCGTCGTTGGCGCGACACCGCGCTATTGTTGACTCTAACTGCCGAGGTTGCAGTGTCAAGGCGGCACCAATTTACATCTATTCACATACTGGTGCATACAAAGCGAAATGCGTTGGGATCTTATGAAGAAAATCTTGGGCTTCTCTTTGCTGAGCATTTCGAAATGATACGATACTAATGTAATGAATGACTGTAAATAGAACACAAGTTTAATTTATGTATTAGGCTGGTATGCTCTACGCACGCATGAATTAAGTTATAATGAAAAAATACGGGTAACGGGTAAAAAGAGATAAATAAATAAAATGTAGATACTTAGGTGTCAGAGAAACGGAAACTTCTAGTTTGCACACAATTTTGATTTCAAAATATAAATGTTTGCTGATTGAATGTTTTTATTTTTGAGATGGTGGCGGACACAACTAGATTTAGTTGTAAACTTGTAAATTAAAAAATAGCAGTAAGTACAAATCACTTACATGTAAAATAGCAATATGATTCGGATGAAACCGGTATACCGCGGTATTTGTAAAACACTAGTAGTATTGTCGGAAATAGAATGTGTATGTATATCAGAACATCTTATAAGCTTTTACCTTATAATTAGATCAGGGAAAGTATAAAATGATGTACAAATAAAAAAACAGGTTAAAAATATTTTCAAAACACTATATATTTAAGTAACTATAGCATATAAAGATCTCAGGAACAAGGAGTACCAGGCAACAGACAGAACAGGGGGATGTGTTCAGACGAGGAAGTGCTAGATTTACACTTGCGCTTGAACGGACTTTGTAACGGACTTTGCCAGTCTGATCCACCGAAGAATTGCATAAACGCTTAAAGAATAAGAGTTGTCTCAAAGTGTCCCTAAACGATCATGCTTGCATGACATGCAACGTTTACGTGAATGTCATGCTGCATGATGGACCATCATGCTTGCTATCAATCAGTACAGTAAAGCAACGGCCAGAACGTAGTTTGCATGTCATGCACGTACTTTGCATGTCATGCACGTCAACCACTACAGCTAGACGGTCATGCATGAGTGACAGCACGTAATGCATGTCATGCCGCGTGATCGTTTAGGGAGCCCATTAGAAATAATTAGTTGCAAAGTAACATAGAGACGTAGATATCAGACAAATGTAGAAGGCGATCGTGATTAGAATAGAGAAATTGAAAGCGTTCATTCGTGTATGTATATAGGCGCCACGGGATTACATACATATACACATCTTTGCGACGACGAATGGGTAGCTAGCTACTAGATTGATTCCGGTAAGCAGACAGGTGGTCATATTTGCATAGGCCAAACGCGAACCGTATGTAGAGGTTTTGCATACGCTCAGTTTTATTGAGCTGTTCCATCGTAAGGTCAGGCAGGGTAACAAATGTCAGCCCAGTCTAAGATGGTTAGAACAAGAGTTTGTGCCAGTGCCATTTTGGTATTGCTGGGTAGAAGATATATGTTAGGATTTACTTTACTACAATAAACGACTTGGTATAAAAAAAGTTAAGTATATATATATTTCAGATAAAAGCAGATCGTGGTTGATGACAAGCCAAAATTTTTCCGAGTGACAAGAGACAAATAACAACAATAGTTTCATAGCAACGTTCTTAAATACTCTCCTTTTTTCGCACGTCGCTATCCATACAACCTTATTGTGCGGGAAGTTTTGCGGCGGCGACCGGCAGCGTGGACCGAGTGTGGTAGCTGGCGCTGATTGGTGAAGCAAGACCCATTGTGCAGCCAGTAGACGCCAAGTGGCTTTATGTTCTTATAATTGTGTTGTCTGACAGCCGTTTGTGCATTGTTGCAGGATCTGACCGGGCAGAACAGCAATGACTCTGGAGGCAGCGGCAGCGCGGGGCGCGCCACCACACCGCACTTGAGGCCCACGCCAAGCCCCACAGGCTCCAGTGGCTCCCGCTCCATGTCACCGGCTGTCGGTCAGTATACAATTCCGTACTCATTCATTCACATTCATGTTTCGATGAAACAACATTAAAGGTGCGGTTATAGCAGATAGACACATTTTCAGTGGAGATTGTGATTTAAATTAAAGCACGCAAGCTCGATACATAGACATGCGCGAGTCAGCCGGCCAACAATAGTTTCCACTCAGCAGCATCTAAACATCGAAGATGCTTATAGGTGAGATAAATGTTTTGGATATTATAAATAATATCATCAATAAATCACATAGTATTGTTTTAATACATAACCAATAGGTTTGCAAACAATCACCACCTTGAACACACGTTGGTCCGTCTTCTTTATCCGTCGTTTGGAAACTGAAACCTGAAAATATCATTTTCTGGTTTTCGGTCCATCTAGCAGAGGAGACAACAAGATCCGGGGGCGAACTAAAACGATAGTAGCAAGAACTCATAGAATCGAACAGATGTTTGTTCGGTCACTGTTTGTAATGACGCGTCTCAACTCGAGACAGTTCTATAAGTACAATAACTTAGTAATAGTAATCTCGTTCCTTTCCAATAAAGCACGCCCATTATTAGAGTGCGACAGACGATGGTTGCACAGGCGCGATATTGCAGAAGTTGTTAGCACAGAAACCTTGACACGATTCGTCTATCAATGAAACGCATCCTGTTTCGCAACAGCTTACGTCATAAGTGCATCCACCTCTCTCCGGCTCTCTCTTCCGACTTGAACCTTATAGCGATGCGATAAGATTCTATATACCTCAGCACGGATATTGTCGGTTCCATTGTTTGGTCACAGTCGTGTTGATCAGATTCGTTGTGCATACTCCGTCACCGGCAGACACGGGCTTTCCCGACATTGACCCACATAGAGCGGGCGCCCAGAGTACGGCGTATTTTGCCCCTTTTGCGGGCGCGAGCCACCCCCGGCCGCCCCGCCTTATGTACGAGCCACGGGGTGGTCGCGGTATATAGGGCCTCGTGAAAAACTTACCCCCACCCGTCGGTCGAACACGCAAAACAGGACTTTCACCACCCCAGAGACCCAACTCGTCTCCTACGTCGACCGGACCGTCCGTCGTCCTTCTTCATTAATGAACTTTAAAAAATTAATGCTAAAGTAAAAATAATTTGAAGTCTAGATAATGTTCCAGGTGACGATCCTTCGCTATTATGTATCTCGTGAATGTTTTACATTATTCTGATCGAAATCTCGCGCGGGCGAGTAATGAAGTCTTACTTATCCTCCACGTGGCCGTTGTAAAAACGAGTAAGTAGGTACATAATATTGTATTTGTATACGAGTAATCTATGCAAAGTTCCCGGTGACACCCTCCTATGGGATACGTATCCACACCCTCCTTTACGATGCGTCAGCCTGTTTACTTGCCCACTCTCACGAATTGTTTCATATATATTATGTAGGTATACGAGATACGTACTTATCTCATTTTAGAGTTTTACTACAATCCCATTCATGAATCCCGGGACGTTTCAGTAAGGTCCATTGTAAACATTGGTATTTAGAAATGTTTCTCTATTTTCTTTTGCAAATAATTGGGCTAAAAATAACTTTTATTGATTTGTTTACAAATTACGCAACTACCCTTTATAAGTCGAATACTAAACCTTACACGAAACGGGTATCATAGTTAAGTAAGTACAGCTGAAGTGCCTATTATCAGAGCATCTGGTGTTTTAATGGACTTCTTAAAAAGCAATTGCCATTTACCGCGTGTAAAATAGCGACCGCAAAGGCAGCGTTTTGTTAACGCTGGCGATTGCCGAACGTGGCTTTCTCAAAACATGGAGCTAGAGACCGGGCCAGCGGTGACTGCCGTCGCACTCCAAGTCTCGAATACCGGTTATATGACCGCAATCTACCTCCACTGAGTTCTTTCCGTTCCACAGCTGCGCCGCTTTGTATTTTACCCAACGCTGCCTACGCTCTACCTCCTCGATTACTGCCTTTGCGAAGCCAGCGATGTATACGCGAGTTGAATTTATTTATTCTCAAGTTAATCGAGTGGTACAGTTTTGACATGACTGTATGACGTCAACCGTTCGGCTCGTAGTCGTCGGACTTCTCGACTCTCGACAAACAGTGTTATGTGAAGTCTCGCATTAGAAATTATAGAACTAACGTTTGAGGATAATGTTATGGGGTTTTCTGCTGTTTGAATATACGCAATTTACTCTAAATAAATTTCACAATCAGAATGAGTCGTTTTATCTGAAATCTAGCCATGGTTTTGAAAGTTATGTTTGATTTGTTAGGTTTTTGTTTTGATGCGGCAAATGTCCCTTACATTAAATTATAACATTATTCTTACACATTTAGCATTCTCCAAGTTTTATTTGTGTCTTTTATGTATTCAAGACCAACAGTAGATTCATGTTGGTTGGCATCAGATATCGTATGTTTTCTCGGATATTAATTCCGAAAGGGGCGAGCGGTCCGAGTCACTTCAAATGTCAGCTGTAGTGGTTTTAATGGTCCATTTATCCATCCAGCTCATCTGGCGCTGACGCGCTCGGATCTGGCGTACCTGTGTGTGATTGGATAATATTTCTTATCGATCGCTAAAGTAAAAATGAATGCCCTGTATTATCGGGCTCGTCGTGCTGGTTTCCAATCCAAGTTCTATCATTATTTTAACACAATGAAGCCGCTACACCGCAACCCGACGCGTCCGAAGGTGAATTGTGTATTGTTCGAAGCCCGCATACAGCGTGACTTTCGAAAACGACTTTAATTTTCGAGCGGTAAGGTCTCGTTTGCGCGTTTTCGCTCGCTGGCATTGCTGTGGCATTCACGACTTTATCTGTGTCGTTATTGGGTTGTCTTTCGTTGGTTTTTATCGGTTGGTATGGTATACGGGCGCTAAAAGCGTTTCGCAGTCGTCCGTCGTGCGTATCGACGCGGCGGCGGGCGGCGGCGGCGCGGCGACCGTCTAGCAGTGGAATGCCATCAACTAAGATAAGGCTGGCTCGAAAGAGCCAAGTTGAATGCTGGCGCTCGCAGTCTTGCACCATATTTCAGTACTACCTATGTATATTTATTTAACTGAAACTTGCACTCTTCGGTACTTATTTCGTTATAAGTACTTCTTTTTGGTTTTCATTTATAAATAATTACATCAGTGTTTTGGTTACACTGTTTATATAATTTTATTTTGCTGATTACCGACGACTTTCTTGAAAACGTTTTGTATGTCTTAAAAGCAGGTTTTTAGATAGTTTTTCTGGCACAGATCACCAGGAGGCGCTGCGATACACGCTGCGCTGCAAATCTCTAAAGATCTCAGATTTGTCTTGAATTATACTAGATACATTGAGTTATATATATGTTTTTTGACATTACTCTAATAATTTTTATTTACTGTACAAAATATTGGATGGAATTTTAGTTGTTAATTATTTAGACTCTACACTGTTTATCGTACGCGCAAGTTTTTTTTACGTTTCATATTAACTAAATTCAGCCATGACATACAATTAATATTAGAGTATTATAATGTATTGTGAATGCATATTTAATTGGGATATCGGTTGAGGAAATTGTCAGTGCTTGACAAGTGCTTTAGTTTTATCTTTGTGTCTGGAATATGATCATGCTGACCAACTCTTCATTTTTAGTGAAGTCTGCCGCAACGTACGTTAGTCATCATCACATAATGCTAATTCGCACAAACGCTAATGGTAGGTGTCAGATTCACTGATTATGTTTCAATGAATTACAATTTAATATACATTGTACTTGAATGAAAGGCATTCGTTCCTGATAACGTCGTCGGTATTTGCTCAGTCAGGGCTGTCTGCCTGCGATTTGTCCACCTCGTCAGCCCAGCTAGTGTTTGTGCGTTTGCCTCGAGACTGGGTTTTATAAGGTAAATTTTGTTGAGATACGTGTGTTTGTGTTAATTTCAGTAACTAGTCAAACGATTTAAAATATTTCACTGTTGACTAGGTAATATTCCACTGAAAAATCAGTACTCGCGGGAAACCTCAACATTTGCGGTAAAATCATTACAAAGGCCACCCAAAATGTCAATTGTATTTTGCCCACTATATCTATAAGTGACTGCCGGATGTCACTTCTTTATGTTCGCCCTCGAGAGACAATTTCCGCGTTTATCGATTTTAAGTTAAGAGGCGGCGCAACCCTACTCGAAAAACGTGGATTGTGAAACGTTTAATGTGTGGTATAGTGTAGGTGTGTGTGTGCGTTTGTCGTCACACAATACGCCTCTATGTGCGACCACGTGCCACCGCGTCCTTGGCAAGGCCGTCGACCTACTATTTGAATTTAAAAAAAACGACGAAGAAACAAAACGCTTTTTGTCCCAATCCCGCCGTATTTGTTTTGATCGTTTTCACGTACAGAATCGGCCGCGGTTTTTAAAAATACTATTTAGGGTTCCGTCAAAAAGGATGTGAAACTACAGTGAAACTTTCTGACTGACTGTCAGCCGAATTACTCGAAAACTATTGGACCGAGTGAACAAAATTTTGAAACATGGAAATTTAAAAAAAAAGTTAAATAAAATGGTGCTGTGTATCAGTTACACGACTGCAATTTAAAGCGAAATACTTTTCCCTCGTACTCTTACATTGTACTACCTATACCTACTTTTTGATAAGTTATAAATTGACTACGCAATGATTCACTACATACGAAACATTTTCGGTACTAATTGGACAATTCGTAGCAGAGAACTATGAAACAGTCTAAATTCTCAGTTTCCACATTTTCTCGCAAAGGGGTAATATTTGCGTCGCCAGTTCTTTCAACCCACTGCCACTGTGTTTCATTCATAGACTACCTACCCCGTAGTCTATGGTTTCATTAAAGTTACTTTTGCCTTATTTGTATAATGATTAATCTAAAGATATCTTGTAGGTTCAAACTTCTATCCCAGTGGAAATGCTTACGATTTCTTTCTGTCCAGACTATTTTGATGAAGTAGAACGATTAGTGACTTCAAAAATAAAGAATTCAGGTTATTGTGAAATTTTGAATAGTCAGTAATTTTGGGAGTTAGTTTTTAGTGACTCTGCTATCAGAGCCGCGGGAAAAGCTAGTCCATTAAAAATCGGTTCATTTTACATCGCGTTTGAAGTTTGTGATAAAAAAGTGATTCGCCGAAAAGCGACCTGTTGCCGGCCGTTGCCCATCGCCTAATTGTATTCAGATTACGAGGGAAAAGTGATAAATCTTGTCGTGTCAAGGTCACAAGAGGGTTCGACAGCCCATTCACCCCGTTCTTCTCCCCCCTACCCTCGTCCCTCTGCTAATGTTGCGGACATTCTTTCCCTAAACTCAGACAGTCTTGCCGGGTTTGAGTTATATACACACCAACCCCTCTTCTTCTTCATAAGTGTTGAATGCTCTGGAAACAACGTTATCTAAAGCTAGTGTAGAACGTTAAAAGTAGCAAGCACGGCTGTCTACAAAACTAGAGTTCAACTTGAGCATTCCGTGATTTTCACCATATATATTCCACTATACACCAAGTATAGTGGAAATCAAAAACAAAGGTGCAACAAGGACAATTGAGAGAACTGGAAGATACTATGAAGGATAGGTACTACACTACGCATTCAGATAATGACATGCATATGCGCATGTTGTATAAAATAATAGACTAAAAAATTCAATATTTGCAAATTTTATAATATAGTCGGAGTAATAGGAATAGGGCTTAATGCTATTTAGATCTGAATGGAATTTGTTTACTCAAAACAGCAATTTTTTGACATACGTCCTATTGCATAAGCTCCGACGATATACTTCATTTCTTTTTAACATACTCGTATTTGAATGGACATTTTGATGCAAAACTAATGGTCACTGACATTCTATTCCCGAATTAGCATAAAAATCTGTGAAAATCAGCATTTAAAAATGCTTATTGATTATGCTGATTTCTAGACATAAGATAACTTTGTCTGAGTCGGTATGCAAATATCAGATTTTTTTGACAATCGTTTTGTTTTAGATTAAGACGGACTTTATGTTTAAATAGCTGTTCTCCGCGTCTTCGCCATCAAGGAATATAAACTCTTTAAGGGTGAAATTACAATGAAATGTTACTAAAGGGGGTTATTGCCAACTCATCTCCCATACAAACATGGAATTCAAATATCTTTAGGCCGATTCTTATGAAACTTTATACACGTCTTGAACTCTCACAGACACTTATAAAATAGTGTTTTCACTAGAGATAAGCGACCGACGGGTAAATACAGACTGGTATAAACGGGTAAAAAAGGGTGAAAACTTGCGACGGTTTCTTTCTGGAATGTCCGTTTTCGTTAGATATTTACTCGGTCGGTTAAGAACCTATCACTAGATGTCACTGAATATACTGATTTCTTCAAGTTTTCCATAGTAATGTTAACTTTACCACATAATTTACTTTAAGTAATACTTGTACTTGGTAATAATATATATTTACTTTAATTATTATTTTAGAATGATTTTTCTGTGTTTGTGTGTGTCGATTCTCAAAAACTATGGTCTACGATTTGCTTGAACATTTGTATGTGGTAAAAGCTCTTAAATATACTACTCTGTAATACCCATTGGTCCGGTAAACCTGAGTGAGATGATGACCATCATCATATCAGCCCTTTTCATAAACGGCCTAGGGTGTTTGTGAGTGAACCGCTTGCGATATAGACACTATTACAATGCAATTGTGCTGAAACGAACGCTCAGATGAACCACGCCACAACCCGACAACAGCCACAAAGGAGTGGCCGGACTGTGGCGTGTGAGTAGCATCACCACGTCGCAGCCACAAAGCGACGGTCGCGCGTCGGGGTCCGTGTCAATGATACTACTACGCGTTCTCATACGTCCCAAAACTATGGGACATCATGGGAAAGTACCTTAAATATCATAGATAGAATATTTTGCTAAAAGAAGACTTTAGGTTATTTTTAAAAGTTACTAATTCTGCATTTAAAGATTTTCTAAGAATTATTTGCTACGTCTGGGAATCGAACCGACTTAAATGTGAAAATCACCCCTATTTTTATGATGCCAATCGAAAGAATCAACACCTCAAAATCTTCAATTAGAATTCAACCGCAAACCTTTACCTAAACAAAAATATAGTTTAAAAAATGTACCTATTCTAATATATTTTTTTCAAGTATTTAAGGATACCATTTCCCTTGTCCTGCCTCGGCCCATGTAATTGTGATATCGCAGTTATGCATTATTTTTAGATCTATGACAGATGTACTTTGATATTTTTAGTTCCATAGTTGGGGCAATTTGCTTGCACCAAATGTTGAACATAGATATATGGGTCCGGTCATTCCAAGTAGGCCACTCTAATTAACGCTATTGTCTATGCTCTGCTTGTATAAACAACTCGAATACGCTTTTTGATCGCAAACAGCGGGAGCGCTAACGATGTGAATTGAAATATTCTGTTTTGGAAGGAACTGATATTGACGTCTGAAATATTAAACTTTAAACTAAAGGTAAAAAATTCACGCCGTTCAGAATATTTTTATTAGGTATCTAAAACTTATTTAATTGACGTAGGTACGTTTATTGACAGACGCTACAGTAAAATTATTTTAGAACCTAAGATATTTGAAAGTTATTTAAAATATTTTGTTATAGGGTTGTAGTTCTTAAATTTTCGTTTTACGAAACAGGCCTTTTCTGATATTAATTACATTTACAAAATAAAAACATGCCTTGACTGACTTACTGACGACTGCTATTATTAACATTTAAACGGACCTCCCAAACCGCTATTGTTGGGTCTAGAATCTAGACTACGTTGCTTGACATTCTTCACAGATGTTAAAAACAAACTCGTTCAACTAAAGCGGAATTCCCGCTTGAACAGAATGTCGTATTTTACTTACAGTAAACGGAAAGCCCCCGCCTGAACAACGTAAAGTGAACTAAAGAATTAGTTAACAGCGAACTTTGACTGCGAGTTGTAACATAGGGAACGCTTTTGGTTGTACGGTCGACCGCACATCAGTGGTAACAAAACCAGTATAAACTGGTCTCGCGTAGTATTGAAACTCCCTAATAGGCTAGGCCAGCTCAAGGTCAAAGTGTTACCACTGATGTGCGGTAGACTGTACTACCGAATAGTTGGTTGGGAGAAAAATTCCCCGTGGTACAACCAGTTGAACCACGCGGCTGTACCACGTGGAACGGCTGCTACCTGAGACGTTGCTGTTTTAACACTTACGGCCGGCGAACTGTAATATACTGCCGTGTCAGATATTCATATAGGACGGACATGCACGATCGATTGGCAGCCGTGAATTCACCTCTTAAGTAATAAGTTTGTGTCGTCTTCGGTCGTAATTGCTAGGTTTGCTCGTGCAAATATGTTTGTATTGTACAAAGCGGAGTCAACGTATTTTATGTTGGAAATAGAGTGTGTTTGCAATAAAAGTTACTCCAATAAGGAAATAGGCCTATATTAAGAGCAGTCGGTTATGTTGTCGTTTTATTATACTCGCAACAAAATGCCTAAGTTAAATATGGATGTTCCGAATCAAATTGTTAGACTGGTATGGCTGCACCTACTCGTATATTTGTATTTTAGCTTTATTAATCTGTTTACAGGACCAATAAAATTAGTTAGTAAAACACATCAGTTTTGTTTTAATTAATGCTCATAGAATACAAATCTATAATCCTCTCTAATCCCCAGGGGAACCAAACGAGGGGAGCCAAGTGGACGGAGGGCTAATAAATAACGTATCATATCGCAAGTACCTACAGTCATCGGTACCGGCACGCATACAAATCAGAACTGCCAATTATATTTAAATGATGCTCCTTAATTCCGGGCATTGATTATGAGGTAGTATAGAGTAAACGCAGCGCTTATGATGTACTTAGCATTGATGACGGAAATTTAAGAGGCGATAGTCCCAATCCAAACGAATCATAGAACCTTAGAAAAGAACACGCAATACCTTTCAGCAATGTAATTCGACTGTCAATAGCAACATATTACAATAAACGAACCGTAATCGTTCGTTATCGGCGATTATCTGAGCAATTTTGTGGCATCCACATTGAGGCGTGGGTGTGATTGCATGCGCGGAATGCGTCTGCAACAGAACGTGGCTCTCGCACGGTTCTACCAACGCGCACGATACGTGGTATACGTTCATTAAATCCGTGGAATGTTGAGGATGTACGATTTTGCTCTGTGTCGGTTATGCAGGATTATAAATAATATGTTCTACGGTCTGTCTTTTAATTATAATAATAATAATGTTTGGACAAATTTACACACGGCTGTTTAAAAGCCGAAGCTTGTAAATGGGTACTCAACAACCGATACATAAATACTTAAATACATACAAACACCCGGAATCCGAATACCAACAGTTATGCTCATCACACAAATGTTTGTCCCGGGTGGGAATTGAACCCACGACCTCTGGCGCAGTAGGCAGGGTGACTACCAACTACGCCAACAGGCCAGCCAAATCGACATTTGGCTATACATTTCGGTGACCGATCTAGCTATGTTGTACTGCTGTTTGCCTAAGTGCTAGAAGTTATTAGTTCGCATTCCACTAAGGGGTAGACGAGTTCTCGAGTGGAGACCACGACTAGGCAAGCGTAGTGTGGGACGCCCCCCGGCTAGATGGAGCGACGACCTGCGTAGGGCGGCTGGCAGTGACTGGATGCGGAATAATGCGCGGAAATCCAAATAATATGAAGTTTTATTAAAATTGTGAACCGTTTGAACTGAGCGATCAAGACTTAGTTAGGGTTATCACAATACTGTGGGCAAATCAAAATATTTTCGGACATATCTCCGGAACGGCTAGTGCTAGAACCATGTTCATGTACTCAAATGAAAGGGCTCGTCGTGATCTATCTGAATATAATATAAAAAAAATCATCCTGTATATTCATATAAAATTGTATATACAGGGTGTTTTTATTTTGTATTATGTATATTCAGATAGATCTCGTCGAGCCCGCATGCGCGCCGGGCCACGACTCGGGCTCTAACACGCGTGACAGGAAAACGGCCCTTAGACATCTCATACCTTGAAGTCACATAAAATGTACAACTGTTTTGTAACGTGAAATTTTATATTTAGGCTTTTAGGTAAAAAACAATAATGAAAACTCTACCCCTAAGTATGTAAAATAAGGGATGAAACGTGCACAGCCCAAACCGCTGTGCCTAGAAACGTGAAATTTTATATTTAGGCTTTTAGGTAACAAACAACAATGACTTATTTCGACAATTTTGAAAGTTCCACCCTAAGTATATAAAATAGATAGGGGATGAAATGCACAGTCCAATACGCTGAGCCTAGAGACTTGAAATTTTGCACAAAGGTTCCTCATTATAGCTCTGATGTCCATTATGGAAGGGTTTTTTAAAAAAACCAAGAAAGGTATTTTTCCCGCGGGAAAATTTGCGGGAAGAACCTTTAGGCGCGGGCGTTTCATGCGTATGAATTTTTATTAACGATTTCTTTAATTAAGTTTGTACGAACCCTCAGGGCGCGAGTCCTACTCGCACTTGTCTGGTTTTTATTTATTTTTTATTGAAAGTAGAACACAGAGTATGTATCAGTTTACTTATTATAAACATTGTTATATTTGTTGCAAAAAATCAAAATCAAATTTTTTTTTGTGCAAGTACTCTGTGTTTATACAACGCCAATTTATTATCTACCACCGCTTCCAAGGTGTTAGCGCTGGGAAGAAGTAGCGGCACAACAAACTTCCGCAACACAGCTTTTAAATTCAAGTTTGTACATATAACATTATCTATGTTGAGCCATCAGGCACTCCAAGGAATTTTATCATTCATGCTTTTATTATATATATTTATTCTTTAATCTTATTGTAGTAAAACGTAACGTAACGTAGTAAACGAAAAGCTTTAGGTACCGACAACATCAATGAGAAAGAGAAGCCGCAGCTTAACCTAGCGAAATAACCATTTATTCAAGTCGAGTCAATTTATTTGTTTCGTGTCGATTTACCTTTCTTTTCTCGCTGCAATCTTTATCTCTTTATCCAGTTGGATACAATATTTTAATCAATGTTTGAAACTATTTTTATTCAGATTTATCAACACTTGTTCGCAAAATGACTAGATCCGGATGGGGTCGGTGGGTGAGTAGACTTAATTTACCTAGGTTAAAATTACAAAAAGTGCACTTTACTAATTGCGTATTACATATATAAATACTGTATACTACTGTATTATTGGTTCATAAATCGTTTAAGATTTAATACATTTTACTAAGGATATCGCAGTAATATCAACATCGCATAATGACTATACTATATTCTACGGTACTACCTACAATAATCTAGTCATTCTGAAATGGAACCGGCCAGGAGTACTTAATATAATAGAGAGTAAGTTTATTCGGATGTAGGTGTATATTTGTAATATGAGTTAATTTGAGAAACTATAAAAACCGGTTTAAAAAATATCCATCGGATAGATTATATTTTGCGTTGAATCAATTTCCGCTGGAGCTTGAATACCTGCGCGAGTATTTTGATTCACTGCCATATCTCTTGCTTGAGTATAGGTAGTTTCGATAATCTCCACACTGGATTCCTACCGTGGGAACTTATTTGTTCGTTGTTCGGAGCTTGTGTCTCTCCTGCCCATGCAAAACTTGATTGACAAACATTCTGATTTTCTGCTTTATTTTAGGACAGGTATTTCTTTAAGGGGAGCCTTTACCTCGAGTATAATACCGTGATAATACCCTAAGAATATTGTTTGTTTCTCAAGAATGGTGCATGCTAAGGTGGTGGGAAAGCAAAGACCTCGACTCGGGCGGCCGAGCGCGCGCGGCGACGGGCGCTGCCCTTCACAGAGCGGGTTCTACCTCTGAACGAATGGCGAACCTACGGCCAGGCTACGTCATCAATTCAATCCTTTAGTGACCAAATAACTCTTTATAGGTACTTATTAAATAATACAGCGTTCGATATCCATGCGTGGCCTGAGCTTCTATAGTGTGGAATTGGGGAGCAATTTTTACGAGTGTGGAACAAAACTGAAAGATTTATCACACGCGTAGTTACATATATGTTTTACTGCTGGAAAATATAAGTTCCCATGGTAAAATTTTGTAACCGTAAGTGCCTCAGTGCTAATGTTACATTATTATCGATTTAGAACAGTGAGTATGAGATAAAACTGAGGCGACTTCTCAAAATAAAAATGTTACATTTCGTGATTCGCTCTCTGGGCCCGAATAAGGGATTACTGCTGGAGTGCAACAAACGCTTAAGCGAAGTATTATTAGTGCAAAATACGATATAATGTAGTAATGCTTTGAATTTTTCAGAATCCAGCATAAAATGACGCAAGCACTTTTTTCTACTTCTTTTTCTCGGGTTGAAATACCCTTCTTTGTTTGTCTTTGTCCGTTTCAGTTGGATGAATAACGTTAGACAAGTTTTGCGATCTATTCCCGTGGAAAAAGTATTCTTTGCTCAGTTTATTATTATTATACAGGACGTCCCACGGCCATGCCACACTGAGGGAATGTACATTAAATATAGGATATTTTACTAAAAGAAGACATTCTTTTTATTTTTAATATTAAGTAGAACTGCATTCACAGATTTTTTAAATCGCCTGCTTCAACCGGGAATCGAACCCGCTAAATTTGAAATCAAAACACCATGTATTTTATGATAACTAAGATGAAAACTACTACTAACATGAAAAATAAAGAATTTTTTTTCCTAAATAATATAGCATAGCATCTTAAATGAAAGCAAAATCACGAAATTTAATATTTTACTTAAAATAATTATAAATTGTTTAATCAAATGCTCAAAATGTGATCCATTTTCTAATAAATAATGCTCTAAATGTGATTATTTAGCATATTTCCATCTAACATGATTCCGTTTCTATGTATTTCTGGAGAATAGGTACGCTTACTGAAAATCATATAAATCCACATAATGGAATGGAATTACTAAGGAAAAATCCCTGGTGTCTGTCTGTGAGTCATATTCTTCCACCATTGCGGAAGACACATCACCGCACCGGGGCGGAGAGAAAATGTCATAAGTAATCCACCGCTTCATTTTTACTTCTTTAATATGTTAGCGTATCGATAAATGTGGAAGGAATCTGCTTCTTGATATTTATTAACATCAAATCCGATGATAAATTTAGTAATCTGGTCAAGAATGTTGCTAAAATAACAATCAATACATTTGCAGTTTTTTGTGGCGCTTACAATATTCAATTACGTTATGGAGTTTAATGGAAGTCTACTGAAAGAAAAAGTGCACCTTTGGCCTATGCGTATTTGTCATGCCTTTTCCGTCCTTTTATACGATTTATTAAGTTTTTTAAAAATTTTATTTATTTAATACTTTATTGTTCCCAAAAAAAAACCAATTCCGAAGCGGCGTGGTAGACTTCTTGTGATCTGACACCAAGTACAGTCAGTCCTATAATCTACATTACATTTATATTATTAACGTTCAGAAAGTGACAGTCTGTATCCAATTTTAAATACATATTAATGACTAGCTATTGCCCGCGGCTTTGCCCGTTTGGAATTAATCTTTTTGAAAAGTAAAAAGTAGCCTATATGTTATTCCAGGATATGAGCTATCACTGTACCAAGTTTCATCAAAATCCATTCAGCCGTCACAGCGAGAAAGAGTAAAAAACATCATCACAATCTTTTTATAATATTAGTAGGATTATCATACTGATCGTAAGATCACACAGTAGTCGCGACTGTTTTTTTTTGTTCACATAACTACATTATATGCGGTTCTAAGTACAGGTAATAATTGTACGTGATATGAGCGATATGGATTCAGAGAACGTTTACGAACCAACCGATATGATACGAGCGATACGACATGAAATGATTATGATTCGGAGATTTGAACAATTGGATTGGAACATTTATATTAAACGTATGTACCAGCCGCGATGTTCCTAAGGGTCGTAGCGTGATGTTAAATAGCCTATATGGTTATATAGGCTATTTAACATCATTATTTTTATACCTCAAGAGTTAGGCTATCAAATGAAAAAAAATTTATTAAATCAGACTGGTAGTCCTAGAGATTAGCGTCTTCAAACAAACAACTCTTCAGCTTTATTATATTAGTATAGACTTGTATATTGTCCTGTCCTTGTGTAACCCACAAGGACAGGGCAAGGATGAAATCCCAGTTTGAGATTAGGCAGACCATTGACTGTCCTTATGTGTCTAGGAACTGGTCAGGTTGTGCGCGATAGATAACAAACAGTGCAGTGGATTAATGTCACGTGCACAGGAGGCAGGCGCTGACGAGCTAGCTTACTCGAACAGTGCAGTGTGACAGGTGGAAACACTGCCTCCTGCACTGCTGCCTGGACGAGGTAGCTTCATACCTATATGTGTACAGGAGGAATTGTTCAAGTGAGCGTGGATGACCAAATCCTAAACTAGCAATAGCGAAAAATTCTCAAAGGAGGCTCGGGGCCGATTACATTTTTGAAAAAATAAACTCTTCTAGCCGGGAATCAAACTTACTGATTTTGAAAAATATACACATGCTGTATTATTGCACTATCCGATAGTGTCGCTAATAAGGGTCAAATTCCGAAAAGTAATGTCAAACGGCAAAGTAAGGGTGCGCTGTGCATTACTTTTCTTGTAATCGCAGTTTTCAAGTACGCCGAGAGCGTATCTGTCAATAGGCGCTGGGTCGCGCTCTATTTTCGCCAGACCGCCCGATGTCGGCCGGCCACGGCGGCGGCGGCGACCCCATTACCGTGGCATCACTCATTAAAGGTCGCCGAAAACAAATAGACGTAAAGGTGGGCGCTTATGGGATGCTGTTAGCCTGTTATCTATGATTCACCGGCGCCCCGCCGTCTGCCGGCCGTCTGATCGCGCCGGCGCAACGTAATGGGCTGATTATGCCCCGCTGATGAGATTAAAGTGACGACCCTCCGTCGCGCGCGCGCCTATCGTTTTAGACTCGACTCGCCTGCCGCGATCTGAACATCGCAAATAAAATAAACTACGCGCGACAGCTACACGCCACTTGTCTGCTGTCACAACTGTACTGAGTAACAACCCTTTCGGCGCTTCGTTACTTCAAATTACTAAAATGTGTGAAGCGGTGCTGCCAGAAAGTGCATGTCTTTCTATGTCCTACTGCCCATAATGCAGGAAGGTACTATCGTCGAAAAGTTGTCAATTTTGCAACCAAATGGCGTGCATTCCAGCACAAAGGCACGTGCGCGCAGGCAATTTATAGCTAAATGGTGGTCAGCCGAATACGCCACAGTTGTGGCGCCATACCCATACGCAATGGTATCTGTACCGATACGGGGTAAAGTTTTGTTGGTGGACTGTTCACTTACAATAGCCTAAATACAAATCAGTTTTGTTTTGTGCAGTCAGTCGTATTTTACTAAAGTTTCATTTTTGCCAGAGAAAACGACAAAGTACTGTAACTTCCAACGCAAACAAATATTTATAGGTTCTAAACGCACGCGTATAAGTACAGGTGTAGTTTCTCACGTAACACTAACGCGTTCGCGTAACACCAAACCGACCCACATAAAAGCCTGCAATACCACTTTCGTCGCAAATCACCGGCGCGGCCTCGGTCAATGCGTCGCGTGCATGTCGTATGCACATATACGGATACGATAAAGTGCATCGGGAATTCGCAGACTAGCGGCGTATTCAGCTCACGTGCGCTGCGGAGAGCGAAAGTGATCCGCTGCGTACCACCGCACCATCGCCCTCGATTGATACTCGCGGCTAAGCCGGGCCCAGCGTTAACCGTATTATTGGTATTACGAGCGAGCGAATGCCCCGCCGCCGCCCGCCGTCGCCTAAATAGCACTTGCACTCTCGTTCCGTGTACACACCCTATCTATCTAGCTAACGTGAAACTTTGTCGCCACAACGTTTGTGTACGTCACGTGAAAGTTTCGAACACATTTCTGGTGTGTTTATAGATACATAACACCCGTGACTTCGTCCGCGAATACTTCGTTTGTAGGCGAAAGGGGGCGCGCAACATTACACATCGTATTCATATCGTCGAACGACCACTGAATAGCGCGATTTATAGGATTAAACGTGTTATCGCCACTCAACGTGAGGCCATATCAACCCACAAAGTAACCCTTTGTCCCAAATGTTTAAAATTTGATTTACCACCTACGAGTACCTGTTGCTGCCTCGTGGGTCTTAAGGGGCTATCTTCTTATCATATCTTTTCCTGTACTGCACGTGTTGGTGTATATCTATTGTGTTGACGCAGCCTTTGCTCTCCTTTGTAAAGCGGGGTGCCTTACAATATAATGTCTTTTATATTTTATATCCATTCTACTGTGGGTAACAGCAAATATGTCCTCGCTGCTTATCGTCAAGCTCATACTCCCACTGCTGGGGCGGGGGGGTATATTGCGCCGCACCCAACCAAGCGTTCCTATACATCATTTGACGCTTACCCTTTAAGTCGGGTTGTCGTTAGTCTGATAATTATCCACCATTACTTGAACTTTCTTCGTCTATTCTTCCTTGAACTTCTCGTGTGATGTTGTATAACCATCGAACTGGTGAGATGATGCTTAGTTTGCCCAATGTAGGACAGTACCATGCTTATTTTGTATAAATATCTGTCAGTTCCACAGTGCCAATTTTACTATTATTGCATAGTGTGTTGATTGGGTTCTAAAGGGACCGGCAACAGTATTAATTCTTTCTCCACAGGGCGACGGGGCGCACGCACACCAACAACTTTTTTATCTTGAGTCAGATATCGATCAAAAGAAAATCGATAAAACACTAAAATTGTTACTATGTATTCTTTTTCATCTGTTCAGTAAAGTGAATCGTATTGTAAAGTGTATCTCGTCATGCTGATCCTTTGATTGTGTTGTTGCAGGCACGCAGAACGTACCAATGCCGCCGCGAACGTCGTCGACGGCAGACGGCGGTGGGGCGGCGCGGGGTGGAGGCGGTGGCGGCCCGCCAGGACCGGCGCCGAGTCCCGTGCCGCCGCCCGCGCCCATGGTGGCGCAGCCCTACGGCCACCACCCCGCGTACAAGACGCAGCACTACCCGCCGCCGCAGTCCTATGGATACCCGCCCAGAAACCACCATCCGTACCCTTACGGCGGGTACCGCCCGCCTCAGCCGCACCCGCCGCAACACTACCCACCTATCAAGGTAACTGTAGCACCGTCATATTAATTATATTTACTACGAATCATCCGAGTAGATTAATATGACGATCGGTTGTGAAAAGAGACACCCGTCGACCAACAATACTGCACTGCATTGATCAATATTTGTGATTTCCTAACGGTGTTTACGTGTGTTTCCAGCAACAGGGGCGGCACATGGGCCCCCCGGGACAGGCCGGCGGGCCGCCGGACGGCGCGATGCCGCCTCCGACAGCGCCGGGCGAGGCGCACGACAACGGGCCCGCGGCGCCGGCCACCGCGCTGGTCACCACCGGGCCGGATGGGGCGCCGCTCGACGAAGGCAGTCAACAGAGCACGCTCAGTAACGCGTCTGCAGGTCTGTCTTATCTCTTTACGTCACATCTCCGCGCTATGCCAAACTGTAACTTATTTAGAGCTTCGTCTCGTGTTTGTATGTCACTATTGGACTTAAAACATTCTGTTGTTTTTCTGTTTATTCATTTTGTGATCTTGGTCACCTCAAAGTAGTTTGTTCGACCGTTACAGCGTCTGGCGAGGAGCAGTGCGGCACCCCCAAGGGGCGCAAGGAGTACGGGCCCGGCAGCGCCGCGCCCTCGCCCTCGCCCGGCGGAGGGTCGCACTCGTCGGTGCACGACGACTACGACGCGTCGCCGTCCTCCTGGCCGCGCCCGCCCTCTAGTCCTGTGAGTCCGCGTTGCGTCTCGCTTCACCCACCCCTGGCGGCATGTCTCTATTGATACGGAACACGGGACAAGGGATCACACGTTTATCGCCCTCCCTTCAGGTCTAGTTTCGTATCTGTAAGAGTGTGCCACCAGGCTCGTACACTGGCACGAGTAGCGCTTCACAACCAGACACTGGCACCGCGCGCAGCGATGCATTATGTGCCGTCGCCTCGAATAATATCCAGCTACCTAAGTATATGGGCACGTGGTTGACTGACACGGATGTCACGACGGTACCCGCTACGGAAATAACAAATAATAAATAATATATAGATAGATATTATCGTCAAATCAATATGTATTGCACAATTCCAATAAAAGTAATGCGAATAAAAGTGCAGACCATCCCATCGCTAATAGATTTTTCAGACAAGCCTACAGATAGATTTCAACAGAACAAACCATTTAACCTTTAGGACTATACTAATAGAACTTTAATAGTACAAGTATGATCCAATAATCAGACATTTAACAACAAAAAAGAAGCCAAATTAAACCCGGTGCGCGGCGGTGACATGTCTATAAAGAAATGAATATGTTATTGCGTGCATTACAAAGTGGTTCAGGGTCATAGTGTGTTATTTGTTATCAATGGTGTTTTCATTAGTATGTGTAAAGTGAAGAAAGAAAGGCATTGCATATGATATGTCATGTATTTCAGGTATTTAACAGTCACATCCAACCGGAGTCCTACAGATCAAAGGTTTATATCAAGTTAAACATCATTAGCATGTGTAGCGCTCGATCCCTTGAATAATTTACATTATTTAACCCGCGTCAACATGCATGCTAGTCTCGTATCCTTCTGCATATTGACATGCATTCTTTCAGTGCAATTTATACAAAAAAAAATACGTCACGATAAATGCAAACTGTAACATTCATTACAGAACGTTGTTAAGCTTGAGCTTGTAAAAAAATTACAAAATTATTCGCTTGCTGCTATATGGTTTTGGCCTACGCTTACTATTTTTATACAATTTAATACAAATTCAACAATCAAATATTAATTAGCTCGAACAATGATCGTACTGTGGCATGGATGTTTTTTTTAATAATACACTTTCATCTTTTTTGTATAAAGTATAAAAACATATCTCCAGCGAACTACTTATTAAAGTTCGCTGCATATCTCACATAAATGTTACTTTGAGTCTGAATATGTGTAAGACTTTTATTAAGTAGTAATTCGTTTTATTTTTTATTATCATTTGTGTCATTTTATCTGGTGTGGCTTGTCCTTTGTGTTCACTACCCTTTATTGTGACACAATCAATATTACAGCATGATCTGAAATATATTTCGCATTACCAACGCACTATTATATATCTGATTGCACTATTCATTTATCATCATAAAGATAGTAGACTCTAATTCACAAAACGACAAGACTTGTTACTTGGAAATAATATATTTCAACTTCTTTAGCGACTTACAAGTAACTTGTATTGGTTTTTGATGAAAATGGGTTTAATTTTTTCCTCTATTAATCTGTGTCTCCGTTTTTTTTTCAGAATATATAATAAGCTCTGCTAATTTGTATATCGCGAATGTATTGATTGGAGTGTTCTTTGATGTATTCAGAGAAACTCGAAATTTTGATGACTAAATTGTTAATTGCGTAGTTTCCTCATTTGCTGGCTAAACACCATAGTCCTTTATATTTCTATTCAACAATTTGAATCAAATTAAAACTATTTCTCTTATTTACCAAAACGCACATGGACTAGGGTTGTAATTGCGTCGCGATTGTTCATAAGTATATTGCTTGCGATATTTTTATTTGTTTTTGTTTTTGCGACCGACGGCTGTGCCAACCTAACAGGGGGCTGTGTCGGAGGGGAAAGAGGACGGGGATGACGTTGGTTCTAAAGCGTGCAGAGCTGGCCCCTCTGTGCGCGTCTAGACCTCGTCCGATCCTAGCCTCTCTCATTCTTGAGTAGTGTCCAAATTCAAAAGGAATTTAAGTGAGAACTCATCTGCGGAAAATACATACTATTGAAAAGTGTGAGTTCGCGCTTGAAATTGTTTCTGAATCTTAGACCAAAGCTGTGATTATTGTAATCGGTCAGTATCCATATCGGTCGGTTGTACCCATATTTGTTGGTGCTGGTTTTAAAGACGTACTCTTTAATTTGACGAAAGCTCCAAACTATGTTCTGTCTCCTTCAAAACTTTAAGGAACGGAATACCAGCCCAATTTTGTAAATGTTTACAGAATTACCAAAAATTGTTTCAAGCCTTTGTTATTGTGATTAAAGTTTTTTTTTCGGTCTCGTAGAGTTGGTTGTGGTTAACGGGATAAAGGCATACGAGCCGAAGAAAAAATCAAAGAGTTAATACAGATTACAGTGGTGACAGCCGAAATTCACGTGACTGTGGTTGGACACATGTCCCGTTGGGTTGGTGTATACTAATAAGGCAGCCGCCGCTCGCGACTCCCTAGCAGCCAATGCGGCGCGTGAGCTGTACGAGCGTGTATCACGTGTTAAGTGTGTGGGTGTATGATGAGGTGTGTCTGCGCCAGAAGTCGGACTCGCTGGGCAAGCTGTACGAGATGGACGACGCGCCCGAGCGGCGCGGCTGGGTGGAGCGGCTGCTCGCCTTCATGGAGGAGAGGCGCACGCCCATCGCCGCCTGCCCCACCATCTCCAAGCAGCCGCTCGACCTCTATCGCCTCTATCTACTCGTGCGCGAGCGTGGTGGATTTGTTGAGGTGATTATTGATAACACAATATTTAAAACTAAACAGTAAGACGTTCTCGATTCAACCGTATGTTTCTTATATAACGCGATATCTACGCCGATTGTCATCCGATTTGAAAGATTATTCGAGGGGGTGGGCCCATTTAAATTTGAAATCAATATTACCTAGAGGTGTCTAATGGTGGATAATTTAAAAAAATAAGGGATCTTATATTATTATAATAAAAATAGGGAAATTATCGATGTACCATATTTGATTCAAAATATTTTTTTACAAAGTCGGTTTTATTTATTGTAAATAGTTAGATCATTTACAACTTCTTGCGTCACAGGTCGTTGACGTGCATGCTTATTTCGAACCGTCGTCGAGAGTTAATACGAGTAGTCTCTGAGGTTTTTAAGCCTATGGTTTGAAGATAATTAATAATAATAATGTTTGGACAAATCCACACACGGCTGATTAGTCCCAAATAAGCCGAAGCTTGTACATGGGTACTCGACAACTGATAATTATTGAAATTAACATTTCTTCTAGTGTCATACCGCCCATCTACGGCCTATCGTTATACTATAGTTTTTGTGTTCTGACGTGTGTGAGTTTCGAGATATTTAAGGGTGATGTTTCTGGCAAATAGTCTCTACAATAGTAGTAATGAGATTCTAAATCTAGGATTGTTTAAATGTCAATGTAATTCGAATGTAAACTATTTAATTTTCATTTGTAACGTAATTAATGACAAATAGCGTATTAAGGACGTAATACGACATTAATCCAATAGGCATATGGGTTTGGATAACTTATATTAGTTTTTTTCGTTATATTAGATTAAAGTTTTGGTCGGGGCTCGATTTGCACCATGTCCTTTATGTTAAAATATTTTTCATTCCTACTTCATTAAATTGATCAAAAACACTATGAATAAGAATCAAACAATCAGTCAGCACAGGTGCTGTTTTCAGTTTTTTCCCAAAACCCTGGCTGTCGCACACAATATACGTGCGAAACCGCGACTAGCTACAAATGCCTAACTTATCCGTGGCCACATTGAAATAAACATGTATTCTTTACAAACGAATTACCTCGAATCTTTAAGTGAAATTGGAAAGAAGTCTGTTCAAAGACTCACCTGAAGTTTAACGGCTCCAAACTCGGCACAAAGTCAGCTCCCGAAGCAGCTCTTCCTCGTCCTTGTATTTCCTGTAATGACAGATAATAATATTAAATCCCTTCAGCTTCACTATCGTTCTATAGATTGAACCTATATTTTTCTGCCTAAAGTGGCACACAGGCAGCAACCCACGTGATGGTAAGCGGCTACTGTCGGCCATGAACGTCGCAACCTTTGGATTTCTGCGTGAAGCAAACCAAAAGCAACAAAAGTTGCCACCCAAGGACTGTATTGGAATGTCGTGTGTTCCTGTAAATTGTGATTACTCTGGCTCTCTCTTACCCTCCACGCCTGTTCACAAAAATGCATGCATTGCTGTTAGGCGCAGAAATAGTTATGAGGCTGGTATCATCTAGAGTATTCTAGATGGACCTCATACTAGAGTCCAGTACGTACGTAATGTCTACCACACTGCGATAATAGTAAGTGTGTGAATTTTATCATTTGCAATACAAGTAGTGCTTGTTTCAAATGGATTTCCACAAAGCATATAACGCTTTACATAAAGTTTATAGAGAGAAGTGTATAGTAGGTCATATTTGTTTGAGTTTCATATCAATTGGCAATTTGTGTTTTACACTAGCAATTGTACACGGTTTTGTTCAGGTATATGGCAGTGTGGATATGAATAACTTGTAAGAAGTCCTCGTCGTTATACTAAGTCTAGTTATATTTATGGTCTTCGGAATATACAAAAATTGACCCAGAATATTTTTGTGTTATTCCAAAAAATAAATTTGTTGCTTCTGGTAAATTATACGGCGATACTGGCTTTCACTAGCTATGTATGCGAGAAAATAAAGTCTGCTATAACTCAACAAAGTTTAGCTGTTAGACCTAACATTATGAGGATGTCTAGATTTCTTCATTTGCTAATATATTGCTAATAAATAATAACGGTAGGCACTAAACATTTGTTATACAGATGAGTAATAAATTAAACACTGGCTGTCGCACACAATATATCTGCGAAACCGCGACTAGCTACTAATGCCTAACTTATCCGTGGCCATATTAAAATAAACATGTATTCTTTACAAACGAATTACCTCAATCTTTAAGTGAAATTGGAAAGAAGTCTGTTCAAAGACTCACCTGAAGTTTAACGGCTCCAAACTCGGCACAAAGTCAGCTCACGAAGCAGCTCTCCCTCGTCCTTGTATTTCCTGTAATGAAAGATAATAATATTAAATCCCTTCAACTTCACTATCGTTCTATAGATTGAACCCATATTTTTCTGTCTAAAGTGGCACACAGGCAGCAACCCACGTGATGGTAAGCGGCTACTGTCGGCCATGAACGTCGCAACCTTTGGATTTCTGCGTGAAGCAAACCAAAAGCAACAAAAGTTGCCACCCAAGGACTGTATTGGAATGTCGTGTGTTCCTGTAAATTGTGATTACTCTGGCTCTCTCTTACCCTCCACGCCTGTTCACAAAAATGCATGCATTGCTGTTAGGCGCAGAAATAGTTATGAGGCTGGTATCATCTAGAGTATTCTAGATGGACCTCATACTAGAGTCCAGTACGTACGTAATGTCTACCACACTGCGATAATAGTAAGTGTGTGAATTTTATCATTTGCAATACAAGTAGTGCTTGTTTCAAATGGATTTCCACAAAGCATATAACGCTTTACATAAAGTTTATAGAGAGAAGTGTATAGTAGGTCATATTTGTTTGAGTTTCATATCAATTGGCAATTTGTGTTTTACACTAGCAATTGTACACGGTTTTGTTCAGGTATATGGCAGTGTGGATATGAATAACTTGTAAGAAGTCCTCGTCGTTATACTAAGTCTAGTTATATTTATGGTCTTCGGAATATATAAAAATTGTCCCAGAATTTTTATGTGTTATTCCAAAAAATAAATTTGTTGCTTCTGGTAAATTATACGGCGATAAGTGGCTTTCACTAGCTATGTATGTGAGAAAATAAAGTCTGTTATAACTTAACAAAGTTTAGCTGTTAGACCTGACATTATGAGGATGTCTAGATTTCTTTATTTG